>JARUPY010000533.1:20000-4820000 GCA_029817715.1 Melastoma dodecandrum | reverse complement strand
TGATATCAGCGGCTTCATGGTTTCCTCGGATCAAGTGTACATTATTGGGATATTCCACCTAATAACAAAAGATAATCAGATGAAAAAGGCCGGTTACGTAAAAGGATTATATCAATACTCCATAAGCTAAGAATACCTTCAAGGCAAGCAGGAGAGTGATGGTCTCGAGACTGTGTTGCCCGCGGTCGACATAGTCTCCTAAGAAGAGATAATCGATATATCTGACAAGAATTGCAGATCTAGATGCTAATATCCATGAATTGAAAAAGTATCACTTTCACCAAGATAAATGAAAACATGGCCTCTCAAGAAAAGCAAAGGGTGGAGAGTAGATATTTCAAATATACTGGCTCCAAAGAACACTCACGCAATATCCCCAGCAGTCGAAGGTGCGCCATATTCATCAAAAAGGCGCATGAGATCTCCAAACTGACCATGCAAATCCCCAAATATCTTAATAGGAGCCTGGAGCTGTAGGACACTTGGTTCGCTAGAAAATATCCTCTCTGCGCTATCACATAAATCGGCTATTTCATTGCAATCCAGAAAGAATTGCCGACGAACAGGTGGCTTCCATCCACGAGGCTTCAATAGATGTGCAATAACCTGGTAAAAAAAAGCAAACACTACATCATATTGGCATGTAATGATGGGCGTAGTCAATCACAGAGGACATTATGTACCTTCTTGGGAACACTGTTAATCGACATCTGTCGGTCTAGCAATTTTCTTGCTGCAGTAGCATTTTCTGGTGTCCCATAACTAACCCTCCTTCCCTCATTTTCAAATTGATCAATGGAAAGTTGCCGAACCATACCACCCAAAGCTCCCCCAGTTTCTGCAGCTACAACCACCTGATAAGTTATACAAGGAACATGTTCAGTACACTGTTCCAGAATAACACGTACCGTAGCTCAAATTTAAAGTGAAAGACAACCGATACTGACAGCTCTATGGTGCAATCGCACTCCAGTTGGGGCAACATTATTCTGCCCGGTAGAATCAGACATCTTAATAGCAGCAGACGCATTCTTCCCACTAGGAGTAGCCTCTGAACCACGATCCCTTTCAGGTGACTCAACTTCCCCATTAACTTGCCGAGCTTTAGCAGCCGCCAAGGTAGCAGCTATAGCTTCAGCTTCCGCGGCCGATGCTTCGACCAAGGATTCAACACCTTTTGACACTCTCCTATAAAACATCCATAGTACAATTAACTAAGCTCTCTTGGCCCACAGATCAGATTGCAACTCACAGAGAGTAAATTTACCGAGATCCTGGGAGCATGGCATTTTCGGTGCTTATATCAGTATAGAGATCTCCATTTGCGGGCGGTGCAACTGGATTTCCCAGAACCACTGCACCATCAGGAACTGTTTCATTCAACTGCCTTGTTCGTTCATCGACATAGCCATATCCCCCAGGTAACCGAGCCGATTGAGTTGCAGCGGCAGCAGCAGCAGCATGAGAAGCTGCTTGTGTTGTCTCTGCTGCTGCCAGATCTTCAGCAACGAGCAGGTCATCCAGCAATACACCTACCGCATAATACAACCACAATAATCATGATAAGCAACTTGAGCAAAGAAAAGATACCAGTTGCAGAAAGTGATATCAGCTAGCTTCTCTTCTCTATTGTGAAGTAAACATTACTATGATATCGTGTTCTACTAAAATATAGCCACTTTTGGAACAGAAGAAAGGGTTGCAACTGAACATCAGCAACACGAAAAACTTGAAATCAAGAGTAAAATCCAGACGTGATCACTTACCTCCGCGTAATCCACCATATATGTAAATCAGATCTCCGACAGCTGCAGCTGCATGCCTACAGCGCCTGGTCAACTCAACCGCAGCATCCCCACCAGCTGCATCGGCACTGTATCTACCAGTTCTTGGACTGGTCACAACAGACTTTGTATCACACCAGACTCCTGCTGCAGTATCCAACACTACAAAATACAAGCAAAACAAATTTTCACTAGAACTGATCGAAACAACTGCAACTTAAGCCTCAATTTCAAACAAACATACGCATTCTTCAGTAACACCTTCCCGTTAAGTAATTATCTCAATGCTAAAAGCGGAAAGCATATGCCAAAATTGTTCTCTATGTTAAGTACCCGCTACACTTGATGAGTCTTCCACCATTCTTCCTCCACCAAGTGCACCCCCAGACACATGGAGCCTTGCATTGACAAAGACCTACAAGAAATGTATCAAATCAGTATTTTATTTTGTCTCCCACAAAAAAAAAACAATGCACTGAAAGGAGCACAAACCACTCCCAAATTCAATCAGATAAGAAACACTGACCGCAGCATGCTGGTATCTTGGAGATGGGGAGACACCCGGAGCAATGGCCCATTCCCATCGCCCATCCCTGTGCTTCGCAAGACCATATGCACTTGCCAATGGCTGCAATATAGAACAGCCTCGCTAAGCTCAATATTGTATCCAAAGCAGATAAGATGGTTTAAACTGATGAATTCTAAGGACCCATGTGGCCAAACTGCTCATCGAATATACCATTCATAGTCAAATGGTTAATATTCACGTGAGGCTACCCACTCAGAAATCATAACCTAGTGTTAGATTCTTCAGCAGAATAAAGGCCAGTATTACCCTCCGAAAAAGCACTTCTCACATTCGACGGCTAAATTAATGCAACCTTTCCCGAGTAGAATAGTGATACAATCATAAAGGCAACCACTTTTGCAATTTGAAAGAACTACAACTTTGACAACTTTTCTTCCAATTGGTTGCGCATTGTGTCGTCTAAAAATGGTAACCAGTAACCATCCCTTTATTCAATAAAAGAATATCCTCATTCTAATGAATGTATTTCAAGCCTAACAGCAAAGAAACTTTGTATTTGATGTGAAAGGTGGAATGGAATCACACAATTATCCCAATGAACAAGGCAATCAGTGCTAGACTCACCACACTATTAGCATCTCTCCCTCCACAAAGTAAAAGAAGACCATCGGAACGTGCACTGGCGGTTGCATACCTAAAAAATTCCAGAAGGGAACAAAAGGAAATGCGTGGGCATATTAAACTTGTGAAATGAAAAATAGGAAAACTGCCAAATATAATAGCAGCGAGAGATCACTCATCCTACCATAAGAGGGATGGGAAAATGGAATCAATTCACACAGGAAGAGCAAACCACGATCATGAACAGGATAATTTTCCATAAAAGATTTATTATCTAATATAATTTTCATTTACTTCTGCTGTTGTGCAGATCATGGTTTGCCAAAGTGAGCCGGATGAAGAGAAATAAAGGAAAACATGAAAGATACATACATGCATGGAGGTGGGCCCTCGCCTTCAGGTTCCAACTTACGCCACTCATACGGCTTTGCAGCTGTGTCTAGGGCCCATACATCAGCCAGTGGTCGTTTCCCTGCATAATATAGCCATGCATGAGATTAGTTCCCCAGCTTGCAACATGTCTGAATGCAGACAAATAGCATGCGACTATGAGGAAGTTCACCGTCATTTCCACCGATTGCCATGAGATACCTCTGACCAACTAGGGCCATCACATGGCCGTACCGAGGTCCAGGTCCAGGTCCTTGCACAACCACTCTGAATATGAATGAAAAAGTCCAATCAGAATGAAGGACAGAAAAAATATTAATCAACATGGAAATGACAGTCTAGAAATTGATTCCAACCTATGCCATCTCGGTCGTTGTTGTGTAAGGTCAAGAACATGAAGATCCTCAGCAGATAAGCCAGCCGGGCCAATTCCACCCTATTTTCAATCAGATCGACACAATTAGGGTTGAAGAGTTGGTTAATAGCACTACAGCTCTTCTAAAACAGTATTAATATATAATGGTAACAACATCTGAACATTGTGGGCCACAGATAATTTATCGGCATCCAACAAAAACCCCTATTATGTCTACACATAAGAACCCACTATAACTATCAAGTAGTTTCCACGGTAAAAATTTTGAAAGATTAAACTTGATCTGAGGGCCCTACCCCCAAGAAATTGGCCCTTTTTTTGCAAGTAATAAATTGGATTCCTTTCAAAATAGCAAAGCAAAAGGTTAATTGAGTAATTAAAGAGGTCAAACAGCATAACTTCGCTTCAATCTTTTCTTTTTCCATTAGCCTACAAGAGTATAATCGTGACATGATTTGACAACCTCTATGGACACTTGGATCCAACACAAGACCTCATTCAAATGTCAATAAAGCTAGGATAACGCGGATATTACCCAATTAGAAGCTAAAAATAGTTAAGCACAACGAACATATACTTCGATTTTTCTCAACCCTAACTAACCCCAAATAATGCGAGAATTAATCCTTCCAATTTCTTCTTTGCAGGCGTTTCAAAGTAGCCAGCTAAGGTAATATTGGATCTTTTCAAGGTACCAAATTTTTCTTCATATTACTTCGGCGTTTTATTATGGCATGCAATTTTCTAATTAAGAAAGAGACATTAAAATCTACTCCCTCAGAAACAGCAGGCAAATCAATGAAGCTAAGATATTCATAGGGATAAGCCTGACCTGGATAACAACCATAGTCCCAACGGCTGTGGCCACATGGGCTGCCCTCGGGGTGGGTGGTTCCCCAAATGGAGTTATTCTGAAAAATGCTCTAAATGAGCTCTAAATTTTTACGCTTGAGAGAACCAGTAAATAAATGCAATCATTTCATAGCTCACCTAGACCACTTATTTGTTATGACATCATAACAGTGCACATCTGCGGTTGCACCCGCGAGTCCTGTCATACATCATATACAAGGTAATCAACTCACACGTGTAAGAAAATTCTACGAGAAGAGAAATCGAATCTACCCACTCACAAGGCACGTAACTTGCACCATAAATCCAACAAGACAGTATAACCATGTATTTGTTAAGTATCCATGACGCAGAAGGGTTTGAGCATTTTCTGATTGTGGAATCCAGAAAAGCATCTTTTCTCCATATATGTGTGCGTCCCAGCTAAGGACTATAATCAGATTTATATAAAAAGCCGAAAGCAGCTCTCCTATTGGTAATGCAGTGAATGCAAACTTTAAACATCTAGAAACCATACTTAATTTGGGCTCTGAAACAGTTGATGCTATGTTGACACTCAACAGCTCTACACAATAAAAGACTGATGCCACAAAGGCATCGACGTAGACAGTTGTCAACATCTTCGCACCAACTCTATGCGACACAGAATGGCTTACTAGTCATGACCTCTACGACCAACCGACTCGTCCCACAGTATACTCCTTCTGTCTATATGATAACTCCAAAAGCAACTAGACAATGCTATCATGCTGTAATTGCAAGACTAAGCAAATAAGGATTAGAGGATTTATGACCGAACAGCATCCAATGAAAAACTTCATCAATTAATCGTAGTACACTAGAACTCGTCCATGACTTTAATGGATACTAAACCTAGAGATAATCATTCACTGCATCACCGCACTAGACTATGAGGGTCAAAACAAGCTCAATTCAAGAAATCAACGACAACGTACTTATTCCAGCACTTCCAGCCGACGAGGGCGTCCCTGAAGCCGCAGAATTCCCTTCGAGCGCAGTTGCACCCCCGAATAATATCAACCTGGGACCAATATACCCAGGCATGCCCTCCTCTCCAACCGCGGCCACGGCTGTCAATGTGTGCCCGCACCTCGGTCCCGGCCCATCCTCCTTCTTCTCCAAGATCGCATTCACGACGGAGTAAGTCGGCGCCGGCCTCGGACCAATCACCGCGCTGTGCTGCACCGCGACAGGAGGCTGCTGCACCTGCGGAGACTGGGATCCACTCCCCCCACCGCCGTCGCCAGCCTGTGGACTGTCCTCCAGCTGGTCCATCAAAGCGGAAGGCCCGTTCTGCGCAGCGGGATCGTGATCGTGGTCCGAACCGGTCGACATAGAAGAGTCGACCTCCATCACGCTCCCCCCCCCCCCCAAAAAAAAAAAACAACAAAACCTAAAAACCCAGATCGGGAACTAAAAATTCAAACGATCGTGCGAACATCGCCAACATCCCAGCTGACACAAAAATAAAAGAAGAAGAAGAAGAAGAGAAAGAATCAAGAACAACCCCAGAATCCGAAACCCTAGGAGGGGGTGGGGAGGAGGAGCAACAAAGAAACCGAGAAGGGTTATCCCCCGAGGAGATTGATTGGGAAGGAAAAGAAAAAAGATGGGATTTTCGGCGGAATTTTTCGAAAAAAATGGAGGCGAAACGACAAGGATCAGGGGGCAGGGGGGAAGTGGGTCTTGGGGTTGAGGAGGAGGAGGAGGAGGAGGATGAGGGTAGTAAAATTTATTTGCCTCCGACAAGAGATTCTGTCGTCGTCCCCCCCACCCCCCTGTGTCCGTCTTTCTGCGTTTATTATGTGTTTTTGCTCAAACTGAGTGGAGACCATCCTCATCCAACCCCAATCTATCTATTTAAACAATCACATAAATGACTCCCCCCCCAACTGCGAAATCTATATTCATATATTTTACATTATTGACTGCCTTTCCCTTTATTTTTGTTGAATCGAGGACATTGACTAAATGCATGTAAGTAACCTGTCGGATTAGATTTGATGATTAGAGTAAGAAGTTAATGATGCTTAAATCTGATTAGACACCACATGGGTTTGTTAAGTTTAACGCGTCATCAGGACAGGGTGGCTCGGCCTTAGCTCATGTGGTCCCCCCCCCTCCTCCTCTTTTGCCTCTCTCTTTGGGCTGTGTTCGTGTTCTGAAGACAATCTTAAAAAATTTTCATAACTTTAAATTCCCTTACGAGATTTTACCTAATTATTTTAAAGGTTTTCTTTTTTAAAAAAGGGTCAAATAAAATACCCAAAAACTCAACTTCTCAATACAAAAAAGAATACGTGACACTAGGAAACCTCACTGGGCCCGATAACTTCGATACCAATCAGGCCCATTTTGGTAATTAATTACTAGTCAAATGCCCATTTTGGTATTCGTGGATGTGTTACTACATCATACACTTCCGCACGACCTTCTACGAAAGCTTAAACCTTTTTTTTGAAGGCTATGTATAAATAAACGGTGCCGGCACATCAGTGGGAAAAAGTGCGGTAAGAAAGAAAAGGTGATTATCGTGCAAGGAGAAACGTCGAATAGAAACTTTTAACGCTCGTGGTGGACGTTAGAGAGACGCGCAACTTGTGATCTGAGAAGGATTCTTGGCCATCGGACTTGACTAGTGTTTGCTTTTATATTCCGTCGTGCAGATACCTACCTCTTCACGGGCTCACAAGGAAAGTCTCGGCCGGGGCCGGTTAGCTGTGTAACCAATTTTACGAGAAACCATAAGAGGAGCCTCGAACCGAGTAGAACCAATTTTAAGTCAACTCTTGTATTTCAAGTCAAGAGCAAGTCTGGGTTTCAAGTCAAGGTCAATTCTTGTATTTCAAAAAGCGCAAGACACTTGACCAGATTAACCAGATTGCCCTTCGTTTGATGAAAGAACACCCGTGATTATCTCCCCGATATGGGACGATGCATCAACGTATTATAAACGGAACGCGAGTTGAGAGAGCAGAGCATACGGGAGCAGCAAAAATTCCACACTCAGTTGCTTCAAAGACGCCAAACCATGGGAGGAGGAGGGGGGACACTTTGGTTCTTCTCCGCGTGCTTTGCTGTGGTTGTTGATTCCATTAACTTTAGGGAAACCGACTTGCCTCCAAGGAGAGCGCTCTGCTCTGTTGCGAGACGACTATTACAATGCGAGCCAACGCAGTACGGGGAAGCTTGCATTGTGGAACGCGGGAAACTGCTGCGACTGGGAAGGGATCAGATGCGACAAGGAAGACGGTCACGTGATCAGCCTTGACCTCGACAGTGCCTGCCTAGTCGGCAGAATAGATTCTGAAGAAGCCATATTTTCCCTCGTCCGCCTCCAGCAGCTCCATCTCTCAAACAATAGGTTTGACTGTTCCTCGATTCCAAGAATCTTAGAGAATATGACTAACTTGAGGTCAATCATGCTCTCCAATTCAGGCTTTTCTGGCGAGTTCCCGGAGTCCGTCTTTCAGCTGCAGGGGCTGGAGTTCCTCGATGCGAGCCAGAATCTGGGCCTGACGGGCCGCTTGACTGGATTCCATCCAGGTAGTCCAATAACTGTTCTTACACTCTCCGAGACAAGCTTCCGGTTTGGCTGGGAAATCTCAGTTATTTGACAAGCATTGATATCAGCAACTGTAGATTTGCGGGGGGAATTCCTTCTTCCATTGGTGATCTGACCACACTCGTTTCCTTTGATCTGTCATCCAATAAATTCGACGGTTCAATCCCTTCTTCTTTTGGCAATCTGACCAGTCTCTTATGGCTATATTTGTCTAACAATAGATTGAGCGGCGAAATTCCTCGGTCACTTGGGAATCTCACCAGGCTTGATCGGTTGCATCTAGGTTACAATCACTGACGGGCTCACTTCCAGAATCCATCCATCAGCTTTCAAATCTATGTGATCTTTCCCTCAGCTCAAACGGTTTCACTGGCGTGGCTCGCTTGGACCTCCTTCTAGAGTATAAAAGATTATTTACCACTGATCTTTCATCCAACACATTCTCATCCATATTCTTCCCGGAACCTCATGCAAATATTTCGCAGATTGACCAACTGTATTTGGATTCAAGTGGATTGACAGAAGTTCCTCGGTTTCTAAGATATCAGCAGCAGTTGTTTCGTTTGATTTTGTCAAACAACAACATTTCCGGGCCGATACCTGAATGGTTGCTGCAGAAAAGTATTTGGAAGTTGAATCTCAGTTTCAACAATATCCAGGGAACCATTCCAGATCCACCAAAATTCATCAGATCTTTCCTCATCTCTGACAACAGGCTATCCGGAGAGATCCCATCCTTCATATGCCAGTCGGAGGACACAGAAGTCCTAGATTTGGGGGACAACGGCTTCGCCGGGTACTCCCACCATGCTTCGGTAATTTCAGCTCCAGTCTCTACGCATTGAGTTTAAGGGGTAACAACTTCAGTGGGGGAATTGAAAGGAAGATATCTAAAAGTAAACTCGTGAGAGTTTCATTAATAATCATCAGAGAGTATTCCATAATTTGGTTACAATTGAGTTATAAAAATTTGTACAATGGAAGCTTTATGTCGAACCTGAAATAAGCATACATAGATCACTTATATAACCTACCAAAAACACGCAATAACGTTAGTCAAATAACTTTGTACGGCAGTTCAAATATGTATAGCCAATCGCCCATAATATCCCTTGACGTATCTCAAAATTGAGACCTCGTCTCAAAATTTCGACATACACCGTTGCATTTCCAATTCCTCAAGGATCGTACGTAACTAAGTTGATTCTAACGGCATCCGAGAATGTCGTATTTTCAGCCTACGCACGCCCCATAAGAGTATCATGATCATGTACTTTCAGCCATGCAACATCCCGCTACCACGGATCAATCCATCCGGATGCGTTAAACCACGGAACTTCCCTCCGTGCCTTAGCTTTTTGCTAAACTTTTCCAGCCAACTAGGCTGTCCAATACACCATTCTGAGGGTGGATTTCTCCTGTTCAAACTCTCCTCATATCCGCCTCATAAGGCAGCCCCATGGGCGTGTCAATGTGTATTCAAGAATGAAGCGAACGATACTCAAGAATGGGGTTGTACTTATGGTATGAATGTGTAATGAAAAGGGAAAATTCGTGGGATGGTAAGATTGAGTCCGGAAAAATGAATGGACGGTTTGAATAAGTAAGTATGGAATGAAGCGAACGATACTCAAGAATGATGTCCAATGCCCAAGGATACTTCCATGAGCAATATGGACAGCCTTCTAAGTGAGGGAGTAATGTTTGAAAGTATACGTGCCAACGACGGATTGACATTTTCGTTGTTGTGACGATAAACTTGGAGTTGTTGCGGTTAAAACGTACTTAATGTTGTGGTTGAGAACCGAATCGATTATGACAAGAAATTTAATGATTGTTCAGCCCCAAATGTGGATGAAAAGTGAATAATGTGAAGCGAAGAAAGGGTGGTCAATGTGCATGAAAAGGCTGCCCAAATACTTCTCGACGTCGCTCACGGACAGCCCACTTTCGTGCGGATTAATGGCTGAAATTTGACCGCAAATCCTACAAGTTTAGAAGCACGACTAAGCTGGTCAAATAAGACAAAATAGTGATTAAAGAGTTGGATTAATTAAGGTTAATTAAGATGGATTATTAGCGCTAATTAAGCGTGATTAATTAGTGCTAATCGAGCCCACGGCTTATTCCACAAGCCATGGATGGTGGGGCCCACTTGTCATCAGGGAAGCCTAGAAGGGTTGGAAAAAGGGGGGGAAAGGGAAGATGGACGTCCTCATCTAAAGGGAGGAGAAGAAGAAGAAGAAAAGAGGAGAAAAAGAAGAAAAATAGGAGAAAGAAGGAGGGGGCTGATTCAGTGTGAAAAAAGGAGCAAAACGGAAGGGCTACCATCGAGGAAGAGAGTGGGGAGACACCTTCGTGGAGAGGTCGCTCGAAGAAGGAGAGAATTGGAGCGGTTTTGTTTCGAAGAAAAAGAAAGGTACGGTACTCAATCCCCTTCATTTTTCTTCTTGCGAAACGGCCATAAAATTTGTTAGCCTTGAGTTTTGCTCGCTGTGAATGTGTTGTTTAGTGAGGGAAAAAGGGGTGGCCATACCCTTGGGATGGTAAGAGATGGCACCCCGGACCCTCGGTTATGCGATGGATGAGTGGATTCTTGCCGCGTGTGGGCTGGCCGGTGATTCGCAGTTGAGCGTTTATGTGTCGGATGACAATCGTGCGGGGCTGGCCATGCGGGAACTCATCCGTGTGCATGAGGTTGAGGTTGTATTGAGTTATGAACGGATGCTCATGATGAATATGGGCTATTCGAGAGTGAATCTTCCAGGTTTGTGTATGTATTGGGCTGAAAAACGGACTGTTTTGCGTATGTTTGTTCGCAGAAACGCACACGCAAGTATACGGGTCGCACAAGTAATAAAGTAGTGAGTAAAAGTCGTTCCCACGGAGATTGTTCAGAATATTTTGTCGATTATCAGCTTAACAAGTCTTAAACTAGCCGATGAAGATTTAATTGTTTAAAAGATTTAATTTAAGAATGAAAATAACAACTGAGTAAAAGCAAGTGTAGAATAAATCGATGGATGAAAAACCCAGGACTATGAATCCCCTATCGTTCATGAATTATCTGTGCTCTCTCTTCCTCAATTCTCTCAAGTTCCCGTTTACTAACCACAATTCTTGTTGTTCGTTAGACCTCTCTCGAGTTTGTAACGGTGAATTATAGATTATCCGCAAACCTATATCTCTATAGTGATGCACGGAGAGTTATAATCCTTTTAAGCGCCAATTGTTATCTCGGTTACCTACGAGCATATATCTCTATACTCCTCTGAGTTAACCTGATCTCTCAGACTTAACCTAGGTTATATTCTCCCTCTTCTAATCATAAGTCCCTCTCTCGAGTCTACTAAGGATAAGGAATCAAACAAATCGGCGATCAACCCAATATGTAAGCATTAAGCACAAGAGAACATAAGCAAACGTGAAACTCCACGAATCGATTCCGAAAAGAGTTTAGACAATCACTACACGAGTCGGTTCATCACCGTCCTAGATAAAAGATTTAGTTTTGCATCCTAGCCAACAAGCCAAACAAGAAAAGAAAAGAAAAGGAAATCTCCATCGCCTTCTCTGATCCCTCTTCCTTAGCCGTCGTCTAGTTTTTCTCCCCACTCCTTCCTCATGTTTTAAACCCTTTTATATGTAGGGTAAATATTCCCCAAAACACCCACAAGATTTGGAAATAATATAAAAAGATCTTCTCGTCTCGTGTGGCTGTACGAAATCCTTGTGTGGCTGCACAAAACTTCCTGTCCACCAGCTTCCCTCTCGGCAACTCTACCATCAACCGTCTTGTCACTCCTCCTTCAAAATGTCTTCCTTGACATGAATTTCTCGTCGTGTCAACCCCTTTTCCTGCAAAGAACCTCACAAGTGCAAAACATATCCAAACAAAACGACTAACCCAAAAATAACATGCAACTAACTATATATGCCCATAAATGTCGGATATCTATCATTAATTAGGCTCCTAAATGAGACATATAACTCTAATTTCTTAGAGTTATCAATGTTCGTGCGGGTACGTGGCTGCCCATTCGGAGTGTATACCATGGCATATAATTGAGGCCTGGGATTAGTGCGAATGGGGATGGACGGGCTGGTCCGTCCGTGTTGAGAAAAAGAAAGGTTGAAGTTCCTAATGAGATGGTTGCGGACAAGTACGAACATTCGTGGATGCGAACTCACGAATATTGGATAATGTTATTGAATGAACATGAGCCGAAAAGGGGACTTGTTATGGTTGTTCATAGCTGATCCGGAGTTGATAGGTGAGATGATGGTTTATTAAGTGCGGAAGGCACGGATAAATGAAAGTGATCGAATGACTCACGTATCGTGGGCGGAATGGAAGTTTACGACGGTACATTGACACACCCATGGGGCTGCCTTATGAGGCGGATATGAGGAGAGTTTGAACAGGAGAAATCCACCCTCAGAATGGTGTATTGGACAGCCTAGTTGGCTGGAAAAGTTTGGTGAAAAGCTAAGGCACGGAGGGAAGTTCCGTGGTTTAACGCATCCGGATGGATTGATCCGTGGTAGCGGGATGTTGCATGGCTGAAAGTACATGATCATGATACTCTTATGGGGCGTGCGTAGGCTGAAAATACGACGGAATCGTATTGAGTATCAGGGTTTAGGGTTTAGGGTTTAGGGGTTTAGCCAACTAGCTACGTTGGACCTTAGCTCGGACCTTTGCCAAGGTCAATTGCATATATAAATTTTGGGGGAAATAAGTTCGGTGATATCTTTCCATCTTTTCTGGGTTGAAGGTGTTGCTGCTGTATTCCAACGGGTTTCGTGGGCTTCCAAGCGTGACATACTATATGTTCAGGTGATTAGCGGGCTCCTGTGACTCTTTTTAATTTTTGTGCCTGACAGGGCGTGAACCATCGATCTCTGGCTCTGATACTACTATTGTACAGTAGTCAACACCAACTGTCATAAAAGCTCGAACTTATAGGTGAAAGCGTGACATACTATATATTTTCATTTTCAACAAATGTCACGGGGTGGCTGGTGAGAAAATGGCTTTAAGTGTCAACAAGTGACGGTGTCGGATAAAAAGAAAAAGATTGCATTGTAAAAACTAGATGTGGTGTGGTCTGTTTCGAATGGCTGTGTAAGTTGTTTAGTTTATGAATGTTTGTCTGTCGAGTAGGGACAAAATGATATTTCAAAACATTGATATTTAATATTTAGACAAAATGTAGATATGAAATCTCCAAACTTTTTTTAAATTTTAAAATCCTTATTTTATAATTTTAAATTTTTTAATAATATTATTTTAACATAACTTCAATATCATTTTTCATCTCGACTATTTAGGTAACTGAAATATATTTAAATCATACAACCATTCGAAAACAAAAATTTCCCACGAAAAATTGTTTTACTTATCGACTAGCAAGAAGAACCATGAAAAAAATGTCTTTCTAATCGAATGTTTCGTTTTTAACTAAAAAAAATATATTCACATATGACTATGAGAAATCATGAAATTCAGATTTTTTTTATGATTGAACAGTACATTAGGCCCATTTGAAGCACTATCAAAATCATTATGTTTATTTTTTTTATCCAATTGTCCAAAGAGTGTTTTTTTTTTTGGGGGGGGGGGGGTTGGTCAAATTTTCTCTTAATTTTAGGTTATTCCGATCCTAGAAATCAAGATCGTATCGGACCGATCCCCTCATAAACAATAACATGTACACATGAAGCAAAAGTTGGGGGTAGGTGGATTCCAGCTCAATGTTGTATTGTTTTAGTTGAAAAGTCAAGATTTGCCATCTGAAGACTAATTACTCCAAAATTATGTTCAATTACGATGGTTTCTTTCTAGAATTCTCAAGTCAAAACAAAGAAATACGGCTCAAAATGAAACAAGAAACATCATCCCATCTTGTTTCACGTGCCCAGAAACACCGGATTAGACCAAACTCAATTTAAACAGAAAGAGTAAAAAAAAAAATAGAAATATAACAAATTGTTTCTCAAGAATTTTAAAAATTAAAATTTTACCCAATTTTCAAAAGAGTAATAAAAGAACAGAGGAAAAAAGGAGGATGAAAAGAAGAGGAAAGAAACAGAAGTCAAAGGGTGGTGCCGCATGGGTTTTTATATGCAGTGATAAATAAACAGGAAAGGACGGTAGAAAAACATTGGACTAAAGACAAGACAAGACAAAAAGAAAAAAAAAACACTCTATTCATGTGGGACCACAGGGTTGTCATTTCAGAGTCCCCAGAATTATATAATTTTTGGATTCTTACTGGCCCAAAGCTTGGAAATGCTCCTCAACCCAACACAGCCAGTCACATGTTACCTTAGAAACAGTTGTCACCGACACCAAACTGTGATCCCCACTTTGTTGCACCGCCCATTTTGATTTCTCAGCCACACACAGATCACAACTCAAAAAACTTTCTCCTTTTCCCCATAAGGAGTCTATGTACAGAGTTGGAATGGGATTGACCCAGAAGGAGGGGAGGAGAGCAGAAGAATACGAGGTGGCCACTTATCTACCCTCTGAAAAGAACAGCCCTACTTTACAGCAGCAGTGGTACGTGGTAAGTAGTACGCCCGGCCAGCAACTTGAGGAAGACGGGCGCGATGGAGCCTCGTCGTCGACCGCTCGCTTCGAAGCTTCTCGACTAGAAGGCACTCTATCTCACGTCACGGAGAACTAGGTGTTCGGAGATCCTCCAGAGGGCTCTCTCTTTGGTCGTGGGCATTCATCGCCTCTTCCAACCTTTTTTCCTTTTCCAATGGATCCTCCGGCATTATTGACAAGCTTATTGTTCCGATGAAAAAAAATTTGATGTTATATCTTCTCGGGAGTTCCCTCTTCTGGGTTACCTGTTGTGCCATGTTTGAGCAAAAGTAGAGTATTAAGATAACTGAAGTATAAGTTTGAGAAAACATTTGATTTGATAGTGTAACAGATGAATATCATGCAAAGGATATAAACATAGAATTTGGCATAATTCGGCATACCACATCACGGGCAAACAATAATATGCAGCATTCGAATCTCATGCCAATCAATCCTAAGACAACAGGTGAAGGATATGTTAAAAGATAAGCTTCATAGCCTAAAAATCAAACATTTACAACCGATTTAAGCTCTAACCAAGGCCAATGCATGTTCACTTGGGTGCATCGTTAGCTAAATAAATCCAGATTGTGAGTTATGCTTATGGTATATAGTCTAGGCTAACTCATACAAAGTGTAGATAAAAGGCCACGATAGGAATAAGACAAAAAGGACTCGACAAAAGTTCACCAGGTAATACAACAATCACGATGCAAGAGACGTTATTAAGTAAAAGAGTATTGGAGAGAACATGGCTGTCTAATTCGATAATGCCTAATCCCAGTTTTCTAATTTGCATAGAAAAGTCTTGTCATTGGCAAACTAATCCAGCCACCAGTCAAGATGTTAGCTTAAACTAACATTTCCTAGCTCAATCTAGAACCAACGTCTGCGTAATCTGAATGCACTAGGTCAAATATCCAGCCAACATTCAAGCTCAACCGGCCCGGCCGGGAAAAACCAAGAACCAAAGTTCACATATCAGTAGGGTAATAATTTTTTAAAAGACCGAGTAAGACTCACCAGAACAATGCTTAAGTGCGTTAATCCTGAAAAATCACAGAATCGGCCATCTTCATCAATGGTTCCAGGCAATCCGGGGAGAACTTCCGAGCAAACAAGTAGGATGCAGAGTAGTTCGACTTCCGTAGTCTATGAATAAGCTCGGGCGATACCTCCGATGCACTGTAGGTGTATGGGTGGCCGTCGACGGTACCTGTCCAGTTCACCCTCGTAAGGGTGTACTTGGTGACACCCTTTGGATCCTCCATATCCAAAAGCGTAGGGAAATAATGCTCCTCGGGATAACAGGCATCTTCCCGGTAACACGGCATTCTAAACTTCGACCAAAGCTTCCGATCCCTCACCACTGTGAGGGCATGTTTACGTGTGATGACGAAGAACTGAGATCCCACCCGGAATTTTTCGAAAGGAACCTCGGGCTCCATCGCATACCTGAGATTAAGATTCACAAAAGAGAAGGAACAATGAAAGATCAAATTTTGCATCGATCTCACAAAACCCAACCCACATTGAAATTCAAAAGAATCCATGAGCCGGATCAGCCGACATAATCGATAGGGATACAACCTCCGGCCACATTTTGAATTACCTTCCGCGAGCAGTGTACCGCTTCCAGTGATTCTTTGATTGACCGTGGACTTCGATAAAACTACGTAGCCTCAACTTGACCCCGATCTTCGCGGAGATCTTATCATCATCCGAGAGGTCGAAGGAACTCGAGGTGAACAGAGAGTTGTAGACATAATCGAAGGAGCGTAGCGGCACGCAATGCTGGGACACGAGGGCGAAGTACTGGTTAGCCGGGTCGTGGAGGATGGCGTGGGCGAGGAGACGCCGCGCGGCTGAGATCAGGGTGGGGGAAGCGCGGGAGGTGGCCTTGGAAGGGATGACGCGGCCGGCGAAAACAGAGGAGGGCCGAAACGTGAGGTTGAGGGAAGGGGAGGAGTGGACGTAAACATTGAAGCGGGACTTGGAGGAGGAACGGTCGAAGAAGGACTGCCAGAGGGGGGAGAAGTGGAGTTGGGTGTTGGTGAGGAAGAGGAAGGCGATCTTGGGGGAGCGGGAGGAGGAGGAGGAGAGGCGGGAGTAGGGGCGGGAGGAGGAGGAGGCGAGGCGGAGGAGGGAGAGGTCGGAGAGCTCGTCGGAGGGGGAGATAGGGGGAGGGAGGGAAGGGTAGAAAGGGAAGAAGCCGAGTTGAGGGATGAGGAGGAAGATGACGAGGGGGAGGCAGAAGAGGGTGGCGAGGGAGAGGTAGAAGGGGATCTTCCTGTACATTCCTGGGTTAGGGTTTGGAACTGGGTTTTCGCATCCAGAAATTGTGGGGTTGGGATCAAAAAGGTCGGATCTTGATCGCCGCCGATCCCTTCTTCTCTTCTTCTTCCTTCTTCTTAATTGCCTCTCTGCCTCCCTCTCCTTTGCCTTTGTGTTTGATGGCGGAAATGTGGGTTAGTTTTTTATCCTTTCCTTTGCTCGGCGTTTGTCCTTGTCTGTTTTTATTTATTGTTTTTTATTTGTTCTAAAAAAAAAATGAAAACGGGGGGAGGGGAGGGGTCTGTGTGTGGTGTTGGCATGATTTTAGTTAAAGTAGGTTTGTGAATTTTTGGATCTGGGATTGTTTAAGGATTGTAAAAAGGATTAGATCGGTTTTGGATTTGGATACGTGACAGACGAGTTGTTTCCTATGGGTGGCGGCGGTGGCGGGAGGGAGGGAGGGATTCAACAGTCAAGGACTGTTTCCTTTTTCCCTCTTCTTTTTTTTTTTAAATTATTTTGGCTTTTATTAGCATCTAGAAACTGAAAAAACCAAAACAAAAAAACAAAAAATCTTACCAATTGCCAGAAGATTATTGCTCCCTCGACTCATCAATTTCTTACAAACTCTTTTTCCCACAATTCTAATTAGGTAAAGAAAACAAGGATTTTGCATTTGTTTTTATTGACTGTTCTGGGACTTCGGGGTATTAATTCCCAACCCAACAATTTAACAAACTGTCAAGGTGACTGTCATGGAGGGAGTTCATGTCCTTTTCTTTATAACTAGATGAAGGAAGGTTGGTTGGCAAAATGCAAGGTGTGAACAGGTTTAGGGGATGGGATGGAGGTGGGTGTTGTTGGGGGGGGGGGGTGTTGAGGTGTCTTTTAGATCAGATCTGATCGGATCTCGGAGTGCAACATCTGGCCTTGGGAAAGGGAAGGGGAAGCAAAACAGGAGTATGACATGCTTCCCAATCACATTCCTCTGCATGGCTTTGGCAGTGTAAGAAGATGGAGATTTTGCATTTGTTTTGAGCTGTTCAGCCCCAATCCATCCAACAATTGTTTGTGTTGGGAAGTTGCCACCTTCAAAATCACAAAATCCCCAAATCCCCCCCCCCCCCCAAAAAAAAAGAAAGGCTCTCAATAAAAAAAACTCGTCTTTATCCCTTCATCTGTTATTTCCAGCTCATCTTGTGTTTTGGCTGGACGCATGCAGAATATTTTTATTTGTGAATTGGGTTTCTGTGTAAGAAAAACGAAAAGATCGATTCTTTGGAGGGCAGATGATAAACTACATAATTTGAAGATCAAGAGAATCCAGAAGAAAAATTTCAACTCGGGAAGTGTTCCCATTAACTGAAGAACGAAGATATTCCCCCCGCCCCCCACACACACCCCTTTTTCTCTTCGCCCTTTCATTTTCATGGCCCAGTAACAGCGAATTGCTGACATAAATATACGATGTTGAGGACCACATTATGATTGTCCTGAACTGCCTATGATGAGATATCAAGTTCGAACAACCATTGACACAATGATGCCCACCCAACCACTGGATAGAGGAACTCAAATAAAGGACTATAACCAGAATTCAAGTTGAAGCATATGACTGCCAAACGCAACACTTGACACCACGCCACCCAATGCTATATGCTACAATAACGGCACCGGTCCTTCTGTGCTTGCCCTTATCCGGAGGAAATAAATGGCAGGCAGTCAAATGACTCGATTTTATTTACAGTGTTATATCCCATTGTTGCCCAGCAGACTAGTACTCGAACTATGGTAACCGAGAATAATATCGCCAAACGGGGATTCAAGAAAATCGGATTCAGAAAAGGGAACTGTACATGAACTATGCGCTTGACATACCGAGAATCAGCTGACCGGTGTGTTGTTTTTCTTCTGAAGATACCTGAGCAGCCTTGCCACACAAGTTGACGTCGCCTTATCCCTAAACTTAATGCACTGTCTTGCCACGTTCAGGAGGTCTTTCAGCTCATGGGAATTATAGTCATTACCCAGATCTGGATCTAACAGATTGTGCATAGAACTGCCCGTATGATTTTGTTGAACCCATTCTATTAGATTGGAACCTCCCTGTTCCGATGATTGGCCGGTAATAAGCTCGAGGATTAGTACGCCAAGCTGGAACATTACTTCATTGCATGCCGTATCCGTACCATCTGACAGAAACAATCACGAGCACATCAGCGGAATCACGTGAGAGTAAGTTCCACCGTGAAGAAACAGCTTAAACCAGGCCAATGGTAACAAGATCTGGTCTAAACAAGGTTAAACAAATATTCACAGTTAAACTGCACCTTTTGAAACTGAAGAATAGGTGGGTCCTTCAGCACGCCCCGACGAGCCAAGGACACCAACTCTGGATAGCTGCAATTATCGAACACATATAGCTTATTCATGTGAAATCCAGACAGGGTTGTAAAACATACAAGAAGAACGGAACTCTTATGATCTGAGATAACTTGTGTGATAGAACATGAAGCAGACCTTTGCTCCAAAGTTCTCATCCAACAAAACGCTGCTCGAGCTGATGGAGACACGATATATTGGTGGATCATTGAAGAGAAGCAAATATTCCTGGAGAATTATAAGAAATGTGATCTTCACCCTTTACGAACAGAGTAACAAGCTGGAGATCAAATGCCCAGTGGAAGAATAAAAATAAGACGTGAGAACATGCTCTTCTTTCAGGAGTAGTCGTGGACTACTTACTAGTGCTGCTGCTACTTCAGAGGCTATTTGTCGTCTTGTTCTCCAGTTTAGAGGTGTTTTTAAAGGATCTGCAAAAAGGAAAACCTTACAGACATCCGGCGAAAAAAAAACTTGAGCCAGAAATAGGGAAATTTTAACAAGGATTCACCATTGAGATAGTCCCTCAGACTTCCGTTTTCAACATTTTCGTATACCAACAAACTGCAGGATGTGGAAAATCAAAAGGCCTGTTTGTAGGTTAAATTATGCCTTGGCAGGGAAACAAACTTATTTGTAATAGACTGAAGCATCCATGGAAGATTAGTAATAACCACCTCTTACATCCCATGGAAAAGCCTTTGAGGGGTAGCAAGTGGCGGTGATGCAGCCGCCCCAGAAGCTGCACTTCCTGGTAAAAGACATCATTTCCTAGATGAAATGCCTTCACTTCCTTCACCAGAGCAACGCCAACATCACGGAATGTAGCCCTATACGCAGCTCCATCACAGTCAACGTAAATGATCCTGCAAAATCCATCTGTTGCCTTCTTTATATCCTTGTAGGAGAAGTGCCTCACGAAGGAAACCGGACCTGCAAGTTCAGGATAGATCCAAACATCAAATTATGATTCCTTTCCAATCCCAAAAAAGATAAAACGTCAAAGATGGAAATTTGCGCGGAATATCAAATATGACACGTTCAATTGAATTCCTGCATTGTCAACTAATCATTCTGACCGCGACATTTCTTAATCAGGATGTATTCCCCCAGAAACCACATTTTCCAACTTTTGGTATTTCTCAGTTTCTAGTTCGTCTAGATTTGATAGGACGACACAATCATCTCATCAAACAGCTCCGACTTCAGCAAATACCCCAACAGGATCCGGTTAAAGCACAAATTCACGTCTTCCTCCCGAAATTGCAGGTAGTACGGAAGATTAAAAAGGTACCAAATCCAGAGTATCTCAACCCAAAATTCATCATTAACAGAATCCATAAACTCCCTCACAAAAATTCCGGTACTAAAAAAAAACAATAGTTCCAATGGCTCCCAGCTCCTTACAACCTGATCTCTACTGAATTCATAAAACCCAATTTCCATTCCTCAAAAACCAAGACTCCCCCGTCCAACAAAACAACATCCGAGCCCCAGGAGCACCGAAAAGGCGGAAATTTTGAAGCGTCCCACGTCGCCATAACTCCAAAAACTCCGATCTTTACGCATAAAAGATAACAAGAACGAGACAAGATGGGGGGAATCAAACCCGTAGGAGGAGAAGTGGAAGGGCGGAAGCAAAATCCCATCTTTCGGATCACCAAATGGGAATTCTCCCGATCGCTGTGTAGGGCAGTGTCGTGTGTGTGTGGGGGGGGGGGGTCTTCCTCCCTTTTTGTCTCCAAAACCAAAAAACTGTCTGTCGGTTACTCGTCTATCTGTCATTATAAAAAAAATAATAAAACAAAGCCCAATTTATTTACAAGGAGTTAACGAATGAACCTTCTGTAATGTGTAGTAATAATTTGGTATCACGTTTCTTTTTTTAGTCATAAGTGACAGCAAATGCTTATGCTCTGTTGGCTCTTTTGCCTTTTGCTTTAAGAAAGGGGGAGAACAAAGGAAAGAGGTTGGACTGGACAAGTTGCAGCTGCTCGACAAAATGATTTATGATTCTGTCCCAACAAATCAGGCTTCATCAGGGTGGGTCTGAGGGCCCTCCTAGTTCTACCCACCAACTCACAGTAACCAAACAAAGAACAAGGGAGTAGTAGACATAGATGGAGTGTGTGTTTTCTGATATTTACATTTACAACAAGCATAGAGGATCCTGGATTGATAGAAAAGAAGGGAGGCACAGAGGTTCTCTGCGGATTTTACACCAGCCTGGGATTCCCTGATTGATCAAAAAAGGAATTGAACGCCGATATGCTACACTTCCTGTGGCAGGTTTCTGTCAAAATCCCCTACTAACCTAAAGGTGCACATTCCATTCAAGGTTAAATCGAGACCGGGAGGAGACGACTAGTTTGGGGCATCTTCAGATAACCCCTTCTAGGACACTGTATGATCGATCAACAAGAAACTCTGGGTTAGATTCCTGAGATTGTTCTCGTCGAGGTCGTTTTCAGATACAGTTTTTGTTTTAGCGCTGGGGTCGCCTTTGATGACATCTAAGCCTGGATTGATTTCGCGCCCTTCATTTTCAGGTTTGGATTCATTCTCTGGAGATATGTTTTCCGTGACGCAACCAGTTCTCTCTTCTCTTTGTATTCCTACGTGATCATCGACTTGTTCTTTCTCTGAGTCACAGGCAACAGTTTCCTCCGGTACATGCATCACAGGCTCCTAGACAAGTGCACCTCGGCCCTTGTTCTTAGTCACCTCCCCGCCCTCGGTTTTTTTCCATCCCTTCAATCTCAGCATTTCCTTTTTCCACTGGCTCATCTTCATCAGTTCCAGGATCCTCAATTTCATTGTGCGCGTCCTCCTTCCTGGCTCTTGAACCTTTCTTCACACTCGACCTCTTCGAAGGGGGCTCAATTTCTGGGTTTCCAGTCTGCCGTGGTGGAAGGTTTTTTCGGAGAAAATATTTGAAAACTATGTTGAAACAATGTGATACCTATAAATATAATAAAACACATCGTAACTCGTTATCCTAAAACTCTGCTTCAAGACTACACTCATCTAGAATCCATGCATACACGACACTAGCACTTCGAATGCCTTCTTTATGTTAGCCTTCGAAATTCTTTAGTAACCTCGGAAGCCCTACTATATATATATATATATTATTTTCTTTTTCCAAAATTTTTCTACGAATCAAACAACTCATATCAACTGATAAATTTTTCTACCAATCGATTAAGCTTTCGATATCATATCAAAATATAGTTAATTAAAAAATAAATAATGCACATGAATATGTGCTTACGAAGTTCATGTAAATTCATACACGGACTAAGCTAATTATGGCAACGGTCTTTGTTACTTAATAAAAAACAATGTTCATGAACACTAATGCTTCAACCTCTGGCCGAATTGCCAGAACCGCTGCTTCAACGTTTATTCCCACCTCAATACGGTAATCCTCTCGCCCGACTACCGACTTGCTTCCTGCAGGAATTGAGAATGCATGGAGGACTGTGGTGTGGCTAGGAGGAGTTAAGGGCGATCGGATTTCTCAGGTGTCCGACTTCCAAAGGGTTTTCATGTACAGGGACTATGCGGCTTGGAAGTGATGAAGCTAAGGAAAGGATGTTGTCGAGGGTGGTGAGGGGGATTCATGTTGCTGGCACCGTTCTTTGACGGCACGGTTTGGACTAGGCCAGAGGCCGAGGGGCCGCTGGACGCATTTCTTAACCTAGAGTTGATAGGCCAGGGAGAGCTTATCACAGAATCTTGAAAACAATATTAGAAAACAAAGAACCCGTGGATGGTTCTGGCGTCTGTCAATCCCCTGATAAACCAATATGGGCCACGGATCTTCGACCTCAAGCAGGTGGCGTTAGGCCCAACCCTTGTCGTGATAGGGGTGACGTGATTTGATGAAGGATCGGGCGGCGGATGAGTACACAAGGAAGCTGAAGGCGTTGGGGAAGAAGGTCGAGTACTCGGAGTTCGAGGGTCAGGAACACGGTTTCTTCACCATCAATCCCAAAAGCGAAGCCGCCAATCGGTTGATGGACATCATCCAGCGATTCATAATAGAGACTTGAGATAGGAAAATCATTTGAATTAAAAGTTGCGGAGTTATTAGGAGATAGTGAAAAAATATATATTACGTAATACGATAATTATTAGAAGTATTATTTATGAATTTTAAAAATTATATGTCAAAAATTATTTTATCACTTTACTCTAAAATGGCTAGGTTGGACATGCATGTTGTTGTCCTCGTTCGTTTAGTAACACGCCCGGGGGTGACGTCGATAATGAAGAATATCACCAAGTATCCGAATTTAAAATTGCCGCGCCGCCCCTGAACACCGGTTTCACTTCCCAACGTTCCCAAGGAAATTTGAATCCTACGCGCAATTCCCACCGTCCGATCTCCCTCCCCGGTTTTCATCTGACGTACCCACCATCTCCCCCCCCCCAATTTCTCGCTCGCTCGATTGCTTTCTCCTTCGGCTCATTCACTCTTCCTCTCCCTCTGCAACCCGATTTGAAAATCCCTGATCGCGTCGCCGGCGATGGTTCTCCTATCAGAAACCGCCAGAGCCACCACGGTCCGGCTCGGCTTCTCTGAACCGTTCCCCGAGTATCACCCCCCGACGACTGCTTCCCAGAGGTTCGACTTCTCGGAGGATTCGTCCCTCCGGAAGGATAGGAATGTTCAGGTGCGTGATTTCTTGCTTTCCCGTGGTGCCTTTTGGAGGATTTTGGGAATGTTAGGATTCAGGAGTTGGATATTGAGGTGTAGGTGATTATTAAGGTACGGCCTTTGAGTATTGCGGAGGTTTCGATGCAAGGGTACGGGAAGTGCGTTAGACAGGAGAGCTGTCAGTGTATTACTTGGACTGGGCATCCGGAGTCGAGGTTCACTTTCGATCTTGTTGCTGACGAGAATGTTAGCCAGGTGAGGTGGTTGTGGGTTGGTGGTTGCTTTAGTTCTTGCCTCATGCTGTGCATTAATGCGTTCTGAGGAAGCGTCGATGCAGGAGAAGTTGTTTAAAGTGGCTGGAGTCCCTATGGTGGAGAACTGTGTGGCAGGCTACAACAGTTGCATGTTTGCCTATGGTCAGGTCAGTGATTAAGCATTGGTCGTTTCTGTTCGTAAGGTTTGTTCGACTTGGATCGGTATCTGCTTTTTTTATATTTTACTTGAATTTGTCGTATGGAAATTGATTTTCGTCAAACTTCAGAATAACATTGTCTTTGTGAAATAGATGCAACAAGTTTGAACCTAGAGAGAGCAGGAAATGCTTGAGGTCTCTGTGGACAATTCTAACGTTTACCATGCACTTCAGAAGGTGGTAACAGCGGTTGACAAGTTAACGTGCGAACTGAGCTAAGTGGAAGATAAAATCCGAGTGGGGCAGCAAGATCTCGAAAATTCAAAGCAGCTGTCTTTGGAAGCTCAAGAAAGAGTATCCCTCAACAAGAGCAAGTTTTCTGCCCTCTGATATTCACTTTCGAGCTTTGCTTTGTCGATGACTCATTTCGAGCAAAGAGAAGTTTGTGCAAGGGCAAGGCTAAGCGTTTCATCTTCTTGCCTCAAGCAGAAACACGAGGCATTGGCCTACGTTGCAGCCTGCAAGGAAGAAACTGAGCCCGTCCTTGTGGTGAACCAGCGAGCCGAGGATGATCTCAGGGACAAGCTAGCCACACTGTAACTAAAATATGAGGAAGAGAAATGAAAGCGGGCAAAAGGAGGAGGAATTATTTTCCCAATAGAGAATGTCCAGGAAGGTGGTCATGAGCCGAGAATGAACTTGCATCTCGGTGGGAAAGCGACTGAATTGCGGAAATCAGAGGAGGAAAGACCAAAGTAGTTGACAGGTATTAGCCAATGTCGCAAAAGAATAGGGGGCTTGACAAAGGAATATGCAGAGAAGTGAGGAGATGAAATCAATTGAGATGGATGTAAAGAATGCTTCGACGAAAGTAGAGGAACCGGAATCTGCCCTTCAAGCAGTTATTCAAGAAAAATATGCTGTGCTGGAAGCGATTGAAAAGGTAAGGAGCGAAGTCGAGAGCATGATAATTTGTTACTACGAACTGAGTGCTTGAAAAGCACCTGAAGGATGAAGAGACTACGTTGTTTGCAGAAGATCTGCGCCACAGCACATAGAGATTGTCCGAGTTTAAGAAAAAACAGAAACGATGCTTCGCTCAAGAAGTTGAGGATGATACAGGAACTGAACCGGGACT
This sequence comes from Melastoma dodecandrum, assembly GCA_029817715.1. NCBI lineage: Eukaryota > Viridiplantae > Streptophyta > Magnoliopsida > Myrtales > Melastomataceae > Melastoma > Melastoma dodecandrum. The sequence goes on along the minus strand of JARUPY010000533.1, from coordinate 4,794,389 downwards.
GTCACCATCGGAAGAGCTGACAAGTGTAGTCGAGCTGATACGGGAAAGCAAAGTCATTGCTTCGCCAGGACTCATGATCGACTCCTTGTCGTAAGCATGGGGATGCAACCTCTCAAACAGATGCATAAGATTTGTAATCTTCTTTACTCCGATCAAAGGGAATCTCTATAATTTTCTGAAGTTTCATTACCGTAATCAAAATCAAGGATCATTCCTGAAATTTAAATTACAACTACCTCAAAGGAAAATATTTCCTACACTTTTCTAGCAAGAGTCCTCTGCTTGGTCGCGTGCCGGACAACCTTCTCTTCCACCGGAAGCCCTTTCCTCCTCCTAACCGCATCGATCAACTTCCTTGCAGTATTCTGCGGGACACTCGAACCATCACCAAACTCTTCTATTTCCTCTTCTGTCCTCGGGACGAAGAACGGATCCTCCAAAAGCGCTTCCCAGTGACTGAGAACAAGAAGTGCACTCGCTGCTCCCGAGGTCCACCTCCTCAACTCATCAGCAAAACCTATACTTTCAGCAACTGGGAGGTATGCATTCACAGTGAACAAAGCGGATCCTTCTTGCATTTCCTCCTTCAATACCCTAGCCCGTCTTCGAGCTAGCACGGCATACATGGCACCTAAATATTCAGTCGGCGTGTTCAGCTCGCAGAAGTACATGGCTTCGACTAATCGCGGTTTACTGCGAAGCACAGCTGTCCTGCATGCCTCTTTAACAGTTGCCATGACTTGCCCGGTAAAGTTCCCGTGCTGCTCGACTGCCTGATTAGTATCGGATTCGTCACGAGAAACAAAAGCCTCGACGACAAACGCAAGCCCCCACATTGGCTCCTCACATAGAGGACCGGCTGATGTTGCGAGTTGGAAACCTGAGATGACACTGCTCTCTAGACTCTGTGCCTCGAGGTGCAGTTCCCGGTCGACCTCCTCTGATGCAGTGTCGCCAGCTGCGCCGTTACTCGAATTATCCATGAGTCCTATCCTAGTAGATACATATGGGATCCCGTGCACAAGAACACCCACATCACATTCTCTCTTCTTGATATCAGGAGTGAAGAGGATGTTTGGGCCTATCTGCCTCGGCCCGAGCGACCATATGTTCTTGAGAAGCTTTGCCCACTTCGATTTGCACTTATCCGCTCGATCCTTATCATTCTCAAACACAGAGTCGATATCACTTTCTACAGCAGCAGTGATCTGTTTCCTGAGCGCTTCAATGGGGTTTTCCTCTTCCAGGCTACCAGACGTCTGCCTTTGTATGATTTGCTTACCGCCAATGACATCTCCAAGTAGGTCAGCATTGTCGTCAAGAACCTTAGTCAGTGCAGCAGGAAGCTTCAGCACCTGAACCCTGACAACACACCTCCCATTTGGTGTCGTTTTCTCGACAAAATCCGTGTTCTTGTCCAGAAAGTACTTCAAGTACTCCAAGGGATTAGACTGATCACCCTCAATAGTCTCTTTGTAAGAAACAAGTGGTGGGGAGACTTCCAAATTGACCCTTGCAAACCTCTCCCTAAGGTCCTTGATACACCGATCGAGATGCACCTCTCCAGCTGCAGCAAGCACGTGTTCACCTCTTGAAGAAACGGTCACCTCCACGAATGGGTCAGCTCGGTTCAAAAGCCTAAGTCCTTTCATAAGAGCAGCCATATCCGAAGGATCGGATGGCTCGATTGCCACACGAAGAGTCGGAGAAACCTGGAAAGCCATGCTTGAGAAAGGCCAACAACTCGTCGTGGATGATAGTGTCGCACTTTTCAATATATGTTGACCCAGTCCTCGTATTGCCACAATATTGCCCGCCTCGGCCGAATAAACAGGTTCCAGTTTCTGACCCATCATCAGGTACAACGCCTGTAACTCTGCAACTTGCACATGTCTCTGCACCGAATCAACTTTCAGGGGATCATACAGGGCAGAAAGCACGAAAATTCTGCTTCCTGAAGTAAGAACCCCGCTAAATATCCTAGCAAAAGCAAGGAAGCACTCATCTGTATCTCCGGAGCCTTCCTCCTTTAAATCATTCAAATTCAAAATTTCACCCTGCGGACCCTTTGGAGGAATCTGTTGCAAGGGAACGGCAAACATCTTAGATACAAAGGCCACACAGGGTGCATTGGGACTACTATCACAGTTTTCAACCGATCTTCTAACAAGTTCTGCCTCTGCCAGTATGGAAGGGTCCACTCCATCTAACGCTATAACCTCCCTCTTCGGCAGCAATCGAGAAATTCGGAAGGACTGAGCTGAAACTGGGTCTGGCATAAATCTTATGACCATGGACAAGATCGCATCAGCCAAAGGAAGCCAGCGACTCATGACAGCTTGCAGCACAACTTTAGGATCGTTATTCTGAAGCTCTCGATTTGGAATGTTCAAATTAAAAGATCGAATAACCTTGTCCAGCATTGATTTATCCCCATCGGGCTCTAAAGCAGCCTGATAAACTTGCCACAAGGGCTCCAACACAAACTGGACAAACATGGGCCTCGCCTTACTGTTGCCACTCTCTAAACCCTTCTTGCCCACAATCATCTTAGTTTTTGGAATGAAGTACCGGGGGCCCCAAAGTCCCTTCTGCAGGGTTGCAGCGCTTGCTCCGAGCTTCGATGCATAAAAATTAGCAAACTCATTTAGACTAAAACCCCACCCATCTAATGCACAGACGAATGCGACATTCCCTTTCTGCGGCTGGAAAGTCTCCTCTTCATCATCTTCGACAAATTCCTGGTTTTCATCACTAACCTCTCCATTCGGCCCCGCGAGCAAGGAATCGACATCGGACAAGTATTTCTCCGACTTGTAGCTGCTAACAATCCCATTTACCTCATGAACAATACGCAACAATCTATTGTAAGCCTCCATGGGACTCAACTTCAGCTCACAAATCAATCTGTCAATCTTATTAAGCACTAAACAAGGGGTCAATTTCTCAATCCAAGCCTGCCTAAGCACAGCATGCGTCTGTATGTGAACCCCCTCCACAGCGTCGACCAATACCAAACCACCATCACTAAGACGGGCAGCCGTCGAGACCTCGCTACAAAAATCCATGTGCCCAGGAGAATCAATAAGATTAATAGAATAATCCCCATAACTCAAACCAATCGATGCACTCTTCATCGTAATCGCCCGCCTCTGCTCCTCCTCCAAATAATCCATGAACCGGAGTCTACCCGCGGACTTCCGACTAAGCAGCCCATTCGCCGCAATCAGGTGATCCGCGAGCGTGGTCTTACCGTGGTCGACATGCGCTAATATGCATATATTCCTGACTTTCTTGGCATCAACTTGGGTCATTTCACTCAATAATTGAACCCTCTAAAATTCTGGAAGCAGTTGCTGTCCCCGGAGGCCCCAACTACCGATTCCTACTCAATGCGGCACTTCGCTCTCCGGCACCCTCAACTCCCTGGATAAGCTAAAGGGTCACGCCAACAACAACCGATCCTCACACCTGATATGAGCAAAACCACTGTTCGCGGAACTACGGTCGCCACCAGAACCGTCCAATCCAATAGTAACCCAAAAGTCGCACGCCGCCCCGTCCGACAATGGACACCACTGTAGGAAAACCCTAATACCAACGTCCTAATTGTCAATCGTCAGATTCCAGGAGGGGAAGGAAAGGAAACGTCAAAAGAGGCGAAAGATTTCGACTTTAAATTCTTGTATTCGGACATTATGTCGATTTTATCTTTAAGGACAAGGATATGGGCTTAGAATTGGGCTTATACTTTATGGCCTTAAGAAGTGTTTGTTCTAGGGCCTGGGATTGGATCCAGGCTCGTTATTTAATACTAAGCCCATGCCCTAACCAAGACCTAGCTGCTCTTTTTGCTTCTCTCAAACGCGCTGGGGACGGGAGACCAACCAACCGACCAAACCCGACTACTGCGGTTGGATCTTTGAGATGGAGTTCTCTGCCGGCCACAGGGCGGAGATGATCAGCATCGCCGTCGCCCTCGTCGCCATCAGCGCCGGCACCGCGTATTACTTCTACTACGTCAGGAAACCTAAAGGTGAAATGGCAACTCGTCGGAAAGAAGCTGCCGCTGGTATTTTCGCCTTCGTTTCCGCATTTTTGTCTAGAGAATCGCTACGGAGTGGTAGTGATGGTGGATGATTTGAAAAAAAATTAAAAACAATCCAGGTTGTTTGGATCCTGAAAATTTGAAGGAGTTTAAGCTTGTGAAGAAAACACAGCTCAGTCACAACGTGGCTAAGTTTCGTTTCGATCTTCCGACGCCTAATTCCGTACTAGGGCTTCCCATTGGTCAGCACATGAGTTGCAGGTCAAATCTCTTGCTCTTGTTTCGATTATGTTGTAATGTCAATGAATTTGGATTGTAGGTGGTTGTTCTTTGGTTGTTCGTGTTTGTCGATTCGGGACATTATTGTTGTTGTTGTGATTGGATGGTTGGTGATGAAACAGAGGGAAGGATGCTGTGGGCGAGGAAGTTGTGAAGCCTTATACTCCTACGACTCTGGATTCGGATGTCGGTTACTTTGAACTAGTTATAAAGGTTTGATATTGTTTTTAGTTCCTCGGCTCGAAGGATCGGCGGGCTTGCTTATTGTTTGATATAATTATTTTTGTTTGTCTGCGGCATATTATGTGAACTCTTCTCTCTTTTGGTTTGATGTTTGCTATTAATAAGATGTATCCGCAAGGAAGGATGTCTCACCACTTTCGCGAAATGAAGGAAGGTGATTACTTGGCCGTGAAGGGACCCAAGGTAACCTCTCATGCCACATTTTGATTGCTCACAATGATATTTGTGATTCTCTGAGATGGATTGTATTCATAGTTGACGAAGGGTGACTTTTTCATGTTGGAATTTCTCCTCATGCTTTTTCGCACTTACTCTGATAGAAGGACGAAAAATGTGAGCCAGAGTTGAAGTATTCTTTAAGATTTATGCTCCCTTACTGTTAAGTGTCGACAATTCCTGATTTGCGTGAGCTCAGTGGTTCCTTGAATACGCAGTAGAATGTGCAGTTACTTATTAGATCACTATGGGGAATTCTGAGATTTATCTTGGATGGCATTCATTAAATGGTTATTCTGTTCTGAAGCAAAAAGTTGTCCGTCTGTTTCGAAGTAAAAGATAAGTGAGCTCTTTGTCTTCTTTCCATTTAATGGTTGAATCCTGTATATCTCTTGTTTAGGGGCGCTTCAAGTATCAACCAGGGCAAGTAAGAGCGTTTGGAATGCTTGCTGGAGGTACGGGAATAACTCCAATGTTTCAGGTATGAGATTTCATGGCAACAAAGTTGGGGCTTTTGAACTCTCCGCCTTCCTTTAGGCTTTTAAATATTCAGCGTGCTTTGATTTTAATACTGACATAAATGAAGCAGTTTCTTCATCTATTATGCTTTGATATTGAAATTTGAATAATTTTCTCTAAGAACAGCACACCGATATCTCTCAGGTTGCCAGAGCAATTTTGGAGAACCCGAATGACAAGACCAAAGTCCATCTTATCTATGCCAATGTTGCCTATGAAGACATTCTTTTGAAGGTAAAACTTTTGTTCTTTTAAGAGGGCTATCTTTGAATTGAACCTGGTAAGGATCTGTTTATAGACAATTGAACCTCAACTCTACTCTTCGTCGCATTCCTCTACATTTCAGAAACTGTTGCCTGATCCGAATGCACCATTATCTTGAATACATCTAAGAATAAGATAAGGCCAAACTGCTTATGTAGAAGAGTTGTCTAATCCTCTCTTTCCGGTTTGCAGGAAGAGTTGGATAGCTTTACACGGGATTTTCCTGATCAGTTTCAGGTGTACTATGTCTTGAACCAGGTATCTGTTGATATAATCCTTGTTTGTTCTCTATTTCTGTTCTATGTTTTGGAGTCATCTTACAAGGCAGGCAATCCCTGAGGTTATTATTCTTAAGAAGCCTCTGACATATATATAACCCGCTCCCCTGCCCTCACCCGGGGCTCATTGCTTGTATACTGTTTCAACTTCTCCTCTTCAAACATTGATGTCACATGCCATTGCTGTTTCAGCCACCTGAAAACTGGGATGGTGGGGTTGGGTTTGTATCCAAGGAGATGATTCAAGCTAATTGCCCTCCTCCTGCGGATGACGTTCAGGTACGTCCACTTTTTCCCTTTCCTTGCCTCCTCTTTCTGGTTTATCTTTTGCTTGTGAAATAGGTGGAGCAATAGGGTGATGGTTTTATGAAATATACATCAGGAGTTCCAATGATTGGCATAGGCATATTGCGACTGCTTCTGTTACTTTTGATAGATTTGACCAATATGTGCATTGTGTGTTGGTTAGATACTGAGGTGCGGACCGCCTCCGATGAACAAAGCAATGGCAGGCCATCTCAAGGACATCGGATACACCCCAGAGATGCAGTTCCAGTTCTAATAATAATAAATCACTAGACTAACCACTACTGCCCGAGGATTCATTCCTCAGATTCTTGATTTTGAGGTTCCCGAGGATGACCAAATTTCTGGAGGTTACTCCTTATATAGTCTGTAGGGAATAAGATCACGGCTCGCCCCCCGATCAGGTTAGGTGGTGGTGAGCGGGGTGAGACGTAGTAGTAGAGTCATCGAAGGAGATGGGCAAGCAATTGAAACTTGCAGAGACTCTTATTGTTTCCATCCCAAATTTTATTATTTATTAACCAAACAAAAGTGTCGCTAAGAATAACGAAGAAAACCCATTTAACTTACATGAACACCCAGAGACCCACACGAATTAACGAAAAACGAAATGTAAACAAAGCGAAGGAGATAAATGTCCTCAGAAGAAGAAGAAGAAGAGACCGACCAATCCTAGGACTAGTCCCATGCTGACCGCCAAAGGCGAGTAAGGAAGAGGAGCCCCGTTTTTCTCCTTGCCGGACGGAGCCTGTGCTATCGATGGTGACGTGGCACCTGCCGGAGAAGTAGCCACTGGAACCGTGCCTGAAACCCACCACCGGTAAAAGTTAATATTCCAAAAAAATCGAATGTAATTTTGGTGGGGTAAAGCATCGTACTTGGTGCGCCTGCTGGACCTTCACTTGCTGTTGGCACACCAATTGGGTAGCCCAGCTCTGTAAATAAAAAGTCCAAAACCAGATGATATCTCTTGCCAGGCAATATTTTCTGGTGCCATAACAAGTTGTGTATGCATTTAGGATTATGGAAAGACCGGAAAAAAAAAAAGAAAAAACAACTAAAACTAAACGAACAAATAAAAACATGGGGTGGTGAGTCGGTGGTGAAATTGTCACGAGAGTGTGTCTAGTGGGAGGGCGAGGTAGGAGGAGAGGACAGGTGGTGAGTTATTGCGCCAGGCAATAGTAACAGCTGGGCTTCCACTTCTTTCTACAACTTATATCTTTTTCCTATAACACTTAAATAAAAAAATTAATAATCATAATGCTAAAAACATTGTCCTTGTTCGAAATTAGTGGGGAGGTTTTGCTTTTTGCATGCTTATTATGATTTCTAACTTCTTTTCTCATCCTAATTCCAAATGCCTTCAAAAACTCCTCTCTAATGCAAAATCAACAACCTGGGAATTGCTCACTAATTCAAATCTAATGGACACCTGGGAATTTTTTTCTTGGGTTTAACTTACCTGGACATAGGCTGATGGGAGGTGTGCTAACACTGCAGGCCGCTGGCAGCTTGATGGCCCTGTTCACGTCCACCCCGAAGCTCGACGCCTGTTCCAGCAGGCTGCACAGGCAGACCGGGTTGCTGTCCACGAGCCCCGCGAGCTCCGGGCAGCAGGCCTTGTCCGGCTTCGTGAGGTTGCTCCCTTGCACCACGTAAGGGAGGCAGTCCGTGAGGTTGGTGAAGTATGACGTGCAGTCCAGCGCCGGTGCCGGGGCTGAAGCCGCCGGGGTGGTCGTCAAGGTCGAGGGGGCAGGAGCGGGGGCAGCTGTGGCGGATGCCCCTACGACGAGTAGGAGGAGGAGGATGGTCGCCGTGGCCGCGGGGGCGAAGACCGCGTGATTCCTGGCCATTGTTGGGACGTGTGGCTCTGGATGCAAAAAAGAAAAAAAAAACGAGTGTTTGTTTGAAATGGAAGGCTTCGAGAATGTGAAGTTGTGTAAATTATTGATTACGAATTGATTGTATATTATATTTATTTGTTTCGGAAAAGGTTGTCTAAAATTAAATGCGAATTCAACTCAACCACCGCACCATCTGTATTTGTGGCATTTGCTTTTTAGGTGTGGTGGGATTTCAAAAGGGAGAGTTGAGTTTGTACAACTCACGTTTCTTCTATTCTTGAGATCATCAATAAAAATTTGAAAAATGGCATATAAAAACTTTCATCGGTTTCACACGACATGATTTCTCACGCGTATGAAAATGGAATTGAGGTGAAGAAGGTACAGGGGACGGACCACCCTATCTAACTCCATAACTTAATTGTCCGTCCTTCATAATGTTGTCAAGATCAAACACTCGATCAAATTTAGGCCTCCCGACTTCATAAATTTTAGAGCTATATATCCAATTTCGAAAAATGTTGCTCCCTTTTTTAAGTTGCTGCTTTTGGGAATCAATTTTTATCTTTTGGGGTTTCAATTTTAATACAATTTGACCCTAAAAAAAATCAGCCAATTAAACAGGACAATTTTTAGGCCTGACTGGAGGAGGGAGTGGGACGAGTAATTAAAATTTTGGTGGGAGATGGATGGATAGTAATTAATGTTCAACTCACTCACAACACATGCTATGTTGGCTACCAAAAGGAATCACATTTTTTTTTCTTTTTTTTTTCTTCAAAACCCCTCCATTAAATGTCACCGGTTGGTTGTTTGTCCCCCAATACTTTTTACTATTTCAAAATTCTAACCAAGATCCTTTGGAAATTACGATTTTAAAACCTCAGGGTCACCTCGGATCGTAACCGCATTAGCATGGGATGGTAATAAATGATGGGTCCTCCAAATTGCCTTTCTCCGAGGCAAATCATTCATTCTGCTGAAAGATGAAGAGCGTCTCTCTCTTGGAAAACAAAGCCTAATAGGATAAGGCTAATTATTATGCTCAAAACAGGCCGGAATATCTTAAGAAGATGCAAAGCCCAAAATCCCCCCATCAATTTCAAGGATTGGGCCCTTTCAGTCATGCCCATTGCATCTCTTTTGGCCCATTGGGCTTAAAAGGAGCAGCTCGGTTTCTTCTTTTTTTATTGCCAAAAACCCTAATCTCTCTCGGCGGTGCGGCGGCCTTCGGTTGTTCCGGCGAACGTTATCGAATCAGCGAAGATGGCGCCGGCGAAGAAAACGGTACTTCCTTCGTTCCATCCTTCTGTTGATGCGTCTTACCTTCTTCTGGAGATTGGGGATTGATTATGTGGCTTTTTTGGATGGGTGGGTGTTTTTGGCATGATTTGGTTGGCGATGAGCAGAAGAAGACGCACGAGAGCATCAACAACAGGCTGGCGCTCGTGATGAAGAGCGGGAAGTACACGCTTGGGTACAAGACCGTCCTCAAGACCTTGAGGAACTCCAAAGGTGCTTCTTCGATTTCCTTCGGGTTCTTGTCTGAGTCAGTTGGCGATTTTTGTTGTCGCGGAGATGCTCCTTATGTACCGATGTTGGAGTTTCTTGGTCGATAGGACGTTGAATCGAGGCACGTGGTTTCGGACTTTGAGGTGCATTGGTCTGATGGATAGTTTTGATGAACTGTAGGTTGACTGGTTGGAGTAGAACTGTAATGGAAACGATTTGTTTGGACTGATTGGACCGTGATAGTCTTGTTATTCAGGTAAGCTCATCATCATAGCTAACAACTGTCCCCCGCTTCGGAAGTCGGAGATCGAGTACTACGCCATGTTGGCGAAGATTGGGGTGCACCACTACAACGGCAGTAAGTCTCTATTTTTTACAGCAAATTGGTCTTCTTACTCTGGTCCGGTCGCCAGTAAAAAAAGAAAAGCTTCTACATTTTGGTATACCTCAATTCAGAAATCAATACCTAATTGTGAATTAGGAAGGATTGTGTGCTTGTTGCAGTCAAGCCCATTAGTTGTATCTCCGTCAAGCCCGGGTCCATTACTTCAGAACACGCTTGACTGGTCGTATTCTTTCTCGTTAGATGTCTAATACTTGGGTTGTATTTTTGTTGGGGATGTGAATTTTTCGACCAGATAATGTGGATTTGGGCACTGCTTGTGGGAAATATTACCGGGTTTGCTGCCTAAGCATCATCGATCCAGGTACAAATCGCTCTGTTCTTTACGCAATTTTCCTCGTGCCTCTGATTTGTGTTACCGATACTGACCACCCCATGTCTGATCCATACCAATACCAGGTGACTCCGACATCATCAAGAACATGCCAGGAGATCACTAAATTCTTTGGATCTGATTGTCTTTACTTGTAATAGAGGACATAATTTCTTTGGATCCAAGTTACTTGAGCTTTGAAAATTCATTTTTATTTATTACTAGTTCCAATGTCAATGTACCTGCCTGCTTAGATCCTGTGTTATTGAAATCGTTATGGGTGAAGTCCAAACAATAAAAAGAAAAAATGGGCTTCAATTCGTCAACTCTAACATGGAAATAATTACGAATAGTGGGGGTAGTAAAGAATGCATATCTTTACGATTCCATCGTCTCACTGGGCGGGTTCCCTTTGAGAAATGCTTACATGTGCTGTGATTATTGTAGAGTAAGTAAGAATTCTTCTTATAAAAAAGGCATTAATGACCACCCCTGGCTTAATTTGCGCAATGGAAGTAATGCGCTGATATCTGGGCGAGAAAGGCTCGGCCTTTTGGAAAAAATGGAATTAACTTTTTCGAACTTTGATTCCGGACGATTGTGTCCTTTTGTCAGACCCGATCGAACGATTTACACACAAGCCTTACGCTCGAGGTTGTCCTTTTCTTGCAACCCTTTTTCATGTCCAAAGAAGATTGTTTCTCTTTTCATGGTTTGGTCCCGCCCGGTCTACTCATCCTTGCCGGGTTTCATGTGATTGGTTTTGAAGACATGGGTGTTGGTTTTTTTTTCTTGGGTCTTTTATTTTATCTGGGTTGGTGCAAATCAGCTTCTGCTTCTTCTTTTTTTTTCTGTATTTGAGAGATTAGAGACTTGTTAGATGTTGTGGGGTTGGGAGCGTCTTAATCTGGGTAGCTTTTGAAAATTGTGATGATTGCTTCTCTCGAAGAGTTGCTTATGTGACCGCACGATAAATATGGGGGCAACGGCTTCTAAAGTCGAAGAAGACAATGCCTTGCAGCTATGTCGTGAAAGGAATGTTAGGCAGGCCCTTGATGGTCAATGCTCCCTCGCCGCGGCTCACGTTTTGTATATTCACCCGCTGAGGGACACTGGCACCGCTTTACGGAAATTCGCTGAACCTGAAGCACATGTCGAGCCTTCCCTCTATATTCCTACCAGTGCAATGCCAGAGCCGCTCGCTTTGATGGAGAAGTCCTCTCAGCTGTCGTTGCCCTCTCCTTCAGTCTGGGATCGTCATGATATGGCCAACACCTTCTCTCCTTCCCCGTCTCCTTCCTCCTCCACCATTTATCGATCAAATCACATGAAATTCATGGGCAGCCTTTCCAGAGAGGTTTCAGAAGAGTTACCATCACCAGTTACCGGAAGAGTAGTGTTTTCTGATGCACCACAGAACAATATACCTCTATAGAGTGAGCCGCTGGATGCTTCTCTTATTCGAGATCCAGCTGTAGCATCTATAGCTCCACAATGGGATTTCTTTGGTCTTTCCCATCCAATCGTCCATCAGTTTTCTTCTCAAGAGGGTAAAGGGAACAGAACAGCACTTCAAAAGGGCCGATGGAATTAGAGGTTTCAGGGAAGAGGAAGGAATGCCTGAGCTGGAAGATGCACAAAATACTATTTCTTCTCATGAAGATGACCAGTATCATGACTCAGATGACGAGTTCAATGAGCCTTCATCAGAGAAGCTAGTTCACATATTTAAAATTCTTAACAAGGTAAATGATCAAAAGCTTGGTTTTCCAAGCAAATCACCCCCATAAACAATGACAGCTTCTGAAACTGAGTTCTTGAATGATGATAGAGGCGTCTCATTCTGATTAATTCATACTTAACATCAGTCAATCAACCATCAATACATTTCTAATATCACTAATAATCAGTCCAATGATCTTCATAATATGATAAAAAAATCAAAAGCTGATAAAAACAAAAGGGGAGGAGAAGGAGACTAGCAACGACAATGAATGTAGGAGGATAAACGGCAGCGGCATAGGATGGAGAAGGCAATGGGGCAGCATCAGAGAAGGGCGGTGACGGGGAGGACTGTTCGTCGTTGGAGGGGAGGGCCAAACAAAAGTATGTCTTCATTTGGCTCTTCATTAAAGTCCTATATTGCAGACTGCAGAGCCAAAAAAAGTATGTCTCGACTTACCGTCCGTCATTTTTCTTGGTTAAATCATTCATTAGAAACGTTAAAATGTGCACCTGGTATGTTTTCCGATAACTATTTCTGTAAATCTAGTGGCTGTAGATTAGGAGAAGGTTCCTCCCCATAGCTCTTCGTTTATCTAAAGAATTTAAATGAGATTATTTTGGAAAAAAGGATAGAAGTGACAACATTTCAAGAACCTTCTGGTCTCTTGTGTTCCATATAGCTTGAATATCTATGTTCCAAAACTGGCAGAAACTCGAAAAGGTTTGTTTCTTCTTTCTGTGTGGCAGGTTCGTCTCTAGTGTTTGTATATCTCAGGGCCTGTTTTCTTTTTCTTGTGGTCAAGACCCTCATCCCGCACAGGAAGGTACAAGTTTGCTTTGCAGTTGGTATTCATTTTGCCTGTGGATTAGACACACTATATTTCCCCATTGCTGTGATGATGCTACATGATCCTGTAATTTGTCATCCGAATGATCGTACTTGTTTTTGTTAGAGAACAAAGCCATTCATTTAGTCATCCTCCCTCTATCAGATCATCACTAGTAGCATTTTGATTTTTTTTTGTAATTACAGCAGAACCCACTCAAGCCGAAGTCAAGTACTTGACTTGGCATAGGACAACGTCGTTGAGATCCTCTTCATCAAGAAATCTGTTGTTTGTGAATTCAAGGGAGGATGTCCCAGAGCTTAACAGTAGCTATCTTGAGAATTCTTGTATGATAGGGCTGTATGCCTGGGAAAGAAAGCTCTAAGATGAAGTGAAGGTGCTAAAATTTTTGAGATTCTTGCTATGAAAAATTTTGTCATTTAAGATGGGCATGGACATACATATTCTATGTTTCAAAGGATGCGATTCGTTTGCGTATATCTAGTGCGTCTTGCAGAAAGTTGACATGCTCATGTGGCATGATGCCACTGAGCTAAGCTATTGCTAATTTCATATCTGTTCTAAAATAACCTGTAAATATCTTCGGACAGGAGGGCAACCTAACTTGCTGCTCTGGAAAATTCAGGCTAGCCAGGAGATTAGGAGGGATTATGATGCAGAGTGTAAACTGTTGAGGCAGCTGGAGTCTCAGAAAAGTTCTAGCGGTATCGCGAAGACCCGTGCACTTGTCAAAGCCCTGAACTCGAGGATCAAAGTAGCCATCCATAGAATCGATTCTATTTCGAAGAGGATAGAAGAGCCTCGGGTTTCACAAAGTGGATTGGAGCTCAGAAATCCTACCAACAGTCCATAAATCACTGGCTCTTCAAGGGCGTCTCCCTGGCAGAGAAGACCTCCAGAAGGAACCGTTGGCAACCTTCTTTCAGGTGGGGGAGGAAAGACCCACTTACCAACTGCCCCCGTTCTCTTGCGGCCTTGGCATCATCATCTTATTTAATAATAGCGAAGCTCCGTTTTGAAGACCCAATTAATTAATCGATACTACGATTATTACGAGTTTAATATATTGACCTGACCCGCATGAAGATTCGACGGACTAAAATGCCCCCACCGTTCGGCAACTGCTGGGTCAGGTTATGAGGGCAGATGTGTATTTCCATTAAAAGCAGTCGGTCCAAAGATGTCAAAATTTTTTTATTTTATAAATTTAACACGGACATAGCCGTCCCGACAAAGCGACTGCAAAAGTGAAAAAAAGAGGAGTTGCATCGCTCCACGGCTCCTTTCTTCTTCCTCCAATGGAAGCTGGAGGCGAACGTGAATCGCTTCTGTGGTTGAAGGGGGTGTGTCCCGGCTGTCAGGTAGACAGGATCAAGGAGCGAGACAAGGGGATCCCTTACAGGAACCTGTGCTATATATGGATTGTCTCCCTCTCTGCCGGTGAGCTCGTCATCTTCCTCGTCGTTGTCTTGTAACTGAGTGATGTCTTGAACTTTGTTGGATGAGTATGTGGTTTTATGCTTTTTGCACTGTGATATGGTCGTGTGGCTGTGTACTTTGTCCTGTTCCTGTAATCTGGTTTTACTGAGACGATGTACTGTTCTTGTGTACTCTTATCGGTTCTACCTCGCGTTGAATTGAAACTGCCGATGCTTTCGGCTTACCTGCGCCGTGTGAGATTAGCCCTCCCGGTGTCCTCGCTCTTCCCGTTTCTCTACTTTATGGTATGGTATATTAGCTATCCGCATCTTGTCGTTTTTTCAATTGCATGGCCTCGGACTTGTTTTATTTTATCCAATACAAAGTGAACACTGCTGTTATATCTGTTCTCTCAGGTTAGAGATTTTCACATTGCCCAGAGAGAGGAGGACATCGGTCTATATTCAGGATTTGTCGGTAATTACAAGTGCTTTCTTGATGCGTTCTTTGAGGAATCAAGTTCGACCACTAGAGCAATTTAATGCCTGTTGTATGCGCAGGGTCTTCATTCATGGTCGGAAGAGCATTGACATCTGTATTCTGGGGTGTAGTTGCGGATAAATATGGCCGAAAGCCAATCATCTTGATTGGAACCTTTACAGTGTAAGTCTGGTCTCTTCCGTATTTCAAAACGCGAGATCTCATCAAGGGATCGACTCGTTCATGAACAATGAATGAATTGAAGTTTCTCAGCTTTGTTATTCGTAGGGTGGTCTTCAACATTCTCTTTGGCTTAAGCACCAATTTTTGGATGGCCCTTAGCATGCGTTTTCTTCTCGGATGCTTTGGTTGTCTCCTAGGCACAATAAGGGTACATTCTGCTCTGTTCTGGTCTTCACTCTTTTGGTGAACCCAAGAAGCATAACCGAGTTATGTCTGGGAAAAACACCATAACAATCTGTTGTTAAATTACCACAACTATAGGCTTATGCTACCGAAGTTTGTCGGGATGAGCACCGAGCTCTGAGCCTGTCAGTTGTAAGTAATTAAGCTGTCTTGCCTTTTCCAGTAACATGTTCACTTGCAAGATGCATTAATCTAAACCGTTTCATCCGGTTCGTTCTTTTAGGCCAGCACATCGAGGGGCATTGGGCTAATTATAGGACCTGCGATCGGAGGTTTGTTTGCACAGGTATCGTTCACTTTGTCCTAAAGTTTCTGCTGTCATCGGTATATACTTTGTATTCGCAAAGTTGCAGCCTTCGAGAGCTCTTCCAATAACATGTGATGAAGCCTGTCGTTACCCTCTAGCCTGCAGAAAAGTACCCGGGACTCTTCAGTAAAGAATCGATCTTCGGAAGGTATTGTTATAGGATTCTTCCCGCAATTAACCCGCAGTTATCATTCATTGCCTTTATTACCTTTTGCAGATTCCCCTACTTCCTACCTTGTCTGTTAATATCCATCTTCTCGGCTGGAGTTTTTGTCTCCTGTTGGTGGTTGCCAGTGAGTTTCCTGATTTGTCCAATTCAATCATCCATAGAGAGAGACTGCAACGTCTTACTATAGGACCACAATGGTCGTGCAGGAAACGCTGCACATGCATCAGGACACGGCCTGCAGGAATGCCAACTCGAATGACCAGGAAGATGTCGAAAGGGTTGTCGAGACAAAAGAGCAAGTAGAGCCGAATACAGCAGTACATGAGCCTAGCCTGTTTAAGAATTGGCCCTTGATGTCCACAATTATCGTGTACTGTGTGTTCTCCCTGCAGGAGATTGCTTATGTCGAGGTAACCTTTCACCCTACGCATGATTCTGTTCCTCCATTTACGGCAATCTTAAACTTGTGACTAAGAACAGAGTACATGGAATTAATTTGCAGATATTCTCCTTGTGGGCGGTAAGCGATAAAAAGTATGGAGGGCTGAGCTTCTCCTCGCAAGATGTTGGCGAAGTCCTAGCGATTTCGGGTAAGTCCGTATCTGTTATTTAGAGCCGTATTCTTCCTGAATTGACCAATTGTTCTTGTGAAAACTTCAGGGTTTGGCCTGTTACTTTTTCAACTGCTCCTGTATCCTAGGGTCGAGAAGATGCTCGGGCCGGTTGCAATTACTCAGCTGTCGTCTGTAAGCCTTGACAAGCAACCTTCACGTTGCATATCTATTTATCCATATGTGATTTTAAGATTCCTGACACATACACTATGCAGGCCATTTCCATTCCTTTGCTTTCAAGCTTTCCTTACATAGCTATGCTTTCTGGCCTGGCCCTTCACGTAGTGATCAACGTCGCATCCATGTTGAGAAACACTCTATCCGTGAGTCATTCAGCTGTCAATCTTCATCATATATTCCGCCTCCTGAGACCACGTGAATTGTTTCGGAGACATTTTGACGAGATTCAACTTAAACTAGTGCAGGTCTCTGCCATAACTGGAATATTTATACTGCTGAACAACTCCGTTGTAAGAAGCGCTAATTAGTTGTCCCCGTCCACAGAACATTGCATCACTCAAATCTCTGCTTGCTCTAAATGAATTTTGACGATGTTGCTGTCTTTATCATAGCCGCAACATCAAAGGGGAGCTGCAAATGGCATATCGATGACAGCAATGTCCATATCCAAGGCATTCGGCCCTGCTGGAGGAGGTGCACTGTAAGTGAAATAAGTGGCACCAAGCATGGTCATCGTTCAATCTTCAGTTATTGCTGTCAACAAACACCATTCGCTCACAGTACTAATCGTCCTTGAAATGATATCCAGGCTGTCCTGGGCGCAGAAAAGGTTGGATTCCCCCTTCCTCCCAGGCGACCAGATGGTGTTTTTCGTGCTGAACATGATCCAGCTGATTGCATTGATCCTAACTTTCAAGCCTTTCCTAGCACAACCTCCTCCGTGATGCAGGCATAACTACTTCCGAAATAACACGGGTTCCGAAATCCTCCCAGATGTTACAAATACCCTGAGTCAACTATTTCCAGGATTATTGGAGTTGGCAGGAAGTCTTAGTAGGACCGCCAGACACTATCTGTAGTTAATGTATTATTATCCTGCTTGCAAGCGATTATGCCGTACAACTTTCGCAAGCAATCTGCAGCAATACACCGATGAATAAACATTCACATTGTAAGTTTGGAGATCCTTCTACCTTATCAACTCTGATGATTCTCGAAAATGGTTTGAAAATAGAATGAAAAGTAAGAACACTGTCGCCTTCGCTTGTATGAGATTAGGAAAAAGATTCAAAAAAGAGGAATGACACGGGTTCCTAGCAGCACAATATCTGTGGATTCCAAACACATTCTTGCAGTCTATAATCTAGTCGAGAAATGAAATAACTACGGGTAGGGAGTCACGGGTGAGCCAAAAAATACCGTTGAACAATGATGAGATATCACCCGAAAGACAAGATTCAGAAGTAACATAAAAACCAGAGGCACTCAGAGACACAAACAAGGGAGAACTATTCAAAGCCAGCCAACATCACACAAGGTCTTAGCAGACAATCAAAATATGAAATTAACGAGAACCAAGACGAAACTATACTTTTCTTCATAAATTTGAGGCATTATTCACATCTATATTAAGCTCTATCCACATAGGATGGACAACCAAAAGCCAAATGATGCCAAAACCAAGAATCAAAATCCCTAGCCATAGCACCAGAATGATGAAAATTGAGACAAAACATTACAGTCTCACACCAGAACACTTCAAAATCTAATAGAGGCTCCATAACTGGAACAGCGATTAAAAACAATATTAACATGAAGAGTTCGTTCAGGACGGAAAATGGAGACAGAAAAACTTCCAGGAGCCCAACGCGAAATGAAAAATCGCACACAACAACACAGAAGCAAGCTTAAAAAGTTCCTAGAAGCAGCTACAAAAAATAAACCGAAAGAAAACCGAGATGAACGTAGAAAACCAACAGAAAAAGCACGAAATCGCTACAAACGCGTCGCCATTCCAATCCATAAACCTACATCGCGCGGTCGCCCGAAGACAAGATCCAACGAACAACAACTATAAAAAACCGATCACTAAACAGAGATAGATCGATAGTGGGAGAGCATACCGTCGCCATCCTTGTCTAAGAGACTGTATGCCTCCTTGAACTCCGAGATCTGATCGTCCGTCAGCTGATCCGCCATTTCTCCTCCACGCCGGGAATTTCCTTTTCCCCCGTCTTCTACTTTTCCCCCCTTTCTCGTCTTTCTTTTAGCCGGCGAAAATGACCCAGCGGGCTCCGGTATATATACCCAAGGTTGGATGGGCCTGATTTGGGCCTAATGAAAAAGAAACCAACAGATTTCACTGGCATCTCCGTGGCAACCGAATATCGGATGAACCGGAGAAACTCGACCGGCGATGGACCGGCTCGCCAACGCCTTCTCGGCGCTGGAGCTCGACGCCGCCGAAGACCGCCTCGAGGCTACGCCTCCGCCTCCCTCCTCTTCCTCCGTCGCTGAGAATGGCCACGGTTCTTCAGGTTCGTTCAGTCGCTCCAGTCTCCGACTAAACTCAGTCCTAGGGCTTGTGCTGGAGAAAGGCGGTGTGGTTGTTACCCGTTTTTGTGTGGATGAGCGGCTGCGTGCGTTTACTTCTCTTGAATTGCGGGATGCTCTGCTGAGTGATCCCTACAGATGTTTAAGGATGATCTTTACGCGAACTTGCTTCCTGGATCGGAGGTGCAGTTTCGAGGAGTATGAGTTGTAACGGTTCTGCTCACGGTGCGGCCAAGAAGAAAGGGAAGGAACGCGCAGAAACTGAGGTGATCTCCCTGGCGGAGTATAAGTTGCCTCTCGTGTGGATCGACTTGGAGATGACCGGTATGACGCTGCCCAGTCTTCTTCAAAGAGGAAAAAAGAGATGGTGCTGTTCTCTGTGTTTGTGTAAATTTAACAGCTTTTGCCTGTTGATTGTGCAGGCTTAAATGTTGAAGTTGATCAGATACTTGAAATCTCTTGCATAATTACTGATGGAAGCTTGGCCAAATCTGTTGAGGTACTAGTTTATGAATTTTGGACGACACCTTCAGGGGCTTGTCCTCGCAGTTTAACTTGTCGCGATATTAATTTGCTTGTGCTGAACTTAGTTTCTGACCTTTAAGGGTCCAGATATAGTAATTCACCAAAGCCAGGAGTGTCTTAATGCGATGGGAGAATGGTGTCAGAGCCATCACGCGGCCAGTGGTAAGAAGTACGTTTTTTGTTGTTTCTGAAATGTTTTGAAGTCAAATAAGCAAGTCATCTAGTCAAGCCTGCAAGCTACGGTTTCTGTAGGTTTGACAAAGAAGGTGCTTCACAGCACGGTTACAGAAGCAGAAGCTGAAAAGCAGGTAAGAGTAGATCTCTAGCTTGTTGGGTTTACCAGATTTTGGTGATATTATTATGCATGCTGTTCCTGCGAATGTAAATTTAGAACATCTCACTGCGGTTGCATTGCAGTGTTTGTAACTTTTTTCGCACTCGTCGTTAATGCTGCTTTAAATTTCCGACGCGACTCGCATGTATTCAACAGATGATAGCCACCTCACATTCATGCTCTCGTCTAAGGCATTCCCTCCTCCTTTTTTCCTTATAAAATCTTGTTTGATATGCAGGTTATGGGATTTGTGAAAGAAAATGTGGGGAATTACACTCCTCATCTAGCTGGGAATTCCATTTATATGGATTACCTCTTTCTAAAGGTTAAACATCTCTTCTGTTATTTATCTGCAGTCTTAGGCTTCAGTTTCTAGGATTTGTGTATCAACTAACGACTCTTTTACAGAGCTCACAAGCCAGGTAGATTCCTAGAAATTATTGTTCGTGAATCTACCTGGCAAGACTTCCATTTCTTGATTGCTTTACCAATGATTGTCTTGTCCCGCTTTATATATACAAAAGTTTTTCTCCGCAATTAGTTGCACTGTATGTTGGGAATGTTTTCTCTACCTGATCAATTGTACTTTAAATGGGAAAATCGTTAGAAGCTTGTCCTAGTAAAGTCGGGTCAACTGCCAGACCACACCAGTTATCTGTTTCTCCTTTAACATTTCTTTTCCTCGACAATGTTAGTCTGAATTCTCCTTTGTTTACAGAAATACATGCCGAATCTGGCGAGTCTTTTCTCGCATGTGCTTGTTGATGTCAGTAGCATCAAGACCCTGTGCATCAGATGGTATCCAAGAGGTCTGTAATTTTTTTGGCCTGGTAGTAGTCCATGCCACGCATCTCAACAGCTATTATATCGCGAGCAACAACTGAACGATCTATGATGTTCTTTTTCCCTTACACAGATCAGAAGAAGGCTCCGGCAAAAAAGAATAAGCACAGAGCCATGGACGACATCAGGGAAAGCATCATGGAACTCAAGTTCTACAAGGACAACATATTCAAATCGTCCAGGACCCGGCGATGATCTCTCCAAGGGCAGAGCAAGAAGCAAAAATGGTCTGTTATGGAGGGCAGAAGGTAAAAAGTCCTGTGTTATGGGGATTGTGCTTTTGAACCGGAGGCCGGTGAATATCCCCGATCGTGATTCGAATATTTTTTATTGTATTTTAAAAACCGACTTTGTTGTGAATCTTTTTACTTTTGTGTATTTTTTTATTTTTCGCCGTCGTCTTCAGTCGTTTTATATGGGCATCCAAACAAAGCACAAAGTCGTCCGTCCTTCATAAGAAGAGGAAGAAGTGATAGCCCAGCCCCCCTCCTTCCTTCCTTACTTCCCCCCGCAAATAACGAACGATCCAACCAGAAAATAGAAGAACATGTCATGGCTCGCCAGATCCATCGCCAACTCCCTCATCCTCTCTGACCCCAATTCGTCCGCAGACGATGCGGCGGCGTCGTCGTCGTCGTCTTCGAACCCCAGTTCGATCCCCGAATCACCCCGCGGAGTCAAGGAGGACTTCTCCGACCTCAAGAGCACCCTCTCCCGCCAGCTCCGGGGAGTCGCCTCCTTCCTCGCCCCTCCTCCTTCTCTCCCCGATGATGCGGAGGGCGGAAGGGAGGGTGATGTGCCGGCGTTCGATGGGATCAGGAGCGATTTTGCTGAGATTGAGGATAGGGTTCGGACCGGGATATCCAGGATTTCGAGTAACGTGACTGTCTGGGAGTTCACCAAGATTGCGTCTGCCTTGTTCCAGCCCGGAGAGGAGGTGAAGGAGGAGTGGTTGGAGTTGGAGAAGGAGGAGGAAGTGGGAGTTATTGGGATTTCGGAGGAGGCTGTGGCGTTCGCACGGAACATCTCGAATCACCCCGAGACCTGGCTGGACTTTCCAATCGTCGAAGGGGACGAGGAGGATGGTGAGATTTGAGAGGACGATGGTTCCTTTCTTCTTTTGTTGGAACATGATCGTGCTTGACCGAATGGTTTTAGTGGATGATGAGGACGGTATAGTTTTGTTGGAACATGATCATGCTTTCCTTGTGCTCTTGTAAGTGTTGATTTCCTTTCATCTTGCCCGAGATTTATACAGCTAGTTTACTTATTACTTCTGGGATCCGGGTGTGTGGATATTTAGTTATCAGGATGTAGCTAGTTCATTAACTCTGTCGAATTGGACTGTTGAAATTCTAAGTTCCGGAATTTAGATAGTGGAGCAGTTTATCAACTGAAACTATTTGTTTCCTCAGTCTATTATTGACAAGAGAATGTGATATCGCTTTTCATCTGCCCCGATCATGTTATTCTCATGATTATTGTTACTTCTTTAACGTGATTTTTCACTAATTGGGGGGAATTGCATTCTTCAGGTTTTGAGTTATCTGATGCCCAATATGGCCATGCTCTGGCAATCGAAAAGGAGGCTCCAGGATTAGCGGCTCTTAGAATGGAACTGTGCCCTGGGTCCATGACTGAGGGTTGCTTTTGGAAGATTTACTTTGTCCTTCTACATCCACGTCTAAATAAAGAAGATGCAGTGCTTTTGTCCACACCACAGGTCAGTTGATATTGCTCTTTCTCGACAAATGGGGGCCTGTATGTGTTTTGGGCGGTTGTATTGTCACATTTGTCTACAGCGGCACATCTGCTGGTGCAGTACATTATTGTTGGTATTCATTTTCATTTTATATTTGAAGTTCTTGTATTTTCTTTATCGGACAACTCTTTCATCATACTATAAAAGATTATGTCATTAGGACATTTATTATGTTCTACAATAACCCAAATGAGTTGGCGTGCAGATAATGGAACTGAGAGCCATGCTGACTCAAGAGTTGCATCGCCGCAACTCAGGGAAACCAAAATCTGACCAGTCTAAAGAGGGAGCAGTATTTGACCAGTCTGTACCTCCATCTTCCGGATCAGTATTGGAAGTTGTTGAGACGTCCGCTACAGGGACAGCCAACTCCAATGTTAATCCTGTCAGCGAGATAGAGAAACACCCGGTCCAAATTAGTGAAGTTCATGTTAGTGAGAAGCCTGTGGATGGGGAGAAACAAATTGATGCGGATCACGTGAAGTATCAGCTTGCCGATTCATCTTCTCCCGTCATGGAAGATAACTACAAGGATGATGGAGACGATTGGTTGAAAGAAGATGATACTTCAGAGATTGCTTCAGTCAAAGGAACCACCACAATCAACATTGAGAACGACGAGGACGTGTCTTTCTCTGACTTGGAGGATGACGAGTAAGGCATTCTAGCCACTGACGCAGTAACGATGCAATCATGAGGACTGTGTTTCTTGCATTAGTGTTGGTCATCTTATAAAGTTCCTCGGCCTTATGGTGACGATGGATTGAATGTGTACATAAACCAATGCCTTAGAACTTACCTGCCCTCCATTCTTTGGACACGGGAATGAAATATGTGTATATTAGAAGTGAATGTCTTTTCAGACGTTACCTTACCTTGATGAGATGGAATAAGAATCCAACCCGATGATGTAATAGGGAAGCATTTCATCCTGCTGAAGGTTTGCTGTAAACGTAACAAAGTAGCAAGGTTTTTAACAGTCCCCAGGAATACGATCGACAAGCGTCTGGCATCAATTTCTTCCCTTAAAATGATTAAAATCCATCCTTAAACAAACAGCGTTTTCTGTGTAAATCTGGATACCAAATCTCCCTAATTAGTCTGCATCCATCTCTTCCAAAGCTAATCGCGCTGCAGCCTTAGCTTCCTCTAACAGCTCCTCGGGAACCTGCAAGGGCCATCAGGGATGCCGGACATCTAAGTGAACTAGCACCACCAAAAGTAAGAACAATGTAGAAGAGCCACATGCAAACAGATAGACAAGCAAACAGAAAGGAAGACATAAGGCAGTGCGCCAAGCTTATGAGTGGCAGGAGAAGAGAATAATTGTTTTGCTCTTTATAGTGTCCGTCGCAGGAGAAGAGAAAAGCCAGAGACTGGGAAATTATACATTTAAAGATATGGATCCGAGACAGAGAGAGATAATTCCCAACCTTCTCATGCTGCCGCTTTGACTCGTCGCAGACCCAACTCATCTCCAATTCAAATGCCTTGTCCTTAGCCTCGTCATGAATTTTGTAAATGCTGTCCAAAATTGGGAAGGCAATTTAACAAATGCTCAATAAAAGTTGCATCAACCATGCACAACTGATTCAACTCCTAAACTGAGTACACTGAAAAAATCAAGTTGCATTGTTCAGGTCTTGTCACTATAGATATTATCTACAGCCAAAAAACAGTTAAAAAGATAACCAACTTTACTCAACCGAGTTGAGACTGACATCAAGCGACCAACCTAGGTACAACACATCACAGCATGCTCGAGCTACTCCAATCTATATAAACCAGATAATGGAAGAGAGAGGTGAAACACTCACATCTTGGCTATTTCAATAACCCCTTCCCTGCATGTCATCTCTGAAAGTTTCAGCTTTTCAATTTCACTGTCCACAGGTAAATGCAGCGAATTGGTAAGCATTGACATCTGCATACTGCTTCAAGACATGCATGTCCCACACATTCAAGATTTATATGCTGCTTGATATCAGTTAGTTAATAGGTCCTCCAGCATCGTACTTATTGCGCAAAATTTGACCAGAAAATTACCAAAGAAAATACAGGATGAATAGGTTTAAAAGCAATTTTTTTACTACATGCATGTATTATCAATGAATGATGCCCCTAGCTTAAAGAGGCAAAAACTCACGTTTTAGCAGCTTGCTTCCCCTTTCCAATGGCAGCCCCAAAATATCTCTGCATTATTTGTAATAGTATAATAAACAACAGGCGCAAGAGGTGGCACAATGACAACAACAAAGTTACTGAGATCAATAACTAGAAGAGCAAAGCAGATGCTATATATACTCAAAGCACAATGAAAGAGAAGTAAGCATGATTTCAAGACAGCAAGCATCAGGGGAAAACTCACGTATGAAATGCCCGATGGTTCAATCATGTAGAGTTGAGGTCCATCTCTGTCGTAACCACCAAGAATCACCCCACAGCCAAAAGGTCTGCAACAACCACGAACTGAATATAATGGGGAAAAAACAACCGTACCACTAAACGCCAAACATCTTACCTGAGCCACCAATACAGAGTGCATAAGTGCACATAATTTGCCACCCGCCCTGCAAGCTCCTTCACAGGAATGGCTTCACCATAAACACTGACAGGTTCAAGAAAATGATGAAACTCGTGAGTCAACATTCTGACGTGATAAAAGAATGCATCCTCCATGCTACTGGAACCACCATGAAGAGGTTCTGTTCTCATACTGAGCAGGTCACAATGCCAAATTGCTTAGCTATCAGCAATACAACATCATCATTAAAAGCCTTAATCCCATTATGCGGGTTCAAATATATGGATCCTCAATCGTCGTTGCCCCCTATTTCTTACCAGATCCTCAATTATGTCTACATTTCATCCTACCCTATCCCATTCTACTGTGCCTGTGTCCATTGGGTCTTCATATCATGGGGAAAGTCAGTTTTCTTCTAGTAGAGTAGTGGAGCAGACATCTAATTTTTTTACTAGTAAAAGACTAAGTTTTTCCCACCAACCCCTACAAACTCAATAGCTAGAAGGCCAACATAGTAGCAGCTTAAAAAACCACCAACCAAAGCAAGAAAAGTGGTACTGCTAGATAAAAACAAAACAACAGAATTTCCAATTATTACAAATCAATTACGAACCTCTCATAACTGGATGCTTCACCCTTTGCTCGGGCAACAATTTGTCTCCCGTCGGCAGCTAACCCAGCCACAGCCTAACCAGAGATAGCACAAAAAATTTACTCCTAGGCATTGGACAATGAACCAGTCCAAATAAGATAATAACTATGAATAAATATACCAATCGAATCATTCAAATCCGCGGTCCAACTCATCCATGGCAAATGTGATACCGAACCAGATGCAGAAATACTTACCATTCCAGAATGACGATGAACTGAGTGGATACGCCTATTGGAGCCAGGTAACATCATCTTAGACGTAATCAGCTTCTCCACACCCTAAAACCACCGCCAAAACAAAAAATTCCCCCGATGAATGAATCACTTCATACTCCAGCACCTCGCACCAAATCCCCAAAAAACAGATAAACTGAACCCCAAATTCACCAAGAAAAAAAACCTACCATAACGACTCCATCCTTGCACTTGATTCCGATCACGGTCCTGCACCAAACAAACTCGCTCAATCGCTCAACATAACCCGAATTTCACACAAGAAAGGAACCAACCATCAACAACGACATCAATCGGCGGGCTCACATCGTCCCAAAATAACTTACCCGCTGTTATCGACAGCCTTGGCGGCGTACTCGATCTGGAAAACCCTCCCGTCCGGCGAGAAGGTGGTCACCGAGAGGTCGTACCCCGTGCCTATGCTGCTCATCCTTTCTCCCGGAAAAGTTCGTTACGACCTCGTCGGAGCTTCGGCCGAGTCACCCCAGAGGAATCACTCCGATTTCTCTGTCGCCGTGCAGTGTGGAGCGCGGAAAATGAGGAGACGAGCTGTCTTGAGAACCAAGACAGAACCCACAAGGGCAGACTTTACTAATTGGGCCTATGATGAACTGGCCCATTCATTAGCATTACGCCTATCTGAGGCCCGGCCCGTTTCATGCCGAACACTAGTCTCATGTGCGGCTCACTCGAAATGAAACGTCACCTCCATCCGAGAGCCGCCACGCATCGGTTACCGTTACTTTGGCGGTCACCTAACGCGACCTATATATACACATTTATATATAGACACAATGACCAGAGTCGGACGCGCATTTCGTCTAGCGGGAGATAGCAAAGTGGAGTAGATTTCAGTTGGACGTCGACGGGAGGATTGGCCGTCGCAAGGACTGTTTGTCTGTCGGCGGTGGCTGCTGCTGCTCTGGCAGAGGGGGTAGACTTGGAGGAGTTCGTTCTTGTTGTTTGTCGTCAAGGAGCTCTCTCCTTCCAAGATTTCAAGTGGAAAAAGGAATGCGGGAAAGTGAGTGCAAGAAAAGCAGATATACGGAGAATGGCAACAGCACTGATAACTTGCTTGATTTTCTTGTTGTCGTCCGCTACTGTTGACTGTTGTTGAGATCGTTCTTGAGCGTGATCCGACTGGTGGCCTTGGATTTGGTTTTTGCTCAGTGTGGTGGTCTGGTGGGGTGCGCTGATTGTTTGTTTCTTAATTTCTTAATTTCTTTTGGAGATGATGAAGTTTCTTGTTTCTGTATTTGTTTGGAGATAATGTTTTTCTGGTTACTGAGAATCTGATCTTTTTTTCTATTTTGGGAGGTGCAATTGGTTGAGATGACTAGCCGATCTGGAGAAGGTGTTGAAAAGAAGAACCAAATCACCAGGAAATATCTAGTGACGATGAAGGTAGAGATGGAGGAAACATATCTGTCGATGGTAGGAATTGGACTTCGGTTGAAGATGCAATCTTGGCGGACTATGTTCGGAATTATGGCAAAGGGAACCAGAAAGATGCTGAGAAGATCTCTGGACTTTCCCTGAATTCAAGGAGCTGCCAATTATGGTGTGTGGCTCCCCCGAGACCTAATTTGAAGAAAGGCCCTTTTTCAGAGGAGGAAGAGCATCATCATTTTGATGAGCTTCAGGCTATGCATGGAATCAACTGGTCTAGAATACCGGCAACAGTTACTTCTCGTTCAGTTGCCTTTTGTTTTTCTTGATTGCATGAGTTGGTGAATGAGTATGATGTTGTCAGGTGTGGTTTTTCCCCGGCTGCCCCGTCCTGCAAGTGTTTGTGGTTTGACAATTAAATAGATGGATCTTCGAGATCAGTTGCCGGCTGGATTAAATAAAGAAAGACAATCTGTTATTTTCCTTGTTTTGCATAGTATCAAAGTTGAACTGTTGAAGTCTGAACAGAAATGGTTTTCTTTTAGTACCATTATGGCACGGATTATGGTTGATTGCACAGACTTGAAGTTCTTCCGATGATCTGGTGTATTGATGTGTCTTATTCGATGAATGATGTGATTTGGAACTTCATCAGGCCCCATGGATAGCTGTTTCTTCTTGTTTGTATATTTTAGATCACAAGTTTATCTTATTCAAAAGACTGCACTTCGGTGATGAAGATCTGATTGGACGTGCTGTCCTGTAGAAATAATAGATTCACCTCTCACCTACGTTTACTAAAGGCCTAATTATCAATTCTACCCTAAACTTTGGCCCGTTTTTCCGATCTACCCAGAAATTTCAATAATATCATCAGCTATTCCCACATTTGTCCGTTATCTCAAAAATATCTTCCGTCTATCCGACCGTTGGACGGAATCCGACGTGGCGATTATGTGTCCATTTACGCCGTTTATCCACCGTCTATCACCTTACTTGGCATGACACTTGTTTCCCACGTGTAGCCACGTCGACAATTGGAAGCCAAAATACCAAATCGCATCGTTCGCCCCCAAATTGCCCTAAAATTCCTAATTCCAGACCCAAATCAGCAGCAGCCCCCCTTCGTCGAATCGCCCCCAAATCGGAACTTCCTCTCCGAATCGCCCCCAAATCGGAAGCCCTAACTTCATCCCGTCCGCAGCAACCCCGTCCCCCGCCGTCCGCAGCAGCCCCTTCCCCCGCCTCCGCAGCAGCCCCGTCTCCCGCCTCAGCCCTCTCCCTCGCAGTTCATAGCAGCCCCCTCCTCCGCCGTTCACAGCACCACCCTCCCCCGCCGTTCACAGCAGCACCCTCCCTCGCCTCAGCAGTAGCCTCCTCCCTCGCCTCAGCCCTCTCCCTCGCCTCAGCAGCAGCCCCCTTCCCCGCCGTTCACAGCAGCTTCCTCCCCCGCTTCAGCAGCCCCTCGCCTCTGCCCCCTCCTCCGCCTCAGCATCAGCCCCCTCCAAGCAACTCAGGTAAGTTGTACTTGGTTTGGATTGTAATTTGGATTATAATTGGAGGCAGATTGGTTTGGATTGTACTTGGTTGACTGTGGTGGCAGATTGGTTTATCGTGTTCTTTCAGACTGTGTTTATTAAGTTCTTTGCTGAGGCAGATTGGGTTTGGTTGATTGTTGTAGATATGGAAGAAAGTTGGGACCATGTTGTTTTGCATGTCGGTGGAAAACTTCATTTATCGGGGCGGGTTAGTTATGTAAGTGGCAGAAGTGAAATATTCCACAATGTTGATGTGGATAAGCTATGCTACTTCACGGTTAAGAGTTTCGTGAGGATGTGTGGATATGAGGCGACCAGGATGTGGTTCCATAAACCTGGAAAGAGTTTAGCGAAGGGTTTGGTTGAATTGTCGAGTGACGCACAATTGTCTGAATTGGTTGATTTGTTACTTCAACATGAAAGCATTGATATTTATGTTGAAGGAGATGACGTTCATGATAGTGATCCGGAAGAAGTTGAGGATTATAGGGAGGTAGCAGCGGATGATGTTTCTGTGGATGATGACAATGGTGCTGCCGATGTGAATAATGCTTTTAACTTGAATGTTGGTGAAGCTGTTGAGTCTGATTATGTTGATTCTGATGCTGAGCTGCCTGAATACAATTTTGATAATGATGATGGTGTGTCTAGACCTGTTGAGAAGATTTACGAACCCGATTGTGATCATAGGACTCTAAATTTTGAAGTTGGGTTAAAATTTGACAGTCTACAACAATTCAAGGAAGCTATTCAGGACTATGGTATTGTGAATGGAGTAAATTTGAAATGGGCTAGAGTTGAACCGAGGAGAAAGGAAGTAGTATGTCAAGACAGATGTCCTTGGAGAGTTTATGTTAGCTGGATGTAGAGGGATTTGACTGTTGCGGTTAAAGCTTGTCATTTAGAGCATAAATGCACTAGATCGTTGAAAAACGGACAAGCTACTGTGAAATGGCTAGCTAGGGAATTCATTAGAATGAATAGACCCTTGGATACAATGAGAGCTAGAGATGTGATCGCTGACTTGATGGAGAAATATAGTGTTCAAGTTAATAAGTTGCAGGTTTATCGTGCGAAATGGCATGCACAGAGGATTGTAAATGGAACTATGGAGGAGCACTACAAGAAAATCAGGTCTTATGTAGCTTATCTCGGCAAGAAGCGTCCCGATGGTACTTTCAAGCTTGATATGGAAGTAACTCCTAGTTTAGGCCTCTTCAATACCTTTAAGAGGTTCTATGTAGGCTTCAATGAGTTGAGGAAGGGCTTCAGACTTGGATGTAGGAAGATAGTGGGGTTTGATGGGACCTTTTTGAAGACCAATGCTGGGGGTATTTTGCTGTCTGCCGTTGGTAGAGATGGGAATGTTCCCTATTGCTTGGGCAGTTGTGGAGGGAGAGAACACGCAGTCATGGTTGTGGTTCTTGTCCTTGTTATTTCATGATCTAGCTGTTAACGATAGGAATGGCTGGACGTTCATTAGCGATAAACAGAAGGTAAACATCCTTTTGATATTTCTATTATATTTAATGTTAACTGTTATACGAACTTTTGAAACAGGGCTTGATAAATGCCGTTGCTGATTTAGCACCATTGGCTGAGCACAGAAATTGTGCTAGACATGTATATGCCAATTGGAAGAGCGCTCACCGTGGTCAACTATTGAAGAAGTGTTTCTGGACCGCGGTAAAAAGTACACATGAAACAGCATATAAGAGAGCTTTGGCTAACATGACCGCCTTGTCTCCTGAGGCAGCCCAAGATTTCCTCAAATAGGGACCAAAACATTTTTGTAAGGTTAGTTTTCTGTAACAATGAACTGTCAATTGACTTGTAATTGTCCAGTCATTCCCTTAGAATATGCATTGTATGCTATTTGCAGGTGTTTTTTGGTACATCTGTCAAATGCGATGCAACTGACAATAATCTGTGTGAGACGTTTAACAGTTACATTGTCGTTGCTAGGACTAAGCCTATTGTAGAGATGTTGGATGAGATTAGATCGTGTTTGATGGAGAGAATGTACCATAAGTTGAAATTGTTTGATGGTCAGGGAGATGACATATGTCCAGAAATTAGGAAAAAAGTTGAGGCTTTGAAAGTGTCTGCTGGTTTATGGGTTCCTAGGCCAGCCGTTGGTGAAAAATTTGAAGTAGTTCGTCAACAGGAGAAATACATTGTTGATTTGAATGCTAGGACTTGTAGCTGTAGGGAATGGGAGTTGACGGGCATTCCTTGTTGTCATGGCATTGCATGCATCAACTTCATGAAGCATGAAGTTGAATCTTATGTGCATGAGTACTTCAAAAAACCATACTACATGATGGCATATCAGCATCCACCGACTCTAATGGAAGGAGAAAACAAGTGGCCAGAAGACACTGACGAACCTATTCAGCCTCCTCCATTTAAGACTAGGCCAGGAAGACCGAAGAAGAATCGCAAGAAGGGAGCCGAAGAAGAACCAAAGAACCAAACCAGATTATCTAAAAAAGGAGATGAGATCAAGTGCAGCAGATGTAAGTTATATGGTCACAACAAGAGAAGTTGCAAGACAAATATTGACAATGAGGCACTGGCACTGGCACTGGTCGATTCAGAAATAGCTCCTGCTAGTGATCAGGTAAAGCTTAATAGTTTTTTAACCAACACTAGTTTTTTTTTATTTAACAGGTATCTTCGGGAAGAGAGCAACCTGGAGGTGGACCATATGGAAGGGGACAAGGAGGTAGACCAAGAGGAAGCAGGGGAAGAGGTGGCAGAGGAAGGACTGGAAGATGAGCCATTTTTTCAGCCACATCTCATGTCGAAGTCGGTAGCACCAGCCATGCCCAAAGCAGTTACAATATAGGCACATCTGCAACTCAGTCATCTTCTGTTGCTAGAGCAAGCATGGAGGCCTCTACAAATGCTTGACTGGGATGGCTGGCTGTCCTTGGCTTGCTGTAATCTATCTGAAATCTGTTTGGGCTGGCTGTAGTTGGCTGTCTTGGCTTGCTGTAATCTGTCTTTGCTTGTTGTAATCTGTCTTTGCTTACCGTATTGGGCTGCTGTAATCTGACATAGCCGGCTATAATATGTCTTGGCTTGCTGTCTAGGGTGTAATCTGGTTCCCTGTCTAGGCTGCAATGAAAAGCTTGTCTAGGCTTTTTATCTGTAATGTTCTGTTATGTCTGTAACAATTGGGTTATGTCTGTAAGACTCAGCTTCTGTCTTGTTGTTTTAAGCATTGACCAATTTCAAATAAGCGTAGTCATGGGTATATCGGATACGCAGTGCGAAGTTCATGGGTATTTTTGATAATTTAAATATGTGGAGTGATCGTACAAAACTGTCAAACTTGGGATTTTCCGAGCTGCAAATAACCATGGACATGTTTCAAACAACATGTTAAAAAACGACACATTCCATATTGTTTGCAACATCATGGTCCAAGTTCTTGTACATTGATTGGATGAACAACACTAAACAACTCCATATTGTTCCAACTACTTCGCTAACACATATAAAATTATCCCAATACATATGACAATTACAATAATGCATAAAAACTTCATATCTTTCACATTTTCTTCGACTTTAGCCAATTGTATCTCCATTGTCCTTAAACGTGCTTCTAGGGTCGAATTTTCAGCTCGGGCTTCTTCTTCATCAAATTGCTTCATCAACCTAGGAGTATCCACCCACAGAAAAAATCCACACCCTCCATCAAACTTGTGTCTACGGCAGCCAAAGAATCTTATCCCATTGTTCATTTCAGTATGAGCAGTCCTGATAACGCATTCCAGACCACATAAGCACTTCACATTGTTGTTCTTCTCAATGCAGCTCGACCTATCCATGACGCTGCTTCTCCTACTGTCACGTTTGCTAGACATTGCTGCTAGTAACGTCCTATTGTCACGTCTGCTTGTCCTACTGTCCTACTGTCACGTATGCAGACAAACAACAACAACATTATGTGTTAATAACTAACCTAAGAACAACGACGACGACCACAAATTGCAGACTATGGCGGGGGAGGGGACTGTGGGAGACGGGGCTGCGACAGGGGGATGAGGCTACTGTGGGGGAGGAGGGGGGAGGCTACTGCTGCGGGGAGGGGGTGGAAGGTGGAGGCTGCTGCGGGGAGGGGGTGGAGGCTGCTACTGCGGGGAGGGGGTGGAGGCGGCTGCTGCGGGGAGGGGAGGGAGGTTGCTGCTGCGGGGAAGGGAGATGAGGCTTCTACGGGGGAGGGGGAGGAGGCGGCTGCGGGGGAGGGGGGAAGAGGCTGTTACTGCGGGGAAGGGGGAGGAGGCTGCTGCACGAGGTGGGCGAATTTGGTGCGATTGTCTGATTTGGGGCTGATTTAGGCAAGATAAAATAAATTAGGGATTTCAATTTGGAAAATCGATAATGGAAAAAATAATTTAGGTTTTTCGTCATGTCAAGTAAGTGATGGACGGTGGATAAACGGCGTAAATGGACACATAATCGCCACGTCGGATTCCGTCCAACGGTCGGATAGACGGATGATATTTTTGAGATAGTGGACAAACGTGGGGATAGCTGATGATATTATTGAAATTTCAGGGTAGATCGGAAAAACGGGCCAAAGTTTAAGGTAGAATTGATAATTAGGCTTTTAATAAAATACAGCATAAAATTCATTCACTAATACCCGATGACTCCCTCTCCTTTCCGCTTCCTCGACGCACGCGTTATGCTGTAAAGAAGTTCTGGAACGGGAGGGGAAGAAAGAGACATTGACACAATGGCAAGCTTCTCCATCCTTCCGGGATTGTTCCTGAAGATTCAAGTGGAAGTGGAGTACCTGATATTCTTGACCGCGACGCTTCAGGCAACAGTCCCTTAAATCTCCAGCTGGAACATCAGGATTCTCCCTCAGGTCTTTTGCCTTCCCTGCTTCTGCCAAAAGGAAATTGTCCCGACCACTCGTACAATTCATCTTTACCATCGGAGCACCCTCTGAAAATACCGTCTTTGGGTAATGTGGGCGAAATGAACGGAGTCTGTTTGGTTGGTCAGAATGATTACAGTCTAGAAACTGTAGCTGAACTGATTGCAGTGCCTCCTCCCCGATCTCTAGATGGTTCAAGTCCCAGTATGTCCTGTTTTGGCTAACCTTTGTCGGATGTTGTTTTGGCAGATTTCAATTGGAAATATTGGTAATTGCCTTTCTTCGAAGCCCTCATCACTAACTCTTTTGGATGCTTGTGTCGGCAGCTGGACCACTCCTCTTTGACCTTTTTTTCTGCTGCTCGTCCTCAGTATTTGATTCAGCCACCTCTGTCCTATCCATGCCGCCAGTTCATCCATCTCCCTCAGATATACCTAGGCTCCTTGAAGACATTGTTGACAAAGAAAAGGTCATCCCAAACCTTGAGAAAGTTTCTAGTCCACAGATGGCAGATATTTCCACTGGCATTGTTCCGATGATGGATGTCAATCAGAGCCCATGCTTTCCTCCGGAAGGCAATGCTTCTTTCGTGCCCAATGCAGCAGAAGAACATCAATCATTTGATATAAGTGAGCTCATTCCTTTTGCAAAAACGTTTGATCAATCAAGCCACTGAAGTCAGTCAATCAGATTTTTCATTATGATGACGCAGATTTTGATGCGATGGAGAGTTTTCTGATGGAAAATGGAGACTGGTTGAGATCTCTGTTTGAAGACCAGGAGGCCAGTGACAAGGACAACTCAAGGGCTGATGGATGAAGTTCTCCATTCCAGTTTTATCGAATTGAAACTTTTAGGCATGGCAAGGAGATCCTGATTAATGCATCTCCGAGTCGTACTTCCGATTTTTGGGACGCCACTGCTTTAAGTGTTTGATCAGGAGTGAGTTTTCTAAAACTATCTTGAATTGATTGATAGGGAGGAATAACAACAGCGTGATTCACATCTACCTACTCGTCAATACTTTTTAACAAATTTATGGAAAACTGATCGTAGTTACAGACCTTTTGTCTTTCTGTGCATCTATCTCCTGGGGCTGCTCATTTCCATCCGAAATTCTCCAATAACTCCGACAGTATCACCCAGCTGGCAGCCCCGCCGATGAGTGCAAGGGTGACCTTCCCTCCCGGAACCAGCTCGGGTATTCTCGGGAACGACGATGTGGAATCAGAGTACCGGTCCAACCATGACATTGTGGCAGGGAGGATTCCGAACAGCACCAGCACTGATTCATGAGATAAGCGAGAAAAACGGGCGGATGAGCAAAAATCCTCTGAGTTATAAAAAAGAGATAGAAGCTGCGGCTTTGCATTTTTCGTCTGTGTACCTCCGTAAGTTCCTGCGAAATCCAAGGCCTTGAAGAAGATTTCTGGGTCTAACAACGAGAGGATGAGTGGCGGAACCAACGTTAAAAGGT
This sequence comes from Melastoma dodecandrum, assembly GCA_029817715.1. Taxonomy (NCBI): domain Eukaryota; kingdom Viridiplantae; phylum Streptophyta; class Magnoliopsida; order Myrtales; family Melastomataceae; genus Melastoma; species Melastoma dodecandrum. Next base: position 4,759,479 of record JARUPY010000533.1, on the reverse strand, counting down.
ATGGCAGAGGCTTGTTCTCGCCCGAAGGAAGTTTGAGCACTGAACAAACAAACAAAAACAATCCAACACCAGCTCACCTAACAGATATCGATGAAGCAAACTGAAGATGCTTACTTACAGTCGGACAGGAAGTCGGAGAGGCCGAGGACAAATCCAATATAAGATGTCGCAATTGCCAGGAGCGAGAACACCTCCACTATTGGCTGCAAGCGAAAGCTTAAAGGTGTTGGGGGCTTACAGTTGGTTCTATTCAAAAGAACAATAAATGCAGATGAGACTTACACCTACAACCCCGTTACTATCTTGCAACAGTTGTAAAGGATCCGTGATCTTTACAGAGTCCATGTCGGCTGTCGTGATAGTTCCCAGTATTACTGCATTCCATATGAGGAAGAGCCCGAGCGGGATGGCTGTTCCCCATACAATTGCACTCCTGCCACAAAAGCACCGGTAATGTGAAATCTTCTCACAAGAATACTTGCAAGGTTCACAAAACTGAAAGATGGAATTAGTCGGGTTCACAAAATTACCGAACTTGTGACAAATCTCCTTCGAGATTCGTACAGAGAACAGGCACTACATTCTGCAACAATATCACACGAGGGTTCAAGAGGTAGCCTTGCACGAGATATTAGAATGAATCGTGAATCCAAGCAATCGAGTTTTCCTTAACCTGATATACGAAAGAAAGTGCAATGACAGGTATGCTCATTGGAACTGCAGCAATGTTTGCTTTGACAAGAGCCTCCCAGTGCAGATCCCCACCTGCAACAATCTACGGAAACATTAACCTTACTCAAGCACGTGAAGAAAAGCAGTCCTGATATTTTTGTCAAACTTGGTACAATGATGGATCATACCACGAGAGCTGCAAATGAAGTAATGATACCGAATACTAGAACTCCGTTCACGCCTCCAATGAAGCGCTGGCTGCATGTATACAGATTTACAGGTAATATATCAGCTTGCTGGAAAACGGATTGCACAATAGATGACTGTATTGGATATGCATTCATCTATTGACCAGGAATTTGAGAGCGGATAAGAAAGAATTAATTCTGACCTCCCAAAGTAGCAGATGCCCCCCATTACCAGCGAGAACAAGGTCGCACTTTCCCATCTGCAACCATAATGCTGCCCGTCAACACCTACCAAGATATGAAGATGCTTCGTGAAAAAAATTTCCCATAAAGGTTATTTCATAACCTAACCGCCCCATGGAAGCACATTCAGTCTAATAATTGGAGGTGAGAAGCAAAGGTTAAAATTCTATTCGTACAGAGGAATGCCGAGGGAGTTTGTCAGAATATCAGAAGAACGAGCCACATAAGCCACGAGGAGCGCGTAGTGAATGAACAAGTAGGACCAACTGTAGGAGAACAGCAGGTGGGCAGATTAGAAAAAACTCCAGCCAATCACATGACGATCTGTCAGTCGATCGATGAACCGAAACAAGGGTTTAGTTACCATGCTACTTGCACACCAACTGTTCCAAGAGTTCTCCTGGCCATTGATACCTTAACCAGTCAAAACAAAGCTTGTCAGTTCATTAGATTTAAGGAAGAAAAATGCTGAAGTAACCACAGTGTGTCGCTGGAATGGAGTATGTAAACATAACGACTAACCAGGGATACACCTCCAGAACCGAGCTCGCACATCGTGTTCACATTTACTTCAGCAATCAGCAGCCCAGTTGCGACCTGAACTTTCATTATGTCAGAGAACAGCAGCACAAAACAGAACCATGGGAAATTTTTTAGGACACATGATCGAGCTTATTGGCAAGAGCACACAGCTTTAGCACGAAGCTATACCATGAAAACCCAGCACACAACACAAGTTACTGCTGATGTCAAAAATCCAGATTCTTGTGTCACTGCAGGAATCGCCAGAATACCTGCTCCTACCTACAAACGAACAAGTAAAAACCACCAGATTCCTCACTGCATCAGCATCCGACGATCAGGCATTCAAGTATTAGACACACAATCCGTGAGAATCAACAACTCTGCCTCTTTGCGGTGCAACACTCACCGTCGTGCCAGCAACAAGAAACACTGCACTCGATAAACTCCCTGCATTATCAATCACACATCTGATCAATCAATGAACTGTGGCATCTCAAGGGAAAAGAAACACATCATGCCATCCAACCGGGTTCCCTCTTAAGCGTCGCTTGATTGAGGTTCGAGAACAGCCGCTCGAACTCGAGCTCACTCCTCTCCTCCTCCGCTGTTTCCTCTCTGAGCGCAAAACAACTGAAACTCCTCGATCCAACAGCAGCAGCATAATTAATCCTTCTCAACTTCCGAGAGGCATTTAGGCGGGCAGCCGCTTGAGCAACACAAACATGGCGGCCGCTCAACCGTGCCAACGGGATCTGCATGGCGGGAGATGGAAGGCGCATCCATGAAGGTGAAGCCGCTACTCCCGCCATAGTTAATTAGAGTTAGTTAGGGCGGAACGGGAAGCCTGTGGCTCAGCAGACTACTACCGCTGGTTCGAGAGAGAGATCAAAGGATAGGAGGGACCAGGGGTAAAATCGGAAAACCAGTCAATCGTACTTTCCGGGAAACCTACATTTAGTTTAAGGAAAACACCGAGCCCCGGACGAGCCTTCAAGAAACTCCCGTTCTTTTCGCATCGGTCCGTACCCTATTTCGGCCCGCTAAACTTTCTTCTTCCGACGGCGGCGGCAGAACACCGACGAGCCTGCCGCACGACGCCACGATCGATTCTCCGATGGCAGAAGGAGCTCCCAATGCGGAGGTCGAGTCTAAGGATCTCAAGTCGCTGATCTCGTTCTACTCTAACTACATCCGTAACAGACTTTTCGGCTCGTCGCCGTCTCCCGACTCCGGCTACGTCGGGAAACTCGCGGGGTTTTACCGCCGGAGGTTCCGTCCGAGGTTTCCGAAGCGTTCGTTGTCTCTTCCTCTTCCTTTGCCGCCTAGTTCTTCCGAGTCCTCTCAGTAAGTGATATCGGTTTAGTCTAAGCATTTCTTGCTGCTTGCGCCAGAGTGTGTGGTAGTAGTGGTTGAGGATTCTTGGTAATGGTGAATTAGTTTAGGCTTCGCTATGCGAGGTGCTTGATTGTCCTGCGATGGTCGCACGAGGCGGAAATGAAGTTTGATCAGCTTAGGAATGGTTTTTGAGGTCATTAACAAGACAATGTGATGAGTTTTTTGAGGCTCTTTGCAAAAGAAGGTCCAGTTCGCTTGTTATTCTGCCATTTTAGATGCTCCGTGATTAGCTCAGTGTTGTCATGGTTGCGGCTTCATGTGATGGAGGTCAATTTTCGTTCTGTTTCATGGCTCTCTCTCTCTGTGTTGGTATTAGATTTGCCTTATCTTTGAATGTAGGCTTTTTACTGAGGCTTATAAGGTGTATGATGTCTTGGAGGACATTATGGCCAATGTGTTCTCTCATCTGCACGAGATACAGAAGCATCTTCAATTTTGGCAAGTTAGAGCGAAGGTCTGTCTCGTGAAAGTTTGCAATGCTCTTGTTTAAGCTACCTTCTCTCGAACTCTCACTTTGACATCTTTTTTTTCAGGACTCTGATGTTCGCAAGACGTGCTTCATGATTTTTGAGAGTGGTCCCCGAGCTTTTGTGAAAGAGACTACTCATATGATACGGTATTCAATCATAGATGGCTCTCCAGTTAACCAGCTTGTTTCTTCAGCATCTGTCCACATCTCTGAGAGGATGGCTATCTTATCGAGATTAAGATGCTTGGTTGCAGGTTTCCTAGCTGAGGTTAGTATGCGTCCTTTCGTCCTTTTCATCCATCAACTTTAAGGTTCTTGTTCCTCTTTCCTTTTGGAGTTATATTTGTGACCTGGCGATCACCCTTGCACTAGTATGTGATTTTACTGTGATTAGTTTGTGGAGAGAAATAAACCTTGTCAATCACATTTACTTCCCCTTTTTTGCTACTTGATAGTGTCAGATGACATATCGAGGAAACTTTTGAATAGTTCTTCATTGAAATTGTGAAGCAGGTTTTAAATACTATGAGCTACCATGAATTCTATGAGTTGCTGTGGGGGAAAAAACTTAAGCCACTTCGGACTTCAGCAAATTACTGGGCTCTGTGTTAGGGATTTGCTTAAATTTTTTCTGTCATATATCTGACTATGGTAGCTTTTCTGCTTTGGAGATTCCTATCCGACAACCTGCTAGTTGGAAAAAAACTTGAGTTTTGTTCTTTTTTTGGTGTTACCTTTGGATAGGATTCATGGAAAGGTTATGAGTTTCATAGCATGCGTTTTTATCGGGATTAGTTTTTGTGGTATAGGTTTATGTTGAAGTTGACAGATTGGGAGAAGAATTGGTGAAAAGTCCAAAGAAGATGTTGCCAACTATATTGTCAGTTGTAAATGGCTTGTTTATCAAATTGGAGGGTTCAGTACAATCATTGAATCTGCCGACTCAGGTGACGGTTGTACCTTGAAAATTATTTTCTGGCAAAATCTCTTAACAAGCAGTGCAGGCTATACTGTTCTTGCAATTAATTCATTCATCATTGGCCATGATTAAATATCTGCTGGATGGATGCCTTATACTGCAGAATGACTTCCGTGCGGAAGAGAGTCAGTTACATTCCCTTGCCTTCGAGAGATTGCCCGAAGTAACTGACGAAAATTCTCAGTGGAGTGATTGCGAAATACGTGATGCCACCAACTTGGTTTACCAGAATCTTCATAAGCTGGAATCCTACTTATCCGCTATTGTGAGTTTTATACTGATGTCAAGGTCCTTTACAATGTACTTTTGTCTCTTTGCCGAAGATTATGACTTTAGCATATACGGCAAATCAGGATAATTTTGTTGTTAATTCTGTTCAATGATTGATTTATTGAATAAGTGAAGCGAGTGTAGGATATGTAAATCATTACAGTTCTTTATGTTATTTTAAGGCTATTATTTGAGCTTTGATGTGAGGATTTCTGTGAAATGGTTACTCATAAAACATTCTTAGTCATATATCTTCAATTAATTCTAATGATATGTTTATGGCTGAGCATTTTCAGGTTTCGAAGTATAAGAAACCCAGAAAATTGAGACAATACTGGATTCTTTATTCATGTGAAGCAGTGGGACTTGCTGCATGTACAATGTGGATAGTCAAACACAGTAGGTTAATGGGAAGTTCTGATATTGACAATTGGATAAGCAAAGCGAAGGATTCCACTGTCAGCTTCCTGAAGGAACATGTAGAGCAACCTGTATGTTCTATTTTCCTTGAACCTTAAGCATCCTTATGATGTGGTTGCTGAAAATACCACATTAGTTAGTTATTTTAGGCATTGAAGAGTTTTGTTTTCAGTGTGTTTGGGGTACCTAGCATCGATATACTTTTGTTGAAGTGTTCTAATGTACTTATATAAACAGGTGGATGTTGGTTTAGGGTTGGGGTACCTGCATTTCATAGCAGACTGTATTATTTCTTAGAATGCATCCCCTCTTTCCATAATACATCATTCTTCACGGTTGTCGGTTTGTTTGTACTTTTATTGATAAGCACACTTTATTATAATCCTTGCATGGAAAACATTTGGAGTCATGACTACCACTTTTAGTCTCAATGATTTGAACCATCTCACATGCAAAATTTTGTAATGACACAGATAGTGGTTTTTGCAGATTGAACAATTTGATGTGCATTGGTTGCTGAAACATTATTATCTGCAACATTTTGTTCATAGTTTCGTTGGGTAGACAAATGGAATCGGTATTTTTTTTCTACCACAATTTTTTCTCAAAACTTTTTGAACCCTTTTGATGTGAGAGGGAGAATACAGTTTTAATCTCTGTTGACGAATTTTGTGAAACTAAGAAAACGTAACCTGCCAAAGAGACAAATTCGTCCAATTTGGACTGAATTGGATGAGTAGTTAATGACAACCTATAAAAGTCGAGTCCTGCATTTGCTATGATGTATTGATTCGGTCAACCATATCCTGACGAGATTTTTGGCAGGTTTTAGCCATTAGAGATGAACTTTTTGATACATTCAAGAAGAGACACAAAAGTGTGATGGATGTTGAGGAACTACAGCTTACTGTTAATTCTCTCCACAGGTCAGATTCCTAAGCTAATCATTTTTGTTTGGTTTGAGTTTTTACCTTCTGCTGTTACAAACTGATATTGCTGCAGAATGTTGCTTGCTTTCTGCGAGCAGACAAAAGGACAAAATCTACCTGAAAATGCAACTGATCAAGAAATGCTCGAAGTAGTAGTGACTAGGTATGACTTTCACTTTGGTGGGTTGTACTTTTGCATCGGTGTAATGTTGCGACAAAAAAATCCTTTCCCGGTACACAAGGAGCTTCCGAGCTAATACTAGGATAATTTAGGTATCAATAACACAAATATCATATGTGATGCGCAATTCGGATTTTTGGTCCATCGAACATCCCGTAGGTTTTTCTTGTGCTATAATGATCCTGGTATTTACAGGTATGAGAAGGAACTGACACATCCTATCCGGAATCTTGTTAGTGGAGAACTTGCACGTGCTTTGCTTATCCAGGCATATCCTCTGCTCGAATTTGCACTTCTTCGACTTCTTTAATAATTTTTTTGGCTGATCACCAGATACTTTACCCTCTTGCAGGTTCAGAAGCTTAAACTTGATATCGAGACGTGAGTGTCTTCCTCCTTTGGTTTGAACTTCAGTACATCCGCATCCATTTCTTCTTTATTAGAATGTTAACTATTTTTTTGGTGTCTTGAACAGGGCAATGCTCGAGCTTGACCAGATTCTTCGGGCAAATGAAATCAACTTTGCAATTTTAGCAGCATTGCCGGCATTTTTTCTCTCCTTCCTCCTCCTCATGTTTTTCCGATCGTGGCTGAAGCAGGTGACACATTTAAGTTGTAAATGATTATCTGATAGACATAGGCGGTGCATCTGCCCATCTAACCTCCTCATCGATATGGAGTAATTTGTTGTTTGTTGTTTTCTTTTGAAGTTCATCTACAATTGATCCTTATTCATTATTACAGATATGGAGTAATTTGTTATGACATTGTTGTTTTCTTCTGAAGTTCTCCTAGAATTGATCCTTATTCATTCAACAACGTGACGTCTATTTAACATGGGATACCAGGACACAAGAGCCGAGGGTAGAGGAAGAATTGCTCGGGTTCAGAGGAGGATGCTTATCGCAGAGATTGACAAACGTATCATGCAATGCCAGACCTGTCTTGAGCAAGGATCCGTAAGACTCTGATAACACCAACAGTTTTCATCATCTACCCCCGATGTTTTCTAAAATTAGCTGCCCTGGCCTTTCTTCTGTTTGTGGTATAATCAGGAGGCCGACGCACGATGCATGTATGGGCTGATGCTGTACAGTCTAGACAGGCTGTACCATGCTGTCGAGAAGCACGCCAAAGCGACTGGTGAATGGCAATTGTGAGTTGCCTCCATTTATTTATCCCCTCTATTAAATTAAGTTGTTTTCGCTCATCTTAACTCAATTTACGGTGCCACCCGTTGGTTCAGGCTGAGGCAGGACATCATAGACTTGGCCAAACCTGGTCTTTCTACCGAAAACAAGTTCAGGGTGACCTCACGGATGGGCCAATTATATGATTGTCTCCTTCCCTCTCCGAAACGGAGCAGATAAACCCCCCCCACTCCTCCCCTCCCCCTCTTGCTGTATTTTGTTTGCAAGACAAAGTTGACTTCTCTCCCGCTCGCATTTATCCGTCAGGTTAGCATGGGAGACTGGGGAAGCTTAATGTCCCCCCCCCCCCCCCCAACCCCAAATAATAACCATTGGATATACACTGAAATGGTGCATTTGTTCAGAGATCAACGGAACAGAGGATGGTTCTTTCCTTGACCACTTTTGAAATGTATCCTGACCGCTTGTCTTGCCAATCTTTCTACACCCGAAAGCTTCAGAGGTGAACAATTATCGCTTCTGCAGCATGAACTCACTCTATAGAAGAGCTCAAAATAAGGAAGAGGTGAGAAACCTTTACATGCAAGAGAGAAATTCCTATAAAAGAACTGGCCACTATCTTGTCTGTCTTAGACAGAGCAGGTATATAAGCATTGACAATAGGCACTTGGTCTCGAAGATTCAAGTTCTCCCTTGGATGTTAACTGAATTCCATGTTCTCAATGGGAACATGATAAAGCCCCCATGTGGTGGATCAGGTTGCATCATCTTTTCCACCCGTGGTAAGGACAGACAGCTCATTTCTCTTTCTTAGCCAAGGACTCTCCCTTGTATTCACCGCCAGACACAACCGCACCAACCTAAAAGGAAAAGGGCAAAAGATGAGCTGGGTAAGACGAACAAGAGGCAAAAGTTCGATAAGAGAGGGAGGTTGGGGTTGAGAAGTACTTGACAGTCTTCGAGGACGACTTGTTGTTGCAGTTGCACGTTGCTGCAGATAACAGAACCTTGTATCGAGCATCTGTCCCTCAGTCACTTGGTTCATTACCACAGAATTATGACAATCTTCAAGCGCCTGGTGACTAGCTGCAAACAAGGTGATTAGTTTGATCTACACTTGGTTTTAGTGACACCCACAGCGAACCTCACGATAATAGATAGCTCGGTGGAAGGGGGAATTTGTTCCACAGGTTTACGACTACACCTCACATTGGGACCTATTCGATAGTGGCAACCTATCACCGACCACTTCACGCTACATTTGTCTCCCATTTGTGAACCTTCTCCAACAATGCTTAATATTAATTTTAAGAACTGGCAGGGAAGAATTCATCCACCGACGATTTGGGCTAAGTACATGGTGTTTCCCCGCGAGAGTTCAAATCTCTCATGCGCGCTTCTTCTCTTTTTCCCATTTCTTCATTTCTTCCTTTTTGTTTTCCCCGACTTTGCTCCAAGTGAGATATATCGATTCAAAGAGGAGTTGAAAAGAAGGAAAAGCAATCTCATTATTGATGTCAATGAGATTATGATTTCGGTTTGACGAACAATCCCAAACCCCTTTAGAGAGATACCGAAGGGAGTTCGTTTTTTACATTATTAACAATGAGATAGTGATGAAAACTATACAAAAAGAGTTTTTTCTTCTCGTCTTTTCCTTATACATCCCATCAAACCCAACTAATTACACGCAACACCCAACCCAACCCAACCCCACGTGAACTAACTTGTGTATTTTAAGTTTTCATCTTTTGCGCATCGACAATCATTTAATCTGATTTCTCCCAATCTCCTTTTCTTTTTATTCTACTTACAAATGATTACACTTCAAGAATTGATTTACGATTCCCTAAAGGAAAAGAAAAGAAGGAAAAATTTTAAAATCTCTTTGCGTGAATGAAAAACAAAAAAAAAGGAAGTATTAAAAATGGGATTTTATTTATTTATTTTTTCATTTTATTTTTGCTTTGCTGACAATGAAAATCAGGAATGGGAATGAGGAGAATAGAGACATCTTTCATGAGTTCCTCTATATCCCATTCCCCGATTTTAATGTCTTCCCCATTTATTAGCTGATGATTATTGTCGTTCCAGAAGTTTCCAGACCCAATTTCAGAAATAAATGTGTTGCCTCTTTTACTATAGTTGTTGTCAATCATGTCGTTCATGTTGTAAATGTTGGTGTTGTTGTTGTTTAGTGTGTTAAGGTTGTCAGTGACCTTACTCTCCTCTTCCTTAACGTGAACTCCCTCCAAGCTTACGCTCTCCAGTAACGGTGGGATTAGCATTTCCGTCCCAAAGTGGCTGCATTCGACCAAAAAATGGGGCCCCCTCCTCCGTGGTAGCTACGTTGATTGAGCGGAGTAGGGTCGATCACGTAGTTGAGGATCAACCTCTGGACCGACGTCGATGACAGTGCCGGTAGATCTGGATCTGTTGGGAATGACGTGGACCCTTGCTCGTGTAACGAAACGTTGAACTCAGCAAGAGAGTTTCTTGCATTGGTAAAGCTAGTCTTACCGTTCCGTGGTTAAAGAAATTGTTTTCTTATACCACAGAAGGTTTAACCTTCTACACTATAATCTCTATACGAGTTATTAGTGAAAGTGACTGAAAGTGGATGTATGTGTATTCACCGAACCACTATAAAAACCTTGTGCTCTACGAATTCATTTCGAAGTTCGTTTCGCACGTTTCGTAATTACAGAAGCTTGAAGGTTCTGTAAATTACAGCAACTTGCTTCCGCCGTGAGGGTTGTGAAAAACGTTTAAGAAATCCTTAATTGGACTTAACACTAATTCACCCCCTCTTAGTGTAATCTTTGGGCCAACAGGTAATCTCGGGAACGACGATGTGGAATCAGAGTACCGGTCCAACCATGACATTGTGGTAGGGAGGATTCCAAACAGCACCAACACTGATTGATGAGATAAGCAAGAAAAACGGGTGGATGAGCAAAAAATCCTCCGAGGGATAAAAATGAGACATAAGCTGCGGCTTTGCATTGTTCATCTGTGTACCTCCATGAGGTCCTGCGAAATCCAAGGCCTTGAAGAAGATTTCTGGGTCTAACAACGAGAGGATGAGTGGCGGAACCAACGTTAAAAGGTATGGCAGAGGCTTGTTCTCGCCCGAAGGAAGTTTGAGCACTGAACAAACAAACAAAAACAATCCGACACCAGCTCACCTAACAGATAGCGATGAAGCAAAACGAAGATGCTTACTTACAGTCGGATCGGAAGTCGGAGAGGCCAAGGACAAATCCAATATAAGATGTTACAATTGCAAGGAGCGAGAACACCTCCACTATTGGCTGCAAAAGAGAGCTTAATGGTGTTGTGGGCTTACAGTTGGTTCTATTCCGTTGGATAAATTTTGATGATGAGCCCGAACTTCTATGTTACAGAAGTCGAACATTCTATTCTACAGAAGCTGTTAAGGACTTTTTGTAAGAAACGTAATTAAATGATTAGTTAATAATTATTTAATTACGAAATATAAATTCTCTTATTACGATAATTATCTGATAATAATACAATGATTTGGTTTCCAAGTAATCGTATTGGAGATTATATTTCTTGTAGAAGGAAATAAAATCTTCTATATATGGAAATGTTCTACAGGTCGGTCAATAGGCTTCTGTAAGCCTATATGACACCTACATGACCGTTATTTGGAATACATGTCACCACCACTTGTCTACATACGTCCTTCCACGTGTCTTTATCAGGATGGGATCAACTCTAACCGGTATGGAAATAAATTATTGATTATTTTCGGAGAAGGTTATCAATCAGAACCTTCTGCGATGCACTATTCATGGAAATTATATTATAATCTTATTTTGATCTATTTTCAATCTGTATACTTGCACGTATATGTTATCTTTGTATATTAATTATTTTGTCAACTAATTCATTATTTCAGTGCTTTGCAGATTGTTGATTTATATCTTCCTTTTGTATTTTCTTCTTAGACCTTCATGTATAAATAGCCATGCTCTCCCACCATAACAATGTATCCAAAATATTCCATTCCTTTCTTCTTTTTGACAAGAGAGCGTGAGATTGTTCTTTCATTCTTTTGTTCATTCGAGTTAGTCACACGAGGATCACTAGCAACAGACGGCGGTATCGTTGGTGAAGCCCTTTGGGAAAGTGACTCGGGGGCCACGAGTGACTCGGTTGGAAGCTGCAGGAGACGTTGTTGGAAGCGTGTCTACGTGGGCAATGTGCAGTGGGCCGGAGAGAAGGACTGAACCTCGGGAACACAGAAGGTGAGGGACTAACCAGCTTCTGTTGTGTAGTGTTCTGTGTGCAGGTGAAGCCTAGGGCAAAGGCGTTGTGTATGCTCAGTCAGGATCTCGAGGGGATCGCGCACCGGAAGGCTAGAGCAAAGGCGTTGTGTATGCTTAGTCACGATCTCGGGGAGGTCGTGCAGGTGGAGATGTCGCCGAAGTGAAAAGTCTCGGAGGAAATCACAGCAGGTTGCTGTGCAGGAGAAGCCTTGGGCAAAGGCGTTGTGTCTGCTCAGTCGAGGTCCTGAGGGATCGCGCAATTGGTTACCTTGTTAGTCGCACCAACGTGTGCAAGTAGTCACCCCAGTACAGAACTTAACAGTTTGTGCTTATCTCAAGTCATTTCTAATACGGACATTTTAGGTTTGTTAAAGATTGACATACTTTTGGTACAGAACCCTACGGTTTGTGCTATACCATCTGTGGTACAGAATCCTTGGATTTGTGTTATAGAAGATTGACTCTTTTGGTACAGAATCTCTTGAGCTATGCTATAGAGGGTTAACACATTCCATATAGAACCTTCTGGTTTGTCTCAGCTTCTTCGACACAGAACCTTCGGGTTTGTATTGTGCCTAAGCTATTTCGATACAGAACCTTCTGGTCTGTATTATGCCTAAGTTACTATAGTACAGAACCTTCAGGTATGTGCTACGTAACAAACCTCTAAGGTACAGAAACTTTAGTATGTGATTTACATTAGGTTACTATAGTACAGAACCTTCTGGTCTGTGCTGCGTAACTACTCGCTACGGTACAGAACCTTCTAGTATGTGCTCTATCACTCAGACTTCTGTGTTGCATAACTTTTTTGGTCTGCTCCATTAGCAATCGATTTTGTAATCTTTGTAAAGATACATTTGGGTGGAAGCCATCCAAATTCTGGGTGAAGAGTGGACGTAAGCAATTTTGCTGAACCACTATAAAAAGCCTTGTGTCCATCAAACAAATTGCGAACACATTCGAACGTTCTTTCTTACTAAAACTTATTTAGGCTATGTTTACAGAAGCTTCCTTCCGCTGCGGGTATAATTGAAAAAGAGTTAGAAATCCTTAATTGGACTTTAACATTAATTCACCTCCCCTCTTAGTGTAATAATTGATATCATAGCAGGTTACAATAGAGGCTTAACAGCTTGTTTTAGATCCCTGATAACCTTGTGCCAGCTACACGTTCTACTCCACAGAAGCTCTAAGCTCTGTGATTGCTACCATTCTGTTGAAGCTTATGCTCTATCAGAATCAATTCGCTACTCCACAGAAACTTTAAGCTTTGTGAAAGTATATCTGGTTCCATTCTATAGAAGCTTACGCTCTATTAGAATTCAACCTCTGTTTTACAGAAGCTGTAAGTTCTGTGAAAATTTCTTTGCTACTATTCTGTAGAAGCTTACGCTATCTGCTCAACAGAAGCTTTAAGCTCTATGAGAAATTACGTGTTCTATTCTGTAGAAGCTTACGCTATCAGAATCTACCTGTTATTCAACAGAAGCGTACGCTCTGTTTGAATACAACGTTTGGTAAGGTTTCCGTTTAACAGAAGCTTTTTCTTCAACATTCCTTACACGGTTGGCATTTTGTTTCTATTCCGCAGAAGCCTGCTGCTATGCGAATTCAACAACTGCTACATGTTTTTCAGTTCTATCATATTGACACTCGTGCTCTGGTTAACAGAGGCCTGATTGTTGGCTTGACAACTGATTTCCATCAACAAAAGCTTGCTTTTTTTTGAGGTTCTATACTTTATTCGTCAACATTCTATTCTATCGAAGTGTAATACTCGAAACGAATTGAGCTAATGGCCGATACGTACAATGTACCAAAATCACATGTTGGGAATCCTCCCATTTTTTATGGTAAGAATTTTGCCTATTGGAAAATTCGAATGAGTGCATTCGTAGATGCTATTGACGATGACTTATGGTTTTATAAAGAAGATGGTCCACCTTCTATACCAGATAACCAACAAAACGATCGAGATGGTCGTCCCACAAGGGAATACCTCAAGATCAAACAACTCACTATGACGACAAAATATCTAATGTTTAGTGCTATGTCTGAAAGTGAATTTTTTAAGGTCTCAACTTGCACTTCGGGCAAGGAAATCTAGGATAAGCTTTGTCACCATGGATGTTGGGACATACCAGATAAGAGAAACTAAGATGAATTTCTTAATTCACCAATACCAAAACTTTACTGTGAAGGCTGATGAATCTATTGAACAAATATTCCAGAGATGCAACCTCCTAGTCGATGCCTTAACACATTTAGGCAAACTTTATACAAATTCTGAGCTAGTTCGAAAGGTTCTGCGAAATCTGCCCAAATCTTAGGAAGCTAAGAAAACGGCTATAGAGGAAGATAAAGATCTTTCTACTCTTCGGCCATATCAGTTAATGAGCTCCTTAATATCATATGAGATGGAAAGGTCATCTCAGCCTGATATAAAGAGAGCACCTGCAGCTTTCAGAGCATCGGAAGAACCAGCAGAAGGTTCGGATGATTAAGCAGAAGCTGATTCGGATGATGAACTCGTAATGATAGCTAAACGGCTCATGCGGCTCGCCTCCAAGAAGCGGTTCAATAAGAGAAGCCAAAATCGTGATAAGCAGATTGACCCTAATTTGGTCATATGCTACGAATGAAAAAAGAAAGGGCACTATAAAATAGAATTCCTTTACTTAAAGAAAAGGAGAAACCTTCTCCATAGTAAAAGTCCAAGAAAGCAACAGCTGCTTGGGTAGACCCTGATGATTCTGATGATGAGGAAGCACTAATGTGCCTCACAGCTCACACAGAAACTCAAAATGATTTTACCTGCTTTTAAACAGAAGCTGTTGAGAGTGAATGATATTTGGATAGTGGATGCTCCAGGCACATGACCGGAGCCCGTCCAAATTTTCTCAACTAACTCTACAGTGTGGAGGGTCTGTTAAATTCGATGACAATAGCAAAAGCTCTGTCATTAGAAAAGGTACCATTGGAAGTACTGACTCCATGGTCATTGATGAGGTTCTGTTGGTAACGGAACTCAAACATAATTTGCTAAGTATTAGCTAGCTTTGTGACAAAAGTTATACTATAACTTTTGATCAAGATAAGTATTCTGGTATCCTTGGTAATGAAGTTCTCTTCGTTGGAAATCGGAGAAGGAACATCTACACATTGACACAAAAGAGCTTCTGTACTACAAAAAGCTGCCTTTTGTCAGTCAAAGATGAAAGCCATCTGTGGCATAGAAGGTTGGGACCCTCCAACTTCAAATTGTTAACCAAGCTTGCGAGAAAAGAATTAGTTAAGGGTTTACCCAACATTTGATTCGAGCATGACAGTTTCTGTGAAGCATGTTCACTTGAAAAACAAACAAAATCTTCATTCAAAGCCAAGAATGAAGTTTCTACTTCTCAACCTCTTGAACTTCTACATATGGATCTATTCGGACCTACTAGAGTTCAGAGTGTCGACGGCAGAAGATATTGTCTAGTTGTAGTAGATGACTACTTTATATTCACGTGGGTTAAATTTCTAATTCACAAAAGTGATGCTTTTGAAACTTTCATTAAGCTAGTTAAGAAACTACAGAATGAAATTGGATCTTCTGTAAAAGCCATAAGAACGGATCATGGTACTGAGTTTGAAAATCATGAATTCGCTTCTTTTTGTGACGAACATGGTATCGATCACAACTTTTTTGCACCATATACTCCTCAGCAGAATGGAGTAGCAGAGAGGAAAAATCGGACACTTATAGACATGGCTAGAACCATGATGTGTGAGAGGTCTGCTCCACAGAACCTATGGGCAGAAGCTGTGAAAAGAGCCTGCTACATCTCAAACAGGGTTCTACTCATACCCATTCTTGAGAAAACTCCCTACCAACTATACATAGGGAGGAAACCGAACATTTCCTACTTTTATGCCTTTGGAAGTCCATGTTTCATCTTGAGACCTTCTAAGGACAACCTAGGAAAATTCGAAGCTAAGACATATAATGGTATCTTTCTTGGATACTTTTTGTCTAGCAAAGCATATAGAGTCATAAACAAAATGACATTTACTATAGATGAGTCTATTAATATAAAAATTAACGACTCACCTACAGAAGATACTACAAAACCTGTAATATCTTTTGAACCTATAGAAATTTCACTAGAACCTACAAAAGGTTCTGTAGAACATCCTCCTTCTACGAAAGATAAGGGTGGACCCTTTGTTCATGAACCTAAAAATGATATTGAACAAACAAATGATGATTCTGAGGAATCTTCTCACAATGATCAACAAAATGATATTAGAGCACCCACTCTTTATTAAAAACGACATCCTATAGACCAAGTAATAGGATACATCAATAGTGGTGTACAAACAAGACGTTCTGTTATTAATAGTAGTGTACAGACAAGACACCCTATTGACCTATTCATTGGAGACATCAATAGATGCTTTTTCCAATACGGTTGTATTGCATAGAATCTGTCAACACAGAACATCTATTGGCTGATATCTTCACTAAGCCTCTGGATAAAGAAAAATTTTTCTTGTTTAGAAATGAACTAGGAATCTGCCATTCTTTATAATGTCTTTTATAAGACAAAGGAGAGTTAAGTAAGTACTTTGGAAACTTACTACAGAAGGTACACATCTGTACACTTCACTACAGAAGGAACACATTTGTGTACTTCACTACAGAAGGAACACATCTGTACACTTCACTATAGAAGGTATGATCCTTTGTTTCTATACTACAGAAGGTACACGTATATACACTTTACTATAGAATGTATGATCCTCTGTTTCTATATAATAAAATGTACAAACATTTGTACACTTCACAATAGAAGGTAGAATATTTTGTATGCCACACAACAGAAGGTACAAATCTCTGTACACTTCATTACAGAAGGTACATATCTCAGTACACTTCACCATAGATGGTAGAATTTTCTACACTCTACAATGTAGAAGGTTAACTCAACGTATACATCTATCCGAACTTAAGTTCAAATAACTTTCATTTATTTGAAAGATTATATCTAGAAATATTATATATTATCCAAGAAACTCTTTCTAGAAAATATTCCCCTAGGGAACTACGTACAGAGAGAAAATCATTTTGTTACAACTAACAATGAATAAATATTTGTTCTGGTTGGAAATACTTCTATTACGAATTTTAAAAATCCTAATACAAATCATTATATTTCCTAGTTTGGAAATAATCATCTCTCTAAGAGATCTTCGCGCTCTTCTATGTAGAAGAAGCTTATAACAGAAAGGATGTTGAAGCACCTTCTGCTCAACCCTCTGCAGCCAAAGCATCTGCTGCATAGAGACAACAGGATCATCCATTCAAGGGTATCCCCATTAAACTAGAAGTCACCCATCAAGGACATACAGCCACAAGCTATGTCTAATGGGAAAGACATTTGCATACTCCATCAACTGGTCATTGACTTGACTCGCATAGAAACATCAAGAAAAGCTTCTTTGCGACAATATTGAAAAGGTATCTCCTGATTATGTAGAGTGATCTCCTATGTTGCTTGAACTTTTCATTCGCTATACCAAAAACTGATTTTCATGGTCTAAAGGTTTTGATGTATTAAGTGCCATTTATGGACACATTTCTCTGCAGTTTGGTTTTGAACATTCTGTCTTACCTTCTGCGCTATCTAAACTTACCTTCTGCATAATGGTTTTGAACGGCTTGTCATACCTTTTCCAGAAATCTACTCTTCTCTATCAACTTTCATTCACCTTTCCTTTTTACGTGACAAAAAGGGGAAGAAATTGTGTTGAAGGGGAGTACTTCGGTCTGTATTGAGTTGTAGAAAAATCCTTGATTTTCTATAACTTAAATGGGTCGTAGAAGGCTATACCTTTTAAGGTGTAGAAGGTTATGAGACTAATATAACTCGTAATCACAACCTTCTGTAGGGAATGCGATTCGTGATCGTTTATAGTCACTATTGCTGGGAGTGTATAAATGAAATACCATCATATTTGTCAGGCTAAATAGAGAAGCTCCACGCTCCGTATCAATCACAGAAGCATTTGCACTTTGTGAATAACCTTCTTTATAACATAAGCTTCTATGCTCTGTTTCACAGATACCTTATGGTTCTGTAAAACGCAAGACTCATACTCTCACTTATTTATGGGGAGTTAGGGGGAGTTTCTTGTAAAAATATTTCCCTCAACAATGAATGTTTTTTCATCATAAAAAAGGGAGAGATTGTTGGATAGGTTTTGATGATGAGCCTGACCTTCTGTGTTACAGAAGTCGAACATTCTATTCTACATAAGCTTCTGTAGTTAAATGATTAATTAATAATTATTTAATTACGAAATATAAATTCTCTGATTACGATAATTATATGATCAGAATACAACGATTTGGTTTCCAAGTAATCATATTAGAGATTATATTTCTTATAGAAGGAAATAAAATCTTCTACATATGGAAATGTTCTACAGGTTGGTCTATAGGCTTCTGTAAGCTTATATGACACCTACATGACTGTTATTTGGAATACATATCACCACCACCTGTCTAGATCGTCATTTCACGTGTCTTCATCAGGATGGGATCAACTCTAACTGGTACGGAAATAAATAACTGATTATTTCCATCTGGAGAAGGTTATTAATCAGAACCTTCTGTGATGCACTATTCATGAAAAATATATTATAATCTTATTTTGATTTATTTTCTATCTAAATACTTTCACGTATATGTTATCTTTGTATATTAATTGTTTTGTCAACTAATTCTTTATTTCCGTGCTTTGCAGAATGTTGATTTATATCTTCCTGTTGTATTTTCTTCTTAGACCTTCATGTATAAATAGCCACGCTCTCCCCCTATAACAATGTATCCAGAATATTCCATTCCTTTCTCCTTTCTGACAAGAGAGCGTGAGATTGTTCTTTGATTCTTTTGTTCGTTCGAGTTAGTCACACGAGGAGCACTAGCAACGGACGACTGTATCGTTGGTGAAGTCTTTTGGGAAAGTGACTCGGGGGCCACGAGGGACTCGGTTGGAAGTTGCAGGAGACGTTGTTGGAAGCGTGGGCAACGTGCAGTGGGCCGGAGAGAAGGGCTGAACCTCGGGAGCACAGAATGTGAGGGACTAACTAGCTTCTGTTGTGTAGTGTTCTGTGTGCAGGTGAAGCCTAGGGCAAAGGCGTTGTGTATGCTTAGTTGGGATCTCAGGGGATCGTGCACCGGAAGCCTATCTCGAGGAGGTCGTGCAAGTGGAGACGCCGCCGGAGTGAAAAGTCTCGGAGGAAGACGCAGCAGGTTGCTGTGTAGGAGAAGCCTTGGGCAAATGCGTTGTGTCTGCTCAGTCGAGGTCCTAAGGGATCGCGCGCAATTGGTTACCTTGTTAGTCACACCAACATGTGCAAGTAATCACCCCGGTACAGAACTTAACAGTTTATACTTATCTCAAGTCATTTCTAATACGGACCGTTTAGGTTTGTTAAAGATTGACATACTTTTGTTACAGAACCCTACGGTCTGTGCTATACCATCTGTGGTACAGAATCCTCGGATCTGTGCTATAGAAGGTTGATGCTTTTGGTACAGAATCTCTTGATCTGTGCTATAAATGGTTAACACATTATATACAGAACCTTATGGTCTGTATTGTGCCTCAGCTTCTTCGACACAGAACCTTCGGGTTTGTATTGTGGCTAAGCTATTTCGATACAGGACCTTCTGGTCTGTATTGTGCCTAAGTTACTATAGTACAGAACCTTCAGGTCTGTATTGTGCCTAAGTTACTATAGTACTGATCTGTGCTACGTGACAGGCCTCTAAGGTACAGAACCTTTAGTATGTGCTTTACATTAGGTTACTATAGTACAGAACCTTGTGGTCTGTGTTGCGTAACTACTTTCTACGGTACAAAATCTTCTGGTCTGTGCTCTGCCACACAGACTTCTGTGTTGCAGAACCTTTTTGGTCTGCTCCATTAATGATCGATTTTGTACTCTTTGTAAAGATGCATTTGAGTGGAAACCATCCAAATTCTGAGTGAAGAGTTGACGTAAGCAATTTTGTTGAACCACTCTAAAAAGCCTTGTGTCCATCAAACAAATTGCGAACTCATTGGAACGTTTTGTCTTACAGATACATATTTAGGCTTTGTTTTACAGAAGCTTCCTTCCGCTGCGGGGTTAATCGAAAAAGAGTTAAAAATCTTTAATTGGACATTAACACTAATTCCCCCCTCTTAGTGTAACATATTCAAAAGAACAAAAAATGGAGATGAGACTTACACCTACAACCCCGTTACTATCTCGCAACAGTTGTAAAGGATCCGTGATCTTTTCAGAGTCCATGTCGGCTGTCGTTATAGTTCCCAAAATTACTGCATTCCATACAAGGAAGAGCCCGAGCGGGATATCTGTTTCCCATACAATTGCACTCCTGCCACAAAAGCACCGGTAATGTGAAATCTTCTCACAAGAATACTTGCAAGGTTCACAAAACTGAAAGATGGAATTAGTCGGGTTCACAAAATTACCGCACTTTGGACAAATCTCCTTCGAGATTCGTACAGAGAACATGCACTACATTCTGCAACAATAACACATGAGGGTTCAAGAGGCAGCCTTGCACGAGTTATTAGAATGAACCATGAATCCAAGAAATCGAGTTTTCCTTAACCTGATATACGAAAGAAAGTGCAATGACAGGTATGCTCATTGGAACTGCACCAATGTTTGCTTTGACAAGAGCCTCCCAGTGAAGATCCCCACCTGCAACAATCTACGGAAACATTAACCTTACTCAAGCACGTGAAGAAAAGCAGTCCTGATATTGTTGTCAAACTTGGTACAATGATGGATCATACCACGAGAGCTGCAAATGAAGTAATGATACCGAATACTAGAACTCCGTTCACGCCGCCAATGAAGCGCTGGCTGCATGTATACAGATTTACAGGAAATATATCAGCTTGCTGGAAAACGGATTGCACAACAGATGACTGTATTGGATATGCATTCATCAATTGACCAGGAATTTGAGAGGGGATAAGAAAGAATTAATTCTGACCTCCCAAAGTAGCAGATGCCCCCCATTACCAGCGAGAACAAGGTTGCACTATCCCATATGCAACCATAATGCTGACCGTCAACACCTACCTAGATATGAAGATGCTTCGTGAAAAGAACTATCCCATAAAGGTTATTTCATAACCTAACCGCCCTATGGAAGCACATTCAGTCTAATAATTGGAGGTGAGAAGCAAAGGTTAAAATTCTATTCGTAAAGAGGAATGCCGAGGGAGTTTGTCAGAATATCAGAAGAACGAGCCACATAAGCCACGAGGAGCGCGTAGTGAATGAACAAGTAGGACCAACTGTAGGAGAACAGCAGGTGGGCAGATTAGAAAAAACCTCCAGCCAATCACATGACGATCTGTCAGTCGATCGATGAACCGAAACAAGGGTTTAGTTACCATGCTACTTGCACACCAACTGTTCCAAGAGTTCTCCTGGCCATTGATACCTTAACCAGTCAAAACAAAGCTTGTCAGTTCATTTTCAAGATTTAAGGAAGAAAAATGCTGAAGTAACCACAGTGTGTCGCTGGAATGGCATATGTAAACATAACGACTAACCAGGGATACACCTCCAGAACCGAGCTCGCACATCGTGTTCACATTTACTTCAGCAATCAGCAGCCCAGTTGCGACCTGAACTTTCATTATGTCAGAGAACAGCAGCACAAAACGGAACCATGGGAAATTTTTGAGGACACATGATCGAGCTTATTGGCAAGAGCACACAGCATTAGCACGAGGCTATACCATGAAAACCCAGCACACAACACAAGTTACTGCTGATGCCAAAAATCCAGATTCTTGTGTCACTGCAGGAATCGCCAGAATACCTGCTCCTACCTACAAACGAACAAGTAAAAACCACCAGATTCCTCACTGCATCAGCATCCGACGATCAGGCATTCAAGTATTAGACACACAATCCGTGAGAATCAACAACTCTGCCTCTTTGCGGTGCAACACTCACCGTCGTGCCAGCAACAAGAAACACTGCACTCGATAAACTCCCTGCATTATCAATCACACATCTGATCAATCAATGAACTGTGGCATCTCAAGGGAAAAGAAACACATCATGCCATCCAACCGGGTTCCCTCTTAAGCGTTGCTTGATTGAGGTTCGAGAACAGCCGCTCGAACTCGAGCTCACTCCTCTCCTCCTCCGCTGTTTCCCCTCTGAGCGCAAAACAACTGAAACTCCTCGATCCAACAGCAGCAGCATAATTAATCCTTCTCAACTTCCGCGAGGCATTTAGTCGGGCAGCCGCTTGAGCAACACAAACATGGCGGCCGCTCCGTGCCAACGGGATCTGCATGGCGGGAGATGGAAGGCGCATCCATGAAGGTGAAGCCGCTACTCCCACCATAGTTAATTAGAGTTAGTTTGGGCGGAACGGGAAGCCTGTGGCTCAGCAGACTACTACCGCTGGTTCGAGAGAGATCAAAGGATAGGAGGGACCAGGGGTAAAATCGGAAAACCACTTGTAATAGTCAATCGTACTTTCCGGGAAACCTACATGTAGTTTAAGGAAAACACCGACGACTAATCCGTAAATATAACATGAGAATATAGGCCCCGGACGAGCCTTCAAAAAACTCCCGTTCTTTTCGCATCGGTCCGTACCCTATTTCGCCCCGCTAAACTTCCTTCTTCCGACGACGGCGGCGGAACACCGACGAGCCTGCCGCACGACGCCCCGATCGATTCTCCGATGGCAGAAGGAGCTCCCAATGCGGAGGTCGAGTCTAAGGGTCTCAGGTCGCTGATCTCGTTCTACTCTAACTACATCCGTAACAGACTTTTCGGCTCGTCGCCGTCTCCCGACTCCGGCTATGTCGGGAAACTCGCGGGGTTTTACCGCCGGAGGTTCCGTCCGAGGTTTCCGAAGCGTTCGTCGTCTCTCCCTCTTCCTTTGCCGCCTAGTTCTTCCGAGTCCTCTCAGTAAGTGATATCGGTTTAGTCTAAGCATTTCTTGCTGCTTGCGCCAGAGTGTGTGGTAGTAGTGGTTGAGGATTCTTGGTAATGGTGAATTAGTTTAGGCTTCGCTATGCGAGGTGCTTGATTGTGCTGCGATGGTCGCACAAGGCGGAAATGAAGTTTGATCAGCTTAGGAATGGTTTTTGAGGTCATTAATAAGACGTTGTGATGGGTTTTTTGAGGCTCTTTGCAAACGAAGGTCCATTTCACTAGTTATTCTGCCATTTTAGATGCTCCGTGATTAGCTCAGTGTTGTCATGGTTGCGGCTTCATGTGATGGAGGTCAATTTTTGTTCTGTTTCATGGCTCTCTCTCTCTCTGTTGGTATTAGATTTGCCTTATCTTTGAATGTAGGATTTTTACTGAGGCTTCTAAGGTGTATGATGTCTTGGAGGACATTATGGCCAATGTGTTCTCTCATTTGCGCGAGATACAGAAGCATCTTCAATATTGGCAAGTTAGAGCGGAGATTGTCTCGTGAAAGTTTGTAATGCTCTTGTTTAAGCTACCTTCTCTCGAACTCTCACTTTGACATCTTTTTTTTCAGGACTCTGATGTTCGCAAGATGTGCTTCATGATTTTTGAGAGAGGTCCCCGAGCTTTTGTGAAAGAGACTACTCATATGATACGGTATTCAATCATAAATGGCTCTCCAGTTAACCAGCTTGTTTCTTCAGCTTCTCTCCACATATTTGAGAGGATGGCTATCTTATCAAGATTAAGATGCTTGGTTGCAGGTTTCCTAGCTGAGGTTAGTATGCGTCCTTTCTTCCTTTTCATCCATCAACTTTAAGGTTCTTGTTCCTCTTTCCTTTTGGGAGTTATATTTGTGACCTGGAGATCACCCTTGCACTAATATGTGATTTTACTGTGATTAGTTTTTGGAGAGAAATAAACCTTGTCAATCTCATTTACTTCCCTTTTTTTGCTACTTGATAGTGTCAGATGACATATCGAGGAAACTTTTGAATAGTTCTTCATTGAAATTGTGAAGCAGGTTTTAAATACTATGAGCTACCATGAATTCTATGAGTTGCTGTGGGGAAAAAAACTTAAGCCACTTCGGACTTCAGCAAATTACCGGGCTCTATGTGTTAGGGATTTGCTTAAATTTTTTCTGTCATATCTCTGACTATGGTAGCTTTTCTGCTTTGGAGATTCCTATCCGACAACCTCCTAGTTGGAAAAAAAACTTGAGTTTTGTTCTTTTTTTGGTGTTACCTTTGGATTGGATTCATGGAAAGATTATGTGTCACGCATTTCATAGCATGCCTTTTTATCTGGATTAGTTTTTGTGGAATAGGTTTACGTTGAAGTTGACAGATTGGGAGAAGAATTGGTGAAAAGTCCAAAGAAGATGTTGCCAACTATATTGTCAGTTGTAAATGGCTTGTTTATCAAATTGGAGGGTTCAGTACAATCATTGAATCTGCCGACTCATGTGACGGATAATTGTTCCTTGAAAATTATTTTCTGGCAAAATCTCGTAACAAGCAGTGCAGGCTATGCTGTTCTTGCAATTAATTCATTCATCACTGGTCATGATTAAATATCTGCTGGATGGATGCCTTATACTGCAGAATGACTTCCCTGTGGAAGAGAGTTAGTTACATTCCTTTGCCTTCGAGAGATTGCCCGAAGTAACTGGTGAAAATTCTCAGTGTAGTGTTTGCGAAATACGTGTTGCCACCAACTTGGTTTACCAGAATCTTCATAAGCTGGAATCCTACTTATCCACTATTGTGAGTTTTATACTGATGTCAAGGTCCTTTACAATGTAGTTTTGTCTCCTTGCCGAAGATTGTGACTTTAGCATATACGGCAAATCAGGATAATTTTGTTGTTAATTCTGTTCATTGATTGATTTATTGAATAAGTGAATCGAGTGTAGGATATGTACATCATTACAGTTCTTTTTGTTATTTTAAGGCTATTATTTGAGCTTTGATGTGAGGATTTCTCTGGAATGGTTACTCATAAAACATTCTTAGTCATATACCTTCAATTAATTCTAATGATATGTTTATGGCTGAGCATTTTCAGGTTTCGAAGTATAAGAAACCCAGAAAATTGAGACAATACTGGGTTTTTTATTCATGTGATGCATTGGGACTTGCTTCATGTACAATGTGGATAGTCAAACACAGTAGGTTAATGGGAAGTTCTGATATTGACAATTGGATAAGCGAAGCGAAGGTTTCCACTGTCAGCTTCCTGAAGCAACATGTAGAGCAACCAGTATGTTCTATTGTCCTTGAACCTTAAGCATCCTTATGATGTGGTTGCTGAAAATACCACAATAATTAGTTATTTTAGGCATTGAAGAGTTTTGTTTTCAGTGTGTTTGGGGTACCTAGCATCGGTCTACTGTTGTTGAAGTGTTCTAATGTACTTATATAAACAGGTGGATGTTGGTTTAGGGTTGGGGTACCTGCATTTCATAGCAGACTGTATTATTTCTAAGAATGCATCCCTTCTTTCCATAATACATCATTCTTCACGGTTGTTGGTTTGTTTGTACTTTTATTGATAAGCACACTTTATTATAATCCTGGCATGGAAAACATTTGGAGTCATGACTACCACTTTTAGTCTCAATGATTTGAACCATCTCACATGCAAAATTTTGTAATGACACAGCTAGTGGTTTTTGCAGATTGAACAATTTGATGTGCATTGGTTGCTTAAACATTATTATCCGCAACATTTTGTTCATAGTTTCGTTGGGTAGACAAATGGAATCAGTATTTCGTTTCTACCGCGGTTTTTTCTCAAAACTTTTTGAACCCTTTTGATGTGAGAGGGAGAATACAGTTTTATTCTCTGTTGACGAATTTTGTGAAACTAAGAAAATGTAACCTGCCAAAGCGACAAATTCGTCCAATTTGGACTTAATTGAATGAGTAATTAATGACCCTATAAAAGTCGAGTCCTGCATTTACTATGATGTATTGATTCGGTCAACCATATCCTGACGAGATTTTTGGCAGGTTTTGGCCATTAGAGATGAACTTTTTGATACATTCAAGAAGAGACACAAAGTTGTGATGGATGTTGAGGAAGTACAGCTTACTGGTAATTCTCTCCGCAGGTCAGATTCCTCAGCTAAACATTTTTGTTTGGTTTGGGTTTTTACCTTCTGCTCTTACAAACTGATATCGTTGTAGAATGTTGCTTGCTTTCTGCGAGCAGACGAAAGGTCAAAATCTACCTGAAAATGCAACTGATCAAGAAATGGTCGAAGTAGTAATGACTAGGTATGACTTTCACTTTGGTGGACTGTACTTTTGCTTCAGTGTAATTTTGCGATGAAAAAATCCTTCCCGGTACACAAGGAGCTTCCGAGCTAATACTAGGATAATTTAGGTATCAATAACACAAATATCATATGTGATGCGCAATTCGGATTTTTGGTCCATCGAACATCCCGTAGGTTTTTCTTGTGCTATAATGATCCTGGTATTTACAGGTATGAGAAGGAACTGACACATCCTATCCGGAATCTTGTTAGTGGGGAACTTGCACGTGCTTTGCTTATCCAGGCATATCCTCTGCTCGAATTTGCACTTCTTCGACTTCTTCAATAATTTTTTTGGCTGATCACCAGATACTTTACCCTCTTGCAGGTTGAGAAGCTTAAACTAGATATCGAGACGTGAGTGTCTTCCTCCTTTGCTTTGAACTTCAGTACATCCGCATCCATTTCTTCTTTATTAGAATTTTAACTATTTTTTTGGTGTCTTGAACAGAGCAATGCTCAAGCTTGACCTGATTCATCAGGCAGTTGAAATATACTTTTCTACTTTAGCAGCATTCCCTGTATTTTTTCTCTCCTTCCTCCTCAGGTTTTTCCGAGCGTGGCTGAAGCAGGTGACACATTTAAGTTGGAAATGAGTATCTGATAGACATAGGCGGTGCATCTGCCCATCTAACCGCCTCACATTGTTTGGATATGGAGTAATTTGTTATGGCACTGTTGTTTTCTTCTGAAGTTCACCTACATAATGTAGGTGATTAGGGTTTAGGGTTTAGGGTGAACTTAGAAGAAAACAACATTGCCATGACAAATTACTCCATATCCAAACAATGTGAGGCGGTTAGATGGGCAGATGCACCGCCTATGTCTATCAGATACTCATTTCCAACTTAAATGTGTCACATGCTTCAGCCACGCTCGGAAAAACATGAGGAGGAGGAAGGAGAGGAAAAATGCCGGCAATGCTGCTAAAGTAGCAATGTATATTTCAACTGTCTGAAGAATCATGTCAAGATCGAGCATTGCCCTGTTCAAGTCATCAAAAAAATAGTTAACATTCTAATAAAGAAGAAATGGATGCAGATGTACTGAAGTTCTAAGCAAAGGAGGAAGACACTCACGTCTCGATATCTAGTTTAAACTTCTGGACCTGCAAGAGGGTAAAGTATCTGGTGATAAGCCAAAACACTTATCAAAGAAGTCGAAAAAGTGCAAATTCGAGCAGAGGATATGCCTGGATTAGCGAAGCACGTGCAAGCTCTCCACTAACAAGGTTCTGGATAGGATGTGTCAGTTCCTTCTCATACCTGTAAATACCAGGATCATTATAGCACAGAAAAAACCTACGGGATGTTCGATGGACCAAAAATCCGAATTGCGCATCACATATATATTTGTGTTATTGATACCTAAATTATCCTAGTATTAGCTCGGAAGCACCTTGTGTACCGGGAATGATTTTTTCGTTGCAACATTACACCGATGCAGAAGTACAGCCCACCAAAGTGAAAGTCATACCTAGTCATTACTAACTCGAGCATTTCTTGATCAGTTGCATTTTCAGGTAGATTTTGTCCTTTTGTCTGCTCGCAGAAAGCAAGCAACATTCAGCAGCGATATCAGTTTGTAAGAGCAGAAGGTAAAAACTCAAACCAAACAAAAATATTAGCCGAGGAATCTAACCTGCGAAGAGAATTAACTGTAAGCTCTACTTCCTCAACATTCTTCACACTTTTGTGTCTCTTCTTGAATGTAGAACATACTGGTTGCTTTACATGTTCCTTCAGGAAGCTGACAGTGAAATCCTTCGCTTCGCTTATCCAATTGTCAATATCAGAACTTCCCATTAACCTACTGTGTTTGACTATCCACATTGTACATGCAGCAAGTCCCACCGCTTCACATGAATAAAGAATCCAGTATTGTCTCAATTTTCTGGGTCTCTTATACTTCGAAACCTGAAAATGCTCAGCCATAAACATATCATTAGAATTAATTGAAGGTATATGACTAAGAATGTTTTATGAGCAACCATTTCAGAGAAATCCTCACATCAAAGCTCAAATAATAGCCTTAAAATAACATAAAGAACTGTAATGATCTACATATCCTACACTCGCTTCACTTATTCAATAAATCAATCATTGTACAGAATTAACAACAAAATTATCCAGATTTGCCGTATATGCTAAAGTCATAATCTTCGGCAAGAAGACAAAAGTACATTGTAAAGGACCTTGACATCAGTATAAAACTCACAATAGTGGATAAGTAGGATTCCAGCTTACGAAGATTCTGGTAAACCAAGTTGGTGGCATCACGTATTTCGCAATCACTCCACTGAGAATTTTTGTCAGTTACTTCGGGCAATCTCTCGAAGGCAAGGGAATGTAATGACTCTCTTCCACACGGAAGTCATTCTGCAGTATAATGCATCCATCCGGCAGATATTTAATCATGACCAATGATGAATGAATTAATTGCAAAAGCAGTATAGCCTGCACTGCTTGTTACGAGATTTTGCCACAAAATAATTTTCAAGGTACAATTATCCGTCACCTGAGTCGGCAGATTCAATGATTGTACTGAACCCTCCAATTTGATAAACAAGCCATTTACAACTGACAATATAGTTGGCAACATCTTCTTTGGACTTTTCACCAATTCTTCTCCCAATCTGTCAACTTCAACGTAAACCTATACCACAAAAAACTAATACAGATAAAAAGGCAGGCTATGAAATGCATGACTCATAACCTTTCCATGAATCCAATCCAAAGGTAACACCAAAAAAAGAACAAAACTCAATTTTTTTTTAACTAGGAGGTTGTCTTATAGGAATCTCCAAAGCAAAAAAGCTACCATAGTCAGAGATATGACAGAAAAAATTTAAGCAAATCCCTAACACATAGAGCCCAGTAATTTGCTGAAGTCTGAAGTGGCTTAAGTTTTTTCCCCCACAGCAACTCATTGAATTCATGGTAGCTCATAGTATTTAAAACCTGCTTCACAATTTCATTGAGAACTATTCAAAAGTTTCCTCGATATGTCATCTGACACTATCAAGTAGCAAAAAAGGGAAGTAAATAAGATTGACAAGGTTTATTTCTCAATCACAGTAAAATCACATACTAGTGCAAGGGTGATCACCAGGTCACAAATATAACTCCCAAAAGGAAAGAGGAACAAGAACCTTAAAGTTGATGGATGAAAAGGGCGAAAGGACGCATACTAACCTCAGCTAGGAAACCCGCAACCAAGCATCTTAATCTGGATAAGATACCCATCCTCTCATGGATGTGTAAAGATGCTGAAGAAACAAGCTGGTTAACTGGAGAGCCATCTATGATTGAATACCATATCATATGAGTAGTCTCTTTCACAAAAGCTTGGGGACCTCTCTCAAAAATCATGAAGCACATCTTGCGAACATCAGAGTCCTCCAAAAAAAAGATGTCAAAGTGAGAGTTCGAGAGAAGGTAACTTAAACAAGAGCATTACAAACTTTCACGAGAGAGACCTCTGCTTTAACTTGCCAAAATTGAAGATGCTTCTGTATCTCGTGCAGATGAGAGAACACATCGGCCATAATGTCCTCCAAGACATCATACACCTTATAAGCCTGAGTAAAAAGCCTACATTCAAAGATAAGGCAAATCTAATACCGACAGACAGAGAGAGAGCCATGAAACAGAACGAAAATTGACCTCCATCACATGAAGCCGCAACCATGACAACACCGAGCTAATCACGGAGCATCTAAAATGGCAGAATAACTAGCGAAATGAACCTTCGTTTGCAAAGAGCCTCAAAAAACCCATCAGAAGATGAAGAGATGACGAACGCTTTAGAAACCACGGACGGAACCTCCGGCAGTAAAATACGGAAAGTTTCCCGACGTAGCTGGAGTCTGGAGACGGCGACGAGCCGAAAAGTAGGTTACGGATGTAGTTAGAGTAGAACGAGATCAGCAACCTGAGATCCTTAGACTCGACCCCCGCGTTTGGAGCTCCCTCTGCCATCGGAGAATCGATCGTGGCGTCGTGCGGCAGGCTCGTCCGTGTTCCGCCGCTGCCGTCGGATGAAGAAAGTTTAGCGGGGCCAAATAGTGTACGGACCGATGCGAAAAGAGCGGGATGTTTTGAAGGCTCGTCCGGGGCCTATATTCTCATATTATATTTACGGATTAGTCCTCGGATGTAGATCTCAAGTGGCTGCTGTCTCCTTTTGGTACTGGGAAAGGGTCGTCCTCCTCAGGGCTTCCTAGTCGAGGCACGTGGTGGGAACGTCTTCCTTCGAAGTGTCAGCTAATCGAGAGTTCACTTGCTGTTTGGGGGGTGGGGGGTGGGATTCTGATCGATCATTTTGGTCATCACAAGACAAAGTGGCCACAGTCTACCCCCATTTTGCCACATGTAGTTGAATAGGGTAACCCTTCTCTTAATTGATTACCCACTTCTTTTATGCAATCTTCACAGTGAGATATCACATGATGGCATTGCCTGGTTGTGCTCATTTCTTTTTTAATGTACTATGTACATGGTGGGTTTTTTTATGTAATTTATCTTTACTTTTTGTTTTATTGTTTTTTTTTGGGTTGTGGGTGAGGAGGAAGAGGAGGGATGGGAGAGAGGAAAAGAGGTGAAAAGGAAGAATGAAGACCGACAACATCATTTTCTCTGTTGAGCAAAGGCTTGTCTTGTTCTTCTTCATCATCCACTACTCTCCTCCTCTTTGACTCTCTCTTTGTAAATCAACATCCGCCCCCCTCCCCCTCCTTTTGACCCATGACAAAATCAATTCTTGGGACGTGCTTGATCTCATGTATTGTGAAAATGGAATTCAATAAGTTGGGTTGAGTTGTCTTATCCATCGAACATTCATCTTCATCAATCTCTCTCTCTCTCTATCGTCTGTTTCCCAGAAGGAAAACCTTTGGAATAGACCTCACCTCACCTTATTACCGAGCACAAACTCCAAGGGTTGTACTCCCCCAACACATACCACAAAACACCCAGAAACACATCATCATCTTCCACTTCTTCTTCTTCTTCTTGTTCTTTTCCTTCCAAACATATCACAACAAGTGGGGGAAGAAAATCTCTCTTGTTTTTTCTCTCCCAGTTGCTGGGGAAAGGGGAGCTCAGACTCTGATAACACCAACAGTTTTCATCATCCACCCCCAATGTTTTTTAAAATTAGCTGCCCTGGCCTTTCTTCTGTTTGTGGTATAATCAGGAGGCCAACGCACGATGCATGTATGGGCTGATGCTGTACAGTCTAGACAGGCTGTACCATGCTGTCGAGAAGCACGCCAAAGCAACTGGTGAATGGCAATTGTGAGTTGCCTCCATATATTTATCCCCTCTATTAAATTAAGTTGTTTTCGCTCATCTTAACTCAATTTACGGTGCCACCCGTTGGTTCAGGCTGAGGCGGGACATCATAGACTTGGCCAAACCTGGTCTTTCTGCCGAAAGCAAGCTGACGGTGACCTCACGGATGGGCCAATTATATGATTGTCTCCTTCACTCTCCGGAACGGAGCAGATAAACTCCCCCCCCCCTCTTGCTGTATTTTGTTTGCGAGGACAAAGTTGACTTCTCTCCCGCTCGCACGCATCCGTCGGGTTAGCATGGGAGACTAGGGGAAGAAGCTTAATGTCCTCCCCCCCCCCAAAAAAAAAATAATAACCATTGGATATACACTGAAATGGTGCAGTTGTTCAGAGATCAACGGAACAGAGGATGGTTCTTTCCTTGACCACTTTTGAATTGTATCCTGACCGCTTGTCTTGCCAATCTTTCTACACCCGAAAGCTTCATAGGTGAACAATTATCGCTTCTGCAGCATGAACTCACTCTATAGAAGAGCTCAAACTAAGGAAGAGGTGAGAAACCTTTACATGCAAGAGAGAAATTCCTATAAAAGAACTGGCCACTATCCTGTCTGTCTTAGACAGAGCACGTATATAAGCATTGACAACAGGCACTTGGTCTCGAAGATTCAAGTTCTCTCCCTTGGATGCTGAGTTCCATGTTCTCAATGTGAACATGATAAAGCCCCTATGTGGTGGATCAGGTTACATAATCTCTTCCACCCGTGGTAAGGACGGACAGCTCATTCCTCTTTCTTAGCCAAGGACTCTCCCTTGTATTCACCGCCAGACACAGCCACAAAGCCCGCACCAACCTAAAAGGAAAAGGGCGAATGATGAGCTGTGTAAGAAGAACAAGAGGCAAAAGTTCGATAAGAGAGGGAGGTTGGGATTGAGAAGTACTTGACAGTCTTTGAGGACGACTTGTGCTTGCAGTTGCACGTTGCTGCAGATAACAGAACCTTGTATCGAGCATCCGTTCCCCACAGTCACATGGTTTATTATCACGGAACAAACAAGGTGATTAGTTTGATCTACACTTGGTTTTAGTGACACCCACAGCGAACCTCACGATAATAGATAGCTCGGTGGAAGGGGGAATTTGCTCCACAGGTTTACGACTACACCTTCACATTAAAACCTATTCGACAGTGACGACCTATCATCGACCACTTCATATTTGTCTCCCATTTGTGAACCTTCTCCAACCATGCAATATGGTCTCACCTGTAGATTAAAAGTCCCCCTCACAACTCCAATTACAAAGATAAGCATTACATAGAAAGAACCCTAGCATGCCATTTCATAACGTAGACATGTCTGCATTTGTCCCATAAGTGACTCATTTTGGCCCAAGTTATCATAAAACTCATCGTTGTCTTTGCGCCAAGCTCCGCAGAATGATGAATGATATTGTTAGTGTGAAGAATATCATTCACACTAACAATATCATTCATCCACCTGCGGTGTTGTGCTCGGTTCCTGTTAGTGGGGAATCGGGGCTGGAACCTTGGTGATGAGCGGGGCGAGATTCTTCGAGTAACAGCTGGCGAGGACGACGACCTGGAAATCCATCGCCACGACTTCCTTATGGTTTTCATCCGACCCACTGCAAAAAATAATCAAATGAGGGATGTAGCTCAAGTGGTAGAGCGCTCGCTTTGCATGCGGGAGGTACAGGGTTTGATCCCCTGCATCTCCGTTGGTCACTATTTTTATGTCTCAATTAGACAAGGGCATAACGGTCAAATCACTCGTTAAGAAACGAAAATTTTTCAAATTTTTCATTAGAGCGCGGCCGTCCGCTCCCTCTCAACCGATCGGCCCGATCCTCACCGTCCGTTCCAATACCCATCGTCCGGCATCTGACGGTTAGACTTTCCAAATGGGGACGGGAAGCGATTCTGGACCGTCCGATCTCGGCTGCCTTCCCCAACCCCTTCGTCTCCTCCTCCTTTATAAGGAGGCATTTCCGACCCCTTCCCGGACCCATTTCTTGATCGCCACCCTCTCTTATGTCTTTTCCCCCCTCTTCCGACGGCGTAGGTCGAGCCGGCTTTCTCCTGAGATCTCGGCGCTCGATCCCTGCTTCGTTGTCGTCCGTTTCTCGTTAATCTCCTCTTCTCCGTTTCGGTGCTTGGTTTTATATTTTTTGAGAAATGTAGAGTTTGTTTCGGTGGCTGTGAACAATAAAATCTCGCGTGAAAATATCAGCGTACAAATCGTCGTATGAAAATATGTAGTAGGGCACTGTCTCTGGTCACGAGAAAAGCACGTGATTCCAGACGGTGATCCTGAGCTCTGGCAGAACTTCAGTAGAACTTCGGGATGAAATATTAACGGAGCCGTCAGCGTCTATGGGCGTAATTCGACAGAACTTCGATAGCTTGATGAAGTTGTCGGGTCCTTTGGGCGTGATTCGGCAGAGCTTCGGTAACTTGATGAAGTCTTCGGGGCTTTTGAGCGTGATCCGGCAGAGCTTCGGTAACTTGATGAAGTCTTCGGGGCCTTTAGGCGTGATCCGGTAGAGCTTCGGTAACTTGATGAAGTCTTCGGGGCCTTTAAGCGTGATCCGACAGAACCTCAGGGCACGCTGTAGAAGAACACCGGGCGATTGACGTCGACAGAGCTTCAGCGAACAGGAGGCGGTGAGAGTGTTTGAGAGCTCCAAGAGTCTTCTCTTTACCTATGCGTGTGTCTCGAATGAATGAAGAGGCCTCCTATTTATAGGACTCCAGGGTCGATTTAAATTAGGAAGATATTAATTGCATATTAGGCAACCTTTCGTGGTCGGACCATGGGCCGAGCTTGAACTTGGGCTTAGTTTGGCCCAAAATATTTTTGTTTGGATTGAGCTTGTGCATTTAATTTATAACCCAATATGTATCTTCGTAGGCTTAAGATTATGACCCGTTTTAATTTCTTTATGGGTTGGGTTTATAGCCCATTTATAAACTATAAAATTGGTTAACACCCACTAGACTTTATATGAAACCTTATTATTATAGCAGACAAAATTTAAGGTCTACACCCATTTTAATTCGTTTCTCGTGTATAATTTACAATTCGAAGAGAATTGAATTAAAGTATAATATATATATTTTTTTCTTTTGGTTTCTTTCTTGTTTCCTTGTTTTAACCAGAGCAGCGGTATGGGCGAATTGATCCCTTCCTTTTTTTTTTTTTAACTTTGCAGCCTCTTTAGTTGATCACTCACCAAATACCAAAGGAAATGCAGTCAAGATTTTTTTTTTTTTGTTGCGTCCCCAACAGGTAATTTGACTCTCGGAATGTTAGGGATGAAGAAGAGTTGTAAGTCGAGTGCGACGGTCCCACATTCAAGACTGTCCTTGTGACATTGATGAAGAAGAGTTGAGAGGCATTGACGGCCAGCACTACCGAGGGGTAGTTCATATCCCTAGCATTTAGCCTAGGGAATTTACTGCAGCTGATATTCTTCTCTGTGATGGCGGCCGCGTTGATACCTACCGTGCATAGCAATTTCACATAGTCGTTGTCTGTGATTTCGTACACCAACCCGGGCACTATTGCTTTTGTGGAATCTATATGTCCTGAGCCATAGCCAGACATATTGCTCCCGTTTTGATGAAGCGGCCAAGCGGTGGTCATGATGGCCGATTTAATGATGGATGGGGACCAAGTAGGATGGAATGACTTCACGTATGCCGCGACACCGGCAACATGAGGGCACGACATGGATGTACCAGACAAGACTTTATAGGAAACCCTTCTCTTATCAGCTTCTGCATTGGATGGGGAAGCCCGCGGTGAGAAAGCGGCCAATATGTCGACTTCAGGAGCGGTCACATCCGGCTTCAGGAAGTTGTTATAATTTTATTGACATAAGCCCCCATGACAAAGGAATTCAGTTGCACAGTGGCAATTTCTCCTCTTTTTTTTCTTTTGTTATAATGTTTTTCGAAGAACAATATTTATTTCATTGTTAATAGCCAAACAATGCCTGAAATTTTAATATTTTATTGCGCTTCGCACGTCACCTATTGATCTAGGAACGACGCACGTATATCTCGGATTTCTTGTATAATGAAATCGCAACGTATACATTTAATCACTATCTCTTCATCCAATCTCCCGTCGTGATCTCCTCGACGACACGGATCATGCAAAGTCTCCTCGTCGACGGCTTTTCCTGTTTGGTATCTTAAGCGCACTTTTTCTCTGCTTTGATGTCTTCGAGATATTGGCCGCACTCCTTCCACAAAGGCTCTAGTTCGACTTCTTCTGGAGTCTTCTTAGGGATTATATCGCCACCCCATTCAAACAGCCACTCCGTAATTTTGGGGCGTTCCTTTTTTTTTTTCATCACATAGTTCCTTCCTCTTTCTTTTCCTTGAACTCTCGCCTTGCTTTGACATGTTAAAGCAACCCTGTTTCTTATGTTTGCTTCACGCATGTGGGTGGGGTATTTATGTATATATTTGCGGGCTCATATATTATATTTTATTCCCAATATTTGACTGAATTAGGATGATATATGCCCATTAGCAGAATATTTGGTGATATATGCCCATCAATTCCCTGCCTCTATTTTATCTCTTATAATAGGGAACTACTTTATCACCTTAGAAATAATCCTCCGGCGCATTCTCCACTTCCTTTCAAAACATTGATTAGATCAAAATTTGGAATAAAAATTTTGGTCGCCCCAAGCCGGTCTTGGAAAGCAATCATTCTTTGAAACTTCGAAATATATGCGTGATTTCAGGCCGGTAAGCTTGAGGGACAAAGCATCCTTGAAGTTATCACCGTTAGATTTACATGGGCAGGCACTAAAATGCCTTGAACATATAGATTCATCAAAATTTAGTGGGATAAAATAAAGATTAGCGGAGGCTAATCCGATGTTTCCGCCTTCTCTGGCCGCTCTGATTTTTTAGACTGCTTTGAATATTGGCCAAGCATGAGAAGGAATTAGGCCCATTATAAAATATCTACTAGGTCCCGAAGTATCCCCTTTTAAGATTGCAAATTTATGAGTGATGAACAAGGATAAGCCACGTTTGTAATATGCCATCACCACATTCCTCTTTTAATACACACCCCTTTTTTTGTGCTCTTATCCAATCTCACACCGTGTGGAAAAAAAGAACAACGTTTCCTTTTCTTTATTATCACTATTTTTTTTTATCAATCGTATGGAGTCAAGACGTATTTGTCCGGAATTAATGCTCATATTCTCGACCACACGATCTTCTGCTCAAATATTAAACAAGGCAACTTCGAATTTCTTTCCAACGATTAGCTGAATCAAGATAATCTTCTATCCATTCCAAGCGCAAATTGCATGCCGATGAAGGTTGGGTTACGTCCATCAACCTGCATATTAGATTAGGATCCCCTTTTTTTAATATATTAGGAATTCTTCAATCTTTCCTTACTCACGCTTGTTCTGGACATTATAAATAGGGCATCGTCCTACTACCCCCTCTTCATGCTTTCTTCTTCTTTGCATTTTCTGGTGACTACTTCGCAGGAATCCCACGGTCCCTTCAATCCAGGTTGGTAGATAATAATTATTATTTTTTATATGCATTTATTATTTTTATAATTTTTTTCTTGTCTCTGAAAGGATCGGCGGACACCTGTATTCGAGTGTTTTCGTTGCTTGTTCGGGTGCTGTAACATGCTGACGAACAATGTTTCCTTAACAGATTTTGGGAACTCCATCCGAAGAGGAAATCAATCCCGTCTACACGGAATTCGAGTTCCCACAGATAAAAGCTTACCCATGTCGTAAGGTATCGGGATATGTATTAGTATTCTCAGTTCGTGTTGCATGCCCGAGACGTGCTGGATATGTTTCTTCATTACTTTTGTCTGGGCTCATCATGATCATCATACATTTTTGTCGCCAATTCCTTAGTTAAATCATCCACTTTTCTTCACAACAACCTACTCATTTATCACAGGTTGGCGATCGTAGCATCCGAAATTGAAGTTATTCCCGGGATACCTCCACCAAAGTTCGTCGATACATATAATTTTGCTAATCACCCCTTTTTTCTCAGTAAACGTAACTCCTCACTTTTATTCCATCGGTCTTCCCTGACACATGGAATCACCACCGGATTATTCCCGGGACCGTCGCCGGATTATTCATTCGGCCTCCCCGTACACATTTGGGACCGCTACCGGATAATCCCTCGACCTTCCCCGTACATTTGGGACCGCCGCCGGATAATCTCTCGACCTTCCCCTTACATTTGGGACCGCCGCCGGAATATTTCCTCGGCCTCCCCGTACACATTTGGGACCGCCGCCGGATAATCTCTCGACCTTCCCCTTACATTTGGGACCGCCGCCGGAATATTTCCTCGGCCTCCCCGTACACATTTGGGACCGTAGTCGGATAATCCCTCGGCCTTTTCCGTACATTTGGGACCGCCGTCGGATTATTCCTTCGGCCTCCCCGTACACATTTGGGACCGCCGCCGGATAATCCCTCGACCTTCCCCTTACATTTGGGACCGCCGCCGGAATATTTCCTCGGCCTCCCCGTACACATTTGTGACCGCCGTCGGATAATCCCTCGGCCTTTCCCGTACATTTGGGACCGCCGCCGGATTATTCCCTCGGCCTCCCCCGTACAAATGGGACCGCCGCCGGATATTCCCTCGGCCTCCTATTTGGGACTGCTGCCGGATAATCCATCGGCCTTCCCCATACATTTGAGATGCTTGCTTAATGCTACACTTTACTCACACATCCTTTTTCTTGGCAAGATTCGTTGGAGCCATTGGTCATGGTTCATTTTGTCAAGAAAGTCGTTTCAGGGCGCGAGTATTTGAGTATTGCTGAAAATGAAGTCGACCTTCGCAACAAAGTGGAATTAGCAGTCCAAAGTCCATTGATCAGCCTTTTTGCCCCACCCTGCGATAAATTGGATGAGGACCGTGATAACTTCAATCATTGGTCACAGAAAGTTTCTGAACCCTCTTTGCCAGACATGTGGTCGCTGAGGTCACTCCCCCACTCGTGCATGGCGGAGCCGATACCTTCACGTTCTTTGGGGAGGAGTGTTATAGCAGGGAAGTCCGAGTGGGTGCATACCCTTCGCTTCCGTGGTGAATTTGGTTTCATCCCGAAGTATTGGGAATGGCTTGAAGACACGGTCTCTCGTAATGAAAAAGTTGTCAAAAGGGCCAACATACTTGACGCAATACGTTGTTCGCGTTATAGTTATGACCGCAACTCTGATGTCATGCGGGCCTTCTGTGAAGCTTGGTGCCCGCAGTTTAACGTCCTTGAAACGTCGTGTGGAGCTTTTTCAATTTCTCTTTGGGATCTTTATAAGCTTGGCGGGCTGCTTGTTCATGGCAGAATGTATGAAGAGACGATCCCCTGCTTGAAAGAACACACCAGCTCAAATACCAGAAGCAGATATCTTCCGAAGAGCTGTACATATCTATTTGCGACGTTTTCTCGTCTTTTGGAATACAACACTGAGGATGACCGAAGCAGGCAGAAAAATAAAGATGTCCCAAGCAAGGGGATTGTTCTTATATCGTCTTGGATCGAGTTCTGGTTCAGGGAGAGGAAAAATATATTAAGCCTCCCAAGCGCGTGTCTAAGAAATCAAATCGTCCAAAGAAGTCTCATAATCTTGCAGGGCCAATAGCATACGCATCTCTTTGGAGCCACAAGGAAGTAGGAGTGTTTGAAGATTTGGGTATTAGCGAAGAAATGCGTTTGCAGACTTATCTTTCTACCTTCATTGCCTGCTGGTTATGCGTATTTGTGTTCCCGCGTGACGAAGCATGTATTCGTCCAGAAACTTTCAAGGTGGCAAGCTTTATGGCAGTGGGAAAATGCTTTAGCCTTGCAGTACCTGTCTTGGCCATCATATATCGAGGATTGAATGAGATTTGCAACTCTACTCTTGTCGGGGTTCATAAAGTCTGCTTTACAGTGCATTACATATACGGATGGTTATCATTCTATTTTCAAACTCACTTTCCAGTTCCAAACGAGGTTGTTGGCCCTCAGATGACTGGCTACTCTCGCGAAGGTGGGGCACGTTACTTTGACGCTTGTGCAGTTCGCAAACTTATTCATGATGGAGGGAACGTATATTGGTGTGATAACTTCTTCCACAGAAAGGGCGGTCTTTGGATTGAGGATCTGACTTAGATGAAAACTCATTGAGCTTTTTCATAAGTATCCGCTCAAGTTATTTGACATTAAGGCGCGACAACTCCTTTATTGTGGAACCTTATCATCCTCCACACTTTAGCCGTCGGCTTGGGTTTTGCCAGAACATTCCACACATACTGACGCGTGACATACGGTCCTCCTCGTTAGATGAAGGGCATATATTATGGCGTCTCTTAGTACGAAACGAGACAAATTCTCGATTGTATGTGCCTAGTGCTTCCGTTTCTCACATTGATTTGGACACATATTGTACAAAGAGGTATTTTAAATGGTGGAGAAAGAAGCATGATGATTTCCTCCAACGAGGGATATAGGGACTGATTGCTGGGATACGCCATCCTCCACGTAAAGATGAGGATACTCGAGAGAAGCCAACCAAGCCGACCGGTATTACCCAAAAGAAAATGCCTTTACCACCAAAGATTGGTATTTATAAACACATATATCATTTTTTTTGTTTTGTTTTACCTTATTAACAATCATGCTTTGTTTCCATCAACAGTTGCACCTTCTAAAAAGTCACAAACTCCAGATGATAACAGATATTTCAAGAGGCAGAGGCGTTCAAAGCATGCATCTGGGAACCTCGATGTAGTCGAAGATATGTCGAATGACATCATTCCAACTGGCAATGAGTTGGTGAGCATCTCATATTATTTAAGCACATATTTTAAACGATCCGCGTCTTATTTCGGCTTTGTTTACTATTGCAGTTTGTGGATGAGTTGGTCGATCTCATGGGTGACAAAGGTGAGCCTTCTGTTATTAGCCCTCTTGGTCTGGAGCTCTTAAAGCCGCTTCAGCAGGACAAGCATGCCGTGGAGGAAGTGATTCAGCCTAAGGGAAACAACGACCCTTCTCATTTTGTTGATCTAGTCTCAACTACACCTGTCGTATCATCTTTCTGCTTCGACTCTATAGCCTCACGAGGATATAAGAAGTTCGCGGCTAGTATTTGGGATGATATCAAGGAGAAGATTTCGAGGACCCCTTTCAGTAGAGGACATGTTATTGTAAAGGAGATTAAGGATGCTCTCAAACTCATTGATAAATGCAAGCGTTTGGATCTCACTCCCATTCACTCTTTGATCAAGAAGTATACAGAGAGAGCTCCATGCGATACTCAGACTTAGCAACCGCAACTAAATGAGTGATGAGTGCCGCAAATTGTGATAAAGAGGTGACGTCGATCAGAAGTTGTCTCGTTGAAGCCGAAGCTGAAGAGAAAGGTATCATGATGGAGAAGACCAACATAGAGAGCCAGCTTGCTGAAGATGAGATTCAGATTGAAGAGCTCCAATGACAATTATCTGATTGTATTAAGGCCAAGGCAGATCGAGAGGACATTCTCAAGGAGGTCATAACAAAGGCTGATGATGCGGCTGCTAAAGTTGAGGATTTGAAGAAATCAATACGTGCTTTGGAGGGAGCAACGTGGTTCATGACAAAGATCTTCAGTCTTTAGAAGAGCTTCGCGAGTTGATCGAAACTTCACGCGATGAGATTGCACGATTTACTCTGGAACCTTGAGCGCCCCCCTTTTTTCTCTATTTAATTTATGTTTTTGACTTTGATCCCCTCATGTTATATCGGACTATAATAATCATTTTCCTTTAATAAAATGGTTCGAAGCTTGTGTGGACCAGGATTATTTCATAATCTTTTTATTATGTCGTTCACAGTTTATACTCGTGCGGGCCAGGAGTATTACATTTTATTTATTTATTTTATACATATATATACACACTTTTTTTACTCTCTTTTCTTTTTGCTTCTTTTTTCATATTTTTTTTATGTCGTGTGGTTTAGGCTCATGCGACATGGATCATTATTCTTTAGGTGTAGTATCGTTTCCGGAACTTCCCATTGATTGGTCCAACGCGCACCCCATCTTGATCAACTATCTTGTAGGCGCCCCCAGTGTAAGCTTCTTGGACGACGTATGGGTCATCCCACTTTGATATGAATTTGCTTCCAGTCTTATGCGCGACGATTATGGGTCTTCGCACCGCCAATACAAGGTCATCTACTTGAAAGGAGCGAGGTCGTACTTTTTTGTTAAAAAACTTCGACATCCTTGCCTGATAGCATTCAATTCGCTGCTGGGCTTCAAGACGTTTCTCATCCAAAGCTTCTAGTTCCTGTAAGCGTAGTCGCGCATTATCTTCTTGACAAAGTCCCTCTTGTATGGCTATTCGCAACGATGGTATTTGTCGTTCAAGTGGAATGACCGCTTCAACACCATAGACCAATGAGTATGGCGTCATTTGAGTCGCAGTTCTGTATGTCGTACGATACGCCCATAGAGCTTCTCCGACTCGTT
This sequence comes from Melastoma dodecandrum, assembly GCA_029817715.1. NCBI lineage: Eukaryota > Viridiplantae > Streptophyta > Magnoliopsida > Myrtales > Melastomataceae > Melastoma > Melastoma dodecandrum. The sequence goes on along the minus strand of JARUPY010000533.1, from coordinate 4,717,552 downwards.
CATGCCAATCTTTTCTAGCTTTATCGATCACCTTCTTTAGGAGATTGCACAACGTTTTATTAAACGCCTATGCCAACCCGTTTGCGGCCGCATAATACATGGAAGAATTATATAGTTTGAAACCAAATTGCTCGCAAAATTTATCCATAGTCTTATTAGATAAATTTCGGCCATTATCCGTAATGATGTAGCGAGGCACGCCATAACGAAAAATGATATTATTCTTAATGAAGGTGATCACTGTTTCCTTCTTTACTTCCCGAAAGAATGTAGCTTATGCCCATTTTGAGAAATAGTCGGTCGCTGCCAGGATATACGAATGGCCCCCTAACAATTTAGGAGTTATGGGCCCTACAACATCTAACCCCCGAGCTTCAAATTGCCAAGATGCTATAGTTGGATGAAGTGGCTCGGGCGATTGATGAATGAAGTTAGCGTGAAACTGACAAGCTTGACACTTCTTTGCATATTCCATACAATCCTTTACCATTGTTGGCCAATAGTAGCCCATTCTTTTCAATTGGAAATGAATTTTATGGCCTGATTGATGAGCTCCACAAACTCAAGAATGAGCCTCTTCTAGCGCTCTCATGGCTTCCTCAACTCCAAGACATCGCAAGAACACTCCTTCAAAGGATCGTCGATAGATAGCATTCTTAAAATATATGAATCGAGGCGCTCTTCTCCTCACATCCACTTTTTGTCGCGGGTCGTTGGGAAGCTTTCCATGCTCAAGGAAGTCAATGAGTGGTTGTCTCCAATCTTGGTCTTCTATATTAAAGACGGATACGAGATTAACTTCGTTCGTTTCCTCCACATCATGAATTGGCGGAACCACCCATGCTTGACGTAACCGGATGCCGACCTCCTTATCCACCGAAGTAAATGCAGAGGCTAGAGATGTCAGGGTATCTGCTTGTGCATTTTCCTTTCTCGGTATATGACTTATTGTAATGTTTGGGAACCACCCTGCGAGTAGTTTAACCGCATAGTCATGATAAGGCAAAAGCTCTGGCTTGCGAACTTCATATGTAGATAAAAGTTGATTAATCACAAGTTTGGAGTCTCCATATACTCTTAAACTATGTACTTTATTATCCATGGCCATTTCTAGCCCGAGTATGAGAGCCTGATGCTCAGCCATATTGTTTGAGCATAACTGGGTGAGGGTATATGCGTAAGGGATGATATCCCCTTCGGATGTGATGAATACAACTCCAGCTCCGGCGCCTCTTTGAGTTGCCGATCCGTCAAAGAACATCTTCTAGGGAGAGGGAACATCTACCACCATTACTTCCTCATCGGGCAATTCTTCCGATACTTTCCAATCATCTGGTATAGGATGATCTGCCAAAAAGTCAGCCAAAGCTTGTCCCTTCACAGCCTTTTGAGGCACATACAAGATCTCAAACTCTTGGAACATAAGAGCCCATTTTGCGAGACAACCAAACAAAACCGGCCTTGACATTATATATTTGAGAGGACCTGCCCGTGATATGAGACGAACAGAATGTGCTTGAAAATAATGTCGTAACTTTTGTATGGCAAACATTAAAACAAGACATGTCTTCTCAATTGGAGAGTAATTCAATTCCGCTCCGGTTAAAGTCCTGCTCAAATAATACAAGACATTTTCTTTTCCATTATCGTTCTCCTGAGCTAGCAGAACTCCTAAGGAAGCTTCTTGTACTGCTATATAAAGTATGAGGGGTCTTCCTTGGATATGTGTATTAAGGACCGGTGGCTTTGACAAATAAGCCTTTATGTTGTTTAATGCATTTTCACACGCTTCGTCCAACTCAAAAGGAGTACCTTTCTTCATCAATCTATGAAAGAGATGACATCGTCCGGCCAAGTTTGATATAAACCTTCGAATGTATGCAAGCTTCCTTTGAAGGCTCTTCAACTCATGTATATTCCTTGGCTCAGGCATCTTCATAATCGCATCTATCTTTGATTGATCGACTTCAATGCCTCGATGTCGAACGATAAATCCAAGGAACTTTCCCGAAGTGACCTCGAACGCACATTTCAATGGGTTCATTTTCAATTGTTATTTGTGCAGTCTGTCAAATATTTTTCTAAGGTCATTAATATGATCGCGCCTTTGTCTGGATTTGACAACCAGATCGTCCATATAACACTCTACAGTGCTGTGGAGAATATCATCAAAGATCCATTGCATGGCCCGTTGATAAGTTGCTCCCACATTCTTCAATCCAAAAGGCATCACCTTATAACAATATATTCCTTTTGGAGTACGAAAAGCCGCCATTTCCTCATCCTTTGGATCCATTCGGATTTAATTATATCCCGATGATCCATCCATAAAACTAAGGACTTCATAGCCAGTGGTCGCGTCTACCATTATCTCAGTGATCGGAAGAGGAAAATCATCCTTGGGACACGCATTATTGAGATCACAAAAATCAACGCAAACTCGGAGTTGACCGTTCTTCTTCCTAACAGGTACAATATTTGCAATCCATGTTGGATATTTCACCTCCCGAATAAATCCAGCTTCGATAAGCTTGTTGACTTCGGCTTCAATCAATGGAATCCGCTCTGGGCGAAAATGTCATTGAGCTTGCTTTATGGGTCGAACTCCATACTTAACAGCCAACTTATAGACCGCTATCTTTGGGTCAAAGCCAGACATTTCTTTGTAGCTCCATGCGAAGACATCTTTGTATTCCTTCAACAGTTGGACATACAACTCCTCTTCCTCAGGGGTTAAACTTGCGCTAAGAAATGTAGTGCGATGATCCCCTTCCTCCCCAAGATCGACTTCTTTCAATTCTTCAACGGTAGACTTTTTTCGGTCCTCGAATACTTCTGGAGCATGTTCTACATCATCCTCTTTAGGAGAAGTGTTTTCATCAGCTTCAGTAATTGTGACGTGGTGGGAAGCGACAACATCATTCCCATTATCACCATGAGACAATTCCCCTTTGTTATTGGTAGATACCCATGTTTTCGTCTTTATTTTCAGTATGTCACCGGTAGTTACTTCAACAACCGTTCGACACTTCATTCGAGAGGGAACTTTGCTGCGAAGATCCTTTGTATCTTCTATGATAATTGGGATATCCTCTTTTTTATCAATTCTCTTCCACACCATTCGACTTCTGGGAGCTTGACTCAATCTCAATCGCGCCGACCTTTGAGCATCAATCTCTTCTTTCTGAGTGCCAAGTCTATCAAATACTGATCTTCGCTTAGACGGGACTCCGAGTTGATCAAATACAGAAGTTCTAGTTGATTCGGTCGTACTTTCATCATCAGCTTCAATGTATTGAATTGAAGCATTCTTCGCCAGAGGGTTGACGGGCTTAGGAGTGATATATCCATGACCCTATTTCGATTTCTGATTATCATTTCCTGGATTAGTTTCCTTTGAAGCATCCCCAAGTGTCTTCAAGTCCTCAATGTGGCCAGCTGCAGAGATTAACCCGAATGCATTTGGATCAAACTCGTTGGTGCGCCTGTCAGGCAATGAATCTAGATAGATAACTGCCCCCTGTTTAGGTCGAACAAAACCTTTAAAGGCGTACTTGTTTGAGCTATTGTCGTCATTTTCGTCACCGGCCAGTTGAGTTCTTTTGGCACCACTATGTCTTCGACGTGGCTACTCACGAAAGGTGGTTCCCCGGCTTTTCAAAGGGCTCTTGGAATATAGCGCAAGATCGGCACATTCTGTTTTGACTTATGGTCCGTCCTTTCATTTTGAACTGTCGGATTAATTGAAGGTACCTCTTGTTGAATAGGTGAAACTTCTACGTTCGACTTCTTCGTGATATCCCTCACAATCGGTGCAAGCTTTGGGATTTTTTCTTCAGCATCGGTACCCTTATTAAAGTAAAACTTGGCATCGGCGAAGTATGACTCTGCTTCCGTAAAGGGTTTTGCATCTGTCCATATTGTGTGGGTTACCCCATCTTTAACAAATTTAAAGCATTGATGGAGCGCGGATGCAACAACTCCATATTCATGCAGCCATGGTCGACCCAACAGCATATTATAGGTGGTGTTAGAATCGATAACGTAGAATGTCGCTCCAGCTTCCATATTTCCTATAGTGAGGGTGAGACAGATCTTCCCAACGGCCCGTTCTCCCCCCTGGTTGAATCCTTGGATTATTAGCCGGCTACTTGATAAATCGTCAACCCCTAGACCGATCTCTTTCAAGGCTTTCAATGACAAGATATTGACCACCGATCCTAGATCGACCAAGATGCGATTGACCTTCGTACCATAAGCATATCTTGATACAAATAGCGGCCGATTGTGAGATTTGTGACCTATAAGGAGATCTTCATCAGAAAACGTAATTGTTGCGCTATCTTCTCGTGATTTCACAACATTCATCACTGCGAGATCTTCTGGAGTGTCAACCTTCACAGCTGCCACTTCTTTGTCTACATCAATGAGGTGACAGCTCCTAAACAAATCTGCAAGTTTTTGAAAACGTTCCGGAAAAAAATCCCATAACATAGCCGAGGTTGGCTTCTTCACGGACAGGATATCTAACGAACTCCTGGAATCCTTTTTTATTGGTGACCTCCGCACAATATTTTCTCGCATAGGAAGCGTTTTCTTCACGGGCTTAAAAGACTTCTTCCGGTTCCTTTTATGAGTCACCAAAGTCCAGCCTTCTTCGGTTGATGCTTCTTCGGAGCTAACCACACAACTTGACACCTTAGTCATATATTGATGCATTATCCCCTGGCTTCGTAGGTCAATTATCTTAGCAGGATCGACAATCCCGAATATGATGTTTGGAGTATTATTATTTGCGACACTGATCATATTTGAAGGTGCAATATAGGCTCCTAAATCGATCTTGTTGTCACGTACAAGCTCCATGACCTTCTCTTTAAAGACGAAACACTTCTCAATTGGATGACCTAAGATACGATGGTACTTGCAGAAGTTGGGATTGTCGGCTAGATTTGCTTGTTGCGGTCGCTTCGATTGCGGAAGCTCGATCATTTTAGAAGACAACAAATAGTCAAATATTTCTGCAACATCTTTATTGGGAAAAGAATATTTCTTGTTTTGCCTTTCTTCAAGAGTTGGGCGTTGCCTCTCCATCCGAGGTGCTTCTACAGGTGATTGTTCATTTGCCGAGACTTTTCCTTTTGCAATCGGCACTTTGACAGGAGCTGCATTTGTAGTCATTACCTGCTTCTTGGTATCTTTGAAAGTAGGCTTGCCCCCAGTTCTGTTCCCTGGTTTTCCTGTTCCTCTAGGTGGCTCAGGTATTGGGATGTTACTTACGTTGGTCCCAACAAAGCTTAACTCCATGTCATGAGCTTTTGTCGCCAACTCCTCGAATGATCGTGGTTTGAGCCCTTGTAGAATATATTGAATCCTCCAGAGCATGCCTTGAATACACATGTCGATTGACGTTTCCTCTGATAGACGATCTCTACAGTTCAAGCTTAGATTTCTCCATCGTTGGATATAGTCGACGACGGGCTCTTCCTCTCATTGGCGAGTATTAGTTAGCTCAATCATGCTCACCACACGCCGCGTGCTGTAGAAACGATTCAGAAACTCTCTTTCCAATTGTTCCCAACTATCAATGGTGCCTGGCTTGAGGTCAATGTATCAGTCAAAAGCGTTTCCCTTTAAAGAGCGAACAAACTGCTTAACCATCCAATCTCCATCCGTGCCTACATTGTTGCAAGTTTCAACGAAATGGGCCACATGTTGACGTGGATTACCCTTCCCATCGAACTGTTAGAAGTATGGAGGCTGATATCCCACGGGCATCTTGAGGCCTTCAATTCTCCGACTGTAAGTCTTATAATATGCCGAAGATGATGATGACTTGCCCTCAAGCTCGCTCTTCACTGTTTATTTTATTAATTCCAGCATTGCTTTCGCTGGAATAGGATCTTCAGCAACGGATATCTGTTTCGCCGAATCATCGACATTCGTGACTGCTTTTCCTTTATCAACTTGGGTCACAAACTCTCCTCCATAGATATTTTATCGGCATCTTTACTTTCCAGCTTTTTGACAATGTAGTCCATTTGCTGCTCCCTTTCTTTCATAAAAAGCATCATAGCATCCACAGTCTTTGTGAGAGCTGAAACCTGATCTTCGAGTGAAGGAGTATCCGCCATCAGCACTGGCATGAATTCAAAAATTTTAGTTGGATCTGCTTCTGGGGAAGAATCCGACGGAGAGTCACTTGACGAAATGTTTTCAAAATTTATCCGCGGGACAGGAGACACCAGAACCTTATTGAAGGGATTGTCACCCACAGTTGGTTGAGATGACTTAGGGGAAATTGCTCTAAGCATTCCCTCTATTTCCTCAGTCTATTTGTGAGTCTTTGCCACATATTGGGCATACGTCCACTTTTGAGAGCCTCCTTGGTTAAGAACATCCTTGTAAGATGGGGAAGCCTTAGGGGAGATAGACTTGAGCATTTCTTCTATCTCTTCAGCTTGTTTGCGCGTCATGGCTACAGACTGGGCATAAGTCCACTTTGGAGAGTCTTCATCATTAAGAATATTCTTTTTAGAGACATCCTTGTAAGATGGGGAAGCTTTGGGGAAGATGGACTTGAGCAATTCTTCAGTCTCCTTATATAGTTCAGCAATGGTTCTAGCCTTGACCAACCTTGGGAACTCAGCAGATGAAGAGGCCCCGGATGAGAGTGAAGGAAAAGCAGCAAGCCGGTTATACGCGACAGCATTCTTGACGTTAATCATCTTTGGCGCCATGTGAATTCCTCAAAGTAAAGAGATGAGAGGTATAGATTGTCCCACTGGACGTGCCAGAAATTTGTGAACACTAAAATCTCGCGTGGAAATATCAGCGTACAAATTGTCGTATGAAAATATGCAGCGGGCACTGTCTCTGGTCACGAGAAAAGCACGTGATTCCTCTGATTCAATATTCGAAGAATAACATTTGTAGATGGTGATCCTGAGCTCTGGCAGAACTTCAGTAGAACTTCGGGATGAAATATTAACGAAGTCGTCAGGGCCTATGGGCGTGATTCGACAGAACTTCGATAGCTTGATGAAGTCGTCGGGGCCTTTGGGCGTGATCCGGTAGAGCTTCAGTAACTTGATGAAGTCTTCGGGGCCTTTGGGTGGGATCCGGCAGAGCTTCGGTAACTTGATGAAGTCTTCGAGGCCTTTGGGCGTGATCCGGCAAAACCTCAGGGTGCGATGGAAGTCGGCAGAGCTTTGGCAAGCATGAGGCGGTGAGAGTCTTCGAGAGCTCCAAGAGTCTTCTCTCAACCTATGTGTGTGTCCCGAATGAATGAGGAGGCCTCCTATTTATAGGACTCCATGGTCGATTCAAATTAGGAAGCTAGTAATTGCATATTAGGCAACTTTTTGTGGGCCGGACCATGGGCCGAGCTTGAACTTAGGCTTAATTTGGCCCAAAATTTTTTTTTTTTTGGGTTGGGCTTCTGCCTTTAATTTATAACCCAATATTTATCTTCGTGGACTTGAGATTATGACCCATTTTAATTTCTTTATGGGTTGGATTTATAGCTCATTTATAAAGCATAAAATTGGTTAACACCCACTAGGCCTTATATGAAACCTTATTATTATAGTAGACAAAATTTAATGTCTACAGTGGCCATTTGTTTTTGCTCGATTTTAGTTAGGTTTCTTTCTGCGATATGGTTCTGGTTCGATTTCGATTTGGATTTTCGTGTTTCCATTTCTGTTGTCATTTTGCTCCGATTTTGGATTTTCGAAATGTTTTCGAAGGTGCGGGGTTTTATTTTGTTTATCCTGGAAATCATCGGTGATGTTGTTATAGATCTGGTCTGGTTATTATGAGAACTTGTCGAGAAAATTATGTTTCGAAATGTGGTTCGACGTCGTGAAATGCCTGTGCTCCCCCTGCATAGAAAGATTGTGGAAATGTGAGGGCTCGATAATTTATCATTGTGTAAATTTTTTGCATTGCCTTGATAATTTGTTGTATCTTCGGCAGGGTGTTAAGGATTAATAGTAAATTTTCGACACCTCCTCCTTTCATTTAATTTTTCTCATTTTTTTTTGGTTGAAATGGACGGAGTTACCGGAACATCTGTCATATTGTGTTCCTGACAGTTGAACAAAGATGAGGGAAATTCTGCACGTTCAAGGTGGTCAGTGTGGGAATCAGATTGGATCCAAATTCTGGGAGGTTGTCTGCGATGAGCATGGCATCGATCCCACTGGATGCTATTCTGGAACCTCTGATCTGCAGCTAGAGAGGGTCAATGTCTATTACAATGAGGCATCGGGTGGCCGCTATTACTGTGTCAGGGGTCGTGTAGGCTTCTGTTTCTGTGTCAGGGGACGTGTTATCCCTTGATGAGGATTGATCTGTTGATGATTCATCTGATGACCTATCTGATGCGTCATATCCTGCTATCATTAGAATCTGTGGAGGCATGAACTGTGGTGACTTTTCAAAGTAATCATAAACAGAATCATCATAACCATCTGAATTTGTGTAATTCTCAGAAGGAGTGGTTGATGGAGTAGGAACCATAGGTGTTACTCTCCAATCCCTTTTTCTGATCATTAACTGTTGGGTGTGAGGAAATTGGCTTGTGTCCGACTCTGGGCTGGACGACCTTTGTCTTATTGCCATGCCTTCTGCTTTCTTTTTTCCTTCCCGGATGTCTGCTCGTCTCTTATCCTTCTTCTGTTGCTCTCTAATGATATTCCTTATTTCGGCTGGGTCTTTCTTTCCAACCTGGCCAAAAATAGGATGAAGATTTTCGAATACCTGTGCAGAAGGTACAGAGCGTCTTCCAAAATCTAGGATATCAATAGGATAACAACCGGGTCCAGGGCAACCAAAACTTGGGTAAGTCGTTGGAGGTTTCCCAAAATTGAGGAAACTTGCCATGTCTGGCTTTTGGGTCAAGTCTATCTGCTTATCTTCAATCATCTTGATTTGCCGTTTTAACTTGGCAATTTCAGCGTCTGGGTCAGACCTGAAATAAGACGAAAACTTTCCCTTTTCAAAATTGTCTAACCTCTTATGAAGAGTTTGCTGCATTTCCTGAGTCTTTGTCTGCTGGGTGTCCAACTTGTCTGAAAGCCTCTTTTCAGTTCCTTGCAAATGGTCCTGTACACTATCAATTTTTCGGCAGATCGTATTCAAGGCTAAATTTTGGGCTAAGGCATTCTGGCTTTGCCAATTCAGGACAGTTTCTGCAATACTGTTTCTTACAGGGTTTCCATTTTTGTCAACCTCTGTAGGAACAGGAATCTTTGCATAATAACGAATATTGTCAATAGTCTGTTCATTAAGTGGAGGAAAATCTAATTCACCAGGTCTACCCATCATCATGACTGCGGGTAATATTGCTGTAGGAGCCATTGTCTTGAATTCTTCCTAGGCACAACTGGTGGTTACTGGTTTACTTTCCTCGGCCATTGCTGGGACTACCTATTCAGAAGGATTTTTCTTCTGCCATTTAAGAACATTCCTATAACATGGTAGTACCTTTGAGGGTTGTTTCTTTGGTTTTTGTCTTTTGGCATTCTCCATCAAGAATTGCCAATCTCTATAGTTTTCTTGTCTAGGAGAAACTGTAACCTCTGGGGCAATGTCTGGCTCATCATCCTGATCATTATCATCATTATCACTGTCACTGTCAGAATCAGGAAGATTTCTACAATCTGACATTTTCTTTCTATTTCGTCTGGACGAATGACACTCGTCCTCATTGTCGCTGTGAATGTGGTTTCCGTTGATGTAGTCGTCTTTACATCGACAGATAGACGAATTACAGATGTCCCAATAATGGTGATCCGTATGAGGGTCTTTGAAGTGGTATGATGCCCTTCCCTGTCCATCAAAAGAATGGATTATTGTATTTAACGAATCTGGCTTCTTACGTTTGGGAACAGGCTGGATCATAAACATAGTTGGGAATATAGAAGGCGTAGGGGCATCCTTCTCATGCAAGTGATCAAACTTGATGGTAACAGTTCCGTCCTTCTCTCTGATGAACTTAGAGTCAGAGGACTGTATTGGCTTAACATGCTGTTGGAGTTGCTCATAGTTGGTGATCCATCTTTCTGGCAGCAACTTGAGTAATTCTCCTCTGGTAATCTGTCTTGGAACGTGCAAGCAATAAGCATAAATCCTCAAGGTATCATTAGCATCATTAGGAACCTTGAGGTCAAGTGCATGATTCTGCACTCTGTATGACATCTGATAATGAAGTGTTGCCTCAATAGAGTTAGAATCCTGCTGAGGACCAGCTATCTGGATCTGAACCTGTAAGGTTGTCAAGATCTTTGGATCCTGTAGAGACATGCAGAAATTAGGATAAAGAGTCACAAAAACAGTTCCTGCATTGAGAATGGCCTCTATAGTTCCTATGCATGCATGTTGGTACTCCAAATATCTGGAGTCTAACAGAGCCATTCTGGCTGTCACCGGCAGTCCTTTCCTTCCATGATAGGTAAGTGCCAATCTGATTGCACCAAAGTGGAGATGGGTGTATCCCTTTTGGGACCATTGTCGAGGAAATTCTGCTGGAAGCTGCAGTGATATAAACTGCTCACTTTGTGTGGCAAAGATTGGGTGCTGATTGAATTTACTGGACTGTATGTATTCTAAGACTTGCGAACTGGGCTGTCGAATAAGAGTTCTTATTCTTCTGATAGGACTAGAAGTTGGTTTACTAAAGGCTGTGTATGGGTTGAGGAAAAGAATGACGGTGTTGGCAATCTGGTTATTGTCTGAGATATCCTGATGGGGGAGATCTCGTACAAACCATCTAGCTTTTCTGCAGTGGATGTGCGAAAAGAAGGGCTAGTGTCTAATGTGATGGGAGCGGTCATCACTGTGGGTGAATCCATAGTCGTTAGTCTCTTTCTCTCCCTCTCAAAAATAAAGAGGAAAATGAGTTTAGCACACTGTAATGAAATGAACTGAGCTCTGATACCAAGGTATATGACAATACTGGATTCTTTATTCATGTGAAGCGGTGGGACTTGCTGCATGTACAATGTGGATAGTCAAACACAGTAGGTTAATGGGAAGTTCTGATATTGACAATTGGATAAGCGAAGCGAAGGATTTCACTGTCAGCTTCCTGAAGGAACATGTAAAGCAACCAGTATGTTCTACATTCAAGAAGAGACACAAAAGTGTGATGAATGTTGAGGAAGTAGAGCTTACTGTTAATTCTCTCCGCAGGTCAGATTCCTCGGCTAATATTTTTGTTTGGTTTGAGTTTTTACCTTCTGCTCTTACAAACTGATATCGCTGCAGAATGTTGCTTGCTTTCTGCGAGCAGACAAAAGGACAAAATCTACCTGAAAATGCAACTGATCAAGAAATGCTCGAGTTAGTAATGACTAGGTATGACTTTCACTTTGGTGGGCTGTACTTTTGCATCGGTGTAATGTTGCAACGAAAAAATCATTCCCGGTACACAAGGAGCTTCCGAGCTAATACTAGGATAATTTAGGTATCAATAACACAAATATATATGTGATGCGCAATTCGTTTTTTTGGTCCATCGAACATCCCGTACGTTTTTCCTGTGCTATAATGATCCTGGTATTTATAGGTATGAGAAGGAACTGACAAATCCTATCCAGAACCTTGTTAGTGGAGAGCTTGCACGTGCTTTTCTTATCCATGCATATCCTCTGCTCGAATTTGCACTTCTTCGACTTCTTTGATAAGTGTTTTGGCTGATCACCAGATACTTTACCCTCTTGCAGGTTCAAAAGCTTAAACTAGATATCGAGACGTGAGTGTCTTCCTCCTTTGCTTTGAACTTCAGTACATCTGCATACATTTCTTCTTTATTAGAATGTTAACTATTTTTTTGGTGTCTTGAACAGGGCAATGCTCGATCTTGACATGATTCTTCAGACAGTTGAAATATACATTGCTACTTTAGCAGCATTGCCGGCATTTTTCCTCTCCTTCCTCCTCCTCATGTTTTTCCGAGCGTGGCTGAAGCAGGTGACACATTTAAGTTGGAAATGAGTATCTTATAGACATAGGTGGTGCATCTGCCCATCTAACCGCCTCACATTGTTTCGATATGGAGTAATTTGTTATGACACTGTTATTTTCTTCTGAAGTTCACCTACAATTGATCCTTATTCATTCAACAACGTGACGTCTATTTAACATGGGATACCAGGACACAAAAGCCGAGGGTAGAGGAAGAATTGCTCGGGTTCAGAGGAGGATGCTTATCACAGAGATTAACAAACGTATCATGCAATGCCAGACCTGTCTTGAGCAAGGATCCATAAGACTCTGCTAACACCAACAGTTTTCATCATCTACCCCCAATGTTTTCTAAAATTAGCTGCCCTGGCCTTTCTTCTGTTTGTGGTATAATCAGGAGGCCAACGCATGATGCATGCATGGGCTGATGCTGTACAGTCTAGACAGGCTGTACCATGCTGTTGAGAAGCACGCCAAAGCGACTGGTGAATGGCAATTGTGAGTTGCCTCCATTTATTTATCCCCTCTATTAAATTAAGTTGTTTTCGCTCATCTTAACTCAATTTATGGTGCCGCCTGTTGGTTCAGGCTGAGGCAGGACATCATAGACTTGGCCAAACCTGGTCTTTCTACCGAAAGCAAGCTGACGGTGACCTCATGGATGGGCCAATTATATGATTGTCTCCTTCCCTCTCCGAAACGGAGCAGATAAACCCCCCCACCCCTCCCCTCCCCCTCTTGCTGTATTTTGTTTGCAAGGACAAAGTTGACTTCTCTCCCGCTCGCAAGCATCCGTCAGGTTAGCATGGGAGACTGGGGGAGCTTAATGTCCCCCCCCCCCCCCCCAACCCAAAATAATAACCATTGGATAAACACTGAAATGGTGCATTTGTTCAGAGATCAACGGAACAGAGGATGGTTCTTTCCTTGACCACTTTTGAAATGTATCCTGACCGCTTGTCTTGCCAATCTTTCTACACCCGAAAGCTTCATAGGTGAACAATTATCGCTTCTGCAGCATGAACTCACTCTATAGAAGAGCTCAAAATAAGGAATAGGTGAGAAACCTTTACATGCAAGAGAGAAATTCCTATAAAAGAACTGGCCACTATCTTGTCTGTCTTAGACAGAGCACGTATATAAGCATTGACAACATGCACTTGGTCTCGAAGATTCAAGTTCTCTCCCTTGGATGCTAACTGAGTTCCATGTTCTCAATGGGAACATGATAAAGCCCCCATGTGGTGGATCAGATTGCATAATCTCTTCCACCCGTGGTAAGGGCAGACAGCTCATTTCTCTTTCTTAGCCAAGGACTCTCCCTTGTATTCACCACCAGACACAACCGCACCAACCTAAAAGGAAAAGGGCGAAAGATGAGCTGGGTAAGAAGAACAAGAGGCAAAAGTTCGATAAGAGAGGGAGGTTGGGGTTGAGAAGTACTTGACAGTCTTTGAGGACGACTTGTTCTTGCAGTTGCACGTTGCTGCAGATAACAGAACCTTGTATCGAGCATCCGTCCCCCACAGTCACACGGTTCATTATCACGGAATTGACAATCTGCATGCGCCCGGTGAGCAGCCCACAAACAAGGTGATTAGTTTGACCTACACTTGGTTTCACTGACACCCACAGCGAACCTCACGATAATAGATAGCTCGGTGGAAGGGGGAATTTGCTCCACAGCTTTACGACTACACCTTCACATTGAAACCTATTCGACAGTGACGACCCATCACCGACCACTTCACATTTGTCTCCCATTTGTGAACCTTCTCCAACCATGCAATGTGGTCCCACATGTAGATTAAAAGTCCCCCTCACAACTCCAATTACAAAGATAATCATTTCATAAATAGAAAGAACCCAAGCATGCCATTTCATAACATAGACATTGTCAGCATTTGTCCCATAAGTGACTCATTTTGGCCCAAGTTATCATAAAACTCACCGTTGTCTTTGCGCCAAGCTCTGCAGATGAATGAATGATATTGTTACTTTGTTAGTATGAATAACAATATCCTTCATCCATCTGCGGTGCTGTGCTCGGTTCCTGTTAGTGGGGAATCGGGGCAGGAACCTTGGAGATGAGCGGGGCTAGATTCTTCGAGTAACAGCTGGCGAGGACAACGACCTGGAAATCCATCGCCACGACTTCCTTATGGTTTTCCTCCGATCCAGTGCAGAAAGCTTTCAAACCTAAATGAATTTTTATAATTAAAATTTTACAGAGTAATTAACTATCGGGGGATGTAGCTCAAATGGTAGAGCGCCCGCTTTGCATGCGGGAGGTACAGGGTTCGATCCCCTGCATCTCCATTGAGCACGATTTTTATTCCTCAATTAGACAAGGGCATAACGGTCAAATCCTCGTTAAGAAACGAAAATTTTTCAAATTTTTCATTAGAGCGCGGCCGTCCGCTCCCTCTCAACCGATCTGCCCGATCCGCACCGTCCGTTCCAATACCCATCGTCCGGCATCTGACGGTTAGACCAATTGGGGACGGGAACCGATTCTGGACCGTCCGATCTCGCCTGCCCTCCCCAACCCCTTCGTCTCCTCCTCCTTTATAAGGAGGCCGTTCCGACCCCTGCCCGGACCCATTTCTTGATCGCCACCCTCTCTTCTGTCGTTTCCCCCCTCTTCCGACGGCGTAGGTCGAGCTGGCTTTCTCCTGAGATCTCGGCGCTCGATCCCTGCTTCGTTGTCGTCCGTTTCTCGTTAATCTCCTCTTCTCCATTTCGGTGCTTGGTTTTATATTTTTTGATAAATGAAGGGTTTGTTTCGGTGGCCATTTGTTTTTGTCTCGATTTTTGTTAGGCTTCTCTCTGCGATGTGATTCTGGTTCGATTTCGATTTGGATTTTCGTGCTTCCATTTTTGTTGTCGTTTTGCTCCGATTTTGGATTTTCGAAATGTTTTTCAAGGTGCGGGGGTTTATTTTGTTTATCCTGGAAATCATCATTGATGTTATTGTAGAACTGGTCTGGTTATTATGAGAAGTTGTCGAGAAAATTGTGTTTCGAAATGTGGTTCGACGTGGTGAAATGCTTGAGCTCCCCCTATCCTTGCGTAAATTTTTTTGCATTGCCTTGATAATGTGTTGTATCTTCGGCAGGGTGTTGAGGATTAATAGTAAATTTTCAACCTCCTCCTTTCATTTAATTTTTCTCATTGTTTTTTGTTGAAATGGAATGAGTTACCGGAACATCTATCGTGTTGTGTTCCTGACAGTTGAACAAAGATGAGGGAAATTCTGCACGTTCAAGGTGGTCAGTGTGGAAATCAGATTGGATCCAAATTCTGGGAGGTTGTCTGCGATGAGCATGGCATCGATCCCACTGGACACTATTCTGGAACCTCTGATCTGCAGCTAGAGAGGGTCAATGTCTATTACAATGAGGCATCGGGTGGCCGCTACGTTCCCCGTGCGGTGCTCATGGATCTGGAGCCAGGTACCATGGACAGCATCAGGTCTGGTCCATATGGACAGATCTTCAGGCCAGACAACTTTGTCTTTGGCCAGTCTGGTGCTGGTAACAACTGGGCCAAGGGGCATTACACTGAGGGTGCAGAACTCATTGATTCTGTTCTCGATGTCGTGAGGAAGGAAGCTGAGAACTGCGATTGTCTTCAAGGTAGAATCCTGTGTTCTTGTCTTTCTGTGGGTTAAACTCACGTAACCTGCTTTGACTGGTCATCCTTTATTCTTTGATGAATTTGATCTCAAGTACCAACATTTTGCCCTGAGGATTTGATTCTATCTCAAGTAAAGGCTTCATTGCCGTGCATAGTTACACATATTGATTTGTTTGTAGGTTTTCAAGTTTGCCATTCCCTTGGCGGTGGCACTGGTTCCGGAATGGGGACGTTGTTGATCTCCAAAATTAGGGAAGAATACCCAGACAGGATGTTGCTCACTTTCTCAGTGTTTCCATCTCCTAAGGTCTCTGATACTGTGGTTGAGCCGTACAATGCCACCCTCTCGGTGCACCAGCTCGTTGAGAATGCCGATGAATGTATGGTCTTGGACAATGAGGCGTTGTATGATATCTGTTTCAGGACCCTCAAGTTGTCTAATCCAAGCTGTAAGTGACTTCTGCAGAAACTATGTTATGTTCTTCAAATTAAACTATCAGGCTTATGTTAACTTTTGCTTCTGTTTTCAGTTGGTGATCTCAACCATCTGATCTCCGCTACCATGAGTGGCGTCACCTGCTGCCTCAGGTTCCCGGGGCAGTTGAACTCGGACCTCCGAAAGCTTGCCGTAAACCTGATCCCCTTCCCTCGCCTCCACTTCTTCATGGTCGGGTTTGCCCCGCTCACCTCCCGTGGCTCCCAACAGTACCGGTCTCTCTCTGTCCCGGAGCTCACTCAGCAGATGTGGGATGCCAAGAACATGATGTGTGCGGCCGACCCTCGTCATGGACGCTACCTCACTGCGTCCGCCATGTTCAGGGGCAAGATGAGCACCAAGGAAGTTGACGAGCAGATGATCAACGTCCAGAACAAGAACTCCTCCTATTTTGTGGAGTGGATCCCCAACAACGTCAAGTCCAGCGTCTGCGACATCCCACCAAGGGGGCTCTCCATGGCATCCACCTTCATCGGGAACTCGACCTCGATCCAGGAGATGTTCCGTAGGGTTAGCGAGCAGTTCACTGCCATGTTCAGGAGGAAGGCCTTCTTGCACTGGTACACCGGGGAAGGCATGGATGAGATGGAGTTCACCGAGGCTGAAAGCAACATGAATGACCTCGTGTCCGAGTATCAGCAGTACCAGGACGCAACGGTGGACGACCTCGATTATGAGGACGAGGAGGACATCGAGCACGATGAGTAGGGTGCCCCCTCCATTCTGGAGAAGTCTCCTAAACTATGGTTATATGCTACGACATGTTATCTCGCCTTCTACTACTCAATGGGGGGTGGTAAGCAAGATCCGAAAACATCTACCCCCATCCCTAATTCCAGACTGGCATTTTACACCCAGATGTCCACTTAATATGGAATGGCTACTTGGTGTTGTGTTTTTTGTTAATTTTTTGTGGAAGTCGTCCTCTCTGCACATTGCCTAACATCAGAAAGAAAGATTCCGATAGATCTTTCCGAAATTCCCTTTACATTTTAGTGCCTTGTTACGAAAGCCCCTTCGCCCCTTACGAGGAAATCGTGGCAACCCACGTACATTATTACAACCTCCCCATTTACCAGAAAAGAATTCCATCCCGAAATCCCATTTCGGCAATGGAACCAGGCGGATCAGTTCCTTGGAATGCCCTTCTACTTTTCCTCATTTGTCTTCTGTGTTTCTTCTCACCTGAGCCTTAGATGGTACGACGAGTCCATGAAGCCGGCCATCAACTACCGGAAGTGGGTTCCCGCAAGAGCTTCTCCCGACTTCCTTGAGCATGTGATTTACTGATCTCGTCCGGATGTTTCTTTGTATCTGGCTTTAGCTTGATTTGCTTTGGACCCCAGTCTTCAACACAAGCCACTCGGCGGTCGGGCTTTGTTGATAAACCGTCGCCGAAAAAAGAATTTTAGCCTATAAAGGCAGTAAGTTTCAAGATTCTGGCAAGGTGGGATGCTTGCTATTGTTTCCCATCGTAGACACTGATGAAGCGAGTGTTTGCATGTATGTTATGAAATTCTGAGGCAATTCCATGCAAAATTTAGCAGCTCAAGCAGCCTTGAGAGGATGGAGGAGAAGCACAAGCCTGAGCTGATGAGAGTGCTGAATTCTACACTAGGTTTATTCAATAACGGCGTCCTTGACGCGAAACACTTGATGCGGCCTGATCCAGCCTGGTTAACCCAACACCCCTTCCCCTTCATTCAACATTATGTGCCCTTCATTCTACTCCCGGCCCGTCTTGATTTTTGTTCTAATCATCTGCCACTTCACCGACGATCTCCGTTGCCAATTTCGTGTCCGTCCTCGACGCCCTTATTAATTGAGGTAATTTCTCGTTTCATAGTTTTGGCATTTGTTTCGTGTTGAAAAGGGGAGAGGTTTTATTGGGAGGGGGGGAGGTGAGAGGGCTAGGAGGGCTGGGAGAGGGCGAGCTGGGAGGGCTTCGTTGGGAGGGGGAGAGGGTGGCTTCGCTGGGAGGGGGCGCGGGCGAGGGGGCGAGGGTGGCTTCGCTAGGAGGGGGCGAGGGTGCCCTGAGAGGGCTTCGTTGGGAGGGGGCCATGGCGAGGGCGCCCTAGTTAGAAGGGGCGATGAGGGAGGGGCTGGGAGGCGGCGATGGAGAATTACTTATGAGTATCACATCTTATAAATTTTATTAAATATATACATGCAGTGCCTCATGACTCGTGTGCCATCAAGCTTGAGTATTGAGAAAAGGAAAAGAGCAGGCACCATCTTGACATTTTGGTGGGAGACTAGTTGTTCGCGTAGAAAAATAGATCACGTCTGAAATATTTGGCAATTGGACTCACAGGGAATTAAATGTGGTCACCAGAAAGATGAATTTCAATGATTAAATAAATGACTGTTACAAATTCAAAGCTTTACAGAAGTGAACGAACGCTTACAGCCATTAAAATAAACGAAAAGCGATGGTACGTATGATGGAGGCGTTGTAGACTCGCTGCTGACGTCGTAGACTTGCTACAGTGTGCTGTAGACTCGTGGACTTGGAAGGTGGAATTTGACCGCTGAAGCTTGATGAACGGAGAGCGATCGGGGGTAGTGTCGAATGTGGATGCCAAGGTGTAATACTCAAATTAATGTGTGGGCCGCAAACAATCATTTTAGCCCCATAATAAACCCAATATTCATTTCCCTTAAGATGGCCGAAGCCCAATTGCAACTCAAAGTTCAATAAAATGGTCAAGCCCAATTACAACCCAAATTTCAACATTTATGGCCAAACGTTACCACAAGGGTTCAAACAACATCAATAGCATACAAAGCAACAACAACAATCATTGGTCGATTCACCATGGCAAGTCTGGTGGCCGGGGGGGTGATGTCGCAGCAGGGCAGCCTTGGGGGTTGCCCGATCACATCAGGACCGTTACCCCCGCCGACCCATATCAAGTCTACGGGGGTCAAGTCTACGAGGGTCCAAGTCTACGAGGATCCGTGTCTACGAGGGTAAAGTCTACGAGGGTCCAAGTCTACGAGGGTCCAAGTCTACGAGGATCTGTGTCTACAAGGGTCCACGTCTACGAGGATCCGTGTCTACGAGGGTCAAGTCTACGAGGGTCCAAGTCTACGAGGATCCATGTCTACGAGGGTCAGTGTCCACGAGGGTCAAGTCTACGAGGGTCCGGGTCTGCGAGTCTATAACGCACTGTAGCAAGTCTACGGCGTAAGCAGCAAGTCTACGACCCCGACAGCAAGTCTACAACGTCACCACCATCCATTCCATCGCTTTCACTTTATTTTAATGGCTCTCCTTTGCAAGCTTCTCGTATGTGGACAATACGGACGATCGCAATTTCTTCTGGGCACCTGATTCAAAGTGAAAGCCGGCCCAGCCCAGATAAAAAAGAGGGGGAATTAAAGCCCAACCTGCAATTCCCCCGACTGGATCCTGCCAAACTGTTATCCCAACATACCTGGCAGCATGAAACTTCTCCCCTCCAGAATCATCCGCCATTGTCTTCCCCTGCAGAAAAGGACGATTCAGCAATGCCCCTGGAGATTATGTCTCCTAACGGTTTCGAACTTTCCTAACCAGAACTAACCTGATCCTAACTAAATGGAAGGGATTGAACGAAATTGAAAAGGGGGAGAAAGAAACAGAGGAGAAGGAACCAGACGAGGAGATGAAAAGGGGACAAACCAGAAGGATTTCTGGTTGAGGGAGGTGAAAGGATATAAAAGAAGAAGAAGAAGTAAAACAAAAGGGGGGAGGTTCATCAGATTGTCTAAAAAAACTTCTCATTCTTCATATTGGGTCAACCATCTTCATTGCTGGGGGGAAGCGCCACTGAACAAAGGGGAGGCTCATCTTGTAGTCATCATCGTCGTCGTCCTTCAACAGCTCCTCGCCAAGGTAAGAAGGATAGAAGTTAGCCGCGGAAACCTCCTCCTCGTCAATCAACCCAAAGCAAGACAGCCAACAACAACAGAGAGGATCGTCATACCTCCGGCGAGGACGTCTCCAAATGCCAGGATCCATGCAGGCTGCGATTATCCCGAATCCCAGAAGTCTCGGGACAGCAGCAAGTACCCCAAGGTGGCTTCCTTCCTCTATCTTCAGCTTTGATAGTTTGAACTTCTCGTTCTTTGAGAGCTTCCCCCTTCTTTTAGGACCATCAGTCGTCCCAGACACCATCCGGTTACTGAAGCTGCGTCGACAACGACGATGACGCCCTCCCGATGCCTCCCAATCCAATAGAGTTGTTCCTTCGACGTCCTGTGTCTAACAACAGTGGCCTTTCTTCCCGCAATGATGTTCTTCTAGCGGAGACATCTTCAAGCTCGATAGCCGACACTCCACCCTCTCGACATCCCGAGGACCAACAGTAGCCGACCAACCGCAATGGCATCAAAACAACATAGGCCCTCTTGTCGTCCAGCTTTCAGCGACGTTCCGAGAGCCGGCATCGGACTCCTGTCCCTTCTCGCATTCCTTCCCCTGAACCTCGCTGCAGAAGCCCCTACTCCGGCAATCAACTCTTCGATGGCTCATGTCCACAGACCCATCTACGACGGGACCTAACTCCTTGCGACGACGGCCCACCTCTTCCCAGCATCCTCGGAGTACAGCCGCCATCCCAAACAACGACGGCGTCGCCCTTCTTCGCGCCTCCCCGACATTTCCGGGCCTGGTGATGGAGGATCCCCGTCTTCCTTCGGCACTCCCAACGACGGCAGTCTCCCCGGTGCCTCCTATAGCACCCAGACCCGCCATAGCAGTAGCCCCAAGGTGGCTCCCCGTCCCAGCTTCCCGGCGTCTCCGAAACCCAGCCACGGCGCCATCCATCCTCCCCGGCGTCCTCCTTCGGCAGCACCTTCAGTCCCGGCGTCCTCAACCTCACGGCAGTGGACCCTGCTTCCTCCGGCGCACCTAACAGGAGCTCTCCTTCCCTCTGGCGTTCCCAAGCTTCACAGTGGCAGCCTCCACTTCCCCCGGTGCTTCCAGATCTCACGACAGTAGACCCACTCCTCGGCGACTCCGGCTTGGCTCCTCCTCGACACTCCAGAACCGGGCCATTGCCGTCGCTGTCACCGCACAACCGCGACAGCCTCGAAAGTCTTCATCTTCCATGACAACGCTTCCGCAGCTTCTGGAATCTCCTCCTCCTGCAATGGCTCGACTGGATCCCTTCTTCCTCCCTTCCCCGAGCGACCCATACCCCAGCAGCAGCAACCCAAGGTGGCTCTCGATCTCCCATAACCAGATCGGTGACATCCAGACAACACCTAGCTCCGGATCTGCCCAACCAGCGGCGAACCATGTCTCCTCCGGCGCACCCAAGCCCGGCGACAGCAACCCATGTCACCGAACCGGGTCTGAAGCTCCAGTCATCGACGCGCGAGAACGGGGTTGCGATCTCACTCCTTCGAGTGAGGAGTGTTTGGTCGAACCGAAGCTCCCAGAAAGGACTTTGCGGATATTATCAACAATATACGTTAACGGGGCGTCCCCGATTAAGACGGTAAGACATGCCTTACCTTTTTCTAAATTTTATCAAGTTTCATTTAAATTAAACAATACTAACCACACTTATATTTTATTTTGCATGTACACTGAGCATGCAACTTCGGAAGATCAACTTCAAAATCTCGAAGATTAACTCGAAGGCGCGTGTATCAAACCGCGTGGATCTACCCCGGCCTAAAAAACCGTGGGCTCGAAGATTTAAAGCGGCCCCAACCTTCAATCAAAGGTACAAAGGGGTGTTGCAGGCCTCCCCGAATTTTATTCAATTCACTTGTAATGGATTGCGGACCCAAGTGCATAGGCCCGCAATCACCGCCCTTCCCCGCCCTTTTCATTTAAATAATTGCTTGTGATTGCGCGTATGCTTAGGCTTTAGGTTTTACGTCGTATGTTTGGGTTTTAGTCAAACAAACCTAAATTCGGGTCCAACGCACGTTAAAATGTCGATAAAAGTCTGGCCTACTCCCAAATCGGGCCCAACACCCGTTAATCAAAAGTTAAACTATTTTGGACAAATCGTCACCCTTTTCGCATGTTGTAGAATACAAAGATTAGTAAATAGGAATCCCCGAACCCAACTCTGATTTTTCCGACTTAAAATCATACTTTTTAAACTAAGTCGGTGGCGACTCCAAACAAATGTTTTTCAAAGTTAAACTAAATCCTAAACCCTGTTTTTGGAGCCATTTAGGATGAGGTGACGGCAATTCGAGCCGCTCCTTGGACCCTCCCCAAAATTCACGAGCGATGCCTTAACGCAGCGTTTCGCTCGCCGCTTCAGGGAACTGGAGACGGTTGGCGAAACGTCCCGCAGACCAGTTCACAAATCAAGGGAAGGCTCAACCCTGGGTCCCTTTCCGCAGCGTCCGACGTTCGAGCCGTAACGCTGACCGGAAAGGGTCTCAGGGGAGCGGGCCCAGATCCTCGGGTTGCCGGAACCGCCAGCGCACGCGCTAGGCAGGAGGGCGCGCGTACATAAGGCTGCGGTTGAACACCCTGGCGATGGAAGTGCAGGCGGAGAATGATTGCTGGAACTACGGTTGCTCGTCCCGACGGTGGAAGTGATGGCAGAAGCTAGTTGTCAAGACTACGGTTGCTCGTCTTGACAGTGGGAGTGCTGGCGGAGTGTTGTTGTCCCGATTACGGTTGCTCGCCGGGACGGTGGAAGTGCTGGAGGAAAGTTGTTCACCAAAGCTACGGTTGCTCACTCTGGTGTTGAAAGTGATGACCCAAAAACCCAGTCCCAGGTATCTAATAAATCCTATGGGTGACGAGCAATGCAAATCTGTGTTTGGCTGATTGATCGTGTCTTTCTTATGGAGGATCTGTCTCCTTTTATACTGAATCTTGCGTACTATGCAAGCTCTACACGTCCTCAGAATGATCCCTTAAATCATGTCTCGATCTCAACTTCTTTCCAGGGATCTCGGAGTTTGTTTAAAGTATTCTTTTAATTTTCTGAGTCGTGCATTATGGGATCGTGTGCAGGAACGTGTGTCGACACAGGCTGCAGACTTAGCTCAAGCCCGCATCTTGACATGGGTCGTAGACTCAAAACCTCATTATGGGCTGTAGACTTAGCATAGGCACAAAATATTCCATAGTGTCAACACTAGTACTGTTATTCGCGCAATTTTAGGAATGATGAGTTTTGTATCATCATTGCATGATCATCGATCTCGTTTAAAATCTTATGTTTTAGACTAGAAGATCCTATATTAGAAAACTTATTTACACGAATGACATCACATGTGTTGAGCAGTTCAGAATGGATCGGGTTGCATTTTTTCAAATTATACGACCTATTAGAAAAAGTCGGAGGATTAAGGTCGTCTAGGAATATGCATATAGATGAACAAGTAGCACTCACACTTCATACATGTAAAGAATCGTGTCATAAAATTTAACTTCCGTAGATCGGGAGAACAGTTAGTCGTTATTTTCATAGAATCTTGAACACAATCTTGCATTGTCGTGGACGTATGCTTGCAAAGGCTATGCCCATCCGATAAAATTCAAGCGATGATAGATGAAAATTTTTCGAGGTTCATAATATTTCATCTTAGAGAAAATTTTATTTGAAATTTTTTAGGAATTTTAATCTCTACTCTTTAATTTTTAGAATTGTTTAGGTGCACTAGATGACACATATCTAAGAGTTAGGGTGCCTGCTTCAGACAAGCCTAGATATCGGACTCGGAAAGGAGAAATTGCTACAAATTTATTGGGGTGTATGTACACCAGATGCACAATTTTCATTTGTTTTTCCCGGTTGAGAGGGTTCGACTGTGCATGGAAGGGTTCTTCGAGATGCCATGAGTAGAAGATTTGGGTTGAAAGTGCCACATGGTAATTAATTTTTTATTCATGTTGTTTGGGGATAATTGATAAGTCCTTTTTAGATTTTTTTGACTTTGTTAAAATTAATTGAATTTCAATGGTAAGTTGTTATTACTTGGTCAATGCTGGCTATACAAATTGTGCGAGTTTTTTTACCCCATATAGGGGCCAAAGGTATCATTTGAATGAATGGAGTGAAGGATATCAATCACAGACTTTTCAAGAATTTTTCAACATTAAGCATGCAACTGCCCGCAATATTATAGAGCGATGTTTTGGCATGCTTAAGCTACATTGGGTAATTCTGAGAAGTCCATCATTTTACCCAGTAACGATACATAATCGTGTCATCTTTGCATGTTGTCTACTTCACAATTTCATCGAAAGGATATGACACTTGAGCTTATTGAGGACCAAGAAGAGGTGGAACATGACTTTCAAATTCATGACAACAATATCACTACGATTGGGATGAGGTTCGGACCAATACGAGAGATCATCTAGCAAATAGAATATTCACTGAATGGCAATCATCTACTGGTAGAATTCTTTGATTGACTTTGTAAAATTCAAAGTCAGCTGGTTGGCTTCTGGCAGATTATTTCTGTGTAAAATTCATAAGCAGTGAGATTAACTTCAACTAACCAAACCTTGAATTACTAGGTGGATTCCTCCTTATGCGATAAAAAATGAAACACCAGATCCAACAACAGTTGCATAAGAATCCATCAAATATCACCAACATGGCCTCCATGGGAATTCTCATCTCTAATTTAACAACAATGAAGCATTGGCCGGCATCAGGGAGAGACTACCATAGCTGCCAAGAAATCTAATCGTGAAGTGTGCCCAAGATGTCGTCGTCCCTAAAGAGATGATACCTGCATATCGCATATCAAGGGACAATGAGAGGTTATTAATCTGGAAAACCATGGCCGCCGATGAATAAGTCCAGCACCAGGTCCCAAGGCCTTACTCTTTGTCGCCGAGCTTCACTTCAGTTCCGCCGTACTCAGGCAAAAGCACGGTATCCCCTTCCTTCAAAGTGACAGGGACGAGCTTACCGTCCCTGTCACGAGCTCCAGGACCAACAGCAACGACCGTGCCGGAATTCAGCTGCACAAGACACGATCAATCATTCCGTCATAATCATAACCCTAAATTGACACATCCCCGCCGAACCCCAACCGATCGAGACACCCGAATCAGGCACAGCATCGGGAGAGAAGCAACGGAGGACTAGGGAGGGAGGGGGGAACCTTGGTGGTCTTCTCGGGGAGAAGGATGCCGGTGTTGGTCTTGGCAGGGGGGACTATCTTCTCGACAAGAACCCTGTTCAACGCCGGGATCAGACGCTTCGCCATTTTCGGCCGCTAAGAGTGGATTCACGCAGGGAGTGTCCGGTACGTCGTTGCCAGAAGGTTCGGAGGGTAGGGTTTAAGAGGGAGGGGTTAGAACTTGGGATATAACATGAAAGTACAGGAATAACCTTCGATCTTTGAACGAGGCAGGGGGGTAGAGGGGCAATCTGAGTAAATTTGGGTGTCCAGAAGGTTCTTCTTTAATTCGTAATCCACTACTCGTAACACATTTTAATTTCATGGTATTAATGAAAATTCACATTCTTCTTTTTTTTTTCCAGTGCTTGTTTCGGCCTCTTGGCCCATATAGGCCCGTGTTTTATGTATATTGGGCCTTGGTCCAGTATAATCGGCCCAAAAAAACACGAGGACAAAATTGAGCTTTCAAAATTAAGGTTTTTTCTTTAAAAAAATAAATATGCGACATCTTGAACTTTATTTCAAAAGGTTAGGACATTTTTGCTAACAATCTGAATATTTTGGAACTAAATAAACATTTAACAAAAAAGTTTCTGCCAAATGACAAAAGCACCGTCAAAGTAAAAGAAGGCAGGGTTTGATCTCACAAAAACTCATTTTCAACGTGTGTGTTTCAGATAATTGTAAGATATTAGGGTTGGTTGAAAAAAGATTAGCCTTTAAAATATCTACGAAATTCGACTCGTGACACTTAATTTATAAAGAAAATGTGATTTTTTTAAAATACTATTTTTTTTAACTTTTTTAAGTTTCTGATTCACATTCATGATGTGCTTCTATTAAGCTGGTGTGACGATTATTTTTTATATTTTTACAGTTTTTTAAACTTAAAACATATTTTACATAATTTAAAAAAAAAATTAACACGCGTATCGTAGACATTTCATCGCAGGGGAAGGGAGAAGATCAGAGGAGAGGACAACATTAATTACAGACAGGGGTCGGGGAAAATCAATAATCTGATCAAATGTGACAGACAGCTTTATACGTTTGCCATTTAATACGTTTTCACCGACTATCTCCCCTGAGAAATTACCATTCCCCACTCTTCACCACCATCTCTCGATACACATATATGATATTTAAAAAAAAAAATCAAAACTGGACATGTTCAGATTCAACCACCAGACACTGCATACACATCATCTCCCCCAATGCGTGATTTGGGCCTGGTTGGTCCGGATTCAACGGTTGTGAAGCGGGTTCGGACCGGTGCGGACCCTCCTCTTGTCGTCGACGAATATATCTCCCCCTTCTCCTCCCCTTGCACGACGAACTCCGTCCTCCCGAGCCCTCCCGAGACCAGAGCCCGATCCGGTTGGCAACTCCGACGCGTCCTTCGACCTGGGCCTTGGGAACCTCGAGTTCCCGCGAGAGGATCTGAAGAGCAACAGCATGAGAACAGCAAGAGCGAGCCAGGATAGGAGGAACCTCCTCCTAATACTTACACCCATCACACCCTCATGCACTCCTCTATGTTGTAATAACAACATGAAGAGGAGCACAGATATCCATGCATGAAAATAAGAACCTTCCCGAGCTACCCCTTCCCCAGCAACTGGGAGAGAAGAAAGAACAGAGATTTTCTTCCCCCACTTTTTGTGATCTGTTTGGAAGGGAAAGAAGAAGAGAAGAAGAAGAGGAAGATGATGATGTGTTTCTGGGTGTTTTGTGGTATGTGTTGGGGGAGTACAACCCTTGGAGTTTGTGCTTGGTAATAAGCTGAGGTTTGGTCTATTCCAAAAGGTTTTCCTTTTGGGAAACAGACGATAGAGAGAGATTGATGAAGACGAATGTTCGATGGATAAGATAACTCAACTCAACTATTGAATTCCATTTCCACAACACACGAGATCAAGCACGTCCCAAGAATTGATTTTGTCATGGGTCAAAAGGAGGGGGAGGGGGGATGTTGATTTACAAAGAGAGAGTCAAAGAGGAGGAGAGTAGTGGATGATGAAGAAGAACAAGAACAGTATGTGGCGGTGGTGGTGGGGAGTGGGCAGAGAAGCCTTTGCTCACAAGAGAAAATGATGTTGTCGGGTCTTCATTCTCCCTTTTCACTTCCTTTCCTCTCTCCCATCCCTCCTCTTCCTCCTCACCCACAACCCAAAAAACAAAAACAAAAAGTCAAGGTAAACTACATCAAAACCCACCATGTACATAAAAAAAGAAATTAGCACAACCAGGCAATGCCATCATGTGATATCCCACTGTGAAGATTGCAAAGAAGTGGGTAATCAATTAGGGGGGGTTTACCCTATTCAATTAAATGTGGCAAAATGGGGGGGTAGACTGTGGCCACTTTGTCTTGTGATGACCAAAAATGATCAATCAGAATCCCACCCCCAACCCCCCCCCCCTCCCCCCCCCAAAAAAAAAAAGAAGATATGGGATCATCCCATAAAACGACAACCCTCGAAACGGCATCTCTATGCAAGAGTCGTATAAAAAGGGGTCAGGAAAACAGGACAGCCTCCTTGCATGTCTGCTTGCCTCTCTTTGTGCCCAACGCAAGACTTCGAAGTCCCTTGACACTTATACTGTGAGTGTTGGCTCGCGGATGACCACAAATTCGAATTTAGAGCACAATTACTTTTGAAATAACAAGTATTTTGAGTGAAGGTTAATAAAAGTCTCTCTTACTTGCTAGGTTTTTTGGCCTGATTTTTTTTTTTTTAAATCCATGGTCCTGATTTATCCCAATCAAGTGAGTTACAAGGTCTTACTTGAGATCGAAAAGGATGTAATAATCGATCAATGTTAAAAAAAAGAAAGACTTAAAAAAACTTTTGCTCAATAACTTCAATGATGCTCTCTCTCTCTCTCTCTCTCTTTGGACAAACATTTGATTTCTGGGATGAATTAGTTTTAATAATTTTTAAAAGGGTTGAGTTCTGAGAATGTCGTTGCATGTAATTTAGCAGTTTGTAGAGATTTGTCTTGTTTTAAATGCCTGAGCTGGGGAGAAATCATGGCAGGCCCCACACACACGCACAGAGAGAGAGAGAGAGTTGGTCAAGTGCTACCAATTGTTCAATTCAACCACATGAAATCCCTATAAAACTTTTGATTTCCATCATTAGATTTTTACCACTTCGAGGTAAGAAACCGGTCCCATGCACCAAATAAAACGAAAGAAGAAGAGATAGTGTTGATTGTAGCGAGTGGGTGCACATTTAATTTAAAATGCGATCATATCATTAATCTCATTTAGAAACATTTAGAACTACAGAAACACAAACACACTCCCTCACTGACCACAACTTCTTAACGAGCCAAAGCTCCTTGAAGGTATCTACGACAGAAACGGACATCTTCCAGAACCAGCAAGTGAACTCTCGGTTAAGGGTAGCTGACCCACGGAACCCCGGAGGAAGCCGTTCCCACGACGTGCCTCGACTAGGAAACCCTGACGACGACGACCCCTCCCCAGTACCAAAGGAAACAGCAGCCACTTGAGATCTGGACTGTGATACAGGTCCGAATGCACGTAAGATCATCAGAGCCAGTTTCACAGGCCTTGATTCATACATCTCCAACTCAAAATCACTATCCGAGCGGAGTTGGGTGTTTGGAGATCTCCTCAACTTAGAAACATCTTTCATTCATAGTAAGTAACACACGAGAGTATTATTTCAGACCCGAGTTGGCTTGTTGTTGCATTGGGTGGGGGAAGTATCCGTGGGCTTATTATTGGGCCTAGGTTTGGATTATGGGCTCATGGAACAAAGTGTATAATTGGATCCCTGTCCTTTTTATGTTATCATTATTTTCCCTCGGATTCCAATTACATCCCAGCCCCCAAAACCAAAAAAAAAAGGCTTTTTTGTTCTACGAATCCACTGCTCTCACTTGATTGATTTTCTTTTACAGACAAATATAAACAAATTTTTAAATAATTAAGAGATCAATATAATAAATCACGTATCGAAAATAATAATTATCAAATAAACATATAAATGGTAAATGTCAAGCCAGTTTAATGGCGTGGCCCTTAATTGATGATGATGACCGACAGGGGCTCTCTGCTTATATTCTTAAAGAAACATCCTCCTCGTTGTATTTTAGTCCACCTTATTAAACTAATTAAGTCAATCTTATAAAATAAATTTCAATTTAATTTTGATCAATCTCTTTCTGACACCGTCAAAGTTAGTTATTATTAATTATATAACCAACTATTTGCAATGATTATATATATATAGAAAACCACGAGAAATCATACTAATTTGTTGTATTTCAAAAACATAAATTATAATTAGAATCTAAAAGCAAATGTTAAAAAGAAAAGAGAGGAAATTAAGTTATTAGCTAGCCGGAGCTTCTAGAAGAAGGCCCGACTGCCGTAAAACACTCTTGCCTGATTATCCTTCTTCTTCCTGGTGGCCCCCACCACCACCTCCTCCTCCTCCTTCCCCTCCACCTCCACGTCGCCGGAACCTCCGCGGGCGGCCGCCGGATTGTCGATTTCCATCGGGAGCTTCATGTTCGCCAGCGACTCCGTGAACTGCTGCATGCTTCTCATGTACATGTCCACGATCTGTTTCTGCATTGCCGCTGATTCCTCCTCTCCTTCAATCTCAACGGTTAGTCCCTTCGAGGGCTGCGTCTTGAAAATCGCGGCTGCAGCGGAGGCTTGCTTCGATTCTGCCGAGTTCCTTTCGTCACCTCTTAGCCTTGGGGCCCCCGTCGAGCACTGGAAGGAGGAGTTTGGGCCGCAGCTTTCGTTTGGCGAAGCCGGATTGTTCTCGGAGGAGCCGCAGTCACAGTCCGCAGACATCTCGTAATCATCCATGGATGGAATCCGTTCCTCGTCGGAGTTCCGGAGCTGTAGAAAGGTCACGAACTTGGCAGGATTAGCCACCCTCGAGTACTCTGAAACCAGTACTTGATTTTCCGCGAGGACGTTGACATCTGGGAACTCGATCCTCGAGTATGCGGAAACATCCGCTGCCACCGAGACCTTACTATCTAACAGCACTACCTCGGATGTTATCGATGAGTTGTTGTTGTTGCTCGCGGGGTTTTTCACCACCGCCGATGCATTGAATTTGAGGCTGAGCTTCACGGTTCCGGCAGGGGAATGAAAGAGATCAGTCGATGAGAGGCTGTAATCCTCTGTTACCTTCCCTCTCCCCAAAATCTGTGACATTGGCACCAAAGTGAACCCCAACAGCTGATCTTCCATGTAGTTTCTAGCCCTGCTCAGAACCCATATCTCACATTTGAGGACCGAATCTGGCTGCGTGACCTTGATCATCAGATTCTCATTGAAGTCCGGGTTCTTGCCACCCTCATGGACGATCCTCGTAGAGAGAGTTTCGTCGGGGCTGCAGGTAAGTGAGAACTTGGCGTACACATCTTGCTTGTTGTATATGCATATGTTGTGGATGTTCCTCGCGTGGTGAATGTAGACGTGGAGGATCCCCAGGAACTCGGACTCGTCCTCGTCCTCGTGGTCATCCACCATGGTGTCCGGCTTGGGATTGAACTGGAAATTAGAAGGATGACTGAAAGCATCCATCCGAGGAGTTCAAAGGGGGTGAAAAAAGAAAGGAAGGAGCTAGAATCCAATAGACAGTTGACTTGGAGGGCACATAATGATTGGAGATGGTGATGACTAACTAGTGATGAACTTGAGAGTGGAGAAAGAGAGACATTTTTGTGGGAATTGCAGGGGAGGGGAGGCAAGTTTCAAAGAGAGGGTGGTGGGTTTGGTAGTAGGTGAGGCTGAGGAAGGAGGAGGAAGAAAAGGAAACATGGGATGATGTAATGATAATGTCTTGTTATGAAAGTGCCTTTGCTTATATATATGCAAATTATTGTTGTTTGCACATAATTTCCAGTGTCCTTTGGGAGTGTATGCTTAACTTGCTTCCACTTCAAGGGACTGAGCCCTGCTTCACTTGGGTTTCATTTGGTTTGTCCTACACTTGATGGTCCCCTGCCTGGATTGGTTTTGTTCCTCACAAGAAAAGAATAACTCCCACAAAACATTAAAATCCCCCCCCCCCCAGTGTCACGGAGATGCTGAGATATTTCTACCAGTGGAAGAAACCTCTAGATGTGTTTAGAGCAGCAGTAGGAGCCCTTCGGCCCTGCTTAGGAACACCCGTGTCGATCAGGCATTCGTGCTTTCATCCAACGTCGCACAGCTTGATTACAAACTGTCGTAAAGGAAATGCTTCCGACACTTCCTTTGCATCGTTACTTCCGCTTAGGATGAGGATGAACTGGAGGATCTACTGCAGTGCAGCCATTTTTTGTTTTGTCATTCCTTGTTTTGCTTGCTAATGACAGCATGTTCGTAAGCACAGCCATTAACCTCCATTCATCAAAGGACAGGACTTGCTTCACACATTGGGAGTAACTCTCATTAACGGGTGATACTTACAACACTGAAATTAAAAAGAAAAAAACTGGCTCTTGGATCAGTGCTTGTTTGCAGTGCTATGAGATTTTCAATGGGAAATCCCAACTGTCACTTACATGAACCCAGGTTTTCTTTGCCTTCTACTGTCATGGTATTATTATTTAATACCGAGGCCCTTGTATCGAATGCTTTGAGACAGCAGGCAGTTCCTCGCTGTTTCATATGGGCCATCGCATGTCATTCCTCGTTGATGTAAAGGAACATATGCGATAGGCAAGCCATGGCTTTGTCTCATGACATGGTAATCAAACAAGTCCATGGATCTACCTTTCTCATCCCAGTGGAAACAAAAGCTAATTGTTCAGCCTTAGTTGTGCGTATGTATTCACCCAAAGTGATGTTTGGGTCAGAGAAAGCCTTCAATGGCATTGCTTTCTCCCCCTGACCCACCAACAAAAGAATTGGAGGCGAGTGCGAGTGCGATTGGATTGCTTGCTTCCTCTCCACCACTACACGATCACAAGCCAGGGATTGCCTCACATCTAAAACATTAGGACAAAGGCTTTGGTTTGGTTGCACGGAGCATCTTCATCTTCATCTCCAGTGGGGTCACAAGTAATGATTATTATCTCAATCATCTATATCATATTTTTTATTTTTATTTTTATTTTTTGTATTGGGTAGCGAAAGCCATACCCCACTTTAGCTGTCTTACACACTATTTGTGGAGAAGTGAAATTAACTCATATGAGAAATTTTGGTAAAGTCAGTCGGTCTTGCAAGAAGATGAAAGAGAGTTCTCAGTGTAATTTGGACCCTGAAAAAGCATGAAGTTCAACGTGGATGGGTTCTCCTTCGATCAAAGGCTCTGTTTTCGGAGATTTGTTTGTGGTAGGTAAGGAGTTGGTGCGGGAGCAGCCGAATTAGACTGTTTTTGGATGAAAAAGAAAGGAGGTTAAAAACTTGGGAGTAGTTAAGTTCAATCCTTGTCTGTCTCCATCTAATGTTAGAATCACAAAGAGCATGTACAATGTTGGCCAGACGTATCATAAGGCCATGCCAGAAGCAGACAAAGAATATACTGATTGATACCACAAACATCCTTCTTACCAGGGAGCAACATGGGGGTACTTAACCCTGTAAATGATACATCCCCAGGAGGAAATTATTCTGTGAAAGAAAATATGGTGTTGGGTCATAGAGAGAAGCCTCCCAGGGACTGTCCAAGACCAACATCTGGGAAATTTGAGGTTCTAAAGCTAAAACCCAGATGCTACAGCCATTGTACAGCAACTGGTGGCACCAAATCAGCATCCCATTTACAATTTTTACTCCACAACAAGTCTAGGAGCATGGATGGATATGTACATGGTTAATGGGGAGTCGAGGGAGGGCGGCGCCGAGAAACCACCGATCACTTCCTGCCTAGCCTCACGAGGTGCTGCTGATGTTTTTCGGCTGCAGCCTTGTCAGCAGCCTCCCGTTTCATCGCCCTTTTCGCCCGTCTCCCGGTCATTTCCTTTGGAGGGTCCTTCTTAGCTGGACGAGACGAGCTCGCACTACCCGAGTCGTCCTGACGCTGGAATCGGTACACGGGACGCGCTTCCTGTCGACCAGCATGGACGTAGCCGTTATCTCCCCACCTACGATTACCAATGCGGACATTCGGGGAGTTGAAGTAAACTTCATCCAGATCGTCTTCATCCTCGTCCTCTTCATAATAAGGATTATATTCCTCCGGGTCATCGTATGAAGATTCCTCATAATGGACCACCAAGGGGTTGAACCAAGATGCTCTCAGAAGCAAGCAGACACTCTCCTCAAACATGTAATCATGAATGCTGCAATCAACAATTTGATCCAGTTCTAGAATGAGAACATCCCCATAAAAGATCGAATAGGAAAATTACCAACAAACGAGTAAGGAGCAGGACCTGCCGTCCAACGAACGGTGGACGTCGAGGAAGTCAAAGGGGTGTTTACACTGAGGACAGGTAGGGTGCTCCTTGCATGATGCCCATCGAAGGATGCATGTCACACTGCACCACACGACAAATTGAATGAGGAACTAGTTTCGTAGGCAAGCACGCAGTTCATGTTTACATAACAAGAAACAACCGGCACATTCGAACACAATGACTTCTATACAATGCAGACCTCACATAACTCTAATCATGTTAAACGGATGCCCCCATCAAGCTACATCTCCTCATGACAATAGGCAGGTCCTTATAATATCTAAAGCAGATTATACATCAGCAAATAGAACAACTGCTGACAAATACAGGCAGTGCATAACTGTGTGATCAGAGTACAAGAGATGCTCGATTATCCCACCACAAAGCAATTACATGACAACAATACAAACTTGACAATTCCACTGAACGGAGCATTCCCGGTCAAGGAGCAGCATGACAGCGAGAACAATGAGAACGGCAATCAATCGTCATTGAGTTATTCCAGAGCCGAACTGCGACAAAGCAGTAAAAATGCAGAGGGAGGGAGGGGAGGCAATGGACGAGGTTCCAACAAACCAGTATGTGTGGTCGCAACCTTTCACAAGAGCAGTCTCCTGAAGAGAGATCTTGTCCAAACAAATCGCGCAGATCCCACCATGAGCATCGTACCCACCACCAACACAACCCCCTGTCGCGGTCACCATCTCTCCCTAACAAATCAAAACCTAATTATCAGAAACCACGCAACAATCAGCAACACCCACGAAAAACCCATGACCTAATTCCAGATCCGACGACCATGTCCGACAAAAAAAAGGCCAAACCTTTATCTCCAACCCATCTCCCAGGAAACACAAGAACAACACCGATCGACCGGGGGGGGGGGGGGGGGGGGGGGGTGGAAAACAAACCTGATCCAGGAGGACATTGGAGTCGGTAACCACGACAGCGGCCATGAGTGGGGGACGGGAAGACTCAACCCCCTCCAACGAGGGAACTTGCGAGCTTGACAGATGGGGGGGGGAAGGGAAGTAAACGTGATGCTGCCGAACCAAAAAGGTGGATCGTTGTGCCGATTTATAGGTGTGTATGTTATATATTATGATCGATAAGGGGAAGAGGGAAAAGGGTGGATGGGCGAGTTTGGAGATGACGAAGATACGCCGAGGAATGAAATGGATTCCCCTCCCCCCCGATTCCTGGCGGTGGCGGTGGCGGTGGTGAGAGAGAGAGAGAGAGAGAGAGAGCCCTTTATTTCCGTCTTTGGAATTGGGACTTTTCAGAAAATAAATAAAAGATTAAAAAAAAAAAGTAAAAATGAGTTCTGCGCGTATGGAGAAAATAATTAAGAAATTAAAAAAGGTCAATATGATCGTTTACATTTCAGTCTCCCCTTCCCAAATCCTCAACACGTACCTTTTTTTTGCGTGTACTACAAGTATTTAGTTAACATTAGTTGACAAACCAAAATGAAAGGGAAATGGGGAGTCAAATTCACTTTTTAATAATAATAATAATAATAATAATAATAATTGGGCGGGTCCTGGAAAAGTAAGTGCGTGTTTGGTTCCAGAAATTTCCTACTATTTTCTACCCATTCAATTTTTTTGTTTTAACATTTTTCAAAAAGGTGTTTACCGAGTCTCAACTGAGGAGGCGTGGTGAATGACCGCTGGACTGAGCGGGGATCGGGAGGCGTAGGGGAGCGGTCGCGCTGAGGGGTCTACGAAAGGCGCCGGGGAGAAGGGAGGCTGGGCAAGGCCGGAGGCAGGGGAGGAAGCGGTGGAGCTGAGGCGTCTCCGAGGAGGCGAGGGAAAGAGGGATTGGGCTGGGAGGAGCGGCAATGCTCATGGTTCTCGGAGAACGCGTTGCAGCTGAGTTGAGAGGGATGGGGAAGAGAGATTGGGTTGAGGCTTTAAAAAGATAGAAAGTTTTAGAAACGGGCTAAACTCGTTTTCTAAATTAAAAAGAAATTTTAAAAACGTTTCCAAAATTTTTGTTTTTTTTTGTTTTTTAGAAACCAAACTTCTTTTCTTAATTTTCATTTTCATTTGAATTGAAGTAAGATGATTAGGAAAATTTCAGCTACCAAACAGGCTTTAAGTTTGTTGACATTTTTGCATCATTTGGTACGGTGGGGATAGAGAAGAGAGGCATTTAGCATGTGGGGCTCACCATTTCTCTCTTTTCGCAATATACGTTATTTGGGCCAGTCTCGGCCCGTTCGTTTTCCCAAGATGGGTCCAATCTTAAAGGTGACCCATCTGTATCGGCCTACTGTTGAGCCCAAAAAGCCCAGTTTGTTAGGATCGATCCGGTCCGGTTCGGCTGGGGCTTGGCTTCGTCTCCCCTGCCGCTGCAGCGCAGTCTTTGCAACATCCAAAAGCGACGATGGGAGCGGAGTCGGGGGCGGCGGGACCGAACCACGAAACGTCGCCGGAGGATGCGGAAGCATTGCTGGACGTTCGTCTTCCTTATCCTCTTCTCTGCATCTGATTTCACCTTAGGGACAGCTCGGTCGACCGGCGGATTGATTGCTTTTTGCGATTTGTGTGTAGGCGGCTAGGTATGGCGATCTAGAGGACCTGATGAGCTTGGCGACCGCCGGCATTCCTCTTGGTTCCAAGGACGAACAAGGCCGCACCGGTATGCCATCCTATCATCGCCTTCCTATTTATCCGTGTGATTGCTCGTTTGCTGATGCTTGGTTTTGGACCATGTTCTGGCAGCCCTTCATATGGCCGCGGCCAATGGACACCTCGATATTGTGGAATATCTTATCGGCAGAGGGGTGGTGAGGATTCTGATTCGGCTTCATTCTTTCAGCTTCGTTTGATCATATAGTCCCTCTATGGACACACATTGACGATGATGATTTCCTTTACAGGATGTGAATGCCATTAACGAGGAGAAGAACACGCCGTTGCATTGGGCTTGCCTCAATGGTCACATACAGGTAAAAACCATCTTTTAGCTTGACAGCAATCACATTTGCTGCGCATTCTTCCACGATTCCTCATCGGCATGACTTTCCAGGTGGTAAAGAATTTGATCCTCGCAGGAGCAGATGCATCTTTGCTGAACAGGTTCGGGGATCTGAATAAAGCTCGTAGATTGTGGTTCCCTTTTCTAATCGTTAGACGTCGCTGCACTGACCGGGTCTTGTTCGTATTCCGCAGCCACGAGCGCAGTCCAATTGACGAGGCAGTGAGCCGCGGTAAGCTGGAAGTAATAGATGCAATAAACACCGCTGTGGCTCAACTTGAACTCATGCGTGCTGTTGTATCTTAGGGGATGCTTTTCTAGGGTACAAGGTTGGCTGTAAAGACCTTGTGTTAGAGTATCAGTTTTCGCTATGTAGAACATAAACATATGGTTGGATTGGATGTTATGGGGTCGCAGATCTAGGCTAAGAAACAGATGAAAATTCACAATTGTTATTGTTTCAGAGATCACGACCTATAGAAACTAAAACTAGAAGAAGAGCTTCCGGCGGAGCAAGACCTGCTCCTGAACTCCTTTATGGTATCTAGTTTGGGGGACAGCATTTTCTCCTTGGAACCAACTTAGGTCATATTGCTTCTCCAGTTCTGACGTGTAGCACAGCTTCAGACTTCCCTTCATTCCCTCGCACCCAGTACCTTTCCCATTATTGCATCTACTGTTACTATGGAGAATCAACCTGATGATGAAGTCGGGAAGAATCTTGATTAATACCCCGCCATTGCTATACTCAGTGCACTCGAACAGCTCGTTGCTGCCATCACTGCTATCAGAAATTAGGGACACTAACTGTGCCCTCGATGCCAATTTGTTGCATAACGAGGCAATCGAGGACGATGTGATGACCCTGCTATCGTTGGTGCCAGGCAAGAAGCCGATGGGCAGGATGTAGTCTTTCCGACTGGCCACAAGTAGCTCGTCCATGGAGAGTAATGGCATCAGATGGCCAATGAAGAAAGAATCCGCAGGGCACACCGCCGTGCCAGGATCCTGACCGTGCTCTAACGTGACCTCTCCCGCCGATACCCTTCCTTCACAGTCGCAGCTTCTCGGGTGTTTAGACGGCGGTGGCCTGATGGTCTTCACTGTTCCGTCCCACAGGACAAGGTTTATGTCGGGTGCCGATTCCGAGTCTTGAAGGTTGGAAGCAAGGTGAGACGGAATTGCCCATGATGGGAATGTGGTCCCAAGACGACAAACGTGATTAAGAATTGTTTACCCGAGCAGCGGCAACAACCTGTAAATTGCAGTTCACGATCGTCACTGCAGTCCCAACGTAGATCAGGAGTCAGCAGCATACAATTAAACAAAATGCGAAAATTGATCAAACAGGTGGTGGGCAAGTAGTCAAAGACGAAGCAAAAAAAGGCCTATGGAAAGAAAGGAGGGGGGAGCGACGACTCCACTGGGGATCGAACCCAGAATCTCTGGTTCCGTAGACCAGCGCCTTATCCATTGGGCCATGGAGTCTAGCTTGCTCAACTGACAAATTTATTCAAAACAATTTATAATAAAATTTAAAATTACACCCAGAATCACTAAACAAGCCAGACGACATCACATTCATTTACTTACCAAAAAAAAAAAAGCATCACGTTCATTTCCTTCAGAAGCCGGCTGTTGCTCCCCTCGACCCGAGAGTTCTCCATCCCGCCTCTTCTCCGGGTTCTTGCTCTTTCACCTTTAAATCGCAGTCATAACAGAGGCCAACTTCCCCCGCCAAAAATTCTAGAATTTCCTGCTACTGCTTACTCATGCACATGTCCTCAGGAGGCTCCGGGTCTTCCTCGTCTCATCTACATTATCCGTTTCCATTACAAAGCCGGGTGGACAGGGTAGGCAACACCGGCGCATAGCTACCTGCAAATATGCAAAAAATTTTGTCAGCGAGGTGTAACGAAGGGCTGCCCAGAAGGAATCTAGGATGACGTATTGCCAAAGGAAGAGCTCCTCTCGAAGTCCTTGGGTGAATGTAACAAGGTAGTACCGGTGAGCATGGCTATGAAACCACAATTTTCAGATATCATGTTATCTGCGCTCTGTCCATCCCAATCCTAGATAGAGACTGATTCTATCAGTTCCCAGGATGCAAATTGGATAGGACCTGAGAACTTGACCGACTGAATACATCGGCAGCCCACAGGGCCGCCCAAGCTATACAGAGTGGAAAAAAGACGCATCCAAGATGCTGCAGTGATCACATACAGTCCAATACCTTAAACATGGTAACGCTGGCGGGGATAGTTAGAGTCGTGAACATAACATAGTGTAGGGGTGATACAACTGCTCTGTTGAACCTTACACCATCGAACTGACTTAAACAGGGATGATCTACTCAACAACAAACATGATGTGCTGAAGAAAAACGTATGCATCGTCAACCTTGTTGAGATAATTCATTTGCAAGACGACCCCAGTTGCAGACAGGAAAAGGAAAGCAGAGGCTTACTGGTGATCATGCAACCCACCACAAAAGCTCCAACAAGTAGGCATAACCCCCCAACACCAGCCCGACAAATATATCAACAACAATCGGATAACCAATAAAAAATCAATCAACCCAGCAAGAAATTTTGGATTAACAAAGAACATATCAAAAGGAATAGGGGACATTGAAAACCAGAAGACCTTGCACTCCACATCTAGAAAACAGGAGAAGAATAGAAGGAAGAGTAAGGAAGAAGAACAGAGAGGAGGAAAGAAGAAGAAGAAGAAGAAGAAACTTTCTGTATTATTTCATCATCGTTAAATGTCAGCGTACAACCTTAAAAGGACAATCTGTTATATGGATAACACTGAATCCCAGGAAAACAAAGATCTGTCCTACTTTGATGCGTAATGATTAACACAGGAACAACAGCCATAACCACTTTTGTCTTCTACTGCTGCTATGCTTGGGCTTCATCAGTCTCCAGGCCTTCATCTTTCCATCAGTCTTGCAGCCCATCAGTCCAGCACTTCCACGGACATTCACCAGCTCTGACCCCAGAAAAGGCAGCGGGCCCTCTTGATACCCTTCTTCTTGATGATGAAGCGCCAGTACAACCCCCTTGATGTTTTCCTCGGACAAACCACCCATCTCCCTCCTCTCAACCCACCCTTTCCAAACGACCAAAAAGGGTAACTCCTCAAGGAACACGTGAAGGGAGAAGAGCTAACCGGCAAGGGAAGCAACCAATCAACCTGAAAAGGCCTTCTCATCCTGTTCCTCTTTGTGGGTAATCGAGATCTTCAACGTCTTCTTCCTAGGGGGTAATCCAATCATGGGGAATTCGGCCCAGATTCGGCTGCGACGAACTCTCAGTTCCCGAAGGTGCGACAAGGGTAATTGAAATGTCTTAAGGTTTCGATAATTAAGAAAGTAGTTGAATTTTTTTATTTTTATTAAGTCAACCACAAAGTCTGCTAAAGTTATTTTGATTACATCTCTATCACACAATAATACCAAGGTTGAATAATAAATAAATATACATATATATATGTAAGTAGGAGATTTCTTTTTTTTATCCTGTAAAGTATTATAAGACAAATTAATTAGTCATGTTAGACAAACTTAATTATGCTTAACTTTATTTCCTTTCCAAAATTCTATCAGACCATCTGGAAGCTCTTAAAATAGAGCATTCCGGGGACACGATCAATTCCATACCTCTGCTCCACTCGGTACGACAAGGTACTCCAATACCTCGCATTACCCCGCGAGTCCTAAGTTGACCAATATTTGTCAATTCGTCCCACCCCATTATAGAGATTTTTGTTTTACCTCAAGTCATCCTTTTTCCTCCCCTTTCCGAGGCACGACGTTATCAACCTTATTCATCAATTCCCATTCTCACATTTCAACATTAATAACCCATTCAACTTTTCATCATTTTAAACCATAACTGAGAATTCCTCCACTCATCCACGAGAGTGTCGTTCTTTAACCCTGCTCCGGTTGGTTTTCCAAAACACCGAGGAATCTCGTCCATCCTTCTCCAACCAAGGGAACAGAAGACTCGCCACCTACTCCAAGGAGGAGATTTCCGTAGCCTATGAGTAATGCACTCGCAATTAGACTTGGGGTGCTTCTCCTAGTCAATCTAAGAGTCAGCTTCCCATCACCATTACCGAACTGCCATTTTCGTACATGCCAATATGGAGAAGAAACCAACAATCTTGATGATCATGTACATAAATTAAAGAGAAGAGTAAGATGGGAACATACCTCGTTCCACTTCCTCCGCAAACACTTCAAGTTCTCGACGTCTCCGTACAATTTCGTTCCGGGTTGAAAACTTTAACGCATCTCTTCCTCGATGTTCATTCCTTCTTCCCAAGACTTCACCTGGCGACAAACGAGCTTGGATTGCCGTCTTCGGTTCCTTCACACAACTTGGTTAGCTTCGCTCCTTTACGTTATTTTTTTTGGTCTTTTTTTTCTTCCACCTTATACGCTCAATCGAACCCTCTTCTGCAAGGGAGATGACGATCAGATTTCTTTTTCTCCTCTTATGCCAGATGTGAAAAAGGAGAGAAAAGGTCGGTGTGTTTTTCAAGACAAGGGAGAGAGACATCAGGGTCCCCGTAATGATGCCCGTCATCTCCTGATAAACACCCCAATATGGTTTCTTGAGGAAGCTATTTAAGTGGAGACAAAATGATCCAAGGGTCCTCGATTATTCTTAGTCAAATATATAACACTCTTATAAATAGTGGAGATGAAGTGGTAGGAGGTTCAGGCTCCCCTCATGGGTTAATCATAAAAAATCAAATTAATCAAAATAGGTACAAGACAACCCACCAAACTTCCGTCTCCCCTGTCACCATGGATGTGAGGTCTGTGAATAAGGCATCGGGTGCTCTCACACCTACTTCCGTCGCCCTCAACACGGATTGATTTCAATGGTGGCTTCCCCCGCATCCTCAATTTGCCATTTGGTTTAAGGTCGGGGGTCGTCCTTGACGGACACGCATTCGCATGTTATGTCAGCAATCTCTGGGTTACCATCAAACATATTATGATAGTAAAGGACAATCAGGACACTGCTCCAAATCCAATTGGTAGTCGTTTCTTTCTAACCCAACCCAATCAAAGCCTTGAGAACTATAAAAACCTGATGGGAAGACAAAAAGGTGTTTGGGGGCACAAACACATGAACTTGTCTCCAAACACCCATCTCCCCCTCCCAAAAGAATTGCAAAGACAAACACCTTTCTTCAGGAAGAATTCATTTCCAGAAGATACAACTTGTTCCTCTTCCTCAACTCCGTTACTGCTTCCACAAACACTCCATCATCATCACCATCTTCTCCCTCCATCCTGACTTCCAGTATCTCATCCCCATCTCTCCCACCGCCAGCGATCGGCGTAATCACCGCCATCGTCGCCCCCTTCAGTGCCCTCCCACACCTCGGCAGCTCCAGATACGGCACGTGCCACAGCTTCACCCTTAGGTCGGGGCCCTCACTCCCCTCCGTCTCTTCCTCATCCCGCCCTTCCCTCGTCCCTTCTTTTCTTGCCTCGCTCACCTCCTCCTCCCCCATCACCACCTTCCCCTGCCCCCTCTCGTCCCCCACAACAATCTTTCTTATCACCGGGCTGTTCTCGATCACCTTCTTCACCATGTAGTGCCGGTATGATGCGGCAATCAGGCACGATATTATCCAATTCACTCGGAGGTCAAGCTCCCCATCACTCAACGGCACTGCCGGCGCCTCTTCCACGTCAGACCCTTCTTTCGTGGGCAAAGACTCCCCAATCAGGCAAGCCTCATCGGCTCCAAGGATCACGCATCTCCTGATCTTGCTCCCGTACGAGGCCCTCCACCTGAGGAAGGTCCCATCATTGTCCGCTGCACTAGCTCCGCAAGGAAGGCTCACCCTCACGTCCCTCGCCTCACCGAAAAGCCTCAACCTCCCGCCAACCTCCTCGACAATTTTATCCTCTTCAAGGCACCTGCAACCCCGGGACCTCGGCTTCGAGCGGACGAGTCGACGGGCGAGGCTCCGGTAGACCCTGTCGTAGAGGAACCCGAGGGGGTTCTTCACGAAGGACGACGAAGGGCGGGCCTTCCCCTGACTGGGAGTCAGTACGGGAAACTTGGGGGAAGCGAAAGAGAGGGAGAGGGAGCGAACAAGGGGGACGAGGGAACGGAAGCGGCGGCAGAGGGAGAGGAGGTGGACGAGGTCGGTGGCGTCGCGAACTCTGGAGAATATGGCGAGGAGGAGGTCGTCGGGGAGACGATCGATGTAGTCCTCCATAACCAGTCGTTGTTGATGGTGGGAACGGGAATCGATCACGGCGGTGGAATTTGGGGATGGGGGGGGGGGTGAGGGAAAGTAGAAGATTTATTCACGGAGGGGGGAAACTTCCGACTGAAGGGGCGTTGACCTCAAGTTTTATTATAATGGAAGAGTATTTCGTCTCTGCTGTCTTAGACGACATTGTTCTGATTCTATCGTGGCCGGCCGAGGTGGAAAATCAATCTTCATTTACCCCCACGTTTTTAACAAGACGAGTTTATATATATATATATAATTTAAGTTAGGCAT
Organism: Melastoma dodecandrum; assembly: GCA_029817715.1. Classification (NCBI taxonomy): domain Eukaryota; kingdom Viridiplantae; phylum Streptophyta; class Magnoliopsida; order Myrtales; family Melastomataceae; genus Melastoma; species Melastoma dodecandrum. Next base: position 4,674,399 of record JARUPY010000533.1, on the reverse strand, counting down.
GACTGGATGATGACGAAGAGATAGGAAAAAAGGGGAAAGGAGAGGGATTGTGGATAGGGGGGGGAAGGTCAAAAGCTTGGATGATGATCGCATGATGACGTCAGTGATGCCTGCCCTTGTTTGTGGTCCAAAGAAAAAGCTTCTTCATCTTCGTCCGCCCATCTCATCTTCCCTACAACTGGTGTTGAGTTGATAAAAATGTCATCGACTTCAGGTCGTCCGTCGTCCCCACCCGGGAAGTAGCAATTGGTCGTGCCGTTCTTCAGGAGATTATCTCAGGCGGGCCTCTTATGGATCCTCTCCTGGCACTAGTCGGGTTTCGGGTTGAAGGATCCAGGGGTGGCCTTTATGATCAGTCAGGCAAAAAGCACCACCGTCCCCTGCAGAATTCGAGCCACATGCCCCCGTTTCCAGGGGCACTGGACAGCTTCAAGGCTGTCGCGATTAAATCAATAGCCTCTGGTAATGTGCCAGAACCTCCCGACGAGTTTGTTTGTCTCAGCGCATCATCAATTGGTATCGGCACACAGGACCTTAATATTGTGTATGGGATGCCAGGTTCACAGGCTCGTCATCAAACAGAACAGCATCCTAAACCAGCAAGGCATGTTTCTCGCCCCCAAAGGTATTTCGTTGAACTCTGTTACTCCATGGACGAAACTGGAATAATTCTCCTCGCTATCGAAGGCAAAGCGGGGATTTCTCACAGCTTCCCAATCTTCCGCCTTGAATAGACCAGTCAGGCAAACGTGTCGATGCTCTCCGTGTTTCGGACATCCCCTCCCCATACCTACAGTCGAGCAGATAAGTAATTGAAACAGAGCCTCGAGCCAGGGCTCTGTAAGAAGTCCAACAAGAGATGCACGACAAGCTGGAAACGAATTACATAGCGTTGCTAATAAAATAATAAGGGGTGGTGGGGAGGAAGAAGAGTTTGGTGTCCAATTTGCAACCCAGCATTCAATGCTGATGCCGACCACGTCCAATTGTTCTCTTTTTGGACATTACCTCAAGTCGTCTGTCTGTTTTGTCCTGACATGGGAAGATAAACATACCCAATCGCCAGGGGTGTCTCTGAACAGCTGTTGTTTTCATGTTGGACAAAGTCTCTAGAAATTCACAAAATCTCTTTTGACAAAAAATATCACGAAGTAAAGAGGACAGAGAGAAGGGGGACAAAAGACTATTCGCATTCCAAACCTCAGACAAGACAAAACACTTCATGGGGGAGACAGAAACGGACGACTGAGGAAGAGGTAATAAACATAACTCCAAAGAGAAGAGTGGAAGACAGGATTGGGGGTCGTCCTTTTTTTTTGAATTCTCTCAGAAGGGAAGAAGAGGATGGAGGAATCACGTGGCGACAACTAAGGGACGGTGGGTGTTGAAGTTCTTGCTATATCTTAAAGTTACCCCGAGAATTCTTCTTACTTTGTGGGAAAACAGGGTAAGAGGAGAGGAGCAAAAAAGATGGGCTCTTTGGGAGTTTCTTGTCCTCCGGAGAAGTTCACCGTTCTGGGTTTTTGACCGGACTGGTAACCCAGTAAGGATTTATCGGAGTTTCTATCGGGGGTCGATTGATCTTGGAGTTCTGGGATTTCGTAAGCCCTGCTCTGTTCTTGGTTTTGGTTCCGTTTTCACTGTCCTGTTCTTGATTTCCGGACAAAAACATGCGGCGTGTTTCTGTTTGATATAATCTGTTCCGAGTTTAATTCGTTTTGATTACCTAGTTGTTCGAGGGATTTTCCGCTGGGTGGCGATGTCGCGAGATGAAGGTTCATCCTCCGCAATATCCTTGCCCCTGCAGTTCTTCTCGATGACACCACCTTCATGGGGATTCGGGACTCAGTGTCGAGTGCTTAAGGAGATGGAGCCCGAGGAGAGGGGGTTATACTTGATCCATCTGCTCCTGAGTTGTGTGAACCATGTTTCTGTGGGTAACGTCGAGTATGCGAACCTGGCCCTTGAGCAGATCTCACAGCTCGCCTCCGTGGAAGGAGACACAATGCAGAGGATTGCGTCGTACTTCTCGGAGGCACTTGCGGAACGGATACTCAGGTCGTGGCCTGGTATCTACATGGCTTTGAATAGTACACGGATTTCTTCCTTGGCTGATGAGATCCTCGTGCGGAAGCTGTTCTTCGAGTTGTTCCCGTTCTTGAAAGCTTCGATAGTGCTGACAAATCAGGCGATAATTGAGGCAATGGAGGGAGAGAATATGGTTCACATTATCGATTTAAATGCTGAGCGGTATGAGCAGTGGGTTGCGCTAATTCAAGCATTCAGCACTCGACCGGGTGGGCCGCCTCATCTGAGGATCACCGGTATTCATCATCGGAGAGAGGTGTTGGATCACATGGCTCGGAATTTGACAGACGAAGCGGAAAGATTGGATCTCCCGTTCCAGTTTAGCCCAGTTGTCATAAACAGATTGGAAACTCTCAACATTGATAACTTACAGGTTAAAACGGGTGAGGCACTCGCGATCAGCTCGGTCCTTCAATTGCATGCACTGTTGGCTCTTGACGATGAAGAACTTTCAAGGAAGAAATCTCCAATCCCATCTGAAATTAGCTGCAGAGACAGGCAGCGTATGCTTGGTGAATTGCTCAGGAAGGATCCCGTCAAAAGAGCCAGCCCGAGTCCTACAGAATCTGCCACGTCATCGACACTCACATGTAATAATTCTGGGAAGATGGATAGATTTCTCGATGCATTGTGGGGTCTATCGCCGAAAATCATGGTGGTGACGGAGCAAGACGCGAACCATAATTTGCCAACAGTCGTGCAAAGGCTCGTGGATGCTTTACACTATTATGCGACTCTGTTTGATTGTTTGGAATCAGCCTTGCCGAGAACATCGGCAGAGAGAATGAAACTGGAGAAGATGATGTTTGGGGAAGAGATCAAGAATATCCTTGTTTGCGAGGGAGCCGAGAGGAAAGAAAGGCACGAGAAGCTCAATAAATGGGTCCAGCGGCTGGAATTTGCTGGCTTTGGAAGCGTGCCCCTGAGCCATTACAGTATGTCCTACGCAAATATGTTGATGCAAGGATATAAGCACGGCTTGTACCGGATCGTGGAGGAGAACGGATGTGCGATGATGTGCTTCCAGGATCGGCCACTTTTCTCGGTGTCTGCTTGGAGATTTAGGTAGTAATCTTCTTATATCCTTTTGAGGATATCACCTTGTCCATGCAGAGTAGCCGTGAATGTTTGTTTATGCTCTTAATTGGTACGAGAATGGAGTTAGACAAGTTTGGCGAGGCAAAGAAAACGAGCAACGAGTTTGTTCATGAGAAACCGAAAGTTATAAGGTGCCAAGAATCGGACTTAGCATCTAAATTGGGCTAGTTTTGGATGGGTGTTGCTTTTTCTTGGGAGGACCCTCGACCTCCAAGAGAACTTATTACCACATCGTACGTAAAGTGGACGGAGGGACATAACACGATTCAGTCAGCCACCCAATGCACTCTTCATCAACTAACAATTGAACCTCTGCCGGTAACATTACAAAGACCGCCGTGCTAATATTAAAATTGCTACCGAGCATACACTCCCAGGAAGAAAACGTCACAAAAGCTTGTGCTAAACTCGAGAGGAGCAATGGCAATGGCGATCTACCGAATAATTCTACTGCACGCAGCAAATAGGGGACTCATCATCGATATGACTGATCAGGTCTTCTGCGATGTAAGCTGCCGGAGATTGTACTTTGCCAACTCTTTGTACTTCTCCACAACTTCGATTAAGCATGTTGTCTGCAGAGGAACCAAAAACGATTCAATTCCAACTGCTAGGAGGAACTTAGGGTTAGTAAGTACTTTCATGGATCTACCATTGCCCGTAAATGACTAAAATGAAGAAGGGTGATCCCTGCGATGCCATTCCATGGTTATGGAAATCCATCAAAACTACCTCATGGCATCGACCCACTTAAATCTGCCAGTTGTCTGAGCTTACCTTGACAATCCGGACCATGACACTCTTGTCAGGATTGTTCAGGCCAACCTTGTTAGGTCCTGGAATAGACTTGGCTACTGAGTTAATGATTTTCTTGTGATCAATACCAGAATTTGCACATGCATCATATGATACCTCCATAATTAAGACAGAAATCTAGAATATGTAAATTTTTAATCACGTACATTGAGGGGGATTCAGTTTCGGTCAGAAATGTCGACACAAGAGGCTTGATTGCCTTTGAGATTTCCTCTTCGGAAGCATAACAGGCCAGTTCAACTGGAAGTATTCTCAGAATAAACCTAAACAGAGAAGTGGTGGCTTCACTTTTGCTGCCAGTGCAGTATTATAATGAAATTACACAGATGATTGGTACCTTGATGTATGCTTCCTTTTTGAGGCAGCTGAAGTCATGATATGCTGCACAATCTCTTTTGGCCCAGGATCGCCAGTTTGCCTTTGCATTTGGATGAATATAACACCACTGCAACCAGAATCAAGGGTTGCAAAGCGCCTCTGAGAAACAGATAGCAACCGTTGCAATTACATAGGTCAGCTCAGAGCCTCAGACAGCCTTTTTCGAGTTGTGAAGCATTTAATTTTACCTTGCTTTTAGCACCAAGTTCCCTGATTTCATCTTCAATCAGCTTATCAATCGATTTCTCCTCTTCGGCTTCGGGAATGGAGCATTTTGATGAATCATTCTCATTCTCAGTGCCCTGCCACTTAGCCGGGGGCTCACTAGTTCCATTAGTTTGGTCTTCCACACCTCCAGCCTCCAAAGGTTCACTCTTTTCCCCACGAACAACGTTCACACTTCTCACCTCAGGCACTATCTTTGGTTACAGAATCTGCATTGGTTCCCTTCTCATCAACCTCGTCTTCATCATCATTGTCCTCATCCTCGTCGCCCGAAGAATCTGAATACGAGGATGTGATCTTATTATTCAGAGGTTTCGAAGCTGATTCTGCACCCCTTTGAGGTAGAGTCAGGCCCGTCCGTCAATCAGCTCTTCAAAGAACTGCAGCGTCAATTATAACGATCAGCATCTTCACTCTCAATCTTTCACGAAATAATTTAAGAAGCATACAGCATCGAAATCAACGAACAAAGCAGATTGATTCACAATCGCTCCACAAAGAAAATGAAACCCTAAACAATTTTCACCAGTCATCAAACCCCATAACACCAAAATGATTCACCAAGACACAGGCTGGAACGACTAAAACGGAGGTGCACGAATTGAATCAATAACGTTGATGGCCTCGAGAGAAGCCTGGTGCTGCCGTCAGGAAGCGAACGACAGATATTGTGAAGGAGGTATCGCTTCCTCTTCTTGCCCCTCACGGCGGTTGCGTCGGCCGTTGCCATCCGCAGCCGAAGCGGTTGTTTACCCCGAGTCCGAGTGGGTGGTTAGGAGAGTATTCATCTGGTGCATCGACGGGGCCTATTTGTAGTCCCAGAAGGCAACAATTAAGTCGAATTGTTTCAACTTCAGAGATATTTGACTAGAGCATTGCGTGCCGCTGCAGTTTAAGGCAGCTGCACTTCAAAAATTGGCGTATGCCATTGAATGCAGCGAGCACACGGTATTCTTTAGTAAAAGGCGAAAGAATAGTTCGCTCTGTGCTCAATGCATGGCTGCGTGGATTGGCTCGAACCGGGTGCTTCTAATTTTATAGCGTTTGGAGGAAGGCAACCTTCTGTTGCTAACCGATGTGGGACTCCGATACTTCCTTAGAGTAAGGAGGGAAGGGACGGCCAGATATGGGCCTCCTAAGTTTCGGAGTCTCGTGGGCCTAAACAAACGAAGGGAATAACCTCCCGCGGCCATGGTCTACCTGGGTGTTTGTCCATTGCCCGTTGCAGGCGAGGGTTTCGGGTTTCGGGTTTCGTTGATTGTGTTTTGTAGATTCCTCAAAGAGGGGTTTTGTTTGATTTTGGTCGGTCGGTTAGTTGGTAGTTAATATGGACCAACGGCTGGGTAACGCATGGCGGATGACAGTTAACAAGAGGAAGTTCGTCGAGACAGCCCTCTCATCCGAGCTCAGGGTCGACGGTCGCGACCTGTTCAACTACCGTAAGCCTGGGCTGAGGCTGCTCTCTTGACTCCTCGGAGGCCTGAATACTCATTATTCTATTCTAGAGGGCGATTTTGATAATGCTCGAGGTGTCTTATCCTTGGGATTATTGGCTGGCTACATATTCTTTGCAGTGAATTTTCCAGGCCCCTTTTGGATGTTAAAATAACAAAGCATATTGATTTCGCTTTACTTATCGACAGGCTAGGGAACCACTTTCTTAGTCCACCATCTTCTCATACCAGTGGCGTTTGCAATATTTGATGACGAAGGCACTGTGGTGAGGCAAATCTAGTCCTGACCTTTTTCTCCGGTGGAGACAAGGGAGTCACTTCTGCCGCATCGTAGAATAATAGCTTTACATTCTGTGTAAGTGATATGTCCAACCTATCTGGAAGAAGAAGTACTAGGTGGAAGAATGACGGCTACTTTGAACACCAACAGCGAAGTTTGCTCTATCCAAAAAGCGGAGTGGCCATTCCACAAAATGTCACAATGCATTGTCTAAGAGTGGCTGCTACAAAAGCCAGTGATATGACATCCAAGATCAAAGAAGCTGTAAAAAATCAAGCGACACCCACTTCCTGGTTCTTGTCGGCATCAGGGCTAACGTCGAGAAAAAAACAAAAAAGAAAGTTAACCAACATCAGGACTCCACTATAACCAAGGAGACTGAAGATGAAGTGAGGTCAGTTGGAGGAAACAGCGACAAAGGTGGGAGCAATAACAGTATCATTGGAAGCCCATCAAGTTGGTATGATGTCATCTTATGCATCCACCCCTAGGATTTTGCCTGCCTGGCAACTTAGCCAAGCGTTCATTTGTCTTAACAGGGATCCTCACTTGAAGGGTGTCGATACAGAACTCCTGAAACTGTCCCTTGCATTTCGTGGTACTTCATGATCCTGCCTGCTACTGGAACTAAATGGGAATAAGTTTAACAACCATGGTGGTCTTTCTGCAGAAAGCTCGAAACGCCTTAAGCAGCAGGAAGAATCCGGAAGTGATGATGATGAGCATTTGTTTGAGGCAAAAGCAGATGAAATGCCTAAAGATATGGAAGAGCCTTCCCAAACTTCCGATACAGCCAGGAGTGGTGTTCAGAGCAAAGGAGAAAAAACAATAATGGATGCTGTGAAGCCTAAACATAAGTGGAAAAAGAAAGAATCTGACTGAATGTGGTAAGGCAGGTCTGCAGCATGGTTTCGTGGAGTTTTACCATATTCGAGCCTATCAATTTTTTTATAGTTCTAATGATAGATACTCAACCTTAATGGATCAACTTAAGGTGTGGCACGTACATTCCACTCATTCATCAACATTTGCAGCTCATTTCCGAGCAAATCAATCAGATAAGGTAGATGAGGTTTTAGAGGAAAATAATCTGAAAACTTTTCTGTTTGAACAATACTGCAGTGCCCAAAATAATCATCCTGGGGCGACAAATCTGCAGTCACATCAACAAATAAAATACCTGGGAGTTTTTGCACTCGATCAAGCACGAGCAGGTCCATTTCTTCCCTTGAATAAATTATAATGGAAGGGCGGATTTCAAAACCCGAAAAATAAATTGAGTTTCTTGGTTCTACTGGATGCCTATCCATCGTGCATAATCAACCCACCTAGAAATAAAAAGGATATAATCATGTCATGATGAGACTAAAGGAGGTTGTGATCTCTGAACAAATTGCTAATGAGAAGAAAATAGCGTGTCGGGCATATCTTACAATAAGGATCCTAAAAATGTGTTGCCCGTCCGGACTGCGAAGCACATTGCGCTGAGCATAACCTTGTGCCGGTGAAGCAACGGTTCCAACATCCGTTGCTCGATCACACCAGCAAGCACTTGGTACCTTCATAACAGAAATACATAGTTGATACTTATATCGCTTGATCATGAAAGCAACCAGGCTTAAATAATGAGCTGGCTTTACTTTGCTTGAGGTGGAAGTTAGATTGGAGATTCTCAGGCAATCTTGGTCAAATGAGAGCAATACCTGAGGTTGCTGGAGATTGCCATGTAAACACCATAGGCGGCACTTGTAGATAGTATAGGCACATTTTCCACCTCGCCTGCTGAAGACTTATCAACAGCCTTCTTCGCATTAATTAATGCATTTGTGATAGTCGTGCCGACCTGAACAGGAAATTTTTCCATCATTTTTTCCCTGGCATATTAGCCAACGCTTTGGAACCCAAGCCCTTACGATCACTCAAATTAAGCTGAAAACTCACCAGGGATGAGGTGGTCCCGACGGCAAAAAGCTTTGAACCATTGCGCTGCATAAAAGTTATAACGAGAGAAAAGGGAAAATGAGGACAACCCTGATGTTTTGCTTCCACACAGAGAAGGGAGAGTACTCACAATGATGGCGCCTATTCTCTGCAAAAATGAGTAAGTCGTCCCCGGAAGAGCAATCTGGAGGAAGCTACTTCCATATTAGCAGATTTCGAACTTGACCAAGAAAAAGAAACTCCAAACAGGTTAGGCAGAGGAAGCAGTAACCTGGAATGCGTTGTCGGGACAGTTGTGGAAGAACTTAGCCAAAGTCCCGGCATTGGTAGCCAGTGCTGGGCGGAGGGAAACAGTAGGTGCAGGGAGGTAAACAAGCATGAAATCCGCTATTATTGCCATGACCTATGACCAACATCTATCCATAGTCAAACTTTCACAAATTTATATTTCTGTCTAGGTACTACGAATGGTAATCCTTCAGATTCCATGCTGAAGAATGGTTGATGATTCCAAGAGGCTTACCACATCGGCAAATACGATTTCAAGCTCCTTGAAGAAGTTCTCTCTGCGTTTTTCATACTCTGCGGCGGTCTAAGATACAATGGCAAAGAAAAGCAGCAGTTTTAAGACCGAATCCATCATCTTTCTACTTCTACATCCAGTCAAAACTGGTGATTCATCACAGATGCATCAAAGACACCCAAACTAACGCTTCCCGATCTAATTCAAAGGGAACAGCTCTGATTCATCACTATCCCGCAATCAACCGAACAGACCGACCGACCGACCTACCTTGGTGAAGACTCCGACGCCACACTCCATTCCAACCTTAGCCAAGAACAGATCATCGGCCAACAACCTCTCCTTAAATCCCCCGAACTGCATCAACCACCTGAGGAACCCCGACTTCTCCATCTCCAGGTACCTTGCCACCACCGCCCCGGGTATCCTCCCCTCCTCCAACGCCTTCGCCAGGTCCATGGGGAGGCTCTCGACCCTCCTCCCGGCCTCCGCCACCACCATCATCGCCTCCCTCCTGTTCCTCTCCCCCGCATGGTCCCCCTCCCCATCACCACCACCCCCACCGCCGCCACGACCCCCATGATCCCCGTCTCCACCGTCTCCACCAGAGGACAGGACGACGAAGGGGGCGGGACCACAACGGCCGCGACGGAGGGAGAGGGAGGGAGAGGCGGTTGACCAGGAGGTGGCGGCTCTGGTCAGGCGGAGAGAAAGGTGGGGTTTAGGAGGGAACGATTGGTGACGGTTGATGCGGTCGCAGTGGCCGTTATGGAGTGAAAAGGAAGGGTTGAAGATGGCGGAGATCGCCATGCCAAACAGAAAGAATGTAAGAAAGATACGAAGAAGATCTGAATGGAAACCCTTTTTGCTTTCCTCCTCTGATGTTTAAGGGCGTGTTTGGTTTCGTCATTGTAATGGAAAGGTGGCGGCCACTTGCTCATTATTTTACAAGCAATTGTTTATTACACCCCAGCTTGAATTTCTCCTAACAAACAGAGAATTGGGCCCACGTGCTAGTTAGGTGAGTGGTAACAACGTAGAAATCTATTATAACCTCTTAGAAGAACATTGACCGTCCGATGCTTACTACGAGTTCTAACAATCTGCCCCGACCATGTGGATGGCGATGTAAGAATTAGGTCTCAATCGGGTGGGCTTTTATGAACCCGACCCATTTACTGCCAGGACAAAGGCCATCATAAGCCCATTTGACTCGTCTTATTGGGCCTTTTCGGGAAGCCCATTTATCCGTGACATCCGGAACTGAAGGCTGCCTCCTATATACACGTGGCGGGAACCCATTTGGGAAGCTGAGAAGAGATAAGGAAATGGATATCACCTTCCTTCTCCGACATCCATTCCTAAGATTCTTTGTCCTAATTGGTTTATAATCCACACAATCTCCCCACTCATTTTGTATTTCTCGCCTGCACCACATCGATTGCAGCAAACAAAAGGTTGCTAATGGCTTCTGTGACCATGGCTGCTGCAAGCTTCGTCGCGACCTCTGTGGCGGCAAAGCAACCTGCCAGGAACCTTGTGGTGACCGCCAAGGCTTCATCGTCGCAGCCGCAGCAGAAGGCGAGTGTCGAGTTCAAGGTCAGGGAAGAGGAGACGGGAACCAGGAGGGACTTGGTGTTCGCGGCAGCGGCCTCTACTGCAGCGGCCATGGTGGCAAAGGCCGCCATGGCTGATGACGAGCCGAAGCCTGGGACCCCAGAGGCGAAGAAGAAGTATGCCCCCATCTGTGTCACCATGCCTACCGCTAAGATCTGCCACAAGTGAACTGGGAATGTTGCTCTCTCTTTCCCCTTCGTTTAAATCATGATCAGTTGCTGTGTAATTGGCTTGAAATCAATCGATCATTAGCAACACCATTCTTTGCTTTCATTATTTTTACTCGCCTAAATGTTAATATTAGATGACTAGAGTCCCCACGAGTAGTGCACGTTAGAATGACAACATGTTTCAAGACGATGATCAGAGCATGACCAGCTCTTTGTGATGCAAATGGCATTCAGAAATATTAATCCTGGAATTATGCAGAAGTGCACCTGAACCGGGTGGAGCATCAACTACGCGTCCCTCTCCTTACTGGCTTCAGTGTATTCTCGGCGGCAAAGGAGTTGCTGCGACTAGTCAAGAACCTTTGCATCGAGTTCATTCACCTTTGCCATTCTTCTCAATAAGTGATAAAATTCGTAAGACGTCGATAGCCAATTGATGGGATTGCTTGTCCAGCAGCCTTGCGAGTTCTTCTATGGCCTTATAGGTTGCCTTGTCTGACTCCTTTAGTTTCTTTTGACTGCCGGTGATACAGAGGAGGCCCACGAGTTACAAAACCTTAACTTTGTCCATAAAAGTGAACAAGAAGGTATTGCGTTCAAAGATATAGGTGGACTACAATTTTATTCACACTACTTGTTTTGCTTTTTTTTTCATTCCTTTTTTCAAATTCTCAGTTAGTGTCCTTTTTATCTTTTTCAGAATAGCTCATGTCATCTACTAATTGCGTCGTTAGATTATTCACAAGACACAAGAATGTCTACAATTTCATTTTCAATAGAAGATTTGTCATCTATTTATAAAGTGCACATATTGAAGTTTAAGATAACACCAACTCAGGTGGACTGACTAAGGAAGGCACATCTATTATGTTGTTGGCAAGAATCATGGGCTTCTAGGCCCAATTTGAAAGTGTAAGTTGGACCAGGATGGGCTCAAGATCGATTACTTATACAGGCCCAGACCAGTTACCATTATGTACAAGTATCTTCCCCTGATGATTGATTAAGATGATATAATCACATGTTTGGACAGACAAACAAAAACCTCGGATTCCAGAAAAAAGCCGGGTGTTTTTGGTCTGATCAGAGAATGTGGTTAGAGAAAAAGACAGACAAAGACACTGCTACTTTCAGGACAAAAAAGACAAAAAGGACAAGACACACCAGTTGAACTGATTATCCTCATTCCAAAATAATACACACGTAAGAGAAAAGGAAACAGTGAAATGTAATGTACAGGGAGGGGTAGGCTGAATTTGGGTGCAATTTTTTAAAATCTTGTTCTATGAGTGATTGTAATTGATGACGAGGAAAATGGGATAATGTTCATCATCATGCCCAATAAAGTTGGGTTTGGCTGTCCATTTTGAAGATATAAAGTTTGATTGGATTGGGAATTAGGCAGAAAGGGGGATTTAGGGATGAGTTTTCTTTTCTTTCATGGAGGAATTTCTCGGAATTCGAGCAAGAGAACAAAGGAAAAGGAGATATAGAGAGAGAGAGAGAGAGAGAGAGAATGAGAAATGAGAAAAAGGGGTGGCAAAAGTTTTAAAGTCGAAATGATTTTGATGAGCAAAGTTGGGGAGTTTAAAAAAAAAAAATCCGCACGCACACGAGGAACATTCATTGGATTCTCTCCTTTACTTGTCTTTGTTTCTTTCATGAATATATTGTATATGAACGATTGTCAAAAGAAATCATACATAAAAGGAGAAGAAGGCAATCATCATGAAACCATAGCCATCATGATCGACCTCTTGGGGCATCACTCCACTACTCTCTTAATCTAATCCTAAACAATTTATACTCTCCCCCATCGCCCACCCGAATTGGCAATCGTGACATGCTGATATCGGGGCGCACTTATACATTTAATGTTGAGTTTTGTTTTGTCAATGAAAAAAGAAGCTCTATGATTATTTGTAGCTCACACGGTTTGACCAATGTAAGAAATAATATAAACTAAAAAAAAAACTACAATCAATCAACAAAGCTTGATTAGTTAATGGGACAGTTGATAAACTCTTTACTATGTATGTTTTATACTGTAGTTGTCAAATGAGGTGTCCTTTTTGTATCAATCAACTCTGATCCCATATTCCCACCTCATCAAAGTCACTTTCATAGTGTTCTCTGTGTTGAGTGTCTGTTCTCTCCCTGCCCGCTTCTTCCACTTCCCCACTTTTGATCCTGAACTTCTGCCATTTTTGTTCCCCATCTCCTCGCACCTTTCTTACAACCTCAAAAACACTCAGACCAAACACTATTCCTTGCTCACAAAAGAACTGAATCCTTCTGTCCAAAGTGAGAGGGCAAAGTGAAGCTAAGGGCACACCACTACATACCATCATCATCGTCATCATCATTCTTATTTGGCCAAAGGAGATTCCAATTCGACTCCGCACACGCTGCAGGAAATTCTCTTCCGGTATTTTTATTCACTTGGTTCGGCAGTTGAGTTCATTCGTCCGTCTGTCCGAAAATAGGCTTCCTGAGTCCCCCGATTCTCATTTCAAAGGAACGGGAGGAACGAGGAGTAATGGCTCCTAAAGGTGCAGTCGCCAGGAGGGTCGCGATAACCAGCTGCACGAAGACGAAGCCAAGGAAGAAGGCGAGTGCTTCTTCCTTAGTCCACGACCGTATCATCAAGGAGGAGACCGCTAGCAAGAAGGACGAGGAGGTACAGACAGGCGACGGCTGCTCGACGCCAAAAGCAGAGAGATACAAGATCCCGGTTGTAGGGACGTGCCCGCCTGCCCCAAAGAAGAGGAGGCCGAGGTGTCGGTCGCGGGGGAGGAGGCACAGGCCGTACTTTGCTTCCCCGGACATAGAGGTCTTCTTCTTGCATGCACTTGGAGGGATTTCAATTTGAATTTTTCTTTAATTTTTCTTTTGGAGGGGTTCTTTCTTGAAGTATGTGCTTTGGTTTTCTTTCTGTGGGTGTGTGTGAAAGATGACCAATCAAAAAAATCTAAACTTGGGGGGGTGTTGATGATGGTTGGTCTAGTCAAGACTACTCCCAACTTTATCTTGAATTGATATGTGGAAGTTATCCTCTTTTTTGGGTAGTGTTGAAGGTCGATTTAGGGTGATGAAGAAGATGACTGATCACTAAATTTTAGCTTGATGGCCCGGCCTTTGCTTGTTTGTTTTATGTACATATTCAACTTATCTGTAGTATAAAAATGTATATTGCTTCGTCTCCATAGTGTTGTTATGCCATGAGCTTTCATCGCTCTGTTCCCGTGAGAGAGAGAGACTCGAACTACGACAACGCATAGCTTGACTGTAACGAGAGTATCCCGAATGCATAATCAAACGTGTGTACGAAGGAAAACATCCCTAAGTGAAACCACACGTTCAGGTTGAGACCTAATTAGTTGTACAAAATCATTCTTCGGCGTATGGTGGTGAGCATAGTCATCCAGCTTGATCGGAGGCATGTATGAGATCATCCGACAAACTGAGACGTGGATGACAATGTTTTCAAGAGAGGACAGTAGTTACCATCCTCTTGAGACTGCTTCTTCCATGTCCCCGCGTGTTGCGGGAAACAATTCCATGTATCTGCTCCCTAAAGTCATTCTATCCTTGGACATGGCCGCCTTTGAATCTTCCTTGCTCATGAACTCCACGTAGGCATCCCCAGACGGCCCACCCTCTGAGTTCGTGGCAATATGCACCGACTCTTTGTTCAAGTCGAAATCCTTAAAGAAATCCAATATGTCATCCTTTCCCGCCGAGAATGGCAGCCCCCTCATGCGCAATATCCCCGTGTGTTCCATGGATTCCTTTCCCTCGTCGTGGGATTTCAATCTCGGGGCACTCCTCCGGGGAGAGCCACCGCGTGGGGTTGCGACTTCATTCGCAATTGCCTTGTAGTAATCCCGCCTCTTACTCCTGAAGACCTCGACATATCTCCTACACATGTTTTGCCTATTCCTCTGAAGGGCGAAATCAACCTGTAGGGGATATCCCAAAACACAGAATGCTTCTCCAGAGAATTTCCCATAATGAACGAAAAGCACGTAGACTATGTCGAGACCGTGGAAGAACTCTGCAATATCGATTTCCGTTCATTCAAATGAAAGGCCCCTAAGCCGGACAACAGGGAAAGGAGGGGCTGGATTGGAAGACTGATGTAGGCCACATATGGAGGAGCACCGTACATAAGGCTAGAACCAGGTGAGGATGCATAGTATGAAGGACCCTGATCAAATAAGCGCTGCCGTTTCGGACCCGTTTCGCATCCCTCTTCATTATCAAAATTTCTATTGATGTTCCTGATGATTTAAGAAGAGAGAAGGAAAGTCAGATGCAGATACTGAAATTAATGAGCCATGAGGACAGCCAAACGGTATTGAAATGGAAATCACATCTCAGTTTCTTGTCCCAACTTGAATCTAATAAATTCGACTGAATATATGCTATTTAAAATCAGGCATCAACAATTTCGCAGGCGCCACTGCATGATCTCCTCCTACAGGCTACAAGACCTTTCCCCGAACATTTCCACCATGCCATTCATCTTTCTAAGTCATAGACAAACAACATGGTACTGCTCCCTCGAGTCATGTGAAGGGATATACAATCTGGTTTCCTAAAACAGGAGGTCCTGTTTCTCATGTTGGGGTCCAAAAAGGTAAGAAATATCCAAAAAAAAAGGAATGATCTCCAAGATGCAATATGTTCCACACCACCCCTTGAGCACATATCGACATAGACCCCGAAACTAGGCAAAATAATTCACATCCCACTGTAAAGAAGCAATTCCAGCCACTATTTTCACACGAACACTGACCAAGGGGCGCTCTCGAGTTACTAAATTATCCCCCGAAGCAAACATTAT
The DNA here is from genome assembly GCA_029817715.1 of Melastoma dodecandrum. Lineage (NCBI taxonomy): Eukaryota > Viridiplantae > Streptophyta > Magnoliopsida > Myrtales > Melastomataceae > Melastoma > Melastoma dodecandrum. The sequence goes on along the minus strand of JARUPY010000533.1, from coordinate 4,658,960 downwards.
GAGGACGATCCACGTCACTACCCGCTTACTTTATCAACCAAACATCATAAAGAATACTACCAACTCCAATGGAACTCCTAGCGAGTGATCATCAATGGGAGTAACAAGAGATCACTTCCCAAAGCAACCACAGAAACGACTGGCGCGCACATCGAAACCCTAAATCAAACAACGAGAGGGCCAGATTAAATTAAGCCTCTCCAGGACAGACTCACCCTCTGTAGTAAATAGACATTGACGACCAATTAGCCGAATCAACAAGGCAGAGGGGAATCGTCGACTGCCCGATCCAAGAATGAGATTGGGGACGGGTCTGTGCACGGGCTTGAGCCGACAAAGGCCGGGCGTTCGGGCTTTTGATATTACATTAACAACTGCTTTTGCAAGAAATCCCTCCGCCCCCTCTCCTTCCATTCCGACCACATAAAAACCCAAGTAAAAATAAAATTCTTGCTTTGTCTTTGCCTTTCACGAAGATTCCAACTTCCCTAGAGAACGCACTTTCCCACCGGCCCAAGTTCATTGAATCTTTGACCATACCCATCTCTGTTTCTCACTTCCGTACTGTAAACTTCTCCCGACAACCCCGTAGGGTTCTGTAGTTTTTCTCAGCTGGGTAGTCCTCGGTTTCTTGAGATCTCTGCGAGAAACTGGTGAATCTGGGGGTTTGTTCTTCAAGGAGGAAATATGGTGGTGGCTTTGTCTGTTGTTACCTCCTCGGTGGTGGATTCTCTGAGGGCCGGTGGCGGCGGAACGGATTATTGCCGCCAACACTATCGTCACCATCATTGTCGTCGTCCTCGTCATAATCATCACGTAGTTCTGAGTAGGAGCCGAGGCGCAGTAGGGAGGAAGGGCGGAAAGCTCCAGCGGCCATGGTTGCCGGTGCTTGGGAGCCCTTTTTATGATTCCTGGCATGACTGGCGGCTCGAGCTCAGGGCATTATCCGAGGCAGCTTCGGTACCCCGGTGGTCGAAGAAGCGGCGACCGGACAGAGGCCTGGTGGTTGTTAATGAGATTGCAGGGCAGTATGAAGATAGTTTTGAGGATGTCAAAACGGTGAGGCCATCCGACAGGATGAACAGCCTGTTTTCAAATCATTTCCATTAACCGTCCATGGCTGCTTACATGATAATTTGCAGCAACTACTCAATTACTTTACTTACAAGGCAGTGCGGACCGTTCTCGGTCAGCTGTACGAAATGAATCCACAGAAGTATCGCTGGTTCTACGAGTACGTAGCTCTTTACACCAGAAGTGACTTTTGATCTGCTTACATGTGCATAGGTTTCAGATCAAAGATACTTTGTATTACCTCGTAAGCTTTGCTAATGTGTGCTGACAGCCAAACTGGCAGTAGTTGAACGAATTGCTACCAAGATCTGATTTTTTTGTTTCCTTTTGCCGTGATTGCTGCTCTGTTGTCCAGCTTTGTTGTAACTAACAAGCCTGGAGATGGAAAGAGATTCATCAGAATTCTGGGGAAGGTGAGTCCCTATGTTCTTGCAAATTGATACTTATCGAGACTAATTCATGCAAGTGAGGGACGATTTGGTTGTTATGTGTCAGGAGAGACAAGATCTTGCAGAAAGAGTAATGGTGACTCGGCTTCACCTCTACGGCAAGTGGGTCAAGGTGAGAAACTCGCTGGATTATTCCTTTATGACATGTGGAACAACAAATTTACCATGTCGATGCGGTGCAGAAATGCAACCACGCTGAAATATACCAAGAGATATCTGACGAGAACCTGGAGTTGATGCGGGAGAGGCTCCTGGAGACTGTTATTTGGCCTTCGGATGACACAAGCTCAGAGAATAATGGTTAGGGCGTTTTGGATTGATTGCTGCTGGTTGTTAGGCTATTGCTCTATCTGGTATTTTCTTCGAGGGAATGATAGTTGCAGCTGCAAATCTGCCTGTGTGAATAACATGTCTAGATTTATAGATGGAGACATGGGTGCATAATATCGTCACTTGCCGTCGTTTCTATTCAATGAGACAAAAGATGGCCATTGCGCAACGCTTTGGTGAACCTAATGGTAATCAGATGATCAGGCTCAAAATAATTTCCCTGAGATTCTTTCCAGTGCCCAGATGACCTTAATTTCGATGAGAAACCCATCTCCTTAATCTTCTCAATACTTCTGAATCCGGTAACAGGTTTTAACTACTCGAACTCATATACTTCCCATCGATTGTCTGGAACATATCCCACTTCCCTGATCGAGCATGTCATATAACGTAGTGTCTCATAAATTACATCAGATTCACGATGCGACCGATCTCCAGCCAGAAAGACATGCGTCTGGTTTTTCAGAACAATCCAGCTGATCCCCGGAGGTTTCCTTAGCCCTTTCTCCCAGAGCATTGTTCTCACATTTTGAACCTCTGACCACAGACCAGCGGCAGCATATATGTTCGAGAGCATAACATAATTCCCCTCGTTCAAAGGCTCCAGTTCAATCAGTTTCTGAAATGCAATTTTCACGAGCTTTGTCTCCATATGAACATGGCAGGCACTGAGGAAGGCTCTCCATATAGAAGCATCAGCTTCTATGGGCATTGAATTGATGAAGTTAAGGGCTTCATCTAAGTAGCCACCCCTTCCAAGAAGGTCGACAACACAACCATAGTGAATCAACTCTGGGTTTATCTTAAAGTGAAGGTGCATCGAGTAGAAAATCTGAAGTCCAACCTCTATAAGTCTGGAATGGCTACAAGCAGACAGGATGGACACAAAAGTTACTTCGTTAGGTCGTGTGCCCTCTTCCAACATTCTCTTGAAGGTAGCAATAGCGTCCTCTGCACGACCGTGCATTCCATACCCAGTAATCAATGAATTCCACGAGATAATGTCTTTTCTCTCTAATGTCTCAAAAATACTTTCGGCGTCCTTGAGACTACCACATTTCGAGTACATTGCTATCAGGGAATTGGCGAGGGGCAAGTCGGATCCGAGCGAGGGCTCCCTCCTTGTAACATAAGCATGTATGCACTGACCTAATGGAAGATCGGCTAAATAAATACAGGAGGAGAGTATATTCACAAGCGTGCTCGAGTTGGGCTCAACCTCAAGAACCATACGCTGGAAAAGCAAAAGAGCCTTGTGCGTCTGGTTGTTTCTTATGTAATTCACAATCATTGAATTCCATGAAATCACATCTTTGTTGGAGCAGCAATTGAATAAGGTTTCTGACCCAGCTTCATCACCGCAGTTCATATACATCTCTGTGAGAGCAGTGTTCAGGGGTTGATCAACTTCAAAACCATGTTTGATTGCGTATCCATGGATCGAACGACCAATGCTTGGTGATGATTCATCAACGCAACAGGAAAGAATCGATATCAGAGAGTGGGGATTGGGCTTAACTTCAGATATCAGCATCTCAACAAAGATTTCCCAGGCTTTGATCTTATGCTCCTTTGCTAAAGCAGAAATTAAGACATTCCAAGAAACTACGTCAGTCTCTTCAAGGTCCATGAATGACCTCTTGACAGTTTCTGCCGAATCCATCTCCGCATACATATTCAAAAGTGCGTTTCCCAGAGAGGTGTCAATCCTCATGCCAATTTTAGCGACATAAGCATGCAAGGATTTGCCAAGTCTCAAGCCGTCGGGTAAATCTTCACATAAGTACAACATTATGCTGATCGTCCTTTCATTTATTGTAACCCCTTGAGCTTGCATTCTCAAGAACAAAGAATGCGCTTTCTCGGCAAAGCCAGACTCGCTATATGCTAATAACAGTGAGTTCCATAAAGCAACATCGGGTTTGGAAACCAGCCAAAATACTCCATCAGCGGACTCTACAATTCGCAGCTGACCGTACATAGTCAACAGAGCATTTGCAACTCTCAAATCATTGCTAAAGCCGGACTTTAAAACCATTTGATGAAATTGCATCCCCAAAGCCAGAGAGCGAATCTCCATGGAAACTTGAATCACCACCAGCATCGTGATCAAATCGACCATGCCTCCACTGCAAAAGTGCAGCAGAAAAATCTCTAGAGCCTTCTCGTAGCTCCCGACCTCAAAGTAAGCACTGATCAATGCATTGAAACAGGCTGCATTCTGCACAGTCATCATGTCAAACACAATTCGAGAAGCATCCTCGTCGAAACTCGAGTAGAATCCAACCAGAGCTGTCATCACTTGGGGAAACTCATCAAGCATCCCATGTCTCAAACAATAACAATGTGCCGCCCGACCAATCCTCAACTCGAGCAGCTCTCTGCAGGCCAAGAGTAATGCCACGAGCGTCCGTGAATTCATCCTCACCCCTTCCGTCCCCATTCTAATCAACAATGACATAGCCTCACCATGCTCGCCGGCATCGACATACCCATGCGCCATTGCGTTCCACGCAACAACATCTCTTTCTCTCATTCCATCAAACAGACACCGGGCATTCCCTACTTTCCCACACTTGCAATAGAAATCAATCAGCGCCGTCGCGATGCGAAGGTCCTCAATCATCGCCGTACCCGAAACTGAGGAATGGACGACTTCCCCTAATTCAACCTCCTTCAACCTAGAGCAAGCCTTCAGGACCAGGGGCAACGCGGCGTTATCGGGAGAAATGCCCAGTGACCGCATATGGGCGTATGCCGCAAGGATCGACCGGTCGTCCTTGAGCTTCGCGTGGTGCTTGATGAGCAAGTTCCATTGCCTATCGAGTGCGGCCGCACTGCCGTAAGCCGGCCGAGGAGGGGGTTTCGGACAGCCTCGTGAGCCCAGCGCTGACAACATGGCCTTTGGGGAGTCCCGTAGGTGGACCGTTATTACAGTTACCTTTGACGGTCCAAAGACCGTGACCGGGGGTTATTCGGAGAAATATTTTGTCACGTTCACTTGTTACCGTCTGGGGTTTGGGTATAATGAAATACACATAGTTGTACATATATATATATAATAATTAAGTTTAGGAACCTTCTCACTGGTAATAAAAAATTTCGTCGATGGAAGAAAGCACACAGCGACGCTTTGGCCGAGTGGTTAAGGCGTGTGCCTGCTAAGTACATGGGGTTTCCCCGCGAGAGTTCGAATCTCTCAGGCGTCGCTTCTTCTCCATTTTTTCCCCTTTCAACATTTCTTCGTTTCTTCCTTTTGTTTTCCCCAACTTTGCTCCAAGTGAGATATATCGACTCAAAGAGGAGTTGAAAAGAAGGAAAAACAATCTCATTATTGATGTCAATGAGATTATGATTTCGGTTTGATGAACGATAACAAACCCCTTTTAGACAGATACCGAAGGGAGTTCGTTTGTTACATTATTAACAATGAGATAGTAATGAAAACTATACAAAAAAAGTTTCTTCTTCTCTTCTTTTCCTTTACATCCATCAAACCCAACTAATTACACACAACACCCAACCCAACCCCACATGAACTAACTTTTGTGTGTGTTTTTGTATTTTTTAGATTTCATCTTTTGTGGATCGACAACCGTTTAATCTGATTTTCCCAATCTCCTTTTCTTTTTATTCTACTTCCAAATTATTACACTTCAAGAATTGATTTACGATTCCCTAAAGGAAAAAAAAAATAAGGGAATAAAATTTGAAATCTCTTTGTGTAAATGAAAAACAAAAAAGGAAGTATTAAAAATGGGATTTTATTTATTTTTTTTTTCATTTTATTTTTCTTTACTGACAATGAAAATCAGGAAATGGGAATGAGGAGAAGGAGACATCTTTCATGAGTTCCTCTAAATCCCATTCCCCGATTTTAATGTCTTCCCCATTTATAATCTGATTATTATTGTTCCAGAAGTTTCCAGACCCAATTTCAGAAATAAATGTGTTGCCTATTTTACTATAGTTGTTGTCAAAGTTATTGTTCATGTCGTTTATGTTGTAAATGTTGATGTTGTTGTTGTTAAGTGTGTTAAGGTTGTCGGTGACCTTACTCTCCTCTGCCTTAACGTAAACTCCCTCCAAGCTTACGCTCTCCAGTAACGGTGGGATTAGCATTTCCGTCCCGAAGTCGCTGCTTTCGACCAAAAACTGGGGCCCCCCTCCTCCGTGGTAGCTACCGTCTGCATACCCGGTTTGTTGATTGAGCGGAGTAGGGTCGATCACGTAGTTTAGGATCAAGCTCTGGACCGACGGTGATGACAGTGCCGATAGATCTGGATCTGTTAGGAATGGTGTGGACCCTTGCTCGTGTAATGAAACGTTGAACCCTAGACCCACCGTGTTGACATCCTTGTGGCCTGTCGACGAGGAGTCGCTGGCGTTTGGGGATGATTCGGAGGACATGTTCTTCAGTCTCTTCTTTATCGTCGAGTTCCAGAAGTTCTTGATCTCGTTGTCCGTCCTGCCAGGAAGACGCGCCGCGATCTGCGACCACCTAAACACGTCACACGAACTATTAACTCCAGGGTCTTAATCTTTGAAAATAATAGATTAATATAAAGCATATGTTGAGTGCATTGAACTCAAAGCTTAAGAAATTAACATCAGAAGCGACCCGAAGACCAGCATGTCCTTTTCATATCAACTCTTCTATTACAAAAAGTATTAATGTCAAAACCCTATGATTTGATATGATACGGACCCAATCATAGGACAAACCGATTTGATTCCTTCCTTAAATGACACTCCTAAACATGCTTACCAATGATTGATTTGATAGTATTTACCCGTGTATTACTTGGATATTCTTGGCTCGCATAATGTTGTAAAATCGTATGTCATCACCTAAGTGACCGGGGTTAGAATTAGACCATGAACGGACATGAGTCGCTAAGTTGTCGGGAATCGTTTCAACAACAGTAAGATGGTAGGAAATGAGGAAACAAACCTGTTGCCAAGAAGGGAATGGAAGCGGATGATGAGCTCTTCCTCCTGAGGCGAGAAAGCGCCCCGCTTAAGATCAGGCCTTAGGTAGTTGATCCACCGGAGGCGGCAACTCTTGCCGCACCTCTGCAGCCCGGCGTTCCTTGCGACATCACTCCAACAACCTTGACCATTGCTCAGCATGTAGTTCACGAGCTTGTCGTCTTCCTCGGGCGACCAAAGGCCCTTCCTCAGCTTGCTGTCGCCTACGTTGTTGTCGGCTTTCGCCGAGGAATTCTTGAGATCGGGCTTCCTCATTCTCGGGGTGTTTTCTGTGTTCGAGGGAGGAGGGAGAGGAGCTTCTTTCGGGTGCCGAAACTGGGGTGGATGTGGACGGATGGGATAGGGTTTTATAGGAGGAGGATGGGAGGGATGTAAAAGAGAAAGGAAAAGGAAGGCTTCATGAAGTGGGAAACTTAGTGATGATGATTACTGATTATGATGACGGTGATAGTTGGAACAAGAGAATCGTATTAAGTTGTTGGATCTTCGCCTTTTTTCACGAGATGGTCTATTTCATTAATACCAGAAACGCTAACGCCGTGATGTCAGTAAGGTCTCAGCCGAACCATCTGGACGCGGGTGGAGAGGATCACTAAGTTATCTATGTGAAGAGGCAAGCACTGCTATATACATTCTCTGTGTCATGCATATACAACTTCATCTCCGGTTTCGTAAACACCCCGATTGCGCACGGCGTCACGTCAAAACGTCACTGAAACTGAAGCTCGTCCTCAAGGTTCATAGGCAGGAGGGGGGGGGGGGGCACATAAGTGAGAGGGTGAGGGTTTTGCTTGAGAAATAGGGAAGGGGGGTGGTGGTGGTTGACGGGTCTGGATACAAAACGGTTTAGACAAAGGACAATTGGAGAAAGAGAAAGGAAACACCCACAAAAAAAGTTGCCTTCTTGTCTTTGACTCCAATTACACACGAAAGGCACACCTTTTCCGTTTTTCTCTCTTTCTCTTCTCAGGACATTCCTTCAAGAGGAAAATGTATAATGTAATCATGTATGTTACAATATGACATAAAAAAATCGCTACGCATTTAGATGAGAGTCGCAGAATATTAATTTACATTACGGTTCTCATCCACGAAAGTTTGTCAGTCTTTCGTCCAAATAGGATTTTACTTCACTCTCAAGTCAGTAATCATTTCCATATCAAGAATAAGTAAGCGAAAGGAGATGGAAGGGAAGAGAAAGTGAATAGAAACAACCCGCCCCCAACACACACGTCATCTACAACCAAACAAAACCCAAAGAACCAAGAAGAAACAAATCGAAAGAGGATGGTTTTGGAACACGAGAGAAAAGAAAAAGAGTACAACCCCCACTCCCTTTACTCTCTCTTCCTTTTGCTTACAATTCACATCATCACCTCGTTCTCTCCTCTCTCTATCTAGCTATCTATCATCCCTCCAGCTCATGAAACGACACGTGGGGTTCAAGTTAACACATATTATAAACAGTAACCTCCTTAAATCCACATCATAATGTCTGTTGGTTTGGTTCAGTCCCCACCCCTTCTCGTTGAAATCCCAACTTGGTCTGGGATCCCACCACCATCATCACATCATATCACCATTTATTATCTGTTTCCAATGATAATAACCAGCTTTTTAGCCTACTTGTCTTTTCTCCTGCAGAGAAGAAGGGGGAAAAGAAAAGAGCACCTCCTTTATTCGAACGATGGCCCAAATGCTTAAGTTTATATATATTAAAAAAAAAGGCAAAAATCCCCATTTCGTTGCATGAAAGACATAGAAGCAATTCAATTCCTAATAAAATATATATTATGATATATTTATATATCCGTAAGTTGGAAGCAAGAGAGGGGGAGGGAGGGAGGGAAGGGGGGGGGATATTCAGGGTCTACCGCTAGAAACACAAGAGGGGGTGGGATGGATTATATAACCTAAGGAAAATGAGATGCCAATGAAGATTTGATTTAACATTTATACAATTTATTACGAATAATAACGAGGCTTATTTACGTCTTAAGTAAGGCGAATAGATATGGGGTTTTGACTTTTCTTTTATCATTATTTAGAGTACGAAACAAAAGGCCTATGATACACCCAAAAAACGTGTGCCTTTTGCTTTGCAATCCGTACAAAAAATGGATGTATGTACACGTCAGGCTTTTAAGTTTCAAAACCACGACAAAAGAACAGGGGAAGGTGGAGAATGGGAAAACCTGGGAAGCATTTGCGGCAACCTTTGTCAAGTTGTCCGAAAAGGCTTTGCTTGGGTTGGGAGGCACACTGTTTTCAACTCCCTCAAGCTTAATCGCCTTTACTGACAAGCAAAACCATTGAGCCACCCCACACCAGCTGCCCACAAAGCTTTAACTCTCTATATATATTCTTCAGACAGACAACCTTGGTATTCAAATAACACCAAACCAAGAATATTGCAGAAGGACTTGGATATAATAAGGTTCAGGGATATGATGTCAGTTCAAAATTCAAGCTCCCCTAAAAGAGAGTCGGTCATAAGCAAATAAAAACATCCCCCCCCCCAATCAAGAAACAAACAGAACTTTTATGACGCCGATACCCAATGCAAGGCAGCTGCCGACGATTGCTCTTGCAGACTTCGATCCCCCACCTGAAATTATTAACCAACAACTCAGATTAGAATGCCCAAGAAATGGGTTCAGATATTGTGAATTGAACATATAGAATGTCGGTGGTGAAAGGGGGCACATACCGGTTGCGTTGACATGGTCACCGCCGTTGAGTTTTTCCAATCGAGCGTTTACCGGAAAACAAGTGCTTGGGTTTGAGAGAAGGAATGACCCTATCTGCCTCTCCCCTGCGGGCTTCCTTGTTTCTCTGCTTAACAGCCTTCTTGCTGATTTTGATCGCCTTCTTCTTTTGAGCAGTGTCCTTGAAGCCGTCTCCGGGAACGGCTTCCGTTGGTGGCCTTGACCTGGACCTCGAGCGAGAAATAGAGCGTGCCCGCAGCTTCTTGTTTGGCTGATCGTCATCAACATCCATGGCCTCAACCCTGTCAGTTGACCTCTCCCTCTTACGTCCCCTTGAGAGAGACCTACTACGGGCACGACTGACTGCTGCCGTGGGGTCCAGCCCTAGCTTCGATAGCTCCCTTCCCATCCTCTTTGTTGTGAACTGCCCGTCCTTATCGAATTTCCTAGGCACAATCGGCCGGCTTTCAGCAGTGCTCTTCTTGATCCTGTGCTCCCGAACAAGCAAACTCTTCTTCCTTCTGATTTCAGCCAACGCCTTCTGCTCTTCTGGTGTCAATTCGTTTCCGTCCATCTCAAAGTATGCATCCTCCTCCTCCTCACGCAGTCCCTCTTCCCTTTCCAGCTCTTCCAGCCTCATTAAAATGTCGGCGTCTATGAAGTCAGCAACATTATGACCATCAAGAATCTCCGGGATAGCATCTTCTTTCCAATCGTCATTTGCAAGGATGTAGTGCTTCTTCAGACTCGCCGAGTACACACCAGCACCACCATTTTCATTCTCCAGATCCTTCTCAGTTTTCCTCTTTTCCACATCAGCAGCTTGCTTCGCCCTGGCTTCCAATACGGCCTCAGGAATGCATGGAGGTCTCTCTTTCTGGTCTCGAGGCTTAGGAATTGCAACATGAAACCTGTTTAGACAGTCATTAATCTTCTTGGATTTCATCTTAATTTCCACTCTTTGGTTGAGTAGCCTCTCACAAGCTGCATTCTTCACGGAAATCACACCATCCTCAGTCAGAGTGCTCATGGTAAGCAGCACTCCTTCATCACTTGTCGGTTCCCCTCCCTGACCGGCCACAGTTTTCATAGCTTCTGATTTCATATCCATCACCAACTTCATATCCTCTTCAGACAGACCCTCCAGTGGCTGCAAATCAGTCTTGTTACAGACTATGATCAAGGGCTTGTTCATGAACAGAGACTTAATGCTGTGGAAAAGTGCCGCCTGCTGAGCTATGCTATAACCACAGGATCCGGAGATATCCAAGAAGAAAAGCACAGCAGCACGAAGATTGGCCAAAGCAGTGATGCTACACATCTCAATAATGTTACGGTCCTCAAGCGGACGGTCCAAAATGCCAGGGGTATCAATCACCTGGTACCTGAGATACTTGTAATCAGTGTGACCGACAAATAGCGACTTAGTCGTGAAAGCATAGGGTTGCACGTCCACGTCCGCCCTTGTGATCTTGTTAATAAAAGAGCTCTTGCCTACATTTGGGTACCCGCAGATCAAGATCGTCCGGGTATTCGGATCAATCGAAGGCAACCTTGCCATATGCTGCCTAATCTGCTCCAAGTAAGCCAAGCTGGGACCTATCCTCTTGATGACGGTGCACATACGACCGAGGGCCGCAACCTTCAGTGCCTTGCAACGGTACAAGGAGTCCCCATACTTCAACAACTTGACGTAGTCCTTGGCAATCTTCGATATGAGATTCCTCGCGGTGTTGACCTGTCCCAGCGCCAGCTTATAATGATCCTTGTTGTAAAGCACATTCAGGAGGTCGCCGTAGAAAGGATGTATGTCGTCCAGCCTAGGGAATTCATCAATGATGGTCGAGAGCTTCTCATGGAAATTCTGCTGCGTATACTTCACCTTGCGCATGTAAAACTGACGCAGCCGGGATATGGCATATCCTTTATGGACTACGGTCGGCGTCTGACGCTGAGTACGGGAAAGGATGATATCGATGAAGTCCTTCCCATTAGGAACTATCGTAATCTTCTTGAAGTTGTACTGAACCATCTCTTAATTCTTCTGCACCAAAGAAGGGATGAAACAAAGCTCTGATCAGTCTCAGATGATTGGCGGAAACAACAGAACCGGAAAAAAAATTCAGATCACACACTAAAAAGGATAAAAAAAATTAGGAATGACACAACAGCCAACACGGCCACCACTACGAGCCCTACTCGGACCAAAATCTATGCAGGAAAGCTAACAAAACAAAGCGAAAAAAGCCGTACGGATGAAGATTGCCGAACGAAAACCGCTTTTCCTTCGATTGGATGGAACGAAGATCGCCGGTAGACAAGAGGTGGCCCGGAGAGGAAGGACAGCGGCGGTTGAAGACGGAGCCGCCCGGGGTTCTACGAGGGGCGGCTGCTGTCGTGCTCTAAGTAGCGAAACGGGGAGGTTAGGGTTTTTTTGTTGTTAGATGAGATGAACCGAAACCCCAATATCATTGTTCTTGGGTCATTTATTGGGCTCCATATAATGGGCCTACAGGTACATGTTGTATTGGGCTAGTTGATGGGTTTATGATTCCTGGCCCTGGTCCGTTTGTTGATCTTTCTTTAAATAAATAAATAAATTAGAATTAAAAATATTTAATTGAGATGGTAAACCAGAGAGAATTGTCGAGGCGGGCATATCTCCCTATGATATTTCCTCCCTCGCAGTTGCAGTCCATAAAGCTGAGCTTTGTTCCCGAGTTCTATTAGTTTGAAAAATATTTCTGAATTTACGGTCGAAATTTTCAAAATTCATACATTACAGTCCTGCACTAAAACTCATAAAGTTCGTCTCTACACTTAGATATTTTTCTTCATTTCTTTTTATTATATTTTAAAGGAAAATTGACTGGAGTGAGAAGACGGACAGATGGGAAAAGACAGGGGGACGGAAGGGGAGACTAGAATGGGACAATCAATTATTTTTTAATATAATAGGAAGTCGAATTATAAGAGTTTGAGTTCGTGAACGTAAATTAGGAATTTTGAAAGTTTATACCTTAAATTTAAAAATATTTTTCGAACTAACGATATTTTTGGAAATAAAGTTCCCATAAAGCTGCCTTGGATACCTTTTGTTGTCTTCACTAGTCTAATTTTGTCGAACTTAAGGTCAGATTAATAAATGCTGTTGGCAATTTCCCATATTGCATTTGGGGAAATTATTAAAAATGGGGCGGAGAAAAACAAGACTCGTAAATAAAAAACGAGTGGTGATATGCTAATATTACCAAATAATAATGTGGAGATGAGACGGTATCTTTCTTGATGGAGACCACGTTATTGTATTCCATGCAAACCATGCGGAACAAGTTATATACTTCATGGCTTAGGAAAAAGGTGGTAAGATAAGACGTAGCGGCCGGTTGGTACGATACCGTCACTTGTTCGTGTCATGATGTTTATGTAATAATAAGAGATGGCCAAGTGGTCTAAGGCCCAAGAAAGTGTCAGGATGGCCTAAGGCGCCACACTCAAGTGGGTTCAAATCCCACTTGTGAAAATTTTTCATTTTCCTGGGAATTTTATTATTTCAACTTCTAAAAATTAAAGTACATTTTGCCTCCCGAAGTGGCATCGTTCCTTTCTTTAGTGTACTTCTTTCTGATAAAAATCACACTCTTGCTGAAAATGAGGAAACAAGCTCTGAATTACTTAAAAATGATGATAGACCCCACGGTGGCTCGGAGTACTAAGTAGCAGCATGGCATCAGCCGGCGACTTCATGGCCCTGGTGGTGCTGATGATTTAGTAGTAGGGAGGAGGCGGCGGGGATTTGTAAACGTAGGGAGGTGGAGGTGATGGGGATGGCGGTGGCGGGGACTTGTAAATGTAAGGTGGTGGCGGGGATGGGGAAGGAGGTGGCGGGGACTTGTAGACATATGGTGGGGGTGGGGAAGGTGAGGGTGGCGGAGGGGACTTGTACACATAAGGGGGAGGGGGTGAAGGGGAGGGGGGGGGAGGAGACTTGTACACGTACGGCGGAGGTGGCGAGGGAGATGGTGGGGGTGGAGACTTGTACACGTAAGGAGGTGGAGGTGACGGCGAGGGAGGAGGTGGTGACTTATAGACGTAGGGTGGTGGCGGGGAAGGTGAGGGAGGAGGTGGGGACTTGTAGACGTAGGGCGGCGGCGGGGAAGGTGATGGTGGTGGAGGTGACTTGTACACGTAGGGAGGTGGCGGGGCAGGTGATGGGGGAGGAGGGGACTTGTACACGTAGGGAGGAGGAGGTGAAGGGGACGGTGGCGGAGGAGACTTGTACAAGTATGGAGGAGGAGGTGAAGGGGACGGTGGTGGAGGAGACTTGTACACGTATGGAGGAGGAGGGGAAGGTGATGGGGGTGGCGGGGACTTGTAGACGTATGGAGGGGGAGGGGAAGGTGATGGGGGTGGCGGGGACTTGTAGACGTATGGAGGGGGAGGGGAAGGTGATGGGGGTGGCGGGGACTTGTACACGTATGGAGGGGGAGGCGAAGGTGATGGGGGTGGCGGGGACTTGTACATGTATGGAGGAGGAGGCGACGGGGATGGTGGTGGCGGGGACTTGTACATGTATGGAGGAGGAGGCGAAGGTGATGGGGGTGGTGGGGACTTGTACACGTAAGGAGGGGGAGGCGATGGAGAAGGAGGTGGAGGGGAGCTGTAATGGTAAGGAGGAGGCGGGGAAGAGTAGGCATAAGGCTCATACTCACCCACGGCAACAGAAGCAAGGAGGAAGAACAGTACGGCGTGGATCGACCGGGGCGAACCCCCCGGCCTTAGAGGGCTAGCCATGGTAGTCGATCACTGGTAAGAAGTGAAGGGGGTGAGGGGTTTCTGATGGATGGTGTTGGGGGTGTTTAGGCCCTCCCTATATATAGGGGTGAAGCTTCATTGTTTAAAGAATTAATCAAAGGGAGATTAATAGGACTAAACAGGCTGGATACACGACTTCTCCTCATCGAACTTGTCTGATATCTCAGTCTTTTCACTCTTGAGCAGGTCAATTCGAAGTAGTAGGTAAGGTCTAATTATTATTATTATTATTATTATTATTATTATTATTATTATTATTATTATTATTATTATTATTATTATTATTATTATCATCATCATCAATCAAAATATCAATCAAAATTAAGGTCTTTGGTCATTTCATCCTACCTAATATTTTGGAAAAATCAGGATTCATTGTCCAAATTCCGTCTCAATCGTTTCGTTGTGATAAATCGCACCACTCATTGATAAATAATAAACAAATCACACACTATCCAAAAAGAACGCGTCTGATGGGGAGCCTGGAAGGTCCCATCCATTTTTATTATTACTTGTTACTTTTTTTTTCAAAAAACCAGTTTGTTGTGTAATAAAATAGTGAAAGTCAAAACTGTGTGGATCGATGTAAAAATGTGTATGCGGAAGCTGTCTTTGAAGACTTGGCTTCCGCCCCCGACTTATCTTCCTGAATAAATATGATAATAATGAAGATTGGACTGTTTCGAGGAGTTTGCCTAAAAATTTGAACATTTCACTTAGAATTCGTCTACGATCGAAATAAACAAGGCAATAAAGAATAATTCATATAACAGATGCTGTATATGAGCTGGATATCTTTTTCCTTCCTTCATGTCATTCCCGAAGCCTAGAGGCTCAAAACCAAGCAAAAACTTAAGTTATGATCAGCCGGGGGAGGCGATAATTTCAAGCTACGCCAAAGTGTTGTATTTGGGTAGGGTTAGGGTTGGGTGTGTGGATGCTCTGCGACATAATCTCAGTCGCAAATGGCGACTTACATAATTTTGCAGACTCAAATCATCAAAGTTATTAGGAGCCAAAAGGAGGGGTGGGTAGGCCACCCACCACTCACTTCATTACTCAAAATAAAAAATTTCATCTTAATTCGATCTCCCATCCCATCATTATTTAAGGAGTCCCTAATTAGGAAGATAAATAAATAAATAAATAACATGTTAGGGCGATCGAGGGCTATGTTTTCCATAGGGGATGATTTCGTATGGACCTTTAAACGAAAAAATAAATGGCAGAATAAGCGAGTGGCTCCTAATTTTATTTACTTTTATCTCCTGTCTCGTATTACTTCTAAACTCAAAAAATGTCGAGTTAAATGTGAGTTTAGTGTGTTTTTTCTTAAATGTTTTTCATGTGTTTCTCTTTCAGTTAATCTCGCGGTTTAAGTAAAAAAAAAAAAATGAGACCCGGCGGTCGTCTTCTAATAATCCCTCTAAGATCTCCCAACAGCTGTGAGTGGAGTTAAACACTTGTGATTCATAATGAATGCGCTTAATTAATTCCCACATTATTGACACGGAGTTTATGCCAGTAATATTCGAGCTTTCTCTTAGCTAAAGAATGTATTATGATATTTTGTTATTGAGGAAATCAAGAACACTAAATCTCACTCCTCGTGGGCTTGACTGTTCAAAACGAAGTTTTAAGACTGGCCGGTGTTAAAAAATTAATAGGAATAGTAACTCATAAGTGTTGTTAGTTAGTTAACATATCTGTGAACCAAAAACTTTGATCTGCGAAAGATTTGGAAATGAATTTTTTAAAAAATTTTAGAAATTTTAGTCGTGCTGTGTTAAATCAAATATAATTAAAATTTTTAAATAGAACATAATTCTACGGTCACGAAATTCAAAGTTTTCCCACCCAAAATTGCATAAATACAATAATCTCTTCCACCTAAAGAAAAAGGCCTCGATCATGCATGCATGCGTCGATATTACAGAAATATTAATGGCTGCCTTTTTTTTTTCTTTAAGTGTTTCACGTCAATTTTCACGTGTTTACGAAAATTAGTCCATTATACGACTTCCTTACGCAACGGGCCAACGAGTTTCCCCTCTAGACATTCCAAAACATTGTTCAAACATTAGCATTAAATTTTCTTCACTCGGCATTTTCCTTGGTTTTATTTAAAAATGACAACGATTGATACCTAAAGTATCATTAGCAAAAATAATATATCACATCTTTCGCTGCAAACTGGATTCCACCAGAAGTTTCAATAACTCAATTCTAACACGACGAACCCCACATTGATCGACCCCATCGTCTTCGTCTTAAAATCTTACGTGAATACTAATAATTTTATCGAGAAATACGAGAGTAACAGACGCCTTTTGAACTGTCATGACTTCTCGTCATCGATAACATCAACATGTTAACAAATTATGATGCGACCATACCTAAAATCATTTCCCAAACATGATATATCTCATCAGTTTAATATGCTAGCGAATTCTTACACGTTTTGGTTTAACCTTGATGGGTTCATCGAGGTGTGCCAGAAAAACTCGGTGGGATTTGGCCCGTAAACACTTTGTAGGAGAAGCGAGCAAGATGTTCCCAAAGTAAAAAAGAATTAGGCGTACGCGTACCAAACAATTGGTGTTGATTTGAAAAAGCTTTACCACTAATTTTAAACCCTCGAGTGATTTTGAGATGAGTTAGGCATCTCACCAACCCCAAATTCCACAAGTCCCGAATAATCATTACCTCCGAAATGGCTAACAGAATACCTGTCCATATTTCCATCCCTTGTAATGAAAACAAGCGTGTTTACATGGCAAAAATTTTGGGCTTAATAATAAGAAATCATAAGTCCAAGTCCACTTTTATTGGAGCTCGCCAGGGAAGTACTAAGTCTACAAAGGACTGTCGGTGTTAAGTTTACGAGAGTCAAGTCTACGAGAGTCAAGTCTACGAGGGTTAAGTCTACGGAGTCAAGTCTACGAGGGTCAAGTCTACGGGGTTAAGTCTACGAGGGTCTAAGTCTACGAGGACCCACGTCTACGAGGGTCAAGTCTACGGGGTCAAGTCTACGAGGATCATAAAAGATCTTGACTCTGAGATTTTTGGGAAGAAGATTATGGGGCCACGTTCCCATTTGGAAAGATCTTCATATGGAGAAAATCTGGGGATTTGATTTAATTAATTTAATATAAGAAAGAGAAGTGGTTAAGTTGGATAAAAGCCACGATCAGATTGTTATCAAGATTTTAGGGAGTTGATTGAGAGGGACACGACCTTCAAAATATCCTAAGAACGTGTCAGACGTGCTAAGCATCCTAAACACTACGAGTCTCAATATAAAAGGGAGAAGACCCTCTTGGAAAAAATCACGATCAATCAGCCAAACACAAGTTTTGCATTGCTCGTCACCCTTAGTTTAGTAGATACCTCGGCCTGGGTTTATTGGGTCATCCTTCCAACAGTGGAGTGAGCAACCGTAGCTCCGTTGATCAACCTTCCGCCAGCACTCCCGTCGTCGAGACGAGCAGCCGTAGTCTCGACACCCAGCTTCCACCATCGCCTCCACCGTCGGGACGAGCAACCGTAGTTCCGGCGATCATCCTCCGCCTGCATCTCCGCCACCAAGGTGTTAATCCGAGGCTTTAGCATCCACATCCGACATCCGCCAGACTCTGCTTCACGGGGCGCAAGTCTACAGCGCACTGTACCGAGTCTACAGCGTCAGCAGTGACGTCAGCACCAGGTCTACGTTTCGCGACAACGAGTCTACAGCGTCAGCAGTGACGTCAGCTCCAGTCGCACCTCCAGCAGCGAGTCTACATCGCCTCCGTCATCCATACCACCGTTTTTTCCTTCATTTTTATGGCTGTAAGCATTCGTTTCTTCTTTTAAAACTTTGAACTTGTAACAGCCGTATTATTTATCATTGAAATTCATCTTTCTGGCGACCACATACAATTCCATGTGAGTCCAATTGCCAAATATTTCCGACGTGGTCCGTTTCCTACGCGAACACGTCTTTGGCGACCACAGTAGGAGCCGAGTTAATACTCACATGGCAAAGAATACCAGGAGTTGGGTTAATCGCGACCCTCCACCTCCATTAAATGGAGATGGTCAGAATATAGTAGGATACGCAAAGGAGGAGACCGCGGCTCTAGGAAGCCAAGTGGCTATAACTCAACACTCTTTCGGGGCACATACTCAACCCACTAGGCTTGAGTTCTATAAAGAATTTAATGATACGAAAAACTTGATGGACAGGCGTTTCACTAGGCTATAAGACTATATAATTAAGATACTGGAGCAAATCAGTGCCTTAAACCGGCCAAGCGCCGCTGCAAAGCCAAAAAACTGGGGAAGGACTCGTGACGAGTCTACGAAAATGATCAGTCTTGACCATGTCTACGACAACGACGATGTAGATTGGGACGAGTATACTCATAAAGCCAATAGAGCCAGGCAGCCCAGCTCTTTCGTCCCGGCACAAGTTTTCGAAAACTTTACTTATGAGGGCTTCAAAATAAATGAGTATGCGAACAATGCTCATTTATATCGACGAAGAGAGAGTTTTCATACGGAACCTTCCGTCGAGGGTTATATCCCCACTCCCGAACCTCCCGTAACAAATTATTCATTCGTACCAAAAACACCCACGGAGGAGTACGTGCCCATAACAACATCTCCTATTGATGTAGATGTCAGAATAAACCCGTCGCTAGAGGTTGATAAAGTTAAGCAATTTGGTCTGCCAACCCTTAAAGATGTTGGGGTACAAGTGGTAGAACAAGTTATGCCAAATTATGTGCGTGTAATCGACGTCCAACCATTAAAAAATGAAATTACAATTCATACTTTCCAACCAGAGGTTAACTTCGTAGAAAACCATGAAATTCCCGAGCATGAACTATGGGCACCTGGAGAAACAATAATGGCCAACCCATTATTATGGTGCCACTTGCCCTTTGACCCGGGTTGCTTGCAACACGATTTAAGACAACGCCTTGCACAACAAAATAAGTACATGGACATAGTGATCCAACCTACACGGGCTAATAGAGTTTGGCAAATACCATGGGATCACGCAATTTGGCGTTAGGTTTTAAATCCCCAAAGTTCCTTTCGTTTTAAGTTTCTTTGTTCGTAAACTAAACCACTTCACAATGCTAGGTTAGACTCTCAGCTAAGATCGTCTCACCCTAAGAGGGGGGCTTATGTTGACATGGCAAAAATCTTGAGCATAATTATAAGAAATCATAAGTCCAAGCCCACTTTTATGTGAGCTCGCAAGGGAAGTACTAAGTCTACAAAGGACTGTCGGTGTTAACTCTACGAGAGTCAAGTCTACGAGGGTCAAGTCTACGAGGGTCAAGTCTACGAGGGTCAAGTCTACGGGGTTAAGTCTACGAGGGTCTAAGTCTACGAGGACCCACGTCTACGAGGGTCAAGTCTACGGGGTCAAGTCTACGAGGATCAGAAAAGATCTTGACTCTGAGATTTTTGGGAAGAAGATTATGGGGCCACGTTCCCATTTGGAAAGATCTTCATATGGAGAAAATCTGGGGATTTGATTTAATTAATTTAATATAAGAAAGAGAAGTGGTTAAGTTGGATAAAAGCCACGATCAGATTGTTACCAAGATTTTAGGGAGTTGATCGAGAGGGACACGACCTTCAAATTATCCTAAGAACGTGTCAGACGTGCTAAGCATCCTGAACACCACGAATCTCAATATAAAAGTGAGAATACCCTCTTGGAAAAAATCACGATCAATCAGCCAAACACAAGCTTTGCAATCACCCTTAGTTTAGTAGATACCTCGGCCTGGGTTTATTGGGTCATCCTTCCAACAGCGGAGTGAGCAACCGTAGCTCCGTTGATCAACCTTCCGCCAGCACTCCCGTCGTCGAGACGAGCAGCCGTAGTCTCGACACCCAGCTTCCACCATCGCCTCCACCGTCGGGACGAGCAACCGTAGTTCCGGCGATCATCCTCCGCCTGCATCTCCGCCACCAAGGTGTTCATCCGAGGCCTTAGCATCCACATCCGACATCCGCCAGACTCTGCTTCACGGGGCGCAAGTCTACAGCGCACTGTACCGAGTCTACAGCGTCAGCAGTGACGTCAGCACCAGGTCTACGTTTCGCGACAACGAGTCTACAGCGTCAGCAGTGACGTCAGCTCCAGTCGCACCTCCAGCAGCGAGTCTACATCGCCTCCGTCATCCATACCACCGTTTTTTCCTTCATTTTTATGGCTGTAAGCATTCGTTTCTTCTTTTAAAACTTTGAACTTGTAACAGCCGTATTATTTATCATTGAAATTCATCTTTCTGGCGACCACATACAATTCCCTGTGAGTCCAATTGCCAAATATTTTCGACGTGGTCCGTTTCCTACGCGAACAAAGTGTTCAAAAAATACTCCTAGTTTAGATTAATTTAAAACTCATATAGCTAAATGGAATTTCTTAAGAACTAGGGCGAAATGTCATGTTATTTGGCTGGTAAGGTCTGACTAATCCAGCCAGTTTTTATTTAGCGCAAGAGACCACGGGGATGGAATTGGGCCCAGAGGATGGATAACTGATCATAGAATGGGCCTATCAGTCCAGGCCCATTCCCCAGTCATCTTTTCCTCCACTTGAGGTGGTCCTAGCCCAGCCAAGCACGCACAACGACAAGTATACGCCCAAGGAAGTCGTTGACCAGAAGAACAAGAAGATGGTTGAAGCAAGGTTGGGAACTGACAAGTATAGTGAGTTTTTAGGAACTAAGAACCAATCATATCATATCACTCGGGTGGATCGTATGATAGTAATCGTGCAAGTTGGATGGCAGGGGGGTTGGATGTTGTTTCCATCAGGAGCCCGTGCGTGTTGGGAGAGAACGTGTTGGTTAATGATGAATAATATCCCATTGCATCATCATCTCTCTCACCCTTTCTCTTTTCGTGTAAAGTCAGTAGTGGGCGGAGGGTAAAGCTTGGGTGCAGTCTGTCAAGCCCATTATTAATGGGTGCATTCTCCATTCTCCTTACCCACCCACGTGAGTGGGAGGGGAGAAGAAGAGACTCGTTGTTGCTCATTTCAGATTTTACGGATTTAATTTTTAAATTTTTGGGGGTGTCTTATGGCCGACAAGGTGGTCATCCCATCATCATCATCATCGTACTACTTACTACTACTACTACTAATCCCCATCTTTTTTAACCCAACTTACTTAAACACCCGCAAACTTGGATTCCCCCCGGTTTTCCTTGGGTTTAAGTTAAATTCTAAACTACCCTTTTTTTATTGATAATTTAAATATTAAGAAAATTTGAGGAGCCCCCTTCACTTTGTGAATCTTTGTTGCATAAATGCACTCGTGGGGGGGGAAGGACCGTTCCGATCGGATAGGCATATAGAGGCATTGGGATAAATAATGCAAATCATCAGCCGTAACCCTATTCGACCTTATTATCACTATAATTCATCCAAAATTATTGCAAACCCCCCTATAAATCTTTTTGGACGCTCGATGCAAATAATGAACACCCCCCTTTCTTTTAATGCCACCCTAAAAAGCGTCTCTGTGGCGGTCCTACGTATACAATAATAATGATAATAATAATCGTAAAACAATTATGTAACTGTGGTTCAAATACCCTCTCTACATATTCATATTCTTTTTAATCCAATTTTTTTCCTTATCGGTGGTCTTATTCACGCATGTGACTACCTAACGAGACTATATTTATGTTTTAGGAGACTATTTAGAGTAGGCGGGAAGTCTTTCTGGATTTACTATGCTTTTTTGTTCTTGCTTCACGGGAAAACGTAACGATGTTGTTCAGTTCAGACAGGCCCCTCGAAGCATTGGGAAAGCATCGCTCCATTACTTGTCCCTTCTCTACACGTGACGCATCTACTCGAATGTCGTTACAAAAGGAAAACGCAAATTAATTTGGCCAATCCAATGACGTTCGATTCGATCGATCCGTGACAGAGAAAAAGTTTGATTTTTTGTTTCGTTTCGTCGATTGTCAGGTAGTAAGGTATTACACGAGTTTGGTTGCGAGAAGAAGATCCACCCCCATCAATCCGTGGATTTTATTACATCCCCCCCGCTTCCTCCCTTTATCTGATCACACGACGCGTTGCTGTCGCATTCCAAAACCCAGTCGGGACTCGAATGAAAATTGTTGGTCGGTCCATTATTCTCTTTATTTTTGTCATTTTCTTCCCCAACCCTCATTCCCATTCACTTAATCGTAGTAGTTTGGCACGTAAATGGACACGAGGGGGGGATACAGCATCGAGTTTACGTGGTTCGTACCATTCATTCATAAGGCGACCTGTCCGCCATGCTAAGGGTTCCCTCGCATTATTAAAGATGAGGATGGTCCGCCCATTTTTCATGATGTATTTCAAATGTTTGCTCGTGCGATCTCGAATGGCTTTCCATCACACGTGTAGTAAGTATTAGCTTTCATTTGAACCCAAGTTAAGCCGCATATATATATATATATATATAAAAGTTAGATTATTACTTAGTCCATTGCAATAAAATAATTCCATTAGTTCCAAAATGTACCTGTTTGGTATATATTCTAATTCCAAAATCCGACAACACAATGCCTTGTGATGTGTGCATCCCCCACCCCCCCCCCCCCCTCCTCTTAACATTCCCTCCCTCCACCGCAATGCCCGCTCCACCGCCTCCGCCCCCTTCCCCGGCCCCCGGCACCACCCTCGACCCCTCCAACATCCGCGTCCTGAGGCCCCTCGGGAAGGGCGCCACCGGCACCGTCCTCCTCGTCCACGACTCTGTCTCTGACCCCTCCGCCGCCTCCCCCTTCGCCCTCAAGCTCCTCGAGAGCCCCTCGTCCTCGTCCTCGGCTCGCAATCGCCTCCTCCACGAGGCCTCCGTCCTGTCCCTACTTACTGCCCGCCCGCACCCATTCCTCCCGTCCCTCGTCGGCGGATGCAACTGCCTCCTCGTCCGCGACGACCTCGTTGCGTTCGCTTTGCCTTACTGCCCTGGCGGCGACCTCCACGTTCTACGTGACCAGCTTCCCGACCGAGTTTTCTCCACATCCTCCCTACGTTTCTACCTGTCCGAGATCTTGTCCGCTCTCGGCCACCTCCACTCCCTCGGCCTTGCGTTCCGCGACCTCAAGCTTGAAAACATACTCATCCAGTGGTCCGGCCACCTCACTTTAGCAGACTTCGACCTCTCTAAGCACCTCCCTCCACCCCCGTCCCACGGTTCTGCCAACTTCTCGCCACGGCACCTGTCAAACTCCGACCCCAAGCCGCTTCTGAAGCCCGGGCTCTCCCTTCGGAAGGTGAAGACGTCTACGGCGAGGGTCAGCCCTGTTAGCCGCAGGCGCCAGAGCCTGTCTGGGAAGTCATACTCCTTCGTCGGGACTGAGGAGTATATTGCTCCCGAAGTCATCCGTGGGGATGGCCATGGCTTCGCGGTTGACTGGTGGGCGCTTGGGGTCCTCGCCTACGAAATGTCGTTCGGGAAGACGCCCTTCAAGGGGAGGACCAAGAAGGAAACATTCCGAAATGTCCTGGTGAAGCCAGTCCATTGTCCCGGCAGGCGGACGGCCCTAACCGACCTGATCAAACAGCTGCTTGCAAAGGATCCATCGGAGAGGCTGGGATACTCCCGAGGGGCGGAGGAGATCATGGAGCACGAGTTCTTCCGTGGTGTGCGGTGGGACGTCCTGGCCGAGATCGCGAGGCCGCCGTTCATTCCGCCCAGCATCGACGACGACGCCAAAGAGACGACGATGCAGGGGATGGATCTAATGGAGTACCTGAAAAGATCAAGGGAACCTCAGCCGGCGTCACGTTGTTGCTCATTCAGCGACGGCCGGCTGGCTGGCTGAAGGGGTCGTGGAAGGGTCACGTGAGGTCGGGAGGGGACTTGCACGTGACATGTAGGCCGTCGCAGTTATTATCATCATCTTGAAGACCCCCCCAAAAAATTAGTGTTAACCCCGATGATTTAGCAAAAGATGTAACAAATTCGGTGTACATGAAGTGAAAGTGGGTCCAAAAAATAATGATGATGTGAGAAGAATTCCCTTTTTCATTTCCTTTTTCTTTTAGTAACTCGTAATTCCATTTTCTTTTTACTTTTTCTTTCATTTGTGTCAACTTTTAGGAGGAGAGGAGAGGGGGACCACACTCCCCTACTTATCCTTTGTCTCTTTTCCTCTTTTTCCTATCTTAACATATCCGAACATATGTCAAAACCTGTCCCACTCCAGTTGGGTTAGAGGGAAATGTTGTTGCTACTATTACTAAATAAATGAATAAAGAAACAAAGAGGGAGAAAGAAATTGGGTCATGTTGTTGTGGGGGGGGTTTGAAGGAGTGTTGAGTTAGTTCTCTTTATTGGTTGGCCAAAAGTGGAGGAGGAGGCTCTGGTTCCACTTTAACCATACATAATGTCCCCCACCCCCCACAACATTCCCAGTTCCTTCTTCTTCTTTTAACCTTTTTCTTCTTTATCATCGAAACCTTTTTCTTTTATCATTACCGCTGGATGTTATCACAAGCGGTCCGAGTTATATTTTACAGAAAAGAGGAGAAGTTGAAATTTAGATAATGGGCCCGTGAAATGGACCAACAGAATGAATTGGGCCTCAAGTGGGTACTTTATAATAAGCCCAAATGAGATCGGAACCATGTAATTAAGCAGTAGATTAGAATATATGGGCCGTTTTCCGCCTTTGTAATTCCTTGATCCAAGATACTAATTTAAAAGTTGATATAGAGTTTTTTTCTGTTCACGGGTTAGATTCGGGTCATTTAACATTCTCGTCGTGTTTGATACAATTAAATACAAAAAACAGTAACTTTCGTACGTAAGGGAAGTGCCTTATGTTGTCCTAATAGCTTGTCTAATAGTAACGTGATCTTATCTGATTTTGGGAAGGAATACGGTTAGTTTTTAAAAAATTAGTGAACGCGACACTAAATGTATAAATAAGCTTCGAACCCTTTTCCTCAACTAATGAAATTGCAAATCTCGCCAAAACTATTAGTTTTAATATAGTTCCAAATCTGAGTATATTATTATTAAATCGTCAACTAGGCTGGGGTGTCACTGTCATTTACCATTTACTAAGAAATAATCTTACCCCATATTAAAAATATTTATTAGAAAGATTTTTCAAAATTCACGGTTACATCAAATTTAGATAAACATTTACAAGCAACATTTCATAATCTTATAACATCCCGTCGGATCTCGTCGGTAATCTCCTAAAGAAGTTGTGGTGCGTGGCCGGCAGCTTCTGCCGAAACCTCGGGTGACGCAGCGAGTATAACCCGCTGGAGAGTGCTATGACTCGAAATGGGGTTACGTAGAACATGACCGCGCAGACCAAACACAGTCCCGAGAAGAGCGCCGTTGCCCTCGGGTCTCTCCAGCTGAGAAGGTGGAGAATCCTCTCGCCATGGGTTGCTAAGTCCCCGACCACAGTCTGGACATGTCCGGCTAAAGTCCTTAGCCGGTCATACCGCTGTCTGACCGTGTTCAAGGGCTTTGTGGTTGGGAAACCATCAAACTCCTCGTCGAGCTCATCGGGCTGTACTGCATCTGCGTGTGATAGCTTGACGTCCATGTGAGGAGGGTGCCTAGGCCGACTACGCAAGTTCCATATCCCGATCACGAACAAGTATATGAACAGGGTTGGGAGTATGAGGTCGGGATAGATCACGAGGATCACGAAGAGTATATGGATCAGGGTAGACGTCACAGGGTTCTTCCAGTGACGGATTTGATGAAACCAGTTGCTTAACGCGATCAGGCCCTGGATCACTCCCATGATCCGGGAGAAATTTGCCTTACTTCTCCTCATGCTCCACAAGTGCGAATCTGCATCGAGCATGTGCTCGACAACTTCCCTTTTCAGTGCTGGTTCGGCCCTGCTTAGCCTCGTCGCGACGATCTGCATCGCGTGATGCCTCAAGAATCTGTGTTGAATCACTGGCAATGGGTGGAGGTAATGCATCTTCGGCAGTAGCGGCTGCGAGTACATGTGCAGCATGTTCACCCACGACGAGCACGTAAACCTCACAGCTAAATGAAGCTCACCCATTTTCTTCACTCCCGATGGATGCAAAACCAGAAGGGGATACGAATGAGTATACACCCGATCGGATTCCAGCGTGGAAAGCCTGATCCTGACCTTCCCAATCCTCGAGTCCTTTCCACCCCCGCCGGGGGAAACATGGCCATTGTCAAACACTCCGATCGTGACCACCGTGCATATATCGAAGACCTCCCAAGTATACTGCTGATTCCATTTAGGCGAAAGGCTGTGTACTATAGTTCGTGTCCTCACCCACTTATGTCCGTACTTCGCCACGCAGAAAGCATCTGTACTTCCTTTCCCATCCCTCGTCTTGATTGGTATAAGCCCGTTTGCACTCAGTATCCCCAGTTCAAGGATCCCAATTGCAGCTTTCCACAGCCGTTTCGACGATGGCCTGTGATCACTACTGTGGTGGGCGGACTCATCCGTGACATGATACCCCCCTTCGAGGCATATCCTTAGATGGATTCTGCTCGCGAATTTGACCTCCTTCTTCTGCTCGCCAGCTACGATAAGATGCTTCTCGAGATTATACCATTTGGAGGGGACGGGCTTAATGTCGATCCTCGTCGCCACACTTCGAACTGGAATCAAGCACCTCCCAAGAATTTCCTCCTTGTTCGCTCCCAATTTGTTCTCCACGGTGAGAACTATTGGCTCATCGAATGGCTCGGCTGCGACGAACAACAAATCCTCATTCCACGATGGATTCACGGTCTTACTCGGGGAGATTTTGGTTTTCAGCACCTGATTCCCTAGGACCACTTGCACGAAAAACTCAGGGGGTCTCGATTTATCACTCGGGACAAGATCTTGAGCTTCAATGACGTTGAGTCTCAGGTACCAAAGTCTCGGGGAAAGATAAACCTTCGAACGGACATGTGTGATTGTTTCCCCAACAACGGATGCTGCATCCGAGTGCCAAGCATGAGGAAATGCCTCATCGGCTTGAGTACCCATCCACACTGCCAACATCAACTCACCCTGCTTGATCTTTTCGCCCCTCTGATCTTCAAGTCTGTACCACTGAGGTGCCAGTGGGCTATCTGGCGGCGCCCGTTTTGGGATCTCATTCACATCGAATGCAACTTTCCCTATCTGATCATCCACGAGCACGGCCTTATCCTTGACGGTCACTTCAACGACAGATGCCTGGATTCTCTCCTTAGCAAAGGCGAAGACCTGGTTCCATTCAGGATTTGACCTCTTCTCAAACTGCTTCGTCACGCCTTTGTAGTTCCCCATCTTGACTTCAACATAGGGGTCGCAACTCCCACTCGCGACTCCCCCGGGCAAATCCCTCGCCTTGACCACATGGACGAACAGGTATTGCATCTGCTCGACGAGGTCATAGGTGCTGGCCATCTTGTCCGCCGAACTAGACTCCAGCCCGATCTTAGGCTTCGTTTCTTTCAGGGAGAAATCGACAACTTGGGGAGCTTTCTCCATCTCTCTTTCTCAACCCAAATCAGACCAAATGGAAATCTTTTACTTCTTACCCAGTGGATTCCAAAGCAACAGAATCCACCTATAAACTAACCGAGGCCGACAAAAGGATCATAAGCAGAACACTATCAGGTCATGATCATGGACCAGCTCGGAACGGGAGTCGCCATCTCAATTATTGACCCCGAAAACAGCAACGGAGTGTTTATCCTCTTCTACTATACAAAGCCTCTTGGACAAACTTCATATAATACAAGAAGGGATAGTCAGCAAATTTGTCCAGTTATATCCAAACACTGATAGAGAGGTATGCCTCCAGCATCACACAACCACACCACAAGCAAGGAATTCCTCTAGAACAGGGGAAAAGAAAGGCCTGATAAAGTCTTTAAGGTGAGAACCGGGCATTAGTTTATAGTAACAGACAAACACGAAACCTATGTCTGAAACCAAAATCAATAAAAGGGAGACATAACAAGGACAAACAGGAGGAGAAAAGGTAACTTGTAGTTAAACAGTGGAGACAAGCTCAAGAAAGGGCAACAAAACAAATTCAAACCTCGGAGGGAAGGAGCACCCACATCCTGTATTTCTTCCTTTTCAACAGCCAACACCGACCAATCTTCAGCAAGAGCCTTCCTGATAGCAAAAACCCACAAGAGAAACAAAAGGAGGAGCTGGCAACAGGCAAGAACTTGTGAGAAGGAGGCGAAAAGATTCATCATATCCTTTAGCCGGTGTTTGAGGCAAATTCTGGGGCCGACAATGTGGACAAACGTAGCTTGCATCCATGGGAACATATCGGTTGCACAGCCAAGGCCAGAGATGTCTCTGTCGCACCACCAACATCGACACTCCTTTCCTTATTTCAGTTAAAATCAAGAATATTACAAAACTGGTGCTCTCAATGGTTCCTCTGGGTCCACAAAAATTGAGATTAGCGTAGGGAGATTACCAGGAAATCTACGACAGAAAAATTATAAGCGGTAGATCTGGTTGTTCCACCACACACACACCAAACTTCTATATTTCTTGATGCAGATTGACAACGAATTGAATAATAATTCTTCCTGGGGTTTGCCTCAATTATCAAAAGAAATATCTTGAATCAATTAAACAATCTGTCATTAAGAGGAGTACAGCCAAAAGTAAGCTTTGCTGATAGCCACGGTGTAATAAGAGGACTCTTATCACTTCAGGGGATTCTCCTGTGAATCCACGTTTTAGGGCAACAACACAGACTCCGGATATTACCTACTCATAATTCAATTCAACAATTACCACGAAGACGGCGAGACTGCTGTTGCAAACCGTTAAACAGTGTCGGAAATAGAGCAGTTTTAAGTTCAACAACTCTAAACAAGCCCGATCGCTACATCCACCACTAGAAAACCCTGCTGAAACTAGACAGCTAGGGCCCCTGGTGGTACTGCAGAGCTTTTTTCCATACTGCAAAGTTCCCCTAAGAACTAAAGCCAACTTCTTGTGCGAGCAGAGTATACGACTTTTCATGCAAACTGAATGAATGTGAATGAATGAATGAGTAGAGCAATACACGTGCTCTGTGAATATTCAGACAGCATCATTGCATTACCACTCACTCTCAACACTTTCTTACTGCTATGCAAAACTCAAACTTCATAGCAATAATGTGCAGCACACATAAAGTAGCTATGATTCACGAATTATGCTGCTTAACCAGAATGACCTGGAAATTAACTGAGTGAAGAACATCGACACACGAGGCTCATCTGCTTAGGACTATTCAGGACCAAATGAATAATCACAACAATGGTCCGAAAAGTACAAGTAAAGAAGAATTTACCCATGAAAGTAGTTTTAAACTGTACAGGTGATCTCCAACAATCCACGGATCGAATTTAAGACCTTTGGTACATGAAAACTAAAATGTTGAAACATGGATAGAGTTGCACAATTGCTCTAGATAAGGTAAACTCGTGTGCATCAGTTTGTCGTTCATTCCCTTACCATGTAATGGCCCCTTCTTTCATAAGAAAAAGGAGGCGCGAGCTGGCTTACCAGAAAGAAACTAAGCCATGAGAGCATATGAGGTGAGGAATGAGAGATTTTCTACTAGTAGTCGGCTCTGTTTGATATTGAAATGGAGTAAATTACAAATAAGAGAAAAGCCACCCAAAAAGTATGCGTGGAGCCTTATGACGAGGAATTTCTGCAAGTAAATATGCAATGACTGTGAAGTCCAAAACCAGAAGACTACCTGAACTAAAATATTGAATTTTACATTACACTAGATGTCATGCTTGAAAAAGAATTATTACATCATTATATAAAGTAAATGGCATCTCCTTGTGGGAGGATAATTAGCTCACCATTAGCTCTACAAGAATAACCTAAAGGTAAATATCTGGGAAGTGAAGTCCAGATATTCTTTCTTGGCATCCAGCGATTGTATGTAGATATTCTCCCTTGGTTCCTCACTAACCCCACTCTGTGTAGCATACTCCAAGGCCATTTCATAATCCACCTGCCAATGATAGAATCGAGTTACATATTTTGCTAAAGATCTGTTTGCCCAGTCCTTGTATATTTTAGTAGCTTTCTTGGAAACAAAAATAATCCATTCCAGCAGGAACACTTTGGGCGAATTTCACAGAAAGTAATCAGAAATGCTGTAAGTAAATTATGCGATGATTTCAAACTGGTTTTAAGAACAATTAATGCATAAAAGACGGATGTAATTTCTCTATACCAAATAGAATAGCAAGCTTTACGTGCTTTAATCAAATTACCATCCCCACTCTAAGATTTATAGCCGGTGAATATAAGGATGAGAGTAGATTAAGATCATGCCGTCACCTGCTTGACATGCTGCGCTAGCTTTTCTGCCAATGTATCCTTTGTGATCACATGTTCTGAGATCTTTGTAAGCAACTCCACATCTTCTTCCTCATACCGTTTCTTCTTTGCCTCATGTGACTCTGCCATCACTTTCAAGACATCATAGACAGCAGCAGTGGCACTAGGTATATACCTGCCACAATAAAAGTTCTTATCAGCACAGTCTCAGGGCTTTCAATTATTAAGGCAAAGAAGCTACAAATAAACAGCGCCTTACTTGGCTAAGTTTCTTTTCCGCTCCTGCTGTTCCCGTGCTTGCATTTTCTTCACGATTTTGGTTTTGAGCTGGACACAGCACTGTTGAATAGCAGACTGCAAGGATAACCTTGTAAGCATATGTATGAAGATTAATGTAATCTAATAGTAAATCGAAAGTACCTTGACAGCAGATGCAATTTCAGTTATATCATCCCCGATATACTCCTTTCCCGTGCCCTTGAAAGGAATTTTCGTGCTGACAATGCTGACAAAGACACCGATTTTATCTTGCATCTGATTGATCTTGTAGCTGTTCCAGCTTCAAGCACAAGTAATGGTTTAAATATTTCAGAACATTAGGCTGGACGCCAAAGAGGATAAGAGAGAGATGCATCTCTGATTAGATATCACAGTGACTGAAGGCTATATATCTCACTTGATCCTTTTAAGAGCAGTTCTGGTGACAACGTCAGCTCCTTGCTCAAATAGGAGTGGTATCCTATTAGCAAATCGGAAAACATTTAAACCCTGAAACGTCATTGACGTACAAGTTAAAAAAACATAGCAGCTGCAACGGATATCCTTTAGAATGCTCACAATTTTTAATGTCACTTCTTGCATTTGACAGTCCATACCATGATAAAGACAATATAAGTCTAAAAAGTTTGATAAAATAGTATCATATTAAAAGGAGGACAATCGAGATATGGATCCTCACTTGTTTAACATCTCTTCCGCCCAAACTGACTCCTGCTTCTACAATGAAAGGGTGTCCTTCAAAAACCTGTGCACTGCAGTTAAGACTGCATATATCAATATTCCAAGGATTTTCTGTGTAACTTATGCTCTTTCACTTTGAGAAAAATGCTTCGTGTGAATGATAGTAATCTTTTCTTAAAAGAAGAAGAGAATGAACTTATGAACACCTATATTAAAAAACACAAACTCAAGGCAACAAGGCAAGATAACCGATTTAACTGAAACTGAAGCATACCTGCCAGAATATGTAGCAACCAAGTCTGGATGAAGTTCCTTTATAATGCCAAGGCGAAGATTATACTCCCCCGCAGGACTAAGACACTGAAATTATTATAATTATCCGTCACTAGTGAATTCTAGGACATGCAGAAGTAAGATGCAAGAGAAGTTTCAAATTGAATGGCAATCAATCAGACATGACATATTTATAAACACTGGATAAAAAATAGGAAAAGAAATTCAACGTACATCACCACTTGGATCATCAAACTTTGCCTGTCGAAAAAGTTGGTGGATGCGGACTATTTGCTGATCAGTAAGAGATTTAACGGACATTCTGGGGATGAAATCATCGCCCATTTCCCCTACACCAAAACAAATATTTTTTTCATATAGACCTGATACAATGAAATGTTGGCAAATTTGGCACAGAAGGAACTAAATTTTACAATGTATCACAAGAATAAACCTGAAATTCTGAAAAAGAAAAATCCCCAAAAAATTAGCCCGACGGGGAGAAAAAATTTGTCGGCTTACCAATCAATCGTTCAGCATAGCCTTTGCCAATGTTAACAAATTCATGCTGGATGAACTGCAGGAGACTCTGTTTCGAAGTCTCAGAAATGAGGCGCTTAATTAAAAGTAGGTCCACTGATGACGGGTGGTGCTTCGTCTCCAAAGGAACTGGAGGCATAACATCTGTTCGACGAGCGAATTTAATGGTCATGTTTTTCCTACATGCACCAACAGCAGTCTGATGATCAAGCTCAGTGCATCATGGAGGAACAATAACTAGAAGAGAAAGAGGGGAGGTAAATTACTCTGGAGCATCTGATATAAATTTGAAAATGAACTGAGCATAGGGAGTAATAACAGCCATTTGTCTCATATAATGGAAGATCTTCGACTGCCTAGCCACAATGACACAATCAGTCATTTGTGCAGAAGTTAAAATTTTAAGAACAAATACAAAAGTTTGAATGCAACAGAAGACCAGGCAGCAAAAAACATACGCGATAAGTAGTCCAATTTCCCTCTATCACCACTTGTATTTCAGCACCATGCCATTTTTCCAAATTTGCCCGCTTTTCATGTAAATGAACATGAGGTATATTCCTGAAACATGACGTCCATGCAGAAGTTGTACCAAAGAAAACCTCATTGTAAAGTGCAAATGGGCTTCCCATCCTTCTCAAGTTCAGATCTTACCGATGAATGTCTATATCAAGCCTGCAAAATGAAGTGTAATTTTGACCTCTAGTCGAAGATGATATTTCTATGAGAAGGCCAGTACTCATCTTGGACCATATAAGTGCCTGCAAGTTAAGGTGTTTGACAAATCCATTATTACATATACTCTTTTCTTAGCTGAAAAAAGGCACGTCTAATGAAAAGTAATGGAAAGGTTAAGAGGGCTGGGAAACAGAATATATAGAGAGAAGACAGAATCACCAAATTGACAATCTTTCTTCAACAGGTGGTAGCATCTATTAAGGGGCACAACACAACTGTTGTGTTGAGATCAATTAAATTTTTACTTAAGAGTATTTATTAGTAGTTTAGCCAAAAATAAGCACTAATAAACATTCTAATAATCTAGACAATTGAATAAAATTTGATCACACAAACCATCTTTGCACCAAGACCAAACTTGCCACGTGTCTGCTTCAATCCATATTTTGTTCCCGACAATACTGCAAAAAACTGTGATTAGACTAAAAAACAGAGGGCGTAATGATTTCAGGAGTCCGGGAGTCAAATGTAATACCTCTCCCAAACATGTTTGGGATATCATCATGAGGCATTCCTCTACCGTTATCCTAAATTAAAAACCAACATCAGCACTATCAGTTTGAAAAGTTGATAATTTGGACAGCAAACTGAAGCAAAAAAATAAAATAATGTGACATATCGGGTAGCATTGCAGAATATTTCGACCAATTGAAGCTTAACCTTGCAAGCCACCCTGTAAAATGAAGCCTCGCCGCGACCCTTAATTCCCTTAGCTGATGTGGGCTCTTTGATCTTCTTCCCAAGTGCAGCGTTCTTTGCTTGAATCCCCTGAGTCCGAGCTTCCTTTGCCAATCTTTTCTGAGAGTAAGAAAACATTAAATAAATAAAAAAACCATCTCAGAGTTTAAAATCGTGGCAAAATAATTAATGTGGAGCAAATTGAACACGCCCAAGCATCACGCCATGAGATATTGAGATAGGCATCACAGAACTGCAAACTCCCAGACCTCACGAGCTTTAGCAGACTCATAATCATCATATAGCTCCTCGTCAACCCGTTCACGATCCACAAGCCCAATCATGGAATTGAACTTCGTCTTCCCTATCTCTTCGCTGCATAGACAACATCGCGTCGAATGATCTCATCGGCTTACCAAGCAGCATTGGCGAGTTCACCAAAACAAGGTTACAGGAAACGATTTCCTCACATAGTGATCTCGACAACTGGGAGCTCCGATATAGACTCCGCCGAATCGAGCGCGTTCTCAACGAGTTCCCTCACCGTGGTATACAGACTCTTCCCTGGCTACATCCAATTCAAAACCACACTTAAAACAGTTGCTACTCGAAAGAAACAAACTCGAAATCAGCCAGCACTCACATTATCGAACCCCGCAATGTTCTTATTCTCAGCAAAGAACTCGGCCGGAGACTCTGAAAAAAGAAACCAAATCAACAACAACAAAGGGATCACATCGGCCACAAATGGAACCGAAACCACTCAATCAGTAGGGTTCGGAGCTCACTTTGCTTGAGGACGCTGCCGTCCTTGGACTTCTCCAGACCATCCTTCTTGGATCTGCCCCTCTTCTTCGAACCCTCCACTGGACTCTCCCTCCCGCCGACTTCCATCGGAGTCCAACAATCGACGGAGGAAGAGGGAAGAATCGGTTGATTCCCCGCTTCCCGCCATTTCTAGGTTTTCGGGAGATTGGGATCGGTCGAGCCGAGTATTCGTTGAGCGGGTTCTCGGTCCGGTTGCCTCGATCCTAATGGGCCGGTCCGGGCGGATCGCCAATGTGGTCCGTCGTCATTAATTAGCTCAAAAGCGCAGGTTCATTTTCTTCCCTAAAAATTCCTCTGTAGGCGATTGTCCCTGGGTCCTCGTTCAGGTTGATCATTCGCGACTAACTTTAGTCGTAAGTGTGGGGTCATCATTTAACAATTCCATCGCTGTCGTGTGCTCCTGGCTACATCCAATTCAAAAGAAAACTACAAAAAAAAAAGATGCCGTGGTTAGCTGGATCGGTTGTCCGTCCACTGAGGCCGGTTCATGGTCAAATTAGCACCGCCAACGCTGGCCTCCGTTGTTGACGATCGCGAAAATAATGGTCAGGTTGTCGAAAGCGAAAGGTCGGCCGATTCAATGCATTCCCTGTGTTCGTTAGAATTCGATAAACCATTACTTCATATAAAACCATCTTCATATCGTTACTTGTTCGACCAAACAATTAGCCTCTAGAAGAAAAATCGAATCTCTCCTGACCTTTCATGCCCCAAATCTCGTCCCATCTCCCGCACCATTTAATCTAGTTTGCATTTTCCTGGCTACATCCAACTCAAAGGAAACTTACAAAGAAAAGATGCCATGGTTAGCCGGATCAGTTGTCCATCCACCGAGGCAGATATGTTTTCAAATTTGCACTGCGGATGCGGGCTGCCGTTATTGACTATCGCCAACTCGTGATGTACATGGTTAGCCTAAACCTGTGGCACACGATGCTCGTGTTCGTGCTAAATCTTTTGTATTCATATCTTACTAAAATCAAATTCTTGAAGCTAATGATCAGCCATGTAGAAACTAGGACCGACAGGTTGTCGTGACCGTACCTTGAATTCAGCCTGCCACCGAATAAAATAGGATTCTCCATAAATTATATCTGCAACGATTCCAAAGCGTTGGCTAATAATTAAATGCTGCTATTCTTGACAATTGCATTGAATGCTCAGAGAGATTATAATTGTGTCACCAACCCTTGTTTGATATAATTGCTTCACATTTCATTTTCTTCTTCTGATTTCCTTCGTCGAACCCTCGCATCTCCGAATTTTACATGACCCTCGTCTCATAAACATCATTTGCTCTTCCTACATCTGATGTTGTAATAGGAGAAAACAAAAAACAATCAAGAGGCGTGTCTTTCTTATCTAGCCGAGAATGGCGATCCGATGCCATAGGCAGTGGTTGGGAATGTTGGTTATCGTTGCAGCTTTCGGTTGTCTTTGTGTCGGAGGGATCGCCGCGGCAGTTGGGAAGCCTTACGACACTGCTCGTTTCAACCGAAGCAATTTCCCGGAGGGATTCGTCTTTGGAACAGCATCTTCTGCTTTCCAGGTGAGGCATAGAGGAATGTAGACTAAAACGATCCATACGAAAGGTTAGCTCTTGGTCATTCGGAGATGCGAGATTCAACCATAACTCATTATCATCATCATTCCGGTTGAAGTACGAAGGAGCGGCCTGGGAGGACGGCAAAGGGCCGAGTATATGGGACTACTTCACCCATAAGTATCCAGGTAACTAACTATTCCGAATCTCTTTGTTGGATAACTGCCTGGTGTATCAATCAAGCTGGTCGAACGAATGGACGGTGAACCTCACGTCCGTGCACCGATCGACACCTTGAGCACTCGTCCTCGATGGGTTTGCTAGCCGGCCTATCACATTCTGACTTTAATTTTTAGTTTATGCAGTCAATTAACTAAAGGAGAAAAGGGTTTTACTTAATTTTTCTTGTGTTTCTCATTTCGAAAAAATGGCGCAGGTAAGGTAGCAGATGGAAGCAATGGCGATGTCGCCGTCGATCAATACCATCGCTTCAAGGTAAACGCGCATCAATCACATTACGCAATTCGATGAATAGTCTAGTCACAGTACTCATTGCCGGCACTAAAATTGATTTAGTACACTTTTGTGCAACTAAGTTCAATATGGTGATTCCACAATGGATACACGCATATTAAAGTCGAAGCTTTTGTTGGTAGGGTGATGTCGAAATAATGAAGAACATGGGGTTAGATGCCTACAGACTCTCCATATCATGGCCCAGAATTCTCCCAAGTAAGTTTGATATTATTGACATTTTGTTTTAACTAGTCCTTACCCTAAAACTTGGGCTTAATGTTCTACTTAATTGTTCCTATGTTAATGAGCACATACCAGAGGGATATTTACGAGGCGGCATTAATCAAGCAGGAATAGACTACTACAACAATCTCATAGACGGCCTTCTCGCCAGCGGTCTGATTCTAAGTCATCTGTTTATGCGACGTTTGGTCGTCCCCACGTCTCGTTTCATTTAGTCCTAATTTTCAAGCTTTGTCGGTGAGGTCAAACAGCAGGCATTCAGCCGTACGTTACATTGTTCCACTGGGACCTGCCTCTACCTTTACAAGACGAGTACGACGGCTTCCTGAGTGACAGAGTCGTGTAAGTCCTCGGCTGTTCTACTATGAAGATTGACGATTTCGTGTAAGTCGTGGTTGTGATTCCAGGGTTTTGCGATATGTTTAGGGACGACTACAAGGACTACACGGAGCTGTGCTTCAGGGAGTTTGGGGATAGAGTCAAACACTGGATAACTCTGAATGAGCCATACGCATTTGCGTACGCTGGTTATGCCATTGGATTGTTGGCCCCAGGTAGGTGCTCAGCATGGCAAAACCTGAACTGTACTGGCGGTGATTCGGGCACGGAGCCATACATAGTGTTCCACAACCTGATCCTTGCTCATGCCACTGCGGTCAGATTGTATAAAGAGAAGTACCAGGTACATATTTTTAGTGAATATGCCACGTGATATATGAGCGAATAGTACAATGTGTGATCTTCGAATGCTGGCGATTTAGGCGTCTCAAAAAGGAATAATAGGCGTGACTTTGAACTCCAACTGGGTTGTACCCTATTCGGACTCAAAAGCCGACAGGCGGGCTGCCCGAAGAATGCTCGACTTTGTCCTCGGATGGTATGTCTCACAAAATTCTTCACTGGTTATGTTTGTTTCCTATTTGATATCACCTATCATCCTATTAAAAAAGCATCCCGACATCGAATATTTCGATAGGTTTATGAACCCGATAACATACGGTGACTACCCAAAGACTATGCGTTCCTTGGTGGGGAAAAGGCTCCCAGAATTCACAGAAGATCAAGCGAAACTGATCAAGGGTTCTTACGATTTCATCGGAATCAACTACTATACTTCGAATTATGCCATGCCTGCCCCTCGGTCAAATGGTCCTCCAAGCGCGACCACGGATTCTCAAACAAACCAAACCAGTAAGTTATAAACGAAATTTAACATATGTTTTAATCTCTATTAGTTACAATCTGCTTACTAATAACTAAATCTTTCATTGTAGGCGAGAGGAATGGAGTTCCAATTGGTCCCCCGGTAATTTCTACAGCATTTTTCCTTTTGAACAATATTTCATCGAAGAATTAACACACTAAAAGAGAAATCATCCTTTCTTTTATTCTTTTCAGTCTGCTGCTTCGAGCTGGCTTTACGTCTATCCTCGAGGGATTCGGGAGCTCTTGCTGTATATAAAGAGGCACTATGATAATCCCATCATCTACATAACGGAGAACGGTAAGAGATCGTTCGATAGTGAGGATTTGACTTAAGTAATGCTTACATGTGTATTTCGTTTAACATATTTAAGTTGATTATTAACCCCCTTCTTCAGGGATCGATGAGGCCAACAATGCTACGCTGCCATTGGAGAAACAGCTTGCCGACGAGACGAGAATAAGCTACTATTACTGGCACCTTCGATACTTGAAACAAGCGATTGCGTAAGTCAATTCTGACTGAGATATTAAGAGACTGAGTTTTCATCGACAATACTCATGACAGAGCACATCATAATCTTCTTCTGGGACGTGATCTTATCACAGGGAAGGGGCTCAGGTGAAGGGTTTCTTCGCGTGGACGCTGTTGGACGATTTAGAGTGGACCGCTGGGTTTACGTTACGCTTCGGGATCAACTACGTCGACTACAAGAACGGACTCAAGAGATACCCGAAGCACTCGGCCTTCTGGTTCACAGATTTCCTGAAGAAGCCTTGACGAAGATCGAGAAAGTATCTAAGTCACATTGTTCAAAGTCAACCCCTAGGTATCGTTCCCTTATATATAATAGTAAATGACGGAGAGTGGGCACATTTTCTCCTTCTCAATAATACGATACAAAGCTATTGTCTATTTGTTTTTGCCCGTCAGATTTCCGGAGCTTCGCTATTCGACCTGGGTAGGACACCTGACTATGGTGAGTGAGTCTTCCGACAGAGATGGTTGCGTATGGTAGATTTCGAATCCGAGACCTCCTTAAACGAATCCAAACTCTTTATCACTTGGACCAGCCACGTGTTGAGAGTTTGGATTTATTGGGTATTTGTGGCATGTTAGACACGTTCCGAAAACGAGTTGCATCTTCTACTTTAATGTATGGTGTTTACTCATCAAGATTGGCTTTTATTACGTACGGCATGTTTTTTTATCGTGTTTGTTTATATAAACACTCGAGCCTATTCATGTAATAGATATGTTTTCATGTATAATCTCACTTGTCACTATTTGCCTAGTTTTATAAAAGATAAAATTTTCTGAAATATTACATAATATAAAATTTTCAAAAATGAAAAAGATTTTTTTATTGGAGAAAAGTTTCGCAAAAGGTGTTTTTTGTGCATTTTACAAGACTTTTCTTTTTACGTATGACGAAAAGTACCAAATGTAATAACTGCGCACATGTATTTTGCCGCATTATTCAAAACAAATAATTAACAGGAGTACAATAAGTGATACATATGAAATACCCAGAACATCATCGTAGCATTACAACACGATGACCCGTACCGAATCCTTATTCAGGAAATATGTGATTCATCTTAATATTTATGTAACGTGACGGAGTCCACACTAGGGTTGGAGGAATTTCTTGAACCAGGCAGCGGATAGCTTCTGGTACCTCTTCAGTCCGTTCTTGAAGTCGACGTAGTTGATTCCGAACCTCACCGTGTAGCCGCTACTCCACTCGAAGTTATCCAACAACGACCATGCAAAGTATCCCTTCACCTTCACTCCCCTGTCATGATTTGGCAAATGAACAAGTGATCATCATCGTCTCGTCTATCAATGATCGAAGAAAGAATGATTTGTGAATTGATTGATAGCGCTTACGTATCGATTGCCGCCTTAACGTTGGACAGGTGATCGTGGTAGAATTTGACTCGCGTGGTGTCATTTAGTTGTTGCGCGAGGGGCAATGTTGAGTTGTTGTAATCATCGACTCCTGCGATTAACCGACAAGTAAGGCGAGAATTCAAATACAGAGAGGGTCTGGCGCGGATGTCTTACCGTTCTCGGTTATGTATATGAGTGGATCGTTGTACTCGGACTTAACGTAACGGAGCAACTCGTAGATACCGTATGGATAAATGTAAAGCCAACTCGAAGCGGCCTGCATCACACAAAATTTTTGGAAGAGTGATTGGTTTATTCACAAGATTTTGTTCGGGTTTACGAAGTCTTACCTGTTGGCCGATTGGCACTCCATTTCGTATCTCTGAAAATCGAATCAGGGAAAAATAAATAAATCAATCTCGTCACACCATTAACTTAAAAGGCAGCAATCAATCGAAGAGCGAAGAATTTGTCCTTACGCGTAAAATTCACTCTGAAATCCGTCACATAACTCGGAGGTAAATTTGCGAGTTGCGGAGCATACACGGCAAGCTGTGTCGTGTAGTAGTTCAGTCCTAAGAAATCCAATGATCCTTTCAGTGTCCTAGACTCTTCCTCAGTGAATTTCGGAAGCCTGTTCCCGACGTATACATGCATACTGGAGGGGTAATCGCCCCGTATTATAGGTGCCAAGAA
Source organism: Melastoma dodecandrum (assembly GCA_029817715.1). Taxonomy (NCBI): domain Eukaryota; kingdom Viridiplantae; phylum Streptophyta; class Magnoliopsida; order Myrtales; family Melastomataceae; genus Melastoma; species Melastoma dodecandrum. The sequence continues at coordinate 4,618,127 of JARUPY010000533.1, read as the reverse complement.
CCTATGCAGTAGGTTGCACGAAATTAAATCAGAAGAACAAGGGAATTTCACGATGATTGAATAGGATCAAAAGTTAAAATTTTCTTGCCATCCAAGCATGAAATCAAGGGATCTCAGTGCCGCGGCGCGGTCTTGTGTCGAATTGCTGTATGGCTCGAAAAAGTGAGATATCAATGTCACGCCAATGATTCCTTTCTGGGATGCCTGTAGGAAAACCCGATAGATGATGAATAAGACGAATCTTGTGGACAGTGAATTCATGCGCTATTTGGAAACCAACCTGATATTTCTCTCTGTAAAGTTTTACGCCAGCGGCATGCGCTAAGAGTTGATTATGTGCACATTGGTATGGCTCTGTGCTGGAATCTCCGCCAAGGCAACTCAAGTTTTGCCATTGCGAACAACGCCAGGGGACCAATGCACCTACCGCGTAACCGCCGTAGCAATAACTATATGGCTCGTTGAGGGTGATCCAATGCTTCACTCTATCGCCGAATTCCTTGAAGCAAACATCGACGTAATCACGATAGTCATCCCTGCAGCAACATAGATCAAAATACATATAAGTAGAAAATGTCTTCCAACCCCAAATATTTCAACCATGTAAGATCGATCAGAGGTGGGCTTACGCGACTTTAGGACTCAAAAACCCTCTGTATTCATCTTCAAGGGGTTGAGGCAAGTCCCAATGGAAAAGAGTCACAAAGGGTGTTAAACCCTTCGAAAGCAGCTCGTTGATGAGGTTGTTGTAGTACTCCACGCCTTCCTTGTTGATTCCTCCCGAGAGCTTTCCATCTGCAGAAGAATTCCGCCGATCAACAAATGATCCCACGGGCATAATATATCTAGGAACGGATTTTTAACTCACTGGGCAATATCCTGGACCATGATATTGATAACCTGTATGCGTCAAACCCCAAGTCCTTCATAATGTGGACATCTTCCTGCATAAGATGGGTCGGCAAATGCATCAGTTACGTATAATGAACTCCATTATACTAATATCGAGGGGCTCCGTCATCGACTTACTCTGTATCGATGATAAGAATCATCAGCCACATCCCCATTGCTCCGATCAGGAATTTTTTCTGTATTCAAAACACTAACATTGGTACAAACTTACATATACATATCATAAAATGTGTACATGAAACATAATCTTAAATTTAAAAGGAAAACCTGGGTTTTTATGAGTGGAGATATCCCAAATGCTTGGTCCTCTCCCATCTTCATTCCACGCTCCTTCGTACTACCATTCGCCGAGAACTTAAATCATTCCCAAAAATAAACAAACAAATAGATATACTAGAAAGTATGCAACGAACTCAACTTGATACGCAGAAGACGCAGTCCCGAACAAGAAACCCTCGGGGAAGTCATTCCTGTTAAAGGAACCGCCATTGTCGTAACCGCCGATACCCCCCTTCGTCAGCCCAAGAACGAGCAGCAAAACCAGCAGCGATCCTCCACGAGTTCGCGAAGCCGCCATTACCATATCCCGTGAACGCTAAATATACAGGATGCAGATTAAATTCAAAAGTTCTAATTCCGAAACTAAAAAAAAAACTCACTCGAATGTAGAAAACATACCCGAAACCTTCAAAGGGTAGCTCCGATGACTTGCTTGAGATGTCGAAGCTGCCAATCCCTCTTTTATAGGGGTGGTTCATCTTCTTACTCGACCACATCGCTGTCTAGCGAATCGCGAAGAATCGTGCCACGATCGCATTATATTATAACAAGCAACTATTTTCTTTTAGAAAAAAGTCTTCCGCGGAAATCATGATCGAATAATGGCTTGAAAGTTAAGTTCGAGCCACCATAAAACTCTTCCTAAGCGGGATGTCAACTGTTTGTTATCAGCCTGGCGATATTGTGTAGCGTACTCAGATGGGAATGAAGATATCGACTTGGAATTTTCAAGTATTATATTTTTATAAGTCAATCTGTAATTTGTTTTAAAAAAAAAAACATATCCATAATTTGACTTTCGATTTAAGCATTAATTTTTTTTCTTTACGAAATAATTTCTTAATTAATTAACGATCGTGAATCCAGAAAAACGTGGAGAAGGTCAAATCATAACTTATACGCTGGAATGTATTTCATTTTGTGGCACTATTATTTGTACATCTGTTGTAAAAGAAATACTATTAATAATGAGAAGCAGGCATTCGTAGATGTAGACCGTGCAACGTTTCTATATATGCTATGATTTTTAATAATATTTTTCTTGGGGTCAAATTGTACTATCTGAAAACACGATTTATTATGTTGTTTTAAATTCCTTATTACAATTTACAACTAAGATGCGATCTCGGATTTATCTCAGCGTATCGAGCTGTCCTCAGGAGATAAGAATGAAAGCGAAGTTGTCCGAGTCATTTACGGTGGGAGTAATAATTTCCGAATTTCTCCGAGTTGGATAATATCGAGGAAATCGAGAAGCACACGTACGTGGATCAAGAAAGTTCTCTGATCTTAAAATGAAAATGATAATTTTTTCGAGATCGTGCATTAATATTGTCGAAGAAAATGATATCGCGATAAGTAACAAGAAGAAACGTGATCAGCCCTATTTAAAGAAGGACAAAGACTTGATTTCATGTATTTTGTTGTGACTTAAAAGATGAAGTCTTCTATAAACTCAAGGTATTTGAAGTCTTAGTTGTGAATCGACAATGAAGAATGTGAAAGGCTTTAATGAACGATAGAGATGGAGGAAAGAAGTTCAACCCAAAATTTATGGTTTCATTCGTAGAAAGAAGTACGAAGAAAGTCATAATAAAATGCTCATTATCTATACCGTCAAGGACAATCCGAATATGGAAGCCAGATTTTTTCATTTAGAGTACTTGTAGCGCTAACATCGATTTATTTATAAGTTACATGTCAATCAAATGCATGTCAAAACAACTTTTCCTAAATGGAAATTTAGAAGAATACAGTATGAATCAACTAGAATTCCTTTGAAATGAAAAGAAAGTATCCATGTTTGTTAAACATTTGTATAACTCCGAACAAACACCACGACAATATCATGAATGGTTTGATAATGTGATTATAGTAATAGTTTTTCGCACGATGATGCGGATAAGTGTATTTACTAAAAAATTATTGATGTATATGGAGGGATTTTATCTCTTTATGTCAACATGTTGATTTTTAGGGATAATATGAAAGGGATCGAAAGATGCTAAGAAATATCTTACATTGAGTTTTAAAATGAAATACTTTGATAAGATTCTCAAAATTGAGGTGCACGAAAATAGTAAGAGTTACTATCAAAATTAAGCCCAAATATTAATAAAATTGTCACGAAGTTTAATTATCTAGATTGTACGGGTTAAACTCGAAATTAAACCCAGACGGTCATTGGATGGTCAAATATGACAGTGCAATTTGGAGTAAAAAATGCATAACACAAAATCAGTTATAGCATTTGCGATTTGAAAAGAGATATATCACCACAATAATCTCGTCACTTACATCACGGAGAACAGTAAGTGATTACTCAAAAGTGAAGTTTCAATTACGTTAGCATGATTTAGACGATAATTATACAAAAAGTAAGATTTTACCACTTTGCAGAAGGATCAACAGGAACATACACCCACGTCAGTAAACCTTCTATTACATGACAATTACCATAAATCAATTAATCATTTAGCTAATTGAGTATAATCCTATGATATACTATGTAACTCAAAGAGAGCTAGAATCCTTTTTATTGATAGATTTATTTTCAATGGGGAGGTAAAACATTCTCATTAATAGGAAAAATCAATCCCTATAACAAAAAAAAAAACAACTAATTGGCTTCACCCTTTTAGTGGGCATTAATTGTTACATCACGCGCAAGAATGCACGTCTATTTCGTGAAATACACATGAGTTGATATTTAACAGCCCTTCTTCAGGAATTGATGAGGCCCAGAAAGCTAGTTTGTCGTTGGAGAAACAACCCTTCGACTACCGAGAATAAGCTACCACTGTATGAACGAACACCTTCGATACTTGAAAACCAGTGATTGAATTAGTCGACTCGACTGAAATTTTATGGGACTATGCTTTCATCGACTGCTTCGGGATAAGTCTCATTGTTATATTATTTTATGACCGGGAAGGGCTTCTTCGCAGGGTCATTGTTCGACAACATCGAGCGGAACTATGGGTATCAACTATGTCGACTACAAGAATGGACTCGAGAGATGCCCGAAGCAATCGGGCTTCTGGTTCACAAATTTCCTGGAGAAGCTTGACGAGATCGAGAAAGCATCATTTCATATTGTTAATGTTGATGCGAAGTTGTCGTCTCGGGACGCCCGCGTCGCTCTTCCATTTGCTTGAAAATGTTATAAATCGGCTCCAATAATTAAAAATGATATATTTTTATTTAGTTTTACATTATTCAATCAGTTATCGAAAATAATTAATTAACAAGATTATTTTCGTACGGTCCAAATGCATTACTATCATGCATTCGAGAAAAGTTTCGTAGGACATAAGAAATTTTAGTATAATCACAAGAACATTTTTTTTGTCTATATGATATAAAAGATCGAATACAAGAACTATGAACGGATATTTTAAGGCTTTATTCAAAATGGATAATTAATTAGAATACATAAGTAAACTTATAAATTTTTTATTTTCAATATTTCAAAATATAAAACGTATAAAATGATAATCGATGCATTCGAATTACACAAAACATTATTATTATTGTAACATTATAACATCATGATTCACAGAATCCTTATGTAGGTAAATGAGTGATTTATTTAATATTTTGTGACATTACAAGGCCCCCATGTTAGAGACGGAGGAACTTCTTGAAGCAGGCAACGGATTGTTTCGGGTACCTCTTCAGTCCGTTCTTGTAGTCGACGTAGTTGATTCCGAACCGGACGGTGTAGCCGAAGGTCCACTCGAAGTTATCCAACAATGACCACGCGAAGTATCCCCTCACGTTCACTCCAACCCTGTCATGAAATGGCAAACAAACAAGTGATCATCGTCTCGCGCCTACTGACGGCTTAAAAGGGGATTCGTGAATCAGTGATAGCGCTCACTTGTCGATTGCTTTCTTAAGGTAGTACAGGTGATTGTGATAGAATTTTATCCTCGTGGGGTCAGCTAGTTGTTGCTCTAGAGGCAAAGTCGAGTTGTTGTATTCGTCGACTCCTGCGATCGATTGACCGACAAGTAAGGGGAGAGTTTATTTGTAGAAAAGGGTTCTCAAGTTGACGTCTTACCATTCTCAGTTATGTATATGAGAGGGACGTCGAACTCGGACTTAACGTATCGGAGCAATTCATAGATTCCGACTGGATAAATGTAAAGCCAACTCGAAGCAGCCTGCATCGAATGGCATTTTCGAAAGGGTGATTTGTTTAATCAAGTGCGTGATGACAATCACAAGATTTGGTGAGGCTTTATCAAGACTTACCGGTAGGCCGATTGGCACTCCATTTCGCACCTCTGTAAGTTGACTCGAAAAAAAGTCGATATTGTCACAACGTTTACTTAGGAAGCAATCAATAGAAAAGGCCACAAGTTCGTCCTTACGAGAAAGATTCACTCTGCCATCAGTCATGTAACTCGGAGGTAAATTTGCGAGCTGCGGAGCATACTGGGCATAGTTTGCCGTGTAGTAGTTTAGCCCTAAGAAATCCAACGATCCATTCAGCGTCCGAGTCTCTTCGTCAGTGAATTTTGGGAGCATTTTCCCTACGTATGCATGCATACTGGATGGGTACTCGCCCCGTGTTATAGGTCCCAAGAACCTACGCAGCACATCGCTCGAAATTAAATCAGAAGAACAAACCGTTGCTTAGGGAATTTTACTATTGTTGGATAGGAGCAAAAGTTGAAGTTTCTTGCCATCCAAGCATGAAATCAAAGGATCTCAACGCCGCATCACGGTCTTGCGTCGAGTTGCTGTATGGCGCGAACCAAGTAGATATCAACGTTACGCCTATGATTCCTTTCTGGGATGCCTGTAGGAATTGTAGACAAACAATGAATTAGATGAATCCGGCGGGTACCGAATGTGGCGAATGCTTTTTGGGAACCCACCTGATATTTCTCTTTGTAAAGTTTACAGCCGCGGCATGAGCAAGGAGTTGATAATGTGCACATTGGTACGGCTCTGTGCTAGAATCTCCGCCAATGCAGCTCAAGTTTTGCCATTGCGAACAACGCCAGGGGACCAATAAGCCTATCGCGTAACCACCGTAGCAATAACTATGGGGCTCGTTGAGAGTTATCCAATTCTTCACTCTATCGCCGAATTCCTCGAAGCAAAGATCGACATAATCACGAAAGTCATCCCTGCAGTAACAAAGATCAAACTTTGTATAAGAAGAATCTATGAACCCAAAATATTGCAACCATGTAAGATCAATCATTAGCAACTTACACGACTTTAGGACTCAAAAACTGTTACACTAAGAGGGGGTGAATTAGTGTTAATCTCCAAAATTAGATTTTAACCCTTTTTCGTTTTACCCCGCAGCGGAATGAAAAGCTTCTGTTAAACAGAGCCTGTAAGTTTCTGTAAGACAGAACGTTTGATTGTGTACGCAAATTTGTTTGATGGACACAAGGATTTTTATAGTGGTTCAGCAAATTGCTTACGTCCACTCTTCACCCAGATATTTGGATGGTTTCCACTCAAATGTACCTCACTACAAGTTACACAAGTGATAGCAACTAAAAGCAGACCCGTAGGTCTTGTACAATAGATGCTTGAGTGGCAGAGCACAGACCAGAAGGTTCTGTACCGTAGAATTATTATCTCCAATATGATTATTTGGAAACCAAATCGTGGTAACTTGATCAGATAAATATCTTAATCAAATTAAGCATATTTCGTAATTAAATAATTGAAAACTAATTATTTAATTACAAAAATAATTCTTACAAGAAGTCCTTAATAATAGAAGCTTCTGTAGAATAGAATGTTCGACCTTCTGTAGGACAGAGGGGCAGGCTCATCATCAAAGCCAAGAATGTTCGACCTTCTGTGGTACAGAGGTCTGGCTCATCATCAAAACCTTTTCCAACAAAAACCCTCCGTATTCATCTTCATGGAGTTGGGGCAAGTCCCAAATGAAAAAGAGTCACGAAGGGTTTTATGCCCTTCGCAAGTAGCTCGTCGATGAGGTTGTTGTAGTATTCCACGCCTTCCTTGTTGATTCCTCCTGCGAGCTTTCCTTCTGTGAAAGAAGAATTCCACTGATTAATAGACTGATTCCATTGAGCGCAATATTTAGGATGGATCCTTAACTCAAGAGGCAATATCCTGGACCATGATATCGATAACCTGTACATTTCGAACCCCAAGTCCTTCATAATTTGGACATCTTCCTGCGTAAGAAGGGCCGGCGCATGCATCAGTTACATATAATGAACTCAAATCTACTAATGTTAGGGGGCTCCTGTTAGTGTGTGCACGTATGTGCCAAGACACTTTAATGTATTTGTGGATAAATAATTAATAAAGGCGAGTATTTGTCATTGATTATTTTACTGCACGTAAAATTATTAATGATATAGTCCCACAGATTATTGAGTATATTAATCTGAAATAGTCCGTGATCGGACAGATGTTTAGAGGGGACATGGACATCTAGATCATCGCTAAGTATAGCTGAGGTCGAGATAGACCAAGGTACTTAGGGGTACCCTAAGATTAGGGATACTGGACACGGCCCGATTAAGAGGATACCACATATTGAACATCATTGGTCAATCCTCTTTATGGACGAGTGTAACTGATCTTTTGACTTGAGACCTTCATTTATTCTATGCGTGGAGTTTGCGTACTTTGACGTCGTTAAAAGTAGTCTTTAACCAGATTATGAGTAATACGATTGTTGGGTGTGTGACAAAGCGTAGAGAGAATAGTGTTGAGTCAATATATGATTCATCGCTCTCTTGGATTAGAGAGTTGACATCTAGGCCACTTGATAGAGATATTAGTGACATCTAGGCCACTTGATACATTCAAGAGAGTCTATTATATCTTGGTAATCAAGTAAAACAATTAATTCGGTGATGATGTAATTTGCGCCGAATTAACTGGGATGTCGGTTAGATGAAGAGATTGAATTACACGGTAATCAGTTCATAGTGGTTTATGATTTATAATCATTATCCTAACATGTTGGGTAACTAAAAACTGTTGCAAGACGGTCACCTTAGTTTTGTGTATGGATATACACTGCCTTCGTGTATAGGACCTCCGCACGCATCGCACGTCGACACGAACATTGTATTATTGATTATTTTAGTGGATACTAAAATTAATCATTTTTTATTTCAGAATTAGAATTAATTGGATTGTTAATTTATTCTGAAATATCGGAGGCAAATACAAATAAATAGATCAAGATCGAATATGAATTTATTCGGATCTGTTCCTATTAAATAAAGGATATGAGATAAATATTTTATATTTGTTTATATTTTATATCCTAGATATTTTATTTGAGAAAATCAAATTTGATTAAAGTTTTATAATCCACGTGCATGTCTCTATTAAAACGAATATTTGTTACATATTTTCATATTATATTAATAGAGATTTTTTCAAGAAAAGAAAAATAAAAATTAAGCTTTGTTTTAATCTGTGGGCGTTACTTTTTTATTTTGGAAAGTGATTTATTATCCAAAGAAAAAAAAACGTAAGGGAGGCAACCAGTCGGTCAGATTAAAGATAGATTGGGGACAGACGTAAGGAAGAAGCAGTTTTTTCTAAAAACTAAAACAAAAGAAAAAGGTTGAGAGTTTTTTTGCTTCTGAAAGTCTTTGTCGATCCAAGAGGCTAGCACCTGAGGGATTGTTGGGAAGTTCGTGATCGCGTGTGTGTGGATACCGCTAGAGGAGTTACAAGTGGGGCTCTTGATTTCGCGACTCTGTTTTTGAATTTACCGGAATTTTGAAGTACGGTTTCCGGGTAAGGTTAACTTCGTATAATATTTAAAATATTTTATACGTACCAAGATCTGATAATTTGGACATAAAACCTGATTTTATTTCTTCCGCTGTGCATAAAATCTAACAGCTCCGTCATTGGCTTACTTTGTATCGATGATAAGAGTCAATAGCTACATCCCTGTTGCTTCGATCGGCGATTTTTTCTGTATTAGAAACACTTACGTAAGTACAAACTTACTTATACTTGGCATACAATGTGTACATGAAACATAACCTTAAATTAAAAAGGAAAACCTGGGTTTTATGAGTAGAGATATCCCAAATGCTTGGTCCTCTCCCATCTTCATTCCACGCTCCCTCGTACTATCATTTGCAGAAGGTTACGCGGAAATCCTCAATCACTGTCCTTTCACGTAGAAAAATAGCTAAGAATGAGATGAACTCAGATTGATACGCTGAAGACGCGGTCCCGAACAAGTAGCCCTTGGGGAAGCTGTGTCTGTTGAGGGAACCGTCATCGTCATAACCACCGAAACCCTCCCTCGTCAGCACAAGAATGAGCAGCAAAACAGTAGCGACCCGCCGCCAGCACGTGATGACACCATAACCATAACCGCTGAACGTTGAAGAAAAAGGATATTGTGAGATTAAATCCAAAGCTCGAATTCGGAAACGGGAATAATGTCTCACTCAGAATGACTAAGACATACACGAAATCTTCACTGGTGGGCTTCGAAAATAAATGTTGATGCCGACGACATCACTGTCTAACAAATCGCCGAGATCCGTGTCACGATCGCATCGGCACTATTATATGAGCAACTATTCCTTTCAAGATCACAGCCAAAATCAGGATCGAATACGACGTTGGGATATACTAATACAAACTAAGAAGTTTAAGTCTTCCAAAGCTGGATGCCAATTGTTATCAATCACGTGAGTATTTTATGTAACGTATAGGAGGAGGAGACAGTAAAAGTCAATTTTGGCATCGGTCTTTAAAAATATATATATTCACAAAATAATTTATTAACAAATATATTGCCAGGTCAAGAAATCGATGGTTCACCGAAGGAAAAAATGTCCGTGTTTGATTTTGATTCCCGTCGAGAAAAACGTGGTTCAGATTTTTATTTGTATTTGTTTTGTTTATTAAAAATATTAAATTTCTACTCTAAAATTAATTAATAATAAAAAGAGTAGAAATTATTGAATTTATATCATCTAAGTTGAAACCTTTCAACATATTCTTATATACGAGTACAGGCCCCTCACGGGTAGATTTACATCGGTAGAACTCCTGATTTCTTGCTGGTGCGAGCAATTATTCTAAAAGCTTTAACTCATCGAGTGAAAATTTTGCTTCGTTACTTAGTTTATGTTTTAACTTGTACATATAGAGGCCCCTTATTAGTGATTGAGGAAGTTCTTGAACCAAGTTGCGGACTGTTTCGGGTACCGCTTCAGTCCGTCCTTGTAGTCGACGTAGTTAATACCGAATCTGACGGTGTAACCGCTAGACCACTCAAAGTTGTCCAACAATGACCACGCGAAGTATCCCCTTACGTTCACGCCGACCCTGTCATGGAAATACAAGAGAACAGATATGCTCGTCATCGTCAGATTGCTAAAGGTTGGAAGAATGACTCATGAAGTTGTGATGGATGTAGCGAAGGCTCACTCGTCGATCGCTTTCTTAAGGAAGGACAGGTGCTGATAGTAATAGTCAATCCTCGTGGGGTCAGCCAGTTGTTGCTCGAGGGTCAATGTCGAATTGTTGAACTCATCAACTCCTGAGATTAAACCATTAGTAACGAGAGCATTCGTTATGGAGAAGGGTCTCGTGATGATCTTCCTTACCGTTCTCGGTTATGTATATTAGCGGAACATTGTACTTGGTCTTCACGTAACGGAGCAAATCATAGAATCCGGATGGATAAATGTAAAGCCAATCTGAAGCGGACTGCATCAAGCAACATTTTCACGAAAGTATGATCTGTTTAATCGAGGGCGCTATTATATTCGCGAGATTTTGTTCTGTTATTACGAAACTTACCGGTTTTCCAATTGGCATTCCCATTCGTTCCTCTGCAAATCAACTTGAAACATAAGAAGTGATCTCATCGCCATAATCTTAAAAGAACCAATCAAATAGGGCTAAGGACAATCGGTTCTTACGTGTAAGATTAGCCCTGGCGTCGGTCACATAACTTGGAGGTAAATGTTTGAACTGCGGGGCATAGTGCGCATAGTTTGCTGTGTAGTAGTTCAGTCCCAAGAAATCCATTGATCCCTTCAACATGAAAGACTCTTCGTCCGTGAACTTCGGAAGTCTTGTCCCAACTAATGTACGCATAGTTTGGGGATAATCGCCCCGTGTTATTGGTTCTAAGTACCTACAGAGCATGTAGCAGAATTAAATCAGAAGAACAATAGCAAATTTACCATTTTATGGATTGGGAAGAAAAGTTCGAAGTTTCTTGCCATCCGAGCATGAAATCAAGAGATCTCGCTGCTGCATTGAGGTTGTGTGTAGCATTGTTGTACGGTACGAACCAGTGAGATAACAACGTTATCCCTATGATTCCTTTCTGGTCTGCCTGTGGTGAACAGTCGACAGGCGATGAGGAACGATTTTAGTGGGAGTCAAATTTGCTGAACATGAATCTCAGGGAACCGACCTGATATTTCTCTTTATAAAGTTTTACTGCTGCGGCATGTGCTAGGAGTTGATAATGTCCACATAGGTACGGCTCTGTGCCGGAATCTCCGCCAATGCAGTTCAAGTTTTGCCATTGTGAACAATGCCCGGGAGCTAAATTGCCTTGTGCGTATCCGCCACTGCAATAACTCCATGGCTCATTGAGAGTTATCCAATTCTTCACTCTATCGCCAAATTCCTTGAAGCAAACATCGACGTAATCACAGAAGTCGGCCCTGTGAAAACATAGATTAAAATTCAGATACGAACAGTCTCTACGAGAGCATAGGATTCATAATCCATCCCGTAGAATCGCTGGTGACTTACACGACTTTGGGACTCAAAAATCCTTCGTACTCATCTTGAAGAGCTTGAGGCAAGTCCCAGTGGAAAAGAGTCACGAAGGGTATGATGCCCTTCGCAAGCAGCCCGTTAATGAGGTTGTTGTAATATGCAACGCCTTCCTTGTTGATTCCTCCTCCAAGTTTTCCAGCTGCGAAGAACTTTCAGTGATCCACAAATGATTACAAGTTATATGCAACATTTCAGACCATCTTAACTCACTTGGTAATATCCTCGACCATGATATCGAGAATCTGTATGCGTCAAACCCCATGTCCTTCATTATACTTACATCTTCCTGTGTAAGAAGGCAACGCTCATCGTCAGTTACATTTATGACAATAATTCGTTTCTTCTAATGTTAAGGAACTCCATGCAATCTGCGTCACACTTACTTTGTATCGATGATAAGCATCGATAGCCACATCTCCAGTGCTCCGGTCTGCGATTCTTTCTGCATACAAAATATTTATACCCGTACTTAGGTATATGTCGCGGCATACATGTATACATATAAAAACATAATTCGGAAATAAAACCTGGGTGTTGATGAGTGTAGGTATCCCAAATGCTTGGTCCTCTCCCACCCTCGTTCCACGCTCCTTCATACTAGATCATATTTTTGCAAGTGTTTTTCGTGGAAACATCAATGATCATCTTCTCCGGAAAATGAAAAACACGCACGTGGAAGAAAATCACAAATGAAAAGAAACTCAACTTGATAGGCGGCAGACGCGGTCCCGAACAAGAATCCCTTCGGGAAGCTGGTCCGGCCGAGGGAATCATCTCCGTCATGGCAGCAACTCTCCTTTGTCAGCCCAAGAACGACCATTAAAACCAACAGTGACACGGCTCGGGCTTGCAAGCACGCCATAATTGTGTACCAGTCCGTCGTGTGGACTCAAACCAGAAGGTTTCAGAAACCTTAATGATACTGATGACGAATGGACACAAAACCTTAACCCGGGGGGAGGTTCGACGATCATAAAAGACCGAAGGCGGATCTGAATTTGGTAAGACTGAATCTAACTAATGTGATCGAAGAGACAAGTCATCCGGCTGAGTATCGTTGCTACTACTGATCCTCTTTTATAGGGTCATCTGACTAGTAAATCAATCCTTCACGTAACAAATTTCTCAGCTCCCGTTTCCATTACTCTTCCATGTATATCCACAAAATCCTATCCGAAACTCAACAAACGCATGAGTGAAAGTCTTCTACTTCTGTTCGTATAAAATGTCAACATCTCAGCATTCATGTTGTTCCGGTCCGCGTCGGTTGTCGTACGAGATAAGTTCGGTACTAAACGAACGGTCCCGACTATATCTGTAAGGACAACATTTCGCAGTTACGTGAAACGTTTTTCCAACAGGGGTTACGTGCATGAAGATGTCCGTCTGGTGTTTTTCTCGTGGTCTCGATATATTTCATGATGTCCACCACTTTGCTTTCTTCTTTTCTCGTTAAAACTTTTTGAAGCACCAAGTAAACATTAAATTGTGTGCGAGTAGATGAAACTAATAATACAAAAAATAGTGATAACGATATCGAACGATTGTAATAAAAATGCGTCATATCAAACGATGTTTGACACGTAGAAAAGAATTAAAAAAAAAAAAAGGGCAAGAAGAGCCATCGTTATTGACTGCGAATGAAACCTCTCTGGCGGAGAAAAGTAATGAAAAAATTTGGTGTCTGAAAATTATGTTCTCTAAACCAACCACAACCACGGGTTTCATTTGTCACGAAGAGATAACATCGAATTTGGTATATGACGTGTCGGTCGGTACGAGAACCTCAACAACTTCGTGCGACGAAATGTCGGAGCGATGCCGTGATAGTAGAAATGTGATGTGGATTTTGTTTGAGAAAGGAAAATGTTGCCCGGTCCCACGTGTTGTTGTTTAGGAAATATTCATCCAAACAAACAATCACAGGACGATGAAACCGTTGGAAACGCAGCGGTTTCCTCACGCACTCTCGTATGTAAGATAATCGAAAAGCTGGGAATTTGATAATCTCTCCAAAAGCATTACAAGCAATTTATAAGATCAACTCAAATTCAAATAATTTTGTGCTGCAAAACGTATTTATCATTAAAATTTTCAGCATAATTGTTTATTTAAACCCAAATTTATCTTGAATTTTAGCATGCACGGCCCATGGCCCTCACACGGGCGTTCGATTCGGACGACCGTCACGTTCGCTCCAAAATATATTTATGGGTCATAGGCGTTGAACCGAGCTTCAAACCATACTTATGTCACTGTTTTACGGATATTGGACCTGATTCGGATTTTTAGTCCCGAACTCATGTTTGTTTATTAGCAGTTGTATCATGTTTAACTCACAAATAATTATTTAGATGAAAAAAGGACGAGGAAAAGTGATGACCGCAGGCCTATACACTTGAATCTGCGGTACGTTAGAGGTGTATTCAAATATTCACCGAGGCCCACGCCTCACCTTTGTACTTTAGGCACAGCCGAAATTGCCCACATCGGTTGTGACCACTCTAGTGAAATATTTCCTCCGTGGTTTATTACCCACGCGACACTCATTCTTGAAGCATCTCGAGGATGTCGATGTCATTTCGCCTCTGTCAAATCCTCCGAGTTTATAAGTTTAGCGAACCTGCAAAGAAAATATAAGAGTGACGAGAAAGTCCCAATTAAGGTTTACTATGTAATTGGAGCAAATTAAGTGAGATAGATACTTACGGGAATTGTATGGCCCGTCGAGGTCTATTTTCGAAATTTGTTTTCAACCGGGAGGTGTCAATGATTCCTCCATCTAGTGTTAGGATTGAAAACAGCGATTTTTCTTTTGGAATTTCAATGTCGTGATCGTCGACTGCGAAGTAAATGCGGTCACCTGTCATTTATTAGTGCGCGTAGGATGGGATGTGAGTGTAAGAGAGACAGAGGGGAAAGAAATAAGGAAAAGATAAAAATAAAGAAAAGGATTCAGAGTGATAATGGTGCGAAGAGTGTGTGATGGGGAATGTTCCGGTGGGCCAGGATCTATCCAGTCGATGCCCCATTTTGATCTAACGGTGGGCCGGCTTTCTCCGATGGGAATTGGGGCAAGGAAATCAGAGCGGTCGGATTTCAATTTCAATCCTACGGCCCACGGGCTCTTGAAATAAGGCCTATTTTGGGCTCGATTCTGACGGCCGAGATCTAAACGGATTGATGAGATGAATGATGAAGCCATAAAACATCATTAATAATGTTTTTACGAGCGTTTAGAATAATTAAGAGAGCATCATTATTTATGTTTAATTAGTACTAAAAATTAATCTAAGTCTAATAGTCTCAAATACTTGTAATAGTCCCGTGGCTGCAAGCCGGTTTTCATAAATCAGACCCGAGGATTGGTGGAGGCTTAGCTTGTTTATCTGATTGTTTCCGTAAGCTGACCGAGAAGGGCGACATCCAGTTCAAGCGAGAGATGAGAGCCGTATCCCAGGCAAACCACAAGAATCTGGTTAAGTTGTTCGGTTACTGCAATGAGGGTCGACACTGGATTCCCCATCCGTCTACGAGTGCATGAGCAACAGCTGCCTGCCGAATCTCCTCTTGGGGATCGAAATCGTGCAAGGGGTCGCAGGGGGCCTCTCGTACCTCTATGAGGAGTGCAGCAGCTGGCAGATCATCCATTGTGACATCAAGCCCCAGAATGTGCTCATCGACGATTCCCTGGTGGCAAAAATATCCTACTTCGGATTGACGAAACTCCTCATGGCCGATCAGACGACGACGTTGACCGAACTGAGAGGCACGAGGGGGTGCGTAGCGTTGGAATGGTTCAGGGGCATGCGGATCTTGGCAAAAGTCGACGTCTACAGCATCAGGACCCTGCTCCTGGAGATAATATGTTCTAGGAAGAACTATGAGGTCGGAACAGAGGACAAACCCGATTGGTCCTTCTCCTTCTTCTGCTTCTTCGTTTTTCCCTCTTGGTCTTCGTTGAATCTGTCGTCGTTTCTGCTGGCGACATGTGGCTGCCTTGAGTAGCGTGCTGGTCCCGATTTGATCGGTTCCGGTGGTGTCGACTCCTGCTGCGATGTATTCCGTCGCGACTGCTTGTACTTGAGATATTGCGTAAGGGTTGCGGGGTTCCGCGAAGTGATCGCCGCGCCCCCCCATTTCCCTGCCTCCTTGCCTTGTCTGTACCGTTTGATTTGGAAACGGTCTTGTGCTGTGAGGGTGGGAATGCGACCAAGGGGAGTCGGGTGGAGTTGTGAGTGTCGTGTGGGTGCGATGTGATTTGAAATGAATGCGGTTGAATGGGCGTGGTGGTCGAGTTGTGCGACTGTGTTGGCTGGCTAGAAATCTGCGAGGTTCCGGTAACGTGGCCGCTGCGGAAAGAGAGCGACGGTGGCTGGGTTCCGGAGGGGCCGCTGATTTTGTCCGAATTGTAAGAGAAGTATCTGCTGTTCTCCGGATTGGACCAGCCACGTTCCCGGTTCAGGGCGACTGTGGTTGGGATCCGGAGAGACTCCTGAAATGATCGAGCTGAGGAATGAGGTATTCGCTGCCCTCCGGATTGGACCAGCCACGTCAGGATCTGTACAGTCCGTCCGTCTTCGATCTTCTGCTGGACTGGGACTCTGAATTAGTTGCGGTTGATATCCGCTAACTGGAGTATGTGTGTGGTGTTTCCGGCTGTGATGTCGGAGGAGTACGGGGAGGCGATGACCACTCGCGGTCGTGTCCGCTGTCGTTATCCGAGCGCTCCCGAAAGAGTGGATTGGGACGCACTGTGGTGGTACTGGCACCATACGAAGTATTGTTACGAGAGGCGCTGGTGAAATAAGGGAGTCGTACCGTTAATTTCTGCCTTATCCCAAATAGTTTCCGTAGCCGATTTGACGGTGGCATCTGCCGAATGCATCTAAAATGTGGAATCACTGTGATGGTCCATTGGCAGGGTATTTCCGCAATTTTTACATCCATTAATGGTAGGATTTGATCCGAATTTGACATATTTTGAGATTACTTAATATTGCGAAAATATAATATTATTAGATATTATATGATTCTGATTTAATATGTAGATCATATTGTATTAGATTTCTAACTCTGATTTAATAGCATTTCCCGGAAGCCCCTTAGCAGGATCCTCTTCATCCTCACTCCACCTACAGCATTTTGCCTCCTGAGATCCTCGGCCAAGCAACTAGGCGGCCTTTTTCCCATCTTCGGACAAAGAGACAGCAATCGCACGGTTCAGGTCCTCATTATTTTTCTCTGTCCTCCTCGTCCTGTCGTCCTACTGTTGGTGAGAAATACCAACAAGAGAATGAGCAAGGGGAAGTTCAACCCCAAGGTCAAGAAATCAAAGATGTCTGTTTACCCGGGCCAAAAGCCCAAACTGAAGAAAGGCCAACAGATTCCCCAATCTGATGAGAAGGAAGCTATATGCTTTCACTGTGGCAAGAAAGGCCACTGGAAGAAGAATTGCTACCTATTTCAAAAGAAAACTGTTGGGGTTTCCACCGGGCGCAGCGGAAGCTCGTTTCGAAAAATACTGTCCGAAACACAGTCCCGGATCTTGTGATACGTATAAATCGAATAGTAACGTTAAATAAAACATACCTCGTTGTTGCGGATGCGAACTTCAAGAGTCCCAAACGTGACTCCTCTAGAAGTATCCACGCACACGAGACACAAACAACTTCGAACTCCTTTTGGTGCTAGCCCTCGGAGTTCTTCGCTAAAACTCTCAGAAGCCTTCCGTTTTTCAGCCGATTGTGAATTCCTTCACCTTGGCCGAATGTTTCTTTTCTGTAGCCTATTTCCTCTCATCCCATCCTCACAATTCAATCAGACGAACTATATAATGTGGATTTGCTTAACGCAAGAGGTACCGCCTCACTATTAATAATTTATATTTAAGCACTCAACGGCACGTAGCAATGCTACAAATTTGACTGCCTTTGTCACTTCAATAGGTTAGCTTACCCACGTAGCAATGCTACAATTTAGTTTGGATTAGCCAAATAGGCTTAGCCACGTAGATTGTAAATAATAATATAATATAATAATATAATAATTAATTATAATAATTATATTATTATAGCCTACAACTTAGACATATTTGATCAACTGAAATCCAACACTAGGATTTATTACTTCCGAATATTTCAGAATAAATTTGTAATCCAACAAATTCTAATTCTGAAAATTTATAATTCTAATATACATTAGAATTAAATAACAATGTCCGTGTCTACGTGCTTTTGCGTGCGACCCTCTAGGTTCTATATACGAAGGCAATGTACATCCATACATAGACTGAGGTAACCGTCTAGCAACAGTTTTCAGCCACCCAACGTAATAGAATATTGGTCATGAACCAAAACCGCTATGAACCGATTTCTGTGTAATTCAATCTCTTCATCTCACCGACATCCTGATTAATTCAATGCATCATATGTCATCATTGAATTAATCATTTTACTTGATTTCTGAGATATAATAGATCTTAACTTGAATGATAAACATTCCTCCACGGCCGTGTGTTTAAAATCACTAATATCTCAATCAAGCGGCCATGATGTCAACTCTCTAATCCAAGAGAGCGATGAATCCTATATTGACTCAACACTATCCTCTCTACGCTTCGCTGCACACCCAATAACCGTATTACTCACAATCCGATTAAAGACTGCTTTTAACGGCATCAAAGTGAACAACTCCGCGCATAGAATAAATGGAGGTCTCAAGTCAGGAGATCAGTTACACTCGTTCAATAAGAGAAGTGACCAATGACGCTTAATATGTGGTATTCTCTATAAACGGGTCGTGTCCAGTGTACCCTAAACTTAGGCACCCCCGAGTACAACTTGAATATCCATCCATTGGTCTAACTCGACCTAAGTTATACTCGACGTTGATCTAGATGTTTATGTCCCATCTAAACATCTATCCGATCAAGGACAATTTTAGATTGACAAATAATCAATCTATGGGACTTTACCGTAAAGTTAATTACGAGCAGAAAAGTAATTAATAAACAGTAAATACTTGCCTTTATTAACAACTATTCACATACATTACAAAGTGTCTTGG
Source organism: Melastoma dodecandrum (assembly GCA_029817715.1). Lineage (NCBI taxonomy): Eukaryota > Viridiplantae > Streptophyta > Magnoliopsida > Myrtales > Melastomataceae > Melastoma > Melastoma dodecandrum. The sequence continues at coordinate 4,599,059 of JARUPY010000533.1, read as the reverse complement.
CACATACGTGCACACACTAACACCTACGTCAATGGCCATGGACAACAAATCGTGCAAGCGCGGTGCACCTACCGCGGATGTGGTTGGTGCAGCCAAACCGTGTTCTCATCCCCAACGAACTGCAGGAAACAGCCGGGCCGACCTATGTTGTGTCCCCTGCTTCTCTTGAACAGCCTACTCAGCCACTTCACAAAACGACGGGACTTCCTCTCTGCATACGAAGAACTAATATCCCCTGCTCACCATTTGTAGTAACTAACATAAACCCCAATGTCACAATCCATTCTAAAATAGTCAAGGAAGCTAGAATGCCTAAAACAGATACGAGCATTGATTGAACGGGAGGTGCAGAACCATAGCCATGTTCGAAGGAAGACTCATGGCCAGGTACCTGTACGCCTACGAAACAGGCAGGAAGAAAGATTGGGGAAGAGAAAGGAATCTTTTAGGTAGGGGACAAAGCAATGGCGTTTCGTTGGTGTCGAGATTCTTGGCCTGCGGAAAGCGAAAACCAAGGAGACAAAGAAAAAACCCAGAAAAGATTCATTGGATTGGATTATTGACATCACAACGATGGTGATCGTGAAAGGGGGGTGACAAAGCAGCATCGGTGGTGACAAAAGGGAAGGTGGGAGGGAATTTCCCAGGGGTTGATGAGGAGATGATGACTAAGTTGGAGCTGGAAGAATCTCCCTTTTCTTCCTTTTCCCTGTGTATTTGAGGCTGCGGCTGATTGATCCACCATTCTTGCCTTTTGTTATGGGAAAGCTTTTGTTTGTTTACACTTCCAAGGAATGTCACGGATGACTGTCCGATGAAGTTGAAGATACAATGAAATTGCAGATACCTCTCATCTTTGAGAACTGGGAGCTGCAGGTTAGAGATCAGAAAGCTGAGGCTAAAGGCACCGTCCGACTCCGAGTGTGTACATAACCAGATAATAAACAGCAATTACGCCTCGAGAAAACCTTGGTAACACCTCTTGAACAATGACCAGTTCCTCCCGAGCAAGCTTGCAACATTTCTCAATCTGTTCCAATGTTCATTTCATACTTTAGCTTTACTAGACTAGATATTGATGCGTGGAGGGATTTCAAACGGAACCCTGACCTACTCTTTCTTTTTAATTTTACCGAGAAAGGACGGGTAAGGAACACGTGGTCCAGTTAGGCCGAATTAGTCAAAGCGGACGCCTTGGTGTGGTTCTCACTCGTCTTCTCCTCTAGTTTGCCTAGTCCAACTTTAGATTAGAATTTCTGAGAAATTTTCTTGTAAAATGCAGGTCGTTTCACGTCCCTCCGTCCGCCAATGAAGAAGGTCGCCCTGATGCTGGAAGCCGCCGTTCTTGTAAAGACCCGTAAAATTATATATATAAATGGTGGTGATCATGTAAAATTCGACGTGAACACAAGAGTTTAATTCTATTATAGTTGACTGATGTTATTAGCGAGACATTATCAAGACCTCGGGCACGATTACGCGCGATTATGTTACATGGGAAAGAGGACGTCTTGACTCAAATGTAATTAAATTTTGGCAACCGATTTTATTCGTGTACAAGGATTTTTATATGTAAATTAAGATTAGATTTTATAATTACGACTTAAGATTATATTTATAACGATAATACAAAATAAAATAAAATAAAAAAGAGAAAAATAATAATAGAATAAAGACAATTCATCCACATCGTTAGGCTGGTAAAAATGTTTAAAATAAACAAATAAAAGACTAAAGACAAACAACAATTAAAAAAAATAAAATGAAAGGAAGATAGCGAGGAATCAGGGTTGTCTTCTCCTCCACAAAACGCCTTACCCTTCAGCGCGGCAGTCACGGTAGGAGTTGAAAGTCATCGTTTTTCGTGGAAATTGACTAGTTCACTTTGATAAAGTTTTCCGTAGAAGAGTACAGAAAACGCAGCCTTTACTATTTCAGTGCTCGTGCAACCTGAGCCGTTCATCGGCTCGGCTGAGTTGCAAGAAACGACAATCCTAAGGAGAAGCACTGAAATCATATAGCACAACTGGGGTTGACTGATCAGATTATGCTTTCGCTTTCTGTTCGATCAAAACTTCGAAAGGCCCGCACTTTCATGTGTTCCCATGATGTTAGAAACTGGACTCGACCAAAAGCTGGCTAACGCGGTTTCATCACCCCCACCCCACGCCGCCGTAACTATCACCGTACAGTTGATGATGACTTCCCAAGTCTTTTTAGTCAAAGAAAATACTTTTCCTGGGACGACCGTGACTTGAAGTTTCCAATTCTGATTAGGGTTTTTGAACGCGTCAAACAAATCCGACAGGTCGAGTTATATAACTATGCTTTAATTGAGATCGCAGAGCCAGTCTCATTCCTCAAATTCTCCTAAATAAACGGCTTTGTCCTAACAAAGAATGGCTTCCTACATCGCCCCAGTGGTGTTAGTGCTTGTGTTTGTAGTAATCGTCCCCCTCCCTCTTGTTGCCAATGCTCAGAACTACCGCAACCTCACCACGGGATCCGCAATCATGGCAGGAGACCCGAGCACGTACCTGCTGTCCTCCTCCGGAGAGTTCGCATTCGGGTTCCAGACCATGGGGAGTTCAGGCTTCCTGCTCGCCGTGTGGTTTGCAAAAATACCTGAACAGACGGTCATCTGGTCCGCGAACGGTGATAATCTTGTGCCAAAAGGGTCAAACCTTCGGCTGACAGACGACAACCGCCTCTTGCTCGACAATCCAGGCGGAGGGGAGATAACGGTGGCTGAGCAACCGGGTTCCAAGTTCGCTTACGCGTCCATGCACAATACGGGGAATTTGGTGGTGATGAGCCCCCTCGATGATGTGGTGTGGGAAACGTTCGATCACCCAACTGATACCATGCTACCGACACAGAAACTAGGAAAGGGAAGCCAACTCGTTGCTCGCTATTCCCAGACGAATTATTCCGATGGGCGATTCATGCTGGTAATGCAGGGCGACGGGAACATGGTGCTTTACACCCTTGCCTACCCATTGAACTCAATAAATAAGGCTTATTGGGCGACTAACTCTGTGGGATCTGGATTAGAGCTCGTGTTCTTTCAAAGTGGTCAAGTCTACCTGACGACCAGTAACGGAACCATCAAGATACAATCGAACAACATCTCCACCGATGATTTCTATCAGAGAGCTGTTCTCGACTCTCATGGGATATTTTTGCAATATGTTTACCCCAAGTCAACGATTCCTGGATGGTCTAATAATTGGTCGAAAGTGTCTGATCCGGTTCCCCCGAATATCTGCACAAGCATTATGCAGGATGTAGGCAGTGGAGTTTGTGGTTTCAATAGTTACTGCACCATAGGCGATGATCAGAGCCCGAGATGCGACTGTCCAAGTGGGTACGTCTGGCTTGATCCGGATGACACGGTTAAGGGTTGCAAGCAAGATTTCCAGCCGCAGAGCTGCAACAAGACCAACCCCGAAGGAGATAAGTTCACCTTCAAAGAAATGATCCATATAGATTGGCCTTCGTCAGATTACGAGAAGTATAACGGTCAAACGGAGAACTGGTGCAGGCAAGATTGCTTATCAGATTGTTTCTGCGCGGTCGCCATCTACAGGGACTCGACTTGCTGGAAAAAGAAAGTTCCCCTGTCTAACGGGAGGACAGACATTGCCATGAATGGAAAAGCTCTGGTCAAGGTTAGGATCGGTGATTCGACGTTTGGGTTTGGGGAAAACAAGCAGAAGAACAAAATCCCCTTGCATGTGGTAATCGTCGGATCAGTGCTGTCGGGCGGATCTGTTTGCTTGAACCTTCTCCTGGTCATAGTAACGTTGCTGACATGCAGAAGGTTGCGGTCTAAGAAGGCAGATTCTGAGCAGCAACCAGTACCGATCGAGGAAGCCGGCGGACTGAGACACTTCAACTACCATGAGATCCAGGAGGCAACCAATGGGTTCAAAGAAGAACTAGGTCGAGGTGCCTTTGGGACAGTCTACAAAGGTTTCGTGACGTCATTCTTGGGGCATGGCGGCCATGTTGTTGCCGTCAAGGTTTTGCATCGGCTTACTGAAAAGGGCGACATCGAGTTTAAGAGAGAGATGAGAGCCATATCTCAGACCAACCACAAGAACCTGGTGAAGTTGCTTGGTTACTGTAATGATGACCAGCACCGGATTCTCATCTACGAGTACATGAGCAACAGCTGCTTGGCGAATCTCCTGTTCGAGGACTCGAGGCCTAACTGGTACAAGAGGATTGACATCGCCGAAGGGGTTGCGAGGGGCCTCTCGTACCTGCACGAAGAATGCAGCAGGCACATTATCCATTGTGACATCAAACCCCAGAACGTGCTCCTGGACGATGGCATGGTGGCGAAAATATCCGACTTTGGACTGGCCAAGCTTCTCGTGGCCGATCAAACGAGGACATTGACTGATGTGAGAGGCACAAAGGGCTACGTCGCACCAGAGTGGTTTAGGAACATGCCCATCTCGGCCAAAGTCGATGTCTACAGCTTTGGGACAATGCTCCTCGAGTTAATTTGCTGCAGGAAGAACTACGAACCAGAAACGGAGGATGAACCTGAAATGATACTTGCCAACTGGGTTTGGGATTGCTACCATGAAGGGAACCTTGACCCGCTTGTAGAAGATGACGATGAAGCCTTGGGCGACAAGAGGAGGGTCGAGAGGCTTGTGAGGACTGCATTGTGGTGCATTCAGGAAGACCCATCCCTGCGCCCAACAATGAAGAAGGTCACTCTGATGCTTGAGGGCGCAGTTTCAGTGCCTGTTCCACCGGAACCAAGCTCTTTCCTTAGTTCTGTTTAGCTAGAGAAGTCGCTGAATAGAGCAACAAAAATCGCACTCTGAGTAATGTCACCATCTCCGAACATCGGAAATGATTGCTTTGTGAATCATATAATAGCAAATCTGTAGGATAATCGGTACTCAAATAAACACAGTCAATGAGCCATTTAGGACATCTCAACTCCTATGCACATTTGCAGGAATTCTGCAGGCCATATCTTGATGGAGACCGTCCTACATAATGGTGAAAACTCATTGTCGGGAGGCGGAAAACAGTTTAGGACCTATTCCTCCCAGGTGTTATCTGGACGACTAATGAAGCAAGCTCAACCTCCTCTGCCTCATTCCAGCAACTATAGGGAGGCAACAGCTGACTCGAATTTCTGAGGGACTCGAAGAACTGGAGCTTGGACCATGCCAAGTTTACCAAGCTGACCGCACGCAGCCATTTGATCGTCGCCCCTGCTGAGTCTTAAAAATACCGTACATCCACCTTCTGCCAAGATATTGCGGAACTCAATCATTTTCTCCTCGGGAGTTGGTCTGAATCGAGATTCACAATGAGGATTAAATTTTATGAGATTTATCTTGCAAGGGATTCCCTGGACAAGATCAATCAGCCTCTTTGCATCTTCCAAGCTGCATATGCAGAAATTTCCATCAATTTCACTATCAGTTGTTGACATCTCCAAAGGGCAGAAAGAACCAGAAACTCACCTGTCATTCACACCTGCGAGCATAACGTACTCGAACAGAACCTTGTAGTTCTTCTTGGATTTCAGTTCCTCCCTAAGAGTCTGAAGAAGAACCGCTATATTATATTTCCTATTTATTGGCATAATCCAGTTTCTAACCTGCCATTGGTCAACTAGAGTACTCACAAACTGCAGAACACCCAAAGGAGATGCATAGGATGCATTGATGTGGAAGAAAGCAGAGAAAAACCTCGTCTGTTGTTGCATTTAAGCTAACGGCTAAAGCGCAATTGGATTCGTGCAAGAACCGCTTCAGCTGAGGGACAAGTCCGCTGGTTGAGACAGTGACCTTTCGAGGACTGAAATGAAGACCTTGTTCATGCACCATAATGTCAGAAGCTTTTATGACATTGTCAATATTATGTAGGGGCTCCCCCATCCCCTGTCAATCAGGATGCAGATACCCTAGTTAGTGTTGTTCAGCGTAGCCGAGGATTCTGGAGGTACAAAATCTTTACAAGACGACTGATAAAGGACTGGAAGCTTACCATAAACACGACATTGGAAATCGCACCAATTTGATCAGAAAATAGGCGTCGTGCAAAGACAGCTTGATCAACAATCTCGGCCGCGGATAAGTTTCTTGTCAGTCCCATCCTGGAAAGTATACAACCAAAAGAGAGGCAATCTCACAGCGGTCAGTAAAAACCCAAAGTAGTGAACATGACAGTGGGCACTCAATGGAATATGGTAATGCACCTGCCAGTATAGCAGAACTGGCAATTCATGGCACACCCTACTTGGCTAGAAACACAGACTGTGTTCCGACCTCTGTCGCAAGGTATGATTACAGTCTCCACGGCAAGGCCATCCACCAGAGAGAACAAGATCTGCACCACCCTGAGTACTGCATATTAATGTGGTTCACCAAAGCCAGTTCCTTGTCTTTCATAGGAAAGGAACTAGGAAGGACTTTAACTGAAACAGCGAACAATCTACCTTTCTAGTTCCATCGGCTGCAGTTCGGATATCCTTCAAGTTCAACGCCTTTAACTCGGCTTCATCACTCAACATCCGCTTAAAGTCTTTATTCAAACCTTCATTGCACAACCAACACATAGAGCTAAAGTCATCAAATTTACAAAAGATCAACAAACACATGAAGAAGTGAAATTCAGTCTTTTCATCAGAGAACAAATAGCAAATTGCTCATATAACGGAAACAAGTGCGACGGAACACTCATTCAATCATTCACCTTCGAGCTCCTCCGATGAGTGCGCCCACACATCGTTTCCGTACAGGCGCTTCCACAGCATCAGAGCCTGACCAGGCCTGAAGCCTTGGCATTGAACCCAGTTCTGCCATTGCACATAAAAGCCATTGCATCAGAGCCTTGCAATCACCCACAAGGAAGCCTCAATAACTCGAAAATCACGGAAACCCTAGACTCACTTCGAGCTCGGAGTAACTCATTCCTTTAAGCAGCGCCTTGTTCCCACTCGGACTAACTTCAGAACCTACAACAAGAACCCTCAACATCATCATCATCACCACCAGGCTTCCAACTCAACGACGGTAGAACACAACAACTGAAGACAGCAGCCTCCGCTCACCGCGTGCCTCGGCGTAAGCACGAGTAGGAATCAGAGGGGAGGCAACGAGGGAGAAGGAGTGCGAGAAGAGGCTGGGTCGGAGGAGAGGGGAAGGGGAGGAGGCGAGACGTCTCATCCACAAGCAGCCGGCGTCCATCTTCGAACCACCGCCGAGGTTGTCGGGATTCCCCCGTCCGTCTTAGCCGGTCGTCCCGGTCCGACCGAACAGTTTGAAAAGCTTAATAAATTTACACACAGAATAGGGCCCTGTTTGTTGAGTCCAATTTATCCGTATTTGAGAACTTTTTCCCTTGTAGTTACGAACTCACACAAATTATGCTTTTTCCTTTAAAAAGCACAAAAAAAGTTATATCAAATTCCAAAGAACAAAAAAATTTTAAAAGTAATTATTTCCTACCGAAACTATAATAAAATTTCCTTAAAATAGGATCCCAGTTTTTACGAACCAAACATGCCCTCGTTAATGTAATAACAGAGACGAGAAGGTGTAAATGGTCATGTAAATTCCAACTAAGAAGTAAAAGGTGATGGAAAGAATACATATATATATGAATTGATGCTACAAACTTAAGGCGAGGCATTGATTTGAACACCAAACAATCTGAAACCATTCTCACCCAATTCTTCGTCTTCCTCCTCTTCATCGTCGTCCTCCTCTTCATCTTTCCCCACCCCTCCGTCATTCCCAAGATTCAACCTCAACTCCACCTCCATCCCATTATTCCCATTGTCATGCTCGTTGATGTTATTTTCGTGGTTTCCGCTGTACTCAACGTCGATCAGGCAAAACTTATCCTCCTCCACCTCAGCGAGGACGCCACTCCCCCCGCCTTTGCCCGCGAGCTCGTCCCTCTGGCACGCGTAGAAGAGGACGCAGTCCTTGGCCTTCAGGTTCTTGTCCTTTACAAACCTGTTCCATCCCCGGGTGAACACAAAGCTCTGGCTGCTCTTCCAGTAGCAGTACCTGAACTTCCACAACCTCATCCCTTTGTCGTAGAACACCAGCTGCACGTCATCCACCTCCCTGGGCGACAGTGACGAGGCTGAGCCGGTGTTGTTGTTGTTCGGGTGAGCCTCATCCCTGCCGTACCACATCTCCTGCACGTAGGGGAAGTACTTCACGGCGCACTTCTTCGGGATCACTAGCCTGTTCAGCTTCCCCACGTCGCTCGGGGTCAGCTCCTTCTGGAATAGGAGCTTGCAGAGGAACTCCCCGTCCGAGTGCAGCATCATCCGCTGGCTCGTGCTGTTCTCGCCGACGTCGTCGCGGTCGAACTCGCTGCGCAGGAACTCCGAGAACTTGGATTGGTAAGTCCCGTCACGGATCATGTCGAGGACGGCCCCCGGGGGGAAGTTCATCTGGAAGGTCGGCTCGAGGAGGGTGTGCTCTGTCCACGGGAAGTTCCTCTGTGTGTCGCCCCTCCGGAGCACGATCGACGCGCTGTCGTAGGCCATGGCCGCCTCCCTCTCGGTCCTGAACGTCCCCAGCCATATCCTCTGGTGGTTCGCGTATATCTGCGCACCCCAGTTCCCATTCTGCTGCGGCACGACCCCCCTGAACTTCAAGACAGCCGCACCGTCCTGCATCGGGCCTGAAATCTTGGCCGCGGCATACGGCACAATGCCCGGCATGTCTTCCATGAAAAAACCCGACAAAAAACAACAACAGGAAGCAACAAGGAATTGGGAATCGATTCAAATGCAGCAGCTAGAGGAGATTCACAGATACATTTTCCGTCATTTCGATCGTTTAATATCAAGAGAAACATTCGGGTATGAAGAAGAAGAAGAGGGTTAGGTTAATATTTGGAGCTAAATACCGAACTAAACTTCAACAAATCAGTTGAGATAACCAAATGAAAAAAATAAATGATTTGGTTTAAACAATATAAAAGAACACAAGAAGAAAGTTGCTTAATATGGAGAAGATAATTAACCAGTGATTATAGCAATACTACACAGCTGAAAAATACAACAGCAACACCACGGCAGCCACTCTGATTTTGTTTTCCTGGTGGAACAATTCGGATCATGACAAATCTTAATTTGTTTTGGTTAGTCCCAAATGCACGTGTCAATCTAGTTTAATTTTTATTTTCTTGTTGTCTCGTTAGAAGGGTGTGTAGTTCAATCTCAATACCGACACTCATAAAAAAAATTGTTATGCATCAGCTCCGAATAGTTCGGAACATTATTTTCGAAATTTCGAAACTATACTTTATTTTGCAAATTTTTTCCACAACGCCCCAATTGATAATACCTAATGCTAGATACATTCTCCATTCAAAACTTGTCATATAAGATAAACGTAAATTTAAGTAACACGGATTACACATTGATCTAAGAATTAGAAAATTCAATAAAAACGGTTTAAATAACAAAGATGTACCTAAATTCCACTCGCTCACTCATTCTCTCGCATGCAAAAACAATCATGTCTCAAATTTCAAACCCTACGAATGAATTAGATTAAATCAAACGACGAGCCTTCCGACGTCACACTAATTTCATCGCCCTGTAATAGGAAGCGTTCGACCATTGCATGGATACGTGCAGATGTTACAAAAAATTATGTTAGTCAACGTGTCAATACATCGGACAAGACGTCCGACGAGTGTCCCGTGATTTCTTATTCCTTTCCTTCCCCCAGTGCGGCCAGCATGCAACCGCTTCTTTTTCTCCCGAAGAAACGCATCGACACGAATACAAACAAAAGTTCACATAATCTAATCCAATGACCAAAAGCACGTTATTACAGTATCGTCCGAGCGACATACATTACGTCCGAAACCTTTCCCTTTTAATAATCGGATCGGCTTCGATGTCGTGGACGTTAGCAACACGGGGGGTCGAGGGCGTTACGTGTCGCCATCAAGGTACGAGCGAATAGATCCCTCTCCCCCCCCCCCCCTCTCCGGTGGTAAGTCTAGGAATATGACATCCAATTTGGGGAATAATACCATCTCATTTAACGACGATGAAAACCTAATTTAACTGAATATTTCATATGGGGGGGGGGGACCGACGCCGTCGATGTGCCCGAAGCCTCGCCGTCCCAATGAAGGGGATTGATTTCGAAACCAAAAGGATATTCTCACGAGTCTCAACAAAGGATTTAAATAAAATAATGTTCCCGTGCGGCAATCCCCACGCCAACCCCCCCATGCAACCCTTTCCCCCCGCGACAAAATCCAACGGTCCAAAATGCGTTGGGGGATCGGGCTCCGGACAACCTGCGGAGGGCGGGTGGTGACCCCGTAACAACGTGTCGGGTTCACCAACCGGATCCCGACACGTGTCCACGAGTGGGTCAGATGATATTTTAGCCTCGAGAGGGAGTTGGGTTTCTTTTTTGTCCCTTATAAATTGCAAGGGCAGGGGACAGCCACCTTTCTACTCTCCGCCCCCCCCCAACCCCAACCCTCCTTTTCTTCTTCCCTACACACCAACCCCGCCGAGTTCGTCGTCGGAGCTCCTCCCACCGCCGGAGGAGGGAAAGAGGTGAGTCACGTTCGATCTGCTTCCTCGTCCATTTCTTCTTATTCCCCCGGCGGATAGATCTCTCGATTCCCCCCCGGTAGATTTCTGCCACCTTTTGACGCCCGTCTAATCCATCCCCAATAACGATAACGGGGAAGGAGGGGAGGTCGGTGTCATTGTTCGTACGTAGGACGTTGTATTACGACCCAAGACGACGTCGCTTTTTCCCGTGTTTCCTCCGCCCCCAATTTCCAGCTTCATGCAGGATGGGGGGGATCCTTTTCACTCTGTGTTTTTCTTGGGGGGAAGTCCCTACCTAAAAAAGCTTAATATGATGATGATCATAATCAGGTGACGTTCGCCAACATTAACGTAATTATTTCATTTCTCTAACCGTTTGTATCATCGTCTGCCTCTTTTTTTTTCTTGGCACTATAATTCATGCGTACACGAATTTAATAAATTATTTAACATTTAATGTATTTTTGTATTCGGTGTCATGTCATTTAAAATAAAAAATAAAAATGAATGCCCCCTTTTTTTTTTGTTTTGTTTTCTAGTTGCGGATGAAACGTCTTGTCGTTTTACCTCCTGTGGTTATTTTAGTTAGGTCGGGTTTCCTCTTTTTTTTTCTCTTTAAATTGAAAACGGTAAAAAAAAAGGAAAGGGCAGAGACCCCACAAAATGAAAAAATGTTGATTTCTGTCCCACTATTACTACAACATGCAAGTCCCGACAAGAGGCCATTTTTATTAACCGGCATAGCTATAGGAAGTACCTGAACGAGTGGCCATATTTTTGTTTCTCCGTTGTAAAAAGACGTGGAAAATCTATCTATATGCTTATCATTCCTTCACATGTCATGTGGGCGGGGGCTGCCGCGGCCGATTTCGGGACGGGGCCCGACCGGATTTCCGCTGGTCCCACCCCGGCCACGTCCTCCGGGGCGGTAAACGGGTTCGGGTTTTATCTGTGCTTCTTTTTGTTTTTTTTATGTGGTCTGAGTTAGTTTGCAGGGGGAATGGATTCACTGCATGTGTTGTCAGTCACTCGATACTGTCGCTATTCTTAAATGCATGTCATTCATTGCAGTCGTGAGATTTAATTCGAGGGGTTGTGGTTGAAGGAGAAGTGGGGGGATGGGTGCCGGCGGGAGGATGTCCGTGCCGAAGAAGAACGATGATGCCGCGAGGCACGGCCGCGATGTGGGGCGAGTTCCCCATGCGAAGCCGCCTTTCACCCTCGCGGAGCTCAAGAAAGCCATCTCGCCACATTGCTTCAACCGCTCCCTCCTCCGCTCCTTCTCCTATGTCTTCGTGGACCTCTTGGTCGCGTTTGCCCTGTTCCACATTGCCACCTCTTACTTCCATTTCCTGCCCGGACCCCTCGAATGGGTCGCCTGGGCAGGGTACTGGGCCTGCCAGGGGTGTGTCCTCACGGGCGTCTGGGTCATCGCCCACGAGTGCGGCCACCATGCCTTCAGCGACTACCAGTGGGTTGACGACACGGTGGGGCTCGTCCTCCATTCCGCGCTCCTTGTGCCCTTCTTCTCGTGGAAGTACAGTCACCGCCGGCACCACTCCAACACGGGGTCACTCGAGCGGGATGAGGTGTTCGTCCCAAAGCCCAAGTCGAAGATGCCATGGTTCTCCAAGTACTTTAACAATCCGCCCGGCCGCCTCGTCACCCTCGTCATCACTCTTACCCTCGGGTGGCCTCTATACCTGGTCTTCAACGTCTCGGGACGCCCCTACGACCGCTTCGCCTGCCACTACGACCCTTACAGCCCGATATACTCCGACCGTGAGCGGCTCCAGATATTCATCTCAGACGCCGGGATCATGGCCGCCACCTACGTCCTCCTCCAGGTCGTGGCGGCAAAGGGCCTCGCCTGGGTAATGTGTGTGTACGGCGTCCCCCTCCTGATCGTCAACGGGTTCCTCGTGACCATCACCTACCTGCAGCACACTCACCCGGCCCTCCCCCACTACGACTCGTCCGAGTGGGACTGGCTCCGGGGGGCGCTGGCGACGGTTGACCGCGACTACGGGATCCTCAACAAGGTGTTCCACAACATAACGGACACCCACGTGGCGCACCATCTGTTCTCGACGATGCCTCACTACCACGCGATGGAGGCTACCAAGGCGATAAGGCCGATCCTTGGGGAGTACTACCGGTTTGACGGGACCCCTTTCTACAAGGCCCTGTGGAGAGAGGCGAGGGAGTGCGTCTACGTCGAGGCCGACCCAGACTCCGACAGCAGGGAAGACTCGAAGGGCGTGTTCTGGTACAAGAACAAGCTGTGAGGGGGAGGGAGGGTCACGGGCGGGGTTTGTGTCCTTGTTAGTCTTTGGCTTAATCCCAAGTTTGTGTGGTGTTGTAATGTCTCATGACTCTTTTGTCTTATGTGGAATGGAAAAATAACAAGCCTAATATATGGGGATGATGTTGATTGTATTTCTATTGGGCCTGAACCCAAATGGCTAAAAGCCCAATACGTGAATCACGTGCCGATGGCCGATTGCACGAGCCGAGATTCCTTCGCCGCGTAAAGGCGACGACCGGCCACCGCCACTCAACCGGTTCCTTTTCCTTTACCGCCTTTCTTCCGCTACCGATTCGTCGAGGCTTTCTCCACATTTGTCCGTTCCCGGTTCCTTTTTATTCGATACAGCTGAATCGTCTCTCACCCCGGAACGCAATAAAATAATTCCCCAAAATCAAAATTTGGTTTGTCAGCCCTCAGTCCAAGAAGACGTTCTTTATCGTCATCTAGTCTTCCACTTCCTGCGCTGCTCCTCAGTTTCCGCCCTGCGGTGGGAGACCCGCGTCGACGGAGGCGGGGTTTGGGGCCAAGATCCGGCGATTCGCGAGTTACGGGAGTGGATTCGTACCCTCGACGTGTTCGGGAATGCTTGCGTTTTGACTCGTTAGTTGGTTCGTTCGCGCTGTCTCGAAGTTTGGTATCTTGATCGGTGCTTGAACGTGTTGTTTTAGAGGTGTTTGGTTGGTCCCCCGCGGGGGGTTTAGGCATTGTTCGATGGCGATTCGGGGGATCGTAGTTCTTTGGTGTTGGTCCGGTTGTGGTGTGTTGGTCAAATGAGTTGCGGAGTTGGCGTTGGCTCGCCACTGTGTATTGAAATATGTAGCTCTTGTGTTTGCTAGGTTTCGAGCGTGATAGATTGTTCTTTTCTTTCTTTGGTCGTCTGACTTTCTTGAACCGAGGAGCATGTTCTAGGGTATCTAAACTACAGCTGGTGGGTCAAGTGGAGAAACTGTGAGATCTTACGTCTTCTATGTGTTGAAACTTGTGGTTTAGGGTTTGCTAGGCTTCTTTATTGGAGAGGACGTTTTTGGGTTTTTCTTGATTGCAGCTTGGTTGGTTTGTAGCGTAATATTTGCAACAGATATATTGAGTGGAGAATATATGCGAGCGTATGTCTTGTAATTGTTGAAATTTGTTTTTAGGGTTTGCTAGGGTTTTGAATGCATCGGATATCTATTGTTTTGCCTCGAAATTGAGAACGTGTTTACCTTTTCTACGCTCACTGTGTGAACGTGTTTTCTTTTTCCACACTCACTGTGTGCTTTTTCTTTGGTTATTTTGGTTGCAGCTGGTGAATTTGTGGTGTAATCTTTGTAAAAGATGTCTCGAGTGGAGCATCTATGGGAGCGACTGGTGAGGGCTGCTCTGAGGAGTGAGAGGACCGGAACCGATGCATATGGACGTCCTGTGGTTGGGATTGCAGGGAACGTTCCATCATCGCTTGCAAATAACAGGGATATTGATGAGATTCTGAGAGCTGCAGATGAAATTCAAGATGAAGATCCTAGTATATCCAGAATCTGTATGTGATTATGCATCTCATAGTATTTTCAGCAATGTCTAATTTTAAAGTTTAGGAACATTTTATTATACACTGTCTGGTTACACATGCTGGCATCCTTGACTTAAATATTATTCTTGTCATATGCCCATTCAGGCAACATTTCTTCCTTCTATGAGATATTATTTTTGGTGAAAAGGCAGAGTCCTGTTTTTCTCAATGCACAGTATATTCATTTTGATTATACATTTGGTAGGGTGATAAATCGTTGCGCTCTTTTTCCTTCTCGTGCAGTATGTGAGCATGCTTATTCTCTCGCACAGAATCTGGACCCCAACAGTGAAGGGAGAGGGGTTTTACAATTCAAGACAGGTTTAATGTCTGTAATCAAGGTTTGTTCTTTAGATGATGCTTCACCTTGCTTGTAAAATCTATGAACGATGTCGTGGTTGTACAAGGGGTATTGTTTTGAACTATTGTAGAACCAATGTTTGTCTACATTTGATTTCTGCCTTGGGGTTTCCCTTCCCTCAGCAGAAAAAGCTTTTATTATGTCTCATGGAAAGCGACAATGCTTGCCGCCGACTGTTTACTCCTTTTGTGTTGGAGATTTTGTAGTTCTCCATTCACTTGAGCAATTAATTTGTGTGTCCGGAGCTGCGAATTCGTTGTTCTACTTATTTCATGAACTGGAATCGGTATGCTTTAAATCTTAATAGTGTTGAGGGGTCATTTTAAAAGTAAATGTTAGAAAATTCGCCTTTAGGGATTAACTTGAGATGGATGGATTTAGGCTATGTTTGAAAAGGTGAGAAAAGAAAAGAATATAAAAGAAATTTTTGTCCTTTTCTTCCAACTCCCCCTCTCACTCCCTTCACTTTTCTTTTCTTTTCTTTTCTTTTCCCTCCTTTTCTCTCCTTTTCAAACATAGCCTTAAACTTCTGCATCTATGCTGTAATTTTTGAGATGGACGATTTTATGGAGACTCAGGGCCATGTGAAATTTTGCACTTCTTTGCCATTTTTTTATTTCTTTCCCGTGCGTTAATGACGAATTTTTTTCCATGTTCCAGTTATCTGGAATGCCGTCGTTAAATTAACATGGTTTCTACATTATAAATGATGGCTAATATAGGGAATCCCCTTTATATTTGTGTCCATAAACCTTTCAGCAAAAATTGGCAAAGAGGGAAGGTGGTGCAATAGACAGAAGCCAAGACATTGCTCGTTTGCAAGAGTTTTATAGGCTGTACAGGGAGAAGAATAACGTAGTGAAGTTGCGGGAAGAAGAGATGAAGTTGAGGGACTCTGCAGCTTTTAGTGCAAACTTTAGCGAGTATGTTCTTACTCTTAATCTTACTTAAGTGGTTTTCTTTGTATAATTTTTATTAGATTTGTTGAGGTTGACTGTAGACTTTGTTATAGTTTTGTGATTCTAACTCTGTTGTTTGCTGTTAAACATTGTATGGACAAAATGCTGGCCGACTTTGAATTTGAGATGCCTGTCTTTAATGACTATAGCTGATAATCGGCAACTGTTTTGGGTTAGAAAGGTAAACAATGATACATTGAAAGCTTACGAGGACTCAGAGATATGCTTGTAAGTAGTTTCCAAAAATTACTGGCAATAAAAAAATCTAGAGGAAACAATTGGCATGAAAGAGAACCTGTAATTTGGGAATCTTAGCCAGGGCAATCTGGCGAGAAGTCCATCAAGGTGTCCAATTCAGAGGCTTCTTGTTTCCAATGGTCATTTTGGATGTTTTCTCATTCTTGTTGATAATGCTGATAGAACATACATGTTTCCTGTAAATTTGAAATTTAGTTGTCTAACAAAAAATTATCATACCGTTTTCTTGATTGGAATACCAAAACAATTCCATAAAGCGGTTGTAAATCATTTAAGATTTTGTCCCCTATGATATGTTTCATTTTGTCTTTGTCCATTGAGATATAGATCAATATATGTTGTCATTGCAGGCTTGAGAAAAAGACAGTGAAGAGGAAGAGGGTGTTTGCAATATTGAAAGTTCTTAGATCTGTCCTGGTGCAGCTGAGTCCAGAATTACCTGAAGATGTCAGTGTTTTTTTTCCGGTTTTATTTATGCCCAATTATGTTTTTGGAGAGGTTTAAAGTTGTCGAGTTGGTATACATTGAAGATTTCGGGCCGAAAGATACAATATACAATTATAGATGGGCATTTTCTCTTAATTCTCGCTACTCAGGGAGGGCTCTCCACAGTGGCACCCACTTGTTAGGGATGGATTAAAGATTTCTGGGATGTGTTGATCTTTGTCCTGCTTGTACTAAGTATTCCATGCAATTGATGTTACAGCTGAAACGATTGATGGATTCTGACGAGGACATGACTGAAGACCTAATTGCCTACAATATCATACCATTGGACGCACCGAGCACTGCCAATCTTATTGGGAATTTCCCTGAGGTATGTAACCATGTCCTGTTCATG
Source organism: Melastoma dodecandrum (assembly GCA_029817715.1). NCBI lineage: Eukaryota > Viridiplantae > Streptophyta > Magnoliopsida > Myrtales > Melastomataceae > Melastoma > Melastoma dodecandrum. Next base: position 4,582,186 of record JARUPY010000533.1, on the reverse strand, counting down.
CGAACTCTATGTGCTCTTTCCGCTTACAAATTTCTTGTTCGTCTCTTTCTCCTGGGCACTTTAATCTAAGAACAATGTAACCTTTTTTAGGTTGTTGCTGCTATTTCAGCTCTAAGTGATTTTCGAGGTCTACCGGAAGTTCCTCAAGATTTTTCTATTCCTTCTGCACGAAAATATGATATATTTGACTTTCTCCACTATGCTTTTGGTTTCCAGGTTTGTTTTTCAAAGGATAGATAAATATTGTTGCTTATAGCTCTTGCACCTGTTCTGGTAGCTTCGTTGCAACGCCCATTTACTGTTATAGCGATTTAGGTGACTTAAACTCCATCCTGTTCCTGTATGGGTCCCCAAATCCATTACTAAGTTGAGAAGAACAAAAACTACTAAAATTGATAAGATATGGACATGTTTAATGCTGTTGGGGAGGTCCTGGAGAAGAAGGTTGTTATGCAAACAAGTTGAGTGTAATTTGATTAAGCAAATTAGGGCAAATTTGCTGTACTGTAACCAGAACCCTCCTAAGCTGGCCATTTAAGGAAATCTGTCATATATCTTCAGTGAAGCTCTTGCTTGCCTGATAATATCACAGATCATCAATGAAAGTTTCCTTGTATATTTTTTTCTTTCTAAAGTTTATTCTGGTTTTGTTTTACTTTTTCATGCAATGAGAATCACTATCCATTAGATGTCATTTTACTAAGTGATTTTATGTATTGGGTTCATTAATGATTCAGTTTTTTATTTGAAATACAGAAAGATAATGTATCTAATCAGAGAGAGCATGTTGTCCATCTTCTTGCAAATGAGCAGTCTCAACTTGTCAAACTTGAGGCATCTGATCCGGTAAGTAGAGACCTGTTAACGAATTTCTTCGTCTTATCTTGCTTCATGCCTTTGATTTCTTTTATCTTTTTTGTTTAATATGCAATACTTTGTTTTCCTAAGAAATTACACGAGGCTGCTGTTGAGAATGTATTCAAGAAGTCCCTAGACAATTATTCCAAGTGGTGCCATTACCTTGGCCTTCAACCTGTGTGGAGCAGGTAAGTGCTGATTTATTGTCTCATTTGGGTTGATTTTGGCGTCCTTTTCTTGTTGCAGTAAATGGATTTACTTTGCCTTCGTTTTCAGTTTTGATGCTGTTGGCAAGGAGAAAAAGCTGCTTTTTGTTTCTCTGTACTTCTTAATCTGGGGAGAAGCAGCCAATATACGGTTCCTGCCAGAGTGCCTCTGTTATATATTTCATCATGTAATCAATTCTTTAAAGTGTTTTGGTACACCATAGGGGATCTTTATTGGAAGGTTTAGAAAATTCAAACTAAACACATGCTATTATACTTGAAGTGAACAAGAAAAAATGGTTTTTGCAGATGGCAAGGGAGATGGATGAAATTTTGAAACAACGAAATGCTCAACGAGCTAATAGTTGTGTTACAGAAACTGGGGCGTCATTTCTGGATCAAGTCATCTCTCCTTTGTATGATGTGGTTGCAGCGGTATACCTTGTTTTTGTCATCTGTAATCTAAAACTTCCAGAGTCTTATGTCTTGTCGACTGCTTTTTAAGATAAGTTCCTCTTGAAGAATTTAATCATTTTCCTTTTATTGTGTTTCATTAATGAATTGCAATACAGGAGGCTATGAACAATGATAATGGAAAGGCTCCCCACTCTTCCTGGCGTAACTATGATGATTTCAATGAATTCTTTTGGTACTTGTGCTTCTGGGTTGTGCTTTTCTGTTGTTGAATTGGTTGGAATATGGTTTGTTATGAAACATTCATTTATCAGGTCCCTTCGTTGCTTTGAATTGAGCTGGCCATGGCGTAGAAATGCACCATTCTTTCAGAAGCCAAAACCTAGAACCAAGGTCTGAAAGCGCTTTTCTTCTCCTGCATTTCCGCTCATGTTTTATAATGCTTGATTTGATCCTGGTTTTCTTTTAATGCTTTTCCTTCTCAATTTGGTTTGTCTCTGAACCTGTTAGAGAAACTTCTTCCTGTTCTCTTTGGTGTTGTTCTGAAAAAGATAAGGCTGTCTCGAGAGCAATTTTGACCACTGGACATCGATCTATGAAAGGGATCAAATTTTTTATGTGGTGGTGTTAAACGTGTAATTGTTCTTTTTTTATATATCCCCATGTAGTACATATATCACAAAATCCGGAGGATAGCAAAAGGTGATGGGAATTGCTGCATGAGGACATCCCATGCATTCCTGGATCTGTAACCTAATGACCCTAAAACGCTTATGAATGCACACTATCCTTATCTACCAAAAAAAGAAACAAAAGGTGATGGAACTCCCTTCCTGATGCCTCACTCATTTAGCCGACTTGTCCGCCACTAGATTCCTTCCCCTGGAAATGTGGGTGATGGATGTTGCCTCTAAGTCACTTAATACCTCTGCAATTGTTCACAACACGAGAGATTAGTGGGGGAGGTGATTTACTCCCTTCATGCAGTGAAGTAGATCTCTGCATCTATTTGGATTGCTAGGGAATAACATCTTTATGATCTCCTTTCCTTCAATTCATCCTATTATTGGCATTGACTGGTACAAGAGAGGAGAGGATACTAGAGACAACCTGGTAGACCGACGGATTTGGAGATAAACAGTTATCTTTCATAGATTTAATAGAGTCAAAGCAACAAGCTCATTCCCCCCCCCCCCCCTCAAAAAAAAGGACTTAGTGCTTGACATTTGTTGCTTGAAAATGAACATAAGTGGTATGCTGTTCATTGATGTCGTAGCATGTGAGTTTGGATGGATGGTTAAGACTTTTGCCATAGAGGTGGTCATTTTGATAATTTTTATTTTATTTGCAGATTCTTTTGAAAACAAGTGGGAATCAGCGTCAGGGAAAAACATCTTTTGTTGAACACCGGACATTTCTTCATCTCTATCACAGTTTCCATCGGCTTTGGATCTTCCTCGTTATGATGTTTCAGGTTCTCTCCATTAAATTATGTTGATGATTTCATTTCGAACCAGTTATCTCAAAGCTGCAAAGTGAACCAAGTTCTCGTTGTACATAATTTGAATTCATTTTTTGCCACTGCTGTCTGAACATGTCAGTAGATGATGCTCTATAATGCTCGATGATGCTCTGTAATGCTCAATGATGCTGTGGCCTTGAACACGAACTTTTGGCCCAACTTCAGATGATTTATTTTTCCTAGTTAGGGTGGATCATGTTTTTCTTTCCAGGGTGGTAGTTTATATAATTTTTCAGTAATTCTGGCATAGTATATGTATCCAGTATTCTCTGGATTGGATCTTTTCTTTCCAGTTTCTTAGGAAAGGTCTTATGAAGTTGTCTTTAATTTGTTGTTCTAATTCTTTCAGGGCCTTTGCGTACTTGCCTTTAATAATGAACGATTCGATTCCAAGACCTTAAGGGATGTTCTAAGTCTCGGTCCAACATTTGTTATCATGAATTTTATGGAAAGTATGTCTAAACCTCTGCTAATTTGTTAATTATGGTTAATTCAATTTATGAATGTTAGTTTCACCTCTTATTGAAAAGTATGTTTTATTTAGGTGTGCTTGATGTCATAATGATGTATGGTGCCTATGCAACAACTAGGCGGCATGCTGTCTCCCGTATTTTTCTCCGGTTCATGTGGTATGGCGTCGCTTCTGTTTTCATCACTTTCCTATACGTGTAAGTGTCTTATGCCCCAGCATGATTTAATTAAAGCATTTTACTCTACTAACGGTTCTAACCATTTCTTTATTTCTCTCTGCTGTGTTACAGGAAATCTTTGCAGGAGAGAAATCCTTCAGATTCGATCTTTTACAAATTATATCTGATTATCATTATTGTATACGGGGGATTCCAGGTTTTTCTTAGTTTGTTGATGCGAATACCAGCATGCCATAGGCTAACAAATCAATGTGATCACTGGCCTTTGATTCGCTTTGTCAAATGGATGCGTCAGGTCATTTCTTTTTTTATTCTTGCTGATTTCTGAATTACGATGCATCTTAGATGTCTGAGCTGACTATTAAATCCTTTCTTTCTTTGCCCTTGAAGGAGCGGTACTATGTTGGGCGGGGCATGTATGAGAGGACGACTGATTTTATCAAGTACCATCTTATTCCTTTGTTATTGTGGAGTATTTTTTCTGCTATTAGATATTTGAGGACACCAGTCCCCATCGTTGGGTCAATATTTTTCTTTCTGCTTTTTACTTCATTTTATAAAATTATATTTTGAGTTCTTTGCAAATAAAGTTTACTGCAGTACTGTCTTCTTTTGATGAAAAAATCAAAAAAATAAATAAATAGCAAAAAGAAGAAGAAGAAGAAGAAACTTTTGGTGATTTTGAGTTCCAATTAGATTTGGACGGGTAAGTAGTCCTTGGAGTAGTTTTTGTTGCAGGATATTGCTTCATTTACTGGGAGCCATTGATCATTTTTTGGTGTTATGATAATGGACTGCTTAGTACATGCACGTGTTTGCGCGTGTGCACATGCGTGTGCGTGTGTATCCATCCTCCCCCTACTAGACTAATTACTATTGCTATATGCACCGTCGCAGTTTGATATTAACAATTTCTACGGAATGAGAATATAAAATATTGTTTCTCTAATCAATCTTTCAAAGTGTCTTGGAATTTTCTGATGGATACTAGGGATTGATATAGTTTCCTTATTGCAGATACACATTATTTTGGCTTGGAGTCTTGGCTGCGAAGTTTCTCTTCGCTTACTTTCTGCAGGTATGTCAACCATCATCCACTAATGATATTGTGTTTTATAATATGTTTTTATTGAGGAATGATCCCTTTTTGTAGATAAGGCCTTTGGTGAAACCAACCAGAATTATCATCGGTGAAAACAATCTGATCTATTCGTGGCATGATTTTGTTTCTCAAAGTAATGGTTTCTGTCCACCATATCATTTTCCCATCCAATTTTTGATGCCGTATGTTATTTATTATCTGGTCTGAACTTTATGGCTACTGCTTACTCTTTGGACATACTGCATAATAACGAACATAATGGTGACAAAAGTTTTGTTTTAGTTTAGTAGTTAAGTCAGTGATTATAATGATTTAACAGCAAGCTTGTCTCATGTCTCTTGGTCATTTGACTTCTGACTAAAACTGGAGACTTGCTCCTTTCCGGTCTATTCTTGGCAGTTCACGGTTACATTTTAATGGCCAATTTTTATTTTCAACAGGGATTTGATCAAGTAGAAACAGGAACCTAATATTTTGGTTCACATATATGAGTTAGTTGTTAGAGAAGAAAAGTACTTCATCTCATATTGAATCTGTACAGATGTACGACAAGTTGCTATTTTATGAATTTTTACCTTTAATTTGAATATAGTTTTACTTAGGTGTTTTTGAGGATTAACTTACATTGGATACTATAGAGGATATGTTACTGATGGAGCGTAATCGCAACAAAATGATTCATATCACCATCATAGTTGGATAAAAGTTCAGACTGTTATTTGTTGTAGTTTGTCTTGGTTTCCTGCTCTTATAGTTCAGATGGAAAATTTCTATTTGGGTCCTTTGGCGGAGACAGTTTTGGTTGGCTACCATATCCACTTATTGTTGCATAAGTCGCATTGTTTGTTGGACATGGCAAGAAAATGGCAAGTGTGTTCTCATGTGGCAAGGGATTGACCTTGTTCGCCAGTTGTTTAGAACCATGCAGTCCCCATGTCAGGAATCATTATTTGACAATTATTTTTTGTTGCAGATAACCACAATGCTTTGACTGTTGCTAGCTTGTGGGGACCTGTTGTTTGTGTAAGTTATAGTTTTATTTGCTAATTATCATGGTTGTGGTTATTGATGGATGTTTTAAGTGTAGAAGCAACGGGCTTATCAGTCTTGTTCTATTCTTTTCAATATGAATTAAGGTCAATGTTTGTGCAAAGAGATTGACTATATTAGAATTATGTCTGATGGCAACTCTTTGGGTGTTTTTGGCAATCTTCATTGTGTGATTTCTTTTTGCTTTATTGGTAGAAGGCCTCTGATTCAATTGAAATAAATTGGTGTAATGATCATCCCATTTCCCTTCCTTCTTTCCGGTGGACTTTGAAACAAGAACCTCTCCATGTATTGCCAATCATTACTAGATGTCGATCTCCTTTATCACCTTCCAATTTTACATGAGAGACCTTGTTCCAACGATTGTTGTCCCAAGTTGCCTGTGTCTCAATTGCTGGATCGTGAATTGCTCTATTCAATAGATAGTCCATGGATTATCACTCTATGATGGGAGAATTTTCCCTACCCTTTGGCCTAATGGTGAGCTTATAGGGAGTGATTTAATGTACAGCCGAAAATGCAAGACACGTTTGTTGGAAGGTTCCATCTGTCTTTAGCCTGAAATAATTATTATCTGGTGTTTTTGCACCCAATAAGGAATTTTCTGCTATATCATTCTGGCATGGTTACCTTTTCTTGGATAAATTGTAATTTGGATATAACTGAATTTATATCTTTTTTATTTGTCCAGATATACCTTTTGGATATTTATGTGTTCTATACCGTCATATCTGCCATATGGGGTTTCCTATTAGGTGCACATGAGCATCTTGGAGAGGTATTTTTTGTTCTAGTTTTCTATCTCTGCCTAATATTTGATTTGGCTTGACATGTAGAATTATAAACATGTTTTAATTTTTTCAGATCAGATCATTGGAATCTGTCCATAGTCTTTTTGAACAATTTCCTTCCGCTTTCGTGGAAACGCTCCATGTTCCCCTGCAAGATAGGTTAACTCGCTTGACTTTAGCACTATAATATTTGTTTGTGGCTTTCATCGTGGTCCAACTTTTTCATTTTCCCGAGTGCTTTTTTTTACAGGGCCTTAAACAATTCTCCTGATCAGGTAATAGCTTAATCAAGTATGTTTTTTTTTTTTGTAGTGAAGGATAGACATCATTAGTTAATCATCCAGGGTTTTAGGTTACAGATCCCATGTTGCAAGGAATGTCCTCATGCAACAAATCCAAAATGAAATCCGGAGGATAAACAAAAGTCCTAGGAGTCATCCGGTCGAGAGCTTCCTTAGCTAGCCTATCTGCAACCATGTTTTGCCCCCTCGCGATGTGCGATATTGTAGTCTCCTCGAGCTCACACAATAGCAACCTGCATTTAGCCATGAGAGGGGTTAAAAAAGTGCTTGGTTGCTGGGAGCCATATAGGTAGTTTACTAGTGTAGATGCATCTGTTTGTATAGCTAGGTGCTTGATTCCTAAATCTTGGGCAAGTATGTTTCTGAATGCAAGTTTCCATTTCCAAATCTATGCTTGGACTAGCAGCTTTGCTGTTTTCTTCTCATGTCACTGTTTAATTATCCTCATAGTTGTTTGGCTTTTGAGATATTAATCTCATACCTTGTCAATGCCATATCAAATTCGTAATGATTGAGGAGCTTTGAATGATTGTAGTTTGCACAAAAGAACAAATTGAATGCCGTTCATTTTTCACCCTTCTGGAATGAGATAGTGAAAAACCTCAGGGAGGAAGATTACATCACTAATCAGTAAGTTATGTCCTCTCAACCTAGTTTTTTCTTTTACGGGCTGAGCATTTTGGTTGACATTTTCTTTTTCGTAGAGAAATGGAGTTGATGACCATGCCTAAAAATTCTTGGAAACTTCCATTGGTACAGTGGCCTCTCTTTCTTCTTGCAAGCAAGGTGGGCCAACTTTTCCCAGCTAGCTTTACTCAGATTTGTTTAGTTCCTGGTATGATAAGTGAGTTCATGCAGATATTTCTTGCGAAAGATATCGCCATGGAAAGTAGAGACTCTGATGAGCTCTGGGAGAGGATTTGCAAAGATGACTACATGAAGTATGCTGTCCAGGAATGTTTTTATTCCATCAAATATATTCTGTCTGATGTCTTGGATGGAGAAGGAAGGATGTGGTATGCGCTTTCGTCTGTGCTAAAAAATCAAATGTTGGAAAGATCATCGAGTCCTCTTTATAAAAGTTTGGTTATGCCAGGGTTGAGAGACTATACGAGGACATTGAGTCACGTAAGAGAAATTTCCATGTCGATTTTCAAGTGAATAAGCTGTCCCTGTTGATTACAAGACTGACTGCCGTGATGGGAGTTCTGGTTTGTGTATTTTTTTTTTCACTTCTTCTCACGAGCATATTGTTGGCTGCATGCCTTCTTAGTTGTACTTTGGTGTATGCGCATCCTCATGTTAAAGTGTTTTTGTTTCTAGTTCGTTTTGCTTAGCATGCCTTTTGTCCTTTGCTCAATTCAATTCTCTTTAGAATGTCTTTTACCAAAGATGTTTGAAATTCCGAGTTGAACATTACTGTCTCAAATTTGTATGAATGAAAGTTCAGCTAGCTCATGATTACTTCTTATGGGTGACCCAGAAATTTGTATGAGTGATGTAGGGAACTTGATAGCTACTGCGCAAGGAAATTTTGTTTAGCCCGGTTTGTTCAGCAAAGGTCCATTCAAAATGGGAAACATGTGCACGTGAATCATCAAATAGTGATTCTATTACAGTCCTAAGATTACATTACTTTCAAATCATCTCCGTCCTCCCAGGAGATGTAATTGTTATTATAGTTAGCTGCCTCTTTTTATGTGGATTATTGTATTTGCTGCGGAGTTACAATTGATTGTGGTATATTGTTCTTTCTTTCTTAACATGACTGATCTCTGCAGAAAGAGGCTGAAACACCAGATTTACAGAAAGGAGCTATAAAGGCAGTTCTGGATCTCTATGATGTTTTGCGTTGTGATGTTCTCTCCATTAATCTGAGGTTATTTTGCTTTCGGATACGTTTATTAGATAATAATTGGAAACCTATTGGGCTTCTTTAAGTTTGTTTTCTATTATATGCAGGGAAAATTTTGATACATGGAATTTGTTATCTAAAGCCAGGACTGAAGGACGTTTATTTTCGAACTTGAAGTGGCCAACGGATCCAGAGCTGGTAATATGTTGTTGTTTATACTGGCATCTGCATATGTTATGCTGTCGATCTGACATGTAACTTCTGGATTTGAAAATATCTCAGAAACTTCAAGTCAAGAGGCTGTATTCATTGCTAACAATCAAAGATTCTGCTTCAAATATTCCGAAAAATCTTGAGGCTAGGCGGAGGCTGGAATTCTTCACTAATTCTCTATTCATGCGAATGCCTCGAGCTAAACCAGTCCGTGAAATGATGTCCTTCAGGCAATCACTCGATATGACACACTTTCTAATACATTGAATTGGTACTGCAATGTTGATGATGGTGATTCTTCTCTGATTTGTTTGCAGTGTTTTTACCCCATATTATTCTGAGGTAGTTCTTTATAGTCTATCTGAACTCCAGAAGAAAAATGAGGATGGCATCTCCATTTTGTTTTATCTCCAAAAGATATTTCCAGGTAGTCAATTGTCTTTCTTTTAACGTTTTCATATGCGATTTTGATCAAGCAACGCTGTAGTTTCATTTTGGGCACTCTACATGAGGATATCCCATACGCTGCGTCTCCTGTAACCTAACCCCAAATGCCTATTTCTAATGCCACCCTCTTTAATTACCAAAAAAAAAGAAAAATTGGATTGTAAGTTGTCTATGAATAAATTGTGTTGGATCAGCTGTCTTTTATTTTTGGAGATTTCAACAATTAAATATTTTATTTAAATGGATCATTCATTCAAGGCAATTTCTATTTATCAAGTACAAATTATGTGGAATTTTCTGATGCTATGAATCAATTAGTTCGTTTGTAACCTGTTTACAGGATATTTCTCTTTTTTTTTCAATTAATTGTTATGAAAAAAACAGCCTGCCTTTTGTGCACTGAGATTTAGTGAATCTTTTGAGAGGTTGTGCCTCCTGCAGCTGTGTGGATGTCATACCTGTTGGATTTAAGGCATAAAAGTTGTCAATTTGGATTATATTTAAATTCATTCATCATTGACCGCATTCTTGCCCTTCTATTCATTTGGGAATCTTAACAGCAAACTGTAATTTGATTACTGTACAAACAAATTTGCCAGATGAGTGGAAGAATTTCCTTACACGGATAGGGAGAGATGAAAATGCTGTGGAATCAGATTTTGCTGAGAGTGAGAATGATATCCGTGAACTTCGTTTTTGGGCCTCGTACCGTGGGCAAACATTAGCAAGAACTGGTATCCCTTCAATCTTGACCACATGGTTGCCATTTATACCAGGAACTATTGTGCTGATCTTCACAGCATTCTTCTTCCTTATGTGGTTGAGCTGTTTTGTTTGGATTATGGGAGCGTGGACCTTATTATAATTGTTATTCATAGTTTCTTAATTGTTGCCTCTATCACGATTTGATACTGTTAAAATTAATTCTTCAACCAGTTAGAGAAATGTGAAATTGTCTTATCATTCTTCACTTTTTGTGCGAAAATTGTTTTGCCTTGTAGCTGTTTTATCTTTTGAGGCTTGGAAAACAACCATGCAATTAGTTACAAGGGTAAGGTTGCATATATATGTACTGTTTGATTAACTATTTCTGTGCTGGAACTTGCAGTTCGTGGAATGATGTACTATAGAAAGGCCCTAATGCTACAGAGCTACTTGGAGAGAATTAGTTCTGGAGGTTCATTTATTCTACTGTTTTGCTGATGTTTTCAACTTTGAATTTCTTCTGCGTCAGAATTTGTAGTCAATTTTATTTTCGTTCTGCAATCCCAGACATTGAAGCTGCAATTCCTAGCAGTGATGCTGCTGACACTCAAGGTTTTGAATTTTCTCCTGAAGCCCGGGCTCAAGCGGATCTGAAGTTTACTTATGTAGTGACATGTCAGATATATGGAAAACAGAAGGAGGAGCAGAAGCCTGAGGCCACGGATATTGCACTCTTAATGCAGAAGTAATACCATTTTGATATTTACATGTATTCTGTTTAGTTTCATCTAAGAAATATTATTGTTTGGACATGTAAATCAATTTAATATTTAGGTCAACACCTTTTTTTGTAATTATCTTAAATTGATTCTGCAGGAATGAAGCCCTGCGTGTTGCCTTCATTGATGAGGTTGAGACGTTGAAGGATGGGAAGGTTCACAAAGACTTCTATTCGAAACTTGTGAAGGCTGACATCAATGGGAAGGATGTGGTTAGTTTATATTCATTCCATATTTTATTTCAGAACCCTTTTCCTAATTCAATTTGTGCCACTTTCGGGTGAATACAGCTTGTACGTGATGTGGTATCCTAAAGTTGCCTGCTGATGATTTCTTTTCCAGGAGATATACTCTATTAAATTGCCTGGAAATCCTAAATTGGGCGAGGGAAAGCCTGAGAATCAAAACCACGCCGTTATATTTACTCGTGGGAATGCTGTTCAAACGATTGACATGAATCAGGTGTGCTTGATCTCTATAGCCCCTTAGTCTTCTGGTTGTGTTTGGATCATGAGGTTAAGCAGCTAACGAAACAAGCATAATTCATACTGGTTTTGTTGCAAAAGTCGATTTGTGGATGAGGTCATGGATATAATAACCAGCATATGGAACCTGTTGCTTAAAACATACATGTGTGTGTGTGTGTATTTAAGAATTCTGTGAATCTTGTAGGACAACTATTTTGAAGAGGCATTGAAAATGAGAAACCTTCTAGAAGAGTTCCACCATAAGCATGGTATTCGTCCTCCGACAATCCTTGGTGTCAGAGAACATGTTTTTACTGGAAGGTAGTTAGTCTGTTTACTGTATGCATTCGAACAAAGGCTATGTAGTAAATATGGAAAAGCTGCTGACAATACTTTCGGTCTATTGTGTCCATGGATAAACAGTGTGTCCTCGTTAGCTTCATTCATGTCGAATCAGGAATCAAGCTTTGTGACTATGGGGCAGCGTGTTCTTGCTAATCCGCTGAAGTGAGTATTATCACATAATTAAAATGTCCTTACATGTACCAATTACTTGGAACCTGTCAAATATATGCTTTTTGTTTTCAGGGTTCGTATGCATTATGGTCATCCTGATGTCTTCGATAGAGTGTTTCATATAACTCGAGGTGGTATCAGCAAGGCTTCTCGTGTTATTAACATTAGTGAAGATATCTATTCAGGTATGATGTATTTCTTTCAAGTAAAAGTTAATGTGATGTTTTGCTTGGTATATCTTTAGACACTACAGCTTAACCTAACTTATTCAGCATGACAGATGCGATGTATTTAAAATGTCACTGCTTAGTCATATAAATGCTTTAAGACCAGAATGAGTTTGCTTAGTCCCACGCATGCTGTTTTAATTTATGGCAAGAGCTATGTGCATCCTCCCTTTTTCATCTTTAATATGGTAATTTTGAGTTGACGTTATTATATATTGATTACTTTCAGTGAATTTCTGTCATCTTCAATCAAAGAGGAATTTTCCAATGCTTTGAAGAGGATATAAATAAGCACTTTGAAAGTTAATAGTCAGGACGACATTCCTCGGAAAAGTGACAGGATCTTTAATCTTGAACTACAAATTTAGCATGATTAGTTGTAGCCCTTGTAAGAACCAATAGCTTTATCGATTGTGTTATCTTACTGAAGACATGTATTTTTATACTAAATCAGGTTTCAACTCAACATTACGCCAAGGAAATATAACTCATCATGAGTATATTCAAGTAAGAATCTCATATTTGTAATATGCAACACACTGGTACTTTATTATCATTCTATTTCCTACTGGTTCTCCTAATATGTAATCTGACTGACAGGTTGGAAAAGGACGAGATGTTGGACTTAATCAAATCGCATTATTTGAAGGAAAAGTTGCTGGTGGTAATGGGGAACAAGTTCTGAGTCGTGATGTGTACAGATTAGGACGGCTCTTTGACTTCTTTCGAATGATGTCCTTTTACTTTACCACAGTTGGATATTACTTTTGCACCATGGTACGTCTTACTGCCTTAACCTCAACAATTTGTATTCATTTCCGATATACTTAGGATAGAAGTGATAAGCCAGAGTTCCAGCATTCTCTGTTGGAATTATTGTTGGTCAGCTGTGGGAAAGTTCGTTGCACATTTGCACATCATCAAGCCTTTGAAATTATTTAAACGGAACATTTGATGAGGGTTAAAACTTTGGTTCCTTCTCCACCCATGTTTCTACTTATCGGTATCCTTCTTGGTTGATGTGGAAGATCATCATTCCCGGGAGCTGCCAAATAACTTACGGTGCTTAATGACAGCAAAAGTCAGTTAATCGAAGATCTGACTCTATTCTTTTCCTTATTGCAGCTGACAGTGCTGACTGTCTACATTTTTCTTTATGGGAAGATGTATTTGGTGAGATTGTCTATATGTTGTTGCTAAGAAAAATTTGCTTCTGTTACATCCATTTTCCTTTTTGTTGTGCTTCTAGCATTATGTGAGGTCCTGATGCTTTAGTGGAATTTGTTAGAAACTGGAGTCTTTTCCCTGTCAGTATCCTAGAAATGTCTTGCTGAGTTTTCCATAAAGTTTGAACGTATAATTGAAACATGAATGCGATAACTTTGTTCCAACAGAACTTTTTTTGTTGCAAGTGTTCCGGTTGAACTTGAGGGGTCTAAATGTGCTACTTAAGGTCTTCCCTAAATGAATACCATGTTTCCAGATGTTTCGGTGAGATTATGGCACTATTGTTTGCATCATAGCAAATGCCCCTAGGAAATTGATGAAGATTTTCCTTAGTTGTTTCATTGGAATAGTTTAAGGACTCAAAAATGTAGAACTGTGATTTTCAGATAGTGATATCATCTAGAAGGAAGAGTGTCTTCATCCAGTGAATTAAATTATTGGAGGTCTTTGGACAGCTGCTGGGCTGAAGGTGTTATCGATGCATGCCACTATCTTTTAGGTAACATTAGGATAGACATTTGGGTTTAGGTTACGGAAGTCCTAGCACATGGGATGTCCCCATGTAGAGTGTCCAAAATAAAGTCCGGGGAAAATACAAAAGTGGTAGGAATCTCCTCCCGGTTGAGTGCTTCCTTGGCCATCTTGTCTGCAACCTTGTCTTTGGATGCCACTATCTTTGGATGTTGTTGTGCACTCATGTAAGATATTGCTATTTGTTGTTAATCAGTTACTATATTTTCTTTTTTCCATATGTGATAGCATATGGTGAATTTCCAAGTATTTATGGTCCCAAGTTTAAGTGTGATGATTTGAATTCTTTGCAGGCTCTTTCTGGTATCGGTGCGCAGTTACAAGATAGAGCTGGTATAACAGATAACACTGCCCTGACTTCTGCTTTAAATACACAATTTCTCCTCCAAATTGGCATCTTCACAGCTGTGCCCATGATTTTGTGTTTCATTCTGGAGCAGGGTTTTCTGAGGGTAAAAATCACGACTTTTTCAGCTTACAGTTCTGGTTGTATGGTTTTGTTGCCATAAATGTGATTTATATTCTCATTTGGGGTTACTTATATCATCTGTGTTACCAAGTTGTTACCGCTCAATTAATAAGAACAATGGTAATCAGGTATCTGTAACTTCATGGCAAGGTTGGGTAGCTGTCTGATGGTATTTCATTTTCAATTCATAGTATACCTTGAGAAGTTCTTCTATACCTTGAACTTATAGGCAAAGGCTAAACATTAAAGGTTAATGACATAAATGGAGCAGGACATGCTTGATACCCTGACAGATTTAGGGCTACTTGGCATGGAACTGTTGTAGAGTTGCTGCCTAATCCAAGCTCAGATTCCTGTGAAGTGTGCTTGATGATTGGGGGCATTGGCTATTTATTTAAGGATGTCTGCTTTCTGCACTGTATCTTCAATGATCTGGGCATTTGTTAATATTAAAATGATATTCTCTTAAAACTCTGGTATTGCTTCTATATATGGTCCGTCTGTTATTCAATATTTTTAGCAATGAAACTGTATGTGAAGATTTATACCAATTTTTTATTTCGAGTTTTGTAGGCTGTCGTCAGTTTCATAACCATGCAATTTCAGCTTTGTTCTGTTTTCTTCACATTCTCGCTGGGAACAAGGACTCATTACTTTGGTCGCACCATACTTCATGGCGGTGCTGGGGTCTCTCCTCCATTCTATTCTCCTTTTTAATCTATTCTAGAATCTACTTTTCCTCGTTTTCGGATCTCTATGATGGCCTGAATGCTGTTCGTATTTGTTAATCTTTTCTGCAGTATCAAGCCACTGGTAGAGGTTTTGTGGTTAGACACATTAAATTTTCTGAGAACTATAGGCTCTATTCTCGCAGCCATTTTGTTAAAGGGTACTCTCTCTCACACATGTCCACAGATAAACACAATACAATGCACATATGCAAGCATGCATGCAAGTATGCACGCATATAAATGCAGGTTGTAATAGAGCTTCTTTTTCCTCTTCACAGATTGGAAGTTGTTCTCTTGCTGGTGGTATATCTTGCATATGGTTATAACACAGGAGGTGCTATTGGCTACATTCTTCTCTCAATTAGCAGTTGGTTTATGGCCCTTTCTTGGCTGTTTGCCCCATATCTGTTTAATCCATCTGGATTTGAATGGCAGAAGTGAGTTTTATTTCCTGTCTTAGATGGCATTGGCCGTCCGTATGTGCACATTTGATAACGCTACTGGAATCCTCCATGCCACAATGCTAAATCAGTAAAGGACATTTAAGAGGAGGCTGCTGCTAAACTGGGATTTACCCTGTTTTCTTTCTCAGGACGGTTGAAGACTTCAGGGACTGGACAAATTGGCTTTTCTATAGAGGTGGAATTGGAGTTAAGGGGGCGGAAAGTTGGGAGGCTTGGTGGGAGGAGGAACTGGTACTTCTTAACCCCCCCCTCCCCCCCTCACTAGGGTCTGCTTTATTTGCAACTTGGTGTTGCATCGCTTGGAAGTGATTTTTCTTCTCTTCTATTGGAAAAATAGAATTAAAAAATGTTAATTGTTCTTTTCTGTACGAGTACAGAAAGCATTATTTATATTTATTTTGTGTTTTCCTCTTCTTGGTGTAGTCCCATATTAGGACCTTTGGTGGAAGGGTGATGGAGACTCTGCTGAGTTTGAGATTTTTCATCTTCCAGTACGGTATTGTGTACAAGCTGCAACTAAAAGGAAATGACACGTCACTGACGGTAAAAATCTTTATTCTCAGTGTGTTTCTGGTCCAACACAATTTCTGTTAGTGATTGGTGCATTTGCGAAGTTGATTCACTTAAAAGTTCTCCTATCTGAGAATCAGACTTCTGAGTATCTGAAATCCGGAATCAATGTGGATGCTGCTTTACATTAAGTAGCACGGGATTGAATACGGATGCCTTCATGATTATACGATTTTATATAACGGTAATTTTCTGCACATTTTTCACAGGTGTACGGACTATCTTGGGTAGTATTTGCAGTGCTTATACTCCTGTTTAAGGTGCGGATTAGTCACGCAAGACTTTGAATGGTGAATCGTCAAACATGAAATGGCTCAGAATGACGTCCCTTTTGTTTGTTCCTATTGTATCAGGTTTTCACCTTCAGCCAGAAAGTATCTGTGAACTTCCAGCTGCTGTTGCGCTTCGTTCAAGGCATATCATTCTTGATGGCTGTAGCTGGTTTAGTGGCGGCCGTTGTATTCACGAATCTAACGGTCCCCGACATATTTGCTTGTATATTGGCATTTATCCCGACTGGATGGGGGATTCTATCTGTGAGTTCATTTCCTCGTATAATTACTATGCCAGATAAAGATTTCAGATCAGATAATATTATTGTGATAACAACGTGGTATCTAATTGTGTGAACAATAAATCGAATGTAGAAGTGTTTTTTTTTATCACCTTGTCCATAGATGTCGTTTTATTCTGTTAATTGCCCTTCCTTTTTGTGCAGATAGCGGCTGCCTGGAAGCCAATGATGAAGAGGCTGGGCCTCTGGAAGTCTGTCCGCTCTATCGGCCGACTCTACGACGCGGGGATGGGAATGCTCATCTTCATACCCATCGCACTCTTCTCTTGGTTCCCATTCGTGTCTACATTCCAGACCCGGCTCATGTTCAACCAGGCATTCAGCAGGGGTCTGGAGATCTCCCTCATCCTTGCCGGGAACAACCCCAACTCCGGCATCTGAAAGAACTCGCTGAGGTCTGCCTCGGTCGTCCTTAG
This sequence comes from Melastoma dodecandrum, assembly GCA_029817715.1. Lineage (NCBI taxonomy): Eukaryota > Viridiplantae > Streptophyta > Magnoliopsida > Myrtales > Melastomataceae > Melastoma > Melastoma dodecandrum. Next base: position 4,565,100 of record JARUPY010000533.1, on the reverse strand, counting down.
ACTTGGGCGGTCTTGTTTGTGTGTAGGTAATCAATCGGTTTGTCTCGGTTGCGGTTCTCGAGTGTTCGTTCATTAACTGACCTGCATTGTAGTTAATGAAATCGCTTAAACATGTTTTTGTATGTTGGTTATTAGTGGGTGAGACGGTTCCATTTTTATTTTCCCTCCTCGAACATGAGTAGATGCTCATGTTTCTGGAGGTTTTGGTTATGTATGGATCGACATGGTGGCATTTGAGGAGCTCCAATTACTTTCATAAATATTTTGCGAAACGGGAATCGAGTTCGTGAAGGACCATCGACTAGAGCGGTCATCGATTAAGTCGTACTTCAGATCAGTCAAAGCAAGTCTCAAGCTTGACGTATTAAGTTTTGCTTGAGTGTTGTTATTAATTCCTTTTCTTCCCACGGCCATAAAGTGCATTTATCATTCATATCATTCATTTAAAATAAACTTTTGATTCCAGACTTTCAAAGCCATAAATAGGCTCGTGTCTTCGAAGTGAGTGAATTCCCTTCAAACTTTTTCTTCATTTGGTTCCTTTTAAACTTTTTTTTCATTTGGTGGATTCCAAGTACGGATTGAGTATTCGTGGTGGTGTCTCTATATCCATGACCAAACGAATTATTCGAGTCTTTTATCACGGTGGTGATTATTGTATCCGTGGAGGTTGTTCTCAATCTATCTTTATTTATTCCATTTTTGTCCCATTTCCAATCACACACCTAAACACTATCTTCCGTTCGTAACTTTCATGGTGACGTTTCCTTTCTTTTCTGTATTGGTCATGTATTCCTATCCCGTATCAATTTGTTTACGAAAAACATAGGACAAGAGGTTGAACCAAGTTCACAATTTTTTACGGATGAATTGGTGTTAACAAGATTAAGTTTTTGTAGATCGAACTCGTGATAATTTTGATGCTTTTTCTAGAGTAGTTGTCTATTTTAGCACAACGGACTGGTTAGCTTGATAGAAACTTGATCACCCCAAATCTGACTTTTCTCGTGCTTAATTCCATTTTCCTAAATTCTAAATTGAAGGTGAATTTCCAGAATCCGAAAACCTTGTTTTTTTTTTTTTTTACAAAAGCCAAAGCTAATAATATTAACATGCCTGCCCGATGTCTTATTACAAACAAAAGGAAGTATTTTACAAAACAAAAAACTTTCCCGTACACCGAAATTCATTCATTCCTTCCAGACGGGCCTAACAACGGCGGCTGCAGGGGTGGTGGGAGAATCGACTCCGACGGGGAGGTCGGAGATGGCTGCCAGCATCCTCTGTATGCTGATGGAGCGGACGGGCTTGAAGCTGAGGGATCTCTTGACGTTCTTGTCGAAGACTGTGGAGGAGTTGGAGAGGATGAGGTAGACGAGGGCCTGCACCACCACGAACATCACCAACTTCACCAGGAGTTCGTCCATCCCCGCGATTTCCATGGCTCTTAAAGTAGCACCCCACCCAAATAACAAAACTCAAAGGCGGAATGAATTTGATTACTTTTTAAATATTCTTCTTCTTCTTGTGATTCTGGAGCATATATATATATATATATACACGCGCGCGCGCGAGAGAAAATTAATTGAAGGGGTCGTGAAAGAAGAAGAAGAAGAAGGATGAGGGAAGGACCAACACGTTAAAGTCGTGCTTTGACCACCTCCCAACTCCCAATTCTTATTTAAAAAAAAAAATGGGTTGGAAAAAGTCATGGAAAATCAATGAAAAATACAAAGCCAACCCCTCTTGATTGTCCTCAGTGTTATATTACCTGGTAATTTCTCTCGTTGTGTCTCTTTCAATTTTCCCCTAATTTTGTCCTACCCCTCGGGTGGCTGACGACGTCGTTTGCCCCATTTACGTTTCGCTTTCAAAAACCCTTCCCGCTGGTATGGGGCTTTAGCTTGGGTTTGGGCTTTTGATATGGGCCCAAAGTGAATGGTCCCCCCAATCCTAATAGCGAGATGATTAATGGAGACAGGTTGGGTTTTTTTTTTTCTTTAATAGGAGATTAAGTAAGAAAGCTCAGTCATTCCACATGCACCCAAAAACGTAAGCGACGTGGGTCGTGCATGGAGATGCGATCTCCACCCCCACCCTACCCAACTCTCTCTTTTTTTTGTGTTTATTCTTATTTTTGGCAATTGTAGATTCTCCTCCCTCCCCATCCCCCACAAAAACCAAATTAATTTAATATTAAAACAAGACCAACAACCAACCCTTCACCCGTTCCTTAACCAAAAATGGTAAACCCCCAAATGACAACAAAGCCAAGAAAAATCATACTCCAAATACTAATTCCCCCCCGACCCACCATTTAAGGAAATTAAAATCACGACGTCCCCCTCTTTATTTTTGGAAAATCCCACACCGTAAAGTTAATGGGAACGCCACCACAGGAGATCCCCCCCTCTCTCTCTCGTCCTTGTGTTTTTCTCATTAAAGTCCAGTACTAAACAGTTCGGGTGTGGGAGAGCGTGTGTGGCTGCAGAGGGAGGGAGCGAGCTCTTATGGAGGATTCCGGGCCGACATCGCCGCTCTTGCCTACCAAAGGCGGCGTAGGAGGGAGCGGCAGGAGGAGCGGCAGGCTTTGGAGGAAGAACTCCGTCACCACGCTCCGCCGCGATTTCATCTCCAAGCTTCCCGACAAGGTCAAGGCCGGCATGGATCCCGAGTCCGACCCTTACGACATTGATTTCTCCAAGAGCTCCGGCGTCACCACCGGTAAGAAAAATCCTAGTTGTTGATGATGGTGAAGGAGGGGAAGGGAGGGAAGGGGAGGGCAGAGATAGAGGATCATTAGGTTTTTTAGTCTTGTGATTTTTGTTTTTGTGGATGTAGGCGAGAAGGAGTACTACGAGAAGCAGCTCGCCACGTTGAAGTCGTTCGAGGAGGTCGACACCCTGATGAGCGCCGGTACCTTGGACGAGGAGAACCTGGATGAACAGGCTCAGCAGGAATGGGCGATGAAGATCTCCAACTTCGCCAACATTTTCTTGCTCGCCTTCAAGGCAATTCTGCGACCGAGCTCCATCTGCAGCCGGTGGATTTAGTTTTCAGGCTTAAGCATTTGACTTCTGTTGTTTCGTTTCCCCACTCCGGCAGGTATACGCAACGATACAGAGCGGATCGATAGCTATCGCCGCGTCTACACTGGATTCCCTGCTCGATCTAATGGCTGGCGGCATTCTCTGGTTTACTCATCTTTCCATGAAAAACATTAACGTCTACAAGTACCCCATTGGAAAACTCAGGGTCCAACCTGTTGGGATAATCATCTTCGCTGCCGTGATGGCTACTCTCGGTATCCTCTTTTCCTCCTCGAGTCTCCTCTAGTCGTTCTGTGTATCCCTGGCCTTGCTTGTGGTGGAATTTATATTTGTATCGGCAATCTCGGTCTTCGTTGATGTTGTAGAATTTAGTGAATGCGGCCGAGGTGGTTTAAACTTAGCTTACTGCTGCCCTGAAACATTCCGTATAGCCCATGTCAGCGCATTTCTGCTCTAGATTTGATGATTCATTCAAGATGGATTCTGGCTGAACTTTGAGACTGGTCCTTTCGGGAACCATTTCCCGATAAATCTTTTGTTGCAGCTGCGTGCTGGAGCATAACAAGTATTTGCCTTTTATGCTTGCTCAGGCTTCCAGATCCTAGTTCAGGCAGTAGAAGATCTGGTCAAAGATGAAGGTTCCACAAATTTATCAGAATATCAAATAATTTGGTTGTGCACGATCATGTCAACTGCGACAGTTGTTAAAGTCTGTCTCTGGCTCTACTGCAGATCCTCACCCAATGACATTGTTCGTGCCTATGCAAAGGTACTGCATACTTTTCGTTTTAACACCCCCTCCCCCTTGTTTGAGCCCTCTACTGAAATTCATTTTGCTCATCCTTTAAATTGGGGGGGGGGGGGGGTGCTAATAATCTTTTAGGATCACTACTTCGACGTCATAACGAACGTAGTAGGTCTAGCAGCAGCTCTTCTCGGAGATAAGTACTATTGGTGGATAGACCCTGCCGGTGCCATCGTCCTGGCACTTTACACCATCACTAATTGGTCAGGGACAGTAATGGAAAATGCCGGTACTCGTCTGCATCCTAAAGTAAAGCTATTCTTATCCTTTTCTCCTTTGGTTCTCAATACTGTTAACCGACCTGACAACTTTGTGCAGTTTCTCTTGTTGGACAATCGGCTTCTCCTGAAGTACTTCAGAAATTGACTTACCTGGTCATTAGGCACCCTAATGTCAAGCGCATCGACACCGTCCGTGCTTACACCTTCGGCGTGCTTTATTTCGTGGAGGTGAGTATTTCTCAGCATGTTCATTTAGTGGGGATTTTCTAGTTTAGTGCTTCCAAATCAAAATAATTCTATGTCGCCCAGATGGTTTATACTGGACGGTTGCTGATTCATATCATTGATAAGGGCACATTAACCACACAACTCTCTGCATATTGCTGTTGTTTCCGCTCTTGGCCTAGGTCGACATCGAGCTACCGGAGGAAATACCCCTGAAAGAAGCCCATACTATTGGGGAAACCCTCCAGATAAAGCTTGAAAAGCTGCCAGAAGTCGAACGGGCATTCGTACATCTTGACTACGAGTGTGAACACAAGCCGGAGCACTCGGTTCTCAGCCGACTCCCAAACACAGGCTAATTGTGCTCATGCTCCACAAGCACCTTCCAAGATCGCTTTCATGTGTCTCAGAGATGATCATTGAAGCGCTCGGTGCTGATAACTGAGGCAGGCGTCATGGAGTCATCAAGAAATGGAAGAGAGAATGACTTGATTACGATGTATCCTTTGGAATAGAGCCATAGATTAGATTTGCGGGTGCAAACTTGTAATTTCGAATTTTAGTTCAACTGAGGAAGGTAGACTGAGTCGAGCCGTTTGTCAGAATTTATACAGATGACAGAGGATGCTCTGCCATAGTTTCAGGGCAGAGTTTCAAGGCAGATGAAACGAAAGTAGGAAAAGCCATGACTAAACCACGTTCGGAGGCCAGTGGTGGACTTGGCTCCTTAGCAGATGGCTGCTCGTATTTCCTGGACAATGCCGCTCGTACCTCCATCCCCCTTGCCGCCTCACTCTTCTGCAGCTTCTTCCTAGGAACCCTGCCCCCATTCACCTGGAACACCATGATAAGATCTAATACGAATAGCCCCGACCTGGCCGAGTAGCTGAAGATTTTTCGACGGAATAAATGCATATAGTTTCTCGTACCCTTTCGTGATCATGCCCTGCGGGAAGTGTTTTTAGGTTTGGGATGGACATGGGGCTCATGGGTTGGCCGTGAAGATGGACTTGACGGCGACAAGTGTGTCGGCGAGGTGCTTCTGAGTAGATACTGTTGGAGATAATATTTCACGGATGGTGGAAAGCTTCAAATCGACAATGGACGGGATTTCAAGAACACAAGTAAAATTAAATCTCAATCTACGTCGTGCATGTAACACTCTTTTTTGTACTCATTATCAAGTTGTAGAAGGGAAATGATTTAATAATATCTATTTAGGAGTAATAAAGAAATAACAAACATGTTAATTCAGTAAAATTAAGTGTTCTTACAAGAAATTTAAAGGAGTAATGTTTCTCAAGACCTTTAGAGTAATGGCAGATTGTTCTGTATTAATTAGTTTTTCATCTTCTCGTTACATGACGAAAATAAGGAGATATGATCCTTTATGTACCGACTTAAAAAAAAATCCATCAAATAACCTTAAGAAATCAAGGGGACTCAACACTTCATTAAAGGCTCCGAATAAACTTCAACATAGTCACTGAGAGTGAGAAAGTGCAACCCTTCGTCACAAAGATCAATTTAAAAAATTAAATAAATGTCTTTTCATGACGATGCAAAAGGCGCCTTCATTCTTAACTACATGTCTTTCTTAAATATGTAGCTCATTGCGTAACAAAATGACATGTCTTTCGTAATAGCACGTCTTTCTTAATTATGTAACTTCTGTGCAAAGAATAATATATTTTTTATATTAAAGGATGCGTCCGATTCAGTTGTCCATAAAATGCTCGTAATTGCGAACACATCCTTATCAGTTATATGATTCTTAGTACATTCATGGACGCGTGCCTATTATTTGAAAAAAAAGGTCATTCTCTACTATGTACAAAAATATCATCACATCATTAGCGCTCAATCGTTTTAACAACAAGAATCCATTTAACAATATGAATTTATAATTACAATGAGTTTGATGAGATTGTCATGGCTCGGAGATGTTCGATGAAATGCCTCTGAGGGGGCTTGTGGAGATCGTTGATCTCGGTTTACATCGCTTTGTATGATCGGTTGTTGCCTTTTTATTGTTTCTCTACTAGTTTTGGTTCTCTACTACTAGCTTGGCATTCACTGTGATCTCGACTTCTTGTAGCCATTCGGGTTTCGTCAATAAAGGTCGGAAGTACTTTCAATCGATGAAAGGAGATTACGGTCTTGAACCATCCCTGGAGCATTACGGATGAACGGTTGACATGCTTCAAAGGGCTGGTGACATGCTTGAAAGGGCTGGGTTAATTGATGAAGCTTACAGTATCATAAAGACCATCCCGATGGGACCGTATCCTATAATACTAAGGAGTTTCATCACATCTCGCAGATACCATGGTCTGGTTGTTGAGTGAGATGAGGAATTAAGGAGACTGCTGATCGAATCAGAAATCGAGGTTGGAGTTAACTACTTGCTCGCTGCAAATGCCGCTTCCCTTTCATCTAGTTGGTGTCATGCTGCCGATACGAGGTTATCCATGAAGAAAGATAGGGCTGAATAAGGTTCCCGTATACAGTTAGACGGAAGGTAGTGACCATTTCGCACAAGAGCCACTGGCTGTCAGTACCGCCGGATGAAATGAAAAAGGAAGATTGTTTCTCTCTTAACATTAATCCGGGCATTTCTAAAAGAGACAAGGATGTATTCAGTATATGAAACCGCGAGAAGTCTGCCGATGAACCCAATCATCCAGGAGGAGGTCAGATGATTTCGAACTAGGTCATATGCTTATGCCTTTTGAGTAAATAGCTTTGGATTTATGTTTGTGTATCAAAGAAGATAATATTCTTTGTGCTTAACAAGGTGGTGTGATAAATGGGGGACAAGAACTTGTCCTGTAAAACTGACAAAATAAATTTCACTGCTCACGTGTTTTCAGACCAAAAGATATGTAGTTTTAACCGACAGTCTTGGGTGAAACACGACAACCCAAGATTGTCCTCCACTTTCAGACAACTGTAGTTTTAGTGGTTGAGTTTTCACCTCCGGAGCAACCTCATGGTTTCCACGGCTAGAACTATCGTTTCAGGTTTCAACTTCTCCGAGCAGTGGATCGTCACTGCAGTGTCCGTTCTCGTGGGCGGGATCTTCGGCTACATCGTCTATGGCGCAGTCATGGCAACCGCTTCGGAGCTCCTGCAACGCCTGCTCGTGATCTCACCTCTGCTCATAATCGTATTAGTCCACTGGCTCTCTTCGGATGACCAGCTCAGCATCCCTATCCCTGGATCTGAGCCCGGCGCTATCCGCCGAGCAGGGGGGTCGGCATGGGGAGTGGCTCTTGTCCTTATGCTGCTCATTGCCCTCATAACCTTCCAACCTGTCTTGAATGGCCTCATCTCTTAGGGCGACGATGCCTTCTCTGCTAGCAGAAAACCAGTGCACGTAGTCGTCCCAGGTATGCAAATTGTCGTGCTTGCTCATAGACTAGCAGCAGAGAGCGTCTTGTTTAGTAAAATCATGGTGGCGAGTTGGGCTTTCGTGAGAAACTCCTGGGGTGTTTAAGATCTTATTTCTGGTACCTGGCGGCGACTTAAAAGACTCTGTACTCGAGAGAGGTGTCATCGTGGCCAGTTATTATGTTTGTAGGACTCCGTCTAGCTGTCCACTCGCCGGAGATGGATATTGTAGAAAGTCCATATGCATATCAGGGAGCCGGTGGATCTCAACTGCCTGCAACCTCTAGTAGCAACAAGAGTGGAAACGCGAAAACACCACAACACCACACGCCACGAACCGGCTGGGCTTGGCTACTGACCGAACCTTCAACCTACTTACTGTTCTTACTTCACTGTCGTAGTAACCCCTTGATATTTTCTGAAAGTCTATTATTTTGATAAATGATAATCAACTCAGATTCTATTACCGGACAAATAAACTGAACTTCAGACCTTACCTCGTATAATTACCGGAGCCATCATCCTCGATCGTTGTCTGCCCGATCCCCATCCCATACCATACCATCGTCACACAATGATCCTCTCCATCGTCAGAGCCACCGCCCTCTACTACTCTTCCCCCTCCCGACCCACCCACGACTGCTACTTCCCCTCCGCCGCCGCCATCCCTCGTCCTCCCTCCCATTCACCCTTCTTGCCCGCATCCCCCTTCCCCAGCGATTGCCGGCGCTGCCTTAAGCTCCGGGGTTTTACCCGGAAGGCCGCTGCTTCCATTGCAGTCAGCGCCTCCTTGGTCGAAGCCCCCTTGGTCTGGGTGGGGAGGCTCTGCGTCTTCTATGCTCTCCTCAAGGCCGGGCTCGCTGGCTCGGATCGAAACCCGCTTGTCTCAGGTGGTTTCGATTCCTGGGTCTGGTTCAAGTTTCCATCTTTCGGCTTCTTTCTTTCCTGGGTTGAGGTCCTGACAGCTGTTTGGACTCTCTCTCTTTCTTGTTGTTGGATTCTCGGGGTGTTGCAGAGTTGGGGATCGGCGAGGTTGCTACTGGGAACGAGTCTGGTGGTGATTTGGGGTTCTCGAAGTGGGTCGACAAGTTTATGAAGAATCCAGGTTCAGGACTGGTTAACCTTATTAAGATTCTTTTGGGTGGGAATTATACGATTGTGTAGTATAGTATAGAATAGAATCTGGGAAAAGGAAAAATGCTTAGAAACTTTGCGGGGCCATGTTGATCTTGGTCGATTCGAGTCCTAGATTGACCTAAGACGGTGCAGAAACCACTAAAATGGGTGGTGAACATAGCCATTACAACTAGAATCTTTTCTTTATCCGCGGATGTAGTTGTGGTTTTGATAGTGAATTAATTCATACTAAACCCGGGTTCGAGATCCTTTGCTAAATGCTGGTTGTGAGTCGAACCCTTGTGAAATGCTGTATGGAGTGGATTGTCGTTCATGATATGGGCTGTTGAGTTCGAAGGAAGCTACTGTAGGAAATCGACTGTCAGTCTGCGGTATAAGGTTCTATGCTTATGGAAATAATTGGAAAGGTCCACATGCTATGCTTTGCTATTGTTGACTTACTTTCGAGATACCTAGGCTACTGCTTTCCACAGGACTAACATTAATGCTCGACAATTATTTTCTGAACTTGTTTTTGTTGGATTTCCGAACATGCATCGAGATATTAGTTACTTGGAAGGTAGGTAACAGGGTTTTCTTTTCTGGGCGTGAAGCAGATAAGGAAGCCGCCGATAAGAGAAAATTTGTGAGCAAGTGGCATCCTACCACAAAGGGCACGCTTCGCCGAAACTACCGGGTGCCTTCAAAGTCTGAAGGACGACGCCTTCTGAAGGCCATCGCATCCCTACTTTCTGATGATGATCACTTCACAGATGCCAGTTCCCACAAGGTACGAACGGTTCAGATGAGACCTTACATTTAGTTACTGAAATTCAATTTTTGGTGGGGGTTTCTGAAATTGGCATTCTGGATCACACTAGGGGTGCCACATCAGACGGGAGAGTGCCCACGGTGAAAGCGTATGCTGCAACAATGTGAGGGCTCTGTTTGATGAGCTCCCAACCCCACATCTCATCGTGGAGATAATGGCTTTCCCTGCGGGGCCTCTCACGGAGAAAGATTACAAGAAGGCTGAGAAATTAGAACGCGTATTAAGGTCTGCTCCTAATATCTGATATCCGACATGCTTCGCTGTCGTTGAGCTAACTCTTGACCTGTAAATACTTCTTCCAGTTCCGCTGTAATGCCTGTTATATCCATGGCTTCAATGTACTGTAGTATTTTGATCCGGGAAGTCCTGGCTGACTCGTCAGCCGACTAGTTATGATTTTTCTTTCACGGGAATTACAATGCATTGTCCATCCGCTAGGTCTCAAAACCGACAGACGTGAAACGACTGCTGTGATTCATTTCTCATCGTGGTCCCTTCACAATGTGTTGGTGAATGTAAGTTGTTGCAGTTGTTAGGGGTGGGGCTACTGAGAGGAAGATCAACCCATTTCTCACGGTAGCTGCAACTCTGCTGCTTTAATCTGTGGATCATGTTGTGTGCATCAGCAGGACTTATGCCAATTGCAGTCAGTAACAAGGTTTGGAAACTCGTTGATTTTAGGACAGTTTTGGTCATGTCTGGGAGGGCATTCAAACCCCTTCGCCCGTTTGTTTTCTACCATTGCTTCTAGAATATCTCTAAACCCGAAACCTACGGATATAATGTTCGAACTGATGCATGGGTCGGACGGTTCCAATGGGCTTCATGAATTTCGAAACTGTAATGCTGCTAGCATCCTAAGTGACTTGTAACAACGAGTTCTAATTTCTTATACTCAACTCGTACGTAACAGCTTGTTAAAGGGCCGCAAACAAGGAATTTCGAAAGGTTTCACCGTAAAAGGTAAAAGTTTTTCCCACCTAACGGTATCGACGAAGAAAGCTCAATAATTTACGCCACACATGATCCTTGACTCGACAGCAACTACATAAATATGACCCTATCGGTCCATTCCGAAGACCCTTGCCCCTCCTCTTGACCTCTCTTTCATTTTCAGAGACGATGGCCTCACAGAAGACATCCTCGGCACTCAACCTTGTCCTTCTTTCTGTAACCTTAGTGATGCTAGCCGGTTTCGTCGGTTCAGACCTTGCTCAAGACAGGGCGGAGTGTACAGACCAACTGGTTGGTCTTGCCACCTGCCTCCCTTATGTAAACGGTGACGCCCGGGTTCCTACTCAGGATTGCTGCTCCAGTCTCAAGCTCGTCCTCCAGAAAAGCCTCAAGTGTCTTTGCATACTTGTCCGGGATAGGAACGACCCGAGTCTCGGGATCAAAGTAAACACGACCTTGGCGCTCAGCCTCCCCAGTTCTTGCAACGCTCCAGTCAACATCTCCAGCTGCATAGGTAAGTAGAACTCAAACTTGGTCATCGGTTAACGGATAACTCCCTCCCGGTCGCATCAACCGTTTTCCAAAAATCTTTCTGGGAGAAATCAGACATTCTGCATCTGGCTCCGGCTTCGGACCTGGCGAAAGTGTTCTCCGACTTTGAGAAGAGCCTCGAAAAGAAGACTACCACCGCCGGTCATGCTCCCAGCGGTAAACCCGACCACAAAATCATTCTCTCGCCACGCCCCCGGCCTTATACTTCATCTTGGGCTGACTTAATCTTTATACAGCCTCAGCCAACGCAAGTACGGGAGGCAGCAACAGTCCAAGGACGAGCTCAAGGATCACAAGCGACTGCAAGGGGCGTAGACAACAGTTCTGGTCGTGGCGATGCCCGTGGGGCGCACTGCTATGGATATCAACGAGCGAGCTGTTGTTCCTAGGTTTATGAAACTTACGTGCGACAGGGTCGGACAAGGATTCGTAGCGACGTAATAATACTTGGAAGCATGCGCGTATTGATGTTTCTAAGACGTTCCTAATTGAGTGGTATGTGAGAGTTGGGCTTAGTTTGATAACTTCTTTGTGTTTCCTGGGGTGGATGGACACGATGCATATGATGTTTTTAGCATTAAAAAGTGGAGGGTGGGAGATGAAAGTGGCGTTTAACTCCCCCAACCCCCAACTCAACCCCACTCACACACACACATGCAAATATTATTGGGTAAAATTTATTGCAGATTGATGGGATGAAAACCACATCCAACCGAACCCTAACTTATAAATATGTTCCTGTCCGAACAGTCGAGATGGGGATGTTTGATAGGATCGTCACGTCCAATTCACCACTTCCCCGATAACCCCTTTGCATATACACACATTAATACATCCCTATGATCTCTGCCCGACGTTGTTGCCCTTTTAATGCTTCCATCGATCTGTTTAGCCTTGGACGGCAAAGCTTATACGGTCTCCCCCGTGGTTCTTGAGCTATTTTACAAGGGACCAATGAGTTCTGTCGGGGAGGATGGGGGGCGCACGGTCAACTTGTGCGCCCATAAGGGACCAATGTTTTTGTTGAGTTTAATCCAGGGGTCAATACCGTAGATAATTTAATAAATGATGGTGGGCGAACGGACACGACATGACCACAATTGTACATTTTACACTTTGGATGACGACAAGAATATCTTAAGAGAAAGCACGCAGAGTTAATATTCGCTTGAAATATTAATTTTTTAAAGAAATGAATATACCCACCCACACCGGCAAACGTAAACAACATTGACAAGGTTTAGAGGTGGGGGGGGGGGGAGGGGGGTTCTGTCATTCAAAATAGACGATTCAAAGTCACAAAATCCCATTTGATTCCAAAAGGAAGAGGGGGACTTTGCAAATATATATATATAATGACATGCTTCCCTTAGATGACACCCTCCTCTAAAGACATAAATGAAAAGGACTGACTCTTAAAACGAACGTATGGGGAGGGAGGGCCTAAGAAGAAGAATATTCCTATTGAGATTAGAATAAGGAAAGGGGTAGAAAGAGAGCCCACCTCACCATCCCAACACATATTCTACATCCAACCCGCAGATCGACCAAAACCCCTCCAGCCTCGCCTCACCTCCAAGAAATAAGTTGGGAGTGGATCATCGGATGACCATCGGACCGCGAAATCAACATGATCAACACGCCCTCCCTCCTCGAATGCGAGACAAGCTATCAAACAGTATGGCACAACTAATGCTTGAAAACTCTTTTTTTTTTTTAAGCAGACAAGGTAGATAAACTAAAACCAGACACGAGACAGCTCCCATGATACTTCACTAGTTATTTAATCCCATGCACTGGCAACTCCGGAGCCATAACCTCCATACCCACCACCGGAAGAACCACCGTAACCGCCGCCCCCATAGTAGTTGGAACCGCCGCCGCCGCCGCCGCCACCGCCACCCCTACTGAATGAGGAATCCCTTCGAAAATCGCGACCACCAAACCTATTCCCACCAGAACGGCGGTTTCGTCCTCCTCCAAACGAAGATCTGGCTGCGTACCTGGATAGCCAATCTGGCACTTCTTGATTGGCTTCTTGCATGAGTTCGGACAATGGCCGTGCTAAGGAAGTATTGCTTTCATTAAAGAAGGCGGTAGCCAGACCAGTCTTCCCAGCACGCCCTGTTCTTCCAATACGGTGGACATAATCATCTATGTCATTGGGTAGGTCAAAGTTGATCACATGCGCCACATGAGGAATATCAAGTCCACGAGCTGCAACATCAGTAGCAACCAAAATAGGGGTTCTACCACTTTTAAATGACCTTAGCGCCATTTCCCTTTCCTGTATATACAAAATCAAAGCACCAATCTTATTGAACAACACCATATAATGATAATCTGCATAAATAATATCTTTCTTTTTAACAGTAATATCAGAACTCCAATTAAAATTTGGGATGAATATACTATCATTTACTAGAGAATAAAAGAATAAATTCCAGAACACACTACGTCTTTATGTCTTTATAGAATCGGAATCCATACTAAAATGATTCACACCATAGTTAAGAGAAGTACAGAGGATGGACCTGTTGCGTTCTATCCCCATGAATAGAAGTAGCAGGAAAACCATTATGGCAAAGCCAATTTTCCAGAGAATCAGCTCCCTTCTTTGTCTCAACAAAGACTAGTGTCAAAGATTGCTGTAAATAACATGTAAAATTATCGGATTGTGAATCATATTCTAAATGCACATAAATGATAACAGCCAAAAAATTCAGATCTGATTTTGAGGTTACGCTGAGATAAAACATTGGAACTAACAAACAAGGGTATATTTTTTACAACACACCTTGTCTGCAGTCTCTCTCTGTGCATGGAGAAGATCCATGAGGTAGCTTCTCTTATCAGCATCATGAACAAACTCAACTCTCTGCATAATCAAATCTGTGCTAGACCCCACTCTTCCAACAGCCAAAAAGATGTAATTGTAAAGGAAGTCTGAGGCCATTCTCTGCAAAGCACCGAGGTAAAAAGAGAAGTCAGAAGACGCTAATAAGACATTCCCAGAGAGAAATACGTCAATTAGTCCATTGTGTCAGCTGAAGAGGTTCAACACCGGAATTATTTAGATTATTCCATTTTTACTTAGCATATTATGGGGTTTTTGTACTATTAATCACTTCTCTTTATCCCTACGTGTTCATCAATCAACCTAACCATGCCTGGATTTAATTAAGACTAATCACATAATAGTCTTGACAATTCATGATTCTGGATCCCTCAGCACTAATGACAGGCTTAATGTCCATCAAACAATACAATTAAAGCATACGAATGAATGCAAAAGCAAAATAAGACGCCTCGCAGACCTGAATCTCTTTAGGGAATGTGGCGCTGAACAGCATCGTTTGCCTTTCTCCAGGAGGAGGCATGTCCATTTGCTCCACAATCTTCCGTATCTGAGGTTCAAAACCCATGTCTAGCATTCTGTCAGCCTCATCCAGGGTTAAGTACCTGATTGCTTGTAATGAGACTCGCGCTCTCTCCAGCAAATCTACCAATCTCCCAGGCGTAGCAACCAAGACATCAACACCCCTCTCCAACTCCCTCAGCTGGCATACGTGTGTTCCCAACATCAGTAGATTCTCAAACATCAAGCCATAACAAAGCAGCATAGTAGTGTAAATCCCATTAACCCACACAAGTAGTCAGCCAACCCTAGGGGAATGGATCAAACAATGACAGAAGTAGACAAGCAGGGAAAGAAGAACAAAAACCGAACAATGTTAAGAAAGAAAATCCCTATCGATCATCTCTTTCAAGGGCAAGGCTGGGTATATGACAGCAATAAACAAACTGTCCCCAGTGAACAACATCGTAACAATATATATATGTAACCGATCCAAAACCGCGTTCGGGCACACAATTCACGTGGGTATCTAAGAAGCAATGCTAATTATGTCTCCAGCATGCCATAAGCCCTTGGTCAAACATGCGGCCCGACTATTTCAGCATACCTGCTGGTTTATCGGGGCTCCTCCATAAGCAACGACAACTCTGACACCAGTTTGGTAGGCAAACTTTCTAGCTTCTTCATGTATCTGCAGAATATCGGAGGGCTTAAGCTCCATTCTAATTTAATAGAAAGCAATGATAAACAAACAGACAAAGGAAAACTACACATTAAAATCGATGCAAGACAAAGAGGACTCACTTGCATTGACAGTTCCCTGGTTGGAGAAAGAATAAGAGCAAGCGGGTAGACAGTACGCGCCCCTCTGGCTGGTCTCTGTATATGCTGACCACTTTTCATGATCCCACTGATAATGGGAAAACAAAAGGCCGCAGTCTTTCCAGACCCAGTCTGAGCACAAGCCATGAGGTCCCTCCCGGCCACTGAAATAGGAATGGCATGCCGTTGCACTGGAGTTGGCCTCACATACTTACACCTCCTAATATTTTGATTGACAGCTTCGCCGAGATCAATCTCCGCGAATGTACTTACTGAAGGGGGCACGTTTTGCCCACTAGTCTCGACAGGAATATCCTCATAGGCATCAAAGTTGATACCCGAATTCTCTTGCTCATTGAACGCTGGCTCAGCATCGGCAACATCCCCAAAAGGATTCACTTCACGCTCCCGGCCACCCCAGCTACCACTTCGAGAACCCCAACCACCAGAGCGGCCCCCATTTCCACCATACCCGGGCCGGCCATAGTCACTTTTGGGACCTCCAAGACGCGGGCCACCGAAACCAGAAGGGTCCCCACCAGAAGTTGGCCTGGAATTCACTGGAGCAGGCCCATCAGATGTAGGCGGCCTGTTTCGCAGGTGTGGAGGAACGTAAGAAACCCTTCCCCCACCAGGGGCCGCAGCCACCGAACCGTTGCTCGCAGAAGAGCCAGACGTCACATTGTCAGCTGCGGCGTTCGCAGCCAAATCTGCCCATGAAGCTCGCATATCTCCGCTCTAATACCCCACGTAAATGCTACTGAACCCAGTAAAGGTTGACCTCAACAATTATTCCCTTCGGAATGTTCCTGAGTTGGCAATTTCACCCCCGCTATATACCAAAATCGATAAGAAATTCCAAACTCTCTAGAAAGTAAACAGCCCTGCTCAATACAAGAACGTACGAGAAATTAACGAATAAATCATGCCGAGACGAATAAAAAGGTTTAAACGAAACCAAAATCATCAAGTCAGGAAATCGTTTCAGAAAACAGAACAACAAATAAATTAAGCCACCAGAACTTTCGCAAAATCAACAAGTCATGCAACCCCAGAAAACAAAAATCAACGCAAACCCACAACAAAACCATATCCCCAAGAAAAACCCACGTCTCGGAATCAGATTTCCGATCCCAAAAATCAACCCCGAACCCCCCCCCCCCTCCCCCGGCAACAAAAGCGGGACACCAGGCAAAAAACCGATCTTCCCCACTCGGCCCACCAACCCCCCAAACCAAAAACAAAACCGAGAATGCAGCAACACGGAACAAACAGCACCCTCAAACACCTAACGCAAACTCCGACATGCAATCAACCCAAAAAAATACGAAAAACGAAGACCCCCCAGAGGAACGGAAACCAAAAACGAATAGAACCGGGAATCGAAACCCACGACGAGACAGGGAACAGAGAGAGATGGAGGGAGGGAGGGAAGATTTGCAGACCTCTAGGGTTTTAAGGTTTGGGGGCGTTCGCTGTTGGATTAAAAGGAATACCGAGAAAACGGAGGAAGGGGAGAGAAAGTAGAACGAACCAAGGAAACCCAGAAGAGAAATAAAAGAGCAAGAAGCAAACCCTAATTAACAAACCTCTTCACCAGTTAAAATTAACCTGACCGTCGTGGTCGGCCGGAGTCTAAGAAGAGTAAATAGAAAAAAATGACCAAAATATCTCCTTCCTTTCAAAGCAAGGAAACGGAAAGACAAAAAAAAAAAAAAAAAAAAAAGAGGAAAAGGAAAAGGAAAAGCGTGGGCCCCATCAATTGTAATTGGGCCTTCATTTGGGCTTTAAGGCCCACATATTGTTGGGCTTCCATCCTTGGACCGGCCCAACTATGGGTTTAGGACGTGCACCGCGTATGCAGTTTTTGATCCCGTGGTGCCAATAAGAGGGGAGTCACGGTGGACACGCGAGACGGATCAAGAGGACTCCCGTTCGGCGGTCATCCCTGTCTTAGGGCTTTGGTTTTAAACAGGGTTCGTTATAGATGTTGACGACGAAGACAAAGAGGATGCTTCTTCCTTTTTTTTCTTTTTTTGAATTATTATTATTATTATTAGTGGCAGGCAGGGGAATGAGTCGTGGTGTTGTACATAATTTTGGCAGGATCAACCTTCTAGAAGAGCGTTATGAGGCTGTTGTTTGTGTTATCACGCAGGGGCACACACCTTCTAGAAGCTCTCGGAGCGGACAATAACCCCGCCGGCGGGGGAAGGGAAAGGGTCTGTCTAAGTCTTACTCACAAACTCCTTTTGACTTTTTTTCTCCCAAAATGGAACGAAAGAAAGAAAGGATGCCTAGGCCCCCGCAATTAATAATAAAATCTTTTTTTGAAAACTTATATTAAATTATTTCGACTCAGTTAAAAAGCATGGATGGGGAGGACAGGTGGATAGGAGGATAGTGACACTCGGCATCTCTCACATGCATCCCTTGTCTCATTGATTAACACACGGTTAAACAAATTTAAACCCGATTTTGGTGATTTCGAAATACTTGCTTTTTCTATTAAAAAGAAAAAAAGAGAGGAAATATTTAAAATGATTATGTTAGAAAGTAGCATCGCACCACAACTAACTATTAATTGGTGTCATTATGTTAAAAAGCAAGAAGAGAAACGCGGGTCAGTCACTTGCAATTGCAACTAAACTAAGACTATAATAAGGGCACAAGTCCCGATAACAACAGGACAAGTCGCCACGTCATCTTCCACGTGGCGGCGCCCGGTTGCCGTTCCCTCGCCTCCTCCCTAACCGTCCATTTTGTATAAATACGTCGCCCCGGGATCCGCTTCGATTCTAACCACGCCATGGCTTTCGGACATCGACAACCTCGTATGGCTATTGACGACCGCGATGGCGGCTCCCGGGAGGAGTTGATACCGGGGCTCCCTCACGACATTGCGGTGGAGTGCTTCCTCCGCCTCCCTCACACAGCCTACCACTCCGCCTGCTGTGTCTCCAAGTCCTGGCGATCACTCCTCCGCGGCCGGCACTTCTACGCCCTCCGTCGATCCCTGCATCGGACTCGCTCCCTCGCCTGCCTCGTCCAGCAGTCCCCTCCCTATGCCTCCTCCACTGACCGCCATGGAGCCAAGCCGGCCATTGGAACGGATCACCTCTCGCAGCCGCGGTACTCGATCTCGGTCTTTGACCCTGGGAGCCTGTCTTGGACGTGGGTTCCCCCAATCCCCGAGTTCCCTGACGGCCTCCCCCTCTTCTGCCAGCTGGCCAGCACTGATGGGAAGCTCCTCATGCTCGGCGGGTGGGACCCCGTCACCTACGACTCCCTCCGCCGGGTCTACCTCCACGACTTTGTCTCCGGCGAGTGGCAGAGGTGTGCCGACATGCCCGGGATGAGGACGTTCTTCGGAGCAACGGGGGCGGACGGTGGGAGGGTGTTCGTGGCTGGGGGGCACGACGATTGCAAGAATGCGCTTGCGTCAGCGTGGGTGTATGACGTGGACCAGAACGTTTGGGAGGAGATGGAGGGGATGAGCCAGGAGAGAGACGAGTGCGAGGGGGTGTTCGTAGGGACTGAGTTCTGGGTAGTGAGCGGATATAAGACCGAGAGGCAGGGAGGTTTCGAAGGGAGCGCTGACGTGTACGAGATCGGGGAAGGGGAGCGGCCGTGGCGTAGGAGGCGAGTGGAGGGTGTGTGGCAGGAGGGGAAATGCCCCAGGGGCGGAGTCTGCCTCATGAACCGATCTGCAGCAGGATCGGTCTTCGATTTGAGGGAGGCAGTGTCTTGGGTTCAAGCCGGGGTGTGCAGCGTGTCGACGGCCAGGAAGGTGATCGTTTTCGGATCCGAGTACCAGGGAGGGAAGCAGGGCCTGTACATAGCGGAACGCGAAGACGAAGGGGAAATTGGCGAATTCGTGAAAGTCGAAGTGCCGGAAGAGTTCTCCGGGTTCGTTCAATCCGGATGTTGCGTCGAGGTCTGAGTTGATCCCCTGTTTCCTCCACCCGCGATTTTGGAAATTACAAACTTCATTGGAACTGAGATGAGTTTTTTAAGTTTTTTACACTCTTTTGCCCGCTACTGATGGTTGTCGCATCGGACTCGCGGCGTTGATGTCGCTGCCGTAGATGCCGTGGGCTTTTCGTCCTGCAGAGGACACCGAAATTAATGTCCGGGACTGTAACGTGTTTGAAGTTTCGGACTGCCGGTTCATTCTCGAATGATTCCAACAATGACAGAACAGAACGAGCAGTAAAATTCGTTTTATGTCAATTCAAGTATGGCCAGGGATTACCAGACAAGTATGAACATTTCTACATGGCCTTGTAATAAAACGACCGGCATTGACATCCCAAATTCCAAAGTCTTTCCCCCCCTTAGCTATTTATAACAAATTGGACGTATCCTGCACAAGGTCATTAAGCAGTCAAGGGCGTCGCAGTCGCATGACGGGCAACGAACGACTCGACCAACGGGTTGACGAGTTGCGGGGCTTCGTCCTGTACAGCAAGTGAAGTGAGTACGGCGCTGGACAGAGGAGACTGCCTAATTCTTGGGTTCGTTGTAGAAGGTCTGACCTGGGGACAGTGACCGGCATCGGGGATGACCACGAAATCCTCGACCGACTCGAAGTTCCTGAACTGACTTCCAAGCTCGATTGGCTCCCATGGATCCTTGTCTCCCCATGCTACCAGCACGGGACACTGCACGCACGGGGTGATCAGAAATGGGGAGACGAGGCTTCAATGCTATCGGATGTTCATTAGAATCAGTATTAGTACCTTCACTTGAGGCAATAGATCTTCTGGAAGCGGCCCGCCTGAGTAACAGATGAATTCAAGGAACACATCTGCTGCACCGGGCTCAAGCCCCGGTTGAAGGATTATCTGTACCAGCTCGTCCGTCACTTGGTCCGGATCATGGTAGCACTGGAAAACACGAATTAGAGCTTTTGAAATCTCCCCAAACATGCGTAACATCTTCGTTCAAAGCGTCATTACCTGACGTAGAATGCTCTTCACAGACTCTGCTGTGGCAACTGATTGGAAGAAGAATCTCCCAACAGGAGTGTTTCTGCGAGGAATGACAACGTCATGCATTCGTCCCGAGACTACCGAGATATAGCTTGAACAAAGTCGAATCAATTCACCTAAGCAAATTCTGGAATGATCTAATCAGAGGCTTTCCGTACCACGGCTGCTTCTTGATGTGAAGCAGACGCAGCGAAATGTTTATCACCATCACTCCCCTGCAGATATCAGGCTGCATCACAGCCGCTTGAAGCCCCACCACTCCTAAATTACAATCGAAACCGGCGTTTCATGTCACTGTTAGTATAATTCCTCGAGGATCATGTCTGTACTAACACGACGCTAGACTCAGTCACCTCCGATGGAATTGCATATGAAGAAGGCCTTGTCCTTCACTACTTCAAGGCAGAAATCATTTATTTGGGCCGCCCATGTCTCGAACGTGTAGAACGAAGCCCCCTCGAAATCACGAGGATTAGGCTTGTCCGAGTACCCGTAACCGATCAGGTCGATGGAGTAGACGCGGTGCGACTTCGCAAGGAAAGGAATGTTCTTCCGCCAGTGGTCACTGAAGAATGAACAACATCAGGTCAGAACATCAAGACGCGAGTCCCTTTCATCATCCGATGACCCCAGAATCACCTGTTCGCTCCAAACCCATGGATCAAGACCAGAGCGGGACCGCTCTCGCCAGAGCACTGGAACCGGATCGAATAGCCCCTCCAGTTCCACTTGCTGCGTTAACAGGAGAGTCCCACCCTCAATATCAACATTGACAACAGAATCACAGGACGAAAGGGAACATTCAGGGGGTGCGCACCCACCGGTTCTGAACTTGAGCATCTACTCGTCGAGCTGATGTCCCGTCCTTGACGCCATCACTCACCGAGTACTCATTCAGAAACGCACGGGTAAGAATCCTAGGACTAGGGAGATACTTCCTGTCGTTCGTTCGTTCCGAAAGAGGATAAATGGAGTGGTTTCCGGAAGAGGACAACGTATGCGGCTCAAGAAAGCGACGTCCACATTCGTTCCTCCAGTCAAGACGTCGGGTAGACGAGAGGCGAGGCCGGAGCACGGGCAGCCGCAGCACCGGGTAGCCGTTCCTGGTGGCGGTGCTCGCCATGGCGAGGAAAGCAGGTGAGGAAGGCTCCGGGATTCGTTATTGCAACATTTGCAAACACTAGTGGTCGCCGTTGGTTGTCCCTGGATGCGACACGTCTAGCTCGTTCTTGACCATAAATTTCTTTCCCCTCCCTTTTATCATATTTTCATGGTAAAATATACGATAACCTAAAAAAACTATTGAAACTTTTTGTTTTTTTTTTAAATTTAGTTTGTTATACGATTTTATCACTAGTTTTTATTTTTATATTGATTTTAACTAATTTTAAATTTTATCATGAGAAAATCAAATAGATCTTAATCTATAAATTTTAATTATTAGCTAAAAAGTAAAAAAAATGGGTAATAATATTGAAACATTTTATGTTTTTTATTATAGGATTTTAATGGTTAAATTAAATAAGTTGAAAGTCGAAGTTGGACGGTAGTTATTGATGCTGTTAAGAATCTGTAAAATCCACGAAGGCCAGATGCGGCTCTATTGTGGGGTTAGTACTACTGAATTACAAGACGAAACCATAGGATAAATATTAGACAATATTAAGGCATTGTTTGGTTTTCTCACTGTAAAATCAAAGATTGAAAAAAAAAAAATTTACAACACTAAAGATAGTAATAATATAGTAAAAAAAGATTTTGATAAATTAGAAATTTAGGGGATAGTTTATAATATTATCGTATATTTTATCTATTTTCATTTATTCGAAACATGTCCGGGCCCGGATGATCAATCCGGTGGCAAAACCTGGCCTGCAGAGCGGCCCAAGTCGAATTGAGTCCCTGCACCTTGCGCCATGCAACGACGAGTCACTTGGCTGGTCAAATCATCGAATTTTGTTACACAATAAATTTAATCGAAAAGAACATTTTCTAAAATAGGATAATCATTTTAAAATTTTTTATTACTTATTATATTTTATTAAATATATTTTCGACAATTTAGCACAAAGCTATCAAATCATCTATCCAACTTCCGGAAGTCGTCGGCTAAAAAACCGGCCAGCCCCGCGGATATAGTAAATGGGAATTCGAGAGTTCCTGACAGTCCGGAATCACGGATTCATTATAAAAATATAAAGCAAATGATAGGGGAGAAAGGTCGTTGCCATTGTAGTATGATTCAATGCAAGTCGTAGCAGTAGCAACAGCAGTTCTTCCGTTCCAGCGACATCCTCTGTTTTCTCACAAATCCCTCTTGACCCTCCGTCTTAGAATGTTTGGTACAGTCGGTCGGAGTCCCTCCCCGCGATCTACCGGTCAATCCGCGGACGTATAATTGAAGATGCTTCCCTACAGACTGACATCTGTCCAGCTCCGGATCCACCCCCATCTCCTCCGCCTCGTCTTATATTTCGAGTCAGGGATATATAAAGAACTACGTCTCCCTCTCCCTCTCTTTAGCAGGAATCTGCTTCTCATTTCCTCAACACATCCCCCCTTCCCACCCACACCCACTTCCTCTTTCCGTTCCCTGAGCTCGAGGTTTCTCGCAGCCCCTTCCTTCGTCGTCGTCCTCCTCCACCGCGAAAGTGAGTACAAACTCTGAACCCTGAAGTTAATGCATTTGGGTATATATAATGGTCGGCTTTCTCTGCGTTTCCTTTGCCTCTCGTCGTCGTTTTCGTAGTCTGTGGTCTGATAGTTATGGCTTGGCCGAAGTTTTAGAGATGAGTATATTGTTTACAATCCATGGAGGTAGAAACAGAACAAGAGCGAGCCCATTTAGACTTCGTACGAGACAAAATAAATGCAGAAACATTTTAATTTTAGGGGTCTTCCCGTTGCACTTGTAAGCATAGAGATAGAATCAAAGGCTGTGACATGTGAAGAGGTTTGAAGTCCTCCAATATAGTCAACACAAAAATACAAAAAGGAAACATTCGTGAAACAAGGAAATCATGGGGGGCTTGTCTTCTAAGAAGAGGTGATCATGACCAAAACCTTCTTCACCTCTGCAATTTTGTTTGTCTTTGTTTTTAGGACAGAAACATGTACTAACCCCAACAATGGCAATGTAATAATTCGACGGGGTTCATAAGGAAAATCGAGGAACGTGGAGGAATTCTCGAAAAGGGTGGGAAAAGTTGGTGGTTTATATTTTATATTTTTGTTTTTTTTTTGGGGAGGGGGGGAGGGAGTAAACCAAATCTACCAATCCACAAGTGCTTGTCTTAATATGGAGATGTAAGGAGAAGGAAGAATGACTGGTAGTTTGAGAATTAGGACACCCAAGGAAAATAAAAAAAAGAAGAAGATTGGTAGGTCCGCCACCCCCTGGTCAAAATTAAAGTCTCACCAAATATTCAAATTTCTTGAGGAATTGTGTTTTTTTTTCTTCATTTGATTGGTATGAGAGAAGCTGAATTAGGTTGGGAGTTATGTTCAACAATGAAAACTAGAACATGTAGGGTTTTTCATTTGGTAGTTAGTGTGTGGTGTAGTGGGTGATATGTTTCATCCAATAATGCGGAATTGTGTCAGAGTTTATGATGTAATAAGTCCATCCGATTTTCAAAATGGTCCGGACATTTCCGCCGTCAGTAAATTTGTCGTGACATAAGAAATTTTAAATTCTTTTAAAATTGTTTATTTGAAACAGCAAATTGTCTATTTTAGTCATAATTGATATCTCAAAACTTTGACTTTTTTACAAATTCATAAAAAGCTAACCTTACGAAAGTAAAACCTCTGGAGATGTGCATCTAAATTTCGATGGGGCCAGGTCTTTGTTGGAGAAACAGAAATGGGGGAGGGACGAACGAAAGAGATCTTATTGGGCCGGGAGAATAGCGGGTTCATCTCCAGGCCCAATTATGTTTTGGGCTTTAGGGAACAACCTTCCCTTTGGGATATATGGCTAGCGCGCCGGGGGGGGGGGGGGGGTGTGGAATGAAGCAGGGCGTTGATTCAATTAGCGGTGGGGAATTGGGTGATCATGAATCATGCGACTCTCCATGGACAACAATAGATGCTGAAAGGAAAATGCAGCTAAGGTTTTCTAGTTTGCACCTTCCATGGGGAAACTACAGCGTAGAAGGATCAGGCTTCGGCCACGAGAGCCTCGCATCCGTTGCAGCCATTGTTGGTTTTTTCCAAAAGCTTTTGGTCACGGAAACCGGTAACATCAAAGTTACCGCTAATGAGGTAGCCAGCCTCGCACGGGTCCATGCAGGTTTTGTATATCTAGATGTAGATTGAATTGTTCGTGACATGGAAATGGAAAACCCTCCATCGCTTTGATGTCATTTCGTGCGAGAAGCTTTTATGCTGGGGTCTCGCTTACTTACCTCTTGTAAGAGAATGCGGATTATCATTGCATCGGATCATATATAAGAAACTAGGAGGATGTGGTAGGGGTAGTACCTTCTTCGCCATTTCGGGGATCGTTGTTTCATTAATGTAGTAGTGGTTGTTTCGTAGGACAAGTAGAAGAAACCCTTGTCGACATCTGGGGACTTTGATCTTCTTCTTCTTCTTCTGTCGATCGGGCATAAGTCAATGAGACTACGTAAAACCTTGTGAATGCTTTCTGTTTTCGCAGTTTGACCTAGATGTACCTTGAAAGAATGCGATGTGGTGATGGAGGAATTCCTCTCGGTTTTTTGTTGTCAGGCATGTTTCGCAAACTTCACACCAGTGTACTCCGTGATGACTTTTAACATCTTAGGAAGGAGCTACCTGTGGCCACGCCTTGCACTTCCGGCCAGGTAACTCCCGGAACTCGACGAGTTAATATACCTTTTCAGCATTACGGTCATGAAAATGGAGATTATTTTCATCTGTCGTGGGTACGTGTTAGTTTAGACGCTGATTAAGTTGTGGCGGCATTTTGGACGTGAGATTAGTGCCTTCATGCTAGAAAATCGATGATTACTTGGCAGTTCATACTTCTTTACAAAGAGGTACAAAAAGGGTTTTAATCATGGAGGTTTTCATTACAAGACATCACACAAAAGTACATCATCCTTAACATCAGCTCCTGGGTAATAAGGAGCTGCTGAGAATCAACCCTAGGATTCGGGGAAGCCACAATACCATATGATATGATTATTACATTGCGAGAACCCTAGAGGATGAGGAAGAACACAATAATCTTTGATACACGAATATAACCATAACATTTAGACACGTCCCACGTTCTGCTCTTCATTCTGCCGGCTTCTTGTTGTCTACGGCAGTCACGGAGGCCATCATTGTTGACTCCCAGCCGTTCCCGAGCCCTAGACTCGAAGATGATGCAGCGAAAGCGATCAGTGGGTCGGAGGACACTATGTTGGCATCGCCATGTTGTCCTGGGAAGGCTTCCTCAGTGATCAGGGAGTTCAAGAAGGACGAGAACACGTCGTCGCCTCCGTAGCAATTGAGATCCTCATCGTCATTACACCTCATCCCCATCATGTCCTGGTAATTTGAGCCTGGCGCGTATTCCGCATCATGCCCGACATCATGGTTTTTGAAAGGGCTGAGTTCCTTATTCGTGGCAGTGGGGATGACCTGGCTGCCACTGCTTGTTTCCTCCCCGGGGGAGGATCCCGGGCTGGGGTTGGAATTTCGGCCGTTGTAGCCATCCTCTATATCATTCTTGGGTTCGGATGAGGATGCCGCCTTCGGAGCAGCGGGGTTGGCGCTGCTGTTGGAACTCCGATCTGGGTCGAGCGGCTTGTGTGTCCGCGGATCGATCCCCTGGCCTATCAGCTTCTTACTGAGGTGAGTGTTCCAGTAGTTCTTGATCTCGTTGTCGGTTCGCCCCGGTATCCTCCCCGCAATCAAGGACCACCTGAAATCAACAGAATCGGCCTGTCAAACTTCGAGCTTCGATTCACGGCGGAAGATCAGCGAAGCCCTAGCCACGACGACGATCTCCCGGGTTCCACCGAAACCCTAACCCTTGTCGAACAAAATCGTACCTGTTCCCAAGGAGCCGATGAAGGCGGAGGATGAGATCCTCCTCATCGGGGGCGATCTGGCCTCGTTTGACAGAGGGGCGGAGGTAGTTCATCCACCGGAGCCGGCAGCTCTTTCCGCAACGGAGCAACCCCGCCCTCTTGGGGAGGGTTCGCCAACGTCCTTCCCCCTCCTTACCGATGTAGCTGGAGAGGAGTTCGTCCTCCTCGGGAGTCCAAGGTCCCCTCTTCAGCCCGACCTTGCTGCAGCACGGCGTCGTTTTGGGAGTCGCAGCCTCTGCCGCGGCAGGTGCCGCCGCTTTCTTCTTCGACAACGATGGGTTCCTCATTTCCTTCTCTTTCTCTTTTTCTCGAATCCGATAGCTCTGGATCGATTGATGGGATCGTATTGGGGATGGGATTGGATTGGGGGATTCAGTAGGAAGAAGAAGAAAGAAGGCAAAGGAGAGGAACGTGTTGATTGGTGGTGTGGAGAGTGAAAGAAAGAAAGAAAAAAAAAAAAGAAGTGGATTGGGGGGGAGGAGCTGAGTGTCACGCGCCTGCTTTCGGCGAGTATATCCTTTTTTCCATTTATTCGGTGTAATAATAGATGTATGTAATGAAGAATGATGAAGAGGATGACGACATGTGTGACATAAAAGTGGATGGAGGTTGGGGCAAACTATAACAAAAATCGAAGTAAAAGGGGGGCGGCAAAATCAAGATTGGATATTATTTTGTCGGGGTTAGATCTAATCTTGGGTTTGTCACACCAGACAATTAATACGCCCCATTGGAAGATGATAAATCATACTATTTTATTATTACCAAGTTCTTCAATAATGTTTAGGACTTGGCCCGGTATCAATTCGATTATCTAGGCCCATTATTCACTCTGACCTTATTTAATTCGGGCATTGAATTCGGCCCCATTCCCCAATATGGGTTCCAACCCCATGCCGATGACAGACAAGGTAGGACCATTCCACAACTTGGGATTGCGACACAGTTTTGTCCGGACCGTGTTTCCTTTCTTTTTGTTGCCGGTATAGTATTAGGAGTTTTTGTCGAAATTAATTTGGACTTAGACCCGGTAAGCATACTCGGTTTGGGCAGGTGATTCTTCCAATAGGGGTGACATTCGAACCCAAAACCTCTATCAAAGCAGCTTGCCATCACTGGTTTAGGTGGTTCGGCTGCGGTGGGACATAACACCCCCGGGTTCGATCCGGTGGGACAAAACGCACCCCGGGGATCCCATTCCCCATCTTAACCTTCTCAATCGTCCACCCAACTGCCCGATAGGGGGGAAAATTCAAGAAGAGTTTTTGAGACACTGTTTGGCATGTGATCAAGGGGGAATGGGATATATTTTGATTCTTGCTTCTAGATGCCCAACCTTAAGGACACATTTGATGCTCCTCCTCTCCAAGTTCCCCATAGAGAACAAGGAGATGGTGGCCGTTTTGTTGTTACTATGCAAGAAAAAGATTCCTTTCCTACCGATGAAGCATGCCGGGGACAGATTCCTTTGTCTCCACCTAAACACACACAAAACACCCACTTTAAAAAAAAAAAAAACCCATCTTTTGCTTAGTCAGGACACTAAACTAAGCATACCCTAGACTTAAATCACGATTCAAAACCCACCCCAAGAAAAGAGGTTCTGTCTCGTTTGTCCAAGTGTCGCCTGTTGGATCACTCTCTGATCTTATCTCACCCATCAATTTCACCTCCTTCCTTCCTTTGACCGCCTTCTTGTCCTTTTTTATAGTACAGGCTCAGAGAGGAAAAGTTAAACCTCGCCCATCATTAGTCAGGCCTGCTAAACCATAACTCCCAAGTTCAAACTATTACATTATGAGAAGAGGGGGTCAAATTCTGACCTTTTTGAACAAAACCCAAGAAAACCCAAAATGAATAGGTCGTATAGGTTTGATGGGAGGGAACTATTGGTGATGGTGGACGTGTCAAATTAGTCCTAACCAATGGAGGGAGCTTCTAATCATTTGGTAAAGGGCATATTTACCAATTTAAATAAATCAGTCAGTGAACTCCCCTCCATATCATATTAATAGTTCTGTCTGTGGAGGTGAAGAATAAGTTCAATGCAGAAGATGACAATTGAATAGACGACGGGCCACCCATGTCATCACAAAAAGTTGGAACTTGTCCTATTTACACTTAGTATAAATCAAACCCTTCTATCCCCTCCATCCCAAATCATCATCCTCAATCTCTTCTCATCCGGTAATCTTTCAGAATTAACTTTTCCCTGAAGTCCCAGAATGGAGCTTCACTTCCAAACCCATGATATTAACGAGCAATGCCGCAAGAGGCTTCCCGTCAATAGGAAGTCTAAGTTCAAGGCGAGTAGCAGCGGAGGTGGCAGGGCGAAGTTCGTGGGGGTGAGGCAGAGGCCTTCCGGAAAGTGGGTGGCAGAGATTAAGGACACCACCCAGAAGATCAGGATGTGGCTTGGGACCTTTGATACGGCTGAGGAGGCTGCCAAGGCCTATGATGAGGCCGCCTGCCTCCTCCGAGGTTCCAACACGAGGACCAACTTTGCCCCCCACGTCCCAGTGAACTCTGCCCTGTCCCTGAAGATCAGAAGCCTCCTTAACCATAAGATCAGCCTCAGGCAGAGCCAGCACTTCGCATTGAATGTGAACCATGGCAAGCCCAACCCGAGGCTTGCCCCTCAGTCGGATTACCCAAGCTTCAGCATCAGCACGATTACTTCGCAGAAGAGCAGCGACAGCTTGTCGATCACTTCATTCTGCAGCCCTGGCTACTCAACGAGCTTAGACGCGCAAGCATTTAATTCGGTCGATGATGGGTATAAGCCGGATTTGAGCACCTGTTTCACGAGCAGCGGCGGGATTGAGCCCAACAACCCTGACTACTTCCTCCCATGGGGATTCTGCACGGGGACGACCTTCGAGCAGCTCCCGCTGGTCCAGGGTCCGCTCGAGCTGCCGAAGCAAGGGTCTTGCCTCCCTCTTCCATCCTCAGGGGACGACCTCGAGTTCTCAGAATTCGACCGGATGAAGGTTGAAAGGCAAATATCGGCCTCGCTATATGCAATCAACGGTCTCAATGACTACCTGGAGAACGCTTATCGCTCGACTGAATCAGCATGGGACTTTCCTACGCTGAGCCAACTCTTCATCCAGAGTTGAACAAACCGTGATTTACTTCCCAATCTCATTACGCAAACATCCAACAAAAACGACTGTCATTACAAAGAATCATTAGGCCAGTGTCAGAGATCGTCTCTAGTCAGAAAAAACAGGGGAAATTCAGCCCCAGTTAGTGGATTGTAGTTTAGCAATGCCGATAATGCAAAAGAGGTTTTGGCAGTTCATGGAATCGGGCCCATCGATCAATCCCAAATCCTCAATTATAATAATCACAGTCAGAATTGGTTTTACTAAGATTAAAAAATTCAGATCAATTCTTTGCTAGGACGGCAGTTATCCCTTTACGGCTAGTGTAGTTTAATAGAGCGGGGCAATTCAAATGTGAATAAACTACACTCCTGCTGCTGCAATTCGGGCCATCTTCGGTAACGTAAATGGTCCCCTGTTTTCGCAGATCGGGTGGATTCAGCCAGGCTTCATTTTTCGACGGTCAGTGGCTGCTGATGCCGCCGCAATCCTGGATTTTTCCGTTAGGACAGGACAACTCAAATCATTCCCATGTAGTCTTCTTGCACGGTTTGCGGTTTCATTCAGCTCAGCCTCAATTACAATCCGCGTTGGTCGGGCATTCACTGGATCTGAGGGAAGTGATCGGGGAAATGATGCTCCCTGAATTCTTTCATTAGGAAGGCGACAACCTATCATCGTCCCGATCTTTAGGGTTAAACCTAATCAACGCCTGGTAGTCAAGATGTGTAATTAACCCGACCCATGATCCTGAAAACAGAGGCAGAAAAGAAACCACTACACCAAATACTTGACCAAAAAGCATGTACCAATAGTACAGATTCATCGCACAAATCTCCACGACTTCCACGGGACTAGGAATATATGTAAACAGCAACGGACTGAGAAATGAAACCACAACTGCTCAAAAGGATGGCACACAAACCCAGGAGATCTATACCACGTATCAATCGGACAAGCCAATGGAAAAAATGACGGATGAGACTTAGTCCTCCTCATTCTCCTCCTCATAGTCGGCACCCTCTGCGCCAACCTCCTCGTAGTCCTTCTCAAGAGCGGCTAGGTCCTCACGAGCTTCGGAGAACTCTCCTTCCTCCATTCCCTCGCCCACATACCAGTGGACAAAGGCCCTCTTCGAGTACATCAGGTCGAACTTGAGGTCAATGCGCGAGAAGACCTCAGCCACAGCGGTGTTATTGCTTATCATGCACACGGCGCGCTGGACTTTGGCAAGGTCGCCACCCGGCACCACGGTTGGGGGCTGGTAGTTGATCCCGCATTTAAAGCCAGTAGGACACCTGTTCATTCAATTCAATTAAATGTTACAAGATCCCCACGGACGAGGCCAACAGCCCAGATGCATTCAGTTATAGGAATTTATAAATATGCCAACACCAAAACCAGATGGGTACCCCACTCTACGTCAAAAGATATATACCAAGCACAAAATTAAATGGCACTGTCCGTATTCATGGTGGTCCAGTCCTAACCGATGCCAGGTCCACCATGATTGGACATAACCTACCAGTCACAAATGAGCTAGATCTATGCCAAGATAAATAACTCGGGCAGCCGAAATTAAAAACTACCGATTAGTCTCCACACAAAAATTTTCCTACTAACAAAGAAATCATTCCTGGCTTACCAGTCCACAAATTGAACAGTCCTCTTTGTTTTGATGGTGGCCACAGCAGCGTTGACGTCCTTAGGAACGACATCTCCTCTGTACATCAAGCAGCATGCCATGTACTTGCCATGCCGAGGATCACACTTTGCCATCATACTCGATGGCTCAAATACGGCATTTGTGATTTCAGGAACGGACAACTGCTCATGGTATGCTTTCGCAGCTGAGATGACCGGGGCATATGACGAGAGCATGAAGTGGATGCGTGGGTATGGAACAAGGTTGGTCTGGAACTCCGTGATATCCACATTGATTGCTCCATCGAACCTCAGGGAAGTGGTCAATGAGGATATGATTTGAGATATCAACCTGTTCAGGTTGGTATAGGTCGGTCTCTCGATGTCCAGAGATCGGCGGCAGATATCATAGATCGCCTCATTATCCAGGAGGACAGCGACATCGGTGTGCTCAAGGAGAGAATGAGTAGAGAGAACACTGTTATATGGCTCCACCACTGCCGTTGAAACCTACACATACAGGATCTCATCTTAAACTTGGAGGGGATGAAAACAGACCACAGGCATAATTCCCCACACAAAGTAGCCACCTGCGGAGACGGGTATATGGTGAACCCGAGCTTCGACTTCTTGCCATAGTCGACGGACAACCTCTCCAGCAACAATGACCCGAGGCCAGACCCGGTTCCACCACCGACGGCATTGAAAACCAGGAACCCTTGCAAACCAGTGCAGTTATCGGCCAATTTCCGAACACGGTCCAGGCACAGATCAACAATCTCTTTCCCAACTGAAACCCACCACAGCCACGGGCGATCCAATCAGCATGACAAGGCCAGGAATGGCATCCAAAAGCTCTCCGTAAGGAAAGGAAAAAAAAAACTCACCGGTGTAATGTCCCCTGGCGAAGTTGTTGGCGGCGTCCTCCTTGCCAGAGATGAGCTGCTCCGGGTGGAAGAGCTGCCTGTAACCCCCGGTCCTGACTTCATCAATGACGGTGGGCTCGAGATCCACGAAGATAGCCCTGGGGACGTGCTTCCCCGACCCCGTCTCGCTGAAGAAGGTGTTGAACGCGTCGTGGGCGAACCCCACCGAAGTGTCGCTGCGGAATCCCGACCAAAATTCCACAATAACCCCCAATCAGTAACGCCATAACAAAATTCAACCATCAGGAACCAGATCTCAGGCTAACCCCCCCCCCCCCTCAAAAAGGCACCTTAACTCCTCCTCCTCGCCCCAGTCGACGCAAAGCAAACAAGGGGAGGACGAACCTGGGCATCATGCCGTCGGGCTGGATGCCATGCTCGAGGCAATAGAGCTCCCAGCAGGAATTCCCAACCTGGATTCCAGCCTGGCCGATGTGAATGCTGATGATCTCCCTCATCTCCGATCCCCCTTTCTTCCCTCCTTCCTTCCTTCCTCGGATGGCGATCGCCGGTCGAGAGGGTGGCGGAAAACGCGAGGAAGAAATAAAACAAGAACGACGGATCCCAAATGATCCAGTTATTTAACGGGATTTGATCGTTCGTCCTGGAGTCCGCTGGCGGGGCGAACCGTTTCTTTTGTCTCCTTTTGGCGCCAGCCCATTGTTCACAACTACCCCCATGATATTACTATTCTACCCTTCTATTATTGCGTCGGGGGCAGGGGTGATTTGGGGAATTCACCCCGGCTGGCCCTGAATGGCGCCAATGCATCCGACACCGGGGATTGGAGCTGTTCCCGAAAATCTCCCCAAACTAACTTTGACATCCTGTAAGAATTTCATCAGATAATTAAGTATTTTGATGTCACAAATTAAAAAACAAAATTCCAAGGGGTGTGAGTTGGGCTTTGTTGGGGGGATAAGTAATGTACAAAGTGCCCATGACACATCTTTTATTATTATTGGTAAATTTAGTAAGTCGTCAAAGTCAAGTACATTATTATTAGCCACTTTGGCCCCTGTTATTATTGTCATCATCTGATTGATATCTTCCACTCCCATTTCCCATGATGTATACGGTTGTTGGGGGGGGATGACGACGTTCATAATTTGGTTGTGATGGCCCATGAACCCCTGGCAATGAAGGCTTGATCCATGGGCCTAAAAGACAACTCACGGCCCATTACACACACTTGGACAAAACAATTACACGCGCCCCGGATCCTCCCCAAGAGCTGAGGAGGTCAACACCATCTAAACAACAACAACAACAACCACCACCGTATAGACTACGAAGAACACCGTATCTTCTTACGGGCGAACTCCGTAATCTCCGGAATTTCCTCCCCGCATCAGGTTCCCTTCTTGCAACCTCCGACGTTTTTTACTTTTTGTTGATTTATGGGTCAGTTTCGTTGTTTGTCGTGTCATAAAATAAAAAGATTCATATTATATATAGTTATTATATCACATCCCGTGGATCGACGCCCCCGCCCCTCCCACAAGAACCCTTGGATCCCTCGGCCTCCTCCTCCCTTCTCCCGTGAAACCCGGTTCGAGATTCGGCCTGGGAAGGCAGAAAGGGGGCGCCTTTCTTCTTGGGTTTTTGTGTGTGAGAGGAGGATATGGGGGAAGAGAAGAAGGGAGGAGCATGGCATACCGTCAAGCCCTTCGTCAACGGGGGTGCCTCCGGCATGCTCGCCACCTGCGTTATCCAGCCCATCGACATGATCAAGGTTCGATCTCTACGTTTCTCCCCTCTAGGATTTGGTATTGGGTGTGAGGAGGGATTCTCTGTGGAAGCGGGGGCTTGTCTTTTCTTGGGTGAGGTGGAGTGTAATGTATCGAGGGGGTTTCAGATATTGGGATCGTGTGTTGTCATTTTGGTTGTGGAGTGATCCGTGTTCTCTGGTGGTGTGATTGATGTAGGTGAGGATCCAGTTGGGTCAGGGATCGGCTGCCCAAGTTACCAGGACCATGCTTAAGGAAGAGGGTTTTGGCGCTTTCTACAAGGTAAGGAAGGAGACTGTCTGCCGCCTATTGCCTGATGGTCTTCGGTCTACTTTCACGGGGTGTTGGAGAAGTTGTAGTTCTTTATGGTTGTTGCTACTGAGATTGTGATCTGTCTCCTCATTTTGAAAACAGATCTTCTGCGTCGAATGGATTGATGATCGTTGCATATTTTGTTGAATTTGTGAATTTCCTTCCTGGCATTTTAACACTTGGTGAACTGGGTTGAACACCAGTTAGTAAGTTTAGTATCTGATTTATGTTGGCTCGTCTGAACGCATCCTGTCAGTCTTCTTTCATGCACTCTTGCAGGAGTTGATACGTTTGTAATTGCTCTGCACAGGGACTCTCTGCCGGGTTGCTTAGGCAAGCGACGTATACTACTGCTCGTCTCGGCTCTTTCAGGTAAGTTATCTTTCAAACTGGTTAAGCACATCGTGTGGGAGTTCATTAAATTATGCCAAATGATGTGATTTTGATGACCATCATGGCTGCTATTCATTTCTTGTTAATGGATGTAATTACAACATATTGCTACATTTTGTTGGGGGTTGTATTGAATTTCAAGCTATATTTTCTGAAACAAAATTTCAATGGAGTAATGCATTCGTGCTTTTCTAGGATATTGACGACTAAAGCAATTGAAGCCAATGACGGGAAACCTTTACCCCTTTATCAGAAGGCCCTATGCGGTTTGACAGCTGGAGCTATTGGAGCCTGTGTTGGTAGCCCAGCCGATTTGGCCCTAATTCGGATGCAAGCAGACGCCACTTTGCCTGTTGCACAGCGGAGAAACTATACCAATGCCTTCAATGCCCTTTTCCGCATTGCCGGAGAAGAGGGAGTTTTGGCTCTCTGGAAAGGTGCAGGTCCTACTGTTGTGAGGGCGATGGCTCTGAACATGGGAATGCTTGCTTCTTATGATCAAAGTGTCGAGTTCTTCAAGGATTCACTTGGTTTTGGAGAAGCTGCTACCGTCGTTGGTAAGATATTTGTTCAGACACTCCAGATGTTCCAATGTGCCATTGGCCATGCGGCCAAGCTCTAGTTGATACGACTTCTGCCATTTTTGTTGAATTGTTGAATTCCGGGTCTCCTAAGTTGATCCTTGAATTGTGGCAATTTGTGCAGGTGCTAGTGCTGTTTCTGGATTCTTTGCCTCGGCTTGTAGTTTGCCCTTTGATTATGTGAAAACTCAGATTCAGAAAATGCAACCTGATGCGGAGGGGAAATTCCCGTATACAGGCTCTATGGACTGTGCCATGAAGACTCTGAAATCAGGTGGACCCTTCAAATTCTATACGGGATTCCCCGTCTACTGTGTCAGAATCGCTCCCCACGTGATGGTATGTTCTCCATCTTATCCAGTATTGCCACGTGCAACGGTTGACTGTTGCGTTGATTGGGGCGAACTTAGTATCTGATTTGCATAAATCACGGACATCTGCTAAAATGATCCCGTCCCTTGGCTTTTTACAGATGACCTGGATATTCCTTAACCAGATCCAGAAGTTTGAGAAGAGCATCGGCTTGTAGACTTTGACAGGTGGTGATTTTTGTTTGAAGGTCACATCTAAATCTAAAAGAAAATAAAGGGTACAATTGGCTGTGTTGGAGACTGATCCATTCTTTGGTTTTACACCCCCTTGAGAAAGCCGTAAACGCCCGGCGATTATCTATCATTTACACTGCATCGTGTTTTGTAGCATAGGGGTGGTCACGGAAGAACGATATCGGTTCGATTCTTGAGTTTCTTATTTCTTCGGGAACTAGAATTATATAGTGAGCGATTTCCATGAATTGAATACTGTACGCTTTATAAAGACCATTTTTTTGGGAGCTGTTATTTCGTTGCTGTTGCTTTCCGGTGATTGCGGATTTTGAAATCATGTCTGCAGCATTGAGGCTCGTCTCTCCTACTCTCTTCAGCATATGTTATCAGGTTTGAATAATATTGTTAAGTGTCCCCCTCGTGTTTGGAATTGCTCCATAATGATGGTAGTCAGTCTGGTGATGAATGCGAGAGGGCTGGCTTCAACGAGGCTATATGTGCGGGGCAGCATACAAGATTTGCACCGCGTTAACCAGGTCATTTTGATGTACATTATGTATGAGCTTTATGGTGTTGTTTCTATTAGGATGTGTGCACATCCGCGGGACAAGTGCCATTACAGCGCGCGAGGAGGACTGTATTTTTGGGCAAAAAATAATAAATGGTGTAGTTGCTTCACTAATCGGGAAAAACCAACCAACAGATTCGAATCAAAACGAATCCCAGCATCATTGCAACAATGAATGAATGGATTCACCGACATAATAATGGCTGCTCAGTAGAGCAAAGCTAGCAGGAGAGCCACAGCGGAAGCTACCGGGCATGGAAGGCGATGGCATCGGCACGAGGGACGGGTCATTGCGGGGGCTTCGACCACTGCGGCAAAAGTGGACGACAGCGAGACGAGCAGGAGGGCGACCAGGAAACTAACCCTCGGGGCGACCATTTTCCTCTTCCTGAAGGGTTGAAACTGAGACAAGGCAGAGGAGGAAAGCAGTTGAGAGATTGTGGGTGGTGATGGTCAAGAGGGATGGAGGTTGGAATGGGGATGGACAGAGTGAGCTGAGGTTGTAGTAATAGTTTTTGGACACACTGTTAAGAGAAGTAACTTCCTTTTTTTTTTTTTTTAAATTCGAGAGAGGAACGAGGAAGACGATGGTGGTGGGTCTGGGTGGGTTACGGGGAGAGTGAGCCGTTTTGTGAGTGACCGGGACATCAGAGTTGGACGGGTTGTCCCCGACCCCACCCCACCCCACCCCCACTATTTGTCCTTTTTTTGGTCCTTTCGTTTTCCTTTCCCTTTTATAAAAAATTAAATATTTTTTATAAAATTATCTCATCTCTTGTTCCTTAAAATTTAGCCAGACCAAGATACACTCCTGAATTTTTTTTTTTATTAAACTTTTTTATAGATTAATTAATAAAATAATTAGATAGACCAAATAATTACATAGACACATGGAGAGATCCGTTGGCATCTATTCCTTCCCCCTTTCGGCCTTTTTTTTTTTACTGTTGATTCCAAAGACTTATCGGATTATTATATGAATTATTTTTCGACATTGTGTTTATATCTTAAGGATTCACATATGGCCCAAAATAGATTGAGCCCATTGGGCCCCACCGCAGAGCGTTGTGTAGCCCTAATTACAATTCCCGCCCAGAGAAGCCCATTGGAAATTTTATGGAGTTTAGCACGAATCCATATTGTTATTACTTATTTTGTCCTATCTAAGGGAAGGCAAAATAAGATATAGTTTTAAGACATGCAAATTTCGTACATTAAATCTCACACACGCCCTAATCTTTAAACCTACGAACACCTTGATTGTTCGAAAAACTTCAAAAAAAAAAAAAATGAAGACTAATCCCACAAGGCCACCATCACCAATAAACAACAGCACTATTAATCTACCCACATCAACAAAGCTTTCGTACCCACATTACGTCCCATTGTCATGGACATTTATGGTTCCTTCCGGGGCCGCCGTAGTAGAAGTAATGCCCCCAGTCGCCGTTCGTCCCCGTCCTGACATCGTAGCAGCCGGGCGTCTCCGTGAAAGTCCCCAGCCTCCCGGGGCTCTTCAGTTCGTTCGAGCCGTCCACCACCTGTATGTTCCTAAAGTAGCTCGACTTTCCGAACCCTTCCTCCGGGAAATGCCCGCTCCCCATCTGGGTGGACGTGTGCTGCCCCCGGGAGCCCGCATTCACTATCTCTCCTCCCCACTCAATCATCGAGGCGCTCTCCCCCAGGTACGTGAACAGGAACGACGGCCAGTACCCCATCACGTACCCATCCCCAAACCGCATCCACCAGTGGCCCTGGCTCGGATCCTGATAAAACAAACCAAACCAAAGAAAAACAAAACCCGACTTCAACCCAGGATGATGGCCAGGACTCATTGCACTTGCAAACCTAATCAAACCTTTCTTACACAACTCCCTAAGAAGATGAAAAAATTGCAGGGATACAGATGGTCTGTCTGTCTGTCTCTTGTCTTGTGCTCCTCAACTGAATGTTGTCTCACTACTACAAGTGCAGTAACCGATGAAAGACAGCAGCAGTGCAAGACAGTGGGAATTGGGTTAGGTAAATCGATACAGACACAAAATGTTTTTCTTTTGTTTTGTATATTAATATGCTTCTAAAGTGGAACCTAATGCTTGTCATTAACCTAAATCTGTCCTAATGCCCATAAGACAGCACAAGAGGACAAAGTCAAAGCGTGTCCATCCATCCAGCATGGGGAGTTTGGTTTTTTGTCATGACCTCCCTTTTTCAAATGTCCGAATCCAACCCATAAAGAAAATCATGGAAAAAGGGAACGAATGCTTTCACCTTCCACACAAGGATGCTGATGTCATACTGGGGATTCCTGTAGGCAGAGACGGGGGAAATGCTCGCCCCCATTGCAATCTCGCCGTTTATCTGTATGAACCCCGAGCACAGGAGGTTGTAGCAACCTGTTGCCTGGTATGCATCACTCTGTTTTTACCAAAAACAAAACAATCAGTGAAGGCCCGACAAGGTGAGAGGTTTGGCATGAGCTTTGTGTGTGAAACTGAAGGAGGGGAGGAGGGCTTTACTGTCCAGTAGGTGAAGAGCCTCGTGTTGTTGTCTCCATACAGATCCGGACTGACCTGCAAGTTTCCTTCAGAAACCATTTCAGTGGGTGCTAAAACTCCGACCAGGGTCAGGAGAGATTCCCCCTTAAAGTGAAGGGCCTTTGTCAAATAATCCATGAGTGGAATTGGGAGCAGGTAATTTACGCAAAAAAGGAACACTTTTTCTTTGTGGGGGGAAATGGGAAAGTGGGAGGAGGGAGGGAAACCTGCCTGCCAACCAGCTTCAATACTGTTGAGGTCGCCCCCGAAGGAGCCACCCAAGACCCAAATCTGGGAAAGGCTGAACTCGTTTGGGTCTTCGACCTTTGGCTCCCACACATTGATTGTCGCCTTTGCTCCGTAGTACTTCTCCCCATCAACGAATGCTATCGCATGCTGTGTAATAACAACCCATTAGAGAAGTAACCAGGCAAACCGGGATCACCCCCCTAATCCCAGGACAACACTGTTACCTGGTGGCCGCCGGTGTTGGTGAGGCCGGGGTCGGCGGACCTCGGTGGCTGGGGGACTGTCTTGTGGTGCTTCTTACCATACCTCTTGATGGAGCTCGCCCTCAGGACGTCCTCTTCCTTGGTCCTCCTAATGGGGATGGTGTCCTCGGGGCATTTCCCGTTCGTGTGCCAAAGCTGAGTCACCCTCTCATTCCTTACCTCGGATTCAGCCTTGCCCGTCTTGTCCTCATCGTAGATACCCCCTCCGGGATGGTAACTAGGCCTCGTCTGAACCCAACCCAAAAACAAAAAGTTCACAAAAAAAAAAGAAAAAAAAAGAGGGATTGCACCGGATATGAAGAAATCCCTGGCAATTGCAAGACCTGGATTTTGTGGTCTTTGAGGAAAGGGTGGTCGAATGCTGGCTGGTGTCTGATGTGAACGCAGTCGATGATGTCCCCATCTGGGCTCTGCGAGTTGTTGCATCAAAGAAGAAAGTAAAAGAAAAAAAGATCAAAACTTTAGCTGCATCAAAGCAGCAACATTTATCATGGAATCCAAGAAAATAAGGTAAGGATGGGTTCGATGCCTCGATGGTCTTGATAGCAGGCTTGTTGAGGCGTTTGAGGTGGTTCTTCACCTTCAGCTTCTGCTGCCGGGAGCTGCTGGCACTCGTTCCCCAACAGCACAACCCCAAGAAGAAGAAGAAGAAAGCCAATCTCAAACCCGAAGCCATTCTTCTCGGTGTACCAATCAATCTTGGTAAAGGAAAAACAGAGCAATGGACAGACGACAGGGTTCCTAAGAACTTTTGGTTGGTGATGTTTATGTTCACTTCTTACCGGATTACGGGGCCAAAAAGTAAATGCGAAAGGAAAAACAAAAAGCCATAATACTTTCACATCATCAACTCACTGAATATTTTTACTTTCTAAACACAGCAAGGCCATTATCGACAACCTTTCTTTGTCCAAAACCTGAGGATGCCAAAACATCGACTTTGTCCATGTCTCCCCCTCCTGGCATACAACTCCTGTTGATGGGTGGCTTCCATGGTTATGTCCAAATCCCCCTAAATTGCCAGAATGCTTTGTACTGTGTCACTGTGCCCTCCTCTGCATTGATTTTGATTCCCCCAACATGTTTTAGGAGAAGATGTCAGCCGTTAAGGTTTTTAGGATTTGATTTGTTAGGTTTGAATAAGATTGATTTAGTAAATCTCATAAAAGATTTTAAGAGATCTATTTAGATTCTCTTTTAGTTTTTGATTTTTTTTTCTATATAAGATCCTCTTGTAAACGTGAGTTTGATAAGTTGTTTTTTTGCCAACCAATAATTTTCTACAATTTTTATCCTCGAATCAAAGTTTGACATGGTATCAGAGCTCGCAATCTTGAGGGACTGTGAGTGTATACATGCTTGAAAAATTTCCTTTCCTTTCATACCCAAATCATCCGTTTGATTTTGTCATCATGTCTTCCTCCGGTGTTTTTTCTGTTCAACCTCCACGGCCGTTTGATGGTGAAAACTATCAAATTTGGGCGGTCAAGATGAAGATTTTTTTGAAATCTCAGGATCTCTGGAGCACTATTGAGCGGGACGTTGAAGCTCGAGCCCTTCCTGAAAATCCCACATTAAACCAGTTGAGGCTACACAGTGAGGAGTCCACCAAGCCGTTCAAGGCCCTTGCTGCTATTCATGCCTCTGTTTCTGAAGGAGTACTTGCAAGAATTCTTACTTGTGAGACGGGAAAGGAAGCATGGGATCGACAAAAGGAGATATTCGAAGGTAGTGGCCGAAATCAGAGAATAAGAGTTTCAAATTTATGGAGAGAGTTTGATTTGCTCAGAATGAAGGACTCGGAGAGTATAAAAGATTATGTCGACAAGCTGATGAGGGTTGTCAATCAGATCAGATTGTTGCAGGTAGAGTTGCCAGACAGCAGAATTGTTGAAAAGATTCTTGTGACTATTCCAGAGAGATTTGAGTCGAAAATTTTTGCATTGGAAGAATATCGCGATCTCACTAAGTTGACAGTCGAGGAATTGGTCGGTTCTCTTCAAGCACAAGAACAAAGGAGAGCAATAAGACAGGAGGAGCAACCTGAAGGCGCACTTTTAATGAAGGCAAAGGGGAAGGAGAAATATACTCGTAGAAATGAAACGAAAAAAAGTGCCATCGAAAAAAAATTCAAGAACAAAAAGTTTAGCGAGAAACATCAAAAAGAGTTTCCTCCATGCTCTTATTGTAGTAAAACTTCTCATATGGAAGATTTCTGTTGGTTTAGACCCGGTTACAAGTGCAAGCATTGTAATGTTCCTGGTCATGGTGAAAAATTTTGTAGGAAGAAGAAGGCTGTTTATGAAGAGCAAGCACATGTTGCAGAGAATAAGTCGATGCAGGAAGATCAACTCTTTGCGGCAACCTTTTCAGCAGCAAGTTATGGAGCTGATGCATGGCTCATCGATAGCGGATGCACGCATCATATGTCTCCCGATGAGAAATTATTTGTAGACTTGGATAAGTCTTTCTCGA
This sequence comes from Melastoma dodecandrum, assembly GCA_029817715.1. Classification (NCBI taxonomy): domain Eukaryota; kingdom Viridiplantae; phylum Streptophyta; class Magnoliopsida; order Myrtales; family Melastomataceae; genus Melastoma; species Melastoma dodecandrum. The sequence continues at coordinate 4,523,380 of JARUPY010000533.1, read as the reverse complement.
CCAGCATTAAAATCGGGAACGGACAGCATCTGAAGGCGCTTGGTAAGGGGTCGACTATTATTAAAAATTCTTCGGGTACTAACCGAATTTCAGAAGTTCTTTTTTTACCAGAATTGTGCCAAAATCTTCTGAGTTTGGGACAGTTGTTGGAGCAAAAATATATTTTGCACTTCGAGGATTTGCATTGTTCGGTGACTGGCCATGATGGAAAGGAGTTTATGAAAGTGAAAATGTAGGATCGGTGTTTTCCGGTTAAATTTAAATCAGATTCTTTGGCTTTGTCGGCCAATGTAGATGATTCTCAGTTATGGCATAGAAGAATGGGGCATATAAGCCTCACTACTTTGAAGAAGATGCATTCAGATGAGTTGATTATTGATCTTCCGGTTATTTATGCGTGCTCAGATGTTTGTGCCGTTTGTGAATACGGCAAACAATCCAGACTTCCTTTTGAAGAAGCAAAGTGGAAATCGACGGAGAAACTTCAATTGGTTCATTCAGATGTTTGTGGTCCAATGAGTGTGCCTTCTTTAAATGGAAGTAGGTACTTTTTAATCTTCATCGATGATTTCACTCGTTTTTGTTGGATTTATTTTCTCAAGACAAAAAGTGAAGTCTTCGGTGAGTTTGTCAAGTTTAAGCAGCTAGCTGAAAATCAATGTGGTTGTAAAATTAAAGCGTTGAGATCGGACAACGGAAGTGAATATACTTCTGGAGAGTTCAAAAAATTTTGTGCGCAAGCCGGGATCATTCAACAGTTCACGGTGCCGTATTCTCCGCAGCAAAACGGTGTCAGTGAACGGAAGAACAGATCTATCATGGATATGTCAAGGTGTTTGATATTTGAAAAAGGATTGCCGAAGGGTTTTTGGGCCGAAGCGGCGAACACTTCGGTTTATCTGTTAAATTTGCTACCAACCAAAGCCTTGAAAAATTCAACTCCGTATGAAGCTTGGTTTGGGAAAAAATGTTCGGTGGATCATTTACGAGTGTTCGGAAGTATTTGTTATGCTCATATTCCGGAACAAAAAAGAGACAAACTTGACCGTCGAGCTGAAAAATCTATTTTTATTGGATATGGGTTGAATACCAAGGGTTACAGGATCTATAATCCCACTACTAAAAAATTTTCGGTGGGTAGAAGTTTATCGTTTGATGAGGACGCGAAGTGGGATTGGTGTGTTGAAAAACCAGCCACGAGTCTTGGTGAACTTGGACAATCTTCTCCTGATGTCGCCGAATTTGACGACGAACCAGTGAGGGGATTAAGATCTTTGCAAGATGTCTATCAGAGATGTAATCTGACCATTCAAGATCCTGATTCTTATGAAGTTGCTTCTATGGATGTCAACTGGATGGCAGCCATGCAAGAAGAAATTGATTTGATTAATAAAAATCATACTTGGGATCTTGTCGATAGACCATCTGATAGAAAGGTAATCGGAGTAAAGTGGGTTTATAGAACGAAGTTAAATGCCGATGGTTCCGTAAACAAACTCAAAGCACGGCTTGTTGTGAAGGGATATTCTCAGGAAGCCGGAGTTGATTTCTGTGAAACCTTCGCCCCGGTGGCTCGGCATGACACAATAAGGATGTTATTCGCACTTGCAGCAAAGATGGGCTGGAAAATCTTTCATCTCGATGTTAAGTCGGCGTTCTTGAATGGTTATCTCGATGAGGAAATCTTTGTAGAGCAGCCCGATGGATTTTCTGTGGATGGATGCGAAGAGAAAGTTTGTTTGCTTCGTAAGGCACTTTACGGTTTGAAACAAGCCCCTCGTTCGTGGTACAGCAGGATTGATTCCTATCTCTTAGAGAAGGATTTTTCTAGAAGTGAGACGGAAGCAACACTTTACATAAAAAGGTCGAGGGGTAAAGTATTACTTATCGTGTCGTTATATGGGGATGATTTGCTTATCACAGGGAGAGATGAAACAGAGATAAATCAGTTCAAGCTCAACATAGTCGAAGAGTTCGAAATGTCAGATTTAGGGCTGATGCATTATTTTTTGGGGTTCGAGATACATCAAGAAGATGACGGTGTCTTTTTTAATCAAAAAAAGTATGCCACGGACTTGCTGAAAAAATTCAGAATGAATGAAGCTAAGTCGGTACCGACTCCTCTCGTTGCTAATTTAAAGTTGGTGAAAGATGATGGAAGTGATGCGGCCGATGCGACGTTGTTTAGAAGTATTATTGGAAGTTTGTTGTATTTATCAGCATCGCGCCCGGATCTAATGTTTGCAGCCAGTTATTTGTCCAAATTTATGCAATCTCCGAACCAAATCCATCTTTGTGCAGCGAAAAGAGTGTTGAGGTATGTTAAAGGCACAATTGATTTTGGTATTCGGTTTGTGAAGAATAAAAGTTCAAACCTCCAAGGTTTCTGCGATAGTGATTGGGCTGGAAGTATTGAGGACTCGAAAAGCACGTCAGGTTTTATGTTCTCGTTTGGAAGTGGAGTATTTGCTTGGAGTTCAAAAAAGCAAGAAGTTGTAGCGCAATCCTCCGCCGAGGCAGAGTATGTTTCAGTTGCAGCGGCCAGCAATCAAGCGATTTGGTTGAGAAAAGTTCTGGAGGACATGGGCTGGAAACAAGTGGTTCCTACGGTGATATATGTTGACAATAAGTCTGCTATTGCAATAGCTCAAAATCCGGTTCAATATGGTAGGACAAAACATATTTCGGTCAAGTATCATGTGATTCGAGAAGCGGTGAAGAATGGTGAAGTCAAGCTCGAATATTGTCCATCTCGAGATCAAGTCGCGGATATTCTGACTAAGTCTTTACCGAAAGATCAGTTCCGACATCTCTGACAAAAACTTGGAGTGTTTCCCAAACAACCTTAAGGAGGAGTCTCAGCGGTTAAGGTTTTTAGGATTTGATTTGTTAGGTTTGAATAAGATTGATTTAGTAAATCTCATAAAAGATTTTAGGAGATCTATTTAGATTCTCTTTTAGTTTTTGATTTTTTTCCTATATAAGAACCTCTTGTAAACGTGAGTTTGATAAGTTGTTTTTTTGTCAACCAATAATTTTCTATAATTTTTATCCTCGAATCAAAGTTTTACGGAAGAAACCTCACTTTCCAATTGGATTTGTCTTCGGCTTTTCCTTTAGCCCTTCTTGTCACCCTCAACAAAATAATAATAATAATAATAATAATAGACATTCTAATACATAGAAAAGACGAATATTTCCTCTAAAGGGAATCCATGCAAAAAAGCCAGATCAAAGTATATCCATTAATAAATAATTGGATATATTCTTAAATAAACTTTTGATGCAGGTACAAAAGCAATAAAAAAAAGATGCCTTTTTCCATCTCTTTCGGTGGTGGAGATGTAAATTTTCTACTTTTTAACAGGGCACTTTGTAATTTGGGTGTGAAATTATTATGATTGGGTCTTAGAAACTTTTAGGGTTCAAGGGTTAAATGATTGAGATTTTGACTTGACATGGCTGATGTCGGGTAGGAAGGGGTTGTTATCCCTGTTCTCTACCAGAAATCACTAAACACACCCCAGAATCCTATGCCTATCTATGATCACACTCCTCTTCAAAGGAAGGCGTTAAACTTCCTCGCAAGCAAGCTTTCGCCCGTTAACAAATTTTAGTCGGGTTTCGCCCCAAAATACGAAATTCGGCCTCAGTTTCGTTTCTTGAATATGAAACTGGGCGAAAATTTCGTACCAGAAAAAAGCTTTCGTGTGAGGAAGTTTAGCCGCTTCCCCCCTCCAAAAATCTTTATAGAGATAAAACTAACAAAAAAAAAACAAACAAACAATCCCATTTTAGTAGTCAGGCGATAACATTGTTGTTAAACTCAAGATCTGAATTTTCACAAGATTTTTTGCTGTTAAAAGAGAGAGAGAGAGAGGGGGGTTAGACTAGACAGACATACCTTATCGCACCGTAATGTAAAATATAATTTTGGATTTTCATGAATTTCTCATCCCCAAATGAAATCAATCAATCAATTCGATTAAGAGAGAAGGAAAAAAAGGCCATGTGATTGGTGTCATGACAAGAATGCAATAAATTTGTTTTACGAGGGAGAGGGGCGTGGGTGGGGACTGTGGGGGAGAACATAACAATTATTTATTTTGATTATTAAATAGAAAAGAAAACACACCCATGTGATTATTATTAATCGGTGGGTGGGGTCTTGTCGCAGAACAAATAACAATAGAGAATGAGTTTTTTTTTTTTTTGCGGCCATTTCGTAATCAAATTAATAAATTTATATCATGCATATTCTCAAAAATATTTTTAAAAGTATTAAGTTAATGAAAGCCTAATGATAAGGTTTTTGAAATTGGTATCGCCCTTTGCCCTAGTTAGTGCGTGGATGCTCCCTTATCTTCAATGGCCTCCTCGGTGGACAAGGTTTGATCCCTACCCACTTCAGATCGCCTCCATCCCAACCACAAGTTTGGTGTCCGATTCCGACATTCCACCGGAAGCAGCTGACTTCGAACACGCTGTGTCTGCATTTCATGGCCGAGATCGGAGAACCGATCGCTCGCGCGTGCAGAGGAAGAGCACCTGAGAAGCTGGGATTAGGAAACCTTCTCGTCCCGGACTTTGCCTGCGTTAAAGGGGACGATTCCACGTTCGAGTCCCTGACGGAAGCGTAGCCAACTTCGCCCATAACATTGCTCATTCTCAACGCGGCAACGACTTTCGCCATCATGCCGACGCAGCTCCTTTTTTATCTCTGCAATCGTCACAAGCAGATCAGTAGCTAAGCAATCGCAGACCGACCGTAGTAGCACCAAACGTCAAATGCTGTGCGCACGAGCTGAACAGGATAAACAGAACCCAGCCGAGAACTCGAAAAGGAATTCACATCGCCATTGTCAGCTTCGAGATCCACAGAGTTCAACGTTAGCTCGAGCCCCTTAAATCTTTCGAGGAAAAATTGAAACAAACCCCGTCTGCCAATTTCATATTCTTCCCCAATCCGACTGTACAACAATAAAACCAATCAATACTCGTAGTCATTGTCTCGCAACCCAAGGCGGGACGCAGAGGAAGGTCCAGACGAAGAGGACGAGGCGGCCGAGCTGCTGCAGGGGGAAGCAGCAGACGAGGCATCTGGGTAGTTGTCAGGGGATTCCCTCCCGCCTTAATCTTCCAGAAGTCCGCCGCCAACGCAACTGGACCTCCAGCACGCGTCGGCCGACGCGTGGGCGACCCAGATAGCCGCGAGCGCTTTGAACACCATTTTGGGTTGGGGTGGGGGGGTTTTTCGTTAGTTCCCGTGGTCGTCCCAGGTTGTCGGGTTCAGTTCATTATTGTGCCCATGTTAATATGAAGTTATAAATGATTAAGATTCCAACTAAATTCGACAAATGGCAAGAGAAACGGTAAGTAATTAGGGATGAGAGGGTGGGGGGCCATCCGTCCAATAGCAATCACCCATCATCACGATCACATCACTGTCCCAAAAGGCTGCTGCTTTCAAGAACAGAGCCTTCCATCAATAAATAAAAAAACAAAACAAATGGACAACCTTCGACACATTCCCACCCCCACCGTCCCATTCCCAACCCAAACCCCAACCCAGAGATGCCGTCACCGCACCCCCCTTCTTCCATCCTTCCCCGTTGATGGGTTTCTGTGGGTCACTCAAGGAAACTGGGAAGGAGGCCGGGGGGGGGGGGACTTCCTCTGTCACGACTCCTCTATATTCCATTCTTTCTTGGAGGTTCGGGCGGAATTGGAATTCGTTACTTCTGTTGTGTTTTGTTGAGGAAATGGTAGATTAGATTCGGTTTTGGAAATTTAGATTAGATTCTGACTTGGGTCTTGGACAAAAGTTGCGTCTTGTGTCTCCTTGATTCCTGGGTTAGCTCCGGATGCTCTGCTTTACGGAGGAGAGAAAGTTCCGGTGCAGGCTTCGTCGATTCGGCCTTTCCGAGCGTACAGTTGCGATTTGATCCTTCCCGCAGCCCGTCGGAATCGGTTTCGCGGTTTGATTCTGGTGATTGAGGATGTGATTGATGCATGTTTTGTTTTGTTTATTCGGACAAGCGTTAGTTTTACATGAGGTTTTTCTCCTGTAAGACACATTGTCCTCACCTCTGCTTCTGCAAGCGTGCACTGCCGCAAATATTTGTTCCCCGTCCCTTGAAGTTGGAGAATGCTGACCCGGAAGTCACTTCCACAACCGTAACAGATCCGAATCGTGTCGATGGGTTCTCTGTTTGTAAAAGCGAGGTTAGGGATGGGGTGTTAAAAGAGAAGCCGGATGAGGGTTGTGATTCCTTGAGAAGCATCCTGAGGAAGACGTCGTCGGCCGAGAGAAAGGAGGTCCCAGGGAAGCAAGTTCGGTGGGTGGACTTTGCAGGGAAGGAGCTTGTCGAGATAAGAGAATTCGTGTCTAGGTATGTGCTTCATTACTCAGTGACTAGTTTTGGAATGGATTCAACCTGATCGCGTGTGCAATTTTCTTCGGTAGTGAAACGGACTTGGCTGACGTGGGCGTCAACCGGAGTAGGAGCTGTGAATGCGTCATTCTTTGATCCTTCATTAGAAAGCTTCATTTTCATTGTAAGTAACTCAAAGCCATTGGATGAAGATAATAAGAGGACAAATCGAGTTTTCATCGTTCCTCTAAGTCATTCACTTCAAGGTTAGTTCCATCTATCCTAGCATAGGCTATGAAAATTCTTAGGCCTCGTGGCTCATTGCGAGTAAATTAAACGTGGTTTGGTCTGCCACTCTGTTATGTATGTAGGATGAAGTGTATCAGCTCAAATGCATATTGAATCAGATGAACGTATTTTCCGCCATCATATTACATGGCTTTCGCTGAAGTTGATGTCTAGCTTTTCCTTTTGTATCTGCGGATGACTGCACGCGTTGCTGAATTTTCAAACTTTCTAAGATCGAGAACAAGCTACAAAGTCCTTGTCCAGGTTGAGTCTACGAATATCTCAGCAAATCGCCTGTTTAGCTGCGATATCGACTTGAGGAAGTTGCTGAAAGGCATAACTTAAACAAACGTGTGCATGATCAGATGCACAAGACCTACTACAACATTCTATGACAACATGGGATCACTACAACATTTAGGATCCCCAACAAGCCATTCTCCACCTCTGAAATACCCTATATTTGGTTGTCCTTATGATAAGATACTCTTTTATTATCATGCATACCGATCTACAGAAGCCTACGCTGAGTGGAACACAACAACAACGGGTTCCTTGGTTGAGAACTGCTCTGCACTAGACAAGACGCCTGCATAACATAACAAAAAAAGTTAGTTCAGCCAAGATCGTATCGCAGAAAGAGAAACCAGGCTTCTTGTTATCCAGAGGAAGGGGAATGTTACCATTTGATGTTTTTCAGGCATTTGTTCGTGAGAACTTTCTTCCCATAAGGGTTGGTGAGGAGAGCAGGAATGTAAGGCTTTATAGCCTTCACAATGGCGGCTCTAAGAGCTCCCTGTTGTAGGAACCAGTTGAATACGTCTTAGTAATGTAAATCGCAGAATTGCAAAAGATGAAGACAAAAGGAATCAGTAGGACTTTAACCTTGGAGGTTGTAATGGCGGATTGGATCACATAGTTGCCGTATGGATCTTGCAGGACTTGATCCAGGCGAGGGCTTTGTACGAGCTCCTGGACAATATACTCCCGGTGTTCTTCTTCTGCCAACTTTAGGCATGACTCGACCACATTGCTGCTGTATTTCTGCATAGATAGATCAATGAAGTGTCCCGCCAGTTGGGTGATAACGTCTTCAGCTGCCCGGGCTTCATTTTTGTCCAATACGTACTGCACTGCATAATTCCTACATAAATTTGATCCAGAACACTAGTCTGAAAATTATGCCAAGAAGTGAAACGCTTTGCAACAGGGTGAAGTGCAGTGTGAGTACCCGAATTCGTCCTGAGAAAGGATCCGTGAATTCAAGACAACTGCATGAGTTAGGCGAAGCCTTTGCTCTCCGGACGAGTGAGCAATGCATTTCTGAAGTACACAGCAGCCGTGGCGGTCAGTTGCCAGCTCAATGCAGTTGGTTGCTACATTTTCAAAGAGGATCTGCAGAAGAAACCAACAGCAGATTCAATATCAGCAGCAAGGTTGTCTCGGTTCACGTCGTTGAACACCATGCACTCCAATGGAATGTGATTCGAATTTCTCGAGCATAGAAATGAAAGAGTGTTTCTACTCAGCAAGAAGTCTCCGACCTCCATGTATTTGTGAGGCAAGAAACGCAAGCAATGCTGGGCGACGTGAGTACCATTGGCATTCTTCATCACGATCAAGATGTTTGGCTTTAGAGATGAAACTAAGACAGATAACTGCTCTGGAGCCTTGAGAATTTCGACGATCTTCTGAACAACCCGAGTCCTGGAACAGAGAAAATCAAACACTCAGAACAGAAACTGTGATTGGATGTCTCTTTTCTGTTTCCAAGGCAAGAGAAATTACATACCCATGAATATCACATGAAATATGGGATAAATCCCCATGTCTCCGCGTAATAATTCGAAGCATATGTGTTCTTTGGTCTTCATCACCTGCATCAAACAACTTCTGCACCAGGTAATTCCCGAAAGGATCCATACATAACTCAACCAAATGGTCTGCGACCTCGAGAAGGATCTTCTCGATGTCCTTATTCCTTCCTTCGGAAATTTTCCTCTGTAGGTACCTGCAACCCTCTTGATCTTTTGCCAGCACATAAACACTCTTTCTGAAATTATTCAGACTGGTAAATTGTTCCATTAAGTTCGGGGAATTCAACACCGAACGCGCCTTATCCTTGAAAGTATTATGAATGTTGGTCGCAGAGGCATTGCTCCATGGGACAGGGTGGCATCTCGAGCCCGACCACAGGTAAAGTTCATCTGGATAAGGCGGCTCATTTCTGGGAGAAAGAAGCCTCCTGTTCTGCTCATCAAGTAAACAAATCGTTGATGTGACTTGCTGTGCATTGTATGCCTTTCCTACATCATTATACAGATAATTTACAAGACTGTTCTGCACCTCCGGAATCCTCGATGGAATCAAATTCTCATGTGCTTGTGGTAAACTTCTCTGGTGGCCAAGTGACTCTTGATGTAAGAGGAAATGTGGCCGCTCGTCATCTATAATCATAGCAACATCAGGATGCCTCGGAACTTGATTAGAGATGGTATATCCTCCGTGTGTCTTGCAAATTCTAATCGGCGACATATGAGCAGCTACAGGATCAAACTTTATAGCATCAAAGTCTTCCAGCAACCCTGAGTTCAGTAAGTAGTCATCTGTAGAGCTGCGGAAACCGTTCTGCAGTTTGTATGAGTCCACATCTCCTATTTGCGGCGTGACACCCTCCCCATGCCCACCGTAGAGTAGGCTCTTGGATATAGTGTCAGCTCCAGTACTCCAGTCACATGGTAAGTGACCATCAGAAATTCCCAATCCCGATAGTGAAGATACAAGGGATTGGTCATCAGGCAGATGTAGTTCATCCGTCGTCGCAGATTCAACCATTGGTCCAGGGACCCTATAGGGCGAGGTGGGTAAACTTCCAGCTCCGGGAATGTTATACATAGAAAGGTCTTTGAGCCTGTTGTTTCCAACAGGAAACGTTCCGTGATCCAAACAGTCCTCCCATCTCACAGAAAGCGCAGACTTAAAGTGCCGATAATAGTCCGGCATGTCTCCAGGGAGCTCCGTTGCTTGACTCTGGATATCCATGTCCTGCTCCGACCGGGAATGGATTTCAGAAACTAGCACAAATCCCAATTAAAACAGAGCACATTGTTACTAGGAGTACAGCCAGTAAAGACATTGATCTCAAAAACTTGCAGATGAGCCTAATATGGTTCCAAACAACATAAACCAGAGAAGACAGACAATAAAAGAGGAGGAAATTCCCGCGGTAGACGACAAACTTCCCAGGATGTTTTTTCTTAAAGAAACGCCAAAAACTGTCACATCACTCGGAGACAAAAAGGAAAAATAACAAATGGAAGCATTGCGCCAGAAACACGAAAACAGCTCGTGATCACGCATTTAATTAAACACCAGAAACAAACCAAATCGACCAAGAACAGGAGCCAAGATGAAGAATAAAAAAAAGCGCACATCCATCTGCATCCACGAGCAAAGCTCAGAAAACGTTTGGAGTCCCACAAAGAGGAAGAATCCGAAAAATCCCATTCAGTAGAAACCACAACCAAAAACAAAAAGGAAAAATCCATTCATATAGACCAGAGACAACAAGAGATGAAGACACTCGTAATCCAATCATGAACCACACTGAAAGCCATACGACAGACAACCACTGACCTCGTAATCAACCAAACAATGCAGGCAATAACGAAAATCGAATAAATTATAGCAAACCCCCCGGGTCACAATCCCAATAAAAACAAGAATAAGAAGAAAACCTCCTTGACCGATCACTGGACCTCGAAAACCGCGTCAAGAAGCAAACTTTCTCGATACCCACAAAACAAAAAACCAAACCCAGTTCTCAATCCTCGTTGTTCATCACCCTCTAAAAAAAGGGTCATCGAGATTTACCCCACCAAAAAAAAAAGACGACCCAGATGTTCGAGTTTGTTATGGCTGGCGGCGTTATTAGAAAGGGAAAGGGATGACGGTCGTACTCACACACACATACACAGAGCGAGAGAGAATATTACAAGACTTGATTGAAATCCGAACGAAATTATAAAGGAGAAGGGACAAAGGCGTGTATATGTCGCACTGCCTCGTCGTACCATCATATTTGTGTGTGAGTCTGTATGTATTCATTCGTCCTTGCCGTTTTCTGGTCCTGTCGGTATTCAAATTAATTCGTTTTTTGCTTTCGGAAATTTGATTCCGGGTCACTCTTTTGTGATTCTGGGAATGTGATCGTTATCCGGATTGGAGTAAGATTATCCATCCAGCCTTTGGATTACAGTGCATTCATCGCGTGGTTAATTACGCTAAACATGCACGATTTAACGAGACGCGTTGAACCATATGTATCATATAGTATATATAGGAAGCAAGAGGAACTTAGTCCATCCCATCGTTTCATGCTCAAAATCTTTGTTCATGGTCCCTACAAAATCTTACAGCGTCCGGACGCATGACACCACCCGATGCTATGATTGTGCCGAGAACGCGTGACGCTCCGGTATACGTTGCCACCTATAGAGACGAGTTATGCGATGATAATCGAATCTCTGGACATAAACTTGTTCATTGTCATTAATCAATCTTAGTAGTTAAGGACCGAGGCGCCAATTCTAGGAACCTTCTTGTTCTTCTCAACTAACAGTAATTGGCTTTCCTCCTTAAGGCCTGAAGACTCTGTTTCACGTCGCTTTCGATCCCCTGCCCCTAAAATGGAAACCTAAGAGGATTTGTGGCAGTAGCTAAAAATGGACACCATACCAAGGTTGTAATAATTTCCCCACCTCAGGCACACCCAAATGCTCTCCAGCTCCCACCCCCACCCTCACCGCATTTGACCAAAACATCACACTTGATCAAGATTAAGGTAAAGGAAACTGCGTAGAAGACATTAAAACAGCCCAAGAAATGGTCCAGAATTGTCGCAACCATGCATTTAGTTGCGTATTAATGCCGGCCCCGGGATGTTTGACCTAACTACGAAGCTCGCCTGGGTAAGAACTTTGCATTTGATAGCCTCAGTATGTGTTATTTTCAACGCATATTTCTAGCTCTTGCATCTGTGCAGAATTGGAGTTTATGTCAGTTTGACATTCACAATGCTTTTTTGAATGGTGATCTACTTGAGGAAGTTTATATGGATGTGCCAGAAGGTTTGGACGTTCAGGGGGAGAAGTGTACTGGGAAAATGGTTTACATGCTTAAGAAGGCCTTGTATGGCTTAAAACAAGCATCGATGCAGTGGAATGACAAGCTATCATCTTGTCTGTTGGCTGATGGTTTTAGACAGTCCAAGTCAGACTACACTTTATTTACTAAGCAAGAGCAGAGAGGGTTCATTGCTATGTTAATTTATGTAGATGACATGGCTGTTGCAGCTTCGTGTGATGATCTTATTGATGGGCTCAGGGAGTATTTGCTACAATACTTTAAAGTGAGGGATCTATGAGTGTTGAGATACTTTCTAGGGATGGAATTAGCGAGATCTAAAGAAGGTATCTTTGTTTCACAGAGAAATTATGCTTTGCGATTGTTGGAGGATATGGGGAAGCTGGGAGTAAAGCCTTGCAACATTCCAATGTCACCCAATCTGAAGCTGGGACGAGAAGAAGATGAGGAAGTTGTGGAAGCAAGTGCATACAGAAGGTTGATAGGAAGACTAATATATCTGGGAATTACAAGACCAGATTTAGCCTTTACAGTTCATGTACTTGCTCAATTTATGAATAAGCCAACAAAAGGACATTGGGAGGCAGCTAACAAAGTTCTCAGATATCTGAAGAGTACCCCTGGAAAAGGGTTGCTCTTTTCAAATAGAGAAGCACCTAAGCTTGAAGCCTATTACGATAGTGATTGGGATGGATGCATTGACACACGCAAGTCAACTACAGGACTTGCAATCTTTCTAGGGAATTCACTAGTAAGCTGGAAGTCAAAAAAACAAACGACAGTTTCGAGAAGCTCCATGGAGGCTGAATACAGGGCGATAGCAACCACAACTACAGAAGTGTTATGGTTGATTGCATTGTTGAAGGATTCTGGAATAGACACCAAGCTACTTGTTCCACTTCATTGTGACAATAAGTCGGCTATATACATCAGCAGAAATCCAGTGTTTCATGAGCGCACGAAGCACTTGGAGATGGATCTGCATTTCGTTAGAGAGAAGCTTGAGCAGGGTATTATCAACATTTTACATCTCAGAACTTAGCAGTAATTAGCGGACCTATTTACAAAGGCACTTTATCCTGGAAGGCAGAATTTGCTTCTAGATAAGATGTGAATGAAGGACATTTATGACTCCCATCTTGAGGGGGAGTGTGGACAGATGCATGAAAGCTGAGTTGCTAGAGAAAGAATAAGGAAGCTGGGCTTTGAACAGAAAAGAAGTGAGGGGGCCAGGCTGAAAGGAGAAACGAGGGTTGTTATTAGGCTGAAAGCCTTATAAGTTTGTAAATAAAAAGGGTAAAAGAGTAATAGCCTAGTTTGTTAGTTTGTTAAGAGGTGTGCATTGCAGCACCCAAAAATGTACGAAAGAACAATTCTCCTTCTTGTTATGTTGGGTTGTTGTTATAAAAAACGATGTGATTTGGGTGATGATGTTTTCCGTGGTTTATCCAAACCTTCAGCGGCAGCCATTAGGCCTTCGTATTGTTGCTGGAGAGAAACCGTCAACAAACGAGAAACAAATATCGAGAAATCCAGCTCCTTTGCAGGCGTTAACAGAAGGAACTTAATGTTTTCATCCAGATTTGTCTTTCAATGCCTTCAAGGTGCTGGCTCTTTCCTTCTCCAGAGCCAGGAGCTGTAAGGGTCGTGATCTTCATAGATCTTCTGAGCTAATCGACAACAAGAGTAGCCAAAGCTTCCTGTTTAACGTCTTCAGCTATTGATCATGATAGGCTAACCACCTCTTATGGCATCTTCCAATATGTCAGCGAGATCTCTAGCAGTGGTGATCTTCTCATCAACCAGAAGCAAACCGTTTCGGCGACTCGCCCAAACAGAGTATTTGCTACATGGTTAAAACGTTATATATAGACAGCTTGGTTATACGGTACACAATAAATCAGTCTTTAGTCGGCATCAGTTGCAAAAGTAAGGTGAAAGAAATGTAATGGTGGTCGAACCGCATTCCATCAACAAAGCAGTGGCTGCTTTCAATCCAATGTCGTATACAACACCATTCACGGAGTCCATGTACCATGTAATATGGACCCGGAACATTTATTACATGCAGTACGATGATAAAGATCAAACACGAAACATTGATAATGATCTTTAAATGCTGAAGAGGTGAGGATTTGATTCGTAATCAAGGTCAGAGTCGATGTTGTTGACGCAAACAGTCAGCGGGCTCCTGACCTTGTGGAAGCCATCCGACCAAATGATCTCCCCGAAATCGCACCTCCCCTTGGACCTCTTGATCGGCTTTAGGATCACATAGTATGTGTTCTCCCTGTTGTACCATGAGAAGAACATCACCCTCGGCCACACGCTTACTTCAACACCGCTCGGGCTCACCACCCTTGGGAAGTACATTGCCTGCTTGTTGTTCCCAACGTTGCGAACAGTCCTTTTGATTGTTGTTGTGCACCGGAGATCGGAAACTGTAATGGATGGGTAGTTAAGGTTTGAAGTGGGGGTCTGGGATTCCGGGCATGCAGTGACAGAAGGCGCGAGCTTCTTGATTAATTCCGTGTTGTAGCCCATGTTGCATAGGAAGAGGATGTAGTCGTGGATGGTCATGTCATAGACGAGCCCGGGATCCATAGCTTTCACCGGGTCCATGTGGCCCGCGCCAACATCGAATGGATCCGAGGGCTTTAGCGGTCCGCTAGCCTGTATTGTTTCAGAAATGGTGTCTCCTGTGTAGGCTGTAAAGATACAGCGAAATACTGTGTTATTACCCAATACCATGGCGATACAGAGAAATACTGTGTTATTGCCCAATACTACGGTAGGTGGTAGTGGTACCCGTTGTCATGATAGCAGATCGAATTTCCGCAGGAGACCAGTCGGGGTGAGCTGATTTGATGAGCGCGATCACCCCAGCGACGTGAGGGGTAGACATAGAAGTTCCTGACTGGAAGTTCCAATCACTGAATCTTCCTGGGAGAGTTGATGGACCAGTAGGAGTGAACGGGGGCCACGCTGCTAGTATATTTACTCCCGGAGCACTTACATCCGGCTGCGGGCGTCGAAAAAATTATGAATGGAACTTAAACTTGAACTTGCATGAGAGCAACCAAGTAGGAACACGAGAGAAATCACATCTCACTTTTAGGATATCCGGCGACAGGGAGCTCGGTCCACGGCAGGAAAAGTAAGCAACCACCGGGGATGGGACCTTGCCGGTTACTCCCGCTTTACTTGGCGTGATTACCACCTCGGCGCCCCTTATAATCAATCATATGAAACCATTTACAAATATTGAAGAGGAGGTTAGTCATTGACTCGTTTTACTCCTGCGAGACGCAAGACGTGATGTTATTAGTGATCTCGAGAATATTTTCGAGATGACTCACGAATAAAAGAGTTGGTTTCGGATCCTGCTGCCTTGGTAAAAGTCGATGTAGACAAGCGGGATTGGGAAGACGTCGGGGATCTGCTGAGACAGGGGTTCCACGTAGATCACCCCGGCTCCGCCCGCCTTATGGACAGCCTCCGCCGCCATGGTGCTCGTAATCACTCCCGATGTCGTCATCGAGAAGCAAAGTATGACATAACCCGAAGCGTTGCCTTTCACCGTCTCCGCACGACACGCGCTGCGCAGGAGAAATCCCGAAACTCTGAAACAGTGTCATTTTCATAGCTGCTTTTGTGCGGTTAATTACATCTATTGGCATTTTCGTTTACCCGTTGGAGAAGAATGTGAATGACTTCTCTAAATGTGCTTCCAACTTCTCTGTCATTAAGCTTTCTCCCTGGGCAAAATCTCAAAGTAAATCAGGTAATGTTCCGAAATGGCACAGAATTCAGAGAATGAGTTTGTTTTTGAGTGTTACCATGAAGGAAAGCCCGTTGCCCAAGACGATCTTGGTCGGGAAATCACGGTCGATGGTGGAAGCAGCCACTGAAATCGACCACGGCTGCACGTTCTGAACGTGGGATGGAACTGGCTCATCATAATTGCCTGCCGAGAACACTGTACTAATCCCCGCTTGCATTGCGTGGAATGACCCGATACTTATGCAAGAACCAACGTATGGCAACAATGGCAGGCCGGAATTCGCGAGCGACGCCGAGATCACATGAACTCCGTCGCAGATCGCCGCATCGAAGGCCGACATTATATCGGCCTCGTCACAAATCTCTTCCCCTTCAAAACCCCAACATACCTTGTACATGGCCAGCCGGGACCTCGGAGCACCACCTCGGGCTGTCCCAAGCCCAAGTCCATTGAAGCTTGCACCTAGCACAATCGATCCCACTGCAGTGGATGATGTGTGAGTGCCATGGCCAAGAGCGTCCCTTGGGGACCGGTACTCGGCCCCGGCAGTGGTGTTCAGAGGGCCAACTCGTTGTTCATAGCCCTTGACAAAGTACCGTGCCCCAATCAGCTTGCGATTACAGGCTACTTTCGGATCAAATCCGTTGCCAACTACACATCTGCCTTTCCAAGATGATGGGATCGGCCCCATAGCTGGCTCTTCCCTGAAGCTCTTAGATTCAGGCCATATTCCTTTCAAGATAACATGTTCGTTTCATTTAGAATCACGTCCCTCCTATTTCAAGGGGAGCTTTAGTCGAAAACAACCTGTGTCGAGGATCCCGACGATGACATTGTCGCCATAGACACGGGGGAAGCTGGGGACAGAGATATGATTGTCCAACGTAAGGCCCATGTAGTCCCAGCTTCTCGTCGTCTGCAACTCCAACGTTCTGCTCTCGAACACCGACACCACTTCGTCCATGCCTGCATGTCCACATTCCTCTTTAAAGTTCAGTTTGTGCAAACGAATATAATTAAATTTCCAGTGTCACCGGCCAAAGTGCGCGCTTGGCTGTGGTTGAGCTTGGCGGAGAAGCCCGAAAATCCGCACGTGTAAGAGTAAAGCATCGAATCCACTGCCTCTTCCTCGCTGCGAAACTCATTCACCGAGAAAACTTGCTACATAAAACCCTCTTCGGGAAAGCACAACCGAGAAAATCACATGGTCCTTCTAACCTTCCGAATACGTTAAGGAGAAGCCAAACGTGCGACCGGGTCGTAAGGCCGGCATCCTTCACCGCATTGTGCCCTAAATAAACAATGTAAACCTGTACACGCCACATGAAAAAGCAAACAACAAAGGAAGACAAAGAAAACTCTCTTTTCAAATGCAATTCAAAACTACAAAAAAGAAAGGAAAAAAAGGATGGAAAGTGACCACAAAAGGGGCGAGTGTAATTAGGCCTTATTTTTATTATTACATTATGGGAGAACGATGCAGATGAAGGGTGAATGCAACAAAATGAGACCAGTGAGTAGATCATCAGAAGAAAACTCCAAACACCCATTTCCCAATCCAGAAGAGGAGGAGGCTTCGACAAATGGATAGTCGAATTGGTTGATGAGTCAGGTGCTTAAATAAGGTTGCTAAAGAGGGGGATTGCGTCCCAAGAAAACCCATGTTCGAAAATCAGCAGCCGTAGAGCCTGACTCATCGGTCGTCGTGGGTCGCAGGGTCTTACGACGGTACTAAAAAGATGTTAATCACATGTCGATTAATACCATTATAATATATAATTCTAGTCAACATATATCATCAAGGACTGCTTTCCTTTCTTTCGTTGTTGGAGTTTTAAAATCTGCAAGGGAAAAAGGGGGAAAAATCAGACTCGGTCTCCATAAAAAAATTTTCCCATGATGACATTCTTCCCTATAATATTAGATCGTAGCCATTTGGGATCAATCTTTTGTTCCTCTTTTGGGGGTGAGGGTGAGGTGGGTTTTTGATAAAGGAGGCATAAAGACCACATGGGACAATCGAGAGTTGTTCATATAGGGTTGTTTCCTACCCCCTGTCTACTTTCATCTTCTGTCTTTACTAATTGTCTGTACAGCCATCCTCAAATAGTTACACCGAGGTATGGTTAAAAGGAAAAATGTATTGCATAAACCCTTGTTGAATACACCAGTAAGCATTTTTCCCCCATCAGATTCGATGCCTTCGCTCCTTGTATGAAGTATCCATTGATTGCAACCGAGAACTGTAGCTGTACCTTCTTTACCTGTGACCAATAAACAACTGTCTGTTAGTCCACCGCGGAACCTTCCTCCGGGCTCTGTCATACTTTTCTCCTCTTGAACACGAGTCGAAAGCGATGAGCACCTGGTGATGAAAGAAGAAGAGCACCACCTCATCGGAAAACAAATCATTTGCCTCACCCTAGAGTCTTTGCTAAGCATTTTTGGCGTCGGAACGTGACCGGAAAAGCCATTATTGATAGACCGACACTCTTATATTATAATTCATCGCCCTCGCCGAGCGCGCCTTTTTCGTTCATAATTTCAACCTAATCTGGGCTAGGACACGTAGCCCTGATGATAAAAACATAAAAAACTTTCCTTTGCTTTGCCGTGCAGAAAGTTTCGAGTGTGCGTCCTTATCGCGTGAAGGACTCGGGGATATTGCCGTTAAGGGACGCGATAATGAAGTCGGGAATTCATAAAAGTGATCGTGAGGAAAGTGCATCATTGTTTCTGAAGTTACTCGCTCCGGTAATGTTTTACCGAAGAAAAGAGAAGCACTCTCGGAATATGCAGACTTAAGTTCCTTCCCTTGAGCCATGGAGCCCCATTGAAGAGTCGAATAACCCTAGCTTAGCCATGTCAAGACGTAACTAAAATGCTGTCTGCGTCCCCAAAGCATGAACCACATAACCGCATAAATTCCACAGACATAGTCTATTTTGTGCATATAACATTATTCATCTCTCCACTTGTTTTAGCTGCTGATAAGATAAACCAAGAGAGACTCCTTAAGTCTCCATCTGCTGGTTTGTTGGGGTACAAGCCCCCTGCAACCACTCCATCCACTATGTCCAGTCTGGCTATGTTCATTGTTTTGGTGCATCAATAATATCTTAGGTGATTCTGGAAAGAGGAAATGTGTGATGATGGCGATGGGTTTCTTCGATCCGAGCAAGTCACGGGAAATTAGATGCCGGTGGAATCACATTTATCTGTTCAAATCCATCATGTTGTTGCACCCAATACATGCTTTTTCTTTCTTGCCGAGTTAGTTTCGCTGAGTCCGGCCTCTTGCCTGAATGTTGCTACTGATCGGCTTGATATGGATTTAAATTGCTTTGGATATCTCATCCTGCCTAGAAAGATTGTGTGACAAACTGAAATAACATGAAATAATATCAGATCTTATTGGGTCACAAGTCGGTTTAAGATATGCATAAAAAAAATGATGTTCTAGGAGAATGGATCTTATTTAGACACTTCAGACCACAACAAGCTGTCGAAGATCGCCTTCGCTTCCCTTAAACCCTTATGAGGCACGTCTCCTTCTGGTTGTTGTGATGTTCCCTGCCAGAGCATTTACAGAGGTACCGGGGATGGTTTGAAGGAGGTGATGACGGTTGATGGGGTTAGCTTTGCTTATGGACGCGGAGTTCCCGGCGCTCATTCCGCGAATATTCAATCTTTGTCGCGCAAAGCGGGATAGGGCTCTTTTTCCCCTCCCCTTCCAGCTGTAGGATGTTATCTTTGTGTTTTATGAATGGCTGTTAAAGCTCGGGACAGCGTCGTCGGGTCCATAAGCCCCATTAACCACCGACAATCGTCATCTCCTCCATCAAACCCTTCCTAAGTACCTCTCCGACAGGTTGTCGCAAGGCCTTTATGTCGTCATCGAACCGAGGCAAAGGTAAACAAAGGACACCTTTCAGCTCACGCTCGGGTTGCATCCTTGTGATACATTCACAATGGCCCGGTACACTCTTGAAGCATTGTATGTATCAACATCTTGAGCTAACCCTCTTTCCACTTTCGCAGATTTTCCATATACTCTGATCTATTGAGATGGTAACTCCATGTGTAGACCAAACTGTTTGTGTTCATATCTGTTTTTAATCCAACAAGATATCCATATATCTATCTATCTGTCTATATATAAAGATTTTACCTTAAAAACTTAAATTTCGAGGCAATAAAAAATGAATCCAAATCATAATACTGAAAACTAAGGCAAAATTTTTGTTAGTCTATGAATAAACCGAAATATTCTCAAAATACTAAGCATTTAGTTAGAAGGTCAAAGAAGATTACAAAATTATGATTATATCAAGAACTGAAATCCATAAATCAAATATGAGAAGAATGGACCAAGTTCATAACGTAGTGTGGATTTGATGGGCTTGAATTTGGGCCTACGCAACTTCTAAAAGCCCGTTAAAAGGGCCGGGCCCACGTGCATTTGTTTGCTCATCCCGCGGCTCAAAGTTACCGAATCACATGGAATATAGGAGGAGGACAGGACAATTCTTGTTTCCTACATTACATTGCTCTAATACTATAATATTATAAAGAAATAAACTGATTTAAACGAGTAATCCCCCCGATCTTATTACGTGGCAAGGTAACCCCAAATATATTTCTCATTTATAAAAATATTAGGCTTCCATGTTCCAACCACGGAGCGTCTGTCCACTGCCCCCCCCCCCCGCGGGGGGGGCCATTATGGTAGCCAATAAAATATTGCCACGTGTGAGTAACCGCGTCACCCGCAAAACCTACGACAAACCCAACCCCACACCATTTCGACGGCGACGAAAAATCGAATCTTGATCGCCAAAACAACCCCTCGATTTCTCCCCCCGCGCCCATTTCGCCATCCCCAATTCTCTCGCTCTCTCTCTCTCTGCTAGGGTTCTTCTCGCTCCTATACCCTCGGGCCGTAAAACCCTAATCCCCCATTACTCTCCCCCAGCAAGGGTTTCCGTTCCTCGTGCACCCCAATGGCCGCCGTGCCCCCCTCCGGCGATCGTATCCTTTCTGTTGTCATGTTCCTGCCCGGATTTCTTCTCCCTTTTCTTTTGGTCTTTTTCTGGTTTATTGGTGTTGGATTTGGATCCCCCCTGCAGTCGGTTTACCACCCTGTCCTTCGTGGGGTTGCTTTATCCCTTCATTTCTGTTGCCTTGATGTGTTATTGATTTGTTCTGAGAATTTTCTTGGTTGCCGGATCGATGACGTTTTGGGGTTCGAGCGTTTTCTTGACCCTGGCGATGAAAGAAACAGAAGCTTCAGAATTGCTCCAGAAGCTGTCGTTGGATGCGAATCACAAGCCTGTTCATGCTCCCGATCACTCCAAGAAGGTATTTTAGGGTTGTAGCCAGCAAATTTCGATCGTGATTACTTTTTTTGGCCGTATTTTCATGCTAGTTTTTGCTGCGGTGAATGCTTTATGTGTGGTGGAGTGGTCAGGTGAGCCTGTCGATGACTTTGAATTTTTTTCTTTCACCTGTAGTCTCCTGGGAATCAAATTGGAAGTGTTAATGCTGGAAATACACCGAATGTACAGATTCAGCCTTACGAGCGATCCCTGACCCCAGTTTTGCCTGACTTCAGGGATCCTGCGTATTATGTGCCTAATACCTTTTCATCGGCACCATTTTACTATGGCGGTAAGTTTGGTGCTGAAAGATATGGACACTTATCCAAATCCGGAACAATCAGAAAAATCTCATAAACATTTTTTTTTTGTTTATGTGATTTAAGTTGTGTGCCTGTTAACTGACTTGGATCTTTCTGGTTTAATTCAGGGGTCGGTCAAGACTGGGATGAGTACTCAAGATACTCAAACGCTGAGGGCGTTGACATGAACTCTGTAAGCATCATCATCCTATAGTTTTTTTTCCTTAGTACTTATGTTGTGGCATTTCTCTGAATTTATTTGGTTATCTGGTTGGCGGCTATATTAGGGTTTCTTTGGAGATAATGGGTCACTGATGTTCCATGGATATGGCTACCCACCTTATGGTCCGTATTCACCAGCTACATCACCTGTTCCAACGAGTGATCAGCTTTATGGGACTCAACATTATCATTATCCATCTCCCTACTTCCAATCCTTGACACCTACAAGTGCTCCTTTTTCGCCGACTCCTGGTGCTCCTACTGGGGAAGTCACAAACTCTGCTACTTCTAATCAGAAGCCTCTGGCTGTTGATGCTGTAACTACCAATTCCAATGGAGCCGTGAATGTGGTGAAGGGGAACAGCAGGTCAACCCATTCCAAATCGTCAAATCAAAACTCATCTTATAATTCGAAGGCCTCTTCACATGGAGCTGTGGCTTCCGGTTATCAGGATCCTTGGTTTGGCTTTGACGGCATGCTGTCTCCTGTTCCTTGGCTTGAAGCTGCAGTATTCGCGGATGCGCCAGTTGGGCCAATGTCTTCTGCTACCATTTCAAATCAATACCCAAATAGCAGTAATGTGCATTCAAGGAACCAACATTTTCGTTCCAATTCCAACTATGCGGTATGGATTTTCTGTTTTGCTATTCGTTTCTATACTTTCCAATGGTGTCTATGCTAATTAATGTTCTTCTATTGCTTGTCGTGCAGGGTCTGCCTAACTCAAGGCCTGTTTCTGGTGTTGGGGCGACTGGTGGATTTGCCAATAGGATGTATCCCGACAAGCTATACGATCATTACGGCAGATGTTTCCGCTCAGGCATGGGCTTAGGGTCTCATGGATTTGATACACGTTCAGGTGGACGTGCGTGGTTGACTATGGACAAGTATAAAAACAGGGGGCAAGGTTATTATGGATACAACAATGACAGTGTGGATGGCTTAAATGAGCTCAACAAGGGGCCCAGAGCCAAGGATCCCAAGAATGAAAAGAGTTCCGCACTAGCAGTGAGTGCTAAGGGTCAGAGTCTGCCCTCTAATGGCACAATCCAGGAAGGGGAAAGCAAAGGAAGCGTAGTTCCAGAAGTAGACCAGTATAACAAAGTTGATTTTCCTGAAGAATATACGGATGCTAAGTTCTTTGTTATAAAATCATACAGTGAAGATGATGTGCACAAAAGCATAAAGTACAAAGTATGGGCCAGCACCCCTTCTGGTAATAAGAAGCTTGATGCGGCATATCGCGAGGCTCAAGAAAAACCTTGTGGCTGCCCGGTTTTCCTTTTCTTCTCGGTAACTGACTGCTTTTAACTACCTTGTGCACCTTCCTTTTTTCTTGCTCAGAAAGTGATAAGGTTCTCTTGGTTTTGCAGGTAAATGCGAGCGGACAGTTTGTTGGTCTGGCTGAAATGGTCGGCCCTGTTGATTTTCGGAAGAATGTCGAATATTGGCAGCAAGACAAGTGGAATGGCCAATTTCCTGTGAAGTGGCACATTGTGAAGGATGTACCGAACAGCCTGTTGAAGTATATTACCCTTGAAAACAATGAGAACAAACCTGTCACTAACAGCAGAGACACTCAAGAGGTACCAAATGAGTTTAATTGTTGAAGGTTTCTTCCTTTCTGTATGGCATCTACGCCAATCTTCTATTCGGACATTTATCATGCCCTTTTGTTGATTTCGAATTGGATGTGCTTCTGCGGCAGGTTTTGTTGGCACAGGGTCTTAAGATGATAAAGATTTTCAAGGAACATGCTATGAAGACTTGTCTTTTGGATGATTTTGAGTTCTATGAAAACAGACAAAAGTTGGTTCAGGAGAAGAAGGCAAAGCAGTTGCAGTTGCAGAAGCAGGTGTGATTCATTGTTGCAGATCTCGAATATTGCTGTCTAACAATGCTATGGGGACAGCTTTGTTTGTAATACTTTTTTTTTTACTGTTTCGGTGATCTTGTGTAGGTTTCAGAAGGTAATTCTCCAGATGAGAAGGGTGTGTCTGATGTGGTGCTGAAATTTCAGAAGCCCCTAGAGGAAACTAGGGATGTCAGTGAGGTTCCTGCTGACAGAACATCTGCCAAGATAGTAGATGGGCCAACTGCAACAAATGCAGTTGTTTCGGAGAAGCCGGCTGTGGGTAATGGGGCTGCAAATGCTTGCTGATATGAAGCATATGCATAAAAAGAGGAATGAGTGCTGTTACCTCAGTTTAGCAGAACGACAACGATGATATTTGGACATTCTTTCCTCTAGAGTCTTGCTCGCTCAAGTCAACTGCACAGATAACGACAATAAGCAAACAGGATGTCTGAAAGGAATACTCCATGGTTCATTGAGGATCCGGGGGGGCTGGCTGGCTACGATGTTGGGAGATGAGATCAGGTTCCATTTTCATGTGACTCCTAGCTAGTTTTCATTTAGGTAGGAGTTTGGCATAGGGTGTAGTCTTATTTGCTAGCTGCTTCTCTCTGTTTTCTTTTTTACTCCCTTGTTTTCCCTTTTCTTGCCTCTTCTTATGAGCTTCTACCCTCGTTACTTTTTGTTCTGGGAGTCCCAGATTTGTAATTCTAGTTCGGGCTGGTGTGGAGTTGTTGCTGCTTCAAGATATTCTGGGAGAATAGAGGCAAGCCTAAAAGATTACATTTCACCCTTCCTGGTTTTGGTGTTTCTGTTAGATAAGCCTGAGATTGCATCTCACTTGACATCAACAACCAAATTCGTTCTTGGCCTGGCTGAGTAATTTGTTAAGGTAAACACGAAAGAAAGCCCCAGTGAAAAGGAAAATGTTTCCCATTCCCATTCCACCACCCTCCAGGCATCGGACTCCTACTAAGTCATTTTGCTTTTCCATATTTCTCATATAGGAATTTGTCAAAAATTTTAGTTCATGAAAAAAGGAATGCAGCTTTTACACTGATTCTAAAAAGGTCGAATTCCTCCATCCTCTCCTTCTCTATCCACCCATAATATCCCCCTTATACCAACCCGTCACATACTAACAAATAAAAACAAAAAAAAAGTAAAGAATTGAAGAATGACTTATTGGAAATGATGTGATATTGCACACAAACTTCTGCAACTAATAACAACTCTTATAATTGAATAGCCTTCCTCAATCCAAAAGCATAACTATGCCTAACCTCTTCTTGAGCCGGATACAGTATCGCAGCAACTGATGGTGTTGTCGTCAAAGGCCAAAAACAACTGAAGATACCATGCTGTAGCACCGGCTTGCGATCTCAGTCATTGAGCCTGACTGCAAACCATATAAAATTGTACTCCCGCCTCTTGTGAAAAAAACCGAGGCTAGTCTTCTTGACCTTCATGGTCGGGGCAGCAAATAATTGGGAATATGGAATGATTCCCCTCGTTTTGACAGGAAGCTCAATAGAGATATTTCCCAGAGACTGCGTCACGTCTTTGTCATGGAATTTTTGTTGCAGGATCCGGTGGCTGCACTCTCAAGCTGCAAAATTCAATCTTTGTCAGTGACATAATGCCTTGGGATAGTAAATATGTCTGTGTTATAAGCATTTTCATAGCGGAACATACGGAAGCAAGCCCATCTTATTCAAGACTACGCAGACATACCGTCTCACAGGTGCCGTCATTATTAAGATGCATTTGCTAGCAAACTAGATGCGAATAATTAGGACTAACCACTACGTGCACATCTGTAGCCTGACACGATCCGCCATTTGATGGTCTTGGCGGGCAATGTTCAACTGCAGATCTAGAATCATCATCTGCTGTGCAATTTCTACATGCATCATCTGCCATGCAAATCTTCTGATCCTGCAAAAAGCTATAATGAGCCTTCAAGACAGGAATGACAAAACAGCACAAACAACAGTCGAGAGACATGACGACCGTAAGACAGCAAAAAGAAAAAAAAATACTGTGTGCAACTTCCCTCAGATTGAGACCTTACCGGAACTACGACACTATTCAGTTGGGTGTATTTGAAAAGTGAAGTATAATATGCAGGGTCATATATGGAACCCCCTGTTGCATCCTCAGACCCCGAAGATTGTTGAATAGAACCAGATGCAGAGGGACTCAGAAAGCTACTCCTCAAATCAAAATCTGCTTCTTCTGAGGCCACAACATTCACATAAGAAACTCCTATCCTGTAAATCTGAACCCATACAAATGAGGACGACACCCTGACAAAGCACCCCGTAATTTGCATTGCCAAGGTGAGCTTCACGGAAAAGACGAAAAATGCTCCATAGGTTTCAGATGAGATGTTCCTGCGGTAGGAAAAAACCAAAAAACTTACCATTCACGTGTTATCGACAAAGTTAACTCTATGCAGAAAAGGAAGCAAGACGAATCTAAAATCAGGCTATCGAAAGGGAGAGGATCAGGCAGACTTATTATGCTTTTCCCAGACTACAAACAATACCAAAGCCATAGCAACTACAGCCTCAACATCCGGTAAACACTATATGAGACAACGACCACGATGGGAATAACCGGTAGACTCTCACCATATATCACGTGCGAAGAGAATGAACCACGCGACATCCACCAGGATCGCGAGGAACAGCAGCACGGCGTAAGTCCTCCCCAAGCTCTGGCTACTACTCTCAATAGCGACGAGCGCGAACAACGAAATCGACAGATGGATGAGCTGAACTCCGCTGTACAAAGCCCCCAACGATCCTACCAAGGCGCACGCAATCTAAAAAAAGGAAAAGAAAAGAAACCGCCAAAAACCGCAACCTAAAATCGTCAACCCGCAGCAGTTTCCAGAGACCGCGAATTCAACCGTAGAAACTGACGAGCACGACGAACCTGAACGTGGATGAGAACGACAGCCAAGTGCTGGAGCCTATCGTAGTCGAGGAGAAGAGGCAGGAGTCGATCCCTCAGGGCCGAGCAACAGAAACACCGCATCATACATGCTCCTGACCCCGCGGGCCTTCGCTGGGGGAGGCAGTGGGGACGGCGTCCAGATTCGTAGGTCGGCGGCGAAGATTCGGTTACTGGAAGGAATATTCCGGGAGGTCGCTGGGGATGCGGGAGAGGCGGGGGGTTTGGAAGGAGGGAAGACGTTGGTCAGAAAGAGAGAAAAAGGGGGGACGCTTTATGTTCTGTCACGCCGTTAAATGGAACGGCGGATTCTTGGGAGTTAAAAATGAAATGCAAAATATACGTTTATAACTTTCTGTTTTGTCATTAACTTAGTTTGTTATATAATTTTATCATAAACTTTTATTTTTATTTTTATTTTGGCCAATCATGAATTACTTTTAGCGAAAGCCAAATAAGGCCTTAATATAGTCTGACCCGTGTCTTATAATAGTTGAGTTTCGACCTCTCATTTGTTCGACACATAATCTACTTTATTCGTAGTAGTCACCGCATAATAGAACATCATCCGATCTTCATCGATTTTTCATATTTTTTGACAACTTCAGCAACTATCGTTAACTTCTGCTTCCAATTCACTTGATTTGTCCATCAAAATTTAAAAAAAAAATTACAAATGAAAGGTTTTAATATTATTTCTTATTTTTTGAAATTTTTTTTCCTTTTTAGTCAATAAATGAAAATTGTCTATTAAGGTCTGTTTGGCTTATGCACGATAAAATTCAAGATCGGCCAAAATCAAAATAAAAACAAAAGTTGAGGACAAAATTATATAACAAACTAAGTTAATGACAAAACAGAAAGTTGGCTCAAACTTGAGGCCATAAATTGATATTTTGCCAAATTGAAAAAGAAAACTATTTGTTTGGTTACCAATCACCTCACGCCGTTTGTCCCTTCGTTAAATGAATTTTCTTTGGGACTTAATATGGAATAAATATAAAATTAATTGCAAATTAACATCTCATTTATTTTAAAAAGAAGACTAAATTTGACTATCCATGCCATGTCATCTAAAAGTAGTAAATCTACAACTTTCATGTTTAAATAAGTGGATACTCTTTCTATATAAAGAAAAGGAAAAGGAATTTAATGGCATTGTATGTAGCTAGGGGTGAGCAAAATATCCTATATCCGAATCCGATATCCAAATTTTTTTTTGGACTCGGGTTCGGATATTTATAATTTCGGACTCGGATTCGGATATATTTGAAATGTACATTTCGGAAACGGATTCAGATTCGGAATTTTAAAACAATATTTCGGATATCCGAATATCCGAAATCTATACAACCCGACCAAACTAGACACATGGGTAATAGGAAAACGAGGACTTAAACGTGAATAAATGTATTATGGAGGACAAAAGTTAAATTTCATAAAATATAAGAAAACCCTTTTGTTATGCCGATTTTCCAAACCCTTACTTCTCCCAACTCCCCTCCTTCCATCACCGTTGCTCGCCGGTTGCCTCCGGTATGTATAAGTGGTCCCTTCTTTCTCAAATCTTTAATCTTGTCTTTGGCTGGATGGTCTGATTGTCTCCGATCTTCAAATCTTTGCCTTCGGTATGTGCAGTGAGATTTGTTTTCCTCATTTTTCGGTTATGTGAATGGGGTTACAATCCGGGGTAGGAGAGGGCCGAGACAGGTATGGGAGGAGGAGGGAAGGGAGGTGACGGAGTACGACGAGGAGGAGCGGAGAATGGATGTCAGGCATTTGATCTGGGAAATGTCAGGGAAGAAAGTGACAATCCATCCATCCATTAAGCCAACTCTCCCAAAAAGAAAGTAGAGAAATGGATGTCTGGCATTTGATCTGGGAGAGGGAATGGATCCTAACCTCAGGGGATCGGAGCCAGGAAGGCAAAAGCCAAGAATAAATTCAATCATGGATCCTATGAGCGAGCAATTAATGCTCCGAGTAAATCAATCATCACCCCCACCCCCTTCCCCTCTCCCCTGAAACCTTTTGAGTCGCATTTTAAGGAAAGAAAAGAGGGGGTTGCAGTGACCATTTGGTGAACAGGAGATCAAAGTTTAATGCATGTCCCCCTGTAATCCTGTTACAATCATTTTTGTTAATTCGCGTCGATGATTTTGGAATGCATGCCCCCTTATAATCTCTGTTACAATCATTTTTTCTGGAATACCGTTTCTGCTAATGTGTTGCTTGGAAATTTTAATGCCCATGATCTAATGTAAATTTATCAGATTGTTGTGAAAATTTTATTGCCCATGACCAGAATATCTATTAGATTGTTGTGATAGATATTATAATCTAATGAAAATTTATTTTCTATTTTAGGATTTAGCAATGGAGACAACGAATGTTTCTTCACAAAATGATGCGGACAGGATCGACACTCCTATTGAATCAATTGCTTCTGGGAGTTCTGCTACAAAGAAGAGAAAATTAATTCAGCCAAGATCGGTACATTGGAAGCATTTCGACAGATATTTTAAAGATGGTCAAGTCATGGCAAGGTGCCACAATTGTCAAAAGGAAATTCGAGTTGGGTCGCAAAATGGAACTGCCCCATTGAAGAATCATTTGAATAGTTGTCGAGGTAAGGCTTCTTCGGATGATAAGCAACTAGAATTGATTGGTTTGAGCTCTGCAACTAGTGAGAAACTTTTAGGTACTTACAAGTTTGATTCTGAGGTCGTGAGAAAAGTTTGCAGTAGTTCTTGACCCGAGGCAAAAGTTGAAGTTCTTGAGATTTACTTTGATAGATATGTATGAAGCTGAAAAAAGTGAGCAACTATTTGAAAATGTGAAGAGTTCACTTTATGAATTGTACAATAATTACAAATACAAGTTTGCACCAGCTCCTTCTCAAGTCGTGACATTAGGAGGTGTTAATGATGTTGATGATGATGATGATGACTCTGATGAGAATATGATGAGACGAAGAAGGAATCGTTTCAAGAAGGCGGAACAAATACATGGTGAAAGTAATAAGTCGGAGTTGGATAAGTATTTGGCTGAGGATGTAGAGGATGATATCGAGTCATTTGACATTTTAGCATGGTGGAAAGTGTTGAGTTATAGACTTCCCATTCTCGGCCGAATGGCTCGTGATATTTTATCAATTCCTATATCTACTATTGCTTCAGAGTCTTCATTTAGTACTGGAGGTCGAGTGCTTGATGCATTTCGAAGTTCATTATCTCCTAGAATTGTGGAATCTCTCTTATGCACTCAAGATTGACTTCGAGATTCTTATTCACCTATTGATATTGAAGAAGATACAGACGAAATTGAAAAACTCAAAGATGGTAATATTTATTTATTTTAGTTATAATTGTTGTGTCAACAAATATAATTTCGAATTTGAATTATAGAGTTTTGGTATTATTTTTGGGACTAACATTACTTAATTTGAATTGTAGATTTTAAAAACATGGGTATGAAAGCGTATTCGAATTTTGAGGACATTTCAAGGATTCAAGAATGAAGACTTATAGAAGATGTTTTCAAGTGGCTTCCCTTGCTCTTTTTATCTAGCTTTGCAATTATTATCGTTACGAGAATCGTTATTAACCTTACGTGGACATCAAATTTTAGACTAGTTGTAATCTTAAGCTTGGAGTATTGTTGCATCTGGGTGGACTGGAAATATGAAAATCAGCTTAGAATATTGCATCTTTTTGTTGGATGTGTCTGCAAGGTGTCCTTTTTCCAATGCAAAATGTGTAGCACTTATTCACAAATCGAAGTTCGGAAATTTCGGATTATCCGAATTCCGAGTCCGAATAATTTTCGGACTCGGAAGATCGGAATTATATATAATCGGACTCGGACTCGGACTTAAAAAAAAAAGAATTCGGAAATTCAGACTTGGGTGAAATTCGGACTCGGATATCCGAATCCAGTCCGGATGCTCACCCTTGTATGTAGCATCATTGCAAAGAGTTGTGTGTAACCAAACATCCATCAGTTGAATTCATGTAACATGGAGAAATTATAACAATGGAAAGAATACATGTAAATTTGCCTTAGGTCAGGTGGTTGTTTGGTTGGGTTTCAGATTGTTGTTGTCGGCCTAATCTTACTTCTAGGACACAGGACATGACATGGCTTTGATATTGTTGTAGTTGGTTTTTGGACCTTTCGGCCTACTACCCCCCCCATCATATCGGCGGAAAATTAAATCTTAGGGGGCAGAAATCCATTAAGGATGATTTCCCTCTAGCCCTTTTGTCAAGAAGCTCCTCACCCCTTTTCTCTTCCTTAATTAAGACAATCACACAGACTTCTAATTGGAAAAAGACAATCAATTAGTACGGTTTTGTTGTTAAATAAGATATTACGAACGAATTCACAGGTACAACTTCTAATTTTCACATTGATTGTGCTCTGGCTATATATATATATATGTAATAATGACATTATACTTTCTTTACCCTCCTCTCCCTTCCCAGGCCTAACCCTAAGCCTAAGCTACGAACGCAGTTACTCCTAATGACCCACAATTAATCCCGACCTCAGATCCGTAACCCGTTAATACCCAATTCGGATGACGTCATCCCAGTTACTCCCCGTCAGTTAAATCTCGCCCCCCCCCCCCGGTTGATTTCTCCCGGTAAAGTTTTTTCAGGGATTTTGTTTTGTGGGGGAGGGAGTGCGGAGGGGTTTTAGTGGGGGTGGGGTTTTGGTCATGGAAGCGAGTCCCGGCGGCGGAGGGGGAGGGGGTAGTGACGTGGAGTTGATGTGCAAGACCTTGCAGGTGGAGCACAAGCTGTTCTACTTCGACTTGAAGGAGAATCCGCGGGGGAGGTACCTCAAGATCTCCGAGAAGACGTCTGCCACCAGGTCGACCGTCATCGTCCCCTTCTCCGGGATTTCTTGGTTCCTGGATCTGTTCAATTACTACGTCAGTGCTGATGATCAGGACTTGTTCAGCAAAGAGTTGCAGCTGGACACCAAGGTCCCTTTGTTTTTGTTGATTCCTCTGTTCTTTCCGTCAGATTCAGATGCTCTTTTGGAGTGATTTTCTTATTTTTCTATGAATTCTGCAGGTCTTTTACTTTGACGTCGGCGAGAATCGCAGGGGTCGATTTCTGAAGGTGAGAGATCTGAATTTCGGAGTTCTCTTTGGTGTTCTGGTGGCTAATTTGGAAGGAAGCCTTCGTAGAGCTCCCAAATTGTGTAGTTTAATAAGAGTTTTGCCGGAGTTGTGATTGATGTAGTGGCTTATGTATACTTATTCCATGGTTTTTTCTAGGTGTAGAAGTCTGGTTGTATTTTCATAGTTCTCCGATTATCTTCAAATCGTATGGGTGGCATTCATTGTTGTTGTACTGTTTTTTTAGATTTCTGAAGCTTCAGCCAGTAGAAACAGAAGTACGATTATTGTTCCATCTGGGAACACCGGGGAAGACGGATGGGCAGCTTTTAGGAACATCTTGGCTGAGGTTAATGAAGCATCGAGGCTGTTTATACTACCTAATCAGGTCAACGATCGATTCAAATTACACGAACTAGCCCGCCTTTAAGTTTCTCTCGAGAGGTTTAGTATATGTTATGTTCTTACTAAAGATTTATGTTGACGTAATTTTTTTTGGCAGAACAGCAAAACTCTGAGCCTTCTGAGCAGCTTGTTGGTCTTTCGGATGATGTTGGGGCTGGCTTCATATCCGGCCACAATAGCCAACCTTCGCCGTCTTCTGATTTAAATGTGGATAGGTCGGTGCCTGGACTGGAAGAGGTTGGTAACATGGGAATGTCAAAAGTGATTCGGGTTGACCAGAAGAAATTCTTCTTTGATCTCGGCAGCAACAATAGAGGCCACTTTTTGAGGATCTCTGAGGTGAGCAAATAACAAAACATTTCAGTAGTTTCTGCTTTCATCACTGGCATAACTGCTTCGATACGTTAGATATTTTTCTCAGCCATGATAGAGGACACAAACCAAGCAAGTTGTTGTCATCCACTTTCCATCTTTGATATTTGACAAGACTAACCAAGAAGTGGTTGAATCTGCAGGTTGCCGGGTCTGATAGATCTTCCATTATTCTCCCTCTCTCAGGGTTGAAGCAATTCCACGAAGTAGTTGGCCATTTTGTAGAGATCACAAAGGATCGGCTCGAGGGGATGGTGGGAGCGAGCATCCGAACAGTCGATCCCCTGCAAAGATGAAACAGGGAAGTCTCACTCGGCCATTTAGGTTGTTGCAATTAGATGTGTGACCAGGACCGGATGTGTTCTTCTTCAGTTTGTTCTCATCTCTCGGTTCATTTTTTATTTCTTTTTCGTTGTTCCTTTCAAGTTGGGTAATAATTATTATCTGTCGACCGGGGCATGGATAGAAATTGGGACAAAGGCAATAAGGAGGTGGAGGGAATGGGACAGGGAAAGCTGTTGGCGTTAACGTTTGGAATAAACAGTCTTTGCTCATGTCTCAGTGGATTCTTTTCGATGTATCGATATAACCTTTAGAGTTTTGACCTGTGTTCCACTTCCATTCGCTATTGCTATAGAATGAATTCTCGAACAGCAGCAGTGGCATTTCCAGGGAACAATGTTTGTTCTGTCACTCTCTCGTCGCAGGAGTTGTGAGTAGCATTATTCTGTTGATCTTCCCTGTAACAGCCCCATGTTTATGGTTGCCGTCGCTTCTCAACTTAAATGGATGAGATTTCGACTGTTTGTCATGGATTCTGGTGGCAGAACAAACCTTTTGTGGTAGTCTTTATTCGAGAAGCCTAGATGTTCGAGGTTGTGTATTAACCTGTATTCCCCGGCTAAGTCCTCTTCATGTAGATTCCGTTCAAACTCCAAGGGTACCGATTCCGATGTCTCCACAGCATCTCCAAGAGTGCGAGTTCGATTTCTTGATCTTGTTATGGAATAGATCTATGTGACACCCTCGGTTTCCGACTTTGATCTCATGGAACAAATCTGAGCACACACATTGGCTAAAAAAGAAATGGAAGGATAAAAGAATGAAGAATTCATCTTTTATCATGCCAAAAGGTGTAAGTACAGGCAGTGCCTTTCATTGAGCACTGATTCTTCTTCTCCCAGACACTCGCTTAAAAGATGCGGATCAATCCCATGTTCGTCCGGTGTTTCTTTAGACGGAGTAAGGAGGGGGCTTCGGCAGGGAGGCGACGTCACCGCAGAGGAGGGCGGTGTCGGGGAGGTTGTACTCATCCCTCAAGGAGTGCTCGGGGGAGAGGACGCTGATGTAGAGCTCCTGTCCAAGGTACCTCTGCTCCGCGAGCTCAGACCTCAGGTTCCACATGCCGGCATTGTCGAAGGTCAACATGACCGCGGCCCATGAGTTGGGGTAGACCTGGATGGTGTGCCTGCTGACGGCATCAAGGAGGTTGTAGTTCTTTCTCTTCTCGGGGGTCCACCTGCCGGGCTCAATCCTGCACGATTACAAAGGATTAGGGAATATCCATATGTGTTTCGGTCTATGGGATGACTAGGGGATCTTTCGAGAGAGCTTACGCGACGGCGAAGAAGGAGTATCCATCAAGGTGCCACGACTGGATGCTCTTCTCGTGGTTCTCGAAGATGATCTCGACGAAGGTCCTGAAGGTGATGTTCATCACGTTGGGGGCCATCTTGATGGTCTTAGTTGCAGCCGTGGGTGCGACGGTGGTCGGGTCATCGGAGATGATGTTGTACTTGAAGTGCTTGTCACTGATTCCGTAGTACTCGGCGAGCTTGAGAGGGGTGGTGGGGTTGGTGTGGGACACGCCGTTGATGGCATACCTGAGCTTGCCACCATCCCTGGAGACCGAGTTGACGATCTTGATGGTGCGGGTGATGTTGATCTGGCCGTAGTGGTAGGATCCCTGGGGGTTAGGCCTGGCGGCGCTGGCAGTCAGGTTCCACCTGAAGGTGCGGAACTGGTTGAGGGACCAGGCCCAGCCTACGGGGGCGGGAGGGAGGACGGGGGAGGCGGGTCCCTTGCCGTTGGTGTAGCGGATGATCCCGGTGGTGGTGACCACCTGCTTGTTGAACCTGGTGGAGGCAACTATGTAGTAGTCCTTGGGGGCCTTGTTGGCGGTAACGAGGACGGAGAAGCACTGTCCGACGTGGATGTCAAGGGACTCGTAAACGTTCTGGACGACGTGGGAACCATCCATCTCGACGAGCTTCATCTGGTGGCCCTGGATCCTGAAGTTGAGGGAGGTCTTGAGGCCGACGTTGCAGACCCTGTACTTGTACGTCTTCCCGGGCTTCATGGTGAAGAGGGGCTTGACCTTGGCCTCCTTGCCGGACTTGCCGTTGATGAGGACACCGTCGGGCCTGTTGAGGCCGTGCCCGGCCTCAAGCTGAGCCTGGAGCGCCTTGTGGCCCTTGGAGTACCAGTCGTTGATGAGGACAGTGTACTCATCCTCGGGGTCGGGATACGGGACGGGGATCAACAGACGGCTGTTGATGCGGAGTCCTCCGAAACCGCCGGCCGCGCGGTGCATGGCGGTGGTAGGGTAGTAGAAGAAGCTGCCGATCTGGTCCTTGACCTGGAACTTGTAAGTATAGTTGGTGCCGGGGAGGATGGGGCACTGAGTGCCGAGGGTGCCGTCCTGCCACGAGTTCTTCCTCTGCTGGATACCGTTCCAGGTGAAGAGTAGGGGCTCGTCGAGGTTGTTGAAGACGTTGATGACGACGTTGTTGTTGGAGGTGGAGTTGATGTTGGGGCCGGGGAACTGCCCGTTGATAAGGATGGCCTGCTGGGGGACCCCGAGAGGGGCGATGGTCCCGTAGGTGACGTTCCAGGTGAAGAACAGGTAAGGGTCCTCCGCCCTCACGGAAACCGCCGCGGCTGCCGCGACCACGCACAGCAGCAGCAACGTAGCCTTACCCATCACTAAAAGAAAAATAAATAAAAAAAGAAGAAAAAAAATTATCCTAAAAGATTTATTATTATTTAAGGTGTATGGGATAGAAGAGAAGTTATTCTCTTCTTCTCAACACCTTTTGGCTTGAGTTTCAGGGGGAAGATGGAGGGGGCCAAGGGTGGGTTATATAAAGGGCAGGAGGGCTGGGTGGTTCTGCCTATTTTAGGACAATAAACCCTTCTTTGGTTTGAACATCTCTTCCGCAGGTTTCTCCCCTCCTGTCGTTGGTTCTCTTCTCAGATCCTCTACTTTTGCTCTCCCTCTCTCTCTGTGTGTGTTCAATGCGTGTCCTAATTACAAGGTTTGTTAACGCTCTTAATAAATTATTACAAAAATATCGGAAAAAATATTTTTCGAAATAAGTTGGGATACTTTTAAAATTTTTAAGATTATGCTTTAAAATTAGATATTATAATCAGATTTATAAAATACAACATTTAATTTTATGAATTAATGGTATTGTATTGATATACTTTCGGATATTATATTCTTTATACTATGTTCAAAATAAATATGAATTACTAAAATGTTATGATATATTCTTTCGTATACGTCACGCTGTTATGTAATTTTTTTTTAAAATAATAATGTTGTTTAGTAATAATTGACATAATAATCATTGGAATTTCCAAAAGTGTTGAGGACCAGTATTACTATAATGAAAATAGTAAAGTTTAACCAGCATTTAGCTTTATCATTAAATTATGTTGGCGGCAGGCGGATTCGGTGGCATCCGCATCAACAGCCGTTTGCTGATCCCAGTCCCAAAGGATGACTATACTGTTCTGATTGGAGACTGGTACTCCAAGTCTCAACTTTCGGATCCAGGATCACTCGATCAAGCTCGTGGAGCAGGAAGGCTCACACACCGTTCAAAACGATTACCAATCTCTCGACGTCCATGTTGGACAATGTTTTGGCATCCTCGTAACGGTCAATCAAGAACCCAAGGACTATTTCATGGTTGCATCGACTCGCTCTACTAAGACAGTGGTGACAGCCGCAGGATCATACGCTACACGAATGGGAAGGGCCCCGCTTCTCCTGAGCTTCCTCTGGCACCAGAAGGCTGGGCCTGGTCACTTAACCAGTTCCGGTCATTCCGATGGAACCTCACAGCAAGTGCCGCCAGACCTAATCCTCAGGGGTCAAACCATTATGGCCATATCAACATCACCTGGAGTATCAAGCTCGTGAACTCTGCCAGCAGGGATGAAGGAAAGCTGCGTTATGCAATTAACGGAGTTTCTCACAAGGATCCAGCCACGCCGCTAAAGCTTGCAGAATACTATGGGGTGGCTGACAAGGTGTGCAAGTACAACCTGATCTCTGACAATCCGCCCACAACAGTGGGAGATAAGGTGACCATTGCGCCTAACGTGCTGAACATTACCTACAAAACTTTTGTGGAGATCATCCTGGAAAACCACGAGAAGAGCATCCAGTAGTGGCAGCTTGACAGCTATTCCTTCTTCTTTGTCGCGTATGTATTGCAGCAACACACTTGTCCTCCAGCTTAAACTCAATTCACTTCACCCCTAATTCTCCAAAATGAATTAGCATGGAGCCAGGAAGGTGGTCTCCAGACCAGAGAAAGGACTACAACTTCCTCGACGCAGTCAGTACTCAGTAGGCATGCAGTCCAAGTATTCCCGAACTCATGGGCAGCCATAATGCTGACATTCGACAATGCCGGAATGTGGAACCTGAGGTCGGAGATGTTGGAGAGTAGTTACCTGGGCCAGCATTACATCAGCGTCAATACCCAAGCGCGATCTCTCCTGGACGAGTACAACATCCATGACAATGCACTGCTCTGCGGCATCGTTCAAGGGATGCCAAAACCAACTCCTTACACTACATGAGGACGCTGCAGCCGCTAGGTTCAAGGGATAGAAAGATGGGGGTAGATTGAAACAAAAGAACATGAAAACTGTTAAATCCCGCTCTCGCAGCAGAAAAAGAAGCTAGCTGATGAAGAGATTAGATGGATTTAGTCCTTCACTAATAGCAGTATACATGTTGAGAATTCAACTAGGAACATGAGATGCTTGTTGATATCAAATCACTTACCGGATACGATCTTCCGATAGAGATATTCCATCATCATACAGTCAATTACATGCCATCGGATCTCTCCATAGCATAGGCATAGAAGATAAACAAGCTAAAGTGATGAAAGTTATATATGTCTAGATCTAGACTATCCCCCCTATATTTAAAGAAACACATAACAAAGCTCGATTCAGGCTAGAAACTGCAGCTCCCCACATGATTATATCCATACGTGTGATCACTTACAGTGGGCATCGCTGAATCCATGTCTTACCTGCTTAGAATTTACAAGCAGCTGCGCCTATTCATCGACAACAGGGAAGGTCCTGAGTCTCTAATGTAAAGTGACCTGTTCTTCATGGTATAGATATAAGCCGAGGCCAAAGCGAGCGCACGCTCTGCAGAAGGCGATTTCTTCTGCGGCAGCTACTGGATCCCCAATATCCTTGCCATAATTGGCTGAGACAGTCCCGGTGGCTTCTCGATGTGCCTGCGGAACAAAAGGGGCGTGTGGGTACACAGAGATACGAAACATCAAAAGATCAAATAGTAAGCAAAATATGTATGTATACATGTCATTAGCATAATGAAACTGAGACTGCAATTGAAAGACAAAACACAGGGGATGCATGCCCGTCCGACCTACGTCTGAACAACGGAGAGGGGAAAAGAAGGAAAATTAGATACAATTGGTTAAACTTGACAAAGCTCTTCAGATCATTAGAAGAGAATGGATAACATAACCGGCATATGCAGAAAGCTCACAGGATTTCTCCACAAGGAAAGAACACTACCTCGTTCTATCTTTCGCCACACCAAATGCTACTAGAAACATGTGCAAAACTCGGTCAAATAACACACGGAAGAAACTGACGAATACAGATGACATCATAAAACACGAATGAGATTCAGCCTCCAAACTTCCTGGGAAAGGAATTCTGAGGACTAAAAAGCCTTCCACATGCTCAAAAGTACGCCTAAAATATCATTATAGAGTCTCACTAGCGCCTACGAACAGATAAATGAGTCTCACCTCTCCATCAGATCCTCGTATCGTGACCCTATATAGCACGCTGACACTCCCAGCATCAGAGTATATAACATCGCGGACTTCACCACACCATCCTACATCAAATTCAACAGGTTGAAATCAATATCCCCCCTTTGAAAGGATCGGATGTGAACTCAAATGACGTAACAGCGCATGCAAAAGATCAACAGCCTACGAAATGCCCATCACCAAAGTAATAAATGGCAATCAACACGTTAACGAACAAGAAAAGAAGAGAGATCAAACAGAAGGGAGGAAGGGAAAGCAAAACCAACCAGGGGCATAGAAGCTCATCATCCTGTTCGCGTGAAACCTATGGCCAGAAACCGCAGTCAGTGCGCCGATTCGGCCAAACACGAACCCGGGGAGAAATGAGGAGGAGGAGAAGAGTCGGAATCGGGAGGCGGAAAGACAAGGAAAGGAAAGAAAGTGAATGTTAGTTACCAGGGGAGGGAGTAGGGAGAGGAGGAGCGATCGTGATCGGGCCTAGGAACGAGAACGTCGTCGGGAATCCGCTTGTTGAGGTCACGGAGGATCTCGACGAGAGGGCGAGTGATGAAGGAGGAGTAGGAGGGAGAAGAGAAAGGCTCGTCGAGGGGGACGACGTAGTTGGCGTTGGGGACGGGGACGGGGACGGCGGAGGCGGCAGCCTTCTTGTTGCCGGGGAGGTCTCCGGCGCCGGAAGCGCGCGTAGTCAGACGGAGGGAGGGGCGTCGGAGGACTGAGGATGAGAGGAGGCTGGAGGAGGAGATCGCGGGTAGGGGAGCCGCCATTCAGGGAAGGAGACCACTCGACTCGGACGGAGTGTACAAGTGGTGGGAATAGAAAGCGACGACCAGTAAGTAGTAAACATCAGGATTATCTATTCCTTTTTCAAAGGTTAGTGGGTGGGGGATGTTAGATCACCTCGTCATCGCGGCATCTTGGCCCTGGATCATGCTGGAACCTGTTTGTCTCCTGTCAGTGGATATTTAATATGATCCCATCCCAGGGATTAAAGCAGGCAAGACCGTGAAAAAAATCTGAAGCGGAGGGGAGAGATTATATTTATACTATTCCGACCTTCTTCCGTAAAGTCAACTCCACATCTCTGCCAAGAAATTCAACATCTGCAGCATAGTCCTTCTGGAATTCTTCCTCCCTCAAATGATCCAACCGTTGTTGCCTCATCCTTTCTAACGCCATATCCAAGCCGCAAAACTCCTTGAAGACTTGAGCATCCGTGCTTCTTAGCAGCAGCAGATTCTTAACTGCAACGAGTGCCTGCAGCAAACCCTAGGCTCGTCAACACACCAACCAATGTTGAATAAATAAGTCCAGGTCATAGAATGGGATGAACAGAATTATTGCTTTATATCAGCTAAGGGATAAAAATAATGGATGTGAGTAACACTAATGGGACATCCAAAGAGACACAAGACAATTCGGATCCGAAAAGATAGACCTAAGCACAGAATAATCAGGCCATTCTGATGGAAGACTCGCCTTTTCTTGAACATCAAGATCACTACTGGATGACATCAGGTCGACCACAGACTTCAAAAATTTTCTATTTCTGAACAAAGGCAACTCTTCTTCGTTGGCAGCTTCTGACTGACATTCCGCCAGGTCACCCACGAGGAAAACAGCTTTCCTCTGCAGTCTGACATCTACGGTTGAATTGCTCAAAATATCCTGAAATCCCCAAACTTATGAATAAGAAGTAATCACCCACTTCTCTAACCATGGATCGTTTTTTCTTAAAGGAGTTTGACTGCAGTACCTGAATAATCAAGTCTCCAGCTTCGGCATAAAACAACTCCTGACCCGATAAATTGTTTCGAACTACTGCAGAGACAGCATGCAAGGCTTTAATGGCTTCTTCAACAAACTCTAACTTCACCATCATCATTAGCTTCGCCAAAGCTCCCAATTCTAAAACCTGAGCTTCACATCATGCCGACTTTCAATCGGTATAATAACAGTATTTTCAAAAGAATAGGTAAAAGAAAGAAGTCAAACTTATAAAAGATGTTACCTGCTTCTGAACTAGAGGATTGTTCTGACTCGCCTCCCCAATAACCCAAGCTGAAAGTTTCCTTAAATCTGATTCTGGGTGATCTAGCTCTCTAATAAGCACGGCAAGACCCCCGAGTTTGTTTAAATAAGTATGAAATACCCCAACCGTCACCACCGATAACTTCAAGGGAAAGTATATCAAACAATCCTGAAACATAACGCAAACAACCACCAGACAACTACAACCACCTTTCCTTTCTTCCCGCATATCAGAACACACACCATATTCATCTACAGCTTAGTCTTGCAGAGGTAATCATATGTATTCGTGCATACAATGCAATCGGTGACGTAAGAAAGAAATGAAAGAGTACCAAAGGAAAATCTAAGCAGGATTGAGAACAAAATCTGCATACCATTCACATTGTCTCTGGGCTCTACAAGAATCAATAGCTCTTGTAATGCACGCTGCCGATCTTCCAAGGACGAGGATGTATTATTTAGATCATCTATGGCAATTTGCATCAAGTGCGCATCGGATGGCATCTTCATTTTTTCCATCAGCTCCTATTTCAAATGACACCCAACTCAGAAATATTGAATAAAAAACTGTCTTAAGCGGCATATTTCCAAAACGCGACTTTACTCTGCTTGACGAAACAACTGAAGCTTCAAAATCTAAGGCACCAATACTTAAGCACAAAGCAACAGCCAGATGAAGCAGCTATCAAAAACTGACATTGCTCTGCCAGTTTCACCTGATTGATGGGGCAGAACAACAGAAGGACACAACTGGACGAAATAAATATCTTGATGCCACCAATTCCACCCTACTACTACACAAGAAAATGACAGGACTTCGATGAAGTTATAAGTGACATCTGGAAAGACGAAGACAACCTTCAATTCCATCTGGCGCTTCTTCAGTTCGCCGGAAGACATCATCTGTACGTCCTGCGCAGTCTCCTTCAACTTCGTGGGATCCGAATGACCTAAAGACAAAATGGAATTACATCGCAACGAGGAATGAACCGCAACCCTAATCAGCTACCACAATCATAGTAAACAACAAACTCCCGGAAAAAAACCATCCAAAAATCCAACCTATTGCCCACTGCCCAACATTCCGTCGAGGGAGGAGAACCCTCCGTCGATGTCATCGCCGTCGTCGAGGATCGCAGGTTCCTCCTTCCGCAACAGATCGGCCTCCTCCTTGGCTGTCGACGAGAAGAGTCCACGGAGGCCGCCGTCCTGTTCTCTTGCTCAGCAGCAGAGGAGACGACGGCGAGAACGAACATCAATAGCGACATAGCGCGGAGACACGCCATCGCGACAGAGATCAGCGGAGGTGAGTAGGAAGGGGAGCAGGGGAAGTGAAGTGAAAGGAAATGATGCGTGGTGATATGATAGAGCTGGAACGGAGCAGAAGTTGCTACGCTGCTGTGGAGGCTTCGTTGCGGCTGTCATGAAGGAGGGGGGAATAATAACGACTACCGGCCACTTAGTGAGTCGAGTAGTGTAGCGGGTTGGGCTAATATTAAGTAAGCCCAAATTACAGTAGGCCCGTATGGCGTCTGTTATGAGAATGCGGGTGGGGATTGGAGAGCGCAGTCGGTTAGTTTTTCCTGTGTGGAATCCCGAGGGGGGGACAGGGAAGTTGTTAGGAGGGAGGCTGTTAGGAGGTTGTGTGCTGTGTGTGTGGGCGGACAAGGTTTCGGTGGGTTATGCGGTGTGGCGGGGTGTGGTCGGAAACGTTCGGCGGCGGTTGTTTGTGGTAGTGTTTGACTCTGTTTCAGTGTTTCGGTGGAAGTCCAAGAGAATTCGCATCAAGGGTATCAGAGCTCGTAACTCCGGTAATCATGGCGGACACCAGATTACTCGAGTTGAAAAGGGATCAGGATGCGACCAACGAGTTAGTGGGAAGCTTGGTTGATCGGATGGAGGTGCTGACCC
The DNA here is from genome assembly GCA_029817715.1 of Melastoma dodecandrum. Classification (NCBI taxonomy): domain Eukaryota; kingdom Viridiplantae; phylum Streptophyta; class Magnoliopsida; order Myrtales; family Melastomataceae; genus Melastoma; species Melastoma dodecandrum. The sequence continues at coordinate 4,481,089 of JARUPY010000533.1, read as the reverse complement.
GGCAACTGAAGGAAATGCAGGTTCAAGTTGATTCCAAATGGGAGGCAGTACAGACACACCTGAGTTCACTGGAGAAGGTGGCGCAGGCGGGGAGAGAAGCTGAATCAAGAACGGGTATGGCTCGATCGGTCGCTACGAAGACGGAGTTAAATGAAACAGTGAACCTGCAAGTTGACAGAGCTCTCCACTATTCAATGCCCAAGGTGGAGTTCCCAGATTTTGACGGAACAAATTTGGACGACTGGATTTACAAGAGTAATCGGTTCTTTGAACTGGAGAAGGTACCGGAAGCACAAAAGGTTAAACTCGCATCCCTCTATATGTTTGGAGCTGCTCTACCGTGGCATTATACGTTTGTTAGGAATCGGAAAAATACAATGGTGTTGGAGTGGGATGAGTATGTATGGGCTATAACGCAACGGTTTGGTAAGGAGGTTTTTGAGGACCCAATGGGGAAGATGAAGAATTTAAAGCAGGAAGGTGAATTGGACAACATCTACTCTTACATGGAGGCGTTTGACAGCTGCCTGAGGAAAGTCCTGGAGAAAGCAGATTTACCCATGTCATTCCAGGTGAGTCTGTTTATCAACGGATTGAAGGAAGAGTATAGAAGTACGCTGTGGTTGTTGAAGCCGGTGGATTTGTTATCGGTGCAAGCTAATGCCCGAATTATTTGCCGGAATACACCACCCGAGGTCATTCCTAGAGGAGCAGGTAGATGGGAAAGAGGAAGTACTCGATCCATATTTCCTGCACAGGGAGGTATGCCTGCGGTTGGGAGGGGACCAGGTTCGAATTTCCAGAGAGGAGTCATGCCAGGACAAAACAGGAATTCATCAAACTTTGCAGGGACTACTATTGGTGGTAATAATATGCGGCCTCCGGAGATTAAAGGGCAACCAATGCAGGGGTTAAGAAGAAGATTAAGTCAAGAAGAAATCGAGGGAGCGACGACTCAAAGGATTATGCTTTGGTTGTAACGAACCATTCAATCGAAATCATAAATGTTCCAAGCGACAATTGTTCTCTCTGGTGGTGGAGGAATTAGAGGAAGAAGTTGAGAGTGAGGAGGAGCTAACGAATAGATTTGCCGCAGTAGAAGATGAGGGAATGAAAGTTACCTTGCACGCGCTGAATGGTGCCATTGGGGAAGGGGCTCAAACAATGAAACTCTGTGGGCAGTTTGGCAGACGTATACTACACGTCTTGGTGGATTCGGGAAGTACCCACAATTTCGTGGACGATAGTGTGGTTAAAGGCTTGCATTTTACAGCCGAAGTGATTCCACCTGTGCAAGTGTTGGTGGCGGATGGCAGGAAATTATGCAGTAATAGGATGCTGAAGCAGTTCGAATGGGAGATGCAGAGACACACATTCTCAGCTGATTTTTATGTGCTGTCATTACAGGGCTGCGAGATGATTTTGGGGGTAAAGTGGCTTACTCAGTTAGGGGACATCATCTGGAACTTCCAATCATCCCGGATGACTTTTGCTTGGGCAGGTAAGGAGGTTGTGTTACAGGGCAATTTGGGAGATTTGGTTGGCAGGAACTGTAAGTTGGTGCGGGGCAAGAATTTACTCAAATCCACAGTTCATCAGTTATCTGCTCTCATCTGGAATCCGGACCCCATCTCTTTACGACAGTTGGCAACAGAAGACTCATCAGGTTCAGCTGTGCAGTCGGTGCTGGAGGAATTCGTAGATGTATTCCAAGAGCCGCGAGGATTACCCCCTTTTAGAGGACACGATCATTCCATTATCTTGAAGGAGGGAGTGCAGGGGATTAACGTTCGACCGTATCGGTATTCTTCGGCTCAGAAGGATGCGATTGAACAGATGGTCTATGAGCTGTTGGAGTCTGGGGTCATACAGCCTAGTCGGAGCTCTTTCTCCTCTCCGGTTGTTCTAGTTAAGAAGAAGGACGGAACCTGGCGTATGTGCATCGATTATAGGCAATTGAATCAAAGCACCGTGAAGGATAAGTATCCTATACCTATTATCGAAGAATTACTGGACGAATTATATGGTTCGGTTGTTTTCTCCAAAATTGATCTACGGGCAGGCTATCACCAAATCAGGATGGTGCCGGAGGACGTCCATAAGACAGCCTTTCGCACGCATGACGGCCACTATGAGTTCGTCGTCATGCCTTTCGGCCTCACTAATGCCCCGTCTACTTTTCAGGGTCTCATGAACTCAATCTTTCGGCCCTTCTTGCGCAAGTTCGTATTAGTATTCTTTGACGACATATTGATATACAGTCCGAACCAGGAAAAGCATATGGAGCATCTCAGGCAAGCTTTGGCTATTTTGAGACAACACACTTTATTTGCCAAGAGATCGAAGTGTGTTTTCGGGTGCGAAAGGGTGGAGTATCTAGGCCACTACATTGACGGAAATGGAGTATCAACCGACCCAAAGAAAGTACAAGCAGTGAAGGAGTGGCCCATACCGGGTACTGTCAAACAACTACGGGGATTTTTGGGACTCAGCGGCTACTACAGGCGATTTATAAGGGGCTATGGTGTGATCAGCCGCCCACTCACGAACTTGCTGAAGAAAGATGCCTTCCAATGGGATTCGACAGCCCATGAAGCTTTTGAGGAGCTCAAGAGCCCATGAAGCTTTTGAGGAGCTCAAGAGCCCAGGAAGCTTTTGATGAGCTCAAGAGACTGTTAACTACAGCTCCAATCTTAGCCTTGCCTGATTTCTCTGCAGAATTCCTTGTCGAAACAGATGCCTACAGTCGGCATTGGGGCAGTTTTGATGCAGCGCAATCATCCCATTGCCTTTATCAGCAAGTCCTTGTCTGTTAAGCATCAAGCTCTATCGGTTTATGAGAAGGAGTTGCTCTCAATTGTCCATACGGTGAGTAAATGGCATCATTATTTGAGTGGCCGACACTTCCTCATTAAAACAGACCACAAGAGCCTCAAATTTCTTCTGGAACAACGCCTGCACACTGAAAGTCAATTTAAATGGTTAGCCAAGTTAATGGGGTATGATTACGAAATCGTTTATAAGCAGGACAAAGAGAATATAATAGCAAACGATCTATCTCGTGTGCATAGTTCGGAGTTGTTAACGATGGTGGTATAGGATTATAGTCCTACCTTGTTGGATGACATCAAAAGTACTTGGCAGAAGGATGAGCCATTCGGGCGTTTGAACGAAGGTCTGAAGGATGGCAGTGTAACTTCCTCTGTTTTTAAGTTGCACCAGGGTCTGTTGAAGAGAGGGTCTAAAGTTGTGGTGGGTGATGTTCAGGAGGTTCGACTGAAAATTATTCAGCTTTTTCATGGCAGCTCGGTCGGGGGACATTCAGGAGTTTTGGCTACCACGAAGAGGATCAATCGCTACTTCTTTTGGAGAGGGTTGGATAGGGATGTTAGGAATTATATCAGACAGTGTGATGTCTGCCTTCGTTGTAAATACGAGAATGTGGCAACACCAGGTCTTTTGCAGCCACTACCCATTCCATCTGGTATATGGCAAGAAATTTCTTTGGATTTCATAGAGGGTCTGCCTTGTTCGCTGGGTAAGGAAACAATCTTTGTGGTGGTGGACAGACTGACCAAATACGGTCATTTTATAGCTTTGTCTCACCCTTACTCTACTAAGACCGTAGCCCAAGCATTCCTTGATAATGTCTTTAAGCTGCACGGCTTACCTACGGTGGTGGTTAGTGACCGGGATGCTATCTTCCTCAGCCGCTTCTGGCAAGAGTTGTTCAAGCTTCAGGGAGTCGAATTGCATTTATCCACCGCTTACCACCCACAAACATATGGGCAGACGGAGGTAGTCAATCGGTGCTTGGAAACGTATTTGCGATGTATGTCCAGTGATCGCCCACAAGATTGGTGTAAGTGGCTCTCCTTGGCTGAATATTGGTATAACAGCACGTATCATTCATCCATTAAACTGTCCCCATTTGAGGCTCTATACGGCTATGCACCTCCACTGCATATTCCCTACTTCCCATCTGATACGGTTGCTGCAGAGGTGGATGCCGAGCTAAGAGATAAGGAATCGATGATACATCTATTGCGGTTCAATTTAGACCGCGCCCAGCATCGTATGAGACAGCTGGCGGACAAGCATCGCACGGAAAGGGAGTTCGCAATTGGTGACATGGTTTACGTGAAATTGCAGGCATACCGTCAAATGAGTGTGCAACGCAGGAGTAACCAGAAATTAGCCCCACTCTTTTATGGTCCTTTTCGGGTTGTTGATAAAATTGGCAAAGCTGCTTATAAGTTGGCCTTCCCTGCTGGCACTTCCATCCACCCAGTTTTCCATGTTTCTAAGTTGAGGGAAGGCGTGGCTGATCCTGCTCGAGTGTCATCAGTTTTACTTTCTTCTGTTACCTGTGGGGCACCTGTTCCCGTGGCCATCCTAGCGCGCACCATGGTTAAGCGGGGAAACCGGGCCGCCACCAAGGTTCTGGTGCAGTGGCAAAATCAGTCTGCAGAAGTTGCGACATGGGAGTTTTTATTTGATCTGGAGCGTCGCTACCCCGGTTGCACACTTGAGGACAAGTGTTCTTAAAGGGGGAGCACTTGATGCGTGGTGATATGATAGAGCTGGAGCGGAGCAGAAGTTGCTATGCTGCTGTGGAGGCTTCATTGCGGCTGTCATGAAGGAGGGGGGAATAATAACGACTAACGGCCACTTAGTGAGTCGAGTAGTGTAGCGTGTTGGGCTAATGTTAAGTAAGCCCAGATTACAGTAGGCCCGTATGGCGTCTGTTATGAGAACGCGGGAGGGGAGCGGAGAGCGCAGTCAGTTAGTTTTTCCTGTGTGGAATCCCGAGGAGGGGACAGGGAGGTTGTTAGGAGGGAGGCTGTTAGGAGGTTGTGTGCTGTGTGTGTGGGGGGACAAGGTTTCGGTGGGTTATGCGGTGTGGCGGGGTGTGGCCGGAAACGTTCGGCGGCGGTTGTTTGTGGTAGTGTTTGACTCTGTTTCAGTGTTTGGGTGGAAGTCCAAGAGAATTTGCATAAGGAAACGAAGGGAGACGGCGGTAGGCGGGCCGGTGAAGGCAAACCAAGAAGAAAGGAACGAGAAGTCAGTTGGCGGTACACGTCACGGCGGCCAATCAGGGCCGTTCATCACAGATCCAACGGCTACGAACGCCTTCCGAATTTTCTACTAGTCATAAGTTTAAACCTTTGATCAATTTTACGTCATAAACACAATATTTTTAATATTTAAGATTTATCGAACAAAATTGTATTTTGTGGCCTTGAAAATTTGTCATTGAACTGTTCTTTTGTAGCTGAAACTGATATTATTTTCAGAGAAAATGAAACCCATTTTCTGTAAACAAACATGGCCTAAGATTCTCCGTGCTGAGGTTGGCAAGGGGCAGGGGGGGGGTTCCCTCAGAAGAGCTTTTTCTTTCAACAACTGACGAACTCATTCAGACAAGGCTGAAACTTATTGTCTTTTGAAAACTCATATCAATCATCGGGAACACCCCTCCCCCCACCCTCAACCAAAACCCAGAACAGGAGACCCAAAACACATGATAAGAACCAAAAGAAGAGAAGAAGAGACGAGAGAGAGAAGCAAATCACGAGGGAGTGAGTAGCAGGAGACTAGACTTCGAAGTGTGGTGGTCATTTATATAAAATCTTAACCCTAGCCATATTACGGGCCTTAAATGCTTATTGGGCCTTAATGGGCTTTGATGATCGATGGGCTAATAAAGACCGACAGCCCGTGTCTGAGTTTGAAGCCTTTCGGACGTCCAACCTGCGACGAAGCCAAGCGAAGAGAGGAAGGGAAGGGGAGAGGAGAGGAGAGGACAACAATGGCGTGGAGGGGACAGCTGTCGAAGAGCATCAGGGAGCTGAGGTTCCTGTTCTGCCAATCCTCCCCAGAGAGCTCCCCCGCGAGGTCAGTTCTCGATGGTTGTCGATTGTGTTGGGGTGATCTCAGTGACTTTTAATTTTGGAGAAAAAGGGTTTGATTCTTGTTTGATGTCGTGGGATTTGAAAGGTCGTTCGTGGAGAAGAACTACAAGGAGTTGAAGTCCCTTAACCCCAAGCTCCCCATCTTGATCCGTGAGTGCCGCGGCACAGAGCCCCAGTTGTGGGCCAGATACGGTAATTCCCCTCCCCCTTCCAAACCCCCCCCCCCCCTTCCTTCATTGCCCCATGTCTATCCTCATCGTTTTTTCGATTCTTTTCGCATGCGGGTTTAGCACGGCGTGCGGAGATTCTGGGTTTTGGCGTGCCATGCTCAAACTGTTGCCAATGGATTTGATCTCTCTTCAGTTCTCTGGGCTTGATTGGTACTTAAGAGTTGGTGTTTCAGTTTTGTCCCGTCAGGCGGGACATGTGGTTATTACTGTCATTTTTCGTATAGCTATAGGTCTGCAGTCTATATCCGAGAATGTCGTTGACCTTACACGAGCCAGTTCTTCATCTTTAGATTTTTTCACGATAGCATTATCAGAGGTTCCGTTCATCTGATTCGTTTGTGATGGGAGGGAATATATCTACAAGGGCATGGCCATTTGTGTTACAGAGTGCGAACAAAGCTTTATTTGCAGAAAATTTGGCGAGTGGAAGAGGCATTACACGCATCTTGGTCATTTGACGAGTTTACATGGTTCGTATTGTTATTGATAAGGTTTACGGTCTGATAGGAACTCTGATGCCTTGCATAGAGAATAGAACAACCGTAAGGTGATGAGGCCTTTATCGTCGGACAGTTTTTCGGATTGCTTTGCTTTTGAGTTCTTTGTCTCGATGGATGGTATGCTGTTATTCTGTTCGAATGCTCTTGCCTATGGAACTGACCCGCGCAAGCCTCTCGTTTTCCAGACTTTGGCATCGAGAAGGGCATTCGACTGGAAGGGATGAGCGAGGAGCAGATAAATAACGCACTGAAGGACTTGGCGAAAGCGTAGCCTCTCGATAACGATTTCAACATATTGGTCCATTAGAAAGAATATCCCTTCATCCATTGTGCTTGCTATAGACTATCTTTACCCTGGTGTTCATTGGGCATTTGCCCGCCTTTCTGTCTTTTCTCAAATCGTATCGTCAATTCACGACGGAGAGAAGCTCGGATTCCAGCCAGTTTTTCGGGATTGTCTAACTCTCTCCGCTACTTCAAGTCTTGTTTGAACAGGGAACCCTGCTCTTGGTGTATGATATTCCTGAATAATATCAATCTACGTGACATCGACTCGAGGCGTGTCGCCGATGAACGTATTTCACGGTTCCATATCCAGCTTTGTTGTTCACGTCCGATGTTGCCGCTGCATCTCTCATACAAATATCCCCCTTGCCCAATGCTCTCAATATCATATAATGTACTGAAATGGTATCCCTTTCATCGACACACTCTCCCGGCAGAGGTCGCTGCGGCCTGCCCGCCGGTAAATCTTCCGCCGCCGGCAGTCCCCGGAGGCGGCGTCCTCTGCGAGATGGAATCAACTTCCCGCGCCCTGTGTGGAAAACCTCAGGCTTCACCGCGATCCACCAACCGCTTGACGAAATTACGCTTCCAGACACTTACTCGTGGAACAAACTCATACATCACCACCTCGTCCGCGGCGAGGTAAGGGATGCTGTCCTTACTTATAGGAGAATGCTGACTCTCGGGTTTTGTCCTGATAAGCACACGTTCCCTCGGACTATCTCCGCCTGTCGTCTCTTGGGGGACTTGTTGCTGGGGAGACAGGTACATTGCCTCGCGGTGAAACATGGGTTTCAGTTAGATCACTACGTTATTACTGCTTTAATCGAGATGTACGGTCGTCTGGATGGTTTGGATGCCGCGAGATCGGTTTTTGATAAGAACCCGCTTAAGAACTCCGTTTCATGGACGATATTGGCTAGGCTGTTGCTGGAGCAGAAGGAAGCTAGGTTGGTGGTCGATATGTTCTGTGAGATGGTGAATTCAGGGATGGAGTTTGATCCGATCGCTCTGGCTACGGCGATTGGTGCCTGTGGGAGGTTGAATTCATTGTACGAAGGGAGGAATGTTTATGAGGCTGTGCGGAGATGTGGTCTTGAATCAGACGTTTTGGTAAGTAATGCGCTGATAAGGATGTTCCTTGACTGCGGGAGTTCAGATGATGCTTGGAAGATTTTCGAACGGATGCCTACTAAAGATGTCATATCCTGGACGACGGTAATTCGTGGTTGTGTGAAGGAGGGTAGGTTTAGCGAGGGTCTGAAATTGTTTCGGATGATGGTTGGTGAAGGCTTAACTGTGGATTCTGTATCGGTTTCTTCTATATTGCCAGCTTGTGCAAGGATGACTGGGTGTAAGAATGGTAAGGAGATTCACGGACATCTGTTGAGAGGGGGGATTGATGTCAACATCAAGGTTCAAAATGCGATAGTGGATATGTATATGAAGTCGGGATGCGTGGAATACGCTGCGAGGCTTTTTACAGAGATGGAGAAGAAAGATGCTATTTCATGGACAATCATGATTTTGGGCTATAGCCTACATGGAAGAGGTAAACTCGCCATGGATATGTTCCACGAGATGGTTTCCTTGGACGTAGAAACAGATGACCAAACATATGCTGCCGTCCTCTATGCCTGCGCCACTGCTGGCTTGGCTGACAAAGGGAAATTGTACTTCCAGTGCATTCAGAAGCCTGGACTTGTTCATCAGATACAGATGGTCTCTCTCTTTTCTCTCGCGGGACTCTTTGATGAGGCGATTGCGTTCATTGAGGAATGGCGAATCCAAAGGCAACCAGAGGTTCTCAAGGCAATGCTGGAAGGATGCAGGATTCATCGGCACAGGAGACTCGGAAAGCATCTCGCCGAACAGCTCTGCGACATGGAACCCCTGAATCCCGATAACTACACTCTCCTGTCAAACTGGCACGCCCAAGCCAGAAACCGGGATGCAGCCGAGAAATACAAGGAAATGATCCCGGATATGGGATTGAAGCCTCAACGAGCATATAGTTGGATCGAGCACCGGAACAAAGTCCACGTGTTCGGGACGGGAGACACGTCGCACCCTCTTTCGGGAAGAATATACCGTGAATTGGAGGACTTGACGAGGAAGATGAGAGACGAGGGATACTCATGTGATGTGGATTTCAGCCTCCACGACGTGGATGAAGAGCGCGATCACGAGATAATTGGGCACAGCGAAATGCTGGCCGTCTCGTTTGGTCTCATAAGTGGTAAAGCAGGGGAAACCATACGTGTGACCAAGAACCACCACATCTGCCATAGCTGCCATGATGCATTGCGGGCATTCTCGAAGATTTTGCAGCGGGAAATCTTAGTCAAGGACCTCAACTTCTTCCACCATTTCAGAGACGGCCATTGCTCGTGCTTTAACCTCGGCTGAGGGCTTTCTACCTTTGTTCCGCAGTTAAGAGGATAGACATACGATGCTTAGAAATCAAGCTTTTGTTGAATAGAGATGGGAGGCTTTTGCCATTTTTCTTGGTGCAGCAGGTTATAAAAGGTTTTTTCTCAGAAAAATAAATTCTGTTTCCAAAACCCTGGAGTAAACGTAAGCAATAAAAAAGATTTTCTAAACCAACGATAAGAGCTCGGGGGAAAAGTTCCAAGGTAAGTCCTAAAAGTAGACCTAATTCACCGGTGACAAAAATGGCGAAAACGCAAATGAAAACCGTCCGTCTGGGTTGGGGAGAGTTTTCCAATCATGTTTCCCTCCTGGCGTTCCTCTTCCGTGGCACTGCGGCAGCCGTGGCGTCACCCTTTCCTTCGTCCTTATCGGCCTTGCCTTCTGAGGTCTCCGCTGCTGTTTCACTTCTCTTTGGAGCGGTGGTCACCTTTAAAAATTTTAAATTCAAAGAACGTTATTCATCGAGCCATAGCCAAACAAAAACCATTGTTAAACTAAGTCTATCATTGTAGATCAGTTCATACTTTGGCTGCCGGTTTCTTGCTGCCACCACTAAGAACTCTGAGGAAGGTGGTCAGGATTAAAATAACGATGGCAACCAACGCGCCAATGGTCATGTTGGGTTGCTCCTCTGCCTTCTCCAAAAGATCCTGAAAAAGGAAACAATGGCCGTTATTAGAACATTTTTCTAGTCTCCAAGCTAGAGAGAACCCGGCGCCTCCGCGAATACAAAATGCAAAGGGAGGACTTAGTGATTCATACCAAGATCTGAACCTTGTGAGGCTCCAAGAAAGGAATATCGGCTATCTTGTAGAGAACCTCGAAGACTTTCTTCTGAAAAGTTTAGCCCAGAAGACTCATTTAAGCATGTCCTAGTATTGTTGCCAAGTGAGAATGTAAATATGGGGAAATAATAGGTGTCAATCACTTACCTGAACCTCAGCAAGAAGGCCAGTGCTGCTGCTCTTTTCCTCCACCTTTTGTTTCTCCATTTCGGCATCGAATTTGGGTTTCCATGCCTTCTCCCGGGAGGACTCGGCAACCTTCTCATCGTCAGCAATCAACACATTGTCGAACAAGATTCCATCCTGCATTGTCCAGATCTCAATGCCAATGGCAGAGATGGGCTCAAAGTCTGGTTTTTCGAGCTCGAAATAAGCTGGATTTGGGATTTCCCGAGGCTTCCAGATGCCCTTATAGTTCGGGTTGTCGATGAGTGGTGCGTACCACTTTCCCTTGTATTCAGGATTCCTCTTCATAGGCCTCTTCCATTCACCACAACCAGGTCCAACCGCACAGTTGGGGTTCTCAATTTTGGGTGCCTCCCATTCTCCATCTTCTTCATCGTCCCAATCCTCGGGCTTAGTAGCTTCAGGATCTTCAATCTCCTCGGGCTCATCATCCAACCATCCTTCAGGCTTCTCGGCCTCCTCGTCTTCTATCTCCATGGGAGCTTCCTCATCCCAGTCATCAGGCTTAACAGCGTCGGGATCAGGGATCTTTGCTCTCTCATCCCAATCTTCAGGTTTCTTATCTTCAGGATCATGAATAGTCTTGGCAGGAATCAGTGGCGGGTCGAAGTCCTCTCCCGAAAGGAAGTTTGCCTTCTTCTTCTCCTCCCCATCGACCAATACCCTCAATTCATTATCAGGAGTCAAAATAGCAGTGTAGACATGAGAGAGTTTGTCGTAGGGGACAGTGGGAGGGTACTTGAGATGGTGCTCAACATACTCCCCGGTCTTCGGGTTCTTGTGGTTAAAGATGAAGTGCACTTTGTTCGTCACCCCACACTTATCAGGACCAAACATGATGGAGTAAGGAGACTTGTTGTCGAATTCATTGACCTTCCAACCAGCAGCCTGGGGGCGAAGGTACTTCAAATAAGCACCGCCACATTCAAGCCCATTCTGGAGACGAACCTCGTATTGTAGCACAACAGTCCCATCCTTGAGACTCACAGCCTCATCAAGCTCCTTGACAATGGCGTACTTCTTTGCCTTCTCACTCACAAGAAGACCATAGTCCTCGTGTCCCTCGCTTTTTGCATGCTTCCAAACACCTGAGAAAGGGAAATTCCAAAACAATATAGATATGGGAAGACTTAATTTCCAATGGCAACAGTAACAATAAACTACAATACACATGATCATATTTTGTAATTGATCTTGGAGAAAATTAATCATGCCAGACAATGGGCCAACTTTTTGCCAGCTGATCTCTCTGATGTCCATAAAATCCACAATCACATCAAACAATAATCGACATTCGCTCAAAGGAAAACATACTTCATGTAACATGAAATGGCTAAGCATATTCATCGGAGGTCTCACAACCAGACAACAGAAAAACACTCAGACAAACATGATCGTTCAATGTGACAAATTCAAAACGATAATTAAATCTTCTAGAACGTGAAACAGAAACGGAAGCTCAACAAAAAATCCAAATCACCAGGCATTTCATGCGCTTGAAACCACAGTAACTCGGAAAAATAAACAGATGAACAGGTAGGCCTTCACTAGAGAACTGAAACAAGGACCGCAGCAGAGCGTGTGCATACCTGTGTAGTCATCCTTCTGTGAAACAACCCACCGTCCGTTGAACGACTCGTCGAACGAATCGTAGAACACCTATCAGAACAACATCAACAAAAAAAAAAAAAGATCAGCCGCATCCAACCAGCGGAAGCAAAAAATTCAATACAGAAACGAATTAGATCTCGTGGAATCAATAAGAAAGTTACCGGATCGGAAGCGCGGATCCCCGAGACGACACAGAGAGCGACGAGCAGGAGAAGAGCCGCCGCAGCAGCAGCCACCCTAGGCTTCCGCCTCCCCTCCATCACGCACAGCAACCGACGAGTCAGCTTCCCTTCGATGGAACGAGACGGCGATACGGGGAAGGAGAGGGAGAGTGTCAGAGACAAGACAGATTCAATTCTGGCGGAAGGAAGGGAGGGCGGGCGCAGAGGGAGAGATTTTTGTGTAGCGTGGGGGCTAGGCGCCACGTCAGCGCAGCATTTCGTGTATTCAACCAATCGAGAATTGACACGTCATCTATGGGGACGTTATTCCCGGGGGGAGACAAATTTGAAAGGTTTGTACGGATGTACTTTTTGTTTTAAAAAAAATTCGTCAAAAATCGTTCGAAGAAATTACGAAAATACCGTCGATGGGGCGCGTTTGTGAAAATGATGGACAGGGGCGGGTTTTGTGAACCCGCCCCTCCATTACTTATAAAAAAAAATAGGGTTTTGAAGGGCGAGTTTTCAAAACCCCCTCTAGCTGAGTTGGTAAAAATAATTTTTAATTTACAAGTGGTCTTGGGTTCGATTCCTGTTAGGACGAAATTTTTTTTAATTTTTTGAAAAAACATTACTCAAAATTGTTGCTAAGAGGAATCGAACCCAAGACCTTTCGCAAATTAACGAAACACTTTGACCGACTAAGCTAGAGGGGGGTAATTTGTTTACTTGTGGACAGGGGCGGGTTTTCAAAACCCGCCCCCGAAACCCTCTTTTTTTTTTTTAAAGTGTTCGAGGGGCGTGTTTTAAAAACCGCCCTCTTTATTATTCGGGGGGCGCGTTTTCGACGGTATTCAGGTAATTTCTTAAATTCGGATCATTTTTTGTGAATTTTTTAAAAAATGAACCGTAATACCGTACAAAACTCACAAATTTGGTGCATCACAATATTGTCTATTTGTTTCCTGCCTTTCTTAAATAGTTCCATCTCCATCAATGGAGTAGGGGAGGAGACTGCTGGCCCCTCCAATGCTTGCCATGATGCAGGTTTTAATCGGATCAAGGAGAGATTAAGGAACTAACTCGGTACGAAAAACAATTATCATGCTCTTGCGCCTGCGGGTGGTGCTTGTTCAAGTAAGGTGCCGGGATCTGCGGTTTTTCTGTATTACCTTGCCACGCAGAATGGATGGTGATGAAAAAATGGTCGAATTTCTGTTCTCGGGAAAGGGGCTTGAACTGCAAAAAGGGTTCTAGCATGCGTTTCACCATGACATTCTCATCCTCCTGTATGTACGTGGTGCTGTCCGAAGTTCATCCTCGCGGGTGGTGCTTCTGGCATCCTTATCATCGACTGATGTGTCCAAAGATGATTAAGAAAATGTATAGTAGGATTGTATAAAGAGAGATTGCTCGCTGAGGACTTCCTTCTTAAAATCTGCATGGACATGGCAGAGTCTCTCCGCATCTTCCTGTGATTCTTGTAGAGTAGCCTCATCCCCAGCTGAACCTTTCGAGGTTAGGACCTAAAAAAGTTCCAGTCAGCATGAGATGAACCAAGGATGTGATGGAAGCAATATGCTCAGACATCACACGAACCTTAACAACACGAAGGATCTTAGGAATAGATGACGAGAAAAGGATCTGTCTCTGCAATCAGGAATAGGTGATGAGAATGACAGGAGCAACACGATAAGGTACGGTCAATGAAATCCGAGCTTTCCCGTAATGCATATTCAGCCCACAAACTAATCGCCGATCTGGTCGCACATGATGTTATGACCAGGACTCCACGTGATTCTGCTGGACGTTGTGCCACCATCTTCTTAGATTTATAACGAGATGAAAAATCGTTCCATCCTCCCAGTGCTTTCCTCTGACTGGATCCGAAGCATACCTAATTGCGAAACTCTTTGGAAATTAGCAAAGAAACTGGCACATTGTTCTGCTTCACGTATTCAGGCTTTCCTCGTTCACCTTTTATGTACTCACACTTCAGAAGAAAGTCTTTCCAATGAAACGTGATGCTTTGGTCCCTGGACTCGGCGCATCCCAGCATAACCATACCTTCCTCATCGTCTTGTCCCGCTGAATATCCCACAGCATGTCGGTTGAGCATTCCAATTACCCTGCACAGTATCGCTTCTATGTGGAAAATGGGAACAGAGAAACCCTCCATGTCGAAGGGATCGATCATCCTCTATCTGATCAGCATATCATCCGTCAAAAGTACCACGCGAACTCTGTGCCCTGTCTGCACCATAGTTGCCTTCGCATCTCAGAGGCCTAAAGTTGGCCGGATGCTTCACGCTCCATTGGCTATCAGAGGAGCTTATACTGAACCGGCACGAAGAATAATTGATCCAGAAGCTTTGTACAACAGCTTAGTCACCGTTTTCCAGTCAGCAGGTAGATTCGCAACAGTAAACTGTCGTTGTCTAGTTTCGGTGATAACATCGTTTTACTTCGAAAAAAAAAACTTAAGCATTCCGTCAAACGGAAATGGCGCCCATCGAACCGGAGTCGCTGTTAACTGCACAATCCTCAGAAGTTCGTTGGATTAATATCACGTGTCGACCTCAACTTCGGGAGCCCTCTGATTCCACCATCTGATCGAAATGCTCAGTCCATATCAGACAAGGACACCAAACGAACATCAGCCTCAACGGGAAGGTCGTCGCAGATGATCTCCCTGGGGTCCATGGCGGCGTCTTGTTGGCTGGAAGTGCCCGACTAAAATTTTTTCCGAAAAGTTTAGGAACAAATATCGATTTATCGCAAAAATTCGAAAAATTTCTTTTATGCCACAACTTTTTGTAGATTTTTTTTCCGAAATTTTAAAATATTACTTTTATAATTTTAAATCATTATAATATAATTTTAATATCATTTCTCTCGTTAATATCCAATTTTGTTTGAATGAAAAATAATATTGAAGTAACATTTAACTCAAAATGTTGAGACACGGTAAGACCAAAATATATAATATAAAAGAAATATTTTTATGAAAAAGAAAATTGAGAAGAAAAGTCGCGTCAGATATTTTGTGAAATTTTTTATTTATAAACAAAACAACACTCGTATTTTTTAATAAAAGTCTTTACATTTTTTATTTACGTTAGGAAAGGAAATATCAGAATTCATAAAGGAACAAAAGCCGAAGGCGAAGACAATCAATTCGAACGTGGGACAGCAGGACAGGATGGACAACGCAAGACAAGACAGCATCTATCGTAAGGTCATGTTAGAATTTTGAAGGCCACAGCCGCCCGCCGCATGCAGACAGACAGCAAACTCCCCCTCCGATTGTTTCGTTTCAGTTTAGTTTTAGTTTTTAGCTTTTTAAGGTTCCTGTAAGAAAAAAAAAAAAATCCTCCGATTCTGTCGTTCCCAAAATCTCCACCCCCCGCCTTGCCTTGCCTTTCCTTCCAATTTTTCTTTTCTGTGCTTCGCTGTGCTTTCAGCCAAAAGCAGCATTCGCAACCTTTAATCCATAAAAAAATAAATAATAGCAATAATAACATTAACTGTTATTCAGGAAAAGGAAGAGAGGAAGGCCAGGGATCGCCGCGGCCGAAACTCCGGCATTGTCCGTCCACTCTTTTCCTTCACCCGAGGGGCGCCGGTCCCACGACTCACGTCGGTGGGGGCTCGCCTCTTTCTTGTTCCGTCTGTGTTGCGTTTCGGGGAGAGGGAATGAGGATGTTACTGTTGCTGATGAATGTTTCTGTTTCTCCATTTCACAGATCGGGCGAGGAGGTGACGCGGTAATGCAAGGTCGGTTGTGGGAGAATCATCGTGAGATTGGTTGAGATAGGAGGAGGACAAGGAGGAGGAGGAGGGGTGGGAATGTCGGGGAGGAGGAAGATGTATGCGGCCGCAGGGGGTCCCCTGCCCACTTCTGTTTCGAATATTGATAGGAAGGTCGTGGATTCCAACAAACGTCCCTTGCGCGTATATCATGTCTGGAAAGGAAACAATGTGAGCGATTACTCTGTCTCTTCCTTTACCTTTCACTGCTGGGATTTTTATGGTTTCTGGTATTTGCTCGCGTTCGATTTGAGTCGAATCTGGGACTCTGCATCGTGTTGTCGATGTTTATCGGGGGACTTTTTCCTTCATTGGATCGAACATAATTGATGATTTGATCATGTTCAACAAGAACGAAATGGAACGCTTCCTGTATCGATAGAGGTACCCTGATATCAGTTTCATCGGTCACAATTCGTCAGACACGTGTTGTCGAATTTGGCTCCGGGCTCGACACTATCATATCTAATTATTGCTGGAACCGAGGACCGAGCTGCATAGGTCATTACAGTCGATTTTTTGCCGAGTCGTTTGAAGAACGTCGAATTATTTTGTGTAGATCGACCTTATGCACTTAATTGACTGTTGTCATTAGACATGTTGTAGAGATTCTGCTGCGGAGGTAGAGTTATGTTCGGTCCGGATGCGAGGTCTCTATTCTTGACGGCCTTCTTGATACTCGCTCCGGTGGTACTATTTTGCACGTTCATATCGGAGGGACTCATTCGGGAATTCGGTCTTCGCAACGGCATTATGATCGTAGCTATATCCATCGCCATCACAGCTTTGGTGAGTCCACCTATTCGCTCTCGCTCTCATATAGCTGGCTGGGCGTGCATTTTGGATCACCCGGGAGTTACTGCATTTACTCGTTCAATGCCTATTCTTTGCAGATTGTCATTCTTCTCCTCCTTACGTCAGGGAGTGATCCCGGCATAATTCCTCGAAATGAACACCCTCCGGAACCCGATGACGACACCGATTGCTCCAATGTGTCTGTGATATGGCCGGGGAGTAGGAGTGGTCCTCCTATGTTGCCGCCTACTAAGGATGCCACGGTAAACGGAATCGTGGTAAAAGTCAAGTACTGCCAGACATGCATGCTGTATCGTCCACCCCGTTGCTCCCACTGCTCGATCTGCAATAACTGTGTCGAACGATTCGACCACCATTGTCCATGGGTTGGACAGTGCATTGGGAAGGTACAGACACCCGGCTCTGTTGATTCTTGGATTTACTTCACAACTGAGGCTTATGACTGTTTTTTCCGTTTTGTTCGTCCTGCAGAGGAACTACAGATTCTTTTTCATGTTCATTTTATTGACAACGTTGCTCTGCCTCTACGTATTTGCCTTCTGCTGGGTTAACATCAGCTGGATGATGCACAGTTTTGACTATGGCCTCGGAAAGGCGCTTATGAGGTCTCCCATATCGGGAATCCTCATACTGTATACATTCATCGCAGCTTGGTTCGTCGGAGGACTCACGGCCTTTCACTTTTATCTTATCTTGTCCAATCAGGTTTGTCCCTTTACAACTTCTCTCCAATAGGTACCCTTCTCCTCTCCGTCGAGTTCTTTCCTGACACTTATCACTTGTGCAGACTACTTACGAGAATTGCCGGTATCGATACGATGGCAAGATGAATCCCCACAACCGGGGTTGTGCTCGAAACTTTGCGGAAGTGCTACTCTCCAAAATTCCTGCCTCAAAGAATAATTTCAGGGAAAAGATCAACATGGACCAATCTTCAGAGTACAACCCTTCTATGTCACTAGGGCACTCGACGAACTCCTTGACACCGAAAGTGAGCTACGACGTAGAGTCAGGGAAACGGCAGGCTGTTGCTGCCGAGGATTTGGAGGAAATAAGAAGCCAGATCGACAGTGTCCGTGGACTCGAGAGATGCAGCATTGAACCACCACATGCAAACTGGGACAAGAGTGAAAACTGGGAGATCAACCCAGACATCAAAGGACTAGCCGCGGAGCTCGGAATGCAATATGGTGCTCCGGACGGGCAAAAACCTCATGAGGAACCATAAACACCGCGCCTCAGTTATCGACATTGGGAATATAGGCCAATGTTCGGGTTCTTGACCGTTCTCTGTTCTTATTCATTGACAAAATCTTCAAATTTGTTACCTTGAACTAGAAATAGAATTTTGTAGCTACTGATAGTTTTACAGTTCCAACGAGACCTCCCATTATGTAAATACCCGCAATGCCGACCGTGTTTCGCTTCGCACCAATTTTTGTCGGCTTTTAGTACACGACCTTTTGCCGGATTTTAGTACAAGTAGCCCACACCCCAATGATTTCCAAAGAGCTCCTCCCCTGCCAGCACGAAGAGCAAGCCCAAAACGGAAGGCATGAAGCCTCAACCTCCATTGCTGGCCACCACAATGCGGGCCAATTCAAGTCCCTCGGCAACAATTTCAAGCAAAGAACACTACCCAACTATAAACAAATCACCGACGGATTAACATAAATAATTCACTGTCCAAGGATAGACTCCTGGAATTAAGATATCCAGTGCAGTTCCATTATTCATAGCTCAAACAATGCGAGGCAGCAGATGTAACATCTACCGGCAAAGCTAAAGGTATTATGCAAAGCCGACACAGAGAAGAACAGGTAGCCGCAGTCGGTGGCTCCAGAAAGCAAACATACATTAGCAGCCAAATTATACCTCACCCGACCAGTAATTTATTCTCCTCCAAGAAGCTATAGGTGGGTACCTCCAAATTGTATGGTGCTGGCCCCTTTCTGATCCTACCAGAAATGTCATAATGTGATCCATGGCACGGGCAGAACCAGCCGCCGAAATCACCAGCATTTGGCAGAGGGATACATCCCAGATGAGTGCACACACCGATGACAATAAGCCATTCGGGATTCTTAACCCTCACGGAGTCTTCCTGGGGGTCACGGAGGGATGTCAAGTCGACACTATTGGCTAACTTGATATCATCCTCCGTCCGACGCCTGATGAAAACCGGTTTACCACGCCACTTGACAGTGACAGTGGTTCCGGGCTCAATGGATGACAGGTCAACCTCAAGGGATGCAAGGGCAAGGACATCCTTGCTCGCTGACATGCTTAGCACAAATTTGAGGACCAAAAGGCGAACCAAGGAAGCATATACGAATCTGCCACCAGTCAGGGCAAAATACGCAAACGCACGCTTGCTGGGATCCCCAGGAGGAAAGCGCTCGTGGTTGTATTCATCATACACAATTTTTGAGGTTGGATTCTTTATGGCTGCTACAGTGGCCGGAAGGTCAGAGATCAGACCTGTTTCCTGTCCCGGCGTCACAGCTCCCGACGAGAACCCTGAGACAGCAAAAATATAGGATGAGAACAATAAAGCAAACTACTGAACTCAGAAAATGCTTGACAGTGTACCATGGGCCCATCCTATCCTCATTCCCTGTTAACACACCTCCCTGTAGCTTTCTTCCAGTCTAGACCCAGAAGTTGCTGAATGGGAAAACATAGAATGGAAGGATGTAGGAACTACTTATTTATGCTTCTCATTTTACTGGGATCCCAGGGAAAGGAATGCCGAGAGCAAGCAACTTTAGGTGACCCTTTTCAGGGCGGGTATGAAGTTCCCTAGTATAAGCACAATGAATAAAACCCCAACCAAAAGCTATCACACACATGAGCATGACAGTCGGCCGTTACAGAATCAAAATATCCATCAAAGGACTGCTTTTGAGGGACAAGACGAGCTTGTACCAGGTCCTCACCGATTTCAATATCTCATTAACTAAAAAAATTTAGTGAGCGGCGCCAAATCTTTCTAACATTCCCAAACATCACCAAGAAACCCACCTCAGCAATCACAACTCCATCAATTAACAACGAAACACCTTGATCGATCACAACGATTCAATCAATCAAAAAACAACAAGAAAAACCTCCCGGACAACAAGGCACGACGATACATCCCAATACGGCTGAAAAATCTGATCGGTTCGCCCCAGGAGACCATACCGGCAAACAAGACAACCCAAGAAACATTCCGTCATCTTCCAACAGAACCAAAATCGAAAACATTATTCCATCAAATCAAGACTGGAATCGAAAAAAACCAAAAAGGCACGATACCCCTGAAAGAAAACGGCGGGGAGGACGAATCGGAGGGGGCGACGAGGTCGCGGCCGAGGGGGACGAAGGCGGAGGATGAGGCAGGAGGGGGCAACTTCCATGAGTAGGAAGAGAGTCTCCTCCCGGCGAGGCGAAGCATCGTGGATCCGATGGGCTCCGATTCGGTGGGAGAGAGAATGGAGGATTTCCGTTTTAGGGTTCGGAAAGACGAAGACTGGAAGGCGAATATGTGGTGGAATGGCTGATTTACAAAAATAATTAGTATAATAAAAAATATATTTCACACATGAAACCGTCAAACGCCCTAACTCATTCGGTAGAGCGCACTGCTTCCAACCATGTGGTCACGTGTTCGACTCCCGCATTCGGACAATTAATTTTTGGATCTTCTCTAAGTCTAAAATTAATTAATTTTGTGTTGTGCCTTAAATATTAATTCCGTTGAATTTACCATGAATGTTAATTATGTGGGAAACATTTTGGGTTCAAAGGGATTCTTTTTCCATCTTTTTTTTTTTAAATTATGGTGTCTAAGTCTCTAAGCCTAAATTGTTAATTACTTCATTAATTTTTTTTAGGGGGGGGGGGGGTTGGTTTTGTACAACTCTAAATTTTCTTCTTCGCCATTAATTAATTTCACCTAAAAATGAACATGAATTACGTCAGATCCTCTTTTGGTATACAAAATCCCTCTTATAATGTATTAATAAAAATCCAAGCCCCATTAATTTTTTCCCCACACTAAAATCATGGTAAAAAAAAAATGAAAACACGCAATTAATACCCCCCCCCCCCAAGAGTCTTCCGACAGCCTTTTCTCGCCCCCCTGAAAGGAAAATGGAAATAAAACCAGGACACACGGATTGGTAAAATTATTATTTTCTGATGTTGGTCTCGGATGAAGTTACCCAATTTTACTTCCATAATAATGATAATATTCCGTTTATTTATCATCACATTATTAACGTGTCTGTGATTTATTTGAAAATAATTATCCGATCTTACATAACACGACTGTTTTATAACAGCCCCAATCGATGCTAGTCACGTGATTTAAAAAATAATAATTTATATTACTTGATAAATGAAATTGTGTGAACTTATCATTAATTATTACACACTTACATGTGAAGTTGGTGAGTATTTTTTTTTTTAATTTCAAACGAGAGGGGGATGCACCCGCCTGAGTCTGGCCACGTCATCACCCTCAAACATCAGCCCCCCAGCACTCTCGGTTATAAATTAAACTTCCCCTCCCCCTTCAACTTCCATCATACCTCCCTACCCTCACAGTACTCCCTACCTTCCTTTCTTCCTCGCTCCCTCGTTGGCCCTTCTCCCCTTCCCTTCTCCTCCCATGGCCCCCGCCCGCGAGCTCCCCTGCGACGCCGACGGCAACTGCATGATCTGCGGGCAGAAGGCTCCTCCCAAGGAGACCGTCTCCTGCACCACCTGTGCCACCCCCTGGCATGTCTCCTGCCTCCCCCAACTGTCCCGTCCCGAGTCCGTGGTCGCCGCCACTCCGTGGCAGTGCCCGGACTGCTCCGGAATGGGCCGTGATGGAGGCGGTGTGAATGTCGTTGTTTCGGCCGCTGTTGGCGGGGGTAGTCTCGTCGCGGCAGTGAGGGAGATCGAGAGTGATGATCGGCTTACCGAGAAGGAGAAGGCGAAGAAGCGGCAGGAGCTGTTGAGTGGTCGCCCCTCGGGGGACGGGGTTGCCGCAGGGGACTCCCGTGAGGGTAGTAGGGAGAAGGAGAAGTGGAGCGAAGTCATGGAGATCTTTGATGGGACCATTAACTGTTCGTTCTGTATGCAGTTACCGGAACGCCCCATCACGGTGAGGCTCTCTTGCCGTCGGGATTTTCTCCATGGGCACAGTGGCGCCGGATTATCGCTTCCTTTCTCCGTTATCGGTTATTCTTATGCTTGTGGATTATAGTAGTTGGAAAGATGCGGCAGTGTGCGAAAAGGTTACGAATCCGACGGGGTTTCAGGGGAACTTATTCATTGAATCCTCAGTAAAAGAGGCGGATGCTTTTCTTGTAGATTACGTATGACGCGTAATTGCTTGTCTGCTTATCGTATTTCTCCATCCGTTAAATAGTTCCGATGCTTCAGCAGAGCATCGTCTTTTTTTCCCCAAACCCGAAGCATTCCATTGTTGCCTCGGGGCTTTCGTCGGTTTTCGTTTATGTTGATTCAGTTTTGCTGATCCAGTGGTTTCCTTTCTCTCCCTGCTTCGATGATTGGAGGTAAAATGATGGCATCCTGGTGGTTGAAGGGTCTTGAGTTTTGGCGCTTTAATCATTTTGCCACAACGAGCTTTTGTGTTGCTATATGCGGCACGATTTTGCGCGCGAACTGTTGAACCTAAATGATTTTGATTCATGATTTGGTCGGGGGTTTGTGCTTACAGATGTTAATGATTAGGGCTTCTGACGATTACAAATTCTTTAAGTAATTACCATATGAAGAGCAGGTGGTCGCGATCATCTTTATGGTTAGAAGGAGCTGATCTTCGAGTTCAATAAGTAATTTTTTGTCGTAATCGGGTTTTCCTTTTGCAGACTCCGTGCGGGCATAACTTCTGCTTGAAGTGCTTCCAGAAATGGATAAGGCAAGGCAAGCGCACGTGCGTGAACTGCAGGAAGACAATTCCTCGCCAAATGGTGAACCGGCCTCGCATCAACTCAGTGCTTGTCAGTGCCATAAGGATGGCGAAGGTGGCAAGATCAAACACTACCTCGGCGGTCAGAAAAACCTACCATTTTGTGCATAACCAGAATAGGCCCGATAAGGCTTTTACGACTGATAGGGCTAAAAAGCCAGGGAACGCCAATGCCTGCAGTGGAAAGATATTTGTGACTGTGCCTCGTGACCATTTCGGGCCAATTCTTGCTGAGAATGATCCCGAAAGAAATCAAGGGGTGTTGGTTGGGGAATCATGGGCGAATAGATTGGAGTGCAGGCAATGGGGCATTCACTTTCCGCATGTGGCTGGGATTTCTGGACAGTCCGCAGATGGCGCACAGTCGGTAACACTTTCTGGAGGTTATCAAGATGATGAGGACCATGGTGACTGGTTCCTTTACACAGGAAGGTGAGGAAATTATTTGTAATCACGACGATAGCTAGGATGATGAGCTGGTTCTTCGCATGTTTTCTTGTTCATATCTGTGATTGGGACATGGAGAATCCTTTGTTGTCACGAGAGTATGATAAGAGTGAAATGACTCGTAGTTTTTTTCTGATGAGAGTTGTTTATTTGCAGTGGCGGGAGAGATCTCTCGGGAAACAAAAGAACAAACAAGAAACAGTCATCCGATCAGAGGTTTGAAAAGACGAATGCGGCTTTACGGGTTAGCTGCATGAAAGGTTACCCAGTCCGAGTTGTGAGGTGAGCTACTTTGGTTCTCATTTTGGAGCTCTCCTGTTTCAGTAATAGTAATGTTCTAGCTTAGCAGTATAAGTGCACGGTGATCGGTTACCAAAATTAATGGAAGTGAACTGTTTCTAGGTTTGTTTCGACGGTTCACTGGATTAGGCGTCGTTAAACAGTAACATAAGCCGGCAATTTATAGACAGTGGTTGCGACTGAAAGTGCAATTCCCTTCTTTTTCAAACTTCCCTAGTGGAGTTATAAGACTTGCCGTAGAATCAGATGAGCTGCCTCGGATTAATTACTTTGAGACTAGACTTTCTTCCTTAACCTCCGACGGATTACCGGATTTCATTCCTTTACTGCCCATTCAGGAAAATATCGTGTTTATTTGTTTCTCAACGTGTTATTATCGTCCTTTATTTTGCTGCTCATGCTTTTACCAGGTCTCACAAGGAGAAAAGATCTCCGTATGCACCCGAAAGAGGCCTCCGTTATGATGGTATCTACAGGATAGAGAAATGCTGGCGCAAGGAAGGAATCCAAGTAAGGATGGGGACATTGTCCCGTTTCGCAAGCATTCTTTTAGTTGGCTAGTTTTGTTAATTGTTTTACCTGGCTGTTATTATGTGCTAGGGCTTCCTGATGTGCAGATACCTTTTCGTGCGGTGTGACAATGATGCTGCTCCTTGGGTGAGGTAACGTTGTTTCGCTGCTCTGTTCTCCTTCTCTTCCTCTTCTAAGATCAATAGTTGACTGAGGCAGGGTGTGTTATAATAATCTGCAGCGAAGAGCATGGAGATCGACCCAGGCCTCTGCCAGTCATCAAAGAGCTTGACGAGGCAGTTGATCTTACAGAAAGAAAGGGTCCTCCTTCTTGGGACTATGAAGTAAGAATCCGTTATTCGTTTAGACTTTTCAGCTCGGCTTTGTGACCTTTTTATCTGTTGATTGAACAAAAGGGAATCCATGTTATTAGGTTGAAAAGGAATGTTGGACATGGGTGAAGCCTCCTCCGATCAGCAAGAAGCCTTTACAGGATGTTGCAACAGGGAAGATTGTTTCTAGACCTAAGAGGAACGCGCACCTCTCGCTGAAGCAAAAGCTTCTGAAAGGTGGAATCGAGTGCTTTCGTTTTTTCGTTATTTTCAGTCTTAATAACGTATTAACTACTATGTGGTTCCCACAGTTTAATGTTTTTCTTTTCCTTTTTTGGGAGACAGAGTTCAACTGCAGCGTCTGCCGGAATATCCTGACGCTGCCACTAACGACACCTTGCGGTCACAACTTCTGTAAGGCCTGCTTGGAAGGAGTGTTCGCAGGGAAAAGTATCATGAGAGAAAGAGGCCAAGGCGGCAGGACCCTGCGTGCTCGGAGGAATGTGATGAAGTGTCCCTCCTGCCCGTGCGACATTGCTGAGTTCCTACAGAACCCACAGGTAACTTAAAATCTTTATACACACAATATCATGGAACAATTAAACCTAGCGTCCTTAAAACCGAATCCGCCCGACAGGTGAATAGGGAGCTGACAGGCGTGATAGAGTCGCTCAAGAGTAAGATCGAAGAGGAGGAGAATAAAGTATCTGGAGGAGATGCTGATGCCGATGCCAATGCCAATGCCAATGCCGGTGCAGATGCCAATGCAGACGACGAGAACCTGGAGGAGGATGACGAAGAGGAAGATGATGAATCGGACGACGAAGAGGGAGATGATGAACTGGAGGAGGAAGAGGAGCTGTCGGAGGAAATTCTGGAAACGGGGGAGGATCCGCCTTCCAAGCGAAAGAAGTCCAACCCCGGAGAGGAGAAAGAAGAAGAGGCTGAGGTTGAGGTCGTGGCCATGGCCGTGACAAAAGAGGATATATGAGCACAGACGCATTTCAGGGGGTGTGGTCTTCGTTTCATCATCATATCATGTTAAGGAAAAACAATCGGTCATTTTATGGGTCGGATTCTTCTTTTGATTTCTAAGAACTTTGTTCGATTGGGTCGAAAGCCGTAGGAGATGTGTGTTCGCAAAAATCATATTATGTAGGGAAGTGAAGTGTTTGTGCTTCGGCCCAACTCTGCATTTGTCATTGGTTCCTTTTAGGGCTCCTTCTTCTTCTTAACCTCCACAACTATTTTACAATCTCGTGATCAGAAGGTCGGTCCAATAAAAAAATAATAATTTAATTCGTGCCTAATTTATATATATTTTTCCCCACGCCCCTGTGAGTGAATCCATTTTGGGATCAACGATGTTCGTACCCAAAAATTCAGTGTACACCGAAGATTAGCATTACCCGGTCACGCCTTGGTTAGAGATCCAAATCACGAACCGTGGGCTTAATATCTCCCTTCTATTATTATTATTATTATTATAAAGGAAATAATAGGTATTCAGACAACGAGTCAACCGACGTCCCATTCCATCATGTCCCATCAAAAAAATTTAAAAGTCCAAATGCAAGGCCTGACAGATATTCAGTTTTCGTTTGTCAAAGATTTTGAACTGAGAAGTAGATTTCCTTGAGAGAGGTGCTGTTTTGTCGAGTTTTGAAAATTATATTAATAAGCCAATTTAATATTATTCGCCAAACTCATTAATATTTTATTTACACTAACTACGCTCGTAATACGAACCCTAAAGAAATGAAACTCTGTGTGGTGGTCGAGAAAGAAGTAATGACAAATCTGGGAAACGTTGACACAGATTTACGGGGGAGGTGTGGGTGGAATCGTGACGTGTTTATTTTGGGGTTTGGGGAACAGGTAATGAAGAAGAAATTTGATGAGAAATCGCGACTACATACTTCGACTCGAGGCAAATCGAGGTGGAGTTACTTTTGAGTTTGGAACCCAAAAGGCCATTGGTATCCCTCGAATTAATATGATACTAGTTGGCCTAGTCGATATCGAATCAAGAGGAGCTATCGAAATGTGGACTACCTTGATGATATTGAAGAGGTCGAGTTGAGTATTCAACTAAAAAATATAGGAAATTCGCCTCGAGCTCAAAAAGCCTAAAACCAATGCGAGTTTTTCGATTGTGGGTTTCGGCTTCAATAGAAGCCAAAAGAGTGGGAACGTACACGTGAAGGAAGAAATTATCTTTACATCAAAGGGGACTCTCCATTCATTAGAGAAGCTCAAACTTCCTTCTTGCATACGTGTGTTGCCGTAGTAATCTTTTAAATCCGGTCTCAACGGGGATAAAAAAAGCAATAATGACCGCGTCCTATAGGGATTATGGAATCAAAAGACTTCCTTAATTTGTGAAATTGAATTTGAATTCAGTGGAATTCTCACGTATAGTTATAGTAAACAAGGGGTCTTCTGGTTTTCGTCAACTCGATAAGACAATAGATCATCTCGAGATCAAGAGTACGAGGACCATATCGAGAATAGGAGGACGATGTCCGTCCCGAGGTCAACTTCCATTCGCTCAAGGGAACTCGAAAGCGCTCAAAATCGAGATTTGTTGACGGACGGCCCAACCAACGTTAGGCCTAGTTGTTTTAGTTTATAACTTTTGGACTTTGTTTTAATTATTGTTTGCTTTTTCTATTTTGAACCTAATTGAGATTTAGGGTTAGCCCGGTCTTTTATAAATAGGTCTCTTGTGTTTAGGTTTAAATAAAACCTTTTGAACTTTTTACCTATATTTGGCAACCGTCAAGTTCTTGCATGAATTTTACGTAACTTCTCTTATCGCTTGGTGGATTCCAGGCGTAGCGAGTTTTTATCCAAGCGTACCCATAATCGGTGGCATTTCTGTATCCGATTATGTGGCTTTCAACACTCGTGGCAGTCCCGATGGTGTTTAAATTGTATCGTGACGGCCCGAGTCATGTCCCTTTCTTTCGTTTCGTAGTTCCCGTTTGTTCTCTTTTACTGTTATCGTCTCTTTTCCCATTTCTCATTTCCGTGATTGATAGTGCATCAACATTTGTCATCTCTTTTTTTATTTCGGAAGATAATCAAAGTCGCTTTACGTTAACTGGAAGCATACACCCAAAGATTGTCGGGGAGGACATGCTTTCCCAGAGTAGGAGGGGCGACCCCGTTAAAAATCATTGTCTCAGCGGCCTGGCCGCGGCGGCAAGTGTGGGCCTCGATTTTGTCGGCGGCCGCAGACTTCATCCCCACGCACGGACTGTGCCCATAAGGTCGGGTCTTGGTAATAATAAAGGGCTACTTGAATTTAAACAATTAATAATCTGAGATTATGTTAAATTTTGGCGGCCGTGACTAATCTTCCATAGAATGTCATTGGCAATATCTCATCATCGTTGCTTTCCCTTTCCGGGGTTTTAAAGAAATCCGATTCGAGCGTGCAAATTGAACACGGAAAAGACACGGACATTAAAATAATGAAAAGAAAGAAAAGGCATGCGGTCATATTTAGGGTGAGCAATCGGTCCCAGTAAGACAGCGGTCGGAATCGCAACATGTTTTCGAATAAATTGGGCAGCGATTTTAAATATTTTAGAAATGATGGTACTAAATTTTTCACATAGAAAACAACTTAATCAAAGAGTGTAAACCTGTAACAAAGCTATTACTTGAGAGTAGGATTTAAAAAGGAAAAACGCTTGAAACTCTTTAAATATGAGATGACTAAGGAGCACAAGACGGATAAGAAACAAAATTAGACGAGATTTTGTGCAGCAATTTTACTTAAGAAAAAGGAGGGAAAACGACAAATCTGTGCATATAATTATTTTATAAATACAAGAAATTAAAACTAAAAACTATTTATAAATTTATTCTAATATATAAATTATCATTAAATTATAATTTATAATAAATTCATCCTAATTTTTATGGAACCCGGCACTAATTTCCCTCAAAAGACAAAAAATCTCTTGTCAATAATAGCACTTAGTATGTTTTTATTAATGCACTTCTTTTCCTTTTTGACACATTCCAACTCTATTACATAAATTATTTGCGGATTGAGTTAACAACCCTAAACTTAGTTAATCTCGCTATTTTATAATCGAACTATTTGATTTAATCGGTGGTTTGAAATAAGGTTTTGAAAGTATTATCATATAAAAATATCGTAAATTTGAGTTAATTAAACAAATGTAATACATAATTAGACACGGAAATCGAAAAACGGTTTAGTAACAATAATCCATCTAATAAGTTTTATGATGATTATTTGATTTACGTTCTAAATTCTAAAACTAGGAAATAAAATATTATTGGTCGATCTCAGATTTATCGACGTTCGGAATTTACCGCCTGTTGTCCGAATAATATATTTATAGTATTTATTTTAGTAATGATATGATTTCTCTTTCAGCAGCCGCAAAAGTTGACGACCGGCGAACCGCAGAGTGAGTCAGACAGAACATTGAATACGAAAAAGTTAGGCTTGGGGATTGGATATCATTTTGGTCCCATCCATAACTTCGCTTCTTCACATCTTCACGCCGAACCGTGAAAAGTTGGAATTAATTATTGTCAAATAGAAACTCATGTCCAACCACTTCACATCACGTCACACCACACCACACGTCCTTGGGATTCGACGTTGTCTACTTCAACTTTAACGATGGATCTTTTGGGACTCTCTGTATATCGAATTCAAACCCTAGTTCTGCCCTCGGTTCACTCGTCCAACCTCCGCCCGACGGGCTTACTCCGATGCTCTCGACCATCACAGAGATATAGTAAAAGAACACCATCCTCCGACTTGTTTCGTTCCAAAAGAATCTTACGAAATAATAAGTTACCCGAATAAGAGCGGGCCTATGGATAATCTCAGGTATGATAGATGAAGATATTAGGGCATTGCTTAGTTTTAATTTTTACTTGATTAAGACTACGACTCGTTTTTATTCGTTGTTGGATTTTGAGGTGTAGCCCAGACTCCATCATTCACCGAAAAGATAAAAGGTTTCAACGTTGGCTTGATTAAAGGCACAAATAGTTTTCATCTTGATTTTGAATATTATCCGGATCCCACCATTTGCCCGTAAGAGAGTAGCATGTTCTAATTCATTTGGGTAAAAAATATGAGTACTGCTTAAGGATACGCGTTACAAGACTAAGAAGGTTGTGAGATGACGTGACAACATTGAAAAAATGGAGACTATTCAATACGAAGACTACTCCGATATCCTAAGAAATAATTGGGATTCCATAGTATAAATATGATTCTTACGGATAGCGCAATGGACGCAATCACAATCAGAATTGGGTTATCACTTTAATCTTAAGCGCTTTGTGGGTTTTGCTTCTGTGTTTTCTGTAAGCGAACTCTACAAGCATCCGCATGGCTTTAGTAAACATTGCATGTGATTAATCATTGTGTTTTTTTACTCTTTTATACACACGATGACCACATCTCGAACCAAATTTTAAATCCCGTATTAG
Source organism: Melastoma dodecandrum (assembly GCA_029817715.1). Taxonomy (NCBI): domain Eukaryota; kingdom Viridiplantae; phylum Streptophyta; class Magnoliopsida; order Myrtales; family Melastomataceae; genus Melastoma; species Melastoma dodecandrum. The sequence goes on along the minus strand of JARUPY010000533.1, from coordinate 4,451,304 downwards.
GTCCTCAAATATTACCCACGTGTTTGATAGGCAACCCCTAATCTGGTCCAAAACAATGCGTTCGCAGAATAATTCATTGTCCTTCGGGGCATAATGCGAAGAAAGTGAAAGCACGTCTGAAAATCACGCCTGGGCTTACGTAGAAAGTGCCAATCATCTCAATTTAGTTTACTTTTGTTTCGGTTCCCCAAAATGTTCCAAATAAAATTCCTCAAGGACCCCCACTTTATGTCTTCCCTTATTACTTTAATGCCCACTAATCTTCGTGGTCGTGCATGACACTGGGCCTACTCACTTGCCCCATCCATTCAATTAAAAAAGAAAAGAAAACAAAATTAAACACTTGAGTTTGTATGCCAGCTTACGTTGCATTTGAAGTAAACTTTTTAGGACATAAAATAAGGGAAAGAATGTAATGAAATGAAATGGTTTTCCTTAAAAGTACGAGACGAGGCGTGGGAATGTGGTCGGGATCAGGCCTCTCTTTTTTTGAACTCGAGAAAATAATTCTACTTTAGCTCTTTTATCACTCTCTCTCTCTCTCTCTCTCTCTCTCTCTCGGGGAAGCAAGAGTTGTACGATCATGTCATTTGGAAACAAATCAAAGCATGCTATTGCACACACATCCTCAACTGGAACTGCCGATCGGAGGTTCTGATCATAACATAAATCCTCCAAAACTACGTGATTACATGCACCCCCAATGCAGTGCTTAAATTGATAGTGTAGCTGATCTCCACGGCGTTGGCCCTCTGTGATTCTAGTCGTCGGGGTTTCTTGAATCGGATCCATCCCCCTGGTCGCCCGTGAAATTGTTGCCTGAGATGGGAGGCCATCCGTGGTAAGGGAATTGCGCCACCGAGGTCCCCTCATCCTGCTTCCGTGGCTGCAGTTGCTGATAGTTGTAGGCCGACAATGATGATGAGGAGGAGGAAGAGGTGAATGATGTACTGGATAAATTGTGATGAGGATGATGATGATGCTCGGTCAAGAATTGGTCGTGGCTATACAAATTCGACAGGACATTCGGGAAATCGGCGTCGCTGCTTGATAGCACCTGCGCATACTGGAAAATGTTCGGGTACATCGTGTGCGACGACTGAGAAATGGGGCCAACGCCAGGAGCAGCCATTCCGCTGGGAATAATCCCCGGTATGGCTTCAGGTTTAGTGCCCTGAACTCTTTCAGGGAAGTTCAGCTTGGCCTTGGTGCCTTTAAACTTCAATGCAGCCCTATCGTAAGCAAAGGCCGCGTCCTCAGCAGTGTCGAATGTACCCAGCCAAACTCTGGCGGCTTTCTTCGGGTCACATATCTCGGCCGCCCATTTCCCCCATGGCCTTTGTCGCACTCCCCTGTAGTGCTTTCGCATCGTGCTATCTGAAACAAGCAAATGACAAAGTCCCCCAACTCAGAAGCCTTCCACAACGAGTGCAACATCATATAACACTTAACAAGATAACACACCATACGCCGCAAAAACACATCAGTTAAACCACAGTGAGGTCATGCTCCTGATCATCGTCGAGGTCTATTACCAAAGACGACGAAATCCTATCCTTCAAAAGAAAAAGTTTGGTAAACACCCACCAGAAATGGAAAAAAACAAACGAAGCTAGCCAAGGTAGACCGAAACAAACAAAGCCAAACCTTTTGGCACCATCGATCGGTTACTAAATCAACCAAAATTCCAAACGTAGTCGGTCGATGACCAAACTAGCACGAACGAAGGCGAACTTTATGAAATTAACTTAGGAAAACCTCGAATGACCGACTTACACGGTCCAAACAAAAAAAAGGTTGATATAAACGATAGACAAGACGACTTGGGTTTCTTTCCCAAAACCGACAAACATCGCGATTGGGACAAAAAGCAAAAGAGAACACACCGAGGGATGGGGATGGGAGTAGGAAGAGATGGTAATCCACGGAACCTCCCCCCACTCCCCAAAACTCCTCCTCGAACTTGCTTACCTACTAGAGAAAGGACAAAAGGATGTTGTCGGCCTTCGCGTTTAAGGTTACTTGGTCCAAGTTGTAACTCTAAACCAAAACCCTACCCATGTGTATGAAACGGGTGAGTCTTTATAATATTTTATAAAGGGTGTGCGCGACGTGGACACATACTACGGATCCAGGTATGAACACTCCCTCCCACCCCCAATTTCGGTCCCCTTACATAAGCTAACAAGGGTTTCTTTGGATCGGTCCGAGAAAATGGTCCGGATAACATGAACCTTGGTGTTGTTGGTTTATTTGTTTGTTACCTTGATCCTGAGGTGGGTGAGGTGAGTTACCCTGTTGATGATCTTCAACCGCGGCCTCACGATCATCTTGATTTGTTTCGATGACTCGGGTCAGAGTGGAAACCATGGCGGAGACGTCGGTCTCGGAAAGGGAGGACTCGTAGCTGGCGAAATCGTCGTCATCCTTCTCCTTTTCCTGCGACGGTGCCTCGAAAGGAAGTGCCCTCTTCCCATATCGCCGATCCACCTTGAGATTATAAACTTGCCTAGCTAGGGACTGGAGGGGAGGGATGGAATCGAAGGGGAGGGCAGGGAGACGGGGAAGAGAGAGGCCGAGAAAGTGGAGAGTTTTGGGAAGTCGTCCGGGTGTCGTGTTGAGTAAATTTGTAGGGTTCATGAATGAAGACGGAGAGAATGACTTATCGCCGAAGTATACCCTACCCAATAAAATACCTACTGTCTAAATATTTTTTTTATAAAAATGTTTTACATAAATAAACAATATCTTTTTATGAAAATTAATAGATGTATATAAATTTTGCCAACAGTGTCCCTTCGGACTCCGACAAGGCAAACCTTTCCGTACGTGTATTCATATAAAATGATCCTTTTTCTAGTAAAAATATAATCTTAAATATTTTAACGGGCATGAAATCCTTACATGAAATGAAAATACGGTACCAGGTCGTGTTATGTAATATATATCGCTATTTAATTAAAAATGTGATTAAACAATAATTTTACTATTGATAAATCGATTTTTCTACAATGCAATCGATTGATTTTGGTAAAAAATTTTCAAGTGTTCTAAATTTAATTTTAAGAAACGTGATAATTAAAGAAAGTCATACTCAGGGGCGTGTTTGGTTTTTTCAGTTTCTAAAATCCGAAATTTACCCACCATTTAGAAAATACTTTAGATGTGTTCTTTTTCTTCATATTTTGGTTTCCATGTTTGACTTTTACTATTACTAAAATCGAAAACAACCACGAAAACTCAGACCGAAAATAAACTAAACAAAAAATGAAAATTTTCCGAATTTTCATAAACCAAAAAAGGGCCATTAAATTTTCTACCATATTTGTTAAATGGAAAATTCGGAATTATGTTCCCAAGTAGAAAAAAAAATTTCGAAATAAGTTAGATTTCAGAAATAATTTCCTGGTCGAACTAAATTTTAAAATAAAATAAAAATTAAAAAAATAATAAAAATGAATAAGTTCGACTTCCTTAATCGTCTTCCTTTTTGGAAGTAGAAATTTATAATTTTGATTTTTTTTAAATAAAGTCGAACTTATAAAATTTTATTTCAGGACATTATTTTTCAAATTTTAAAATTATTTATTTTTTTCCTACTAACATCCCCCGGAAAGTCCGTGCAATCGTGGATTTAGTGCTGGTGAACCGTCTAGTGTTTCTCCGCCTCTTAGTGTGTTTTTCGCGTGTGTGATTTGATCGCAATCAAATCAAACGCATTCAAAAAATTCTTTTGACAAAATGGAAATCAAATCAAACACATCCTCCCGTTGGGAGGTGTCACCGACATTCCAAATTGTCTTGCCTTTTCACAATGATTTTTACAATTCATCCCAATCGATAGTGGGCCAGGGCATCTAATTGGGCCTTATTGGGTTTCTATTGTATGGGCTTTAAGGCCCGTTGTTCGGCCTCTCATTTTTTTCTCTCTTATATATAGCGCGACGCGACTGCGAATCATGGTTCCGTTTCCTCCTCCTCCACTCCATTGACTTGACTGACTCCGAGGAGAAGGCGGAAGAACAAGACATCAGTAACAAACTCCGTAACCGCCACTCTCAATCATCTCCTTCGTCGGCGTCCGACCGAGTTCTTCTCCCCGCTGGAAAGGTAACGTCTCCTACTCCCTTTCAAACTTCCGCTTCTTCCTTCGTCAGTTCGGAGTCCGAGCCTGTTCGCGATCGAATTCCTTCCTATCCCCTCCGTCCCGCGCAGGGATGTCTGCTCGATCGACTTGATCGGTTGAGTACGTCTTCCTGGGAATGGTTGTTCCGAGGAACTGTTGGAGGACTGCGGAGTGTGGCGTGCGGTTTGTGTTCGGGGTGATTCGTTAGGGTTTTGGATTGTTTATATTTAGATCGGTTGACAATAGTTTAACTCTCGTGGTGTGCGAGGTGTGTGACAATGCAGAAGGAGGAAGAGCCGCGATCGGCGGCATGATATGTCAAATGCTTTCTTGGCTTAGTCTCGGTCACGTTCTTCACACAACTGGTTTTCTATTTGAATCTTTGGTTGCTAATGGATGGAGTGGAAGTTCTTTTCTGAATTTGGATAAGAGGAGTGAAGGTCGATGCGGAATTTTATGCTGTGCACTTGATGAATGATTGAGTGTGATTTGTTCTGCTGGGAGAACAATGTTGTTTGCGGTTGGCTCCCTTTCTGTTTGATTTGGATTCATGAGAGCCTTCTGTTATTGGTGAAGATGTCGAACAAGGAAGGAGAAGGAAAATCTAGCGCAAACGAAGTTGAGTCCTTGGGGAAAGCATCGGCTACAGGGGATTATTATGAGTGGCCTACATTTACTGATGATGATGACATAATGGACCAGCGGACCAGGATTAATGCAATGGAGGCGGAAAAGATGCCTTTCGTAGGCGAGAAGGCATGTGTTATCTTCTGATGTTTATGTCAATGCACTCAAATCCTTTGGTATTCCCGGCAAATCTTGGAACTGATGACATAATATGAGCATCTAAGCTGTATGGTTCCTTTGCTCTCTGCATAATTGTTTATATGTAAACCTGACATCTGCATAATCTAATTTTATGATGATTGAGACCTGTAAGACATTTCAATGTTAAAATAATTTCAATTCATTGTCATGAATTGCAGGAAGCACTTTCCTCTTTAGCTGAAGAGTATCAGTCGGGCAGTCCTATTTTGCTGCAGAAGATAAAGGTTTCTCCATGACTTTTCTAATAATAATTTTCTTTTTCATATCTTTCTTTCACTAATTCATCAAATTATTTTTCATACAACAGATTCTTGAAGAAAAATATGCTGCTATGAGGCGCACAAGGGGGGATGGAAACTGCTTTTTCCGGGCCTTCATGTTTTCGTACCTTGTATGTTCTTGAATTTCATATTCGTGCATATTAACCTCTTTTAATTCTTCTAGAAATATTTTCTTCCTTTGAATTTCTTTCATTGTATTTTAATTGCTAGAAAAATATTTAGGAGCATATTTTGGAAACACAAGACAGAGCTGAGGTGGATCGCATTAAGAGCAACATTGAAGAATGCAGGAAAACGCTTCAGAGCTTGGGATATGTGGATTTCACTTTCGAGGATTTTTTCTCTGTAAGTAGAAGATGACGAGTGATAGTTCTCACTTCTCACAATATCATTGCTCTCTGCACTTGTGATGGTTATCCCTGAATTTCTTCATGAATCCTATTAATATAATAAATTAATGTTCCTGTGTCGGACCTACTAAGTAATGATTATTAACAAGGTTTCTTTAAACATAAACGGTAAATTGTCCTGTAAAAGTTTTGATCAGAAATCTAGAGTTATTAGCTGTTCTTGTGACTTGTCCAGTTAGATGATTATGTGACCTATTCTCAGCAATTTTCTTTTTCTCTTTCCATTACGTGATATTTAGCTCAACGGTTGTCTTAGAATTGGTCATTTAGTACACCTCCCTTGATGTTTAGTACTCTTTGATATTACATTGTTTATCTAAATAACCATCTGCAACCATGGCTTGCGTCATTACAGCTATTCCTTGAACAGTTGGACGGTGTTCTCCAAGGGGATGAAACTCCAATAAGGTGTTTGTTTAAGATTGATGATTTTCTGCCTGATGATGGGCTGGTAAAAGATTACATGCTGGAGGTTTGGTCTGTTTCAAATGTCTAAACTAAAGATTATTTGCGATTTCAGTCCTCAGGAGTTGCTGCATAGGAGCCATGATCCATCAGTATCAGACTATGGTGAGCATAGAACGGGATATCGAGTATTGTATTAGTTGGTGGTGTTTTGTCTCTGATGTACTCTGTCCTTTCAGTGGTGATGTTTTTCAGATTCGTTACCTCAGCTGAAATACGTAAAAGGAAAGATTTCTTTGAGCCATTCATTATGGGACTGGCAAATACTACCGTGGAGCAGGTGTATCTTCTCACTTCTCTACTTAAGTATCACATGGGCTGGGGTTCCTTATTGCACTTAGAATGTTCTTGTTACACTTGATGAATGTGGAATGGCTTTTAACATTAGTGTTCTCATCGTAGAAGGGCTTAGGGAAGACTAATGAAATTCGTCATGGTCCAGTATTGTTTCCACCGATGCATTCATTCTACTTGTAAATTACTAAATCAGCATCAACGGGGAAGAAGCGATATTTATAATTGTAGAAAAGTTCCTGACAAAGGTTTGACCTTACATATCCCAATTTCTTCGTTTTGCTGACTGCAATCTTATTCCTTCAGTTTTGCAAGTCTTCTGTGGAGCCAATGGGCGAGGAAAGCGACCATGTCCACATAATAGCGGTGTCAGATGCACTTGGGGTCCCCATCCGTGTTGTATACCTCGACCGCAGCTCGTGTGACAATGGCAATGTCGGCATAAACCACCATGATTTCTTCCCAATTGCTTCGTCGAGCAGCTCTGAGCATCCTTGTCCCTTCATTAACCTTCTGTATCGCCCCGGCCACTATGACATTCTCTACCCGAAGTAACGTGTCCGATTTCATGCCAGAAGACGGGGCCTGGCCGTGGGTGAGATGCGGACTCTTACAGGGGACCCATCCGGTGGCAGCGGAACATATATCCCTTGGATGCATCCATGAACTGTAAGTTGTCTAATTCATCTAAAATCCAACGTCCCTCAAACACCAAAACCTTCTTACCGTAGAAGTCCTAATTCCTCCAGTGTCTCTTTGCGAATTTCTGGTTTGAAAAGTCAAACGGAATCACGTGATGCTTGACATAGCAGCCGTTGGTTGTAGTTGTAGATTAGATGTGGGGGGCATAATGTTGTAATTGACGGAATTCTTTAGCTGGTTTTTCTTTTTCCCTTCTTGATAATGTTACGCCTTACGGCTACGTTCACAAAAGAAAAGGTTTTCTCCAAATGCGGCGTAATTAATTAGAAGCTCCGCAATTTCTATTTGGTTTGAGAATCCGCTGACTATTGTTTTCGAAATTTGCAAGATTTTGTTATTTACGTAATTTTTTTGTTGATCTTTTAAGTCTTCTATTTTTTTGTTAACTTGTAGTGGTTATGTTTTCAAAATGATGAGTGACACTTATTTAATTTTGAAATCGTTGACCCGAGCCGTTTAAACTATTAATTAAACAAAACTTTTGGTTTGGATCAAATTCTTAGGTGGAAATGCTCGGTTGGCTAATATTCTCGGTTCGGCGAAGGGGTTTTTCTTTTCGTGTGCGCATTACTTGCAATCTTTCCTTGCTCAATTTGTGGATAAGCGATGAATATTCCCTTCACAGTTAAACTACAAGTAGGTTATGTTTCATTCATCGAGTCCAAACACACCTTTAAAATGTGAAATAAGTTATTTGGAGGTAAATAAGAATCTTCAAATAAACAGTTGTAGAAAGTCCTTAAGCCCAAAAAAGAAGGCAAAATCAAAATTTTCCTCATCGGATTTTGACCAGAGTCTCAGATCCACACCTCGGCATTCAGCCCGTACATGAAAATGCCAGACTACAAAAACAAACCAACAAAAAACATGAAGGCAAAACCAAAAGGCAAGAAAATATGGAGACTGGAAACAGGAGGGGAAGCCTCCAAGTCCACATGATCCATCATTCCGTCGACCCATCTCCTGTACACGACGATACCTTCATCAAATACATTGTTGTACTCCCAAATATTAACCCAACCAAAACTTTGGAAGCTGCTCTTAATCCTCCATTTTCACCCTCCCGTGACGTCCCCTTTGAATTTGACGACGAACACCACAAAAAGAACACAGAAGAAAAGAAAAACAATAAAGGGAATCCCAACCGACGACGCCCCCCCCCCCCCCCTCCTCCCTCCAACGTTTCGCCTAAAAGTGAGCTTTCTTCTTCTTCTTCTAAGTACTTTTACCAAAATGGTATTCTTGCTCGCTTTTTTGTCCCCTTCTTCTCCTCCCACAAAAACCCAAATGAAAACAAAAAAGAAAAAGAAAAGAGCATCGTAAAAGGTCTCGGGTGGTCGGAATCTCAGATCCTTAAGTTACTGTCGTGATTGTTAGTGCCCGGGTGGAATAAGGGGACTGGGATTTCCCTTAGTCCGAGTCCTTCCCCAAGCTGACGAATCCATTGCCCTTGCTCGGCTCTCCTCCATTCCCCGAAGACGGGGGGCTTCCTTGATGATTTTCCTCAACGGTGGAGGCTCGAGCTTTTCCAGGCCTAGTTCGGATGTTAACCCCTATAGGGAAAGGGACCTGTATACCCAAAAAACACATCGGCATCCAGTTCAAATAGTACACCATTAGCTCGTGATGTAAATTCATTGCCTAAGTCTAGATAGTTTATATATAGCCCCTGGATTTACCTGGTCACCAGCATTAGGCCCCTCCGTGTTAAAAAGGATGGGCCTGCATCTTTTATCCTCATTCATCAGGCTTGAATTCTGGAAGTGTGCAATGAGAGCGGCTTTGCCTTGGATGCGAGCGTATGCCAGAGATGCAACCTTCTCGCTGTTGAACTTTTCCCATTTCTTACCATTAAAAGCCTACGTAAACATGCCCCCCCCCCAAAAAAAAAAAACGCATTTTAGCCTATGATTCACATCGAGCTTTGCCGATTGAATTAGAAAAAACGTTACCTCGTAGAACGCAATGATTTGACTAGGGTCGGTCATGTTGATGAACGCATATCCTACATTGCATTTGTTCTGCAAAAGAAGCAGGAACTTCTTCATTATGGGCCTTAAGGCAGATTATTCCTCATAAAAGTAAATAAAAACTTCTTCCAACTCGTCAGATGTAAATTTTCAGGAACATAAAATCACTTGCCTTGAAGTCAATCGGCAGATATAGGAAGTCATAGGTTCCCCTGTGCCGTTCATCAATTGCCGCCAGAAGCATCTTTGAAGTATACCTTCCATGACAAACAGAGAAATTCAGAGTGGAAAATCAAACATATAAAAGGCAGCCGTTCGACAACAACAGCCTGAAAGTACTCAGCTGGAGGAATTCGTACTTGTTGGGGATGTTCTTTATCATAAGGGTGGTCCTCTTATCTTCTCCGCGAACGATGCGGTCAATATCCAATTCAAACTGCTTTTTGTTGTCAGTTTGGTTTGCAGAGCCATCACTTCTACGGCTTCTGAACCGTTCGTTAGTAAAATCGAATGAATTAGAAACGGGCTGAATCTGACCTCTCCCAGGAAAGATTATACCCCTTTGTGGGGGCTGGGCAGCCATAATCTTAGGAGCCATCGAGAGGTCCATAGAGTTCCCGTTCATATGCGGGAAGATACCAGCGTGGATAAATTCCATGGACTGCATTGAGTTCTCGGAGCTCCTAGCATTACCCAAAGATCCCGGGTGAAAGCCAGAGGCCTCTGTAGATTCCGTGGCGTACGTTTTTCTTTCACATGGCATGTGATTGACAGTTGGTGCAGATCCAACATGGAGGTTACTTTTTGGCAAGATTTTGTGCATCAATTGACCCGGTCCTGTGAGGAGTCCTTGCATTCTTGGGGGTGGTGGACATATGCCATTCACAAAGGTCGGTGAATTTTGCCACATCATGCTCGGAGATTGACCATGGTAAGATCCACTCCATGTGTACTGGTGGAAAGGAATAGGGCAGCTTCCATTACCAGCAGATCCAAAAACTGAGAAATTCAGCTAAATAAAATTAGGACGCAGCACATGAAGAGAGGTGAAGCGTATAAGGAAATATCTTGAGTTAATATTACTTTTCTGTTGAGGCTAATGGAAAGGAACTGCAGGGGAAGTCTAAATAATACAGACAAAACACAAGCTCACAATGTGGCGAGTTGTTGCTTACCTCCTTGATTGACATCCAATGGATGCCCATCGTTGCCTGGTCGTGCCATATGCCTGCTATTAGTGATTAGTGGTGGTCCAGCACTCACATTCCCATTCACTGGGCTTGTAGGTATGGCATGTATCCCGCCTAAAGGATCTTGATACTCAGGGAGGGAATTAGGATGAAAATTTGAAGTGGCCGGGATGTTGTACTTATGCTGACCATTCGGTTGAATAGGTTTCACAAAACCAGATTGTTTGCCCACTGATTCAACTCTTAATAGTGAAGGCAAGCTGCTCGGAACACTGGAGGATACCCCATGGTGCAATGTACTTCCTAGAAATGGAGCCCGCGCAGCAGCCTGTATCCCCAAGGAAGTTTGATTGTTTGAAGATGTTATTGCTGTAATGTGAACATGTCATTATGCTTCTTGAATGGAAGAATTGAGAATTTTATTCAACCAAATGTAAGATGCCAAAGAGGTACTCTACCAGAAAAACCAATCGAGTGATTTATGGGCGAATTGTGTTGAAGAAAGTGATCTCCATCAGTGTGGTCAGACTCCTGATGGCGTGGGATCATGCTGTTTGGACAACCAAAATGAATAAATTTCAAAATCTCATTTCAAGATAAATTTAAAGTGCAAACAGAACATGTAGAAATTAAATTCCAAAAATAATGCCCTTATTGAAGTCAGTTAGCCTCTTACATGGTTACTAATAGTAACTAAGAACACTTAATAAGTGAACCATTCTTTGACTCATTGAAGGAGACCCATGGGTTAAGATCAGAGTTTCATGGATTGACATACCGCCTTTTTTCAACATGACCAACTGACTGAATTTTAATCCTCCTCCCAGCGATCTCACTCATGTTTAGGGCAAGCAAAGCAGCTTCTGCAGCTCGAATGTCATAAAACTCAACATACTTCTGATTTCCATGCAATCCATCAGAGATCTGTATTCAACATAAAAAATAATGAGCGAATAATATCTTTAACCAATTAGCCAACTTCTGATTTCCATGCAATCCATCAGAGATCTGTATTCAACATAAAAAATAATGAGCGAATAATATATTTAACCAATTAGCCATTAGTTTATCTATTAACTTTTTCAGCCTACTGAAGTTATTCACCTCTTTGATTTCTCCATAGTTGCTAAAGATGTGACGAACTTCGTCATCTGAAACAGAAGGGTCGAGGTCATACACTGCAAGCATGCCCTGGCTAAGTTCTTTCTCCGTGGAGTTATCCTGCAAATCAGTCATCTCAGCTGAGTACCAACGAAAAGAGTGGTGGACATAAGAAAACCCATGCTCCACGAGCACCGATGATGACCCTGAAGCTAATATTATCAAATCTTTGACAAGGCCAAATACGACAAAAAGGGAAAGAGAAAACCCACGAACCTTTGGAATAGAATAGTGTATGTCAAGGTTCCTTCGCTGCAAGGGTCTACCCTGAAGTGCTCGCATGGCATCATGAGATGCTCTGATGTCATAGTATGATATCATGACAAAGCCACGTTGTTTGCATGCAGTATATAGGGACTGAATTTCTCCATAGCGCTGTTTGCAAAAGTATATTGTTGCAATGGTTAAGGCACATAACAAGATGAAAAAATGATAGTGGATGAAATGTCTGTGAAGATGGAAACCTCAAAAAGAGCTTGTAACTCAGAATCTTCCACATTGCTATTAATGTTTCTCACAAACAAAGTTCTAGAGGGATGTTCGCCAAGCACGGAGCTATTAACATCTGACCGCCCATTAGACGCCCCTGCAAAGAAGTGACTATACTTTTGGCCCCTGCCGGGACCATCGTCTTCCAAATCCATTCCACCAACATGACTGAAGAAGTCCAGCTCCTCCCCATCTTCGACCGCATGCTTTGGATTGATATCAAGTCCATCGGTGATCCCAGAAAGCAGTTCGTCATCATCTGGGAGGAGATTTCCAATTGTCCGCGCCTCAATTTCCTCCAGAGACGCAAATGGTTCGTCGTCCTCAAAGTGGGAGGCAATACTATCCACAGAATGGCCAAACTGTAGGTCGTTTGATGGCAACTTCACTGCAGATAAAGATATGGTTATGACAATGATAAATCATGGAGTTCCCTTAAACCTTCAATAAGTTGGCAAACCAACGAATAATACGTTGACAAAGAAGGCATGTTAAGTCCACATGTCCAAAGAAGCCATTATATGACATATTTGGGATATAAAGATAAAAGCATAAGCGTCAGATGAAAGCTACAAAGGAAGAGAAAGGGACTCACATTTACGGATAAAGAGCTCGGAGAACGAGCTCGAGAAGAGACTATTTTCATATTTTGTTGCCATCTGTAGAACACAGTCAGCTTCTCCTAAAATAGACAACGTTCACCAGGTAGAGCTGAACATCGCTTTGGCGGCCATGGAATGGACCTTGTTCCTGCACATGACCACCCTATCCCTTCCTATTGCATGTTCGCTCAGTTCTAATCTGTGTACTTTCTGATTCTGGTGTACCAACGATTTAAAGTTTTGCACTGAGTGTCAAAATCACGCGTTCTTGATCTGCTCCTATACTGTAACATGGAGTTGAAACAAAATCAGTTACTGCGTTCCATTCAATCATGGAAATGACACCTATCCATAACTTAATCAAAGGGGTCATCTATTCATTTATTTGGCCATTCAACTAATCAACTACCCAGGCTACGCACTAATTATCCCAGATTCCAATTAATTCAGGAAAGCCACCGTGATCCTAATTAGATACTTATCATATCAGACGACCTTGTTACGCGGTGCACTCTGGACAAGAGAAAATGATATGCTCTCTAATCAGATATTGCTAATTCAATGAATTATAAAGTTGGTCGAAACCAAACCTTGTTCTGAGAAAAGCGGGCACTGGAGCTCCAAGCAGATCATCTTACAAAGACAGCTACTCCAACAACTCAATAGCACCTGGAGATTAACGAAAAAGTGTTCAATCTCCAGATGCTAGCCACAGAAAACCACTCACATTCAACTCAACTTCTTCTTGTAATCCGGAAACAGCTGATCCACTCGTATCTAAAAAAAGTAACAGCTAAGCGTTATCAAAACAGAAAATACAAACAGAATCAATAATTCACTAGCAGAGGCTCCCTAGAAGCGAACCTACAGGCAATGAACCAACAGATCAAGAAGATCATCTCACGAGCTAGGGCAAAAACCGGAAAGCAAGACAGAAGATCATCATAGCGAACCCAGGGAAAGAAAAATAGAGCTGAATTCAGCCTAGTCGAGCAAGAATTCAGCCCGCCAAGAGTCTGGAAGACATTAAGCAAGAGGTAAGGAAACGATGGCGACCTTCAACGGGGAAAACAAGGCGGAGCTCAATTCCAAGCAGGAGTGATTAAGCAATTCAGCCAAGCAAGGGGTGGAAGAAACTTATACACGCAAGCGAGGGTTGGGGGGGGGGGGGGGGGGAATAAATTGCGGCGTAAGGCAAGCCGGCGAACATAGAAAAAAAAACACACGAAACAACAGAACATCGCTTCGAGGCGGCATCTTGTTTTGCCTTGCAAGATCAACCAAATCAAGAAAAAAAAACGAGGAAAATCGCAGAATCAAGAGAAACAAAAAAACTCCGGATTCCTCTCCACTTCCCTACATTGCACGCAAATCCCTACCGCAACTCCGCCTCCCGTGCAACCTTAAATCACAATGACCGGGAAGGGGAGAAGGAGAAGGAAAAGTAGGAGGAAGAGGAGAATGATCCGAGGAAGCAACTCCTCCTCCTTCTCTTCCCAAAGCGCCAGGAGTTACCTAGCGGCAGCCGATCTCGGAGTAAGCGGTACCTCCTCCGTCGAGACGACCGCTGGCGACCACCGCGCCGGTCGTCGACCAGAAACACGCCGATAGGGGGGGAAAGGGGAGAGAACGAGAGAGAAACAGTTTTGTTTTTGGTTTTCCTTTCTAGAGAGAGAGGGGGGGTTTTCTTTTTTCTTTTTTCCTTTTTTGCTATTTTTTGGTTGGGGTTGGGGGGGGTGGGGGGGACTTGACGGTGTCGGGGAGGGGGTTTGGACGGGCCGTTGAAAGTGGGGGGAAAGAACGACGTCGTTTGGTGTCTTGTCTTTTATCTTCATCCCCGCTAGATTGTCGCCGTCGAGGGGGGGGGGGGGTTAACGCCGTTTATCGTAGTTAATTAATAATAATAAAGATAATTGAGAGTTTTTGGGTTGGTGTTAATTGACTGTGCCACGGTGTCGTGATTGCATATATGGTTTTGAGTGTGGGAGTCCAATCCCTATCCTAATCGAAGGAGGGGGCGTAATTACGGCTAAATTTCTGTAATTAGTTGCAATTACCAAATTATAACACTAATACTAAATACGAACAAATGTTGTTTAATTTGGGTTGGGGATGATGATGGTAATGACACACGTCATTCATAAATACCCCATGCAGTTGGGCCTTTTCTTTTGTTGGGGGAAGGTGTTTTTGTTTCCTAAAAAAAGTACGCCCTGTCTCTTTTTTTACCAAGTTTCTTTCTTTCGGAACTTGTCTTCTTACTTGCTTTCCCCTTTTTGTATTCTATCCTGTCATTAATGTCTTAGGCACTTTCAAATGCTTTCTTCTTTTTTTTGGAGGGTGTGTTTGAAGAAGACCTTTTTTTTTAAGTTTTAGGCAAAATATCGATATTTGACCCAATTAATTTATCAATTTTACGTTTTTGCATACCGTTTCAAAAGTTTTTAATTTGCCTTATTTTAATTTTACTTTCAATTTGGCCATATTCGTAACGGCGTTTGTGATTTCGTCGTTAGCATTAATACGTGTCATTTGTTTTTTCTACGTGGCAATGATAATGAAATAAATTAAGAGCAAAATATCGATATTTGGCCCAATAAATTTGCCAACTTTACATTTTGGCCTAACGTTTTAAATGTTTTCAATTTGGCCTTAAATCAATTTTAATTCGAGGAGTAATTCGAGGAACATGAACCAAAACCCTAAACTCGGTGACAATTGGCCTATCATCCCATCGTCTTGTTTTCGACTTTGCTTCTCTCTTTACCTTTGTCGATATTGGCTGAGATCTGCGCCATTACGTTTATTTTTTACTCATGTAATGACATAAGAGATTTACGTTTGGGTCGTGTGCAGTCTGCTTTTGCTTTAGTACTTGCCTTTTTTTTCTCTCCTCAATGAACATGTATTGAGGCCTCGCTCCCTTCCCTTTGTTACGTGAGGGAAACCAAGTCGTTAGTAGAATAAGAGCCCGTGGGTCAATTATTCAGTACTGGATGGATACCCTTTGCCCCTAGTCGGCGTAGGAATCAATAGCCCAGTTATCAATGAGGTAGACTCCTGCTTTCCTGGGTTTTTGGTTTCTGTTACTCGAATTTCTCCTCGAATTAAAAGTAATTTAAGACCAAATTGAAAACTTTTAAAACGTTAGGTCAAAATGTAAAGTTGACAAATTCATTTGGCCAAATATCGATATTTTGTCCTTGATTTATTTTATTATCATTGTCACGTAGGAAAAACAAATGACACGTATTAACGCCGTTACGAATAGGGCCAAATTGAAAAGTAAAATTGAAATAAAGCCAAATTAAAAACTTTTGAAACGATATGCCAAAACGTAAAGTTGGCAAATTGATTGGTAAAATATCGATATTTTGCCAAAGTTTTATTCAAAGGTTGAAAGTGAATAAGAACCCCGCTAGACCCAAAAATCAGGATTTTTTTTTCTTTGGTATTTGTTTTGCGCTGGTCATTATTAGTCTAATCTTATGTTTCCATAAATTCTATGAAAAAAAAAGAAAACAAAATCGAACATTCTTATCACAATAGAAAAAATCTGCCAAACTTCTCGTATGATTAAAATCCGGCTTCTTATGTCCAAAATTATGTGAATCACACACGGTACGTAGTGACAACATCTCCATTTTGAATATGCATATAGTCGTGTCATCGCTGCGTCCCCTCGCATGAACGTGTGGTGGGAGGAGGAGGGGACGGGGCAGTCGTAAATGATCATGAGCTCCCCAATCATGCACTCTAGACGGAGCTATGTTCTAAAATAATATTCGTCGAAAAAATATTTTGTAAGTATTTAATTTTCAAAATTCGTCGACGGTGTTAAAAAAATTGATCAGACTAGTTTAACTCTATTTTGGAGGAAATCTTCTAGGGTTTTTGCTTATCCTAAATAGCATTGTCCGTGAGGTTGTTTCTGGCTTAGGTATTACAGACAGCCCGACATCACATGGTGTCATTTAATTAGGGGGGGAGGGGGGATGGGGGTGCCTAATCTCGAAACGTGTTCTGGTCCCTGAACGTGTTTCTCATCATCATTTTCTACGTGTGTCGTTTGGGAGATCATGCATGTACAATCATTTTAGCAGTATGATTACTATTAGATCAGAGGGAGGGTAAGGGGGATGGGGATGTATGTTCGCTGGCTTTGTTGTTTCCTTGTCGTTATGATGAGGAAGCGTAAGCTGTCTGAATTATCGACCCTCGAAAATATAATGATTAAAAAAAATAGAGATTTATGTATGATGCTTTTATTATTAATTTATAGATCAACAAACAACGCTTGTTCGCTATGAAAGAAAAAAGGGCAATAGATATAGCCAACGGGTATTGGTTACCCGCCAAAATATCAATTTATGGCCTTAACTTTGAACTAAATTTATGTTTTATCGTTAACTTAATTTGTTATATAGTTTTGTCACAAAATTTTGTTTTTATTTTGATATTGGCCAATCTTGAATTTTATCGCGCGTAGACAATTTTTATTTATCGAAAGAGAAATAATATTGAAAACTTTCATGTGTTTTTTTATTTTAAAATTTTGATGGACAAATCAAATGAATTGGAAGCCAAAGTTAACAATAGTTGTCGCTGCTGTCAAAAAATACGCAAAATCGATGAATGTCCGATGATATTCTATTAGGAGACTGCTATTACGGATAAAGTGGATTATGAGGCGAATGAATGAGAGGTTGAAACTCCATTATTACATGACACGAGTGAGACTATATTAAGGGTTTATTTGGCTTTCGCTAGAAAAATTCAAGATTGACCAATATCAAAATAAAAATAAAAAGTTAATGACAAAACTATATAACAAACTAAGTTAATAAAAAAATAAAAAGTTAACTCAAAGTTAAGTTCATAAACGTATATTTTGACCGGTTATGAATGATAGCAAGGAATGATAATCAGGGGGACATGTGGGCGACAAAACGATCTTTCCATGGACGATAAGATTCTTTAACCCTCCTCCTTCTCTGCATGCATGTGTCGGTGTTCTAAGTATTACTTAATGAATAAGTAATAATAATAATAATGTCATTGGGATTGCCGAAGCTCTGTCTGCGTGTTTCTTCCTTTTATCCACTCTTTCACGAACTTGGCTTTCCCACGGTTCTGGTGATATAATAACAACTAAATTGTCCACCCATAAGGGGAAAAAAAAAGGACAGCCCTCGATTGGTCGATCATATTAAAATGTTAAATATAGTCGACGTCCGATGCGATATTATTTGGTTCGGATTATTTGACACGAACAAGTATTTTTAATCAAAAGTGTTTGTTGGAATTTTATTTTAGTTTAATTATTTCATTTTATTTTATAAACTTTCGACTAATTACGTTTTCGTAAAATATGTATTATTACATTAAACACGAGATTATTTTAGTGGTTCTTTTATGCTGTTCGAGTTTTTTTATTAATGTGATTTGAACTGTTTATAGTGTAAGCTCACATGTTGCGTCAGATAAGAGTAATCGTAAGGCAATATATTAATATATACTACGAACTTTTCTATATTGGGTTGGCATATCTCGAGTACAAAGAACTTCAAAGGCTACCAAAATAGCTGGCTATTTGTTAAGTTACGACACGTATCCCCATTTTCAATACTATGAGAACTTCTTTCTTACCGTGTTTTCATGTTTATCATTAAATAGGCCTGATACGTGCAATTGATACAATTCAGGCCGATGATGTGGCCCATTGGGCTTTTATTAGGCCCAAATGGACAAGCAGATTGTTAACATAAGAATATGCACAGAAGAATCGAAGCATTAGGACACCTCAACGGAGACCGTCACGTTCTAATCCCCCCTCCTCCCACAACCATCAATTTGTGGTTTCAGGTAACTCGGGTAATTTAGCATCTTGGGTCATGTAATCATTAGTGCTTAACAAGATATATAGTTTAGGAAAGTTTCGAATAAAAAGAGAAAATGCAACCAGGGGTTTAATAATAATAAAAAAAAGAACCCATGATGACTTTGGAAGAAGTCGTGCCAAACAGGGGAAGGGAGGAGTGGGTCGAGGGCAGTATGGACATTTGCAACAACTGGGCATATTAATAATAGTATTGGTTTTGAGTAGGGGGGGAGAGGGAGAGGGAGAGGGGGGCCCTTGAGGATGAAGGATGATGGATCACAAGGGGAATATGACTCCCTACTAACCCAAAATCCCTAAAAAAAAAATTATATAAATCTCTCTAAAACCAACCACACATGTGATTTCCCCTCCCCTTTCTTTTTGGTGGCTTAGTGTGTGTTGTGTTGCTTGTGATTATGATTTTTTTTAGCATTATGACTTCCCTTGACTCCCTTCTTCTTTTAATATGGAGGGACCAACCTCCACATCCCCAAATAAACATCATCATCATCGTCATTATTATTATTAATCCCCATTAGCTGACAATTAGGGGCACAATCATCCTAACAGTACAGTTCCCAATAATAATAATAATAAAAAGAAGGGTGACAGGGTGAAGCAAACAATTTATTCAATCTTTCCTTATATAAATTATTACATTGACAATTAGTATCATTTAAGGCGTCATGATCTTTTTTTCGCCTAGAATGTTTTGTGTCGTGTGAGTGCATATAAAGTCAATAAAATAAACAACATAGTTTTTTTACCATTCCAAAACTCAAAAATCAATTTTTTATCAGAAAAAGAAACTCCCTATAGGAAGGAAAACGACATCCCTGGCCCTAGTCGAGATTAAACAAAAATATAAAATATGAAATAAAATTCAAATGTAAGAAGAGAAGGCACACTTAAAATTAAGCACTACCCTCGATTGGGGTGGGGGCACCCCCCCCCCCCCCAAATAAGAGAATTACGTTCTTGTCCAAAACGAGAAGACATCTCGCTCTCAACTCTTCTTTTGCTTCAATCTATGATAGTATTTATTATCAATTTTAAATAAAATAAAGAGTTTTTTTTAAAGAACACATTGAGATAATCACAAAAAAAAAAAAAACACTTTTTCCCCTCACTCCCAAATAAAGCAGGCACAAAATTAAAGGTGGTGTCTTATCTAAACCCCCCCCCCCCCCCAACACACACCCACCCATTAATTGAATTGCTTAAAAGTTAATTACCCCCAACCCCAATTTACTAAACCATGATCAAACACCCCCCCTCTCAACTATATCATTAATTAAATCACAATCCCACCACCACTCTCTCAAACAATTCAAACCTCATCTTCCCAAATTCCCCCACACCTCCAAAACTAACCTCCAAATTCTCTCCGTTACGAATAATCCCCCCTACAAACCCCCCCCCCCCCCCCCCCCGTTTTCCACGTCAGCAGATCCCGTCTGGTGACGTGCCTGGGAGCCGCCCATCACGTGCCTCCCCCTTCAATGGCCGACGGCGGCGTCCCCGCTGCGGATCCCAACGGAGGGACGCCGCCTGATGGGGCGGGCGATGAGGTGGCGCGGCAGGCCAGGCTGCCAAGGTGGACGAGGCAGGAGATACTTGTGCTGATACAGGGGAAGAGGGTCGCGGAGACGCGGTCAAGGAGGGTGAGGGGGGCATCAGCGGACGGGCTTGGTCAGCTGGAGCCCAAGTGGGCTTCGGTGTCGTCCTACTGCAGGAGGCACGGGGTGAACAGGGGCCCGGTGCAGTGCCGGAAGAGGTGGAGCAACCTTGCCGGGGATTACAAGAAAATAAAGGAGTGGGACGGCGGCGCCGGGAGGGAGTCGTTCTGGGCGATGAGGAACGACGTCCGGAGGGAAAGGAAGCTGCCCGGGTTCTTCGACAGGGAGGTTTACGACATACTAGACCGAGGGGCGGATGAGAGGACCGCGACGGAGGGAGCTCCGATGGTGGACGTTGTTATATCCAGGGGAGAGGAGGACGCGGCAGCTGGGGCAAACACAGCGGCGGGGAGGGAAGAAGAAGAGGAGGAGGAGAGGGCTGCTGTTTTCGATAGCGGGAGGGCTGCTGCGGCTGAAGACGGGCTGTTCTCAGATGGAGAGGCCGAGGAGACAGGTGACGTTGCAAGGGAGGCGAGCCAACGCGCGGCGGCCGCCGCCATTCCGATATCAGGTAATCGTTCGTCAATTATATTGTCAACGTGATTTGCGTGTGGGATTAAGACAAGGATTATTATTTAAATCTTTTTAGATGCTTGGTTTTGGTACACATTCAATTAAAATTAGGCATTATAGAGATTACCTTCTGGTACAGACACAATCATGTCTTTAAGTTTTTGTGTATGACAGGAATTATGTTCTGACAAAATATCTTGTATCATCATCGTCATTATTAGTAGGTAGCCTTTAAACCGGGATTAAACTCTGTATCAATCTAACTCGCAGAGAAGCAGTACGATCCGATTTCACAAACCTCGGAACGATTAGGTATATGAAAAATCCAACCTAGTCTTTTCTTTTCTTAATTGGAAATACTTGTTTTCGGGGTATTCATAATTTGTTGGTTCGATGCTTCCCGCCACAGGAAGGGCGAGCCAGAAGCAGCCTGCCTCGAGGCCCGACATTGGGTCGTCCTCCAAGGATACCAGGAAGAGGAGACGGCTCGTTGCCGAGGGGGAAGACGGGGAAGAAGAGGAGCCCACGCCCGACCTGCAGGGACGGATGGTGGATGCATTGGAGAGGAACGGCAGGCTGCTAACCGCGCAGCTCGAATCACAGAACCGAAACCTTCAACTGGACAGGGAACAGAGGAGGTTCCAGACGGACGGCCTGCTATCAGTCCTCAATAAGCTAGCGGACGCGCTTGGGAGGATAGCCGACAAGTTATGACGAAGCTTTCCGGCCCCCCCTTGGAGGAGTCGTGACGGGATCTCACTGAACATTATCGCGGCCACCGCCGCAGAGATAGGATTAGGTAAGGTCCTAGACATTTAGGAGGAGTAGAGATTATGGGGCATTCCTCGTTAATTGACGACGTAGTGCCTTAAAAAGATTCGTGTTCGAAAGCGAACTTACTTCGTAACTTGACTAAATTTAATTGGGGGTGATTGGAGCTTTAGCAAGGTCAAAGTTCTTTCCTTCTTTAAGGTGTGGTTAGTCGTGCGGTATGTGCTCCCCTGGGAATGAAGTGGGAGGGCTGATGGCGACGAGGGCTCCCGGGACTTAGTATGGTATGGGGTGGTCAGGATTGGTCTCAAGGGGATTTTGCGTGAGTTAGCCGTGGTTGTCGTTTCCGTTCTGAGCATCATTGCAGTTTCCATGCGCCACGGAAGAAGGTTTGTCACTTTGTTCCTTCTGTTGGTGATGGCTTTCTGATTCTCTGGTGATTTTGCCGTGGCCCAAGCACTGCAGCACAGGATGTCGAGGCACACGTCTGAGCAGGGCCATTCACAATCTTGCTGAGGTTCCGAACAATTATCCTGAGCATTGGGTTGGGGGTCTTAAGCAGACTGACGCTTGCTCATTAACAAGACTCCCACCCCTCAAGGGTTCGGCATTGTTCTCCCGGAGGATTTATCCGAAGACCCTCCAGGCAGCCCAGTATAGCGAGAGCGACTTGCTGGGGTCAACCATGCCGGATAGAGATAGGCCTGGGCCAATGCATATGTAGGATTCGGACCCTTTACCTAATTGCTAGCTTTTAGGTAAAGGGCATCCCGACACACAACTTCCACGTTTGGAGGATCTAAGGATTCGCCGGACAAGGCCATCCTAGGGGAAGAAGACGAGGTGCTGATGTCGTTAAAGTATTGCTGTCATGTGAGTTTGAGTCCCTTGCCAACACAGTCCGATTTGGGTTCTTTCCCATGCTAACGCGTCCCAAAGGTTATATTATCAGTTCGATTTTTTAATCTTTTCTTAAACTTTCTTTCAAAATATAATTAGTTCGCAGTCGTTTATAAAAGCGTTTTTTTAATATTTTCTTAAACTTTCTTTCAAAATATAATTAGTTCGCAGTCGTTTATAAAAGTGTTAAAATTCAACAAGCGAATTAAATTACTTTTTTTTCTCCTAAATGAAATGTATATTTTGTAAAAGAGAAAAAAGTGAGGCCAGATCAAGGCCGGGCCCGTTTAAGAAGAATTGGGCCTGAAATAAGCCCATCAAACACTTGAAACAGATTAGGTGTAGGTGTCTGAGTTGTATCACAAATCATAAATTACCACTTTCTTACCCAATTAAAAGATAATTGCTTGAAGAAATCCAAATAACAACATATATAGACTTAGAGTTGGGGGGAAAGATTCGTCATCCTTACTTGTCCCCTGTTCGATTTTTATCTTCTTAGTAATGTAAGGGACGGGGTTGTTGCGTGCAAGTTCCCTCCTACAAGCAAAAAGCATGATGCATTTGGCGGAAGGCGGGGAAGGTGCGGGTGGGTTCAAAATGTTCGATCTTGAATTTATTTTATTTTATTTTTTCCCATTGGTTTGGTTTCGTGTTGTGGAGAGCAAACCTCCTCCCATCCCAATCCCCCCAAATATCCCAAGTAAGAAATCCCCTACACATCTCCTCTCCCCCGTTGCAACTTTCCTTTTGTCACGAAAGAAGGGAAAATTGGCTTTTCGATTGGAAGGGTTACGTGAACAACTCTTCAACATTCGTGCCACTCCACACACACACACACACGATCCCAATCCCATGTGATTCATTCCATATTCCCCCCACCTACATTGACGTTACCCACTGGTACAAGAAACTCCCTTTGGGTTTGGACGGTCGATTTCCGTCCCCCCCCCCCCCCCACCAACACACGCATGAAAGCAAATCCAATCCCAACCCAATAACTTCATGTCCATTAATTAATTTATATGCTTTTTTTATCCAAAAAGAGTTTGATTGCCACAAAGTACCTTCTCTTTTACCTTAAATGGCTGAAAAATTAATTCTTCACGTAGGGTTTTGATTTGATGTAATGTGTATGTGACTTCAGAGTTTGGAGACAACATATGTTGGTCTGTCTCTGTGTAAGAAAATAGAGGGTATTTAGTGTTTGTGCTAAACATTGTTTGCAGATTGATGGGTTTTTCATTTCATGCAAAAGAGAGAAGGGAAACAAGGACAGGATTCCAATTAGTGAGCAAGTCCCACCCTTTCTCTATGTTTTTCTTGTTCGTTTTGTTTACTACTTTGTCAAGAGTTCTGTCCTTTCATGGGTTTGTCCCAAAAAGTTGTAGGCTGTTATTGCAACTAATCTCTTCATGATCCTCTCCATTGCTGTTGGTATCATCTTCTCCGTCCACATCGTTGTTGTTGTTGTCGTCGTCGTCGTCGTCGTGGTTGTTATTGCGCGGTGATGATTCCTCTGTGACCCCGCTTGATCCGGAGGAAGACAAGCCTGGGACAAGGTTCAGATCGGCCAAGCAACTCCTCTTCGCCCTCTTCCCGTCATTGCTGTTGCTCGCCATGAAGTCGTAGAACACCCGCCTACCCGAATCCCAACCATCTCCCCTCTTTTTCCCGCGATCAATGACAGCAATTACCTCGTCCCTGACCCTGGTGTCCGGGGAAGGCGCCGGGATGTTAGCACAGCCGTCCCCGTTGTTCCTGGAGTTCCTCTTCTTCAAGAAAATCCTGCAAAGCACCCAGTTCCCCATTGGCACCACAGGACTCTGCAACAGGAAACCATTGGAGGCCTTTTTTCACATCGGGGGCTAACACCATTTGTTCTTTTCTTTCGAACATCATCTCATCATCACGACAACAGACGAAAATTATCCACCGAATCAATATGAACTAACCCCATGTTTACAAAGTGGACAAACAAGAAAAGTTTGTCGTTTTTTCCCCCACTCTAAGGCAAAACGATAACGAGCAAAGCACCACAAGAGAAAAGCAGGGCAGCAAAAGCAAACCGAAATGCTGTGATGGTTATAATATTCTCTCACCTTGCTGAGATTCATCTTCTTGGGAGCAGAACCGGGGGGATCCCCGGCGGTGGCGAGCCGATACTCGTGCATGATCCAATCGGTCTTGGTGCCACTCGGAGGCTTCCCACGGTAGAAAACCAGGGTCTTCTTCAACCCCATGACATGGTTACAGATATCCTTCGAGTCCGTGGGAGAGGCCACGGTGATCTGGCGGTCAATCCCCGTGGCCTTCCAGTAACCGGAGACGGTTGCGCGGTTCGACCTGTTTCCGTTCGGATACTTGGCTTCCCTCGTGCTGAAGAAATACCTTTCTTGCCGAGAGTCGCCTGCAACCGTGGAGAAACATGAACGGAAGTTAAAGAGAACATTGGTCAGGCACGAGACATCGCCCGGAAAAGCAGCCGCGAGGACCACGTCAAAATCGACGGACCTGGCAAATCCCAGGGATCGGACTTGCAGACCTCAACCTCGGGGATGATGGTGGCGGGGAGGGGGAAGGAGTAGACCTTCCACCTAAGGTACTGAAGCACGAGCTCCTCGTCCGTGGGGTGGAAGCGGAACCCCGGCGGCAGTTTAAGGACAGCGTCGTCATTCTTCTCCACGTCGGCCGGCTTCTCCATCATCCTGTCGATCCAAGGGTTGCCCAATTCGAGTGAGGCGAAAGCAAACCGAAAGGAAGAAGCTTGGAAGTACCGGGAGGGGATCAAAATTGGGGAAGTAAGAGGATTTTAAAGCAGTGAAAGGGGGAGGAGGGAAAACAGGGACGAGAAACATTTGACGTGTTCCGAACTCAACCTCTTCCTCCTCCTCCTCCTCCTCCTGTCGTTGTCGCTGTCCTCCTCCTCCTTCTAATGCTACTTGGTCTCTTGCTTTTTTCCCTCGACGCCATTCTTACACGACAACTCATTTCCCCAAAACGTCGCCCTTTTCCTATTAAATAACGAGGAACAGTAGGGTTGGGGATTTTGATTTCACTGGACTTTTTAGAGTTCTCGTGACAGGAAAGAACTTTATTTCGACACTACTTATGATGAATGAGTCTTTCTACGAGATATCTGCATGAAATGTTTTTAAGCGAAATCAAACCTCCTTAACAGTTAAGATTTGATGACAATCGGGTATTCTTCCTTTTCTTCTTTTGCCCATGTCGGAATTCCCCCTAAATGACCCATTCACATTATGTCTGTCAGACTTTCTTCTTGTTTCTTAAAATCATTATTTGTTTTTCTTCTCTCCCATTTTATCGAAAAAGAACTTGCAATTCAAAATCCCATGGCTACGCCCCAAACAACACGCGATGAGTGATTTGGAAACCATTAATTCACTCAATCCACGACCTTCCCCAAGGGCTTGGCTTTCTAGAAAGAAAGAATATAAAAGAGGAATCAACTTTGTCCGAATGGATTGCAGGATTTGTAACGACTGAACTTGGTGTCGCGGGACGAAGAAGTTCGATTCAGCGGGTGTGATACGGCAGCACATTGTATTCGAATCATAAAGAAGAGGTTATGCTCGAAATGGGGCAGAGGCCGCGGGGGCACGAGGAAGATACCAAATGCGTGAATGTTCCTAATATCTGGCACGTCCATAATTCAATAGAGTAATAAGGTAAGATCTCAAAATCAGAACAACAAAAACAGGGGAATCAAAGAAAAATAGTGGAATCGATGAGGAAGTTCCTGGCTCACCTCTTACACGAAATCAACAGGAAAAAAGAAAGGAAACTTGACGAAATCATCTTCCCTGATATATCTAAGCTTTCAGGACCACCACACTTCGCTCCATCCTTTATATGAATTTGCTCAAAAAACTTGACGAAATCAATCATCTTCTCCTTTGTTCTCATTAGATGAATTTGCTCAAAAAATATTTAATACGGGCCGAAGCAGAATTCTATATCTCAAATCAAATCAAACTTCAATGAACATGCGAGCCCACTTCTTATAGTCTCAAACAGTGTATGATTTGCACGGAAGCCTTGGGCTTTAATATTATCTTTTGTACAATTCACAGGGCTTCCCATCGCTCCGTGTCCAGGGTAATCTCTGAGACCGAAACGAGGAACACCCCGTTGTCACCCATCCAAGTACTGGAGCATGGCTTCGGGGTCGTTGTTGAGTTCGCCATAGGTGACTAGGCCGAGGCCGGTATCGCCACCGATTATCTGGGCGGCGGGGATAGTATCCCTGAGCAAACCGCCTTGACTTCCCATACAATGAATGCTCTGCTAGCCACCCGTTAAGCACAGCTCGGTGGCCTCGTCCACCGATCCACCGTTAGTGAGGAAAAGTACCTGAAATGTATGAATGAATGGTAAATGAATTAGTCTAAGTACATCACTAATCTCTGACATCATGTTACATAATCGCAGAGGCCCA
Source organism: Melastoma dodecandrum (assembly GCA_029817715.1). Classification (NCBI taxonomy): domain Eukaryota; kingdom Viridiplantae; phylum Streptophyta; class Magnoliopsida; order Myrtales; family Melastomataceae; genus Melastoma; species Melastoma dodecandrum. The sequence continues at coordinate 4,424,580 of JARUPY010000533.1, read as the reverse complement.
GGTTAGCAGATACTAATAGAAGACGAATTCTCGATGAGATTTCAACCATAAATACGGACATCTCAGACAGAAAAGGAAGAACAAAGATAAGGAGTGTGATAGAGATTATAATAAGATTGAAAACCAGAAAGGGGAGTCGAACCAAGGTCGCCGGATTCAAATCCAGAAACTGCTAACCACCACACCACAAGATGTTCTGAAAAACATTTTCCAAGATTATAAAATATATCTTTTTTTTAATATTTTTTCGACAAAGTAAATGAAGGGGACGTCATGAACAAACATGCAAACGACGTGCCGGGCACCACCACCGACCAACGGTGTAATAAAATAAGGTTGTGAGGATGATCCAGAAAATAAAAATCAAACCATCCGAAAATTCCATACTCAAACCCCTCCCTCCCTATCTAATCCCAAAATTAGATTTAATCCCAATAATAGCCAAAAAACACCACCACCACCCCCTAATTCCCAAGAAAAATTTACAGCACCAACCATCAATCGAATTTTTGAGGAAAAAACAAATCACTATGAACACCTTTTCCCTGAACAAATCCCTACCCCTTTTGTTCTTGATCCTCCTCTTTTCTATGTTATGGATACCTCCTCCTCCCCACCTCTTCCCAGGGATGACGACACCCATGTGAATGGCGTGGCTGCCGTTATGTCCCCTTCCGACGACGAGCCTGACAATGTGGAGCGCGACACGAAACGGGATGAAGAGGAAGGAGACGATGGGCCCCATCCCGTAAGCGACGTCGCCCTTCCACAGATCCTTAAGGAAGTCGATAGCTTCCTCTGGAGGGGCGACCCCGTGGAAGTGGAGTCGAGTTCCGGCCCGGCCGAGGAGACGAGGACGATCGAGTTGTTGTGTGAGAGGGTGGAGTCCGCCGTCGGGAAATATAGTTCCAGTTCTAGGCTGGGGTGTGACCCCAACGATGAGGCGTGCCTGTTTGATTCCATCTCCCGGCTTTCCCGGCTGACGAATAAGCTCGAGAGCGTTTCGTCGAAGGCAAGCAGCCGGGGGATCCAGCTTCTGAGCCGGACGAGCTCGGCGCTCCAACGGGCGATGGTGCTCCTGGAGGATGAGCTCCGGTGGTCCCTCGATCGGCAGTCGAGGACGATCAACGAGCCTGAATTGAAAACCATAAAGTCCAAGCCGTCTTTTAATCTGGTCTGCCAGCTGGACCGGAGCATCCCGGAACCAAACTCGGAGGAGGATGAGTTGCTCCCTGTTTTCTCGCCCGACACGGTCTCCCGTATGAATAGGATATGCTCGTCGATGATCGAGGCGGGGTATGAGACAGAGTGCTGCATGGTGTACAGCGTGTCGAGGAGGAACGTGTTCAAGTTGGCGCTGACGAAGCTAGGTCTGGAGAACATGAACATGGACGACGTGCAGAGGATGCCGTGGGAGTCCCTCGAAGGGGAGATCCGTACATGGATATCTGCGATCAAGCAATGCTCCACAGATTTGTTCCCGACAGAGAGAAACCTGTGTGAGTCCGTGTTTTCGAGCTCATCCCAGATATCTCGAAGCTTGTTCAGCAACCTCGTGAGGTCAGTCGCCATACAACTACTCAACTTTGCGGAGGCGGTCGTGTTGACGAGACGTGCCGGTGAGAAGCTGTTTAAGTTCCTCGACATGTACGAAACTCTGCGTGATCTCGTCTCATCCTTTGACGAATCATATGACGCGGACGCTGCAGAGGAGGTCAGGGCCGAGATTTTGGCTGCCAAAACTAGAATGGCCGAGGCAGCCGTGAAAATATTCTATGACTTGGAAAATTCGATAAAGAGTGATAACGGGAGGACTCCCGTCCCGAACGGCGCGGTCCATCCTCTCACTCGTTACACCATGAATTATCTAAAGTATGCCTGCGAGTACAAGGAGACCATCGAACAAGTGTTCCGAGAACACCAAGATCGATCTAGTAACAACGACGACGACGAGAGCGAGAGCACCGGCAACGATCACAAGGAAGATAAGGCTAAGGTGGCGAACGGGGACGGGGAATCTTCACCATTCGGTAAGGAGCTAATGTCGGTGATGGACTTGCTGGATGTGAATCTCGACATGAAATCGAAGTTGTACCGTGACCCGGCACTCCGCTACATATTCCTAATGAACAACGGGAGGTACATACTACAGAAGATAAAGAGCTCGCCGGAGATACACGAGCTGATTGGAGACACGTGGTGTAGGAAACGGTCGTCCGAACTGCGCCACTACCACAAGAGCTACCAGAGAGAGACGTGGTACCGGCTCCTACAGTGCCTGAGCCACGAAGGGCTGATGGTGAATGGGAAGGTGTCGAAGCAGGCCCTCAAGGAGAAGTTCAAGAATTTCAACACGATGTTCGACGAGATACACAAGACGCAGAGCATGTGGGTGGTGAACGACGAGCAGATGCAGTCGGAGCTTAGGGTGTCGGTCGCAGCGGTGGTGACACCCGCGTACCGGTCATTCCTCGGGAGGTTTAGCCAGTACCTGGACTCGGGGAGACAGAGCGAGAAGTACATAAAGTACCAGCCGGAGGACATCGAGGGTCTCATCGATGATCTGTTTGACGGCAACGCGGTGTCCATGGCAAGAAGGAAGACATGAAGAGAAGAGGGACTGGACTAGACCCCTATTCCCAAATAACAGAGCACACAAGCCGGTCCCGGGACATGCCAGCGATAAGGACACTTCGTATTCACCCCGAGATACAATTTCGAATTTCTTTGACAAGACCTGATTACCCGTCATCGTGGATTATAGGATTGATTTCACGACGACAGTAATGAATGAACTACGGGTATTTACTAGAATTTGAGTGGAGCTAAGAATTTAACTGGATCCGAGCCTTGTAACTTCTTCGTTATTAAAAGAAAACTAAGAGTCCGGTTGATTCCTAATACTTTTTGTCATAATTTTAAATCTGATTGCCCGAAAAGTTAATGATTGCTCTTAATCTTAAAACAGTATTTAGAAGGGACAGATTTGACTATTAGCCCATCCTAATAGGAGAGAAACCTCTCTGATTTGGGCCCTAGTTTTAGTTGTGTTTTTCTCCCACCACCACCCCCCCCCCCCAAAAAAAAAGTCCAATTTTGGGCGTAGAATAAAATTACCAATAACAAAACATTCTTATAATAATAATAATAATACTCCTCTTCTTAGAACAATGCCACAACCAAACAAAAATGTATGTACATAGATAGATACGATTTTCACGTAAACCAAATATCATAAAATTATTCAATATTCAACGAATTGGAATGGTGATAACTAATTACAGTTAAATTTTGTTGATTTTAATGAATATAATATAATTAATATAAACGGAGGGGGGGGGGGGGGGGATCTTGATCTTGATCTCGATCTTCCTGTGTTCTTTCTCTCGAAAGGGCCACAGCCAAACACTCTCCATCTCCACCTCCCTTCCATCCCTTCTCTTCTCTAATCTCTCTCCCTTCCAAAAACCCTAATCCCTCACCCCCCCTCTCCGCCAACCGTCTCCCAACTTCGGCCCGGCTCTCCCCCGCCTTCCGCCGCCGCCGCCGCCGCCTTCATGTCCGACGCCAGCAGCAAGTTCGACCTCCCCGACGACCTCCTCTCCTCCTCCGCCAATCCTCACGCTCCCCCCTCCGATCGCCCCTTCCGTTTCCCTCCCAAGAGTGAGTCGCTCCTCGATTGATTTGTCCCCCGCGGATCCGGTTCAGCGGGATTTTTGTCGTGGCATGCCGATGATCCGAGAATCTCTCGCGCCTCCTGTTTGTTCTCCGGATCTTTGTTTCCTGTTCTTGATCTTGGTGGATTGTGTGTGCCGCGGTGACCGTACCGGTTGGTGGAGTTGGTTAGGGTTGCGTTGTGGAGCGTCTCCCGCGGTTGTTCTTATTTTTTCTTATTGTTATTCTTTTTTTTTTCTGAATTGTTGTCTGTGTTTTCTGTTTCCTTCCTAGTCTAAGTGGAAGGAGTGTGTGTTGGTACAATTGAAGACCGTTGTTCATGGTCTGGTACTCGAAGGAATCGACTGAGGAGAGGATTGAATTGTGGTTTGGGAGTGTGGAGTTTGTCTAGTTCTTCCCCTGTTAGAACATTGGGGTTTGGGTCGGTGGCCTGACTATTGTACAAGCTCTTGGATTACCCATGGCATCAGACTTTTTCCCCTTAAAAAGTCGAAGGAAGAGAAACTGGACAGTATAGCTATCTTTAAAGTAGAGATAATCGAGCTTTTGTGAAAAGCCTTCCGCAGCATGCAATTCCTCATAAAGCATTGTACTGTTGTGGGATATTCTAGTCAAGTTCATTTATTCCTTTCGATTTACTAATTAACTTCTTATTTACAGTGGATGATTTGGGAGGTCACTATGAAGAAAAAATGCTTATGGGGACAAACGATGAGTCTAAAGGTACCGTGACATTGTTGTAGTATTCCTGTCTGCGTTCTTTCTTTTCTCATGCAGCCATTTTATAGTCCGAACAATGTTTGCACCATCATTCTTGTCCATTTATTAACTTGAATCATCTGGACGCTTAAGTTCGTTTTCATTTTACAAATTATCACACTTCTTTTTGTGCCTCATTTTCTATCTGGTTGATGCAATTGTACATGCAGATCAATTGACATCGGAGAACAGCATACCTTTATCTCCCCAGTGGCTGTATGCCAAACCAACTGACAGTAAAATGGTATTCTCTCTTATTTTATTTGTTTTTGTTGCTGGTTATTTTAGATTTAGTTCCTGCAGCTCATCTTGTTGCATTATGAGATTGCTGCATTTGGGCATGTTTGCTAGAGAAAGGAACTCGCGTCCATTTTCCATGACTGAAGAGATACCTTTTCCCAGAATAGTGCCCCTGCTTTGTTAGCATATCATTTGTTGCATCCTACTATCTGTATTCTGATGTATATCAATCTTCCTCTGTGACAGGACATTCGAGTCCCACCCTCAGGATCTGTTGGAAACTCAAGTGACCACAATCTTAAGGAAAACTGGCGTTTGGATGGATCTGAAGAAAAGAAAGACTGGAGGAAAACTGCTGGTGAAAATGATAACACTCGTCGTTGGCGCGAGGAGGAAAGGGAAACAAGTTTGCTTGGAGGCCGAAGAGACCGGAGGAAAACCGATCGTCGCACTGACAATGTTGTGACCCGGGACACTGCTGAGAACAGAACTTTGGCCAATGCTGACAAGTGGCATGACAATAATGCTCGTACCCCTGGGCATGAACCAAGGCGTGATAGCAAGTGGTCCTCTAGGTGGGGCCCTGATGATAATGAGAAAGAAGTTCGTACTGAGAAAAAGATAGATGGAGAAAAGGAAGATGGTAATGACCATCCTCCTCCCTTAGGAGGCAACCGTGTGGCTCCAGAACGGGAAGTGGAGTCACGTGATAAGTGGAGACCACGCCACAGAATGGAAGTTCATTCAAGTGTTTCCACTCCTCACAGAGCTGCACCTGGTTTTGGACTTGAGAAAGGAAGAGCAGAGGGGTCAAATGTTGGATTTGCTTTAGGACGTGGTAGATCAAGTGCAATTGGAAGATCTGCTGGTCCCATTGGCGCTTCTGCATTTGACATGGCCGAAGATCTACCGAGAAGAGTTGGTGTCGCAACTCCTTTTTGTTATCCAAGGGCAAAGCTTCTCGACATTTATCGCCAGCAAAACGTTCAACCTCGTTTTGCATCTATGCCTGATGGCATGGAGAACATACCTCCGTTCACACAATCTGATATCAGCGAACCTTTGGCATTTGTATCCCCCGATGCTGAGGAGGAGGTAATTGCATAAGATGAAATCTTTCCCAGTAAATTGTTTATTCACCGTAAAAGAGTGATTTTGTGCTCACTTTAGAACCTCTGATTGTTTCTGTTCGAATGGAAAACAGGCTGTCCTTGGTGATATATCCAGGGGAAAGATTACTGGAAGTGGAGCAGTGTATAATTCATTCAAGTTGGGCAGATCAACTGAGACCATTGCAGGTGCTAACCTTACCGTGCTTGGATTTTGTTTGTGGTATGCTCTTCTCTGAGGCTGACTAGTTGGGATTTTCTTTTTCAGGCCTTGAAGATGAATATGGTGAGGGGAAACTGGGTGTGCATCCCTTGGTTAATTCTACTGAAAATGTCAGTGGTCTACGAGGTCTTCCAAATGATGGTGCATGTCTTGCTGATGACAGCATCTTTTTGCGAGATGGTGATCATCAGAAAAATTCGATCGATGGTATGTATCCTGTCATATATGTATACTTTTATCACTGCAGCTGACGTTTTACTAACTTTCCTGACAACCATTTTTTATTTAGACAATGCTGAACCCGAGGCAAACAGAAAGGGAGAGCCAAGAATTTCTTCTGGAATCAGGCAGTTCAACTCTAGGAGTTTGTTATTTATGGATGGAAAAGCAGACCATAAAGAAAATGCTCCTGCTTTCTTTTCCTCTGTTCAATCAAATATTGTTGATGATGGCTTAATATTAGAATCCATCCTTCCGGAAGATGACTTTATGAAATCTCCTATATCTAAGCATGTTGTCTCCAGAGACCTTGATGGCTCAAGTTCTCTGTTTGCTGCATCCTTTCCTGGGCAAAACCCTGGTGGCAATTTTCATAACCTGAGTGACGTTGAGTCGAAGAACTGGTCAAAGAGTATTCCTCTGGAGGAGCTTAGTATATATTACCTGGATCCACAAGGGGAGATTCAAGGACCTTTTCTTGGAGCAGACATTATTTCCTGGTTTGAACAGGGTTTCTTTGGGACTGACTTACCTGTCAGACTGGCTGATGCTCCTGAGGGAACCCCATTCCAAGAATTGGGCGAAGTGATGCCACACCTGACGGGCAATGTGACAAATGACTTTGGTGCCGCAATTGTGTCCTCTCTTGGAGAACCTAGTGCCACATGGGACAGCATGGAGGTTGCTTTACCTGGTCCCATTCATAGCATAACCCACAAGGAAGTATTGTCTGAAGATAATAGGCTGCCATCAGATTTGGAAAGCCTTCCATCTCAGAATGTCCAGTTAAGAAAATCCGAACCTGGTTCTTCGCAACTGAATCCTCCAGAGACCAGCTTTCATGATTTTAGCGGACAAGATGAAGGTTAGTTCTGATGTCAATTGGATCATCCTTTGTTGCCATTCATTATTAATATATATTGGCATTATCATTGTTCCTGAATATTTGCCCTTAGATTTATGTATTGATATAGTCGTATTTGCTGCAGAAATTGTTTTCCCCGGAAGACCTGGAAGTTCTGGTCATCCAATTTCAAAGTCCACTGGTCACAGTTATGATGCTGGTGCGAATTCCATTAATAACTCTTCTCTGTCCAGTGATTTGACAGTTCCTGGCTTGCAAATTCGGGAAGAAAACAAGCTACATCCCTTTGGTTTGTTGTGGTCAGAGCTCAATGAAATGAATGCAAAACGTGCCCCAGCGTCCAGTTTGTCTTCCAATGTTGGTAATGTAGCACAATTGGGCGCTATCACTGATCCAGCTCAACCTTCTGACACATGGCCTGCTTCAGCCAGAAGGAATTCCCTCCTTGAGCACCCTATTTATCAAGAAACAATGAATTCTCAGCATTTTTCGCGTCTTGAGCAAGAATCTGCCCGTTTTGATTTCCAAGAGCAGCTTCTGTCCAAACAGCTCCAGCAACAGCGTCAACAACAGAATCTTTTGTCGTTCCAGTCTCAGTTAAACCAATCCACTCTGGGGCAACTATCTGCTGAAACACTTATGAGTCAGCAACAGCTGAACGCTCATAATATCCCTCAACTTGATCATCTGATGGCACTTCAGCTACAGAAGCAGCGTCAGCATGAGCTTCAACTGCAGTTGCAGCACCAACGGCAGCATGAGCTTCAACTTCAGTTGCAGCAGCAGCAGCTTCTTCAACAGCAGAAGCTTATGCAGGAGCACCGGCAAGCCCAAGTTCAACAAGTTCTTCTAGAGCGAATCCTACAAAACCGAATGCACGATTCCGGTCTTGGACAATCATCTCTTGATCATAGGGCAAATAATGCCCTTGATCAGGTTTTACTGGAACAGAACTTTCTTCATGAACTGAAACAGCGGTCACACCGTCCTGCGAGGCATATTCCACCAGCAGAGCAGATTGCACAAGCCAGCTTCGGCAGACTATCACATAAAGATGCTCAGAGAGAAATAGAATTTCTTCACCAACAGAGGCTGCTTGGACTAAATGCAAGGCAATTTGCGGGACTGGGCCTACAAAACAGTGATGAAGAAGTAAGGCATGCCGGTTCTGTCTGGCCTGCAGAGGAATCAGATGCATTTCTCAGGGCGCATGGTATACAGCGGACTAACTCATCGGGATTGAATCCACTAGACTACCATAAACAACAGTTATCCTTGCATGACGTACCGCTCAACTTGTATGAGCAGAATCAATCGATGCAAGAGAGGCACAGGCAAGAGTATTACGAGTCAAGTGGACTGCCATTTGAGCGCACGATTTCTTTGCCCCCTGATCATGCAGGAATGAGCATAGAAATGCTGGATGCTATTGCTCGTGTTCATAATGCAGACATGCTTGAGTCTAGTTCGAGAATGAAGTCTGGTGCACAAGCTGGGAAATTTTTCAATGAGTTGCCTCAGAAGAATCGTCCCCCGGTGTTCCCTAATCAGTTTGGCATCCCAGTTGATGCAATGGATGGTAACTGGCATGACCACAGGGGGCAACATGCAAATGATTGGATGGGATCTCAGTTCCAGCACATGCATATCAATGCCGAGCGTCAAAAAAGAGATCTTCCAGGGACAATGTCTTCCGAAAATCAGAGTTCATGGATGTCAGAAGGACAGCATGACGATAAGTCCAAGCGGCTGCTAATGGAATTACTTCATCAGAAATCCGGGCAGCAAAATCAATCAGCACAAGCTTTGGATGATCGTGAAGGAGTGCCCATAAAGAGATTGCCATCACCTGGGTTTTTTGCTGGTTCAAACGCGAGTTCTGTTGGCCCAAACAATTCATTTATGGTGGGTTCTTATGGGTCAAGCTCATCTGAAACTCCACAGTTTTTCTTGGGGGCTGAGAATGCTGGGGGCCTTGAAATTAAAAATGATCTGAGATTTAAAAGTAGTTCTGGAGCATTTTCTGAGGGGGAACAAATGTTGTCTGGCATGCATGATTCCATCTATTCAAACCCAACCATGGTTAACAAGCCATCTCTAACCAAAGACTATTTTGAGGGGGAGGGAAGAAAAGCGTCGTCTGTTGGCGGGGATAAATTTAAGAGGCCCATTTTTGAGATGTTTGAAAGCACCACTGAGCAGAGAGCACTGGCGGCTGCGGATCAGGATCCAGCTCGAAGATCCTCTGCCAGGCACGGGTCAATTGGTTCTGCAGGTAACTTAGGCAAGATACGATCCAGATGTTTGGCTATGGCACTGAACTATTTTGCATGTAATTATCGACTAAAGGAATTTCTCGCAGGTGAGGATGTTAGCTTTTACGATGAGGGAATTAGATCTCGTCACCCTGGACAAATAATGAAAGAACAGTAAGTGTCATTCTTGTTAGTGCATATGGTTATATCTGACCATTTCTTGACATTGCATCGGAATGATCCGACCTCTACTTTTAGTCGGACTCAAATGATGAATTCTTTCAAATTGGCCGTCATGATCCTGAATCTGGATACCTGTCCTATTCCCCTTAGCTTATTACATGGGAACGTTGAAGTTGTTTTCTAGAGTAGGTCCAGCATCCATCCATTTGTAACTTTCTTCTTCTGATTCTTGCAGGGTGCCGGTCATCTTGTCAAAAAGTCAGGAAAATATCTTTTCAAGACCCCAGGAAGGATTCTCTGATATTGCCAGGCTCAGGAACTCCTTCAGTGGGGTTCCAGACGGTATGTGGCAGCTTCTTATGTTTGCTTTTGGGCGGTCCAATCCCGCTGGCCGCTCTTCTGAGATCTGAGTGATGAATTTGTTACTATCATAGACCTTACTAGAATCTATAAATTTAATTGAATCTGTTGATTTGTGTCTCTGCCATGTTTCTCTTCATTCCAGTCCAGTTGTGAACCCGTGATAATCTGTTGCTGTTGGGTTGTGCTTTGGTTACGTTGTTGACATCAGGCATCAAACCAGACCAAGGAGGTATCCCCACGAACGATACTGCTGTGAGCAAGAAAGACCTGCAGTTCAGGCGGACGTCATCCTACAGCGACGCGGAGGCATCAGAAGCCACATTCATGGAGATGCTCAAGAGTAGCAGCCGGAAGACGACGGGGGCATCGGCCCAGGATTCCCAGGACATCTCGGGGGTCCCTTTGGAACCGCCATCGGATTCGTCCCAGGCAGGACGGAGTGGGAAGAAGAAAGGGAAGAAAGGAAAGCAAATCGACCCCGCCCACCTGGGATTCAAGGTGGCGAGCAACCGCATCATGATGGGTGAGATCCATCGGATCGATGACTAAGAGAATACGCGCATGGGTAACATCCTCCAATCTGCCATTTTTGCTTTGTGTCCAATTCTTTTTCTAGTTTTCATTTTGGAACCCCTTGTTTTCATTCATAGGTGTATGTATGGTATTGGGGGTGGTAGAGGGATAGATGTATAAATCGGTTGGGGTGGGTCATAGGGTTTGTCGTGTTTCCCATATATCTCGGCCTATCTTTGTGAATAGTAGAGAGGAGGAAGAAAGCGGTTCCATTCTTTGGGGTCTGTCTTTTCAGAGTAACAATGAAACGAGGGAGATTTGGGTAAGGGGTGTATTACTTATATCGCCTTGCAACGAGATGAGCTTCAATAAAACTGAATTGCATATAGACAAGTGAGTCAAGGAATTATATAGCGTATGAATACGGACTTACAACAGCTTTCATTTTCACGATCTCTTTGTCAACATCTCCTGTGATTCCTATGATTGAAATCTTACTGTGGGCACTATCCTTTCTCTGTTTTATCCTGACAATTGAGGGCTCCTAAACTCTAGTAACGTCTGAACGGTCCCCCTGCGTGTGGGGTGGACGTTATACCAACCGCGCCCACGGCTGCTGTCGGGATAACACTCCGGCGGGATCACCCCCTGCTCCTGGTCTTTCGGATTTGGAGCACAGGAGTTTTCTAGTCCTAGCAACTCAGTTATTCCTTTATAAACGAGTTTCTTAGACCTAAATCGATTTTGTAAGTTTTTCTTCGGAAGTTGCAGGATTGCTTACGACCGGCTCAGGCCCCAAAAGCAAAAATCATTTTTGGGCCCATTAATGGGCCTAATCATAGTGGGCTGGATCGGTTGGAGGGACTAATGGGTTTGAGATTCCTCTTCTCCTCTGTGTTTGGAACTCTTCGGCAGTAAGAAAGGAATTTTAGTGGTTAGGAGGACAATGAGAAATCGGAGAAGAAAAGAAAAGAAAAAGAAAAGGGGGGCTTTGAATATTCCCAATCCTAAAGTGGCCAATTCCTGTCGGAGATGCATATGTTGTTAGAAAGACAGCCTTTCTTTAAGAGACACCATAAACATATCATTTTAAAACATTAATTATTAGTACATTTTATCACTTGTCTTAACATGAATTGCAATGATACAAGAATCTCAAAAACTAACATAAAATCACATATGATTAAACACCTCTATGACAACAATCCTTGAACACAGCTTTTATGCACAAACCACCGATCTTGCTTCCATCCACCATTGCTGATTCACTTTGGCAATGAATTCCTCCACCCTCTTGTTCAATTCATCTGCACCCAAACCCCCATCCTCATGGTCATCCTCGTCAGCGTTCTCGCCGCTGTTGTCGTGATCCTCTCCCTCATTGTCTCCATCTTGATTATCTCCGTCTATTGGTTTCTCAGCATCCCGAGTCCCCCGATCCAGTCCCGTCTTTTTATCCTCTATGACTTTGTCGATGACAGGGTCATTGACCGTAACAATTTTGGTCCCGGCATGACTCCAGCCGTTCGAAAAGCTTGAGACCTTCCCTAGACTTCTGCTCCTGATTTCTTTGTACTCCTCGTAGATGTCCTCCGACTGTGGCACAGATGGATTCGATCCCTCTTGCCTTGATCCCCCGATAAGGAAGGCAATGATGGCGTTCAACACGACAAATAAGCACTCCGGGGTCAAGAGCGACCTTTTGGCGCTCGGGAGTGTCACGAAGAGGAAGTTAGCAACAGACGAACCCCAATATGGGTAGGAACAAAGGATGCCGCCAAACACTACGGCCGAAACACTGGTAACAAAACCGCGAGGAAGGAATCCGAGGTTGTCATTGTTATAGCTCTTCATGGCTAGCTTTTGAGGAGTTTCTTTTCATGGGCGTAATGTAAAAGACATGGGGGGGAGTTCGTAGCGAGAATGAGCCCCTCTTTTTATAGGGAAGTGGTGAGATTCCAAATGGATGCCTCCTTTTTTCTTCCATTACATAACTTTAGTTGTTTGCAGTAATTAGAATGAAATGTTCTCGACATAACTGGTTACGTACATACTTTCTTTTCCACTGTCTCTCTGGGATTTTGTGGGTGGTTTGTGCTTAGGGATATAATATGACCATCTTTTTGCCAGGGAGCTGCTTACTACATCATCGTCATCATCATCATCATAACAAACTGGGGGCTGTCAAGAATTCAACGTGGGGAAATCCCATCCCAAGTTTTAGAACCATTGCCAAACAAAAAGGCAAATACTTTAATGTGAGATTCCCTCCCACCAAGAGAAAGCACTTGCTTTTCTCCCATTTCCGCAAAGGCAGGATGAAATTTCATAGGAAGTGATCAAGTTCCGTGTATTGGGAAAAATTCGGGACCTTTTCTTTCAATCGTGAGGAGGAGGAGAGAGCATATAACTTTAAGTGCTTCAGAGTCTGAGGGAGATCGCGCAGCCGATGTTCAGAGCCTCCACTCGGAGAACAAACATTTGCACCATGAGATCATGGGAACAAAACAAGTGCAAATGTTTCTTTCCCAGAAAGACAATATCCTGAGAAGCATGTCACTGAACCATGAAAATGGATACGTAGACTCAGCACTATTACATTACCCCCTTCTTCAACGCTCGAAAATGCAGGAAACAAACAAAAACTCAACCAAAAAGGGTCTACAGCCGGCTATGAAAAGAATTTTGCAGGAAGAATTTACCTGCCACAATGAGCTCCTCGAGTGATTTTCTCGACGTCCTAATGAAACCAAAACACTCTCTCCTCTGAGAAATAATCCTGACTAATGAATGCCTAGGGACTGGATCTGGGGAAACAAACCAGATCATGACACAAAAGGTGACTCTGAGTAACAATTGCCTAGGGGGTTGTTGGTAAACAATGATCGATCTATCTCCTACTACATCTCTAACTCTATGCCACATAGGTTGGACAAAAACGTGGCATTAGAGTACTATAGCAACTTTCTCTGGTGATACAAGGACGGTTGGGTGAGCAATTAAGGGCTCGTAATGGTCGGCTCCGGCGCCACACCAGCCTGGAAACGTGAAACAAGCATTATGAGTGACTGAGTGAAAATGATCGAGTTGTTTGAGTTTGTGTTTGTTTAGTTGCTTCCTGTTCCGTGGTACCTGTGCCCTTCATGAATAGGAATAGAGGGGGTCCACATATTTCGCTTCTCGGTGGATGTGGTAGGAAGAAGAGACAGTTTTCGTCATCAACCATGGCATCGGCTCCATGAGCCTGCACCTGCAAGATCAGATGGAATTCTTGAGGTAAATCGCAATGATAGACTTAGCAACCCAGACGTAAATCGTAGCCATGAGTTAGATAAGGTAGAATTTCTCCTCTTACCACAAATATTTCACGCTTAAACTCTGTTGCGAGGCACTCAATGGCTATATCATCACCAAACGCCGCAGCACGGCCATCTCTATTCTCATCTATGGACAACAACCCTTCCTCGGTGTACTGTAGGCTGATGATGTCGTATTCATCGCTCGGAGAGCCTGATATTGACATGTATTTCGCCCAACCAGAGACATCATTCACAGGGATGCATCTCTCCTTGTAGATTGATTCAGCAGCCATTTCTCTGCAACATAAATACATAATTCATCCACAAAATTACAGGTTTAGTCAACAACTTAGTTAAAGAAAAATAATCACAACTTCATTAACTACAGCCATGGCAAAATGTACATGAACATGAAATCACCTACATTCATGTCCTTGCTAATGAATGATAAGGGCAACAAATCGTAACTGTTACGTTACTCAAAACAGATCAACTGAAACATCGAATCCTGAATGTAATTTGGGTTTGTCCATTCCATCAAACATAGAACAGAATGCTGCCGCCAATGAGAATTGCAGCTAGCTCCTCACTTTCTTCTGGTCCAGACCACCCTCGTTTTTTTTAACACACCCCCAGAACAGCGAACGGTGAAATGAAACTACCAATCTCTCTCGAAGCTTCCCCAACTGAATCCCGAACCCCAAAATCAGCTATCTGTCCTGACATCAATTCATTAAACCGGAAAGACACCACCGGAAGTGGCATGCCACAAACACATCAGTCAAAAGCCACGCCAATTCTACCCCTTCTCCTTTTCCCCAATACAAACATCTCTTTCTTTCCCCCACCACATCAAAGCCAACGGCAAGGAAAAGAGAACTCAGATCCGAACTACAGAACAACAAAATCCAAAGAAGTTTTCCTGACGTATAAGAAGCCAATCTGACATCCAAATCAACATAAATCGCAAACAGTCAAGAAGGCCAAGAACTAAGCCTAACCACGAATACCAAGTACTAAACCTCATCTACTGCAGGTTTTCTCTGGTTCTATGGCCAAAGAACACGCACGAATCCAGCATTGCAAAGCCTATGAATTCTTGAAAGAAAAATGAATAAAGATTGAGAGAAACTGGGGAGGAAGATGCTCTCCCGACCTTTGCATGCCGAGCTGCACCAACTCGTCAATCCCCCTATCCAGCCAATCCCTCTCCTTCTTGGGAGCCAACAACTTCACCTCCTGAACGACGTGAACCCCCCAACCCTTCCCAACATCAGGCGCATACATGTTCCGAATGACCCCCTCGACGGCTGCCCTCTCGTCCTCGCGCACCCCACCCTCGAAAGTCCTAACGACCCTCCTCCTAAGCTCCCTGGGCTCAACCCCGACCCCTCTCCCCACCGCGGTGAACAAGCAGTTCCCGTCTGCCGAGACCTCTCCGCCGTGGCTAAGGTGGAACACCACCGGCTCCGACTCCTTATCCCGGGGGTTCTTCCAGAGCACCCCCTTGGAGCAAAGTCTCTTCAGGTGGCTCCTCTGCTGGTCCTCCAGACCCGGGACCCTATCCCACGACGTGGAGGTCGCAGCCGCCGCCGAGGACAGATCCACCCCGGGAATCGAATCGAGAGATCCATCTCCCTGAGGGTGTGTCCACGGGGACGTCGAGGGTAGGAAGGCGGCCGCCACCGGGTCGGCAGCCGCCGCGGCGGAATCACAGAGGAGCTTGCCCATTGCAACAACGACAACAGAAAGAAAATAAAGACCGGGACTTTCCGAGGAGACGAATCTCGGGTCGATCTCAGATTTCCTATTTATCCTTTTTTTTTTTCATTTTGTATCTTAATTAGCTTTTCCCTCCTCCCTTCTTCCTCTTTAGAGAGATAGAGAGAGAGAGAGAGAAGAGGAAGAGTAAAACGTCGTTGAAGGATTTTGGGGGCGGGGCGGAAAAATTCAACGGCTAGATTTGGTGGGTTGGCAGGACACGCGGCGGGTATCTAGCGGGTCTCCCGAGCCAATCAATAGCTTTTTGCTCATATTTATTTTTAATTGTTTATTATGGTTGCTGAAATTGTATTACAGTTGGCAATTTCCCAATTTTTTTTTTTGGGTAGGAATTATGGGTAAAAAAAAATCACGGCATGATTGGAATTTACTACGGGCGATGGAATTATTTTGGTGTTTCTAATCATGGTCGTCGTACAACGAACACCATGTATTGTTGCTGCAGCTTTACCAGACCCTCTCCCCCCCCTCCCCTCCCTTTTTCTTTTTCTAAAAATACTATTTTTTTTTATGTGTTTAGGGCAGACAGAGAGAGAGAGAGAGAGAGAGAGCGTGTGTTGGTGGTGGTAGGGGAGGAGATAATGGAGAATAGCTGGCATTTCTTATCCCATTCAGAAACAACAAAAAGTGTTGAATCTTTCGAGGCTGGGAGGGCCAGAAGAAAGAAGAAATTATCAATTAAAAAATTCCTTTAACGAATAATTTGGGATTTTTTGTGTGTCTTTTTTTGTCCCAAAGGAAAAACGGAAAAAAAGTTACACCTTTACCATTTTTCGATTCATGATATTAATTTTAATTTTTTTTATTATATAATTTTATCATTAATTTTTTTATTTTAATTTTGATTAATTTTAAATTTTATAGTATCAAAGTCAATATCTTAATAGACAATATTGAAAAAAAGAAAATAATTAGAAAAGTAAAAAATAATATTGAATTATTTTATTTTATAGTTTTGGAGTGCAGAGTGGGTTGAAAGTCGAAGTTGGACAATGGTTACTCATGCTTTAAAAATATAGCTAAAATTAATTAATGTCGAATGATGATTTTATGAAGAGGTCAATGCTACGTGTAAAGTAGATTATGCGGCGAATGAATGAGATTTTAAAAATTTATTATTATAAGATACGTATTAGACTTTATTAAGTCTTTTTTTTATTTTACTAAAAAAAATTAATTTAATTAAAATTGAAAATTGATGTATAAATTATATAATAAATTAAAATAATAATAAAATAAAAAATTAATTGAAAAAAATTTTTAAATGGGGTAATAGCGTTGCGTAAATGGGGTCAAAATTGCCGGATTTGTCGCAGGCATTCCGTAATTTGTAGGGAAGAGAAATATGGGATTATATTACACGTTTTAAAAATGAAACGAAAAAGTTGCTTATAAAATGTTGTTAATAAGGGGGGACTCTATCCGAAACACCTGGAAACATCAAAATGGTTACTGTAAAATACACGTTACAAATCCTTATATAAATAAATATTTCAACTCCCCTAGGAATCATTGGATCGATTTTGCTCGCACCGATTCATAGATACGCTTGTTTTGTTTTAATTTCTTTAAATGAGGAATATTCCACTTTGGTAAATGTTAGAATATGAACTTAAAATCATTCTCAAAATTCAAAATTGACTTTATGAAATGGGTATGTGCTAAAGCTATTTAGAACAAAAACAGAAAAAGATGTTTAGGTGGCAGGTGAAAGGGTGAGCCACGTGGGGAGAGCATGCAAACAGGGTTACGTGGAAGTTGATCCCCACACGTGTGTCACCTGCCGCTTTTTTACTAACCAACTACTACAATGAACACCACCCCTTTCAAAATCCGACTCATTCTGCTCTGGATCAAAGTAGTTCGAGGTGTATCCATCAATCCTCGTTCATGTCAATGATGCGACAGTGATCATTCGTCAGAATTCCCCTTTGTTTCTTTCGTCATTGTCAGTGCTCCCTCCATCTTTGATGTTTTCGGTCGTTATGTCCTTCCCGTCTGCAGATTTTCCTCCTTCCTGTGATCATCTTTCCGGTTGATTGTTCCCCGCTCATCACCCAAAGTTGGTAACCATTGTTTCTTGTATAAGGACGCTCACTCCACTGGTTCTGGCCAAATATGTCGGGCGTGTCGCTGGCGGCGGGTTCGCGCATTGATGGAGATCGCTCTACTGCTGGTGCCGTGGCTTCCAAACCCAATAGGCCGCTGCCCGGCATGGGCGGCGTAATGGGTTCACTTCGGGTGATAGAGCTACAGCTAGTTGCCTTCATAATGGTCTTCTCTGCGAGTGGCCTTGTCCCACTGCTTGACCTCGTGTTCCCTGCCTTTGCCACCGCCTACCTCGTCGCCCTCTCCCGCCTGTGCTTCCCCTCGACCACAGCATTGTCATCTGAGGAGATATTCAGAGGTGGTAGGCTCTTCCAGCTGTATGTGCTGGTGGGAACCACGGTTGGCCTGTTCTTGCCACTCGCTTATGTTCTGGGTGGCTTTGCAAGGGGGGATGAGCAGGCCGTGAGGTCGGCGACCCCTCATCTCTTCCTCCTGTCCTTCCAGATCCTCACAGAGAACGTCATTAGCGGGTTAGGCCTGTTCTCGGCCCCGGTGAGGGCCTTAGTGCCTTTGCTGTACACGGTCAGGAGGATATTTGTGGTGATCGGATGGGTGTCAGGCGTTTGGTTGAAGACGCTGCCGGCAAACGCGCCTCTCAAGGTTCGACTAGATCGAGTTCATTTTAGGACATCAACACTTGCCAATGTTCCTCTCTAATTTTCAGCTGATTTTAGGATTTGGCATGGTTCTGGTTCGGCCGAAGCCTCGCAGCAGCAAACTTGGGGTACTTCTCAATCAATCTGTTCTGCTTCTTGATCCCACTGTTCCTCCCCCGTGCATTCGAGAAGTACTTCAGGGAGAGAGACGAGGTGCAGGGAAAGGCGGCCGAAGACAAGCGACCCGACTCCAGTCGCTCCTCCAGCATCGATGCTGACGGGAAAGCAGATTAACCAAGAACTGAAGTGCAACTGTTTTCTTCTTCCAAATTACTTGAGTTAGCAAGCAAGGTAGGCGTGCTTTCTTAACTTTCATGTCTGATTTCGAACCAAGTCCGAGATGATAAAATTTTGAGGTAGCTTATACCTTTTGTCATCAACAATGAATATAACTAGCAAGACATATTGGACACAACCACAGGATGTTGGTTGATGTGCAAGAATAATTCCCCGTGTCAGGGGAAACACAACAGAGGGTTTCTAGCAAGTACCATCCATGTAGCTTACCAGCAGTTCGGAAACCATGCCCCTGTCGGGCATCCTCCCGGCCGCCCCATATATGGGTGCCAGTCCTCCATTTATGGGTCCTGGGTTCTGCTTCACCTGGAAAACATCAAAAGAGGACATTGGACTTGGCACTGGAGGATAAGTATCTCAAGAGTGTTCAGAAGCAACGCTGGGTGAAATATCATAGAGGTACTTACTGTGTCCACGGATTCCTTCAGATCTGTCAAGAATGCTTCGACGACAGGGACGTGCTGGAGGGTTACACAGATGTGTATGCTGTTAGGCCTTTGCAAGGCATTCAGATGCCAGCCTTTGGTTGACATGATGTCATTGACTTCGAATATGTCGAGCACGTTAGACCCAAAGGCAACAATAGTCATGTCCGGCCTCCCAACAACGAACAACTCCGGGATTTCCTTGATCCTAGAAATGAAAATATTTTAGCGATTAAACTTGGCAAAAGTGGCTGAAGGGAACGTCTGTGTGGAGTAAGTGCAGGCATTGCATGCATACCCTTTCTCTATTTTCTTTGATGCTTCCATGATCGCTCTCGTGTGGTCCATGTATCCTAATGAATGTCCAGGCAATAGCAGTCACAACCAAGACCGAACAAGGGAAAAATAAAACAGCAGCTAAGAAGTCATCTCACCTTCTAGACCTAAAGACATCATTGCAGCCCAAGCACCGGCGATCAAACCTCCTGGACGGCTTCCAGCGATGCTGGGTGAGATGTAAAGCCCTCCAGACCACTCAGTGACTGTGATTTTGTAGATCGAATATGATGATTATATGGACTGACTAAAACTAGAAAGATCTCCAAGGAAACAAAATTGCGTTGCAATAACAAGATGTAATTTACCAGCAACAAATTGATGCTGAAATAAAGGGGGATCCGTCAAAACCAGCAAAAGTTGCATTGGTATCCACATGCACAAAATTCAATTACATCATTCGATCAAAAAACAAAGATATTAACTGGAAAAGAACGCATTCATAAGATCCTGAGCAGAAAATTACCTTTCTGATGTCATGATTCCTGTACAATACTACACTTGTGCCTTTGGGTGCTAACCCATACTTATGGACGTCTACTGAGATTGAGGTAACCCCATTCACAGAAAAATCGAATGGGGGCACAGGGAACCTACAAAAAACATATATCCACAATGTAAACTTTCGACCACTAGCCTTTGGATAGCAGGTGAACTGCATGGAGGTAAGTGTGATGGATAAAACTCCAAAACATATCTTAAGACATGTCCGAGCAAACAGCTAGAATGCTAGGAAAGTATTTCCAGCAAAAAAAGAGGCCAGTATCTGGCTGAGCCACTTAAAATTAAAACTACATTAGCAGCAAGTTTCAGTCTTTCATTGGCCAAATATCTGAACATGTTAGGACCAGGGCATAGTCAGTGAGTAGAGAGCATTAAGAAACAGAGCACAGATGGTCCCAGTGATAAGATAGCAACGGCGGGAGAAATGCAATGCCGGTCAAATAGAACTCCAATCAATCCGAAGTTCTGAGGTAATCAGGTAGCTATACCCAAGTTTCCGAGCAAAAGGTAATACAAATCCTCCAAGGCAGAGGTCCACGTGGAGACATATCTTGTTTCTGGAAGCCAGCTCACCAAGCTCCTGTACAGAATAATACAATTCATGGATATCAGGTTTAAATTGTCAATAAGATCCAAAAAACTGGTCAAATTCGCATATGAAGGGGGAACGATACCTCAATGGGATCAATAATGCCATGGGGGAACCCAGGAGCAGATCCCACAACCTGAAGAATGAAGGTCCACAAAAGTAAAATTCCAAACAAAAGATGTCCACAGTAAAAATCAAAAGGGGGTCAGATTGTCACATACAACACATCATAACAGAGAGCCTGTCTTAAACAGAGCATTATTTAAAAATATATCGTCTTTATTTACCATGATAGTGTTTATACTGATATAACGCCTGATTGCCTTTACATCAGCACGGTATTCTTTATCCACCGGGACGCGCCACAACTTGATCTTGAAATATTGGGCTGCTTTGTCATAAGCCGAGTGTGCAGACTCTGGTATAATCCTACAACTCAAAAAACCTAAGGTAAATTTCATTTCATGTTATGAGGAACAAATGAAAGATGAATACTTGACCACGAACATTTCAGGGGATGTGATTCCTTTAGTAGCTTTCATATAGTCACGTGATGTTTTGACAGCCAATAATATACTCTCAGTCCCTCCAGATGTCATGTTTCCACAAACTTGTCCTCCGTATGCCTTTTCTTTACTTCCTAGAAGAGCACCAGTCATGGCGACAACCTCAGCTTCATAGCGGGCTACACTGGGGAAGACATCTAGATGCAAGGGATTGGTGTGTGAAAACCTGTGGAAGATACCCAGGAGTGTTAGGAAAGTATGCACATCTCACCTTTCTTGCTAGCAACAGTTTCTGAAAAAATATGAATAAAAGCATTTCCACAAATACAGGAAGACATTCAGAAATACTACTTATGCCAATATGATGAGCTCACATGCAGGAAAGAGAAAAAAAAGTTATGGATCTAAAGATATATTACGTACATCACGAACCATAGAAAATCTTCATTCACATATTCAATAAAATGCCGCAGTACACAGATCTGGCAGATATTTTAATGTAACAGCAAGATGTCAACTAATGCAGTACAAACAATTCGGGAAAGAAAAACTATTCCCCATATCCCATTGTCAGTACAAAAAGAAAAGGATTGCCCAACAGCAATTCAGGACAACACTTGGCAGTGAGAGATCAACGTGAACAAACAAGTTGCAGTTAAATGTCACTAACAATTCATCTATCATTTCATTAAAAAAACCTCCAATCAAGTGCACAGTCTCACGAGGCCAAGGATGTAGATTGATCAAATCTTTACTAACATGGAGTAGGCCTCGTTAATCAAAGCAAAGTGACCCTCAGATTCACTTCCTCCGATGTAACTGCACCAAAGAGAATCGATCAATGAAGTACGGGGGCCACATGCATGAAGAAATATTCAATCAGCAATTGAAAACAATGAACATACACTGTACCAGAACATTTTCCCTGCCAAGCCACATCACTTTCTTTGTCGACTTTCATCATTTCCACGACACGATCGCCATAGCCCAAGGCGGGTAAATCATTTCTCCATCCTTCTCTTTTCGATTTAGATCCAGCCTGCATCTTATCCACCACCTAAGAAACACCTAAAACGCTCAGTAAACTCAAAACTATGGGTCACAATAACAAGAAAACAAACACAAGCAACAAAATCCGCTGACCTTTTGCTTTTCCGCGTCTATGTAACTTTTCACGCCGGGAACTAACCTAAATCCACAACCAATAGGAGAGACACCATCAATTTCACCGATAAAAACTACATCAACCGAAAGCCCAAAACCGGCGATCATTACTTGACGATGGACATGAAGAACGATATGAAACTGGCTTTGCCTCCTCTCTCACAAACTCCGCTGACGAACGAACGGACGCCACGCGCGATCACCAGGGTCACGAGAGGGAGGACGACAAGAGCAAGCGGCTCGAACCGCGACAAGTACGAATTCGCGGAGTCCCTCAGGCGAAGGAGGAACTCCGTCGCCAACGCAGCGGAGGAGGAGAGTTCGACGTCGGCCATAGGGGGAGACGACGCGCTCCGTTAACGTCCTCGACAGGGTGGGGAGGGGACGGGGGTTGGAGTCGGAGGTTTTCTAGGACGACAGCGTATCTTCTTTCTTGGCGTGTAGAGTGGCTCTCGGAGGAACCGAAACGACGGTCGGAGTCTCGGACACGGAAATGCCAAAGAAGAATAAGCTGAAGACGAGGGAGACGACGACTAGGTAAATCGACGTCGTTTTCTTGATTTTTCTTAAGATCCAATTTGGGCCCACCAAACAAATTATGTGGGTCGGGCTTCTCCTAATTAGAAAAGTTAAGGCCCAATAAAATAGGAACCGCCGGCCCAATTCGAATGTGCGCAAGGCCCCTTATATGAGACACGTCGCATTGCTTTAGGTTGATTGAGGAAAGTTCCTAAACGAGGAAAGTGGGAAAAAAATTCGCTATGATTGGTAGTTTTAAAATTTATAAAATATCGAACTTACAAAATTCGAATTTGGCCAAGTAAGTTAACTTAAAAAAAGTCCGAGTCACTTTCCTCTTTATGTTTTTTAAGTCGAATTTATAGAGTTCGAATTCTTTAAGGGGAATTTCTTCTGCTCGATTTTGGGCTGTATTTAAAAAATTTTAAAACTTTATATCCTATTTCGTGATTATTTTTTACATAACCTGAGGTTGATTTGGATAAAAGAAACAAACAAAAAAATAATAAAAAAAAAACAAATCCCCAAAATAAAACACATGGAAAAAAATCCTTATAAATACGTTCGTCGACTCTTGTCCTTGTTTTGTCTGCTTTCATTATCGGCGCCAATGGATACCACAACAAATAATATCAGAGCGAGGTCATGAACATGGTTGTGGAGAGGGAGTGGGTTGCTCTACGGCTATGGATTCGGGGATGTTGCTTGTAAGGTGAAGGACAGCGACATCGTGGGATAGGCGCTGACGGGAAGACGAGCGAGTAAAAAGGAGTGCAAAAGCTAAGTTGGATGCAGAGAAACATACATGGGTGGCCCCTTGGGTATGGAAAAGTACGTCGAGGAGAGTTAGTGTCATGGGTTCGATGTAGATGTGTGCATAACTGACAAACACGTCGAGAGTTTGATGGAACAAGTTTTAATTGACAAACACGAAGTTCTTCGGTTGGTGGTCATGTGTGCGGAATGCGGAGAGTGAAATCCACTTGTGTGTGAAGACGAGAATGCAGTATCCAAAGTGAAACCTAGAGTCCGAGTCACAAGAATTGGTAAGACTCTTAGGGGCATGACAGTTCTATCAGGTGAGCTAAACCGGGTTGTAGCTTCATCATGGAGAAGCTAAGGACCTACAAGGGGCGTGACCTCTAATGGTGGTCTGTGAAGTTCATCGGTTTGTGATCAAAAAGTGGGAAGCACAGGGAAAGTGGAGACCACTGTGTAGTGGTTGCTCAAGCGTAAATTTTATGTTCGAGCGTGGATTAGAGATTGAGTCATGAAATACCGTGAAACTTGTGGAAGGATGACGGGCATTTCGACTCGAAAATTGATAATATTCACTTAACAGCTTAAGCTGAAATGGTAAAGTTTCGACGTTTCACCTAATAGCTTAATCTTTTGTAATTTTTTTTTGCCTGTTTTCTGTCGACGCCTGTGGGTCCAGGTGAAGGATTCCTCGAGAGCACTCCAAACCCCAATCAACGGACCCTGTTTAGGACAAGGAATTAAGAGTTGGCGTGCTGGATGAGGAGTTGATCTGACTTCAAAATAGATACCTAAACGAAATCAGTCCCCATTTCCTCCCTTGTTTTGAACTCTGTTTTGTCTCTTTTTCCTCTTCACCCTTAGAGAGAGCAAACAAGAACAATCGATAGAGAAATATTCCTTCAACATCTACCTTTGAAAACGACTTCACCCAAAGAAAGACCCCCACGGAAAACATAATTTTATGAATCCTGATGAGAGTTTAAAAAAAAAATTGGTCAAAAGAAACGAGACGCTATCATGTCTCTGTCTTTGAAATGGAGGTAATGTGTGTGCATGCAATAGTTGCCTTTTGCTTTTGCCATTACCATGGTTGGTCAATAGCATGTGGTTTTATAAATTTCAAAATGTATGGAGAAACCCTCGCCATTGTTAGTTATGATCCCATTTTGTCAAGGCCAATAATTCCACAAGAACCTTAGCTTACGGCTTATATTGCATAACCTTTCTTCCCCATATGAAACATCGTTCTGTGTTGCGACCACATTTTGGCCGTGTTAACCCTTTCCCTTCTTTGCTGTTGTAAGCCCTAGAGTTACACAGCTCCCAACGATTTTGGTTAATTCAGTTGGAGACTGAGTCCATTGATCTCGAGACAAAAACTCTCCTTGGCATTGAAATCTGTTAGTTCATTAAGACTCCGAATTCGAAACCCTTACTTTAGAAAAATCGCACGTCGTCGAATCATCTTAACCGACTTATAAGTTTGGCTTAACCGAGTATTCCTTATGCATCCGGCAGGAACGGGGAATCTGCCGGTCAATTCGTTCCTCATCTGAAGGCGACTGCGAGGCTGGCCGATTTTTCATTCTTTCCTTGAACCAATCCTCAGAGATCGCGTAACTTTCTTCCGTTTTTCTCTTTTAAGGGTTGGTAGGGGGGGGGGGTGTTCAGGGGTGCATGGAAATGGTTATACGAGCTCAACAGGAAATAACGATCACATAAGAAAGGAAAACTCAAAAAACTAAAGAAGCAGATGATGATGGTGATGATGAGGTGATCATGTGGTGGCTACGGCCCGCCATGCAAACCGCTCAGCGATATTCAACGTTCTGGAAAAACACAACCACCCAGCCATTAGATAATAATTTCTTCTTTTCTTCGGTCAACAAAGGCATGCGCCCCCTCATCTACTCAACTCCACATATTTTTTTTTTTTATTCAAATATCATTCATGAACACCTTGATATTCGAGATTCTCGGGTCGGGATTATTATGCTTTTAATTCTAATCGACGTATTATGCCATATTCGGAGATGCAAAGCTCTTTGTTCACCTTTTGTTTAAGTGTTCGGGTTATGTATAATTATATTATTACACGTGAAATGCGAGGGTGGGATAATCTAAAGGGCGCACCACTATTTCCTTATTGTTCTAAATTGATTAAAAAAAAGAAATAAATTTGGGATTCGTTCTCCATAAAATATAAGACCGCGTGAAGTCATACACACGTGCCTTTTCATTTGAAGACCAATTTGTGGGAAACAATATTGTTGGAAATGGACCAATCAATTAATATTCCCTTCTGGAGCCACATTTTTATAAGATCAGATCAAATGACTCGTGTACGTAGTCGAGTAGATTGCCTTTGGTTAATCTCGATAGTTAGTCTCATGCTATTCATATATTCTAAGCAAAGTTGGGTTGATATTAGTCACTTTTTAATCTTACCTTATCCAAGAACGTATAGTTTTTGTCATGAGTAACCACACCTGAAATTTACTCCACTCCATTATTGATCTCCCTTTTTCACTTTTCAAACCCCATTTTTTCTATTAAGCCGAAAAGTATTACTAATCACGAGGATATGTCTTGGGAACTTGTGGGGGAGGGGGGGAGTCGTAGTTCGTCGTGGTAGACATGATCAAGATCATAGTTGCTAAAATCTCGCAAAAATGTAGATACGATCAGATTTTATGGCTACAGATTGGAAGTAGGTAGGGGGGACAATAGATGCGTAAAGGAGGGAGTTTTAGAACTCGAATTCCCAAAACCTTCGGTTTTAATATATTTACTTCCCTAACTTTCTGTACCACCACACATTCAAACGTCTCATTTACGCCTTTCATATTCTCTAACCCAAAAAAGCGAATCATCTACCAAATTATTTCACACGTGAACCAAAAAAAAAAAACATTCGAACCGTAAAATGGACTTGACCGGCCATGTTTTCTTACCACGTTAGTAAATTACATGCAATAATTTACACATTGGTACGACAAAGTCGTGTCTAGTAGTAATATACGGAAATCCTCGAATTCATGGAATTGGTATCGTTTTTTTGGGGTGTCATAACATTTGCCATTGGGAAAAATGAAATAAAAAGTAAAGGAAAAAGAAAAGAAAAGGCTAACCTAAAACAGATGAAGCCGCCACAAGAGGGTTAAAAAAGATTTTGTTTGCATATTATGAGCCGCCGCCATCAGTTGGGTTTACTTACTCTTTGGTTTGGACCGAACCTTTCATTCCACCGTTCGTTTAATACATTCACACGCGCATATGTGCTCGATCGTGTTCGTATATATTGAAGGTTTCCCCCACATATTAACGTCCCGGTCGGATCAAGAGAAGAGAATGAACGCCTTGAGTGACTGCTCTTCTCTCATGGACAGCTTCGCATTCTCCGGCTACCAACCTCCCTTCCACCTCTCCTCATCGTCCTCGTCCTCGTCCCACCCCTACAGCAATTTCCTTAGCTTCGAGGACCAGCACCCATCGTTGGGGTTGGTCTCGGACGTCGACATGTCGGCCCACCAGACGACGGGGGCCGATGTGGACGAAAGTAATGTCCTGTTCGATGGGAAAGGGTCGGAGGTAGGGAATGGGAATCAGGGAGCAAAGAGCAGAAAGAAGAAGGGAGAGAAGGCGAAGAAGCAGAGGTACGCGTTTCAGACGAGGAGCCAGGTGGATATACTTGATGACGGGTATCGGTGGCGGAAGTACGGCCAGAAGGCCGTCAAGAACAACAAATTCCCCAGGTGATAAGAGATTCATTCAAAGCCGCAAGCTTTAACTTGATTTCCGAGTACATGTTTTTTTTCCTGATAATTTGATCAGCGACGTCCTAAATTCGATAATCTCAAGGGTTTTTGGACCCCAAAACAGGCAATTATCTAGGCTTCTTTCGGAGAAATTATAAGGTGGGGGTTCGAAATTTCCATCTTAGTGAATATAGGATAGAAATAGAAATCTAGCGCAACTTTGTTTCGTGAGTAGTATTTAGGGTTGATAGAAGTTTCGATGATCACTTTCTCAATTACTCCCTAATTTGCCAAAAGATCACTTGTCCCATTTCATTAGGATGTTTTGGCATCATGTGTTTAATATAAAAAAAAAAAGAATCAGAGGTATGAGGAAAGGTCGGAAACAAGTTTGGTTCTTCTAGAATTGTAATTAGTTTGATTATTATCTTCCCTTAACTAGAGTCACACTACATTTCCTCCCATTTAGCACATTCGGTGCCGTGCCCTTACGATCCCTGGCCTGATAGATGAGAATGAGAAGCAGATCTCTCTATTTTGGCGAGAAATTGCAAGTGCTTTCCTGAGGAGGGCAATCGATGATGCAACAGTCGGATTAAGTTGGTTACGGGAGGGTTTTATGGAGGAAGCTGCGGCAGACGACGCGCTGCTGGTACTTCCCATTCCCGGTCCGTCTTGTATCCTCCTCCACAACGTCCATTTATCGGAAACTAACAAAACCCTCAGCTGTGTAAATATTCATCGCGCATTAGGGACGTTTGTTTTCGGGGATGAATGTCATAGTCCAGTGCGCACGAGTCATTGTCAATTGAAAATTCAACCACGGGGGACAGTTTTTCCATTAGGTCTTGCTTTCACATTTCGAAATAATTGCTCCAGGATTCGTCAAAACTTAGGGTGGTTTTAATTAAATGGCCGTCGAACCCTTACCACGGGACGAAAATCACTTTGATGGCATGCAGGAGCTACTACCGGTGCACATACCAAGGATGTGGCGTGAAGAAGCAGGTGCAGAGGCTGACCAAGGATGAGGGCATGGTTGTGACGACCTACGAGGGCGTACACTCCCACAGCATCCATAAATCCACCGACGACTTCGAGCATATCCTGAGCCAGCTTCACATCTTCGGCAACAACGGCTCCACCCCTTTCTAGGTACATACACCCCCTCAAAAAAACAAAAAAGGAACACAATAAGCATGGTCGGCGTTAAAGCTCGGGCCGCGGAGGATTAGTACGCTGCTCAAAACATATTTATACTCTTAGGTCCTTTCTTTCTTCCTCTTTTTCAGTTCGACTCCGTTTCTGTAAATCCGATACCTGCAGTTTACAACACTAGCAAACTTTTCCAATAACTTTTGGGAGATCATTCAAGATCAACCAAAACCGGGTTCTTTGAAAAGACATAACTACTCACGAATCACTAACAACATTACGCTTGTGGGGGGTCGATAGACGCGTTGTCTGGAATCCGATTCATGTAATAATTTCTTCCAGAGAATTGAAAAGAAGCCCCCCGTTGTCAGGCCCAGTTGTTCTATCTCCCCGAGCGGCGACTGCCTTTTTGGTCAAAGGTCGATCGTAAGGGAGTAGTGTTTTACTTTTTCTCCTTCTTTTCCAAATCACTTGCCTATAGTTTTCCTTCCAATGATGAAGTAAAGTTGAAAAGGAGGAGGTTAGGCTTATATTCTCTGTGTTTGTTTGCTTGCTTTAGTTGGCACATATTTTGGATTGGCCTAATCTCTTCCCCCTATTAATAGCAAAAACTTTTTTCGGTTTTTTTTTTTTTAAAAAAACCGTCTTTCTTTTGTGATCATATCAAACTCCACCACGTGGTCCGAATTCAAATCTCATAATTATATAATATTCTTTTGAAAAAAAAATATTTTTTTTTTGGAATTGAAAAATGAATAATAGTGAAGAAAAGTAAGGTTATGCAACTCTCAACGGAATCGGTAGGATAAAAATCGGACTTTTGAGCTTGGATCGATAAGCTCGGGTGTAGGTAAGTAATATCATAAACATGTGATATAAATTTTCAAACGATGTGATATTTAAATCTTATTGCTTGAGTTATTATTTAGTTGCTTTAGTGATTTTCATAATGATTAATTAATGATGCAACAAATAACCATGTATGTTATTATTTGTTTCTAATTTGAAATAATAATACTTGTTAATTTACTTATTTTATTTTTATTAAGCTAATTAAAATTATCGTTGTAATTAATTTAATTTTGAATTATAATTATCATCAAAATACTCTTCAAAATATTTTGAAAATATCAAATTATTAACTTATCTGACTTAAATGTGGTGGTCATCAGCTTTTGTCTTCCTCGCTTTATGCATATGCCAAATTCAATGGCATCACTTAGAAAATACCCTATGTCAAGGCTGGAGTCGGAGCACGTCGCATTCCGGCAGGACAACATCCACGGCATACGATTCAAGTTCGCCTAGTCCCCACATTATCGTTCCTGTGGAAGTAGAGTGCGCCGGACTGCGGCAAATAATGGTCCTCTAAGATATTCTTGTTGTTGTACTTGTGACGGCCCTGATCCAATGCGGTGAGTCGCATTTAAAAATGAATGTTATGAAACTCATCCATATTGAATTGAATGCTGATTATGATTGGATAAATAGATATTTGGCAAAATATCGATCTATGGCCCCAACTATTAGCTCACTTTTTTTTGTGGCCCAACGTTACAAAAGTTACGTTTGTGACCTTAGATCGATATTACTAATCCTTTGTGGCACTATTTTAATGCCGTTAATGATTTAATCGATTTATCGTTATTGTTTTCTTACGTGCTATTGCTCATATTTTCTGTTAATCAATTTATCGTTATTATTTTCTTACGTGTTATTGCTTATATATTTTCTGTTATCCAACGTGGGTTTTAAAATAGTGCCACAAAAGATTAGTAATATCGATTTAAGGCCGCAAACATAAATTTTGGCCACGAAAGAAAGTTAATTAATAGTTGATGCCATATTTTGCCTAGATTTTTTTGTTAGTTTTAAAACCAGATAAAGACTTGGTTAGGGATAAGCGGGCCGGTCGGGCCCAAATCCACGACAAATCCATATAGGTGAGACTGCGATGGGCTGGACCGGCCCATTTTTAATGACCTTTTAAGGTATCTTATTTTTTTCCTCTCCTTTTGCCTTCAAGTGATGAACGCAGAGTGGGTAAGTAGCATTATTAGGGATGGAGTTTTCTTTTAGGCAAAATATACGTTTATGGCCTCAATTCCGAGTCAACTTTCTGTTTTGTCATTAACTTAGTTTGTTATATAATTTTGTCACCAACTTTTATTTTTATTTTTATTTTGGCCAATCATGAATTTCTTTTAGCGAAAGCCAAACAAGGCCTTAATATAGTCTGACCCGTGTCTTATAATAGTTGAGTTTCGACCTCTCATTCGTTCGTCACATAATCTACTTTATCCGTAGTAGTCACCCCCTAATAGAACATCATCCGACCTTCATCGATTTTTCATATTTTTTGACAACATCAGCAACTATCGTTAACCTCTGCTTTCAATTCACTTGATTTGTCCATCAAAATTTTATAAAAAAAATACAAATGAAAGGTTTCAATATTATTTTCTATTTTTTGAAATTTTTTTTCCTTTTTAGTGGATAAATAAAAATTGTCTATTAAAGTCTGTTTGGCATATGCATGATAAAATTCAAGATTGGCCAAAATCAAAATAAAAACAAAAGTTGGGGACAAAATTATATGACAAACTAAGTTAATGACAAAACAGAAAGTTGGCTCAAACTTGAGGCCATAAATTGATATGTTGTCTTCCTTTTAAAGGAAAGGGAAAGAAGTGAACAATGGAGATAAAAGTATTTAATGTCTTACCGAGTACATAAATAATTTTCATGGTAATAATATCGGGGACCATCAATTGACAGCGACTTGTAAGAAATTGAAGAGGTTGGTGGTGGGGAGATTTTCCCAAATTGGAAAGTGGGTGCCTCCCTCTTTTCAACTCCTCCTCCTCCTCCTCTTATTACTTGAATTGAATGGTCGACATCAGACGTTGCCTGGCCTGCTCCATCCAGCTAATAATTTCCTTTTCCTCTTTAAAAAATTTCCAATATCAACTTGGGCTGGGGCAATCATGCTCAGTGATCTCGAATGATATTGGGGGGACCCCGATATGATAACATCAATTATAGTACGATGTAGTAATATGATAACTATTAACTAAGACCAAAGGGAGTAGAAGGGATTGGGCTGGTTCGGATAGGAGGAGGAGGGTGTTTTTCGAGGTTTCATACGCGGAGTAAATATTTTTACCGCGGTTAGATTTTCTCCAATGGCAAAATGCACGAAGAATAGTGATCGTGTCGTGTCTTTGTCAGGCGAGCAGGAGGGAATTGATTGATTGGTGATCGGGAAAAGAACAAGCAATTGGGGGTTGTGGGTCAATTTGTTCCATTGCTTTTCTTTACGCTCTGGGTTCCCATCATCTTGTTTGCTACATTAGGTACTCGGGAATCGATCAGGACATTAGGTAACATCAACTCATATCTACCCTCCCTCTCCCCACACAAAACCCCCAACTACTTTTTCCCAAATCCACCGGTTGGCATGATCAGGTGAATTCCCGGTTCACCATCCAAGTCGATATAATATCTTCTTCTTCATCTTGCATGTGGGGTGCTGTTTATTTTATATATTAGAACCATTGGTATATATATAGCACTTAGTATTATATATTACGTAGGGAAAATTCCTATAGCTATAGCCTCCCAAGTGACAATCTTAGGGCTATCATATGTAGCCACATTCATCCATTTCGTCATATCGTAATCATTGCAGCAATTACCCCTAATTCATTTTCAGATCACCAACCCAAACCCTAATTAAGATTAGGGTTGTTGACTCCGCTGCATCGTCATCGGTCGACTCAAGCCCGTTGGTAATGCCGGACCGAGGTTTTGATATTTCCCCTTGATCGGGGACTTACTTCTAAGTTAGACACGTGGCACCCAGTTGATGCCCCTGGTCAGAATGGACGGACGGGATCGTCGTCTTCCCAACCCCTCCTTCATTCTCAGCCGTCGGATTAGATCCCCGGGCGGCTCTCGTCGTTCCTGATAAGAAACTCTTACGAGATGATGAAAACACACCCAATAAAAAGGCTGAGATAATAAACATTCGACGTTCTTGCAAGCCCTAATGGCATCCCCCCACCCACCTCTTTGGGAACATAGACTGATGATATTACATGTTTCCAGAGACGAGGAATCTCGGCGTGATCGGAGACGTTTCCGAAACGGCGTTAACGAAGGCCGTATTATGTAGATTTTTTACAAGGGGGTGGTGGTCATAGGTGGTGAAAGAATGACGTGTTGTTACCAATGGTATGAAATGGAAGATAGTTTTATCCGCACCCCATGATCTCTCTTCCTTCTTACCAAATGGGATAGACTTGACAAGGGAACAAAAAGGAGAAGGGGGAGTGTCTGTGTGTTATTCATTCGCTCTTCACCTCACTCCTCTCCCCCCATTCCATTATTTCCATCTCTCTTTTGGTTTCTTTTTTTTGGCCAAAACAATCAAAAACGTTTAAGAGAAGCCCAAAAAGGAGGAATAAGGTTGGGGGAGGGAGGGGGCGATGGGGAGGGGGAGGGGGCGATGGGGAGGGGGAGGGTGGAGCTGAAGAGGATAGAGAACAAGATCAACAGGCAGGTGACCTTCGCAAAGAGGAGGAATGGACTCCTCAAGAAGGCTTACGAACTCTCCGTCCTCTGCGACGTCGAGGTCGCCCTTATCGTTTTCTCAAATAGGGGAAAGCTCTACGAGTTCTGCAGCACCTCAAAGTATATTATATCTCTCCTCCTCCTCCTCCGCCTTCTTCTTCTTCTTCTTCTTCTTCTTCTTCTTCTTCTTTCATCATTATTACTATTACTGCGTTGTGGGTTTTTGGGTGGGTGTACGTGGTGCCTGTTTGGCGAGTGCCTTGAGTTCCATCTCTTCCTCCTTTAGATCTCTGCATCTAGGAAAAATCCCACGAGAGCAAAAAACAAGAGGAGAAGAAGATGAAGATGAAGATGAACCACTTCAAATTGTTCCTTTCCCCTTTCTATCATTTCATTTCTTAATTTCTTGTTTTGATTTCTGGGGTTGGTCCAAATTCACTCCTCATCATTTCCCTTTTCCTTGGTTTTTTATTTGTTTTGTCCACCTCAACTGGTTTCATGACTTGAGCATCCCCGTTGTCTCCTCCTTTCTGTTCTTTCCTCTGTTCTGATTGCAAGGAAACCAAAAGAAGGAGGACCTTTACCCTTTTGATCTAACTCAGTTGGAGTACGAACTAAAGAAAAATGGGTGGAGATGATGCAACCCTATTGTTGTTTTTTACTAAAATATGTACATTTCAACATGAATATTGGATAGACAACAATGTCATGAAGGACCCCCTTTTTATGTCATTCTTTCATTTTTTGCCTATCCCCTAAATATCACAACTCTTTGTTTCCCACTACATCCAAAACGCACTTGCTTGTTTAATTGAGGCTGATTAGATTGGAACCGTGGGCGATTTGATGCTAGGGTTCTTGTTTATATGTATTAGTTTGTCGAGGATTGTTTGTAGGTTGCTGCTTGTCCTGTGGCTTTAAGACATAAAGTTGGGTTCTTAGGAGGTTTTCCTAAATCGACCATTGGGACTTCCTTAGCAGAACCCAACATTTGATCCTCTGGTCATTCTCTAGGCAAACCCACTTTCTCAGACACTGTTTTAGTTTTTTCATTTTATTGCAATGAGATCCGTTTGTTGATTGTCAATCAGATAGATGTCTTGTCTGTTGAGGTTGTTTAACCTCCGGACCATTTCCTGGATTACTTGTTTGTTGGCACAGTGATAATGCTTCATCGGGTTTCGCTATTGGTGTTAAATACTAGATACGTAGAGCTTCGACATGATCCATACGGTCGGTCATTTTTCGACCAGGATCGAATCTACCTGGCATGAATGAAATGGATATCACGATTAGGGACGGTGCTTGATTTTTGCAAGAGAAAGTGTGGAGAATTGGCATTGCAAAATGAGCAATTAACTAAAAGAGACACATATCCTTGACAACCGGTGATAGTAGTTTTCATCTCATTTTGCTTTCTCCATGATTATCCTCGTTGGTGTTGGATTTATATCTTCAAAACAAGCATATATGCGTGCATTAATTTCGTGTGCGGATTGGGATCCATTTTCACTATGTGTACATGTTCCGGTACAACTACCAGTATGCTCAAGACCTTGGAGAGGTACCAGAACTGCAACTATGGCGCGCCAGAACCACCAGTGTCGAACCGTGAAACCCTAGAGGTGATAAATTCTTTCTTGACCTGTTCCTATTCAGTTCTATCTGTCGATGAGTGTTGATGCCAGAATGCGAATGTTTATTCACTTGCAGGAGTTGCACAGTCAGCAGGAGTACCTAAAGCTGAAGGCGCGTTACGAAGCCCTTCAAAGAACACTAAGGTAGTATGAATACTTTTCCTCATTACTTGCGATATTTTTTCACTCCAGTCTACTGACTCCCATAATGTTAGAGCGCACAGAGAGCTTGTTCTGTTACATGTTTAAGCTATATTCGGTCACGACACAGGAATCTACTCGGCGAAGAACTCGGCCCTCTAAGCTCAAAGGAGCTGGAATCCTTGCAGAGGCAGCTTGATTCGTCATTGAATTTGATTCGATCCACTAGGGTCTGTATTATCTAAAATTCTAAGTTACTGGCATCTGGACTGACTAGCGTTTTACGACCATTTCTGTTTCTTCGGTGAATTCCATTTCTTGTTATGCAGATGCAGCACATACTGGACAAACTGAACGACCTCCAACGCAAGGTATGTATAAAAAATAGGCCGCGTTGTGACAACAGTTTGTACAATATGGTCTTGGATGGGAAAGGCTTAACGAAACGAGCGGTTGGGTTACCTTCACAGGAGCACCAGCTGAACAAGGCGAACAGTACGCTAAGACAACGGGTGAAAACATAGGAACGCTGTCGAGTTTGTGTGTCGAGATCCAAATGGTTCCTCGTCCCAACTGTCCAAGGCGTTTAACCAAAATCCTTGGTTCCTCTGATGCAGCTAATGGACGGGTACCAAGCGCATGCACTGCTGCTGAATCCCGGTGTGGAATCAATGGGTTTCGTCCGTCATCCAGGCCAGCCTCACGGGGATGTGTTCTTCCAGCCGCTTCCGATGGACTATGAGCCAACCCTCCAAATCGGGTATGCCTCCTTCACCATCATGATCCGAATCCTAACCTTGAAGGATGAATCGTGATACCCGAAAAAACCAACCAGGTACCAGGTGGATCCAGCAGTGGCAGCACCGGCAGGACCCAGCTCAGCTAATAACATGCCGGGATGGTTACCATGAAAGTGCGACAACGTTTATGGTGTGACTAAGTTTGTAGCTGCGAAGAGCACTTGTGCAATAAAAGAAAAGGACGACAGTTTTGTACTTAAAAAGACAGGAATACACGTGTCGGAATCTCATCGATGAAACATAATCTACGTGTTATAATTTTTTCTATATTTTGAAGTATATGGATATGAATTAAGTTCTGGATCTTCTAATAAGGACTATACCAAAAGAATGTATATGCGACATCGAATGAACTTTAGGCTGAGACAAAAGCACGTATTTTTTTAGTGTCCAAGGTGTTCGAGAACAAAGCGGAATCGGAAAGGTACAGTCCCGATCAATTAAACAAAGATAAATTTTACTACCTACGAATCGATGACGAGGACGACGAGGAGGTGGAGTTACCGAAGGACGCGGCAGAGCCAGGGGGAGAGGGATCATCAGCCGGTGTAGATGTGAACGCCGACGGCCACGAGAAAGATGGTGATGAGGCCGAAGAATATGATGGTGTGGACGAGGATGGAGAGGCCGCTGGTGCGCATGCTGCCGAACTCCACCACGCGATGGTTCCCAGGGATCTGGAACAGCAACCCGGGGGTCAGCAGCACGAACAGCACCACAGCTATCACCACCGGCCCCCAGTCCGCCATGTCTGGAGTCGAGCCTCTTGATCAAGCTCGCAGTACGTTTACAGGTGAAGAAGATTTCCGATGTCCGTGGATGGCGTTTCTGGATGGATGATCCTATTTGAATTTGTAGGGGGGGGGGGGGAGTTTGGTCGGTGATTTCCCAAGGTTTGGGTTTCGAAACTCTTCCACGCCACCACCTTTGTCTGGATCAAGACACAACAATCCAGAATGTCACGTGGTATCCAGACCCCTTAAGGGATAAGGAAACCGCCCCCCCCCCCCCATTAACTTCTTACCATAAAATAATTATTTTTAATCAAAAGTCCGACCACTCTCTTTTAATGCATAGCTGGCACTTGATATCTGGAATGATCGCCATAACCGAACCACTACTGATTTTCTTTGTATGTAGAAACGATGCACGGCATCAACACGTGGTCGCGTATTGTCAAAGTTTAATCATCTGTAATTAAATTAATTTAATGTATTATGTGAGTGAACTTGGCTGGACAAAATTGTGATGTAAAATCACGTAGAATAAGTTCAAAGCCCAATTAAAAAGGCCGACGTGGGAAGCCAGCCGTAAGGGGGGAATAGAATATCATCCACACGTGTCGATAGGTCATACCGCCACGTCATCCCTCATCCTCTCCGCTCTTCCTCGGTTTCTCTGGTTCGGCCCCCCCCCCCCCCCCTTCAGCGTTCCGACGAAAAATGGAGACGAGAAGCCACGACAGGCCGGAGCTCCTCGACGACCGGAGGAACGCCCTTTCTGCCGCTGGCGAGGAGGTTGTGGTGGTGGAGGAGGAGGACCCGAGTCTCCTCTCCCGGGTAACTTTAACTGCCAACACAGCTCTTGTCCGTTTTCCCCTTTCGGATTGATGATCGCAGTGGTTGCGTTCCATGTCCTATGACAGGTGGAAGCCTTTACAGGTAATGTGTCGTTGGACTCGCTGGAGGAGGAAGTTGCCTCGGTCGGGCATGCCACGGCCGAAGAGATAGTTAAGGAGCTGAGGCACATTAAGAGGCAGAACACTGTCACCCACTGGCTACTCTCGATCATGATCGTCCTCACAGTTGGCTGGCAGCTTTCTGAGGTGTCCCTGATCCTCAAAGTGAAGGAAGGCCTGAGCAACCCATTCCGAACCGTGGGGAACCTGGCGACCGGATTGTTGAAGGGCAAGGCCCCAGTGGCCATCGCAGACGGAAATGCAGAGAAGGATAAGTCACTGCCCACCCAGGAGCAGGATAATAATGGGATTCTACCAGCGATCCCTCAGATTAAGATGCCAGAGCTGCCTTTCAAAGATTTAACTAAACTCCCATCGAACAATGATGACAATTGAGATCATCAATTCCAGTAACTAGGGACAGTAAATCCAGAGGAATGGAATCCATTTTCTTCTTACTGTAATCAAACTTTGCATAAACCCAGCATTGGCATTTGCAATCTGAGTTCTAATCCAGAGAAACTGAATCATACGAGATACACGTACCAAACGGCACAAAAAGAATCCCCAAACACTTTTCACACATCCAATCGTCAGACCAAATGTTTTGTGTCCTGGAGAGTAATAAAGCAGGACTCTTTTAACAAAGGAAATTCGTAAAAACCCGGTCCACAATCTGAAACCTTCGCCATGAGACATGCTTTAAGGAAACGGTGGTTGTAATAGGGCGAAATTCAAGCAGCTTGTCTGACTCTTGTTCTCAGGCATAGTTTAGCCGGAAGATGTCATTCAACACGTAAAAGCTCCCTTGGGGTGTAGGGATCAAATGAAACATCTGGAGGATAAGATAGAAAAAGAAAAGAAGATGAATGAGGTTCACGACAGAGCAGGAA
Source organism: Melastoma dodecandrum (assembly GCA_029817715.1). Taxonomy (NCBI): domain Eukaryota; kingdom Viridiplantae; phylum Streptophyta; class Magnoliopsida; order Myrtales; family Melastomataceae; genus Melastoma; species Melastoma dodecandrum. Next base: position 4,386,591 of record JARUPY010000533.1, on the reverse strand, counting down.
GACATCCACCACATAGACTACCATAATAATGGCCGAAACAATCCAAGGCACAGAAAGCAAAACATCAGCAAGCATGAACATCCGACAGAAAGCCCGACACAAACAGACAGTCGAGAAAGTAGAATGAATGCCACAATCATAAACAATTAAAAATCTGCAGCAATACATTTCAAAGAAACCAGATACACAAATCAGAAATCAGAATATGAGCGATTCCATAATCCTTAACCCCAGAGTTAGACATGAGTTCTGCCCCGGGGATATGAATATGTAGCAAGGTCCAAAAGCCACGAAAATCCAGTTATAACACAAGAAAGCAAAAGGCATGTCGAGTTCTGATCAGCCATTTTGAATCAAAGGCAGTGAGAATTCTACCCCCTATTGGCCTTCTCTATTTCCAAATGATTTTCATCATCCCACACCCTAATCACAAGGCGGCGGAGATATCACCGTGAACAAATCGCTAGGGTTTTCCAAACCTTAACACAGAGCAATACCAGCATCACATAAAGCACGACAGATTCCCGTCAGATCTAAGGAAAGACGTGCCTGGCTGAACTTGAGGGCGTGCTGCTCGCCGGCGAGCTGGAGGTTACCGCTGACGAAGACGAGCATACCGCCGGCGGGGCCGGAAGGCTGGCAATCGACTGTGGTGATACTGTGCTGGCACTGCTGGAAGGGGAGGGAGGTGAGCTTGGAGACGATGTTCGCCGATCCTGGGATCTTCTGGCCCTCGAAGGTCAACATCGAGTTCTCCTGGTAGAGGTTTCCGAGGTTGGCTCTATTAGAGTCGAAGGTCGAGTAGTAGTGCTCCACAAATGCCTTCGCCACCGCGTCAGGATCCATCGCCGCCGCCCTCCGACTCCTCCGCCGCAACCCGCAAACACAACTGACACCCCAGCCCCCGGACGCAATGGGACGATGCCACAAAAACGCTCCTCTTATCGGTTGTGCTTTTGTTTATTTTCTTTGGGGGGTGCGTACTTTCTACGCACCGTTTTTAGATCCTCCCCCCACTTATTATTCACTTTATTATTATTAAAAAATGGTCAAATTATCCGATTTATCCTAAACTATTTCGATTTTTTCCGATTTAACCTATCGTTTGCATAATATCACCATATATCCTAAACTTTTATCATTATTCCATATTTATCCTCCGTCAGTCGATCGACTAACGGAGGTTGACGTGGCGAGTACGTGGCGAGGACGTGGCGGTAACGCCGTTAGTCGCAACGCGAACGGAAAAGTAATTGTCATAATCGTCATCGAATAAATTTGTTCGTTTCAATTAAGTCCAAAATTCATTAAATCCTAAATAATCGGACATACCCTAATTCCCACAATCGATCCCCCCGACCTCCTCCTCCATACAGCAGCGCCGACCTCCTCCACCCCCACCCGTCGACCTCCGCTTCTCATTAGTCCTCGACCGCGTCCTCCTCCCCCACCCCCTACCTCCTCTTCCCCTATTCGGACCTCCATTTTCTCCTCCTCTTCCTCACTCCAACCTCATCAGCCCCACCCCCTGCCGCTTCCACCATCTCCGTCAGCCATAGGTGGGGGAAGAAGATGACTCAGACGTGGGGAAAGAAGAGGAGGTCGGGCTGGGCAAAGAGGAGGAGGTCGGGCGAAGGAGAAGAGGTCCCGAGGGTGGGCGAAGGGGAAGAGGTCGAGCGTTGGCGAGCGTTGGCGAAGGGGAAGAGGTCGAGCGTCGGCTGTGGCCGAGGGTGGGCGAAGGGGAAGAGGTCGAGCATTGGCGAGCATGGGCGAAGGGGAAGAGGTCGGGCGTCGGTTGTGGCCGAGCGTGGGCGAAGGGGAAGCGGTCGGGCTGGCGTCGGGCGTGGGCGAAGGGGAAAAGGTCGGGCGTGGACAAAGAGGATGAGATCGTAGATGGTTGGAGGAAGCGGAGGTCGGGATTTGGGGGAAGGGGGGAGGTCGGAGACTGTGTGACGAAGCAGTTGGGATGAGGAGGACTTCGGGGGTTGGGAGGAACAGGTTGTTGGGGGGAGACCATATTGATTTGGGAATTAGAGTTTTTAGATTTGGTGAATTTTGGACTTAATTAAAATACTGACATTTATTTGGGGACGATTATGACAATTACTTTTCCATTCACGTTGCGACTAACTGTGTTACCGCCACATTCTCGCCACGTCCACCTCCGTTAGTCGGTCGACTGACGGAGGATAAATATGGAATAACGGTGAAAGTTTATGATATATAGTGATATTATACAAACGATAGGATAAATCGGAAAAAACCGGAATAGTTTAGGATAAATCGGATAATTTGGCCTTAAAAAATTGAAAATCTCTAAAACTCCGATAAAAATTTTAAAATTATACACAAATGTATATTTACACAAATTTTTTTCTTACAAAGACTAAATAATATAATTTACAGACAAAGTCGGAAATTCCTCCTCCATCTCATGTACAATGGCTCGTCCCGGACCAGCGCCCAAACCCGACTGCATTTTCGTAAAACCAAACACAAGTTAGATACCTTATATGACCTCGCCAACCACTGGTATCCCGGCGAGAATACAATGGGGTTAGTAGACTCACTTCTCAGGAGATAACATGGAGATCGCCGGGTCGGCTGACTGAGAATCCTGGCCCGTGCCTGTCCAGTTGTCCGGACTTGGGAATTCCATTAATCCGGCTTATTCATTTTGGTTGGTCGGGCACCGAGTGGAAGAAGCGAGAGACCTCCCTGTACAGTTGCTCTGCTTCGAAAGGCTTCGAGACGTGTCCGTCCATCCCGTTCTCTATGCACTTCTCGTGAGTGGCGTGAATCACGTCGGCTGTCATGGCCAAGATTGGTAAACGGAAGTTTGAGCCTCGGGCTTGGTGATCTGAACATGAGTCTTCATGCTGCGATCGGTCCCGGTACACCTCCATTTGTCGAATCTCTTTAGTGGTTTCGAACCTGCGAAAGGAACCAGCACCACCACCAATTCGTCAAGAATCTTTTATCAGACTTCCAATTCAAGATCAAATAGTTGAATCATAACTTACCCGTCCTTGTCCGGCATCTGGATGTCCATAAAGCACGCATCAAAACCGTGAGGTGGTTTTAGGAGATTTATAGCGTCTTTTCCACAGTTGGCACAAACCACATCTGCCCCGTATTTTTTCAAAGCACCTTCAGCAACTCGGAGGTTTACTCTGTTATCATCTACGATGAGAATTTTCCTGCCTTGTAAAAGATTCCGCAAAGACACACTTGGAGAACCGCATATAGAGTGACTCGCCTGGTCACTGATCCCCAATGCTCGCTGTAGGGAAGCCGCGAGCATACTTACCCTCAGAGGTTTCATCAGCACAAAAGGACCAAAACTGTCAGAAGTGGGTGAGCCGGCGCGCATCAAGCCAACAGAATTAGCCAGCACAAAGAGTTTAGGAGATGCCCGGAACTCTCTATTCCTCAGCCTATCTCGCAAAAGAGCCAAAGATCCCAAGTATTTCTCCCAAATTTCCCCCTCAACAAGGACCATGTCGATTTGCATATCGCAAAGAGTAGTGTCGTTTAAAACGCAACTGCGTATCCCGAGTCGTTGCAGATGGCACATTGTCACTTTGGCACGGACTGGCCTTGAGTCAACAACCAAGGCATTCATTCCCTGAAACCCAGAGGACGCGTCAAGGGCAGTACTTGGCCGGTTGACTCGCTGGCAATTTCCATTGCCAAAAATGGCAGTAAATGTAAAAGTAGATCCTATCTTCGGCGTGCTCACAAACCCGATCTCCCCATTCATGAGACCAACCAGACACTTACTGATGCTAAGCCCTATTCCAGTGCCCCCATGCGTTCGAGAAATGGAGGGTCGAACTTGCATGTATGGTGTGAATACTCGTGCTTGAGCTTCAAAAGGTATTCCCGCACCAGTGTCCTCCACCGATACGATTAAACAGATCGGGTCAGAAAAAGGAGAAGAAAATCGGGTGTTGGATCCATCTCCACTCAAGGACCCAAATTTTTCCCAGCTGTGGCGTCTATCTGATACTGGTAAGCCACTTAAACTACCACTTGATGATTCCATCACAAGATCATCTGAGTACATAACTTCCTCGAATAGATGCACCGTAACAAAAATATGTCCCCTCTCCGTAAACTGGAAATGTGAAAATGTCATCAGTGAACGATAAATCAACACAATCCTTCCACCCTGCACTTCATGACAGAGATGCCAGAAAATACAGATAGCAAAAGGCGACTCACCTTGATCGAGTTACCCACTAAATTTGTGATGATTTGTCGAAACCTCCCCGGATCACCGATTATCGTCTGGGGGACCTTATCGGATATGTAAGCTGCAAGCTGCATGTTCCACGCAATGAGAGAGGTTAAATTATGAATACAGAACTCGACTTCTCATGCGTGTGGGGTAACTCGGTCAATACCTCTACTTTGTCTTGAGATTTCCCAGAGAAGAGCGATAAAACATCATCCAGTATCGTCCGCACATCAAACTGCACTGCCTCCAGCTCAATCTTACCAGATTCTATCTTCGCTTGATCCAGCACCTTATTTATAAGGGAGACTAGGGTTTTCCCACTCGCCTGTGCAGTTCTAACATAATCCTGCTGGTTTATGTCCAGGGCGGTATCCGTCAGCATATGCAACATTCCTGAGAAGCAAGAAAATGTTGCAACTTAAACTAGCCGCTAATACGGGCTTTATGATGATGACTGCTATAATTTAACGAGTGACTTACCTAAGACTCCATTCATTGGTGTCCTTATCTCGTGTGAGACAGTGGCAAGGAACTGAAAAAAAAAAGATGAATGACTAATGATATTGCAGTGGTTAGAAGAAGTTTACACATTACCAAGAATGAAAATACCTGTGACTTTGCAACGTCGGCATTCTCGGCCCTCTTCTTAAGCTCCATCATTTTATGGAAGTCATCTTCAACTTTGGCAATACGATTCATCGTTGCATGGAAAATATGCCCAACAAGCAAAGCAATCACAAGGATTCCAACTGACGTAAATATGGCTAGCCAGGGCAACGGCGCTCTTTGTTTGAACCTGTTGATACCACAAAATCACTTGGATGCATCAACTCGGATGGTATTGCAATCCCTAAATCAAATCTCCATCTTGCAGCATTGTTTATGAATTATTTTTTAGATCTCTGTTCTTCATGGAAGCACCCTTTCTCAAAGAAAGGGTCGGACTTAAAAATGCAATAGTGATTCACCTGCATCTCATCTCATGCCTCTTGAATGGATCTCCAAAGTTAAGGCCGCTAACATGTTCAAGACCATCGTACGATGCATCTGAACCATACATGCTTATAGGTTGTGAATGATTTGTGATGTCGTACACATTGACTACAATGCTCTGCTTGCTCGCGAGTTGTTGTAGCAACTTCGTTACGAGAGACTCTATATGGAACACTCCACCAAGGTATCTGCAGATAAATGAATAGACAGATGAACTGCATTTAATTTTTTTATTAAGTAACACCAAGCTGTACGATGCCAGCGCCAGGATGAAGTGCCCCAATCATAGTCTAGTAGCCATTACGTTGAAATGGGAGTCTGTGAAAAGCTGATAGCACAGAAACCTTTCCCTAATCATGAGAATCTACACAGCGGCATCCTGATTAACTTTTAGATGAGAAGAACCAAGCTACTTACCCCAGTGTTTCCTTAATTCTCTCTTCGGGAGTGGCATTAGGCCAAAGATCCTTCTTGTAGACAGCGAACGTTAATATTACTCCCAGACTGTTTGTTTTAAGCAGTCTGAATGGAGCAGTAAGAACCCCTTTCCCTGAAGCTCTTGCACGAAGAATATTCTCACGGTCTTCCTGTCCAATTGAAACAGAATCACCGGCCATAACTACAAGGAACACAAGATATCACCTAATCTGGAAGTACAGTTTTGGCTAATCACCGAAGTTCAAAAATATACACAGAGTAAATAATCAAAGCTCAAAAATACAACCACTTAGTGAATTCAAAACATTAGGTACCACACCTTTCCGGACAGCATGTCAAGAGAAATGATGTGCGAAATCGTATCTTGCGCAAAGATGACCGGAGCGTATTCTTCCTGAACAGGGTACGGTTCATGTACTTCAACTTCATAGTCATCTTTGTACATCGGCTTTTGCACATGACCATCCATTCTCTTTATCTGCCAGCCCTGTTGCTTCTCAAACTCTTCTCTTTCAGCGTGAAGAACTCTCACAGCATAGGCGACACCGCTGGTAAGTGGCCTCTCGAAGGCCGTCCTTTCCGTGTACCTCGCAAAGGTCGCCTACCATACACGTGGCAGTTAGCTTATCGATATTCTGCTCTAATCCAAACGGCAATTATCACTCGAAGACAAAAAATAGGATGGCTCATGAAACCTTGGTAATTCTAGTAGTCGTCTTACCTGATCGATGGCAGATGGGTATTTCCCATGGTGGAAGGTGGCGATCAAGATAGACATGGCGTGAACATGGTTCATGCTGACATTAAACTGGTCCTGCAGCATTCTAGCCCTCTCGTCGCACATGCTCACGAGAGTCTCCTTCCTCTTCTCCGCAGCCTTGGAGCTCATGCCCCAAAACACCCACAAGGAAATCGTGCTCCAAACTAGGATCCACGCAAACAGAAGCTTCCTCCACCAGGCTTTCCTGACTTTCTTAGACCCAACACTCTGGTAGTAGCTCTGGTGGACGTTGTAGACATGGCCCAGGAACTTCTCTAGCCAATTGTGCGGCACCTTGCTGCCATCACCAAGGAAACTACCTTTGGTCCCCATCACACCACCGGCACAACTAACAATCATCCAATTACTGGGCAGCAGAGACACCAAAGAGCGACATATCAGCCAGACCAGATGCCCCACACGCAGACCAAACCCAAGAACTTGGAACAAACTCATCCAAGACAGACCAAGGCCATCCAACTCACTTCCCCACAAAACATCAAACAATCCTAAGCTCTGAACTAAACACTCCAGAAACGACGACAAACTCTCCAGCAGAACCACCGACGCCGACAAGACCCCTAACCCCACCGAAACTCCAAAGCCAGACAAGTCACCAAATTTCGCCGTCCCGGGCCATGATTTAAGCCCGGGGCGGCGAGAACTTAGAGGGGAGAGCCGAACAAAGAGGCGGGAACTTGACCGAGAAGGGGAAGCAAGCAATTCCAGGAAGGAGGGAAACCCGGAGAGCAATATAGAGGAGGGGGAGGAGGAGGAGGAGGAGGACCCTCTGGAACCGTTGGGAGAAAGAAACAAGAACTAGCCTTCTAAGAAGCTACCACCGGAAGGCAGGAAAAGAGGGGATGGGTTGGGTTGGTACCCAGGTTTTAGGACAGCAAAGCAGGGAGGAGTCGTCGGAAGATGAGGAAGATGAAGTTGATGATGATGATGATGATGAAGACGGAGAGAAGAGAAAAGCAGTGGGAACTTGGAGGGGGAGAGGGGGTCTACTACTACTACTATGCTGCTTAACTAAAAAAAGGGCTAAACAGCGACAGGAGGAAGGGCGGCATTATCTCCCTCTTTTCTTTTCTTTTTCAAAATAACAAATAATCTTTACATTTAAATGCAAAGCGACGTAATCTGACGACCTTTTTTTAAAATTTTTCTGCATAGAAAATACAAAACACAAATACCCACCCTTTCTTAAATTTCAAACTTTCCACGTTTTTTCGATTTATTTTAAATAATATCATTTTATATCTTAACGTTATAACGTTACGTCAAAATTATCGTTCACCCCTTAACGGAATCTTACGAGATATTGACGCGAGGTTAGTGCCATCGTGTTTCTAATAAACATGTCCAAATTTTAATTTTTCCCCAACCAACTCAAACTCGTCATTCTTTTTCCACCCCCATTGACGGCCTTCACTCGTCAGTCCGTCCTGTCCGACTTCCCTCCCTGACTGCCTCTATCCCGTTCGTCTCCCCACGGGCATTCGCCTCCCGTCCTGTCTGCCTCTCTGCCGACGATCTCCTCCCACCAGCCCCCGCCGACGACCTCTCCCCTCCGTTCGTCCTCCCCACGTTCGCCTCCCCTGTCAACCTAACCCCTGACACACCCTCAGTAAGCCCCTCAGTCCGCCTCCCACGTACGGCTCATCCCGGATGGGCCCCCTCCTCTCCGACTGCCCGCCTTTCCTTCCCGACTACCCGCCTTTCCTCCTCAACGGCGTCTTCCTCGACGGCTGATTTAGGAAAAAAACAGAGAGAAGTAGAGATAGACTCCGATTGTTTTCCGTTATCACACTAAGTTTAACACTGTAATTTTTTTTTGTTATCTTAGTAATTTTTGTTGTTTAGTGGTTTCGTCGTGCTGCTTATTTTACAGAATCGAAAGTGGCAATAATTGACTTGGTTGCACAAGTAAGTTACTTGGGCTGTTAGTAAATTAGGTTAGTTTGGGTGTTTTGTTAGTCTCCTAGAGTTGAGTTGTATTTGTTGTTTAATTTTAAGAATGAAAGACGGGAATCTGGTTTTGTATGTTGGCGGTCGGTAAGCTTAATCTTACCGGTAAGGTTTGCTACATCGGTGGGAAGACGGTTAGATTTAACAACGTAGATGTGGATAAGATAAAGTTTTTTTTTACTATAAAGAGTTTAGCAAGACAAGATGGATACGAACATATTCGGATGTGGTTTACAAAACCAAGGATGAGTCTTGCTAAAAGATTGATTGAAATATTAATGAATGCACAAGTAAGTGAATTGCTTAGTTTGTTGTTGGATGCTAAGCAAATTGATATATACATTGATGATCATGAACGTAATGACAGTGATCCCAAGGATGATGAAAAGAATATGAAAGAGGAGGATGAATATGTCCAGTATAATGGTAATGAAAAAGTGTCCGATTTGAATATGTTAAATGTTGAAGTTGTTGAATCCGATTATGCTGATTCTTGTTATAGAAGGAGATATTAATGATGATGATGATGTGGCTTCTCATAAAAGGGATGTTGAGTCAATTTATAATTTCGAACGTGATCATAAAAGCTTAACAGTGACATTAACGTCGTTATTCACCATGTAAGGTTCCATTAAGAATTATTATCGACGAAAGTAACATTATAACCTTAGGATGTAAGGTGATATTTTCTAAAATCCAAGATAAATAAAAACATAAACAAAGTTTGAGATATATTTGTTATTTTGCCCTTAAATTATAACACACGATCAAATAAAAGCATTAATTACTATCTATCTCTCTCCTTTTTACTGTAATTGGGTAGCTGCGTTGAATTAATTAAGAAAAAATGGTATTTGACAAGAAGACATTGCTCCCACCAAGACGAACCAAAGCCACAGTCAGTCAACCTTCGCCTTCATCGGATCATGTCTTTTTTTTTTTTTTTAAACAGAGAGCAACCAACAGAGGGAGGGGGAGGGAGAAAAGCTGGGTTATTACATGACAAAGGACACACGTACACGTCACTCTTCAAAAGTTTCTCTCCATTTTTTTTTTTTTTTTTAACTTACTTCCTCCTCCTCCCAGATTACACTAACCCAGCCACGTGTCCATCGAGGGGAACTTCTCCAGAGCGACAGAAGAGAAAAAGAAAAGAGAATCCCTCCATTTTGACGATGATTGAGTCCTGTTAGAATGGAAAAGCCCCCCCCACACACACCTCCTTTCAGTACAAGATCCCTCCCACCACCACCATTCGTGTTCCTCCGCTTGGGGAACACCAAGGAAATTGCTTTCTTAATTAAAAAGTGATATTTTTTTAAAACTAAGGGAACTAACTTTTGGTTTATTATGCCCCCAACCCCACCCCCACCCTAACCTATTAATACAAACTGCAAACGAAGGAATTTAAAAAAAAAAAGTAGGAATATATGTCCAATCAATCACCTTGCCCCCACCCCCCGGGGGGAAGAATTTAATAAATTAGAGCAAGTAGTTTCTACTCGGGGGGTTATTTTAATCAGAGGTGCATGGATGGCCCAAGGTGTCTGATTTGATCAGTGTTCGATGAAATTACCAGCATCGTAGGATTGATGGCATATGCAACAACATTCGATATACTTCCTAAATGCATTGTACCCAGCCAGCCCAAAACACAAGGAGTTTTGACCATATTTAGAGGAATTGTGATTGAATAAAAATGGTCCATTGACAAGGTATGCCCATCACCACCCCTACCCCCCCCCCCTAACATTACATTAATTGAGCATGGATAGCCTGCATCTCATATATATAATTTCAAGTTGGAAAAACTTTTATCCCAGGAATTTTTCTCCCCCAAAAAAGAGTTGGTCCCCTTCTATCGAGTTTTGTTCCTTAATGACGTCATTTGACGAAATATTTCGCCAAATAACGCATTAACGAAAATAATTCGTGAACTAACACACCAAAGTCGGCCTTACAAAGGCCGACTTCACTACACTTAAAAAAAATTTTAGCAAACAAAGTCTGGGACGCTGGAAGGCCGACTTCGATTTTGGGGAATGAAAGTTGGCCTTACAAAGGCCGACTTCCTCAATTTTTTTTTTTTTTTTCTTTTGAATTAAAAAAAAGGCCGACTTCCCTCACTTAGGCTTCTTTTTTTTTTTCTTTTTTTTTAATTCAAAAGAAAAAAAAATTAAGGAAGTCGGCCTTTGTAAGGCCGACTTTGGTGGATTAGTTGACGAAATATTTTCTTTCGTCGAATGACGTCGTTATGGAAGAATCCTCCCCTTCTATCCACTAGGGTTTGGTTCAACCTAAGCCACTAACAAAACTATTCTTACAACATGCTTTTTTAAGTTCTTTGTTTTGGGGGGAGGGGTGTTGTTCCTGTCCTGTCCCCATTCCCAAGGGTTTGGTTGAACTAACACCTTTGTTATAGAGGGAGAGAGGGGGGGGGGGTCTCAACATCACAAAACTCTTTTTTAAGTCAAGTCCCACTAATATTACTCCTACCAATCCAAAGTCCCCACTTTCGCTATCTCCATTCTATGATTGAACTGAATTGAATTGGACTGAACTTGCCCCCTAACACCCCCAACAAACAGCAAAAGAGTTGGGTTTTTTTAAGTTCACGGTTCAGTCCAGTCACCACAACCAGACTAGACTACTTCCCCGCCAACCACCAAAAGAAAACAAAACAATAATTGAAGCTAAGAAAAGGTCCAGCTGTTTTGCAAAACCAGACAGACAGAGACAGGAGGCAATAGGCATGAACACCCAAAAGTAGGACGACGGAGAAATAAAAGTAACAAGAATCCATAGGCATGACCTACACATACTGATATTGATACCTCATGCATAGATAGACTAGGGACAAGTATTGCATACCTAAAAGAAGAAGAGGAAGGTCACTTTCTTTAGGCAAATAGGGGGGCATGCAAATGCCAATCGGGTTGATGTCGGGTGGTAGAGAAAGTTTTGGAACTAACACCCCCACTTCCCACTTAGATGGGTACTGTGATGGTGATTTCCGACAGGTCAATGTAAGCCATATTTACACAAGAGAGTGTATAATTCACCCATGATTGTCTACCTAATCCTATAGGTCATCCCAATCTAGAGGGGACAGAACCCTGTCAGTCAATTGTAAAAAGATCAATCGCAGTTTGTCATATGGGCCTGTTTGATTCTCCTAATCAGGATTCTTACTACGTGGGCTTGGGAAAAGATCAGCATGCATTCCAACTAGACTCACGAAGAATCCACAGGGAAATGCAAAGAGCGAAATTGGTACCTTTTTAGTGACTTAATCTACGTTGCTCAGGCACCATTTCATCCTCAGACGACCCACAACTCGTTTGGTCCGATTTCGCAGCGGCCAAGGACATATCACGATGCTGGGATTGCGAAATGCCGATTCCTTTGGGCTATTCCAGCTCTCAAACAACAACCAGAGCAGACATCTGCCGACTGGCATGGACCCATGAAGAATGAATGTGATGACTCGCTAAACAGTCCGGGAAGCTAATGTGACACCGACGATTGCAGTTGAATCCAGAACGGAGTAAAATGTAGCTTCCCCAATAGCTAACAGGGTCCTCAATTTTCTTCGGCGTTTATGTTAACCTTGAGACCATCGTCGCCTGATTCCCAGTCTGCAGGATATTGCCCATATTCCGGAGGCGTGTAGCCCGGCCCTCTCCACACAACTATCTGCTCCTTGTCAAACGTCACGAGGGTACAAGGAACAAGGTCCCTGAGTTTGCAGCCAATTTTCTTATAATCACTCCTCTCGAGTCCCTGGCAGTCTATTCGAACAAGTTCATTGGTCAGGAATGCATCCCTCACCATAGGAACAAGACTGCCAAAATAACTGTTTTTGGCGAGCCTCGTAAGAGCAGGCACGGACAACCCCCGCTTCCTCATTTCCTTGTTTTCTTCAATACTAAGACCTTCGATTGTGGTTTTGATCAATCGGGGATACACAGGCTCATGAGGTTTCCACAACATCAACGGTATAACCGGCCTCTTCTTGGGAATATAATTCCTGCCTCTGTACAACATGAGCAGTCCACCTTGTCTGTGTATCACCTTACCAAATGCTTTATCCTGCAACGAACGAGATATATTTCAGAAGAGCCAAGAGACTTCAAAACACAACAAAAGAATTCGACCACGGAGAAGATGATCCCGGAGGCGACGAGGCAACTCCAAGCGGCTCAGTTCTCACATGAGCATCAGATTCATCGAAAGAGTACCTTCTCAAATTACGATGAGGGAGTGTCGTTAACTTAGTACCTCTAGTTGAGTACAAATATTTTTCAAGTTGATGGTCGGAACACCCATACATTTGATCCTTACAGCCTCCGCACGTCTCCAGTGATTATGGATGTCATTTAGCATGTTATGAGTCAATCCGTCTCTCCCTGGAATATTTGGAGAACAAGTCATTAGCCAAACCACCGTGAAACTCCGTCAAAGCAACACATCCGACTCGATTATCCAGAACTGATCATCCATCTCACAACTGCCGCCCTTATCAGCATCCACGAACCGATTTTCAATCACGAAACAAAAAAATTCAAGAATCTGCCAAACATTCCTGCCCAACTTCCTACTGCCTACAAAACCTGAATCGCATACTAAACAAACGAAAGATCAATCGGCAGTTACCTAAATTGATCTGGCGCTTAGTGCGTCCGGCTGGCAGGTCTCCACAAGGCATTTCCTCTCGGCATTGGTCAGTTCATCGCCTTGAACCCTCTCCCTCATCCTCCTCCGCTTTTCCTCCAACTTCTCATCCTCCTTCACATCGACCTCCGCCCAACCTCAAGCCTAAGTTTCACTGCAGGGGCGCAGACACCGGTCCACTGCCGGACGAGCCTCCCATGACCGAAGGGCGAGTACTTCGGCTCCCGGAGGCCTATGGGCAGGACGGAGGGGCTACTCTCCGTGTAGCTGAAGCGGAAGTCAAACGGTAGATCGCCGGATCGGATTGGCTTAAGGGAGGAGCGGTCTAGAGACGACGGAGGCTGGTAAGGTGGCTTGGGCGGTGGTTTGGTCCGCCGAGGGGCAGGGTCGGCGCGGGCTTGAGGGAGGGTTGCGGCTCGAAGCAGTAATGAGAACGGAGCTTGGAACCCCCGGCGGCGGCGGAAGAGGAGAGACGGCGGGCCGTGGAAGACAGCCTCGAGAGGGACATCGTTCCGCCGGCGATGGACGGAGGGACATCGTTCCGCCCGGCCCAGAAACTCTTCCCGGCTGGGATGGGATTCAGACGGAATCCTCGAGCTGCGAGATGCAGATCGTCGTCGAATGCACGCTGGAATGTCTCGACCGTGGTTTTGGCGAACAAACGCAGATCAATACTTAAAAATGTTCACAGTTGCAAAAGGCGATATGAGCTCGTGTGATCTTGTTTGTCCTTATAAGGAGGACAGACGATTCGAGTCTCTCCGAGCTTCATCATCGGCATGGGAACTGTTGCTGAGAACCTGCCATGGGAGATTGAACTAGTCTTCCGGAGCCGCCATCCATCAGTTCCGACCACCGACCTTACTCACCCGAAGTTTGTGCTCAAGGATGCAGAGTTGTATAGTGACAAGGATGGCATTCGTGGAAGCAGTGACGGGAAGTACTACACCTATGTGGACGTCACGAGGTTACTTACTCTCGACGGTGTTACTGTCCCTCAGGCCGAGTAAAGGACGTGTTGTGATTGTCATGTTGCCAAATGTCACCGAGGATGGCATCGTCGCAGTCGGGATAATGGCTTCGGGTGGCTGTCTTCTCGGGCACAAACCCAGCCTTGGATGCTTCGGAGATTCAGAAGCAGGTCGAAGCCGCAGATTCCGAGCTCATCATGACTAACAAGTCTAAATACACTGTCAGTGAACGTCCTGGAGGAGGATAGGATCGAGGGGACCATACGACCGAGTGAGCGTTCGTTTTATTAGCACGAGTCATGATCGCCTTGTGTTTCAGCTTCCTAAGGTCAAACTCATCTACAATGGGATTCTTCGCCAGTTCCCACATCGAACGCGACTTCATCCACAATCAGGGCGGTGAGGAACATCCGGAGCTCGAACCTGTAACCTGTTCATGACTACGACTTTCCCTTTGTTTCTCGGGGCGGCGGCACGACTTATTCCAGTGATCCCGTATACGGTGGGAGAAAGGGATCAGCCCGAGGGTTGTTACCTTACCGGCCGCCCACTTTGAGCAGTCCGTTAACTTCCTCTGAAACCGAATGGAGTACGTAGTGGCCAACGTCGCAGGGTACAAGAAGGTGAGGACGGTGAGGTTCCAGAGGAGGGGCTGAAAAACACGCCATGCCAATTTACAAACAATTAATGTTAGCAAGCATAACAAGGGGTGTGATGTAATTGAATTAAAATATTTGGTAATCCAATATTATTTATTAGGAATTGGGACTTTTATTTTTATTTTTATTTTTTTGGTTGTGGGGGGGAACTGGGTGGGCAGCCTGGCAGGAGGCAGAGGCAGCTCATGCCGCATTTATTCATTCATTTTTCTAATAAAATAAATAGGCAAAATATCGATTTTTGGCCCCAAGTATTGGCAAACTTTTCGATTTTGTAAATCGTTTAAAAATTTTTCAATTTGACCTTAAATCGATGACACTTTTGTATCAGGCCTTATTTGTGACGGACGTTAGATTTTCGCGACGTGTCAATTAGCCTCCGTTACCTTAGCCTACATGGCGTCCGACGTGTGAATTACTTAATTTGTTGGCCTATGTGGCAAGCGCTGAAAAATAAAAAATTAGAAAAAAGAAAGGGAAAAAAATTAGGAATAGGGTTTGGGTTAGAAATTGGGGTTAGGTTTGATTTTGTCTTCGCTCGATTCAATCGACAACAGCCGACGGCTCCAGTCTTGAATCACCAAACACCAATCTAACCCGTTCCCAATTAAATTAAGATAAAAAAAATCAAAATCTCTCAATAAACTGAATCGAACCCAACACGATTCGATCCATCAAACATCCAGAAATCACCGAATTCTCCCCCCCCCCAACCCCACCCCAACACCACCAAAGCAATCTCACCGTCGTGACCAAGGGAAGATCTTTTCTTGGGGTCGTTCAACAAGGCCAGCCCGTGCTTCAGGACTTTCTCAGAACGCCGCACCTTCAGCTTCCTGACGAGGCATAGGTACTCCCAGGCGCCTCCCCCTCCGTTATCGACCTGGTTCTCCAAATCATCAAGCTGGGTCCCCTCGGTCTTCGTCACCATCCCTATGTTTGCACGAGATCCTGCTAAGAAGAGTCTGCCTTGTTTAACGATTAAATCGAGGGAAGACAAAATCAAACATAACCCCAACTTCTAACCCAAATCCTATTCCCAATTTTTTTCCCTTTCTTTTTTCTAATTTTTTATTTTTCAGCGCTTGCCACGTAGGCCAACAAATTAAGTAATTCACACGTCGGACGCCATGTAGGCTAAGGTAACGGAGGCTAATTGACACGTCGCGAAAATCTAACGTCCGTCACAAATAAGGCATGATACAAAAGTGTCATCGATTTAAGGCCAAATTGAAAAATTTTTAAACGATTTGCAAAATCGAAAAGTTTGCCAATACTCGAGGCCAAAAATCGATATTTTGCCAAATAAATATTATATAAAAGATATTATGATTTTTTGTCGGTTATTTATTTGGTGAAAAGAGAGAAAAAAAAAAGTTGCCAAATTCTAAAACACCTTTTCTGTTTCTTTTTTATTTTTCTTTTATAGAAAAAGGAAATTACTGGGCATTAACCTTGTGGGAATCTCCTACACTCAATAACATACCACACATTCCTAGTTTGCCGACTACTACTACTACTACTACTACAGCTACTGAGTTGGCTAGCTATCAACTGAGGGGTGCGTTCGACATCAACATCCACCCTCTGAAACCAAAAAGCAGTCCTCTTCAATTTTCTTTTTGCCAATAATGAATCCCTTCAATACCCAACCAACAGCGCCACTGGCAGTAACGATGCTAAGGGAGTAACCTCCCCACCCCCCGACCCCTTCCTTCCCTTCGCTTGCCTTACCCATCAGACCCAACTACCATCCCCTCCTTCCCCTTTTCAACCTCGAGTAAGTTTAAGCTCCGAGTACTCAGTAAATGCGGTAAAGTTCCTTCCTTTCCTCGTTTTTCGATGTTGGGTCTGGGTCGCCCGAGTTTGGGGAAAGAGGAGGGGGTTTCGGGTTGATTCTCGTCCGAACCCCATCTTCCCTTTTGGGTCGGGTCCTGTTTTTACTGTTTTTTGGTGGGTGCTGGGTAAAGTTTTGGTTAGATTGACAAACGGGTTGAAAGAAGGGTACGTGAGGGCAACGTGTCCCTTTTTCCCATCACCCCGGGATTGGGTTTCTTCTTCTTCTTCCTCTTCTTCTTCTTTTTTAACATTTATTGTTTGCCGTTGGGGAAGGGGGAGGGAGTTTCCCGATATGGGGAAGCATTTTTGGCTTCTGGGTTATTTTTCTTTCCCCTTCAGTTTGATGTTGGGTTTCTTGGGTTGTGAGAAAAGAGGGGTTTGAGAGGGGATTCAGGGCACTTGGGCCGACATTTTTTTTCTATTGAATTAGATCCTTCTCGCGCTGGTGGAGTTTGTGGGGAAGGATCTGTTAGTTTTGGTAGTAGCAGTAGTTAGAGTGATTGGACCAAATTGTTTAATTTGCTAGAGCTAGGACTGTTACTAGCTTGTCTAAGCTGTTATATACAGTACATCTGTTTGTCCTTCAATTGGTAATCGTTTTTGTACTTGACATTTGAATTGGGGTTGTAGAATTCTCACCCTCCCCTGGATTGATTGTTGGAGTTTCTTTGATTTATAAGGGGTAAATCATAAGAAAGGAATGGGAGTTTTATCCGGTGGCTTGTTAGTTTGACTATTTTCTGTTTTTTCTCTATGCTTTCCTGATTGGGTTTCCTCTGTGAATTATATGCTAGGCATGGCCTTCGTGAGGAATTTGGCTGTACCATTGCTTCTGTTCCAGAATTGGGTCTTCTTGTGATTCTTTGAGCCTCAGAGAAGGCAGGTTCAATTTGGCAGTTCCTTGCATGAAACTAGGCAATTCTTTGGGATATATGGAGTAGCAAGTTTCAGAGTTTCTAAACGGACTTTCCTGCAGATGTTAATCAACCTCTAAGTTTGTCTTTCCTTCTGTGTATTTGTCACGATTGTGGAAATGAATGGATAGATCTGTACCGTTACTCCTTTTTTTCTGTGAATTTACTTCCAAATGGTCTTACCTCCTTATTTTCGTCTTTGCAAATCGAAGATTTGCTACTCCAAATGGTGTTTATAAAGGCCTGTTTAGGACTTAAGTTTTGTTATGCTTTTCCAAAAGGTGTTAGTTGCACATCTGTTAATTGGGATCAGTTTGGTAATTGCAGATCTGCAGTGGTTTCTCCTGCTTTGAATAGTTAACAGAGTTCGTGGTGCCAAATTTAATGAGTGCAATCTCATTCATGGAGTGGAATTCTAAAACTCCCTTGTCTTGGGAGTGGGATCACATGGTTATGTGTAGTTCAAAAGCTGCCGAAGCATCCAAGACTTTGCGGACCAACGATTGGAGCATTGTGAATGAGGACCTTGTTGAGGGTGGGCCCTTGTACGCCTCAGGATTTGGCAGCGGCAGTAGCTTTTGTCAGACTGGTGCAGATCCGGGATACACGTCCATGTCGAAGAGCTCCAAATCGGCGTCCATGAATTCTTCGTCTACGACAGAGATTAAAATTTCTGGTGCTTTGTTAGATGCCTCTGGCAGTTCACTTCAAAACAACAAGAATATTGCTGAAATGGCTGCATTGAGTGGAACATCACCTGCTGTTGCGTCTTCGGTGTGCTCTGGGGAGCCACTGCTTGGTTTAAAGCTTGGAAAACGGATATATTTTGAAGATGCTTCTGAAGGACACAACCCAAAGGCATCTGACAGTCCTCTCATCACAAAATCATCACGAATACCAGCCAAGAGATTGAGATCTACTTCTCAAGGTTCTCCCGGACCACGTTGCCAGGTCCATGGCTGTAACCTTGACCTTTCTTCCGCAAAGGAGTACCACAGGAAACATAAAGTCTGTGAAAGCCATTCCAAATGTCCAAAGGTCATTGTTAATGGCATCGAACGTCGATTCTGTCAGCAGTGTAGCAGGTAACTTTTCTGTAATGTGCTGATTTCATCTTTCAGGTGTTCCGAAAGTTTTACTAGTAACTTTCATCATTTTTGTATCGATAAAGGTTTCATGGCCTGTCTGAGTTTGATGAGAAAAAGCGCAGCTGCCGCAAGCGTCTATCAGACCATAATGCAAGACGTCGGAAACCACATCCAGATCTAATGCAGATTAATGCTACTCGCATGCCCTCATTGTTTTATGGTATCTATTTTTCTCAAACTTTTACTGGCGTTCTCATCCCCTTCCCCGGGGTTATTGCCAAGTTACAAGCTGCTACGACCTATAACGAGGAAAAGCTTTGAAATTTTCAAATTAAAAATAGTCTGTTGGGTGCTTTCTATAATTGTCTTTTTTTCCCTGTATCTTTCTTTGTCGTTTCAACTTGAAGAAATCACAGAGTGGTATTTTCACCATATATTTTGCATTTTGTTACTATCTTCCTCAATATTGAGCTTGGCAGTTTCATGCAGTAGTATTAGCAGTTTTCTGAGATGAGATATGAAGATCAGATGTTCAGGGAGTTGTATATTACGGGTATAATCATATCAAGTTGAAATCTTGTCAGTCCATCGATACACACTGTGGCTACTACTCTTGAATTCATAAGCTGATTTATGGTGGCGGCTTGATCCCGCAAGGCATAGTCTTGTTTCCTTGTCACAAGACTATTAACTTCATTTCTGTTGTAAAAATCAAAATTATATCACGTGCTAACTCATTTCTGTGTTATTTCCTTAGGTCGGCTGGGCCAAGTGAATCCAGCACTAGGCAAAGTGGCACTTGCTCCGACCAGATCTGATGGACTGTTGTCATGGGCAAATTCGTCAAGCTCCGGTCTCATGCAAAGGGGAGAGAGTGTGCAGAACTCAAAGCTTCCAATTTCGGTGTCCGTTGATGAGCCTCTGCATTTGCTGAATGATGTGACCTCTGGCACCATCAAGTCGTGGGATGTACTAAATGGAGCTTCCGGTGGAGTTCTGTCATTCAAAAGCACTGAGCCTGCAACTCTTGGCGATGGTACGATTCCTTCTGTTCGAGTACAATTACTTCAAAATTGGACATTTTCGTGTTGTTGATGCAAATGCCTTGATTTGTAACTACTGTAGGTTCGAAGGAAAGAATTATATCTTTCGCATTGGACAGGCCCCGAGATGTTGACCGTGCTCTCTCTCTTCTGTCAACTACTAGTAATTCGCACCAGCATTTGAGGCCAAAAGCTGCTGCTGCACATGGTCATCCTTTTGATACAAACACCGACCATGCCGCAATAATCAATCATCATCAGCCGTCTCCGTCAATATGCCAGAGCCCCCCAGTCACTTCAACCGGATATTGGCGAGCTGACCGCACTGGTAATCCAGCGCCGAACATTGTGAATCACCAGAATGGGGTCATCGGCAACAACGTCCCAGACTTTTTCCTTCCAGATGCTCAACATGATTTCGGATTCGATTCCATCCAGCTGAACTGAAAAGACTGGCTGCCAAAGTTTGCGGAAAACTAACTTCTCCTGTAAGAAGGATCCATTCTTGTCCTATATTTTACGCCCTTTGTTTCTTAAACAGTCATTTCTGAATAGTCCTCATATCTTTTGGCAGTCCCTTTTTGAGCAGCAACTCGAAGTCCTCCCCCGGTACTCGCTATGGCTGCTGCCGCTATATTTTGTTACCTGTCTGTTCCGGAAAACCTTAAATAAAGTACCAAAGATATCGTTTTGAGCCGGTTCTCCTAGTCAATGTGAAAACTGCAACTGGGTCATAGTTTCTTTCGCATGACTGATACAAGAACCATCGACGCACCATCGATTAGAGCTGTCAACTTGCTCATCGATCATCTATTCCTTACCGTCCCCGTATTAATGACTGCCTTCATGCATCCCAATATCGTCCTCCATGTGCATACAGACGTATATGAGCATAGCCTCTGCTCGCTCTTTTATCCATCCTGCAACAACTTTAAGGGAAGTAGTCGAAGACAAGCAATAGGACGACAAAGGGGTCACCATCTTTGGACCGGAAGATAGGAAGAAACGGACATTCGGGTGGTCAATTTTTTCTTGCATATGCAGATGACATGGGGTCGTGAAAAACAAACGCACCAGGAAGATGGGGACAAAAGAGGGGAGTTCGAAAAACGGAGACAACATTTTCGGACGAAGTCGCAATAATTGACACTGTTTTTACCAAACGTCCCCACTACTATTAAGAAGCTTTCAGGTAATAGGACCCCACGCCTCGCAACTCCCAGACAAAAAAGAAAAAGATGTACTCTACTTTGAATTCACCACCACAAGACTATACCCAACTGAGTGGGGGCAGACTCGACTTTAAAGCATTCATTCAATTCCAAAAAGGTGGTCGAAACAGCAAGCATTCAGACATAGTGACTTACTCGTCACGTGTGCCTCACATCACAGATTTCAGGATTCCCAGCCCAGTTGGGTGGGGTAGCGGTAACAAGAGACGGAAAGTTTCCGTGGATTCCCCTTATCTATATTATTGACCCCCAAAAACCAACAAACTTTCAATTCCACTCGTGTAGGATAAGGACGGTTAGCCGGACCAGTAAAATTCCAGAGCGGAAAAAGTTTACAGATCCTTCAGTAAATTTGACAAAGGGTCACTCACCATCAACCTGTATTTTGCCCTGTTCCAGGGCAGAGCTTGGTAGTTTAGAAAACTAAACAAGTCCGAGGAACTAATCTGCTCCGGCTGAGACAGTTACCGAGGTCACATCATGAAGAGAGTCATCTCATGCTTGCTTGATAACAGATGTTGCATTGAATCAAAGTGAGAAGAAATAACTGGACCATGGAACCAGAAATCTTGCCATTTCACACCACGAGCAAAACGCTCTTCATTGTTAAAGGGGATGCGATGGGAGCAACTACCAAAGCAGCAAGCGCATGGGCGGAAGATACAGAAATGAAGCCCTTAACATTTATTAACAACCTTTGAATATAGTATACCTAGCTAGAAATCATGCAACCTGATGAAATCAACATAACAGTTTACTTTTTTACCAAAATGCAAACCAAGCCTAGCACCCGCCAACCGCCCTTCATGGAATTCGCTTGTCTGATCATGTTTCATGTAAATTTTATCAGGGATTCTCAATTGAAGGGACAGTATTGCCCGTGACTACATCACAAGGTGGAACAATAAGTAATTTCACCACCATAATAAAAAACCTGATCCCGCAGAAGTCACAGCAGAAAATTGAAAATCACCTTGTTGGACCCATGGACATCAACATAGGAATAGGCAATTTTTTTCCCATTATCAAGGGATCCAAACCTCGCTAGTGTTACATTTAAGGAATAATGACATCACTGAAAAGGGAAAACTGGCAGCTCAACGCAGTAAAATTAAGAGCAAAACCGTGAAATCACTTATCCAATGCTAACTCAATTCCGACCACATAAGCCAACATCACTGACCAAACAGTCATCATCGATACTTCGCATTAGTGATTTAGGCAATATAAGCCGTGAAAGGCACAAAAACCATAATCAGCTCCAAGTTTGGGTCTGGTAGGCCGAGAAGTATCCATTCAGAAAGTACTGATAAGAACCAGAAATACCACCTTTAACAAGACAACCCGGACAAGACGATAAGAAGGTTGCGAAACCGGACGGACACTGCTTGAAGACGAGGACAAAACTGACTCCCTGACAACCACATGAGCAACGCTGGACGACAACTCTGGACTGTAGTACTCACCAACAACCCACAAACAGGCCCTAGTACTCACTGGAAGAGTAGACAATATCGAATCAAAATCCATCTGAGAATATATCAAGCATAAAAAAGCGGAAAAAATTATAAAGATTATGGAAGGCAAAAGGCTTGCCAAGGCCAAATTGAGATTACTGATCACCACTTCGAAGGAGTTAGAAATAAGAATATTTTTGTCAATTGGCATTTTCATTAGTAGACAATGTCCAGAAACAAAAATAAAATAAAAATTGACAACGGCATCGTCAAGCAAAAAGGTGAAAAACGTAAAATCCATGGCACAACAGACCTGTTCAGTTTCATTATCAGCCTGGGCAGCACGTTCCTCAGCCTCAGCTGGCTTGTCAGCACCACAGCTTTGTCTATTGCACTTGGTTCTGAAAGGATAGTTTATGTTGCTGCATTGATCACATTTCCAGCTTCCTTCAGGCATTTTTGATTCTAGGAAGGAAGATAATAAGTGGTCAGATGAAAAGGCACACATCAAAATGAATTGACATTAAAAATAGATCATAACTTACTCAGATTCTTGTCCATCTTGACACCCTGGAATAACAAGAAACATAAACCTATCAGGAAGTGAATAATGAAGCATAATCCTCAAGAGGCTCAAGTACACTGAACACATTATACTCCAAAGAAGATTGCCAAAACCACCAGAGGTACTGAGACAAGAACACTCATCTCCACATGATGAAGTTCATATTACATTGTTCTGCAACAGTATATTAATGAATCTCACCGAAAATACCAACCTGGGAACCAGGCTTGGGAGTGTTGCACTTCCTCATGTTGCAAAACGTCCTGAAAGAAAAGTTAACATTCCCACAATTGGGGCAAGTCCAGTCATCATCCCGAGACGCCTCTGGAAATCAACATAGATGAGATCTCATTCAGTTACGCTTCCTCAGAGGGCCGAAATGGATAATATCAAAGTAAGTTCATGGAGTCCAATCATATAGACACTAAGCAATGGAACAACACAGCCAACCTGCACTCCTCCTTTGAACTTTATCGTCTGGAAAGAACCCTGGCCTTGGTCCCTAAAGCAGAACACAAATAAAAACATCACGAATCATACCAAAGAAAAGACTATAGAAAATAACTTCCAAAACAGTTAAAAGATAACACATCACCAAACAAATGAAGAAAGTCTCATACTTACCAAACTACTCGGTGAAACAGGGAAATTTAAGCCATATCGGTCAATCATAGGAGGAATTCCGTATAGCCCTCCTATATACATATCAAGAAAATTAAAGTGATCGTGAGTCTAAGTCTAACTAGCTTAACATGAGAACGTCAAAACAGAGAAAGATGGCAAGAAACTAGCTGTGGATAAAAAAATTAGGACGTGCTGAATAATTACACAACAATAAAGACATTTATACATGAGTAATTTATACCATTTGCCATCATTGGACCGCTTGAATAAGGAGGTCCAGACAAATGCAACGGTGCTCTGTATGGACTACCACCAGAGAAGCGGTTGCCATAGTTGAAAGGATAGGCTGAACCCCCAGAAAAGGGGACATCATAGGGAGGGAGTGAGGAACCAGGGAAGGCCGAAGAGGCATAAGGAGGAACCCCCATAAACATAGACGAGGGAGCCCCAGAACCAAGATAGGGTGATGTGGCTGAAAATCCATGAGGTGTTTGCATGGTCTTCACAATGGATTTCTAAAGTCCAAAACAACAAAACTAGTCAACTAGTGTTCAAATCACAAGATCAGTGAATTTTCATGAATTGAAGGCACGGAAGACACTAGAGTGAATCACAGCAGAGCGGATAATAAGGGTTCAACCAATATGTAGTCAACGCAAGCTGAGCGGAGAAGATCATTGATTTGAAGAAAAGCCATGACACACCAAGGAGAATTCACAGTATAATCTCACGTGTAAACTTGGAAGACTCGACAACAGTTACTCATACTCTTACATGATGCACAGGAACACATGTTTAATCACATCACACTTTACCGAATTATGATCAGCAGGCCTAGGTTGGGTACAATTTCGCATGTTGCATGTAGTTCGAAAAGAAAAATTCACATTGCCGCAACTTGGGCAAGTCCAATCATCATCCCTACGACTTCCTGCACATAGCACATTAGACAAATAAGAAAAAAAAAAAAACAACACACTCATTCAATCATATAAATGCAATTTTTCCGAGGACTCAAATGCCAAAGGCACATAAATAGGGAGTAATGACTGACTAGAAACTTGTTAGATAGATGGTGTAGATGTACAGGTGTTGCTACATGGCTAAGAAAGCTATATACAAAAAACATATATAAAAATGACATAAAAACTAAAGAATGATTTACTTCTTTAGGTCATACTCATTTTTTAGTTCAAAAATTCAAATAGAATGTCAAGAAAACAGTCACACCAAAATATTACCGCATCCACGCCATAACAAATATGCCTGCATCGAAACTAATCAACCAACCACTGCAACAAAAGAAGAGTCTTAGCCTACCATCAGTCCTGGCACGCTTCACTGCCGATGAATTCCGGTTATCCATCTGAACAAGAAAAGGAAAGATGCCGTCGGATATGTCAAAACCCTAATTCCACAAGCATACCGAATCAAATAATCAGAAAGCCGCAAGGACGCACGGACATCGCCAGACATCTCATCGATTCACCGCAAGAATCCAACGGCAACTACTCTCGGTTCCAAAAGCCTAAATCGCACAAGAACCACGACAAGAACAACAATAGCCGGTCGATCGATTGGAGATTACCGATGAAGATTAGCCTCCGGACACTACACGGCAACGACGTCTGAGGCGGCGTAGCACGGACTGTCCGAACCGGATCTGCGAGGCGCAACGTGACGACGAAGGGTTTGTTTCCGTACGCGGACGGAAGATTCGGGAATGAAGTGATCGCTTCGGCCTATATAACTGAAAACCAAAAAAAAAAAAAAAATTAGTACTCAAATTTGTATATATTTGTAATTTAGCCCATATAGTTGTTATTTGATTGTATTTTCGGCCGAGGGTATAGAGATGATCACGGTCGAGCCATCCCGGTTAGACGAACCACGGAGGCCAGGCCAGTGCATCGAGCACCTCGTACTCTCGGGCACGTGCTTGCACATCCTCCGGAAGTACTGGCTAAGCTGAGATCTTCCTTGGTCCTGAGGCGGGAATTGTGGTAAATGGAAGGAACGGGACTCGGGGCGGATAAAGTGATGAGAGAGAGGCAGAGGTTCGGTCCGAGTTATTCATTCGTGTAAAATCGCAGGGCGGGTTATTCTTCTAATGTCAGATAGAAGAGGACAAAGTCCATTCTTATGAGAAGGTAATGCCTTTGATTGCTACTTTTTGCTCTCACAGTGTTAGCTTGCCCTCGGACCGATAAAGAGTTGTCGCTGGGAAAACGTCATTGTGTGTGTGGAGAGTGGGATTTGAACCCACGCCCTTTCGGACCAGAACCTTAATCTGGCGCCTTAGACCAACTCGGCCATCTCCACTTTCTGGCTTCTAATCTTTATATTTCTAGTATAATCATCAATGTGCCAATCTCCCCCCACACGAAATAAACAACAAACCATAACCGTTCGTTTCGTATTTTATTTTACCTTCGCCTCTACACACATTCTTTAGTCGTAAAATATTTATTATATATTCGTTAGATATTTACAAGAATGGGTCCATTGGTTGACTCAGCTGGCCACAGACCTCAGCATCGTCACAAGCGCAGCCCTCGTCAAGTCCGTCATGGACCAGAATGCCATGATGGGGGGTGGGGGGGGGGGGGTTCCGTATAGAGGTGCCTAACCTGCAACGGCACCGGCCGCATCAGCTGCCTCTGTTCCCGGTGCTTGGATGTAGACGTAGGCTGCAGGGGATCAGGGACTTGCCAGCTGATCCGTGTCCAGGTTTCCATGAAGGATCCTAACATCCCGAGGTCTTGAAATCATCCCCGTGTTGTAACTACTCATTTGCTATGCATGTCTCGTTGTTCTGACTGGAATGGAATACTCTATTGGGAAGGAGAGGTTTTGTGGCAGGGCTGGTGTTACTTAAGATGTAACATGTAAGTGGCAATACTTGGGATATAAACACGAGAATACGGTCATCATGTATTACGACTCTACTTAATACTAACAGGAGTACGTGTTAGGGGATTAGAGACAACATACCATTCCTTAGTTTTTCCGGCAAAGGGCTGAAGGGACATTGTCCCTGCATCACACCATCTGATGCACAGTAGTGGGAAGAGAGTTCACCGTAAAAAGGAAAAATTAGTAGAGGAAGTGAGAGGCAGGTAAAGTTGTGGCCGATACGAAATTCTGGGGACTGGAAGTTTGAAGCCGCGGTAATTGCGATTTCAGATAGCTTCTGTCTTCCTGCGCTTGTTCTGAAGGATGGGATCCTTAACCAGGCTGGTTTTCCTAGACCATTTCTCCTGGGTGGATCTAGTGAAGATCGCAATATCCATCCCCTCGCTTGGGACGACGACTCCATCTGGGCACTCGTTTTGGTTTCCTGGGAAGAAGCTCTCCCGGGAATCTACCGTCTGTTGAAGTTTCCCAAAAACTTCTATGAGGCCCCCCATACATACAAGAAGAGAAGTTAATGGCTGCATTCGGGGAAACGGATGCTGCAAATCTTACCTTGGCGATGCTCATCGGAGTGCCATTAATATCCTTAGTCCTGGCATCGGTATGCTTGCTCTGGAACGATTCGTTCTGATGGTGGTCAGATCCCACCCTCATTCGCGTAAGATCTGATCCAATCGACTGTAGTGCGCCGCACGTGGACAGATCCTGGTAATTGCTCCCTGAGGATGGAGAATCGTAATTTCTCTGTCAGCGAAACCAAACTATTCCCAAAAGACAATCCCTTTGACAAGGATGAGTTTACCCTTTGTCCTTGATTCCTGATAACTGGATTTGCTCGGCAGACAATGGTTGGGGTCATTGTCCTGCTGAGCAAGTTTCGGGTAAATCAAACATTACGTAACAAAGGAGGTGTACATTCCAGTAGAGACCGGATGACTTACCGTTGCTGCATTTTCCAGGGCCTTTTTTGCTTCCATTAGTTTCCTCTCAGTCAGTTCGGAATGAAGAACGCGCTTTCCTATAAACATAGAGATAAAGATCAAGTCATGCTTGGACGAGCATTAGGTAGATGGACGTGATATAGTCGGGACGTTGGGATAATCACCTAGCCTCCTTGTTGCTTTTGCTTCCACCAAGCCCTCCTTGACCATTCTGTTGATGAGTTTCTTGACAGCAGACTGAGCAGCTTCTCCATTGAGCTTCTCTTGGAGCTTTGGAATGGTCACATATGCCATGGGAAGAGCATGATACAAGGCCTGCCAATAGAATGTTTGTGTTAAAAGGTGTACCTGAAGTTTTGAAGTTCAACCGAAATACACCAACAAAGGAAAAGCAAAATCCTGCGGAGGGCAATTCTAAGAAAATCATCTATATGCACAACAGTTGTCGGAAGTGATTGGTACCTTCATGTATATGTGGTCATCCAGTGTATGAGTTTTGTCTCCTGATCCCGCTTGAGTATCATGCTCCTCCTTGATGTCAGGAAAGTCGTAGTGAGATGGCTGCTAAGCATCACCATACAGAAATGTTAACCCATTCAACTGACAACGCTGCCTCTCGCGGAAATTTACCTCAGGAAATGAACACAAACCTTCTTATTATTGATGGTGTAAGTATCTTTCCCTGTTTTTGATACCACCCCTTCCTCCTGGAGCTTTTCCATTATCTCTGAGAAAAATGCGAAAAACAAATAGCCAATGCAATGAAAAAGGAGATCAATTGCCTTATGAACCTTTTGTGTTTCGATCTTGGTTAAGCATGGTTACCCTCTGTCAAGATCTGTAGAGAATTCAGATATTACTAATCGATATGCTTTTGAAATAGGCCAGTCACCAAGGAAATGATACTTACTACTGAGATGTCTGGAAAATTTGAAAGGATGTCGATGAGTCTGAGCGTACTGAGATGGTGACCAGTTATCCAATCCTTTACCCGGGTAATTTGCTGTCCATCTTCAACAGAATCCTGAGTATCGTCTACAAAGACAAAATTAAGAAAGAAGAGTAAACTGTCCACAGTGTTCATGTGTAAACTTTAAAATCTCTTGGACCTTGACGCTCCTTCAAAGAGAAGAAAAGCATCCAGCGAGGTCTTGTTTCATGATGGTAATAAATAAAGTTACCTTCATCTATGGTGCCCTTGTCAATGGCTTGCTGCTGATCTGCATAAATATCATTGTCATCACACAAAATATGATACAAAACTTTATTTGCTATTGATATAGAGCAGGGGTGCTATGAGCTTATCGAGAATATACCAATGGGTGCGATTATATATTGATCGTCAATTGATTGGCTGATCTGAGAATGGAAGCAGCAGGATTTTGTGGTTATCAGAAGGGATTTTGATTTTTGAAAAGCAATAATACCATAAGCTTTACTTAGCCCTGTACCTCGCTGTCTGAATCAGAATAGCCATCCTTTTGAATTGAATCTGCTCCTAAGCTCACTTCCTCATTTTGACTATCATCATTATCATCACCACAAGGATCAAGCACACTCTTTACCTGAGAACATATGCTTACAATTGTGTTAATGAAGAGGATTCAGTGCACATGAACTCAAGTATTGACTGTGTCCTGTACCCTTTACCTTAAGAGCTAGAATCAAATGCTTGCTATTCACATTTCCAACCTCCATCTTCAAAGGATTTTTTTTCCATGTATTGTAAGCTTCCTCTTCACTGCTTCCTCTGAAGAATGGAGGCTCATATTCCAAAGGCTGTAAAAATTACGACACTACTTTTAACTTTAGACAGATGAGGAAGACAATTCAAATGGCATTGCATCAGGAAGACATGTAAATTTAAAAGCAACGAATTTTTTTATCTATTTTAACTGCAGGTATTAAGGATTTGAGAACAAAAAGTGCTGTCTTAGTCACTACTAATAAATTTTGACTTTTGAGGACAAAGACAGATAAAGTAATTCTGATCTATGTTGTGCCTCCAGTGTAAAGGCGTGTTATCATCAAATTGTGAAGCAAAACAGCTGCTAGTAGTTTATACCGTTAAGTCATCGTAGTATAGGAGCTTCATCAGTATAGTGCGCTGCACCAAAGATAACCAAGTTTGTTGGGCAGATTAGAAAAGAACAACTGTTAGGCTTTTGCAGAATATTAGTTTACCTCTTCCGGCATCTTATCCAATGTCCTCATCAACTGAACAAGAGTACGGACCATCTTACAAGCCGAATTCCTAAAAGGGAAGAGTTGGTCAGGTTAGCAACGGAATACATAAGATTTATCAAATGACCAGCTGTTGTCTGGTAACTTACCGCATCTGATTTGGAGTAAGTTCGGTTGTGGAATTGCACTTGAATGCAGTTCCCTTTCTACTTCCTGCCCTGTTGATATTAAGGGAAACTTCTTTGCTGTCCGAGTCAGAATAACTGAAAGAAACTGCAAAAACAAAAGCACCAATCTGTCTTTGCATTCAACCAGGATAGCTTCATGTAAGCACCAATCTGGCCTGGATTGTCACATTAATTTAAGTAAATCTTGATTGGAACAGATATATCATGAATATTTTCATACATGAATATTGCTCGATCATTGGCCCATCAATTGATTCGCAGATACAGAAGAGTACCGTCTTCAAATACTTCTTTTGCAGTGCATCATAGACACCTGGATGGCACATATTAACTCAATGATGGAATCATGCAGTTCACATAAAATACAGGGGATGATGCATGGCATGCCTTTCTCCATCCAGTCAATGAGCCTGCGAGACTCTGGATCCATAGGCATCAGCTTCTTTATCTTCATATCTGCGAAAGGCCTTTGGACTTTCATAGAGATTCTCATTTGCAAATCTTATCAGTCATTAAAGTAGACTAGGAACAAATAGACATCACCTAAAGCCGGAACAGACTTGTCACTGAAGTACTTCTCAGGAAAAAGTCCTCGGATGTAACTTATGTTGAATATTGCGATGCGCAGCAAGTTCCTAGTCTACTCCACAACAAGAGATGATAAAGGTTACTCCAACTAAGGGATGGATTATGCTGGCCAACGCTAGACAGTTAAGAAAAAGATCCATCTCCTGGTAAGGATGTGGAAAATAAAGAGAACTGCACTCCTGCTTTCTTATTGCGTTCGGTCACAAGCTGTAATGAATCACACTACCAAAATTAATGAACAGCACTGCATTTTCATCGATTGGTTACTTTGGATTAATCGATATAAAATTGTCATAAAAACACAAAACAAAGATTGAAACCCCCTTCCTCTCGTCAATGTTTTACTTCTTCCCACAACAGGTTCTACTGAATTGCCCTGACAAATTCAAGGCAAAGCAACAGCTAGTAATTTAACCAGAACAGCAAACTAAAAACGCAGCCAAAGCAGATCACAAAACCGAAATCCGAAATCAGAATCATGTTAAAAATAAAAGTAGGAGTGATGAATCCTACAGAAAACGATAATAGATGAGAAAAACAAGATGATTTTGCATTTTCCCTCTTTTACTATTTCTGATCAATTGATTTCTAGAATCAGCGCTGGAAACTGGAAACCAAAACCACAGAAGAAAACGAAACTCAAATATCAAACAGCAGAAACAACAAACAAATCAAACGCCTCAGCTCCTCGGCTACAGATCTCGTCAAGCATGCATTGTGAAGGTTAATTACCAGGAGGAGCGAGTCCTGCTCGGTGATCTCGGCTTCCTTCACCTTCTGCGCAACAACCTGCACAGCGACGAACCCACAGTCCGAAGACAGCAACCGATTAAGCATCACAGATACCAAACCAAGCAAAAAAGGAATCGCAGCTACTCTGCTTACCATCTCTTCCTCGTTTGAATTTCGAAAGAAATCGAGAGAGTTCGTCCGTAAGCAGCAGAATCGAATAGAAAGAGTGATCGATTTGGCGGGACGGTAGCGAAATGCCGAATTGGACGGAAGGATTCTTATTATATAGTGCTGTCCGTTACGACCATGGTTGAGTCCGGCTAACCCGTGGTTAAGGGACTGGTCAGGAAGCATTTAGACAAATTACATATTAAGTCCTTGAATTTTAACATTAGTCTGAAATTAGTCCTAGACCTTTCCTGCCATTTTCAAACCCTAAGAAGCGAGCTCGATCGTTTCTTCCCGCCAAATCTTACTGAATCCCGCAATGGGCGAAGCCGACGACGAACGGCAGCGAACACCAGAGCCTCGATCTCCTTCTCGGACCTGCCTTCCGACGGCACGTGTCAAAAAGATCGTGTACCTCGACAGAGAAATCCGTAGAGTGAGCACCGAGGGCCTCCACCTTGTTGCGGGCGCGACCGACCTCTTCCTTGGTTCCCTCGCAGATCGGTCCGCCGGGGTCGCCAAGGAGAAGAAGCGCAAGACCGTTAGGCTCGAGCACCTGAGGCTTGCCGTGAAGCGGCACCGTCCCACCGCGGATTTCCTCCTCGATTCGCTTCCGCCTGCAGTTGCGACCGAGACCGGAAGTGGAAAGCCCGAGAATAAGGCGAGGAAAAAGGGGAACGACGTGAGGGAGGCTCCGGAAGGAGTGAGGACGATCGACAATTTCTTCAGCAAGGCCGGGAACGAGACTTCTGGATAGGTCAGCTAGCCCTAATTTTTTTACTGGTACTGGTATGGTCAAATCGATGGCAATTTCGATGACTAGGGTTTTGGAAGTGCTTCCGAATAGAATTATATTGGTCGATGGATGCTGTAGTGACATATAAATTCAGCAATCCGAGATCTCAGTTGTGGTGCATGTTTTTTATTCTGTGGTAATCAGTCATAATCTTTGGAAAATATTACTTCTGGGCTAGTCTGAAGAAATTCTACCTGCAGACTGGAAATTCAAAAGATCCTTCTTGTTTTCATTTCCATGAATTATGAGATTAGGGAACCTTATTTTTTTGTGAATAATTCCATATGAATAAACATGGGAGAAACGCTGTTTGCAATAAAAAACCCTGTCAAAAGCCTAGGACACATTTATCTCATCCTTAGTTTACAGAGTTGCTACTGAATAAATACACTTGAATCCTCAAGGGGACAGAGGCCCCGAACGGGTAGAGACCACTGAAGCTGTTTCATCTCTTAAACTAGAAACCAGATTAGTGCGTGGAATTGTCCTGGCCTTTATTCTTTCTTTCATGTCCGATGAGATTGGGGTTGCTGAGTAGAAACCACTTGAATTCATGCTAATATTCTGATTGTTCAAGGAGAGCCTACCATTCGGTGGAGTACCAGTCCACAAGCCACCATTCAAGCTCCTATTTGACAATCGTCGGCTACTGGTGCCTGGCCTGGCTTTGCTTAAGTTCTCTGAATTAACCCCTACAGGGCCTTGTGCCTTCTTCTTTTCCTAGTTGAAAGAATCCATTCAGTAACCAGTTTATTCTCTATGTTCTCAGAACTACAAACAGATGTTTGAAAGAAAGATAAAATGAAAAGTGATGCAAACCCACCTTTTGCTTTTGCTTCTCTTCTTCTTTTTCCCTCCTCAGTATGCTGTATTCTTCCAGCATAGCTAGAAGAGGTACCTAGAGGACAATAGTATCCATTTCTGTAAGTGTGAAGTCATTGATTTCACATATTAACTGCAGCAAAACTATTGTCTGATTGATTTTCATTAATGGTGAAAAAAGCATTCCTGTTAAAAACCTTGATCCGTTCTGAGCAGTTATGAGTCAAGTTAGCTTCCACAAGGGTAAACAAACAACTGTGCGACTATCACGAATTGCTGGCAAATGCTCTTAACTTAATCTTTGAAGTATTATTACTGCAAGAACTAGATGTTCTTGCTGCCATTGCTAATAATAACTAAGGAGATTATATTACCTCGTCAAACAAGAAAACCTTCTTCCTCTCTTCCTCCCAACTCTTAGTTTTCTCTATTATTAATTCCACCAGTGCTGCAAAAGTGTGAACTTGCCATAAGTGACATGACTGAATTTCTTGTGGACTCTGATATAATGCATATTTCATAACTTCAGAGGATGCTTAAAGCTTAAGCTACAACATAGAAGAAACATTATACGAAATCTTAATAAATCACAGTATGCTTTTATTATGGTTCTTCCCTTTGTACTCATTCTGCTGGGCAATGAAAGCAGTTTATGTACCTGGAATTTTGCTAATAGTTACCCGGGCACGTTCAGCACGCTTTAAGTTTTTATAAGCCCCTCTGCTGACTGAATATTTGTTCTCATCCTGGAACATTGTGAATGTAACAATATCATTCAATGAACCAGTGCCAAAAAAATAAATAAATAAGTGCAGAATGACGGAGAACAAACCCTGTTATATTCTTCTAACCACCTCTCTTCGTCTCTTGCTATCATCCATTTCTCAACCTTCTCCATTATAGCAATCCTGCTTAAAGCTTCTTCTCTTACTCTTGAGATGCGTTCATCCATTGTCATCAGTGGATCAGTGTGATCCATGTTACCTATTGTCCATGTGGAGTGGGTAAACTTAATATTGCTAGCCCACTATGCATTAAGAACTGTATTATCCAAGTCGTTTGTCTCACCGGAGTTTATGAGGTTAAGTATGCGATCCATCTCAGATCTTGAGGGGATTTCCATGTGGGCGCCTCTACAAATTTCTTCCAGTTCATGTTGCTTCTTCATGAATAGCTCTTTCATTTTGCTAGCTTTCAGTTGATCGAGGCGCTTCACTTCAGCTTCAGCCTACAAGCAAATATCAAATAGGTTGTTTTATTATTGACATTATTGGTTTTTCATCTTGCTATAATATGAACCATACTGGTTGACCTGTTGGAGTAGATTCAAAGTGAGACTTCCTGGATCTGACACTTGCTCTGGTGATCTGGACAATAGTCCCATCACATGGGCAGAAAGTGCACGATCTTCATGCGGCGTGTCCATGAGATTCCATAAGTTGGTTAATGATTTGGCTAGATAACTTAGCTGCAGAATTACGGATTCTGAGATGAACTATATAGATATCATGATATAGAAGCATTACATGAAAGCTAAGTGAACTCTACCTTCTCAAGCCGTTTTTGCCTTTCTTCCTCCAGAGACTTGACAGTGCTATCGAGCTTTTCTAATATCGTATTACTAATGTTCTTTGATATCCCACACAATTCATCCAGAGTTGGATGGACCTTGGTGATCATCATGGAAAAATCCATTCCCATTATCGTGGAGAGCTTGTGGATTGTGTCTATTTTCTCATCCACTCTTCTGATCCTGTAATTCTTCAGAAAACAAAGGAAATAATTCAAATTTAAATGATGGAGCTTGACTTCCTGCTTCTTAAAATCAGAAAATAATCAGATTATGATCCTACCTTCTCAATTTGAAGCCTCTCAAGCTCATTCTGATACTCTTCCAGTTTTTTCAAGGAGAGATCTCCCTCATGGACTGGGATAGTTGACAACAAGTTTTCAAACTCAGATCTCCCCGCTATTTCTGCAGAAATAGCTTGTATTTGACCTTGTACAGCCCGGAACTGCTTCATCCGCTCTTCTTTTCTCTGTTGCATCTCTCTCAAAGCTGGTGTAATTGAGTCTAGCTGCTCCTTCAGATTTCCCGCCATTTTTTCAGGCTGTAAAATCTCAGACGTCAGCATTTAGAGGTCTAAATTTTGATTTCTAATGCCGAGTGAATTCTTAATGGGATGCTGTTGGCTGCTAGAGATATAGCACTTATGATCCACGACACAGTATCTCCTCGTCCTATGTTAGGTTTTGCATCAAATACAACACTTCTCTCATATTTAATAGTTCTAACTCTTTTATGCACGTGTAATCCATTAAGGAATTCCTATTCTTTTGACAATTACAGATGAACTGCATGGAATATATCAGAATAGTAGGAGTTACCCGTCCTGGAAGAGACGGCTCGCCCAGGGACAGGAGAAGATGTGTAAATTCTGCTTGAGCTTCTGCCAGCTTCTGATGCAAGTGCGACCTAGATATGTTTGCAATGTCTACTTTCCTCCTATAAGCTTTTAGACACTCCTGTTCCAGGTCTAGCAATACTCTTTCCCTTTCTGCTTGATCTTCCCCTACCTCGTCCCATATCATCTGCTTAATAATGTAAACCAAACTTCTTCGAGTGAGGAAAAAGCAGCAAATCAATTCGTCAAAAGCGTAAACCAGCATACGGTTTGTGTTCTCTTGCCTGTATTTCTTGTAGTAGATATCCACATGAAGTCTCCGGCAGTGCTGAGCTTCTCAAGGAAACGGGTGTTGGGAAAGACCCCATGTGCTTGTTTCCTGATGCCTGATCAAAGGAAATTAGCGAGGATGTTTGAGCTGAAGGAAGTTTGAGAGGTGCTTCCATGCAGAAGTTCCACATGGGAAGCACTCAAAGCACAATGGACCTTTTCTTTCTGGTGGGGTTGGGGGGGCATATAAGCCGAGGATGTGTTTGTACGCATGTATTTGCTTGCAAGACAAGGCTATCTGAACTGACAGGAGTTGGGTGATGTTGTGGCTTTAGGATCAAGAACGAGCAGGAACTCTTCTTTCCTCTCCTGCGGCACCTCCTTTTAAAAGGGAGCAGGAAGAAGAAGAAGAACAAACAGGGGAAGTTGGGAAAAATTGCAGGAATCCTGTAACTCTCATTTCCTTGTTGTGCAGTTGAAGTTGATCCTTCATAGTCTTTGAGATGTGACGTCAAAAGTACCATCTCTTTTAGGGACAGTGGACTTGCTATCTGATGTGGACGCTTTCCTCCCCCACAACTACAATCATGGTAAGCTGCGGGAGAAACCACTGTTTCTGGGAATAATCCAATCTCCAGTTTTCTTGTTGAGTGATCTTCCATATAACTTACTCTTCCATACAATTTTTGATTGAGACACAGCAACTTGAGTGTTCCCCTTGATTTTAGTGGTCACACCTAACTGAAGACTATGACTACCTAACAGCCCGCCCTTATATTCTTTACAAATTTTTTTGGTTCACAGTTTGGATTATCTGATGAACATTTCCGCAAATGAGCTGACCCCCAAGGTTTTCTATTGAGTTGGGTGTCTATTCCCATTTGGTGGAAGGTATGATTTGATAAATGATGATGGCGAGGAGTGGGTTAGGTCATGAATGAGAGGTGGCACTCGGGTGCTTTTTTTATGAGGTGCTGTTTTCTTAGGCAAATAGCAAAACGTCAACTAAAGCTCTCCTCCACCTTATCCAACTATTCCAAAACTGCATGATTGGGATAAAAGATCAATGATTCAATCGTTGAAATAATAATAATAATAATAAGCAACTAAACCTCTTTTTCCTAATCCACCTTTCCGTACTATCTGTCAAAACAGAGAATGCTCCCCCCTCCCAACCCCACAACTCAAAAGAATAGCAACCTGGGAGCCTGATAGGTGCTACCCCCAACTTATGTGCGACCGCGAAAGGAGAGAGCTTTATATCATTTTATGGTTATTGACTAACCTATTTCATAAAATAGTGTAGTTATTTTTAAAATTTGTCGGTTTAGAATTGAAATTGTAAATTTCGATTTTTGATTTCCTTTTTTAAGAAATTGGGTTGTCATTTTCGATTTTTTAAAAATAACATGATGCAAAAATCGGAATTTTTAACTCATTGTTTAACGAATTTCGAAATCAATTATCTTATTTCGTAAAATATTTTTGTATATTATTTTAAATTTAACATAATTAAAATTATAATATATTTAAAAAAATAATAAATCTTGTTTAATCGAACTATGGAATGTTTTTGGCGTTATATTCGAAACCTAGGGGCATTTTCGTCATATTACAAAGTGGTATTGCGGGAGGACATTTCTCCCCTCTTCCCCAAACACTGTACGGCAGCATTTTCTCCTCCCCCCTCGCAGTTAGGCCGACCGAGACTGAACAAATCGGATTTTGCCCCATTTTCTCTCGATTTCCCTCAGGGTGAGTCTGCGCATCTCGATCGTTGACTTTATGTTCCGTTCATCTTAATCTGATCCGATGACGATTTTTTAGGGTTTTTTATGCAATCTGGAATTTGTAGATGTTTGATTTTTTGGTTTTTGGTTTGGTGGATGTTTAGATGGATTGGCAAGGGCAGAAGCTGTCTGAGCAGTTGATGCAGATCATGCTCGTGGCCGTCGCGGTCGCTGCCTACGTCACCGGATTCATGATCGAGTCCTTCCGCATCATGATGCTGATTTACGCTGGCGGGGTTGTCCTCATCGCGCTGATCACTGTCCAGAACTGGCCTCTGTTCAACCGTCACCCCCTCAAGTGGCTGGAACCTAGCGTGGCCGATGAGTACTCCAAAGAACCTCCACAGCAGCAGGCCGCAGCGGCGTCATCTGGGAAGAAGAAATCTACGAAGAAGTAGAGAGCTCATTATGGAAGTATCCGTGAGTGGCCCACCCTTTTGCAAAGGCATTCATTGTGATGCCCGTTACCTGAGTTGAGATGCATCAATTGACATAGACTTTTTGTCGAGGACTCACAGTATTTTTCTCGCTGATATGTGACTGATTTGATGATAGAATAGATTGACGATTGGTCTATGATGATGCGCTGCAAGTTGTACTGTTCTCTTGCTGGTGGTCGCTTGCAATGCCTGTTCTGCATTCTGCTGTAGGAATCTTTGGAATTCCATTTCATATTGTGCATTAAGCAAGGTACATGATCTACTGCAAGTGTCTGGCCTTGCGCGTGCTTTGTTTCTGGGTGCTGGTTTGGCTGCTGCATGATTCATGTCAATTTTGGGAAGATGGGTGTGTGCTGTCGACTTAGGTCATCATCTTTCGGGGGTTCCGGGCAGTCCTATTACTTCTTCGGCGTTCATTCTTGGCTTCATGAGTCGTTTGCTGTCAATTCTTCACTCGTGGTGAAGGGATCCTGAACTCATTATTCTTGTTCGCATCTCATAAGCACCTACCAGGAAGACTGAGCATGCATGCCTTAGGGTCCTCTTTGCATCAGCAGGACCGGTCTCTGGTCAGATGGATATTCATATTATCACGTGGACTGATCAATGTTCCATTGATCAGCAAATGCAGTGTTTGGAAGCGGTGGTTTTTTGAGAGATTTTCGGTAAATGCCGTGTAACTATTAATTTGTGGGAAAATTTCTATACACCCCCCTCCCCCGAAAAAGAATTCAAGACGATGAAGGTCCAGACAGCAGCAAATACGCCAATGCAATGCCAGCCCGAGAGTAAAACTATCATTTCGTCCGAGATGTTGGGATGGTAAAGAAAACTGGCAAAATCGAGCGGGAAGAAAACCTGGTGTTTCCACCCAAAGGAAATCAAATTAAAGAAACGGTTGGGGAGAGGAGGCAAATCGTCGAGGATGTTCGGATCGACGGCGGGGTGATGCGTGGTCAATAGGGCTGAAGTGGGTGGAGTGGTTGCGGAGAAGTTGGAAGGATGAGTAGATTGCAAAGGGTGGAAGGACGAGCTGGAATTGCAGGATTGCAGGAAGCTGCCGCTGCAGAAGTGCAGAAGCAGTAATGCAGAATATAAGAAGCTGGATCCGGTTTATGGGTTACGGACGGTTCAATATAAGTGAACCGGTCCGAGTTATAAAACTGTTAGTGAGTCGGTTGGGAGTCGGTGGTGGGGGGGGGAAGTTGTTATCTGGAGAGTTGGTTGTTGGTGGTAGTTGCGCCGGAGGGGGTGTTGTTGTAAGGATTGTTGTTGGTGTTGGCCGGTGCTATCGGAGGTCGATTGAGTTGAATGTGAGTTTGATTTGCTCTTAATCGTGAAATTGTTGATTGTATTCGCTTGGGTTGTTGTTCTGTCCAATCTGTGTGAGATTTGTGCTATAATCTGAAATTAGCACGAATCACGGGGGCGTGGCGTCGTCCTCCCTCGGTGGCGGCGGAGGATTCGGCACCCCTTCGACCCCGGCGTTCACTGGCTCCCTCCTCTTCACGACTCCCTTCTCCGCCCAGTCTCAGTCCCAGCAGTCTCCCTTCTTCTCCCAGCAGCAGCAAACTCCGCCTCAACTTCAGTTTCCGGGGCTCCAGACTACGCAGCAGCAGCAGCAGCAGCCGTCGTTTGGCGCTGCTTCCCTGACTACATTACATTTACCGGCGGCCAGCTCACCACACAGATGGCCCCCGTCGCCCCTCTCCCCTTCTCCCTCGCGGATCGTGACAATCAGGTCGACTCCTTTCTCTTACCTCTTCTTCGCAGTGCGCTTTGCCGTGACGTTATTATTTCTGTGAGGTGATGATTTGTGGCGGTGCTGCTGCTGTTGTTGGTTAGGCTATCGTTGATGCTTACGAGGAGGACACTGCAAACCCTAAGTACGCCTTCAAGGTTCTCTTTCTTTTCTACTTAAGTTCAACCTTTGTACGTTTGAATGGTTATTATGTCACCAGAAATATAATTCAAGGCACTGTTATATTCTTTCAGCACCTGTTCTTCAGCGTGACAGATCCTCAGTTTAGAGCCAAGCCTGCCGGTGTATCTGATGTGAGTAAGAAGTTATGTTTCTCGGGTTGGTGTCTGCATTTGGATGTGATATTCTCTTTGACGTTGAAGTGGTGTAAGATGTTGAGTCATGATGAGGAGTTTGGGGGGAGTTATGGATGGTGCTAATGAAAAGGGCAGATAGTGTGGGTGGTGGAGGCAATGGGGAAGTTGGAAGGAATGGACAGCGCTGATCGTGAGCGCTTGTGACCGCAACTTGTTCAAGGCTTCAAGTATCTTTCTAATCTCCTAAAGCTTATTACCACCTCTCTGTCACTTAGTGTACTGAAGTTGACTGGCATGCACTTGCTAAATTGAGGAGTTAATTATTACTGGATGATGGATGTCAAACTTTACGTCCAGGAAGCAACATAGTTGTTGGTGATAATTACTTGTTTAATGTTATCCTTATCCTCTTATCGGACTGGTTTTAGGTTAAAAGGACTATAGGAGTTGAATTACACCATGACTTTCAAATTATTGTATTATAGATTTTTGCAAATGCGGTCGACTTATCTGTACATTTGGATGGTGCAACTGCTCTCAGATGAGATTTTTGCAAATTTGGAATTTATTGTAAGTCACATTACCGAGCTAACTCATGAAATAAGGTGTTGTTTACTTGCCTCTCCGGTCTCTAGTCATGTGTGTTGTTCTATAGCACCTAATGTCAAGTCCTTCTGAACACAGCTTCAAGATGGTGTCATTCTTTCAGATGCAGAGAGATTGAAAACCACTCAGAGTAATGTCAAAATGGTAAATCTATTTTCCCTTCCTGAGTTGTGGCATATGATATGGGGGGATCTTTTTGCTTGTTCTTGCTTCTACTCTTTCATGGTCTAACTTAAACTGACCTCATGCGTTTACTGGCAGCGACAGAGACATTTCCATGCCGATACACTTCCCAGAATACAAAGGATGAGACAAAAGGAGCAAAATCTTCAGCGATGCCTGTTCAGGTAATCAACGCTGCGCCCCTTCTCTGGTTAGGATGCCCGGTTTTCTTTATTTAATTCCCATAACAACAAAGGCAATGCGAAACACTTTCTTCATTTCGTATCATTGGATGTAGCTTATAATTTCTCAAGCCATTGCTTGATGTCGGATAATTTTTTTCTCGGTTCTGATATTTCCTGCTTCCCTTTTAATTAACAACAAAACAACCTTTTTTGCTGAAAACATGAAAAGGTCATGAGGATCGTGGAGGCATTGGAGGGGAAAGGATGTCGGTTGCCTTTAGTCAAGGGGGAAGCTCAACTGGCTGATAAATTAGCCATCATTACGAAGCAGGTTAGCTTTCGACGTGCTTGACATTATCTTGTGAACTACTCTTTGCAATTTTTTTCTTCTGTTCGTATGGCTGACGGAAAATACATGCAGCTCAAAGGTTCTGGAGCAGAAATTTCGAGGAGGGTTCAGAGTTTGCTTGCAATATCACGATCTCAAGCGAATGGTGGAGTTGCTGGTTCATTATACCTACCCGGATCAACGAAAATAGATTGTCAAAGTCTTGCAGATCTGCAGGAGGCAAGTGTTCTACATCCTCGGCAATGCTAACTAAGCAGCCCTCTCTTTCTTTTTCCCTTAAGTGGGGTCATCCTTAATTTTTATCTTGTCAAAGTATTGCTCACGGTTGAGAATCAAACAGTTACCTGCCCGTAATTATTAGGAAACCACTTGCACCATTTCGGGTTTGGGCGACACATGACGAAGCAGACAGAGGCCATCGCGAGGCTCGGCAATGTTTTGAAGCGTGATATCAGGGACATGGAAATAATGATGGCTGAGGACACAGAGATGACCGCCGATGCCAGCTGAACCTAGTGAGAGACTTGTGTTTAATCTCTCTTGTATCTTGAACCTGGTTTTGATATCTGGGGGTATGTTAATTGTTTTACACCTTTTGTTCCAATGCCAAATCCCGGTTTATCGACAAAAATGGGATCATAATCCCGGACGACGAAAAACTTTTGTCGATCAGCTGCCAAATAGCAAAAGTGACAGCAAGTGCCGTCTCTCTTTACAGTTAATCTGATGCAGACGCGCAAGTTTAGGATTTAAGGACGCCGTTACCATTGCTCAACTTCTTCCTTCTCTCGTTAAAGCTCAAGTTCCGTACCAAGTTCGGCAGGCAGCACGGGGAAGATTGTGAAGACTTTTTCTTCAGCGGCTTCGAATTAGGGGTCATCTCGCTGCTCCAGACAGAGTTGTCTGTCCTGTCATAGGAAATCGTTGGAGAATCGACAAGGCCAAGGGCTGTCTGCGTGTGGTTTAAATCTCGATCGTTTTTTATGGGATCGGAGTCGTTGCTTTCCCGGAGAAGATCTATTAGCAGCTTCTTGGGCGTTGAAGGGGTTTCCAGGATGAAGTCGGGCGTTCTCTCGATGCTAAGGCCGGGATGAATCGGAGTACAAGTGGGAGTCGCCTCTGCGTGAATAAAACAGACAAAATACTTCTCCTTAAGCCCCAGGAAATCAGACAGTCTTCCAGCCAACAGGGGCGAGGAGAGCAACGAACAACAAACTTACCTTCACAGACGCTGAAATAGTCCTCGCAATCAGAATCCAACCAGGCTCGCGAGTCAAAGAACACCTCCCCGTCATCACCTGAACAACGTCCAAGCAAACCGAGGCAAAAAAAACATCCTTGGAATCAGACCAACAACATGAAATCACCAACGGACACTAGTCAAATAATCATACGAGGAGTATCGAGGCTGGCTGAGTCAACTCCCTTGGCATCCGCGTTAGTGGTCCGGACAGTGGAGAAGTCGAGCCTGACGGTAGAACCATGGTCTTCCTGAGCGGACGCGCAGACTCCCATGGTGATGGGAGGGAGGGGGGGGATCGAGTAGCAACGAACAAACAGCCTTTCCGTTTCCTCGTTACGCTTTTAAAAAGACGAGGAGACGAACATCAGACGGGCATATCATCTAAACGAAATGAAGTAGGAGAAAAGAAGGAAGGAAAGAAAGATAGCAAAAGGCAAGAGAAAGGGGAGGTGGGGGAAGAAGAGACTGATGATTGATGTGCAGTGCAGGGAAGGGCGGGGCACATTGAAGGGGAGAGAGAGTAGTAAGTTTGAGTAGGAGGAGACGATCGGGTCGTCGTGAAAGCGAAAGCGGAAGAAAATCGAGGGAGTCTTGTCTTGAGTCGAGTCCACGTCTCAGAAAAAAAAAATAATAATATAAATTAATTTTAATACTATTACCATAATGGGGAGTATAGAGGGGGGTGGCCTTTGTTTCATGTCTCTTTGATTGTGATGTTTCCCTACCCGATTAGTCCTTGTAAAATAGTTTTTTATTGTCTTCGTTATATCATTATTGTTTGTCATTATTTTGTCTTACTTTTACTTTTTCTTTGGGCCAATTGAATTGAATGCTCAATGTCCCTCGCCCACTATTTACAATTAATATTCGCTCCACCCAACAATAAAAGAGGAAGAAAGTTCACAAAATTAATTAAACCTTAGTTTTCAAAATGCCTTCAAATTTTTTTTAGGGATGTCGACGTCGACGTAATCCATCCATTTTTATCTTATTTTTTGTCCTATTTACGACGTGATGTTATTGCCTTAGCATGATATGCAAAACGACCTTGAAAGGAAAAGTAGTTAAAAAGCAACAAAAGGTCATATTTATGTCGGCAAAGATATGTGGGAAATGAATAATGAATAGGAGGAAGCACTGGAAGTCGGAGTAGATAGACCCCAAGGTTGGTTATTTCCACATTAAAATTTTGTCTGTGTATCAAAAATCATATATCGGGTCTTATTCAATTTCTACAATGGGCTATAAATCCAATCATTAAAGGGGGCTTGAAACACAAATGGGTTATACATCCAAATACATGAAATAATATATAAAAGTCACAAGCCCAACCCAAACAAAAGTACTTTGAGCCAAAATAAGCCTAAATTCAGGCCCGGCCCATAGCCCGGTCTACGATAAGTTGCCTAATATGATATGACCAGCTTTCTAATTTAAATCGGCCCTAGAGCCCTATAAATAGGGGCATCCTCATTCATTTACAA
Source organism: Melastoma dodecandrum (assembly GCA_029817715.1). NCBI lineage: Eukaryota > Viridiplantae > Streptophyta > Magnoliopsida > Myrtales > Melastomataceae > Melastoma > Melastoma dodecandrum. The sequence goes on along the minus strand of JARUPY010000533.1, from coordinate 4,342,793 downwards.
CATCATCACACACTATACACACATACGTGAAGAGAAGACTCTTGAAGATTCTCGCCGCCTCCCGCAGGCCCCAAAGGCCCCGACGACTTCATCAAGATATCGAAACTCTGCCGGATCACGTGCAATATTTGTTACTAGAGACAGAACCCGCTATACATTGTCATACGATAATTTGTACGCTGATATTTCCTCGCGAGATTTTAGTGTTGATAACATGGATATATCTTATATGTGACCCGTGCCACTGCGCGATGACCGCGGCTGTGGAACCAAGTATGTTTCGAAAGCGTAAACACACGGTGTGTGTCTGCGTCAGGCGGGGATCGTGAAGAAGAAGAAGAAAGGAATCCGAACAGTGGAAGCATCCGATTCCATGATTGGAGGTAAGATTCATTCCTCCACTAGCTCACTGCAAATATCGCGTGATAGTTGAGTGGACTGAGGCAGCAAGGAGGTTGGCTTTTTCATTTCCCGCGAGCGAATGCCGAGATCGGAGGACTCGTTCAGTGAGTGGAAGGGGTTTCATTCGGCTCTTCTAGGGTTACATGAATGAATAAATAACGGACGAGTAGTCAGTTGTTTCGTTGGTTCGTGACATGGAAGGTTAGTGGTGATGCTGGGCGTTTTATGCTGGGGCAGGCATCACTGGCGATGGGAGATGCTTGTTCCGTTCCGTGATCCACGGGGCGTACCTCAGAAACGGGAAGCAATCACCGAGCGAAGCCCTGCAGAAGCAACTCGCGGACGAGCTCCGACACAAGGTAGGAATCGACCTGGAGCCACACGTTTACGTCTCAGACTATTGAGTAAGGTTTTAATGCTTCTGGATCTCTTCCCCTTACAGGTTGCGGACGAATTCGTCAAGAGACGCCCGGAAGCCGAATGGTAAAAACGTTCCCATCCTTTGTACTTCCTTTGCAGTGGGATAACCGATTTCTTTTCCAATTGCCCCGTGAGTGAAGGTACGTCGAGGGTGATTTCGAGAAGTACGTCGCTGAGATGAGGAAACCACACGTCTGGGGAGGAGAACCCGAGCTCCTAATGTGCTCGCACGTCCTACAGTAAGCACCTTATCCCATCATTCGTCGGACCACAAACACACCTTTATCCTAACGCGCTCCGATCAATCCTCACCTTCAGGATGCCGATAGCAGTCTACATGAAGGTTAGCAATTCCAGAAGCCCGAAAGTGATCGCGGAGTATGGCCGGGAGTACGGCCGCAGGAGGGATCCCATCCACGTCTTGTACGACGGCCACGGCCACTACGACGCCATGTAGGCGAGCTCTCCGTGCTGTCAATGTTAATCTTACAAGTCTGTAATTCAGAAGATTAAAAAAAAATTAAAACTATTTGATGTAATTCGATAATTCCAGAACTAAGAGGATTAAATATAATATAATAAGAAAAAATAAGGGCCAAAACTATTTTTCGACAAATTTTTAAGGTGTGGTTTCCTCCTTATCGTCAGTTTGGCTTACCTCGTTGTGAGTGCGACTCTGCCCAGCCAGTGTGTGTCAGCAGAATAATTTCTCCCCCTCCCCAACTGCCTTCTCCTCCTCAGTTAACCGCCGATTGGTCCGGTTTTGCCATCGCCGATCGAAGCCGATCGGACGTTCTTTTTGGGAAGCGGTGGCGGTTCTCATCATTCCCGAGGTGTCAGTTGGTTTTGCGTAGAGAAAGAAGGATAAGGAAGAAAGGAAGAAAGGATGAAGTTGACTCCGAGGGAAGTGGATAAGCTTGGACTCCATAATGCCGGTTTCTTCGCTCAGAAGCGCCTCGCCCGCAGCCTGCGACTCAACTACACCGAGTCTGTCGCCCTCGTCGCCTCACAGGTATTGCGCGGTGGCTTTTTTCCTCTGGTCCGATGGCTTCGTCCGAGTTGCGTTGATTAGATGATGATATGATACTATGCAATCGGACTCAAGTTTGTCACAGTCTTCTTGTTCTCTTTTCTTGATCTTGGAGTTAGTGTGAAACGGCGATAAAACAGTGGCGGACGGAGTTGATGGACATAGGGAAACGGCTCCTCGGAAGGTATGGTGGCTTTCTCATGCATTGTAGTTAGCTTGTGAGCATTCAGTTCGATGGTGTTGTCCGAACTCTATTACCAGAGTTCTTAGTGTTTTCCTTTTTATTTTATTTTTTCGGATTTTTTGTGTAGTGTTGAATCAGGAATTTGACTCATGATGCTGTCTGTTCTTCGTAACATTGTTGTATCATGAACTCTGCCTTGATTGAAACGATAGAATAAAAAATATTGAATTTTTGGTTTATTAATAGTGATGTGGTTCTCTTTGTTGTTTTACAAGGAGGCAAGTTCTTCCGGCTGTTCCTCATCTGTTGGATACCGTGCAGGTACTATTGTGACTTGTTGTTTCTTACATTTTCGAACTTGTGAATTTATTGGGGTTATATTGCTAATCTCTGCAGATTGAAGGGACTTTGCGTGATGGAACTAAGTTAATTACTATTCATGATGTCATTGGCAGTGAAGATGGAAACTTGTGGCTCTTTCTTGCCAGGTGCATTTCAACTTATTAAATTGTTCACCTAAAACAACCACGAATCATGTATCACTGGCCTCATAGAAAGTAAAAAAGCAGCATGGGTATAATGATGAACATCTCTGCCGTCATAATTTGGACATACATCCACCAATCTTCAGAAGCGAAATCGGCCCTTCAACCACAAGTGTCCATATTAGGACATGGCCACCACATTTCCGCTCTCTCGAAACTACTTCCACTTCTGAGTCGCGGCCGACGATAAATGATGGGAAAGTGTGGCCTCCTTTCCTCATACGGCTGAAAGGAGCAAATCCCTATCTTTTCCAATTAAAAGGAAACATGCCCTTACACGTTTCCCTAAGTCATATTTTCTTGTTTCTGAAGGGAGGAAGGCAATCATATAACATGTAAAAATAAAAATAAACTTTGTTTGAAAATTATTCAACATAATGTCTTATTTCTTATTCTACTTTTAGGCGTGACTTCAGGGTGCAAATTTTTTTGCCACTCAGTTAAAATGGAACAAAGCTCCACACCCGCTTCTCACAATTCAGTTACCATGGCTTCTACCCTTAGCCTGTATATCCCAAGATCAATCATAAGTATTTTTTTTTCCAGCCCGGTTTTCGAAGCTTAGCTCCAAATAATCCCCACTCGACCCTGGTACGACACCTCGCTATCGTGTACGAGTCTTCCAACAAGGGTGACTGCTTACGGTAAATTTTAAACCGAGACCTCCTTAAACGAATCCAAGCTACTTACCACTTAACCCAATCCCATGTTGAAATCAGACTCACGTTACCACTCAAGAATATCACTGCCGAAATAATGCCTCAATCAGCCATAGCTGCAAGCAATTTCAAGTACCTCAACAGCGACAATTTTACTTACCAAAAAAAAAAGCTGCGAACAAATTTGATGATTTGAAGACAAAATTGCCCTCCGAGCAAGAGTTGGGAGCTTAATGTTGTTAGTCACACCATATCTACACGGCAGGATCTTCAGGAAATGCAAAATGAAATCCCCTGTAATTTCAAACTCCTGGGCAGAAATATGCCCTTCGAAGCACTTTCTCCGTGGGATTTCTATCCGCACCACAGACGATACCCTCCAGATTTCCCTCTTAGGAGGGCCCTTGGGGAACACCTGTCCTGTTACAGGAGAGGCGCCTTCCCGGAGAGGTAAAAAAATGATAGGGGGAAGAAGAAGATGGCCAGGAAGAGAGGGAACATACAGCACACGACTTTCCGAAATTAACTACATCAAATACTAAACTTACAGGTAAATCCCTCCCAGGAATTGCAAGGAAGTCGACTTAAGAGCAACCGATTCGAGAGAAATCACTAAGGACGTTGACATAAAGAAAAGATCAATCAAGAATCAACCGCACAGCTACCAAGAGGACAGATGAGTAAAGACAGTAAGACCCCAGGCATGTGCAGTCCTAAAAAGCCAAACATGACAGCCACAACATTAGCCATGCAATTTACATGAAAAGGAACCACTTGGAAACAGCCACCACGTCCTTCATATTCTCACTTTAAAGTTCTGGCAACACTAAATTCTTTGTTAGATAAAACTGGCGAAACGGTTCCAAGTCAGCAGCTCTAACATAAAACTGAAAAGAAGAGACTTCCATGAACAGTCAGTATGGTTTATCCACAATTTAGAGGGGACGTCTCATTAATAACGAGTAGAGAAATTATTATTAATAGAGCAGAGCCCTTTCTCAAAATTTGAAACTTCCCATCTCAAACAAGCACCCGACGTCGACAAGGACGGCATAACCAAAGAAGGAAGAAAAAAGAATACCTCTAATTAGCCTGTTCCAACAACTAACCGAAGCCTATAGTGCAGAACAGCAGATAGGCAGGTAACGTCCACAACCTGCTTGCATCTTTTAGTACTGCAGTGATAGCCGCAGACAAATGTCATGAGCATAACCTCTTGGAAAGATCAAGGGAAGGACATATTTCCAAGTCATTTCCCCACCAGATAAAACTGAAAAAAATCTATATTCACAACAGCCTCTAAAATCTGTTCCCTAAGATAATCAAGAAGAGGTCTCCAGCCATTTGATCCGTGACTAAGGCCAAAACACGTACGATTGATCATTTGCAAGTGCAAGACCTAAGCTACGGCAATCAGCAATTCTATGGAGACCACCAATCAAGCAAATAATTGAAAGGGGCGATGCTATCCAAGCCGATGTGATAGGAGAGAACAAATCAAAACCAGTTACACTTGCTGAAAATTTTTAGCCCAGAAGAGTAAAAGGCGGAATATGCAGAAATCTTGGAACACAAATGATTACCAGCATGATAGAGCGATATGCCAACATATAATTTGGAAATGACAACACAACCAGATGCATTGATTTCTTATCCCAGACTAGTTCATTTCAACAAACAAATTTTGCTCTTTCCACTGAGTACTTTATGCTCTGCTAATCAAGAATTCCATATACAGTGTAGTGACAGATTCAAATATCTGCTTAACATTCCTAAAAGGGAAAAACAAAGAAAGATTCAGAAATAAATCAAAACCAGTGGACAGAGCATTGTCATGGACATCCCAACCGAATTACAAAGGTCGCAATTAAAATAGAAAATAAAAAAATCATTTCCAAGCTAGGATTCCATGTCCATGGAATACCTTTCCCTTCCCATTTACCCAGTGGTACCAAGTTATATTTAAATGCATTTCTCAATATATGTGTGTATAGATCAACAGACAAAAGGCAAAAACAAAAACAAACTGGAATGCACAAAGCCCTGTTGGAGTAATAAAACCACAGCCTATAATTAAGAATTGGCAGTTACCTTACAAATAAAAAGATTACTGAAATTTTCTTCAAGTATGTGGGAGATTAGAAAGCCGCCTCGACTTCACATCACCGGCTCTTGCAAACAGAATATGAGGTCAAGCGGGTGAAAAGAAGAGATGGCTAAAAACCAAGCTAATTCAGCATCAAAACAAAACTAAAAATGGAACTGTCAAGAAATTACAAAATACAGCCATGTCATATGTTACAAACAAGTGATCGAGGAAGAGATGGTGAAGTAATCTTAAGAGGCCTCCATTCCACACCTTGAGATGGACGCAGCAGAAATCAGGCATTCTTGGCGTCGAATGAATTTGCTACTAAAACTGAACCTGAAAGATAAAACTCTTAGCCAAATAGGCCACCACCACCAAACTCTCCTTGCTGCAACTCCTTCCTTCGCTGCTCTTCTAAAGGATCAGGACTTTTAAGAAGCCTCCTGGTGCGCCTGATAAGAAAGAAAACCATTAAAAAGGAAACTCAGTCCACTCGGTCATTCTGTTCACAGATTAATTACAGTACAGATAAGCAAGCTACCTGTCTTTATCATGTTGAGCAGGGAAAGTAGGCATGAAGTCCTTCGATTTGGGATGAGGAACCTCACGGAACCATTCATGGTTAAGAGCATCATCTGCAGTTATTCTCTGCCAAGATGTGAAGCAAAAAGTGAGATGGCATTCAAAAAATATGAAAAACAAACTACGACAACCAAAGCAGTCCTTGACTACCTTATCGGGATCATAAGTTAGGAGCTTATTCAACAAGTCAAACCCAGCATCAGAAAGAACAGGAGATCCGGTAAAAGATGTGGGCGGAAATTTCTTACGCAACATGTTGTACCTGAAAAAACGAAAGATGGTAGTCAATCAATAAAATAGGAACTATACTCTGAACTGAAAGTCACCACGAGATTGGAAACCCAGACCAGATCACCCAAAGCTGGAAGCCTGGGAAAATGGACATCAATGATGAGAACATCTCAATTTCAGCTACAAAGATAGATATAAACAGCCAGGTAAAGAAACTCACTGGTGCTTGACGAAGTTGACCTTCACTCCAGGCAACTTGGAGAAACCAGGCCAGATAGTCTCGTTGGGAGTCCCAAGAATCCTAAAAATCTGCAAAGTAACCATAACAATCAATATAAAACAATCCAAAGAAGAAACGTAATGACACGACAAACAGACATAAGATTTCAAATACCTTGTCGAGCTGCTCAAATTCAGTTTTCCCATTGAAAAGCGGCTCTTTCGATAGCAGTTCAGCCATGATACAGCCCAGGGACCACATATCAATGGCAGTGGAATATTGTTTTGCGCCCAGCAAGAGTTCCGGTGCCCTGCAAGTATTCAGGCAATGGAGAACACTTTTAAGACTCTGGTCGTGAACCAGAGGCAACAGTAAATACTTTCATGAATCCACTGGACTGAGATATGCAAAGTAATTCAGCTTACCTATACCAAAGCGTAACCACTAGCTGAGTATATGGTTTCAAGGGACTACCATACTGTCGAGCCAAGCCAAAGTCACAAATCTTCAACTCACCTCGGTTGTTTAGCAGCAAATTCGAAGTTTTCAAATCACGGTGTAGTACCCAGTTATCATGGAGATATTTGACACCCTCCAACAACTGCAACATCAGACACTTGACTTCACTCTGGCTAAATGGTTGCTTCATAGCCTCCATCAACCCTTTCAGGTCATGTTCCATGTACTCCATTACCATATAAATGCTGTCAAGATTACTCCCAACAACTACTTCCTTGACGTCAACGATTGATGGGTGATGAAACGAGAGAAGAATATTAATCTCTCTCAGAGAAGTCAAGGGAAACCCTTCCCTTTCCTTCTCCATTTTGACCTTTTTCAGTGCCACTACTTCTCCTGTCTTCTTATCCCTAGCTCTAAACACTACTCCATAGGTACCTTCATCTATCTTGTTAAGCCGTTCGAATTCATCAACACTCCTACACCCTAGAAACATATTTACAGTTCTTCTTGGTGGACTAGCAGGTTCTGGTGTCCTCTCGGAAGTTCTATCTTCCTCAGAATCAGTATCCAATGCACCATCTCCTCTCATATAGTTATCTCTGTCCACATCAATTTCCATATAATCATTTCCGTCTAAATCATGACCGGAATATCGCTCCTCGCTCGACGAACCAGCATGGCCACTCTGGCTACCCGATTCATTGGACCTAAGTCTAACATCTTCTGATCCATCTATCTTCAAGTTGCCAGCCTCAGGAGTAACAGATTTTCCTCGCAGTTTTGAGCCTCGTCGACTTGTATGGACAGCATCGTGGTCTACGATTTCACCCTCATCAATAGGAGAACTATCACCTGCTGCCCACCTGGATGATGATATGTTCCGCAACGGCACATAATCTTCATCTTCCAACGGCTGAGCTTCCTGGCCAGCACCCCGTCTATCATCACCGGAAGGTAAGGCAACCATAGCATTATCCACAGCTGGAGAATCACGACTGTTTCCAATCAAATCAGAATCCACCTTGTCAACAGCAGAGGACACTACCTGGGTAGCATATGTTTGAACTGAAGAAATTTCCACGCCACCATTATCAGACTTTGGTACTTCCACAAACGACATAGGCAGAGGAGGAGGAGGAGGCAGCCTAGTTATGGCCACAATAATGGAGGTTCTCCTCTTTGAAATGGCACTCGCTTCCTCATCATCTCTGTCCCATACAATGGGCGAAAACTTCCTCTTCTTCTCCACTACCGGGGAGGAATTAACCCCATTCTCCAGCTTCTCGCACTCCTCACCCCTATTCAACTCGATGACATCCTCTGAACCACTCTCACTTGACAACTCCCCGGGCTCTCTGTCAGAATTCCTCACCGAATTTGGTAGGTGCCTATTTCCGGGATCTTCACCGCCCTTACCACCAGAATCACTCCCGCTAGAATAAGAACCGTACCCACCGCCACCGTTCTCCGCCTCCTTCTGCCTAATCCTAGCCCTATGCCCACCCTCCCGAACCCGATCACGGTACCCCAATTCCCTGGACGAGGACGAATTGGCCTCGCGCTCCCTAAACTCACTCCCCTGGTATCCCCCGTGCCTTCCGGCAGCCATACACGCCAAGAAGAATCGAAAAAGAAAACTCGAGTAAGACTAATCCTCACACAGCAGGCTGGACCACGCACGGAATATCCAACCAAACCCTAGCCAAGAAACAAATAAAACACCTAAGAAATCAAGAAAAGGGTCGATCGGAAGGAACACGAACCCTAACAGCCAATCGTAATCGCAATCAAAGAAGAGCGATGACGCGCCGATTAACAACGACAACGACGGAGCGCGAAACAAACCCTAAAGCGAGAGGGGAACGGGAGAGACGAAGGGGGGTATCTGTTCGACAATTCGAGGGCGGCGACGAATCGAGAGAGAGAGAGTGGGGACGACGAAAGTAATAAACAAGAAACGAGTCAATTGGGGAATATTGGGGGTATGTTGTGATGTGGGACGGTCCACCCCATTTTTATGGAGATGAGGCTGCGGTAAGGGATGCACATCCACTTTATTTATCAAATTATTAGAATTTCAAAAACTTAGACGTAACCGGAAATAGGGTTAGTTTTCTTTTTTTCTCTGTTTTGAAAAATAGAAAACGAAACTGAATTTCTAAAAAATTATTTCTTCAGCAAATTTAGAAAATTTTTTTATTTTCTAGTAACAAACTGACTTATTTCCTCTTACGAAAAAAGGTTTATTTTCTATTAAAAATAGGCTAAAAAACTTATTTTTTTATCATGATTCCACGGTTAATATCTATTCTTTGAGAATATAATCTTCTTTTTATATAGTAAAATGCGACCATATAACCTTTAACGATCTCCCTAAACAAAAAGATTTTTTTATTTTTATTTTTTAAATTTGAAAGTTTTTAAACAGAACATCTTGGAAACACAAGCTTTGATCTAGTATTTGTTAAGTGCTCTTGCCCATATAATAGTAATAATAATTCAGTTTTGAAATATCTGTCTATATTTTTTAAAAAATATATAGATTTTTATTCATTCAGCTTAGCTTTTTCTACATTAAAAAATCTCGTACATATATTTTAGATTTTTTTATATACCGAGCTATTTTTTCATTTCAATTTACATGGTTTAGTCCCTAAAGCGAATATTATTTTTCCGAAGTTAAAATAACAAAAAAATTTTGACTAAATATAGCCATATCCTCCTCTGACTCTGTTTTCTATTTATACCGAACGATTAAATTTCATAATATTTATATATATAGAAAAAAAAACAGTTTTTACTGTATTAGGATATTTAACATTTATTTAATCATACACGATACGACAGGCCCTATTCTAACCTCGATACGACGCAAGACTATACTTAATATCATAGAGCGAATGGCAACAAGATGTTCAATCCGATCTCGCGTTTTCGAGGACGATAGCCGATTGATCTGCTCGGCTCGACAAGTCAGGATGGCTTGTGGGTTCGGCCCAGGGGACATGCTGATGTCTGGCCGTCGACGACCCCCAACTCGTCCAACGGAAGACACCTCGGGAGATCCCTTACCCGTCCACAGCCTTCCCAACCACCCGTCCACCTTGGTAGAGCAAGATCATGCTCGTGGGCCCCGGCAGTACCTCATAAACTCCGCAACGCCGTTCCGTCTCGGGTTGTCTGACCAGATTACTTAGACGGCGAACGTTGCTTGGAGAATGAGCATGATATGGCATTACCATGGTGACTGCGTGGCTAGGGAGGTTGGTGGACACGAGAGGGTTGACGGTGGCTGCGGTTGCACGGCTTGAGGATAATCTACAGGTCGACCTTCAGCGTGTCGCCAGGGACGAACCTGCAGGCGACCCTGACGCTTCTACGGCTGCAACATGTTGATAGAAGAGAACTGGAGATTGCGGGGATGGATTTTACAGAGCTTGTTGGTTTAGGATGTAAAGCAGGGATACCTTTATATAGGGGAATGTGATTAGAATTAAATATAAAAAAATCTCTCTTGATATTATATTTGTTGATATTCTCGTTGAAAACCAATGCGATATCTATCTATCTATAGAATCAAAATCAGATTTTTTTTTTAATTTCTATTGGCAAAAATTCAAGTGGGATCTAAAGATGATCTAATACATCTAATAAAATCGGCGAGAATATTTTTGCAAGAAAATATATTAATTTTACACTAAGAAAATATTGAAGAGATCTACAAATCCATCATGTGAGCTGCTCCAAACGAATATCATACCAGTAAGATGTATTTTAAAATTGATTAATTACATTTAAATTGAGTTGCATTAAAATTTCATTTTAAAATACGTGAGAAATATATTATTTAACTCGTTTATCATTTCTTTTATTTTAAATTGTTTTTTTCCTACAAAATTAAATAAATTATAATTATGCAAATGAAAAAAGAAATCATGTACTCGATGCATTGAAATGATTCTTCATTTTATACAATTCCTTGTAAAAGGAAGAAGCTACGTAACTAAGCCTAAATTTTCATAGCTCGTCAACCTGGCTATCGGGAATTCAACACCCCTCCAATCAAGATCACTTCCAATTTCCCGGACCAGCCCTAGGTGCCGTGCGTATCGACCCGTGCAGTGTTGTAGCAACGGGTTATGCCCATTTCCTAGTTTAACATACAGGCCCGAGCGAAGTTCCATTCTAAAATCAATTGGTTATAAATGAAGTAACCTACTTAGACTTATATACTAGCTTGTAAGGTCCAAACTTTCCAATGTGGAACTTGTGTTTGCACCCTTCAACAGCGAGTACGTCGCAGACTACATTCGTCGGGCCGGCCACTCTCAGTCTACAAATGGTTGTGATGTGAGTAGACACGAAAATTGTGTTGAAGGTAATTTATGATCAATATTAATGGGTATTGAATTTAGTAACGGAAAAGTCATTTAAGTGGGTCATTAAAGCAGGCTATTAAATCTGTCATTAAATATGTCGGTTTCTATTGTCTTTTGGTTTTCCTACTCCTCCCTATATATAAAGGGACGTGTAGACATTTCTTGTATGATGATGGGAAAAAGAGAAAGTTTAAACAAAGAGAAATTGTAGCCAAAACACTCCTCGTAGGTGCAGCAGCTCTACAGAAGGTTTCCTCTATCCTACAGAAGGTCGTCGGCAGTACAGAACCTACGTTCTGCTAGCACCTTCTCCCTTCCTATCCAATCCTACACACATAACCCCCCACCAAATTTGGTATCAGAGCGCATAAGGTCATGTCTACATCCGCTGGCAACATGTTCTTCACTTTTTCTCCCAACCAAATTCCCATCTTCGACGGTGAGCACTTTGACTATTGGAGTTCTCAAATGGAGACCATTTTCCTTTCGCAAGATCTATGGAAACTTGTGGAGGAAGGCTACGAAGAAGTTCCAGAAGGAATCTCTCTCCCAGAAGGTGACAACACTTCCGCAGAAGGTGTCATCAACCCCACAGAAGATGAGCAGAAAGCGTACAAGGAGAACGTCATGAAGAATGCCATGGCTCTGCGGATTCTGCAACAATCCGTGAGCAAAACCATCTACCCAAGGATATTCATGGAGCAAGCATTTCAAGCGAGCCATGATGGAAGAATATGACAGATCTTGGCTTGATGAAATACTTTCTCGGACTTCAAGTGAAGCAGAAGAAAGGAGAGATTTTCATTTCTCAAGAGAAGTACATAGCAGATATATTGAAGAAATTCCGTATGGAGAATGCAAAGCCAATTTCTACACCAATGTCACTCAATGAGAAGTTACAGAAGGAGGATTCTACAGAAGGCTTTGATTCGAAGATCTACAGAAGCCTGGTTGGTTCTCTTATTTATCTCACTACTGACATTGTTCATTCGGACTGAAGTATACAAAAGAGCAGAAGGATGATTTAGTGTTATGTAGATAGTGATTGGGCAGGAAGCTTGGATGATCGTAGAAGCACATCAGGATACTTGTTCTGTATTGGAACAAAGCCCATTTCATGGAGTTCAAAGAAGCAAAACACTGTTGCACTCTCATCTGCAAAAGCTAAGTACATCGCAGCAAATGAAGCAACAAGAGAAGCTGTCTGGCTCAGAAGGTTACTTCTAGAATTACAACAGAAGGTGGACGAGCCAACAACAATCTTCTGTGATAACCAATCTGCAATTGCTATGACCAAGAATCCAGTTTTCCATGCAAGATCGAAGCACATAGAACTTCGTCATCATTTCATCAGAGAGATGGTTTCGCAGAAGGAGATTCTTCTAGAGTTCATCAGCACCCATGATCAACCCGCAGACGTTCTTACAAAGGCGGTGTCTTCTGAGAAGTTCAAGACATTCAAAGACTTCTTGAAGATCATAAATTAAGAGGGGGTGTTGAAGGTAATTTATGATCAATATTAATGGGTATTGAATTTAGTAACGGAAAAGTCATTTAAGTGGGTCATTAAAGCAGGCTATTAAATCTGTCATTAAATATGTCGGTTTCTATTGTCTTTTGGTTTTCCTACTCCTCCCTATATATAAAGGGACGTGTAGACATTTCTTGTATGATGATGGGAAAAAGAGAAAGTTTAAACAAAGAGAAATTGTAGCCAAAAAGAAGCAGAAGGTCGTCGGCAGTACAGAACCTACGTTCTGCTAGCACCTTCTCCCTTCCTATCCAATCCTACACACATAACCCCCCAACAAATTGTTGTTAAGACGTTGGATTTGTTGTAAATTCAGGAAGTGATCGTCATTTTTTACCCGGGGAGAAAAATAATATATAAAAATATTTTCGGAAATATCTTTAAAAATACCTAATGACCAACTTTCATTAGAGAACTAAAATTAAATTTTGGCAAGCTAGAAAATAAAAAAGCGAAATAGTCGAATTATTTTGTTTATAAAGATATTCTTGGGATGAAAATATGTTGGGAATTAGATAAAGAGTGAAGGATAAATTCGATACAAGAACATCATACTCCTCTTTTTTGGTTTGTCATCTTCATAGTTAGCTAGCTGAACTTCTGGTTTTTCCGGGGCAGCCTCTTCCTCCTTCGCCTTCTTATTTGTGGAGTCGGGTATGTCTTCCTTCTTCTCGTTGAATATCTTCATCAGGGTCTCGATCTTCTGCTTCATCGTGGCGTCGGAGTTAAGGACGTGTGTGTTCTCCATAAGGAAGTTGTATAGGAAGATGCACAATGCCGAGGTCGTTGAGATTCCAGCGATCAGGAAGAGACCCTTGAAGCTGTCCAAGGTGAGGCTATTGGATCTCACGTCATTGTTAGCCGATGACGAGCAATCCGGGTCGTCTCCGAGCCAGAATTTACGGATTGCGTCCGTCTTGTTCTGCTCAGTTAGGTTCACTATCACCCTCGATACATCGGAGATGAGTGGAGATCCAATGGGAAATGCCTAGAATATAAAGGCGTGCTAGTTGTTGGTTAGCAGTAAGAGAACAAAACGAAGATGGATGACTTACAAAACCAAATCTACCGGTCATGTATATCCGGCCAACGAATTCGTACTTGTTGCAGTTATTCAAGAGAACGAGTCCGAGGTATGGAATCTCATCAATGATGGTGGAGACACCACCAGTCTTGCTGCCTCTGGTAAGCACATTATCATAATCTTCCCTGGTATTCAATACCACCATCTTTGAATTGGTCACATTTAAGCTCCTAAGAAGGCCCAGAACGACGGAACTATTTTGATAGCCTATATAGTCTCCGTTGCTCTTTATAATATCATTTATGTCTGTGATCGTGGGCTGCAGCTGCCTCACCGTCAACATCGCAGTCAAGTTTGCCGTATAACTCGATGTCAGGACTAGCACCGCGAATACCCACACTATCACCACAAATTTTGACAAATTGCTCCGCAACTTCTCCTCTGCACAAAAGAAGGATTTCTACGGTAAGAAATGGATCGCTTGGAGTTTTTCCAAATCCTCGCAAAAGAAAGAAGGGGCTTACTATGTGCGAAAACGAGCGTGGAGAAGGAGAACCAGAAAATCATTCCGATCTGCTTTCTTTGGGGGCCTCGGAACGCCTTGTTTACACGATGCTCGATCACCCAGATCACTAGCCCAATGTACACAAAGAAGGCTCCAATCATGAGCCAGAGCTCCTTCGTCAGGGGTTTCAGGAAGATCCATGCCATCTTCCCATCATTAATCCTGATGGGGACAATCATCGTCACACCAGACTCGGTCTATGGCAAGCTGAAATCGGCGTACTGAGTCCTATTCGCCCTTATGGTTTTGTCGCCCACCACGACGTCATTAGTCTGCAACAAAATTAAGCCAAAATTCGAAAACCATCGAACAGTTTTGGGAAATAGACAGAATTGAATGAGGTAGATGATCATTACGTCATTTGAGAGTCCCTGGACGAGATCATCGTAACTTCCGGCACTTTCCTCGCTCCCTTCATAAGTCTCATACGGGATGAAATCATAGAGAACTGCGTATGGCAAATAATTTATGGCTACTTCAAACACATCTACACAGTACCCAGTGACTTCAGGAGCCTTCGTGAGGGAATTCCTATCGACGTTTATAAATTCGCTGAACCCAGCCTTCACTGGAACTCCAACCCTCAGTTTCTTCTCGTTCGTAGGTATTTTCCAGCCCTTTGGCACCTGGGGAGCGATCCCTGGCCAGACAGCTTCCTGAAGGTGTTGGAATTTTGGGCTGCCATTAATTGTATACTTTTGTATTACCTTTTATTTTATTTTATCAAACTACTTTTTAAAATTAAAAAGAACATGCTATAACATAAGACAGTGCATGAAATCCCACTAAGGTATCGTGATCACTAAAGTTATTGGGATATGCGCATCTCGTTTATTTAATGTGGTTTACGGCTGGGTGTAGGCCATTTATATCCTATGGTCTGTTGATGGATAAGACCGTAGGTTATACGGATTATGGTTATTTACGGCTAGGTCCCTTCCCCTGTCCTTCAGACTTTTATTTAATAAAGGGCAAAACTGACTTTTTACAAAGAAAACCATATATATATGTGGTATTTCTAGAAATCGATTCATAAGGTTCTCGATCGTCAGTTTCTTACGCCTCCTCTATCGAGAGCAGCCGTACGGGAAGGAAAAGGGGAAGAAGATATACGCTGCTTTAGATTCATCCTCTTGTCAACTACGGGTATGTTACCTGTCTTGTTCTTCCTTTGTGATTGTAAACCCGCGTAAACGATCCTGTTTCCGCTGTTTATTGTGGTTTGTGACTTCTCTGATTACATGAGATAGTCAACACGTGGTATCAGAGTGGATTTTGCGGATTTACGATTCTGATGAGAAATTTTGATTATGTTTCGTTGTTTTCTCTTTTTGATATCTTTGGTTATCGAGATTAAATCGATGATAACGACCGTTCAGGTCGTTTCCTTTGAATTTGCAATAATGTTTCTGCGAGTTTACTAATTTTGGTAACAATCATCAAAGTTGATGTTTGTTATTAACACTATCGGATAAATATGAATAATCTCGATATGCGTAATGCTATCGAATAATATCAATAAGCGCAATTCCGATATGCGTACCATTTGGATAAGTATGACGCATCTCGATAACCGTACCATAAACAGACGAATTATAATGATTGTTATAATAATAATATTATTATTTATATTATTATTATATTGTATTGTTATATTATATTATTATAATATAATATCAATTGATGGTGACACACGTCTAACAATTGACAATAACGTGCGTCAAAAGTAAATAAATAAATAAATAGGTTGACAAATGTGTATCACGATTGACAATTGTCAATTGACATTGTCAATCGTGAAAACGGTAACATTCAGAGCTGAAGCCTATTAAAGGCTAAAACCATCGATCGAAATAATTATTCCACTATTCGATCGTCGTTTAAAGTTATCCTCCTCAATACAAACGGTTCTACAAATAAACACTGAAATTCTGTTAGAATGGCGGGAAGCTCAAGTCAACCATCTTGGAGGTTGGAAAGAAATGTATGGGTTGATGGATATCAACTCAACGGGGTTTTCAGTACGGGAGTTTGGCATTCCTTTATCACAAAAAGATCAGCAAAAGAGATGGAAATGACTTTGGATAGAACCCAATATGCATCAATTATCACTTCGTGGAAAGATGTCCCCGTCAAAATGTGGGGACCATGTCGTGATTGTGATATACGTGTTGATTCCCTCATCACAAAAGTTGACCTCTTTGTCACGGAAATGGATCGGGACATTGAAGTCATGTTTGGTATACAATGGATGAAAAGAAATGGAGCAACAATTGACTGTCAGTCAGGACAAATACAATTTCAAACAGCTGCAGAAGGAATCAACGCTTTCAGAAATCAGGATGTACAAAGCGTTGTGGAAGGTTATGTTCCGATTGTTGGAGAATACAATATTCCATTGGCAGTCTTAGATCGTAATGTAAGACAAATACGTGGAAGGATAGTATCGGTAGTTAAAATAAGTTGGTCTCAGGGTAATGAAACCTGGGAACCAGAAGCTGAAGCCCGGACGATGCATCCTCACTTATTTGTCTAGGAAGCCAATAAGAATATTATATATAAATAATGCCCTTGTAAATTTAATAAATAAAACTGGGCAGTGTGAATGTTACATATTAAGGTATGAAAGTGTCCCAACATAAAACATAATCCAAATGGATTAGGCATTAAATCCATGTGCTTGGAACTAAGCTAACCTGAGCTATTGAATAATAATTGCACATATTATAAAATTAATTTTGCGCAATCATTTTAATATAAGACTCGTGGAAGGTATATATATATATTATATATATATATATATATACCAGAACAGAATAACGCGAGAGTTGCTCAAGGTCGGAAATAAAGCAGCGGAAAATATAAGGATAAAATTTTTCTAAAAGGATATCCAAGTCCTTCTAGATAAGAGTAAACAAATTATTTAAAATTAGGCAGTAGATAGATACAGATGTTGCTTGATATACCAAGCAAGATACTGCCGATACTGGACATGGTTGCGGAGGGAAATCCATCCGCCACATAAGTCCCAAGGGTTGAGGAAAATCCATTCCTCACCTGGTTCCATGCAGTTGAAATAGGAAAACTGGGCCTCAATTGTGTGAAGTACACAGTTTCGGGCCTTATAGTCTATGTACTCATCTAATGCAGTGATGGTACGGGTAAAATGTTTAAGGGTTTTCTTCTTCTTCCAGAGTGGCTCGTCATATTGTCGACGAATGCTGTGGAAGTGGCTACGTAAGACATCACTATTGGGAAAGGGGGGTTTGCGGAAACGCTGTCTTCCTAGTGGAGGTCTCATCACACCTACTATCAGTGGCCGCGACCTGCGCCTGGCAGCCCTCCTGGCTATAACGGCAAGTGGTCCTTATGGCAGTCGATAGCTTTACGGTTCTGAGAGAACCCTACCGAGTTAACAGGGTACTGCAAACATCCATTTCACAATTAGGGTTTTAAGCAGCCAAAATCACAGTACTCATCACAAGGGTTAGAGTTTGTCTGGGAAGAGTCCTTTCCTTAGACAGATCATACCATCATACTGAATTAGATACTATAGACACAAAATAGTAAGAAGTTTGCCAGTTTTAACCAAACATAAATATTAACAAAGGTGATAGAGGGTAAACAAGTAAAACAAAGCAGAACCTGGAAAACTCTGGAAAAAAGAGTGATAAAATGAATGCAAGATAAAGCATACGCTGGATGCTGGACAATAGAGTCATGAGTTTGAGTTTTCTGGTTTTTGAATGTTTTTGGGTTTTCTGGGTTTTGCAGATGTTTTTGGGTTTATCGAAGGTGAGGGGGTTTCTTGAGAGATAGTCGATCTAGGGAACCACCACTACTGGATAACACCTTAGGAGAAGCTTAGCCGGCCATGGATAGTGGAAAACTACTTGTGTATTAGCTCTGAATGTAAATTGCTCTGCCTTGCTCCTCTGGTGGGAGTGTCTATTTATATTACAAAGATTTCACTATGCGAAAAGCTGTAAAGCTAAATTAGTGGAGCGAAATTTGCGGAGGAATCTTGCAGCTTTTGGAAAGTTAATTGGCTGCTTGTGCCGGCCTTATCGCTAAGGTATCTTCTTTATTCCTCGTGGGCGGCTACTCTCTTGGTCGCTTTCCTCGATTGTCGGGGAAGTGCTCTGAATTTCTTTTTTGAGTGGATGAGGGACCCGCTGACGAAGATTCTGGATTTGGGCCGGATGGGCCTGATGAGCTTGGGCCAAGGTCCACCTTGTTTAGGAAGTCTTGTGCAATATCTTCCCAATATACTCCGTCATCGTGATGCTCGTGCTGGTGGAGCGCACATTGAAGCATGTGGACATGGTTCGGGTCTGTGAACTGGATCTGGTGTTGAAGTACGACGTCTGGGTCCAAGTATGGAACTCCGTTTTCTTTACAGAGTCTGATCTTTAGAAATTCGTTGTCGGTGATGGCCATTTCTCTGTCTGAATGGAGTGGAGCTTCATGAACTAGAGAAAAGGGAAGACTGGCGAATTCGTCTACTGTGTTGATGGATGCCATTGCCTGTAGCCTTGAGTCGAAATACCAGTACCTGCGAAAAAGATAAACTGAATATGGGGTTATATCGCCGAACTTGAAGTATTTGTCTTGGTGAGCTTCAATCCATATCTTCCACTGTATTAGTGGGGCAAACCACGATAGTACTTCAGCTAAGTGAGAGTGAGGCCTTCTGTGGGGTGTGAAAGTATAGAGATCTCCCAATTGTCCCAGATAAGTGAGTAGTTCTTCGGTGGGGAATTCAAGAGCCATTATGTACTTATGCAGGAGATACCATAAGAGCCATTTTAGATCTTCAGGAAAGATACTCATTGGCTCAATGGATATGACTCTGAGGAAAGGATAGCAGGGATGTAGTCCTTGTTCTGGGAACATCATTCGTCCGTATTTGCTAAAAATCCTTTCCAGGTATCGTTTCACCATGAAGCCAGCATTGGCAAGGACTTCTTCCACGTGTTCCTTGTTATCATAGTGGATAATCTCTGGAGGAAGAATCCTCCTCATATCCAAAGGTTTAGGCACATATGTGCGTATCATGGCCTGCAAGCTTGGAACTTCATGCAGTGCTGGATTAGATATATCAAAGGGTCGAGAAAGAAAGTCAGCAACCACATTGGTCCTTCCTTTGATATGTTTAGCAGTGAAGGTGTACTGGGAAAACCATTCTGAGAGTCTGAGTAGCTGTGCATTAGGTATCTTCTTCTGTGTGAACTTAATCATAGATGGGAAAGAAGACATGTCACTTTCAACGATAAAATGATGGCCAATGAGGTGGAACTCAAATTTTTTAATGCCATACTTGACTGCTAGAATTTCCTTCATTGTTGAGTGATAGTGTTGCTCAGCTGTATTAAATCTCCCAGACTTATAGGCACATACCTGCCGTTTTCCATTCTTTTCCTCTAAGAGGATGGCGGCCCAAAATTGATCACTCGCATCTGTTTGGAGGATGCGGACTCCATCTGAAGGGATCTGCAAAGGGGGAAGCATCTGTAAATGGGTCTTTAGATACTTAACTGCTTCGGTTTGGGCTGGTCCCCAAGGTGATGAATCCTTCTTGAGTTGGGCCTCTAATGGACTGGTGTACCTGCTGATGTTAGGAACAAAATCTCTCAGGTAATTAACAATTCCCAAAAACTGTTGGACTTGTTTCTTTGTAAGATTTGTGTCTGGGAATTTTAATAATTCTTGGGCTATATGAGGTCCAGGGTGATATTGTCCGTTGGATAGGCTCATTCCCAAGAATTCCACTGAATGTTCAAAGAGTCTCATCTTTTTCTCTGAGAGCATTATGCCATGTTCCTGTACAAGACCTGCAAATTGTCCTAGCAGTTTTTCATGTGAAGGCCTGTCTGGGCTGAATAGCAGGATGTCATCAATATAGACAAGTGCAGAGTCCAAGATCGGTTCAAAGATCTTTATCATGGCTTTCTGGAAAAGTGATGGAGCAGTTTTTAGTCCAAAGGGTAAAACTGTCCATTGGTAGTGTCCATCTGGTATGCAAAATCCTGTTTTTCACTTGTCATCAGGGTGTATGCCAAGTTGCCAAAAGCCACTTTTAAGGTCAAACTTTGAACCGATTTTTGCTTTTGCAAGTGAAGAGAACCATACCGTTCGTCTTGGCACGGGAAACTTATCATCTTGTAGGAACTGATTTAGAGGCTGATAATTTATAACTAACCTCCGTTTTCCCCTGAATTGTTCAGAACGCTTGTTTACGTAAAATGCTTCACATGCCCATTGTGAGTCTGTTGGCTCAATTAATCCCTGCTGTAATAAAGAAGAGCATTCCTTTTTAGCAGCTTTAGTATCATCAGGATTCATACCTGAATGACTAGCCTTTGTGGGATTAATGTCTTCATTCTGCTTGAATGGCAGCCGGACAAAGAACTTTGAGTTCTTCCATAATGGATGGGGGCATTTCTGTAAAAATTCTTCATGACTTTCTGCAAAAGATGAGCTAAACAATTGTTTCATTCTTTCTGCAGGCTCAATGGAAAACATCCGGGTTAGTGATGTGTATGGCTTAAAATTTCCATGATATTTGAGTCCTGTAGACAAAATCATCAACTCTGGTAGCTTGTGCAGAATGTTCCAACCAAGTACTATATCTCTCCCTGGAAGATCTGTGACATATAAGGAGGATTGGATAATGCAATTGTGAAAAAGCTTTATCTTTAAATTCTTGGTTTTGTGAGTGGTCTGGAACACGTCACTTGATGCAGCCACAAATTTCTTCATGTATGGGACTAGAAATTGTGGTGGTACAAGAACCGGGTTGATCATGCTTTCTGCTGCTCCAGTGTCTATGAAGGCAATGGCAGTAACTGGTCTATGGTATTTGGAAAAATATACCTGGACCTTTATATGTGGTGCCATTTGAGAAGCAGCAATGAGTGGGAGCTGTTGGGTTGAGTCTTCCTCATCAGAGTCCCCTGTAATAATGATAGTACCATTATTGGATTCTTCAGATGGTGCTTGCCTTATTGGAATGATAGGGAGGTTTTGTCCTTCTGGATGAACTCTGATGGTATATATTCCTTCTTCAGAATCTGTTTCTGAAAATTCTCCTTCAAGACAGAAAACTGACTTTTTAGTTTGGAATTCTTCTAAGGAGAAAAGAGATTCAAGGTCATCATCCCTTAGGGATGTTTGGGTGCATTCTTCAATTTGCGCCATTAAGCCTTTTCCTCTTCTGGGGCAGTTTTTTGCAAAGTGGTCAGGCTTATTACAAATGAAGCATCTGGTGGACTTCTTTTGTGGTCCAACCCTTCGTTTGAACCTGAGAAATCTCTTCCATTTCTTTGGAGTTCTGCGTGATTTTCTAGGGAATCTCTTCTCTTTGGAGAGATCCTTCTTTCCATGTTTTGCCTTGTGGGGCTTAGATTCTGTAGCACAAGAGCACAAGTCTTTGGCAGTACATTTAACTTTGTACCTGTTTTTCTTGGCTCGGCAGACTTGGTCTAGGCGTTTGTCCTGATTTAGAAATCATTGAATGATTTCTTTCCTTTGGCACAACTCATTTACCCCAGAAATGATTTCTTGCTGAATCTGTCCAACTGTTAGTTGAGCAATCCTAACATTTTTACCGATAAGACTTTTCTCAACCATAGCAGATATGGGTGGTTCTATGGAGGATAGAAATACAGGTTTGTATGTATTGTCTCCCCCTAGATGCAAGAATAGATGCAGCATTCTTTGGAAATGTTTATCTAGATCTTGTACCTTGTACGAGCAGCATCTCCGCTGGAAGAATTCTGTCCTTTTTTCTTCTAAGAGGTCATTTGGGTTGCCAATTAGATGAAGGTGGAGATTGTTCATGAAATCTGGTAAAGTCATATTTACCATCTGGACTTGATCTTGTTCTGAGAACAGATTCCACCATGTCTGCAAGGTGCCATGAAAATTGGAGGTCAAGTCTGTAAGGATATCAGAGGTGTTATATACAGTTACCCTTTTGTGAATACACCACGCAAGAAAATCTTGTATGCGCTGTGGCCATTGGTGTCGTGGTATGTCATCAAAGGTAAACTTGGTATTTCCCTCTGTTCTCCTAGGAGGAGTTTCCTCCATTGATTCATCTGACTGTACTTCTTCCTGTCTATAGGTACTGGTTTCTGTCTCCTCTCTGTCTGCCATGAATACATGGGTCAGTACTAAAGATGAGGTTTCTGAAGTATCATCAGATACCTGTTCTGATTCACCCGTAGAGGTGCTTTTCTCGGATGAGGAGGTGGTTTCTTCTGATGAACTCTCAGAAGTGTGGGATTCCTCATACCTATTTGCCATGAGAATCTGGGAAGGCATAAATGGTGGAGACTGGGAGAAATAGCTTCCAATAGGGTCGTGGTTATCATAATAACCGTCAGAAGTATTTTCAGAAAGACTGGGTGAGGACTGAAGAGTAGTCGATGTTACCCATTTCCTTGTTGGGCAATCAAGAGAGTCCTGATGTCCTCGGATCATTAACTGTTGTGTCTGAGGGCTAGGACTAGACTGCGTCTCTGGACTAGGTGTTCGGTGTCTTTCTGCAGGTTTGGAGCTTTCTGCCTTTCTCTTGCCTTCTCTAATCTCATTCCTTTTTCTGGATGACTTCTGCTGTTCTCTAATAACTTCTCTGATTTCTGCAGGATCTTTCTTTCCAACGTGTCCGTACAGAGGAGGAGCATTAGAGGATACTTGCATAAATGAAGAAGTCCTGTTACCAAAATCCAAAATATCAAAAGGCTTTGAGATGGGATTCAGACTTAAACCATAGCTTTGTGGGATAACTTGTGGTCGTCCAAAGCTTAGTAGACTGGCAGGGTCTGGTTGTTTGTTTAAATCCACCTGCTTGTCTTCTATGATCTTGATTTGCCTTTTAAGCTTGGCGATCTCATCATCCGGGTCAGACCTGAAATAAGAAGGGTATTTACCCTTTTCAAAGTTCTCTAACCTCTTATGAAGGGATTGGAGCATCGCCTGGTTTTTATCCTGGTGTGCGTCTATCTTTGCACTGAGCCTGGCTTCTGTTCCTGTCAAAAGTTCTTGGACAGTGTCTATTTTTCTGCAGATCGTGTTGAGTCCTGCATTTTGTGCTAAGGCATTTTGGCTTTGCCAATTGAGGACATGTTCTGCAGTACTATTTCTCAGGGGATTACCCTGTGCATCAACACCTGTCGGAATAGGAATTTTGGAACAATACCTAATACCGTCAATGGTTTGCTCATTTTGAGGTGGGAAGTTCAACTCTCCAGGTCTTCCCATCATCATAATTTCTGATGGGGTGCTGGTGGGTATTGGCTTTTCAGCCTCTTGAGCACAACTGGTGGGTGTTACCTCTCCTAGGATTACCTGCGAAGAAGGGTTCTTCTTCTGCCACTTAAGAATATTTCGGTAGCAGGGTAATACCTTTGAGGGCTTCTTTTTAGGCCGTAACCGTGGGGCCTGGTCAATCAGGAACTGCCATGCTCCATAATCTGTTTTGATTTGGGGAGCGGCATCTGTCTCATCATCTTTGAAGGGCTTGTGATCCTGATCATCATCACTGTCAGAATCGGAGTCATCAGGTTTTCTATGTGATTTCTTTTTTCTCCTGGTGTCCTCATCATCGCTTGAGAGATGTTCATCTTTGCAACCACAGATGTCTGAGGAACAAACATCCCAGTAACAATGGTCAGTTGCTGGGTCTCTGAAGTGATACGTCTCTTGTCCCTGCTCATCAAAAGAATGGATGATACGGTTAAGGGGACTAGGCTTCTTCTGCCGAGGAAGAGGTTGCATCATGAACATGGTCGGGAAGATCGAAGGAGTTGGGGCATCCTTTTCATGTGATCGGTCAAACTTAATGATTACTGTGCCGTCTTTATTTCTGATGAACTTTGTCTCAGACGACTGGATGGGTTTGACCTTCTGTTGAGTTCGCTCATAGTTGGTGATCCATTTTTCAGGCAAAAGTTTAAGGAGGTCATCTCTGCTGATCTGCCTGGGTACATATAAGCATGTAGGAGCTTGTGAGTTATGGTAATCACTTCGAATAAGTAAAGCATCACCGTTATTCTCAGCAACGTTGAGATCCAATGCATGGTTTTGCACTCTGTAAGCCATCTGATAGTGCAGGGTTGCTTCAATGGAATTCTCATCCTGTTCTGGTCCTGCAATCTGGACCTGTACTTGCAAGGCATTCAGTATGTTGGAATCTTGTAGAGACATACAGAAGTTGGGATATAATGTAACAAATACTGTCCCAGCGTTTAGTGTTGTTTCTACAGTGCCTATACAAGCATGTTGATATTCCCTGTATCTGACGTCCAAAAGGGCCATTCTTGCTGTGGCTGGAAGACCTTTCCTGCCATGGTAGGTCAGTGCAAGTCTAATGGCTCCAAAGTGGAGATGAGTATATCCCCTGTCAATCCACTGTTTAGGGAATTCAGCAGGCAGTTGTAGGGACACAAATTGTTCCTTGTGAGTGGCCCATATAGGATGTTGGCTAAATTTGCTAGCCTGGACATACTCGAGTACTTTGGCTGAGGGATGTCTTATCAACGTCCGAATACTTCTAATGGGATTCAAAGAGGGCTTGGTGAAGGCAGCATATGGGTTGAGGAGAGGAAGCTTTGTTTCCGTCCATTCTTCTTTATGGGCTATCTCATATAACCCTCCAAGCTTATCAGAAGTAGAGGTTCTTATACTAAGGCCTGATTCTAATGTGATGGGAGCATTCATCACGGTAGAGCTAGTATGAGTAGTGTTATCCATGGTGGTGTGGGCAAGGTGCTTCTCCAGGTGGGGTTCCTAGTCTAGATCTCTCACTCCCCTCGAAAAGAAGAAAGGAAATGGCTTTGAGTAAGGTATCGCACATAATTTCTGATGTAATAAGTGATATGAGCCTAGAGAAGTTTGACCATGTTGTACCATGAACATTTGGTTACCAAAGTAACCTATTTGTGGTGACAGTTGGTTTTTAATTATACATGCATTTGTTTAACGAAGGAACGTCATAATGTGCTACAAGTGTTTGACCGCCAAAGTGGCTCACTTGTATGTGACAGATGGTGGTTTCTTAAAGGTGGCATGTATCAATTCCCACAATTTTATAACACATTGTGCTGTGTATGATTTCACCAAAGTGGATTGTGCATGGTGACACGTGATTGGGTGTGGGATTAGACTATTTGTTTCCCAAAGGGAATAAATTTGTCAAACTATTTTATGATCCTTGTGGGAAGGTTTCTCTGCTTTATGTTTTCTCTATTCAAAGGGGAGTTGACATTAGGGCATGATGATTCTTCATGATTGTTGGATTAAATTGATCAATTCTAAGTGGCTCATGACACTAAATGATTGCATTACTTTTGTTTTACAGTTTCCATCAATATTTGCAATAACACTACCATTATAGAGGTCCTAGGTGGTTCAAATTATAAGAAATGGAAACAAGACCTTGAGTTTGCTATGGGCTGCATCAATCAAGATATTAGGTGTCTAACAATGCGGAGATCACACACCTGCTAGAGATGATGAATGCTTTGGCTTACAGAGATTTTACCAATATGAGGGAATACATTATGAGATGGATACATGTGCAATCCAAACTGAGCGCCCACAAAATAGATTTACTAGAGAATTATATAGTTCCTCGGATCCTTAGTTCTCTGCCTCCTGAGTTTGGAATGATTAAGACTTCTTTTAACACTCAAGGAGAGAGTTGGACAGTGAACGAGCTCATTACTCGCTGTGTAGCTGAGGAGGAAAAGATTAAGAAAGATTTGAGACCAAGTACTTTTACGGTAAGTGATGCAGATCCAAGTTTTCATAAAAGAAAGGTGTTTAAAAAGGGATTCAAACCAAGTAACAATCAAGGGCCTCAGACTTTTAAGAAATTCAGTGTTGGACAAAGACAGAGCAAACCAATTCGAAAGAATGCACCTGTAAGTGCCAAAGGTGGTATTAAATGCTTCTTTTGTGGGAAAAAGGGGCACTTGAAGAAAGATTGTTATCAATACAAGAATTGGCTTGAAAAGAAAAAGAAAAAGGAGAAGAATGTGGGAGGTAAATTATTAGCTTTGGTTTGTTTTGAATCAAACATTGCCGATGTTTCTCCGAATACTTGGTGGATAGATAGTGGCGCATCTATTCACATTGCTGTGAACATGGAGGGATTCCAGTGGCAAAGGAAGCCAAATGAATTTGAAAGTAAGGTGAAAGTGGGAAATAATTCAGAAGCTGGAGTTGAATTTATTGGAGTTGTTAAACTTCCTTTAGATTCAGGCTTTGAACTAGTTTTGGAAAACGTTCTGTATATTCCCACTTTTAGGAGAAACTTTATTTCTGTTTCACTGTTGGACAAATTTGAATTTAGTTGTTTATTTCAGAATGGAAGTTCTATGCAGTTGTCTCTAAATTCAAAGGTTGTTGGTAGTGGTAGATTGTCTAATGGACTTTATCAATTGGATTTGATACCTTCATATGGTATTGAATCCTTGTATGCTGAATCTTCAGCACCTAAAAGAGTTTTGTCGAAAGATAAGTCCTCGATACTGTGGCACAAACGTTTAGGCCACATATCTAAAGAGCGTGTGGAACGCCTTGTAAAGGTCAATTTGCTTCCTTCTCTTGATTTCAGTGATATGGAAACTTGTATTGATTGTATTCGAGGGAAGTTGACAAAAACTCGAAAGAAAGGAGCCACACGTAGCACTAATCTATTGGAGATTGTGCATACAGATATCTGTGGACCCCTTCAAACCACTTTATGTGGAAATAAATACTTCATCACCTTTATAGACGACTTTTCTCGCTACGGCCACGTATTTCTTATAAAAGAACAGTCAGAGGCTTTGGGGAAATTTAAGATTTTCAAATTGGAAGTTGAAAATCAGTTGGAGAAAACAATTAAGATTGTGAGATCATATAGAGGTGGTGAATATTATGGTAGACATACTGACACTGCAGATAGGGCCATTTGCTAAATTTCTGCAAGATTGTAGTATTGTACCACAATATGCTATGCCTTATACTCCTGAGCAGAATGGCGTGGCAGAACGAAGAAATCGAACTCTGATGGATATGGTAAGGAGCATGATGGATAGGAACAACTTGCCTAACTATCTATGGGGAGAAGCACTTAAAACAGCTGCATATATTCTCAATGCAAGGATTCAATACCGCCGATTCGATAATGACTCCCGCCGATTGGAGGATATATTCTCAATATGGATTGGAGGATTTTTGGACCTTGTATAATGACTCCGGCCGATTCGATATCGCTCGAGTTTCCTGGAACTGCAGGCCACTTGAACCATAAGTCCCCATTGCCGACTCTTTCAATAGCCATGGCGAGAGTGGAAATCGTGTGGTAAGCAGAAAAGATGTCCACAACCAGAAAATGTCCAAGCGGGCTCTATATAAATTTAAGCGGGCTACTCCCTCTACAAATAATTAATTTTAGAGTAGAATCCACCAGACTTGTATACTAGACTTGGGAATGGGCCAGCCCGGGAAATATAACATGATACCAGAGCCCGGTGTAGCCCAAGTGATGTTGGGATCCCTCGCCCGACAAGGTTTGACCCGGAGTGGCCTTTACGGGTGGTGTGCCCTGTCCTTGAAAGGTGGTAAGGCCCGTAAGTGGTCTTGGGTTTGAGGGGAGTGTTGAAGGGTGCAAACTCAAGTTCCACGTCAGAAAGCTTGGAGCTTAGCTGATTTTATAGTAAAATCCGTTAGGCTTGTATACTAAACTTGGGAATGGGCTGACCGACAAATTTAACAAGTCGGCCTTGCCCTCATCTGCTCCACCATCCTTCGTGCAGCCGCGATGCCCTTAGTCATCCACTCCTCCGCCCCTTGCCTTCATTATCTCTATCTTTGCCTCCGTCTTCTTTGTCTTCATCTTTGCTTTCCTCATCTGGTGAGTCTCTCACTCCTGTATATTCACCTCCTCCCCCTTGTACCTGCATTTCACAAAAGTTATGCGAGGAATCCGTTTTCCTAAGGACATGATCTTCGAGTTACTGGTTTAGGCAGTGGTTTCTAAACTTGTCATGTACTAAGCCCGCTCTACCTCATCCCAAGCCATTGCTTGAGATCCCAGCAGGCTCGCCTTCTTCACATCCGACGTTTAAATGCGAAAGACTTTCTTCATTACCTTCATGCTAAACAATGTGTGTAAGGATGGTTTATTAAGAGATATTAGAATCGGGTTCCAACCCGGTTAAGTAAACTTTACATTCGTTGGGTGTGTCTTAAAATAAACTTTGCCAAAAGGAGTTTGCCTTTTGTTGGTTGGATTAACCCGGGTTTGATTATATCCGCATCTTTTAAAATTAGAAAATAGTGTATAGAAATGAGAATTTAAAAAATCGAGTTTAGTTAATAAGAGATGGACTTTTGAAATAACCGAGTCTGCTAGAAAAAAAGTGGGGAAATCATTATTTCAAAAAAGTCAAATTCCTTCTTTTAACGAATCACACTCAACTTTTTAAACTCCGAATTCAAAATAATATTTGCCGGCGCCTAGAAGGCTGACACAAATAGAGGTGGACCAGAGGACATGATGGCAACGGGTTCGTCTCGTCCCATCGCGACTAATGCGGTCCAGTCCAGGTGCGGACGGTTTGCCGACGGGGCTCGTCTCTCGGCTACAGAAAATGGGCCCCATACTATATAAGCCCAATCACCCCAAAAGGAAGGATTATGACCCAAATTGGTAAAAATGAAGACCACGGGGCCCATTCATCTCTGCTGCTGAAATCATTTACTGCCGATGTATTCAATTGTCCTTTTAAAGTGCTCCTGAACTTATGGATAAAATAGAAAAACATAGTTTAGGTGTAGTACGGTATTGATACGAGGGAGAATGACTGTTTGAAATAATAATAATAATAAAACAACTGACAACGGAGCCACCTGCGCTGTGCACAACCAAAAAAGAAGAAACGACTCATTGTTTTCGCCGTCATCACAGGTGGGAAAGTCACTACTACCTTACAATCCAAACAAGCACAAACACTTCCCCCCTCTAATCGGCGGACCTTCCGAAGCTCTCTCTCTCTTTTCTTCCTTCTTATTTCTCCCAACCTCCTACCATCGCTGGCAACTCCCTCCCCGTTCACTCCCTCCACCTCCGGAAGACTCCTCCGATCCCTCGCCATGGCTGCCACCTCCGCCGCATCCTTCCAATCCTGCCTCGTCTCACCTAGGGTCTCCCCCCGCCTGTCCTCCTCCCCCTCCCTAGGCGCTGCTCCTCACCTGATCGGAGTTTCCTCTCCCCTTCCTCATTCTTCCCTCGCCTTTCACCTCCGCCGATCCTTCTCTTCTTCCGGTTAGGGAATGCGTCTTCCGTTTTAGTTCTTTTTTTTTCCTTCTGTCTGGGAGAATGGCTACGTCGGTGTGTCTTGTGAATAGGCAGGATGATGTTTCGATTAAGGTTTTTCTCTTGTTGTGTTGTGTGGGATGGCGATAGTACAATTGGATTGGCATTTTCCTATGAGAGGCTCGTGATCGTTCTGGAATTTTTCTGAACGAGGCTCCTCCGAATACCTCTTGTGTACCGCTTGTGATTACTCCGAGTTCGTTTATGCATCTTGGATGTGATGAGTCGGAGTGTTTCTTAAGCAGTGTGATGTTTACCCGAGAAGCGACTTTGTCGCCCAAAGCCAAACAATTTGAGCATGCCTGGCTGATGCCTTTTTTTTTGGAGTATCTTATCAATCTATGCATGTATGTGCTGCAGGTTTCAGGGCTCAAGTTGCCACTGTTGAGAAATCGGCAATTAAGGAAGAACTTGCTGTGGAATCACCTGTCGTTGTTGTGACCGGAGCTTCCAGAGGCATTGGTAAAGCAATTGCTTTGTCGCTGGGGAAATCAGGATGCAAGGTTGACAGATGCTGCGAATTTGTCTATTTAGTAGCCACCTTGTCAGATGTGACTTGGATCTTCTTGTTAGAAATCCGGCCACACTATGCAATATTGCTCTTGCCATGTGCAGGTACTGGTCAATTATGCTAGGTCATCTAAGGAAGCTGAAGAGGTTTGTGCTGAGGTAAACATTGACTCGTTCCTGAGTTGGTTTGCTTTTGTGAGATTATGGCCGATGTATGTCAATTTCTGCCATAGATTCCAGGATTCTTCGTGGTGAACCTTTTGGAATTTCTCATGTTAAAAGTGACGGACCGTCTTAATAGGAGAGCTAGATTATCTACATTTGAATCAAGGGATTTTCATTTCGAGCAAATATTGACTGATCTTAGTACTCTTCTAGAATCTATTAGCAATGGAGAAAAAGGGGCTCGTTGTCAATGAATATCGTTTTGAGATTGCTTAGCATGCCATGGTACAATTAGATAATGCTTTCATCTATAATGAGACCAGTCGAATGCCTTTGTCAGATAGAGGCACATGGTGGCAAAGCCCTTGCATTTGGCGGTGATGTTTCAAAGCAGGAGGATGTGGATTCAATGATGAAAGCTGTGAGTGCTAACACTTTTCACTTGTCAATTGAGTGTTGTTGTTGCTCAGTTGAACAAGCTTTTGATTGTATTTCTTGTAGGCTGTTGATACATGGGGAACCATTGATGTGTTGATAAATAATGCAGGTAATTAGAGGATGTCAGTTCAGATGTGTCTTGTCTATTTTTTCGGGTTAATATAGATTTGATAATGTTCTTTTCTGATGTGTCGTGCTTGTAGGGATCACAAAGGATGGTTTAATGATGAGAATGTCTAAGTCCCAGTGGCAAGATGTTATTGATCTCAATCTTACAGGTGTATTTCTCTGTATACAGGTAGGAAGGAGCTTATATCTATCTGCTTTTGAATCTTTCGCATTTTGTGGAGTCCTAAACTTATTTGCTTCCTTGCAGGCAGCCGCTAAGATCATGATGAAGAAGAAAAAGGTGCATTGCTTGGTTTTAATGGAACTCATCTATGTTTGGCACTGTGCTAAATATATCGCGTCATGCAGGGAAGGATTGTCAATATAGCATCAGTGGTCGGTCTCACTGGTAATGCTGGACAGGCCAATTATAGTGCCGCAAAGGCTGGGGTTATTGGTCTCACAAAAACTGTGGCTAGAGAATATGCCAGCAGAAACATCAATGTTAGTTTCCTTACAACTGGTGAACAACTTGTGGGCAGTTGTGTTTCTTGTAGATTCGTAAACACAATTTGTTTTGTCTTCAGGTTAATGCTGTTGCGCCCGGTTTCATCGCATCTGACATGACCGCCAAGCTTGGAGAAACAATTGAGAAGAAAATCTTGGAGCAGATCCCCTTAGGTTAGATGCCCGTTTCATGTTTGGGCTTCTGTTTTAATCCGTCCTCTCGATCATTCTCTAGTTACTGTCAAACTGTGAATACAGGGAGGTATGGGCAGCCAGAAGAAGTCGCCGGACTCGTCGAATTCCTTGCGGTTAATCCTGCAGCCAGCTACATCACCGGGCAGGTAATTCGGCAATCCTCCGCAGACTATTTCTATCCAGCCGAGTAATGCGTTCCATGTTACTTGATAACCCAGTATCACGGTCTCAAATATCTCGTTTCTTGCCTTGCAGGTGTTGACGATTGATGGAGGGATGGTAATGTAGAGACGCGCCCCCGAGTCTCCCAGCATAATACGTGACTACCATGCGAGGAAGCACTGTCATACTTTTATCGAAGCTAAAATGAGTCCCGGGTAAACCAAGGACAAAAATCTCTTATGAATAATACAAAGTGATCTATGCCTGAGTCTCTTGGATGTTTTGTTTGTCAATGCTATGTTTTGGTTTAGGAAGAATTCTGGGATAGGGAAGTTATGTTTATGGAATGTTTGAGTTATTATATTACTCTCTGTATTGAATCCCCGAAGATTGCTGGCCTGTTTTATGTTGTTCTCATTCCTTTCTTCTTTGTGTCACCGTAAGGTAAAAGAAATTGGTGAAACTGAAACAGGAAGTTGTAGAGGTTGGTGGAAGAAGATAAGGATTCAGATAACATGGTGGTGTCTTCCCGTGATTGTGTAATAATTTCGTCTCTTCTTCGGTGGTCCTGTGCATACGCACAAGTTGTTTGGTCGGCCCCACATTGGCCACATATTTGTCTACGTTGGATGATTTTATTTACGCCTGTGTATGAATCTGAGCTTGAGTGGTGGTGTAGGTAAACATTTACGGAAGAATCTCGCTCCTCCCGTGCAATGATGATTCTTTGCACTATGACATAAATGTCAATTGAATTATGGCACCATACAGCCTTTGTTAGAAAAGGACTCGTGTTGTTTGATTTTCCTTTTACTTTTCTTGGAAATTCAGAAAACGAGGTTTATGGGGAGTTCACATCAGTTCTATCTGTATGATGCAATAAGAACGAAGGTTTACAGAATAACAGAGTCTGGATGATGTAGTTCGGCCTCCTCCTACAAAGCACTTAAATGACATTACTCCACGAACAGGTCCATGCTATATGAGTACTCTGGAGCAGTAAGTGCATCATACTTTTCTCTTGTCCACGGTGAATGCGAAACCTTGCTTTTAAGTAAAGCTATTTGTTAAAAACTGGCTCTGGCGGTTTGTTGTTGGTGCTTTCTGGCTCCGTTTTAATGGCTGGTTCGTCGACCATCATGGCGTCCTCAATCGGAGCCTGAAAAATTAGACCACCAGAGGTACCCATTCCTTCAGCTAGTCGCAACAAAGCTGGGCATTCATTCCCATCGAATTCCACTTACCTTAACGGCAGCAGCTTCTTCTGGTGGTGCTGTATCAAGGAGGTTTTTGGCGTGATCCACGGTTACTTTTGTAGCATCCTGATAAAGGAAAATCAGGAAGAGAGTGCAGCCTCGGAACAGGAGTCGAAAGTACGCTCTTAATGAAATCACCCCTCGATTCGACAACAGGCAATACTAGCCTAGCTCTTATTAAAAAAAAAAAAAGATCTTGTAGCAAACCCTCCCCATAGCTATTATTCGGAGTTCATATCAACTGCTAGTACCACGGCCTATATGCCCGGCGAGTAAGAAGAGACACATACCTGTTCTTTCACATCAGTTGCCATCAATTCTCTTTTTACTCTGCTTTGCAAAGGCTTCCTGCACGTAGCGTCATGTTAGCATTTAGCAAAATGAAACAGTAAGCTAAGCAGTTAATGGGAACGAGGAAAAGAACGTACTCGTCATCACCCTCCATGTCTGAGTCAGGATCCCATCTTTCATCTGCATCTTCTTGATCCTCATCGGCCTCAAAATTGTCAAAAATAAAGATGGAATGAGAAAAGAAATAACAGTGGGAAGAGTTAGGAAAGCAGATGAGATTCAAGGAAAGATCTAAGACGAGCTCTAATCAACAAGCCAGACACATCTTCACTGACGACTATAAAACAGAAGAATATTACTCTCCAGTTATAATGCAAGTTCTATTGATTGACAGCATGCGATTGGCTATGTAATGAGATTTGCAAGCATATAGTCCATAATGACGAGCGAGACCAGGGAAGAATATAAGCAGCTATGAATGCCATTCAAAGGAAGTAAATAAAGGTTATCAGCAAGGTTGGATACATCTGGGAGCTCGGTATCAGGAGGTCTTTCTTGAAATTGGATGCTGGGAGCATGTTGCAGCTTCGAGAGATAATCAAGAAGCTTCGATCTTATATCTTCCAATATTTGCCGTGAATTCTTGTTCTCCATGTTGCTAGGTGCAACATGAAGGGTGTAATCGGGACCAAAGTACTCGTAATACTCGTGCTGCGGCATCTTATCGTCAACTTCGATTCCCAGGGCAACTCCTGTCTGACTCAAAATAAAGGACAAAGACAACAATCAAAGACAAGGAAGACTGATTTGGACCACCAAAACAAAGACTCTGTACCTCATAACACCAACAACGGGCAACATTTCTTATAGTATAACCACCACCTCCAAGAAGCAACACAGGCACATTGAAGGATCTCATGTATTTCACACACTCGGCATGACCTTTAATCGAAAGATTGAAACAACCCAATCTGTCGCCTGACAAAGAATCAGCACCGCACTGGAGAACAACTGCACCAGGTTTGAAAACTTCCATCACTTTGCCAATTATTGGTTTAAAAAGATAATGATAGCTCTCATCATCAATCCCGTCGTCCAGTGGAACATTCAAGGAGTAGTATTTCCCTTTCCCATATCCGATATCGCGTATATCACCAGTCCCAGGAAAGTAATCGCCAAACTTATGGAATGAAACAGTCATAACCCTGTCGGTTGTGTAAAACGCCTCCTCTACACCATCCCCATGGTGAATATCAATGTCCACATATAAGACACGCTGCAACAACCACATAAAGGATCATTATTAGACCGACATATATTGTTTCACAGAAAGGCATTGATTCTCCAAACCTTAGGAAATGCTAGTTGCATAAGCCAATGATGTTTGCCAGCTGAGCCTAATGCTAGGAAGAAGTGATTTTAAAATTTATATCAAGGAGATCACAGCTTCGATTGCATTTCTTCAGTTCACCATTTCTTCAAGTGCATTGAAACTAAAGCCTGACTAATCCCTTTCCACTACATTCCTGTCACTTACATTGGTGTAATAACTCATCACTTAAAAACAAAAGATGCTAGAAAATGGACTAAAATATGGCAGAAACTACCCTGAAACTATCAACCAATGGCCCCTAATATGTGGAACCTCCTAAAGCTTCTCCAAAAACTATTACCATGGCGATTCTAATCATCACTCACGCGGAAACATATACTCAACTAATCTACTCAACATAAGCATCTACCAGTATTATGAATTTAAAATCGATTAAGAATTATATCATCAGCACCATAAACGCAAGGGATACGACCCATTAAGGTTGTTGAGCAGGAACCGGACTAAGATGGACAAACCTCATGCTGCTTCAGAAGCTCCAAAATGGCGAGGACAATGTCATTGACATAGCAAAACCCAGAAGCTTCACACTTCTTGGCATGATGCAACCCACCCGCCCAATTTATAGCAATATCACACAGCCCGTGATTCAACTTCACTGCCCCACCAACCGAACCGCCGGCATAAGTCTGACAGAAAGAATAAAGGCCATCGAAAACGGGGCAGTCCTCCCCGACGTTAAATCTCTTGAGCTGCCGAAGCTGGTCCTGCTGAGTCTCGGGGGTAATACTCCGGAGGAAGGCCACATAATCATCAGCGTGGAACCGGCAGAGATCCCGATCCCTGGCAGGGATAGGCTTCAGGACCTGCATATGCTGGAGGAGGCCGTAATGTGCCAGAAGCGCGTGGGTCATCCGAATCCGGTGGGGCTTCATGGGGTGGCCTTGTCCGTAATAGTAATTTCCGACTTCCGGGTCGTAGAAATAACAAATCTTACGCTTCACCCCATCAGGCCCCGACGGCAAAGAGTTTCCCCCACTACTATTCATTTCCAACAATCGATTTATGTCTGCTTCAACCGAACAAAAACCCGAGTAAACAAACCCACCAATTTACACATACAACAATGGCGGCAGAAGAAGAAAACTCATGGAACCCACCAAAAAAGGAGTCAACTTGATGCTTACCCAGAAAACAAGAACTCAAAATCACAAAGTGTAGTCGTCAGTCTGAGGGTTTCTTCTTCTTTCCTCTTGAGGTTGGCCTTTTGGATTCGGAAATATCGAGGGCTCAAAGCACAAGGGTTGCAAGGAATTTTGAAACGTTCTCTATTTTTTGTGTAGTTGAGGAAGAAGACGAAAGATGGATCGAGGATCTTCCATTAGATGGGCTCTAAGCTACGGCCCTTATTATTAATGGGCCGTAAGCCTGCTGGTTTCCAGGTCCGCGACCCGAGGGGTGACGACCACCGGCGACGGCCACCGTGGCCCGACGGGTGGAGGACTTCACTCACCAAATACTTTTGAAATCCTGTCTATTTACTTTGCCTCGTCTGACTCAATCCCCACCCAACCTTCCGAGGTCAACCCGCATTGAGCTGTGCGACGGTGCGGCAATGGAGAACCAACTGAACGGACGGAAAGCGGAGAATCCTAGAAGGAAGGAGAAGCCGATCCTCGCCCTCGCCGGCGCCGCCGCCGCCGTGGCCCTCGCCGTCGGCCTTGCTGCCTCCGTCGTCAGCTCTCGCCTCCGCGACCAGAAGAGGAAGCGTAAGCGCCTCCAAAATCTTTACCCTTTGCCTCGCCAATTGCTGTTTCTGACGCGTTGTTTGTCACTGACTTTTTGTAGAGCTAGCTGGCTCCAAAGTCCGCGTGAGCCTCTCCGCACAGGAGATCCTCAAGCTATCGGACCGGATCATCACAAGGTCGAAGGCTGTTCATGACGCAGTAGCTTCTGTTCCGCTGGACAAGGTATTGCTGAGGTTGCCTAAAGGATTGTGTGCAGAGGGGAATTCTGAAGCGGCTATTTTGTTCGCTGTGTGTTTTCCCTGTAGGTTAGTTATGCGAATGTGGTGGCGCCGCTGGTGGAATTGGATGCTGAATTGTCTCCCCTAGTGCAATCCTGCATTTTTCCGAAGCTGGTTTCCACTTTGGAGAATGTGCGTAGGGCTAGTGCCGAAGCCGAGCAACGAATTGATGCTCACAATGCAAGTTGCAGGTACACTGAAGGGTCTCTTTCCATTGAAGCTTTGATTTTTTATGGGACCTTATCATCAATGGGGAAAATGTAAACTGCGAGAGATCATTTTAGGCGCTAGATGGAGCGACTGATTTCCTGGTTTCCTAGAAGTCGGGATTGTGTTGCCTTAAATTTGTCATTTGAACCTTAAAAAATGTCTTCCTTTTTACCAGTCTTCGAGAAGATGTATATCATGTTGTCAAAGCTTATTTTTCAAGGGGGGAATGGACGAGCCCTGAAGCTAATTGTTTTGTGAAATGCTTGGTAAGGAGATGCCTTTCTTGTGGTTAAGAAATTGGTGGGAGTTTCCATGATCAGTCCCCTGATATGAAAACCTCCATTTTTGTCCAAACATTGTAAACTTTGGTATCAGTGACAGGTCAAAGATTTTGAGAGGAATGGCCTGAACCTGACATCGACTATGAGAGAGGAAGTACAGCGCTTGAAGTCTCAAATTGACGAATTAAGTCTGCAGTATGTTCAGAATTTGAATGATGATCGTAGTTTTCTGTTGTTTAGTGGGGATGAAGTTATTGGAATACCAGCCGAATTCCTTGAGGTAAGGTTCACTATTCACCTTTGTCTGAACCTTTACATCCGTGTGTAATTCATTCACAACCCCTTTTTACAGTCAATAGATGCTATCGGCAACACCTGCCATGTAAAAAATTGCAACCGGCGATGTCCCTGTGTGGGTATATTACTGTAATGCTTTAATTTGCCTGAAATTAACTGGAGACAGGAAGTTTGTGGTGTTGAACTTATCTAACATGCTGATGTTAATAATTATTTTCATATGCCGTTTGCATTTACAAAGACAAAAAGTTCTAAAGGGCTCAGTAAGCAGTAAAGGGAGTCTGATGAACTGTCATTACATACATGGCCTGATCTTTTGGATTATTTAATTGAATTAGTCCACCTAGTAATGGATATATAAATTGTGTGAAAGTGATGATTTAGCTGAAGGTGCAACCAATTGATGTCATTGGCCTGATCCTTTCAAGGTTTTACTGCATGTTGTCTGTTTCTAATGATTTTTCTTTGCAGATTATGGAAAAAAGTCAAAGTGGTAAATACAAAGTAAAATTAAGAAAGCATCATGTTGGAGCAATTTTGGAGCACTGTAAGGTAATACCTTCTGATATTATGCTAAATCCCTAATGCTTCTTTGCTGACCTTATCTCTTCATCGTGGAGGTATTAGCTAACATGGTTCACTATAGGACATTCTTACATTGAAGCTATGGTTTCACTTTCACAATATTTCACAACTTTTCTACCTAAATGCCCACCTTGTGGACTAAAATCTGCTTCTTGTTATTTTCTATCTAAACGCCATTTAGTTTTAGATTCTGGTATGAGCTAACTTCTAGACTGCTCTTTATTCAAGGGTGTTGATCTGGTCACATGTGCATTTACTTATTCTCTTTGGAATTTCTCACCTAAGTGGCTAGTTTGTTTGTGGGATGTAACTCAAATTTCCTCCTTGTATCAAGCAAGCATACCATTTCCCCATGCAGATTGCAACGACAAGGCGCTCAGTGGCAGTGGCATATGGGAAGAGGTGTGGAGAAGTGAATCTTTCTATTTTGAAAAAATTAGTGAGTGATACTTATTTTCTGAAAGTTTGCATTATTGTTAAGTAGAGTGGCCGTCTCAAATTGAGTCAGACACCGGTTCCATCTTTTCCACTTTTATCGGTTAATGTGGCATTACTTATGAGAATTTTTTTCAGGTTGAGCTTCGCCACAAATTGTCCAAGTTATTGGGTTACTCAAGCTATGCGGAGTATGCGCTTGAGTGTCGGATGGCTAAAACATCAACTAAGGTTTTCTATGTTTGATCTCGATCTTTCCTTTGTTTTATTTCTTCGGTTTTGGTGCTTTGCTTGGGAATAAAGTGCCCGGGCTTGGATCGAAATTTATGTCGAAGGAACTCGGCAAAATCTTATAAAATTACTTATGAGAACAAGAACATTTCTATATCTGAACGTTGTATTGATGTTCTGGATATTACGCAAAAATTAGGATAACTTTGGATTGACATAATAACAGTTTGCAGCTAGGGAAATAGTGTTGGGGCAGGGGAAATAATCTTGTGCAGATGGCAAGCCGGCATTCTACGGATGTGGAATTTCAAAATGATTATGATAATTATGCGGACCACATAAGCATGCCACATGAGTAGATTGGGGACTTCAGATAAACTTTTAGTCAGTTGTCATATCACTCTACATATCACCTTGGCAGGTTCTTGAATTCTTGGAGGAAATCTCTAATGCTTTATCAGATATGGCTGATAGAGAACTGATGGTATTAAAGGATTTGAAGGTAAAATTTTGCAGTTTTCTTTTAGCATGCTCTAACTTTCTTTATTGTTTATGATTGTTTTATTAACATAAGCTCTGGGCAGAGAAAAGAGGAGGGAGACCTTCCCTTTGGCAGCGAAGACCTCCTATACTATATGAAGAGATTTCAAGATATCCAGCTAGGATTCGAATTGGGGTCCATCAAGCATTATTTTCCAGTCAATTTGGTTTTCTCCGGCATTTTTAAAATCTTTCAAGACCTTTTTGGTAATGAGAATACACACTTCTCTCTCTATCTATTGAGTATATTAACCTGTGGTTATGCATATTTATGTGCTACCACTGGGAGTACATTGCATTATGTTAAATAAGATAACAAACTACTTAAACAATGATATGATAATGGCAGTAAATGGTATTCCATCATTTTCTATGCAGGTTTGAAATTTGAGGAGGTTGCAGATCCTGATGTCTGGCATAGTGATGTTAGGCTATTTTCTGTTATTGACCTTACTCCGGGTGATTTGATGGGTTATTTCTACATTGATTTGTATAAAAGGTTTGTAATCTTCTTTTGCTAGTCAAAGGTCCAGGTTCTGGCATCATGAATGGTTCGTGCATAATTAGATTATACTTGCATGCAGGGAAGGAAAGTATGGTCATACTTCTGTGGTTGCTCTTCAGAATGGAGCATCTTCTCTCAGAGATAAACGCCAGGTAACTAAAGACATCTTTAGTAACTTGTTTTATGGCCTTGTGCTGCTACATATTAAGTATTGCGAACTAAACAACTTGGTGATGGATGTATTAGTGATTTTGTGGAAACCTTCATTTTTATTGTAGAAGTTACTAAAGTTCAGAGGATCATTTTTGTAGAAATTTTGTTAGTTCCAAAAATTAAATTGGTCAATCTCATTAATGTCATATGAATTTATGGGATTTTTTTTGTCACTTGCCCATTTCAAGTGATTCTCTTGTACCATAGAGATATATCATCACTCTATTGTCCTGCTTTCTTCTCAAAAAAACGAGAAATGAACAAATTTATCAATGGAAGGCATAGGAGTAACTGTCGATTTTCTTAGAAGAAACTTATCATTTTTCTTGTCAGTGAACATTATATACAACTGCCACTGAGAGAAATGTCTAGTTTAGTCGTGCTGATAGATAGGCTAACTTATAATTATCGCATTTCACAAGTTTTCCATGCAATGGTGATGCCCGATCTACATGTTACCTCCTTTATTTCGCCAGATTCCAATTGTGTTGCTGATCGCTCAGTTTCAGAAGAATGAAGGGGATCATCTTAACTTCTTGCGTTTTCCGGAAGTGGTCAGCCTTATCCATGAATTTACTCATGTCGTAAGTCCATCTTTTTGAGGATCACTTGCTGGTTAATACCTTTCCCTTAGCCTAGCACTTAAGAGTTTTGAATTTAATGGAACCCCGGAGCCGCCGTAACTGTCATTGTTAGGGTGTGCAATATTTGCTTTAACATTTCACTTCACACCAGCTAATCAGCCTTATCCATAAATTTACTCATGTTGTATTGTAAGTCCATATTTTTTAGGAGCTTGTATTGGTTAATACATTTTCCTAGCCTAGCACCTAAGAGTTATGAAATTTTTGGAAACCTTGAGCCGCTATAAATCTCTTCATCAGGGTGGTACTGCTGGGGTTCGTTGATATGGTCTGACCCTTCATAAATAAGGAAGTTCCACTGGTTATGTCTCATTCGTGGTTCATATATTCAGATTCAGCATATCTGCAACCGGTCATCATTCGCCAGATATTCGGGTCTGAGGATTAATCCTGACTTTGTCGAGGTCCCAGCACTGGTGTTCGAAAACTGGTGCATATCGATGTCTCCCCCCCGGCGCCCGGGTCTTTTTAAAATACTGAAAATTTGATAATTTCAGGTGTTATGAGAGCCTGTCCTTGAGGTTGATGTCCGGTTTTCATCAGGTTAGGATTTGGATTTAAGCACATTATAGAAATTTTCCAGGTTGTTGCTTTGGCTGACCGAGGAATGAATTGTGTTTCCAACCTGTCACTAAGGACACAACAAAGCCTGTTGACGAGAAAACAGTTGGACTGATAAAACAATGGCGATACAGTTTTTCGGCTCTAAAGTTAAAGCAAGAAATCCTTTATAGTAAGTTTCTTTTCTTTATTTGCAACAGGTCACATAGAGAGGAATCTGATCACTCCTTTTGTGTAGGTCTTTTTGATAATCTGATATATACGGAAGATGACATCGATATTGGTGAATTATTGAAGCATCTTCATCCAAAGGTACATAAAATTGCTTTATGAATAACTAGTTTCCTGTCGGGTAATGTACCTCAACCAATAGATTTTGCTTCGCTTCATCAGGTAATGCTTGGTTTACCAATGCTGGAGGGAGTCAATGTGGCTGCCTGCTTTCCCCGCAGTGCCATTGGTTATGAAGCCGCATGTTACAGCCGACTATGGAGTGAGGTAACCCTTTGTTTTGACTATACGCATGTGTTCATTTCTTCTATCAGGAATCATACAATAACTTTTGATTGTAACTCAGCACGCTCGACTTCACATTGCTGTCTAACCATGGGGTTCGATGCCTCTGATGCATTCAGGTGTGTGCTGCTGATATATTTCGCTCGAAGTTCCAGGACGATCTTTTGAACCCAAATGTGGGAATGGAGTTTCGGAGTAAGGTACGTCCTGGTCAGACCGTACATCTTATGCTGGTCGTCTCATGCCTGTCTTGAAACTCAGAAATAGGGACATTGGGATTGAGCAAACTCGCGGATGGTCAACTCTTGGCTAACTTTGATCATGCTTTTGCACTTCCATTATGTCTCAAAGGTGTTGGCTCATGGAGGATCCAAGGACCCCATCAGTTTACTGACCGACTTCCTCGGTAGAGAACCCTCCAGAAAAGCTTTCATCGACATCAGAGCACAGGCCAGCATGTGATCAATATCAATATCCCAGGCTGCTGCTATGTAGAGTGGGTAAAGTGTTTCTCAATGTACTACTTAAAAAGTTTTGCATCTATAAATTAAGAAGGATGAGATCGTGACAGAGGCTGACGAGGTCCGTGCCTCCATTATATTAAATTAAAATGGTCCTTGGTAAAGAAGCTCACAAGAGATAAACAAGTCAAAAATATTAATCTTTTCAACATTTTCACAAGAGAAAAGAAAAGTAAATAGCTGATATTACAATATCTGAAAGGGGCCACGCAAATTTTGCACATCCAGAGCAAAGATTACAAACCATCCAAAACAAAGTACCGACTCAACTGATACCTGGTCATTTGGCATCCGTAGTGATATTTGTTTCTTTTTTCTTTTTTTTTTCTTTTTTTTTTCTGGGATCCTGTATTCAGATAAGGCGGAGTTCGTACTCGCCAGCCATCGTTATGTATCTCACCCACGGAAGCGCCTGGTAACCGCTTTTCTCGATAATCTTCAGGTACCTCACCTGCAGGCCGCACATGAGCAGATTTTTAAACACCGGATAACACAAACAATATTGTCCTCCAATAGAATTGGAAAATCATTGAAGACTACTGAAGAACATCAAGTACCATCATGTCCTCAAAATCGGACAAGAACTTAGGAATATCTGAGATGTGACATTTGCTTTCATGGGATTTACCTGAATTCCAGACACGGTGAAGTATGGTATCTCAAACTTCACACGGATTGGGGCCTTCCTTTCTGGTGTTGCTTCTTCTGCCGTGATACTAGGAAGACTGAACTCAGCCCTCATCATATACTCCTGATGGCTCAAATTTCAGAACACGAAATCAGGGGTCAACGGGAAGAATGTGGCTTCTATTACAGCACTGTAACAACGCCTCAAAATATTAATGATACCAATTACCCACTCATCATCAACTGGATAAAAATAAAGACATACCTTGCCACCAGGGAAGGATTTGATTTTCCACGAAAGCGCATCATTTTCTGGCGCATAAGATGCGGATCCCATTGAGGTTCTCACGTTTGGATTTGTAGAATCAGCAGGAACTGGCAACTCAATCTCAACATTTGTGGCAGTGCTGGAGGAAAATAGCACTTTCATCATGATACCGCACACATGATATCCCATTATTAAATCAAACAATGAAATGACAGGAAAAAAACCTGCGCTCTTTGAATTGGCTCCTTGCTTTTACCATAATTTCTATGCGGCTTCTTGAATGCCTCTCAACTTGAGCTTCCACCCAAATTAGTGGTTTCACCTAAACCCAGGAAAAATGAGCAACAGTCCCCCAAAAGTGCTAAGAACTGATGTGGCCCATAAATTCAAACCTGGGTACTCAGCCTATACGTCATGAGGTCAAAAGCACCATCAGGGGGTATGAAGGATATTGTTCTATCATTTTCGAAGCGGGCCAACCTAACACACCTGTCACAGAAGCATGCCGATTCCACATTAGCTGCTCTTTTAAGGAAGCATGAGATAAAGAACAGAGACAGGACCGAGAGAAAATGTACAGAAAGCAAAAGAAAGGTTAGCTTCAGATGGAAACGATCCCACATACTGATGAAACTTTATGTCATCCAAATCAATGGCCTTCCCCTTCGTAGATCGTCCTTGTGCCTCTAATAGAACTCTATCATTCAGACCAAGCTTGCATTCAGGCATGCCACTGCAGCGGATGAACAAACTCAGTATAGAATACTTAACTAAAGAATTCTAGGGCAAGAAAATGAAAATAAGATCACAATTCTTGAAGTGAAATTTAAAGACACTACATTGGCCATCTCAAGACTTGAAATTCATATAAGTCAGCTCTCCTTGCTGACCTCAACTCTCCTCATATTTCCCAGCATCTTTTT
Source organism: Melastoma dodecandrum (assembly GCA_029817715.1). NCBI lineage: Eukaryota > Viridiplantae > Streptophyta > Magnoliopsida > Myrtales > Melastomataceae > Melastoma > Melastoma dodecandrum. Next base: position 4,298,749 of record JARUPY010000533.1, on the reverse strand, counting down.
TGCAGTTATTAAAACAAAACTAACAGAAATACACAATACTTGGCAGGCAGAAACAGATAATTGGACAAAACCCATATCTCTTTCAACTCACTGGGCTTTGTCAGAGTATTTAAGAAGAAACCGGCTACTATAAAGAATATCAAAAGCTGCTAAAGTGACATTTACAAACTTTAGCTGAAATGAAGATACTCTTCCTTTAAATCCATTAGATCCACGATGAATCACATTCTAGTTGCACGTGGGAAAGACAATTGTGAGCTTTTGAGGTACAAGAAAATGGAGGGGACTCATTCTGAATAATAGCATAGTCGTCATCACAAAGGGGGCACACCCACCTCAAATATGTTCTCATCTTCAAAGCCCCGACAACATCCGATCGAATAATTTGGCCGTTGCTGTTCACAAGAATATTTACGCTCTCCACTACGTCCAAAAACACCTTCAAGAAGATACAATTAAGATTCAAGCAAGATTTCAGACATACAAAGCATTCTTTATCAAATATTTATTACCAACACCTGACTATGCAATGTCAAAATAAATAGACATTGTTAATCAGAAAGATTAAAGATAATAAAATATCAACAAAACGAGAAAAGGACAGTACTAACTTCGTTCTTCTTGTACCGGATTCCTTCACTACGCCAAGAAACTGCATTTGTTACGGCCATCGGAGGCCTTTGAGTTACCTCCATCCTATATGCATCTGTCTTGATAAATTCACTCAGAATTCTGGCTTCCGTATATTGAGGATACCCGAAATCCATCATTTCATCGAGCAATTCGTACTGCCAAGCACATTATTATTCTTATCATTTTAGAAAAAGATAGACTCCTCAACAATTTGTCAACAAGCAACAACACTATAGCAAATCAAGATCGAAAACCAGCACATGCATCTTACCACTACAACGAAGTTATCTCTCAGTGATTCCTCCTCTAACTCTTCAAAGTAATGCTTGAATACCTGCCAAACAGAACAACCGCATACATTATCCATCCTATAGTACCGCCCTAACAGAACCCGTAAAGTTAACAGCTAGCCCTTACATCAACCACTCTGTGAAGGAAGAACAGAAGGCTGGCGGCATTGCAATTCTGCCGTGCAGCCACCATCAAGTAAACATTACTATGCTGTATAAACATGTACGTCACGCCGTTGTCGTACACTACTGGATCTTGCGACTGCGGATCCCCCTGCAATCAAACACTCAATTCTCACAGAGGCGAATCCCCTCGAGAGGAAGCCCTAACGGAACAAAAGTTCGAGAAGCAAAGCACGCAGCCGTCAGACCCCACCTCTTTCTCGATGAGCTTGGTGAAGAAGCGCTCGGCCTGGACTGCGGAGACGTCCCCGCGGTAATCCCTCCAGACGAGGACCCGCCCCTTGATGTCCAGGAGGAACATCGCCGATACCGCACCGCCCGCCATGCTCTACAACGGATAAGAACCGATCCCCGCCGCGAACAACCGGATCGGATCTGGATCAAACGGAAGGGAGAGTCATCAGGGGGGGGGGGGGGGGGGGGGGGGGTCGCGACAGCGGTCGAGAGATGGATGCGGGATTCAGTTACGGTCGAATCTGATGGGGAGGGAGAACGGGGTTTCGGGTCGACCTGTGAGACGAAGATGTTGCGACACACGCACGGAGAGGGAGAGAGAGAGAGAAGCTCCGTCGGTTTTCCTTTTCTCTTTCTCTCTTTTTTTTTAATTATAATAAAATTATTCTTCAAAATAACAGCATAAGCAAATTGAAAGTGTTCTTACAGTATAATTCTGTAATTAATTCCAAAATATATACAAAAAAAAAGCTATGAATACTATTTTTTCATTCTAAAATATTTTTCCTTAGCCTTAGGTTGTGTTTGGAACATGGTTTAACAGTATTTATAAGTTCTGGGAGAACTTAAAACCTATCATATTAATCAAATAACTACTCAATAATCTATACTATTGGTTTTGGTATTAGTTCTACTTTCGTTAGAGGTGTCGCCCTATGATCGATTATTGCTTCGATTAAGACTTACCGGTAGACAATCGGGCGCAATCACAATCACCGACGAGAAGACCGGCAAGACAATTGGGTTGGTGAGTGTTTTAGAAAAGCCCATTAATTTGATATTCGACCCTTCTACGAGAGCACAAGAGTTTCGAGTATTCGCCCACTTATCACCTTCCATCGAAGACTTTTTCAAAGGGATTTCCATTTGGGGGCATTAACTAACATTAAGCCCATGTACTCGATCGGCCGTGTCAATTCCATTGGGAGCGGTACTATGACGACGAACCATTTGGATTCTTTTAAAAATTTTGTTATGAGGTCATATAATTAAAAATGAATTACATACTAGTTTGGAAGCCTGCGGGAAGAGGTTGTAAAAAGATACTCATCCCGTTTATTCAAACTTTTCTCTTCATTTTTTCCCGTTTTTATTTCTTTTACACATTCCAAACACGGCCCAAGTGATTGGGGCTAACGGGAGAACGGGCCTTTCTCGAGAAGCCCCGTCCCGACAAGGAGATAATAAGACAAGATGTTTGGGATAATTTACCATAACACCACCTCATACAATCGATCGTGTATTCCATTCGGTACAAAATACACTTTTTTTTTTTTGTAATATGAAGCTTACAATGCTTCAATGTGTTTTCTTTTACTTTACCAATTTTCGGCCCCCATTTCGAAAATCAAATCCCCATTTTCAGGTAATGCCATCGTTTTCATGGGTTGCATTCCAAATCATCTAATAATAAAAAAAAAAACCAACCTTTTTCCTTTCTGTGTCATTTGTTTGAGCTGAATTTGGGAAATTCGATGGAAGCCCATATTTTCTTGGGTTCAGAAAAGTTGCACATACATCCACTCATTCATTCAACTCTTTCTTTTTTTTTTTTTATTTAATGATGGGATTTTATGGTAGGAAAAGTGGGGAACATGTAAGAGAGAGAGAGAGAGAGAGAGAGAGAGATGAGATGCTTCGGACAGACCCATAGAATCAATTGTTACTCGATGAAAAGAGCATTATGAAGAAACAGAAATAATTAAGCTAAGGAATAAAGAGAAGAAAGGCGGCTAAGAAAGAGGGCATCTCCAAAAGGGGTTTAAAAAGAAAAGTTCCCAAAAAAAAAAAAGGACCCCCTTTTATATGCACACATGTATATATTACATGTAATGAATGATAGGTGATTGTGGTATTGAACATGATCATTCTCGAAGTAAGGGCTTATGCTATAAGTGAAGTCCCGACATGGGTTTGGGAGAGTCAGAGTTTGGTGAAGATGGGGGGCTTCCAGATTTAAGTCTGCATTCCTTTTTTTTTTTAATTACACAACCTGAACATTTCATCGAAACTGTCCTTTTTTGAATAACCAACCACAGACCCACATGCCCTATTTCTCCGAAACATACGAAGACGCTTTTTTTTCTTCACACCCACCCCTCTTTCTTCTCCATCCATAAAGACAACCTCAACTTTATTCTCATATTCTCTTACACTCCCTTTCTTCTTCGTCTCCTTCTCCCTTCTATAACAAGCCTCTCCTCCCTCTCCCCTTAACCCTTCCTTCCTCACTCCACCCCATTCATTCATACATCATTCCGCACGTCATTCTCCTCTCTAGATCAAACCATGTCTGAACCAAGCAAGACTTGGGTCGTCGCCTCCATAACCTTCCGACCGGCATCCCTAAGGCCCATCTTCACGGGCGGCCCTGCGGTAATCTCCTCCTCCGACGAGGAAAGGTCTTCTGACGAGCCCGCTACGACCCCGACAGGTGAGGATTCAAGGATCCCCGTGAGCTTCATGTGCCCGCCTCCTGTCCCGAGGAAGAGGAAGCCCGCGCTCAAATATAGGTACGGCCACAGGGAGTTCTTCGCCGCTCCGCCGGACTTGGAGGCCGTTTTCGTAAGGAGATCAGCCACCCGGTAGGGGCCCCCCGCGGGGTGCGTCTGTGTCCGTCTCCTTTAACTATCGGCAAACCTTAGCTTAATCTTAGGATGTAATAAAATTTCCCACATTTCTCTACGTTGTTTGTGTACAGTTTTTCATCTCATGGGCTTCGATGATTCAATGCCACCCCTTCACTTCTTTTATTTTCTTCTGAAAGACTCGGAAACACCAAACAATGAAGGAAAAATTGTGGGTATTTTTCGAAGAACCATTGTTATCATTTCCCTTGTCGATTCAAAATACATATGATTTTGGTGAATGGAAAGGACAGTCAATGGAGTCGTGCATGATCCGGCTTCTGAATAGTGTTTTTTTTTTTTCCTTTTTCTTTTTTGTGGGTTGGTCTTCTTACAAGGTTCCCACGAAAGGATATGAATCCCCAAGCATGAGACACACTACACTAGTCATGAAAATGATGATTTGATGTTAAAAGGGTTTACAAGAAACAAAGGACAAAGTTACATGTGCTGTCTTCTACCAACTGGGCCGGCTTATTTGACCGACTATTTTATTATATACTTTGCACGAGAGTTTTGTTACTTCACGAAAATATTTCGAGTTTAAAAAATAAATCGAGTTCGAAATATTAGTTGCATATTTAAGCGAACAAAAGTTAAAGATGTTCAAAAGGTTTTGTGCCAATTTTAACTGATGGGGATTAATTGGTAATGTGATGCTTTCTTATCTCACACTTTGGATTAAAAAAATTGGTTCATGTAATTATGCGCCCATTATTGGAGACCAAGCGTTCCACAAACCCACTTGTTGTTATTTCTTTTTCATTGGTTTTCATCGTAATAATATGTCACAATCATATGTCCCATGATTAACTTACGTTAATATATTTGTTTAATACATACAACCTTTGTCTTAGAGCAAAAATACAACAATATTTCTACGGTGAGTTCGAACTCGAATGGACCAAACAATCCGCGCGGCCGTTGCGCAAAGGTAGACGGGATCTTTTCATAGCTTCGCGACGAGGCTGCTGTGAATGGGTTTCGTCGACAACCCTCCGTTGTCCTTGAGTTCGGAGTCGCAGACGGTCGGTGGTACGTCGATGGCCGGGGAGCTGTTGAAGAATCCATGAGGCTGCGGGAGGAAGAAAAAGCTTTCTTTTTTGATAAATCTCATGTGCTAGGGGAATCAGAGCTTGGCATGGCGGGGATGAGGAAGGGATGAGATTACCATTAGCATGAAGCCGAGGCGGTCTACAGGCATGACAGGCCAGTCTTCCAGGCGAGGAATGTGCGTGAGTCCGAAAACATACCTGCAGCGAAACATGAATCTTATCTCTTGTGCGTAGCTGAGTGCAGGAAATGGGTCGATGCCATTTTCAGGATACATGGTTAAGTTCCCGGCGGGCTAGGGAGATAAACTAACCAGAGAACTATGTCGGCTTCTTCCAGGGGCCGGTTTTGCTTGACCCAAGTGGCTAAACCCTCCCCAACGCGTGGGTTTTGGTTAGGGAACTCGCCGCCGGGGTACATCTCATCGCGTGAGTAGGGCGTGACCCAAAGATTGTGCTTCAGGAAAGCGGCTCTTCTCATGAACTTCGCCTCAGATCCGGCTAACGGTAAGCAGTTCGACCCTGGCAACAACTTGTATCCTGTTAGCTGTCCAGTCCTGTTGACTGTCCTCGTATTCCTGATCTGTATTCAACATGAGCTTAGTATGGTTTGGCTAAATAGTAGAACTTCTGAAGGACAAACCGGATGCGAGCTACACAAGATATCTTACGATCCAATGGCGAGCAGATAACGGGTTACAATCCCGCCTCGCCTGCTGCTCAGACCTGAGCAGCTCCTCTTCTGCATAGAACGCGTTATTGTGGACATTGTCTTTTCCGGGCTCTTCCACCTTAAGATTCACTTCGATAACCTGAGAAAGAACACGAGTTTGTCCAACAACCAAGAAGGATAGCAGGTGGTTTGGCGAACTGCAGTCATAGATTCGAAAATAACAATAGCAAGTCAACCTGATTCAAGGATTCGCCTGGCCTACAATCAACAGCCATGTCCATTCGGGCAACAAAAAAGTGTTGATGAACTGGTGCATAGAGTCCAGGCGCGATGGTAGTCCCGTATTTTCGAGTTTCTCCAGGTTGCAACGCACCAAGACTGAGAATGCCAGTGAGCTTGACTTCCGCTTCAATTTTCCCGTCCTAAAATAAGAAAGCGAATGAGATTAATGAAGAATGAACAAACAATTTCAGAAGAGCCGAGACAACATGATTAAAAAATGGTCGAAATCAACAGGCAAATCCCCAAAATCATAAAAGAAGCGGCATTTATAGAGCTTCCTTCCCACAACTCGCCTGATAAAAGTGCCAGAAGAATCCATACTCGTAGTTAGCCACCGTACAAATAAAAGACACCGTAAGCCTCCTGGACCTCCTGACTTCTGCCAATCCGGTCCTCCAATCTTGGTGTTTCCATAGAATACCATGGTCTTCTTCATGCAAGCAGACACAGTTTTCAATCGTTTCGACACCGCCCGTGTAATTCGTAAAATGAGCATCAAAGTACTTGACATGGCCCAGACAATCACATCCCTGCATCAAGTAAGCTCAAACGAAAGAGAATCCACCTCCATCACATTTTTCTGCTGCGTAGAAGTTGCAATAAATGAGGACCTGATCACCTAAAAACAGAACACCTTTTTGAGCGAATGTGCATTTTTGCCGAGGCCATCTTCCCCTGCATCAAAAGCATTCTTCCGATAATGTGGGTCGTTAGGGTCTCCATAAGGCACCACCATCTCCACAAAACTTAGCCTGTGGGCTACAGGCCTTCGACCTCGGCTACCGTCAATATATGCCACAGAATATATGACAAGACCCTCTCTCGGTGTAAATCCAATCCGAAAGTTCCACTAACAAAACAAAGGAAGGAAGCCAATTTCAGGAACATCTCGAGACCCACTCGTTAACTTGCTTAGAATATGAAAGCTACAGAAACAAGCAAGCACCTTTTGCCACGAAACAAAATTTCCACTGACTCGAAAGCTCGGACCATCAGGTTGTACAATATGCAGGGGCTTCACATCACTGCGATCCACACCTCCTCGTGTTCCACCAGGAGTGTAATTTCTCAAAGGATCCGCAGGAGGCAAGGGAACCAGTCGGCGGTCTTCAAAGTCGATCACAACCATATTTTGCATATCAACCAGCACGTGAATACCTTCAACCGGGCGAGCATAACCGTTTTCCATCGGACAGTCGCTCTCAGTTCTGCAAAATATAAGCGGTTTTGCAAGTCTACGACTTGGAGCATCGGATTCACTGTGATATCCCACGCACCTGAAAGACAGAAGACTCAAATATTTGATAAATAGCACACAGAGACAAAAGCTTACGATTTCTTTGATCTGAATAGAGAAAATAAGAACAAACCAAGTATCCACCATGACAAGGTCCATATCATCGATACCCCTCCTCTTCATCGCCTCGCTAAATGGCGGAAAGTCCTTGACGATAGCTTCACATTCAGCATACTCCTCGGCGTCCTGGGAGCATCAAGTCGTTCATAAAGCCTAGCACAAATTCGAATCATCCCCCTCAATGGCGCATGTTCATCTTACCATGGGTGGTTGCACATCTGGAATCACTTTTGACGAAATAAATTTTCCCCTGTGGTGCCCCCCTCGCGTCACAGCATGAACCTCCGATAGCTCGACAATCCATACACTGGTCTCATTGGACCTCTTGTTGTAAACCACAAGCCTTGCTTGCCGGGGAGGAAGTTTGCTGGGAATCACAGGTCCCCCTTTAGTTCTCGGAAGCAGTGATGGCTGAAAAGGAGGGAAGAAGTACGCGTCCGCCAATGCAACCACGTGCTTCTCTGGCTCCAGCAGAACCACCTCGACAAAGCGCATGCTATCCCTGACCTGTAAGGGGAAAAGAAACCATGTTCTTCTTTCAAAGGAAGGAAAGGAAAACAGGAACAGACCACACGAGCAAGGGCCGTGAAAGTTACTTCGGGGGTTTTCCCGGCAGCCCGGACGGTCGCAACTGCCACAGAGATCTCGGCAGCTGACAGAGGATCCAGAGGGTGGCTAGTCTGAGGCTTGACCATGACTGTGATTCCTGCAGTTTAGCAAAACTATACCCCCATCACATTCCCATCTCAGAGCAATCAAAGAAACTCCCAAGATCAGACCCTTTGCCCAAGCTCAGACAGCAACCCACAAATCCCGGGCTCCCAATCAATCATCAATAATTGATTCAGTCTAGAAAAAAGACGTCTACAGTCAAAGTACACGGAGAATTCGACCGCTCCGGATAAGACGCCATCCCAATAATCAAATCAAAAACCTAAGCAATAGTTCTCCACAGACAACACCACCAACACACGAAAACGATCGAAATTAAAAAAAAAAATAAAACCAAAACCCACCCACATACTCAACACAAAGAAAGAAGAGACCTTTGTTGCTGGGAGCCTTGGTGGGCGACTCGGGGATGGTCTGCACAAGTCCAGCGGCAGCTGCGGCAGCGGCAGCGGCGGAAGAAGGCTTGGCCCCGGCATCGCTCCAGCTATCGGAGGGAGCAGCAGGAGGAGGAGGAGGCGGTGCCTTTTCCTGGGCTGAGGCCATTGAAGTGGGTCAGAGAGTTGGCAGGAGGCGGCGAGGGAAGGATGAGCAGGGAAGCTTTACTGACGCTCAACAACAACAAGCAAACGTTCCCGGGATGTAATGGTGGGGGAGTGCGATAGGGATCAGAAGAAGAAGAAGAAGAAGAAGAAGAAGAAGTTGCTGGGGGTTGGCTTTGGTTCTGCGATCAATGTGTCTTGTATCGATCTGAGGTAATAAATAAAAGAGCCCCCCAACCTCCATAAAAGTGAACCAAAAAAGACAAGACAACGGCCGACTCTTCTTTGTAAGAATGGATTATCTTTTGTTTATATTGGAAGGTTACGATAAATGCGTGTGCGATAGAGTGTGGTGGACCGCCGTCCGTCACTTCCAAATCCGATTCAACCAATGTATCCTTATGCATATGCTCGTTTAAAACCTTCCATAATACTGCGATTGATTTAATCTGAGTGATCGTTCCCGCGGTCGATTTGCAGGATGTTATTGCCTCGCAGCTCGATGAGCGGCCGCGAGATGCAAAAAAGACAGACATCGCGCGTAGTGAGAAATAGGAAACAAACTGGGTGGAGGGGGTCATCCGAGGGCGGCTAAGCGAAGCAGTGTTGACGACCTTCCTTCAGTCGGGTGATATCGTGGTACGGTTGGTCATGACAAATAAGCGCCCCCTCGCACTTCTCCGCGGTCGAGGAACTCACCCTGGTACTGTGCTTCTGTATCGACGATTTCAAACCCATCGTTTCTCTGTTGCAAACAGCACACTCAAGGTATGTGACCATCACCTGCTATTGCGCGGCATCCTGCTGGTCTATTCCGTGGAGACAGGCTGAACTGGGACATTAGGGGTAAAAGGCACCTGACTGGATAACCAGTTGTTTTCGCAAATTTTCTCAGAGTAATGTTTCACAATGCGGAGAGCGCTTGATGCGGCACAACTGTCCTCTTCATCATGGCTCGAGATGAGACTATAAAAATCGACTCAACAACTTCGACAGAACAGGATTACAGACAACAGCAAAGATTTTCCTGCATTTGCAAGCACATTACTGTGCACAGTAGAAATACAAGTAGCTCCCACAAGTGAATGGTCGAGACCGAGACGTCACGAATGAATACAAGTGTGAACTTACAGAGTCCGGTCGCTAGCTCACTCACTCATCTCTGGAGGATGAGTACAGCTCCAACTAAGCCCAGTCATGCCGTCATCGAGGAAGTCTGCCAGGAAATCTCTAGAAGACGGGAGCTGATTGGTCGTCATATAACTCCTGTTTGCTCCTTATCTTTATACTTGTCAGTCCAAGTTCCAGTATACCTGCATGTCGTAGGGGAGAAACATGGCGATGGATCACCTATTCACATATATGAACAGGGTCATAGAACACACCTGTCACAGCTTGAGCCGATCAAAGGAATGGAAACCATCTCCTCTTGGAATATCTTCAGCTTAGGTGCTTGCAGAATACAATGAAGCTCTTTAGCTTGCTGGTACGTGTCTTCTCAAGCTGCAGATAAAGTGTGATATTATCGGCACGGCAGCCGTTGGCTTCGTACATCATTGCCAGCCATATTGAATCTGAAGCCGGCCTTCATAAGAACTATTAGTTAAACAGGCGTAAACCTGAAAATGGTAAAACCACTGGGGCAATGCATAGATCGTAGGACTGACCTCGCCCGCCAAAGAGAGTTGGCCTAGGGATTATAGCAAGGGCAGCCTCCAAAACCCCGATAGCTCGCCCATACGTCCCTCTGCCATAGGCTTTCTGACGCAACTCGAACACTAACTGAGCAGAAGCTCGGCGCTCCCCCTGCTCTTGAGCAACCTAATTTTGGACAGCGAGACAGCACCGATTTCTCGATAAGAAACAAACCACAACCTCATGCCGTGACTGTAAATCTCATCAAACGACAACCCCGACAAGTGACAAGCAACGGCAATGTCATTCTCGACATTGCAGCCACAAAAATCAGTCTCCTCAGTTTTGAAATTTCATCAGCTCAGGCAGTTAGGCCATAATAAATACAAGCCTCATGCCGGAGTATACCACGGTAAGTACTGAATGCCATCGCGAACCTTCTCAAGCTCCTTCCAAACACGCATCCGCTTCTCCCCTCCGTCACACCGCTACCGCCGTCCTTTTCCTCTTCGGCACGGCTCTGCAGCTCCTAGGCCTTCTTCTCCAGCTCCTTCATCTCCTCAATCTCCTTCACCCTCCTCTCGAGCCCTCCCACTCCTTCCTTCCGCCCCCATTCCCATCCTCCTCACTATCAAAACCATCCCCGCTGGCCTTCCCGCGCAGTGCGACCGCTCTCTCCCTCTGGGCAGGTTCCATCTCGAAGGCCTTGGGGGAAAGATCGCGCTTGAGGCTTTGAAGGAGGACGGGGTCAAGCCGAGTAAGCAACGGAGAGATGCAGGGCTGAGATCGGGGACGTCGGCGGCACGGTCGGATGCCAGGTCGAGGAAGAGGGCGGCGCTGCCCAACACGGCGCCCATGGCGCGGCGACGGCAGGAGGAAGCGAGGAAGCTTCGAGCGGAAGTTCACGGATTCTCCCAAGATATTTTTCGTCGATAATCGAAGAAGGGCTGGGCTCGGATGGGCTTAGCCCATCTCCTTCTTCTTCCCTCTTCCGTTCTTGAAGCGCCCCGACTTTCAGCAAATCTACGGCACAACCCCCCTGTCTTTTCTTCCAGTCCCACGTTTTCTCTTCGTCGTCGTCGTCTTTTTCTTTACTGCTCCTTCACTCAAAGCTCTCCACTTTCCCACCTTGCCTCCGCTGCCGTTACACATTTCACCCCCCCAACCCCACCCGGGCGTTCGCCTTCCTTCTTCGCATTATAAAATGATTCCTTCTCCCCCCGACCCAATCGCTCTCCCTTCCCATCGGCCACTTCATCCCAATGAAGCCCACACAGGCTTGTTCGTTGCGGTTCTTCAGACCGGGGGTTCGCTTGATGTGGTCGCTCGGGTTCGCGCTAGTCGCGCTGTCCCTCTACGCTACCACCAGGCTTCCTCCCCTCGGAGACCCGATCGCCACTGCCGATCGAGGAGCAGCAGCCAAATCTCTTCCCACGATCACTATTTTTGCAGCGCCGGGTCCGTTTGTTGGTCCTTACGGCCAAAGACAGGGTCTTGCTGTCAGGTCTTGGCTCGGCCTTTCCCCGCAGGTCACGGTGGTGTTGTTCAGCAGAGACCATTCCGTGGTGGCCTTTGCACGCGGGCTCAGTTCTCGGGTCGTGGTTGAACCTGAGATCGATTTCTCGTAAGTGATCGCATTGCCCGTGATGGGTTTGATTGCTGAATGGAGATTTTCTTTTCTGAGTTGATTTTCTATGATTAAGTCGATTGCCTTTGTTTGCTTACTTCTATTGATCCTCAAATTACTGGGATAATTGCCCATAGATCGTTTTGGTGAAGGCGGAAATATGAATGATGATAGTCCTTTCTAGCCAATAATAGTCAACTTTTGGTTCGGTTTCCTATTCCAGATTCCTTGGAACTCCTTTCTTTCATTCCATGGTGGCAAGATCGCAGAAGTTTGTCTCGGATATCTCAGTCTTCATGGATGCCGAAACTGTTACTTTGCCTGATTTTCTATCTGCCTTGAATTTTGTCCATGGAGAGAATTTTGCGTGGTTCCTTTTCGCCTCGACGTGCAATGTATCTCATATCCCCTTCCAGCTGGATGCAGAAGGGAAACATTGGCTAAGAGAGAGCGGTAAGAGAGTCGAATTTGAAGAGGTAACGATTGTGAGGAGCCCCTGGTTGTCTAGTATAAGAACATCCCATTAATCAAAGTGTTTTCAACAGATGCAGGAGGTTCTTGGACAGTGCTGTTCGAGAAGTCGCCTTGAGGATAGAATGCTACTCGCTTGGAATAGAATGGATTTGCCATTGCATCATGGTGTTCTTCCACCCTTCTTATATGGGAAGGGAATTCATAATGTCTGGCTCATCAATGAGGTTCTGTCTTCCAAGCTTCGGACTGTGCTGGATGCCAGCTGCTGCGTTTCTGGGTTATACATCGCCAATAATACCCCTAATTTTACGAAGGAACCACCGTTAACTTCAGTTGAATCAGAGATCAATGAAAGGGATTGGGAGAGTATGGGCAATGCCCTTGTCGGAACAGCTTATGGGTCATTAATATTCCATGAAGCTAAGAATTCTCGCCTGTTAAGGCTTTTGAAGTGCAACGGGGCGTTTTTGTTTGTCAATGGGATTGACTACACCACTCATGTTTCAGCTCGTGAAAACATGTTTGGGTTCTTGGAGAAGAAGATCCTGCATATATGGGGGAAGGAAAAAACGATACGCTGTGCTGAGGACTGCATGGCCAGTGGAAATGCATACAGTTGGCCCCGGAAGGATGAGCCGGCTTCCATTAATTTTCCCTTCTCTCTGGAGTCCCTCCTCCCAACACTTGCGGACAATAATAAAACAATTATCCTCGGGGTGGCTGGATACAGTTATAAGGACATGCTGATGAGTTGGGTCTGCCGATTACGAGCCCTCAGGCTCACTAATTTCGTTGTTTGTGCACTTGACCCTGAAACCTATGAATTTTCGTTGCTGCAGGTACTTGCATTATTCATGTTGATCGTTTCTTGATTCTGTTTGTTTTTTCTATCTGACAAACCATTGTTTGCCTTCTCTTGTTAGGGCCTAGCTGTATTTAAAGATGAATCTGCCCCAAATGAAATTAGTTTTGATGACTGCCACTTCGGCACGGAATGCTTCCAGAAAGTGACCAAAGTAAAATCCAGAATAGTCACAAGGATCCTCAAGTTAGGATATAATGTGATGATGAGCGATGTTGACGTGTATTGGTTTCGAAATCCATTGCCATATGTTTCATCATTTGGTCCTGCTGTTCTTGTGGCGCAGTCCGATGAGTATAATGAAACAGGTATGAACTTCAAAACCCTGTGGTTCTAGCATAACCTCTTAATCTGCCTGGGTTGCGGGTGGCCGGTGGCGTCCGCTTTATGTGGATCTAATCCCATTTACAAGCACCAACCCTTGCTAACGCAAAACCTCTGGCAGGACCTATCAACATGCCCAGACGTTTGAACTCCGGCTTCTATTTTGCTCATTCAGATGAATCAACTATTGCTGCTATGGAGAAGATTGTTAAGCATGCGGCTACTTCTGGCCTATCCGAACAGCCAAGCTTCTACGACATATTATGCGGGGAAGGGGGGACCAATAGATTGGGAAATGATGTTTGCACAGAACCGGAGACGAACTTGACCGTTCATTTTTTGGATAGGAACCTCTTCCCAAATGGTGCTTACGCAGGTCTGTGGGATGAAATGGATGTGAAAGAGTCCTGCTTAAAGAAGGGATGCTATATACTCCATAACAACTGGATTAGCGGTAGGCGAAGGAAACTAGAGCGTCAAGTGATGAAAGGCCTTTGGAAATACAATATGGCCACGAGAATGTGCTTGCAGAGTTGGCACAAAGTTGAAATTGTGGGTTGAAATCTAGGACCATTTTGTTGTCGTTATTCTCAGAGCATGTTGCGTCTGGTTGCCGTTATTCTCAGAGCACATTACGCCTTGTCACCATTACCATCAGAACACATTGTGCCTAGTCGCCGTTATTGCAGAGGACATTGCGCCTTGTTTTCGACGGGGCGAGAGAAGGCACGCAAATTCATTCCTCTTTTGGACGTTTCTGTGGTGCGCTTAGAGGATGAGCCCTAGTAATCAACTATCTTTGTCTATATTGAGAGTTTAATACAATGCCGGCCTGAATATATTTGAAGAGGAAAATGAGACCGCAGCTTTTCTGGTGCTGCATGTGATGATCTGTTGAGGAGCTTCTGCAATCAGAAATGCCGATGAGGTGCGTTGATTTGTGGGGTGCAATCTCCAAAAGGGAGTCAGCAAAGAGAAAAGCCATTGGAGGAGGATCCCCGGCTTCTCTGTCACTCTCAATGGATATAAGCTCGCAGTTCAAGGAATTCTCCCTCAATTCTCAATCTGGCAATGCTTCTGTGAAGATCATCCATGCGGGTGGACGAGTAGAACGATATGTGACCCCATTCCCTGCATCGATAATTATGGAGAAGTATCCAGGGAAGTGTGTAGCTCTTCCGGATGTTTTCCGGAGACCTCACGAATGCATACTATCTGCAAACGAGATGTTGCTGCTGGGTCACAAATACTTCCTCCTTCCTTGCTCGACCGCAATAAAGTTGAAACACAAGCACCAAAGGAAGGCAGAACCCAAAGAAGCCATTCAGGACAGAGAAAAACCGCCAGAAAAGAAGCTTGAGGCCGAAGTCAAGGGGGACGTTAAGGCCGTCATGGATGATGGGGATGAGACTGGCGAGGGCGCCACCGTTGCTGCAAAGGACTCGAGGCATTCCCCAAGAAGGAAACCATCGAAGAGGAAACCGTTTGTGCCTCCGATACCGAGGAAGAGGATGCTGCGGCAGTTTGCATGGGAACCAAGCTTATCCTCCGTACAAGAACTCTCCCCTTGAATTCCCCTCGTTAGATTTCATAATCTGCTCTCGGATGCTCCAATCTTCATTGATGTGTGGTGTTTCCCTCGATGCTTGTTTAGAACAAGACGGAAAATCCACCGCAAGAAATTGTACTTTCTATTGTACCTGCGTTTTGGTTCAATACAACATGAAGACTTTTTACGAGATCAGTAAATACGAAGAAGAAACCTTCCGAATGAGGTTGTGTATGCTAATGTCGATTTTTGAGGATGTCTATTTTTTGATCCGTTAATGGTGTTTGATTTGTACATAGATATGCAAATCCTAGCATTTTGCTTAAGAGCTTTGTCAGGACCCAGGTGAAGAAGATGGACACGGCCCAGGGAGCGACGATCTCCTTCACCGATCTCCATCCTCAACTATTTTCATTCCCCTGGCGAACTTTACTCCCATGACTGCTCCCACAAGCGTGACTCACCGAGATGGGTAACCCCAGCTTTGAAGAGAAGAGGACAAAGGAAGCAGCGGCGAGCTCCACTGCGAACCCTCTCGTGGAAGTGAGCTCGGTGATCTTCTTCCCAATCGTTGAGATCACCCTGTAACCCCACATCGAGAGACCAGCCACGATCCCAAATCCTCCCCAAGCGTGGAAGTCTGTTGTGATCACGATCTCCGCCCCAGATGTGCCTACCCCATGGAGGAAGGCAGTGCTGCTGCTAGCAGTCCGATGGCGTTGGACACATTGTTGCCACCGTGAGCAAACGACATGAAACAGGCTGACAGAACTTGCATGTACAAAAACACGCCTTAGACTAGTTCCAGCTGCACGCCTTTAGGTCCAGGTCCTTCTCTAGCCTCCTCAGAGTTCAATGATGCGGACTGGGGTTGCACGAGAAGATGGCCAATCTGTTTCCCGATCATTCAGTTGACAGCGAAGGTGCCTGCGACACCACAGGCCAATGCCTGTAGAAGAGCTGCAGGGAAAGACTGGCTTAGTGGGAAAGCCGCAAAGGTGATGCTGGTTATCCAACAAAAACCGCAACCGTGTACAGTCGGCTACAAAGGTTGCTTGTCCTGGATTTGGCATGCTGTACACGAACCGTGTACAGGTGAGATCACCCATGAGGACATCGCCCTCCTAATGAGCTCCAGAAGACAGCGCAGTTTACGCCACAGATGAGGCCGAATCCGACCATTGACCCGACGATGCAGTGTTGTCGAGGCAGGCCATATGATGCGACCTGACGAGTCATCGTTTCATGACTGAGAAATCGCAGCAGAGACGAGAATCCGAAATCACCTGCAACCAGAACCCGGCAGCGGCCAAAGAAGAAAGTAGCCCTGTGAAGAGAAGACGAGAACTACGTCGGCGATGAGCGTACATGTCGGCAGTTCAAGAGAAAGTTTAATGCCCTTTTAGAAAAAAAAAAGTAAATAAAAATAAGAAATTTAGAGGTGAGGAATTGATGGTGAGAGAGTGATTCCCGTCGGGGGATGCTTATTGGACCGATCCAATATTGGTTTTTGGGCTTTGTAAATTAGGCCCATTGGGCAGGTACCATTTGGGCCATCCTCCTTTGTAGAACAACCCCCGATCGATATCAATCGGGAAAGTTGGCGGAGTTTGTCGTGTTTCGATGGTATTTGCATATTTGTACGAAAATATGGTTAGTTTAAAAAAAAATTACGAAATACGGTCCGAGTTTCGTAAAATGTGCCCCTTAAAATGTAAAAAGGGCGGATTTTTCCTAACACTTAGTAAAAAGGGAGGGGCGTTTAACGGGGGGTTTTGAAAACCCGTTCCATCAAGAGATGCATAAGGGGCGGGTTTAGCCGTTGGTCAAAGTAATTGTGAGACTTGCGGGATGTCTTGGGTTTGAATCATAATGGACTTCCGTACAAGACGATTGAACTAGATGACCTTTATATCTGTTGGCATGACAAAATTCTCGGGCCTAATTATGATGAGCACATAAATTCAGGCCATTTTATGAAGAAAGTTATGCTGACCCATATCAAGTCTACCAAGACAATAACAAGAAGTTTTGGGCCCATTTTACACGAAGCTCATAGGTCCAGAGGTCATTAATAGTGTTTACAAGCCCACCGTTATGTGAGCCCGCTAGGGAAGTACTAAGTCTACGAAGGACCGTCGGGGTCAGAGTCTACGAAGATCAGAAAAGCTCTTGACTCCGAGATTTTCGAAAAAAAAAAGATTACTGGGCCACGTTCCCAAGATTTGAAACGATCGGTGGAGAAAATCTGTGGACACTCCTCCATTTATCTGATTTGATATAAGAAAGAGAAGCTGTTAAGTCTATGCGAGTCCAAACTGATAGACGATGTGGATAAAAGCCATGTCTACCGGGATCAATTTGTCACCGAAATTTTTGAAAGTCGACCACGACCTGGGAAAATACTTTGAGAACGCGTCAAATATCCCAGGCATACTAAGATTTAATATAAAAGGGAAAAGATCCTCCTTAGTCAGATACAACAATCAAACCAAGACATACTTTGCATTGATCATCAATCCTTTAGTTTTAGTTAATAGGCGTCCAGACCCCGACCTGGGTGAACTCGCAAGGGTTCTTGGTCTTCACTTTCACCATCAGATTGAGCAACCGTAGCTCTGATAGCCAATATCCGCCTTCACTCCATCGTCTTGGTGAGCAACCTCAGCCTCAACATCAAACCTCCGCCATCACTCCACCACCAAGCATCCAGATCCACCACTGCCTTCTACCACAATCCACCCATCACCTCTCCGGTAGCCAAATTTCACCATTCCAGTTCGCAAGTCTATAGCGCCATCAGCAAATCTACGGCGTCACCACTAACCGCTCCATCATCTTTATTATTTTTCATAACTGTAAGCTTTTGATTCGTTTGTAATACATTATTTAAACATCGTTGATTAATATATTTCATCTATTTTTAATTACTGGGATTAAATCCGAACTCTTATAAATATAAGTGTTGAATATTTTCAAGGTAACCCGTTTCCGACGGGAACAATATGCTAAAAGTCTCCGTCGGCAAAGTTCAAATAGAAGAGGAAATAAGAAGAAGAAGCTTCCATCTCCCACCACCTTCGGTTCGGCTTCCATTACAATTCTCCTCCTCTTACGTCGTTGATCGGCTATGGTCGTCGGACGGCCTCCTCCTTCCCCGGAATCTGCTGCCACCGTCAAGTTCCTCTGCAGCTACGGCAGAAGGATCTTCCCCCGCCACCCCGATTGCCGCCTCCGTTACGTCGGCCGGGAAACCCGCCTCCTTTCCGTCCCCCGCTCCCTCCAATTCTCTGGTCTGTCCCCACCTCCCTGCCCCTCCGTTTCTTGCGCGCTTATGGCTTTCGTTGGTTTTGTGGTTTGGGCGAATGATTCTTTCAAGTGTGTGAAGATTTCTTGATTTTGAGGCGTCACTGGGGAGCTCAATTTTGGGAAATGCTTTGTTTGCAATTGCAACAGAATTGCTCCTCAAGATGGGCGAACTTTGCGGCACGGCTGTGTCCCTCCGCTGCCAGTTGCCGGCCGAGGACTTAGATGCCCTCGTTTCCATTACCTGCGACGGGGATCTCGCTAACCTCATAGCGGAGTACGACCGTGCGGCTGTCCCTAAGATTCGAGCCTTCCTTTCCTTGCCCAAATTAACTCCACCGTCATCGCTTGCTTCGTCCTCGTCATCAGGCGGGGGCAATGTTGACTCCTTGCAGTCCCACGTGTTTAGCAATCCTGCAGTCGCTGAACAGTGTCTCCACCAGTTCATGGCTGGCAGGCCAAAACCGCCAATCACGCCTCCTGGCCCCAGCTCAGGAAAGGCAGCTTGGAAGACACCTAATCACCAGCTTCATGTTTATAGTAATTATTTCCATGGAAACCCTGGAAATGTTTGCATCATTCGCCATGGGAATCCCTCGCAATAACCTTTGGGAATGTGGGGCAGATTCTGCTTTGACCGATGCCTTATCTCGGATTCTATTTCTATCACCGTGCTTTGAACATAGAGCAAAGCAACCTATTGATATGTTATGTAATCACATGGACTGTAAAGCCGGGAATTATCCTCTTTTGTTATCTGTTCCATTGAACGAATGCCAGTCCACTCCCATTTTGGATTAGAGTTGGTGGTGTAAATTTGTGCATCCATTCTGGATCAAGTGTCCACTTTTTCATAAATCATATGCAGCTTCTACTCCAGAATTCATCTAATTGATGTTGATATTCGGTGCTTGTTTGCACACAGTTATTCCCCTCACACATGTTGTGATTCCATGTCTTTGTTTTCTCTTGTGTAGTCTTTTGTTGATTTTTAATACATGGTAGTCTTGTGGTCTGTGTTTATTCCCGTCATAATGTTGGTTTTCAGTGGGCTTTTCTCTCTTTTTTTTTTCTTTCTGTTTTTTTATTTTCGTTCTCTGTTTGTTTTGTAGGTTAAGAACGGCGAGGAAGTCTGAGCAGAGAGTGCAGTGCTCCTGGGAATTATTCAGGTAAGAGTTGTTATGACCATGGCATTGAACCTTCAACAGATATTTGGTTGATAAACACTTCACCTTATTCATCATATTTCATGACATGCACTTTTTGGATGCCGTGAATTTCCCGTTTATATTGCTCGTTCCTTTTCCATTCCAATTAGGAAATGTGCATTACGTCATTGGCAAAAACTCCCAAGGGGTTGCTTTAAGAAATCCGGTCGTTGTTTCTTCCGGATGAACAATGGTTTCTACAAGTTATTGGCATTAGATGGGTGACTCTCTGAGATACATTACGTTGGCTGTGAGAGTTTTGAATCTGTTAAAGACTGCTAACTGTTTATTGAATCTAATTCCATGGCTCAGAAAAGCCTGCTACAGGATTCCTTGTTTATTCTTTTTCTTTTCTTCTCTTTTTCCCTCTGGTCAAGAACTACCATTGAGTGGTCCATGATATGTCTTCCTCTAGTTTGCTCGCCCTGAAACAACAGGAGTTGTTGCCTATGCCAGGTCTTCTCCGGATGGATGGATGGATGGATCTCTCCGCTGCTAAAGGCCAAAGGAATGGGGTTCGGGGAGTAAGAAGCTCTGAGCCGAAGTGGGCATTGTCCCAGTTCATGGAAATCAATGGCAATTCAACCCGGGGGACCGTTGGCATTAATTGGAGATGGCGATGGAGATGGAGAGTTAGCAAAGATTCCCTGTTGCTTGCCACGCCAACCGGCTTCCTGGTTCACGAATAACTCCAATTCAAGCGGACCAGACAGGGAAAGCGCCAAGCTCACGCACCACTCCTACTCTCCTAATATAATAAGATTTTTTTTTTTTTGGGGGGGGGGGGGGGGGGGTGGGGGAGTTTAGGAGATTGGGTGACCCCACAAGCACATGATCTTGCTCTTTGGTGGATAAAAGGAAAAAAAAAGAGAAAGAGGGATGGGGAGTGGCGTGGGAGTCAGTCCGAAGTTGGGCCTCTGTCCAAAAAGTGGCCCCCAATGTTGAGTACCATATCAATCCTCAGTGCCAAGATTTAGAGAGAGAGATCACTTAAAACTGAGAAAATTTGGATAACTCAGTCGGTTAATGCTGCTAGTTAATGTCGTAATTGAATGCTTTCCTATATTAAGTGTATCACCTCTATGCTGAACATACATCCAATTAAGAATTTTTAAACAAGTTTGCCTTTCTGTCCGTTGGCTTTGTGAATTCTAATTGTGCCTCAGTTAAGAGTGTCGTTTAGGTGGTAGCGTCGAGTTATCCGAGAACTGTATCAATTCGAGTTGTCCATTGCCCTCGTTTTATTCTCGGTCGGTCCATTGATTGTTAGAACCCATCCCTACTTCTTTGCTGTCGGACGGGGCTAATCTGGTCATCGTTAACCCGCTAATTAGTATTAAGACCAGGTAGCGGTATAGCATTAGAAAATCCCGATGTTGGTAGTTATAATTTGCATGTCCTCTTCTTTTGGGATCAACTAATGTTCTTCTTTCTTTTTTTTTTTAATGAAAGTCTCTTATTCTATACATTTTGTTTTTTATTTAAACATTATTATTATGAGAGCAAGTCCAAGATCGGATTGGGACACAACTTATTTTAGTTAAAAGCCTCGGACTACATGACCTAAATCTATGGGGGTGTAATAATAAAACAACATCGATCTCCGACTTGACTTTTTGTGAAGACCATCATCATGATAGTTCAAAATGAATCAACCCAAAGAGCAAACAAAGTCGGTCCTAATTTGAGACTTCTTTGAAAAGAAAAAAAAAAAAAAGAGAAAGACGAACGTAATCCAATTACACTGTCAGGGGGGGAAGATAATACAATTAAATCAAAAGTACTAAAAACGAAGTACTACTTCATGAGTCAAATACAGAGGGAACTTCGAAACATTTAAAATAGCAAATACAGGAGGATCTCTCTTTTGATGACCCCCCCCCCCTCTCAAAAAGAAAAGGAGAATACTAGAGGCCCCTCCTGAGGTGCCTCGACGATCCAAGAACAGAATCAACGAGGTAGAGAAAGCAGACCAGGTAATCGGTAACAAGCCAACGATGCACGGCCAAAAACTCCTCTGTACGGCCCATATGGAACCGCCTCAGTTTACCATGTATCTCTCGATCTTGACCTGGCCAGTAGTAACAGTAAACAATCAAAACAGGTAGCTACAGCATCCTAATTGCGGCTGAGATCACAGGTAGAATCAAAAGACAAATTAAACCCATGTTGAGATATCATGCATAAATTCATGCCCAATTCTAGAAGAGAATGGCCCCGTTAAACTTGATGCACTCCTAAGACTCCCACGAAAAAACTACCATTATCGAAAAAGGACGACCTGTTTCAGTTTCTACCAATGGATTGTGTGATTCCGGCCATAAAAGAAACTAAGATGGTATGGGTAGCGAATGTCCTTGCCTGTCAAAATCTCGGCTGCCAGAAAATTCTCTATCCCTAGTGCCCTGGAATCCTCTTCTCTCATTCCCTGTCCTTGCCCAGGCATCTCCGGACCCACGAGACAGTGGACGATCATAGCAGTCCATGCTACGGGAGTCACCTATGGATCCAGACCTTGAAGAAGGCCTATCAGAGAAGCTACCCACCCTTCCAGACATAGAACCAGGTCGGTTGATGCCCTTTTGGCCAACTCGGGCTTTATCATCCAAATCACGAGTCAACGCTTCCAGATCTCTCTCCTTCACAGCAAGTACAGTGCCTGTGTCAGTACCATTCCCAGAAGATTCCTTGCCATCTTTCAGGGTAACCTGCCTCTCCAGTTCTTTCCTTAAGTTCTCTATTTCCTCCTTTAGCAGCTTCTCCTCCTCGGACAAAGGCCTGAAAACTAGTTTCTATTAGATGCATAAGATGTCCAATTCTAAACGAGAAAAATACTAATTGGTTTTGATAGAGACAATAACAAAAAAATAGGATTGTTCAAGAAACAGAATTCCCTTTTTAAAATAATTATACAACAACGAAGGGGTAAGAGTAACAAACTCGTCAATTATACAAACACGAAATACTCTTCTATCAATTTAGCAACACCTTCTCTATCATATTCCCTCACACAATTAAACATATTTCTGTGGTTCTAGATAGGCTTGAAATTGCCAAATGATATTATATTTTTGAAACCCATAAGCCAAAATCAAGTGCCAAGTGGCAAGGGGGAGTTCACAACCTATGTTACTGTCAATATGCTACTCCACGACGAACTTCATCAGCACTAGATATCATTCATGCACAGAGAACTCTTTCAACGGATATTCATTCTTGCGTGCCAAAAAGTCCTCCCAAACAACATATACGGTTTTTTCATTACCAAAACGACCTTGGGGAACGTCTAAGAAAACATAACCATCAAAGTCATCAAAGCCATTCTACCAAATATTCGTCTATTTCTTCAAAGTGGTGTAAGCAAAAGATTCTCGCTAAGTGCATGGGAACCCCGAGTGATAAAAGACTATTAGCTTGCATTCACAATTTCCATCCTGAAAATGAGAACCCCAAGAAATATTGGCATATGGCGTGTCAAACAACGATGACCAAATAATGAGTTCGTCGATTATTGGAGAGTTATTCAATCTAAAAGACCAAAATACCAACTTCCTCTGTGGAACCTAAAGGAATTTTGTCATTGCACATCAAATTTATGTTTCTCCAATCTAATTCCAGATGCTGGAGGCATTACTACAACCGGAATTGGCTAAGTATTTCCAGACTCAAGTGATGGCATTTATTGACAGTCTACCAGTAGACACTTACACAGGCATACAAAGGTGAAAAACAAAATCCACGAAAACTGACCAACAGCAAGTACATCACAAGGTACCTATTACAGAAAAGATAAACCGCAGCTACTAGCAATGGTATAAAGCAACCATCCAGCACCCTAGTCAGGTAAGCACTTGGCATAGCAATTTGAAAAAGCAAAACAACATCTGAAACAGAAAACAAGCCCACAAAACTTGATCCGGCAAACCAGATAAAAAAAAAAATTAAAAGAAATATTCACAAAAAAGATAACAAATATGCCATATATAGAGAGCTCAAACAATATGAAACAAATTGGAAATCAAAGAAGCAAGACCTATCTGCATGTCGCTCCAGCTCAGAATCAACCTTACGCCAATCCAATCCCTTCTCCTCCAACAAAACCTTCCTTGGCTTGGCATCCCCAAATGGATTTATCTTGGGCCGTGGCTTAACCCCACCCTCATCAACCTGACTCTCAGACCTATTGGACTGCGCACTCGAGGGCCGACTACCGCCAGAAGTGACTCCTACACTCCTTTTGGCATCAATCTCCAAATCTACCTTCTTGTAGTCCAACCCCTTCTCAGCCAGCACTTCTTCCCTTGGCCTCGCTGTCCCAAATGGGCTGGCCCTATTGGATTTTTCCCCTCCGTTCAAATTCTCGACAGTATTCCCACTGACATTGCGGCTCGGCGGATCTAGGACCAGTCTCGGCCGTTCGCTCCTTCCTCCGCCATCTCCAAACCCTCCCCCACCCCTAGTCCATCTATCAGAATCCATCCCCTGATCTCGAGAATCACGGAACCCCGAGCCGAAACCAGAGGAGGACCGGGAGTAGCCAGGGGCAGACATAGGAGGAGCTTGGGCTCTCTTCCCCATCGCCCAATTGTCCACATCATCGGACCTCGACCCCACTCCTCCGAGAGACTCATATCTCGCATTACCACCACCCGGCCGAGATGGAGTGTTGTTAAAGGAAGCCATGGGCTTCTTGGTGGCAGCCCAGTTATCAGCCTCGTCCGCCCGTGAGGGCTCGAAATCCGAAACCCTAGACGGCGGGGGGCCACGGTGATCATCATCGAAACCGCCCCTGCGTCCTCCCCCATCATACCTCGAGGGACCATTCGAGCGGTCGCCGTAGGAAGAGAACCCACCGCCAAGTCGGCCGCCAAAGTTGCGGCGGTCATCTTCCTCGTAAGGGGACCTCTCCTTGGGGCCGGTAGGTAGGCGGAGGCGCTCGTCATGGGTGAGGCTTCCGTAGGATCCCGGGGCGGCGGCCGCCACGGAGGAGTTGAATTCGCTGAGGGTCATCTTCTTCTTCTTCGGCTTGGCGGCGATGGATTCCTTGAGGCTGGGGAAGTTGTTAGGCTCCGGGTTGGAAGTGGCGGCCGCGCGCTCCTCCTCCTCGGCGCGCTCGGCCTCGGCGGCCCACGCGCCGATGTTTCCCCAGGGCTTAGACATCTCGACAAGATCTGGATTCGGACAAAGCGGTTGGTTGGTGGTAACCTAATCCCTGCAAATCCCTAATCGGGTGTGGGCGTCTGGTCGGAATCGATTGCATGCACCGGGCAAGAAGGGAGAGGAATTCGTTCTGAGTCTGGCGAATTGCGTGAGGAAGACGAGATTAATAAAAAAAAGTGTTTGGAACAATATCACGAATATTGAAAACTTTAACTTATATTAATAGACACATAAATACAGATAATTCCTGTATCTTAATCGTTACATTAGAAGATAAAATCTTTGGCTTTTTATTGTCAAATCTCGAAATTTCGAATAATTCGGTTTAAGAGATCTGTTAATCTCGATTATTCTGTGCAACAGCGGTACATGATATACTTGTTCATGGCGCGGCCACACTCGGCACAGACCACCGTCTCGGGGATGTTTCCAGCTGCGCTCGGCAGTATCAGACTGTTACAGTGGTGGCTGCTACGGATATCATGGAGGTGGTCATCCAGCGCGGCTACGAATCCTATCTTGCTAACCTGGCCCTTCCAGCTGTCGTACTCCGTTAGCCCCTTCAACATCACGTCGCCTTTGGATTTAGCGGCCTCCTCGCCTCCCGCGGTGATGACGCCCCATCCCTTCTCGGTGCCGTCAAAGGTCAGCATCGTCATGACTTCCTGCATGATCGGGTCGTTGTCGACCGTCTTCCCGAGCTGAACTTTCGAGTGCCACATGCTCTCGAGCCTCACCCAGAAGAACCAGATCAGGGTGATATCGGGGAGGGTGTGGCTCAGCTTTTCCGCAGCAATCACGTCATTGTTCCTCCGGACCTTCTCCTTGGGATTGCTTCTCCCCAGGTAAAGCATCTCGAGGGAGATGCCGGCGGTTTGAGCGACTGCCGCTGCCGTCTTCGTGAATCTGCGGATCCAGTCCATGTCCTCACCTCCGTACAAACAGATGTACTTGCCCTCCGCCATCTGTTTTTGCAATAAAATGTCAAAGCTGCCGAATGCAGAAAGCTAGGGAAGCGACAGTAGCGGGAGAGTTACTGACCCAGGTGAACAGCAGTGGCTCGATTGAATCAGCGAGCAGCTCGATCCTCCAGGTCTCTTCCTTCCAGAGGGCTTCTTCCCTTGTCCTCGTGAAGGGATGCGCCAGGCTCCCCCATATCCATATCATGTGGATCGCATTTGGGTTCACCACTTTCCCTTGTGGATCCGAAACGACCAGCATCACCTTCTTGTCGAACTGCCACACCTCCTTTATGTACTTGATCACTGCGGGATCTATCAGCGAGGGATGCAGAACAGAGAACCAAGGCATCATCGACTGCTGGCTCTCGAACTGCCTTTGCCTCTCCTCATTCCAAGGGATTGACCTGTCGGTCATCGGCAGCCAAACTATCTCATACTGGCTGTCTGTCATTGCAGGAGCTTCTTTTGCCTCTGCAAACATTTGCTCGAGGATGAACAGTTCATCGCTCGGTGAATCTGCATCGGAGATCAATAGCACCACGTACTTCTTCCTCAACATGTCCAAGCCGACCTGTTCAGTTCACTCAGAGCCTTGGAGAAAGCCGGTTTCAAGGCTCAAAAATGTATTGGCAATCAGGATGATTTACCCTTTTCTTTGTGGTGCCCTCGATGAGCGGAAGCCGGTCATCCTTGGTGTATATCAAAGCCTGAAGAACCCTCGTGTTGTCGACCTGGGGACTCTCAAGAAGTCGAACTAGCTTGCTGTATGCTTCTGTGTTCCTCTTCTCATCTGCGTTGTGTCATAACGTATGAAAACTCTCGAGAACAGAGAGGAAAAGCCCATGGCACGATGATCAGATGGCGTCACGCTCACTCATTATCTGGTAGCATATTCCGAGTTGCTTCCTCAGGTGATTGTGGATGCTGCCAATTTTGTGCACCAGGCTCGACAACTCCCATGCTTCCGCAGCGAAGGCCGTTTGCCTGGACGAACCATAATCCCATATCATGTTCGTTTCAAAACATCTAATCATAGTGATGGTTCATTTCACATACTCTGGATCTCTGCCAATGAGGCTGTTGATCTGTGATACGCAGGCGATTATGCTTCGGACAATCCAGTAAGCAGCCGCGGGGATGTGGGGGATTGCCATTAAGAGTTCCGGCGCATCACGACTGATGTACTGAGGCGGAAGCTCTTTAAACTCGATCATGCATTTCGTCAATTCCATCATCGCATTGATCAGACTGGTTAGAGCATCGAACTTCGATTGAAGATAATCGTCACGTTCCAATATCCGCGGGAGCTGCTTGAGGAGGGCTACGTCTCTGGCGAGTGAATTGGAGGGATAGAGCTGGGCCACCAGCCAGAACTCTCCATAGTTAACAGCAAAGGCTGCCAAAGCGACGACCGCTTTCGCTTCCCATGAGTAATTTGCCAGCAAGTCGAATATGCTCAAGGCTGTCGCATGAGCATCTCCACCCGCAACACTCTTGCAAGAAATCTGCCGATGCCGTATTTGAAAAACACTAACTCAGGGATTTCTTAATTGTTTCTTTTTCCGATACTTAACACGATTGGAGAAGCAGAGGCATTCACCGACCTTGCAGGAAGTCCTGTTGATGGTGTATGACAACATGTCCAGCTCGTCTTGTAAGTTTCTGTCAAGTAAGTTGTCTACCCGGTGGGGAGGACCCTGCATATTCGTTAGGATTAGCCTTCGAGTGATCGGATAACAATCAACAGGAAGACAAGGACAGAAAGTTCACTCCTACAAGAGACGAGCCGGCAATTGCAGGCCTGGCCCAATGGAAGATTTCCTGAATGAGCCAGAGCACAAACTTCACGTCGACCTCACAGCTATCGGGAGAGTGCGTAGACTGTATCTGCTTGAGCATCAAACTGTCCTCAGTGGTCAAAAACAGGACCCGATCCCGTTGGTGCTGCGTCTGTGGAGTTGCAGATGCAAGGGCCATAATGAAATCTGTGTCGAGCACTGTTTCGAAGCCAGTTGTTGTTGGCGAATCTTTCTCAGCAGGATATGTAGAGTCCCAACCTCGAGTGCGAGAACAAAGATGGATACGCACGGCTACCTTGCTTCCGCCAAGGTTTAGGAAAGCATCATTCCGACAAGATTGGCATTGTTGAAACTCCTGTAGGTCCTCAGGAAGACTTATCACTTTTCGACTTTATTCCTGGTAAAAATTGACAAGTCAATGACATTACTTTGGATGAAATCTTTTGTTGTTTGATCCTTTTGAAGTTCGAACCAGATTGATTCGCAACGGGAAAGATTCCTCTTTATCATCCATTTTCTTCGTTCTCGTTCATGAAACTCGAATCATCTGAACCGACCTCTTTACTTCGCTTATAGTTTAGAGGCTGACTTTGTGTTTCTTGCTCGAACGGCTGTTGGGGAGGTCGCGTTTACTTAACTGTCAGTGAAATCTAACTAAAATGGTTCGGCATTGCTGTTATTCGTTCGTCCACTATTGTAACGCACCGGCCTTATATGCAGATTCGTTACGCGAAACGGCAAAAATCACCTGCAATTTTCTGGCTATGCAATGATCGGATCGAGGAATGTTGCGTCTCATAAACACAATATGTACGCATCGGGATGACTTGCCCTTTAACAAGCGACAGAGGCCAAGATTATTTCATTGATAGACCACGTAGCTCTTGCAAGGGTGCTCACAGTTCGCACATCGACGGAATCCCTTGTTTGATCCCTGTCCTTGCTCGTAAGGTATTATAATCATCGACTGTTCACATGGTGCATCGACAGTAGGTGTCACGAGGGCTGTTCTGATAGCATTCAACAGTCCCCACTCCCTGACATTCTTTCCCCACTCCGGAAAGAGATTTAAGCAGTTCGTCATCTCGTCGCCCTGGAGTCGTAATGTGTCTGCGGACGAGCCGACACTGAAAATAGCCCAGTGATTATCGTCAAAATCCAGGAGAGCTGACAGTTCTTGTAAGATATGGTCGTCAGCTGCTGTTTTCCCGAGTCTCAGTCTTGATCTCCTCATACTCTCCAAGCGGAGCCAGAAAAAGCGAATTTGCATAGGTGACAGAGGCATTCCCAGAGACTGTGGTTGTATTAGGCTTGTCTTACCAACGTACACAAAATCAAGTTGTATGCCATTGCTTATAATTTCCATCTTCGTGCTGAGCCAATGAATCCATTCCGGGTCAGTGCTTCCGTAAATGCAGATGTTTTTACCTTCTTCGAACTGAGTTCAACATTATGCGATCAGAATAGTTTAGGAAACGGTGAACATTTTCCAAAGTGGAATCAGATAGCGACATACCGATTCCGAGATCGACATATTGAGCGAGCTGAAAATTAGCGGCAGGCCCCATTCTTCGCATTGCCAGAGATCTTCCTCTCTCGAAACTGAGAAAGGATACGCCTCAACGCCCCAAATCAGAACCATGTCGATGTTGTTTAGGTTCGTCACGGCCCCATTTGTGTCGATGGTCACCCCGACAGTCTCCCCTTGGTATCGCCATGTTTTTCTTACGAAACGGGATATAGCTGGACTCAATGAAGCAGGATTCCGTATGGAGTACCCGGGAAATTGGCCGGACAAGAATTCAAACCTCCATTCATCTTCATCAGTCCAGAGGTCGGACCTCAACATCGGCAGCCACACGATAGCATAACATTCTTCGATGTCCTTGCTCCGAGGATTGGTCTGGTGAGCTAGTAAGAGCCATTCTTCCGGTGTGATTGACCCCAGATCCGAAATCACAAGAACAATAACCTTGTGTTGAAGTTCCGAGATTCCTATCTGCCATCGTTGGCCAAATGAAAATCACATTAACTGCACACTAAAACTATATTCAACAGTACTACCAAAAAAAAAAAATTATATTCAACAGAAGCGACGTACCTTCGCTGGGGGATGGATTTGCTTCAGCGGAAAACCATCCCTCGATCGAAATAAAATGCCAAGGACTTCCTGATTGTCGAGCTGACTCTCCATGGAAAGACTTACCAGTCTGTTTTCTATCTTCTCCTCTGAAAGAATTCAAGGGCGAGACACTTTCAGCGCTCTGGATCGTGCTAGGAATACATCGCTAACACGCATGTGGATGACAGAAATTTCACCTATTTGCTGCTGGAGTTTGTCTAGCAGAATCCTAAGGCGACTGTGCACATTGCCTAGTCTACAAACCAAGCTCGCGAGCTCCCATGTAGCAGTTGCCATCAAACATCCATTCCTGAAGGCATAGCAATTCAAATATTAGGTCGGTATAATGTATAGATGTGTTCAGTAGCTAGCAATGTGGAAAAGACGTACTGTTCTTCCGATGTAGCGGTCATCAAATCCAAGATATGAGATGAGCTCGTTAATGAGCCCTGAGCAATCCAAAATGCTGCCACGTAGACGACAGATTCGATAGCATCTACTGCCTCTTTGTTCGGTCCAAACTCTTTGACTGGAAGGCTCGCGCACTTAATGATCGATGCTGTGATGCAAAACATCTCTTTTATCGCAAGAGTTAGAACTTTAAGCCACGACTTTGATGCCCTAAAGTCCCGGCGCAGATGCTTCAGTATTGAAAGCGACTTTGCCAGGGGGTTTTGTAAGCCGAGCTGTGTCGATAGGCAACACCTACCGTAGCTATTCGCAAAAGCTGCGAGTATCAACACCACTTTCGTGTCCCATTTGTAACTGCTTAACCAGTCGAACAATTCCAATGCACAAGCCTGTAGATCCCTTCCATCGGATGACCGGCACATCATCTGCAGTCTCCAAAACCGGGTGAGCTGAACTGGTATTTGTGGTTATACCCCGGCAAGTAAATACTAAATCAATGAAGTGGTACCACACCTTCCACGAAATCATGTCTACGACCCATCCTATTGGTTCGTCTGATTCGAAAGACTCGATTCGGCGATTGAGGTTCCCTGTTTCAATGTCGAACTACAAATCAGAGAGATTAGGCTACAACACGTGAAATGCCGCTCGAAGCGATTCACAATGCACTCAATCCTAATCCTCAATGTCGCTACCTGAAGCTCCGAAGTGGCGGCGCAGCGAATAATGCGCTTCACGACACGAAGAAGTCGCTCCGAATCGACGTAGTGAACATCTGGGCCATGGGAAAGCACGAGCATTCTGATAAGGTATCTTTCCTCCAATTCCTGAGCTGAGATCTCTCGACGCGAGTTCATCACAACAGCTAAAATACCCAGAAAAACACGAATACCAAGCCAAACTTCACTGGTTGCCAATTCCCTTTAAAACACAGATATGCTTCCCAGTCGCGCTTCTCGACAGCCTTCATGGTCAAACAACCGTAACAACCTTCTCACTCAAGCTAGAGTTAGGCCCATGCTTTTGATCACGATGGTCACCATATATATCTTGTGCCATGTCACTCATATCTCGGCATTGATTCCCGCAGCCTGCTTTGCATCGGAAGACTTTCGCCTTTTTCCCCTTTTCGGAAAGACAATGAGAATCTCCCGGAGGAGCTCCAGGAATAGGAGAATCGGAACTTTACTTGGCCCTGAAGCGACTTAATCTTGTACTCGCTTTGGCTTTCACCCTTCGTTCCATCGCTCTTATTAAATTTTATGTCGAGAAAAAGTCAAATAGTCTCACTTGAATTTCACATTTATAAACTCCGCAGGGGATTGAGGTTCCACCTCAATCTACGCCTGCTAGGATTACACTACATGTACAGCTAAGATCTATCTAAATTTTCCATGCATATCTTGATTCTTCTATAGCTTTTTTTTTTTTATCATTCCACCTTTTTCTAAAACTTTCTAGAAGTCAAGAATATCCGAGAGTGGTAGTTGAATCTTAACATTTTATCCCATTACGAAAATATAGTGAAAAACATACACAGGCATTATGAAATATTTCTGCATATCAATTGAGTGTCTGTTTGTATGATTTGACTAATTTTTTAGGAGGGGGAGGAGGTTTTCTCTGTGGTTTTCTTCTAATTTTTATCCAGGGGTTTCCAAACAGGGCCTTAATCTCTCCATTCATTATTATTCATTCCCTGGTTTGATGGGCCGAGTCCAATTACGGTAAAAAATGACTTCATCGCCATCATGCCCTGCCCATTCCAGCGGGAAAAAAAAGGTGACGGAGAACTCCCCCCCCCTGTCGATTTCCGATTAATCATACTACAACTTGCATAAAGGAGTCCTAATTAATTAATCATATCATACATTTTTATTATTTCTTTTTGATTTATCCTAAGGTTTAAAAATATTTACTACTCTCATACCATGGTTAAATTTGGTTAAATTAAATCTATGGAAGGTATAAAAGTGAAATTATATATTGATTAATAAAGTCTTGTTCGAGTACTCATTCGTTTTCTTATCGATTTTAAGGAAAATATTATTAGTCTTTTTTACTAGTATTTCTTGGCTGAGTTTCATATGCTTCTGGATGAAGGCAGTAAATGAAATAGCAAGGGTTTACAGGAGGCAAACCTCCCATGATAATTCATATTCCCCGGAGAAGGAAAAGGGACGACGACAAACAAGACAACCAACGAATCATCCATCCAGCCCATATGGTGTTGTTTCGGAATCAAACAGATGGGGAGACGTTCGGCGGATGAACTGGCGGTACCCTTGTTTATTACTACTACGCGCGAATCCATCTTACAGATGCTTCGTTTTCTTATGTTTTATATGAACATATGATCCGGGGTTTATGGATCGCAAAATCTAACTACTACCCCAGTGGTTGGCAAAATAACAAGGGCGCTGTCGTTGAAATACTTTAGTAAGAAAGTGCAGAGATTGATCGTTCATGTGGTGGGTGGTTGCTGTTCTTAATTATTTAGCTAATTCGGAAAGGGCAAGAAGCGCCTCAGATAAATATTACTTTCAGATCTGGACTACCCAGAAATGGGGACTCGATTTTGTCCTCAATCTCATGTGTTGCTATATTACAATTCCAGTTTTATATTCTCCATTCCTGGATCAAAGACAATTGTGTTTATGTATAATGATATGCATTGTTTATGAGAGGTTTTAGGAGGTTGAATTTTGGAAGAAACAGTAGAAAGAAAACAGGAGAACAACGTTGTTCATTGACGACGGGCACACAGACAAGACACGGTTAACATACGACATGACTCTGAACTTAGAAAGATAGAAAGAAAACATGAACAGCGCTTTTTTCTTCATTCATTCAGCCGATTAGACAAAAAGTGTCAAAGGCCGAGGTAGACGGCAGTCAATGGCCTGAAGATATGTCCAGCTTCCCTCTCCACGATATTCATCTGCTCCTCGAACAGGTGCATGTACACGATCCAATCGCCATTCCCGATAGGGCTCGGCATCGGCATCACGTATCCTGCCGACCCTCCCCATGGGAAATGGTATGACCCCATGGCTGGCTTCCCCCACCCGAAGTCCACCTCAAACACGGGGAACCTCTGCCCCGACGAGACCACGAATGCTGGACCGTCGTCGTTGCCCCTGCAGTATATTTTCGCCAAGGCGGGCTCTGGACGGTGCGCCTCCACCCAGTCTATCAGCCCCAGGAAGTGCTCCTTTGTTACTGCCACTTCTAGGAACCCATGGATTGTTTCTGCAACAGCGCTAAGGGGATTGTCCAACACGTCGGCGGCGACCATTTCCCCGAAAGGGATTGAGAGGACATTCCCGCAGTAGGTTTTCATGTTATTTCCCATCCTGGTCCGACCATCAACAACAATGCCCATTTTCGTGATCTGGTCACGGTTTTTCGCTGACCGGGCTATAGTCTTCCAGATGAATGCGCTGATTGACTCGAGCTTCGTCCTAGTGCTCTTGATAGAGCTACTAGCATCACGTTGAAGACCATCAAGGTTCTTGGCTGTTATGTAGAATATGCGACTGATGAGATTGTCGACATGTCCCTCCTTTTGTTCAACTTCAGACGGAGGTCGAAGTGATGAGATCGGGACATACATTTCATCAAGTGATGGGTCGGTGAAGCCGGGGTTCCTGGCTTGGATCAAAGAGCGGCAGAAAGATGGCTTTAATGAAGTATCGGCAGACCGGGCCATCTCTGCCCACGCTGTTAGGAACATGTTGGCAGAATACGCGTCCATCACGCGATGGTCGAATATACATGCCACGACTATCCCGCCGCACATCAGCTCCGTAGCCTGTCCCATCATCCACATATATTTAACCCCACCTTGCTGATTTTTAATGTGATAGTTCGTTCTTAAACTGAATTATATTGTTACCTGGATAGCAGCTACGCCTCGTTTCTTTTCAGGCATTAACTTCCCCTGGACAGTTTCATCAGGCTGATGCAGGTCGAGGACGCGGAGAGACAAGTCCCCAAATGCCTCGACGAAGTCCAACCCGCCATTGTTGCACAGGAGCTCGGGCTCGCCGGCCGAGTTTGCCACCACCTGACCAGCTAAAGGGTAGTAGTCGACGAGTGCTTGGGACAGGGACACCTTGAGGGTGCTGACAACCGAAGAGAACTCAAGTGACCCTGGCTTCTTGTAGCAGAAGAAGACGCCAAAATCAACAGGAGGAAGCAGCAGGTCGAGGTTAGAGAGGGGGAGCCGATGCTGCTCCATCGGCAGGGCTGCAGTAACGACGTCGGTCCTCACCAGGTTGACCTTAAGCTCCTTCATCGAACCCATTTGCAATTCAATCTAGATTGCTCTGAGTTGCTACAACAGTGCCCAAAGCGAACGACGCAGGCCTCGTTTATATAAATCTCTTCATATGGACTAGAGTGCCGCTATCATGCTATGTTTATGTAATTAATAAACCACCCGTTTTATTATTTTAATTGATAGGCGCGTAACGCTGGGTTACTTTTACAAAAATGATTGATTGCTTACAACTTAAAATAGAAACGACGACCACGATGACAATTTTTTTAATTATGAAAAGCCACCAAACAGCTACAAATTTAAATTTTATAATGGACAAAAATCGCATATTAAAGATTCGTCGAGTAATTTTCTGGCCATGTGAAATGAACAAGGGGCATGTTCTTGTGAATGTGAGCTTTCTTTTAAGTGATGGTGTCGACCAGATTTTGTCCTCTTTTAAGTGCATTGATTACTGTCGGACATGCTTTTGCCACAGTCAAGTTCGTCCGTAGGCCAGAGGGGCGGAGGCTTCGTCGAGTGTCGTTGCAGCTGGTGCCGGTGTCTGACTTCTAGTTCTCGGCGCGACAACCTTCCAGGCGGGGCTCAAACTAAATCCATCCCCTGTATGATTTGGAGATTCAGCATGTGTGAAAGTAATCAAACAAGGATTCACTCTTTACATTTTTCTTATCTTAATAATAATACTTAAAAAGAATCAGAAGAATCTAGTTTTAGAATTCATCTAACTTAAAATTTTCTTCCTCGTGAAATCTATACGAATACTTCAAAATCAAAACCAACGAAAAATTAAAAAAAAAAAATAAACCAAAGGATCTCCGATTTTGATACAGATGAAACATATATAAATAAATCAAAGATACTTTGCATGCCTTCATTGAAACTCGTCGTAACCTTCTGGTGTTCATTTCTCGAATGGCAGCGAGAGCTGCCATGGCCAACTTCATACTTTCGGTGATTGTTCTAGCAAGTGTGTTCGCGCAAGCCGCCCTATGTGGCCCGCCCATATTGCCTCCTCCCTCTAGCGACCACACTCCCATAAGTCTACCACCTTTACCGGCAAGGTCACCTGTTAGTTCCCCGCCCTCGGCCAGCCCGTCCTTGCCGCCCTCTACCACCCCGTCACTGCTGCCTTCTTCGGGCACCGCCACCCCCTCAGCAAGCCCATCCATGCCGCCATCGTCAGGCAACACCCCGTCCTCGGTGAACCCGTCCCAGCCGCCCTCGGCCAGCCCATCTCAGCTGCCATCATCAGGCACCACCCCGCCCTCGGTGAGCCCGTCCCAGCCACCTTCAGCACCCCCATCCATGCCACCATCATCAGGCAACACCCCGCCCTCGGCGAGCCCATCCCAGCTGCCATCGACCAGCCCGTCCACCCCGCCCTCGAGGAGCCCGTCCCTGCCACCCTCCGCCGACCCGTCCATCCCACCCTCGCCCAGCCCGTCCCCGCCGCCCATGACGAGCCCGTCACTACCCCCGTCGCCGGGCAACACCACGCCCTCGCCTAGCCCGTCACTGCCTCCGTCGCCAGGCACCATCCCGCCCTCCGCAGGCCCCACCCAGCCGCCCTCGGTGAGCCCGTCACTGCCGCCATCATCGGGCACCACCCCACCCACGGCGGCCAGCCCCTCCATGCCGCCGTCAGCGGGCACGACACCGCCCGTGCCGAGCCCGTCAGTGACGCCATCGCCTGGCACCACACCGACCTCCCCGAGCCCGTCCGTGAAGCCGTCGCCTGGCACAACACCGCCGTCCCCGAGCCCGTCAGTGCCGCCGTCGCCTGGCACCACACCGCCGTCTCCGAGCCAGTCAGTGCCGCCGTCGCCTGGCACCACAACCCCGTCGCCGAGCCCGTCAGTGCCGCCGTCGCCAGGCACCACACCCCCCTCGCCGAGCCCGTCAGTGCCGCCGTCGCCCGGCACCACACCGCCGTCGCCTAGCCCGTCAGTGCCGCCTTCGCCTGGCACCACACCGCCGTCGCCGAGCCCGTCCGTGCCGCCTTCGCCTGGCACCGCACCGCCCTTGCCGAGCCCCTCAGTGCAGCCTACGCCTGGCACCGCACCGCCGTCGCCGAGCCCCTCAGTGCCGCCTACGCCTGGCACCACACCGCCGTCGCCTAGCCCGTCAGTGCCGCCTTCGCCTGGCACCACACCGCCGTCGCCGAGCCCCTCAGTGCAGCCTACGCCTGGCACCACACCGCCGTCGCCGAGCCCGTCCGTGACCCCGTCGCCTGGCACCACACCGCCGTCGCCGAGCCCGTCAGTGCCGCCGTCGCCTGGCACCACACCGTCGTCGCCGAGCCCGTCAGTGCCGCCGTCGCCTGCCTCCACACCGCCCTCGCCGAGCCCGTCAGTGCCGCCGTCGCCTGCCTCCACACCGCCCTCGCCGAGCCCGTCAGTGCCGCCGTCGCCTGACTCCACACCGCCCTCGCCTGGTACCACCCCGCCGTCGCCGAGCCCGTCAGTGCCGCCTTCGCCTGGCACCGCACCGCCCTTGCCGAGCCCCTCAGTGCAGCCTACGCCTGGCACCACACCGCCGTCGCCGAGCCCATCAGTGCCGCCTTCGCCTGGCACCACACCGCCGTCGCCTAGCCCGTCAGTGCCGCCTTCGCCTGGCACCACACCGCCGTCGCCGAGCCCGTCCGTGCCGCCGTCGCCTGACTCCACACCGCCGTCGCCGAGCCCGTCAGTGCCACCCTCGCCTGGTACCACCCCGCCGTCGCCGAGCCCGTCCGTGCCGCCTTCGAATGGCACCACACCACCCTCGCCGAGGCCGTCACTGCCGCCTTCGCCGGGCACCACACCGCCCTCGCCGAGCCCATCAGTGCAGCCTTCGCCTGGCACCACTCCGCCCTCGCCGAGCCCGTCCGTGCAGCCGTCGCCTGGCACCACTCCGCCCTCGCCGAGCCCGTCCGTGCCGCCGTCGCCTGGCACCACACCGCCCTCGCCGAGCCCGTCCGTTCCGGCGTCGCCTGGCACCACACCGCCCTCGCCGAGCCCGTCTGTGCCGTCGACGCCTGGCACCACACCGCCGTCGCCGCGCCCGTCCGTGCCGTCGTCGCCTGGCACCACACCGCCCTCGGCTGGCCCGACCGTGCCATCATCACCGCCCTCGGCCAGGCCGTCACTGCCGCCTTCGCCGGGCACCTCACCGCCCTCGCTGAGGCCGTCCATGCCGCCGTCGTCGGGCGCAGTCCCGCCTTCGTCAGGGGGGGGTCTGTTCGGGCCTCCACAGAGCAATATCAGTTTTCACAACGTGCTTGACTACGGAGCCATGGGTAACGGCCAAGACGACGACAGTGTGGTGCGTGAGAACTTGTTCGGAATTTTTTGTGATTTTGTGGTACGGTCTGATTTGAGTTCCGTTTGCGCAGGCCTTTGAGCATGCATGGGATGCTGCTTGCCAGTCTCATTCCTTGTCCGGCGTCTACGTTCCCGGCGGTCGAAAGTACATGCTGCTGCCTGTGACCTTGAGCGGGCCCTGTAACTCAAACGTCACAGTTCAGATTGACGGAGAACTTGTTGCACCGGAAGCACCATTCGAGTGGGAATGCAGTCATTGTTACACATGGATAGCATTCGATGGAGTCGATGGTCTGGTCATCCAAGGGTCTGGCTCGTTGGATGGCCATGGCGCAGCTTGGTGGCGCGAGTGGTTCTGCTTTGAAACGAGAGACATATTGCAGGATTGCCTCCGAAAACCAACCGTAAGTCGTGCATCAAGTGATAAATCGGTTATTTTGTCGCGAATCATGGGACGTTAATGCACACTTGCCTCTTACTCTGTTCTGTCTCATTCAGGCGCTCGACATAGGAAAATCCAGCAACGTATTGCTCCGCGATCTGAGGTTCAAAAATAGTCCCCAGATGCACATCGTGATCAAGCATTCGACGTATGTGTTTGTCACCAATGTCACTGTTCACACTCCGGGCTATATCCCCAACACAGACGGCATCCATATCCAGAATTCCGAGCATGTCTATGTCTCAGATTGTGACATTAGAACAGGTGACGATTGCATTTCCATTGGCGATGGTACGTCCGACATTTATGTCGAGGGAATCCATTGCGGACCTGGTCACGGCATAAGGTATGAAACAACATAACACCCTGAAATATCCCCAAAGGGAAATTTGGTGAACTAGGGTTGTAATACTGTATCTGGTTGCAGCATTGGAAGTTTAGGCAAGGACGGCTCCGAAGATCATGCCGAAAACATTCACATCCGGAACGTCCATTTCCGAGGCACAAATAATGGAGTCAGAATCAACACATGGCAGGGCGGAAGAGGCTACGTGAAGAACATAATCTTCGAGGACATCATTTGCCACCGCGTACTCAACCCGATCACCATCGTCCAATTCTACAGCGGCCACGAGCTATTGAGGATTCTAGTAAGTAGAGACTGCTATCATCCTCATAATTCCCTCGGGACCTATATTGACCAAACCACGCTTTGTCCTGCAGCCATCTGCAGTTCAGATACACAACGTGACCTTCAGCAACATAAGGGGGACCTCGACCTCCAGGAAGGCGATCGAGCTTGCTTGCAGCTTGACACAACCGTGCACAGACATCATCCTCAAGGACATCAACCTGCATTGGCTGTGGAGATGGGAAGCAGTGAGCTCGTGCTGGAACGCCCAAGGACTTACGAACGGCAACGTTCAACCAATAGTCCCATGCCTGGAGTTCGACGAGACGCTGCCGTAGATCTCCGGTGAAGCGCCTATATTTAGGAAAGATTTAGGAACCTTATTACAGGACATTTTTTTTTCTAGGACATGAACATAGGTTTAGGTAAGATTTTTTAAATTCTTTGCAGCCTGTTTAATAATAATAAATCATTTTAGATCAGTTCATTTCTGGGATTAAAAACTAAGAAATGATTGTGAAACTATTAAAAGGTACAAAATAAATCTTATAACTGCACATAAAGTAGTATCATATGAAGAGGTTGACAGAGAGGCAGTGAAGTAAGTGGTAAAGGGAAGTAAGGGGAGGAGGTGGGGGACATCGGAAACTCAAACGTGAGGCAGGGATCCAGCCCTGTCCGAAATCTATGTGGATAAGGAAAGAAGGATCCAGAGATCATCACTCTTCTCCATTGGTCGGTTCGGTTCCCCCCTCTTCCCCTTCACCTTCTTACATTTCTTTCCTTCTTGTCCAAATCCCAGTTCCCATAATCAATCGCCTCGTGTGTCCCAAGGCAAACGCTTCCAGTTCAGTCCAAACAATGGCAGCAGCCTCCATGGCCTCCATGGCTATGCTCAACGCCAAGCCACTCCGCACCATCAAGAACAACAAGCTCCCTGCGGCTGCCAAAACCGCCTCCGCCTCGTCCCAGAAGGTCATCTCCCTCGAGGCTGCCATGCAAGGGCTCTCAGCCAGCTCGGCACTCGCAGGAGCCATGTTCGCAACCATCGCTGCCTCGGAGCCCGCCCTCGCGGCCCAGCAGATAGCGGAGATTGCAGACGGCGACAGCCGGGGGACCGCACTGTTGCTCCCCATAATCCCGGCCCTCGTGTGGGTCCTGTACAACATCCTCCAGCCTGCGCTTAACCAGCTCAACCGGATGCGCGAGACCAAGGGAGTCGTTGTTGGGCTCGGGCTTGGCGGGATTGGGGCGTTTGCAGTGGCCGAGCAGGCGCAGGCAGCCGTTACAGAGGTCTTTGGCGCCATCGCGGCAGATGCACCCCAGAGCGACAACAGGGGGCAGCTGCTGCTCATTGTCGTGACACCTGCGTTGCTGTGGGTCGGATACAACATCTTGAGACCCGCACTTAACCAGCTCGAGAGGATGAGGTCTGACTGAGAGATTTGCTTCCTTTAGTTTGGTTGTGTAACTATTAAGCATCAACATAAACGCAAGATCAATCCCAGAATGCGCCTTTTTCATTTCACGCAAATCTGATGAATTCGATCTATACAGCTATGAGTAGATATAGTTCTGAGCAAGTTGAATCTGCAGCCGAAAGCGTGGATTCAATGAGAACACTAGCCAAATTAGATGTACGAAAAGAGGAGTTGCAGTTTGCTGGAAACATTTCTATTCATTCTTCCTGGTCCTTGAGTTGGTCTCTCTTTCAGATACCGAGGCAGAAACCCAGAATTCATGAAGCAATGGCCGACTCGGGCAATGACCGCGCCACACCCCAGATAACGCAGTGGGGCTAGTTCATGGTGCAGTGAGCCGCGTCGCCAATCCACCTGAGAGCTGCCCTGGCATACTGGTCTGCTCATGGCATGAAGAAAGAGGATTTCTTGATTGATGCCATTTTGGTAGCAACATACAGTGGATCCGGCAATTGACCAAAGAGTTCAACGCTGGTAACGGCACAAGCATGGTATACAGCTAACCTGAATAATCACAGACAATGAACATACGACATACTTCTGTGAAGAGACACCGCGAGCTAGGCGAGGATGAAACTCGCTGAGGCCACTTGTTAAAGTGAGCAAGAAAGGCGGTAAATCAGACCAACAGAGATGTAAGTTGAGTAGTGTTACTGTGGTCACAATCTGGCAACAACCTTGTGGAAGAACTGGCCGTACGGGTAGAACACCCCGAC
The DNA here is from genome assembly GCA_029817715.1 of Melastoma dodecandrum. Classification (NCBI taxonomy): domain Eukaryota; kingdom Viridiplantae; phylum Streptophyta; class Magnoliopsida; order Myrtales; family Melastomataceae; genus Melastoma; species Melastoma dodecandrum. Next base: position 4,257,908 of record JARUPY010000533.1, on the reverse strand, counting down.
ATTGTTGATCAATATCCCGACATACAGCCCTTCAACGACCTCCCTCAGCTTTCTGAGACCCGATTCCAAGTCCCCGGAGAAGTTGACTGCAACGATCCTAACCATGACCTTACTAAAACTTCACGAAGATCTCATCAGAAATCTCCTTCAACTCGCGAGGATTCCTACCCACAAGGATCTGAACCTGATCCTTGTGGGCGAACTGGAAGGTGAATCCTTTTCCAATGCTGTTGGCGGAGCCGGTGATGTCTGCCCAAGATCCGTACACCCCGTTAAGGAAAACAAGGGAGAACTTTGAGGGCCATGTAGTAACATCGAGAAGAAGCCGTATGGCGCGTACAAGTTGTGCAAAAGGTAGTCTTGTGCGGGGGTTTGAACCCAGAATAACTTTGATACTAGGCTTGGTTTATCTTATATAGTTTAACACCATGCACTTAAAGAGGACAATGGGGATGTTCATCTTTTGAAAGGATTTGGGGTTTGCTCAAATCAAGGTCGGATGGCACAGTGAGATCCCAACTGCGACGTGTTCTATTTTGCAGATAAAAAAACCTCGTACTTCCTGGGTTCTGATGGATTTTGTTTTGAAGAGATACGAGAGGATGTCAAACTCGCGTTCTAGGATTCTTTTTTTTCCCCTTTCTCATTCATCTGTCAAAACTCTGAAAAACTTTGCACCCAAAATGGGCATATCTGTCTAACAAAACATCCTATGGAAGCATTATGCTTTCGATGAAACCTAAGTATCACCCTGTCCGATGATGATGTTTGTTTTACTCTTCCAAAAGTCTCAACCGCAGCAAAACCATTTTCTCTGCAACAAAAATCACGGGAAAACTTCCCCAGTTCAGATTGGCTTAAGGAGATTTGTTAATGCGGATGGAGAAGGGATCTCGTTTCGTCGTACCATGGCTGGCCTCGGCTGTGCGGCTTTCTTGTCCTGCCTCTTCATTGACCTCACATTCCCAGAGGTGGTGGCCGCGGACATCTTCTCGTTCCTAGCCCTGTTGAAAATCACCGTGAACTCTTCCGCGGATGCCGGGTCGTTCACATCCCAATCGCCGAACTTTGGCAGCATCCTACTCTCTTCATTCTGGAATCATTTGCAAAAGGAGCAGGCAATGTCAACATCGAAGGCCAGGACAGGGAGATGATCGTAACGCATACTTCTGAACTGAAAAATCTATTCAAGAAAATTACCGGTGCCATGGAGGGAAATATGGATGCAGACTCAGGTCGTGGAAGTAGTTATAGGAAGAGATGTTGGTACAGTGAAAACCAAGGATCATGGTGAAGATCGAGCAGCACAGGTCGCGTCGTTTATATAGAGGACGAAAGAAAGGGCAGCTATAGATTTTGGTTTAAACTCTCCTCCACGAGCTGCACTACTTGTCGACAACGCGTTAACTGTTCCTTTCATTCCCCTGCCTCCATTTTTAATGGATCTCTCGTTTAATGGCGATTCCTAATTATAGGATTTAACCAAAAACCCGCGTCTCTGCCTTTCACGGTTTCTGTTTTTCGTCCTCCTTAGTCGAAAGAACCAAAAACAACCCGTTCTTGTTACATGATTTTCTGAGTGTAGCTGTCATTGTAATAATAATAATCACAGCGGGCGTCAATGGCCGACGAGAAGTACTATCTCAGGACGTGAATTAGAGTTATCTACTTCGGGGATGGTTCCGGCTTTAAGCGCCAGAAGATCCCGCCAGCTAGATTGTTTAGCGAGTGGGAAAGGACTGGCACCCACATGCTAGACGAGAGCATGGTCACGTAGCCATATGCCAAGCCGACGAATGTTGCCCTGGCAGCAAAGCAAGTACAAACAAATAGTTAGAGATTTGACAATGAGAGTTCAAATCTGTTCAGCGAGAACACCAATTACCAGATGGCGAAGGAGTAGTTTCGGCCATTGCCCAGATGCAAAACTCCGAACAAGGCAGCCACAGCCATGATGCTTACCCAATTGATTCCGAATATCGGCAACAAGGCACCGCGAAACAGGATTTCCTGGAAGCAAAATGAAAATAATTTATCTGGTCCCCATTCAATATGGAATGTTCAACTCCGATAAATCATTTAAGATCACCAGTACCTCACTGATGCCTGGGAAAAATGATACAATCAGATAATCTAGAGGCTCGAGTGAAGTAAGCACCTGCGCCAACCGAAAGAGACGACTCTCAGTCACAAAACTCCGTACGAGTTCAAAATTGGACGACATGCAACCCGATGAACTGTAAAACTAACTATAAAAAGTGGCGTAATTCTTGTGTACCTGCCGATTTGCAGCTTCACTGGATTCTGAGAACTCGGGCCAAGCCTTGAGTAGCAGGTACCGGGATGATGAAATCAGAACGACTAATCCTGTAATCAACTCAAGATGCCACATCTCAAAACCAACTGTAAACAAGAGGGACAAAGACTGATCTCAACATTGGTCGAACGGAAAATACTCTAATCTGAGACAGAAAACATGTTTGAAGGCATAGAAAACAGTAAGTTGGCCTTACTTTTTAGGCCTACAAGAAGAAAAGGTAGAGTCGATGCAGCGAAGGAAATGCAAACGTACAAGACACTTGTGTCGTGCAGTCGACGACCGGCAGACCTCTCGTTGAAGCGAAATGAGAACCCTGCAAGTTTGTTTGGAAAAGAGAAGCTGGTCTTCACATGTCAATGAGAAAGGAGAAGTGAAATTCAAGAACCCACCTCTCTAATTATTAGACCAAGTGCAGCCATAGCGCCGGAAGTCAGCGTACATGCTTGGAGGACATTACCACGTGGGGAAATCGGGACCATATCCGGAGCAGGCGAATTGTTTGCCAAGAGTAAGCTATCTGGAGCAGTTTCGATCTCCTGTGAAGGGTCTTCGGACACAATAGGTATCGTTCCTGTCCCCGACGAGCCCTCATCGATCTTCAACTTAGCTCCATCCTTCCACCTTTTATCCCGTCTCGATCTCTTAGTCGACAAGCACTGAAACAACAGGATCATCACTTACTACTTCTACTGTGCAGGAAAAGAGAGACTGCAAAGAAACCCAGGAACCTCACCCTACATGAGGTCTTGCCTATACTCGACCGCGCATCCGGAGGCTTGATAAACAACTTCCGACCTGATAAATGGGTACAACTCAGCCGTCGAAGCAATCCTTCCATAACAGTGAACTGCACTCTTCCCCCAGCACAAGCACAGACTAAGCGATCTGGGGAAGTCGCCGGTGGCGTTGCAGACATTGGCTGATGATCACTGGTTTTGGATAAGGAGGCCAAGCTGTCTGCACGTAGTAATATGCTTTGATTCTTCTATTGGCCCATTATTAGTCTGTCCATACGCCATCATCAGATCCACGAAATCCAGCCCCATTCAGACCAACAAAAAGAAAATCTAGTGCCAGAACATACTTTTCAGAGTTCTGCTAAACATCAAATGCTTCATTAGCTTTATCTTACACATACTCGTGCTGTTTGCTGGTATACATATTACAAGATACTGTGCGAAGTATACTGACTAGGTTCTCTCAGGTGTCATACTCTAAATCATCTGTGATTCACCATAGCGTATGCAAGACACGATTCGGTTTGTGTACGTGCTCTAAACCGGGATATTTGGAGACTTGTTTTCTTGCACGTGCTTTTTCGTGTGTGATTCGATGTACGTTGCTGGTCTTCGGCTGGCCTTTGAGTTGACTGGATGAGTTGTCTCGGCAGCAGTGGAGATTTGCCAAGGCGGGCGAGATCTCCCATCAGGTCCTTTGTTGTGAGAGGGATTGTTTCTTGATTTAGGCGATCGTGGTTGTGACCTTGCAAGGGACGGCTGCAAATAGTTGGCCACGATCAATGTCTTCCACACTGACCAGGTGAAAAAAAGTCATAAATCTCTGGTGGGCTTGGTGGAACGTACCTGGCGTCTGTGCATCAACTGGCCTTTCTGTGCTTCCTTGGCAATTGTTCTCTCTTGTTGCTTCAGGAAAAACTGCATCTCCAAGTGAGAGAATCAGTTTCCGCGCCTAGTGAAGAAGCAGTCAGGAGAAAACACTAGGGAAAGGAACAGGAGAAGTATCTTTCACCTCTTTACGTTTCTCAGCTCTTTCTGCACTTCTGAGGCCAAAAGCAGTGAACACAGTAACAGGTCGAGCTCTAGATTCAGCTTCAGCTGAGCATTTTGAGTGACTGTGACGATACCAAATATAAATTGGAGGATACATCCGACAAAGCATGGGTGTTAGCACCGGATATTGTTTATCGTATTAAAGAACAATAGACAACAGCCACGAGCATGGGATCAAAAGAAGCTTACGAGGTGTGAAGGGGACTCGGTTTCTTATCTGTCTTCATCCTCATTAGTGCTGTCATTGACTTGCTAAGCATGGATACAGTCCTAAATCAACGTTGCAGACACCGATTAAACAGTTTCTTTGGCATGTTAAATGTTTCAGTGAGCTACAAAACATTACCTTTTAATGTCCGAGGATGGAGCACTCGCCAATTGCGGTGGCGCTGCACGTTGAGGTACCTGCAATTCACAGAAAATGGAGACTAATCACGAGGTTCCCGTGAAGCTTGGGGAGCGACTTGAACACTGTAGGAGCAGACAATGATGTACCTTGGGTTTGTTTTCGATAGAAGCTGGACCCGAGATTTCTTTCAACGCTGGTAGAAACTTAGAGCCTCTTGTTTTCCATGCCTGTGAAAGACCGCCAGGGGGCACTGGATTCAGTGACGTGTGTAGCAGCCTTGGAGCTAGCCTCTTTTCCTCAGTTCTCTTCAAGCTCGAATTTCGACCATCTACAGCAGCACCATTGGAAATCTTTGGCTTTGAAGTCGCCATCACTTTCGTGACTCTCGAATTTGATGTTTGGCCGGGTTTTGAAGCTGTCGCCAATGATTTTAGTTCCTTCTCTTCAAATGAATCCAGGCAATGTCGATCGGCGGCTACCTGCTACAGAGACAGTGGGTTAAGTTCGCAGAAGAAAAAAAGAAGTGTTAAGTGTACATCAGACTATCTAACAATCTAACATCATCCGGCAAAACGTTTGTGCTCTCAGTACGAGCTTCTTCCTTGTCAGCTATGGGATGGACATCACATACGTGAGCATCATGTGCCAGAAGATCATCGTCCTTACTCTCCGCCGGTTCAGCCGACACCACCCTGCTTTTATTTTCGTCAACCACTCCACTTTCAACCTCAACGCAAACCTCGCCGGCCGAATCTATCTCGACACTGTCAGCAGGTGCCACCTCCTGTTCCTGGCGGTCATTCTCACCGGAATAATCAGCAACCGCAACGGCTTCCTCGATCTGCGGAGTAGTCGGCCGGGCCGCGGGGGCTGCCTTTCTCCGGTAATGAGCCTCGAAGAAGGCTCTCATCTGAGCGACCGATCCGGGCTTGGAGAACCTCTCGGCCTCCTCGAGGTAGCGGTTGCTGGAGAAAGCCGACCATTTCTCCCAGTGTAAGGGTTCGGAAACGAATCGGCCGAACGACACGGACTCCGTCAGAGCACGAACGGGATCACCGCCCTGGACGATGCGGTAACCGTCACGAAAAGGAGGAGGACAAAAAAAAAAAAAAACCGAACGATCGGGAGACACTGGGGAATCCGAGAGGGATTGGATAGCGAAACCTGGTTGAATTCAGGGAAGGAGGAGGAGGATGAAGAAGGGTTGGAGAAGGATCTCCGAAGGCATGCAGATTCCCCCATGTTCATCACCTTCTTCTTCTTCTTCTTCTTCTTCTTCTTCTGCTTTCTTGTTGGTTCTGTTCCTGGTTTCCCTCCTCTGTCTTTTTTTTTTTCTTGATGGCTTGAACTGACACTTTGTGGCCGAGTGATTTATGTCCCTCCCCCCTCCCCGGTGCCTTTTCTTTTTTTCTTTTTCTCCTTTTCCGTTTGAAGATCACCATCACATGTTTTATTTTTTCATATTTATTAGAATTATATTAAATGATTAATTCGGAGATCATCCTATTTATGCTTTTCTAAAAGAAACCAAGTTATAATTACCTAAATCTTTTTTTCTGTGATTTAAGCAAGTATTCATTTTTAATATAGCGGGGGACGTTGTTAATATTTTCCTTTTTTGGGTTGTAAACAGCGCTTATTCAAAAAAAAAAAAAACATGGGATGATTAAGGGGGGGAATTTGACCGTTTGCAAATATTTGACTTTTGTTTGGTCAAATGTGCAACGGCTTCATTCCTTCCTTTCCCCCCAATTATTTTCATTCCAGATCAGCTTTGTAAATTCATAATTATTGTCGATAAGACATTTTAGTCGTAATGGCAACAAGTATTCATTTGAAAAACTTGTATCCATTATCTCAACAATCGTGTCCTCGGTTAGCTGGCCCTAAAAGTATGTAATGGATTGAGTTGGACAAAATTCAGAACCCTTTTAGTTATAAAATATTAATTTATGGAATCAACTTTTAGCCAACTTTCTGTTTTATTATTAACTTAGTTTATTATATAATTTTGTTTATTAAATTTTATTTTTATTTTGATTTTAGTCAATCTTAAATTTTATCGCCCATGAGCCAAATATATAGATAATTTTCATTTATCGACTAAAAAGGAAAAAAAATTTTAAAAATGGGAAATAATATTGAAATATTTTATGTGGTTTTTTATTTTAAAATTTTGATGGACAAATCAAGCAAATTAGAAACTGAAGTTAACGATAGTTGCTGATGCTGTTAAAAAATATGGAAAATCGATCAAGGTCAGATGATGTTTTATTAAGGGTTGCTACTACGGATAAATTAAATTATAAGACGAATGAATAAGAGGTGAGACTTAATTATATAATAAATTAAATTAATGACAAAGTTGATTATATTTTACTTAAAAAAATCCATAACTATTAATGAAATAAAATTTTAATGTAATCTGAAGGCGCAATACTGTTGATGCCCGGCTAGACATATGCTTATATAATCTCAGAGCATTCGATGTCTCTGTTCTTCCCCTCATCAACTTGGCAATAAACCCTAATGGATTCGCGGTGTCCTCCTGTCACAGCGTGCTTGCTCTTCGCTCTGACCCTCTTCCTCGCCTGCGCAATTCGTACCTCCGATGGTATGTCCGAGTGGGACTTGACCGCGATTTGTTCACACACTGGAAAAAGATCTGGTGCGTGAAGTTCCTCCGGAGTGACCCCCGGACCGATTCCTCCGACCCGCCTCTCCTGTCCATCGTATCCATCGAACTCTCCCTCAAGCATGCACAGGGCCTCCTCGTGACCTTCACCAGCTTCCGTGAGAACTCCACCAGTGCCGTCCTCGCGAAGTCGTATGGCCAGTGCGTCAGTAATTACCTTGTCATCATTGACGGCCTCAACAAGGCGTACGGATTCTCGAATGGGAAGGACTACGACAACGTGATAAAGGCGACCCCTCCGCTTTCCCTCGATTCCAGCTGCGAGAACGGCCTTCCTCAGACTTACCGCAGCGGCCTCAAAGTTAATGCTCATCGCTATCGGTGCCGTCTCCAGCTTAGCACAGTACGTCAAAGATGCAGGACCCTAGGGAGGACGATGACGTTAGGGTTAACATTGTAACCTTGAAATAAGAGTTTTCCTGGAGAAAGTTGTTTCGATATCTTTCCTTTATCGATCTTCTTCACATAGTTAGGTACCAAGTCCCGCTCGAAAGAATGGAGTTGTTGCATTTATATGACTTTTGTTCTTTACCCTGGCTTGCACGACATCATCGCGAAGAAAGATGAGGACCCGGCCGCGAGACTATGCCACCGAACGAATTTAAAAACCACGAGCTGGTGGGAAGTAATGACACTCTGTTCGACATTCATGCGATATTTCTTGCTCAGATGTTCAAGTAAACATGAAACTTCTTCTTCATTCTTCTGACTAAACATGGAACTTCTTCTTCATTCTTCTGACCTTGTTTTTTAGTATAAAAAGCCACGACTTCCTCGGGGATCAAACATCTCTAAATCATATGTCCCTTGAAGACAAAAGAGTAGTTTATAATGGTGGAAATCTTGGTTCGGTCTGTCTCCAAACAGGCTGTAAAGCCGTCATCTCCCACCCCAGACTACCTCCGTCGATATGACCTCTCGTTTCTCGACCAGGTCTCCCCTCCTGTGTACAACCCTTTAGTTCTCTTCTATGCCAAGCCCGAGGATGATTGTTTTCGCGAGAACGGTGTGTGTGACAGGCTCAAGAGCTCTCTCTCCGATACGCTGAGCCATTTTTATGTCCTTGCTGGACGATCGAAGGGCAATGAATGGGTGGAGTGCAACAACGAGGGTGTTCCATGGATTGAAGCAACGATCGACCTCCGACTCTGCCAGGTTATGGACGATCCCATCCCTAAGGAGCTTAACAAGCTCCTCCCCTTTGCACTGGATGCGGTCGACGACATCCTCCTGGGGGTACAACTTAACAGGTTCACCTGTGGTGGTGTCGCTCTGGGATTATGCATGTCTCACAAGGTGGCAGATGGATTATCGGTTTTCACCTTCGTTAGGTTTTGGATGTCCATTAGTCGGGGAGAACCAACCCTTGCATTTCCTGACTTCGTGTCGGCTGAGCGCTTCCCTCCGAGGAGTTTACAAGGATACGAGCCCGGAGTTGGTATTACGACAAGCAAAATAGTTTCGAAGCTCTTTGTATTCAGGGCCGACAAAATAGAGAAATTGAAGGCTAAATATTCCAGCAACTCACTGGCGACCCGGCCACCATCTCGTGTCGAGGTGCTGTCCACTTTCTTATGGAGTCGATACACATCGGCTACAGGAGTCTGCTCGAATCCACAGGGCAAGACATGTTTCATCCTACAAGCAGTGAACTTGAGGACAAAGTTCGATCCTCCGTTACCAGAGCATTCATTTGGAAACTACTACCGATTCGCCATAACATTCCTAACGCCTGAACGAGCTGTTACCGATTGGGACGGTAGTAACCTGGTGTTGAAGGTCCGAGAGACACTAAACAAAATAGACCAGAACTACATCGAGGAGCTCCGGAAAGGGGACAACCATCTGGACTTCATCAAGAGAAGTGCCGATACCTTCCATAAAGGAGAACTCATCTCTCTGAATTTCACCAGCCTGTGTAAGTTCCCGGTGTACGACTCGGACTTCGGATGGGGAAGGCCTACCTGGGTTGCATCGGCCGCCCTAACGTACAAGAACCTGGTCGTCTTCATCGATACAAAGTCAGGGGATGGCATCGAAGCTTATATCAACTTGAAGGAGGACGACATGGTGAAACTAGAAGCCGACGAGGAGTTCCAGTTATTCACATCTCCAACCCCAGTGGAACGTACAGGAACTACGAGCGTTTGATCAGCAGGAATCGTCCGAATCCGAACTATATTTCGTTATGTTAAGCAAAATCGAATAAACATCAGAGTTTGGTCTATTCGCATCCTCTTGGATCCATTGCCTCGACGAGCAAATATTCTTACACCACATAACTGCCTGCATCCAGGACAATCGTGAGGGACTAACTTCGGCGAATCGACTATCCCGGATGCTGCCTCCCTGTTCTCGAATGAATGACCTCCTAGTACCTCGGACATTCCTCGCCTTCCCATGGTATGGTGACTTCACGCACGATATGGGTAATTTCGCCATGTTTACCAACTCGACATAGCTGAAATCGTCCAGTGAAGTGGATATCCATTCCAGCTGCCTCAGCTTTCCGTCCTCCTCCAGCGGAATCGACTGCGACCCAATTCAATCAAAACCCGTCGATACTATGCAACACAAAAGTTAAACGTTTACAATCCCATCTTTCTAGCCCCATCAAATGGTCATCGACAAAGGTAACAAAAAGAACAGAACTTCGTGTTGCGTGGGCCTGCTTGCTGGGTCATTCGGGACCATCGAAATGTCAGCCCCCCCCGGCTGAGAATGAAGCTGTAACTACCTATAAAATTTTTTTTCCAATTAATCAGAATAGTCAACCGTCGTTTGACGGTCAAACTGCGGAAGCGACGCAACTATACCTCCACCGTGGCGCCTGTACTGTTTTACACTGTAATTATTCGCCACGTGTCCTATTATCTGTCTCCTGCAAAACTGAATAATTTTTCCAAAACTGGGGTCAGCGATAAATCGCTGAATATATCGCTGAATACGCCCTCCCATGCACACACGAAATCATGAGGTTACTAAACAAATCCTAACATGCAATCTTTAAAATCACTTATGCAACATGCACTTCAGGGCAACAACACTATAAGGTCTCACTAACAGCACAGTGATCGTCAATCTCAGTATAACAAGTATCATTAGGCCAACATCACAATAATCCATAGATAAAGTAGAAATTAAACGTACGACCCTAACATCATCCTAGCATGCATCCTTTCGAAAAACAGCTTATTGCCACTATGCATCCAAGCCACAGGAATTAGAGCGATGCGGATAAATAATATCATTCAGCAGGAACACATCAACTTAAATTCATCACGCGTAAAAGCAGTACGCATAACAATAATTACTAACAATCACAAAATAATAAATACGACTTCCATGGTTCCTTCCTCACCATAACAACACTTCCACCGGATGCCAAGACCATTACAGTGTGTCCTCACCCACTCCTCCGGAAGCGCCCGGGTAATGGCCAGCAGGCACGACCGCGAGTGGTCGTCGCCTCCCCGTTCTCCTCCGACCCACGGTCGGGAAACCACCACATAAATCCCAACCAAGTTCTATATTCGTATTCCAATCTCTCTTAGGGCCCCAATACCAGCAGGAAATTTGTTTTCTCACTATTCTATTGAAGGGTCCAAATCAGTGTAGCTAGTCCAGGTTGTTGGCAGCAACCGGCACCTATCGATGTTAAAGGACAGCTTGGACACTAACCGAACCCCAGCCGCCGTCGACCGAAGTCGGCGCAACCAGTCCAGTCCGGAAGGAACCAAGGCTCTACTGTTGTAACCGGTCACCACCATACAACCCCCAGCCACCACTCTTAATCCTGCAGAAGAAACTTCACGAGACCCTGACATTTCACAATTTATAACCGCATGCCACAATCAACAATTCTTGGGATTTCAGTCAGTCCACGTCCAAAGATTTCTTTGTATAATTTCCAATGACAAAAGCAACTCCAGTCAACCACGCTTATTATTCCCAAACAATTTCAACCGATTGCAAATTTCAAGTACTGAAGCGCATAATACAACAATGATTCAGTTGGGCTGCACTCTCCGAACAGGACGCACACGCATCCTCGATTTCGCATGATTAAACTTCATTTTCATTCGACCAACACACACCCATCACGAGATACACATCCAAACTCTAACCAGCTTGATGTATGGTTTAACAACAGCCTGATTCGAACGGCATTTCTCATTCACAAGCGGTTAGTACGTCACTGGACTGCACTTCCCGATCTCGCATCTCCAACTCTGAGCTTCACTCAGATTTTTTCCAAGTGGAGTTCATTCCAAGAACACTCGCCAAGGATCTGTACGATCCTCAACGGTCAGCCAATGTCGGATACACTAACTGGGGCCTTTTCATCCCCGTATAAACGGGCAGCCGAAAAACAGAGGGGAGGCTCCACGTCCCTCCCCTACGACCCAATGTTCCGCCCTAACCTTCCCCTGCGACTAGCGCACACTAATCGCGAACCAATCTGCATACCCACACATTCACAAGCAACATAGCAGAGAAAAGAGACAGGGGAAGGGGGGGCGTACATCGTTCCAATGCTCAACCGTTCAGGGAAACTCCCTCCCGCTCGCGTTCCTCGCCTCCGAAACAATGGTCTCTTATCCACGATGGAGATGAACGCGTCTCTATCTCTCTCTCAGTAACTCTCTGTTGCCGTGGTGGGGAAGAATGAGGAATACGGTCAAAGTTCTTTCCCCGTTCCCACTCCCTCCTTTCTTTTAACTCTATTTTAGATAAGATATGTGTGGTTCAGGGAGAATGCTAATCTAAAGAATCTCATCCCCTTACAATTTGTCGGCAGGCTTCCTCTTCTTTTTATTTTCTTTCTTTTCCTTATCGTATAATTTTTCTATATGATTGCTTATGAGCGTCCATGCCCTGCCCTCTTATCACAATTTATAGGTCGAAGATCATTTTCCTCAGGATCCTCACCTAAAATCTTATCTCCCAATCATCATCTTGTCCTATCGACACGCTATCCGTTTTTAGCCGCTACTTTAGTATTATCGGTTAATTGATCAATTAGTCCTAATCACATTCGCGGCGTAACACGAGCATTATCGCAATTTCGATTCGATTCCGTTTGAGTCCAGGCGTCCTCTTTCCCGCGTGATATAATCACACGAAATCGAACTAAACCCTCGATAATATTCGATATTACGTCAGCTGACAACGAAAGTATTAAACTTCCGCGCCACGTCGAATTTGACACGGTCAAACGTCTAGTTTTCGGTCAACACTTTAGTTAAAGTCATACTCTTTCACTTCTCGAAATTTCAGGGTCGTTACAGAAGCCGCCGCCAGGACTGATGGATACGATGAGTTGTTAGACAGGTTTCGTGTTCCGTTTAGTTGTTAATAGAAGCTAAATCCTTGGTGTCTGAAAGCGGCCGTTCCATTCGATCCTCCCATAAAAGTCACGCCTCAGGACGCCGAAACGCATGCCCTCCGGCGGATGAATAGACACGCAACCGGGGGGAGGGGGGGAATTTTCTCCTTAGAAGGAAGAACACAAAAGAAAGTCCATCTGAAAATGTGGCCCGTGACATTTGGTAGGGTCTCTTTTTGAAAACAAAATTAAATAGACAAGTAAGTTAATGGGTGGTCGAGATGGTGAAGTTTTTTTCTTTTTATTTTAAATTGAAAATATTATTTGTAAAAAATTCAATTTTAAAGTAGTTAGTTTGTGATGCTATTGTTTGGTTGTACTTAGACCGTTCGTTCATTCTATTTGGATGATTCTTCTCATGGCACTAGACAACGAGTCATAAACGAAGCGATTTTTAAAAATGATGAAGTTGTACTTTGTCTATTGATCATCATCTCCTCCGAATCTTAAAACCCAAAACCCATCTGTTTGTCTTTTGTTATCGTGATATAAGATTTTGGGTTAAGATTGAGAGAACATCATCGTCCAAGAAAGGAAAAGAATTCATCATTAAAGATAGAGAGAGCTTGAAGAAGAAGAAGTAGGAAGGAAGGAAAGAATTCACGAGAATTGCGCAATCAAATCTATTATTATTTTCGAAAGAGACGTGTTCACGAGCCTCCCCTCCAACCCAAAATGATAAGAAAATTATGTTACAAAAACGACGGCTGAGCTGAAGCCCCAACAAAATTTAACAACATGGGAATAACAATGCTTCGAGTTCTCATCAAACCCAATTGATATAAAAGTTTTTTTTTTTATTGTAACTAAATCCGGCGTATCTGATTTTATTATTATTACACGACGTCACCACCCCAAACGAATAATTTCCTTCTTTCTTCTTCTTCTTTCTTTGGGATTATGACATTGGATGTGATGATAAGGAGACAAAGCAACTCATGTAAGAAAAGAACCCGCCCGTGAACGTTCGCATGTGACCCGAATTCTTTCTTTCTATCCAAAGGAAGATGTTGTTGTTGTCACTTATGACCCCCCCCCCGCCCCCCTCCATTCTGTTTTCGTTGGATCATGCTATTCCTGTAGCCCATCCGTCCCAGGTCCGACGACCCGGAAGAATACGGACCACTCCTCGTCCATACGATGCGCTGATAACGCAATAAAGAGTAGTCTAAACCCGGAACTGATCAGACGTCCTTTTCGTGCCGGGCATGCCGTAACGATCCCCTAGAGCGGCCTTGGCTCGGCCCCAGTGTCCCTTGGGGAACCGTCCGTGAAACAAACGAACAAACACGCTGAAACAGTCGGGTCCGTCTTTGTCTTTCGGCTCGACCCGGGTGTGTCTCCTCGTCGTCGTCTCTTTTCATGATGCTGCCCGGACAACCGAAAGTTTTACGACGGTTGGGAGTTGGTAAAAACAAACGCTTTTGTTGATCGACGGTTGAATGCATAAAATGACCGAGTCACATGTGGAGAAAAGAGAATGTACCTTCTCTAAAACAACCAGCCAGCCTTTTTCCCGAACTTAAGTACGATGATGAAAATGATTATGTCATTATTTATTGGTTCGGACTGAATGAAATATATTCGTATATAAATATTTGCCGGCCAGGTGCACTTAATTGTAGTACTAGACCTTCTTAAAGCCTGCTCTGTTTCCTCCCCTGTTTTAAGTTCTTTCGTTCTAAGTTTACGACAGTGTTTCTTGTAATCATGGAGGGATTGAGGTTGAGGAACTTCGCCCTGGCGTTGCTCTTCGTGGTTTTTATCTGGTGTTCGAGTTTTGATGCGGCCTGTGCGGCTAGGAGGGGCGGGCATTGGAGGCATCAAAGTCATGCCCGTGGCAAAACACGCGCTGCGGCCTCCCTAAGGAAGTCTAGGCCTATGGGTCGCTCGAGCCATGTGGCCGAGAATGCCGTGCGTTCGAAGGATCACAAACACAAAGCGCCGTTGCCGCCTGTGTCACCTTCGCCTCAGGTTCCTCTTCCTCCTTCCCCAGTTTCAGGGAATGAGACTCCGCCTTCGCAACCACCGGCGCCAAGGAGTTACGCTGCCACCTTCAACGTGCTTGATTTTGGCGCCGCGGGTGATGGAAGCACCGACGACACCCAGGCTTGTCCTGCTTCTTTTGCTCTGGTGTTCCCTTGAAGCCTAATTCCCATTCCTCATGTTTCTTTCACAAATTTGCATATGCAGGCATTCGAAGCAGCATGGGCATCCGCCTGCAAGGCTACTGGATCAGTCATGAATGTTCCGGCCGGCTACACATTCCTTGTGGGACCCATCTCGTTCTCCGGCCCGTATTGCCAATCCAACATTGTTTTCCAGGTTAACGAGCAAAAACTCACTGATTAAACTGCCGCGATATATAGTAGCTCGATGGCAATGTTTTGGACTTGAAAACTAAGGTACTCGTGTTGTATGTCTGTCGTGTTCTATTCAGCTGGATGGGACTTTAGTTGCCCCAACCGATCCTAACGCATGGGGGAGAGGCCTGCTGCAGTGGCTGCAGTTCACGAAGCTGAATGGGATCTTGATCCAAGGAGCCGGAACTATCGATGGCAGGGGCTCCGTCTGGTGGGAAGGCTCCGCTTATTCTAATGATGATGAGACAAAACTCATAGTCCCCCTTGCCAACACCACAGTGCAAACTCGCCCGCCGATGCCAGTCAGTATAATTCTTGTTCATTGGGTCTATCCGTTTCTAGATACAACGGCAATGTCTGAAACTAATGGGGGATTCACTCGTTGCGCTCTTGAAGCAGGTGAGGAGTGACAGTAGCTCCAGCATGCCAAGCATCAAGCCCACTGTAAGCTCCACCAAGTCGCCGACTTCACTGCAAGTGCTACTGAATGTTAATTCCGAAGTTGATGTTTGTTTGAATTGCTGGCGGTGTTATAGGCCTTGAGATTTTATGGGAGCGTCAACGTGATGGTAACGGGGATAACCATCCAGAACAGCCCACAGTGCCACCTCAAGTTCGACAGCTGCATGGGGGTTTCCGTCCACGACATCGCCATCTCCTCTCCGGGTGACAGCCCCAACACTGACGGCATTCACCTCCAGAACAGCAAGGATGTCCTCATCCGTTCCTCTGTCCTTGCCTGTGGTATGATTCACATTTAAATTTAACATCGACCAAAGGAAGAGGCTTCTGATGATGTGTTCACGCGATGTGCGCAGGGGACGATTGCGTCTCGATTCAGACCGGGTGCTCCAACGTGTACGTGCACAACGTGAACTGCGGTCCGGGCCACGGCATCAGCATCGGAGGACTCGGAAGGGACAACATGAAAGCCTGCGTGTCCAACATCACCGTCCGGGACGTCAACATCCACAACACCATGACGGGCATCCGAATCAAGACGTGGCAGGGCGGGTCTGGGTTCGTGCAGGGTGTAATGTTCTCCAACGTCCAGGTCTCCGAGGTCCAGTTCCCGATGATGATCGACCAGTTCTACTGCGACAAGTCCTCCTGCAAGAACCAGTCGTCGGCCGTCGCCTTATCCGGGATCACCTACGAGAGGATCAGGGGGACGTACACCGTGAAGGCCGCCCACTTCGCGTGCAGCGACTCCTTCCCATGCGTGGACATGACCCTGACAGACATAGAGCTGGAGCCGCTGCAGGAAAGGTCCCATCTCTACGACCCCTTCTGCTGGCAAACGTACGGGGTGCTCAACGCCCCGACCCAGCCGCCCATCGATTGCTTGAGGATTGGTAAACCGTCCAGCAGCCGGACCCTCGTCGACCCGGAATCGTGCTGAGACGTACAAGTATACATACATAAATACATACATAGAGTACTCTTGCCTAGGTATTGGTAGAGATAGACATCATACGTCGTATATCTTCTTTGCCTTAGTTTGTTTAATGCTGTCCTCGTTCTATATATATTATTCATTTCAAAATGTAAGAAATAAAAATACAATTAGAAATGAACGTCACGCTGATTATAAGTATGAATTGGGTGGGGGGGGGGGTGCAGGCGCAATAATGACTTTAATGAAATTGATGGTGGGGTGGGGGGGTCAAAGAAGGATGGCTGGCTGGGGAATGTGCAAAACGGGATGGATTGAGATGGGGTCGGACAAAAAAGGGACGAAGAAGACAACATGCGGGGGGGAGCTTTCTCTTTTCTCCGCGAGTAGCCCGAAAACAGTTCGAGAGCGCCAACAGTTAAAAACAAAGGCTTGAGGTGGCGTTGGGGTGAGTGGGTAGGGGTTGGGTGGGGCTTCGGGGTAGTTAGCCAAATGCAAAAATAATACTGGGGAGGTGGAGGAGGAGGTACAAGTTTGACGAGATCATGTCGAAACCCGAGGGGAAGGGAAGAGAGGGTGGCCGTGGTGGTAATTCGCGGATGGATTGCGGGAGCCAAACTGGGTCAATCCCAGATTCACCCCGTTCTTCCCATTTGGCCATCGATATTGGAGGTGTGTTTCCCCCTCCCCCCCCCCCCGGTCTCCCTTTCCGGCGTGCTTCCGTCTTCTTTCGCTTCATTCTTGGACGTATGGATGGCTTCTGCTGTTGTTGCCTGGCGCTGCTTGTCTTTGTTATGGGGCCTGATACAATGGAATTGGCAGAACCCCTCGACGATCCCGGCGTGAGGAAGTTTTCCGGGCCAGCTGCGAGATGATTTTCCGCGTATCTGTACTTATTCTGGGGGGAATTTCTTTCGCAGGTTCTTTGATCAAATTAGTGTACTGTTCAAGGGGCAGCGGCGAGTCAGCCGCAGACGAAAATTGTTGCTCTTCGACGGAGAGTGCGAAGATATCCAATGGCATCAACTTTCATTCTCTTCGAGGCGGGAGGCTTCACTTTCAGACGTTCGAGACTAGCAAAGTAGCTGATTGTGTAGAGTTTATTCGTTCCAAGAAAACTGATTTTGGAGGTTAGGCATTCCTTCCCTTCTTTTTTTTTCCATATTTATTCCAGTAAGATAGTTTTTGCTGTTTGTTGTCAGTTTTATATGGTTTTCGGGTTTAGGGGTTTCTTCGTATGACCAGCATTTTATAAAACCATGTCGAGTATCAGTCTCTTCTGACTTTGAGTGTATCGTGTTTTTCAAATTACTTTAGGCGGCTGGCATCTCGAGGGTTCTAAAGAGAAGAATGTTATCAAGGTATACGTTAAATTGTAATTGACCAATTACTGTAGAAGTTTTAGTCATTAGATGTCATCAAAACTGGTATGCATCAGATTTTCAGAGCCCACCACTATTCGGGAATGTAAACTATCAGTTTTAATCGGCCATCCTAATTGTCGAAGATCTTTAAGGCTCCTGGCTAGAATGTTACTGACTCTGTGATCCTTTGCAACTAGGCAACTGGAGGTGGAGCCTATAAGTTCGCGGATCTTTTCAAAGAGCAGCTGGACATCGTACTTGATAAACAAGATGAAATGGACTGTCTTGTGGCTGGAGCAAATTTTCTGCTGAAGGTATTTGCTGCAGAAGAGTTGCATATTTCTCCCCTGTTTTGTCAAAATACTTTACTTAGGTCTTGTCTTCCCTGTTACCCCACTGATGTGCTTTATAGGCTGAGAAATTACAGAAGCCGATGTCTATGCCTACACGGTGTTTGTTTTAATATCTTTTTTCAATGCATCAGAGTTATTTTTGTTGTTTCAATGGGTTATTGACTCAAAGAAATCTCTTCTGTGAATATTTCTGACCTTATGTGGCTGAGAAGAATTTCTTATTTCAAACTTCATTTGCATTTGTTAATGGTTTGGGCAGGCTGTCCATCATGAAGCTTTCACCTATAGAGATGGTGTGAAAGACTTTGTCCAGATCAACGACAAGGATTTATTTCCTTATCTGCTTGTGAATATTGGTTCTGGTGTTAGCATGATCAAGGTTAGTCTCCATTACTATTTCTCGAGGCCATCCCTACCCCTCTCCTTGCTAAATGGAATTCTTTCGTCATTGTGCACGAAGGTGGATGGTGTTGGCAAATTTGAGCGTGTTAGTGGGACAAGTGTGGGCGGCGGCACTTTTTTGGGTTTGGGTAAACTTTTGACGCAATGCAAAAGGTTTTCTTCTTCTCCTTCGCTTATTTCTTTGATAAGTTCCTTCGCTTATTTTATCCTGTATTATCCAAATGGTGATGTAAAATTTGAATTTCCAGTTTTGATGAGTTGCTGGAGTTGAGCCATAAAGGGAATAACAGAGTAGTTGATATGTTGGTTGGCGACATTTATGGTGGAAATGACTATAATAAGGTATTACACTTTTGTGGGGCTTTTCTCCTTGAAAATGGTCATAATCTACTACCCTTGATATTAACTCTCAAATCGCATGGTTTTAATCCTTGAAATGACAACGTGAGATAGATTAGTCAGGGAAATGGATAACCTACTCTTTGACGCCGTTGATTTCTGTTGCAACAGATCGGTCTTGCATCTACCAACATTGCCTCTAGCTTTGGGAAAGCGATTTCGGAGGATAAAGAGCTCCATGAATACCAGCCCGAGGATATTTCCCGTTCTCTTTTAAGAATGATCTCTAATAATATCGGACAGGTTTCTAAGTAGCCTCGTTTCCTTTTTTCATTTTCTTGATTATCAGTGTGCATAAAAGATGGCTCTTTAATTTCCCCTTAATTCCTATCAGATTGTGTTATGTAGTGCCTCAGTTCCGGATGTAATGAGTTTGATATTCATCTTTATCCTCTTATTTTCAGATCTCTTACTTGAATGCCTTGAGATATGGACTAAAGAGGATCTTCTTCGGCGGATTTTTCATTTGTGGTCATGCTTACACCATGGACACGATCTCTGTGGCTGTCCATTATTGGTAACTTACCTGCAGCTTTTTTTCTAAGTTATTGGGCCCCACCCTATTAGATCGACGCTTCTTATGTTTTTCACTTTTTGACTAGTTAGTATGTGATTCTTGGCCTTCTGGAGAATGGATTGTGGTCGTGAATATGTAACCATATTCCTTGAGTTCTGCCTGGCTATTCCCTCTTTTGTCACAATCTGATGATTCTCAAGACGTCGGTTCTTCTTCTTCCACAGGTCAAAAGGTGAAGCAGAAGCGTTGTTTTTGCGACATGAGGGTTTTCTTGGAGCGTTAGGTGCATTCATGAGCTACAACATAGATAAAAGCAGTTTACTCCAAGGACAGATTTCCTGAAAGTCCGTGTTCAGCCAGCTGTGTTCCTGATGCATGTTCCTGCTGTCATATTTGCAGCTTTTGCTTGGGTTTTGTGGTTGGTGGCTCTGGCATCTACACCCAAGTATTGTTCTCTTTTAACTTGTGTATCTATTCTAGATGATGATGATGGTATACGAAAAGTTATAAGAATATAAGTCGTGGTCTGCGGGAAGATGTCATCATGAATGACTTTTTACCCCGGCTACATCTGGATAGAGATTGATGGTTTATATAATGCCCTCTTAATTGATTGACGATCTCCTGTCTGATATAATCATACTGGAAGAGTGGTCTGAGATTCACTAGTTATTTTGATGAAGATTATTCTCAGGTTGTGCCATCGAAAGAAAGGAAGATCTTGTATCTAGACCGAAAATATTCAACCCTTGACTGATAGTTATTGTAATGGAAGCTCAAAAACATACTGAAAAGCCTTTCTTAAGA
Source organism: Melastoma dodecandrum (assembly GCA_029817715.1). Classification (NCBI taxonomy): domain Eukaryota; kingdom Viridiplantae; phylum Streptophyta; class Magnoliopsida; order Myrtales; family Melastomataceae; genus Melastoma; species Melastoma dodecandrum. The sequence goes on along the minus strand of JARUPY010000533.1, from coordinate 4,237,764 downwards.
GGCTGGCTTTATTAAAAAAGGCTTTTCGCTCATCTTGTTTGTTCTTACCCAAAAAAGGATCGTTTTTTAGTCAAATCTGCAGCGTTGGTGTTGATGATGAGTTCTTAGCTGGAATCCGGGGCTTTGCGGCAGGTATCGCCCTCACATGTCCATCCTCATTTAGGATCATGTTTTGTACCTCCATTTTCTGATGCATCTTCATCCATCTTAAGGCAGCAGCTGAGTTGGAGATCAAAATTGCATGGTTTACAGCGAAATGACCAGTGGAACCCCACTTCCTGGCATTCATCACACATAAATGCATAGCGTCTAGTCTGGACAAGCTCGTGTTGATCGCGATCTCACGCCTTAGCTTCTCAGGCCAACTCTTCTCCTTCCCCTCGAGTGCTTTGTCCATGGGCCTCAGATAATCTTCTGTGAAGGGATACGTGGCCACACCATAAACGGTAAGAAGTGCTTCTTTAGTGACTTTCTTGAGCAAGAATCGATGTCTTGGATCCCCGAATGGGAATGCCAGCCAGGGCATGGTCGAGTAGTAATCATCAAATGACACTTGGTCATGGTCTCTCGAGACGAAGATGATTTCAGATGAACTGTCCTTGTTCTTAATGTTGTTGTACGCTTCCGTGGGTCTCGGTAGGAAAACTCGGCATGGAGGGCATCAATATGCTGAGAAATATAGCAGTATGTTCTTCCCGGCTAGTTGAGAAATTGGTACATCTGGTAGAAAGGCAGAAATCAGGGGGGAAATGATTTGGAAAGAAATCCAGATGACAAAAGCTATACCTTGGATCCTGTTCGGTTGATATTGAAATCAGGTTTGCCTAACGCCAATGTCGGTGCGGCCATCCTAGCCTTTGTGACGGCTGCCTGTCAGTTGTGAAAGGATGTGCCTCACTGCCATGTCCTTTCAGCTCGGCAACATTTTGGTTTAAGGTTCTGCCGTCAGGTATGACGATGGTTACATTGGAAGAGTGCTGATTTTGAAGTAATCGGAGAGCCTGTTACAGATCTTATCGCTAAATGGCACTGCTAGCCAAGGGATGGTTGATCCTTGTTTGAAGTCCTCCTTATAGTCAAGAAGTACCAAGATAATCTCGAAATCATCCACTGTCTCCCCAAGTTTGGCATGGTAGTCTATCAACTTCAGCATGAACTCTTGGCTCACGCTGTGACTGTGAATCGAGAAGTAGAGGCCGACTGTCTTCCCCACGAGTCTGATACCGGGACCAGTCATTTTCGACATGATATTTCAACTCCGGTTCAGACAGCGATTGTTGATGTCGGAATGGTAGGGACATTACCTAGTTTCCTTAGTTTTTTACCAAATAATCACGGGATTTCGAAACGAGCATCAGGATCAAGGACTGATTTTCCTTAGCATCTTCCTCTTCCTGTCGGAGGGAATCGATCTTTTCTGCAGTTAACGGGTAGGCGTCAGCCCAGTAGTCTCGGATGAGCGAGAGCCCTTCGCTTGTCAATACATTACCCGTCTCGTTGAGGATCGCGGGGTGAGGGATTGTCTTCAAGCCAAACATGTCCTTAAGCCCTTAACCATTGACTCATCGGAGAACGGAATCGCAAGCCATGGCACATGGATAAAAAATTGGGGTTTGTACCCATTTAAAATTAGTAGTAAAAATATTTTACGAAATATGATAGTTAATTTTAAAATTTGTCAAATAATGTCCCCAAATCGAAATTGTCAATATCGAATTTATAATTTCTCTCAAATACCGCTTTTCAATAGAATAGGGCAAAAAGTCATAGTTCACAGTTCCGATTTCCTTAAGAGCGAAAACAGAAATCAAAGTTCACAAATCTTATTTTGGGGCATTACTTGACGAATTTTGAAACTATTTACCAAATTTCGCGAAAACAAACCTAAGACTCCTTAGTTTCGTCGAAGGTCACCTCGAAGTCACCTCCCAGGGAAAGTGCCCCGTAAAACTTGTGAATCGGCAGCATGGACCGCCCCATGAGTCGGAAAAGTACAAGCGGATTATCGTCCGGCCAAGTCATGGATCCGGACATAGAAAAACATAGGAAAACATAAGCTGCTAGGGTCAGTCTTATCCATGTCAACTACAGATGAAGGTGACGGAAAGTTGCTTCGGATGAGGAAATCCCGATCTGCGGAAGAAAGAAGGCTCGGGCGATGCTTTGGACCACATCGTGAGTTCCCGAAAGCCATTTCCCTCTCGAAGTTCTCTTGCAGTTTCCCTGGCGCTCTCTGCAGCCAGGAGGGGACTACATAACATAGTGCTTGCTGTATCCATCTGCGGTCTGTCCATCGATGGCTCCATTGGGGGGGGGGGTGGGGGTGGGGGGTAACTCAGTGTCAAGGGAACGAGACAACCTGACTGAATCAACCGAATGCGATGCCCGGCCAAACAGGGATCGATCCTTCCTTCAAGACATGTCCAACTTAAGAATTAACAATGGTCCTAAGACATCATCCACAGCATTGATGAAGCTACCGTGAATTTTTCAATTCGAATGTTGTTCATAGTTAGAAAGACTTTCCATTGGACGGGCAACAACATAGTTAGAAAGACTTTCCATTGTGTCGACGGATCTGATCGAATCACGGCCACGTCGCCCTCCTCCCGGCGTCCATCCAGATGTCCCCGTCCTGCTTTCTCCGATCCGGGGCCCTGAACAGCATCAAGCTTCTTCATGCTGCAATCTCATTCAAAAGATGCGCCCAACAGTTGGTCAAAAAGCCATCGCCCACAAATCTCAAGCTTTCTCTCCTTTTTAGGCGCCTCCCTCCTCCATGAATTTGCATTTGCGTTTGCTTTCCTTCTAATCATCGTGTCATGTCCGAATCGTTAGCTGCGTCATGTGTTTATGAGATGAGAATACGTATTTCCACCTCCTTAACTTCATCAAGGGATGCATCTTTTTGGCTCCTTACATTCATCCTTCGCCTCCACTCAAAGAACAAAAAAGACAACCTCTTAGGAAAGAAAAACACATCCTAAGCCATCACTACCCTCAGTTCCTATAATCCGGAGATGTCGTCGCTGCCCCTCCCACAGCAGCATCAGCCCGCCATAGCTTATCCCGCGACCGGAGCAGGACAGCTTCTTCCCTCTCCGTCCTCGTACACTAATGACAACCCCGATGGCGGATCCTACACGAAAGCTTTCGTCATCCTGGGGGTCATAGTCCTCCTCTGTTTCATTGCTGGCTGCTTCGGGCGCTTCTACGGCCGCCGTTTTGAGAAGCCCAAACCTTTGGCCCAGAAGAAGGCTGCCGTATTCCCCCGGGAGAAAGAGAGCGACATCGAGTTTGGCTTTGACCACAAGAAGATTAGGACGGCTAACCGGCCGGTGAGGTATGGGGATCTTGGAGGGCACAAGCCGATGCCTAACGGCGGCTGCGACAGCCTCAACCAAGGAAACAAAAGGCACTTCGATAGAGGCGGCCCTGCCATTACTTTCTCCATCGTGTGATTGCTTAGGTCATGCGCATTTCGTGGGCACTAAACTAAGCATAGCTTGTGCTGCAGTTTCGCGATCTTGTTCTTAATTGTGGATACAGATCTGTATGATGATTTGAGGAAAATGGCAAAGAGTAAGCGTTCAAATAACCCGAGTATTAACGATTCCCGCAGACGATAACGTAACGGATCCATCGAGGATGTGAAGTTTGCTTCGCAGAGTTCCTTCCGACCAAGTTAAAAGTCTAGACTGCATTACTCGCCTGGGCGATTCGATTACATACAAAAAATGACCACAAAAGAGAGACTCGCTGATGAAACAAGCCCAGCTCAAACTAATATAATGTCCGATCCGAATCCAGACGAACTCAGGTATAGCGGCAAGCGGTGACAAAGTCTCCGGCTAACACAAATGAATAACAAGCCCAACAATCCCACTGTTGATTCCATTATTGTTGTAAAGTTACTCGTAAGTAGTATCTTGAAGGGTTTATAATGAAAATGGGTACGGATGAATTATTCCCAAATTCTTGGAAAGTTCTGAAGCGTCCTCTTTCTTCCTCCCCCGTCTTGGGTCTGTTGTTCTTTCTCTTACATTCTTTTTATCCTTGTCTTTTGTTTGAACTAGAACTTCTTCATCACCTCATCGAGTCACTCTTCTATACTCGTATTCTTGCTTAACTTTGAGAAGCGTCTCCACGGGTCTTCCTGCCTAACATCGTCGAGGGACAGCTCGCTCGTTGTGCCCGGAACACCCTCGTCAAAAAGTTCAGTCGGAAGGAATAGGAACTATCTCAATGGATGCTCTAGAGCACAAAAGAAGTCAATGTACTCGGGGAGGATTTCCCGTGAAGGCTCTGGTTTCGGATTCACAACTCGTGAAATCGCTCGAACTGTCCTTAAATTTCCACGTGGCACTAGGAATACCCGACGAAGCATGCTCCCTGCTCGACGACCCCAAATCTAGGCTAGTGTTGCTTCCATGTGCCATTCTCCTGAATTTCATAATATCTTCGCTGTACTGCCCAGAGTCGTAAATGGTGCTCTGGCCGTATTTTACGCCGTTGGTCAAGTCAGACATCTCAGCGTCGGAATCCAATGCTCTAACCACCTGCAGCTGACAGGTTTCCCCACATTGAACACTCCGGTCGATAAACGCCATATACGACTTACGGCAGAAGGGATACCTGAGCCATGCGTGGTCTCTTCATAGCAGAATGGCGGATGCAAGCGGCAGCTGCCTCGATCATTCTCAGCAATTCACTCTCGACGTAGTGCTTCTCTAATCGCGGATCCACTACTTCGCTGACATCTCCCGTCTCAAGTGCTCGGATCAACATCGGACGAGACTGCAAGTATTATAGCCCAAGGCTTAAACAAGTTCTTTACGGCTTATCATTTGCGAATATAATGAAGAAATGTCTGGAATCAATGGAATGTTGCGGTAAACGACGCATCGTAATAGTACTTACCCATTCGACCAAGCTTTCGTCGCCGAGAGGCTGAGTTGGGTCAACCGGTTTACGGCCAGTGATAAGCTCAAGAAGCACAACCCCAAATGAGAAGACGTCCGATCTGTCCGTCAACTTCCCACTCGATGCATATTCGGGTGCCATGTACCTGTTTAAGCCATTATTAGAGCTAGTCGATCTGTCTCAGCCAATGAAAAATTGAACATGCTCGGACCCATGAAACTTGCCCGAATGTTCCCATGACTCGAGTCGATACATGAGTATTTGTGTCATTCGTGAGCTTGGCAAGTCCAAAATCCGAGACCTGTAAGCATGTCAGTGAGGAAGTGATGATCTCAGTTCTGGGATAATTGAAACAGCAGCAACAATCCGCACACGATCTGAGCAAAGCTGAGATTTCAATGAACTTGCCTGCGACTCAAATGCATCATCCAAGAGTATGTTAGACGACTTGATATCTCTATGGATGATCTTTGGATGGCCTAGGAAAGAGGTAAACACGGTTGGTTAAACATCGATTCAACGACTCTCTAACGGCGAATTTTCGATGTCTGCAGACTTACAGTCTTCATGAAGATACGCCAGACCCTTTGCAGCACCAAGAGCGATCTTGACTCTCTTTCTCCATTCCAAAACAGGCAGTCCTTCACCTGTATAATGGAAAAGAACGTTAATCACAAAGATCACGACATAAAGACTATATTTTTTTTTTATCGCGAGGAGCAAACAGCACCAACCGTGCAAGTGATAGTCAAGGGTCTTGTTCGGGAGGAATTCGTAGATGAGCAGCCTTTGAATGTCCTGTATGCAATATCCTACCAACGAGACCAAATGCCGGTGATGCACACGGCTTATTATCTCAATTTCTGCCCTAAATTCCCTGTCTCCCTGCCCACTTCCTGCCTTAAGTTGCTTGACGGCCACCACCCTCCCATCCGGCAGCTGACCCTTGTACACGGTTCCGAAACCGCCCTGCCCGATTATGTTCAGATGGGCGAACCCACCCGTCATCTCCATCACCTCCTCGTAGCTATAGAAGCTCTTCGTACCTGCCAACAGTTCTGATTCCGGCCCCCCTGCGTGATATGGTTTCCCCCTTTGACTTCCAAGGCTGCTTCCTGAGTACGGGACTTGCGATGGGAAGAAGGTGTCCGACTGCCCGGGTGCTGCCATTGCCGATGAATTCTGTCCGTAGTAATATCCATCTATAAAAGAGGGCGAAAAACGTTATGTATTCAAGTTTTGTCCATGTTAAGGCCCGAAGCTACCAAAAAAGAATCAATCGACATTGGGACTTTACCGGACTGAACGGTGAAGTTGGGTGGCGGGACATACGGGGTGGGATAAACATCGGGCCTTTTGCTCTTCTTCCTAGAAAGCACGAGAACCGTCGCTATCAATGCTATGATAACAACACCTGCAAGCATGGCACCAGCAAGCATGGCTGTTTCCATTGGTGACAGTGACAACGATGACGAGGACGTGCTTTCTACTGGTCGGGAATTCGAACCGGTTGAGGAAGAAGAGGAGCTTGGACTTTTGGTGGACGAATGGGATGGAGGAGGGACTAATGTGATCCAAGATTCGGTGAAATTAGTTCCATTCCCTGATGGTGTGACGGAGAAAGTCGAAAAACTAGGGCTACCTGTGGAGTTGGTCGCCGAAGGCGAAGAATTTGATGGAACAGAAGCCCCTTCTGACGGAGGAGGCGGTTCGGATGCTGCATGACGAGGCGGCGGTGCAAGAAGTGCACGAGGAGGTGACGGCAAAATGGAGTTCGGGAAGATTGCTCCTCGGGACGGTGGGGGAGCAGATGGCTGAGGAGGAGGGAGCAGAGGTGATGATCGATTCGTTGGGGATGGAGGAGGAGGATTTTCGGGCACGACAGGCGGCGGCGGTGACGAATGGATCAATGGTGGGGAGGAAGGCGATGGAGGGGAACGGGGTTGCGGCAATGGAGGTTGGGTCAATGAATCTGGTTTGATTTTCCGTGTCTTAGTATCAGGTGCCGGAGGGGTATGCAAGGAGGATGTCAATGACTGGCCGAAGATGGGGGAGGTGGAGTTCAAGGGAGGGGGGGCGGGGGCGGTTGGCGAATTCGAGCCCCTGGTAGATGGAGAAGAGTCTGAAACATGGGACGTGCCGATTAGTGGCAAGTCGTTGACAGCATTGGGGGGCAACGAGGAGGCTTTCACCGGCAACTCCAATATGGTCAACGAAGGAGAATGAGAAGGTGATCCCGAGATGGTTGCCTGGTCCGGAAGGTCAGGGGGGGACATGGTAAGTGCCCTGTCTCAGCAGCGTTGCATCGTCGTGATATTCCTGAGTATCTCTCTCGACCAGGACATGGAACAAACGGGGGAGAGGGGGGGAATGGAACGTTCCCTTGGCTCAGCCTCCAATAGGCCGGCGAACAACACCGGACAGAGTCCCGGCGACACCGGGCTCCCGGGGGGGGGGGGACCGAAACAGGGGAAGAGAGAGATTTCCGGAGAGGAAAAGATATTTCCTTTTGGCGAGGAAACAGGGGAAGGGAAAAAAACAAGAGAAAAGAAATGGACAGAGCAGCCAAAGAAATCCTCTGCCCGCCCAAATCGTTTTTTTTTTTTTTCTTTATTATTATTATTATTATTAAGGAAGAGTGCAGTTCGTTTCTTGCTTATTTTGGGAATGAGGGAAAAAATGAAACCACATAAATATTACACTAATCTTGTTAATTTGGAATTGCAAGTTAACTTCCTCCCCCCACGCCTTATCCTTCTCTACGAAATTTTTGACCGTTATATCATCATATGTCCAAAATAAAAATCAAATTTTTTGGCCAGATGACGACGACGCTCCCCAATGACCGACTGTTTTTTTAATTAATACAGCAAAGTCAGCTGGTTGTAATCGCCTCCTCCTCCTCCTCCTCCTCCTCCTATTTTCTTGTAGCCCTTGGTTGAAAACAAAGGGGAAAATAACTCTGAATTATGCTTGGGATTGATTACGAGGAATGTGTCGCTAGTTAGTTAGGTTGTTATGTTAAAACAAAAATTTAGCCTCGGCGGTCATCCCCCACCTTCGTGTTTATTTTATAGCAAATTATGATTTTATTTTATAAAATATTTAATTTACTACTTTTAAGTTATCTTTTAAACAGCTATTTGAATTCGTTTGCGACGATAATTTAAGTTAAAATGAATAAAGTTGTTGTCTTGGACGACTTAGGATTAGATAAAGGTTTTTTTTATTGTTTAAAGCATCGAATTCTTTTGATAAATTTTTATCATCGTAAAAACTTTTTAAGTCTATTGTTTGGAACAGATTTTTACAAATTTAAAAGTTTAAAGTAGTTGTTAGAAACTTTGGATAATTTAAGGAAATCAAATCTTTTTATTTTTTTTTTAAATTATCGATATTTGGCCCGGCCGGCTTCCTTTTGTGGCATATCGTTTAAAACGTTTTAGATGTGGCCTTATTTCGATTTTAGTTTTTGATTTAGCCTTAAACTCGACGACTGTCAGATGTGTCATTGACGGTCAATTTTAATGTACGACGTATCTTAAAATTAGTCTACTGTATAAGTGACATGGTAAAATTGTCTTTCGGCTTTTTTTTCCTTCCGCACGTGAATTGTAATAAAAGAAAATGTAAGAAAATGGTGATTGTAATTCGATGTAACTCATGATGAATTTATTTTCAAATAAAATATGGCATCCCATCACCCCCACACCCCACACTTTTTTGTTTTGTTTGCCTTTTTTCCCTGCAAGGCCACCGCATAAAGCGGGGCTTCCATCGCAGCCACACAGTAGTGAATTGCCATGGCCGACTCTTCTTCTTTCACAAATCAATGACTTACTATTTTGTTTCTCATTTTCCCAAAATGAATGAAATAATTTTAAGGTGTGTGACCGGGCGAGCCGGGAGGAGGAGGAGGGGAGTGGTCCAACCTAATTTCACATGAAAATGCATGCGTGCCCCCCCACCCCCTTAAGAGGCAGCGGTCCAAATTGGGGTACCGTTAAGGAAAAATAAATAAATCATTTATAATATATAAAAATATATTGTTTTGGTTGCCTCAAATCACTTCTTACCCACATCGGGATCGGGAGGATAAGGTGACCAAGTACATTGTCTTAAATTTTATTACGATCCCAATTGGCCTGCACGTTTATAAAGGTTGGGGGACAAAGAGGTCAGGCCATGTGACGAAGTTTTGCCTGAACAGCCTCAGCCTCAGTTTCTTTCTAATTGTCTGAAGAGGACGGACAGTAGCACTCTGCTACTAGAAGGGAGGAGGCAAAAAAAGGGGGTTCCTTTGTCTGAATCCATCCATCCATCTCTTTGTTTCTCCTGCCTGTTGTCCTCTCACTCTTTTTTTTTTTCCTTTTTTCTGACATCAGGTGGTTTCCCGTTTCCGATGACCCGCCCGTTACATGATCCCGTGAGGGGAATAATATCGTGTCCATTGTTTTTTGCTTTATGTAGGAGGAGGACATGGCGGCGGTCACTGACAAGTACGAGGATGCCATCGCCGGCCTCTCCAGGCTTCTCAGGTGCAGCCGTCTCTCTCTCTCTCTCTCTCTCTCTCTACTTAACCATCGATCCACCGATGTCGGGGGCATCGGATCCGGTTTTCTTTTGTTACGGTCATGCATGCTATCCGAATTGTCGATCCGGAGGCGGTCGTCGTTGATTTTTTATCACACAGCGTGAAGAGCGAGCTGCAGAGCGTGGCGGCCGTCAAGGTGCAGCAGATAACGGCTGAGCTGGCGGCAGCCGGCAACGGGTTCGACCCAGCTGCTAGGATCAAGACCGGGTTCGATCACTTCAAGAAGGAGAAGTACCAGTACGTCGATCCGTTGCCCCCCCCCCCCCCCCCCCCTTAATTCTATCATTCCTCATCCCCCTCGGAATCGGAATATGCCCGATCGATCTCCTTTTTCCCGAAAAGGGAGGAGCAGAAAGCGATGGCTTTTCATCTTTTTCTTTTCGTTTAGTCCATATGATTGATTGTCCGCACGCTTCGGTTGTCGTCCTTACAGGAAGAATCCGGCCTTGTATGGAGAGCTCGCAAAGGGACAGTCTCCAAAGGTAAAGACGCCGCTCGCGACAAAAGCACTCGTAAACTGCTTTCCCGACCCGGAACAGTGCCTAACGAAATGTTACAGTTCATGGTGTTTGCGTGCTCCGATTCGAGGGTGTGCCCGTCCCACATACTGGATTTTCAGCCCGGGGAGGCGTTTGTGGTTAGGAACATCGCCAACATGGTACCCCCTTTCGACAAGGTAACCATGGGGAGGCATTCGAGGATGTCGACTGCACGAGATTTTGGCTGTCTTGTCTCTCTGAATAAGAATCTTATCCTTTTCTGGGCAGACGAAGTACTCCGGAGTCGGGGCGGCCATCGAATATGCAGTCCTGCACTTAAAGGTTGGTAAGAGGGGATCTTTTGAATGGAATGCAGCGTTAGAGACGGAGGATAATTGAAACTTTTGTTAGGTGGAGAACATATTGGTGATTGGACACAGCTGCTGTGGAGGAATCAAGGGCCTCATGTCCATCCCAGATGATGGGACCACTTCTAGGTAAGAAGCTCTTCCGTTGCTCTGCCGCCGAGGTTTCTTACCGTGATTGGAGCATAGTTCTGCGTCTATGATTAGAGGATAATAGGAGGAAACTTGCAGTGACTTTATAGAACACTGGGTGAACATCTGCTCGCCTGCGAAGACCAAGGTGAAATCGGAACACGGCAAGCTGAGTTTCGCAGAGCAGTGTGCTAACTGCGAGAAGGTGATTCGCGATCCTCACCTTTATCAGTTTAGTCCGACGTATATGTCTTTTGAACCCGAATGACTTTGCAGGAGGCGGTGAACGTGTCGTTGGGGAATCTGCTGACGTATCCGTTCGTGAGGGAGAGGGCGGTGAATAAGACTCTGGCACTCAAGGGCGGGCACTATGATTTCGTGAAGGGCAGTTTTGAGCTTTGGGATCTCGACTGCAAGATCGCTCCGGCTCTCTCCGTTTGAATGGTGATGAGCACTGAATGCCATGCTTCTTCTATCATGTATGACCTGCGATTTCGTTCGAACAATGACAGAAGGCGGTAGGCTTTATTGAAACTCAGACGAAACAAGGGATTTTCCAGCTTTTGAATTCATCCCATGTTCTCGCCAAATGCATCTAACGGTGATTTCTACTATGCATATAACACACGTAGAAACAGCTGCTGAGAATATGATTTAGTAAGGTGCGTGCGGACCTCAACTGAGATGAGTGCAGAACAAGAACAAGGATTAGACTGGGGTGAAGACTATTTTTATTCATAACAACGTTATATGGACAGTGTCACAGCAATGCTTTTCCTTGCATCATTTCGAATCATGTAAATTCAGTAATGTTAGGAGGTATCTTGGCTTGGCCCCAGCTGCTGATAGCGCTGATAGTCGATGCCATTCAGTCTTACACAGCACAAGATCTGCTCCGGCAACTCCTCGGGCTTGTTCCCCTGTTTGTCCCCAGAATCAAAGTAAATTAAGAGGTCAATGATGAGAGAGCCATTGGCTGAAAATGGGCGTTATAACAACGTTTAAACACTTACCTGAATTGTGAGGCCAACATCCAAGACACAGGACTTTAGCCTGTCCATGAATGCTTCGAAACCTTTTCGAGAAATATAGCTGAATCTATGCATGTCCAGATTTATCTCAAAGTAATTTTCTCCCTGCAAATATTTTGAATCATGAAGTTATAGACTGGCATAGCAAGGTCATGTCCAGGCATTGCTAGGGAGATCATACTTACCAAGAAAAACTCGTGTTGGGGACGAGACAGGACTGGTTTCTCATTGTAGGCTTGCATTAGCTTCCTCTCAGCAGCACTCAGCTGTAGATCTTCCACATTGGCAACACGACCGAGTATCTTCAATCTCTCCCGGAAAGGCACGGTTGCATCTACCGGAAAACTCTTGACCTTTTCGACATCATTTTCCACTATGCGCTGCCCAATATATAAGAAATGACAGATCAAACCTTAGAAACTCAACAAGGTTACACCTGCGCCATTCTTTTTTCTTTTGGGTCAACAATACTTGAGATACCCATAGATGACCAAATCTTGTCGAATTTGGTTCACGCATATTCAGGAAAGAGCGTAGTGGTCTCACCATGATACTCTCTTGAAACTGTGACGACAGCTCCTTGGCATAGTTATCAGAAACCTTAAAGTACAGAACAATGCTCATTCCTTCACCATCATTTTCACTTTGGAAAAGTGATGCTGGGTATAATGGGACCTGTTTGATTAACAAGTCAGGATTGATCTTTTCTAACTAAGAAACAATTCAACCGCGTTTCGGAATTCAGATGCATAAGTGAAGATGCATATGGATGAAAGAACTAAAATTACCTGGACATTCACGACAAGAATGGGCGGAATTTTCCCGATGGAGGAAATCGCAGGGAGATCTACCAAACGAGCTATGTGATTTATTTTCCGCTGAGTCAAGAACACATCAACGCCAAAGGGATAGTACGCGGCAAAATTAGAAGCTAACTCCTTCTTCTTGTCCCTGTCGCATATAATATGAACACTATCAGAATAAAAAATAGAGGCAAGAACCTGGACGAGTGTTGCAACTGAGTCATTCATACAACAAATGATGCAGGCAAATTCACTTTCAGGTGACCGTATCCGAGTCTTCATATCAACGTGCTCACCTTAGATAATTCCCTCCTCGAACTTTAAAGGAGCCTGGTTCAATAATAGACCAACAATCAAGCATTTTCTTCTCAATAGGACAGAAAGGAACTTGAGATCCAGCCAGTGGCCGCTGGAGAAGTGTCTTCGACGAAACTAGAATGGAAGGAAGCCAAAGAGTAATTAGTAAGGAGCTGAGTAAAAACAATTTCGAAATGCAACCTCAATAGTTAATATCGTTGATCACAAGTATTTTCCAGCATATATAGATACCATGTCCACCCCCATTCAAGACAGAATTATTACGTCAAGGATGTTATAGTTTCATTTAAGGGAAAAATCTTGCATAAATTTTTTAACTCGTATGTCCATTAGCATTAACACCATACAAAATTCAACTAGCTGAAGTATATGAACAGAAAACGAAGAGGGTGAATCAACTACGTACAAAGAAGGGAATTAGCATGTGCTTCCTTCCATTTGAAAGAAAGCCTTGATGCAACCTTCTTCCGGGCACTTGGTGGACTATCTGTTAGTGACCGTCTCTTCTCCATGGAAGGGACGGCAGAGGCAAGACAAGGCAAACAATTACTTGGGATAATCCCACAGTTGTCAAGAATCCTTTCATCTCCAGAATCTCCATCCACAGAGGACGAGATGTCGTCAAGAGAAACGGATCTCTTAACCACATTTATCTGCTCGATATGATGTGGGTGCTGGCCAATTCCTTCCGCTTCCACTGAATGAACAGTAGAGTTCCCAGGTATGGAGTCCCTGACTGATGCAGTGCTCGATCTGGACACACCATCCAGTCCATTTATCGATAAAACATCTGCAATTAAAAACATTTCTAAGGTTTCCAGACAAAAGGGAGTACAGCAGACATCTAGTTAAGAGAAAAGCCTGATCTCTTTACCATCGGGAAGACTCCGATAATCATCGTCACAGTCTGACTCGAATGCCGGGGCTGTATCAAACCAAGCCTCTTCGATGCTCCCTGCATGCACCGTCCAAGTGGACAAGATGAGAAGAACAATCAAGGAAACCAATTATAAGAGCCTGTCGGTCGGTCACAGAAGCTCATCATACCGACCAATACGATCTAGGGATCAAATTAAAATTCCACGACCGAAAACCAACAGACGGCAGATCCGAACCAATTCAGAAGTGAAGCTCATCGACCGAAGGAAGGACAGAAAGAGGATCAGGTTCTTCGTCCGTGGAGAAGCCACGACCGACAAATGCAGTTTCACCCAAATCGAGAAAAAGCACACGAAACGAATCGAATCGATTCCCAGAGGACGTCATCAACAACGACCCCGCCCGCGAAGGGGGAGAAGGATAGCGGATCACAACCACCTTGGACGGCAGCACTGGAGTGGTTGTTGTTATTGAAGGATCGATCGCGATCGGACAATCCGGAACGGGTGGCGGAGGTGAGATTCCTCCGGCGGCGGTGCTTCTTCTTCGAAGGCTTCCTAGAGCGGGGGGCAGACACGCAAGCCCCCATCAGCAAGGCAGCATGGACCGAACAGCCGTTCTCGGGCGAGGGAAGCGGGGGGGAGGGGGGGGCGAAGGAGAGATTCGATTACCCCCGGACGATCGGAGGTGAGGGTGGAAGTGGGTGTTGGGTGGGAAGGAGAAGAGTCAATGTCAAATGGAGTTGGAGAGAGAGAGAGAGAGAGGAGCTGGTGCCGGGGGGGAGTTGGTTTTGCTTTGCTTTTTGTTGCCTTGTGTTTTGCCGCGTCCTCCGTTTTTCTTTTACATAAGTAAATAAGAAGAAAATAAGGGGTAAACGATAATCTGTTTCCATTGCAATTCTCCCCTTAACTCCGTCCATGCCGCTTATTACATGTCTTTTTTTTAAATAAGTTTTTGGTAGGATTTTACGCATCTAGTTTTAGTTTATAAAAAAATATTTTCGAATACAGTTTTAGTTTCACATAAGTATTTTGGAACCACGATTTTGATTTTATAATTATTTCAAATAGATAAAATTAATAAAACCATGATTTCAAACGTTGGCTTTGATATATTGAGAAATTTTTTTGACATCAAAAATCATTGTTTGAAATAATGTATTTCAGTAAAAACTATATCTCGAGCAACGATTTCGGCTCGACACCAGAAAGTCAAAAATCGCGTTTTGAAACGTTAATTTTACTCATTTTCACTGTTTAAAACATGTATAAAATCAAAAACATTATTTTAAACCGTGATTTAGAAACAATATTCGGGGGCGCCCCACCACTAAAACGAAATTTGACCCGTGGGCACCGACTTTTTTTATTGGGAGAAGGCTTGTTATTCAAATCTGGTATAAAACCCTCGTTATATACCTGATTTTAAATAATTTCTCTTGCAATCCCAAATGAATATTCCCAATAAGAAAAAGGAGTGGAATGACAACAAATAATAATGCCCGGCGTCGTTAATTTCGAAATGACATTATTTGGAGACCCAAAATGTTTTTTATTTGATTGGACCGAAAGTGGGTCCCACTTTTACATCCAAATTGAATGAACCGACCGCGAATTGGCATTTTAATGAATCTACGCACATAATTCGTGCGCCAACTAGGTCGACTGTTCGTTTCATATCACCAATGATTGGCCATCCATCCATCCGCATGTAAGAAGCCAAATCAAGAGCATTTTTTCCTATGTTTATCGGTTAAAAAGTAAAGTTTCAAAATTTTTTAAATTAATCTAAAAATCAGAGAGTTCCACTTGGAGAAGAATTTATTATTGAGAATATTTACGTGCTATTTGAATTTTCTTTTTCTATAAAGAAGAACTCAAGTTTGAGATCTTATTTGAAATACTTTTCTCTAATAAATAATTTCTCTAAAATATTTTTTCGAGCAACACAGTAACTAAACAAGTCTCTCAAATCGAGCTTATACTTAAAATCTATTCATTGGTGACACGTGCAAGAATATCTACCGACCAACCGAGACCGAACCAATGATTGTGAATCTTTTATTTTATTATTGTGATCTCCTCGTATAATTATTCCGTGTTGGAAACTTGGGTAGGACGACCGTGAGTCGTGTTCCCCGCCAGTGTAATTGAAGAAAACAATTCGTGAAATATGATAATTATTTCGAAATTTAAAAAATAATGACTCAAAATTAGACTTATAAAGTCCGATTTTACTCCGAAGAAGTCGGACATGTAAAGTATAGAGTGACATTATTCGATTTCAGATTTATAAAGTCCAACTTGGTTAAGGTTACTTTATGAAAATCAGAATTTACACGTACGATTTTTTTTTTAGAGTAAAATCAGAATTTTATAAGTCTAATTTCAAAATTTCGAAATTATTCTTCGTATTTTATAATATTTTTTCACTATCTATGGTACAAAGCCCCGACGACCTCCTCACATTCATAGTTTCATGTAATGTTCGACGTCGTCCTCCCTCGTTTGTTTTTGTTACAAACCCACCCACCCCGTGTTCGTTCCTTGTTTTCTGGGTTCGATTCTTCCTTTATAGGGAAATGTCGTACGTGTCCCCACGTTCGAACACGACGGCTTTGCGTGATTGTTTTCAGTTTTTTTACCAGATGCTTGCTTAGCCCCTCGCCGAGATTTTCCACGTCTTTTATCCTCGAAGTCCGGTCGGGCCCAACATGATGCCCATCCTGGCACCGACACGCGTCGCCCACCACGTCATGGAATTGGCGATTAGTATCAGTAATTGACTGGAGCCCCGACGAACGTTCTTTAATAAAGTTGGTTTACAACATTTTTTTAATATTTATATTTAAAATACCAATTTTCTTAAAATGTGTCAATTAGATGAAAATGGTCTGAAATCCATTTCGTCGGAATGAATATTTATTAATAACTACGTGAAAGGTTCCGACTCTCTATATACATTTGACTTAAAACCTTATTTATTAGGTGTGGATTATTTCCTAGCACTACTTGTCCCTTAGTCAACTGCATATTGGGTGGCAAGGAGAGGGGGGTGGGGGACGGGGATGAAGACCTTGGACATCCCTGTCCCCCTGAAGAAGAAGAAGAAGAAGAGATGAAGATCAGGTGGTCTATGGAGATCAGAGTGAAGTGAAGTCGCATGATCTTCTTACTTAGGACTGTCTTAGTATTTGAGTTGATATTTATACATAGACAAGTACGGAATGGCAGAGAGGAAGTACATGAAAAATAACATCTCCAAAATTATAACTCGCCCTTATGGTGAGAAAGGAGATATTAAAGAAATTTAATTAGGAAACTTTAGTCCCGAGAGTTTTCCCTATTAAGTAATAATAAGAATATTCTTATAGGGGAAAGGAGAGTGGACAATTTCGTCAAATAGAAGTGTGGGTGGAGGGGTAAAGCAATGGCACAGTTAAATAGTAAAACAAACAAAAGAGAGGACGTCGTTTTCACCGGGGGGGTTGTTTGTCCTGGTAAAATTAAAACCCAGGAGAAAGAAAGAGAGACATCATCGATCGTTAACCGTTTCTTGGGGCTCCCATCTGTTTCTCCATTTGCATCATCTCCCACCCCCACACCTTCCCATCACTTTCTTCTGCTTCGTCGGTTTCTCGGTCGGTCCCGTCGTCTTCTTCTTTGAGATCGGATTGAGGAAGGGGTTAGGTAGGGTGTTAGGGTAGGGCAGGGCAGGGTGGCTCCAAGGAGGAGGAGCAGTAGATTAAAAGATGAGCGGATGGCAGAGGGTGGATTCGTCCTCCTCTTCGACGTCTTCGAAGACGAGGCTCGGGGGCCGGTCTCGTTCCGGAATCAGCAGCGACGACCGCCCCCCTTCCTCCCGCACCGTCCGCCTCGGCCACTTCCAGCCCCAGGACCCCGCTTACCGCACCATCCACTGCAACGATCGCGATTCCAACCTCCCCGTCGGTTTCAAGGTTGGGAATTTCATTGGTTCTTGCTAGGGCTTACGATCGATTTGGGTTTTTTGCAAGTTCCGCTTTGCTCCCCCCCCCCCCCAAAAGCAGTTTACTTCTTTGCTAGACGGTGTCTTTTCTTTTAGGGAGTTCTGAGGAGTAATGTTTGAATGTCGATTTCTGGTGTACCCGGCGATTTGTGTGCTTCTGCGTATTGTTAATTGGGTTAAGTCTTGCTAGTTACACGTCCCTCTGTTTGAGTTGGTAGATTTCGGGATGATGTTAGTAATCCTGAGATCCCCTTGGAATAGTGTTTTGGCTATTATGGTTTTTAGGAGGCCGGATTCTAGTTGTGGCTTAAATCTGCCAAGATGTTTTCTTCACGATGGTAAGAGGATTGAGGGGCGGTACCAGATGCCCTCCCTAAAAAACTGCTGGTTAGATTGGGATGCTTGGTCGAAACAGGCAGTGATTTCCTTTGGGGAAATTTAATCTCTTTTGGTTGTGCTGGTGAGATAATCTTGATGGACTCAGTGAGACAACCCATCAATCAGAAATATGTGGAGAATGATGTACGAGTAAGAGAGAGTGGGTGCAGTTGAAAATGAAGGATAGATTTTTGCCTCCGGAAAGCTGTCATGTGACTTGTTCAGATAGCAGTAAGCTTTTATCATGTACGTTAGGGGTTGTTGCATGGGCAAGTGAAAATATGTCAATTATGTGCTGTAGCATGCTGTAAAAATCATAGGTAAGGGCTATAAGGACTGTAGAGTTCAAATAAAGTTATATCTGTTGGTTTTTTTTTCATCATTGAGTTCATAAAAATATTCGTATTTGTTCTGCATGCTCACATAGCGCTGGGATAGTTGGTTAAATTCTAGCATAATCACCGTCGGTTCATTAAATGGAAGCTTCAACTAATGTATTCTTAGTATAGGATTCAAATATTGTCATTGTTGGTTTAATGTTTCCAGGGAAATTCTATATCGACAACCAAATACAACTTCTTCACCTTTCTACCTAAGGGATTATTTGAGCAGGTAAACTATAATCGTCAATATCTTCTTAGCTTACTTCAGCAGATAGTAATTTCCTTTCAACTGTCCACTATTATAAATTATTGACATAATTTAAATTAATCCACTGACAGTTCAGGCGGGTAGCGAACTTGTATTTTCTCATGATATCGATTCTGTCAGCCACACCTTTCAGGTACTACTGCAAATCTTATTGTTTGACTCCAACTATGTTCGAGGAGACACCTCCGATGACAGAATTTTATGCTCTGGGTAAATTTCAGAAAGAAGTTGTCTCTTATTGATCAAAGTAGAGCATAGTGCACCACATCATTTGGAAATCTATGTAATGATATTTTAGTTAGCAATCTAATAAATGGCTCAAAATTATCATGCATTTTACTTATTCAAGCAATTTCTTTATGTGACTGGGATTTGCTTTTCTTGAAGCGGTGCATGGTTCTGTAAGTCCCATCTCCCTCTTCTAATTAATTGTTCTGCCTGCAGTCCTGTGAGCCCGATAACCAACATGGTCCCCCTAAGTTTGGTTCTTCTAGTTTCCCTATGTAAAGAAGCATATGAAGACTGGGTAAGCTTCGCAATGTTTAAAAACTGTCTGGTTTAAGTTGTCGCAATTGATTTTTCTCAGATGTCGCATTGGTGTAGCCGTATGCATTTCTTGTCATCAACTATCTACTTTCTGACTATTCATTCGTTAGGCAGAAACGTTTCCAGAACGATATGGCGATAAATAATACCCCTGTGGATGTACTGCAAGGTCAGCGGTGGGAAATTCTCCCTTGGAAAAGATTGCAAGTAGGAGATATTGTTAAAGTGAGTTTATTATTTCATTTAAATTAGTTTTCATGTGAATACTTATGTTGTCGTCGTCATTGTTTCTGGTAAGCTCATGTCAAAAGTCAACTTAGTGTTCGTCAGTTAAATTGGATTCTTGAAAGGAATGTGCCTGTAGTTTCTCGTCAGACTTCTATGTTCAACAGAGTGCATTTTACCGTAGGTGGCTATGCAGCCTCTGCCTGTGTGTCTATATTGGTGGTCTGCAAGCTGTTTCTGTTGTATATCAAATGCTCTGAACTAGTGGCCATTCTCCTGGCTTTTAGTTTCTTGTCTAACTGCAGCCTTTAATGTATTCATTATGAATCTGTTTTGGTTATATTTTGTTTCCATAAGCATCGGTTTATGTACACTTATGTTCCCATAACTGTGTCATTTGCTGCAGGTTAACAAAGATGGTGCTTTTCCTGCAGATCTGCTATTTATTGCCAGCACAAATCCTGATGGAGTTTGTTATATTGAGGTATGTCTTGATGCTTTTGGGATCTACTAAACAGTTGAACTTCATTACCAGTGAAAAGTGCTTGCTGTTTTAGACTGCAAATTTGGACGGCGAAACCAATTTGAAGATCAGGAAGGCTTTGGAGAGGACATGGGATTATGTAACTGCTGAAAAAGCCTCAGAATTCAAAGGTGATATACCTTTCTTATTTTCTCCATCTGATACTTTCCTTTCAGGTACTT
This sequence comes from Melastoma dodecandrum, assembly GCA_029817715.1. Taxonomy (NCBI): domain Eukaryota; kingdom Viridiplantae; phylum Streptophyta; class Magnoliopsida; order Myrtales; family Melastomataceae; genus Melastoma; species Melastoma dodecandrum. Next base: position 4,217,748 of record JARUPY010000533.1, on the reverse strand, counting down.
TGTAAGACCTTTCTCGGTGAATGATGCACTCTTCATACCTCAATCTCATTCTTGGATTTCCAAGTGTTCTAAAGGATGGTTTGGATGAAGGAGGGCATAAGGTGCCGGTGAAGGATTTTTTTAATTGGGGCTATAAGTGGTAGTAAAAGATCCTTGAAAATTTTCATACTTTGTCTGAACGTGAAAGCATTTATAATAACAGCCAAAAATTAATAAATAAAATAAAATTGCATGAGTGTAGCATCTCCTATTGTGCGAAGTGCTCCCTTCTTGATTGGAGAGGTTTGACATATCTGTAAACAATGTTTCTCTTACATTGCCTAGAGGTTTTTCTAGACCTTAAAATGTAATTTGGTCTGTCCTTGTAAACTGCTATGGAAATCCATAAATATAGGATCTGCATTTCGGGGCACCTGTTTCTGTGATTTGGGTGCTTGTAAGATTGCTTAGTTTTACCTTCTGCATCTGATGACCACATTTGCTCTCCTCATTGAATCATTTGCAGGTGAAGTGCAGTGTGAACAGCCCAATAATTCCTTGTACACATTCACTGGAAATCTTTTGTTTCAAAAGCAAACCCTGCCCATCAGTCCCAACCAAATTTTATTAAGAGTAAAACTCTTATCTTTTTGCTGTCATTATGCATTGAATTTGTGGATGTCCATTTATGGTATTTGGTGGATCAGTTATTATTATGCAAAAGCTATTGCCAGGCTTGTCTTCCGAGTGTAACAGACCTGTTCACATGCAGATCTTTATTAACTGAATTTGTGTTGCCTGCTCTTGTGATAATGGTTTTGGCGAATATGCCTCACTTTCGCCTTCTTAATGCTACACAAAGTCAATAATGAGAACTGAAGCCTTATAATCCTCAAAAGGAACCTGATGCATGCGTTCATATCCTTATTTGTCCAAGTTCTCTTAATGAAAGTTTTACCCATCTCCAGGGATGCCGCCTTAGGAACACGGAATACATTGTTGGTTCTGTTGTTTTTACTGGTCATGAGACAAAGGTATGCTTCATCTATATGGCAACTTCATCAGTTTCACCCTTGTTTTAGCACTCTGGCCTTGGAATATGTGTACTTTTTTCATACATTAGTTAGGTTTAGGTGACTTGATTCAAGGCTTTCTCTTCTTCCACTGACAAAATCGCTTTCCCTTCTTAGATGCTATTGGTGTTATCTGTATCCCTTAGGCACATAATTTATGGGTTTCATTGTCATATGCATACAGGTTATGATGAATGCCATGAATGTTCCGTCTAAGAGAAGTACCTTGGAGAGAAAACTTGACAAACTTATTCTCACTCTTCTGGGCACTCTTTTCATGATGTGTCTCGTTGGAGCAATTGGCAGGTGTGACTCTCTTTGCTATTTTTTCTTGCAGTTGCAGGCTGTTGCATTGTTGCTGTGGGCATTTGATTTGTGTTGTGCTCCTGCTTTCTTCTTCTAGTTTATAGCCTGATTAGAGGAATTTTATTTATGTAAGTGCTGTGTTCATCAATAAAAAGTATTACTACTTGGGGCTCACAAGAGGAGTGGAAGCTCAATTCAACCCCGACAGAAGAGTAGTGGTACGCATTATTTTAATAAAGTCGGATGCATTATACTATCCTTCAATGTGCCTTGTGGTCATAGATTTCTTGGTTTGCAGGTGTTTTCTGCCACAATTCTAACACTCATTACTCTGTTCTCTACCATAATTCCAATATCACTGTATGTGTCCATTGAGGTTAAGCTTTTTCCTTATCTTAGTACGAAACTCATTTTCACTGTTTTGTTTGTTTGTAATTTCTTCAAGTCCTAATGCTCTTGTTATCTTGTCAGATGATCAAGGTTTTCCAGACCACACAATTTATTAACAAGGACTTGCACATGTACCATCCTGAGACGGACACTCCTGCCCTAGCCAGGACATCTAATCTGAATGAGGAACTGGGACAGGTAAATGTAAAATCACTCATTGAACACCTACTATCTGCAATGAAGATAAATAATACCACCAATCAGCCTATCTATGGAAAAAAATTTTCTGGTTATAATTTCTTTTAGCCTTTCCATTTGAGCTGGGGTAAACTTCTGCTTGACAGGTGGAGTACATTTTTTCTGACAAAACCGGTACGCTAACCAGAAATATGATGGAGTTCTTCAAATGTTCAATTGGAGGAGAAGTATATGGAACTGGGATGACTGAAATTGAGATGGATGGGATTCAGCGGAATGGCATGAAAGTTGATGTATGTCATAATTAAATTATATGCAAATGAAATCAAATAGCTGCATTATTGAAACGATTTTAATCTTGTCAGTTTGACATGCAGATACCCAAATCAACAACTGCTGTCCATGAAAAGGGTTTCAACTTTGATGATTCTAGACTTATGCGTGGAGCATGGAGAAATGAACCTAATCCTGATTCATGCAAGGTGATCACTACACCATCTTTTTCATTAGTTTGTTTATTTTTTATTGTTTATTCTTCAGTTGAGGAATTTGTTCGAGGAAGCTGTTATGCTCCATCAACAAATTGTTTTTGTCTCATGTGTGATGTCTCTGCAGGAATTCTTCAGATGTCTCGCTACATGTCATACTGTATTACCTGAAGGTGACGGTACTCCTGAGAAAGTAACATATCAAGCTGCGTCACCTGATGAAGCTGCACTAGTTATTGCTGCAAAGAATTTCGGCTTCTTTTTCTTCAGGTTGTTATTTCGAAATTGCTTGCAGCTTATTGGCACAAAATAATTCAACATATCTGGTCTTATTCTCACTGTAACGCTTTAGATTGATTATTTATTCGAATGCTTTAAATATCTTTTGGGACCAGAAAGATATTTTATTTATCTGTTTGACTTCTAGTACGAAGTAGTAGTGTCATTATTATTAGTCACAGCACCTTTTTTCTGTCGATCAGTTTTCACTTTATGTATTTGACTTTGCAGGCGGACTCCTACTATGATATATGTCCGAGAATCTCATGTCGAGAAGATGGGTAAAGTTGATGATGTTTCTTATGAGGTTCTTAATGTTTTAGAATTTAATAGGTGAGGGAACTTCTTGTTAGTCAATATTATAGTCTTTCCGCATACTTATAAGCTGAAAATTGTTGTTATTTTGAGTGGGCAGTACAAGGAAACGCCAGTCTGTTGTGTGTCGTTATCCAGATGGCAGGCTTGTTTTGTACTGTAAGGTACTGAACGTTTAGGTTTTGACTTTTATTTTGAGTAAAAAATGTAACAGAAAATGCATATCTTGACTTCTCCAGAATCATTATGGCAGGGAGCTGATACTGTGATCTATGAGAGATTGGCTCACGGAAATGATGACCTGAAAAAGGTAACAAGGGAGCACCTGGAACAATTCGGAGCTGCTGGACTTCGTACCCTTTGCTTAGCATATAGAGATTTAAGTCCTGATGTGTATGAAGGCTGGAATGAGAAGTTCATACAGGCCAAGTCCTCCCTTCGGGACCGTGAGAAGAAGTTAGACGAGGTTAATCCTATTAATTGTTCTGGCTGTAGTTCTGCTCGTGTATTGTACAGGCAGAGGATAAATTCTTAAACTACTACATCTTACTTCTGTATCTGAATTTGCATTCCTGTGCAGGTCGCAGAACTTATTGAAAAAGATTTGATAATGATCGGTTGCACTGCTATAGAAGACAAGCTCCAAGAAGGTGTGCCCCATTGTATAGAGACTCTTTCAAGAGCTGGGATTAAAATTTGGGTACTCACAGGGGATAAGCTGGAAACGGCAATCAACATAGCCTATGGTGCGTGAACTCTGCTGGGGCTGTTTAATTCTCATTTCTCTACTATTTCTGCCTTAATAATATTCATATCCTCCTGCAGCATGCAAGCTGATAGATAATGACATGAAACAATTCATCATTAGTTCAGAGACAGATGTTATTAGAGAGGTTGAAGAGAGGGTAAAAAGCTTTTGCTTTTTTGACCCTTATGGTGGTGATGCATCTAATTGTCAATATTAATGCTCTCAGATGTTGGCAGGGTGACCCGGTCGAACTTGCACGTGTCATGAAAAAAGAAGTTAAAAGAGAGCTTAAGAAATGCCTTGAAGAAGCACAACATTATTTCCAAACTGTTAACGGTCCCAAGCTTGCTCTTGTGATCGATGGGAAGTGCCTGATGTATGCACTGGATCCAGCACTAAGAGCCATGCTTTTGAACATTAGTTTGAACTGTACTTCAGTTGTCTGCTGCAGGGTATCTCCACTGCAGAAAGCACAGGTGAGTTATTTGTCAATCTGATTTGAATGCTTGGAAATCCCGGTTTCTTAAGTCTATGGTCTATTCCAGTTGTAATGGAATACTTTGTTGCATTGACTTTTACAGTAGTTTTTACTTTTTTGTTTGAGATGTTGATTTGAAGCCTTTTTTTATCTTATTGCCGTCTAATATAGCTTGAGCTATGAAGGACCTTTATGATCATGCATGATGCACTCATTTCTTTTAACCATACTGCCCTTTTTATGAGAAGTGTTTGCCTATTCTGTGTTCTTTTGTAAGCTCAACTTAATATGTGCACTGTATTTTGAAAATCTTACTCCATCTTCAACAACTAAGCATTCGTTTGATGCACTGTTTACATATTGTCTTTCCCGAGTGGGTTAATCATTAATACCTTGCTTGTCTAATCATTTTGTTGACATTCAAGTTTCACATTCACTCTTTCTTATGTCCGCTTCCCCTAAATTATGAACATCTGCAAAAAGTACATACTGCAAGTCCATTTGATGTGTGATGAGTTCTGCATAAAAATATACAAACTGGAAGCCCTGGTCCTTTAATGCAAGCCTTTTGTTTAAGGAATGTGTTTTTACAACATGCATCACTCATCTGTATACATTTCTTTGAACTGTGTAACAATCAAATGCACAAATCAATGGATGCACGACAGTGTAATTGTGGTGATATCCCTAAATGTTGTGTCCCGGGATTTTGTGACGTCTTTCCGCACTGAATGAAATTTTGAGGCAAAACATCTCCCGATTTCTATTGTTCTTTTAGGTTACAAGTCTTGTAAGGAAAGGCGCACAGAAAATAACTCTAAGTATTGGAGATGGTGCAAATGACGTTAGTATGATTCAAGCTGCACATGTTGGCGTGGGAATTAGTGGGCTGGAGGGAATGCAAGCTGTAATGGCAAGTGATTTTGCGATAGCGCAGTTCCGTTTTCTATCTGACTTACTACTTGTACACGGGCGGTGGTCTTATATAAGACTATGCAAGGTCATAACATTTTCTCATCTTTATTGACAATTGGAATCGAAGTTGGCATACCGAATGGTCTTTTCTGTCTGCAGGTGGTTACTTACTTCTTCTACAAGAATCTGACCTTCACTCTGACACAGTTTTGGTTCACCTTTCAAGCTGGATTTTCTGGCCAGAGATTTTACGACGATTGGTTCCAGTCATTGTATAATGTCATGTTCACTTCTCTTCCAGTGATCGTTTTTGGGCTTTTTGATAAGGTGCGTCCCACTCGTTGTGTTCTCATGCTCATCTCATCCGGTGGAGAGGAAGTTTGCTTGTACTCTCTGAAAATCCTAAAACCACTTCGCCTTCTTATGTCTGTTGTAGGATGTGAGCGCGTCACTTTCCAAGAAGTATCCGGAGCTATACAGGGAGGGAATCAGAAATTCTTTCTTCAAGTGGAGAGTTGTGGCGAATTGGGCTCTTTCTGCCTTTTATCAGTCTCTCATCTTCTATCACTTTGTGACGGCCCCCAGTTTTAGCGGTCAGAATTCACACGGGAAGATATTTGGCCTTTGGGACATTAGCACCATTGCATTCACTTGTGTCGTCATGACTGTGAACTTGCGGCTTCTTATGATGTGCAATTCAATTACAAGGTGGCACCATATTGCTGTTGGGGGAAGCATCCTTGGGTGGTTTGCTTTCATTTTTGTTTATTCACTGATCAGGGTCAGTCTCCTGTTTTGTGAAGATGAGTTTCTCATCTTTGACCTTTTTGCTCTCGTCTGCTCGATGACGACATCTATTTGCTGCCCTGCAGGAAAACCTTTCATATGTGATATATGTAATAATGAGTACCTTCTACTTCTATCTAAATCTGATCCTCATTCCTGTCGCTGCACTTCTCGTGTGGACTTCATATACCAAGGGTTGGATATCTGCAGTTTTCCTTTTTTCTGTGTTTATGTTTTCTGCAACAAAGTTTTACATCCCCAATGCAGGTCAGGCTCAAGTCCTTTTTTTTTTAACTCTTGATTACCCCATTTTCCAGGATACAGAGATGGTTCTTCCCCTACGATTATCAGATCGTCCAGGAAATTCACAGGCATGAGCCGGACGATTTCACCAGGGAGGGAGCCCTGCACATAGTGAACAGGCTAACGGAGGAGGAAGCCCGGGCCTTCACCATCACCCAGCTCCCTCGCGAGAAGTCGAAGCACATGGGGTTCGCGTTCGACTCCCCCGGGTACGAGTCCTTCTTTGCGTCACAGGCTGGGGTTTTTGCACCGCAGAAGCCGTGGGACGTGGTCCGACGGGCGAGCATGAGGTCAAAACAAAAAGTAAGCAGCAGCAAGAAGTGAGTCTTGGCTTCTTTTGTTATCCCTCTGCCTCCTCCCCTTCCCCGTTTCTTCAGTAGATTAGCCAGCCACACAGATTATCATCATCCTTGTATAAAAAAAGTCTTTAGATGAACGTAGCGTTAAAAAAAAGGAAAATTCAACAGTTTTGTGCCCCTCGTTTCTTCTGGACTTATATATATACGTGTGATATACAGAGAAGAAGAGGAGAAGATTAGCGGTGTAAATTTTTTTTGGAGTCTTTTGTACATCTTTTTATGACATTATTTATTCCCAGGTTTGATTTTTGAATAATGGTGAACGTAATTTATATATTTTTAATTATATTAAGAGTTTCGTGTTAAAAATATTGAGTTTGATTTTTAAGGAATTCGATTTTTCTGATATTAATATAAGTAAAAAAATTGGGTTATAGCTTGGGTGAATTCGGCGTGACATCTTTGTGAACATAATTCAGTTCTCTTTGATTATCTCTCATTTGGTTTTAGATCATAGTTGTTAATTAATGATTATGTTTTCGTGTCTCCCCCTTTTCTTAATATAATTAAGAGAATTTTTTTTAAAAGATAAATATGAACGCTCCCGACTACGAGAGAGCCGTACAAAATTTTGCTAATTATTTAGGCGACCAAAGGGGTATTTTTTTTTATTATTTGTGTTATATTTTTTGGAGCGTAATATGTTAAAATGTTTTTAGAAAATCATTTCCATTTTTTGGGGTAAAAAGGAAGGAGGAGGAGGAGGAGGAGGAGAATGAGTAACCAAAAGAAAAAAATAAAATAATAATAAAATAGAAAAACAAGAGGAGAAGGAGGAAAGGGAAGAGGGAGGAGGGAAACGACGACAAAGGGGAAGAAGGGGACGCAGGAATCGAGGGTGGGTGGTTGGGCAAGGGGGAGGTGAATCGGAGACGGAGGAGGAGGATGCCGTCGCAGGGGGATCTGGAGAGGCAGATTGAGCAGCTCATGGAGTGCAAGTTCCTAACCGAATCGGAGGTCAAGACACTCTGCGATCAGGCCAGGACTATCCTCGTCGAGGAGTGGAACGTCCAGCCCGTCAAGTGCCCCGTCACCGTCTGCGGCGACATCCACGGCCAGTTCTACGACCTCCTCGAGCTCTTCCGCATCGGCGGCCACTCCCCCGACACCAATTACCTCTTCATGGGCGATTACGTCGGTTCGTTCCTCTCCTGGATCTCCCTCCCTCCCTCCTTCCCTTTTCGATTTTTCGCTTTCCCTCCACCCCTTCTTTTTCTAGATCTTCTTCTTTATTTTGGTGTTGCTGTTTCGGCTAGTTTCTGTAGCTTTGACTTATTCCTGCCTTGTACCGGGTCGTAGATCGGACTCCCGTGGTTGGTTTTTCTGATTCCTAGATTCGATAGATGTGCTGAACCCCGATGATGTAGGGCCTGAACCCTGGTTTAGGCTAACGGGTGCTTCTGGGTTGGGTGGGGCTGGATTATCTGCGTTCTTGATGTTTGTTGTCGTTGTTGTTGATGCAGATAGGGGTTACTACTCAGTGGAGACTGTTACGCTATTAGTTGCCCTGAAGGTTCGCTACAGGGATAGAATCACCATCCTCCGAGGGAACCACGAGAGTCGGCAGATCACCCAAGTGTAAGAACCGTTCTCTCCCGGTCAGTAGTTTTCCTACCGTTCGTGTTTGTCGGATTGGCTTTCGGTATCTAGATCATTTGGTGGGCTGAAGTGGACCTTTATTGGCACTTTTTCTTAGCTTCCTTTCCTTTTGGTTTTAACGATGAAGGAGGGAACCTGAGATCTGAAACAGCTCTTCAACTCGCATAATATGCCTGGCATTTTGAAACCTTAAAGAGCCCCCTTTATGTGTGTATGATTTTTTTTGGGGGGGGGGGGTGTGGTGGCTTGAGTTTGAGCTTGTCTTTGGTGGCTAATTTAGAGTGGTTTGAGAAAAATAGAGCCAAGCTTCATAACCATTTTGTTCTAGTTTATAAATTACTCAATTTATTTTGCACCCTGAAAAAGTAGACGCAACGATTCCTTATGAGAAGCATGGTTTTTTTAATTACCTGTAAGAATGTTCTAAACTTTTTCTTTTTTTTTTATAAGTAATGTTTTAAAGTTTTACCCTGAATGAATAATGAAATGGTTGCTGCTCTTGCTCAGAAGTTTGTTTTCTTTGACCCTTTATGCATGGGCTACTTGCCTCCTTCATGTTCCTCTCCTTAGGCTGATAAGTTGTTTCGTCTACAGGTATGGCTTCTATGATGAGTGTCTGCGCAAGTATGGGAACGCAAATGTTTGGAAGTATTTCACTGACTTATTTGACTATCTTCCCCTCACTGCCCTCATTGAGAGTCAGGTAAATTATTTTGCCTCAACAGTACCGCTTACCAGTCGGTGTTCTCATATCTGATTTCTCTGACTCTTGATCTGTAGATTTTCTGTCTTCATGGAGGGTTATCACCATCATTGGACACGCTTGACAACATAAGGGATTTGGACCGGATACAAGAGGTACAATTGCTAACTGCTAGGTTGAAATTTAGTCGAGCAGCATCTTGTGTGACTATATATACCAATGACATTGTTGCTTTGAATCCCTTGCTATATTAGTAACAGCAGAGGTGAAGGGTTTGTCTGAAGAAACTGGAATTGAAATTTATGATTTTCTTTCATTTCTTCTCTGGTTTACTCTTTGGGAAATATAATCAAAGTGTCATTTCCTTCTTTATTTATTGTGTGGATGATTCTTTACCGAGACTAACCAGGGGAGGGCTATATATATGCATAGAGATGCCTTATTATCCAAATAACTGCTAGACCACGGATAATTTGCACTCCTCTCCTGACTGAATGCTCTCCAGTAGTTTTGGTTCCGCTGTACATTTGGCTTTGATGTTGAGCTGAGTGGTGAATATATGAACACGGCCTTTCATGGAATCCATTGTGTTTCTGGACTTGTTTGCATATGTGTAGGTTCCTCATGAAGGACCGATGTGCGATCTCTTGTGGTCAGACCCGGATGATCGTTGTGGATGGGGTATTTCTCCACGAGGTGCTGGCTATACGTTTGGGCAGGACATCGCGGCGCAATTTAATCACACCAATGGCCTGACTCTGATTTCAAGAGCCCACCAGCTTGTTATGGAGGGATACAACTGGTGTCAGGTATGAATCTTGGAGGAAAGCAAAATGTCTGCTTTCATTTTACCCGGCTGACACTAGTGAAGGGTGGTTATTTACGACTGTTTTGATTTGTTTTTCTTTTCTTTAAAAACCGCCAATACACAGGACAAGAACGTGGTGACGGTATTTAGTGCCCCAAATTACTGCTACCGCTGTGGTAACATGGCCGCGATCCTTGAGATCGGGGAGAACATGGATCAGAACTTCCTGCAATTCGACCCGGCTCCCCGTCAGATCGAACCGGATACCACGCGCAAGACCCCTGATTATTTTTTGTAATTTGCCAATAGGGAAAAGTGGAAAGTGGCCATGTTTGTAGTAAGCTTTAATTAGAATGCCCCCATATCATTGTAGATGTGTCCTGAAAGAGAGAAAAGAAAAGGGACTTCTGCTATTAAGTTGAGGGTGATTTCCAGCTTTAAATTCTTTTTTTCTTGTTCCCTTTTTATCCTTAATTTCTGTTTGGAGGATGATTTGCAGTCAGTCGGGTCTTCCTTGTTGACGTGATCAAAGAAAAGATTTCTGGGGAAAGAAGACCGAACTGCCCGAACCATAGGCATATGACTTGCATCCTCCGTTGTGTGTTTTCTTTTGTGCATTTTATTGAAGGTTGGATGCGAGGATAGCTCTTCATTCTTTTGTTGCTTTTGTCCAGGTGGGTGTTCTTCAATACGATTAGTTTGTGCTCTTAGTTTTCCATGTTTTTCCTGCTTGTGGTTGTAATCACCCCTTGGTTGGGGTTATCAAATGCCAAGTGAGGGGTGGATAGCCATCAGAATTGAGACCTGTCGATGTCTTTGGCAGCGGATACACCGCCCCGTTTCAATGTTCTGGCAGTTGGTGATGGGTATCTGTAGACTTTTAGGCAGTAGTTTGTGGATGCAGCCTTTGGAAAGATACAAAGGGTGCGTTTAGGTGTATAATGGCAAAGGAACAAGGTCTTTCGAAAGTGAAGAAACATCAGCACACACCAGGACACCTTGCAGCCGATTCATCAGCAAAAAGTACTTCAGGATGATTTGAGAACATTGCCCAATTCAATGTAGTTCCATCTTACGTCATGCCTCAGCCCGACCTTGTCAATTTATGCTACCATAGGCTTAATCAATAAAATAAGTAACAAAACACAAACTCGGTACGCTCGATTCTCTTAGGTCTTCATGGCTCAAAATCGTGTATTAGTTGATCTCGCAGCGCCAACTCCAGGCATGTTGATGGACGATTTCCGCCTAAAGTATACGAAAGAGCCACTGGCAACCAACAAGCACAATAGAATCACCTGCAAATGGACATTTACCATGTTAAGTTTATGCAAGCAGTGTTGGTAAGTGGCGATTCAGCAAAACTGGGAAGTCGTTCCATTCCATTATAAGACAAGTTTCACACCAGACACATAATCCAAAAACCTCAAGTGCTTCTTCTCTCTAGCAGTCATAATCAACCCAAGACAAGAATCTCACTTGATTGGATGAAATTTGCACCAAGCAACTCCCGAGTGATAAAAAAACACAAGATTTGAAAGCGCACAACGCTTGAAAAAACCGACGGTTAAGCAAGCAGGCAAGCCACTATGACCTACCATAGCTAGTAAGCAAACGTGCAACCTAAATAGCCAATACTTTCAGGGAAGAAGCTCGGGACCTTCCCTTTCTATACCCTGAATCTCGAACAACCTTTATTACTCATCTCTAGGACATCTTGTTAGTATAAAGCACTTTTAGACATCACTCGGTCGAATTGCAAAGCTACAAACTGCAGTTGGGCGAATAGTAACATGCCCAAGCAGAAAAACTCATCCAACACAAACGGCCAAATTCAGGTGAAAAGTGGCAACATACCTCGAAACCAAGTACCGTCATCTTCTCTTCATTTATGGCAGGAATACAGCTTCTGTAAGTAACATATTCCATCATCTTACCATCAGAATTAGACTTACTGCCTTGCAAATCCCGGCTTTTAGAATTCGCGCCAGCACTGCCCGATGCAGCTTCCGCGTTTCCAATACATTTCAAAGGGATATGGTAGCCAGTTTCGCTGCAACGGTACTTCATATCTTTCTATAAAACATCCAATAAGAAAAAAAAGGCTCCTCAGAAGCGAAAGTAAGATCAATTCGAAAAGCAGGAAATAGGGCCAGGAATAGTCTATAATCACGGATCAACGCCGAAGGAAGCGCCCAGGAGCAACCAAACTCTAATCTCAAGAGCAACAAACAGAAGACCTTCTCGTGGTACTCGCAGGGAACGCAGGCGCCAGAAGGAGAACACTCGTAAGTAGCGTTACTTCCCTTTGAGACCTCCTTGATGCTCCTCAGAGCTCGTAGACCCCCTGCTGACCTGCGAACGGGAAGGATCCATCCTGGTCACTGCGATCATCCCACCCGACTGAAGAGAAGGAGTCAGGGGGGTGCGGTTAGGGCTTACTCCGACGACGCGGATGAGGCGCGTAAGGTCAGAGACAGGATCAATGTAACGGAGAAACAGATTTTCATCAACTTCATCGGAGCCGATCGTCGCTCCGCCTCTCCTCCGCCGACGGAATTCACCTTCCCCTTCATTTTCCCCCAGACGCCGGGGAACTTCAAATCCAAAACAATTGTTAATTACCAAAAAAAAAATCAATAAAATCGATTATAAAAAAATTAGTATTAATTAATATTACAAAGATCAATTTCTTGAAAATTACCAATATTAATTTCTTTTTATTGTGAAATTGACAATTAGGTTCGATTTCTTAACATTAATAAAAAATTTTAAATTTAATAACTTATTTAGTAAAATATTTTACGAAACATAAACTCCATGGACACCTTCATAAAAAGCTTTATCAACTGATAAAAATCTTTTTGAAAAGAAAATTTAAGAATTTGATGTGATTGTAGTAATAAATACTTAAAGTAATAAAATCAAAAAATATGGAGGGCGTTTTAGGCATTGGACCCACTTTCCCTGCCTTTTTTCGGCCTTTTTTTTATAAATGTCGGGGGTCCAAAACCAAACCAAAAGTCCTCTCTCTCAACTCACCCACTCCTCTTTTGATTCCCCCCGCCTTCGTCCTCTCCTCGCCTTCCCTCCGCCGTTGTCTCTACTGGAACAAGGCAAGAACGGCCGCCGGTTTCTTCTTCCTCGTTTCTCCGCCTCATGCCGATGCGTATTCCGTTACGGCGTCCCCGCTAGTCGCCCGGAAGGAGGAAAGGAGGGGAGAGGTTGTCGTGGTGTGCTGTGCTGTGCTTGTTCTCTCCCACGCGGACTTCCCGCTGCGGTTTGATCTGCTTCTTCGTTTCGGTCCCTGCTTTTGAAGTGGATGTGGTTGTGGCTTCGGTTTGGTGGTTCTTGATTATTTACCTCGAAGCGCACGAAGATGAAGCGGTCTCGAGATGATGTTTACATGACGTCCCCGGTGAAGCGCCCTATGATCTTCCCCCGAGAGGAAGCGTAAGTTCCATCCTAAATCTTTTCCCGTTGTCTTTCTGTTTGCTTGCGTTCGTGAACTGGTTTTAAGTTTAGGATTACGCTTCTTCTTCTTCTTCTTTTCAATTTTCAGTTGATACTTTTTAAGTTAGGTTTCGTGGACTGGTTTGCCTGAATTGATATGATCCGGATGGATCTCCTCTTCCATCTTGGAGAGAAATTTGGATGGTTTCCAATGTCCGGTCGCTCCATTTATGTACTTAGACGTTTGTACATAAATAAATAATGTTAGTTTTGAAAAAGAAATTGTGAAATAGGGGTTTCAGTTCCAGAAATTATCTAAATATCGCTGCAGTTTGAAACAACGACCTTGATTTTAACAACAACGACTCCCGATAACTTTGTTTGAAACAAAGTCTTTTACTAAAAGTCACTGTCTCAAAGAGTGTCTTAAGGACACATGAAAATTTTTTGGGGTTGGAGCGGTTTAACCAATTTTTCTAAAAGTTGCTTTAGTTTTATAACTAAAATCAAAGTCGCTGTAACGGCAAATCCTTGCAATCCTCTAAGTAATTTTGTACCGAAGAATGATTTCCTGTGACTGAAAAAGTGTTCACCTGTTGTAAATGACTGAACTGTTTTATTGCGTGATGTTCCTGAAGGTCTGGACAATCCCAGGCCTTGGCAGGTGGCGCGCAGAAGTTGACAACGAATGATGCCTTGGCATACCTGACAGCGGTCAAAGAAATTTTTGAATATAGGCGAGAAAAGTATGAGGACTTCCTGGAAGTGATGAAAGATTTTAAGGAACAGAGGTGAGTTAATCAGGACATTCTCAATCAGCACCCGCCTGGCCTTTTGGAAAAGCAATGGTTTGATATGAAATGATCCCAGCTTTCCTTTTAATTTTTCGGGTGCAGAGTTGACACGGCAGGTGTCATAACAAGAGTAAAGGAGTTATTCAAGGGACACAGGGAACTAATTTTAGGGTTCAATGCCTTCCTACCAAAGGGACATGAGATAACTCTTCCTCCTGAAAATGAAAAGCGGCCCCCACCTAAGAAGCCTGTCGAGTTTGAAGAAGCCATCAACTTTGTTAACAAAATTAAGGTTCTTGGATTGACTCATATCTTGATGCAAATGTGCTCGCGAGTTTCTTTTGGTACTGACGTAGAGATTTTACATTTATCTGCAGACTCGTTTTCAAGGTGATGATCATGTTTATAAGTCATTCTTGGATATTTTGAATATGTATCGGAAGGAAAATAAATCCATTCTCGAGGTTTACCAGGAGGTACTCCAAATTTTTTATTTTCTTCACCGTCACTCCATTTATATATACCATGTCTTCTGAGTGAAAGCAAGTGTGGTCATCATTAATTTGATATTGTATCTCTGTCATTTTGTCAATTACAGGTTGCAGTTCTATTCAGAGAACATATGGACCTCCTGGACGAATTCTCCAATTTTTTGCCTGATAATTCTTCAGCTACATCGACTGTAATTCCCCAGTCATGGAGAATTTCTTGCATCCGTGAGAGGGCCTCAACAATGTCATATGATCGGCTGAACCCCATGGACAAGGTTACCACCATTTTAAGCCAGAAGTTCCAATTTTTTTTCCGGGAGCACATCCGACAATGTGTTTTTTGTTTTTTTCAGAGAGATAGGATTGACCAAGACCATAATGAAGACCGACGTGATACTGACCATGATAAGGCTTTGTTAAGAGCCGAGAGAGATCTCCAAAGGAGTGTGGGGAGGGAACAGGGTTACATGGATGACAGAGTAAGGAGAGAACAGGAGCGTGAAAATCACAACCATGATAATGATAGCTCTAGGAATATCAACATGCAACAGTGTCTTAACAAGCGGAAAACGCTTCATCTACCCAGTGACCATTTGTATCGCAACAATGAAGGAGAAGAAAGTGCCCATGTTCTTTTTGGTTCATCTTCATTTGGTGAAAAAACTGCCAGAAAAGGTACGTAATGAGCCTCCTGGTCAATGTTTTGTTTGGGGGGTGCAGCCATGAGTGAATATTTCATAGTTGCTGCCTCACTAGAAGTCCATCTTTCTTGATATATCCAGAACTAGATTGGTGCATAAATGGAAACATTTTGTAGTTATAAAGATAATTATTCACATATATGAAAATTATATAGGAACACAGAATCTTAGATTGGTTTTCAAAAAAAAGAAGCAATCCTTTGGAAAAGTAAACCTATTCCAATTTATACTCTTGTTGAGAAAGAATCTTGCAAAATGTAAAGAATAGGCATCGTTAATCAGTAACATAGGGCTTGCACCCAGGAAGATTAGTTGTTTAGTGAATCCGATTGTGCTTGGTGTATTTCTTTTACCATGGTACGTGCCTATATTAGCAATAATCCTTTGGTGTTATGCTGTCAAAGTTTAATCTGCATAAGGGGATCAAACTTGCTTTAAAAGGAGAAATACTTATTTGTCGATAAAACTGCTATAGGAGGAATAAGTATCCCCAAAGATGTTATATATTTTGGTAAAAAGGAATGCACTTTGTTGTTTCTTTACAGTGGAATGTGCCTCTATGATGAATTCACATGCTGTGTTTTTGATAAAGTTTAACTTAAACCTTTTCTTTTTGGGAAGTGCACCTATTTTAAAATAAGAAACTGTCGACCTTAACATGGAAGGGGTCTTTCTGCAACAGAAAAAGGCAACTTCAGTAGCTTCTACTTCAGTCATGGCATGAAGAACACTTCCTTTTTTGGTCAAGTGTAATCTTCAACACACTGATTGTACTAATGACTTTGCTTTTGTGGTGTGGTGTGGCAGACAACTATAGCAAAGAAGTGGATTTCTTTGACAAAGTTAAAGCAAAGTTGAGTAGTCCAGATGATTGCCGGGAACTTATGAGATGCCTTCATATATTCCGTGAAGGAATCATCTCACGTTCAGAGCTGCACACACGGGTATGAGAGTTATGGGTATAATTGTTTGTTAGAGGAACGCTTTGCTAGAGGCATCGATAAACCAGCATAATATTTTCCACTTCACTGCTAGTGAAAGTAGAAATCAGGGAATGCTATGTTATGTTAAATACAATAATTGTACTTGGCCACTAGAGCTAGTTCTGTGTAGGTCGCAATGATCGCATATAGCCTTCTTTACCAAGAGCATGTTTTGTCATTATATACTGGCAATTTAGTTGCTAAAAATTGTTAGATTTCAGAATGCTCAAGTGCTCGTAAAAGTGGTCAGTAATAATTGTCCTCCAATTTTGGAGATTCAAGATTGAAAGTGTAGGGAGATTTACACTTTGACTGGCATTAGTCACATATTCAATTCATTATCCGTTTTTTGGTAGAGAGAGGAATTTCATTATCCTTTTCTTGGCTTTAGTTTCTGAATAAAATGTATACATTTCAATGAAAGATCGGGTTCTGTAAATTTATAGGCGCTAGTACTGAAGTTGTGGCATCACAGTACTTGGATATCATAATATTCAAAGTGAAAAACTGCACTCTATGATTTATGTGTTGTCTGAGCTCTCCTAATGATGTACTATCCCTGTCCAGGTGATTGATTTGATTGGACAATATCCTGAACTTATGGATGGGCTAAGTGAATTTTTAGCACACTGTGACAAGGATGGTAAGTTTCGGAGTGACAATCCATCACCTCCATGTATAGAGCTGTGGTAATGGTGAGGTTTTACTCACTTTTCTTTGCTGCTTTCACTGGTATGTGTTAAGTGAAATGTGTAGTTGTTTCAGGTTGGTCAGGCACCGTAGAACTGTATTGAAATTTAAGTATAATTTGTGATGGCCAAGGATTTTGGGTTCTCTCTAATTACAAAATTTTTTTCTTTATGTTTTTCAAAGGAGGAGATGTTCTATGGTCAATGAAGTACGATAGGGAACTGAGTCATGACAAAGATGGACAGATCAAGGATATAGATCGTGAAATTCATGAACAAGTTAGCCTGGATAAGGCAAGAGATGCCCAGAAGATGATGTTTTTCTCTTCCAAGGATAAGTATTTCGCAAAACCAATCAATGAGCTTGACCTCTCCAACTGTGAGCGTTGCACTCCCAGTTACCGCCTACTACCTAAGAATGTATGGAAAGCTGCTTTTTTCTGTCTCTTTTGGTGAACATATGGTAAATAGAAAGATTGATAGATATCATCTAGCTATTGTCATGCAGTATCTGATTCCTCAACCAAGTCAGAGAACTGAAATTGGATCTCAAGTGTTGAATGACAGTTGGGTGTCTGTCACCTCTGGAAGTGAGGATTACTCATTCAAGCATATGCGAAAGAACCAGTACGAGGAAAGCCTGTTCCGATGTGAAGATGATCGGTATGATACTGGACATTAAGAGTGTCTCACAATCTATTTAACATTTGAATCTGCAAATTTTACTCAACCATGTTGTGGATAATGTGAAAATCCAACATCTAAGGATGCATCCAATTTAACATTGATCCAGTGGCTATTCGCTTTCTCACCCTTTGGATTTCTTCATAGATTTAGGTAGTGCTTTTTATAGCTTCCCATTTATAGTCATAACCATATCAACTTATTAGAATACAGAATAGTGTCCTAGCCTTTTCCTTTGTGTCGTTTCTTTTGCCACGCTTCTGTTTTTGGTAGAAAACATAATTATTATCTGTTTCTGTTGTTGCTTGTTTCATTTGTTGATTATTTCAGGTTTGAACTAGATATGTTGCTGGAGTCCATTAATGTAACGACAAAGCGCGTGGAAGAATTGTTGGATAAGATCAATAGCAATAAAATTGATGACAGTGCAGTTCAAATCGAGCAACACTTTACAGGTTTTAAGCTTTTTTTGCAATGTGATGGTGCATTTCTTTTTATCAGGCAAGATTTGGGAATGATATTTTCTTGTTTTGCAAATATCTCGTGTTCTTTTAGCCTTACATCTGAGATGCATTGAACGGCTATACGGAGATCATGGACTTGATGTGATGGAAGTACTGAGGAAAAATGCAGCCTTTGCTTTGCCTGTCATATTAATTCGCCTAAAACAAAAGCAGGAAGAATGGGCAAGATGTCGTTATGACTTCAATAAAGTTTGGGCAGAAATATATGCGAAGAACTATCAAAAGTCACTTGATCATCGTAGCTTCTACTTCAAGCAGCAGGATACCAAGAGTTTGAGCGCAAAAAGTAATTTTCCTTGTTCAGCTTAATCATATCAATCTGTTCCTGCTGCACAATGATCCGGGTCCTTTTGGACATCATATTTCCACCTTTTTGAGTTTTTGTTGGAAGTTAGTATTGTGTCCTTGGTAGTGATTGCGAATTAGTTTCTCTCTCATAATTTTCATCTATTGCTACTCATCATTATGTTTTAAGGAATTTGATGATTCGCTTAATGAGCTTATATATGCTGCATGTTTGTTTAATTGCTATTAGGACATCGGGAATGCAGCATCTTGTTTTCAGGTGTCTAGGAGTTAGTATTGTATCCTTGGTTTTAATCTGATGTCACCTTGGGTCAAGTTCTGATTTATTGCCTGTTATTTTCATCTGTTGATAGATTTGAGATCTATCTATGAGAATGAGAACATTGATTGATGTAAGCAGGTTTGCTGTTTGACTAGCCATCTCCAGCCCACTGGTTACTGTAGCAAAGGTTTATTTATTGCTGACCATGAATAGTCATAACCTGTCAGCTAGCATTGATAGTTCAGAGCTTTGTTTTGTTTCATAAATATACAATGTGTGCGTGTTTGATGTTTTAGCTGCCTCTCCAGGATTTGCACTTGATTATGTGGACATTTATCCTTTTTTTTCATTTTCAGCTTTACTGGCTGAAATTAAAGAAATTAGCGAGCAAAAGCACAGAGAAGATGATGCATCTTTAGCTATTGCTGCTGAAAAGAGAGGATTTGGCAAGCCGGATATGGTATTCAGTTACCCAGACCCTGATATTCATGAAGACTTATACCGGCTAATAAAGTATTCCAGTGGAGAAGTCTGCACGACCGAACAAATTGATAAAGTGATGAAGATTTGGACAACTTTTTTGGAGCCAATTTTGGGAGTTCCATCTCGGCCTCAGGGCACAGAAGATAGAGAAGATGCTTTGGTATGGGATGGAGAAGCAAAGGGTGGAACAAAAAGTGTGGAACATAGTGATGGAAGTCCTGACGGTGGTTCACTTGTTATAAGCTCTATGCAGAACAGTTCGTCAAAAGATGCAGCTCTGGTTGTTCCACCTGAAAAATTATCGACGGCCGGAATTCAAGTCCATTTATGTCATGGAGGAGATGCTGTCGATTCCACTTGTAAAACTCATAGTTCTCACCTAGGAGATGAACAAAAGATTGCTACCATTGGTGATGAAATGTTCTCTGTTAGTAGAGCAACTAGTTTTGAGGAAATGTTAACTGGTGCAGAACACAGTAATGGGAGAGTCAGCATGGACAACTCATCAGGTCCACCTTTAGATAAGATATTTGATGCATATGCAAGGCTAACTGAATAATTTGCTAAATCTCCTTTCAAACGATGTGTCCTGCGTGATGACAGCTCTTCCTTTTTATTTATTCATATTAGGTCTTGGCTCTGCCCCTTCAAAACCCAATAGCATTTCTCCAGAGACTACAGTAAAGATCACGTCTGAAAATGATACCATGCCTGCATTTGAGGTAATAATGATTTTTCTTGCTGACATTTCTTCTTTATTCTGATGGTGATTATTAAATGATTGAATAGTTTATCAGAATTCAACTTTTGAGAATCTTCTTACTGACATGTTCTATTCTGCACTCCCAGGTTTTATTGCTCTGTCTATTAGATTAATTTGTTAATGTCTATCAAAATGTTATTGCAGTTAATTTTCACGTGTGCTTGTTGTGATCTTTCTTTTTTCCACTTTTCTGGATAAGCGGGTGTTGATCAACAATTGTGCTCTTGTCAGGTTAATGATCATGTGAGACATCGTCCGTCCACCGACGGCACGATCGATAATAGCGGGATTCATAAATATGCTGAAGACGCTGCTGGTCTCTCTAAAGTCGAAAGAGAAGAGGGTGAATTATCGCCCATGGGGGATGTCAAGGAAGATAAGTTCACTATTTATGGTCAGACTGCTTTAGAAGCGGAGCATAAAGTCAAGGATGGTGCAGCTAGCAGGCAATACCAAGGCATGCATGAAACACAGAGGAGTTTCCTTGGCAAGAGCGGGGGAGAAAATTACGGTGATGCTGATGATGATGATGGCGAAGAAAGTGCTCACAGGTTATCCGATGAAAGTGGAAATGCTTCTGAAAATGGAGTGCTCTCTGGAAGTGAATCCGCTGATGCTGAGGAGGGCTCTCCTGAAGAGCAAGATGAAGATGGTGACAACAAAGCTGAGAGTGAAGGTGAGGCAGATGCACATGATGTTGAAGGAAATGGGGTTGCATTACCTTGTTCAGAACGATTTCTTCAAACTTTGAAGCCTCTTGCAAAGTATGCATGGTCAGCACAGTCTCACAAAGAAAACGACTCCCGTGTTTTCTATGGAAATGATTCCTTTTACATACTTTTCAGGCTCCATCAGGTTACCCTTTTTCTTGCATTTCGTATGAATATATTCATCTATCTCCATTTTTCCTTTCTGTTTTTCACGTAGCCACCTCAGAGTATGCCTATTATTTCTTGTTGCAGACACTCTATGAGCGATTGCGGTCTGCCAAAGTTAATTCATCATCCTCTGAGGGGAAATGGAGGGTCTCGAATGAGACCCAGTCAGCTGATTCTTATGCCAGGTGTGCAATCTTGTTACCTTATTCTTTTCCGGGCTGTTTTGAGTTAATGATCAGTAAGAGACAATCCAGTACTTGCTGCTATATGTATGAGTTCTGTTTGCATTCTATTGCAGGTTCATAGGTGCACTCTACAAACTGATTGATGGTTGTTCTGACAATGCAAAATTTGAGGATGATTGCCGTGTTATCATTGGGACACAGTCATATTTGCTGTTCACATTGGACAAGTTGATATACAAGCTCGTCAAGCAGGCAAGTTTTATGAGTTTTTCTCATGTGGGATGGAGGATGGTTCTCGCTCTGCCTTAAGCATTTTTCTCGATGGTGAATTCCTCAGCTCCAAGCAGTTGCGTCGGATGAGATGGATAACAAGTTACTCCAGCTTTACAGTTATGAAACTACAAGAGGTGGAAGACTGAAGGATGTGGTTTACTATGACAATGCTCGGGTCCTTAACCCAGAGGAAAGCATATACCACTTTGAATGCGTAGGTCACCCGGTTTCATGATTTTATTTATATTTTTCGGTGCAGGCAAATCTTAATAATTATTCATCCATGCAGTCATCCTCACCGGCAAATTTGTCAGTTCAACTTATGGACAATGGGTGCGATAAGCCTGAAGTAACTGCAGTGTCCATCGATCCGACTTTCTCTGCCTATCTTCATAATGAATACCTATCTACAGTACCCAGAAGAAAAAAGAATGATGTGATTTTATGGAGGTAAGTTTTCACGTTCAAATATAAATTTTTGGGAACTGACTCGTTCCTTGATGATAGCGAAAAATCATATGCATACAGAAATGTACGCAAAGCTGGAGTTTATCATGACAATATCGTCATGGAAGGAGTTAGCGTGGTTAACGGTCTGGAATGTAAGATTGCGTGCAGCTCTTCAAAGGTCGGACTCTTTGAAATGTCTTTAAAATACATATGGCAACATTTGGTTTCAAATTGACAGTAGGTAACGTTGCCTGTGGCAGGTCTCGTACGTTCTGGATACCGAGGATCTTTTGTTCCGAACCCGGAAGAAGAAAAGGAGGGCTATTTTCAGTAAATCATTGCGCTGCCGTAGATCTAATTGTGATTTTTTCAAGTGATTCTTTGACTGCCGAAGTGACCACTCAGCGTCGCTACTTCTAACATGGTACACTCCATCCTAATTTCAGAATCCATTTACCCTTCCGTTTGTGTGTCCTAGTTTGTTTCCTTAGCATGTAATCTGTGGTCGCACAGTAACATTTTGACGCGGATTTAATCAATCGGAGCCCGGGCGAGGGGCTACTGTGGCACCAATACAGGAGGATCCGTGTATCAGTTGAGAGGATCGACAATTGAATTCGTTCATTCAAAATGTTGGGAGACGGACAGGGATGGAGGGGGCTCACAGTTGTTTTGTTCAAGAGGACAAAACGAGGAGATAAGGTGATGTATACCACGATCCCGGACCCGTGTTCCTGTAAATACTCCCCCATTCTTTTCCCAGGTAAAGCACTGGGCCTTTTCCGTTTCCATTCAAGTTATTCTCTATAGCTTGTCGAATCTTTTTGTTCCATTTCATGCCGTCGGCAGTGTCGAAATTGATGACCAGGAATTTGCCACGACGTCGATATCAATTAGGACCAATTCCTAAAATTGATACACATGAAATAGAAGATTTACTATTTTTTCCCGTATGTTTAAAGTCTGAAAATATTGGTTTCAAATGTTTTTAAGTTTCTTTATCGAAACTTCATATGACACATTTTTTTTTTAAATCATAATATGATTTTTTGATAGAAACAGAACCTTTGTTCTGAGATTAGCGTTGATATCACTTTAAATCTTTGTCATGCCGTATCACTGGAAAAGGAATGGTTTCAATAGGGTGTGCAGAGGGTATCAAGTAGTCAATCTTACCCGGCCAACTCGCTAATAGGCGGCCGGTCCATAATGTTGGACACGGCGAGTGCATTCCCTTGCAACTGCCTGTCAATGTCGGGTAACTTGGGAACCTGGGCGAGAAGATCAATAGTTCTTCTCAAGAGTCGGGCTAGATCTCCCTCGTCCATCGCGCAGTCCATCATCATTTCCCTCCATGTCAGCCCAGACGCCCATGCTTCCACCATACCCGAGAACTGCGTATCTAAGCAGCAGGGGATCTGCACGCTGTGTTTGTCCTGGAGCTGGATCAGGGAACTTCTCTGCTCATCCAATCGATTGATCGTTTCCGTCACGGTTTGAGAAGGCTCGTATATGTAGCAGTCATTCCTGTTCGGACGCACCTTGATTCCCTCCGAAACGAACGAGGCACAGACTCCTGCAAGCTGCGGAGGTTTCAAGCTCACAAGGATTTTGTTCCTCAGTACCATTGCCAGCCACAGCTCGTTCTCCCCCTTTATGGCCGCTGCTGTCTCCCCAAGAGGGAATATCAGCCTGGTGTTTATATCCAATGCCCGGACTTCATGTATCACCTGGCTTATCTGCATGAACTCCTTCCATCCAGAAGGTTCGATCTGCTGCACTCGGTTAGCAAGACGTTTCGACCTGGCCTTCAACCGCCTGATCTTTTCCTCTGTAAATTTGGTCATGTCAACAATCGTCTTGTATTCCTTGAAGCCTTCGCTACGAGCTATCTTCTTCTTCAGGCGGGCGACTTTAGTGCGCTGCTGCTTATAGGATTCAACGGCATTATAGAAATCCTGTGAAGTGAACAAGGCCTCGTCCTTCTCGGAGAGACTGTTCAGAACCGGCACATTTAAACTCCAAGACCAAGTTTCAAGTGACCCTTCCCATGACCACATCCCTCCAAATTCACCATTGGCAAGCTGGTTAAATGGCATATCATCCTTATCGAGAAGGGTGATCATCAGTTCCCTCGGTAAAGCATCTCCCGGTGTTAAAGCAACATTAGGGAGCCCGGTCCTGTAGACTGTTCCGATCCACTGTTCGGTGACCAAGTACCAAGAATTATCAGAACCAAGCGCTACATGATAAGCCGGAATGAAATTTTCATGGATTGCAGCATCACCTTCACTTGGCTGGGCTCCGACCACATCCAGCACAAACGTGTCGTCACTGAGCACTTTATTCTTCAAATTTGTACCATCGAGCGACTCAGCTTTGCCCAGATACACTGCCGGGACAGAATGCAGGACTCCTTCAGAATCCTTGTATTGCAAGCAAACAAAAGGTAGCTGCCCACTCTCCAACTCCTCCAACAAATGCTTCACAGCTGACATCCTCCTCGATTCCATCACTCTGCGCAATTCAGTTCTTATGCGCTTTTGCGCCCTCAATTCTTCCTGCAACCCGGCTATCTCCTTATAAGCTGCATCTGACATGAGCCGCCTCGCTTTGCGGTCGATAGCCTCATCACTGATCTCAAAACTCAGCACCTCAATCTCTTTCTGGATCTTTGATAACTCTTCCTTAGCCGCAAGCATTACATTGCTACCGACATAGTTCCCAAAACTTTGCTCCACTAGCTTCCTGGCTTCTTCCAAGCTTCGTCCTGCATGGACGACCTTATTATCACCGGATTCATTTGACAGACTGGTCAGCTTTGAACCGGCTAAAAGATTCAGCACCATCCCATACGAAGCTGTGAATTGGGAAACAAGCGGTTCTATGCCAGCAAATAGAAGCTTGCAGCACTCTTCAGCTCCCTCATAAGCAGTTTGGACAAGTACAACATGACCTTTACTGTCGATTCCTCTACGACCAGCACGCCCCGCCATCTGAAGCATTTCATTTGATGTTAATGAAATTCGCCCACTGCTACTCCTCTTGCTAAGAGATGAAAGCACGGTTGTCCTTGCAGGCATGTTAATTCCAGCTGCGAGTGTTTCCGTTGCAAAGACGACCTTTATTAGACCACGCTGGAAAAGCTCCTCGATAAATGATTTCCAGAGTGGTAGACAGCCTGCGTGGTGTGCGGCAACCCCATTCATTAGTCCCTTCAGTGCTGTTTCCCGGACTGCATCAGGGTATTGTAAGCGAAATCGCTTCAAAGCCAGCTCGACTTCACTCATTTCACAACTGTCAAGAAGGCTGTAACCTTCAACATATTGCACCGCAGCATCACATCCTCTTCGGCTGAAGATGAACCAGATGGCTGGAAGCATGTCCCTCAACTGAATTTGCTGCAGCGTGTCGACAACCTGAGGGACCTAGGTAAAAGAACCAGTGAAAATATGAGATGGTTTTAATTTGCAATCCATGAGGCAGAGATATCAATCACTGAGTACTTGAAACGAATGAAAAAAAGGGACAAATCATGGTCCATACTAGAGAACGTCGGACAGCGTTTGCATTGTTCTTTGAGATGGTCCCTTGACTAGGAATGTTACCATCAGCATATGTCTTCGTTTCATTCCTACGCCGTCTTGAGTTTCTTCTTCTACCACCGTCGTCCTTGTTTACTTGATAACCCAAAGTATAAAGCTGATAATTAAGGGACAACTTCCTGTTCCAAGTCTTTTTACTATGAGGAAAAGAGGCCCAAAATCTATACTTTATATATCAGGATGCTTAAAACTTATATAAACAGCTAAATACAACAACAAACAAATGCACGCACGGATACGAAATCAAATACGAGGAAGAATATTTTCAGAAGAGGAATACCTATTCATGCCTTTTCCTTTCTCATCTAGAAGAAGGGATAATGAAGACTTCGTGGAGAAGTGCCAAGTCAAAGGCACTGGTCGCCTTGATGAGGTGACTATTTCAGTTTTCCCATGGATCTAAAAATTTCAAAGATATACAATAATTAGCTTCCTATTGAAACCTAATCTCAACAGTCATGTCTATCATGACTCCAATCGCCCACAACTTCAGTCAACAACATCAACGATTGCCAAAAGTACCTGACCAATCCATCCGGCAAGCTCATCGGCATTTGCAACTGTTGCTGACAGACATATAAGTTGGATATCCTTTGGACAATAAATAACCTGAGACAGGTGGTCGGATTTCATGCTTCTTATAGTGATCAGTGTTAGCAAGCCACATCGGAAGGCAAGACCTGGTGTCTGAGGATTCTCACTTTGTGAAATCTATATTAAGAAGGGCTCTCTGGAATGGTTCCACATTGCCTTAATAGCTAAAATCATGCCCTTCCCATCACAAACGAGCCCCACAATTACACCAAGACTTGCCTTTCCTCCATGCAGATAAACTGGTGAAAAAAGATAACCAGACTCACTATTTCTTCCCACACGGTTCCTCGCGATATGTCACTAAGGTAGTGAACTTCATCCAAGACAATAACATCCACATGAAGAAGCCCACTTCCTGAAGAGACCTTCCCGACACTGCATTTAGCCAGAAAGACGTCATGAACAATTAAACACTGCAGCATATAAACAAGAAATTAGGTACACAAATTCCCACGCAGCCTATATTTTTTTCCTTTGCATAGGAAATTAAAGTGGAAACAAACATCGAAGACGCCTGTGAAGACTACTTAGAGGGCTTCAACCTTTGATACATCATGTTCCGTAGAATCTCAGTGGTCATGATCACTATCTGAGCATCTTTGTTGACGGCACTATCCCCCGTCAAGAGGCCAACGTACGCGTCTCCAAATGTTTCACTTCTCTCCCACAAAGAACACGAGAAGAAATTCAATCGGTGGTCAGCAGGATCAGTAGGTTTCTGATTAATTCAACAGTGGGGAACCGATCCTATCCTACCGAAACTCTCGAAACTTCTGGTTTGACAGAGCCTTAAGAGGCGTGGTGTAGAACAGTCGCCTTCCTCTGGCAACCGTAGCTACGGAAGCTGCTTCGGCAATCAACGTCTTCCCACTGCTTGTAGGCGCCGAGACCACAACCGAAGAACCTCTCAGAAACGCTTCAATAGCCAGTCTCTACAAAAAAAAAAAAAAACAGCATTCGGTAATCAAAGCAAAAACTAACCCTTTCGAACGTCCAGCAACAACAGACGGACCTGGAACTTATCGATCCGGAAGTCATAGACGGAAGCGAGCTCGTGGACGTCGATGAAGTCGGCGCCGAACTCCCTTGCTTCACCGCAGAGTTTCTCGACTCTCGTGGACTTGGACTTAGACTTCTCCGACGGAAGGGGAGACACGTCCTCCGCCTCGAGCTCCTCCGAGGAATCCTGGTAGCGGGAGACTCCGTCCGATACATCCAGCTCATAGTCATCAGCGGAAAGTTCCTCCTCCTTCTCATCATCCTCCTCCTCATCCTCTTCCTCATCATCGTCGTAGTCATAGTCGTACTCGAAGGAGTCCTCGTCGGGGAGGTCAGAGCCGTCCTCAGCGAGGAGAGGGGAGGAATACTTGGAGGCGAATGTAATGCTCAATCGATCCGGAAGGGAACGAAGGAGTGGTAACGGGAATCGGTTGGGAGCTGATCGACGGGAGAAAGGGGAAGAGAATAGGGGGAGATGGGGAGGCGGTGGTGTCTGAGTAGTGAGTTGCATGACGGCGGGGAACACACTCCCTTCCCTCCTTCCCTTATCCAATTCCCCCCTCCGTCAACTTCCTTCTACCTTTTCTACCTTCCGCCGTTTGCAGGCAAACAAATACAAATTTCCTCTAAATAATAATAATATTATTATGATAAAAAATTTCAACAAACAGAAAATTTTTAAGTTTTTTAATTTAGTGATAAAATAAATATTTGACGGCAAAAGAAACAGCCGTCCCTTACCATCCAAAAACCACCCCCCATGGCCACCGCCTCCGCCTCAACCCTATCATCGCCACTCAGTTTTCCTCACCGGCGACGTCATCACAAACTTCCCCTTGCTTTGCGACCTTCTCTCCCATGCCGTCATCGTCTATTCTCGCCTTCGGCTGTTCCCGGCGTTCGAGTCCACAGGACACTCCGGGTATTGGTCATCCGTGCAGCAGCTTCCGGAAGAGGTCGCCGTGTTCTAAGTGAGTCCAAGGATGTTGGCTCTCTGCTTGCTCCCGCTCGTCAGATTGCGTCCTCCCTCGCTCCTACTGCCGCCTTCGTTGCCGCCACTTTCGGTATGGCCATTTCTTCCATACTTAGATTCCTCACATTAGTCCGTGCCGAGCGGTTTTCATGTGCATAGAGTTGGATTGTTCGACAGTTCTTTGGAAACTGGTGGAGAAACTTCTCCTACCCAAGCGTGCAGCATCTCTCCCCGCCGATAGTAAGTCCCAGTCCGGTGGAATGAATTGGTCCATTGCCGCTGGCACGAACTTGATGTCAAACCTTAATGCAAAGATCGATCGGCTCTCAAAGCTCAAAATCAATGAATTCGCTAAAGAACTGAGGTCCTTTAGGACAGTCGACATGTCGGGTACCATCTCTTGGCCTGTCCTGCTAGAATGTGATGGCTTTGCCAACCACAAGGTTGCTTTGTTTTTCCGTGTAGGTCGCAACTTTGGCGATGAGGGGTTTATCTTCCTAGCCGAGAGTTTAGGGTACAATCAGGTAGTCACCACAACGACTAGAGATGTTGTCCATGTAGTTTCATTGTGCAGGGATGAGGTCTGTTGTAACTGATCTCCTTTTTGTTGTCAACGCATAATGGATAATTTTCCTTGTCTCAGACTCTAGAGGAAGTGAGTTTTGCTGCCAATGGAATCACAGCAGCTGGCATTAAAGCTTTGGAGGGTGTCCTGCAGTCAAATATAGTGTTAAAGACGCTTGATCTTTCTGGCAATCCTATCGGGGATGAGGGAGCAAAGGTATTCAATATTTATCTTGAGGACCAATTGTTTTTCTGATACTTGTTGCATGCATGTTCAAACGTAGGCAATCACAAGTTATTGTTTTCCCAATACTTGTTGAATTCATGCTCGAATGTTGGCTATTGCAATCTGCCTGGCCTTAATGCTACCGGATGAACTTTTTAATTCTTTGAACTATTAACGTTGCGGTCCTGTGACTGGGAATAGGTGGGAAATGTTGTAAGATAATGTAATTCAGGATTTTTCTCTTATGTGCTCTAGTATTATCCAACTTCCTGTGTTACCCTTCAGGATTTGATTTTATGCAGCCATATTTTAATTGTTTCTGTTCTTATTTTTTTAGTTTTATGCATTAGGACAGCACAACAGTCTTGTTAGCATGTACTCTCTTCTCTTGGTTTGTGGACTGCTTTTTCGTTTTGGCCATTAGAGTTTCCAGGACAATATTCACCATAGTACAGAAGATTAAATTAATTTGGATGGCAGTTGGGATTTGTGTGAATGAAAAAGGGCCCGAAAGGAGGGGTATTTTGATTTTTTTAAAATGGTGAAAAGGCTACTTTCACATTTTAGTTTTGTCAATATGTTATAAGCCTTCTTCAATCAATTCTGATGAAACTACTGAGAATTCCTAGCTATTGCGCTGCATTTTTTCAGCTGTATGTCGTGAACAGTTTGTATGAATCTCCTGATATTAAATTCTTTGATTTCTTTTTTCATGCCTGGAGGAACTGCTTTGGCATTAAATTCTCTTACTATCTTCTTATTTAGCTCTTTTGATTTCTATTCAATATACCTTAGGTCTTGAATTATTGAACATGTCTTCTTGGTTTAGTGCTTGTGTGAAGTTTTGGTAAACAATGCAGCCATCGAGAAGGTCCAACTGAACAGCAGTGACATAGGTGATGAGGTATGCTTGATTTGGCAGCAAATTCTAAAAGCACCAGGCAGAGTATTGCGGTTTTCAGTTACTGAAAGCCATGGCTTACTCTATCCTGCAGGGAGCCAAGGCGATCGCTGAACTATTGAAAAGGAATTCAACGTTGCAGACTATCGAACTGAACAATAACATGATCGACTATGAGGTATGTGCTCCTACGTTCTGCCAGTGCTCTCCCCGTTCTTTGGGATATTTTCTTGTTTGTCTGTCTTTTCTGAATTAAGCATTTAAATCGGAACCAGGGTTTCACAAGTATAGCTGGGGCAATTCTCGAGAATAGTACCTTACGAAGTTTATTTCTAAAGTGAGTAAGACCTCCCTCTCCTAGACTCTATATATGCATAATTTGTGTTTCCGTATGGGGTAGCTTCTTATGTTCTACAACCAGTCTTCCTTCTGCTCATTTTTTGCATTCGAGAAATAACAAATCTTTTTCATATCATGAAGTAACAACTATGGTGGCACTTTGGGGGCTAATGGTCTGGCTAAAGGACTTGAGGGGAACAAATCTCTTCGGGTACTCCATCTTAAATCGCTTTTTTGGCTTTACCTCTTCAACTTGTGCCAGAATGTATGATATTGAGTTGTTGTGTGTAGCTGAGTTGTATTTTTTTTTTACATTTAATTACCTGGCGCTGAATGGGTAACCATACAAAAATATTTTAGCAAAAAGGCCATTAGCAACTACTTTAAGATGGAATATATGATTGATTCATCGTGAATAACAATGCTGAGAAAGATTTGTTGTATTATTGTCTCCAGGAACTGCACTTGCATGGAAATTCCATTGGAGATGAAGGGGCTCGTGCATTAATGGCTGGCTTATCTTCACACAAAGGTTTTCCATAGTCCCAAGCTTCTAACGCTTATAAATACCATTAATACTGAAGTCCTCATAATCTCATTGACACACTTTCACAGGCAAGATTGCTCTTATAGATATGGGAAACAACTCAATAACCTCGAAAGGTGCCTTCCATATTGCTGAATATATCAAGAAGACCAAAAGCTTGTTATGGTTGAATCTTTACATGAATGACATTGGAGATGAGGTATGTCTTTTATAAGTTGAGATGAGCTACTTAACATTTACCAGTTAGCATATGTAGAAATTACCGAATGTAAAAGAATTCATATTTGGTTGATTGAGCCGAATTTGTTGCTTGGCCGAAAATGTCGAATTAGCAATGTCATACATACAGTTTTTCTGATGGAGAAAGTTGCATTGCAGACTTAGTGTTGTTCCATTAGTTATTACCATTTATTGGCATGATATTTCCAGGGAGCGGAGAAGATAGCTGATGCTTTGAAGGAAAATCGGTCGTTGACTACTATTGACTTGGTATGGTGACAGGAGATTACTTAGTGACGTCCTGCTTTTCTACGATGTCCCAATCCCATCTGATTGTGCTAGTTGTTTTTTCTAAGGGAGGCAATAACATCCACGAGAAGGGAGCTGCAGCCATAGCCCGTGTTTTGAAGGATAACGACCTTATTACCACTGTAAATACCTGCAGTCTTTATGTGCATCTTAGGAAGCTGTATGCGCTTTTCCTTGACAGAAACTGTAAAGAAATGATTGATCCTGCTTATTAGCTTTATTGGCTCCACCATTACCCAGCTAGAAATTGGTTATAATCCCATTGGACCAGAGGGGGCAAAGGCTTTGGCAGAGGTTCTGAAGTTCCACGGAAATATAAAAACGCTAAAGCTTGGATGGTGCCAGGTGATTTATGGGTTTTGTTTCCTTGTTATCCTTGTATCGCTGCATGTCCTTAGTATTTTATGGAAAAAGAGTTGATGGCATTAAAGGATGTTGTAGATAGGAGCCAAGGGTGCAGAGTTTATCGCAGATATGTTGAGGTATAATAAAACAATAGCGGTATTGGATTTGAGAGCGAATGGGCTGAGGG
Organism: Melastoma dodecandrum; assembly: GCA_029817715.1. Taxonomy (NCBI): domain Eukaryota; kingdom Viridiplantae; phylum Streptophyta; class Magnoliopsida; order Myrtales; family Melastomataceae; genus Melastoma; species Melastoma dodecandrum. Next base: position 4,186,294 of record JARUPY010000533.1, on the reverse strand, counting down.
ACGAGGTTGGTGTCCCCAAATTTGTTGTTCTGTTGGTTGGTGCTTCATTACAGTTCCTTCACCATGGGTTCCTGATAACTGCAGGGAGCAGAGTGTCTGGCACGGAGCCTGAAAGTGGTTAACGAAGCCTTGGTTTCACTTGATCTGGGGTTCAATGAAATAAGGGTACAAAATACATTTTCATAACTCGTTCATTACAGAGCCGTTTGAAGTTGCTGTTCGGGATCTCCTAATTGTCTCATCTTCAGGATGACGGAGCATTCGCGATCGCTAAAGCTCTCAAGACGAATGAAGACGTGGTGGTCACTGCCATAAATCTTGCGAACAACTTGTTTACCAAGTTTGGCCAGGTAAGTCCATTCCCAAACCAAACCTGCTAGTCAATGTTCTAGCCCATGGAGATCATTGTCCTGTGCATACATCGATGACTGTCTCGACGTTCGATGCTCTCCGATGTCTTCTTGCAGAGTGCCTTGAGTGACGCGAGGGACCACGTGTACGAGATGAACGAAAAGGAAATCAGCATTCTCTTCTAGCATTAATGGTACAGCTTGATTTTCTACCTTTTACCCGGGAGTCTTCCTTTTAAAGCTGTTGTACCATTTCGCGGGGTGGGTTGCAAAGAGTTACGCACACGCCCAGATGCCAAAAAATTGTCTTTGCATTAGTCACAGGCTGGAAAACCCAGAAAATTTTGATAGAGACGAGATTCTTCACTTTCTTGTACTATTTGTCTTGGTAGATTGAAAACATAATTAGTTTATTCTGAGCCTTAGCAAGGATAACGTGTCATCCCGCGTGGCTGCCACCGAATTTCTTCCGGCCATTGCGGAGACGCCATGGGATGTATCTAAGAGCAAAAGGGTGTGACCTTTATGGTCTGTGATGTTCGTAGTTGTGCTATGGCTCCGATGGAGAAGATGATGGAGAAAATGGTCGGGGCAATGACGGAGATTGGGGGGTTGGAGGACGTTGGCCTCGGTTTGCCCCGTCCACAATGCGGGGACGTTGGCGGAGGTCGTAAATACTGAGATTAGGGATGCTTAACCAGAGGTTGCATCGGGGATGATCACGAATCCCCGTCAAGTTCATAGTCCGCCGTAGATGATTCTCCCCACGTCAAAAGCTTCTTTTTGGTGTTTCTAAGTGTGGTCATTTCAATCTAATTGGGCATTCTAGAAATGCTTCCAAAGGCCGAAGTATTCTCTCACAGAGAATTAAGTCCAATACGGCCGCAATTATTAATTCCCTTGTCTTCGTATGGTGGTAATATGCTTTTTACGTGTATAGACCATACATTCCTCACGGGAAATGATGGAGATGAAAAAATAAACGAATTCTCTAAACCACATATCCTCCTCCTCCGTGAGCCCTGCTGCTCCCGATCGGTCACCCGAAGGCCCCCAGTAAAAGTGCGTTTTCTGGCAACCTCGGTACCCTCAGCCTAAATGAAAGCCCGAATACTGGTAGCTTAAAAGAATTGCCATAGGGTTGGGGTGGGTATCGGCCCATAATAGGCCCAATTTTCAACGACAACGGCCTTTATTAGCAAGGGCTCTGGGATCCGTCCAGGAGGAGCGTGGATCACACGGAGCTACGGATTTATCCAATGATTTTGGAAAATGACTTGTCAAATATACAATAGTATTTAGCAGAGGATCCATACATTTGCATAATACTCATCCATTTTTTTTATTGATTTGAAATATTAGTAGTACCAAAGGATGGGGTGCAGAGCAGCCCACGCGTCACATGAGAAGAGGCAAAATGATTGGGTTGTGGGTGTGGGGGAAAACTACAATCCCAACACCTCACCTAAGCTGTCTTGGGGTGGAAAAAGCATATGCAAACACATTACAAACAAAAATTTAAAAAAAAAATAAGAAGCCATCAAACCAATCTTGGGTTGGTGGGATGGGCGAATTTTATCGATGACAGCCAATCCCAGTTCCCACTTGCCTCACCAGTGACCATGACCATTAGCCCAATTACCCCCCAAACAGTAATGAATTCGGTAAGTCTCACCTCCCCACAAAGAGTAGCGTATTGAATTCCAGATGTGTTTCAGCTACTCCCCAGATCTGGGATTAAAACTACTTCAACACCCTGGGACCTGGTCAGCTCCCTTTCCGCCTCCTTAGCAAGTAGCCTAACCACCAGTCAATTCTCTCTCGGCTAAATCAAAGATCCCCTAACCTGCCCGAGCCAAAGGCAGATTTACTTCCAATCCAACCAAGGAGAAGCAAGCGAAATCAGCAGGAGATTTATAGAAAATGATCCAGTGAGGCAAACCCAGTCTGAAACAATCAAATCTTGTTTCCCCTCACCATGCAACATTCTAATAATCCTAACCCAGAAATGTTGCGTTCCCATCACTTAATTATCCCTATTCTCCAAAAAAGAGGAGTAACACGAATCGTTCGCAGCCCCATAGCTGCCATTATATATACACAACAGAGTACACATGAAGTGGCACCAATCGGGAAAAATCAAGTAGACCGAGCAGCATTTCAGAGATCGCCGAAGCCTTCCAACGAATCCATACCTTTTCCTTAACTATCCTTATATTCCTTCGTTGGCCGTGCTTCAAATCCCCCGCCTGCCCTCTTCTCCAGAGTGTAAGGCATGTATGTCCCGAGAATTTTATCCCACGTGATGAAGAAAGGCTGGGAGAAATTGTACTTGCTGCCGTACAGCTGGTGGTGGACGTCATGATATGCCGTGTTGTTCTTGAAGAATACGTGGAAGAGATTCCCAGGAAGCCATAGGCCACAGTGGTCATCTACGGTCTTGATGGTTGCAAAGGAGAAGAAGAAGATGGATACTCTGGGAGACATGCCAGAAACCAGGAAGGATAAGGCCCCGCCCACGGTGTCGAGAAGGAGGCCCTCCAGTGGGTGATTATAAAGAGCTCCGAAAGAATAGGGTACAACAAGGCGGTGATGCTGGGAGTGGACGTGCTTGTACAGGAATTTGTTGTGGTGCATGAATCTATGCATGAAGTATTGCCACGTATCCAGGACTACCATTGCTGAAATAAACTGCCTCGCCAAAACAATCAGCGAAGGATTCGAATTCTCTTGAGCCTGATCGCCGTCTCCAGTGACCTGTTCCAAGAAACAGATCATAAGGTAAACAAGACACCTCCAAAAACCAGGACAATTTATAACATGGATCATGTGGATGGATGGCGGCCACAATTGACGACACCGGCATACAAGGGTTTAGACAAGCTTAACGAAACTAGAATACCCAAATATACACAGCTCAGACATTGACTAATAAAAGTTCCAACTTCATGATGTGCTAATTTCGGAGTTACCAATCACTGGTTTATGTTTTTCGAGATGCTCCCCTACTAAGTGCAGAGGAAGGAGCAGCTTAGCTGGTCAAACAAGCCACAGCCAGCAAGGCTAGACCCGACAGACAATCCCAACATAAGGATTTTCTGTAACAACAGATGACAATGACATAGTAAAGTGTTCATGTACTGTCGGAACTCTCATGAAAAGTGCACGTTGGATCTCAGATAATGCCTGTTAAACTGAGATTTCCTTTCCTAATCTTTGGAAAAATTAGTCGCTAAAGCTTCCAGTTGGCAAAAGAATTATCGCAATAAATCAATGCAGAGATAAATCTATTACTAGGAAGCTGACATAACACAACCTGACGGGAAGTTTTATCTGGAGCTCTAAAACCCACACGGGGGAATCACAACATCACATCGTCGGCCACAAAGATACACACACGAACCAAAACCCTAAGCAAATCAGAACAACACGACGAGATAGCGTGACATCGGCAGCAACAATATCTACGAAAGCTTAAGAACGACACAGATTCGCTCCGAGAGCACACGGTCGCACGTATGGGTACCTTGAACAAGAGAATGGCAACTACGGCCTGAACAGCCTGCTGGAGGATGACCCCCTTGACGACGGTGGACTTAGAAACGAGATTCTTGTCGTCCTCGTCCTTCTTGGAATGCAACCTGTAATTCTCGAAGTAACCCAACAAGACGTACAAGCCGGAGTAAACCCAGTACACGACTATTGGAAGAAACGTCCCCAACATCTCATCGGAAGCCATCAAATCCATCTTCCCCCCAACCCTCCTTTGTCTTCTTCCTCCCTTTCAGAAGAACACCCCCTCTCCACCAGAACTAACCACCAAATACTAAAACCCAGGAATCGAATCGAATCGAATGCACAGGAGACGCGGAGAGATGGCACCCGCGGGGGATCTTCTCCCTCCTCCTCCTCCTCCTCCTCCTTCCTCGGACCACGACAAATCGAAGAGAATTAAAAAAAAAAAAAGAACCCCCCAAAAAGAGGAAGAAACCTCGAAGGATATCGAGAACACAGGGAAAGAGAGCGTGGGGTTCCGATTAGGGTAAAATCGACGGGATTTGGAGGGGGGGAAGGTGAGAGGAAGGGGAAGGAGGCGATGAGGAAGGAGGAGGAGGACAAGAAGAAGACAACATGGGTTGGTTCGTTGGTCAATCAATCGTTATAGAGAAAACCAAAGCATCCCTTTTTATTTATATTATTATTATTATTATTATTATGACATAACCCAATCATAAATAAAACCCGTCGGGACGGGACGATACATCGGAAGGAAGACAACCCCCTGAAAACCTCGGGCTAACAATTGGAGGAAACATCGAAACACTTTTGCAATACCTCGGGCTTTGTCGTGTGTAAGGAAGGACGGACGGACCCAAAGACAAAAAGAAAAAAAAAGGAAGGGAAAATATCAATGCGTGTATATTAAGCAAGTAATTTACTACTAAATAAGGGCTTTATGTTGAAGTTAATCCCACAGGGTGATGGGATGCACATGGAACCATCATCATTATGACAGGGACGGGGGATTAGTGGTATTGGTCCTGCCGTTGTTGACATGAATTCTTATAATAAATGGTGGAGGGGGGAGGGGGAAGTTTAGGACGTGAATGGTGTGGTTGGTGGTGGGAATGAAGTCCCGTTGATAGATTAGACTTTTCTTTATTTGGGTTCTTATCATTTGAGAGGGGCGAGTGGACCGGTGCCTCCCTCCCATCATGTCAGTCCCCTCGTTTAAATAAAGTCTTAGATTTAAATAATTTTATACAACACGATCAAAAAATAATAAGAACAACCGACGAAAAGGACTATTGTTCCTTGAGAGATGAAATAAGCTTCGGTAGGTAGGGTCGGGTCTTCTGGTCCCAAGACGTACGAACGCCTTGGAGTGTGCATGATGGTTAGGCTCCTAAGGGAAGCAGACCACGGCCGGCAAGCCAAGCCCCTCCCAGTTATTGGTTTGTATCCGTATCGTCTGAAATACTACTTGTACGAGCGAGGCGTTTGTAAGCTATATGGTAGTAGTACTTGTATAGGATGGATGATCTGACACAAGTTGATCTTTAGGCTATATGTCCTGTCCCATTTACAATAAAGATTTGCATAATTGGGCCGGAGAACACGACGGGCTTTCAGTCGATATTAGTAAGTTCAATCACTGGGCTGGGCTTAAAGGCCTGGGCGAGAAGTTAATAGGCCCAATTATTCAAGAAGAGGAGATAAGGTCAGGCGGACAGACGAGGAAGAGGTAGTAGAAGTAGGAGGAGGAAGACGAACAAGGGCGGCGGATGTCGATGTTGTTAACGGCAGGTGCGGCACCTACGGTAGCCGGCGGCCGCATTTCGGTGAGTGGGAACCTGGCTGTTCCGCTGCGGCATGGCCAGCCCACCGCAGTCTCCTCCCTAAGGCCGCCTCGGCTACCATTGCTCACCCGCGGTGGAACGGTCGGGGACAGATCCAGGGACTCCGTTGCTCCGCTCGCGGCCGCGTCTTCGTCGTCCTCGGTGGTCGATCAGGGGGAATCGGAGTCGAGGAAGACGAGGTACCACTTCTTGGTGGCCAGCGCTAAGTTCATGCTAGACGAGGAGGAGCACTTCAAGGAGCTCCTCTTTGAGCGACTCAGGAACTACGGCGAGCGCAACAAGACACAGGACTTCTGGCTTGTCGTCGAGCCGAAGTTCCTCGAGGGGTTCCCGGACATCACGCGCAGGCTTCGCAGGCCTGCAGCTGCACTCGTCTCCACAGACGCGACCTGGATCACGTAAATCCCCTAATTCCCCCCATTTGCTTTAGGAATTGAGATAAGTGTGGTTAGTGCTTTAGGAATGGAGATAGGGTAGCGGCAAGTCCGGGTAGCCTCCCATGTCGGCAATTATGTGCACGCTGCAGGCTATCGGAAGAGTACTGACTCTGTGAGGCCTCCTATTATGGCAGGTTCATGAAGTTGAGGCTGGACCGGGTGTTGTGCGATAGCTACGAGGCAGACAGCGTGGAAGAAGCCTTGGCGTCGAATCCCACCCAAGTGGAGTTCGACAAGCCAGAGGTGTGGACGGCTCCCTATCCTAAGTACGAGTATGGTTGGTGGGAGCCTTTCTTGCCCCCGGCCACTGGTCATAAAGAACCAGTCACCTGAAACTCCTGTGGCTAGATGATTTCCGGCCGAGTGTCCGTGGTTTGCTGCTTTTTTTTTGTCAATCCTCTTTCGTCAAACTGGTTTGCGAGTGTAGCGGGATCTTGTGTTTTCGCCTTCCTGAGTTATGTATAGATGGTTTCCCTTACTCTTCTCCTAAGCCCTCGATGGCGATCGTCGTGTGACTAGACTATGGGGCCGCCCGGCGAGCACGGCGTGACCTTAGAAACGGTCACAGAGCATCTTCAATTCAGCAAGTTCAGCGTGATTAACGGGAACCTCTGGCTTAATATATAATTATTATTATTATGTATGCTTTTAGATGACATCGATTTAAGTCGTTAGCTTAAAGCTTAATTAAACTACTCATTATTGTTATTATTTTGAAAGCATGCTAATTAAGTCATATTATTTTTTTAGGAGATATGAATTCAATTTTCATCTTATTAATTAGACTTCACTAAAGGTGGAATGGCTTCCACCAAGGGATTAGTTATAGTTTAGTCCTCGAACCAGGAACAGGGGACGATGTATGGTAATAAAAAGATCTCCACCCACCTCCGCCGTCACCGCCATTGATCTCCTCCTCCCCGGCAACACGATACATCCCGATCCTCCAGTCGTCCTTAGGGTTAGGGTTTTACCTTCGATCCCATATTAAGGAGATAGGAATAAGATGCAGCCGCAGCCGCAGCAGCCGATGTTCCCCGCGATGCCTTCTTTCCCGCCGACCAACATCACCACCGAGCAGATTCAAAAGGTAAAAGATTAAATACCCGTTATCCTTTCCCTCGTGCTGTATCCGCTGGAAAGATCCTTCCTTCCTTTCGTTGTATGGGACCCGGGAGTCCAGTTGAGTTGTGGAGTGCAGTGGGTAGGGGGTGAGTAGGGTAGGTTCTGCACTGGTTTAGGGGGCAGTCCTAGATTGAGAGACACCATGTGGGGGACAGTGGCGTGTTCTCCCTCCCCTTTTATTTGGGTTGTGGGGATAGGGAGAGATGGGTGTTCGTTAGGTGGAAGCAAGTCTCTTTGTTTGTTTCTTCCTCGTGGTGTCCTCGGTGATGTCATTTCGGGTAGTTGATCGAGAGGGTAATTAGTTTGCGGAAGTAAGTTTTCGTGCACTTCGAAATATTCAACTGAGATGGCCTGTTTGTGTCGTGTTGGAGATCAGAGTAGCTGAAAGTGCTGCTGTTTTAACTGCATCATTTTTGTTTGAGTCCTCTTTGGTGGGGTGGCTTTGGTTTTTAGTGATTATGCTGCTGCCTTCCGCGAGAATTGCATTTTGGGGACTTGGATACTTATTTAGAGTATTTTCCTGTGTGGAGTCTTCTGCATAAGGTGTCTTTCATACCAGTCGGACATTTCCTTTTGGGGATGACCTGATATGGAATAGATAGTCTTGCGGACGTTACAGATGCTTCAGAGATGCCCTATGCATCCTTCTGCTTTCCAGATTGAGAAGGTTCCGCCGGAGTTATTCATTTCATTTAGGTTTACTCGGTGCTTTGGCGAGAAGTGATGTTTTCGATATTGTGATGAGATATCCTGTGTTAAATTTTTCTCAGCTAAAGACAATATTTTCTTAGCATGATGTCTTGTTTTCTCAGAATTTTCATGAATCCGTGCGAATGAAAAGGTCTTTCTCCTGTGTGTGATTCTGTGCTCACTGGAAATTATCAACTTGGAAGTATTAAAAAAATACTATCATTTGAACTTTTTTTTTCTAATATCTGATGTTCTTGTGCTATCTGTTGGTTTAGTTCCTCGATGAAAACAAGAAGTTAATCCTGGCAATACTAGATAATCAAAATCTCGGAAAGCTTTCGGAGTGTGCTCAGTAAGTTTCCCAACTCTCTCTTTTCCCCCATCTCCTTTGAGATTATCCTGGTGATATTCTGGTGCACAGAGTTGGATGAGTCTTTAAGTTTTCCGTCGAATTTTTCTATGTGATCAACAATGTTGGGATGGTGAATGGATGTTCATGTGCTGGCGTTAGAGTTGTTCTTTGTCTGTAGATATTACCTTAGTTCATTCATCAGGTACCAAGCGCAGCTGCAGAAGAACTTAATGTACTTAGCTGCAATTGCTGATTCTCAGCCGCCGACGCCCACCATCCCTGCCCAGGTGAGATAAAGATGTTTGCAGTTCCCAGTAAATACTTGCTGTTCTCACCAGGCATGTTTTGACATGATGTTGGCAGGTGGTTCCTCATCCTGCAATGCAACAAGGTGCATATTTTATGCAACATCCTCAGGCTGCTGTAATGGCACAACAGCAGGGCCATTTCCCTCCCAAGATGCAGATGCAGTTCGGTGGCCCCCACCAGGTGCACGACCCGCAGCTGTCCATGCATCAGCAACAAGCGATCCAGAGTCAAGTGGGCATGAGGCCTGTTGGACCAGGCAATGGCCTCCATCCGCTCAGTGCCGAGTCGCTTGGCGGTGGCGTCAGCGGAGCACAACCTCCATCTTCTTCAGGTATGATCGCAAGCAAGCAAGATGGCTCTGATGCAGGAAACACTAGCACCGATGGCCATGGGAGTGCACCATCCAGGCATCCCAGTGGAGATGGAGAACAGTCGTAGACAAGAGGTATCGTCCGAGCAGGTCAACTCGTTATTTAGTGTTTGTCTATAGTAGGGACCAGGAAGAGTGAACCGCCGGCTTTGACGTAGTTCGGTCGAGTTCCCATCACCCCCATCGAGGTAGTGTTGGAGGCTTCTCTTTCCTTGTGCTGGTTTGTTGTCAGGGACATGTATGACTATGTTGTCGAGGGAATTGAATTAGGATCTAAACCTCGTTCTTTGCTGTCTGATTTTAAGGGATGCAGATAATAGAGCTGATGCTCCCCTTGCTTTTCCCTCGTTGTTCGGAAAATGCCGAGCAATAAATGATCCCTCGCTCTTTTGAAATGGATACTACTTGTGCTGCTGCTGTCGTTGCTCGTATATTTGTCTTCTGTCTGTAGGGGATCACTCCAAAGACACGGTCCTCCCCGGCGTCGCATTGGAGGATTGGGTCCGAGTTGATGGGTCCGGGAGAGATGATCAACAGCGACGTATCCCCATCCCTCGGTTTAGAAAATAAGAAACCAATTCAATGATATCCTACCACCACAAGTATAGCAAGACGAAAGCCAACATATTTGGAATTCAGAAGAAGTTGGCGTGATACAAGTATTTACCATGCATAACGTCGACAACCTCTGCCTATTAAGTCCAGAAATTCGTGTACGTATAAGGTTTCACATTTTTTAGGTGCGAGTTAAATAACCAGTCACGAAAATCTTGACAAATCTTTTTGTGATAGTTCGTCTAAATTAGCAATCAAGAGCAAAGATTGTTTCGTCCATGGAAAACCAAGGAAAAGAAAACCGAGGAGATGATTCCCTCCAACCCTGGACGAACTAAGAGGTGATATTCGCCGGAGCACGTCATAGTCTGGCCATTTTCTTCACGTTGATGGGGTAGCAGTCGGCCGGGGAGCCCGCGTACGCCCTCTCCGCAAAGATCTTGTTGACGAGTTCGGTCGGGTGGTATGCGTCCCAGAACATGTACTCATCCCTGTCAACACACGGGATCTGCAATGGCAGGCATGTGATCTCCCCCTGGTACCTCCCGCTGCCGCAGCATCCTCTGTCGACTATGGCCAGCCCTGCAATAATTGTCAAATCATTCATGACCTCGACAACTCGGGCCGAAGCGACAATTGCGATGGAAGGAGCAGACCGTATTTGTTAGAGTTGTGGAATATGTCGTAGAAGACGTCGTATGCGTTCCCGTAGACGAAAATGGTGTCCCTGGTGAGTCGCATGTTGTTGAGCCTGTCGATCAGGGTCCTCAGCCGCACGTTGAAGAGGCTAACGATTTCGTTCACGACTTTTACGCAGGTCCCTGGCGCTGCTTCTCCTGCTGCCAGCTGATTAGGCATGCAACCGAGTGGCCCGACGGCGGCTATCACAAACTTCCTCATGCCAAGTTTATGCAAATCCTACGAAATAAACGTGTCTTGGAAACAACGGTAATGTAAAATGGACCAGAAATTATCCACGGATATCATCCGGTCGTCAGGCCGCGTACCATGATTCGAGTGGTGTAAGTGCTGATGAGGATTTCGGCATACTCCAGAGGTTTGTAAATGGAGCTTGTATTATAGAAGGAAGGCAAGAGATAGTTGTTAAGATAGTCGTTGTTGCCCAGGTTCATTACTACCAATGACTTCGCCAAGTGTCGCCGTATTTCCTCATCGCCCATCTGGTTCTTCATCTGGTTCAGTGTTCGCTGGAAGTGCTGCACTTGCTGATACAACGAGAAACGATCTCCCTGAATGTGTGAAACGCGTATTGATTTAGCATACATTGATCGGTTCAAAGGGAGAGGGATAAAAATGCATTACCAGCTGTCTTCCGGAATCGTCACGAATTCCGCCTGCAGCAGACGCATAGTTTACCCCATGTCTTATGCTCCCTTCGTCACTTAATGTGCTTATAAACGCCGGGATGATCGGTAGACCCACCAGTTCTCCTACGACATTCATCTCAGTCGCCAAGAAAACAATTCGAGAGTGGTTAGAAACAGGAGGTGAGAACGGCAGAGATCAGTTACCAAGGAAGTCGATGATGGTCTTCCCATTGCAGAATCTACCAGTTGGGCCCTCGACGAAATCTATGCCGTAAGGCAAATAGTTTGCTTTAGCCAGAGAGGCGAGGTAGTTGTTGTTCCCGTGATCAACCAGCGAGTCCCCAAACACGTACATGGCCGAGAACTGAGGAGATGCATCTACAGCTTCGCCGACAGAACAAAAAACCACTCGGAAAACAACAGAAAATAAAGCGAAAGCCCAAGGGAAAGAAGATGAGAAGGGCCTCTGCATTTTTACGCTTGATGTCCAAGTCCGAATCATCAACAGACTAGGGAAGACGTTTTCCTACAACCACAAGGCTGAGAGATTGTAAACCGGGTCTTAAAAGCACGGATCATCCGACCACCTTCTCCCGCCTTTACTGCTCGTGGTACAAAACTCATGCTTTTCCTCACATCCTTCTCCCCTTCCTAAACAAGAATCCAGCATCCGATGCTGCACGAAACATGTGTTGGATCGCAGGAAACCACAACCCTCCTCGGACTGCATTGCGAATAACAAGGTCATCGTGGTGAATCCCCACTCCATATCATGTAAGGAACATGCCCTGTAACACCGTGATTTCCATGATCTTATCCTGCAAACCCAATAGCAACACAGAAACTCTTTGCGTGATCCATCCGTCGAATGCATATGACAGCACCAACTCCCGGCCCAGGCAAAGAAAGCTGCCACGAATGCCAGGACGCGAAGTTATGACTAGTTCGAGTTGAGTAGGACAAACTAACAAATACAAATAAAGTTTAAGACCGAGTCAGAGGTTGTCGGGGCAGACTTTCAACCGGAGAAAGGGAAGAGAACGGAGTCGTCCAGTCAGATCCCTCCCCGACCCCGACTGCATCAATCAGGTCGACCCAATTCCTCTTCTCCTTAGTCGTAGCCGTAATCTCCCTCTCCCCAGTAAGCATCGTCCCAAATTCCTCTATTTCTCGGGCTTCTTCACTGTCCAATTTGGGCTCAAGGTCGTGGCAATGTTATTTTGTTTTTGTTCAACCTCTGTTGTTTCTGGGTCACAAATTCAAGAGTTACTGGATTCAAAACCCTTTTGCTGTTCGGCCTACACGGAGTCGTGAATGCTTGTTTCGGTGATTAGGATGGACTCGTGTCCTAACCCGGATGAAGATAAACTTTCCGGCCGGAGCTCGGCAGACCAGGGCCAGGGGGGAAATCTCCCGGTTGGGCTGCCTTTGACCTGAAGCTGCGGCCATGAGCCCTTATGCCGAGGACTGAAGATGAGCCTTTCCCTCTCATCTCCAGGGCCCCCTGCTTCTTCTTCTTCGCTTCCTTCAAATAATCGCTCAAGAATTTCAGAGAAACGTTTTTCATCTGTCCTTTCGTCTGATGAATTCCCGAGGCAGGCTGATGAAACGACGAGCAACAGAAACACGCATAGGGGTAGGTCTAGTCAGTGTCAAGAATCCTCTGGCAGTGTTCATGGAGGGAATACTGCTGTTGAAATGGATAAAGCTCAAAGAGCTCCACGGTTGAGCCGATGAAGACTTGATATGGGATATTCATGAAGCTTCAGGCTGTAGTTTCTCGAAGACCACGCTTTACTAGAAGGAATTGTGATGGAGCAGTCCGTTGATGCAGACAAAGACAACAAAACACGATGATGGAGAATCACTTTGCTAATCTGATGGTCAAGTGGCTGATGAAGCTTCTTCTTCGGGTATTTATGTGAGTCCTGGAAATCAGGATGAAACAGATGTGTCCTTTGGTGCGAGAACCTGTTACCGGGATCCGAAACACGACACCAGAGATACAAAAGGGTCTACTGCACTTCTTTGCCTGTTGAACCTGAGTGGGAAGAAGAGAGGATGGATACTTGAGATCCAGGAGGGATGCATTGCATGCTATGCGGTACCTTAGACGACTCTGTCACGCTACCTTGATGTGATTATCCATTTATTTTGTATCATTCTGTTTATAACTACATCATGCTTGCGTATGTGTGATTTTGTGACTCTTGATGATTAGATCTGCATCTCGGCATTCACGGGATGCTTCTAACGTGTTCCTTAGAGGCGACCATCCTGCTGCACATCATTCTTCAAAGGCTCAAGAGCAATGGGCTGTAGCCGAGAAGTTGAATAATGAGGCGGGCAAAGAGATCCTATTCCTAAGGAACAGTAAATTTGATGTCAGGACGCTCGACTTGCACGGTCTACCTAAGACAGAAGCTCTCCAAGCATTGAGCAAACGACTGCAAAAATCGAGTTACAACCTCCATCTAGCAGGTCAATTTCTCCAAACTGGGACAGCAGGGTCCACCAAACCAGCGTCATTCCCCGGTGCTCGTCGTCTGAGTTCCTTCTGGCAGTCAAACCGGATATGCCTCTCACATCTAGACCAGGATCTTCTACCTTAAAAGTCATTACAGGTAAAAACGAAACCTTCTACCTCAATTCTGTCTCTCTGTAGCGACTGCAAGTCCAGGAAAATGAACTTCGACTGGGCTTCCAAAGGCGTAGGGAAGCACAGCAAGGAACAAGCCGTGTTGCCTGCCGTGAAAATGGGTGTGCATATCCTTTTTATTCACCTTCGCTTCTCGTGAAATAATCCCGGGCATCATCATGACATAGATCAAAATCTTTCCTCAGTAGCACCACTTCGAAGAAGTGCGTCCCGGGGCATTAACGGTACGGCCAAAGTTCTGCGGCAGATAATGCCAAGCAAAACTCTCCTGACTGCGCAGTTTAAAGAGATCAACAAGTATAAACAGGAGATGTATTGTATCGTATAATGTATATGCATGGATTCCTCGTATTACCTGTCAAATTTCACAGCCGCGAGATAAATCAGCGATTTTAGAGAATCTGGGTATTGCAGAAAAAAGTTGATAGTTTTCCGCGAACCCGCCATGATCTGTCGGGAATTCTGGGGAAGAAGCAGATCGAGATAATCTCATCTCCCTCAACCAGGGGCTCTTTTTTTCCAGTTTTGGACCAAATTCAATGCCAAAGAAAGCTTCCCGAATCCCCACTTCCAGCCATAACAGCCTGAAGGGATTCTGGTTGGGTTGTTTCTCCTTCCTCATCCTCTTCGGCGTCGCCCCCGCCGACCCTTTTCCCCCGGGTCGGATTTCTTTCTTTTCCTGTTGATGCTTCCATTGCGGCCGTTGTAAGTTTTTTAATGTGGCTGTGATTGTATGTATATGCCCTTGTTCCGCAGGTTCTGATGATGTCTGTTGGCACCGAGGGGGGCCGATGCCGAGGGATTTGCTCCCGTCCCTGACGAGTGCCGGCTTGGTTGATGTGTGCCTCAATTTGCCCGATGGGAGGGGGATCGATGGCGGTGATTTTGAGAGGAATGAGGATGGGAGTATAGTGGAGTCTGATCGACTAGTTAAGCGATCGCCCACGGGAACTATAGGGCAAGATGAGGTTGTTGCAAATGCTTCTTTGCCTGAGAACGGTGTGGAGAAGGATGAGCCTAAAAGTGAGAGGGTGGCACGTGACGAGCCGCTCAAGTACGATGAGTTCAAGCATAAGGCCATTGGCCCGCTAGAGAAGCCACTGACCCGTGTGTCGGGGAACGTGATGCATAGGGTTGAGCCCAGTGGAGCGGAATATGACTACGCGTCAGCTTCGAAGGGCGCCAAGGTGCTGGCATTCAACAAGGAAGCGAAGGGGGCTTCTAACATTTTGGGGAAGGATGTGGACAGGTACCTGAGAAATCCTTGTTCGGCTGAGAGTAAGTTTGTTTTGATAGAACTTTCGGAGGAAACCCTGGTCTACACTATTGAAATAGCTAATTTCGAGCATCATTCGTCCAATGTCAAGGATTTCGAGGTAGTTGGTAGTCTGGTTTACCCAACCAAGACATGGGTGAAACTAGGCAATTTTACTGCAAAGAATGTAAAGCAGCCTCAGAGATTCAGGCTCGAGGAGCCAAAGTGGGTGAGATATCTCAAGTTTGATTTCCTTAGCCATTATGGCCTTGAGTTTTACTGTACTCTCAGTACTGTGAAAGTCTTTGGAGTTGATGCTGTCGAGCGCATGTTGGAGGATATGATCTCTCTTCAAGGTGAACAGAAGTCACTGGAGGGGTCAGTGGATGATGGAAAACCAACTCTTTCACAAGGTGGATCATCCCAAAGCGACGGGGTACATCAAGATGATCTGGTCAACTTGGAATCTGCAGTTGAGGACTCTAAAATGAAAGCGGGTCATTCAAAGAGCAAGAGTAACGATCCAGTTGACGATCTAAAACCCCAGCCTGTGGGAAGATTGGCAGGTGATAGTGTTCTGAAGATACTAACACAGAAGGTGCGATCGCTGGATATGAATCTGTCCATCTTGGAGAGGTACTTGGAAGAAATGAATGTGAGATATGGAAATTTGCTCAAAGAATTGGATGGAGACGTAGCTCGTGAGGCTGATTTTCTCGAGAAGATAAAATCAGATTTGAAAGTTATCCTGGATACTCAAGAGACCTTGGTATGTCCCATGAGCAGTTCTATTGATTCTCCGCTTTGTTTGAGTCCTCTTTAATCAGGGTTTAATTTATGCTTGCAGGGGAACGAAATATCGGAACTAGTCTCCTGGAAATCATTATTCACTTCGCAAATTGACATTCTGAGAAGGGATAATAAGATTTTGAGGTAATCATACACCTCGACTTTGAGATTATGTAGCTTCATGTCAGACAGGATCATTTCTTACCCTAAACTTTGCTCTTACAAAAGACTGATGGATCTGATAAAGTTTTGATGTTTGCATAACTTAAGGTATGATTTTCATTTCCTGCTGTTTACAGATCAGACATGGATGAGATTTTGGCGAATCAGAGACATATGGAGAATAAGACTATCGTGGCAGTGCTCTTTGCCATGGTATGTGGCTTCCTGTCTGCTTTCACGTTACTCATAGGAAAGACTGTAGATATGCTTAGTGGGAAGGGGAACTCAAAGGAGTCTTACAGGAGTAGTAGGCTCTCCTGGGTCTACTTGCTATTGAATTGTGCCATTGTTGGGATTATACTCTTGTTGTAAAAGTGTAGATCTACAGATTAATCAGGTGTATAGACATAGGGTAGTGGGATGGCCGGCAACTGACACGCGCTTAGGTATACAACAATGATTCTCTAAGAGATGGCACTTATCTTTTGCTTGGCTTCTTCAATTTGTTAGTGGATGGCAGTTATCAGAAACTGTTCTCTGGTATCATTTGACTGCGACTTTGTTTGCCTATGATATAATCAGTCTGTTTCGTTACTGTTGAAGCAATGGATGTCTGGATCAGTACGAGCAACAGATGATATTATATCAAATGCATAGCGTATGCGTGCTTGAATGCGAGTCATATGGGGGCATGTCTATGGAGCGCGGTAAGTTATAATTGGCAAGCTGTTTGACCCACTTTTTCAAAATCTCGTCTGTCTTTGTAAAGAAGTGGCTGAGGTTCTTGTATCTGTTCCTGGGACTGTATTACAATGCTGTTGGGGATTAGATGCGGCGTCCAACAAGGAGTGTCTGTTCCTTTTACATGACAAACGCATTAAGGGATCCCCAGTGTCGCCTTTTACTTTAGGAACATCTGGCGGAACAAAATTTCGGTCAGTTTTACAGCATTGCTCGGATGTTGGCCGGTCATCCACACCTTGAAGTCCTTGGGGAAATAACCAGCGTTGCTCCAAATCTGCAGCAGTTCCAGGGTAAAAGGGCCTTGTACATATCCCTGGGGATCTAAGTAGTGCCACCCCATGCTCAACAGGTTATGATCAATTTGCTGGGTATTGCCTCTAGGACGTTCAATCTCAATCTCATCATCCTCTTTCCCAGTCAGGTCGATTGTTGGAGGCTTTAGCCCATTATTGCTGTTTTCGTTGTTGATGTGCTTCAGGCTTTTGCCCTCTTCGACTTGAGGTGTATCCTCATTCCTTAAGTTCTCCCCCGGCGGATTGATGTGCACTTTGGTATGAGAAAAGGATGCAGGCGCTGAATTGAAATTTGCCTGGACTCCCAGCACATGACGATTTCGATCAATCTCAGGCTGTTCTTTTGGTTCTTCAAGGAGTACAGGAAACCAAAATTCTGCAAAACGATACATGCAGAGATGGAAATATTACAAGGCAGACATTATCTAATTAACAAGAGTTCTCGTTCTGATAGACACATTCAGATAAATGCGCAAACATACCTGTAGAATTTTTGCTACTTGGTTTCACGGGCAATGCATTTGCTTCTGATGAACCAGCAGGCTTTGTCGTCCCTAAGCTCTGTCCCAAAACCACTGTTGGAGAACCATCGGTTCCTCCACCATCTTCCCGGTCATCTTCTGCAGTTGAGGGATCGCGTTCAAGATCATCGGCAATGACTTTAGGCATCTCAGCTAACAACCGCGATTGTTCTTCTGAACTTCGGAGCAATTTTCTTCTATCCAGGTATTCAGACAACGTAAGAGCTACAACTGGTTAAGTAACACAGCTCTTTTAACATCAGTCAGCATACAGAACGAAAAGACATGCAGATATACAAGTATAATGAAGGGATATTCTTTTCGCCATCCCTTCTCATTGGCGCGGTCAATAAGTGTATCCAATTTAGTAAGTTCCCTGGAAAGCCACTGGGATTACAGAGGAAAACCCGTCAGCTGGCGAAACTAAGAATATCAAAAAATAAATACATTTCACTTGATCGCTAAGCAACATCGAAGGTGATTCACAAAAATAGAAGATAGTTCACGCCAACGAAATATTGGTTTTGAGAATAAACGGCCAGTTTCTTAAATTTAGACATACCTCAATTATACTGGTCAAAAGGAAAAGAAAAATCTCTTGTCTAACTGCCCTATCTCCAACTACAATAAAGAAGAAAACACTCACATTCCTTGTAATGTCCTCGTGCAACAATCGTGCTTTGGCTTCAAGCCCTGCCTATAAGAAAAAATCCACCAAAGTTTGTCGTCGGTAAGGAAGTGTGGACCTCCACAAGGAACAATTACACTCGTGTGAAGCACTCTACTCGCAATTCACATGAGGTCTACCAATCCCCCAAGAGAACACCACATCCTGTCAGTCTCGAAGAAACTGAGAACACTAACCAGGGCAGATAGAAGCATTCCATGATAAGATAACAATGAGAGAGAATAACATACTACTGTTGGCCTCTTGATCAACCCCTCGTTTACTCTCCGTCGCAGATCCGTGCATTCTTCCTGCTAAGGAGATGAAACTAATGAATGATATGATGGGAGAAGAAATTAGGAGTCCAAATAATTCAGCATCACTACGAACAAACAAATAAACCTCTGTAAAGTTATCATCGGAAAGCTTGGGAAGAGGGATGTCTTTTATCAGCCCAGCGACTTGGAAGAGGACTTCTGCATCTGCCTCGGCACCTCTAGAGGCCATCTTCACACCTAACTTTAACCAAATAACTACAATAAGTGTTTTACAGATTAAAAACAAACTAGGGTATGACAATCAACGATAGAAAGGCAGGGACATTACAGAACCAGCTAGTCCGAAGGCGCATAAATTACCGGTCACTTCACTGATCAGAAAAGGATTCTTCTGAAGGAAGTCATTCGGGTCTGACTTTGTTCTCACAAAGCATCCGACCAGTTTCTCTTCAAAACCATCCAAGTTCTTCATAAGATCACCAATCAAGCTTCTTCTCAGATAAATGAGTTTCAAGTTCTCAGGAACGATGTTAGCGAAACAGCTTTCCGGTCTTTCAACAACTCTTCTTTTCGGCTTCGGCATTCCCTCGGATACACGACTCACCTGCTTCTCGGGGGCATCATAGTCATCCGAACCCCATAGGAGATCGTCATCCTCATCCGAACCCGAATCCTTATTGTTCTCTGCATAATGTGCCCCCAGCAGATCATAGATTTTATTCTTGCCTATGCTCTTCTTACCAAAAAGGGACAGAAGCCTATCGTCACAGATAATCCGCTTCTTCTTCGCCGGATTGATGAGGCTGTTGTCATTGACATAAGAAGTTATAATTCTAACCACATCGTGTTGGGGAATCACTCGATCAGTTTCCCTCCCGACGGATTCCAGGAACTCGATCAGTTCCCTCGATCCCCAACCAACAAACTCCTTTCTATGAGCCCTCCGCTTCCGCTTTACCCGAACAGGGGCCTGCGACTGGTCGGCGCACTCCTCCGCCCAATAAAATCCCCCTGCATCACTCATCCTACCAGCCTCAACAGCAGGCTGGACGGATTAACCTTCACCTGACTCGGCAGTTCCCCTAGAAACGAAGACAAACAAAAAAATCAAGAACAAGGTCCACGAATCACCCCCCCCCCGGGCACCCCGCCGATTGACGAGGCAAGAGAATCACCATCCCCTCCTCTAAAAGATGGAAAATTTAAGCGAATGAGAAGATACCCAGAAAGCACGACAAACACAGGCAGGCATGCAGGCAAGACGATTTGTAATTGTCCGAAACCAACATCAGAAGAAACAATCGAAAAAAAAAACAGGAGGTTGCCCTCAGGACTCCCACGCTAACTAACCCGACTGACGATGCTCAATTGAAACCGTAATCACGAAGGATTTGGGCGGTGTGGCGGGGGATGGAGTGCGCCAAAGGAAGAACAGGCAGTGGGTGTGACTGTCGGAGGGAAATGCACAAGTTAGATCAAGTTTACAAAAAATGGCATAGCAGAGCAGTAAAAATCAATCTTAGGAAGGGGAGGAATAAATGGGAGTTTGTTACTCCTCCCTAATTAAAAAATATTTGAAATCCCTATTTGGCTGCTTTCTTATCCTAAAAAGTATCACATCTGACCATTCTAAAAATTCGAATGCTTTAAATAAACGTGATATATTATATATTTTATTTTTAATCTTCAACGAGGCAAGTTACAATGTGCAACTAAAACATGAGCGACCTCACAGTACCTCTCATTTCACTCTTGTATTAAGTATGGTTGAAACGATGTCTTCCGTAATTTAGATGGAATTGTCATTTTTTTTTCCAAAGAAAGAAGAGGGAAGAATAAATGCAATCCTTCTAGTAGATAAGATGAGATGATGGCGGGGTTTAGGGAGGAAAAAGTGTCAACGGACGACATGTTTGAACTTTGACCCCTTCTTCTTCTTCTTCTTCTTCGGACGCCCCTCCAAAAGACTTCCTCATCCCCCCATCCTCAATCATCACCCACAACCCAACCCACCTTCTTCTATCTCTAGTCCCAAACACCCCTTTGATCAGGGAAACAAAACCCAATCCTCAAAATCCCACCTTTCCTTTTCGTGTTTGTGAATTCACCCTTCTGAGCTCTTGGTACTCATACTCATGCAGGATTTTACACCCCCGCGATGTCGATTCGTAGTTGCGTTCTTTCTTGTGGCTTGTTTTTTGGGGTGTTGAATTTGTAGGGAGTGGCTGCTGTGTTGTTGGTTTCATCGGTTGCCTCCCCCGGTCGTAATGGGAGGAATTTGCTCGAAGCCGGCTCAGAAGAGCAACCCGTATGCGGACACCAATGGGTCCTTCAACGCCTACAAGGGTTCCGCAGTTCCCCGGACCGCCGTGCGGACCAATGTCGCTCAGCCAATTGCGCGGGAGGTCGCGGGGAATCGTTCTCAGGAAATCAAGCCCCCTCAAGAGCAGATTGTTGGGGTCCGTCAGGGAAGCGACAACGATGACTTTTATGATGGCATTCCTAGGTACCCTTTCCAGAAATCGAGATCGATCAGGACTCAGGCAGCAGTTGCCAAGGTAGACCAGCCTGGGAGACTTTAGAGCTATTGTCAACATTACTTGTGGTTTCCTCCCTATGTCCGTGTTAATTGGGTGATGATTTTCTGGCAGGTGTCGGAAGTTAGTTCGCGTCTGAGTCAAGGGGCGGTGGAGGTCTTTGACACGCTTTCTAGAAGTGTGTCAAATTTGAACACCGGGAGCGGATTTGCTTCCACGGTCGCAACTAAAGGGAATGAGCTCGGCATTCTGGCTTTTGAGGTGGCGAATACAGTTGTGAAGGGATCGAGTCTTATGCAATCCCTTTCCAAGAGAAGCATTAGAAGTTTGAAGGAAGACATGCTTCCTTCGCAAGGGGTGCAAAATTTAATATCCAGGGATATGGACGAGCTCCTGAGGATTGTCGAAGCTGACAAGAGGTGGGTTTCGACCATGTCCAACTACTTCGATGTTTTCCTGCCAACTTATTTAGCACTCCTTCATTGTAGGGAAGAGTTAAAAGTCTTTTCCGGAGAGGTGGTTCGTTTTGGCAACCGGTGCAAAGATCCTCAGTGGCACAATTTAGACCGATTCTTCGAAAAGTACGGCAGTTTATAACCTCCATGCTTATTCTTTTGGTTCGTTTCATCTGTCTCAAACTAATCCTCTCGGCATGTTTTAGGATCTCTCGCGAATTAAAGCCCCAAAAACAATTAAAGGAAGAGGCGGAGGCAGTGATGCAGCAGCTCGTGAACATGGTTCAGTACACAGCTGTACGTGCTGTAATCTTCTCGATCTCTTCATGAATACAATGGCCCAGTGTCAATCTTAGATGAAGCGCTGATATTTTTCCTGCAAATTTCACAGGAACTATACCGCGAGCAGCACAAATTGGATAGATTCGAGCAAGATTACCAGCGTAAGCGTATAGAGGACTGTATTTCAAGTGTTCCACAAAAAGGTAAGTAGAAAAATAATTTCTCTTGCATTCCTTCCTCTTCTTACTTTGCATTTGGTATCTCGAATCCGATTAGAATAGAATTTTCCCGTGCGAAATTCAGGCGACAGCCTCAATGTATTGAGGGGAGAACTGAAGAGCCAGAGAAGGCAAGTCAAAAGCTTGAAGAAGAAGTCGTTCTGGTCCAGAAGCTTAGAAGAGGCAAGCTTTCAGTTCCTAAAAGGCCCCGACTTCATTCAATCTGTTAAAACCATTAGCGCGACTGCAGTACTGACATAACTTGTTAAAACAATCTGATATTACTGCCTGGAATCTGCACACCGCTGAAGTTATATCATCACGAGTTAAAATCCCGGTGTGTGATTAGATGAGTGAATCATCACTGTTAGAATTCCCATTTTGCAGGTGATGGAAAAGCTTGTCGATATCATGCACTTCATGCTTCTTGACATACACAGCATTTTTGGTTCAGCTGGTAAGACTCGTAGTTTCAATGGATATGCAAATGCATTTCGATGCTGAGTTATTCGTATTTTCTCGTAGCACGTATATCATTTTCCTGTAGGCTATGGAAACACTTTGATATCGTCCTGCTCTTTTCTTGGAATGATACTTGCCGTATCGCATCCGGAGGACCTTCGACTTTGCCTCTGTTTTGTTCGGGCGTGGAACGTGATGTTTTCATTTAGATTGTGTTTAGCATTATATAATGAACTTTCCCCTGTGCTTGAGCTGTTATAGTTATGCCTTTTTATTTCTGGATTAACCTTGCAGAGAGTTATGAGCCGTCGAAAGCATCATCAAGCCATAAAAAATTGGGGCCGGCTGGACTTTCCTTGCATTACGCGAACATAATACTACAAATCGATACTCTTGTAAGCATTCCCCACATTTCATGGTGGTGCATTAACATTGTGCTGACGTCTCCTCTGCATCTGTTTATGCTCGAGTTTTATGCTTTAAGTGCTTATTGAGTAGCCAGCCCCCTTCAATCTCACCAGGTCTCTCGTTCAAGTTCCATGCCCCCGAACATGAGGGATACACTTTATCAAAGCTTGCCACCAGACATGAAGTCGGGATTATGCTCCAAAATACAGTCTTTTCGTGTCGAAGATGAGGTATCATCATCGAACAAGGATAAATATTTCAAATTGGATGTGCCAAAATTTTCTTTTCCTTAATTTGAGATTTTCTGCTTTGTTACTGTCTAGCTTTCCGTCACGGATATCAAAGCAAAGATGGAAGAAACATTGCAGTGGCTAGTGCCGTTAGCGACCAACACAGCAAAGTGAGTCGCTAAATTCCACCATGCCAGGGCCTGTCTTCCCTTTTCCTGTGGCCTGTTTGTTTCTGTGATTATGGTTTTACTCTCTATTGAGTATCTCCCTTTGCTTCTTTCCTTTTTCTCCCGGCGGATGCTCGGAGCAGAGCACATCATGGCTTTGGATGGGTCGGTGAATGGGCGAATACAGGGTTAGTGTATTCCTTTACGGATCACTTGTGTTCGGTGAATAAGCCGTTCTGCTACTTTAAAATTGGGCCGAATAATTTGATTAATTGTGGTTCCGGCTGATTTGCAGTTCCGAGGTCAACAGGAAGCAGACGGGACCCTTCGACATCATTCGGATAGAAACGCTGCATCATGCCGACAAACAGAAAACCGAGACCTACGTTCTCGAACAGATTGTGTGGCTCCACTACTTGGTCACAAAGTGCTCTGTGAACGGCATTGGGACGAGGTCCCCAATGAAATCCCCTGTGCATCCGTCTCAGCAGAAGTCAATAGAAGAGGAGGCCAAGAGCCTCCTCGATGCTGCCTCGAAAAAACCTTGAGAGGCGGAAGATTTGGAAACACCACAGGAGATCTCTAAGATAAGTGAGGAAAAGGACTGGGCAAAGTAAGAGAAGAGCCAGGACTTGGATGCAGGCTGGTTGAAGAAGCACGACAAGCTTAAGCAAGAAGAGCAAGAGCAGCGAGGGAAACAAAAGAGGTGAACGATCTGAGGTATATACTGGATATTTATTATTAGTAAAAATTTTAAATTTCCACGAAATCAGAACAGTTTAGGAAATATAAATCAGGAAACATTTGCTGTTCATAAGTGTCATTTTATATCTAATACTAATGCATGAATTTGACGATTTGAGTATGAGGATATACTTCTGATACTTGTTGGAAAGTTGATATAATCGGATCCAAAAATTTTCGTAGATTATTATTGCATGCGAAAGGACACAGCGGCTGTTAATCAGAAGAAAACACATTTTGTCCCTCTCGACCATTAAACGGCTCTCAATTGCCGTTGGCAGATTGGAGCCAACTATAACACTGCCAAGTCCCGATGGAGTCCATGAGCAAGCACGCCCCATTCTCGTTCAGCGCCCAGTGGTAGGTGTCGAACCCCAACCCCCTCGCTTCGTCGTAGATGCGTAAGTCGTGAGACTCCCCCGCCCACTTGAAGTTGCACTGGTACCTCGTCCTCTGGGGATTAGGGTAGATGCTGAACTTCCAGTACGCCTCGTTCGGGATTACGTGGTACCCGACCTGAGTCCCGTCCTCGGCATTGCAGTAAACTCCCACAGGGGGGCCGAGACGGTTGTCGATCCTCATATGCACGGCAGAGCCGAGGCATGACTGAGACAGAACGAGCACGGCCACGAGGAAAGCAACCGCTGTAGATGACTCCATCATATGAGATGTATGGTTTTGTTGAAGCTGATGATTGGCACATGTTCTTCTTATATAGTGCGAGAACGAGCAATACATGCACATATTTTTTTTTTAAATGGATAACCAAAATAGGGGTAGATTTGCATTGGGTTTTGAAGAAATTCATGAATTGGGAAGGCCGTCCTAAATCTCGGACATATATTCCCATATGAAGTACAAATTTAATTCATTCCTGAATTTTTTTCCGTTTTTATCATTCTATTCTTATACCTTATACAATTTCCATCTATGAAATAATTCTTACCACAAATATTTTCATTAAATGGAGAATATTTATGATCGGAAAAGGAAATGAACCACATTCAAAATTTTTATCTATATAAAATACGTTTTAATTTTAAAATTTCTTAAATAATATTCAAAAATAAAACTAATGTTTTAATATATCAATTTTATAAAATAGAAAAATTGAGGTCTCTCTCTCCCCCAAAATAACGGCTAGTCCCCATCCATCCAGATAATTAGGGGCTAACCGTTCCCAAACTCATATCCATCTCATGAAATGGGCCAAACTCCTGGATTTCACACTTGAGTTATATTGCGTTGTTTTTAGGCCCATGATAGCCCAGTTAGACGGCCTTATGTAAGCCCAAGAGACATTGCGGGTCGACCTTTCGACCAACTGTCATCAGCGAGCAGTTCCGACCAACGCCCGAGAACTCATAGTAGCATAGCCCATTGAGAGGTCATTTAGAGGTCGGATCGGATCCAGCACGGAACCGACTCCAGGTCCAGGATGCGGAGTGCAAGAGCATTATTTATCCATAAGGCTTGGTGTTTTTTGTCCATCTAAAATTCGATCCGAAAATCACGTCCAAGGAGGATCAGCCAAACAAGAGGCGTCTGTCTATCTTGTGAGATATTGAAAAGAATTCCGTGATGGGTAGGTTCATGTCCAATAAACTTAGAAGAAGACGATGCCCTTCTACATACATCAACAAATACCGGCTTGAATGAATGGAAGAACAAGTAGTCCTATTCCGAGGCAGGCCGCGAGAACCTATCCTTCCCCGTCTGAGTTCTTCTATGCAAAGATTTGGACTAACCCCCCATTTCTACCACGAACACTGAAATCTCCAGAAAGGAGAAGAAACCTGCCAAGAATTGGTCTGCCAAACTTAAGCTACCAAAGAACCGATGCGTATTTACTCGACCGGCCATCAAAACGGCTTCTGCAAACCCATGAATATGTCCTGGAATGGCGAGATCCCATCCAACTGATACTGCCCCTGAGAGGTCGCAAAGGAACCGTCAAAGAAGCTGTCCACGGATCCAAACTGCAAGTCGAACGAGTTGTCGTAGTCGTTCCACTTGGGTACGCTCTGGACCTCCTTGTCGGCCGCGAAGTCGGTTGACAGGACATGTTCCGAGCAGCTGGATTCAGTGTGAAGCTTCGGCACGGACTCCGAAGTGTCCATGTGCAGGGTATCGTTGGACATCTTCGGGGCCGTAGGCGGCGGCAGTAGCGCAGCGTAGTAGTTCTGATTGAGCATCCAGGACGCAGGCTTCTCCTCCACTTCCAGGAAATCATTTTCCTCGTGCTTCTGCTCTGACGGGTAGTGCTTCTCGATGCGACCCTTCTTGTTGTATATCCGGCAAAGGACCCAGTCGTCGAGCTGGACAAAGATCGACAAAACCCAAATCAGCAAAACCAACTAAAAAATCAATTACGAACCAATCAAACCGAATCGTTCCGCCGAGAAAGCCACCTACCCTCAAGTTGTTCTTCTTGCCAGCCGATCTATCAACGTTGGCGAGCCGATACTCGTGCATAATCCAATTGGTCTTGACTCCCTTGGGAGCCTTCCCTGCGTAAAACACCAGGGCCTTCTTAATCCCGAGCGGCTTGGGACGGCCGATGGGCTTGTCGGCTCCGGTCGCCTTCCAGTAACCCGACCCGGCTGCACGGTTGGGACGAGACCCGTTCGGATACTTCCTATCCCTGGGAGAGAAGAAATACCACTCCTTTTCACCATACAAAGCCATCTCTGCAAAACCCAGAAAAAAAAAAAACCCATCAGAAATCAAACCCAACATCAAGAACCAAAATCAAAACGAAAGATTAAAATTAAGAAAGGAAAAGAAAAAGGAAACCTGGGAGCTGCCATGGATCGAACTTGTACAAGTCGATTTCGGCGATGATAGGGGCGGAGACCTGATGACCAGCGCACCTCCTGATCAAGTAGTGGGTCACCAACTCATCGTCCGTTGGATGAAACCTAAACCCAGCTGGTAACTCCAATTCAGCCCTCTTCATTCACAACTCAAAACCCCACAAGAGCAACCCAACTCCGAGAAATTCTAGCACGCCGCCAAGAAACTGGGGATCAAGCAGGAGGAGGAGGAGGAGGAGGATTTTCTGACCGTGCGTGTCTGAAATGTTTGATTGAAACGAGTAGGCACGCCCCGTTCGCCTCCTCTGCTTTTTATATTGTCAAAATATCTTCGTCCACGGCTGGCTTATTCGTGATTATTTATTTGTTTATTTTTTTCTCGGGTTCAGAATTATATCACGTGGCGGTCGTCGAGCTTATCATCTCCCATTTATTTTTTCTTCTTCTCTTAAGAAAATAATAATAATAAATGAAATTGTTTAGTTTCTGTTTTTTGAAAAAGGGGAAAGGAACAGCACATCGTTGTAAGTTTTGGCAAGTGGGGAGGGTGGGGATCGTGAGCTGTCTCGAGCCCTAGGAGACTTTTGCTTCTAGAAGGGGACAAGTTGGAGAGAGGGAGCCACTGGAGTGGACGGACACGTGTGTGTCTTAGGTTTCGTCGAGGATGTCTCTCGCCTCCCCCGTGATGTAAGTGCTTGCGTCATATATGTTTTGTCGTCGAGCGACGCGGATATTTCTAACCCCCCCCCCCCCTTCCCCAAAAAACTTGAATCGTGGCCCTTGAATTGTCATTGAATGTCGTGATCAAGATAATGGTAAATTTCTTTTAGCACCACCACCCCCCAATATTAGGAATTTTTATCTGCCTTTTATTTTTCGAATTTTTTTGAGTAATTTGTGAAGACGGAAAGCGAATATTCTCTACATTTGGTTCACAAACTTTTTTTTGGGGGGGGGGGGGTCAAAAAACTATGGTTGACCAGAAAACATATTGACGTTTTGTTACACGTTTTATATTTCTTTTAGGTGGGAAATAGGGGTCGACTGGAGGATGTGACTTACGACTGACGATACGCCCCCATCGGACATGATACAAATTATTTTATTATTTTAATTTGGGAGTAAGTCTAAATCAAGGTTTATAATGTTAAGAAATAATATCGGTATAAATTATTATTATTATAATTTGTTTGTTTTTGCAGATAATGTTAAAAAAGAAATGATGCTGGGACAAGGGGAGGGGGAGGAATCATTTTTGATTGGAGGGGAGGGGGCAGACGTGTTGAATGACGTAATTGCATCATTGGGGGATAAGGACGAGATGGAGCGCGTCCTGCCACCTTCCTCGATGCTTCCCTGCAAAAATTAATATTATCTTTATTTATTTATTAATAATTAAAGTAATAAATCATAGCTTAAAACCATTCAATTTCTTCTTCTTTTTATGATTCGGTTTAAAAGTGATTCTGCCCACTGAATCCCTTAGTTAAAACCTAGTATTTAACGGACACTCTTGGAGATGCTCTGTTTGCTTTAGTTTAGCCGCCGCCCCTTGGGGATCACGTCCTCTTTTTTTTTTTTTTTTGTCCCCGTGACGTGTGTGGAAAGATCAGAAGACATGCGAACGTCAGTACGTGTGTTGTCGGGAAGAGGGATTGGTTTTGTTTCTTTCATAACCAGTTTGTTTGAATGAACTGTCGTCTGTCCATCCTTGGGGACAAATGTGTGGTGGTGTCGAGGGAGGGAGGGAAAGGGTAGAGCAGCAGCATCGCTTCCCCCCCAGCTACCACGCTTGACCTTGTCCCTTTTATTATTATTATTATTATTTATTTATTTGCAAGGCCATCTTGATTGGTACCAAAATAAATAGTCCCCCTTCTACATCCCAAAGTAATACATTTAATTTATGTTGAGTCAATTCTTCTTTTTAGTATGCACCGTCTAGACAGTAGAATAAACATATCATTAAATAACTTGCAACTAAGTGGAGGAGTAAATTCCTCCTCCGAATTCACCAAAGGTCTGTCTTGTATTAATCCTAATAAGATATACAGAATTTAAGTCGGACAAGAGCATTGGCAAAGGAAACGCATGCTATCTATCTTACACACCATCCAACAAGCTCACTACGATGTGCTTCAGAGACGTCCAAGTCGAGCCTGAGCGCCGCCTATTGCCCGCGCCCAAGACGTCATGGCAAGCCTCCAAGGCGAAGATCTCAAGACCCTTTTCCTCCTCCTCCTCCTCCAGCAATCCCAATTTGAGCCTGTCTTGATAGAATTTTATTTCATCAACTGTCTCACGGATTTCTTCCTTGAAGTCTGCTGCAATCTCGCGGTCGAGATCCGACAACCTGGCTTCTTAGCTGGTCCATCTCCTCTCGCAGCTTCTCTTTCGACAAGAACAGAATGCAAAGAATCAACATATAGGATACAGTCACATTAGATTCACCATTACATTCGAAGTGCTCGCTTAAGCCAGAAGATTGCTCAATAGAAAAATGATCCCTCTCAACTTACTGCAGCTGTGAGAATTTCTGAAACGAAAAGAAACTAAAAATCACCAGGAACATTCTTACACGATCAAATTAGTCTCTCAGTCCTCACCTCGCCTAAAGCAACATGGTTCCATCAGTTTTAGGATGGACAAGAGACCGGAATCTAAAGCATTAGGGATGCCCTTTGAATTCCTTGCCCTTCTTTTCCGGCCTCGGTTCTCCTCTTCCTTATCCTTCCCCCCCAACAACAAATCAGGTCGTTTTGGCCGTAACCTACACCTGAACCTGAGTAAGATGACGACGACTGAGGATTGGTCTTGATCCCAGGCGAAGACATCATCGTCGTAGACGGCAGCTAATCATAAACAGGAGGTTTTTCATAAACGGAGTCGATACCGAAAGACGAGGAAGTGGTGGCTTGAGGAGCAGAGGAGCAGAAGTGGTCCAAGTGGTTTGGATTGGGATTGCGGGATGCCGAGGAGGAGGGCAAAGTTGAGGCTGCAAAGGGGATCAGGATCGTGGGTTTGAAGCCACGCTCGGAGGCCAAGAAGCCATTGAGGTCGTTCATTGTCTGCTGATCAGAACGAATCAGAATCAGAAAATCTGAACGCTGTCGAGCCTTCTCTGTGTGCCACCGAGTTTGTGTACATTATCATCAGAATTTCTCCAGTAGGAGCTCTATCCGGAAGGTAGTAGGTCTGAGATGAAACGGAGTGGCACCATGTCAAGAGGGTAGCAGCAACGCCTGGCCATTCAGACAGCCATGGCAGGAACTGCATCCACAGCAGATAACCATTTCTGCCGGGGATCTCTCATCAGATGTTAAAACAAGGGATCACCTGGACATCACACCGTCATCCGTCGCAGATTAACCAAAACACGAGAACCATCATCACCACTGAGAAAACAACTGTTGTTCAGGCGCTAACACAGGCCTCCATAACGTCGCAAGGTGTTGTTTCTTCCCAGACAGATACTAATAACAAGCTATACTCGAAATACATTCTATCAACAAGGGGGTGTGCTTACGGAATCATGTAACCAAAAAGCCACGCAGTTCTGAACATTCACATTATAGGAGGCCCCGTCTTCGCCAAAGTGCTGGGATCATATCCTCACCCGCTTTACATCATTCCCTGGAACACTCACGTCGCTGCCTCTACCGTTGCCTGGAACAACTACTTCTGACTGAACCTGTTTGAAAATGACAGATTAGGTATTGCAGGTGACAATGCTGTAAGTTATCAGAAGTAGGGATTTACAGTTTCGTCAGGAACAATGGCATATCTTTCTGATGGCGAAACCCAAATTTTTCCTGTTGAGAAGTAGGTAGACAAGAAATTCATGTTGATAAGTTAGAAAATGAATCGTTAAATAAAACTGACGAGATTATGATCAGATACCCAATGCATTGACATTTGAGGACTCTATTCGTTGTCCACTTGAACCGTCAGCACTCAAAGCCTCTATGATCTTGGGTACATTTCTATAACATTTCCAGTCAAAACATGCACAATGTAAGCTGCATTTGATAGCAAAGCAAGGAAGCAATGCAGGAGTCCTTCAGAGAAACGGTGCTTAAAAATCTTTTTGTCAGATGAACGGTTTTACCTGTCAACAGATTCTCCGTGGCCAAGCTGTCCATTAGTACCCCTACCCCAGGAGAACACATTATCTAGTTCAGAAATAGCCAGAGTGTGCCTCCATCCACATGAAACCAGGACGACTTTCTGTTTCCAAGCAAATAGGAAAGAACCACCAGGAACAATAATAAGGCCAGGAAGTGGCAGAATGATGAAACATTGATGGCCATGTAAGTAGAAATCTCTTGCCAGAAAACAGAGTACAAAATCCCATTATATCCAGTCAAAAGTTACAAGAATTTGCCTGGTCATCAGGGAATTTGACTTGCACAGGAGCGCAGTGATCAACATTGTCTCCAGCTCCAACCTGTCCAAACTGCAGAAAGAAGAAGAAATATAAGACGTAACAAATGGCATATATTAAGATCACAACAGTAGGTTGACACAAATCAATACATGCATGACCCAAACACTATCAAGATGGAAACATGTAATTTATATGGGATAAATACTACTAAACTTGCAATTATAGAGAGATCTGAAAAGAAGGGATGAGCATGCAGCTGCACCTAGTTGAATTACTCGGGCAGAATAAAGAAGATACATTATTCTGAAAAAACCAAGAAGGAAGTTAGGCAGCAAGATTACAGTATGAATCAGAAATATGTCCACACACCTTATTCCAACCCCATCCATACAACTTCCCATCAGACGTGAGCGCCATAGTATGCCTCCAGCCACCGGACACCTTAACAAACGACAAACATTTCAGAGGTGGGTGCACGAAACTACTAAAGGTGGAAAAAGCTGACTTAAGATTCAGCCACTTTATTTTTCTTAACAGGTGGAGTAGCAAAAAATATCACCTGAGAAATGATGCTGCCTTGTAAAGCCTCCAATTTGTGAGGAACAAGGTGATCCTCAAAATCGCCATGTCCGAGTTGACCATATTTGCTCCATCCAAAAGTGTATAATGCACCAGAATCAGAGACAGATATTGTATGCCGCCATCCGCAAACAACCATCACCATTTTTTCTCCCTGCAACTTCAGTAAAGTCAGCCAAAATCCCAAAACATCGTCTGGGATTAAATGTTCCCATAAATAATCCTAGCAAAAAAAAAAAAAAACAGTGTCCATGCAGTGAAAATGTCATACTAAAAAAGAATAACTGGGTAGCAAATATGGGGGATACGGGTACCCATACATGCACTGCAGAGACTTTCTCAGGAACCAATCGATCATTTCTATCTCCAAGGCCCAAGTTTCCATAACAGCCCCAACCCCATCCATAAAGCTCTCCATTCTCTGTCACGGCAGCAGTATGCTCAGCCCCAGCAGCAATCATTTTGACAGGGATACCCTAAAATGTCAGAGAAGAGGACATGACATGAGCCTGCTTACAAGATGCCCTTAAAGCACAAAGTCCCCAAAATATTTTACCGCAGAAATGATATAATATAGCAGGACTACATCGACAAGGCCCAAGAATTCAGATCATAAATATGTTAATCCTGTACTTGAGAAAAAAAAAAAGCAAGAATACTCCAATTCCCCATTTCTTGATGAGCATACAATCCAATGTAATCAATCATCAACGACTCGTGCAACAGACAAGATAAACTTAGTTTAGTAAAAGCTCCAAACTTATGGTACCTTAAAAGCATTTATATTCTGCGGCAGAAGAGAATCCTCAGTGCTCCCGAGGCCAAGTTGACCATTTTGGTTCCTCCCCCAACTTCAGTTACAGAAACAAAAAAGGAAAATACAGAATTTCAGAGTTGAGCAGATCTTGTAATTAAGATTAAACCAATGCTGCAATCACAAAACAAAACTCGCTATCTCAGTTTACAACAGACAAAGTATCGTTTCACAATGATCTCTCCTGGAAGTCCAGCAACAAGCAAGCACAATTACCGGTTAATCGTATTGGCAAACAGCGCCTTCATATCTCCTTTTACTTTAATTTGAAGCACATAAATATTCCAGACAATCAGAATGAAGAGACACCACAGCCAAACAGATTATATCCTTCTGAAAAGGGTGTATCACATGAATAAATAAAAACAGAGCAAATATTTTTCTTAAGACTTAAATTATCCCAAATAATTTCAGATTTTTGAAAAGACTGGAGCTCTCTCAGTCTCTCTATATAAACATATCTTCAAACAGTGAAGACACGAGGAGCAACCTGTGAACTTCTCCTTCCATGGTCACAGCCAAACAGTGGCTGTCTCCACAGGCAATCTGCTTTATTTGCACGCCATGCAATGCCTTAACAGGCTGGGGAGTAAAAACATCACTAGAGTTTCCATGACCCAACCTTCCAAAATCACCCCTGCAAGATCAAAGATAGCTTATGGGCTAGTTATGAAGGGTGAACCTGAATGAAGTAAATTTACCCCAAAACTCAAGGAGACACAAGGAGGAAATTTCACTTTACTAGCAAATCATTTTAAGGTACGATATTCCTTAAGCTCATATTGCCCCTACAAGAGCCATCCTCTGGTAAAATTGAGAGTTCTTCAAGGGTTCTGGCCCTTCTAACTAAAACACTGCCACTTCAGAAGCAACATGTCCTTGTTGGAAAACAGCCATTTGGAAAAATCTCCCGAGAGTTAACGTTTACACAAAAACTTCCTAGACCAAGCCAGACAACTGAAATTTTCACTAATCTGTTTCCAAGAGAAGAAAACCTTTAATCCAAGCTAAGGTTTAGAACACAAAATTACTTCGTCATTTACTTAACCAAAACTTATGATGAGAGGGCAACTTTCCAACAAGATGAAGAGCACAGGATTCATACAGACCATCCCCAGCTATACACTTCAGAGCGTGACTCGGAAAGAGCAATAGTGTGGTCAGCTCCACAGATTACAGATACGACTTCGTGCCCATCTAGTGCGCTCAGCTGTGTTGGCAACAAGCGATCTTCTGCATCCCCGAGGCCCAATTGCCCATCCTCACCTCGACCCCAGGAGCAAACAATATGTCCAGCTGGACAATCAGTGGCGCACGGTCAGGAGACCAGATAAAATAAAGAAAGATCGAGAAAGCAAATGCCCAAAAGCGCCAACGAATGAAACAAACTGAACCTTTTTGACCAAGTAAACTGCCAAGCACTAATAACATATATAATTAGAGATCTCCAAGAACCAGCCACAACTAACAACATCACATGATTTTCATCCTACTTTCCCCATCAACAACATCCCAAATGGCCAAAATCCCAACCCCTCATTCAACCTTGTGAGTCCATCATAACCGCAAGCTCAGCACCGAACTTACAGAGAAGAGCCACGGAATGACTGGCCCCGGCCGAGATGAGGATGACCCTCCGGACAGGAACAGGACCGGAAACTTCACCCCCGCTGCTGGCGCTGCCCTCACTAACTTCCATCTCGCCCCCACAACTTCAACTAGCAGCAGCCCTAACCCAAGAAGGCCGAGACTCCTAAGGAGCTACCAGAGGGAAGGAGAGAACTTGGCATCAGGGAGGGGGTGAGGAGGGGTTGTTGTCTCGTGGGTCGAGCTGCATTTATGCACCGGAGTGATTCGAATCTGCAGGGGAAGCAGCCTTGGATTCGAAGGAGAGAGAAGGGGACCTTCTGTGTTCTAGACAAAGTCAAATCACGTAAAAATTTTGGGTTGGGGGGTTGGGGGGGGGGTTCGAGTTTTCGGACCAGAAACGGACAATAGAGTTCGGGGCTCGAGGGAAGAAAAGGCGTAAATGAGAAGGAAAAAAAAGACTCCCCCCTATCCCCAAAAGAGAAATTTTGAAAAGGCCGACAGGCGACAACCCTTTCAAACAGCTTATGTTTCTTTCCATTACTCCCTGACGTGCCCCCCGGGATTAGTTGAGTGGGGGAGGTTGCCCATCCCATCCAATTGGATTATTTAGTTCCCAATGTTTTGTCCATTATTGCCATTTCTTTTTTGAGATTTGTTTATGCGTACCGTTAATTTTTTAAAAAATTTTCATCGTAACAAGTTTCGATTTTTCAAACCTACTACATTTATCTTGTCATTTGAAGTAGCAAATTTATTGGACAAAAAAAGTCGCGACTTTCCACCTCCCAATTGTAACGAGTTAACATCAAATCATTACTTCAGAATAGTGATTTCCTTAACAGTAAAAGTAATCCATGCTCGGAATAACGATTTCTCGCAGAATGGTAATTTTTTTTATAACGAGGCCTCTTCCTACGGCTCGAGTAGCAATTTTCTTGGAACTCGCCAATTGGAGTAGTAATTTTCTACATAATAAGAGTGAAATATTTAAAAAAAAAACTCATTACTTGGGAAGCGGCTAACGGTACGTGCACGTAACGGTTACGTAGTTTACTAATTAATACTAACAAAAAGTAGTAAATTTTACTAAAAGTTGACCCGTTACTAACGAAGTCAACCCATATTTAGTAAAAAATGTAGTAAAATTTACTATTTTTCGGTCAACTTTTAGTAAAGTCAACGTAAACTTAGTAAAAAAGTATGTAAATTTTACTACTTTTTCACTGTTCATTCCAGTTCAAGTTTACTACTTTTGCGCTGACTTTACTAAAACATTTCCGTTAGTAACGTCAACGAAGAATTAGTAAAAAAAGTAGTAAAATTTACTCCATTTTTTACGATTTTTGCGTTGACTTTACTAATTGTTGTCGGATTTTAGTAAAGTCAAACCAGTTTTAGTAAAAAAAGGAGTAAAATTTACTACTTTTTTTTACTAATTTTGCGTTGACGTTAC
Source organism: Melastoma dodecandrum (assembly GCA_029817715.1). Classification (NCBI taxonomy): domain Eukaryota; kingdom Viridiplantae; phylum Streptophyta; class Magnoliopsida; order Myrtales; family Melastomataceae; genus Melastoma; species Melastoma dodecandrum. The sequence goes on along the minus strand of JARUPY010000533.1, from coordinate 4,150,908 downwards.
TAACGGAAATGTTTTAGTAAAGTCAGCGCAAGGTTAGTAAAAAACGTAGTAAATTTTACTACTTTTTACTGTACGAATTAAGCCGATAATTACTAACAGTTTACTAATTCTGGTGTTTTTTTTAGTAAAAAACTCTTCCACTTAGTAAGTTTTACTAACTCTGAATTGTTTTTACTAAAAAAAGTAGTAAACTGTTACTAAAAAATGAAAGTGTTTACTAACGAATTTACTAATTTGAACAGTGTTTCAAAACCTAACTCCGAACCTATTTTTGATGTGAAATTACCGGTTTACCCCCGTTACAGGAGAGAAATTAGGTTCGTAAATAGGTTCGGATTTCACTGATTAGTAAAGGGGGTAAAACGGTAATTTCACATTAAAAATAGGTTCGTAATAGGTTCGGAAACACTGTTCAAATTAGTAAATTCGTTAGTAAACACCTTCATTTTTTAGTAACAGTTTACTACTTTTTTTAGTAAAAACATGTCAAAATTAGTAAAATTTACTAAGTCGAAGAGTTTTTTACTAAAAAAAAACACCAAAATTAGTAAACGGTTACTAATTATTGGCATAATTCGTACAGTAAAAAGTTGTAAAATTTACTACGTTTTTTACTAAGCTTGCGCTGACTTTACTAAAACATTTCCGTTAGTAACGTCAACGCAGAATTAGTAAAAAAAGTAGTAAAATTTACTCCTTTTTTTCTAAAACTGGTTTGACTTTACTAAAATACGAAAAAAATTAGTAAAGTCAACGCAAAATTTGTAAAAAAAGGAGTAAATTTTACTACTTTTTTTACTAATTCTGCGTTGACGTTACTAACGGAAATGTTTTAGTAAAGTCAGCGCAAAAGTAGTAAACTTGAACTGGAATGAACAGTGAAAAAGTAATAAAATTTACATACTTTTTTACTAAGTTTACGTTGACTTTACTAAAAGTTGACCGAAAAGTAGTAAATTTTACTACATTTTTTACTAAATATGCGTTGACTTTGTTAGTATTAATTAGTAACGGTCAACTTTTAGTAAAATTTACTACTTTTCGTTAGTATTAATTAGTAAACTACGTAACCGTTATGTGCACGTACCGTTAGCCGCTTCCTCATTACTTGAAGTAGTTATTTTTAAAAGAATAGAAAAGGAAATCGCTCCAGCATAATGGAAAGCACTCAAGGAATTCCCTACAACATAATGAAAACCACTCAAAGGAAATCGCGATTTCCATTAACGACCTAATTCCAATAATTTCACTAAATATGAAATGTACGATTCTGTTAAAAATCGCTACTCGAAATAGCGATTTTACGTAAAATTATTATATCATGTCTATTAAATTTTTACTTCAAATATTAATTACGATATAACAAAAGAAGTCGTTACAAATAGCGAGTTCTTTTATTAAGTAAACTTGCTATTTTAAGTAATGATTTAACTTGAAAATTTAAAACTTCTCAACATATTCGGTAAATATTTTTAAAACTAATGATAAGGAAGATCGGACCTCTTTCTTTTTTGGTGTAATATTTGTTTTCACCATATGGTGTAACTTATGCTCATTAGTATTTAAGACTTAATATTCAATTAATTATATTTTTTTAAATAAGTTTACAAACTTTTATAAATTGATTTGATTATTCGAAAAGATAATGGTAAAAATTTTTAAAAAAGTTACTGGCTAATAATCTATTTAATTTGTTATGCGTCTATGTAAAAATACATTCTGGAATAGAAGTTAGTTATGAATAGCGGCCAATGAAACCAACCGGAGGGGCGGGCGTGGAATGGCTCCCCTTTACATGCCCCTGTTCCGATCCTGCGCCACCCTCCGATCGCTCCGCCAGCTCCATGCGCACCTCATCGTGGCCAGCCTCGGCGGCGACCCCCTCCCAACCACCAAGCTCATCCAGTCCTACGCCGAGATGGACGACCTCTGCTCCTCCGACCTCGTCTTCCGCTGCTTCAGGTCTCCAGACCCCTTCATGTGGGGAGTCCTCATCAAGTGCCACGCCTGGTGCGGTTCCCACGATGGCGCCCTCTCGGCTTTCCGCAAGTTGACAGCCACGTGCAGGGATCCCGTGTCCAGCTTCACTTACCCTTCCGTGCTGAGGGCCTGCTCTTGTGGCGGCAGGTTCCGGTTCGGGGAGTGCGTTCATGGGAGGCTGGTTAAGTGTGGGTTGGATTGCGACGATGTGATCCGGTCGTCTTTGGTTTCCTTGTACGGGGAGATGGGGAGGTTGGATAGTGTGAGGAAGTTGTTCGATGAAATGACCGTGAGAGACGTTGTATCATGGACTTGCTTGATATCCTGTTATGTTGATAATGGGGATCCAATAAATGGGTTGAGGATGGTTGGTTCTATGATTTCTGAAGGTTTTGAGGTTGACCGTGCCGCGATGATCTGCGTTGCGGAGGCTTGTGGGGAACTGGGTTGGTTGAGTCTTGCTAGGTCAGTGCATGGTCAGGTGGTGACTGGTCAGATTAGAGACGACAGTGCTCTGGTCACCTCTCTCATTGTCATGTATAGTAGATGTGGTGATTTGTGGAGCGCAAGGTTGTTGTTTGATTATGCGGCATCCAAGGGCACGACATCATGGACGGCAATGATTTCAAGCTACAACCAAAGCGGACGATATTTCGAAGCACTCGAAAAATTTCTAGAAATGCAGGAGTCTCAGGTAGAGCCTAATCCTGTCACAGTTATGGCTATTCTGTGTTCTTGCGCTAGGTTGGGATGGTTAAGAGGGGGGAAATCAGCTCATTGCTTTGTGGTTAGGAATTCCCTAGATGTAGGGTACGAATTTTTGGGGCCGCCGTTGATAGAATTTTACGCTGATTGTGGAAGAGTATGCGACAGTAAGAAGGTATTCTCTCTCATTGCCGAAAGAGATGCCGTGTCATGGAATATGCTGATATCATGTTATACCAGGAAGAGGCTATTTTACGAGGCTCTCTCTACATTTATTGAAATGCGGGAAAATGGAGTTCAACCAGACTCGTTCAACTTGACATCGGCACTATCGGCTTGTGAAAATGACAGCTTCTCGTGGCCTGGTCGTCAAATCCATGGATATATTATCAAAATGTTCCACCAAATTGACTTTCTGCAGAATTCCATGATCTGTATGTACTCCAAATGTGGGGATATTGAGTCTGCTTACAGAGTGTTTCTCGAGACGGCACAAAGGGATACCATCACGTGGAATTCCATGATGAGCGGGTACTTCCAGAATGGTAATTGTCTTGAAGCCATATGCATATTCGATCATATGTACTTGGGGGGCATGATGATGAATGAAGTGAGCTTCCTTCTAGCAATTCAAGCTTCGTCCCAAGGAGGTTATTTCGAGAAGGGAAAATGGGTTCATCACAAACTGATTGTTTGCGGCGTCAAGGCTGACTGCTACATAGATTCGGCATTAGCAGACATGTATTCCAAGTGTGGAGACCTATATGCAGCACGAACTGTGTTTAGTAATATGGATGAGAAGACTGTCGTTTCATGGAGTGTCATGATCGATGGGTATGGAATGCATGGCCATGTTGACGCGGCTGTTGCACTTTTCGACCACATGGTTGAGTCAGGGATCAAGCCAAATGATGTCACTTTCATGAACCTCCTATCGGCTTGCGCTCATTCAGGATCCATAGAGAAAGGAAGGTTCTATTTCAGTGCAATGAAAAACTTTGGAGTGCCCCCAAAGTGGGAACATTATTCTTGTTTCATCGATATGCTGAGTCGGTCCGGCAATCTCGACGAGGCATATTCTGTTATCAATTCTATGCCTTACCCAGTGGATGCAAGTATCTGGGGTGCTCTGCTCAATGGTTGCCGTATCCATCAGAGAACCGATATGACTCAGATCATCAGAAGACACCTGTTAGAGGTCAATACTGATGACACAGGTTATTACACCTTGTTGTCCAATCTGTATGCTGAAGAAAAGAATTGGAGTGAATCAAGGAAAGTAAGGTTGATAATGGAAAATGCGGGACTACAAAAAGTTCCAGGATACAGCTTGATTGAGCTTGGGCAGAGAAATTACAGATTTGGTGCTGGAGATATAACTTCTGATGTTCAGGAAATCTGCAACGTCTTGGAATACGATTCAACAGCCTCATTTCTTCAGCAAAGTTTCCGACAAATAGCGGTTGCTTGATTTGTTAGCTACATTCTTGAACGTGGTGAAGTAGCGGTAAAGTGGTATTCAAGCTTTGGGAAAAGGGGTCCCGTTTCTGAAATTATCTACCTTGGACATGGAGACGCCTTTTCTTTGTCGGCCAAGCTGAGTCGGGAACTGTTAGTTTGATTTGACTTTGATCACAGAAGAGTTTATCGGACTGGCTCAATACCATCTGTTATTCATGTGTATGTATGCTTGCTCTACTTCACGGAGCCGAGTCCTTTCAATATATTATCTTGACAGGACCTTTTCTTGCTAAACAGGTTCATGAAGCTTTCAAGGTTGGGTTTCTGGAGTTGCAGCTGGACATGTTATTCAACCATGTTACAAAGGAATTCTGGAACCAAATTATTATCGCCATCACAGGTATCAAACTCACAAAATTTGGCATACAAAGAATCCCCTTTCAAGTATGTCCAACTTTTCTATACCACATCCCTTTCTTCAATATCATATGGCATACAACTTGTGATGACAAAGAATTTATTGCTTTTATTTTTTTACTGTTTATGTTGCTTTAGAACTGCAATAAAAAGCTCCCTTTTTTGGGTACTATCCCAGAGAAAGATATTGTGCTTTTTAGAAATGAAGAAGATAGAGCTTAGATGTTTATTTCGAGAGTCTTATGATATATTACCTTCCACCGCACCCTCCAATGAAGTGAGAAACCTGGGGTATCTCCCACATTGCTGGAGACCGAGGGAGGGACATTCCACCAATGAAGCTCAGAGTTATTTGAAGCCTTTCTCGCTTAGATTTGCCAGCGCCAGCGGAAAAGCTTATGATATCCCTCCTAATTTTTACATGAGTCGATCTGTAAGTAGTTTCCTGACCGATCTCTGAATTGTTATTCCTGTCCATTTGGAAGATATGATGGACTCCAAATTATTGTCATCTCCTGTGCAGCACCACCAGGCAGAACTTGCCCCGGATTACTTAGTGCATACAGCGGAGAACCATCCCAAGCTGTTGATCACAACCCCAAAAGCATCATCGGAGGTAGTAAAATGTTTTCTGCTGCATGAACAAAATTCTTCTTTTACCTTGCTTCACATTTTCCCGCTTCTCGCCATTGGAGGAATGAAAGTGACCAGATCCGTTAACTTGTTTCTGCAGAAATTTCAATGCTCTAACAGGATTGTCATATACGGAGTTTCGTTCCTTAATGACGTCATTTGACAAAATATTTCGCCAAATGACGCATTAAGAAAAATAATTTGCGAACTAACCCACCTAAGGCCGACTTCTCTACACTTAGTAAAAAAAAAATTATAATTGTCATTCACACGAGGAAAGTCGGCCTTACAAAGGCCGATTTCCTCAATTAGGCTTTTTTTTTAAATCAAAAGCAAAAAAAAAAATATTTAATGGGAAGTCGGCCTTACAATGGCCGACCTCCCTCACTAGGCAATTTTTTTTTATTAATTCGAAGGAAAAAAATAATAATAAATAACACGAGGAAGTCGGCCTTTGTAAGGCCGACTTCCATTCGCCAAGACCAAAGTCGGTCTTACAAAGGCCGACTTCCATTCGCCAAGACCAAAGTCCGCCTTACAAAGGCCGACTTCCATTCGCCAAGACCAAAGTCGGCCTTACAAAGGCCGACTTCCTTAAAGCGTCCGTCCCTCTCTTCGTTCGCCAAAATTTTTCTAAGTGTGGGGAAGTCGGCCTTTGTAAAGTCGATTTAGGTGGGTTAGTTCACGAATTATTTTCTTTAATGCGTCATTTTGGCGAAATATTTCGCCAAATGACATCATTAAGGAACAAAACTTGTCATATACGACACCGAGAATCAGCGGACCTGTTGGAATGGACCGGAGAGATGTTACAGCACATTGTTGATGCGCCCAGTCAGGTGTCTGTTGATGGAACGTTGTCCATACTTGGGAAGTAATTATGGCTAAATAAGGGGACACGGTAGGTAGATATTCGCCAGGTGGGCGACGATGTTTGTCCAAAATTATGTTTGTAATAAGATGGGAATGAACCTCGTGTTATTGCGTAGAGTTTATTACATGAAGCTGACAAGAAGTAGATCTCCAGCATTCATTCAGTAATGGTGCTCCAGATGACGAGTCGAGCACTTAGCTCGTCCCAAAGGTCTTGTCGAAGCTCAAGTCCAGGTATATCAGGCTCGTCAACCTTTGACAGGTTGAACGACGCCGCGAGGGACGGGGCTTGTACGATCGATCGATCGGTTCATGCTGTGGGAAACTGGTCATCTCCAAGGGGGGTTGCCTTAAGGATGAGGTTTCAATTTGTTGACATGGCAAAAATCTTGGGCTTAATTATAAGAAATCATAAGTCCAAGCCCACTTTTATGTGAGCTCGCCAGGGAACTACTAAGTCTATAAAGGACTGTCGGTGTTAAATCTACGGGGCCAAGTCTACGAGGACCCACGTCTACGAGGGTCTAAGTCTACGAGGACCCACGTCTACGAGGGTCAAGTCTACGGGGCTAAGTCTACGAGGCTAAGTCTACGAGGGTTAAGACTACGACGGCTCCAGTCTACGACGGTCCGAGTCTACGACGGTCCAGTCTACGACGGTCCGAGTCTATGAGGGTCAGAAAAGATCTTGACTCCGAGATTTTTGGAGAGAAGATTATGGGGCCACGTTCCCATGATTTGAAAAGATCTTCAGCCGGAGAAAATCTGGGGATAAGTTTCTAATCCTTTAATTTAATATGAGGAAAAGAAACCATTAAGTTTACGACGTGGATAAGACCCACGTTGCCAGGATCAGGTTGTTCCCAAGATTCTAGGAAGTTGATTGGGAGAGCCACGACCTGGAGAGATCCTTGGAGAACGTGTCAAACACCCCAACCCCTCAAGATTTAATATAAATAGGGGGAAGATCTTCCTTGAAAGATCACGATCAATCAGCCAAACACAAGCTTTGCATTGCTCGTCACCCTTAGATTTTAGTAGATACCTCGGCCTGGGTTATTTGGCCACTACCTTCAACACCGGAGTGAGCAGCCGTAGCTTTGGTGACAACCCTCCGCCAGCACTTCCACCGTTCCGGCGAGCAACCGTAACCGGGGCAACAACTCTCCGTCACTAAGGTGTTCATCCAAGGCCTTAGCATCTGCATCCATCCTTCGCCAGACTCTGCTTCACGAGGCGCAAGTCTACAGCGCACTGCACTAAGTCTTCAACGTCAGCAGTGACGTCAGCACCAAGTCTACAGCGCACTGTACCGGGTCTACAGCGTCAGGAGGCGACGTCGGCCTCAGTCGCACCTCCAGCAGCAAGTCTACAACGTCTCCATCATCCATCCCACCATTTTTCCTTCATTTTTTATGGCTGTAAGCGTTCGTTTGCTTATGTAAAACTTCGAATTTGTAACAGCCTTTGTCCTTTATCATTGAAATTCATCTTTCTGGCGACCACATACAATTCCCTGTGAGCCCAATTGCCAAATATTTCCGTCGTGGTCCGTTTCCTACGCGAACACAATTCCTTCATCCTTATCACAAATACCAATTGTTTCGGGGTGTCAAACTTAGAAAAGAAAACGTGTTTAATTTTCATAGCATGAGAAAACTCGATCTCGAACCGGACGGAAATATTTGATTCACTATAATATTTGCAAGAGAAATGGAATCGGCGTTATTTCCATTGAGGCAAAAGAATGAAATTCACGATTGGTACCCTTTCTTTCCTTAAAACAATTTTTGGATTATGGAATAAATCATCAGTCCGCGATTCCTCACAGCTTCTAACCTTATTTATCGTGTTATGTAGTGGTGGTAGTACCAAAGACTACTACTATATAAACCATGGATCCTCTGCACTGCAACCATTGTCCACCGCCTTAGTTTTGTGTCCGGAGATGGCCACCCCGAGCCGTATTCCGTACCCACCATGCGAGTCCGACCTATGCACCGACCGTTCATGCTGCTCTAATGGTTAGACCGGAGGACAAAGATCCGCCTCCCCTCGTTTCGGTATGCGTTGACGTGTTCTGTGGGGTGTTGAATGTTTTTTGGTCGACAGGGTTCAAGTACAGGTGGCCGAATCTGGTTGGGAAGAGCGGAGTGCACGCGAAGAGTGTGATCGAGGCGGATAACCCGCTCGTGTCGGTGGTGCTCCTCCCGTTCGGATCAGTTGGGCTCACCGACTTCTGCTGCAACAGGGTATATGTCTTCCTTGATGAGAACAGCAACGTCATCGCCACTCCGATTATCGGATAGTTCCGACATGACAGGCCGCCTATGTTTGCCGAATAAGATGAAATGTGGTTACTTCAAGATGTTCCGATGAATATTTAACATGAATAAAAGGATGTTAAAGAGAGCAGCCACGCTTCGTTATTTATATTACACACAAGTAACAACATGACCCTCACCCAGGAGAAGCGGTGGTCTTAGGTAATCACAAAAAAGATCAAACTTGTAAATAAATACGTAATCTCATAATGTCATGTGATAAATACATCTAGAAAGCAAAGTCATTGTGACAAATCTCCAAGTGTGTATTGTCCAGTGAAATACTCCCACACTTTTCTCGTGTCGCCACAAATTTTTTGTGCTTTGTTTGCTAACTCACGTTAAAAGTTAAAAAACTCCAAAATTTTTAGTACCATTATCGTACATGTGTTAGAACTCTTAATTATTCATGTTAAGTCTAGTGCACATTTCCCGTCATTGCGTTTCATATGATGCAAGCTGTATAATAATAATAGGGAACAATAAACAATGTTTATCTATGTCAGAGACGTTGTTTTCAGTTAATTAAACGAATCACTCCCCAAGTCATGTCAACCGTGATTCGGCAGTTTGGTATAATGCGTGTCGAAGTCGTAGCACCCGCGATTTGTTCGTCTTGCCGGAGCAAATACATCCACTGCAGATGGTCAGGAAACACAGACCTAAAGCCTCTGAGAAGCACGAGCTCCATCATAAAAGAAAAACTCCGTACGTTCCTCAGCTTTTTCTCCAAAGATCTTGCCGCTGCACACACATTCCTACGGCATGAAGCATCAAACTGCTGCTAGCTATACGTTCATCAGTTTCTGAAAGTTGCCACTTATTTCATCCAGATCGATAACTTCCTTCTCCATGGAGGCTCGTTCGGCCGCTTTGATTTTGTCCAGCTCTGAGCTTAATTCACCGATCTGTCTCCGGATTCTCTCCCCCTTGTCTGGCAATCTTGCAACCATTGCCTGAAATTGATGCACAGGAAGATTGAACTGCAAAGACACCGAGGAGTCACGGTTTATTTACGATGATATGGATGTGATAATACCTCATTCGCAAGCATCCTTGCTAGCCTGTCAATACGTCCTTTGATATCCGACTCCGACGATTTACCGGGACTTTCTGGAGATTGGCTCTTCCTGTTCAGTTGGATATCCTTGGGATTGAAGGCGAATGCGGCCCTGCTGATCCAGCAGAAGTTAGAAACATCTTAAAGAGAAATAACCCCAACAGTGTCGCTGCTGGTGCAGTGAATCAAAAATCAAGTACCACCCTACCCTTCAACATCACGCTCCACCGAAGTGCTACGAGAAGTAGCACCAACAAATCCAGTTCTCGGGGGCCTGCAACAACAGAAGACGTCCTTCTGAGAAAATCGAACTATGTTTATGACAGAAGATTCTTCCTATTCTAAATTCGAAGATTACACAGCAAAAGTGTTGTGGGGTCTGCGGATTACCTAGGGACTTCAACCTCTTCCTCAGTGACTTGCACGGGCGCAGTCTTGGAGTATAGCAGGCTGTGGTGGCTGACACCGGCTATTCCTAGAGTCTCAAGGTAATTGATATGATTCCTTAAGAAATCCGACCTGCATGATGTAATGCAGCAACAGAAGTTACCAATTCGTCCAATATGATTTGGGCAACTCAATAACTAAAGTCGAAAGCCATGGTACATTTGGTGCTGACTGTCATGCTCGTCGTGCAATTGTTGCTGAGTAGGGGAAACATCAAATCCCTCCTTAGGAAGGCTGAAAAGCTCCCTCAGATCCTGGAGAGGCAAAAGCATCAGGCATTGCATTCATAGCAATCCAAGAGTAATTTTCTTCGTTGAACGTAACGTTTACTCAATTCTCCAGATGGACAGGACTGGACTAGATGAACACAGATAAATACCTGTTGGCTGAAGTACCGCATCTGTTCTTTGTGTTCCGTTGCAGATTTGAACAACCCTCCTTTAAAAACCTGCATGACAAACAAATGCTTCAAAATCACTAAATTTCTAAAACTGCAATCAGATCAATATGTTGGAATTCGTCTATGGCACGTCAAATTCCACCACACCCGAGAATGCTGATTTCCTTCATCCATACAATTACTCCACAAATGTATAAATTCATGTCTGTTGTTATACAGGTTTTGAGCAGGGAGGATTCATTAGCAGGCATAATCATGAGGATATAAAAAGTGGAGAACCTGCTTCCTGTATATCTTTTCCTCAACGGTCCCACAAGTCATCAATCTGTACACAATGACATCCTTCTTTTGTCCAATCCGGTAAGCACGGTCAACACTTTGATTGTCAGTGCTGCAAGCATGAAAATGAATGCATTTTAGAGAGGGGATATGGCCTCATTTCGCAGTTTCAGGACATTAACCTTACAGAAAATAAAAACTGGCAGAAGAAAATAAAAAGTCCCACCAATCAACATGAAACTTCAAAGAGAATGACAACAATAAATTAGATATTATCATGAGAAATGAAACTACAATGGCGTGACTGTAAGTAGAAGTTCACACGCAAAAAAGACTGTAAGCAGTACCTAGGATTCCATGCGGGATCAACGACAATCACACGGTCGGCTCTTGTGAGTGTGAGGCCTAGGCCACCGACTTGGGATGTGAGGAGAAATATAGGTGCCCCATTGTGTTCTTGGAAATCCTAACACCAGGAAACCAAGGGCATTAAAATTCTTCAAAAGATGGGGCTTAGATATTTCTAATTCCAATTTAAAGAATACTTTTTTTCTTTCGAGTAATATGCATACATTGACTATCGTTGTCCTGTCACAAGCTTTTGTGGTGCCATCAATTCGTTGATACTTGTAGCCTGAAGATGCCAAGGATTCCTGCACACAAAAAAGTACTATAGCTTTTGGAAGCAATCACATTAAAGATATCACCAAGAGTCAGGGGCAATTCATACTGGCTTGTCGAAAAGGAGCACTGAAAGATTAATCAAGAAAAAACCAGAATTAGGTCCAACCTGAATAAGATTTAGCATTTTACGAGTCTGAGAGAATATTAGCACACTATGACCTTCTGGAATCAGTTGACCCTACAACATAGCAAAAAGGTTTTCAGCATAAAAAAATCCGCCTGATTAGCTTAAACATTTGCAGAATCTTACCAAAAGAGACATTATGAAGCTTGTTTTGCATGAAAGGCTGTCTTGATTTTCTAGAAATTCATCTCCCTCATCCATGTTCGCAATGTGTGAGGCCAACCTCTCTGCCACAATTACATCCTCGGGGCTGACCATGGAATCCATCCCTTCAAGGACATCTTCTGCAGCTCTTTGCGTTAACAACAAAGGATGGTCGCATATCTTCTTCAATATCTATAATGGGATCAAGAGGTAAATCTGTTGTCATTCATTTCCATTTGCAGAGATGATTTTAGTGCGAGAGAGACACCTCTGAGATTATAAATAACTACATATAACGAGGGATTCTCATCTCACAAAAACCATTCTGGCAGAGGAAAAGATAAATTAAACGTGTACCGTAAGAGCAGCAAGTGGAGACCCATCAAATGCAGAAAGAACAAGTTCACTCTTCAAAAATGCCTCATACAGTCTCCGCTACAAAGGTAAAGTCTGTCTCAATAAGGTTTACTCTTCATTATTGTGCATATCTTCACAATGAAAGGATTTTTGTCATACCTGACAGTTAGTCATCCTTAACCATACAATAAGTTCATTCTTCCTAGAGAGCCCAACATTGACAGAATTATCTTCAGGAAATATCTCACTCTTCAGGCGACGCAAAAAATAAGGTTGAATGTGTTCACGCAGATCCTGTAGAGATCAATAAAGTTATATTTGATCTGACCTTCACTTTGGAAATGGACAGATATGCCTTAGAATATATAGTCCCTTGTGCAGCTTCATCGTCCCAAGGTGTTGGAACAACGTAATCCAAAACAATCTTTCGATCAAATGAACTTAGAGATGAAAGGACACTGCAAATGGATAAAATACCTTTGCAACAGTTGATCCGATCTGCTTTTCTCTCTCTGTAGCTTTCTTTTCATTTCCGCGAAGTATGGGATCCTCATATTTACCCTTAAATCTACAACATCGAAAATGTTAACTTCTGGACGAGAAAGTGTAAATTTGAGTTCAAGTCGAACGCTTAGAAGAAAAATACTCTATCTTGTCACCCAACAGTCCTGGGCAGCAAAAGTTGAAAAGCGCCCACAGTTCCTATTTCAGAATGAAGAAATATGATTTCAAAATTCAGCATCAAGGAACACGGCAATGAAAAGAACAATGTAAGTATAAAATGTACCCTAAGATTGTTTTGAATTGGCGTGCCACTGATGATTATACGATGGGCTGCAGGTATATCGAGAAGACTTTTTGCTCTTTGTGTGCTTGGATTTTTTATGAGATGTCCCTAGAAACAACAATGAAAGTCATGAACAACAATGAAAGTCATGAACATTGGGGAAGGGATGATTTTTATGAGATGACCCCAGAAGCAACAACACAGGAATTTCACACGCCAATGCATCTCCCCAAATATCATAGGTATCATTTACCCAACTTTGATGGCAGCAGACCCAACAACAGAAATGACAGTAATCATCAGATCAAGCAAAGCAGGTCACCTCATCAAGTATGATATAGTCCCATAAGAAGCTATCTTCATCCCAGTCATGGTCACGGTCGAAGCTACCCTGCAAAGCCTTTGAGTTGTTTCTAACTATATCATATGTTGTCAAGAGGATGCCTTTGTCCTGCAGGAACATCAACCCAAAGACACTGTTGGCAAGATTGAACAAGGACAATAAACTTCTGTAAAGATTCCTAAAATAAGAAGATAAAGTAGGAAAGTAAGTATGACCTGAAGGACATATTGCAGCTCATACTGGCGAGCCTTTGGACAAGTTCCATAATACCTGCAGAGTCAACACATCTGATAAGTGACAGCAGCTGGCTTTAATTGGGAGATTGTAAGATTCAGAACATAAAATGTAGAAGTACTTACTCTCTTATCATTTCAGAGAGTCCAACAGTTGATAATTCTTTGATCCAGTGAGAGAGTAAGGTTTTGGGTGCAACAATAATAGCACGCTTTATGAGACGGGAATGAAATAGGCCGGCTAAGAAACCGCATATCTGTAGAAACGATAAATTTAACATATTCAAGTACCAAACTGGTCCGTCAGAACAAAGAAAAGGATATCTGCAACTGTATATTACCTGCATCGTCTTCCCCAAACCCATGTCATCACCTAAGATTCCTCCCTTTCTACTACTGTGAAGGGACCAAAGCCACCTCAATCCATCGAGTTGGTAGGGATAAAGTATCTTCGATATTTCAGGCGGCAGTCTATAAGTGGCACGTGGGCCCTTAAGCACAAATTCGATACTATCATCGTGACGGTCAGATATATTGACAGAGTCATCACACTCTTCTGTAACAGCGATCTGGCTGATCTTTCCGCCAGCTTTCTTAGGGAGGCATTTTTCGCTCAGCATTATGCAATCACTATCTTCTTCACAATCAGAGGATGAAGTCTTATGTGTATAACCCAATTCCTCAACTACTCCTGACAGAGTATTTCCCAGCACCACACTCTCAAAACTATTGACAGCAGAACAAGCCGGTGAAGCTGCCAACTCTTTAGACGAATCAGGCGATAAAGAGAATGAAGATCCAGCGCTCGCAAACTCAGGCACCACAGCCTTGCTCTCCTTATCCATACCATTTAGTGAAAAGTTGCATTCATCTGTGCTGTACTTTTCTTTGGGCACCTTCTTTTTCTCAACAGATAATAACTCAAACTTAGAACTCAGATCGTTTAGAATATCCCTTATATCATCTGTCCTGCCACCTTTTTCATCATCTCCATGATTTCTTTCCACTACTGGAGAATCGTAATCATTAAGCTCAACAAACTCTCCCTTGTCCTCATTGGCAGGTACATTCACCCCGACATCGCCATCACAAGATGAAAGTTTGCAGAGCCTACGTCTGCCCTGAATTTTGATCTTCTGTTCGTGATTCCCTCTTCTATTACCATCATCCTCATGGTTCAGTTGAGGTGCTTCAGATTGAAACCCCCGATTCCTCTCTATCTTGGCCGTCTTCTCTTCCTCTGAAGCTTGATTAAGAAAAAGAAGACTCAAAATAGAAATCTAAAAGCGTAAACTTAGCCAACATCCCAAAGGATTGACAGGTTCAAGCACATTAATTCAGGTTAGGCAGTCGGACTAACAACTTAAGGCAACAAATATAGCAACACCTGCTGAAGAACCACCCCGACAACCAATTATTTTACTCGCATACCAGAAGGAGAATCAACAATCTTGAACCGAGGCATGCTATCATCACTACTTCTGCCTGCCCCAGCCACAGGTCGCTTGTCTTCCATCTCTAAACCAAATAATCCACCACAAACACAAAACAAAATCAAAATCCCTTGAAACCAACCAACACCAGTAACACAAAAAAAGACCATCAGAACCCAAATCTCATTCCCCAAACCAAAATCAAGACACTTCACGAACGCTAACCTGGAGAAGAATCCATGATATTAAACCGTGGCAACAAATCACCACCGCCGCTCCGATCGACCCCAAATCCATCCTCAAGCCCTTCCATCTCTGCTCCCGACATTCCACCGCAAAAACCAACAAAAAACAATCAGCATCAACTAAAAGCTAAAACCCAAACCCACCCCATCCCACCAGACAAAAACCCACGTCAAGTTCGAAACTTCAACACTAACCCAGGTGTCGCTTGGAGGAAGAAAACTGGAGGAATCGGTAGTGGGAGTCGTTCAGCGACTGCGGCTGCTTCCCACTCCGTCCCCGACCCACCATTTCCGATTGGTCTTAGGTTTGGAGTCTTTTGGTCTGATCGGACTTTTGGGACCGTCGTCGACTCTCCCCTTTTTCCCGCTTTCCACAATGTATTCGAAAAAAAAAAAATCTTTTCTTCGGCCAATTGGTGAATTTTGGTTAGAGATCGGAAACAGTCTTGGCTTTTCTTCAAATCCATTTTCCTTTTTCTTTTATTTTTTATTTAAAAAAAATGACGCTTGATATTCTCAACAACAGTCAATCATTCGTATTTAATCAAGAAGCAACTTTTATCATTATAATTTTGTATCATAACTTTGATCAAAGTATTATGAGACAAATCTGTCGGTCGTAATCTCAGCGGGCGGTCGAATGTCAAGAAGCCATCCGATCCGACCATCGCCTTGAAGAAGCCCTCCGGCCTGTCTTACTACCCCCCTTCGAGGCTGTGAAGCTTTTACCCGCATGGGTGTAAGAAGTAACGTTGCGAGTCCGGTGTTACTGCACTGTGAAAGTTTGAGTTTTGTTTTTAGACAAGGGTAGTAAGTTCGGGAATTGTTTCGTCAAATATAGTCACAACTTTCGAAATTCGTACATAGCGAAATTGGCCTTAAAAAGGCCAAACTCACACGACTCGCATGCGGCAAAATCTGACAACTCCATTCCAATCCCCCACTCCCCGTTTAAATCGCTCTTACAAAGACTAACTTCTTCCGAATGGGACGAATGGTATTAACTCGGTCTTTGTAAGACCAACTTTTTTCATAATTAAAGTATTCTAAGGTCGATTTCGTTATATTCATCGATGAATTTCAAAAATTACGACCGTATTTAACTAAATAATTTAAGTATCAATGTTCTTTATAAATAAAACTCGTGAAAGTTTGCCTCAGTTCGACATGACGAAGAGGGCTTCCCCAAAGCATCCTCAGCCAAAAGACGACGTCCTTCGCAGGTCGTGGTTAGCCATTTGGCGACTTGCCTAGGATAGATATGAAGTTGTTAGAGGGCTAGGAGACACGTGGGTCGGGGCTGAAGCGGTCGGCCTCATCGCGGGGCTGCCAAACATTAGTCGGGGTTAGATAATGAATGGGTCGAACATGAGATTGGGATACTACAGGAGAATCTTCGAGATAGGGAGCTCAATCATGAGGTGCAACTACTACCCGCCCTGCAAGAGGCAGGAGCTGACCCTTGGGACCGGTCCGCACTGTGACCCGACCTCCCTCACTATTCTTCACCAGGACCAGGTAGGAGGCCTCCAGGTGTTCGTTGATGGAAAGTGGCTGGCTGTCATGTCACCTCGCAACGCTTTCGTCGTGAATGTTGGCGACGCCTTGATGGTACGTGAACAACGGCTCCCGTGTTTCTTGTCATGCCCCGGCTGTCAGTTTCCGAGATAACCACTGCCATGGCCAGAAATGGCATGTCAATGGGCAAGTCCTTGGTGTTCGTTAGTCATCTGCAAAAGGAAAGTAACCCCAACCACTTGAAAAAAATCAGAAATCTTAGATCCCGACACCTGAATCATACACCTTGCCTATTTAGTTGTGGTCGTTATGACACTTGACGCGGACACCACACGTCATCTGGGCATTCGGACAAAATCACGACATACATAGGACCTTAGGATGAGTTGGGGGTCTCAAGTAAGTGCATGCTGACCAGGTACTAAACTAGTTTTGGATTCAATTATTCATCTGTCCACGTGAGGGAGACAGTCCGAAGGGACAACTAGACGTAGTATTAGTAATTGGCACATGTTTTATTTTTTATTCTTCCTGAATTATTTATCGGCCCACAAGTCACATGTCACGATTGAATCCAAACTTAATACGCATCACTAGTTATGATTCGCCTCAATTATTGTTGTTGGTGTAGGCGATGACGAACGGGATGTACCAGAGCTGCCTGCACAGGGCGGTGGTGAACAGGGAGAAAGAGAGGAGGTCATTGGTATTCTTCATGTGCCCGAGTGAGGATCAGCTCATCTCGCCAGCAGATCGCCTCCTCCGTCTCGACTCCGGTCATGTCGGGAGGAAGTACCCGGATTTCAAGTGGTCTCAGTTGCTCGCCTTCACCCAATCCCATTACAGGGCGGATGTTTCCACCCTCGAATCCTTCATCCAAATCCAAACCCTATCACCCCTGGCCACCCCATAAAACCCTACGCTATTCAGTATTTTACCACTACTGCAAGGATTGATGGATCTCTTATTTCCCAATTGTCCGCTTTGCCGTGCTTCAATGGTTGTCTGGTTTGTAAGATTCTACTGTCTCGTTAGCGAATGAATATGTATGTCAATAAGAAGTGATATAATCGGTCAATCATATCAACTTACAATATCTTATTGGTGCCGAAATGTGATTATCATTCGCCTTTCCTTTCTTTAATCCCAAACAAAAGAACAATACCCAAGTCGTGCCCTCATTCAGAGGCTGCAGCAGGTTTTGAAACCACAATGGGGGTTCATTTTTCGAATCCAGCGCGTCTCATGTTGGAATCCAAGTCAGCTTTGGCGGCTAGCCGACAAGATAACTTTCTAGCTTGCTTATTTTGCCGCGGAAAAGCAAAATCCTAAAAGGATCGCATCTTGGGGTGCTCCAAATCGTGTGAACGGATCTCCTATACCCTCCCCCAACCCAACATCCGGTGTCGTGTGCCCTCTCAAAATTTAGGTTGATGATGATCCGGATAGTTCAAATAATCAAACAGTGAATCTAGCTCAAGTAATTGCAGACTTGCCTAATTTGGTCTCGCTGTCAGAGTCGAAACAGCCTCATCGCTTGCCCTTAAGTGACTCTGAACCACACGATCAAAAGACAAGTAGGAAAAGTTTAAAAGACAAACACTACTAGAACAATTTTATCATCACCTATTACACAAAATTTCCTAAGCTTTGGGTATTAGACTTCGCAAAAAAAAAAAAAAAAATGACCTACCCATTTTAAAAAGTGTAGCAAAAAACATTAGTATAACTTTTTTTCAATGAAAAAGACATTAAGAATTCAAAACCCCTCACTTCTTTTTGTCTCGAAATAGCTGTGTTAATGGCTTCGAGGATCGATGATTGTTAGTAACATTCCCTATGATTTGTTGTTGTCGAGAGCTTGGATGATTATTTTTCTATATTATTGTTCAAAAAGGAGGCGTAGATCTATCTATATTATTGGTGAGGCCGAATGCCCGTGACAGATGCTTTTGTTCTTTTCCATTGTTTTGGAAGTCATCTAGATTTGGTTTGTTGACATGATCCCAAGAAGGGACACCACATATCCTTTTCATAAGCTTTTCACATGACCGACTGCACCCTCTAGAGTTTGAGCTTTATTAACGAACATTGGGATTTCTTTTGAGATTATCGGGAAGAAAAGAAAGCATCTACTAGAAAAGTAAGTAGTACAGAGATTTTGAGACACTGAGTATAACGAACACACTGCTTTTCTTAGCCTTCAAAGATCATAGCCGCTTCTTTTTTTTGGGGGGGAAAAACCGAGCTTTAGAACGATAATCCATAAAGTTATGTTTTAAAATGACTTAGAGTTTCCTTTTTAATCACATATACCAAATTAAAGCCGGTACGTCTAATCGTTTAATTTGATTTAAATTATTTTATTTTCAAGTAAATCTTCTATATATAAGTAATTTATTTTTAAGGAAGGGGAGATTATTAGAATTATTATTGCTTATGTAGTTTGATTATATTTTAATTATTCTAATGTAGTTGTTTACCGTACATTTGTTTGTTTTTTTCCCTAGTTTTAATTTTTTTATTATTTACAATTATTAAACGTTTATTACCTAGTTTCCCACTATTAATTAAATCAGTCGTCCCATGTTTATAAAGTTTCAAAATATGAACTTGCACACGAATATTCGGCATGTGTAAAAAGAGGAAAATAATATTAAAAAATAAAATAAAAAGGAAAGCATAAAGAAAGGGGAAAGAGTTCTTGTAGGACCCACGGATGATGTAAATGCAAATCATATAAAGGCAACGACCTAACTCGTACATTTATTTATTCATGAAGTTATCATCATATCGTCCGTTCGTTATTATTTCTAAAGAAGAAGTCTGGCAATGTTTATTTAATACAAACAACTTACTACTTCATATCATTTGAAATATCATCCTAACTTTACAAATATCAACGTGGGCTTAAATGGCCTTTTTAGATATGGGCCTCTTTATACGACCTCGGAATTTATGGGCCCAAATACATCCTTATTTTATTTATATACTTGTGGTTGCTACTTTTCTCATTTTCCATAAACTCAATTAGAAGCCATAGGTTTTCGGCGACTACCAAAACATACCCCCAAACCCAGCCAAAATTTAAAGCTACAGAATCGATCGGGGATTCATGCTATGACGTGACCATTGTCCTACGCACTCATGTGCAACCCGACGTCGCGTTAACGGAGAGCGATAATGCGTCACAACGATCAAGAAGGGTTGATTAATGATTCAAAAGATGCAGGTTTTCTGCCTAATCATTTTGAGACCTTGAATCTGGAATTTGCTTGATCCACCGAATAGCCAGCAACCAGGAAGAAAACCTCCACAACTTCCATGCTCAATCCTGTAATGAACACATTTATGAGTATCCAAGGATAATCGGCTAAAGCTTTTAGTGTATTCGGAGATTACTATCAAGATAAAATGGAGTTTGTACCTGCTTGTCCCAGCTCTTGCTCCTCTTCTTCCACTCGTCTTCCCTCGCCGAAGGCCATCTCCCATCCGTCCGGTCCAGAGACGCCCTTGGGGATGACACCGGGGTCTTGGACCTGTTCCCTGCTGAAGTGTGTCGTTGCTTCTTGCCTAGCATCAGGAATGCTGGGAGGAACATAGTTATAGGAGGAGACCCTGCCTCCATGCTGCTAGTCACTCGACCAGGCTCCTTCACGATGCTCGTCCTCTTCCTCGTCTTCTTACTTTCCCACTGTTTGTCGTCGTCGGATCCAGAGGGGTCTCTGGCTCTCTCATGGTGGCACATCATGGCCCCGGGAACCCAGAAATTAACCTCTATTTCTACCATGATTGGGAACAGATATGGAGGGGTGTTGGACATAGGGCAAAAAAAGGAGGTCACTTCTTATTGTTACCGTGTTTTTTTCTTTCTTCTTGAAATTTTTAATCATCAAGTGGGAATTTGTTTACGTTTTCGTTCTATTATCGTAAATTGTATTGTTCTTTAAAACATGTAATATGATCAAGGTGTATATAAGTCGCATATAATAGATTTTGAACTCGAGAGTTACTTAAACAAACGTAACATCCATAAAACTTAATCTAAACCATGTGATGAAATTAAAGCTTTTGATTGTAAAAATATTTATATTTCCATGAGCTCATGGATTGTGTGTCGAATCGATCCTAGAAATTACATACAGTTATTTAACAATATTTGGTCAAGGGAATCACAAAGACCCACTAAGGATCCGCCGCGTGGCCTTGCGTTCTCCGACCTCCCTCGACACCAGAAGAACCCCGGGGATATTTTTAGGACGACGAGGAAGAAACCGCCATTTGATTTCTGTGGTGGCGGAATGGCGATCCTTCGAGCTGTTCCGCCTGCTCCCACTGCCGCCGTTTCTCCCCTGGCAGGTTGGTTTCTTCCAAGTTTCCATCTTTTTGGATACCGTTCATACTTTGGAGATGGTTCTTTTAGGGTTTTTCCGAGTGATTCCCTGATTCGCGTTGCTAGAATTTGGACTTGGGATTTGTGTGGGGTTTCTTTATTGAGATGATGATGCAGTGGATGGGTGTTTTCTCGATGCTTTTTGGTGTCTGTTGGTGATATTGCACAGAAAGAAAACGAGTTTTATGTTGTCTCGATGGCTACAATGATACCTCTTGTCGTCTGGTCGCAGGATATGGGATACTTCTTGGAGGCCAGACCATTGGGAAGGGGCGAAATGTGATTCTGTCTACGCTGCACAAGAGTCTCAAGGAGAAGGTCCCTGTGTTGAGGAGGTGTTTTTCGGGGGCAACTCTTAGACCCATTTGCTGTTCCAGTGCCACTGGGGACTATCCGTTGCTTGCCGATGCTCGAGTCATATATGGTGTGGCTCCTGCCATGGGACATAACCGGGTAGATCAAACGCTTGAACTTTCCAATCTGGGTAGTAATGCTTGAGGTGATTGATGATTGCTGTACATTGATCGTTTTGATTTAATCCGTCAGGAATCTCATCCCGAGTCCCATTTCAGGGTCCCTGCAATAGTTGACGCTCTCGAGAAAATGGAACTCGATTCGAAGGTATTGAAATGTTTTTACTTGTTTGCCTCACCATCTCTTTGCTCAGATTGTTGCTTGCAACATTCCTCCATTCATTATTAGTGTTGGATTGTGCTATACAGTCCCGTGTCAATGAAGTCTTTCAGCTTCAGAGTGTAAAGCCTGCATCTTTGGAAGATATCATGCTTGTTCACACAAAGTCTTATGTCACGGGCCTCCAAAAGGTACTCGAAAAAATATCGCCATTCCGTGGATGTATGCCAGTATTCTTACCATCTTTTGCAGGCCATGGACAAAGCGTCAGAGCAAGGCCTCATTTACATCGAAGGCTCGGGTCCAACATATGCCACTTCTACTGTAAGTAAAAACAATCATGCCAGAATGTCAATATGGTATTTCTAGTTATGGAGCAAAACAACAGAACCAGTGCTGTTAGACTGGAATTTGCTGCAACATCTACTCATTTCGTCGGTGCACATTGTGCAGACGTTTCAGGAGTCACTCGTAGCGGCAGGAGTCGGAATAGCTTTAGTGGATGCAGTGGTGATGTCTCGGTCCAGCACGTTAGTCTCTTTATGTCTATTGATCAACATATCTTTCTCTTTGTTCGGTTGGTGATCTGTTTGGAACATTTGTTCATGTTATAGGTGGATGCTTCCAAGATCTCGAAGAATCCACCAACAGGTTTTGCCTTGATAAGGCCACCAGGCCATCATGCGATCCCGAAAGGGCCAATGGGATTCTGCGTCTTTGGAAACATTGCTATAGCTGCTCGGTATGTGCAACGCGTACACCAACTGAAACGTGTGTTCATCATCGATTTTGATGTTCACCATGGGAATGGCACCAATGATGCCTTCTATGATGATCCGGACATTTTTTTCGTCTCCACCCACCAAGTAAGATCAAGAGTTAGTTTTGGCAGTCCATATACCCGATCCCATCATCGTCGGTGGATGTTGACTAATTCAGATGTAATGTGCAGGATGGGAGTTATCCCGGGACTGGGAAGGCAGACGAGATTGGTGCTGGCGCTGGCGAAGGGGCGACATTAAACCTGCCACTACCAGGAGGCTCAGGGGATTTTGCCATGAGAACCGTGTTCGAGGATGTCATCGCGCCTTGTGCTCAGCGATTCAAACCCGACATCATACTCGTTTCGGCAGGGCAAGATATCTAAGTTCTCTTCTCGAAATCCTGAATCCGCCTTCCGGCTGAAATTTCTTCATCGAATCCCATTGCTGCAGATACGATGCCCACGTACTGGATCCGCTGGCCAATCTGCAGTTCACGACATCAACGTATTACACCCTCGCATCCAGCATCAAACAGCTGGCGCAGCAGCTCTGCGGCGGGAGATGTGTATTCTTCCTCGAGGGGGGATACAACCTCCAATCCCTCTCGCACTCAGTCGCCGACTCCTTCCGCGCATTCCTTGGGGAGCCTAGCGCAGCGTCCCAGTTCGACAACCCGGCAATCTTGTACGAGGAACCGCTGGAGAAGGTGAAGCGTTCAATCCAGCAAATCAAGCATCTGCATTCCTTGTGAATCATCATCCCGACAGACCTTGATCCGCTTGTGGCATAGCTTTACGAAGCACAGAGGTAGGGAAACATTGTCGGCGGTTATAACTAACTCGGAGGAGGGCGTTTGATGTTGTAAGAAGGAACAAAGTTTTATTTCTGTATAGGAGGACATGTCTGCAGATGACGATTGCCACCAATTTGGACATGCCAAAATTATCAAAATATTATCTGATCGAAATCCAAAAACCAAAACACCAATCAATCAAGATTTCACCCAAGAGTGTTTGCTAACCACTTGTAAAGCTCTCCTCCTCTCCAGTCTTTTTTTCTTCCCTCTTTTGTTTTCCTCTTTTTCTACCCAACATCAACAAAAGAAACACAAAAGGAAGAAGAAAAGAAAAAGGAGGAAACAAAAAATTGTTGGTTTCTGTGTTTTGGGTGGCGCTGTAATAAAAGAAGAGGATGTGATTTTGCCCCCAATTTTTATTTTTCTCCTTTGGGCCGGAGGAGTTGTCTGGTGATTTCATCTTTCTAGAGTTGATGGTGGTGTGTGGTTTCCTAGGAGGAGGGAGAGAGATAGCCTAGGAGATGGCTGCGAACAACACGAAGGAGAACGACGACGTGATCGTCTGTTATGCCCCGACGATGATCACGACCAACGGGATATGGCAGGGCGACAACCCCCTCGACTATTCCTTTCCCCTGTTCATCCTGCAGCTGACGTTGGTCGTCGTCGTTACCCGTATCATGGTTTATATCCTCAAGCCATTTCGCCAGCCCCGCGTCATTGCCGAGATCCTGGTACTTTCCTTTTTTTGCATAGAGTTATTTCGTTCGGTTCGGTGTTGGTATGATTCTAAGGGCGAGCGACCGGTGAGGAAACAAACGTGTTTGAATGTATAGGGAGGGTTGATTCTCGGCCCGTCGGTGCTTGGACAATACAAACCGGTCGCCGACCAATTATTCCCCTTGAGGAGCGTCATGGTGCTCGATACGATGGCCAACGTTGGCCTTCTTTACTTCCTGTTCCTGGTCGGGGTCGAGATGGATATAACCGTGATCCGGAGAAACGGGAAGAAGTCCCTGGCGGTCGCCCTCGCTGGGATGATCCTGCCATTCCTCGTGGGTGTCTCTTTCGCCTTCGTATTACATTCCTCGGATAGCATCATGTCCCGGGGCACTTACATCCTCTTCCTAGGGGTTGCTCTATCAGTGACATCGTTCCCTGTTCTTGCTCGGATCCTTGCTGAACTGAAGCTTCTGAACACGGAGATTGGACGGCTCGCGATGTCCTCTGCCCTCATAAACGATATATGTGCCTGGATCCTCCTGGTGCTCGCCATCGCCCTGGCGGAGCGCGAGGGCACCTCGCTCGTGTCGCTCTGGGTCATCCTGTCAACCATCGTGTTCATCCTTGTGTGCGTCTTCCTTGTTCGGCCAGCGATCTCTTTGATGATCCGACGAACACCGGAAGGGGAATCCTTCAGCGACTTCTACATTTGCCTGATCCTCATTGGCGTAATGATCTCTGGCTTCATCTCCGATGCGATCGGGACTCATTCCGTCTTTGGGGCCTTTGTGTTCGGGCTCGTCATACCGAATGGACCACTCGGGGCGACCCTCATCGAGAAGCTCGAGGACTTCATTTCGGGGCTCTTGCTTCCTCTCTACTTTGCCATCAGTGGGCTTCGGACCAACTTAATGCTGATCACAGGAGCACTCAGCTGGATCATCCTGTTAGTCCTGGTCGTTCTTGGCGCATTGGGAAAGATCGCGGGCACTCTTATCATCTGCATGTTCTATCAGATGACGATGAGAGAAGGTATTACGCTGGGTTTGCTCATGAACACCAAGGGCCTCGTCGAGATGATCATCCTAAATGCTGGGAGGGATCAGAAGGTATTGCCATTGCCATAACCCGATGTCATTTGGTTTCCGATGATAATTTCAATGAACAAATGAACAATTTGACGAATCCGGTCATTCGCAGGTTTTGGATGACTCCACCTTTGCGACCTTGGTGATAGTAACTGTGATCGTCACCGGCATTATCTCCCCAGTCGTGACAACCATTTACAGGCCGGCTCGTAGGTTCATACCGTACAAGCTCAGGACGGTTCAGAGGTTGAAGCCAGAAGCGGAGTTCCGAATTCTTGTGTGCGTGCACACCCCTCGGAATGTCCCAACAATGATCAACCTCCTGGAAGCTTCAAATCCGACTAAGAAATCCCCGATCGGAGCTTACGTGCTCCACCTCGTCGAGCTCACGGGGCGTGCCTCGGCGATGCTTGTTGTGCACAACACAAGGAAAGCTGGCCGGCCAGCTCTCAACCGAACCCAGGCTCAGTCCGACCACATCATCAATGCATTCGAGAACTATGAACAGCATGCCAGCTGTGTCACCGTCCAGCCGCTCACTGCAATATCGCCGTACTCAACAATGCACGAGGACATATGTAATCTGGCGGAGGACAAGCGTGCGGCTTTAATAATCATACCATTCCACAAGCAACAGACAGTCGATGGAGGCATGGAAGCAACTAATCCCGCGTATCGCTTGATCAACCAGAACGTGTTGGCTAATGCTCCTTGCTCAGTTGGGATTCTTGTCGACCGAGGCCTGAATGGATTGACCCGGATGTCTGGGAACCAGGCGCCACATCACATAGGGGTCTTCTTCTGCGGTGGGCCTGATGACCGAGAGGCACTGGCCTATGGTTGGAGAATGGCCGATCACCCGGGGGTTAACCTCACCGTTCTTAGGTTCATTGCTGGTTGCGAAGCGGCACAAGCCATAGCCACCACCTCTGCCCATTCCAGCGATGATCGGGTCCTGACGGTCGAGACCGATAAAGACCGGAATAAGCAGCTCGATGAGGAGTACCTTAATGAGTTCCGGACGAGGAACATGAACAACAACTCGGTCTGTTACATGGAGAAGAAGGTCGACAACGGAGAAGAGACGGTATCGGCAATAAGATCAATCGACAGCTCGCACGACCTCTTCATAGTTGGAAGAGGGCAAGGCATGATGTCTCCGCTGACGGCAGGACTCAGCGACTGGAGCGAGTGCCCGGAACTTGGGCCAATCGGGGACCTCCTCGCGTCGTCAGACTTCATGTCAACTGTTTCGGTGCTCGTCATCCAACAATACGTCGGTGGACTACACGGGGACGGAGTAGGAACGCCAGACAGCCCCGGGATGTTGAACGACCATTTTAGTCAGCAAATGAACCGACGGTCACCGCAGCAGAGAGGCTTCAGCCCCCAGCCATAGGGGCCAGCCATAGCTGTGATGAAGATGCTCCAAAGGATACCTAATGATCAGCCAGACAGCGAGCGCCGCCAGTTAGGCCCGTCTATAAGTTCCGACGAGCACCATGCTCATTCTGAATCATTCGAAGCCCCGTAACATTCCGGTAGCGACCGTGTTCATATGCTGCGGCTGCGAAGGCGGCGAGTCCTCGCACGGACTCTTTCTTCCTGGTCGGCGGCATCTTGGTAGCTGTTGTTTGAACTGCTTTGTTAGCGTATCGTGTTGTCATCAGTTAGGTCATTAAATTTTAGGAATTAGGGTTAAAAGATCTCTTGTTTTTTAATCACTTCAAAAAGTGTTTTAACATTTTCTTTAAAAAAAAAAAATTAAAAAATTTTATATTCACTACACTTTTTCAAACTCTCCGAATAATTATTACATGTACCGAGGAAGTTTAAAGGTGGCAAGAAGGTTTTAAGGTTTTGAAACACGAGTGTCTTTCTGACCTTTACTTTTACCTTTACTTTACTTTTACCGTGGCAAGAAGGTTTTAAGGTTTGCTGGATCACCACGGCAATGATGCTGTGAAAGCGGGGATATGCTGCCTGGTGGAGGAAGTAGCAACTTGGTCCTGAGGGGTGAAGGGACACCATGCAAAGCTAGGAGAGAACCCGTCCCTGTTAAAATCAATCGTTTCTCTTCTCCAGCAGCATCACCAAGTTTCCGACGTGGCCATTGCAGCCGCGAAGTCCCTCTGCCTTCTGTAACCTCTCAGGGAGAATCTCGTCTGGGAGGATGCTTTCAGAGGACTTAGCGGTTACATTTTTCCCTCCCCAAGAAATCCAGGCAAGCTAAGCTCATACTTCCATCCGCATTGGCGACTGTAGAGCAGCTTCTCCTCGAGGTCTATTCCTCAAAGCAGGCGATCCTAGACGACCCGCGTGACATCCGTACCCAAATCGAGATGGTTTTCAGGGTATCGGGCCACGAGACAAGCAAGAGCTCTGTGGGGTCACTAACGGTCCTATGCAAGGCCTCACGGGCGGCACGAGAGGAGGCAATAGACTCCGGGGCGGTGATGTAGCAGCTGCTGCATCTAATGCAGAGCCAGTGCCGTGACAGGATCAAGACAAAGGCAAGGATGATGTTGCTGAAATTGCTTGGATCTTGAAGTGTAATTGAAAACCTTTCCTTCCACAATCCCCGAAACAAATGTAAAATCTTAGCATCAGACCTCATCTACCAAAACATTCTTTGGTTCGATTATTATTGGATAAATAAAGATGAGATGAGATCTGTTTGAGATAGAGGGGAAAGAAGAGGGAGTGAATTGAAAGGTTCTTCTTACAAGGTAAAGCAAGGGAATCGATCACGGATTGGACACTTTCTTGACTTTTCTTGTGCTCGTGTGCTAACAATAATAAGAATAATGTAATGAGTTGTTGTAGAATTTGACTGCTTGGGAGTGTGGAGAGGATAATGGAGGGTTAAGGAGGGGAAAAGGGATTTTTGCTCGATTCTTGTGGCTGACCCAGTTTGTGCTTCTACCCCATTTGTCCCTGCAACATCTCAGAAAGGGGATTAATTCTTAGTTGGTATCGATTCCTGCTTCATTCTTTGTTCTGGGTTTTAGTTTTGAGTTTGATTGAGTGTGGAAGTTACGGGACTGTTGGGGGTCTCTTGAGTTTATGGTTGATCTTGGTTGAACTGAACATGCAGTGGATTGTGATTTGTGTTAGTAGAGCTTCGGAGGATGCTTGTTGGGTCCATCTGTTCTTAGGTTAGATGATTTGATTGGAGTCCGGGGACCGCGGATCCCTGATGAGATTGAGAATTGGTGTGATTTGAGAAGTTTCTCGTTCGAATGACGAGTCGGGAACCTTTGTGTTTGCAGTTTTAGAAGGTTATCCCTTGTCGGTCTGTATTATAGGTAGCGTACTCCTATATCATGGGTGAAAACTGCAGACGTGATGACCTCATAGCGGACTGAGAGGCGCAGCCAAGCGCAATTTAGTGTTGCATTTGTTTTATGTCGCAGGATAGTGATTGTCAGCGTCTGCATATACAGGAGTTGTTTATTGAAACTCAATCACAATAACCACGTGGTTCAATGTTTTTTTTATGACATAGAATTATATATCTGGGGAACGGTGATTCTGCTTGAATGGATTGGTTCAATCACATCTTTGAAGAATCGAGCTCTGACGGACGACCTCATAGCAACTGGGAAACTGGGAGTTACTGGAATGCACTACACTCGGCCATGGTATCGCCATTTCTATGATTTTCTCGCTTTTTCTTCTTCTTCTTTAATTTTCTTGGCATTTGGGCTGGCAAAATCATGGGAAGGATACTTTAAGCAGATAAACACTGTAAAAATCAACTGCAGGACGAGTTAACGGATCATGAGAGGGAGGAAGTGGATGTAGCCACCGCTCTTTCCATTTCGGAACAAGATCGGAGAGGGAAAGCCGTGCATGGTAAATTACCATTAACTTAGGACTTCTCCAAGCAGGGACATGGTGAGAATGACTCGATGATCTCTGCAGCTAATGAATATCAATTTGATGAAAGTCGAGAAGCAGACAAGAATGCAGCCCACTTGGAGGAAGATGAAAGGCACGCTAAAGCTGCTCAGTTGGAGGAAGACGAACAATTCGCCATTTCTCTCCAAGAAAGGTTGATCCTGGAATCTCCTCTTCCCAGTCAAAACGACACCAGTATACCTACTCCGATTCCGTCTTCTTTCCTGTCCGGCTCAAGGTACTACGACAGTCAAATCACGACTTCCCGGACCAGTTAAGCAATGAAGCAATGTTCTAGCGAGTCCCTGTAGCTTACTCGTGTGTCTACAGAATCTGTTCCCAGTGCAAGGGTCAGATCGAACCGGGACAATTACTGAATTGCATGGGGAATGTCTGGCATCGAGAATGCTTCCGCTGTAGGGAGTGTGGCTTGCCAATCGCTGATAGGGAGGTACAGCTGTTGACTTATCATTCTTCAATCAAACACGTACGAGAGTTTAGTTCATCCCAGATTATTTTTCATGAATCTGACACCATTTTTTCAGTTTAAAGAGATGGGTAATCACCCGTATCATAATTCATGCTACAAGGAGCTTCATCATCCGAGATGCGATGTCTGCAATAACTTTGTAAGTGATGCACCCGTTTAAGTTGTAACAAAGGTTATATTTTTTAGAATGCCTGTTTACAATGGGGTTCTATCTGCCTTCTCCTTCTTAGCTCCCAAGAATTATGCGGGGACTTGTCGAGTTTCGGCAGCACCCTTTCTGGATGCAAAAGTACTGCCCCCTACACGAGCGAGACGGAACTCCCCGATGCTGTAGCTGTGAAAGAATGGAGGTGAGTTCGAAATAATCCCAACTGAAACAATATCTTTCTTAAGGTTGTGCCTTAAATGATAATTACATTGCACAGGCAAGAGACATGAATTACCTGTCGCTGGACGATGGCCGAAAACTATGCCTCGAGTGCCTTGACTCCGCAGTAATGGATACAGAGGAGTGCCAGCTGCTGTCCCTGGAAATACGAGAATTTTTTGGAGGACTGAACATGAAAGTGGAGCAGCAGTTCCCTCTGCTGTTGGTGGAAAGACAAGCCTTGAATGAAGCCATGGAGGGGGAGAAGACTGTTAGTCTGAGGCTCCCTGCACTACCACTACCCAGGTTACTTACAAAAGAAATATTCCAGTTAACTCCACTTAAGTCATCCATTTTTCCAGGGATATCATCACTTGCCGGAGACTAGAGGGCTCTGTTTGTCGGAAGAGAAAAGCATTGTTGCAGTAAGCACTTCTGGCTTTTTAGTCGAATCTTAATTGAGTATTGAAACAGTTCATACTGAGACTATGATCTCAATGAACTTTGTGAGTCAGATTGTACGGAGGCCGATAATCGGGGGAGGCTTCCAGCTTATGGACATGATCACCGAGCCCCATAGACTAGTCCGTTCTTGTGAAGTTACTGCGATTCTTATCTTGAATGGTCTACCAAGGTGGCATCAATTTATCTTGTGAATTGCCATTTCTGGTTCCATAGGATTTTTCTTGCTGATTGATTACCTTTCGCTAACTAGGCTGCTAACCGGGTCGATTCTCGCTCACGAGATGATGCACGCGTGGCTCCGACTCAACGGTTCTTCACTATTAGCGAAACTCGATTGAAATAATTTATTACTAGCTGATATGATCTAAATCTTGTTGGCCAGGTTATTCTAATCTCCGACAAGAGGTCGAAGAAGGCATTTGCCAAGTCATGGGGCATATGTGGCTGGAATCCGAGATCTATCCATGTTCCTGGGGCAGTTTGCCCACACAGCCGTCGTCATCCTCTTCCATATCGTCAGAGAAGGGAAGGAGATCCAACTTTGAGAGCCTACTCGGCGAGTTCGTCAAGCAACAGATAGAGACAGATCCTTCGCCTGTGTACGGTCAAGGCTTTCGGAGTGGGAACCTAGCAGTACAGAAGTTTGGCCTCAAAAGGACACTTGATCATATCAAATTGACGGGATTCTTCCCCCTCTGATAAACGGCCTTGTTGGGCGAGTTCGTCCATTCATGAACACAAATATGGACGATTCTCCAGATTTTTTGAGGCGGATATGGACTGTTTTCCTAGGCGGATATGGACTGTTTTCCTTTTGTTGCCGCCCGATATCCGGAGCCCTTATAGGACACCTGACGATAGTGGGTGGGTCTTCTAATATGTGTGGCTATGTACGGTACGTATCGAACCCGATACCTCCTTAAGTGGATGTAGACTATTGCGAAACTGCATTTATATGTCATTGGACAAACATGAAGACGTAAGCAAGATTTTTTTACAACATATCAAAACTTGAATAGAGTTAAGATGATTCCTCGAGTAATGTTACAGGATTCAATATTTCCTCACACGTAAACTTTCTGGAAGGCCATATGTTTCTACTAATACTACAACTTCCTAAGAAAAATCGTCCTATCCACAGACCCGAAGGTTAAAACAGGTTTGGAGTTCAGTGGTACCATCTCACGCCAATAACAGTGGCAGAGCATGTTAAAAATCAGTCCAGTTAGCTCCAGTCAACTTTCGTGTTGAACACAACGATGCCTCGTCCTCAAACATAGGGGTAGTAAAGTAGATGAACTACATGGGGAACACTACGATCTCTCCTTGATTTTGGCTCTGGCGAAGAAAACTCCAGCCAAAAGACCTACAGGAAATGCGAGCAGTCAGCGCTGAAGGTTGAAACATCGCATAGGGCAGCATTGTGGGGAAATCAAGTTCTCATGATTTAGTAAGGTATTTATGGTCATTGAGGCCTTGAAGGTTACTGAAGAAGAGCGGAAAATCTGACCGAAGAGTATGCTGGCAGAGTTCTCCAAGCTTGTAGGGACATGGAACAGGAATATGCCGGCAATAGATAAGGGGATCTTGTTCAAGGAACCTACCAGACTGAGAATGCCACAAGGATCAGAAAACAATCAATGGTCATCCTTCCAAGGAAATGATCACCAAAGAAACTATGATTTATGAACAAAGATCTCATTATTAAACACACAATCAATGAAAGACGAATAACTAACCTGTATGTGGTGGCCCCAGTCCGATGAAGAAACCACAAAGAAGTAAAGCTTATAGCCAGACCGAGAAACCCACTAAACGTCGTAACCAGCCAAATTGATGGTAACCTTAAAAAATGTCTGTCAATTGCATAAATATTTAAGAAGTTAGCAGCAAGAACAAGACATGACAATGCGGATAATGACCATGTCATGATAGTGAGCTAAAGACATTCTTTTTGTATGATGATCAGAAGATGAAGAAACTGAAAATATACAAGGAGAAGGCTCACGTTGCCATTAGATAATCAACCTCCTGGAAAATGAAGCTGAGAGCAACACCAAGAGGCATTGATAAAGAATTGTTGAGCAAGACCACGGAAAACTCGTTCAAGTTTCCAGACTTTGTTTCTTGCTTCGCCGTATCCATTACTCGTCGGAGAGTGAGCTGCATTTAGAAGGTCAAAAGGAAATTATTCAGACTTTAAAGTTTCAAAGAGGAAGTTACTGTTCTTTCACTGAGAAAATTTGAACTCGTTTCCATCCCCAAGATAGCAAAATGAAAAAGGATAATCGAAGGCGAAGAACCAATCTCAAAGAAAGTATGATTGCATTTTCTTTATTATCTTCTATTGAGAGACACCGCATCAGGTAGCAACGACCTCTATTTCATTTGACAATGATTCATGAGTAACACACTTCCCCATGTATAACAAATTTCGCATAACAAACTAAAGTCCCCCTGAGATGATCTTGTGTTGAATTGTACTCACCGAGTATGATGCAGTTAAGAAACAGTTAGCCAATTGCCATGCATAGCCAATGGCATCGAATGACAAATCAGTAATCCCTATGGAGATCGCTGAAATCACCTGCCCAAAGCAACCACAAACAGTCGATCAATAAAATATTGTCCAGTTAGCTGTTGTATACAACAAGAAGTACAACTCCACATGAAGCTCTTGTCGATTTATTTGCAAGCAATGATGGGACATAAAATCACTTCTGTTGCATGACCTTGACTTTCTCTTTTTTACAGGTGGTAGCCGTCTGCCAATTCAACAATAACACCGGAAAATATGTGAACCCTATCGTAATTAATAAATATGAAGGCAAGTTGATACCATCAGAAACAGAGCAACCCAAACTCTGCTGTCATGATGCTTGCCGAATAAGTACATCTCACCAACCGCGGTAAAGACATTTGTAACATTCTTGAGAAGTGTGACCATGGCAACATTTATGTGCTTTAAACTGCAGCAGCGAGATTTCAAGAAAATATTAATAGAGAAGTCCAATCAAGAGACTAATCAGCCAGCCAAAGTATCTAAATAAAGACCAAGTGGCAATGAGATGTTAAGTTTTGAAGCCCGGAAGAAAGCCCAGTACAGAAGAAAGAAAGTTCTATGATTTAAGGCACTTAATGTGGATAACCACATCAGTGATAAACTACGAAACAGAGAGATAATTTTGGGTCACTATGGTACATAGAAATCTTTCTTTCAGAGAGAATGGAATATGACATGACATGCCTCTCGTGCTATGCACTACAAAACACAGCAGCAAAATAGTGTCACGACGAGGTTGACTGAACACGACAAACTTTGCTAATTTGCAATTGGCTGGCAGCTTAGCACCTTTAACCGAAATTTCGAAAGAAGAATATAAATAATACCTAAACATGCTGGTAATAAGCATCCCGCAAATATAACATTCACAGGCAGCCAGACCTTCATCAATTTCCATGTCAGTGGTTCCGTTGATATTACTTCCAGTACACTCAGCGAAGACACTACAATGACTGAGATGAGATTCTAAACCAAAAAGAAAGCTGCTTCAGACCACAGGATGACACCATAGATATGAGAACAAAGTGAACAAACACAGGAATAACCTGGTACCACATCAATGAGATCGGCGCGTTGAAATTATAGCTCGAGAGCACATATTTGTTGGCCAAGATCATACTACATGAGGACAGGCAATATGCAAGTCCAGATAACAAGGCCTGATTATGTAATTTGAAGGGCTTCCCGCTTCTGATTGTCCTCTCTCTGTCCTTTTCCAATTTACCACCTTCCATGTCATTTTCCCCATTTTCCAGGGACTTCATGAGTTAAAACTGCCTAAACCAAGCAAGATAAACTTGTAAAATTTCAAGCATAAAAAGATAAGTTATCATCTAAGGGCGGTTCCGTTCTCCGCAGAGCAACAATAAACTACCTTCTCTTGGATGTTATTCTATAATCGATTCATGAACCCATCGATTTTAAGCCACACTACAGACCAAAAAAAGTGCTGAAAGTCACTCCAGAAGTAAAATACCTGTTACCAGAAACTTCCTCCTTGACAACAGCTCCTACTTTAAGATACAGGTCCATAAGAACAACAAGTCCAACGGCTCTCTCTATAAGCTCCGTATACTTTTATCCTCCTAATAATAATCCTCTTGACAACGGTAAGTGCTTATCATACACCAGAGCCAGTCAACCTAATAACCTATACAGCTTTAGATAAATTCCGAACAAGAGCAACAATAAAACAATAAAGCAATCTCCGTGTTAGAACACACAACGAAATCGCATAACTTGGCATCACTAGAAACTCCCATTTCGAAGTAATGCTCGACACCTTCAGAATACTCCCCTAGAACGAATCAAAACCCACATCTATCCAAATTTAGGAGGTGATAGTTTGAAGTATAGGAAGATTGTTATCCTCCTAGCCCGTGGCCTAACAACTTCAGGCCCCAATCAATCAATTCAAACGCCAATCAAGCAATGGTTCTCCTAGCATCATATGCTAAACAAGCAAACAAGTCAACCATGAAAGAATCGAGGATGACAGATGGGAAAACACAGCCAACTGAAGTCGCCAAGGAAGTTCAACCCTTATCAAGTTCCCACCTTTCAGTCAAATCACAACCCTTCCAGCAAACCCGGAGGTGATCGAAGGGACAAAAAGCCGAACACCGAACTGGGTCCGAACAAATTCGCTTCCTTTCGATGAAACACCCGCATGAATTGGGACAAGCAACGACCTTTCCGTTGTGGGTAGTCCTCCTGCTTTCCGGTCGTTGTTGTTCTTGATCGGTTCCCAAAAAATACCTAAGAAAAGACTTGTATCAATTTAACCTTAATTTATAAAATAATTCACGAAATAACCTCGTCAATTTCGAAATTCCGCAAATAATCTCGTGAAATCGGCCTTAAAAAGGCCGACCTCAAATTCTTAAAGAAGTCGGCCTTTCATAAAAATAAAAATAAAAATAAAAAATTTTAGGGAAGTCGGCCTTTAAGGCCGACTTCCATCAAATAAAAAAAAAAACAAATCCCCCAAATCCCCCACAATTCCCCGTTTTCTTGTTTTTTTTTTCATATTAAGTGGAAGTCGGCCTTTGAAAGGCCGACTTTCATCCAAAATTTTTTTTTTTATATTATTCCAATTTTTTAAGGAATTGAAGTCGGCCTTTCAAAGGCCGATTTTACAAGGTTATTTTACGAATTTCCAAACTGACAAGGTCATTTCGCGAATTATTTTGAAAAACAAGATTAAATTGGAACAAAGCTCGAAAAGTCTTCGGACAACATTGGTTGGCATCGCTTGCTTTCGATTTAAACAGTTCGACCGAATATCTTTGTCCTTATGAATTAGTTGGTTAATTAATCAAAACTAATGTAATGATTCCAATCTGGAATCTGGTCCACACGATTCCTATAAATACACAACTTCGAAAAGAGCCACACGATCAACCTTAGAATCATCTGTACAGGACAACAGTAAAGACAATCTAGGAGGGGTAAAAAAAAGCAGTATATAAACAGAGATTTCTTGTATCTTTGATCGCTATAGGTAAAGAAGAAAAGGAAGAGCAAAATTCGAACAAGATCATCTGACTACCCCTTTCATCTTTAAAAGCAAATCAACAAATTTTGTTACAGCAGAGAGAAAAATGGAAGAAAGCTGTCACAGTGGTAGTTCTTTCCTTTATCTGCAGACGAAGTTTACTGGTCGGGCGGCACAACCACGCCCGATGCAGAACTCGCTAAGTGCCTGTCCTTCCATTTACAGACGTCGATAGAAGGGACCCTCTTGAATTCAGTGTCCCAGCGGATGGGATTGTATAGTTATTTACATATTCAAATGAGTGCTGCTCTTAGGTGACCCGCTGGTAGTAGCGTTTGAAAAATTCAAGGTGTCGATCCAGGGTTCCAATGCAAACTTAGTGCTTGATGTCATGGGATATACGGTGTAGTTGCTTGCCACATAAGAGATCGGTGCAAAAGCCGGGTGAGGTGGGGAAGGGTAGCAACTCCTATTCGTTGTGACTCCAAACTGCCGCATTGGACTCGAACATGGAGAGACGGGCAGCGATGTGATTGTTCTCAGGTCCTCTCTGAACATATGTAACACGGTCCCGGGTAAAATACAGCAACAAAAAGTTCCACAAGAAACAGGAAAGTTGGTGGGAGAACAACTGAAAATATAACAATAAAGAAACTACCTCGGACTCCGGAAAGATCTAGTGGGAGAAGCTATTACCACCGGCCTTCGCATGTAATCCAAGTCAGGGGTCATACTTCCCCTGCTGGGAATAAGATCCAAAGCAGGCTGTTTCAAAAGAGTAATGGATTAGATCATCCAAAAGAGAGAAGTGGCTCCAACAACACAACAGTAAATAAAGAAACACGGGCAGATCGGAGAAGCAGCAGCCACGGATGTTCAAGTCCTAACATCAAAATCCACCGGGAAAGGAGTAACGAAAAACTTCCGCGATAAACAGCATTCCAAACACAAGTATTTCACAAGAACCATCCCCAACAAACATGTAATACCTAAAATGGTTAAATAAAAATATCTCCGAAGGACAAACAACCATCAATATGACAGCTTACAGGTGTGCGACTGCCTTCCATCATAGAAGGAGATGCATCCCGTGTTATGCCAATATTGGGTGCCTTCGATGTTGATTGGTCCCTAATGAAGGGATGGTCCAAGAGTTGTTGGGCCGTTGGGCGTGCAGAAGGATCCCGTTGTAAACATAGTCGAATGAAACTTTTAGCTTCACTGGAGAGCTGATCAGGAATTTCAGGCATATCTTTACTGTTTCCAATCTTGAAAATGGCTGCGACCTGTTCAAGGAATACCGAATCATGGTTAAGACATAAGTAAATGAAATAGTCAAGGAAAATAACATTTGAATCCGCAGACTCTAGGAAAGCTGCACCGTACCCCTTCGTACTGACTCCAAGGTGGTTTGGATGTTGCCATTTCAAGTATTGTGCAACCAAGACTCCAAACATCAACGGCTAGGTTGTAGCCATTAGTATTCATCACAACCTGAATGGAATTTGTAACAGTTGAGTAGGTCAGGGGGAATGAAAAAATTTTGTGTGGCTGATGGTGCTCCGGAGATATGCCACAATAAACTAAAAACCATAATGGTGACCTAAGAGAGAGATGGGAAGCAATTCTTTTTCTTTTTCTTTCTTTATTGGGGAGAGGTGTAAGATGGGAAGACATACCTCAGGAGCCATCCAGTAAGGACTCCCCTTGAAAGAAAGCATCGATGACGAAGAAGTTATCTGATCATATTATGGAGAGAGAATGATAGTCAGAGATACAATTTTAATCAAAAAAGGGTGTGTACTTTCACAAACATATATGGCCGGGATATTAAAAAGGTGGGGCAAAGAAGCCCGCGAGTTCAGAAGATTAACCCTTAGAGTGAAACCATGATAGAATAGAATGCGGTGGCCCTAGAAAGGGTTTCTCTGCTAGGATTAATTGACAAAAATATGCGAAAATACATAAACAATCTTAACACTGGTCTTGCAATTTGGTTACAAGTAACTTTCCAAACACCATAAACTGCCCTGAGGGAATTGTTCCTTAAGCTCGTTAGAGAGCAGAAAGATGGTAAGTGATAGGGGATCATACATGTTTCGCCATGCCAAAGTCTGCCAACTTGATTTCACCAGTTGGGTCAACTAGAATGTTTGCACCCTTTATATCCCTGCCAGGACAGACAATCAGAAGATTGTCACGTCAAACATCAACTTTGTGAACTTCAACTATGAGAAGTGGTGAGAATGCACTTGAATCTTACACGAGGAAATGAATAGCCAGGATGATTCGGGGCAAAGAGAAGGAAAGTTGTGTACCTGTGGACCACATTTCTTGCGTGCAAATAGGCAAGACCGGAAGTAATTTGCCGAGCGTAATTCCGGATAACAGGCTCGCTAAAAGGGCCATATTCCTGAAGCAACTTATGAATTGACCCACCCGACACATATTCAAGATATACCGAGAGTGTCTCTTCTGACTGTGAACAACGACATGTGCGTAGCGTTAAACACAAAATCATAGCTCGAATAATATTTAACCAAACAAAAGTGTTAGGATATAAGTGTCTTACCAGTTCACTGCCATGGTATCGGACAATGTTGGGATGACAAAGTTGACTGAGCAAGTTTATCTCCTGAAGGAGGAAGAGAAGATCACTCAGCACTTTGGCAAAACAGCCACCAAATAATAAATTTAGTATGCTTAAAATCATGACCTACCTGGTTTAATTGCTTCAAACATTCTCTAAACGACTGGTCATCAGGAGCAACCCTCACTTCCTTTATCGCACACATTCTCCCGCCTTCACTGTTAGATTAGAAAAGAAAATGTCAGGCCATTCCCAATAAAAGTTTGATAGGGCGGCCTATAACTGCAGATCCTTAACAGACCACCTTCGTTGTGAGGAAGCTGTGCAATATGATACCAGGCATCAAATATCATCATAAATGGCAACATAATGTTCTGTAAAAATGAAGTTATCGAGTACCTATTGAATCCAAGATATACATGTCCGAAAGTGCCCCTTCCCAGAAGTCTTCCCTTCTTCCACTTTGATAAGGAAGTAGTTAGGCTGTCAGCCATCCCAGATGATGCCCTACTTGACAATGCAGAAGGGCTGGGTGGCGAGCCCGGCGGCAATGGCAGTGGCAATGGATTGCACTGGCTCTTGCCCTCCTCCTGCCTCCTGGATGGGGAATCCATGTTCAAAGTAGCCAACCGCGGATGAAGAGGAGAGGTAGGGCTTGTGGGCCCTCTTGAGCTCGGACCAGGGCTCCTCGACCTCATGCCACGCCTCGCATCATTAGGCCCTCTGTCATCAACGTACAAACAAGAGTTGAGTCAGCTATTGGATATTCACAAAGGACTTCGAAGAGAAAATGCCTACATCCCAAGATCGAAGAACCATGTGCCCGGATAAGCTATCACGGAGGGAAACTTAATTAATCCCAAGTGGTGATAAATCCGCTCAGACATCTTCCAATCGATACTTATCTCACCCACCACAAGGACACTCAATACAGACTATCCCTTCAATCGAAAACAACGAGACCGCATAACCCTATCCTGACCAAATACCATATCCTCAAAGACCAATCAATAAGCTCGGAGAGCGATCAATAGGAACACACACGGAGAAAACCCTCGCACCTTTGAACCCCGATTCGAGGATGTCCGCTATTAGAACCCGTCTGCTGATCGTCCAAAGATCCGGACGAGCTCACGCTCGAGACCGAAGCCGACCCGTTCTCCCCAACGGCAGAAGCCGCCAAAACCCCCGTCGGCAGCGGCAAGGGAATCCCTTTCCTCTCACCTACTCCACCCCCTCCGCTGACGCCTCCATCGTAATCAAACCCCCTGGAGGACCTACCGACTCCAACGGCCGGTCCAAAATCCCTGCTGTTCCGCGGGGAGTTCCTCGGCAAGACCTCGTCAAAGCTCCTGGGCTTATTGTTCCCCTCAACCTTAAACCCAGAAGATTTACCAAAGCCGGGGTGATGGACGGGAATCGAACCAACCTGCAGCTGCAGCTGGTCCTCATCACGAGCCTTGCCGGACTTCTTCGGCCACCAAGCTGGCATCTTTAGAACCTAACAGGACCCGACCCGAAAAAAGGAAATCCCCGACTGGGTATTTGGAATCGGAAATCTTCCTTCGGTGGGTGATCGAAAAGGTGCGATCTTGGTGAAAGGACAGGGAACGAGGTATTTGCCCGAGACTAAAGCCGAAGCTGGTTTGTTGGTGGAGTTTTTATGAAATCGAAGAAGCTGCCCGGAAGAAGAAGAAGAAGAAGAAGAGAGAGAATGGCAGAGTCCCTAGGTAGGAAGGAAGAGATATTTGATGGGCTACTTCTACTACTACTCTCTACAACAACTACAACTTTTTTCTTTTATTAATTAAATATTATTATTATTAATATAAAAGAAGGAGTATGAAAAAGATGGTCACTTTTTAACTTATTTATTTTTAATATTGGTAGAAAGGGGAGGGGATTGGGTTTTGTGGGGTTGTTTAGAAAGGAAAGGAAAATTGGGTTTATATGGGTGGGGGGATGAGAGAGTGAGGGACAGCTCAGACTGGGGTGAGCCAAGTTGACGCTTTCCTTTTTCTTTTCTTTTTTCCTTCTTCTTCTTCTTGGAGGTGACGGCAGGGGGATTAAGTAAATAAATCTAATGGCAATTATACTTTTAAAAAATTAAATAAGAATTTATCAATAAAAATGAAATTATTTAGATGAGTGGGAATTTGGATTGGGGGGTGTTGGTGGGTGGTGACGTGGCGGTGTCTTTACATTTGGGAATTGGGATGGATTTTGTGTGGGGGGGGGGGGAGGGGGAAGTCGGTGGTGGCTGTCGTTGTTATATTAATTCTTATTTATCTCCTAATAAACCCATGGATAAACAACGGCCGCAGTTAATGAGTTGTAAGGAAGGGGAAAGCAGATGGTGGGGAAGAAGGAAGGAGGGGGGGAGGATTGGTATTTGGCACGTGGATTTAACAGAACTCCAGGAAAAAAGGAAGATGATGATGGTAAAGAAGTTAGGCAATGACTGAAATTCCTCGCTACGTGACGAGGCCGTCCGCGAGTAACCCAGATGAGCCAATGAATTTGATAGAGAGTCGTGATAATTCTTGCTAAAATATTTCATCTTTTATAACATCCTTTTTCTTAGATTCTACTGTCCTAAAATAAGCCGACCGATTCTTCATTTGATCTTCGTTGTCTTTAATAATTCGGCTGTCAAAAATTTCTAAGTAACGTGATCCTGTTTCGATAAGGGACGGCAAACTCGGCTTTTATAACGCCCTAAAATATTTTTCCGACAAACCTTAATTTGGAACAAAGCTAGTCGTAGCAGTAGAAAGAGCACTCGAACAAAGTGGTAGTTAATCTCTATATGTTTTTTTTTTTTTTTTGCGAGCATGAAATACGGGATTTATGCAGAAATATTGTCGCACCAAAGTACGGGTTGACGAATCCCAAGGTAAAGGATTTGTGAGGCTTTAATATCCGGACTCTCTGCTAGACCTGGCTATTACGTATCTCTTTGGGCTAAGATAAACACGTGTTGGGTGGAATTATCAAAACGACAATAACCTTGATAAAAGGATAAAAAGGATTATCCAAGAAACACCACACATGACTGACTGGGAGCGTGGTTCTAATCTATTATGGGTTGTGTAAGGACGGAGATAAAGGACGATACAGATATCCGAAAACCCTTGAGTTGGAGTAAATAGGACATCCAAGTGAGGACGACGAGTAAGAGAGAATTGCAGTTAGCCTTGATGGCAGCGGGAGGGGATGAGCGATTCGGAGCTTTTTGTTTGATGGCTCCGATACCATAAACGAGCTAGCCAGTGGCTGAAAATCCTCGCTTAATAATTTACCTGACTAAACTACAGCTAGTTATATACAAGAAGGTTAAGATTTTGATGTCCTTTTGTTTTTTTTTTTTTAAATTTTCGTACTTGTCATTTATACGTTTTATATGTACAACAAATGAAGGGAAAAGAATGAAACGCTGACGTGTATGTCGTATATATAGATAAAGGAAGCAGCAGCATCTAATTAATCATGGCGGCAGGGGAATCGAAGCCCCTTTAACGTATAATCTAATCTAATCCTAAATCAAATCATAAAAAAGGGAACCACGCGTATACGTATTCTCTCTCCATTTTCCTTTTTCAAATTTAATTCATTTGTTTGTTGGGACGTTAATCCCTCACCTGCCCACCTACTTTGGATTTGGATTTAGATATAATCCCTGATTAAATTAATTACATCCATGGGCCCCACCCCATCTCTACAAAATTAAATTATTAATCTGTTCCTTTCCCATTACGTGTATTTTTAATCTCCCCATACGTCACGTAATTTAATCCCCTGCCCCAACTCCTCCAAGTAATATTTTTTTTTTACTTACCCTACGAGGGTTAACACGTCACTCCCAAATAATAATTATTGTTTGTTGTACCTGTACGCTAATTGTCGATCTATTACTGTAAAATATGTAGAGTGAACGAGAGTGAGTGCGTACGTTTTTTTTACTATTTTAGGTGAAATGGTAGGGTCAGGGTGGCGATGGATGGGTCCGACTAAATTAGGAATTGGTGATCGACAATGTTCTAAACACTATCGATGATCCCGTCAAACCGCGTGCATCGTCGATATTTATTTGGTATCGGCATAAAGACAAAAGGTAAGACCAACACGAGTTAGCCAAAATGATAAAAAGTTTGGATTAATTTAAGAAGATATCGGGTTCCGTGCATCCGTCTGATCGATGGGAATCGACCCAATCTGGGGTTGTCAGGAGGTAAAAATGTCAACCTTTGGAATATGTCAATGCATGTCGTGACGAATGATGGCAAAAATTAATAAAAAAAAACCAGCTGATTCCCACTAATAATTTCTTTTTTAAAAAATTAGTTTGGATTAATTAGAATTATCTTATTAATTAATTGATGATGAGCCACTAGGTTTGGAATTTTTTTCAGGTCTGGTTTGGGGGAAGATTCCATGGCCCCATCCGCTCCCACATTATCATCTCATTTCAATTTCATATTATTTTCGTTATTGTTAAAGGACGTAAATCCGGTGGTCCGACTATTCTATTTCCTTACACGACCTTAGTTAAGATGGTTTAATACGAGAACCTATTAAAAGAAATTATCGAAGATCGATGTAAGTTTTTTACGTCTCGTCCTGTCGTGTGCCTGTGCTCCTGTTCATGTTCATACATCGTAAATGTGCTTAAACCGAATTTGAATTAATTTTTAGGATGGGGGAATGAAGAAAATTAGAAATTCAAGGACCTTTTGACGGAAAAAGATAAATATGAAATGAACAATGATTCAGAAAGCTTAAATCCTGAAGTACACGAGATGTTGATCCACTAAACCCATGTCTTCACCGAGAGTCCTCTGAAGGGGGAATTCTTGGAGTAGCCCCGCCACTCGCCGGGCCTGTTCAAAATACGAATCGTACTCGTCTCTCGGGGTCTCGGCTATGTTATCGTTATGCGGCATGCTTATGTTGTCCGGGCCGACAGGCCCCGTCCGAGGTGATGTTCGGGTGCTTCCTTTCTTTTCCATGGAAAGTAACTCCGCGAGCGCCTTCCTCCTGATTGTCCACCCGCCCGTTCGGATATCAAATACATACAACGGAAGGAATATCTGTCCGTAATCCGTGACAAACTCTAGCGCCTCGAGGACAAAGTGGAATTCCTCTTCAGACATGTAGTATGCGAAGCTGATCCTGGACCACCCCGGTTTCACCCCTTGGTAACCCTGTGCGATGGTCGACTGGGTTAAGTTCCCATTCTCCTGGAATTCATCGTACGAAACATGAGGTTGTCGGTGTTTTAAATGTTTTACCTTGACAACAGTGGATCGTATTAAGAGCGACTGTGTCTTGTCGATACCTAGCAGGGCATTCCCATAGGGGGCGGCACAAGCGCAACCGGCTCTTGCCTGTATGCCAAACAGGTCGTTGAGGAGACTTGCAACGAACCTGCAGTGAAGAGGTTTGTCCCTGACTCTGCTCGTTGTTGAATCGGTAGTCGAGTAGATCACGAAAGATAGTATCGCCAGTCGACTGTCTACTATGTTTCCTAAGATCTCGATGTTACTATTTTTTAGTAGCCTCTTTATGGCTTCCTCGATGTACTGGTGCTCGGTTTTCTCGATCACCTCAAGCCCCACGTAGTCTTTCACCCAAAAGGCCAGCGCAAGCCTTGTTATCTGGATTATCGGCGGGGTTCCTCCGTTCTCCCTCCCTTCGATTTCTTCTAAGTAAAGGGTGTCCTGGACAAAGGGCGGTTATTTAGCCACAGGTCGAAAAGTTTTCGCTGGAACATCTCCTTTCGCCGTCGAGGTGTTTCTAATCTGCTCTTACCTTCTCGTTGAAGCCATTCACATAGGTCACGGTTCCGCCGCCGCATGTTGATGGCGGAGACGAT
Source organism: Melastoma dodecandrum (assembly GCA_029817715.1). NCBI lineage: Eukaryota > Viridiplantae > Streptophyta > Magnoliopsida > Myrtales > Melastomataceae > Melastoma > Melastoma dodecandrum. Next base: position 4,106,813 of record JARUPY010000533.1, on the reverse strand, counting down.
CCAAGACAGTAGAGGGTCTTGCTTGCAAGCAGTATTCCAGGAGATCCAGGTCCACCGAGGAACTTGTGCGGACTTAAAAATATAGCATCGTAGCCATCGATTTCCCCCGATTTCATGTCGATTTTTGCATAAGGTCCGCTGAATTCACAGCCAGAAGCAAATTACAGTTCATCATTGAAACTAGGCGGATATCCGCGTTCTGGATGACATCGCATCTGGCTTCAGTCTTGCAGAGTCTTACTTACCTTGCGGCAAAGTCAAAGCACGCGAATCCTTCGAATTCATGAAGAAGCTTTGCCAGCGCCCTCGTGTCAGTAATTTTCCCCGTGACGTTACTGCAAGCTGAGAAAGACCCCAGGATCGGCCTGTTTGCGTTCCTGTAATGCCGAAGCTTCCGTCTAAGTTCCTCCATGTCGATCGACCCTTTACAGTCCTGGCCAATCTCGATTACTTCCGCCAAACTCTGCCTCCAAGAGAGAAGATTTGAGTGGTGCTCGTAAGGCCCAACGAAAACAACCCATCTTTCTTCTCTGGGAAGAATTTCGACGATCTTATCTCGCAGAGTTGACGGTACAGCGACGCCCATGACCTCCTGCAGCCTCTTGACTGCTCCTGTGCACCCCGTCCCGCAGAACAGGAGGACATCGTTCGGCCCTCCCCCAAGACATCTCTTGACGTAGCCTCTAGCCTCGTCAACCATTTTACTCATCCTTTGGCCAACGTAGCTGTCGGTGGTGTGCGTGTTACCTGCACGAAAAATCCCATCAACATCGAACCGCACATCACAGGACCCGTCCCTTTTGACTTACCATAGAAAGGGAGGACGTTGTCGGCGACAAAGTCCTCCACATAGTGGAGGCATCTCCCGGAGGCGGTGTGGTCGGCATAAGTGAGTCTCCTCCTCCCGAAAGGAGAGTCAAACATCGCGTCCCTGCCGATGATCTGAGATCGCAGCCAGGTGAGCCTGCATTCCCCGGAGGGTTTTCCGGTGGGAACCCCTATCATTTGCCCAGATTGCTAGTAGGGGGAACGAATCGAATGCAAGTCACCGTTATACGTCGATGATTGCTGTTAACTAATTAAGCTTTCCAGACTTTGTACAATATGAAACTTGATAATAAAATATTTGGAAAATTAGTCTCCTTTCATCTTGGTCCAATGTCAACTCCCATATATCATCTGTGCATTTATATATTTACCATCCTCTTCTGAATCACGAGAAAACGTTGACCATCTAAGGTTGAGGCAAAATGCCATTTTTATGGGTATGGTAGGAAAATCGATTTTCTCCATGTTTTGGGAGGGCGTTGACAAACCTGCTGCTGTTTATGTTTAGCAGTTGAATCACATTACAAATATATACGGCGGCCAGGAATAGAAATTTTCCCAAGTTGATCAAACTGTCGACCATCAATCCAACCTGCACCAAATAATAGAAAATGTTTTCGGAAGTCAAGTATGATCGAGAAGATTATCTCTGAGGACATCGTTCTCTTTCCCTCCCTTTTTCATTTTAGAAAAAGAAAACGTGCTTGTGGCCCCCAGTTGACGCTACTAATACTAGTCGCTCGTGAGGACTCCAGTCATCGACCACTCCGAGGAGGGGGCCCGGGACCGTTCATCGTCCGGGGGATGCTACGTTAGCGAGCGGCCCAACTGTCGAGCTGGATTCGCTCGAATCCGTCCTCGAACTGGGCCAGCTCCATTTTGCAGGAGGTCGTCGTCGTCGTTCGACGTTGTAATCTTCGTGGAGGCCGAACCCACCCCACCCCGGGTTGTCCATCTCTTGGGCGTCTTATATTCACGATCAACTACTCGGCTGCCATAAATTACAGAATAGTCCCTGCTGTTCTGTTTTATTTACAATAGAAGGACGCAAAGTTTCCCGCCAAAAACCAAAAACCCGCGCCATCCCAAAGAAGACTGGACTGTCCGATTACTTTGTCCGCCCTCGTCGTCGTCTTCTTGTTCTTGTTCCTGTTCTTCTTCCCGTTCGTTGAGAGGGGGAGAAGGCGGGAGGTTGATATGAAGGGAGGGACGGTTCAGATCAACTGGCACGACATGAAGCCAGTACTCTCCCTCGACTTCCACCCAAATTCATCCCTCCTCGCCTCCTCCGGTTCCGACTTCGACATCAAGGTATCCCCCCCCCGGTGATTAGGGTTTTCTTGATTGGGGACAATTTTCAGTTTTTTTTTTCTCGATTCAATTTGGCCGAATTGTGGGCTGATTGGGTCTTTCCGTTGAGTGCTTCTGCTTGTTAGGGTTTTTGCTCGACTCGATTTCCGCCGACAGTGTGTGGCTGATTTAAACTGCTAAATGGAAATGCGCTTTTCTGCTTTTTCTCGTGGCCCACTTACTATACGTTTGCTTTACGGTCTTATCCTCTCTCTATTCTCGGGGTACATAGCTTTGGCGGATAGCTTGTGACGAGGAGAAGAACGTCCCCTTGGCATCCTACCAAAGCAGTCTCTCGTACCACAGTTCAGCCGTTAATGTTGTGCGGTTCTCTCCGTCAGGTAAAACTAACTGCTGCTTCCTGCATTGTAATTGCCGCTTTGGGCGACGGCCATCCAATTCAGTCTGTGAGCTAGAAAAGCTTCGGGTGAAAGTTCTCCAGTTCTTGCCGAGCAGGCAGGCCACCTAATTAATTATTTGGGGGTGTGTGTGTGGGGGGGGGGGGTTTCAGGCTTTCAGTTGGTGGCTCCTATCTTGTTTTTTTTACCCGTCTTATCATTTTCTCATTACTGTGATTTCTTTAGAGCATCTAGAATTAATGCCGTTTCCAACAATGCAGGATTAAAAATATAGCATCGTAGCCATCGATTTCCCCCGATTTCATGTCGATTTTTGCATAAGGTCCGCTGAATTCACAGCCAGAAGCAAATTACAGTTCATCATTGAAACTAGGCGGATATCCGCGTTCTGGATGACATCGCATCTGGCTTCAGTCTTGCAGAGTCTTACTTACCTTGCGGCAAAGTCAAAGCACGCGAATCCTTCGAATTCATGAAGAAGCTTTGCCAGCGCCCTCGTGTCAGTAATTTTCCCCGTGACGTTACTGCAAGCTGAGAAAGACCCCAGGATCGGCCTGTTTGCGTTCCTGTAATGCCGAAGCTTCCGTCTAAGTTCCTCCATGTCGATCGACCCTTTACAGTCCTGGCCAATCTCGATTACTTCCGCCAAACTCTGCCTCCAAGAGAGAAGATTTGAGTGGTGCTCGTAAGGCCCAACGAAAACAACCCATCTTTCTTCTCTGGGAAGAATTTCGACGATCTTATCTCGCAGAGTTGACGGTACAGCGACGCCCATGACCTCCTGCAGCCTCTTGACTGCTCCTGTGCACCCCGTCCCGCAGAACAGGAGGACATCGTTCGGCCCTCCCCCAAGACATCTCTTGACGTAGCCTCTAGCCTCGTCAACCATTTTACTCATCCTTTGGCCAACGTAGCTGTCGGTGGTGTGCGTGTTACCTGCACGAAAAATCCCATCAACATCGAACCGCACATCACAGGACCCGTCCCTTTTGACTTACCATAGAAAGGGAGGACGTTGTCGGCGACAAAGTCCTCCACATAGTGGAGGCATCTCCCGGAGGCGGTGTGGTCGGCATAAGTGAGTCTCCTCCTCCCGAAAGGAGAGTCAAACATCGCGTCCCTGCCGATGATCTGAGATCGCAGCCAGGTGAGCCTGCATTCCCCGGAGGGTTTTCCGGTGGGAACCCCTATCATTTGCCCAGATTGCTAGTAGGGGGAACGAATCGAATGCAAGTCACCGTTATACGTCGATGATTGCTGTTAACTAATTAAGCTTTCCAGACTTTGTACAATATGAAACTTGATAATAAAATATTTGGAAAATTAGTCTCCTTTCATCTTGGTCCAATGTCAACTCCCATATATCATCTGTGCATTTATATATTTACCATCCTCTTCTGAATCACGAGAAAACGTTGACCATCTAAGGTTGAGGCAAAATGCCATTTTTATGGGTATGGTAGGAAAATCGATTTTCTCCATGTTTTGGGAGGGCGTTGACAAACCTGCTGCTGTTTATGTTTAGCAGTTGAATCACATTACAAATATATACGGCGGCCAGGAATAGAAATTTTCCCAAGTTGATCAAACTGTCGACCATCAATCCAACCTGCACCAAATAATAGAAAATGTTTTCGGAAGTCAAGTATGATCGAGAAGATTATCTCTGAGGACATCGTTCTCTTTCCCTCCCTTTTTCATTTTAGAAAAAGAAAACGTGCTTGTGGCCCCCAGTTGACGCTACTAATACTAGTCGCTCGTGAGGACTCCAGTCATCGACCACTCCGAGGAGGGGGCCCGGGACCGTTCATCGTCCGGGGGATGCTACGTTAGCGAGCGGCCCAACTGTCGAGCTGGATTCGCTCGAATCCGTCCTCGAACTGGGCCAGCTCCATTTTGCAGGAGGTCGTCGTCGTCGTTCGACGTTGTAATCTTCGTGGAGGCCGAACCCACCCCACCCCGGGTTGTCCATCTCTTGGGCGTCTTATATTCACGATCAACTACTCGGCTGCCATAAATTACAGAATAGTCCCTGCTGTTCTGTTTTATTTACAATAGAAGGACGCAAAGTTTCCCGCCAAAAACCAAAAACCCGCGCCATCCCAAAGAAGACTGGACTGTCCGATTACTTTGTCCGCCCTCGTCGTCGTCTTCTTGTTCTTGTTCCTGTTCTTCTTCCCGTTCGTTGAGAGGGGGAGAAGGCGGGAGGTTGATATGAAGGGAGGGACGGTTCAGATCAACTGGCACGACATGAAGCCAGTACTCTCCCTCGACTTCCACCCAAATTCATCCCTCCTCGCCTCCTCCGGTTCCGACTTCGACATCAAGGTATCCCCCCCCGGTGATTAGGGTTTTCTTGATTGGGGACAATTTTCAGTTTTTTTTTTTCTCGATTCAATTTGGCCGAATTGTGGGCTGATTGGGTCTTTCCGTTGAGTGCTTCTGCTTGTTAGGGTTTTTGCTCGACTCGATTTCCGCCGACAGTGTGTGGCTGATTTAAACTGCTAAATGGAAATGCGCTTTTCTGCTTTTTCTCGTGGCCCACTTACTATACGTTTGCTTTACGGTCTTATCCTCTCTCTATTCTCGGGGTACATAGCTTTGGCGGATAGCTTGTGACGAGGAGAAGAACGTCCCCTTGGCATCCTACCAAAGCAGTCTCTCGTACCACAGTTCAGCCGTTAATGTTGTGCGGTTCTCTCCGTCAGGTAAAACTAACTGCTGCTTCCTGCATTGTAATTGCCGCTTTGGGCGACGGCCATCCAATTCAGTCTGTGAGCTAGAAAAGCTTCTGGTGAAAGTTCTCCAGTTCTTGCCGAGCAGGCAGGCCACCTAATTAATTATTTGGTGGTGTGTGTGTGGGGGGGGGGGGGGTTTCAGGCTTTCAGTTGGTGGCTCCTATCTTGTTTTTTTACCCGTCTTATCATTTTCTCATTACTGTGATTTCTTTAGAGCATCTAGAATTAATGCCGTTTCCAACAATGCAGGAGAATTCCTTGCTTCTGGTGCTGATGGTATGTTCCCCATCGGTGTCGCCATTTTTCCATGAGATGCTGGCAACAATCATGTTGGCATGGTTGCCTTAAAGCTTTTTTAGCCATACTGATTTCAGACCTTGCAATTCAGGTGGGGAGCTGATCCTTTGGAGATCACATGTTGTCGAAGCAGTGGAAACATGGAAAGTCCTTAGAACATTACCGTAAGAAGTATCTTTCATTATTTATAAGATTTATAAAATGTGAATTTCCTTCAGCTATATTCTGGGGACGCAGTTTATGACATCAGTATCATTTTCTCCCTGGTTGAGCAAGAATTTGATTGAATTTGACCATACTTTCCTTTCAAATTGTCCATCTCAAATATAGTCCTTCATAGAGGAATGTATGTTCTTTCCCTGCCTGTTTTTTGTTCTTTGTTGACTATGTTTAATTCCGAAAAGATGGCAGACTCGAAATATCTTGTAATTACATTCGAAAAACAGTGGATTCCAGTTGTCAATTTATCATTGAAAGTGGCTTATTTATTCTTTCTTAAGCTAGATTTCACCGAAAGGACGTCTTGGACTTGGGATGGTCTAAGGATAGTCGGTTTCTCCTATCCGGATCTGTGGACAATTCTTGCATCATTTGGGATATTAATAAAGGTATGCATGTAATTGGCTGTTGATCCTTCAAATTAGAAGTGATTCTCGATGTTCTCTCTAAATTGTTGGTTTTCAGGGTCTGTTAGTCAGATATTGGACGGTCATTTCCATTATGTCCAAGGGGTTGCTTGGGATCCATTGTCCAAGTTTGTTGCCTCAATCAGTTCAGACAGAACTTGTCGAATATATGCCAATAAAGCCATGTCTAAAGGAAAAGGAGTAGAGAAGCCCAACTATGTTTGTCAGCAGGTCATTTGCAAGACAGATCCACAAGGAGATGACGATGGGGTGAGAGTACAACTTTACCTGACCATTGTATTTGTCTTAAATAGATCATTTTTAGCTATGTTATTACCTACTTCAGGCTGCAAAAAGTAACCTCTTCCATGATGAGACATTACCATCATTTTTCCGGAGGCTTGCATGGGCACCAGATGGATCATTTCTCCTTGCACCAGCCGGTGGGTTCTGCTTATGTTAGTGACCATTTACTATTCCTCTGGTTGCCTGGAATGCTTTTCTGAAGCTGCGCTCCAGGTCAATGTGGCTATATGATTTGGCTCTGCAGACACCGTTTATTATCACTTATTCTGTGCTGCACTTCATGTTGATTTGCCATTTATATTCATAAAGAGAAAGATCCACAGAAATCAGGCTTTTTCCTTGTTTAGAACAAATTCCACCAAGTATTTGTTGAGAAATTGCTGAGTACTTCCTGCAGTGAAAACTGCACTGGGAAGGTTTGTTTTGAATGGTTTTCTGACTGCTTTACTCTTTTCGCTGCAGGTTCCTACAGATTGTCATCTGACTCTGAACCTGTGAACACCGCATACGTTTTTTCCAGGAGAGATCTCTCAAGGCAAGAGATAAGCTCTTTCTTTTCCATTTCTAAATCGTCAGTCCTTCATGTCACAAAATGAGCAAGTCTGTAAACACACCACCAGTTGGCTTTGGTGCCCTGCTATATGTTCCGCTGCTTCTGATGTTAGGTTCTTTGTCTTTCCTTTCTCTACAAAGAATAGCGTCTTCCTTGTGGACATCTAAATAACCCCAGTGAAGTTATATTACCAGGAGGAATATCATCACTTATCTAACTCATTTGTTCTCTCTGATGATAGGCCCGCCATCCAATTGCCTGGAGCTAGCAAAGCAGTTGTCGCATGTCGCTTTTGTCCGGTGGTGTTTAGTCTTCGCGGATCAAATCCTGGTATAGCATGCAGAGTGCTCTTTCAACTAATTACAAAGATTTCTAGTAGGACAAAATCTGAAACGTGCTATTTTCTGAAGCAGATGGTTTTTTCAAGCTACCTTATCGACTTATATTTGCATTGGCTACGTTGAATTCCTTGTACATCTACGACACAGAAAGTGTCGCCCCTATTGTGATCATGGCGGGAATTCACTATGCAGCCATAAGCGACCTTGCCTGGTGACTTTTCATCTTGAGTCTTGTAGCTTTGTCGGATGGACTACCTTACAGTTTTTGCTTTTTGTTAAGCTGATTTCTCATCTCTTATCAATGCTAGGTCACCGGATGCACGATTTTTAGCACTTTCCTCGCAGGATGGATACTGCACTTTGCTGGAATTCGAAAATGACGAACTGGGGTCTCCTATTAGCTCTTCAGGTTTACTTGCCTTCCTCGCCTACACTTTTAATTTTAAGTCATGTTGGAAACGTTGGATTACTAGCTGTCATGTCCTGTTCATTAGAGGAGAAAATCACAAGCGATGACCAGACAGTGGCAGATGACGATGACAAACAAGACAATATGTCGATCGACACAACACCAGATTCTACTCCAGAGCCTCAACAGAGAACGTCTCAAGAAGTCGACATAACTCCTTCGACGGCAAGGCCTTCCTTGCCTAAGGACCAATCAAAGAGGCGCATCACACCAACGGCAATCTCGTAGAATAACATATCCATCGCTTGTGTCTTTGTAGGATCTGAGTTCCTTTTTTCTGTCACGGAAAGGGACATAGGTATGTAGCTGAACCGTGCTATAATCTTTTACTGCTTCAGAATTGCCATTATGCAAAGTATGGGCGGCGGATTCATAATTAACATAGCGGATTACGCGATGGTTATGCATGTTGCCGTTGTTGTTATCTTTTGTTTGTACTTAAAGAGCAAGATATAACCCTTACTGAGGAATGATTCCTTTCGCTTGCGTTCAACTCCGTTGCTTCAAGGGGCATTGGACATGGAGTTAAGCCAAGTTATGTAGTGTCCTGATGATTTTTTTCCTTTTCTCTTCCATACTCTATGTACTTTGGACTCAATATCGGTCGCCCGCCGGCCTAACGGTCAGTTGATCTAAAACATTATGAGGTTAGGCTTTAACCATGTGGTGGCCTTCTGATCGGACTGCAACCCCTTCATGCTAGAGAACTGTGAGCTCCTTGGAAACCAGGACACCCTCTATGCCATTCACCAGTACGACAAGTCTAGTCGGATTGAGGGCAATGTCGATTTCATCTTCAGCATGTTGGCCTCGGTCTTTGAGAACTGTAGGATCACCATTCAGCAATGGCAATTGAAACCCAAGAAGGACGAGAATAACGCAGTCACAGTCCACAGGAGGACTGATCCAGCCATGACGACCAGGTTCGTGTTCCGCAACTGCTTGATCAACGGCACCGATGAATACGTGGCTTTGTACAGAAGCAAACCCCAGGTGCATAAGAACTATTTAGGCAGGCTGTGGAAGGAGTACTCAAGGACCGTCTTCATTGGATGTGTCCTCGAGTCAATTATCATGCCCCAAGGCTGGATGCCGTGGACAGGCGACTTCGTGCTGAAAACTTCGGTAATTTGGGTCCTGGGTCTGATTTGTAAGGGCCACGTGCTCCGTAAAGAATTTCATCCAAGGAGATGAGAGGATTCCGACCTCGGCCTGATATGGCCTGCTACAAAGAAAATCATAATATGTTGCACATCGGGAACCAGCTAAAACTGCTAAAGAATTATATGCTTTAGTGGCTCTAAATTTGGTGCTACCACGTAACATGGAAATGCCACAAGTGATGATCGCACTGCTGTAGTGGCAACTTGCACGATGCCACTACAAAAAGGTTTGCTCCACTAAATGTTGGCCATACGATTATATTTCTACACCCATAACTACTCCACCATGAACCACAGGTTGACGACATTCCAATATCAACTCATTACGGAAATACTTCTCATGGACAATGAAAAAGAATGCAACAGGCTGACTTTCCTTTCCTTCTCTTCCTTGTTAAGAACGGCAAGACAACGCGTGCTCTCCCCATACTTGTAAAATACAATCACTAGCAGCAACAATCAACAGCAAAAAAGTAAAGGGAAGGGAAAATGTTGGCAAGTATAAGCTCAGATCACCTGCGCCTTATTTTTGTCACTGGAGACAACTGGGTAAACAGTTTGTAGGCAAGATCACCCACGGAGAATCCCCGGGGTCCCATGCGAACAACAATCAACCACCACTTGAAAAGCCCGAGTCAGGAGGTATCCTCCCCGCTGGAAGTTCTATCTTCTTTTGGAGATGCAAATTGTGTGCTGAGCTTGGATTTAGTCCACGGATCGAGAGGGGCTCTCTGTGGTGGTTGAGGAGTGGGTGGTTTCGACTGTCTGAGTTCATTTTCTCTGTCAATGAATCTGCAAGAATAATGTGAATCAACCACCATGCAAAGAAGGAACAAGCGTATTCTTCGAAAGCAATAAGCAAACTCAGATTTTGATGAGTGGTTTCTGCAAACTTTCCTCCCTGTTCATTGTCAAATTGATTGCCCTCCAACAGAAGTCGTTTAAGATTACCACAAATTGAATGATCACATGAACAAAGATATGGATGGCTGTTGTGGTAGCACCAATGGAAGCAAATTGCAATCTACGGAAAACAAGGGAGCAAAATAGACCTCTGAAACTCTTGTAAAAAAGCAGGGGATCAAACTCTTACTCAATATAGGCCATGGGAGCAGCATCACCAACTCGTATACGTGTTCTAAGCAGTCTCGTGTATCCCCCTGCTCTGTCCCTGCAAAAAAGGAATACCCAATCATGCAATGTCAGCACCGAATATCCTAATCACAATACTGGAAAAATTAATCCAAAACAGTTAGATTCCTCAATTACTTATATCTATAGGCCAATTCCGTGAACAGTTTGTGAAGGACATCATCCCCTCGGACAAATGCCGCCGCACGCCTGGCAGTCGATAATGTACCCTGCAACATCAGAACAGAAGATCGGAACACATCACCTGAATTCAACCCACTAGGGAGAAGTTATCCGAGCAAATCAGAAACACACAGGAATCTCTCTCAGAATTCAAAGAAATCGAAGTACCTCCTTCCCGAGCTGCACCATGTTATCGGCCAGCCTCCTAACCTCCTTCGCCTGAATCAAACATCCGTTTCACAAACCAATCCCCCGTAATCAACAAATGACGACACAGAATGACACCATCACATCGCCCACGCATTACCTTAGCGACCGTCGTCTCAATCCTCTCGTGCTTCACCAGCTGCGACACCATCGTCCTGAACATAAATAAATAGATCAGCCGACGTATACGATCACCGAAAGATACCGCAGAACCGCGGAGAGGGGCTGGGACGAGACCTGAGCATGGACATCCGGTGGGCGGCGTGCCGACCGAGCTTCCTGAACTTCGTCATCCCACACTCTTCCCGGTCCCTCGCAGCAGAGAGGGCTATGAAACCGTAAGGCACGCCGGGGGTGGGAGGGCAGTCCGACGCCGGTCGAAAGGAGATCGGGAAAGGGAAGCTTCGGAGGAGCTCAGCAATGGCGGAGGTTCCGTTAGGGTTTTTCTTAGTCCGGGGTTTTTCCCCGGCCTCCTTCGTAATGGGCTACGATCCAATTATAATCTTACTGGGCCTACGACCCAATTATAATCTTACTGGGCCTCCTTGTGCTTACCCAAACGCTTCGGACACAACACACAAAATTTCTTCATAAGGCTTAAAATATTTAGAATTAAGTGCAACACGAGTCAACAAGAATGAAGACTTTTAGGGTTTTAAAGTGCTCGCACTTTATTTTAAAAAAAATTTCCAAAAATTTAAATGGCACACACAGCATGTAGACAAAATATGATGTATGAGAAGAAATAATATAAGTAGTTGTTCTACTAACACTGCTACTGCGAGTAAAGCTTAGCACTGGTAATGACTTGCATTTGAAGGTTTCATAATCAAAATGTTTCTCCTCCTTTCATACTACTTGCTAGCTTTGAAGCCACCGGCAGCGTCGACTCCAAGGCCGTTTTTCCGCTGCAGAGGCTTACGCACAAAAATCTGTATGAGCCGAAAAACATTCTACCGAAGGAAAATCCAAAATATCTTCTCCTGATCAAGGGGTTGGAACTTGGCCTGAAGGGCTCAAAGAAAGAGATGAGTCGGATATTCTTGCTCATATCCGTTATAATCGTAGTACAGCCTCTCTCCCTTCGCGATGTCCCGGTTGGCTACCAAAATCACCCGGCATTCCCCGTTCACGTCGTACCTCACACATTTACAGTTTTGCTTCTTCCTGCCGTCTCTGCAATTTTTGGGAATTTTGAATCAAGAAGGGGAATGGATAAGAGCAGGGGGCAATTTTAGGCAAGACTTCTTACGATGTGTGGTTGTTTATGCCGCTGATAAAGCGGGCGACGTTTCCTCGTTTGTCAGGGCAAATGACTATACTCTTGGACAGATCTTTTGCAAGGAGAAGAGTCATAATGCTGTCGCCGTCATCCTTTTCTCTATTCTTAAGATAGTCCACGTCTCCGGTGTACTCCGCAATAATCGTCAAGACCTTAATTGGGCCATCTGCTTGAACTGTGAATCTGCGTTTACACAAGGGCAAAACGAAAAGGATCAAATTCTTGCTGATCATAAACGGGGATGCATGATTTGGAGAAAAGGCTCCTTAAGATGACTAGTACCCTTCACATGAATCAAAAACTACAAGCAAGGGAGGACACTCCCCTCTTCGGGCCATAGATCTGCAATACTCGAGTGTCTCAATATCTTCCTTTGCTAGAATCTGGTGAAACACGCTAATCAGTACAGGAATAAAAAGGGAACATCACTCCCAATATGGGCTGGTCATGGGAACACACCTGCATGCCGTCCTTCTCAAGTTTTGCGTTATTAGCTGATCTAGGAGCAAGTCCCGGCAAATAAGTTAGATCATCACTAAACTCCATTTGCAGGGCCGTCAAGGCAGAAGCGAGTGATGCCATTTGTTTCATCCTACATGAAGGATCATCTGAGGGGACATAAGGCAATAGCCTCCTTTTCCTCTTCTGCATAGCTAGAGGACGGGAACGCCTCCGGCGTTTCCTTGAATCTGAATATTCGATGAAGATGAATTACTGTAAAGGGAAATTTATTTATGTTGAAAAAGAAAAGTTTATAGCATTAGATCATAAAAGTGTTACCTTGGAGAGAAGCGTAAGTGTTATCATCATTCAGGCACTTTTCGATCCTAAAGAAATCGAATATCTTCTTTTGGGAAAATCCTATACAAATACGGGCCAATCAATTACAGAAGAAGAGGGAGAAAGATAATTATAAAGGCACCAAGATACTCAAATTGCCTACTTCTTACTGTTCTTCGTCCACAACACTTGGGGCAGAGCCACGATCCAATGGGTACTTTAGCGACGATGGGTCTTAAACACTTCATGTGAAAGCCCTTGTCACATTTATCGCATAATAATAGCTGATCAGGCTCCTCGCCAGAACCACAGTCTTCGCATTTCACATCACTGTAGTTCTCCCGTTCCACCACCGCATACTTGGCCCTCGTCAAAATGTCTGATATAGTCCTAAACTTTTTTGATTGCGGAGGAGATGGCGGTACTGCTCGACGAGAGGAGCCACTGAACCTTATGAAACGTTGAGCTGGCGCCATTTATTAGGCTCTTCTCATGGAAAGACAGTTAAGGGCTGCTACCGAAGTAAAAGAAGCGTATTCAACCTTCCTCGCAAAACCACCTCTATCAGAAACTCTTGTCTAGAATTCTTTCCCGAATCATTCAGCGACCCTGAACGTCAAAAAGGTCATGCTCATGAGGTATATTATAAGAAAAAAATGGTGAATGAAATCCTTCACGTTAAAAAATATCGTGATGTTCTCAAACCGCAAACAAATCCGTGAAAACATAAGCAAGCCCAAGATATTAACTCGTGCGGCCACAGGATTCTGCACTGGCCTTTACTCTTCAATGAACCTATATGTAAAGATACTAAATAGTAGCTCGAGTGGCTATTAAGCTTATACTGTTGCTCTGTTATATGTAAATAGTTATGGAAACAGTTTTGCTTAATAACATAATCATTTTCTCCAATTCTGTTTTCCTCCGTCTTCTTCTCTTCTCTTCTTTCTCTCTGTTCTACTTCTGGATCTGCAGAACTCGTAGCATGGTATCAGAGCGCAACGCGATGGATGCGACGGCAACGACAGAGGAGTCGCCGTACCTGTTGCCGCAAGACGACAATTCAGGTTTCATCGTTTCGCCGCACTTTGATGGGACAAATTATGCTGCGTGATCTAGGTCTTTTGTGTTAGCTTTGACTGTGAAGAACAAGGTTGGATTTGTGGATGGCACAATCTTGAAACCGTCTGCAAATGATCCATTATTTCCTATCTGGAATCGTTGCAATAATTTGGTTGTTGCTTGGCTGATTAGGTCTATATCTCAGCCGATCGTTTTAGAACTCATTTACATAGATTCTGCGCATGAGATCTGGGAGCTTTTGAAGAGTCGCTTTGCTCAGCCGGATCTTGTCAAGATTTGCCATTTGCAGCAACAGTTACATTCTACTTTTCAAGACAATAGACCAATTCAAACCTACTTCTTGTAGTTGAATTCTATTTGGAGGGAATTGAGATCGCTTAGACCATTTCCTAAGTGCAAATGTGGGGTTTGTAATTCTGGTTGTTTCAAAGATTTCATTGAGAGGGAACAAAGCGATTACGTGTTTGTGTTCTTGAATGGTCTTGATAGTTGTTATCAGAATTTAAGGTCTCAGGTCTTGATGAAGGAACCGCTGCCTAGTATAGACTATATATACAATATGGTGCTGAGAGATGAATCTCAAAAGCTGCTGCATGACAAATCACATTTACTGGGGCAGAGCTCAATGTTGGCTGCTGCTGCAAAGGCGGATTTTAAAGGGAAAGAAAAGTTGGAAGTGTTTTGTTCACATTATGGAAAGAGGGGTCATCAAAAGGCGAATTGTTATAGACTCATCGGTTTTCCTGCTGGTTATAAATTCAGTAGAGGAACGTATTCAGTTCCAGGAAGAAATCAGATATCAAAGCTGCCATCTTCTGGTTATAAGGCTCAAGTTCCACACACGGTAAATTGTACGGGTGTTCTGGACCCGATGCAACTCCTGCACATCCTCTTTTCAGCATGACAAAGGATCGGGTTCAAAAGCTGTTCTCTATACTGAGTGCTCAAGATTGTCAATCGAATGATAAAGTGGCATCTCTTTCCGCCTCGAAATCAGAATCTCCTTCAATTGGTATTGTTTCTCCTTTTGTTCCAGGTTTTTCAAATCTTGTTCAGAACTTTACTCTAGCATCTTGGGTAATTGATACAGGTGCTTCTGATCACATTGCTTGTTCTTTGAAGCAAATGCATAGTTTTCAAAACCTTGATCAAGTTTCATTGCAACTGCCTAATGGTTCCAGAGGTTTAGCAACTCATGTTGGTTCTGTTCAATTACTTCCAGGATTAATTCTTGGAAATGTCCTCTGTGTTCCTTCCTTTTGTGTCAATTTGCTTTCTGTCAGTAAACTCTCATCCAGTTCTGCTATTGCTTGTATTTTTGCTAAGGATTTCTATTTGATTCAGGGCATCCAGTCATGGAAAACGATTGGCATTGCTAAAGCACAAAGCGGACTTTACATTTTACAACAAGATCAAGGCAACAGTCTAGTTCATAGTACAGTTTCCGTGTCTAAATCGCATCTTGTACACGATAAATCTCTTGTATCACAGTTGTGGCATTGTCGTTTAGGCCATGTTTCCAATAAAAGACTTCTAGCTATTCCCAGCATATCCGATCATGTAAAACCATCTTTTCATGCCTGTGATGTTTGTCACTTCGAAAAATAGAAAGGAATTCCTTTTCCTCAACATATTAAAAGTTTTGTATCTCCATTTCAGTTAATACATCTTGATGTTTGGGACCATTTCACACAGACACACATTATGGGTGCAGATTCTTTCTTACAGAGGTTGATGATTTTACAAGGGTAACTTGGGTTCATTTGTTGAAATTCAAGTCACAAGTGTTTTCTGTTTTTCAACAATTTCATCATCTTGTATCAAATCAGTTTGAGTGTTCCAATACGAGAATTAGAACTGATAATGGACCTGAATTTTTTAAGCTTTCTGAGTTTTGTACTTCAAAGGATATTGTTCATGAAAAGTCTTGTGTTAAATCTCCTCAGCAAAACGGAGTTGTTGAAAGAAAACATCAAGATTTATTTTGTGTTGCTCGAGCTTTAATGTTTCATTCTGGTTTGCCTTTGAAATATTGGGGAGAAGCTGTTTTAACAGCTTGTCATATCATAAACAGGCTTCCTTCTTCAGTTTTAGCAAACAAAACTCCATTTGAAATGCTTTACAATGCAGTTCCAGATCTTAGTCATGTTCGGGGTTTTGGTTGCTTATGTTTTAGTTCCACGCTTCTGGCAAAACGAACAAAATTTGATCAAAGGGCAAAGAAGTGTGTCTTCTAAAGGTTACAAGTTGCTGGACATTTCCTCTAATCAAATTTTTATTTCTAGAGATGTTATCTTTTATGAAACACAGTTTCCTTTCAAAGAAATAAAACATTCTTGTCAATCAGATTTTCCTTTCATATGTCTCAACAACTGAGCAAGCTGCAGATCTATGAGTTGGTTTGGCTTCGGATGTTGCTTCAAGATTTTCGTGTTGATCATGCGCAGCCTGCTTTGTTGTTTTGTGACAATCAATCTGCTCTAAATATTGAGAAGAATCCGGTTTTGTATGAGCGGACAAAACATATGGAAGTTGATTGTTATTTCATTCGTGATAAGGTTCAAGAAGGGTCTATCGCCCCTTCATATGTCTCAACAACTGAGCAAGCTACAGATCTGTTTACCAAGGCTTTACATCCTACTCAATTTCAACATCTTCTCAGCAAGATGAACGTCAAGAATATTCACAGTAAAGACGTTCATCTTGAGGGGGTGTAGTTCAGGTGGCTATTAAGCTTATACTGTTGTTCCGTTATATATAACTATAAACAGTTATGGAAACAGTTTTGCTTAATAACAGAGTCATTTTCTCAAATTCTGTTTTCCTCCACCTTCTTCTCTTCTCTTCTTTCTCTCTGTTCTACTTCTGGATCTGCAGAACTCGTAGCACTATATCATCAAGGACCCAGAACTTGAAAGCATTACCCAAAACCCAGGAAACCCTCTAATGTCTATGACCGGCTGACAAAACAAAAACACGCCTATCCTGCGGATGCCATTCGACGGGGGCATATATACTCACATTTCCAGCTCACGCATGCGATCGGCCATTTTCCCGACTCCCGGGAAGCGACACTCCTCAGTTTCCTCAGGGAAACACAACAACATCAACACAGCCAAAGCCTAAAATCGAAACGACCTCAACAAAAAGGGAAGGAAAAATCGAACCTTTACTTCACAATGTACCTAAAGGAACGATCTTGGGAACCAAAACGCAATCCATTCCTCAACCCACAAACAATAATCCCACGATTCCTCACAGCTAATGAAGCCAACATCACCCGCGGGAGGAAAATAACCTGGGAAGGACGGGTCCGTCGTCGTCGTTGGCGTCGTTTCCGGCGGCAGATTGAGCGGAGGGAGGCTTTAGGGATCAACGGCGGCGGAGGGATTTCCCCATTCGACAATCAAATTCCTGCACATCTCTCATCATCGTTTTCTTACCTCCTCCTTGTCCGAAGATTTTATAATTTTATTTACTTCATCACATTTGATAAATTCAGATGTTAATTTTTTTTTTAAATATTTGAATTAAGTAATTACTAATTTATGCTTTTTAAAAAACTTTGATGATTATTATAATTAGCTAATTACAAAATTTAATTCTTTTTAGAGAATCTTTACATGAGATTCGTCCGCCTTATTTAATTTTTACTTTCTCTTTTTCTGGGCAGCAGTCTGTCTTACCAAATTCCTAATGCGATATTTATTGCCCCATAATAAATATGACTCAAACTTGACCAGGCCATCAGTTAATCCGCCGTTTTTGCTACTAAAACCTAATTTTTGAGAAGATAAACTCAATTCAAACTTGCATTTGTCTTTTAACCAAATACATTGACTATGTAAATATATAAACAGAGGATCGATTTAATTTGGAATGACGAGTTAGATTTAGCTTCGTCAATACCTCTTGCAACAAGGTTTCATCTGGCAAAGCTTCCTTCCTGCACAACAAAAATGGACTGTGGCTCCCTTCACGTGCCTCCGAGCTGAAGCCCTCGAGCACAACCACGCAGCGTAGAGCGACCCTGACGCTGTCGATGAGATTGAATTACCACTCAGGTCCAGACACTCCAAGTGCTTGGCCATCTTGATGGCCACAGCAAGCTTGTCCGTGAATGGGGATTCGGATGCGCGAGTCCGGTCGTAGGAGCTCGTGCAGCTGACGGCCGCATTGGGATCTGCCATAGTAGGGCCGTCCTCGCTGTCTGCAACCTCGAGCTCGCAGCATTCGCAGTTTGTTGCACACTCCCTTGGTTGCTCGGTGTCCATATCTTGTGCGTTCGCTTGTTGTACTAGTGCCTTGATGTCTGGAGCATTGAGTTCATCTTTGTAGACGTTATTGGCAACATTTAGTTCCTTTAAGGAGTCGTTTCCTGTGAGGCAACCAGAAACAACGACAATAATGACTAGCCGAATAGGGAATGAAGCAGAGGTTTAGGCATTGGAGTATCTCGCCTGAGAGCGCCTCGATCACTTGAAGCACGCCAGACATTCCGAGCTGGCAGCTGCTCAAGTTAAGAACTCTTACGCAACAGTCGGGATGCATGAGAATCAAAGCCAAAGCAACACTTCCCTGCAAATTCATCCCCAGCTTAACAGAAAGCTAATGAATGTCACTACATAACATCGTAAAAGCTATACTACCAGAACACGAAAACACTTGTTCACAAGCCTTGAAATTTTCGTGTTCGAGGTGCTAGTCCAAGTATAGAAATTGTCGATATAATGTCAGAAAAATGATCATCTGGATGCATCTGTTCAGAAAAAGGACAGTGACAGACAATCAAGGATACCTCTTGGGCAAAATTATTCCCTCCAAGGTCCAATTCCAGGATTCCTCGCAACAGGATCAAAGCATTCTCTGAGAGAAGATACTCGGATGTCAAAGCGCATGCCGATAAGTCGAATTTTGCTAGCTCTTGACACCCGTGATTAACTGATTCACTTAATTGTAACGCCTCCTCCTGAGTAGAAAATGATAACATCAGTGGGAGTGCATTATCTTTGCAGCTGATTAAGAATTTGGATCCGAAAGGATGTAATTACATTGCCGATATTAGTGCCTCCAAGCATTAATACTGAGAGCGACAAGCTTTTGCACATCTGACAAAGACTGTCAACGACAGCCTTGCTCAACTTTAGGCCGTTCAGGCTCAGCTCGGAGAACCTGTGAGATGACGAAATATCTAAAGCAATATGAACATATCCTTCTCACTTTTCTCGAAAGAGAAGACATATTGTTACCCAATCAAACTGGTGAGCTTCGACAGCAAATGAATTATGGCAATGCTAGATATCAAGTCATTGTATCCTGCCAAAGCAAACAATGATGATTTGTAATCATGCCCTTACCGATCATTGAGAATAAAAGAATAAAGAGAATTAATTATAGTTCCAAGTCTAGTACCTATATAAAGTTGTTGGAGAGAAGATCCAGAGTCCAAAGCATCGGAAATCTTTTGAACTGTTCGAGAAGAAATTGAACATTTCTCAATGTTCAAATTGTACAAGGCTGAACAAAGAAAAAGTACCAATTAGGAAACTTCCTTGGTCATGTATCTGAAACCAAAAACCAAAAGCTAAAATTTTCAAAAGTTATATAACAGTTTACCTTTACAATTTTTGAGAATGCTCGAAATAAATGACCCACATGCATCAGTGAGTCGGTTGCCTGATATATTCAGCACCACTAGACGGGAACACATCACTGAAGATTCACATATCTGCACAAAGAGGGATAGCTCAGCTCTGGAATCTTCAGCAGAATCCCGGAAAAATGTCTACACGGCATGATGATCCAGTGACTTCCATATCACAAGCAACGGCACGCATTCTATCTGCCAGGTGCATCTCTTACAGTAAAATAATGACGTGGTGCGAAGAAAAAATGTAAAAGAAAATCTCAATATAGACGAGACATTTCAATTTTCCCTACATTACTCGCAATAGAAAACGCACGTGACACAGGGCTGTCGGACCAAATCGATTGCAATGAAGATCAAGAGTCAAGTCCCCATAGTTCTTTCCTGAAGATAGGCCTTGAACAAGTTTTTCCATGGCTCCATTTCCTGAGTAATTGTCCCCAGAAAAAAATTTATGTTAAGGAAAAAGACCAGACAGGTCAAATGCTAAAGACGACTGGATCTGTTCAAGTACGATGACAGGAAAGTTTAAATTGGACCAAGAAAAGGAGAAGACCACTATTACCCAGTGTATTGTGGGATAGATTTAACATGGTCACTGTTCCATGTGCATGCAATGAATTCAGCAGTGGAACTACAGACACGTCTTGCAATTCACAATCCGAAACAATAACTTCGTCTTCTGAAACCTGTCAGGCAGGAGTTATGAACACTCTGAAATTTGATCGTGCATGACAGAATAATTTGCAGAGAACATATTGTGCCACACATTTTGTTTTTACCTCCAAGTTGTATAGCTTTTTCAGCAACTTCATACTTTGAGGCTCGGACATTGTATCACAAGATTCGACATACAGCTTTATCAAGGGCTTCTGCATCCAACCTGAAATGTAACTTTGTAAGATGTGTTCATGTTTATCAAAGTTTGAGAGGCAAAAAAAGAAGCAAGTTCTGTCACATATGCATCATTTAAATTGAACCTACATTGTTCAAAGCCAAGATCTACTAAGGGAAAAGGTACACTTGTTAATTATTGTTAGAGACCGTGGACTTTTTCAAGGAGTGAATGAAGTATACTCTTCGCTAATTGAGAGAAACATACACAACTTTGTTAATTAAGGGTTAGGATCCATTGTTTTATCTGGGCAACCATTTCAAAGAACTAGATAGGATGGCTGACCGCACATATAACTCAGGGAAGACAGATTCAGATGAATATGAGTACAAATTCTCACAAGTTACCAGTGCACCAGAGCTTTTAACTCTAGGGGGTTGACATTCATACATCACCGATCAACAATTACGGAGTATTATCATACGGAGGAAATAAAAGCAAACAGGTCACACTCTGCAAATGATGCAAAAACTCTGGTAAAATTAAACATCACTAAATAAAAACAAACTTGAACGAAACATAGCCTGGAATACCGCCAATTACTGCTTCGATGGAACTATTATTGGGAAGGCATCCCAAGCTTAGGCTGCTCTCTGAAGATTCAGTAGGTCTTCCATCCACAATGATCTGTTGAATGATTGGCAAGAGACCTACAAGAGGAGATCAAACCATCAGTGGTTCCAGGAGATACCCGAAGCTACTTATTATACCGGTTCACCCAAATGTTCGGCATAAACATGAGTAATAAAAAGGAAAAAGCAAAAGATCAGGTAACAGTGGAAAAGCGAACGAAACATATGTAAACAATTAGTAAGTTTCCTTGGGCTATGATACAGCCTTTGGCTTATCCTATTGTTGGCAGGCACAGAAGACATTACCCTTTCGCTTCTTGTCCATCGGAAGTTGTAGAAAGTATAGGCATGCCAATTCCGCTTTCAGAGAGTCCACACAAAACTCATTGTCAATTGTAAGAGTAGCAGCATCTACTTGTATAACATCATTGCCAAATTTGACCTGTCGTGGTTGCTACAATCAGCGAGGCATTTATTAGCCCAAGGTTACTGTAGACCCCAAGTTTATTCATACTCCAAAACTAACAGAGAATTAAGAGAACAAGGTGATTCAAAATAACATGAAAAAAAGCAGATAAACAAATGGTGCTTGATGGAGCGAGGAATAACAAGAGCTTACTTCAAATCTGTTCTCCCAGGCCTGCAACTGTGAGTTGCAAACAGAAAATTGATTGTTGAGGGGGCTAGCGTCGCACCTAATGTCATCCTTCCTAAAGACATGGCACACAAAGTCATCACTGCATAAGGATCTATCTTTGCCTGTCTGAGGTGCTGCTCTAGGAGAACTTCTTAATGAACATATGCTTTCTTCAAGATTGACCGGATTCTGACAACTGCTATTGAACTTAGAACCACCCACTGATACATCCTGGAGGTTTCAAATGGAGCAATAATGAGTATAAAGCATACAACATGGATAAGCTATAACCCAATATTTTCCAACAATTTACCAGGTGTCTGCCAGGAGATGATGCTGGAGCTCCAATTGTGTTTCCCCCAGCTGCCAAAAACCACGACTCAGTGTTATAGACCAATGAGGATATGAAGGCTAAGAAGCTTAAGCGTACCTTCCTTTGAAGTAGCACCACATTGAAAGGATAAATTTGCTTGTTTCGAGCAAACTCCGACATCCTCCTCTTCTTCGTCAGAAAGAATAACTCTGACACGTTTACGACCAGGAACTGTTTGAGTAAGACCAGATGCTTTAGAGGAGCCTTTTGGGGAAGCCATGATGTAAGATTTAAAGTCATTGCACTTTGTAGCCAAAACAGATTCCTTCATTTTGGGTGAGAGATTCTTTGAGTGGAAGAATGATATTAATGGGGCATCATCATCCATCTCTGCTAAGTTGAAAGGTCTTGAGCAACAAGAATCAGATTTCATAGGTGAGCTTTGTCTAATAGGTGAATTATTGGACGAACAATCATCCCCTGTGTCTGTTTCAGAGCAACAATCTGCCTCCATGTTTTGGGGTTCGAGTTGTTGTTTTCTTGATTGTTTGAGCTCGTCAATTAGAAGCTGCAACCTCCTACAATGTATCAAAGAAAAATTTTCCAGATATTAATGTCCTACTTAATTGAGTATGAGTTCACTTCAAGAAAATGAAATCCTGGGAGATAGCTCTTATAGTAACTACCTTCCCTCTTCAATGTTGTCGAATCTTATCATCTGGCTATAGTGCATATTTTCAAGTGCAGATAGCTGTAAGGATGGCAGGTTGCACTCAACCGCAATCCTACAGAAGAATACGACATGTGAGCTTCATTGACATGCATAGAAATATGGATTAGCAGCTGTTCCAAATCTATGGAATTTCATCAAATAGCTCATGCAGTGTCAAGGGACCTTTTCCAGGAATCAGACCAATACTAACATTAATCAAGTGACACGTACAATATAATGAAAATAATCACCTATAACCCACTTCAAATGCCTCCAGGGCATCAGTCCAATTTCCTTGACAGTCCAAAACGTTGCCAATGTTTATCTTGGCCAGTACTTGTCCCTGGACATCAGTTCCAGTAAAGGATAAATTAAAGATTTAGCCAATGAGGTCGAACATCAAACATTACATACCTAGAAAGTCAGTCAGTGACAAATATGAGAGCACCTGACTAAGTAGATGTTATTAAGAAAGGATAGACCGACAGAAGATCACTAAAAAGAAAGTGATTCAAATAACTATGAAGCAGACAGTATGCCTCTGAGTCAACATCCACATTGTTGATGATTAAAAGAACTGACCTCCATATTTCCGATAGACTTATAAATCTCCCAACTCTTTTTGAACCATTTTAGTGCTTTGTTGAATATCCTGAGCTTTTGGTATGACTCACCAATGACAAGATACGAGTCAGCCAACTTCTCCTTGTCCCAAAGTTCACTAGTAATGCTCTTCTTGCGTTTTGCGAACTCCAGATGCTGAGATCAGCATAGAAATGCAGATATAAACAATATAAAGAAAAAATAATTTCTTAAAATCTTGGATACACCAGGTTGGCAAAAAAACACTAACATGTGAATAGGTTTCATAGTAGCTATAGGCAGAAAAACACTAACAAGTGAACAAAGGAAGGCCTACATAGTAGCTATAGTTTTTCTCCCGATATGTAGATTTTTTACAAGCAAGTCATAGTGCCTTCATTACGGTAGGAAAACTTTCATATATTTGAGGAACGCCCAGAGACCTGACATGAAATTCCAAGAACAAAGAATACTTCCAGGATCTCATTCTTTTGTTCAAGAGTCAAAGCAGAGCATCATAAAGGAGGATCTGTAATAGCAACGTATTTACTTGAACTACTCTAGTACTTCAAAAAATAATCTATCATCGCGAACCTATTAAACATGCATCTACACAGACACTACCTAGACGAAGAATTTCATCCATCATCAGTGGGTCAATAGTTTCCAAAACAAAACATCCGCTGATAGCAGCTGCCATTCTATTCCAATCAGTCAAAATCAGGATGATAACAGTCAGCTTTATGCATTTACATAGATGTAAACTTGTGTTAGGTTGTTCTTTTCCTCTCTACACAATTAATATCAGCAGTTGAAATCAGAAGGGGGCTCACCTTTAACCATGTAGATACTATACTTGCTTTATCAAGAATAATATCCACAGATTTGTTCAACTCAAGAAGGCATTTCCTTTCATTTACAGATCCTCTGGCATTCTGCAAGTTTCTAGCCAGCTTCTTGAAATTCTGCTCCTCATTCTTCAAATCATCCATCACTTTAACCGCTTCTTTCACAGTTTGAATATTTTCCTTAATTTGCTCTACTAAGGCATCTTCATCTTCCATGGATTTTGCTAGCTTCAGCGCTTTCTGATAACAAAGTTCAGCCTCGCTGTACTTCTGCACCCTATAATGGAGCTCTGCAAGATTGATGTAACCCTTGGCTTCACCTTGGCAATGCCCAATTGCCTTGCAAATTATGATGTCCTTCTCAATGTGATGCCGAGCCTTATCCCACATCCTCATCTCCATAAAAACGTTCCCGAGATTATGATGTAGCCTGCTGCGCCCATCATCATGTTCGCTGATCTCTTCTTCATCACATATATCTAAACCTCTTTGTAGTATTTCTCTGGCTTCCTCCAAATTATCAAGATCAAGTTCAAGCATGCCAATGTTGTTATGAGCATCAATGTATTCCTTCAAAAAAGTGCTCTTCGAATTAGGCGGACTCTCTTTCAGTGATTTCGCATGTTTCATTGCTGACTTAAAGTACTTCTTTGCATTACGAATAGCGGCATGATCATCCGCCGATTTCAAGAACAATTCATGGTACGTGCGGCCAAGCTGTGTACTAGCTCTCTGCTGCTCAATCAGATCATCCCCTTCCTTGGCTAGTTCCAAATGTTTTTTCTGATGAATACATCAAATACCCAAAATCAGAACACAACATTTCTAACGGACATGCTCAATGATTGTACTTTCCATCCTACAACTTTTAAACTCAAGCATACGAAAACAAAAAAGCATACTGGATGACCAAATTATTCCGAACAAAAAATTATCCTTTGAATAATGAAAGTATTCAAACTTTCCTATTTGGCATTTACCCCTCGCACTACTGGTATCCTACGTCTGACAAAATCTATGGCGCACCTTCCCTTCAAGTCTCTCGAATTTTGGCTAAATCTCTATAAAATCACTCAAAAAGCAGTCTTGCCGACTGAAAAAACCTACCTCTGCTCCAGAATGTTGCTAAATTTCGCCGACATAAACCTAACAGCAATAATCACGTGATCAGACGCCCGAAAACAGAAACCACAGGGACTATTACCTGATAGATCAAGGCGTCCTTGTACTGGCCCAACAGCAGGTACACCTCCCCAAGGGACTGACACGTTGGCAGCAGCTGCTTCGAAGGGAGGTACTTCGAAGTGACGTCGTGATCGATCCTCAGCCACTTGAGCGCCTCTACATACTCCCCTCGGTTCTTGTGAATGTCCCCGACGACGTTCGCCCACCGCGCCTCCTCCTCCCTGTTCCCCTCTTCCCTCGCGACCCTGAACGCACGCTTTGCAGCCGTCAGTCGACCATCATCTCGAGCCATTTCCTCCGGCGCCAAAGGCTTGTGCCAGTTAGGGCTCGTTCGATATGCCCTTGAAATCGGAAATGGATTCGAATGATTCGTAATTTGGATGTTTCCCGCCAACTTATGCCGCCATCAGTGTCCGGTCCGGCCTGTCACGCCGGTGCGGTCTACCCGGATCGACTTGTCTTCGATTATTCGAACCGAACGGTTTTCCCACTGGTGTAAAATATACTCTACGCAAAATCTTTTGAGAAGTACATTGTTTGGCCGAGAGTTTGTGCACTAATAATGTTAGTAACCAAAAAATTTTATGAAATAGGTCATTATTTTTAAAATTTGTTGACCAAAATGAGAAAAAATCTGCCTTTCAAAACCCTAAAAGATTAATTTCCCTATTTTATAAAAAAATAATTACTTACTTCTTATTTTAAATTTAAAAGTCGACCTTTTAAATATTAATTTTCCTAATTTAAATATAGAAGCCTTAAGCATAAAATTGACCTTAAAAATATCAATTTCAGAATATTAATCAACAAATTTTAAAACTAAAAACCCTATTTCGTAAATTTTTTTGCCAATTAACACGAAACAAAACGTTATTAAGGAACAAAACGACCGTCTCTAGTGTTGAACGGATCAAAAGCCCTAGGGATGAACTGCGTGCTACGTCTCCCCAACCACGCGAGTGCGAGTTAACGACAGAAACAGTCATACCAGAAACGAGGGCTGTTGCACGAGACGAATCCAAAATGTCCTGAGGATACACCAGACCAAACGACTGGACCTGGCGATTCAATCAAGGAATGTGTAGGTAAAAAATGCGCGGCCATGACAATGTGTCACAGCCTCGAGCGGCGAGATGATGTTAGTCCTCTCAGAAGCAACCACATATATGAACTGCACTCTGCTTAGTCTGTCTAACATCACCGGGCGAATTTGCTGGCGGATTTATTGAGCAGGAGAGTTGTCCGATTCCTAGACCTCACGTCCTGAGAAAGCAGTAGGTTCTTCATCTCTTTGTAGGCCTGAAGGTCTTCCAGGGCATCCGCAGTCGTCCTGGAAGCAAGAACAGTGGATGACATGAAACTGGGAGGAGTGACATCTAGTACGGACCTTCCTGGGTGTGTCGGCCTAGGGTTTGGAATGCTGCCAGACAAGACGTTGGATTTGGAGTTTCGTGAAGTGGAGACTGAGATTGGGAAGTCCTCGCGAAGAGGGGGAGCTTTCTTCAGCAAATCCACCAGAGCACCAACAGCCGCACCAGTAGATTTACGAACCTGCAGATATCCTCCCGGCTCAAGTGGCCCCCGGATATGTCCCTTGAGGTTGAATGACTCTGTTCTGCAAGTTACAACTGTAAGAAGTTGAATAGAGCCTTGTAGGTTGTCGAAAAAGTGAGCAAATTTCTCTGATGGACTCGAGATAAGTCATCTCACATTTTGCCGAGATTGTTATCAAAATGATTAACCTACGCGTCCAAATTTAAGCAGCAGAATTTTTTTTTTAAACTAGACGTTTGAACAATGACAACTGCTAGCTTATCACTGCTATTGCCGAGCAATAGAACTGAAATTCAAGAGAAAGATTGTTACCTGCTACCTGGAGATGTCACATCATCACCACCCACATCAAATGGACTAGTGTGCTCGACCTCATTGAAATCATTGTCAAGAGGTCTGCCAGAACTTCTGGGAAACGATCGTCGAGGCAATCCCATCCCATAGAGTCTCCTGGTCTCATCCTTCCCAGAAGATACCTGAATGAAAAAGAAAAGGGCCATGTGACATCGAACATACTATGAGAAGATGTCAAAATGCACACAAGTGATGCCGCTTACCTTGTCAACATGTGATGGATCGGACGGCTGAGTGAGCAGGACTGGATGAGGCAAGCGTGAAGTTGTTGGACTTGAAGTTGATGTAAGAGCTTCAGAATAAGTAGGTGAAGGTGAGGAAGAGACATAAGGAGGGGATACCCTGTATTGATCATGGCTCCAACTGTGACGTCTCGAGAAAGGCGACCATGACGGAGAACTGTGCGCCACAGGTAGTAATGGGAATCTTTTCAGTGGGTCTGCCAATGGACTCCCAACGTAATCTTGTATGAGCTGGGGTGACATAGTGGTCGATGGCTTGGAACAGATGTCTGATATGGATGACTGGTACATAACTGATACACAAAGCCGACCACTTGAAGTATCAACTGGAGTGAAACCAAATCGCTGCATGTCTGCTTCTTCTCTGTGAGTAAAGGGCTCGACAAAAGAAGAAACCCTGTGAGCAAGAGTGAAAGACTGAATCCGGCTGGACAGGTTAAGATCACGAAAGACTTTGTACGCTGGCAAAAGCCTAACGGTAGTGTATAAAGATCTCAATAGCAGAATCAACTTCTTATAGAATGCCGACAAGACATTGGAGGCTGATCTTTTGGCACCCTCCTGACGACCGTTGCTCTTTTTAACATCGTACTGCACCACCCATCTCTCCACTATCTTTTCTGTCGTTCCTCTGCTCCCCAAATCATCTCGATTGAAGTCCCGGCGATTAGTATACAAATCCTTGGACCCCTCTGCTTTCGGAGTAAAATTTACTGGGTCCCAATTCATGGTTCTATTAACCAAAACCACATCAACTATCATTGGCTCAAGATTGCCCTGCCGCCAAATGTCTAGATTCTCCACCACTTCAGGGCATTCCCAGAGCGCTAAGTTGAACCATTTATCCCTCGGCCTCACACCCGATGACGAGGAAGATGACGAAGCTGGCAAAGAGAAGGCCTGCTCGCCGCTAAAATCTCGCGAGGATCTATAAGGATATCTTGATTCAAGTATTATGTGGAGGCTCTTGGTGAAGAACTCCGTCACTATCTGCTCCAATCTTGCCGAGTCCGAGCGAGATGATGCCATAGTCTATCAAGCACGCCGCAGGACTCACCAGAAGAATGTCTTATACAAAGTATTCACCCCAGCCAGAAACATTTTACCTGCCACAAACCATTGAGAACGAATAAATAAGCAGATTTTTTAATGGGAAACTGTTCGCGAAGAATGCATAGACAGACTGTAAGAACACCATTCCAGAGTGCAATCGAATGCCGAGTAGCCACTCGAATGGCGCAGAAAACCCAACATCACGAGGAGTCTTCGGGCTCAAGTTACCTATTCATTTCCGAAATTCTATCACAAGCACGACAAACAGCAAAAAGAAACTCAAGTTCCCCCTCCCTTCCCAAATCCATTCAAAGCCCTCTCCAAAAACCAACCATCAACTACGACTCTCTGGAGTCATCCCATCAAACGCCTGCAACAAGCCAAAATCACAGCAAGAAAAATCAAGCACAAAAAAAAGGAAAAGAAAATCCCACCAGAATTCTAACAGAATAGTGAAATTTCCGGACTTTGTTACAACCCACGGACAAACCGCAGAAACACAGACCCACCACCCAAGCAATCAGCAGCAACAGGTCACAAAATTTCGGGGAACAAACCCAGGAAAGAAAGGACGGGGGGAGACAGAGAGTACGAGGAAGAAAGGGAGGAGTGGACGAGGCGAAGACTTTGTGGTGATGGTGGTGGAGATCGTGTGTACTCATGCGAAAATGGATGCCATTGGAAACTCACCCCTCCCCGTGTTTTGTGTCCCCTTCTTTATTTACCACTTGCTGCTTTACGTCATTAAATGTAGAGCCTAAATAATTACACGACTCCAGAAAAAAACAAGCAAAAGTAAAGTCCATGAACTTTTATGCTTTTCGTGGTTCCATTCATCCCGAAATATATTAATTTAAAAAAACCGTAGACTTGCCAATTCCCGAGCGTCGTAAATACCGAATACAAAAATTATTTCGAAAAAGATTCGCCGTTCCCTTTGGTTTATTCCGCGTCACTTTATGAAAAAGACAAAATATACATTTATGTCTCTGACTTTTGGTGAAGTATTTTTCTGTTAACATCTCTTTTTTATATATATAAATGTCACTAACTTTTTTATTAACCTTTTACCTGACCATTTTTAGACGATGTTACGAAAATTGCTGATCTAAACATAATGGAGATCCACGTAGTATCCTCGTAAGAGATCCTACGTGGACAAGTAAGGCAACATGGAGAGGGGTCCTTTTTTTTCCTATAAAATCAAAATCAAAAAAATTTTCTAACCCTAATCGGAGGTAGGAGAACTCAGGCGAAGAAGAAGGACACAGGCGACCCTTGACCCAAAGGAGGCGAAGGCGAAGAAGGAGTGAAGCGACCCTAATCGGAGGAGAAGAAGGACTGAGGCGACCCGGCGTTGAAGGCTTTGACAAGAACCAGGTAGCATCTTCGTAGAAGGAAGCATCGCGCGGCATTGGATGTCTACAAATCGAAGGATTCTTAGGTAAATGGCATCTCTCTGTACATTCTAAAAGAATGAGTGGCAACGAGATTTCTAGTGGCTCTATTGTATCAAGCTCAAGTGTGGGTGGACGAGTTTGCAACCATGGAAGGAGGGACACAGATTGTGGGTTTTTTGAGTGGGTGGATGAGGACTTCCCAAGTAGGCAGAAGGAAATCATGGTATAACTTTTGGTATCGAAAAAACTACTGGAGGAGAAGATCCATTTCCTGAACAAGAAATGTCAAATGACAGAAGATCATATAACAAAGTTGGAAGGGAAGATTGAAAAGTACAAGAAGCTTAAATTTCAGGGAGATAAGCAAACAAATAGATAATTGAGAAAATGAAGGCCGAAATCAATACTTTGCGATTGGTAGTAGTTTGCTTTGCGGCATTTGTATTGTATTTTTGTTGTTTTCGTTAGTTAGGGCAATTAGGGTGCAGCAAGATTGGTTGTTAGAGGAACATGGCTGCAGTACAATTGGCTGCAATACGATTCCTTGAACAATATGTCTAAAAGTTGTAATATGTCTTTGCATTTGGCTGTTGGAGGAACAATATATGGCAGCAAGATTTAGCTGTTGGAGGAACACATTATTGTGTTTTTTGATGTTACTATGAACCTAAGCTGAAAGTTGCAGTAAGTAATGTCTCAAAGTTGCAGCAAGATATGACAACAAGTTGTAATATGTTTGAAAGTGGCAACAAGTTGTAGCAAGTTTCAAAAGCACCATTACAATCCGTAAGTTTCAAAAGCACCAGTACAAAATTTGTAGCAAGTTTCAAAAGCACCATTACAATCCGTAAGTTGCAGCAACTTGTAGCAAGTTTCAAAAGCACCATTATAAAAGTAATATGTCTAAAAGCACCATTACAATCCGTAAGTTACAAAAGTTGCTTCTTCACAGAGTCATTACAAAAGTAGAAAATCAAGTTCCCCCTGCCCCTTCGCGTAGCCTGTTTAAGTCTTGATTGTGGAGATACAACAGATTCCTGGCTTCGAGTTGCAGTTGTATCTTTTGCAAGTGTTGTTCTTCTGTAGGAGTAGTTTTGCATGTTCTCATGTTATGACCCTATATTCCGCAGTTCTTGCAAGTCACGCGCATTATCCTCCTTGTAATGCAACAAAGAAGATGAAACCTAGATTATGTTGGTAATGAACTTATACATGAGCCTTCAGATGGTTGCTCATCAATTGTCTGAAATAGAGTTGAAGCTTGCTGCGAAGAGGCTTCACCTTTGCATGTCATTTTATTGTGTCCGAAAACACCACAAATAGAACACTTCATACATGTTCCTCTTTTAGAAAGCTTAGATGCTTCAATGTGCTGTGCTGAATTCTTTGGTTCTTCCTCCTTAGAAACCCTCCTATTGTGCTTTTTTGGTCGGCCAGGGAGCCTTTTATAAGGCGGTGGCCTTATAACTTCTAAATTTTTCTCGCGGCCAGAACTTAACTCCATCTAACAGCTACATTCCTTCATTTCCATCCCCTTTCTACAACAGCCCAAGCAATGGGAAACATTCCTTCATTGCCATTGCAACCAACGGCACTTAAAAGAATCCCACCATACTTATGCTTAATAAAAGTCCCATAAAACCCAATAAAAGGTCTACATCCCTCTATGAAACCAAATCTTAGTGCATCAAAACATATGAAGAGTCTTTTGAAAGTTATATACGTTCCTGTAGAGAGAGTCAAGTCACAACTCAACTTAAAAGTATAAATCGGATATTTTAACCTCAGCGCAGCAAGATATGGTCGAAGATCCTTGAAATGGTCATCTATGGTGCTATTAACCAACTTATCAGCTAACCAACTGGCTTTATAAACTTTCATCAATGGAACTTCTAAGTGATGCTTCTCCATAATCTCTTACTGAATTTCCCGGTCTGTCGCACCAGCCCCGCGAATAATCCCTTCCATAAATTGAGATGCCAATCATCTTGTTGTTGCTTGACGATTACTCATACTCCGACTGCATTTATGCTCATTCAACACAAACCTAGCAACCAATGTGTCTTCCTTCTTCATCCAAGACCGATAACATCTCAATGGACAACCTCTAACACAAACAACTTCCTATCTATTGTCATTACTTCGTTTCCAACGCAAATTATATCCATTGGCAATAACATACCGCTGGACAGCTTTATGCATTTGCAGAGGAGTTTCAAAACACAATCCAGCCTTTCATTCAATACATTTGTGATCACAGTGATGGTTATATTTGGTAAATTCACACATCAATTGCTTCCGTCTTTCCCCTATGGTCATACAACAATAATCATCTCATATTTCAACATTTGATTTTTTATACTCTGACTCTACCTCAAGAACAGGCATGTCCTTATCAAGAACAGGTGGGTTAGGATGAGGAACATCCTCCTTCTCCTTATCACCCAATTCATCCATTTCATCTCTAACCTCAGTCTCATTCTCCTCCTTATCGTCCAATTCATCTCCTTCATCGCTAACTTCATTCTCATTCTCCTTCTCAAATTCCAATAACTCATCAGTAACCTCATTAGGATCTTCATCTTCTATTTCTAACTCATCAGCCACACTATCATCCTCCCCTTCAAAGTAAATGTCCACGGTTCCACCTTCTTCACATTCTTCTATCATTTTCATTACCTATGAGTCTCCTACGATTTCCCTAACCAGCTACAAATTGTGACTCGAATGCCCATACCACATTTTCAGAACCCTATTTAGCCCTGAATCTTTGGCCAGGACCACCAAAGTGAAATAACCTAAAAGGTCAGCATCAACACTACCATACTTAACTACCGTGCCTCCTGTGAAAGAACACAACCCAGAAAAACACACCCTACCCCCAACATGTATGTTCAGATTGACCCGCTTCATAGTATCTATTTGTTCAGTCAATCAATACCCAAATTACCTACTTAAACTTTAAACTGCCTAATACTCACGAGTACAAAAAATGGCGACAAAAGGTTTCCATGACATACCTTCGATGGTGGCGAGAAGCTGCTACCTGGTTCTTGCGATTCCCAAGTCCTTCTTCGCCTCCGAATAGGGTCGTCTCAGTCCTTCTTCACCTCTGAATAGGGTCGCTTCAGTCGTTATTCGCCTTCGATTAGGGTCGTCTCAGTCCTTGTTCGGGTTATGGATCGACTCTGCCCTTCTTCTTCGACGTGTGCTCTAGTTAGGGGCAAGGGGAAGTGACGGATGAGCGGCTTGAAGAAGAATCCCTTTTTCCTTCTCTTCGACATGTGGGTCAAGGATCGCCTCTATCCTTCTTCTTCGACGTGTGCTGTAGTTAGGACACAAGGAAAAGTGATGGACGAGCGATTTGAAGAAGGACTCCTTTTTCCTTCTCTTCGACGTGTGGGGAAAGGGTCGCCTCTGTCCTTCTTCTTCGCCTGAGTCCTATTGCCTCCGATTAGGGTTAGAATTTTTTTTTAACTTTAATTTATGGGGAAAGAAGGCCCCCTCTACACGTCGCCTTACTTGTCCACGTAGGATCTCTTACGGGGAGACCACGTGGACCTCCGTTATGTCCAGATCAGCAATCTTCGTAACGTCGTCTAAAAATGGCCAGGAAAAATGTTGAACAAAAAGTCAGTGACATTTATGCATATGAAAAAAAAGATGTTGACAGAAAATAAAGTTCGCCAAAAGTTAGGGATATAAATGTATATTTTATTCTCTATAAAATTATGCGTGGTATGTTGTCGGGAGAGACACTAGACGAACAACATGCATGCTAAAGTGGAAGACCCGTGAACGAGCGTTACCTTATGTTTAATCAAAACAATTTTTGGAGGTTAGATCGTAGTATTCGTACGAATAGAGCATAATCGATGAATAAAACATAAAATAGACTATTAAAGTTAATTGACTGTAACCTATAAAAGAAATGATGTGTTTTATCAAGACATGAAGAATAATTGCCGATAAAAAATTCTCTACAAATAAAAATATATTGTTTTGTTTACGACGACAACACAATCTCAAACATTTTATCTTAGTTTTAGGCTAAAAAATCTATTGGATATCGTAAGAAATATTTATAATAGTTTGATGCTCATAATATCTTCCTTAAAATTTGTCCGTGTGTTTTATTTTTTTGTCACGACCACGGTTTTTTGATCGCGACATATTACGATTTTCACCCTCTATCCCTCCCATTATGAAGGAAAGATAAAAACCATACACCACTCTCACACTGAATCCTAGCCCTTCCTATCTTGTTTAAAAAAGTACTAATTAATAGGCATTAAATAAGAACGAGACTACGGATAAACACATGTCCGATACATGAAGATACAAATACATGTCTCATATCTGCTAGATTGAGATCACATTTTATTGTTTCCTTGATTTTGAACATTGTCTAGACTATCATTCGTCCATAATGTAATAAGTTCCAATCTTGATTAAGACCATAATTTACTCGTTTGATTTTAAATGTCGTTAGGATCACATTATTTGTCCGAAAAGTAGCAAATTTCATCCTTTACTTAATTAAGTTCACAACATATTTTCATCGTTCGATTAAGATCACAAGCTCCATCACTCATTTGATTGAGACATCGAGGATGCTGAAGAAACGAAAAAAAATCAACAGGAAGGACACTTTCGATATTCTATTCTAAAAATAGTTAAAATTCACATTATAAATAGAACTTAAAAAAAATATACGGGACACATGTTGCCACTTTGACTCTTTGCTTTTTCAATTTATTTCGATGTTGCCCTTTTAATTTTAGCGCACTCTTTTAATATTATTTTAATAATATATGTAAGTATTGTTCATTAATATTTATTTATTTTTACACGATAATTAAGTTACTGAACCCTTTTCGTTTGGCGACTATTAGTCAAAAACCTCCCCCCTTCAGTCAGGCCCATAAAAAAACACAATTGCCAGGAATCTCGTCCCTTCATCCTCCTCCCGTTGACGTCGTCGTCGTCGCCTCCGCCTCTCCAAGATCTCCTTCGACCCTCCCTTTTCCCATTCCGTCGTCTCCGAGAGGTGGGGGATCTCAGATCTGTTCGATCGTCCCTTAGATCTGCTCCCTGTTTTGTCAATTGGTCGTTCTTTGCCTGCAACATCTTTGGAGAAGGAACTATTAGTGGCGATTTCCGATTCTGGCGATGCGAAACGATTTATTTGGCTCCGATCTTTGTGAAGCGTTCTGTTGTTGTTAGATCCGGATGGTTTTGGTCGGGGGAAGATGTGTGTAGCGGCTGGATTTCTAGGATTCTTTTTGTTTCGAGACAAACGGTTATCTGTGAGTCGATTTGGTGCTTCTGTGATGAGATCCGCCTGTTTTGTTGGTTCTTTTTTGTTTTTGGATGAGTTTCTTTTCTGCTGCATGCGGAACTAGCTTTTGGATCGTTTTCCTGGATGGACGACGGTGATTGGTTTGCCTTTGTTTTGCTTTGGATGGTCCCATTGGTTGCTTTTCTACAAGAAACATTGGCAAGATCAATCAACATGAAGAACTTTATTATTATGATTGCTTTATTTGTATTTGGTTTTAAAAAGAATGGGTGATTCGGATGGCGTTATAGTCTGGCTATTTTGAGCTGTTTGGATCAGAAGTCTCGTGGATTCAGTAGTCGGAACTGATTTCGAGTGTGGTGTTTGTAGGCTTGATAGAAGATGGCAGATGGTGAGGATATCCAGCCCCTCGTATGTGACAATGGGACTGGAATGGTCAAGGTAATGCTATTTTTTTCTGGCGACTACATATGAAAATGTAAACTATTTTCTTTCAAACTTTATTCTGATTTTTCCTGATGACATGCAGGCTGGTTTTGCTGGTGATGATGCTCCGAGGGCTGTCTTCCCCAGTATTGTTGGTCGACCTAGGCATACTGGAGTGATGGTTGGCATGGGACAGAAGGATGCCTATGTTGGTGATGAGGCCCAGTCCAAGAGAGGAATTCTTACTTTGAAGTACCCAATTGAACATGGAATTGTCAGCAACTGGGATGACATGGAGAAGATCTGGCATCACACCTTCTACAATGAACTCCGTGTTGCTCCAGAAGAGCACCCTGTTCTCCTTACTGAAGCGCCCCTCAACCCCAAGGCTAACAGAGAGAAGATGACTCAGATTATGTTCGAGACCTTCAATGTGCCCGCTATGTACGTTTCCATCCAGGCTGTGCTCTCACTCTATGCTAGTGGACGTACAACTGGTGGGTAAATGTTCTTCCTTCATTTAAAATTTGCGGTTACAGGATTTCTCACCACTTTTGTTCTTGGACAGGTATTGTGCTTGACTCTGGTGATGGTGTGAGTCACACTGTGCCGATCTATGAGGGCTATTCTCTTCCCCATGCCATCCTCCGTCTTGATCTTGCCGGTCGTGATCTCACGGATGCTCTCATGAAGATCCTTACCGAGAGGGGTTACATGTTCACCACCACGGCCGAGCGGGAAATTGTCCGTGACATGAAAGAGAAGCTTGCCTATGTTGCCCTTGACTTTGAACAGGAGCTGGAGACCTCCAAGAGTAGCTCTTCGGTCGAGAAGAACTATGAGTTGCCTGATGGTCAGGTGATCACGATTGGTGCTGAGAGATTCCGCTGCCCTGAGGTCCTCTTCCAGCCATCATTGATCGGAATGGAAGCTGCTGGAATCCATGAGACTACCTACAACTCCATCATGAAGTGTGATGTGGATATCAGGAAAGATTTGTACGGGAACATAGTCCTCAGTGGAGGTTCCACCATGTTCCCGGGTATTGCTGACAGGATGAGCAAGGAGATCACTGCTCTTGCCCCAAGTAGCATGAAGATCAAGGTTGTTGCCCCACCCGAGAGAAAATACAGCGTCTGGATTGGAGGGTCAATCCTTGCATCTCTTAGCACCTTCCAGCAGGTGATTGAATACTTAGTTCTCGAGCTGCAGACATATATTTTGTTTTTTACTCCATCTTCTCTGGCCTAATTTTGCTTGTCTTTCAGATGTGGATTTCAAAGGGCGAGTACGACGAGTCGGGCCCATCCATCGTCCACAGGAAGTGCTTCTAAATCGAACAAGTTTCATGGTTGGGTGAGTCAAGTCTATCAGTAGTTGGGCCTTTTGTTTTTCCTACCCTGGCTTGTTTTTGTGTTGTGACTTATGAAACTCTGGGTCCGCACATGATGGATGAAAAAGGCTTGATATCGAGTCAAGCCGACAGAAGAGTTGGTCGGCATGCTTAGGTTGGCGTAGCGATCTGCTTCTCGCTGTTGTTGTCGTAGTCGGTGTCGTGTCCTCGTTCCGGTTTCTTCCTCCCATGTCTTCGAGAAGCCAAGCTTAACGATAGGGGCCCGGCCGTCCTTTTTCTTGGTTGTGTGGGAGGGTGACAGAGCGAAGGTTCAGGTATTAGTCCTTTCTGAGTTAGTAGGAGAAGAGTTGGGGCTGTGGTGTTTGATGCTTTCAGTATTTCCTTCTTCTTTTTTTGTTCTTTTCATTTTCTTTTTGTTTTTTTTTTCATTTCAAGGTTCTTTCTTCAATCAAAACAATTATCCTCAATATTTGTACGAGGAATATTTTTAGTGTATTAGTGCCAGCTTGCTCTATATTTAAACCTAATCATCCCGTTTCTGAGACGGAAATGGTTTTGCTCGGTTAACTTTAAAGTTTCTTGGGTGGAGACTAATGTTTGAGGTGGCTTGGTATGCCCGGGTTGTCTAGGGTTGGTCAAATTGCCAATGTTTATTAGGGCCAGAATGAGGTAATTTCTTAACTTAAACATGGCCACTGCTCAAACTAGATCAACTTGATTGCCTATTTGTGCCCGAGTTGCATGTGATCAGAACAAATCCGCTTGTGTCTTTTTGGCCTCGGGGTGCGGACTATCATGTAATTCCACTTACATGATTTGTTTCGCCCAAAATTAAAGAATTCCAAATGTTTTAACATTATAATATTTTTCTCCCTATTTTCACTTTCACCCGATAATTTCTCCACAATGATGTAATGTTTCAAAATAAAAATAGACTACTGGAAAATTGCGAATCTGAATTAAAAACTCTGATAGGTTGTTTATGACAAATTCGGAAGAGTAAGTAGGTAAGAGTTCCCACCCCATCTTATTAGGTTTTCCCTTTTCATACACGAGGGGCAATTAATTAAGAAGGCAAAATATACGTTTCTAACCCTAAGTATGGTCTAACTATTATATATTTTTTCTAGTCAATTCGTGACGACGTTACTCCGGAGTCTGACGTGGCTTTGACGGCAACCTACGTGGGTGTTGAGATGGCAATGCTACGTGTAAGAAGAAAAAAGCAAAATATACGTTTGTAGCTCTAAGTATGGTCGAAGTTTCTTTTCTGTTAACATTTTACTTTGTTATATGATAATGTCCACAACTATGTGTTATACCTTTTTTCCTAGCCAATTCGTAACGGCATTACGCCTTACCATGATGTGGCAGTAACGGAGTCCTGCGTGTATCTTGATGTGGCAATCCTACATGGACAAAAAACCACAACGTAGGACAAAATATGTCACGTCCCACAAGAGGAGTATGACGGCCCGATGTGGCACTATTAAGTGTTAAAATTAAAAAAAGTTGAATGAAGGTCGGGGTTCTTCCCCAAAATCTGTTATCCCCGAAATCTAGCCCTAATTGTTTCTTTCTCAAATGTCAAAAAGCGAGCACCACCCATTCCACTCTCCCGTAACCCATCCTCACCGCCTGCCGTGTCACCGCCGTCAGCAACATCCTCACTCGTTATCTGGCAGCCACATTAAGATACACGTAGGACTCCGATACTGCCACGTCATGGTAAGGCGTGACACCATTACGAATTGACTAGGAAAAAGATACAACACATAGTTGCCGACATTTTCATATAACAAAGTAAAATGTTGACAGAAAAAAAAATTCGACCGGCTACAAACGTATGTTTTGCCTTTTTCTTACACGTAGCATTGCCACCTCAACACCCACGTAAGACATCGTCAAAGCCACGTCAAATTTTGGGATAACGCCATCACAAAAAAAGGTACAACACAATGCTGCGGACGTTTTTATATGGCAAAGAAAAATGTGAACACAAAAGAAAGTTCGACCATACTTAGGTATAGAAACGTATATTTTGCCAATTAAGAAAACCGAGATATGTTTGGTTTCTAATGGTGAGAAAAAAGAAAATGGAATGAAGTCTACCACGGCTACTTCCGCCCGCGCGAGCAAAACGTCGGCCATGTGAACTTCGAGGCGGTGAAGATCTGATCCGAATGCGAAGGGATTTGTCGTGGTTGCGTACTCTGGTCGTTATTTAGGACTTTACAAGTTATGTCTAGCGACTCTCTTGTGCAGACTGCAGAGGAAGCATTTTACCGGCAGCCGATACGCTGTGCAATTATGGAGCCACTTTTGGTACTCGAGAAACGTTTGTGGTTGATAAATTTGTCACGACGGCGCTATATATGTCGATATCAGGCAACTAAAGCACATGGAACATGCTTGAGGATTAGCGGTGAAACCTCTCTGGTCAATTTTAATGATAAGGTTAAGGTATAGTACTATTACTAATCAACATCCTTGAAATTATTGCATTCCACATGTGATATAAATTGGCTATAAATTGACTGCACTTTTGAAGCAGAACCATTCACTCCATAACATTTCCAAGCTTAAGCATTCATGTTATGGCGCCCAAGCACTTCGTGATCATCCACAACGCGTTCCACGACAAGTGGATCTGGGACAAATTCAAGCCCCTGCTTGAGGCGGCCGGTCATGTAGTCACCACCTTTGACCTTGAGGCCTTTGGCGACGACCCCAAGCCAATCGAGAGCGTCGCTTCTGCCGACCAGTACAGTATCCCTTTGCTGGATGTGCTCGAGGGCCTACCCGAAGGCGAGAAGGTCATTCACATCGGTCACAGCTTTGGAGGCATCAATGCGGCCATCGCAATAGACAAGTACCCCGAGAAGGTCGAGCTCGCTGTGTTCCTCAATGCCCTGTTGCCGGATACTACCCATAGGCCGTCTTATGTCATCGAAAAGGTACAGTCTGTGCTGCGGAAATTGTCCCAAGCGTGCTACCCAGGCATTCTGATCATCAGAATCAGTTTAATCTAACATTCTCTTATCTTTCGAGTGAAGTTGTTGGATCGTTCAGGAACACTAAGAGGGGTGTGAATTAGTGTTTTTCACTTTTTCGCCCTTTCTTGGTGTAAGCGGAAGCGTACTGTATCATAGCAGAACGTTTCTCAGAATGAGAAATACTTTACCGTAACTGTTACGATTTTGTCAAGTAGGTTTTCGTACTAGTGTTGCGCGATCGTAATAGACACCGTGATTTATAGTGGTTCGGCCTTAATTGACCTACGTCCACTTTCCACCAACAAGGTGATTCCACTATATAAAATAATGGGTGCAAAAAGCCCTTGCACTAGACGTATGTTCCTCTCACAAAGTGGGATTTAGAATCCCGTACAATAGATGATCACTCCTGGCAACGGTCAGCTCCTCACACAGTGGACGTCTTCTTGTTTCCAGCAGAATGATGCTTATCCTCAGCAGTTGGTAGCTCAATGGATTCCACACAGCTCGTTGTCGCTTAATATAATCCTGACTTATCAAAGAACACAGACAACATTATGTTAGAGTATAAATCCTCACAGATAATTCCTTACAATGAAGAATAGCTTCTCAGAGAGTAGCTCGTTTATGTTTTACAGCGAAGGATTGCTTCAGCACTTAGTCGTTCAGCAGGGGATTTCCACACAGATCTTGTCTCTCCTTAAGATAAGCCTGCACTTGCTTAAGAGACAACCACAAAGTTGAATTACAAAGATCACAAAGATAGAAACCACAAAGATCACAAAGAAAACCACAAAGCCACTTAGAAGGTATCCGTCCTACACTCAGTTCGGACGTGCACGGTTACCATAGCCGTAACTCACTACACTGCACACCCAGTGCCTAGGGTGGAATTTTCCGATCCGTTGGCTTCCACGCAACCTGCTTTACTAACCGTCTGTATCAGGCGTTCAAGACTTCTGCACAGCACCCCTGTGCTCGGGAGGAACTCTTTTCACTCCGGCGGCGTTCCCAACTCCTGCTCTACCTTGCAGGCACGAGACGTCTGGCGCGAACCCGCAAGTGCGTGTCTAACTGCTCAAACTCCATAGGCTCGAGACTTCCCTGCGAAAAGACACGACAAGAACGGCTTCTTGCCGATGGGTTAGCAACTGGTTACTGAATTCAGAGCAGGTATTCACTTAGCTTCCCTCAGACGATTCGCCAGCCGCTCGTTGAACGTACCGAGGACACCTAGTCCCTATCAGACGATCAAAGGATCTGACCTCAGCCCCTTGATACTCTCACACGCAGCTTGCAAGAGAAAGAACCAGGAGACACTTAGCACCTTCCTCTCTCCGTCGACGCACGAAGCTCACTTAGACCACACAGACGCACAAAACAGCTCTTAATTTTGTCGTCACTGGTCTGGTTATAAAGGAGAAGGAACGACGGAAATCGTCTAGGCAATCAACAAGATTTGTTGCCAAAACTAGCAGCGAGGATACAGCAACGGTCTGCTCAACGTTCGCTGTCCCATAGAAGGAAATATCCAACGGTAACTTCCTTCAATCGTATCAATTAGATAATTTATTTCCAATCTATATTATCTAATCATTATCTTATTTAATCGATTGTGATGATCAAATATATTTAATTTGATATTTTCTCCCATTACAGGGAGACGTTGCTGCAGGGAATCAGAAGGATATTTTGTTTCCAAAAATAACAATTGGAAAGATAATCCCAATATATATATTGTTGCCTAAGTGCTTATGATAAGATCATTAGGCTACATTAAATGAACCTAGACGCTCAGACTAATAATCTGAGATAGATTAAAATAAATCTTAAATTAAATCGTGGTTATCAAAAATATGTTTCCATATTTTCAACGTCTATGCGTAAAATCACAGTAACATCGTACTGGAACACAATAATATATAACTGCTACTAGCTGTGGTTCAGCAACGCATTGCTCAAGCTCATCACTAAGGATGAACACATAATTTGTGAATCGTTACTACTGACCACCAGTAGCGCATTACTTAAGTTCATCATCAAAACCAGGTCAACATTCTCCCCCTTTTTGATGATGACAAAATATGATGATTTGACTTAGGGATCGAGCTTGTTTCTCAACTCCCCCTTTAACTCTCCCCTTAAGTCCCCCTGAACTTATTCTTCTCCCCCTTTTTGTCATATCAAAAAGAAAAGAAAAGAGGATAGCAAAGGATGGTTTTATTGCTAGTGCAGCAAAGATATGCTAGCACTCAAAAGACAGTCAACAGCAGCCAACAGATGCTGCAATGCATCAAAACAAAACAGTTTCTAAACGAGTGCAGAAGTAGATGAGCATAGCTCATTCTATAACAACAGAACATAACAGACATCGAAAGATAGAGGAGAGTAGCTCAATCCTAAACGGAGAGCATGGCTCAATCCTCGGCATTGTCAAGTAAAGTCTGGACCATCTTTTCCAGGCGGGTCAGCCTTTCAGCAAATCCATCTAGCCTTTCAAGAATGGAGCGCCTGGTGTAGCTTAGTTCCTCACAGAGGACCTTTTGCAGCTTAGACGAAGAAGGGGACTCATCCTTGGATGAAGCAGCTGTTCTCTCACGCTTAGCATAGCGCTGTTTGCCCGGTTCAGCTATGAACTTACCACGGACAGAAGCAGCAATCTCTCGTTTGGTTGGCTTTTTAATGAAAACACCATCCACATGAACATATCCCATACTGGCGACAGAATTAGCTCCAATAAGCTGAGTAGTCCATGTGTCCATTTGGTTCTCAGGAACTACCTGCTCACCATATAACTGCAGCAGTGCAGTAACAATATGTGCGAATGGAAGTGCCCTGGTCTCATCCTGAACACAAGAAGCCATGTGGCCAAATATAAAACTTCCCAAATTCACAGGAATACCTCTCTTAAGATGAACCATCAGATTCCAATCTCTTGGTATGACCGTGTCAATGCTGCCAATCCGAGGGGCCAAGCAGGACATTACTGCCTTGTGAAACATCCGATTGCTGAAACTCAGCCCGGTGTTATGCAAATATCCGCTGACAGCAACCACCTCACCATCGTTGATGGTCTGATAAGCTTCCAGCTTTCCCTCATTAATCACCCTCAAGTTGTTAACAAGATCAGAATCAAAGATGCGGCAAACATCAAACACAGAGAAAACAAATGTTTTCTCATCTACCAGCACCTTGATGAATTTAATGTGAGAATCCTCCTTATGAAAGGTAATATTGGCATAAAATTCCTTGACCTTTGAGATGGAACCGATGCCATCATATTCACAAAAGGATCGCCAGGTCAACCTTTCAAACATCTCAGCAAAACATAGCTCATGTTGAGTAAACCAATCAAAGTCGACACGCTTGGTCATGTTTCTATTCGGCATGGTATCATCAGCAAGAATCCGATTTAACTCAGCCAGAGAAACATACTGATCAACTTTAGGTATATAAACGGAGGAATCTACATTTCTCACTTTCTTTTGAATAGGAGAGCTAGAATGCATACCATCCCTTATACCAGCATAAGGTCGTTTCATCCTGGTGCGAGAGGCAATACCCAGAGAAGAGCGAATCCGAGGATTCTGAACAACAGAGCCGATCACCTCCACAGTTTCTTCAGCATCGGGGGTCTCTTCAGCCGAAGAGTCCTGTTCATCTGTACCCTGAAAATCTTCAGGGTCCTTAACGCTTTTCTTGCCTTTGTCGGCATGAGTCTCTGCATCCGCAGCAGGGGAGTTTGCTGCTTTGGGTGACGCAGAAGCAGACTTGGTAACCACCTCAGGTGCAGCGGTTTCTTCCTCAACAATGAGGGTTTTCTCCTTAGCAGCCTCAGGTTCGCCAAAAGTGGTGGCATCACCAATCGAAGCCACATTGTCCTTAGCAGGAACCGCAACAGGTGTCTCCTGAGTCTCAGTGACCACCGGAGCAGGGGTTTTCATCAGCGAGGGCTCCCCCTCAGTAACTGGTGGAGGCTCCACAGTCACAGACTGTGACCGTTTCTTGGGAGTTCCTTTGCCCTTTCCAGATTTCGCGGATTTGGGTGCCATTGTCGGAGGAAAAATGGAGAAGAAGAAAGTCGAGGTTGAAGAAGAAACGAGGGAAGTTAGGGATTTGAAAAGAAACCGTGGGTGGTTTTCTTTTTATAAAATGTTTTGTAGAATAAAGAAGGAAATAAAAAGAATGGGAATGAAATGGCACCATTGGAAATTTTTATTTTCCTATCAAAAATTTCTTAAAATAATTAGATGACAGAATTACCATCTCAGATATTGGGATTACATATCCCTAATTCACTTCGTAGATATTCAAACCTTTCATTGTCAAGCGGTTTAGTAAGAATATCAGCAAGCTGTTGCTCAGTATTTACATACTGAATATCAACTTTACCGCTTTGTACATTATCACGTAGAAAGTGGTGTCTCAACTCAATATGCTTAGATCTTGAGTAATAGACAGGATTTCGTGATAAATTAATTGCACTTGTGTTATCACACATTATTGGAATAGAATCAAAATGAAGATCATAATCTTCGAGTTGTTGTCGCATCCATAGTAACTGCGCACATCAACTAGCTGTTGATACATATTCAGCCTCTGCTGTGGATAAGGCGACAATTGTCTGCTTCTTAGAGAACCAGGAAATAAGCATATTTTCCAATAGTTGGTAGGTACCAGACGTGCTTTTTCTATCAATACGACATCCAGCATAGTCAGCATCTGAATATCCTATAGGATCCAGCAACGATCCTCTTGGATACCATAGACCTAAGCTAACAGTTCCTGCGAGATATCGAAAGATCCTCTTTACTGCAATAAGGTGTGACTCTTTTGGAGCGGACTGATATCTAGCGCATAAGCATACGCTGAACATGATATCTGGTCTTGAAGCAGTAAGATATAACAATGATCCTATCATACTTCTATATAATTTGGAATCAATTTCCTTTCCTCCTTCGTCTTTATCAATTTTGGTATTACTACCAATTGGAGTTAACAAAGATTTAGCATTCTCAAGATCAAATTTCTTGAGCAACTGTTTGCTGTACTTTTCTTGATTGATGAAAATTCCATCTTTCGTTTGTTTAATTTGAAGTCCGAGGAAGAAAGTAAGTTCTCCCATGAGACTCATTTCAAATTTTCC
The DNA here is from genome assembly GCA_029817715.1 of Melastoma dodecandrum. NCBI lineage: Eukaryota > Viridiplantae > Streptophyta > Magnoliopsida > Myrtales > Melastomataceae > Melastoma > Melastoma dodecandrum. The sequence continues at coordinate 4,061,899 of JARUPY010000533.1, read as the reverse complement.
TTTCATTAGGTCAGAGAATTCAGTGCATAATCTTTCATTAGTTGAGCCAAATATAATGTCGTCGACATATATTTGAGCAACTAAACGATCAGCATCCCGTTTCTTAAGAAACAATATTGTATCGATTTTTCCACGCCTATATCCCTTTGTAATAAGAAAGGAACTAAGCTTTTCGTACCATGCTCGCGGAGCTTGCTTAAGCCCATACAAAGCTTTAGAGAGCTTATAAACATGATTACGATACTTTGGATCGGTGAATCCAGGAGGTTGTTCAACATAGACTTCCTCTTTTAGATCACCATTTAGGAAAGCACTTTTCACATCCATTTGAAATAACTTGAAGTTATTATAGCAAGCATATGCTAGAAGTAAGCGTATTGCTTCTAGACGTGCCACTGGGGCGTACGTTTCATCATAATCGATGCCTTCGTCTTATGAGTAACCTTTAGCTACAAGTTTGGCTTTATTCCTTATAACATTTCCAGACTCATCAAGTTTATTTCGATAAACCCATTTTGTTCCAATAATGAAACGATCATTGGGTCTAGGTACTAAACTCCAAACTTCGTTTCTCTCAAATTGGTTCAATTCCTCTTGCATAGCAAGAATCCAATTAGGGTCATCAAGAGCATCATCAATGCCTTGAGGTTCATCTTGAGAGATAAAAGCAGAGTATCCACAATACAAACTTGCTGTATTGCGGGTTCGCACTCCTGTGTGCAAAGAACCTATTACTTGATCAATAGGTTGTCTTTTCTTATATAACGAATGAACACGAAGCATTTCCAGTGTGTGCAGCAGGCACTTGCTGTACATCTGCTACAGTGTTTCCGTTCGGATTATTGTCAGCAATCATTTGCTGTGAGGTTTCATTTGATGTTGTTGTTGAGGATTGTGCTGCTGCTTCCACAGCAACTTCCTCCTGTGTCGAAGAATCATCAATTTTAACATTGATAGACTCTTCAACAGTTAGAGTTCTTTTATTAAAAACTCTATATGCTTTGCTCGTTAGGGAGTATCCTAAGAATAAGCCCTCATCAGATCGAGCATCAAACTTTCCAACACCATCTTTGATCGGTCTTAAGATGTAACATTTGCTTCCAAATGGATGGAAGTATGAGATATTAGGCTTTCTCTCTTTATATAACTCATAAGGCGTTTTACCTAAAGAGTGCCTCAAATGAATACAATTTGAGATGTAGCATGCTGTGCTTACAGCTTCAGCCCAAAGATTTTTAGCAACCTCACTTTCCAGCAACATGGTTCTCGCCATGTCTTGTAAGGTTCGATTCTTTCGCTCTACAACTCCATTTTGATGTGGCGTGTATGGAGCAGAGAAATTGGTTAATACCATATTCTTCACAAAAAGAAGTAAAGTCATGGTTTTCAAATTCGGTACCATGATCCGTTCTTATGCTTCTTAGAGAAACACCTTTCTCATTTTGAAGTTGTTTGACTAACGTTTCAAAGGTTGCAAACGCATCACTCTTGTGAGCTAAGAATTTAACCCAAGTGAATCTGGAGAAGTCATCTACAACAACTAATCCATAACGTTTACCTCCAAGACTTTGAGTTCTTGTTGGACCAAATAAGTCCATATGAAGAAATTCAAGCGGAGCTTTGCTTGAAATCATATTTTTACTTTTAAAGGATACCTTTGTTTGTTTGCCAATAGAACAAGCTTTGCAAACCTGATCATTGTCAAACTTGATTTTAGGCAATCCCTTAATGATGTCCTTTTTGACAAGTTTGGACAGCAAGTCGTAGTTAGCATGTCTCAACTTTCTATGCCACAGAGTCTTAACAGACAAGAGACAATTTTCTCCAGCGGAGATGTTCTTAAAGGACAGGATATAGATGTTTTTCTTGTGTTCACCAACGAAGCAAGTGACACCATCCCGTGAAACGTTACATGTTCTCTCATTGAAAGAAACATTGTAACCTTTATCGCACAATTGGCTGATACTAATCAAATTGTGTTGGAGGCCTTTAACATAAAGAACTCCTTCAATGGTTAGGGAGTTAGAACAGCAAATGGTTCTTGTTCCTTTAACCATCCCTTTTCCATTATCACCAAAAGTGACAGCACCACCATCCTGGAAAACCAGTGTGGAGAATAAGGAGACATCTCCTGACATATGCCTCGAACAGCCACTATCTAAGTACCATACATGGTCCTTAGCGATGGACTTGAAGTATCCTTGAAATAGAGAAAGAATTTAAGTAAGTCGTTGCTTCCATTTAACAATAGAACCATCAACTTTAGCAGTAATGCCAAGCATGTCATTTCGCCGCACATGGCAATTTTTAATGAAATGATCCGTCTTTCTACAATAGTAACAAAGCCTAGGTAACCTTTGAATAATAAAATGAGACTCGCCATTCCTAACATGAGGGGGAACATATTTCCCATGTCGTGAATGTTTCTCATTTCCAGAATCATGCATCCCATGCATACATAAATCAATTTTGTTGTTTACAGCATCAAGTTGCTGCTGCAGCTCCTCAATCTTTCATTTGGATCGAGAAAGTTGCTTTTCCGCTTTCTTAGCCTTTGCTGATAAATCTTCCCTAAGAGAAGCATTCTCAGCACTCAAAAATTTATTTTCCTTCTTAAGAGCTTTATTGTTTGCGGACAAAGACTCAATTTTATCATAAAGTTCTGAGAAAAGATTCTCAATATCTTCAGCAGATAGATCAGAAGGTGAGAAAGCATTTACCTTCTCAGTGTCAGCATCATTTTGCGCCATATAGCAGATGTTTGCTGTTTCATCATCCTGATCTGATTCTTCATCACTATCACTCCAAGATGCCATCATGGCATTTTTTTTATATTTTGAAGGCTTGCCCTTCTCATTCAAAAGTGGACAATTTGGTCGCATATGACCAGGTTTGTTGCACTCATAGCACACACCACATTTACTGTGATGTGGTTTTGTATTCTTCTTTTTAGTGTCTCGCTTTCCCTTAAAGCGATTTTTGCGAAGATACCTTTTGAATTTCCTTGCCATCAAGGAAACTTCATCCTCAGAATCAGATGAAGATTCATCCTCAGATTCATCGGACATTTCAGTACTTCCCTTGAATGCAACAGCATTGGTCTTCCTATCGTCAGCAACCCTATTCTCATTTTCATAAGCAACGAGAGAACCAAGTAGCTGCTGAAGACTTAAGCTCGTCAAATCTTTAGCTTCTTCAATTGCCGTTTTCTTGGCTTCCCAAGCTTTGGGCAATGAGCGAAGTATCTTTCTGACTAAAATCATAATTGGAAATTGTTTTGCCAATTGATTCCATGGCATTAGTGATTTCGGTGAGTCTATCAAACATTTGATTTATTGACTCATCCTTTTTCATCTTGAATGCTTCGTATTGAGTTACTAAAGCATTTATTTTGGATTCTTTGACTTGTTCTGTTCCGTCATAGATCAAAGCAAGTCTATCCCACATTTCTTTCGCCGTCTTACAAGTATAAACCCGCTCTGATACCAATTGTTGGATCGTTCAGGAACACTAAGAGGGGGGTGAATTAGTGTTTTTCACTTTTTCGCCCTTTCTTGGTGTAAGCGGAAGCGTACTGTATCATAGCAGAGCGTTTCTCAGAATGAGAAATACTTTACCGTAACTGTTACGATTTTGTCAAGTAGGTTTTCGTACTAGTGTTGCGCGATCGTAATGGACACCGTGATTTATAGTGGTTCGGCCTTAATTGACCTACGTCCACTTTCCACCAACAAGGTGGTTTCACTATATAAAATAATGGGTGCAAAACGCCCTTGCACTAGGCGTATGTTCCTCTCACAAAGTGAGATTTAGAATCACATACAATAGATGATCACTCCTGGCAACGGTCAGCTCCTCACACAGTGGACGTCTTATCTTTTCCAGCAGAATGATGCTTATCCTCAGCAGTTGGTAGCTCAATGGATTCCACACAGCTCGTTGTCGCTTAATATAATCCTGACTTATCAAAGAACACAGACAACATTATGTTAGAGTATAAATCCTCACAGATAATTCCTTACAATGAAGAATAGCTTCTCAGAGAGTAGCCGTTTATGTTTTACAGCGAAGGATTGCTTCAGCACTTAGTCGTTCAGCAGGGGATTTCCACACAGATCTTGTATCTCCTTAAGATAAGCCTGCATTTGCTTAAGAGACAACCACAAAGTTGAATTACAAAGATCACAAAGATAGAAACCACAAAGATCACAAAGAAAACCACAAAGCCACTTAGAAGGTATCCGTCCTACACTCAGTTCGGACGTGCACGGTTACCACAGCCGTGACTCACTACACTGCACACCCAGTGCCTAGGGTGGAATTTTCCGATTCGTTGGCTTCCACACAACTTGCTTTACTAACCGTCTGTATCAGGCGTTCAAGACTTCTGCACAGCACCCCTGTGCTCGGGAGGAACTCTTTCCACTCCGGCAGCGTTCCCAACTCCTGCTCTACCCTACAAGCACAAGACTTCTGGCGCGCACCCGCAAGTGCGTGTCTAACTGCTCAAACTCCGTAGGCTCGAGACTTCCCTGCGAAAAGACACGACAAGAACGGCTTCTTGCCGATGGGTTAGCAACTGGTTACTGAATTCAGAGCAGGTATTCACTTAGCTTCCCTCAGACGATTCGCCAGCCGCTCGTTGAACGCACCGAGGACACCTAGTCCCTCTCAGACGATCAAAGGATCTGACCTCAGCCCCTTGACACTCTCACATGCAGCTTGCAAGAGAAAGAACCAGGAGACACTTAGCACCTTCCGCTCTCCGTCGACGCACAAAGCTCACTTAGACCACACAGACGCACAAAACAGCTCTTAATTTTGTCGTCACTGGTCTGGTTATAAAAGAGAAGGAACGACAAAAATCGTCTAGGCAATCAACAAGATTTATTGCCAAAACTAGCAGCGAGGACACAGTAACGGTCTGCTCAACGTTCGCTGTCCCATTGAAGGAAAGATCCTACGGTAACTTCCTTCAATCGTATCAATTAGATAATTTATTTCCAATCTATATTATCTAATCATTATCTTATTTAATCGATTGTGATGATCAAATATATTTAATTTGATATTTTCTCCCATTACAGCGAGACGTTGCTGCTGGGAATGAGAAGGATATTTTGTTTCCAAAAATAACAATCGGAAAGATAATCCCAATATATATATTGTTGCCTAAGTGCTTATGATAAGATCATTAGGCTACATTAAATGAACCTAGACGCTCAGACTAATAATCTGAGGTAGATTAAAATAAATCTTAAATTAAATCGTGGTTATCAAAAATATGTTTCCATATTTTCAACGTCTATGCATAAAATCACAGTAACATCGTACTGGAACACAGTAATATATAATTGCTACTAGCTGTGGTTCAGCAACGCATTGCTCAAGCTTATCACTAAGGATGAACACATAACTTGTGAGTCGTTACTACTGACCACCAGTAGCGCATTGTTTAAGTTCATCATCAAAACCAGGTCAACAGAAGTACATGGAGGTGTTCGATGATTGGGAGGATTGCGAGTTCTTATGCTACAGTGTAAACAAGCAAGCAATATCCATGATCAAGTTGGGGCCAACTTTTGTTAGAGACCATCTCTTTCAACTCAGCCCCGAGGAGGTGAGTTCCCATGATTGCGCGGTTTCTCATATCGACAATGTCATGGGTTGGCTCGCTCGCTTGCTAGTAATGAGAGAGGAGATGCACATGACTTTGAACGTAGGTCCCTCTCAATAAGACAACATTTGATGTCGCGCTGCTTCTTGTTATCGGGTGTATCGCAAAGAATAAACTCAATCCATCAACTTTACTTGCTGTCATAAAACATTCATGTCAAGCCTTCTCACACTGATCGGACTGGTTTTCATTACACAACAATCCTCGAATTATTTAGAAGTGATTTTGCGATTATTACACACTTTTTAGATCGATAATTCTTAGGTTAGTTGTACTTAATTGGAACCACACGCAGAGGCATCTTCCTATGGATGGTAAGCCCGCCATCTTCTTCCTTGGAGAAATCAACAATATTCTCCCCTTCAGGAAGCTTCCAATCGAAACCGTACAAGAGGTTTGCGAGCATGAACTCGATGGTTGTCACCCCATCATCACCATCATCATCATCCCGGGACAAGAACTCCCGCCATCCCCAAAACGGGATCATCAGCTCATAGTTCTCCCCCTTGAACTCCTCCTTGTTAAGAAAATAAATACAACACGTAACATTAGTTCGAACTTTTAGTGTAATTGATGTACACGATTTTAGAAATCCTAAAAAAGAAAAAGATTGACAAAGAAATGAAGGCCGCCTCGAAGACCCCCATCGAACAGTCGGTCAGAATTGACATGGAGATGGGTTTGTTTAAGTCCCAGTGGAATGTTAGACGTAACAAAAGAGAAATATTCACTCACAATCATTTTCCATATTAGTATTTAGTTAATGAATGTTTCTATAATAAATTTCAATAATATATATGCCCTTGAGTTAATTGATAAAAGAATTGTGTATAAAATATGAAGAATGGCGCTGTGGTTCCATTTCAGCCTCTGGCGATATCCCTGTCGTCTCGGGCTGTGTGCAGCGTGGATGTCCGCATCGAGCTGTCCAAATTCAATCCAAACCATCTGTGTCTGCTATCAGTGGAGATGGTCCGTACCCCTTGACATCGTCACGTGGCGCTTCCAAATGTTCAAGACTCCGGACAATAATAGGATTATGCCCCCCGATCATTGGTTGAAACATCATCATCGCTCACGGGTCTGCCAACGTGATATAAAGCACCTGGGTTTCAACAACCAGCTTCATGGACAAGATGAAGTAAAAATTTGGTTTCGCTCCTTTAGTGTCTATTGATTCGTGCAGAGTCTCATAGATCATGTTTTTTCGTTTGATTTTTGGTAACTCGAGATACCTTCAGCGGCCAGGTTAAGTTCACGATATAGCCTCGCCGCAAGTCATGTTTGTATAGCACCAACAAGAAATGTCGCACAGCGGGAAACCCCCGCCGCTGCGAAACCTCGGCTCGATCCGACTGTGCGGCAACAAAGGTCCCCTGTATTCCTCATCCACCTTGATAAGATATAGTCTTGAAACATTGGACCGACTACTCCCAGAATATCTTGACAACACTACCAATATTCTATTTACAAAGACCTTGGGCTTACCGAATTATTTAATATCTTTGACCCAAATAAATTCATATTCGATCCTGGTCAATTTATTTGCTTCCCATATTTCAGAATAAATTAATAATTCAATTAATTTTAATTCTAAAATAAAATGATTAATTTTAGTATCCTCTAAAATAATCAATAATATAATGTTTGTGTCGACGTGCGTGCGACCCTCTAGGTCTTATACACGAAAGCAGTGCATATCCATACAAAAACTCAGTTAACCGTCTAGCAACAGTTTTTAGTCACCCAACGTGTTAGGATAATAATTACAAATCATAAACTATTATGAGCCGATTATTGTGTAATTCAATCTCTTCATCTAACCAACATAATTTGGGGCAAAATACATTATCACCAAATTAATTGTTTTCCTTGATTACCAAGATATAATAGACTCACTTGAATGTAAAACATTCCTCCCATGGCCATAGATTTTAGAGTCACTAATATCTCTATCAAGTAGCCTAGATGTCAACTCTCTAATCCAAAAGAGCGATGAATCATATATTGACTCGACACTACTCTCTCTACGCTTTGTCGCATACCCAACAATCGTATTACTCACAATCTAGTTAAAGACTGCTTTTAATGACGTCGAAGTGTACAAACTCCACGCATAGAATAAATGATGATCCCAAGTCAAAAGATCAATTACACTCGTTCATAAAGAGGATTGACCAATTATGTTTAATATGTGGTATCCTCTTAAACGGGTCGTGTCCAGTAACCCTAATATCAGAGTACCCCTAAGTATAACTTGAATACACTATCCTCGGTTTATCCTGACCTCAGTCATACTTAGCGATGATCTAGATGTCCATGTCCCCTCTAAACATCTATCCGTTCACGGACTATTTCAGATTAATATACTCATTAATCTGTGGGACTTTATCATTAATAATTTTACGTGCCGAAAAGTAAAATAATCAATGACAAATACTCGCATTTATTAATTATTTCTCCACAAATACATTAAAGTTTCTTGACACATAAGTGCACACAATAACACTTATGTCCTTTCAAAGGCAAAGGACTCTCCCTACACGAAAAAGGGACCGGGAAAGGACGACCATAATGGACATGATGGGAGAGAAACAAACATCACCCTTTAAAGTTTAGCTTCGTATGCAAAGAAGTCATTGTCAATTATAGGATCGTAAATGTACGGTTGAATCTGGACCATTTAGTTTTTAGGGCTGCAGCGAAAGATAAAATAATTAAATTTTAGTCCAAATTAACATGTAGTACGTATAATATAATTGAGATAAACTGTAAAATACTATTACTCGGAAATCGTATCTCGTAAATTCCGGTAAAATAAACGAAATCTCAAACGACTAAGAGCCTCACGTGTGACTCCTCCAGAGATATCCATGCACACGCGATTACGAACACTCGATGATCCGATAAGATCTAGCCTCTTAAATCCGTCTAGTCTCAAAACCGAAACCTCATAAAATTCCTCTCCGGTTTGACAAGTAAGAACTCATTGTAACTTATGGGATTACAATCTCCCTATTTTTTAACTTTATTTTTTCTAACTTTTAGAACAGACAGTCTAACCCCATTATTGCCTATTTCCTTTCCGTTTCAATCACGTCATTAACCAAAGCTAACGATAGAGAAAACTTAATTTGTTACCATAATAAAAATGTAACATATAATTAATTGATTCTCCTTTAGTAAGAATAAAACATTGAATAAATTACAAATAGATTCAATCAATAAATTTATTATTAAATTTAATCAAATATTAATTTACTCAAATAAAATATCTAATATATAGAACTTAAATTAATATTAAACATTTATTTCTTATCCTTTATTTAATATAAATTGACCCGAATAAATTCATATTCTATCAATTTATTTATTTCCGATATTTCAGAATCAATTAATAATCCAATTAATTCTAATTCTAAAATATTAAAATGATTAAATTAATCTCCACTAAATAATCAATAATATAATGTTCGTGTCGACCTGTTATGGTCCTATACATGAAGGTAGTGTAAATTCATACACAAAGTAAGGCAACCGTATAGCAACAATTTTTAGTCATCCAACGTGTTAGGATAACGATCATAAATTATAAACAATTATGAACCGATTATTGTGTAATTCAACCTCTTTATCTAACCGACATAATTCGGGGCAAAATACATGATCACCAAATTAATTGTTTTTACTTGATTACTAATATATAATATACTCACATGTAAAATATTTCTCCCATGTCCATGGTTTAGAGTCACTAATATCTCTATCAAGTGGCCTAGATGTCAATTCTCTAATCCAAAAGAGTGATGAATCATATATTGACTCAACATTATTCCCTCTACGTTTTGTCACACACTCAACAATCATATTACTCACAATTCGGTTAAAGATTGCTTTTAACGACGTCAAAGCGCGTAAACTCCACGGATAGAATAAATGAAGGTCTCAAGTCAAAAGATTAGTTACACTCGTTCATAAAGAGGATTGACCAATGATGTTTAATATGTTGTATCCTCTTAAACGGGTCGTGTCCAGTAACCCTATCTCAGGGTACCCCTAAGTATAATTTCGATGTACTATCCATCGCTCTATCTTGACCTCAGTTATACTAGCGATGATCTAGATGTCCATGTCCCATCTAAACATCTATCTGATCACGGATTATTTCAGATTAATATACTCATTAATGTGTGGAATTTTATCATTAATAATTTTGCGTGTAAAAAAGTAATATAATTAATGATAAATATTCGTCGTTATTGATTATTTATCCACAAATACAATAAATTGTCTTGGTACATAAGTACACACACTAACACATACGACGTGTAGTTGTGACGATATATGTTATGGATCCACCTAAAAACGTTTCCAGGAGGATCACGTTTCGAATAAGCAACGGGTTTGTGTACCGTAAAGATATTAGGCTTTGGAAACATTTCCAAGATTCGCAAGGCCGCCCCAAGGACACACCATTTTCATTACAGTCCTCCATGAGGTCCCCACCCACGTATCGTAATCGGACCAGCTCGCCGTGTTTGTTAGCTAGCTCCACGTGAAAATCACTAAGAATGCTTTCACCTGGCATGGTCGGCCTCGAGCGCATTTACTTTATTTCTCATTATCGAGGGATGCACCTTTCCCCGTACAAATAATGGAAGGGGGTGAATTTAATCCCCGACACCACGTGTCCCATGCCTCACCGATTGTTCACGAAACCTACGGGGACTGCTCCCCGGGGTCTGAGGTGTTGTTGAGTATATGTTTTGCTTGGGGCGGTTCGATAGGGAGTGGTAGCACGCCTTTCGGACAATAGCTCCGGGGCAAGTCTTCTTCGCAAGTCGCTCCGGGTCTGATTTTCATTCTCGGTTTCCAAAACACCAGAAAAAAGATAACAGGTTCCAGCTTATCGTAAAACCAAGTTGGCGACGACTTTCTAACGCCAAACGTGCCCTTAGTCTCGGAGAATTATCTTAAACCGATGGCTTATCCGTGGTGCTCGCCATGTGGCAGCCCCGATTTTATTCACGGTTTCCTTGTCGTAAATATTTAATTTGTCGACGTGATTCGTTGGAAAATGAAACTAATATACATCAACATCATGTGTTGGCCCCGGCTGCAGAATAATGGTTTCTAAAATATCTCGACTGATCTGTGTACTCAGCCTTTAAACATGTGGTGTTGTGATGTTTCTGCTAGGATGATATCACTGGAAGTGTTAAGTGAACGAGGAAGGGTTCTCTAGAGTTAGGCCGCCGACTTTCTATGACCAACTGCAACCCCCGAAACCATAAATCGCCTACTAATCAACTTGTTATTGTTGGGGAGATAGCTATGGGAATACCGACCGCTATGTGGTCAATTCTCGGAACTATCTTTACATAAACGAACCCTTTCTACTGACTTCAACTGACTGGACGACCTCTGTTCGGAGCGCCTCCGATGACCGCTAGCTCATCGGGTGGTAGAGGGGGTGCTCTTGTCTTTGTATTTCCATTAAGCATCCAATGGAAAAGATTGATCGTGTCTTTCAGGCAAATCGAATTCGAGGTCGATAGGCATTCAGTCGAGGTGGGGTGTGCGGAATTAACTCGCGATAATTGCAACGAAGCGAGAGAGAAAGAGGACGCGAGTAGGATGGGCGCAACCGACCCGATTGAGCTAGCATTGATCAATCCCAACCATATAATGTTATTATAAATTATATAAAATCAAATAAAAGCAAAAACAACGGGAGACAAGTACAAGCACATGGTAAGTGTGTGGAAGGGAGGCAGGGGGGGGGGGGGGTTGGGAAGTGTGAGTTAGGAAGAGTAATTCAATTGGTGCATGCAGATTGGGGGGAGACCCATATCTTTATATCAGATAATTTCTGGCCGTTGATCGTGGTTTAATTAAAACACAATCGACGAACAATAAAAATAGGTAAGTCGAATGAAGGAATACAAAGTCTAGACTGATTTTGATTGACTAATAAAATCTTCAATTGACAGAGGCTATATGAAGAAATTCTAACCCTGAGACAAATCAATAACCGAAACAATCTAATCGACTGGGAGATGAAGCAAATCTGGCAAGACCAAAAACATCAAGAACAACACACCGACAACACTTTTATCTTCGTTTCAGGTAAAATATTTCTAGAAAATCTGTTTATAATCAGTTTCTTTCGGTAATGGAAATCATTTCTTCCCTTTCCCTCTCTTCTTTTACTTTTCTTTTTTTTTTTTGTCTTCTTGAACCCACTCGCGACGTGGCAAACAGTACCCAAACTGAGTAGCATAAAATGCGAGCGTCTCCCCCTCCCCTTCCCAATGCTAAGCATCCTCGTTTCGCGACCATGGCCTCCAACCCCTCCGTGCTCCCCTTCCTTATTCTCCTCTCTCTGGCTTCCATCGTCTCCGCTAGTCTTCCTGTGACGTCACCGCGTCCTCAGCCCATCGACAAGCTGTCCCGTAAAAGCTTCCCGCCTCACTTCATGTTCGGAGCGGGTTCCTCCGCACACCAGGTATCGTTTTCTCGCGATCCCTTCCACCATACTCTCCCCTCTGCTGCGTTTTCTTTTCCTTCATAATAGATTGATAGAAAAATTTTCAGAGGAAGTCAAATATTATAAAATCCACTGAATAAGATATGAAATAATCAAAAGTGAAAACAATTATTTATAATTATAAAAAAAAAGTTAGATCTTGACAGAGTAGTCGATGCTGTTGTTGATTATAGGTTGAGGGTGCTTATAATATTGATGGAAAGGGAATGAGTTCATGGGATAATTTCACTGCCACTTTTCCAGGTAATTATTTCATTTCATTTCTTTAATCTCGATCGTACTACTTGGAAAAATTCTTGGTATTATTTTCAAATATTTATTTATTTATTTATTTTTGCTGGTCAATAATGCCGCCAGAATCTAAACATAATGGAAACGTTAATTTTCGTAAAAAACAAAAAATGGTTTTTATGTGGGGATACATTGTCTGGCCACGAAAGGCAAAGCGTGCCCCTTCGGCACCATGGTACGAGCAATTGTCATGTGATGAGGTAACATCACGAGGGTCGGTCCTCCCGTCGGCTTTAAGAGACGGCCATCGAACTTTCCACCCACGTCACGTTCGAAGGGAACTCGACTCGTCATGTTTTCCATTGCAAGCTAAACCACATTCCTCTCTTCACTTTTCTGTTTCTTTGGCCGCACATTGCAGATCGTATCTCGAACAGCAGTAACGGGAAAGTGGCCACGGACTTCTACCACCGGTACAAGGTATGGAAGAACCACGCGAGCCACCCTTCTCAGGGCACGCTCGAGACGATTTACACGATATCATTTTGGTGGCCTGCAGGAAGACATACAGCTGATGAAGGACACGAACTTGGATGCATTCAGATTCTCAATCTCTTGGACAAGAGTAATTCCAAGTAAAAAGCAAAAGAAAAATACAAAATATTATTTGAAAAAAGACTTATTCGTTATTATGATTTTGAATTTCTAATTATTGTTGGTTAATATTTTTAAAACTAATTACAGCTGGGAAGTACCAAGGCGGCAAAGGAGTTAATCCTCTTGGCATAAAATACTACAATGACCTCATCAATTCTCTAATTGCAGAAGGTAATTTTATTTTTAATAAAACTTTAAAGAGATTTTTTGTTTATTTTTTGAAGTATTTTGTTTAATTTGATGCAGATATTACGCCTTTTGTGGTAATATTCCACTGGGATCCTCCACAAGCATTGCAGGATGAATATGGAGGTCTCCTGAGCTCCAAATTCATGTGAGTAAATCCGCGACCATCTCGTTGTGACGCTGACGCTTGATGTTTTCGTGAACGACTTCGGCGAATTGGGTCTTGTAATAGCTCGAGCTTTCTGGATGGTTTGGTTCGGATTTTATGACAATAGATGAATTCCTACCGATCTCGCTTGTCTCTGTTGGTCCACAGTGCCGATTACGTTGACTTTGCGAGGCTTTGCTTCAAGGAATTCGGAGACAGGGTCAAGTTCTGGACGACGTTCAACGAGCCCTGGTCATACTCCGTCTACGGCTATGACCTGGGACAGTTCGCTCCTGGCCGGTGCTCACCGTTCGTCAACTCCGCTTGTGTTGGGGGGAATTCGTCGACTGAGCCGTACCAGATCACTCACAATCTGCTCCTTTCTCATGCTGCTGCCGTCAGGTTGTACAAGACCAAGTTTCAGGTAACGACCTCCCGAAGAAACTGTGCTTTTAGGATCAAATTCGATGTCCGGATCATTTGTTTTGGAATTTATGAAGCATGTGAAATCTTCGCAGCCGACCCAAAAGGGACAAATTGGGATGACAAACATATGCTTCTGGAACGAGCCATACTCGAACAGCACCGCCGATCGGGAAGCAGCTCAGCGTGGCATCGATTTCATGTGCGGATGGTAAGACAAAGCAGAAATCACGATTACAAAGTAAGAGTGGTACGGTGATTCATAAACAGAAAACATTCTAGGAGCATTTCTTTGATTGTGCAGGCTGATGCATCCGATCACGTACGGGGATTACCCGCAAAGCATGAAGACCCTGGTCGGGAATCGTTTGCCTAAATTCACCCCGACACAGTCTCAGTCGTTGAAAGGTTCCTACGACTTCTACGGGGTGAATTACTACACCGGGTGGTTCGTTCAAAATGCCGCACCTGCTTCACCAGACCGTCTGCAGTACTACACGGATCCTAACGTTGACTACACATGTAAACACGAGATTCCCTCGACTAAGAAATCCACATCTTTTCTGATTTTGTTTATTCTTAACGCTCTTTAATCTCATATAACATCGTAGATGAGCGGAATGGTGTCTACATTGGCAGTCCGGTAGAGTTCTACTTCCATGGAAATCATTCATTCAATTACGAAGCTGTGGTAATTAAATATCGATTGATTTTGCAGACATTCGTGGACATACTTTATGTGTATCCGGAGGGGATGCGAAAGCTGATGAACTACTTGAAGGCGAACTATAACAATCCTCCTATCTATATCACCGAGAATGGTAATGATCCCAATCGAGGAAAGACAAACAGCTTAGAATCAGCCATGATCCTCAATTTGGTTGTCTTGTACTTGTTTTGCAAGGGATCTGCGAGATCAACCAGCCAATACCGCTGAAGGACTCACTGAACGATACATGGCGGATCAACTGGCTCAGCGTCCACCTCAACATGCTCAGCAAGATCATCAAGTATTTTTTTTTTTCTTTCTGTGATTTCGCTTAGTGTAAGTAAAATTGCTTATGAACTTAATCTTGATAATCCAAGGGAGGACAAGGTGGATGTGAGAGGTTACTTCCCGTGGTCTTTCATGGATGACTTCGAGTGGTCGAGTGGGTACACCGAGAGGTTTGGCCTCCACTTCGTCGACTTTGTGCACAATCTGACCCGGTATCCAAAAGAATCGGCCAAGTACTACGCCAGCATCCTCGCAAAATGACATGAATAATATTTCACCATCCCCTGTTCCCAGTGTGCATTTTCAATGTATGTCAAGATTTTCCTGTTTCAATAATAAGTATGTTCGCGCGGGTCCACCCGCCCGAATCCTGCTTGGAACTCTGGAGAGGAAAATGAAAGATGATCCAGCAAAACGAATCTTATTTTATTTAGAACGTCGAGATTACTAGCAAGGGTGGGCCAGGGAGCTGGCCGATTGTACGACATTCATTCATCTAGACCTTCGGGATTGCCACTGGATTAATCGAGTATAGAGATGGGGAGCCAACAGGGGATGATGCGGCATCACAGTAGCCTCGTAGGATGTTGCCTTCCTCGGACGTGAAGCCGAGCGAGGCAAGCATGGCCGGCCAGCAGTTGTGCGTGATTATCTCGATGGCGCGACAACACTCTGGACCAATGACGGTCTCTCCATTGAGAAAGAAGAGAACGATCTCACTGGAGCACGACTTCAGCTCCACCAGCGCCGTCCAGCAGTCAGCCATGCCTCCTCTTCCCCCCTCGAGCCTCGCTGCGAGGTCGTGCCCTGGTCGTACTACATCCGGGAGGTCACGGGACGCAAAGGCTCGGCCGACGGTGGCTAGGAAGAGGCACGGGATGGCGAGGGACAGGACAAGGGAAGCCTTGAGAGCCATCTTCAAGTATCTAAATCAAAATCACAAGTGGAAAATGAAGGGTTTCCATTTGGGCGCGTATTTTATAAGGGAGAGCAAACAGACCTTAAAGGATGAAGTAATTGGTGATTAGTAATGATGGTTAGTGGGATTAAATTTAATTTAGTGGGATTACGAATTTGATCAGAAGGGGGAAAACCAAAGGGTTCTTGTAACATCAAATTGGTTATTGCAGATATTTGCAACAAAAACCAAAAATCAAGTCCTGATGATCACAAAATTTAGGATTAATGTGAGGATTGGGCCTCGTGGGCATGGAGAAAAGCGCTCGAGCAAAGGGATAATGGGCCTGGCCCATTGTTGGGTGGATGGCGTGGTAATGACGTCAGACGTAAATCCACCACCTGTTCGACGAAAGAGGAGGAGAAGACGATGGGCGATCGAAGGCACAGAAGTGAGGAGGTATGCGGTGAAGAGGGATGATGGGAGGAGACAGGAGGCTGTCCGCTTCGACAAGATCACGGCCCGGCTAATGAAGTTGAGTTACGGCCTCAGCCCCGACCACTGCGATGCGGTCCTCGTCTCCCAGAAGGCCTGCGCCGGCGTCTACAAGAGCGTCACCACCTGTCGACGAGTTGGCCGGGGAGACCATCTCAGCTTGCCGGAAGCAGAGGTTGCAAGAATAGATATTTTGATTTTGATAAGCTAGCCGAGGTAGGAGATCAAACCTACCTCCCATTCCACATAGTGATTAAGTTGCTAGGTTGTTAGTGTGGACAGGCCTCAGTAATCCGCCAGTTGATATTTTTTTTTCTTGACAGATTGCTTCAGTGGTAACTAGAAACCTGGACAAGATAATTGACATCAATTACTACCCCTTGGAAACTACAAGGTGATCCAATATGCGGCATATGCCAATTGCCATTGGTGTGCAAGGTCTTGCTGATACATTTGTTTTGCTTGGCATGGCATTTGATTCAGTAGAGGTATCCATGTCCTACTCTGTCAGCCTTGTGGAGCCATGTATTTGATACCCCATAATATTCCTTCTGCACTTTAATTTTCAGGCTCAGCAACTGAACAAAGAAATCTTTGAAACCATATACTACCACTCCCTTGAAACTTCTTCTGAACTAGCTGCAGTGGAGGGCCCCTACGAAACATATAATGGAAGCCCTGTCAGCAAGGTCTGCTTCTTTATTTTGTCTTTGTTACCTTAACATCTGATTCTCCAGTTCTTCAGATCATGGTGTGGTAGGCACCTTGGACTTGGACTTTCATCTGTGCACTTAGGTAAAACTTGACTAACCCTCTTAAACATCTCAGGGTATTCTTCAGCCAGACGTGGGGGTGACCCCGTCTGATCGTTGGGAGTGGGCTGCACTTCGTAATTTGATTTATCTGAATAGAGTGAGGAATTCCCTTCTTGTAGCCCCAATGCCTACTGCTTCGACTAGCCAAATTCTGGGAAACAATGAGTGTTTTTAGCCATATACATCTAATATTTATAGCCATAGAGTTCTGAGGTAGTCCTCATTTATAATGTATGCGATTGTTCCTTTGAACTGTTGATACTTCCCTGCTTACACTGTGAAGTGATTTTATAGTGGGGAATTTGTGGTGGTGAACAAACATCTTCATGACTTAACCGAGATGCGTATCTGGTCTCCTGCCATGAGGAACAAGATTATTTATGACAATGGCTCGGTTCAGAAGATCCCAGAGATTCGTGAAGATCTTAAAAAGACGTTGGTTGACATGGCTGTGGATTGTGGCTGTTACATTGATTAGAGCCAGAGGTTAAATATACATATGAATCAACCAAATTTTGGAAAGCTTACGTCCCTACACTTTTGCACCTGGTCTAAGGTTACAATTGCATAGCTTGAACATCAGTTTTGGTGTCATGTCATACGGTCTCCCTTGGTTTCTGATGAGTGGGAGTATTACAGGGTCTTAAAACTGCGATGTATTATTTGCTTACACACGCTGCCACTACCGTCAACACCTCCCCTATCAAGGTACTGCCAACTCATTCCATGAAATTTGATCTTCGGTAGCTGTCAGCTAATTTAGCGTTCTTGTTAATCCACATAACGAGTCTTCTGCATTCTGCAGGACAATGATAAACCTGCCGACGGCAACGCACAAAGTTGGCACATAGGGTTAGCTCCTTGACGAATCGGGAGGAGTGCGTGGCCTGTGGAAGTTAAACCCGGACACAGTGCCACCTTTGGTCACTCTTTTATATATTGTTACTTGACCGAGCTGCAATGTATAGAAGGAAAGTGGAGTGTCAAAAGTGTGTTTCAAGGATGTTTGTCTATGTTCGGGTCACAGTTCTTGTCCCTGTGCATATCTTAATGATGCAGTCTCATTTCTAATGAAAAGTCTTTACAGTTTCGACATCCTGCAACAACTCAGAAGTCTACGCTGCCTTCTCTTTTGAACCTGATATCACTATTACCACTTTACCATTTCCCCTGTCCCATTTCCTTCATCCTATGTGATCGCAATATCATATTTCCAAGCATGAACGCAGCATATGCGGCTTCAATTATGGATCGGAGTCTTCTTTCTAGCCGGACTGTAGTCGCTTGATTCAAAATCATCGCCATCTGCCTTCACATCCATCGTCTTTTGCAGGCCCTTATCGACTTCATCTCGAGAACCCTCTTGGGTTATATTCCTTACCTTTCTTCCTGCATCAAGACAACGAACCTTGACTAACTGCACATGTTGAGTTTTCTGCATAGGATAGAAAGCAAAGAAAAAGAAAACAGAATCCTTCAAGGCTTTTGTGGTTACCATCTGCAGCATATAGCAATGCAAAGCACAAGACAAAGAACACCGCAACAAGGACAGCTTGCCGGCAACTACCCATTTTTCTGCGCTTAAAACTTTTGAGTGGCCCTGTGTTTGCGAGTCTCCTTTATATAGAAGAAAAAGGTTGATGGGATTTGATAAATATTGCAGTCAGATTGTTTTGTACTAACCTCCATCTAAAATCAACATCAATTTCTCCTCCAGCCTTGCATGAAACCACTGGTTTAGGCTTTCAGACAAAAGTCCAAAGCAAAACTCGCCATTATTCATCTTCGTAGGGGCCTCCCTAATCTTGTTTTTCTCCCCCCTTTGATATAATCCATTCATCGTTTCACTGATGTTGATATTTCTATCTTCTTACTGTTCTTTTTGTCCATTTCCAATCTCAGCATCGAAGTACATCTTCACTTCATGTTAGCACCCCCGATAATTCATCGACGTCTCAACAGTCTCTTAATAGTTACTATAGTATGGAGGTCCTATTAGAACTCCTCTGAATGATATCACGAGCATGCACTCACAGCTCGAGTTTAGGCCGTTGGGTTGTAGCCATCTAGGCAGGCACGAAGCTGTGGGGCCGCATCTATATTTTTGTTTGTGGTGTTGTGGATGTTTATCGAATTCTCGGACCTAGCGAAGTTCGACATACAGACCCTGGTACAAAAGGAATCGGATCGATCATTCAATTAACTTGTAACTAGGAATGGGACCCGTGATATTTTGTATGGATTCGCAATTTGGAGATGTGGCTATCCATCCTGTTTATATGAACAAGGCTTCCACAGGATGGCCTATTCCTTTTATGGGATCAAGTGAGTGTATTCGATGCAGGTGTCTCTTCCTGGAGTTAGCTTTCATGGGTTGGAGGCGCGAGAAGGACATCTTTGTCAACATTTACGAAGATAAGGTTATGTACATATACACTCATCGTATATCGGTATAATTCATGGGTGTGGATAATTTTTTCTTTCGCCACATGTTGGAAATGAATGGGGACTGTGTGCAGGAAAAAAGAGTCGGGTAAAATCCCAGATAAAGAACATCATCTTATCAAGTTCCAAGTTAATTTGTGAAAGGGAATGAAAAGGGGAGGCAATGGTGGGGCTCGCAAAAAGTTTTCGCCATATCTCATCCTACCTAAACTCACATGGGATTGCCTTGAGCTTTGGTGGGTCTTCAATTTCTTGTCTTTTTGGTGTTGTTCATCTTCTTAACAGGACTAGTGATCGTGATTTAGCGTTTGATTAAAGGTAAAGATCTTTACACAGCGTTCGAAACAGAGTCCTGCGACTTGGCAATGTGGGCAAGATCCACTTTTTATGGGATTAGGCTCAAACAGGGTTGGCATCTGTCTGATCAGTTTCCACATATTCATAAATTTGGATAGAAGCAATCTTACTTAGGGTGAGCAAGGATGAGGACGATTGGTTTCGGAATTCGGTGTTTGTGGAAGAACATTGAGTTCAATGTTTACACTGAGCATGCGTGTAATGAGACTGGAGTTAATGTTGAACCAAATGATTCTTAGGTATGCCATAAGAAATAACAGGTTCGATGAGATCATATCAAGGGAGTTCTGTTTGTTTGGTTGAGAGGCACCACAAGTTGACGGTGGAAACAGAGAGATGGTGGAAGCATCCCATGACTTCATTCTGGTTGATTAGATTTCATGGAATTCTATCGACTAGGAGATAACTGGTTATTGTTCTTCAATGATGACCACTTCTTTGACGAAAGAGAGGCAGAGCAGGTGCCACATCAAGCTTTTTCATGCATTATAGGCCTAATTCTCATGAATGAGCTGCTGCTTGTTGCTTCCTGTCTGACGTTGCTGCCCGTTTTGGGGATTTTTTTCCTACAAACATTTTGCAAAACTGGACCCCGTTTTATTCCATTTGCCAACTAGGGTTCTATGACACACATTTGGCGACTTATGTGTGTAGCATGGTGAAGGCGGTGGCAGTATGGGCCGACTGTGGATCTAGTGGTGTCTACACCATGGTAAATCACGACATGGGAAGAATAGGAAACATTGCAACTTTCCTCCTGAATGTTGGTGAATCTGCCACAGGAAATGGCATTGTGAATCTGCAGAACAAGTTGCCACCAGACATATTTATGTTCTCATCTAACTACTTTTGAGACATCAATGATGGAAAAAACTACTTGGAGAATTCTGTAATGAAACAAAACTGCTCTTGTCGTTCTAGATGATATGGGCCACTGGCTTGAATTGCATAGCCAATGCCATGGTGATTAAAAAACCATATTGGGTTCTGATGATGCACTTGAACTTCTTACTCTGCATGCCTTCTGCCAGTGTGCGCCTCCCAGTGGTTTTGACAAGCTCTCACGTGATATCCTTTCCTTAAAAGGGGGTGTTCCTTTGGCACTTGAGGTCGCTGGATTGTGTCTTAGCGGAAAGGAAGTGAAAACATGGAAAGAAACATTGAGCAAGTTAAAGGTGTTGGATGATTGCCATTGTCGAGAGGTATTGATGTCAAGCTATGAGGCATTATGTAATGAGGAGAAATAATCTTCCTTGATATCACATTCTTCTTTGCCGGCCATGACAAGATGACCGCATTCTACTAACGGGACGCTGGCAATCTCGTCCAGAAAACAAGCCTGTATACTTTGATTACCCTTCCGACTCATTTACCATGGCAAGTCCACCCATGCCCACAATTTCACCCCGGTGAATTTATCAGGGCTATTTGGTTTAAGATTCCTGGATCTATGCAGGGGAAACTTTTTCAGCAGATTCCATGACAGTTGGTTGTCAGAATTTGGGTGGCTCTCTTGGAGGCATTGTCCTCGTGATTTTCTTGGGACCAATTTCTACTTCAAGAACTTAGTTGTGCTAAGGCTTTCGGATGGTAATGTTACTGATACCTGGGCTGGCTGGGAACAATACAAGGTATCTGTCCTCTCCTTCATTTTCCCGAGTCCATGAATTCGATGTTACTAACGTCTGACTGTGCCACAAACTGCAAGGAATCTGAAGGTCCTGGAGCTGCAAGGTCTCTTTTTAACCACAACTCCCGACCTCTCTTCATTTGTAAGTTTGGAGAGATTGACGTTTCATCATTGTGGAAGGCTTGTCTGCATTGATCCCTTGATTGGCAGTCTAGAATACCTGAGTGCCTACACATGAGCAAACATCAGTTGGAAAAGAATCGCATTGAGGTCGTTGATCTGCCAAGCTCTATCTGCAACTTAAAGTCCCTGTCTAGGCTGGTAATAAGGGGCTTTAAATTGAAGCAACTTCCTGAAAACATAGGAGAGTTAAAAAGTTTGAAGATCTTGGAGATAACTTGGTGCAGGGTACTTCAGAATCTCCCAGACTCCATAGGTGACTTGGAATCTTTATACGAGTTGTGCCTCGACAGTGCTGGAGTTACTGAACTTCCCGAATCAATTGGCAAGCTCAGGAATTTGAAGGGGCTGTACACGAGAAATAACCGGTTAAGGAGGCTACCTGAGACAATCGGCAAGCTCGGGAATTTGGCTAGGCTGAATGTGAGTTTGAATCGAGGAGACGGCCTTTGTAAGGCCGACTTCATACAGGACTCAAGGACGCCATGAAGTCGGCCTTACAAAGACCGACTTCGGTCCGGCAATATGGAACTTGATCTTACAAAGACCGACTTCCTTAAGGACCGAAGTCGGCCTTTGTAAGGCCGATTTCACAAGGTTAGTCAACGAATTTCGAAACTTACCAGTTTATTTCACGAAATAATTTGGAAACTAAAGTTAAAATGGAACAAAACTTGGAGGGCAGGGACAAACGAATCATCGATCCCGGGGCAAGTTTGCTCTGACTCGTTCGTTTTCCACGGAGCAGACTACCCGACTTAAAATAGTTTATGAAATAGACTAACATAATTAGTAAACTAATAATATTAGCTCTAGTTTATAATTCATAGTAAATTTTAAAATAAATTTGAGTTACAAATGTACTTCTTAGGACATTGAAATAGCAGCTCGGAGTTATTTGAATATAAACTCTAAGTTATAAACCCTAAACCGTAAGTTACAATAGGAGGTAATTAGTTTACAAATTTTAAATTTAATCGATTTATTTAATAAATTATTTTAAAAACTCACGTTATTGAGTAATAAAGCTACTCGGATCAATTTAACATTGGATAAATTTGTAGACTTTGTTAAAACAAATTGCATTTTTTTTAATATGAAGTCTTAAATTAAGAAACTTGAATTTCAAAGTTTTGATGGATGTCGTCAAAATATAAATTCCTTAAAAATTGTGTTTTCGTTTTATTAATAATTTATTATTATTATTTGGGGAATCATAAACCCTAAACCCTTGACGTTCCGGCGCGGGAGTCGCATTCCCCTCCGAAACCCCAAATCGAGCGACGATGAGGAAGAAGGTGGACGAGCGTATACGGACTCTCATCGAGAATGGCCTCAAGTGCCGCCACCGCTCGATGTTCTTCATCGTCGGCGACAAGTCCCGCGATCAGGCACTCCTCCCCCCCCACAAAGCTCCTCCCCTTCTTTTTTACTTTTGCCAACTTGAACGACTTCGATGAATTGATTGATTGTGTGATTTCTGGCAGATTGTTAATCTTCATTATATGTTGAGTAAGGCGGTGATCAAGTCCAGGCCCACGGTTCTTTGGTGCTACAAGGATAAGCTTGAGCTCAGCAGGTAAACCACTCTCATCGCAACCAGTATTACTGTCGAGTTATTGGGTGCCATCAAATGTGTGGGACATTTGCTGTTTTTCTTGGAGGAATTGGTTACAGTTGTTGCAGTAGCTGTGTAGTGTCTGTGGTCTATGTTCTGCGAAGTGCAGCAAAAAATTCTCTCTTTTTTTTAAAAATATGTCTTTGGTGCGTCTATGGTCTGTTCCAGGGGTTGATTTTGAGTACTGTTAACAGGCTATAGTAAAATCATCCCTCTTTTTCTTGATCTTCGCATTAATTTGGGAGAGTTTTGCATTTTTGAGAAGTTCACGCGCTTGCTTTCGACTCGTTAGTAGACATTATGACAATAGAAGATACACAATTTTATTGTTGATTTTGAGCCTCTGAATACTTCTTCTTGATGAAGTTATTCAGGACTAGCATGTTTCGGTTCATGGTTTTCGACTTTTGTGCCGATAGTTACTTGTTTAATTTGTACCTTGCAGTCACAAAAAGAAGCGTGCGAAGCAAATAAAAAAGTTGATGCAGAGGGGGCTACTGGATCCTGAGAAGGTTGACCCTTTTTCCTTGTTTGTGGAAAGTGGGGGATTGACTTACTGCTTATACAAAGATTCGGAGAGAATTCTCGGGAATACCTTTGGAATGTGCATACTCCAGGTAAGAGGTCCAGCTTTTTCTTATAGTAGAGAATTATTTACCTTCTTTATGTTGCTATGCCTTATCTTTGGTTGACTGCTTATTTTAAGAATGCTTCGAATTTTAAGGACTTTGAGGCCTTGACTCCGAATCTTCTGGCAAGAACCATAGAAACTGTGGAAGGAGGCGGGTTAATTATATTGCTGCTCCGATCTCTGAAGTCGTTAACCAGCTTGTATACCATGGTGATGGTAAGTAGTGATACACATTGTCACATTCCCCTTTTTTCAGTCTTGGTTATTTAACAATGGGGTTTGAATGGCTACGAGGCACCAGGCGTCGCATCCATTTTCTTTGATAACCCTGATTGTGCCAACACATGGATGGTGGCAAGCATCTATGTCATTTTGTTTTATGAAATTTCGTATGTATTGCAATGACCTTTGTAGTTTGGTCATAATTTTCTGTTTGGAAAATGCCCCTCTGTCTTAAGGATTACGAAGTTGTTAGGCTACAGTTTTGTTTACTGGTTCTTGACCTAACTAGCATGATGTTTTCAGGATGTTCATGAGAGATTTCGCACTGAATCTCATTTGGAGGCTACTGGACGTTTTAATGAACGGTTTTTGTTGTCACTTGCATCATGCAAAGCATGTATCGTCATGGACGATGAGTTAAACATTTTGCCGATTTCTTCACATATTAAATTGATCACTCCTGTTCCCGCTAATGAGGTGAGTTTCTGATTCTCCCTTTATTGGAGATTAAGTTCAATTTTACGAGCTTTTGTCATTTCTTCTTGTGCAATAACTGATCTTTGAGTTGATGTCATGGAAACCTTAGTGTGGATTTTCTCCTTTTCAATTCTGTATTTTTGGCACTTAATTTTGTTATGTAGCTTTAGATTTTGTGGCATTAAGCAACATTACATTGGTGCTTTAAGGATTCTGAAGGTTTGTCAGAGGCGCAAAGGGATCTAAAGGATTTGAAAGAGCAGCTAAATGATGATTATCCTGTTGGACCATTGATCCGGAAGTGTTGTACTCTCGATCAGGTCTGTGCTGATTTCTTTTGCTTTTCTTTAGGATTATCCATTTTCACTGTCTTGAATGCTGCTTTTACAGGGTAAAACAGTTATTACATTTCTCGATGCAATCTTGGATAAGACGCTTCGAAATACAATTGCTTTGTTAGCTGCTCGTGGTCGTGGAAAATCAGCTGCCCTGGGATTAGCAATTGCTGGAGCTGTCGCTGCTGGGTAGTAAATGTAGCCTGTCTCAGTTTTTTTATTTGTGCCTTTTTGGTTATAGGTTCGCCGTGTTAACAACATTATCCTCAAATAGGTATTCTAATATTTTTGTAACTGCCCCAAGTCCTGAAAACTTGAAGACCTTGTTTGATTTTGTGTGCAAGGGTTTTAACGCGCTTGAGTATAAGGTACACTTCTCATTCATTCTATTTTCTGCAATTTCTTTTTTGTGTAGCATTGTCAAACATACCTTTTCTGTATGATGTCTTCTTCTTTCTCCTCTTCCATTCAGTTTTCTCAGTATGCTTTTCTGCACAAACAGTATTCCAACTGGCTTTTGTATTGCAGGAGCATATTGAATATGATGTGGTTAAAAGTGCGAATCCAGAATATAAGAAGGCAACTGTGAGGATTAACATCTTTAAACAACACCGACAGACTATCCAAGTTAGTTGACATGCTTTTCACTTGACAACCTTGTTTTTCCATGCTTCATTGTGTTCTTCAGTTGCTATCGTGTGCATATCTACCGCGTACTGAAGAATTCTATAAATTTATCTAATTGTACATCCTGCATGAACTTGATAAGCTTCTAGCAATGGTCTAAATCAGAGGTTATCATGTAGAATTGCAAACAACAGGGACGCCTGTATTTTATAGAGGATGAATCAACATTTCCATATTTATTTACATATGAGAATAACAAAGGATGTTTTTAAATCGTTAAATAGGACATCATATGCACAAGATTCATTCTATAGTTTGTGCATAGCAGTCAAGATTAAGTGTGTGCCATCAACTCTTAAATGACGATGACATTTTGAAATGATAGCATCAAATTAGCTGTGTTTTGTCTACAAAACTCTCGTCATATTGGTATTGCATAATTTACTTTGGCTTTAAGGTTGTAGTTTCTAAAGGTGTTTCTTCATTTGCTCTTGAGTAGTACCTGTCTTTTTTTTTGCAGTACATATTACCACATGAGCATGAGAAGCTTTCTCAAGTTGAATTATTGGTTGTTGATGAAGCAGCAGCAATACCTCTGCCAATAGTAAAATCATTATTTGGCCCATACCTGGTCTTCCTTTCTTCAACTGTAAATGGGTATATTTACTTTCCCATTGAGCGAACTTAAATGAACATCTTCTATTGCTGGACGTCTCTATTAATTTTTTTCATCCCTCATGGAAAGATACGAAGGTACTGGCCGGTCTTTATCCCTGAAGCTTCTACAGCAACTGGAAGAACAGAGTCGGGTAGCAGCAAATAATCCTGAGGGCGTTCTTTCTGGTACTTTTAAGTGTTATGTTTTTGTTTTATAGTTTGTCAAGCAACAGATGAATCAAATACAACAGTCTAGTGATTGTGAATGGAAGGTATTACTGTTGCCAGTGGGACAAAATATTGAGGCATCTGTTTCATGTGATGTATTTATAGTCTAAAAATATTAAGATGCTATTTTCTCGGTTAGTGCAATTTTTTAAGTTGGATGCCTAGAACTTAGATGAGCTCCATGGAGAGGTCTTTAACCTGATGAAAGAACCAGGTCCCCATCCATGGCCTCACAGTTGACAAGTATCCACCATCAATTCTAGGAAACCAGAGGCTAATAATGTCTGAAGTTGTCCAGATGTAGGTGTGAGATATATGGGTGTAGTATCTTGATTTTGATGCAGTGCCTTCTGATGCAGGTCGTTTATTCAAAAAGATTGAACTTTTTGAGTCAATTAGATATGCTTCAGGGGACCCAATTGAATCCTGGCTTAACGGATTGCTTTGCCTGGATGTTTCGAATTCTATTCCTAGCATCCACAGGTAGCTTATGGTTCTCACAGGACTCCAAACATTATGTATACGTCCTTAATTTTTGTCATTGGTATTGATTGTTTAGGTTACCTCCGCCTAGTGAATGTGATCTCTACTATGTCAACCGAGATACATTGTTTTCATATCACAAGGATAGTGAGTTATTTCTACAGGTAATAGTTTTGCCTTTGTTATTTGCCTCTATATGCGTAATATTGTCATGTAGCAAGCATTTAAGGCTGACAAGGTCTCTTTTGCAGAGAATGATGGCTTTGTATGTTGCTTCTCACTATAAGAACTCTCCCAATGATTTACAGCTTATGGCTGATGCCCCGGCACATCATTTGTTCATCTTGCTTGGTAGGTTTCTCTATTCATTTGATGATAAACATCTTCTATTAGTTGAATTTAATCTTGCTTGACTGGTTCTTTGTATTCAGGACCCGTTGATGAATCAAAAAATCAACTGCCAGACATCTTATGTGTCATACAGGTAATTACTGTTGAACTTCTTATTGAGAAGCTTGTGTACATCTTTCTGCCATATTCTATAAATATAAACAATGTTTTCCGTTATACATGACACGAAATATAATAAACTAGCAACCAGTGCATATTATTTGTAAATTTTCCCCTGATCCAGTAGTGTTTTGTGATACCATTCATTTTGATTAATTAGTCACGCTGGCGATTGTTGAATTGATGGCTACTTGAACTACAACTCTTTTTCCATAGTCTATGTGCACATATGAAATACTTCTTTTGGTTCAATCTATTTTAGGTTTGTCTTGAGGGACAGATATCTCGTAAATCTGTACTCAAAAGTATGAGCGATGGACATCAACCTTTTGGAGATCAGATTCCTTGGAAATTCTCTGAGCAGTTCCAGGACACTGTTTTTCCGACTCTCTCTGGTGCTAGGATTGTTAGAATTGCCACGCATCCTAGTGCCATGAGGGTAAGCTTAAAGTCTTGCCCTGCCTGATTTTTCAATACATTTTTCAAACTTATCTGTTAACACTTGCTAACATCCCTCTAATTTGTAGCTTGGGTATGGTTCTGCTGCTGTGGAACTGTTAGCAAGGTATGTTGTCTGTGCCACCCCCTTTGAATTGAAAGCTTATCTTGCATTTCATTAGTTCCTGATCACCGAAAGTGATAATTCATTAGGTTCATTGTTTTTGTTCTTCCGTTGTCCTTCTGTGATCTAAAGACTCACAATTCCTTGTCTCACTATTTTCTAGTTTACTAGCACGAGTAGCTTATCCCCATGTCATACTTGTCCGAAGTGTTTTGGATGTTTGAACTAGCTCAAATTGCTTGCTCATTTTTCCATGTATTTGTTTAAATCAGATATCTTGTTATGTATTTCTCCCTATGTGACTAAAAACTGCATGTCTCATGCAGATATTTTGAAGGACAGTTCACTTCTATTTCAGAGGTTGAGTTAGAAGATGAAGATGTCCCGCCTGTGAGGATTACAGAGGCTGCTGAGAAGGTATTTGGTCACAGAGGGCCTGGCTTGAAGACTCTAACCTTTTCCATTCATCTAACTGCTAAATATACAAGATTCAATTAAACAAAGGCATCTCATATGTGAGATTTGAATGTGGAAGAGACACCCATTTGCAGCAGCTGCAAATTCTGTGATAACTCAATAATATATAATGTCACAGGCTTCTTTGCTGGAGGAAAATGTAAAACCCAGAGCTAATCTTCCTCCTCTGCTTGTACATCTCCGGGAAAGACGACCTGAGAAAATCCATTATATGGGCGTCTCATTTGGGCTTACTTTGGACCTTTTCCGCTTCTGGAGGAAGCATAAATTCGTTCCGTTCTATATCGGCCAGATTGCAGTAAGATGACTTATTATAGGTGGACGTTAAATGCATGATTATCCCTTTTATTGTGACCAATGTTCTTCCTTTTTTTCTATTTCAGAATACCGTTACGGGCGAGCACTCATGCATGGTTTTAAAACCTCTAAACAATGATGATCTTGAAGGGAATGAATCTGATGACTGGGGATTTTTCAGTCCATTTTATAAAGGTGCTTATCTTGACCTCAAGTAGCTCACACCTTCTGATATGTCAAGATTATTCTCATGACAGCCCTTTTATGCTAACCTTGCTCAGATTTTAAGCGAAGGTTTGCTAGGCTTTTGGCCTCCAGTTTTCGCGAAATGGAATATAAACTTGCTATGAGGTAATTACAATATTATCTTCTGTGAACTGGTTATAGCTTATGACCATTTGTAGATATACTTATTTCAATCCATCTTTCTCATAAAAGTTTCTTATTCAAACAGCATTTTGGATCCGAGGATAAGTTTCAATGAACAGGAATCTAATTTATCCATCTCGGAGGAAATTTTGACATCTACTAAGGAAATTTTGTCACCATATGATATGAAGCGGCTAGAAGCTTATACCAACAATCTGGCTGACTATCATATGGTATGATGTTGCATCTCATTCTCAACTGTCATGGATGCTTTTGAAAGTAATTCTTTTATTATTTATCTCTATTATTCACGATCATAAAAGATCACCTGGCTTGCCTTTTTCTTTTTCTTTTTCATAAAAGTTGAAATTTCATGTCTCTCAAACTGGTTATGTAATACGCTCCTTCAAATTCTACATTTTGCAGATACTGGATATTGTTCCAATCCTATCGCACACATATTTTCAAGAGAGGATTCCTGTTTCGTTGTCCTACGCACAGGCGTCGGTTCTACTTTGCATTGGGTTACAAAATCGGGATGTCACTCATATTGAGGTATTTTAAATTTGCCTGGTTGAAGTTATATGCAAAAAACTACCGTTCAATCTTGTGATGGTTCGACAGTGTATTTGATGTGCATGGAACATGTGCAGGGGCAAATGAAGTTAGAAAGACAGCAAATTCTTTCACTGTTCATCAAGGTTTTGAAAAAGTTCTACAAGCATTTGTATGGTATAGCATCAAAGGAGATAGAGTCAGTCTTGCCTCGCCTAAAGGAGGTACGATCATTCCTAAAGTAGATATCTCAAGCTTCATCGAACCCATTGGAGTGGGTTTTTGCAGCAGTAGCTAGTAAGATATTGACCAGCTTATTTCAGGTTACTCTAGAGCCGCACAGCATCTCCTTGGACGAAGATCTGAACGAGGCAGCGAAGCAAGTGGAGGTCCTCCGTCCCTTCTTTGTCCCAAGTGTTTATTTTCTCTACCCATTGATTTACCGGCACAATATTTGTTTGCACGATGCTGACATCAGTACAATTTGGCAGGAGAAGATGAAGGCCGACACCGAGGGTCTCCTGAACCCTGAACTCCTCCAACAGTATGCAATTGTCGGCAAAGATACAGATTTTGAGAACGCATTGCAGAATGGCGGAAAGGTTGCACCCGGCGGTGTGATCAGCATTAAATCCAACACAAGCAGAGGCGAGAAGCACAGGACACTGAAAGAAAATCAAGGTAGCGGCAAAAAGAGAGGCAGGGATAGCCATGGCAGCAAATCTGACAAGAAGAGGAAGTCGTGATTGGACCAGGCAATGTAAGGCACTATTTATTTCTAGGATGAGAAAAGGCCTAAAAAATTTTGCAAGCTTGAGTAGCTTACCCTGTTGTTGGTTTGTTTAGTGTCAGAATTGTTTTGTACCCAAAGCGTCCAAAGAGTAAAGCAGAGGCACATCGTCCATTCCACCATCGCAATGGATGCATCTTATTTCGATTTTTAACATCATAAATTCCGGGGGCAATTTCAGTTCATAATTATTTTGCCCCAGCCCCCAACCTTCCAATGGCTGAAACGATCAAATTTCATTAGGAAGAGTCGTTCATAAAACCATGCGTGACGACTTTGTCACTCCAATGTATCCCGAAGAAGAGCAAACTTTCCAAAAATGGAGAGTAGCACAATTATTGGGGAGAAAAAAACGGGGCAGCTGCAGACATCATCAAACAGATCACCCAATCCCATCTGTATGAACAATGGCGGCAACGAGATCAGATGAAGTTCCTGATGTCCAAGGACTTCACTTCAACCATCTCCTCATCCTTAAATTCCTCCCTGGAACAAACAAATGGATCATGATCATGGCATCCGGATAAATTTCAGAACAGGGGCAACAAAGAAGTGAGGGGATACTATACCTTTTCTTCTGGGCCTCCATTGCCTCAAGAGCATCCTTCTTCAGTTCCACCAACTGAGCTCTGGCAATTTTCAATTCCAACTCCTCCTCGTACTTTGGAAGATCTTCACGTCGGATTCCGAGTCTGTATCAAGAATTCACAGATATATAACGATTAGAGATGTGGTCTCTTGTTCGTATATTGGAAGTAAAGTTTGTAGGTTTTCTATTACTTTGCCTAGCGCCACAATCCTTTCAAAATGAGTCAAACCAGGGAGAAATCAGGTCTTACTTTCAGATTTTAAAGCCAACTAGGAACTCCCAATCATGTGCACCACAAGAACCAGCACTTACTTCTTGTTAACTTTATCAAATTCAGCCATGAGAAGAGCCATTCCTTTCTTATCATTCCTCAAGAGTGGCTTCTTGATTTCTTTCTCTACCTTCTCCAGTGCCTCCATCATCAAGGCCTCAGCACCGAGTTCATCAGTTAGACCTCTCCTGCAATACGTGATGGATTCCATAACCATGATATCAGAACAACTACACCTGTCAGACAAGGCTCATATATCTCCATACTAAGACCACAAAGGAAAATATTTTGTCAATGAACTAAAGAAACGAACGAGCCAAGCATACTTGATCCTAATTTCCTTCAAAGCCAGGAGGTATGAGCGGGCATCTTGGATGTCCTGGGTACGGGTTTCAATTGTGTACTTGATCCTTTGGGATTCTGAGAACAAATCCGCCCTGTTAGGAAGGAAAAGCTCAAATATTTAGGCTGTGATGAAAAAGATATTGAAGGGAAAACCAAATCCACAGGTGTTGACCACTCATAAATGCAAGAAAGATAATAACACGTGGAATGATTACTTCTCTCTTATTGTCTTCATGACTTTTGCATATTGGTTCACAGCTGCTGGATCGTCGGGGTCAATGGTGATCTTCTCCTTCCTCAGAATCCCAACGGCAGTCTCATATTTCTTCTTTACCTCCATGAATATATTCTTCAGCATCTCTTTGAAGAACAAATACGAAGCAATCAACAAAAAACACTAAATCATCCTTCCCCATCTAGCAAGACAATGGGATACAATATGACTCACCGTCACCCTTAAGCACAGGACGAGGGGTTTCCTTTGCAAAGAAACGGACAGGCATCGCATGCTCGGGACGTAAGACCGCTCGGCTACCATAAACCTGCAAAATAAAAAACAAGCCACTAATATTAATCGCAAAGTAAAGTTGTACCAAAAAGGCCTCAGAAGCTCCAAAACTCAAATATGCACAGAATTCACCAAAAGTAAGACGCTTAAAAATGATTAAGCATGGTAATTGGAGCTAACTAAATCAATTAGAAGGAGAAGGAACACTTCTCAAGCACGGTCAACATCCAATCCATCACCTCAACTTCAGGAGAAAGGAACAGACAACACAGGTCCTCCAGTAATCTCAATCTTAAAACCCTTGCTTGATCGATGCTAAAAATTCAGCAAGAAAGGGTGATAATCGCCTAAAATCATTCCGCCACTTCAACATTACCAAACCGACAGCATAGACGGAGACCTAAGCCACCACTCACTCCGACCGATTCCACTGCGACCAACCATTCGACTTAGCTGATCGGAATGAAAATCAAGCTAAAGAAACAGCATAGAGAAACAATAACAGAAGACTCCCGATTCCAGATCTGGAGAAGTAGCAGGAGAGGGGGGGGGGAGAGGAACGGGCACGGCGATCCACCTGCTTGGACTTGGAGAGGATGCGAGAAGGGAGAGCCATGGCTGCCGTTCGCCCCGATCGCCGGCGACGATGAAGACGGCGGAGCTGCTGTTAGGGTGGCGGTTGTGGGAGGTCGTTTAGGGTTTCGGCAGCGAAAATGGGGGCGTCAGCTGACTTACTGACTTCGTGCCACCCAATCATCGTGTTTTGATCCTTAACCACCTCATTTGGCAGAATATTTCGCCAAATAATTTCGTTCGAAATTCGCCGACTAATCCAGTAAAATCGGTTTTATAAAAGTCGACTTCCTTCGAATTCACGTGAATAAAGTCGGCATTTGAAAAATTTTTTTGCGTATGTGAATAACCTTTGAATTTATTTATTTATTTTTTTTACTTTGAAAATTTTTTTTGCCTGTGCAAGGCAGACTTCCTTGAATGACCTTTAATTTTTTTTCCTAAGTGTAGGGAAGTCGGCCTTTATTACTTAACGGAAGTCGGCCTTTATTACTTAATGGAAGTCGGCCTTTGCTGGGTTAGTCTACGAATTTTAAAAGTTACGAGGTTATTTGATGAAATAATTTGTCAAATGACGTCATTAAGGAATAAAGCTCCTCAATCATCACTGAAAATATAAAAAAATATCAACTAATACCTAATTACCTTTAATCGTCTAACTAATATTTTTACTGTGATTAAAAATTAAGTACATAAAAACAAATAGAAGACAATTACCTTTACACCGCTGGAGCCGTGGTAAGGCAAAGCGCCTTCTCACACGAACTACTACCATGGAAGTAGTCGTCAATCGGGCGGCATCCCACGCCACTGTACAATCAAAAACTCTGAATGGATGGCATGTGTTTCGCAACATGCGGTCGATGACATGGGATGGCGCATCCGTATCCCATAACAGAGTTGAAGGCCGACTGGTGTTGGCCATAAGCTACTCCTCTATAGATTCGCGCTCTCAATGTTCCGTTGTAAAAGAGCTCAATTGTCACCGACAAAGGATCGCGTCAATACAACGATCGCGCTCCACTTTGGCAACGTCTCTGAACCATTCTTGCGTTTCGTCCGGTCCATAAATAGGTTAGATTAACCGAAAAAGTGGCATTTCAATTTGCTTTCATTATTTTTTTTTAATCTGTCGTCGTGGAAGAAATCAATCGTGTCCCATTTGTAAATACCTATGGAGATTTACGAGTAGTTGGTTTCTCAAATGTATTGAGGTAAGGAATGAAACGAAAGAAGTAATGGATTGGAATGCGATTTCCTTTCTGTCATGTTTGGATAGGAAGGAAATGAAAGGAAAAAACATCATTGATGGAGGCCCGCACAAACGTTGGAGTATGTGATTTAATTTATTGCAAAGCAAACAACCTTATCAGGACTTGACATGTCACGATCTCTTGAAAGAGATGTGTGCCTTCGAGAACGAGGATACATGTGGTACATGATTGTCATCAGTTTGAGCAGTAAGGTGTTGGGTTAAGTCCCGCAATTAACTGGTATTTAACTAGTTATATTGTTAGAATGAAGTAGAAGGTAATATAGCTGGTATGTGTATAAGTTAGGTGGCCTGCTTGAGCGGGGATATGGCCGCATCTGCCCTGATTTTGTAAACCTTGTTTTTCCTATTCATATCAATATATTAGCTTACCAAAAAAAGGTCCCGCAACGAGCGTAACTCTCGTGTTTAGGTGTCACCGTTGAGTTTGGAACCCTGAACAGACTGCCAGTGATAAGTCGGAGGAACATGAGAACGAAGTCACATCATCATGCCCTTTATGCCCTGAGCGAGACACGTGCTAAAACGACAAAGGGTCGCGATCCAAGCTAACTCCAAAAACTCATCCTCAGTTTAGATTGTAGATTGCTAGTAATTATCAAGGAAAATTTTTGAAATCCCTAAGAGGAAAATTGAGGGAGTCGAGTTTTTACTTTATTTTCTTTTTTTTTTCTTTATTTCTCTCGAAATATTTAAAATTTGTTGTTTATTTTATGAATTTTATTCTCGATTATTAATATTATTTTATAACAAAGTTCAATCAAAAGCAATATTAGTTTACTAAGCTAATGATAAAAAATGGCACGAAATAAAACACCATTTCGATGCAATTTTTGAATGTAACGAAACGCCACAATGACCCCAGATAGGGTACCATTTCGATTCATTGTTGATTTGCTACACCCGATTAGAAAAACCTGAGTGAAATATCATAATTAGAATAAGAACACACTAAAATGTGTGTTGTTCTCGACCGCCGTCTTTTAGGGCAAATATCGTGTGCATAAATGATACCTTGTATTAGTTACATTATTTAATTTCAGCCGAATGGGAAGAGCTTTACAACCTACCAATCAGCGAACGACAACTACACCCGGTTGTACATCCCACCAATAACTGCCGCCCGCCTCTTAAATTCGACACCGAACTCATGTCCTAAGATTATTGATGTTCACCGAATCTCAACGAAAGCCTACGTGAACACGCCTCACTTTCCCAACCCTTCTCGAACTCGACACTTCCCATTTTGACGGCTCGCCTCTCCCCCCCCCCCGGCAAGGGCATCGCAGCTGCAACCCCCGTCGATATGGTGGAGTCTTATCCCACGTTCGGCCACTCTGGCGTCGTCCCTTACGACGGGACAGCCTCAGTTCAGTTACTAAACCACCTCAGCATTTCACTTACTTGCTAGGCAACCGAATCACGTGGACAAAAACAATCCAACTTTTTCTGAATGGGGAATGTGAAATGAACTAATTAAATCTGTAG
This sequence comes from Melastoma dodecandrum, assembly GCA_029817715.1. Classification (NCBI taxonomy): domain Eukaryota; kingdom Viridiplantae; phylum Streptophyta; class Magnoliopsida; order Myrtales; family Melastomataceae; genus Melastoma; species Melastoma dodecandrum. The sequence goes on along the minus strand of JARUPY010000533.1, from coordinate 4,026,325 downwards.
ATCATGAAATGAACTAATTAATTCGTGGACCAGAAGACTGTCTCCGACCAAGAACCGTCTATTACACAACCTACGGAACTCTTCCCAGAAAGAGGCTAAGTTTTCACGCACGAGAAATTGAGTCGCTTTTTCTCAATCTTTTTACAAAAAATTATCGTAATGAATTTAAAGGTTTCGTAAATAATTAGGAAATTCGTATAAAATTTCGTAAAATACGAAAAGCGAATGAGATTTCAGCTGCTTCCCCTCCCACACCTTCAATCATATGTTCCGCATGTTTAGTTGTCATCCATTTTTATTATTCATCGTGTGTTTAGAACATGTATCTGTTTATGTTTTTATAATAATTAGGAAATAAATTAGGTGTGAGTTTAGAATGATGTTAGTTAATAACAGATCTGTACCCGGAATTTGATTTAGAAATTGTAGATAAGAAAAATAATGTCATCATGGGAAGATAAATAGTGTGATTGCGGATTGTCTCTAAGACATGATTTCATCCTCATCTCTTCCCGAACAAGTTATCTCCACAGTAACGAGGATAACGTTTCTCGGTCTTGCTTTTTGTCCTAATCCAAGCTCCTGTGTGGTCTACACCCCCCCCACCCTCAGATCGAACCGCCTTCGTCGACACACTAGCTGTACCCATCGACTCGAGCAATGATGTTGCTGATAGGGTTGATCGAGATCCTCGCGGCCTTCGCGTGCTATGTGCTACTGTGGCGGCAGCTCGCTGGTAGGAATGGCCTGCCGACCTCGTGGCCGTTGCTCGGGATGATGCCGGGGCTGTTTGTTAACATCCACCGAGTCCACGACTGGGTGACGGGACTCCTCGAGCGAACCAACTGCACCTTCCAGCTAGAAGGGTTCTGGTTCACCAACACGAGCCTATTCATCACGGTCGACCCTGCGAACGTCAATCACATCATGAGCGCAAACTTTGTCAACTTCCCCAAGGGCCCCGAGTTTAGGAAGATATTCGGGATCCTCGGCGACGGGATATTTAATGCCGACGCGGAGTCGTGGTCGTTGCAGAGGAAGGCCACACAGGGTCTCGTGACTCATTCAAAGTTCCACAGGTTCTTGACTCGGGTCACGAGGGATAAGATCGAGAACGGGCTGATGAAGGTTTTTGACAACCTGGCAGAGACGGGCCGAGTGGTTGACCTGCAGGATATGTTCCAAAGGCTCACTTTCGACTTGACTTGTGAGTTGGTCACGGGATTCGACCCCGGTTGCGTCTCCATTGACTTCCCGGAAGTCATCTTCTCCAGGGCGTTGGATGATGCAGAGGAAGCATTGTTCTACCGGCACTTGCTCCCAGAATGGTCATGGACGTTGCAGAGGATCCTTGGCTTTGGACCCGAGGAGAAGCTGAGGGTTGCTGAAAAGGACTTGGATGGATGCATAGCTAAGTACATAGAGATGAAGAGGGACGCGCTGGAGAAAAGGAGCCCCGACACTAAGGACAAGGACGACGGAAAAGATCTCCTGTCATCTTTTATGCTCGAGGACCCGAAATCTGGAGAACATGGAGGAGATGTGTATCTGAGGGATACCATCTTGAATCTGATGATCGCAGGCAGAGACACCACCGGTTCGGCTCTCACCTGGTTCTTCTATAACCTCTCTGAGCATCCAACAGTTGAAGCGAAAATCATAGAAGAAATTCGATCTCTGATCCCGGACATTGGAAAGAGCAATCTGCGGGCCTTTGAAGAAAAGGCGACGCTCAACAAGATGGTGTACTTGCACGCCGCATTGTGCGAGTCCTTGAGGCTATATCCGCCAGTTCCTTTCCAACACAAGAGTCCAACCGTGCCGGACATCCTCCCAAGTGGACATCAAGTCAACTCCGACACAAGGATCCTCTTCCATGTGTATTCAATGGGGAGGATGAAGTCGATATGGGGAGAAGATAGCTCTATGTTTAGGCCAGAGAGGTGGATCTCCGATCGAGGAATGATCAAGCATGAGCCCTCTTACAAGTTCTTGTCGTTTAACGCAGGGCCGAGGACTTGTCTCGGGAAGGAGGTGGCTTTCACCCAGATGAAGACTGTTGTGGCCGCGATCCTTCACAGCTATGAAGTCCGCGTGATGAATGGTCAAAAGGTGGTTCCTGCTAATTCCATAATCCTTCACATGAAGGATGGATTGAAGGTGAAGATCACCAAAAGGAACTGAAAACAGCCCAAAAACATCATAACAGAATAATCTTATCCCGAAATGGACGTATTTCCGCAATTTGTGTCTGGCATTCATCGTATACTTCGCCAAAAAACCGAGACAAAAATGAAATTGCTACAGTTGATGAATGTCTATCAAAAGAAAAAACTTAACTGAACCGGCCCTTCCAAGGGTTTCTCGTCCTGCAGCAGCACGGTTTCCTCAGCCAATATCCAATCGTCTTTTCTCAATTCTTCATTACCCAATTTGTAGCAGCTCTGAGATTAAGGACAAAGGAATATTACTATCTGTTGTGATCCCATAAATCCTTCGAAGTAAAGCACATCATTATTTACTTCTGAACAAGTGTATACGAGAAGTGTTATCCAGTTCCAGTTGTCGAGCGCCTCTCTTTGAGCATCTTCGGAAGCTTCATGAAGGAAATACAAGAGTGGGGACATCAACTGCATCTCGAATTGCCTTGGCTTACCACAAAGGCCACAACTTGAGGGGACAGCAATCTCTGTGTCGGCAAGCAGCGGTTTCCCACCAAATGAGTATCTGAAGTGTTAGACAAACAGATCTTGTCATAACAGATCAACTAATTCCGATACCTCCAGAAACGTTACTGAACTGAGTCAAGTACCTGTAACATTGCTCCGGGTTCACATCCAATCTCCTCTTGAATTTTAGATAAGTTCTGTCAGCGGTTAAGGCTTTGTCATATTCATATTGTTCCTTGTCCAGTGCTACTTCCTGCCCGTTGTCATCGACTTCCACCTGATCTTCACTGATGGAAGGTGATGGAAGCTTCGACGGGACAGATGCGACATCCCTCGAGGTCGTGACAGTGTCTTCCACATCATAGGTATAGAAGCAAGGTAGCACTGTGAAGAGCAAAGGCTTCATCGGTGAGTAAAAATCACTCAAAGCCAAATACTTTATGCAACAAACTGCGTGCTGATAAAACTGCAAGAAAGGCATTGGTGATCGCCACAAACAAAAGACCCGAGTACTAATCTTCCCAGCAAACCCTACCCGGTGTAAGTTCATCTCTTTTCTGAGGCTTATTGCTAGAAACCAAAGACTTCCCAGATGCATCCGGAAGTTTCTGGCTCTTTGATTTCCTTGGTTGAGAGGCTAAGTTAGCAGCCTCTGAAAGTGCCCGTCCCAGCTCCTGAAAGCTAAACGTGTCAACTTCTTCATCATTTTCCTCGTCGGAATCAACCCACCAGTCCTTTTCCTTCCCGGAAACAGAGGATGCAGTTGGGTGTAACCCACTTTGGCTCGTAGAATCCACTTCCTCCCCCTTGCAAAGTTTCTGGATGCGGACAGCACGCCAGCTTCAAATAACCAAAGAAAACATCCAGATTACACCAAGTGAATATTAATGAGAAGAAATTGAAGAGTAGAACCGTACATATTAATAGTAATACCTGAGATGACTGATGCCGCACTTGGCTGTCATGCAACCAAATATATAAAGTACTCGCTCTTTGATCTTTACAGTGTCGCTTGTGATTGGAGCAGGAACCTGATAGAAAACCGAGAATCAGAAGAATCCCAGCAACCCTTATTGGAGTTACATCTTCCAAGATCGATCAGAACTAGAAGATCAACTAAACTGAAGACCTGGGAGAATCCCTTTCATCTAAACAAGACCAGGATCCAGCGGGAAACTCGAATTACCTGTGCGACAAGGCACAGCCTATTACCACACAGCCTGCACTTAAGAAGATCGGTACTCCATGCTTCTTCCACTGGAAAAGGCCAGTCCTGCACAAAAGGGAAACACTCTTTATCAACACCAACCACACCACGATTCGCCCTATGCACAAAAACCTGAAACCCCGCATCAACACCGACCGGCAGCCCACCGATTTTCGCGGTATAGTGATCCGACAGCTCCCCACAGTCGTTTGCCCAGGGCCCTGGCAAACCAACCACAACGTTTTCCATCTCTCGGTTCCGTCTGCACAAAAACAAGCAATAAAACGCTTAAATTTCCAATAGTTCATATTTCCCATGCCAACCCAGCACGACGAACTCGCAAGAACCAATCTTTCTCACTTTAGGGCTATTGACAGAAAGACCCAATTGCATATCACGCTCCACAAATCAAGACTACGCCAGGGAACAGAAACGGGGCACCAATAAATTCAGGAAAAAAAAACAAAATTTTAACAAAACTCAACCAGATTCAATTAAATTAAAAAGACAGCAGCCCGAAAGAAGGATTACCTTCTTTTGATGTAAAGGGCGATAAGGGGAGATTAGTTCTTGGTCTGAGTGGGAGCACAACTAAATGCTTGGGTTTCGTTTCTTTCTTTCTGGTTCTCCGACCAACCGTTGTCTGCACAAACATTTGCTTTTGTTATTTAACCTATTTACGATTACAACACACACTTCGGCGTTGAAAAAAAGACTAATGGCCCGACCCTTTGGCCATAACAGAAGATATTATTACACATTTGTTTATCTATTATATATCTGTATTCATACTTTGAAAAAAAATTTCAAATTTATTTTCCTATATCAAAATTTTTTTTTTAATGTTACCTGGCTAGAGTGAGATCAATTTCTCGATTATACTACTCAATTTGGAGTATTACAGAATGACATTGAAATATTCCGAGTGAAAAATTTTCTTCACAAATTTTTACTCCATTATACTGAAAGTTCTCTCGTAGTTTCATTGTTCCCAAAACATAGCCTAAAGATCAAAACATATATGGCTACAAAGCAACAATCGGAATTTGAAAGTGACTTCATAAGTCTGCAAACAAATGTCCGTCTTTGTGCATCTCGGTAGTCGGCGCCAGATATGCCTGACTACACTACTGTGATAGCCAGCACACTTTCCTGTGAGTCCATCGATTTTCTAATTAGACCTTCTTGATGATCTGAACAACATCTTCGTCCTCAAGCTCGTGTTCCTATCACAGAGGCAGGCATGTGTCAGCAGCTCATGCCGGGTTGCAAGAAAAGGCAGCAAAAGACCGACAGGGTAGTGATAGACAAAATGAGCATAAAAGGGCGAACACTAACCTTCCCAACTCTTTGAGGCTTGTGCTTGACACTTGAGCCCCAAACGAGAGCACTATGAGACAAACCAACCAACCAGAGGGAAATTAATAAGCATGATATAGAACAAATAGCCAGGGGATAATCAATGCAGAGATGATGGTTGAGGATACTTACTACTTAAATTGCTTGAGCATGTCTTTGTGTATCCTCTCGCAGAAGTCCTCAACTGTCCTTTTCTTGGAAGATAGAATGACAGGATCGTCATAATCTGGGTTCATGCCCTTTGGTTTGGTGTATATACGAGTTAGATCAAGATACTCCCATATTTTGTCCAAAAGACCATCGAGATTCCACTCGAGGTGAGCACTGCAAAAACCATGGCAAAAGAAGCGGATGTGATATTCAAAACCAAAATCAATCTGATTAGATCCTCAAAGTTAGTCATGATGACCCAAGAGGCAGCATAAGACTTCCCCCAACCAATTTCTAGAGAAGTTGGGTCACGATAAGAATCATGACTAATACCGAACTTAACTAAGAAGACAACACCTGCCATTGCAGATAAACTATATCTGCTGCTCAACTAAAATCAATACTGGCAATGGAAACAGTCTAATATTTGTGGAAGTTCGTTAGATAATCTTGTCACCTGACTGGACAATAGTGAGGAAGTTTATCCAAGATCTCCAGCTCTTCCAATGTGATCTGGTCAATCTTGTTCACGACATATATGCATGGCATATATATTCTGCTTCCTTCGATAACATCTATGAGATCGTCTGCAGTTGCATCATACCTAAGAGTGATATCGGCATTATGAATCCTATATTCACTACATATAGCCTTCACTGTTTCAAGATCTAGATGATTGTTAGCAACTGTTGATGTGAAATTGATTCCACCCTTGTCCTTCTTCCTGAATGTCAGATTAGGTGGCTCCTTGTTGAGTCTATAAACACCAAATGAATGGAGAGTCATGAGTTACATAAAAAGAATCATCAAAACAGCTAAAGAGGACTTATAAAAAAAAAAACAGCTAAAGAGGGTTCAACTCCTTAATAGGGTAGATTCCTAGTAATTAAATATCAGCCATAGCAAAACAAAAGTAACTAATGCCTTCTGCAATTGACGTACTTCACAAACTTTTGCAGGAAGAAATCATCAAAGAAATTACTAAAACAAAGCAAATCCCATCTTACCCCCCAAAATCGAGGTCACTCTACTTTCAGAATGAAATCAATCAATACTACCTTATTCCAAACCCTTCAAGCTCTTTCTCTATTAGACGCTTGTGAGTTATCGGCTTAATTGCATCGAGAACAATCAAAATACAATTACATGTCCTTGCAGTGCTAATGACCTGAAAATGATGAGAAAAGGAGTCTTCATGTAATTCTATCCTGAGAATCATGTGCAAGAGCAGATACCATAATGTACTCATTTTATATGTTTTCTTAAGTAGGCATAAAATAATGCATGAGAAAGAGAGAACATAAAGTAAGCAAATCATACCTGCCTTCCTCTACCTTTTCCATCCTTTGCACCCTCTATAATACCAGGGAGATCCAGTAACTACATAGGAGAGAGCACAAACATTGAGCATAACATTATATGAAACCACAACATGCAGATATTGCAAACTTTTAGTCAGAAAGCCACAGCCCGGTGCGTGGATAAGTGTGATTTCTCCTTCACATGAAATTCACTTGTTCATTATTGCAAAGAAGAAAACAATAAGAAATTTGACCAAGTATACCTCTCGTCTCAAGGGTTTATCGTAAAATATAGCAATCATTTCGGCCATAGTAATAGAGCAAAAATGCAAATACACATCACAATATCTGATGGTAATCAGGCCTTTCCATAAGGAGAAGTAGAAGCTCTTAAGACAAAACAATACTCTTTACCTGAATTTTAGCTCCACGATACATGATCACTCCAGGTATACAAGTCAAAGTAGTAAATTCATAGGAAGCGACCTGAAAAATAACATCATCAGCACAGATAGTGGTAATTTGTTGGTCAGATACCCCGACGCATTTCTATACCTCTGAAAATGTACCCGTTAGCTTGTTCAGTAAAGTAGACTTCCCAACTGAGGGGAAACCAACCAGACCAACTCTAGCATCACCACTTTTTGTGACATCAAAACCTTCGCCAGCCCCACCACCTCCCTTAGAAGAAGGCGTGAGAAGTTCTCTCCGCAGCTTTGCAAGTTTAGCCTGGTAAGGAGTTAACCACATATCAGATCAGACTAAGCGATATCTCCAGCAGATTATGATACAGAAACACAAAATGCAGTGTTACAAGTTCAAATAAAAAAATATGACCCCCTACTGCCCTCGAAAACTAAAAGGCACTCAAGATACTAGCAAGGGGAATATCAAGAAGCTAAGCTTCCTTTCACCACGAATCTGGAATTCATAAAAGTTTTGAAATACAAATGGTGCTGAACCTCCTTTCTTCACTAATGCTAGCCCAGAGTCATTAAAGAGAAAACATCCCGAAAACGTAACGTGTACCTTAAGCAGACCCAAATGATGGGCAGTAGCCTTGTTCTTTTGGGTCCTGGCCATCTGTAGAAAAGGAAAACATAGTTAAACCAGCACATGCTTCCTGTTACTGCAAACTTGAACTCTGAACTAGACTTCTTCAATAAAGAAACGGAAAGCAATAGCCACGTTGCATTACCAGACCACGTATTTCCTTGGACAAAAAGGTATAAACAACAAATTTCCACTGAACGATTTTGCTCTGCAACATCCCACTTCACAGAACAATGACCCCCAGGCCTAGGGTACATCTAAAAGATTATACATCAATCTTTAACATGCCAACCACACCATCTCCCTATCTAATAAATTCCAAACCCAAGCCCTTGACCCACCTAGCTTGGCAAATATACTTTGCTGTTTCCTTGAAGGTGACAGCAGCCAGGGAGTACATGGTGTTCGAAACAGGCGCGTAGTTCTCATTATAGACTGATCCACCGCAAATGAATTGGGTAAACTACAAACGGAAACCATCTAGGGCACACTTAAAATAATGAGCTTTGACAAATAACCAATCATAATTAGCGGTACACACTGGGCGAAGTTTAACCATCTGAAACCCGAATAAATCCGCATCGTCAGTTCCCACAAACCATCTCGGACCTCACTTCAATCACACAAGCCACTCCAACTTTTTTCTACCCTAAAAATCTCCAAATCCGAATTATTCCCACGTTAATTCTCGACAAACCAAAAGCTAAAACCAATCATTCTTCCAAATAAAACAATATTATTCCATTAAAAAAAATCTTTCCGACAAATAAAATTCGCGGACAAGCAGTTCCCATTGCAGAAACATTAACATACCCAAGCAAGCTGATAAAAGAGACGGGCAAGGAACCGACCTCATCCTCAATGTCCTTGATCTTCTGCATGACCGTCGCCATGGTCGGGAACAGGGGGAGGGGTCGATGGATCGAGCAGGGGAAGTACCAGCAGCAAGCCGCAAGCAGCTACAAAGAGAGGGATAGAGACCGATAGATAGGCAGACAATGAAACTCGAACAAACCGGTCAGGGTTATTATTATGTTGGGCCGGAATTCGCGACCCAATTCAACCCGGCCTGGATCGAGGTCGAACCGAACACTATAAACCGGCGAACCCTAAAACCCTCCCCCCCGCCCAAACCCCTTTGGTTGGCGCTATGAAATCCTGAATTGAGTTGAATTCTGGGTAGAACTCAATGGCTTCGCCTCATCCGGAGGATCCCCAATCTCCGACTGTCCAATTCCGGTGGGTTGAATGATAATTTGACTCGGAGGAACGGTGGGAAGTACTGGGATCATGCCCCGGCGTATCATCTGAGGCCGTTCAGTCCCGGATTTCCTAGTAATCAGCGTGACTCTAGCAAGGGAGTTGATCAGCGACTTCGATTTGGCTATTAGGATCCTTACAAGTGGAGTAATAATCGGGTTCCAGCGATGGCGGAGGCGCAAAAGCCCAAGCAGCCATCAATTTGAGACGGGCGTGTCGAGAAGGAGAGGTTGAGGAAGTGATTGAGTTGATGAATCGAGAGGTTTATGGCTGATACGGATTGTTTCTCGGCCTTGGTTCGGTTGTCTGGGGAGATGAAGCGCTAGATAATGCAAAGATGGGGCACGACCACTTCTTGCGGTCGACCTGTAGGACGTACCTGTAGTTGAACAACGATGTGCTGGAGATTTTCAGGAAGTGTGACGGAATGGTGATGCCAGGAGGTTTTCAACCTCATGCTTGATAGGGATATGGATTCTCGCATCTGATGATTAATTGGTTTGAGAACAATTGCCTGGGACATGCTGGGTTGGAGGTGTTTGAGCAGATGAGGCAGTTTGGGATGAAGCCAAATGACGAGACCTTTTCGGCAGTCCTGTCAGCGTGTACGTGCATCAGCGCAATCAAGGAAGGTTTCAGACATTTTGATGCCATGAAAAATGATTACGGTATTGAGCCTAAATTACAGCATTATGAGGGGGCCTTGATGTTCTACGTCGGCCGGGGCATCTCGCAGAAGCTGTGGAGTACATGGAACTTCGCGAGAGAATTCACGGAGATATGGGAGAAAGCCGAGGAGCTGATGGTCGCCCCTGACCCTTCCAAGGCTTATCCCAATAAAATCCCCACACCACCACCCAAGAGGCAGCCCGCCACCAACATGCTGGAGGGTAAATCCAGGATGGCGGTGCCCTTGCACCGCGGGGTCAGCTGAAGGAGGAATATCCTGGATGGCAGACCTTCCGGGAGGAAGAGCCTCGAAACTTCATGGCCTACCTTGGAAACCTCTGGCATGGCCTGTGGAGTCTAGGACTCGGCTGGCAAGTGGAACTGACTGCAGATGGTGAGGAGGAAGTACATCCCCTTAGCCAGAGGCTCCATCTCGGTGAAGACACAGGCCAGACAGTCGTACCAACTAGTCTGACCTGGGTACCTGGAGAAGCTGACAGAAACCTGCACAACTCGACAGCTGAGGGATGCCAATGAAACAGGGGCCCATGGAGGAGGACAAGTGTAGTTGCATCTAGGCTGTGAGCCCTTTTGGTATTAGCGAATTGCTACTACAGCATTTTGTTATTATGTAATGCACAAACAATGCTGGTCAAGCAGGGCATACGTCTAATTCTGGGTCCCTTACAAATAGGCCCCTGGACAGACAGCCTCAGGCCTATCTGTAAGGGCAAGACTGTGGCGATCATAATGCGAGTAAGATCATGTAGATAAAAACAGGTTCCGTCATTTCGAGAACGGACAGTGCTCTTGCGACGACTATTGGTGATCTCTCGGTTGGTTGCAGCAGTGGTCCTTTACCATTGTATCCAATGGAAAGTTCTCTTGCTTTTCCCCCAGACTCCTAACTTGGTTAGGAATTCAGTGGTTAGACAGTTGATGGTATCCATCCTATGAAACAACATCTAACATGTCGAGCCTTGTTTCTTGTGGTGCTCGGGATCCTTGATCCATCATCTCTGTTGCCCCTGATGATGTAATCTATCTAGATCACAATGCAACTTCTTTGGTCTCCATCTGGTACGCCTCCTTTCTTCTCCTGTCTCGCCGTGAGGCCTCTCATGCTCGATCCTTGTGCGACATTCATTGATATGTATGCACCTGGACTGGAATTAGCATTGCATACATTGGAGTCGGCGAAACGAAACGAGATCCATCTGACAAGGGGTGCCTTGTCAGTGTGACGATGTCGCCCAAATGTGTGGATGGCAAGGGAGGAGCTCTCTAGTTTAATCCCAAAATCTCTGGTGTTTCAATTTGTATGCCGGGGGGGGGGGGGGGGGGGGGGGGGTTGCAGGCAGGTGATAGATTATAATTCATCATGCTGATCTGTTCCATTTTTTTTTGGCAAGTTTTGACCTTAGCCCATCCATCCAGTCATTCAATCCCTATCAAGATTATGTCAATTCAGGCAAACAGAACAGATGCCCTCTTTTGGCCTTTTGCTTCTTCTTTTTAATGCTATAAGTTTTGGGGGAGATGGATCTTAAATTATATGTATCAGTTTGTGTCGGTTCATGAAAAGCTCGAATTTGACATCAAACTAAGAAAGGATCAACGACTTATTCCCTCTAAACTTTGTGGTTTCCAACCTTTGTTATGCCTCCTTCACCGCTCGAGTCATCGGATGCGAAACGTGGATTGCTGCTTCTCATTGATCATAGTTTTACCCGAGATTTGTCGAGCACAATGGAAGGCTCATGTCAAAACTAAAACCAACTGGAAGAAAACAAGATCGTGATGCGTTGATCTAATGATAACGATTTGCTTAAAGACTTTTTCCTTCATAATTTAATGTTTGCTTCCTGATAGCGGGGAGCGAGTTGGCTTCATCAACTTGGTAATCCTCACATTAGTATAATACGGTAGGAAGTAATTATCCGTCCACGTATTCATCATTTTTCTAGAGAAAGATTCCAACCTATGATCGAAAATCTCATGAATGAATCAAGTCGAATACCGCGGTTTTAGGTTCGATTCAAAGTATATTCCAAAACCAACCTAAAGGGGGCTTAAAAGTCTAGTTAACAATTGGTTTCATGAATAGATTATGAAGCTTCGTATGAATTTTGATAATCGGAGCATGACGTTTTAGCTTATGCAAGCTCGATCCCAATATACTGATGAAAATCGGAACACCCTTAATTTAAAACTGCTACTTAATCGTCTTTGAATCTCATTGCAGGGAGAGGAGACATTCAATAAGAAATTCATTTGGACAACATCAGCTTTTACGGCTGTATAAGCAACTCGGAGAAAAATAAAGGAAGTTTGTATGTCAATCAGAGTGACAAGCCCTAACCATCTTCGACTTATACCTTACGCCGCCCTCCTGTGTGTCGGTACGCGACCCAACAGCTAGACAGCCTTCCGTTGCGTGTGATGACGTGTTCACGAAAATATTTTATGGACGCACTCGACGAAATTTTATGAAATCCGAAAGTTTCTCGATCGGGATCATCTGATCTCAATTAATTTCATACCTTCCCGAGATGCAACAGAACCGTATATGATTAAAGGTATCATTAGTTCCAATGGAATCTCGTCTTAAGAATAGTTATAATAGTAAGCCCTAGGACTTGCAATGAAAGAGATAATTTGTCCACAAATACTTAGCGTCGGCATCAATCCCGGGTCTGTTGGATTAAGCCTGAGCTCGACTTACTTCATCCAACCATCACATCGGAAGACGTGCAACGAATGCTCAATTCGGTGACGCGAAATGCAAAGGTTTTCGTTCCCGGATGTAGAAGTACGAAACACATTTATGTATCATGTGCTTGGCTCAGAACAAGACACAACTATGAAATTTTTATGTAATCCCATTTTCAGACAAGAATCAAGCGAGGAAATGTTACGAGGATTCGGGTGTCTCTCGATTGGCTGCCTTTCTTAGGTGAGAGACAACTAGGAATCATTTTCATTTTCCCACTATTGTCAACTCGTTTGAATTTGCGATTAATTATCATACTTTTGTTTCATCCATAACACCAAACATGGGAACAAATTCCTTTTATAATTCGAAGTTTTTTGGGGTTTAATAAAAATGACTACCACTTTCGGTTTTGTTTCTCTTTGTTTGTAAGAAAAAACACTGGCTGTGGACTTTCTGAGGTCTCTTTTAAAATAATGAAATTCCTTGGGCTGTAACTGGAAACCGTGTTCTCCTCGGTTCTTACTCCTCTTTTCCCCTTTCTGGTTTTCTTCCTTCTCAGACAGAAATGAACTTTTCTGCACATAAACAACACACACTTGCATGCATCCACTGTGTTTGCCAGAGGATAAGATCGAGCAAACAATAAATGAACACGAATATTTTACTTTTGATGTGTTCTTCAATCTATAGCGATGAAGAGACAATCTACCACAACACACACACACGTTTCTTCATCATCAAACTCACTCGTATGAGTTGCGTAAGTCTCCAAAATCCAAGGGTTTAGAATTCATAAGTAATTACTATCATTCTACACGGTAGTGAAAGTGACACTGCAGAAATAATTATCATCTTCGAGGTGGTAAACCACTATGATGACTTAAGCCATCCCTAATGGCCGACTTTAAACACCCGAAAGTCTCCCTACACACTTCAAATGTACCACACTAATCGCATGATTTAAATCATCTGGTATGATAAACACTTGTAAATAATAATACACACATGCAGAGGTAAGTCATACGTTTCATCACGTTATTTGCGCAGGTATTTTCACACTTGAAAAGGGTTTAGTCCTTTTTAGGAATCGCCTTAAAAAAGTTTGGTGATGATGATAAATAGTTGATAAATGAACAGTAAAAAGATATATTCCCACACACGGCCTAAGTAAAATACTAATTGTTTTTTGTTCTTTACCAATAGTCGAGCATTGTCGTGACGTATCATTAAATAATAAAAAAAGAAATAACCAGAAGACTATAAAAGTTGCTTACGCACGATGGAGAATAATTGACCCCTTTTATTATTTTCCCTTGTTTGCCATTTATGTAGAAACATCCTTTTTGTATCTCTTAATTTTGTTTTTTTAAATGAGAGCACGATAATCATAAACCTAATTCCCCCCTCCCCATATTATTCGTATACTTAGAATAAACTAATGTCATTATATATATATATATTCAAATAAAGATATCTTCTTTCTCCACTCACGGCATTCTCGAAATAACACGACTTTATCTCCCCTCGCTATATTCATTATTACAACCTTCAAGGAAGGGGAGAAAGTTGTTTCATCCATGGAGTTTGACAAAACGCCCGCGGACTGCCCAGAGTGGTGGATGCTCGCGATCCCGGCTTTCCTCGGTTCGAAAACCCTGGTCAACGATCCCAGCCTCGTCCTACTGTCCGTCGTCCTTACCTTTCTCTCGATGGTTCTCGTCTCATGGGTGTTATCGCCCGGTGGAGTTGCATGGAAGAACCATAGGAACAGTCGGGGACCCACCCCAATACCCGGAAGTCGGGGCCTTCCTGTGTTCGGCAGCCTGTTTGCTCTATCCAGAGAGCTTCCTCACCGGACCCTTGCAGCCATCACCCGCCGCCGGCCTGAGACGCGTGATCTAATGGCGTTCAGCCTGGGTTCGACTCCTGTAGTTGTGTCATCCGACCCCCTTATGGCCCGGGAGATCCTTACCTCCCCCCACTTTGCTGACCGCCCCATCAAGGCCTCTGCAAGGAGCCTCATGTTCAGCCGGGCCATCGGGTTCGCCCCCAACGGCACCTACTGGAGGCTCCTCCGGAGGATTGCCTCGTCACACCTGTTCTGCCCCCACCGCATCACCACTCACCAAACCAGCCGCTCCGAAAACTGTGCCAGAATGCTCGGCGACATCTCTGCCAAGGGAAAACACACCGGTTCAGTACTCCTCCGTGACCACCTCCAGCTAGTCTCCCTAAACAACATCATGGGGAGCGTGTTCGGTAAGACATACGACCCCGCTCACAACTCCAGGGAATTGTCCGAGCTTAAGGAAATGGTGCGGGAAGGGTTTGAAATATTAGGTGCGTTCAATTGGTCTGACCACCTCCCGTGGTGGGATTACTTCTACGATCCCTTTAAGATCAAGCAACGTTGCGCGAAGCTCGTGCCAAGGGTGAGGGAGTTTGTCCTCGTAGTGATCGATGAGCACAAGAGGAAGGCCGACAGGACCGACCACGACGTGGGCGACTTTGTGGATGTGTTGCTCTCTTTGGAAGGAGAAGAGAAGCTCCAAGAAGATGACATGGTTGCTGTCTTATGGGTAATTGATCTCTTAATTAATCTTGGATGATAATGTTTCTTAATGTTGATTGTCAATAACATATTTAACGTCATTTCTCTTTTGCATGGTATTTTAAATGGACATGCATTTGTTTCATTAATGCCTCCGTTAATCCCTCCCTCAATCCATATTGTGATATCGAGAACGCAAAAATATTACGTGATCGTTTTATTTTGATACAGGAGATGATATTCAGAGGAACTGACACCACGGCGTTGTTAACTGAATGGACGATGGCGGAGCTAGTACTTCACCCCGAGGCACAAACCAGGCTGCGGGCCGAGGTTGATGATGCGGCGGCGCGCGGTCCGCTTGCCGATGCTGACCTGGCGAGGCTTCCGTACCTGCAGGCCGTCGTGAAGGAGTCCCTGAGGATGCACCCTCCCGGCCCGCTCATGTCATGGTCTCGACTCTCCACATCCGATGTTGTCCTAGGGAATGGCATGATGGTCCCCGCAGGGACAACCGCCATGGTCAACATGTGGGCCATCACGCACGACCCCAAAGTCTGGACCGACCCGGACGAGTTCCGTCCCGAGCGGTTCCTTGGACCCGGGGTGGACATCGATGTCCGGGGCTCCGACCTTAGGCTCGCGCCTTTTGGTGCAGGACGCCGGGTCTGCCCGGGGAAGAACCTGGGGATGGTGACTGTTTCGAGGTGGGTAGCGGAGCTGGTAAGGAGGTTCGAGTGGGCACAGGACCCGGCCCATCCCGTCGACCTCGACGAGGTCCTGAAGTTATCGTGCGAGATGAAACACCCCCTGCACACGGTCGTCACCGAGAGGGAGTTAGCGAAGGAATGAATGATAAGGGGGATAATGAATCTTTGTTAGTGATAACGCCGGTGGTTTTTTATTATGATCTCGCTGTTTGTGCTTTGATCTAGTGTCTCGTAATGGAGTTGTAAAAATTGTGGTTTGGTTTATGATTAGGAGCATGTCGTGTTGATTTGTAGTTAATGTTCTTAAGTTAATTGGAAATTATGAAATGTTGCAAAGTTAGGCAAAACTGTAAACACCGATTTTTTCTTACGAGTTTTGTTAAACACCGCACAGCAGGGAGATCGGCTTTCTTAAATTAAGTAAGCATTAAAATAAAAGAAAATTTTATATATACTGTATTACTAATAGTATTTTTTTTCCCTTCTAAAAGCTCATATCATGAAACAACGAAATTATATGTAAAAAATAGTTATTATTATTGTAGGATACAACTTTTAGGGTTTCTTCTGTCCTTTTTCTTTTTTCTTTTTTTACCAATTCATAACATTATAAAGTTGTATATATTGAGTAATGTGATATGGGGTGACCAGAAATATTTATTCATGAAATATTGTAAAAAGGAAATTCACGCTTCTCCCAAAACTACAAGATATTATTAATAACATGCTCCTCCCATTCCATTGTCCCTCCTTAGCTTTCAAATTATAATGGCTTTCCATCAACGCATACAATATTAAGACAAGGCCTGTTCTGTTCAAACTCTGCCAACGCAAGTAACTTCTTGACAGTAATATAACCCTACATCCGTGTTAACATGCAACCGAACTCTGCGATCGAGCGAACTTGGGGAAGGCCGTTACCGGCCTACTATAAAGTAAGTGTATCTTTTTCGTTCATAATGCATTACGTTAACCTCAAATTAAGTAACGAACCCTAAACCAATCACTCCCCGTGTTGATCGAAAGATGAGGTCGCCTTGCCCCAAGAGGATTTGAAAATACTTATGTTCTCATTTGGTGACTAAATACAGACTGTGTAACAGGGAGGTTCTTACATCTACTACTGCTGCTACTGCTACTACTTAGTTTAGAAGGAGTCAAACTGGACATCCTCCAACAAATGTGGTCCCGAAGATGATTAAAATTCCCCATAGGGAGGGAATCAGACATCCTTTAGATGCTGCTCGATTTGTTCTTGGACGTATTCGAGTACAAAGCAGCCGCACCAGACTAATGATATATATACAGAAAATATGAAGAAGTTTCTTCTGTTGTTGTTATCGATGTGGGGAATCTTGTCCATAAGAGAAAAACATGTCAGGAAATAGTAGTAGTTCAATCGATTCCTAACTTGCCCTTTTTGGACCCCTCCACCTTTCCCCTCCTGGTCGTGCGTGTGCTTGGCAAGATCAAGCAAAAAAAGATGTGGGCGAGAGAGAGGGGGATTTGAACCCGACGTGAATCGAACACGCAACCTTCTGATCTGGAGTCAGACGCGCTACCATTGCGCCACGGATCCACGTTGTTTATTCGGGAGTTACCAGTTAATATATATAAAAATTTTTTGCCACAAGCGGGTTATCAACTTATAGCCACCACCTTAAGCAAACGGAAAACAGTGTTAGGTGGAAAACAAATCTGCAGTACAGTAAAAATGAAAGCATGTCCAAGGAATTCTCGATTATGAACAAGGCAGATAAGATTCAGATGAGAACATGCATTCTTTTGCTTATCTGTGGACTCATTCACGGAAAATGAACAGATGAGAAACTAAGGAGGAAAATCGAGCTTACTAAAGACTCGAGATAAAACTCTGGAACGAAAATGAAAATTGATCCATCTGGCTAAGTAGGAGAACCAATTGTACAGTCCACATGCAGGCTGCATACATGCCCTGCTGCTTCCATAGGGAAAATGGAGAGATGCAATACCTACAAACAATCATTTATATCAATATAATTATATAACATGAAGTTGTCAGGCTTGTTTTCAGCTACTAAATTTGATCTGCAATCAAAGCACTTCCCTTGGTGTTACAACAAGAAAAAGAAACAAGAACACTCCGACGAATGGAGAATAAACTCTCATCCCAAACGCAGCCAATATCTAGACCAATAAGATACCTCATTCTGTGTTTCAAACATCTAGCTTGATAGATAAGAGTTTCCCCGACCAGAAAAAGAAAGGGAATTGAAACTGAAAAATTCCCCTTTTTCCGTCAGGTGCCATTTCCCTAAAATATTGTGGTGGCAAATTTACGAGGAACCATCATAAATAGAGGAAAACAGAACATTAGGTTTCTGAGTCACAACGGGAATAAAGAAACACACTTACCACAGACTAAAATATAGTGGAGAAGGGCAGCGTGCTTTAAATTATTACAAACATCAAGGAAAACAAGGAGCTTTTCCTTAATACATTGATCAACGTTGTTGACCAATGTAATAAATAAGAACTAGAGCACTTCTAAAAATCAGACAAACCAATGGAACATCAGAATATTTATCAAGATATAACACTTTCCTACCATGCACAGTGTCTGACACAGTTGGCAATTTCCTCCCGGTAACCATTTCTGACTTCTTCAGTCGTTTCAACTTGTCACCACATGCCTTTTCTCGTATCTGCTTGTTGGGATCTTCCAATAGAGAAATGAACTGCGTCTGATGAGATGCACGGTGGGATGCCTGAAAATGACGAACAAATATATGAATTGCCAAGAACATCCAAATGAGAGTGCAAGCATAATGGCCAGCTCTAAAGCTCAAAGTACAGCCATTGCTATTTTAGACCTTGAATATTCCAGTAAAGGACTGTGGCCACTTATTGGGTCAGATATACTAGGGTATTCATGATTGGTATACTAGGTAACATACTAAGTCTGTCTAGATTAGCAGGTTATGCATTTTTTTACAATGGAAGTAGCCCATTTTCTTTCTTAATAATTCGGAAATATACGAATCCTGACTAAAACAAAAAAAAACGATATCTACATCATGTGAAATGCTTCCGGACATGACTAGCAATGGTAGGGAAGATTAGCTCACATAAAAACGACTCAAAATCAAAACCAGCTTAAAATTTGGAGCCAGACCCATGTGATGCAGCAGTAACAGTGAATCCAAAAGTTCTTGTTCCCTAATTGTGGCAGAAGAAGTGACGCAGTCTTTCCTGACTATCCTGAGATGCTGCACAACCTGATAACCAAATTCAGAACCAGACTGATTGCTGGTGCTAGCTTTATTTTCAATTTCATCATCCAGGGTCCCTGGCCTGCATTCAGCAGCCAGATGAGCTGGCCTGTCAGGGATAGGGCTACAATGACCACGAGAGTCCTTGGCTTTGTATTTGATGGGAAGCTTTAAAGTTCTCCCAAGGTCGACATCATAACTAGAGCAACAACATGGCTTCTGAAAAGTTGAATGGGTTATTCTGGTGTCATCATTATCAGTACAACCCTCCTCCCACCAAATAATTTCATCTTCCCTAACAACAGCAGGGCTATTCTTTAACAAATGAATTAATGAGCCACCAAAACCAGAAATGTCACTTTGATGGGCCTCATCTTTAAGAAACAAGCCTACAGGAAAACTTTCTGGCTGCCTCTATGAAGATACCCTCCATTGGAACCATCCGTTGACCGGTTACAAGCATCCCCAAGACCGAATCCATCTGACAAGAAATGGAGAATGACCATTTACAGAGAAACCAGAACTGAGTTGCCTGAGATTCCAGGAGGAGGAATATCCCGATCTGCTCCTCTGTTCTTCAGCAAGATAGTTTGAACTAATGATGTAAACACGGAACAAGGCAACTGTGAGTTGTCGTGGGGGTATAGATTGGATTAACAATCAATAAATCTCCCGATGCTTCTCCTCAATCTATCAACAAGCCCATTAACCATCATTTCACATCCCAATTAGTTCACCAATTCACACTCAACAGCCTCTCAATATGCTTGGGAAAACAATGGTATAAACATGTGAAACTACATGAGCGCAAACCTATAGAGTATTACATTTTAGCTCAGAGAAAAACTGAGATTTCCAAAGAATTTAATTTTGTGTATATTTTAATTCAGTCAAGTCAAACAATAATACAGAGGAAACAAGTGCATAGGGATGAAGCAATTCAGAAAACCACGCCCAAAAAAAAAAAAAAGAATTATGTGGAGTAATCGACTAGAACGAACTTCAGTTAATCATTCCTTTAGCTATTCCACGCACCTATTTCTAAGAACACAACTATAATGTAAACAACTCAGAAACACCTTCACGTCCCACCAGATGGCATCCGCCCACGACAGTCCAAGTTTGGAATTCTTAATCTAGCAATTACAGTAACATTTTGTCAACAATTATAGAGGCCACATCAGTATGGCCATCACACGAAACATTCGTTAGCTAGCGAGGTAGGAGGATCGACGTAACATGTAGGCAACCTTATTAAGAACTCTATCTAAGCTCATGTTGCGGGGTTCATGCTCTGAATACTTCGATCATAAAGGAGAGAAGTGGTCCGCTTCCCACATATTCAGCAATTCCCACATCTTAGTCAATTACGGATAGCATTTCCTGTAGTATGGCCCGAGACAAGGACATAGAGATCCTCACATACATCATATTTCTTGAACCGTCACAGTTTACCAACTGGGGAACACTCGGATAGCTCTGTCCATTGGATATCAAGAAGCTTGCAAAAATACTGCAGTAGCCGAGAAGCTAAGATATTGGAGCTCGGAGGCAATTCCCAATTCACGGTGAGGTGCCCAGGCTTGAATCTCTAGGAAAGAAACAAGCCATTTCAAATTGCAAGCGCAAGGATGAAGCCATACAGTAAATGGAGGGAAAAATCATGTCATCATCATAAAGCACAAAGATTGTTTCGCTTTCAGTAGCAAAAGAATATCATTCGATTAAACAACCCAATAACACGAGGAACAAAGGCTGCCACTCCAGCCCCAACTTCAGTTTATCAAAAGCAACCCGATTCTGTCGCCTTCAGGAGTGATCATCCTCCAACTTCCAAGAAAGACAAAATACCCGCAACATTGGACCCAAAAAGTAAAACAGACGCTACAAATTCCAAAAAAATAAAATTCAAGGAATCCATTTCTCCTGCAAACGTGATGACCTCGTAGCAGAAAGACTAAAAACCACCAAATCAAACTGACCCAACAAATAAAGCAGTCCAAATCCCGACCAGGAATCCTCAATTCCTGCGAAAAGAAATTGAAACCCAGAAAAACCCAAGTACGCAAGAATCAAAGGGCAGCAAGGGTATATCCAATACACTCACAATGGCTCGGGACATGCGATACAGGGGGGCTCCAAAATCAGCGAACCGCGAAAGAAGAAAGTAGGAGAGCTTTGGATTCGGACAAGAGGGGGGGGGGGAAGAGGAGGAACAGAAACAATCGAGGGAAACGACGAGCCGTTGGAGAAGAAGACGAAGAACGGAGGAGAAAGAACAAAGAACAAGAACAAGAAAGAAAACGGCGCGCGGAGTCTCTGTTCCGCGGAATTTCTGATTAGATTAATAATCTAAAACGAAAAATATATTAATTTGAATGTTTTTTAATCTTAATAACATACCTTAAAACTAAATCACATACCAAATGCTATGATGATACTGTTGTTATTTCTTTTCTTTATTTTCTTTTTATTGCAGCTGGTTTTGTGTGTGCCTCTCTCAGGCTTTGCACCTCCCCTCTCAAGCCCCTCCAATTTTTCAAATCATGGAGGAACAAACCCTAATCTCATCACCAATTGCTGCCCCTGGCGACCCCACAAATTCATCCCCGCAAGATCAGATCTTTGATCCCCACCCCGCCAGGAAACCTAATAAATCCACCAAACTGAAGCGGCGGAGGAAGAGAGTTTGCTCCTTGAGAGATGGGTCCGAACCGACAACCTCGTCTAGCTTCTCCTTCCCCGGGGTTGTCTGTCGGAGGAGGAGGTCTGCGAGGTTGTCTTTGTCCTGTCCCGGGAGGCACAGTGGATTCGTTGACGTGGACGCCGTTGCCCTCCCTCTTGGGATGTCCTTCGCTGCCGTCGTCGCCCAGGTTTGTTGTAAAATTGAGAGGAGTTTCGGGTTCTGTTCTTTGTTGGTTGTTTGGTTGATGGCTTTTGTGTTTGATGTTTAGTTTTGGTTTGATTTGTGGGGTCTGTGGCTTGCTGTTAAGGTTTGATTCTTGGTTGATTTGTTCCTTGGTTGTACCGTCATAAAGGTATTTCCTTTTGCCTGTGATTCTGTCTATGTTGAAATTGTTCTGATTTTAATCTGTCGAATATCAGTACTCAACCTTCCTGCATAAATTTATTACTCTTCTCGTAATAGTTTCTCCGAATAAAAATCATTGTCCAAACAAAGCACAAATTTCCTGGAGTAGTTTATTTTATTTCGATGGTAATCCCTGTCATTGTTATCCGTGATGTTTTTCTTTTGTCAAGTTTGCTTCTATTGTTGACATTCTGCGCAAGAAATATATTATTTGAAATGGTACTCAAGTGTTTACCTCCCGACATTTCTATGTAGGTTCTTGAAAGTGGAGATGGCTCTGGAGAGCAAATGCCCATTGACCGTCTTTCACAGGTATTCGTTTCTTTTCCTACAAATGGTCAGTTTCTTTGTGTTGGTCATCTTATTTTTACTTACTGTCCAAGATAATTGTAATACTATCGCAGGACTGGTTACTTGCTATGTAATACTATCGTTGGTGTTATTTCTGTTGCTAGAGCCTCACTTTGCCTGATTGACTTCCAGATATGCACCTGGGCTGTTGGGGAAGCACTATTCAATGTAAGAAAGACTCTAAGCTGTTGTCTTGTCCGTTGAATCTGGCTTACAAGTTGAGTCCCCCCAGTTTTGCTTATGGATACTTCTCTTACGTCTATCTTTCTTATCATGGTTTTGTCCACTTTGTACCTGCGAATTCGGCAACAGGTCTTCGGCCGCAAATGTACGCTCTTTGTTGACAACTTTGAGAAATCTTTCGGAAGCACTTTAAGTACTTTGAGGTTGCTAAAGGAGTCCTCATCTCTAACGGAAGGCAGTGATCTCAATACAGAGTTCTACGAGAAGGAGTTATCTTGTTGTAATGTGGCTAACCGAGGATGTTCATTGAATGATACCTCTACAAGGGAGGCTCTGGAGCATGTTGCCTTGGACGAAGAAGTAAGAGAGGCTCTTCCAGGTCATGACGGATATAGAGAAACTAGCAAGTGCAATCAAGGAAATGAACTGACTTGTTTCTCAGATAGTAGTTCGGGAGCTTGGATTGGCCAACCTATGTTTAGCACATTTGAGAGGTCTCTCATGGAACAGAGACGATCTAATGACCTCAAGGAGCTGGAACTGAGCTTGTCGTTTAGAAAGATGAAGCTGAAAGAAACACAACTTTCTCTCAGCAATGACGCAAACCATTTGGAGAGGTCCAAACTGGCAATGGGGATTTCAAAGGCTTCTTTTGAGGCTGAAAAGTTCAAGAATCAACTGGAAGACACGAGATATGCTGAGCTTCTTAGAAAGTGCATTGATTGCCTTGTTGCCGGTCTGCTTCTCATGTCAGCTTCCCTTGCATATGGAACATACGTGTTCTCATACCAGAGAATCACTGAAGCTACAGCATCATGTTCACCGCTAAACAGGGTAATATATCTTAAACAGTGACTCTGTGTATGCTGCCAATATGTTTGTTTATGTTGAGAGAATTTGAAAACGATAGTTTCCTTTTGTCATTTGTTGCATCCTCAGGCGTCCAAATCATGGTGGATC
Source organism: Melastoma dodecandrum (assembly GCA_029817715.1). Lineage (NCBI taxonomy): Eukaryota > Viridiplantae > Streptophyta > Magnoliopsida > Myrtales > Melastomataceae > Melastoma > Melastoma dodecandrum. The sequence goes on along the minus strand of JARUPY010000533.1, from coordinate 4,002,844 downwards.
CCGGAGCCTGTGGCATCGCTCAATTCAGGATTTCAGATGCTAAGTTGCCAGGTACAAGTGCTGAGCAGGATGCTCTTTGGCATCCTAATGATACTCGTCATCGCATACCTGCTGCTGCAACGCTCTACAGCCTCGAGCCAGTCTATGCCCATCACCTTCCTCTTATTGCTATTAGGAGTCATTTGTGGTTACGCCGGGAAGCTCTGTGTGGACACGTTAGGAGGCAGTGGATATCATTGGCTCTTCTTCTGGGAAGCCATGTGCTTGGTTCACTTCTTCTCGAACATCTGCACGTCGAGCTTGTTTATCATACTGCACGGCCCAGTAGCCGTGTCACACGGGATGAAGCGAGATTCGATGATAATCCCTTACTGGTTCAGGCGTTTCATGTTCTATGGTGCGATTCTCGTGGTTCTCCCGCTGTTGTGTGGGCTGGTGCCATTTGGAGGCCCCTTCGAGTGGAAGGAGCACATATCGCAGCTCGTGGCGGGGGTTCTCTCCGAGGAAGATGATGGAGATTGGTACTAGCGTAAGAGTGCATTGTTCTAGGTTTATAGTGTTATATGGAAAGCTTATTTAGGTGTGACCATAACATATCGGATGTATCAATTGTGTAAGGTGTATTTACACAAAAAGTATGTATCCCTGTTGTATTTAATCTTAATCTCCAAATCATGGAAGGCATGTGCATGTGTCAAATGCTTGGATTTAGATTAATAGTAGGTCCATTCCATTTGACTGAACTAAAGCTGTTTGAGACTAAAAGCCACCAAAATCCAAAGTCGTTCCTGGAGATCGAAAGAAACAGTAAATTAAGAAAAAAAGAAGAAGTGGAGAACTACACTGAATTCAAAACGATACTAGAGAAGATACTGTTGATCCATCAGCGTGTCGGTACTAGTTTTGTTTATTTTTAATGCCATGAAAATGTGGTTTTTGTTGTAAAACAAATGACATGAAGGAGGAAAGATAGTAAGAGATAAATAAATGGGGATTTTATTTCCTTTTTTTTACAATAATACATAGGAGGAGCTCCTATTTATAGGAGAATTACAAAGATAATAGAAAGATTACAAATGTAATGTAAGAATAATAATTCATTCTTATTTTAATAGGATTCATAATGACATTCAAATCACAATATTTATAATGTTTTAAATTTTCATTCGATTGACAAAAAGTATGGGATAGTTTGAGTGATTCTTTCATGGAGTCGCTCCTCCGTGTTATCCTTCATGTCCCCGAGCCAAGGTACCTTTCACGCCAACTCGTCTTCCTCCAAACCATGTCACACCCCAAGTCATCTCCGACCACAATGCCTGTTTGGCAACTCCGATCGCTCTCCCGTATACGCATTTTTCGAGTATGATTCTTTCGTCATCTTGTTTTCGTGTGCTAGACGATTCATACGACTAGAGAACTCTTTTCGTTGTTCATGTGGCCACAAGTCTGATTTTACTATTTACTACTTTTGAAGAAGTTTCATTGTTACCACCATAACTCTCCTAGGCGACCACTCTCGGAGAACCTCTCAACGACGAAAACATCTCGTCTTCATGCCGTTCTAGTCCTAGCAGTGAATCTAATATTTCACAGTCCGCGTGTGCAATATATTGCCTATTGTTGTCCTCTAACGTTTCTCGAAACATAATACGATGTGAACGCCTCCGGGTGTCCCCTTCATTCGTATCAATAGCCCATCTCGATAGCGTTTCGGATACGATTTTTGACGATGCAACACTCCACAACCAAGAATTACAACAATCATACATATCATTTCAAAGCACAATTATTACATTTTCACATATATTGTTTTTGAGTGTCATATTTTTTTAATTTTGCGATGGAACTAGAGTTGAAACTTGAGCCCTGAAGCTACATGGTGGTGTCAAAGTTGGAGCCTGAGCGTCGGCGCTGCTTGGTGGAGTAGTCTGAGCCCCAGCGCTGCGTTGTGTTGTAGCTTAAGCCACTACACTGCGTGATGGTGTAGTCTGAGCCCCGACGCAGTGTCTTGGGGTAGCCTGTGCTCTGGGGTTGTGTGGTGATGTAGCGTGAGACCTGGCGCTGCATGGTGATGTAGACTGAGCCCCGGCACAACGTGATGGTGTAGCCTGTGCCCCGCTGTGTGGTGGCGAAGAGTGAAACCTGGCGCTGCGTGATGGTGTAGCCTGAGCCCTTGCGCGGAGTTGTCGTGTAGCCTGAGCCCTTGCGTGGGGTGGTAGTGTAGCCTCCTGAGCCCCAGGGCGTGGTGTAGCTTGAGACTCGACGTGACATAGTGGTGTTGAAAGGACCTACGGATTCGTAAAAGAAAACTCATCGACCATTTCATTAATAGTTGGAAAGTATTACACAATTCGGTTATAATTGAGTTACAAAAATTTATACAACGGAAACTTTCTATCGAACATGAAAATATACATGCATTGATCACTTCTATGACCTGTCAAAAACACGTAATATTGTTAGTCAAATGACTAGGTACGGCATCTCAAACACACGAAACCAATCGCCCATAACATCCCTTTACATATCTCAAGATCGAGACCTCGTCTCGAAATTTCGACATACACCATTACATATTCAAATTCTCATGGATCGCGACTAAGTTATTTCCAGCGGCATTTGGGAACATTACATTTTTAGCCTACACACGCCCCATAAAAGCTTCATATTCATAAACCTGCAGCGGCACAACATCCCGCTACTACTGATCAACCCATCCGGGTGCATAAAACCACGAAACTTCTCTCCGTGCCTTAGCTTTTGTCCCATCTTTTCCAGCCAACTAGGCTGTCCAATACACCATTACGAGGATGGATTGCTTATGTCCAAACCCTCCTTAAATCAACCTCATAAGGCCGTCCCATGGGCATGTCAATGTATCGTTACAAACTTCCATTCAACCCACGATACGTGGGTCGTTTGATCACTTTCATTTATCCGTGCCTTTCGCACTTAATAAACCCTCCTCTCACCGAGGAATATCAACTTCAGACTGACTATGAATGACCATAAGAAGTCCCCTCTTCAGCCCATGTTCATTTAATAGTATTGTTCAATATTCGTAAGTTCGCATCCACGAATGTTCATGCTTATCCGCAACCATCTTATTCAGATTTTCGGCATTTCCTTTTATCAATACCGACGGACCAGCCTGTCCATCCCCATTTGTCCTATTCTCGAGCACTCCTAATGGACAACCACGTACCCGCACGAACACACGCAAAACAATCCATTTTCAGCCAATGCACACACAAATCGGGAAATTCGCTCTCGAATAGCCCACAATCACCATGAGCATCCATTCATAATTTAATACAACCTCCACCTCATGCATATAGATGAGTTCCCGCATGGCCAGCCCCCACATGATTGTCATTCGACACACACGCTCAATCGTGAACCACCGGCCAGCCCACATGTGGTGAGAATCCGCTCATCTGTTGCATAACCGAGGGTTTGGGTGACATCTCCTACCATCCCAAGGGTCTGGCCAACCCCTTTCCCTCACAAAACAATACATTTGCAGCGAGCAAAACTCAAGGCTAACGAGTTTTATGGCCATTTCGCAAGAAGAAAAACGAAGGGAATCGAGTATTGTACCTTTCTTCTTCTCCGGAGCAAAGTCGCTCTAATTCTTTCCTTCTCCAAGCGTCCTCTCCACGAAGAGGCCTCCTCACGCTCTCCTTTGATGCTAGCCCTTTCGTTTCGTTCCTTGCGTTGTTCACGAATCAGCCCACCAAACCAACCCCTTCTTCTTTTCTCCCCCTTCCCTTCCTAAGCTTCCCCAAATGATGACAAGTGAGCCCCACCAACCATGGCTTCTGGAAGAAGCCTCGATCCTATTAGGACTAACTAATCACGTTTAATTAGGTCTAATAATCCAACTTAATTAGTCCTAATTTATCCAACTCCTTAATCGCTATTTTGTCTTATTTGAACAACTTTGTCTTGCTTCTAAAATTGTAGAATTTGTAGCCAAGTTTCAACCATAAATCAACACAAAAGTGGGCTATCAAGGGCGACGTCGAGGAGTATTCGGGATAGCCCTTCGACTACCCTTTCTCCGCTCCGTGTTATTCATGTTTGCATCACCTTTGGGATCGAAATAATGTTTGAATTTTCTGTCATAATCGATATAGTTCTCAATTTGAAGCTAGACACGGTTTATCGCAACAACCCAAATATCGTAATAACAATGAAAATGTCAACCTTTCCTTGCTTGTGAAGTTAGTTGTGTGATGTAAATGATAGAGCAATCACATTTGTGCTTATCTGGTTTGGTGGACTTGGTCATTCGCTTCTTACCATCATGACAGAACGAAAGAAGAAAATCAATCTGCTCGAATTGTGACATAAATTAACGGGTTATTTTATATTATTTTGTACATCGTGACACAATCAATTTTAAATAAATATAAAGGGTTATATTGCCCAATAAGAATTTTATTAAAATAAAACAAGATATCAAAAGCTTAAAATAGGAAGTATGTAGTTGTTTATATGTATATGTAATTTGCTTGAAATAGAAAGTATGCAACTCTTCTATGTTCCTTGTATTTGCAGCTTCCAACTATGGCTATGGAGAAGGTAAGAAGCATTCATTGCAAATGATACATCTGTAATCCAAGACGAAGTTCTTGCCCCTCATTTTGGTCTTATCCCCATCATTGTTGACCCAGGGCATTTTTATTATTTATCAGGTCAAATGTTACTAAAACACTCCTGATTTTGTGAACTTTAAAGACAAGAGGGGTGTATATCTGCTGGAGTAACATCATTATTAAGCATTGAGAGCGGTAGACCAAATGAGAAGAACAGGATTGCATTTAAGCTCCATGCTAGATGTTAAAAAGGAGACTCCTGACTTACTGGTGAGCGTTTCTATAAACCATTCAACTAGCAGTGTGAAAATGAGACAGGTCTCTTTCTGATTGATTTTGGACTCATGACTCTGTGTTATGGTGATGGAAATACCACATCTCGAAGCCGACCCAATTGCAAGAGCGGAGCCGTTACATTCCGTTTAGGATTAGGAATAGGCACAATTTCTTGGAATGTGGGGCGTGGCCGTACGTTCACTATATCAAACTAAAAAAAGATCTATTGGATTCTTCCATTGGCTTCAAGTTGAGGTGGTTTCCAAATTGGAGTGAGTTTCTCAAGGAATCTGGTACTGCTGCTTCAAACACAGAATCCGAAAGGTATACCTCATTCAATCTCAACCAGGACTCAATGCCGGAATTTTTGGATAACCCAAGTATGTGGCATAATTGTTGCTAAGTTAACCCCTGGTCAGGAATAAATTTAGATTCATGAATGTGGAGCATTTTTAATGAAATCTGAAAATGCTTTTTGATCCCTTTCAGACTCCCTCTTCGCGTTTTTCTGGAATAGAAAATGGAACTCGAAGCTCATGCCGTCAAAGGCATCAGATAACTCATGCCAAGTGGTCTCCTGTTGCCACTTTCTGGTATTGGATGCTTCCAGAGACATTTATCACAATCCCTCCTTTCCAATTAACAGTACAGAGAACCTGAGCAAATGTGTATAAGGAATAGTTATGTGTTCTAATAGGTTTGTCCTGAATGAAGATCTTAAGGGGGATGGCTGAAGAACTCGTCAAAAAGTGCCCTGCCGATGTGTTTGACATTGCAGAACTTGCCGATGGTGAGTCACGTACTCCTTCCCTTCTTACCCAATGTATGAGAGGAAACCTGGTGCGTTCGCAGGATTTGTCAAATTCTGTTTAAAGCAGATAGTCCATATATTTACCAATTGTTATTTGTTTTGGCATAAAATGGTGCTATGAAGATGCTCCTTTATAAAAAGGTGTTGATACTTTCTTGGTCTTTAATCAGAATGTTTCAAATTTTGTGGGCTGTGCTACGAAGCGCATTAGAGATGATGAGTGGGAAGAGACGGACATATTTGCGCTGGGTAAAGAACCATTTCATATGTAAGTTATCATGAGATTCTTCTCGCCCTGTCAAGGCTGAAACACAACATGACATCCGACAAGATAAAATAGAGATAACTGGGAGGTTGTGTGCTGATCTGCGATATCGGGCGGGATGCATCTTCACGACAACAATTTGGAATGCCTCTTCCTGGCGTCCTTGAGTTTCTTCAGGAGCTCTTGATATCTGTGCTCCACTTCCTCTCGTTGCATCTTCATTTCTTTCAGTTCCTTCTGTAAGCGTGTGATCTCTTCAGCAGCTCCATCAATGGCGAGATAGTCCGTAATTTTCAACTTCTCCTGCAAACAACAACAAAGCACGGAAAATTTCATCATGCTTTATGAAGTTTCCGTATTCGTTTATGAGGAAGATGGGACTTACCCAGGACAAGGCACAGTGAATGTGAACATACATTTTGCACGCCAAGCAGCAATAAACACCATGATCCGGGTGTCTCCCCAGTTCGCACAAGTCACAATAGTAATCTCCAGAGTCATCTTCGAGATAACTTTCATATAGAGTTAGCTGGTCGACATGACCTTTGTGCTTTACCTTGCTGGGTAGGGGAAGGCAATCAGTGTGGAGATTGAAGTTGCACATAGGGCAGCGGTAGTATTCTGATTTGCAGACTTCACCACACACATTGCAGTGGAAATTCCTCGTTTCCTCAAAAAGAGTTAGATGGTGCTCGTGGAGAGGATGCTTCAGAGTCGGCATTAGAAATGCACATTTTGAGTCAAGGTGAAACCCATCCTCCACGCATGATAGTTCATATCCAACGAATTCCTTCCTGCACGCGCTGCATTCTTGTGATCCTCCTGGAGATACTGGCTGGAGCTCCAGTGGATGCTTTGGATGGAACGGATGCTGCATTTTGGTCGGAAGCTGTGCGCACCATTTGTGGAGCTGGAAAGAACATTCCAATAATTTGCATTGATAACCTAAACCCTTTATTGCTTTTGAACAGACTCGGCAGAAATCAGAATCCTTATGACCCTCTCGATGACAAATTTTCAGCTGGTGCTTGTGGAAATTGCTACCAAGATCCGAACTCTCCCCTTCCTCTAGATACCTGCGGATCTCGAGAGCGCAACCTATGTGAAGGTTGAAGTCACACTCCCCGCAACTGAAAGCCAACCCATCGGTTTCATCCCAACAGCTCTTACAATTCTTGTTACGGCCACCACTCGAGGTGATCCTTAGTATGTGTTGTTGATGCACAGGATGTTGAAGTCTTTGGGGGAATTCTGCGCATTTCATATGGATGAAGAAAAGGCAGCCAAGGCAACTGTAGACTTCTCCGGATAAGATCTTTCTGCAGAACTTGCATAGGATACTGCTCCCTGCTTTCATGATGAAGAACGAAAGCTTGTGCTCATGAGCGGCATATTTTATCATGGGCCGTGGATTCTGTTCCTGATCCTCGGGTAGCGTAATCGAGAACAGACATGCGTTATCGAAATAGGCCGGGCACTCACCACAGAGATATCCAAGATTGGAGTCTGAGCTACAGACCCAGCATTTGTGACGATTTGAATGGCCAATTTGGAGATTGAGCAGGTGCTGGTGGTGGAAAGGGTGACTGAGATTTTGGGGCAGCGACGCGCATTCCACGTCGAGAAAGAAGGAGCACTCACAGCAGCCATATGCAGACCCCTCTATTCCGTGACCGCATCCTTTACAGTGAATGCATGTCTTTGCTCTTGCTCGAAAGTGAATCAGAGGATGGTCATGCCCAAAATGGTCCAGCCTCGGTTTCTCTTCACCCCTAGGGACAGGATCCTCGCTGGACATGGTCGCCAGCGCGCACGCCACATCGAGATGGAATTCGCACTGGATGCAGCCATAGGTTGTCGGCCTGTCCCACAAGGAACAAGCCCGGCATGTTGTCGGCTTTGAGGGGGTCATGATGATGGCAAGAGGGTGCTGCGGGTGGAAGGGGTGCTCCAGTATCTGATCCGGCGCTTCCGCACACAGCTCGTGGAAGTAAAATCCGCATCCCTTGCAGCGACAGGCCGCGCTTTCGGATGAAAAAATTCGGCAGAGACTGCAATGAGTCTGGCTATCGGCACTCTTGTCGACATATTGCTGATCCAAATCGTGCTTATGATCCGAACAGCCCTGGGTAGTGCTCATCTTTGGTGGTAAATATTTGGTTCCTTTCCAACTTCAGACGATCCCGACATCCCCTATATATATTAAGGTTCCCGATCTTAAAAAAGTATGATAAAATTAAACGATAATATGAGTTAAAAAAAAAGAAATATAATTTATTAGAATATATTAACGCCGTGTTACATAAAATATTTTTTCATAATTCAAAATTAAAATATTTATCCTAATACTCCAATATAAATTAATAACTATAAATAAAAAAACTATCACATATGATTATTTAAATTAAAAATAAATAGTAAAATTGCTTAAAAGAATAAAAAATATAAGTTATATAAATAATTAATCGTGTATTGCTTCATTAATTAATTAATTTTTTTGTCACAAACCATTTTAAGTCCCCCTCCTCGTAATATTGGACTGTTAGGTATATGCAACTAAATATAACTCTATTACCACCATCATGAAATGAGTTGGCACCAACGACTTTGTTTTTGTATTTGCTCCAACTGTTAATGCCATCTAATGTAATCCAATACAAGTCTTCGTTCCTTTCTAACATTTTATAGTATTTTCCACATGAATCCCTAAGTTCCCCCTTTGCTCCTCCACCCAACCCACCGTTTCCTTTTTCTTTCCTTACATTGCCAAGATTCATTCCAAGCTTGAAGTTTTTTTCCCCCCTTCCAATTTAAAGGAAAGATATAACATGAACAAAAACTAGTTGCTGCATATATATATATATATAGACAGTATGGTATTTCTGTAAAATAACCAGGACTAACACGAACGTTTGTTACTAGGATTGAAGTAGTAAAAATATAAATATATGTCAACCATAAAATTAATCAAACTCCAAGGTGTTGGACACGATCAAAGATGATTGATCCTGCCTAAGAAATCAAGATTTTTTTTTTTTTTTAAACGAGTAAAATATAGACCGAGACTTTTAGCGGTTGGCTTGGAGATAAATAAAAAAAAAGGACCATTTGCTATTTTGTTTGGCAACGAACAAGACCAGGGACATTTTGCGTGTCCATTGGACAAATGGCGCCTGTTGAAATTGCGGCGCCAGTTGTCCATGTGGCGGTTGTAATAATTAAATGATAATAAAGTCGACCGTAAAATAATTATTCTATTGACCACACTATGCCTCCATTTCCCACAACTCTTGACATCTAAACATTGCAATAACCCTCAGTCATGAAGCAGAGATCAGTAGGCTAACACCAGCCTTTATTATTGGGAATGATAGACATAAAATACAACGTAAGTCAGGCCCTAAGTTTACGTGTTCTGGTACTAGTTTTACCAGGGAGGGGTTTGCCTGGAAATTCCAAAGAATTTATTTTCTCAGCGACCAAAAACAGTGGACCGAGACTTTTAGAGGTTGGCTTGCGCGATAAATGAAAAGGACAATCCCTCGTTTTGTTTATGATAGACACGATGACCAAGACTCTCTAGTAATAATATTTGCGTGAATGGGAAAATCTCATCGATTTGCTAATCGTGCCGGGGAAGTGTCATGATGTAACGTTTAATTGATTGAAACCGTTCGGTGTTTTAAGTCAATTAACTTTTTAAGTTTAGTACATGAACCTGTGTGTTTTACAGTTTTGAACTTTGGATAGGTCTAATTAGTATGATATTAAACTTTTTAAAGTATGATACGATGAAGATCTATAACGGACGATGTAATTTAACAATACAATTAGACAAATCCTGACAAGAGTAACATATTCATATGAGGATGTCGTAATATAACATACATGATGAGAGTGTGATATAAATACCTATGATTGGAACATAACCATTGTAATACCTTAAATTATTATGTGGGCTGAAAATTGATATTGTTAGCTCATTATGCCAACTCAGTCCAAAATAAAATGGCTTAAGTCCATAAATATTAGTTTAACCTTTATTTTGTACTGACAAAAGGCCAAAGTCCACCTTGAACTCATTTCCAATTTTTACTTTTATTTAATTATGAAATTTATTTATTTTAATTTTAATTTTATCCCCAACCTTATCATCTCCAATTCCCACATACAACTCATATTTATCCAAAAAGAAAAAGGAAAATAATCTCAAACGAGAATTCTCCAATCAATCCGAGATTTCAAGGGGAGATTTATTTTCCTCTAATTCATCTCTTTCACACGCTGTCTCCACGATTCCCTTCCCAAAAAAATATATCATTATCTCTTAACAAGAAAAATCTTCAAACAAATAGGGAAAGACACGATCCCTCGAGGTTCTAGAGACACAATTTCCATTCAAACGATACCCTTCAGACAATTAGATATCCTCCCAGACACGTTCCTCTACCCTCCAGAGATGTAGGAGGCCAACTCCTCCAGACAGACAGACACACATCGGAGGCCAACTCCTCTTCCTTACACATCAATGCTGGAGGCCGACTCCTCCTGACGTACGCACAGAAATCGGAGCCACGGACTCCCCCTCTCCAGTGCTGATGAGCCAAAGCATACCGACCAGCCAACCAGCCGACACCCTTCTCTCCGACGGCACCGCCTCCTGCCATAGCCACAACCCAAACATGGTGCTCCAAGACAGCCTTTTAACGGACTCCCCGGTGTCCTTTTACCTCCCCGGGCAATCCCGGGGCGATGCAACCCACCCCTCGGTGAGCTTCTAACCCTCTTATCGGTTCTCATTCAGCTTCTCTTACACTATTGGACAACGCTGATCACGTCCTTTTCTTGTCTAACCTGTCACATGTGACGGAGGAAATGCGAATCGAACTCGACGGACAAAAGGTATCCTCGGCCAGAATGCAGGGGAAGTATTCGATTGGTCATAATTTTCCCGTCTGGTGTCGGATCGATGCAAAATTAGGTGGTATCTCTTCCTTACTTGATTATGCATCTTTTCTAATTTCTTTGAGGTCGTTTGGAGTATCGTAGACTGAAAATCGTGCTTGGGAGCTGCGGAGAACCTTTGGGTTTCCCAGTTCCGCCGTCTCCCAGCATTGCAGGCCAAAGAGGTCCATTTCGAAGGGGTTATGCATGTCGGCTGACCCCGACTTCTTCATACCGAATGATCCCTAATGGGTGATGGTCTTGAATTTTTTTTTTCATTTTTATTATGATCGAGGACCGAGATAGGATCCTAGAAGTCGAGGGCGTACGTGTAGTTTGCTAACGGACAGCTTACCGCAGTCCCACTTCTGAGGGGATCTCGAGAGATCCGACCGTTGGATCGTCTTCAAATTTTCAGACATAAAACAGACTAAAATACGGTTGCATACATATATATTTCGACCGTTGAAGTTTCTCATAGATTTGAATACGAATCGATGAACAGAACACATGCGGGGCTGTACTTTCTGATACGTTGCAGTCCCATTCTTAATGAGATCCCAACTTGACAGACATGTTTGTCATTTGAGTATGATCATTTAGACGAATTGTGCGTATTTTTATCTTATACACACATTACTTTTTCTATTTTTCTTTGAGGTGTTAATTCGCAGTAAATAAAGAAGTCTGCGTGAATGTCCGACTTTATGATTCCATAAGTCGAGATCCCACCATTCAATTAATATATCTTGGATTTTCATTCTTTTGATAGCATATCCCACTTTTTCTTGTTTCCGTTGCATGAAAATCCGATATTGTTTCAATGACTGGACAAGACGGATCTCAGAGATGGAGTTCAAAATTGGAGGCACGCGAGGGGAACCCGTGGTTGAAGCACGTCAAGCGGCCCCAACTGATGAAGCCTTAGCCGATGACATGCCATCCCGGCGGGCCTCAGGTACATGAGGGAGGTGCGGGCCTCCCGATTTTCTTTATTTTCACATGTAGCGGGCCGTGAGCCCAAGTGCATAGGCCCACGATCACTATCCTTCCCCGCCCTCTTTGATCTCAATAATTGTTTGTGCTTGTCCACATGCCTTAGACCCATAGGTTTATCGTCGCATGCTGTTTGCCAAACACACATGAGTTCGGGCCTAAAAAGTCCGAATCGGGTCCAACGCTCGTAAAACATTTATATGAGTCTAGGGTCATGCCCGGATCGAGTCCAATACCCGTTAACCAAAAGCAAACTTTTGGAGCAAACACCATCTTTTCGCACGTTTAGATATAAGAGTTAGTAATTAGGAATCCCCGAATCCCACTCTGATTTTTCGACTTAAACAAAGCTTTTAAAATTAAGTAGGTGACGACTCCGTATAGTTTACCAAGGTTAAACAACAACATTTTTTTTACGGAGGCATTTTGGATGGGCGATGGCGACACGAGCCGTTCTCTGAGTCTTCCCTAAAGTTCCCAAATGAGGCCTTACGCAGCCTTTCACTCGTCGCCTTCAGGAAACTGAAGACGGTTGGCGAAACGTCCCACAGGTCCATTCGAGAACCAAGGGAGGGTTCAACCCAATTCTCTTCCGCAGCGTCCGACGTTCGAGTCGTGATGTCGACCGGTTAGGCCTTGGGGGACGAACCCGAATTCTCGTGTCGTCCGAACCGCCACGCCGTGTTAGGACGAAAGGCGTGCGTACAACTATTAAGTCGGATTATAATTGGGATTGTTATAAGATTCCAGATTTAGCATAAAAATAGGTTTCCACATAAATTTTAATAATTCACGAATATGGTAACGAGCAGATTTTTCAAACCTTCGACCTTTTCCCACAATGAGAAAACATATAAGAGTGACTTAATTACTCATTGTAGACACAACTCTTCTTTAGCAATAACGAGACTCTTCAAAGAGTCTAATTCTCTACATTGATGCGACATACTCTTCCCCCTCTCTAGATTATCCTATCCCAACATTTTACGTGACTTGATACTCTCCTGGCCTGGTCTGGTCTGGCCAGGCCTTTAGAGGCAGAATGTTCAAAACTTTGCGGGCCTTCTAAATGCAACAGCCTATTCGGCTGTTGCAGAGCAATTTTGCTTTCTCTAATACCCGTGGACTATCGAATGGCTCCAATCCAGCCATCGTAATTGTTCAGTCAAGTAAAGGGGCAAGTGTTGCTAGGAAGCATCACTGGAAGCGAGTGAATGCATTAGAGATGATGATGAATGGGCCGGGTGGACGGAGGCAGGGATGTCTCTGCGCCGCGTGAATGTGAAGGACCACTTTATATGTAAGTTAGAGTAACAAGACTTCTGCTAATGCCCTCAAAGCTTGCGACAAAGCAGAAAGAAGCTGTGTCCTGATACAACTCCCTCCTTTCTTGGACTCGGTCGAACTGGCTTGGAAAATGGCCGCGAGGATTGAGGAAGACAACTGCATGCGAGTGCATAACAAGCGATCTCTCAGTTAGATCAACATGGGGGAGGGTTGGGGGGGGGGGGAGAATTTGCGGCCAGAACTCTGTTGATGGACACTGGATCAATTAGTAAGCACAAGGATGGAAATGGTCCATAATGCCAGGGTCCATTACTTTCGATCTTGTATTGTCTTCTGGGAAGTAAAAAAATTAGTATAAAAATAAATGGACGTACAAATTACTTATATATATATATATGAACTTTACATATCGTCTTTCTTTTTGCTTTAATTAACGATAATTGAGATTCATAAAAAAAAGAATGGCTTTTAATGTTAAATAGAATTAAAGAAATATGATTATATTGAAAATATTTTAACCATAGTTGATTATATAATGAAGGTATATTGAAAAGAAATATCATGCCCGGATATTAATAAATTAACTTTAAAGAGAGACTATATTACTGAGTCTTTTCATACGTGTTAATTCATTTGAGTTTGTTGCTATTTGCAAACACCCAACCGTTCATATTAAATTTTTAGTTAAAAAATAATTGCTTAAAATGAATTATGATAAGATAGGAAGGATCTTACCTAAAAAAATGGCAACAATCATACAAGTAAATGTATTTATTTATTTAACAAGTGAAAGAAATGAAATTTTGGTTGTTGGGTGGAGTAACTTATAATCGTTGCTGCTTTATCAGAGAGTGATGCGAGAGAGAGGTGGTGAGTCATCTCCTCCCACACAGACCGAGTGATTTTAGCTTTCTTTCAAGTCCGCTAATTGACGAACAGCTAAAAGACAGCAACAACACATCATCATTGTCCTTCCATCATCTCCTTTTCATCATCTTTCGTTTCCAAACTGCTGAAAAAGATTCTATTTTCAGATATGGGTTTCCACAGACGACTCCTCCCCAATGCCGTCCGGTTTTCCCGACATCGGCAAGGATCATGCAAGGTCGGGACTTCGTCTTTCCCCAGGTGTTCCTCCACCGTCGCCACTCCCAGGGAATCCGATTCTTCTTCCTCCTCTGGGGCTGCCTCCCCGCCTCATCTCCCCAAGTTCGACTACGTTCCCAAGCCTTACTGTGGCCCTTCCGGGGATGAAGTCCTCCGGAAGTGGAAGGAGTTCTTGGGCACGTCTCTGTTTTACTACTACCAGAAACCCGTGAGTGGGATCATTTGATCCTGTCGTGTGATTGATTTCCGTTCTCTTGTCTGGATGAGTGATCTTTCTGTGATATGGTGATGGTTGCATCTGGATTGCTGCAGCAGAAACCCTTGTATTATTTTTTGTGTTTTATCATGCATGGCAATGTGATTCCTATAAACTATGATTTTTCGGTAGGAAGCCCACAGTAAATACCCATGGAGCAAAGATGAGTTTATGGATGCCGGAGATTTTTCAAAATCGATGTCCTTTGGGGGGGGGGGGGGGGGTTGTTTACGTATTTGTACTACTTGGGGTGGAAGATGGATGATATCATTGATCTTTGGAGGTTGGGTGTTTATGTTATTGCAGCTCAACATCGTCGAAGGGAAAATGCAGTACTTGTTTGATGAGGATGGGAAGCGGTACCTCGATGCCTTCGCCGGGATCGTCACGGTGTCTTGTGGACATTGCCACCCAGAAGTCCTTGATGCTATATTCGAACAAAGCAGGCTTCTTCAGATGCGACCACCATATATCTGCACCATGCTATTGCAGATTTTGCTGAGGCACTTGCATCGAAGATGCCCGGAAACCTTAAGGTTGGATGATTTGACCTGTGCCAGAAAGAATGCCTGCTTTGGTATCGTCATTAGTTATTGACGGGCAACATGCTACTGCTTGCCAGGTTGTGTATTTTGTGAATTCAGGGTCCGAGGCTAATGAATTAGCCATGCTAATGGCCAGACTGTATAGCGGGAATCTTGAAATGATCTCCTTGAGGAATGCATACCACGGAGGCAGTTCCAGTACGATTGGGCTCACTGCACTTAATACATGGAAGTACCCAATTCCACAGGTCTCTATGTAGCCTAATCAAAAAATGGCGATGGATGGAATTGCTTCTTGTTGGGTATTTCTTAGTACCTTTATTTGCTAATATCAGATGTACTGTTTGTTTTCAGGGTGAAATCCACCATGTCATGAATCCAGATCCGTACCGTGGAGTCTTTGGCGCTGATGCCAGTGGTTATGCACAGGATGTGCAGGATCACATCGATTTCGGAACATCGGGAAAGGTAGCCGGGTTCATCGCAGAAACCATTCAGGTCTGGACAAAAGCTATTCGATAACTGAAGCAATGTCAGGCATTTGATGCTTGTTACTGAGTTCTCCAGCAATCTTGATTCTCAAGGGAGTTGGTGGAGCTGTTGAGTTAGCGCCGGACTACCTGAAGCTGGTATATGACATAGTGCGCAAGGCTGGTGGGGTTTGCATTGCCGATGAAGTCCAAACTGGGTTTGGTCGCACTGGAAGTCATTATTGGGGATTTGAAACCCAGGGTGTAATTCCTGACATTGTCACGATGGCAAAGGTCCCTTTCTGTGACACAAATGTATGCCTATTACATTTCCTATTATGTGTAATTCATCAGTCGGTATCTTCTGAAGCGATGGCATCTTTCAGGGGATTGGTAATGGCTTACCTTTGGGAGCAGTGGTTACGACACCAGAAATAGCTAATGTATTGGCTCAGAAGATTCAGTTCAACACGTTCGGCGGGAATCCTGTTTGCTCGGCTGGCGGACATGCCGTGCTAAGAGTTATAGATAAGGAGAAACGTCAAGCACACTGTGCTGATGTTGGCTCTCACTTGACAGCTCGTTTTAGCAGAGACACGACAGTAAGTAGTCTTTCCGCAAGTTCTCGAAATTTCCTGATGGCACTGTGTTGTTATGGACATTCATTTGTTGGCATTTCTGCAGTCATTGACCGACAGGGTGAAGAAGACTCCAGCTAAAGCGGAGACGGCCATCCTATTTGAAAAACTCAGAGGTTTGATACACGCAGATGCATCATTTACCCAATCCAAAGTAACAGATCCGTTCAATGTGTACTTAGCTTTTCGGTTTTACCTGCAGAACTGGGTGTGCTAGTTGGAAAAGGCGGCCTACATGGAAACGTGTTCAGGATCAAGCCACCGATGTGCTTCACAAAAGATGATGCAGGTATCCATCCTGCTTCTAGTTCTATGATCCCTTCTCAAAATTTTCATCTACTAGATAAATTGAGCATGTGTTTTTTTTTCCGGTTGTAATGTGCAGATTTGTAATGTGCAGATTTCCTCGTCGAAGCAATGGATTATGCCATGGCCAAGTTATGGGGGACATACTCCCGGATCTTGTGGTTTGCCCGGATCGTGTGGTTTGCAATAAGTTAGTTACAAAACTGAAGTTGATATTTTGAATAATGAACCTTCAGACAGAACATGTTATGGATCCCGTGTCTCCACTGTATAACCGCAACATACCATAATACATAAACACTTCGGGTTCCAAAGTGTTTCTAATTGCAAACGAAAAAGAACGTGAACTTAAGATCACTAACCAATCAATCCTAGTTTACACCATCTGAATTACATCCTAAACTCAAGCAAAGAAAGAGTAGATCACAGGTTTCGTCGCAGATGACTACTATAAAATTATCTGCAGCATGGACTTCAGATGCTGTACTTTCTCCTCTTCTCTTCCTGCTTATTGAGGTTCTGGGAGATGAATGGCAACTTCTTAGGAGGGATCTTGCCGCCGAGAAGCCCAGAGCTGACTTAATGCTCGCAGCCGTTCGAAATACTCTCCCAGTGCGATCAATCCACGTGCCACCCCATGGATTGTCAGAACTCGTGACATCTGCTGAAGCGTTTCATGGCGTATATGGTCCGCCTGATCAAGTTGCAAGACAGAGGACATAATTTCTCAAGTGGGAGCTTTCGTTGAGTCGAGGAGAAGAAGGGAGTAGTAGGATACCTGGTTTACAAAGCTTATGAGTTCCTCTATCTTTTGGATTGCAGTAGACGTCTCAGGGATCGACCTCTCTTCTTCGCCGAGATGTCCCTTGGCAACATTTTCGGCCAGGGCTTGCTGAAGCTTCTCCAGACCTTGAGAAAGTGCATCTTCAGCCTGTTGGCATGTTATCTTCATGTTATGCACGTCCAAGTTTTCCATGTCTGATAAAGGGCGAAGCTGGTCCATTAGAACCTGGAGAAGAAGCTGCTGGTTCAGAAAGATGACCAAGAGTTCCCTCACTAAACGTTTCACGGCCTCATTTTGGCATGTTACCCTTAAAAGCTCTGAGGGCCGAAACCCGCCGATCCACAAGAAGAACCTCTCAGCTGGCGTCCTCCACATGCCAGACATCATATAGAACACGTCTGATTGCACTGCCTTAGCTTTCATCCGGAAAAGCTCTGCGTAATGCTTCATTCCGTTCTGTACCAGTATCTGAAGCTTTATGTCGCCCGTGTTGGCTTGAAGGGCTGTCCTCAGTTCGCCAGTCTGTCGATTCTGTTCTTGGACCCAGTGTCCATACTCCGCCTCGAATTCGATGATCTCTGTCCATTACTCAAGATTTTGGCCCTAAACTTTGAAGATAAAAAACATGAAGCCAATGTCAAAGGCGAAATGACTAAATAATCATCACACCTGGTTTCATTGGTCCTGAAAAGCCAGCGCAGGCATCCACACCACTGGCTACGTACATTCCCTGCTGTCTCGCTTGGTCGACCTCTAGCTCCATCTGCATCAGTTTTGCTCGACCAGCTTCGAGCTGTTGAACGTAGGCCTAGCATATGCATTTGAATCGATCCAGTTATGGCGATGAAAATGGAACCAAACATGTGGAACAAGGCACTTGAGATCAAAACTGCTAAGGTACCTTCTTCCTTAGACGGCTTTTCCGTGCGGCCTCGCGATTCTGCGCTAAACGTCTCTGGACCTGAAATTTTGCTCGTTAGCCAGCCACGCAATGTCTCTGAAATGTGGGATGAGAAAGAGTCTCGAGAAACAAAGCAAATTCTCACCTTCTCCGGGGACTTCCCCTTGACTTGTTCGTACTTGCGAGGAGTACCCAGAGATCCATTCAAGGTATCCTCAGACTGCACGACCCAAATAACGTACAGGGCACATAAAAAATCAGCGGCTCCACCTAAGCAGATTTGTCCCATACGAAGACAATTACCTGATTGTCAAAATGGTTCTGAAAAGCTTCTACAATCAACGGCGGAGGCACGAGCGGGTTCATGCTAGGCTTATAGTCATCCTCCCACGTCCCCATCTGATAGATCGACTCATAAATTCCCATCATCCTTGGGGGGACGAACTGGGTCGACGAATGGTTCATGGTTGGTTTTCCAGTCGCTCCTAACACATGGGGAAATCAATATCCAGTATCAAAATCATTATCACCACCAAACGCCAGTCGAACAATCACCATCGAAACCAAGAAAGATCTCAATCAAGGAAGTGAACCCCGTCATATGCACGTCCAACTCATGAAACCGCACTCAAACAACCTGACATCGTTACTCTCATAATCATAGGCAGCAGCAAACAGTAGTCATCAAGCTTCCTCAACACAAAAAAAAAAAAACAGAGGACACAAATCAAGTAACAAAGGCTTCCCAAGAAACCCAGCTGCCAGATTTTCCGACCAGCATGACTGCAGAAACCGTACTCAGAAAACAGAGAGCAGGAAGAAAAAGGGAAAACAAGCTCCAATCAGCGAGCACAGAATACAAGAAACACGTACCCTCGAAGGACAAACGTTTTTTTTTTTTTTCCTTCAGCAGGGAGGACGAATGAACCTTCCAAAAAAGTCAAAATCCTTTCCAGCCTCAATCCTAGGCAACGGAAACGACCAACGGCACTTCCACGTTGTTATTTTTGTCATTTCTCGCTAAGAAGAAAAAGGAAATCTCCCCTGACCCAGAACTCGAAACATCAAATTCCTAGATACCCAGAAGAGGATATTGGCTTCCGAGGCGAAAAGACTGTTCCTTTTTGATTGATTGATTCTTCTTCTTCTTTCCTCTTAGTTTCTCCTCTTTCTTACAGGGTTTAGGGGTAATGGTAGCCAAGAACAGAACAAGTTGGCCTTTTGTTGTGTCCCAAATCCAAAGCTGTCCGTTTCTTGGGATGTTTTGTCCTCTTCCCATCCCTCCCCCACCCCTGCCCCCGTCCCCCCTTGTATTATTCTATAACAACATTCAAACTCCTTGGATTTTGTGCAAAAACAAAACAAAAAAATTGTACTAGTCTTTGTATGTAACTTTTGAATTTATCAATTTAACAACTTCATGTTTTTAAAATTTTATAGGAATCACATTTCATAAATTTTTTAGGTTTTAAAATATTAACTTTATCTTTATTCTTATCAAAGTCTTAAGAGCCTGATTCATGAAATTTTCAAGCATCATGGTCTGTTTTAAAGTTTGAAACAAATGAAATTGTACCTAAAATTTTTGTAATCTAAATTATTATAATAAATTGACATATCTCATTCGAATTTTTTACATATTTCAAGATCCATAATTTGTCTAACTATTTGCATTGATTAGTGCATACAGATACAGTTTAACAATTGCAAATGCATACAATAATGAGAGCAATATTTTAATGCTCGAATGATGGAGCCATCCTCCTTAGTTCCTTTCATTAAAGGATAATGGCCAACCGCAAAAGGATTAGCTTAGGGGATTATCTTCGTGGATCCGATTCATCGCAACGAATAAATTAATGTCACCAAAGTTCAATCCACAAGGAAAAGCTCGCACTCAACCGTGTCGTCACGCGCGGAATCTTAACAAGGTCATTGAACATATGTAGGGAGTAGTAGTACACTAGCTCCAAGTACGAGGAAAGGGTCGGGGTCATCGAAATAGTTTCATGTTCCGTAAATTAAACTGCGGCCAGGAACGACAAGAAAAATATGCGCACATGAGTGATGTACCTGAGGGCGTCTAAATAGAAGGTAGAAACCAAACAGTGTCATTATAATATTGCACTAATTTACTTAGAATCGATTATGATCACTCAGGCTCAGACAAAAACATTTGATTAAGAACTTATTTTACTTATTGGCGGGTAATAAACCCAATTTTATTTGTCTATATTATTTTTAGAAAAGAGAAAGGAAAAAATGGGGGGGCTTGTAGTTATCATCGCGGGGGCATGTTCAGAGGAGAATCATGAAATGCATCAAACTGTTCATTATTCCCCCACAATATTCTTGGAAAGTAAGTCGCAACCACTCAATTCTTTTGACAACTTGCTCCATCTCTTATATCATCACTTCCCATTTACTTTTTCTTTTTTCCTTACGGTGTATTGTCTCATATCTCTAGGGGGGGGGGGAACAAATGAATGATTCATATTATTAGTTACAAAAAATTATCGATTATAAGTCGAGATCATAAACGATGCAAATAGATTAATAGTTATCCCGATAATGATAATGACTCGGAGGGTCTTCTGCTAACTAAATAATCTACAAGTCTTTATCGATTTTAATGGAAGTTTGCGTTGGAATATATGAGTGTTAATTTGTTTGGGAGCCTAAAAGGTGATGGTCCCTTTCAATACTGAATAAACCAGAAACGACCAATAACCCCGCCGCCACAGGAGAGTCTCCGCACATATATTCTTGCCCTGAGATGGATTGGATTGGCCAACCCGAATTCGAATTCTAAGAAAAGCGATCGATATCTAAGTACCATCTTATCTCCGGGTAACGGAAATACGTGATCATCTAAAACATCGGCATCGATTTATTGAGTAGTACGTAAGGATTTGGGCATCACAGACTTCAAAAGGGGGGAAAAAGAAACGTCTTTGTGTAAACATGTTTATGTTGTTACAGAGGCCAATTCTCTTACGATTCGCCGCTAAAAAAGAGCCCGAAGATGTATTGTTAGGTTGGACCACATTATAGAAGGGGGGGGGGGGGGGAAAAAGAAATGTTTATGATGGAGTCTTAGTAGGAAGTTCCAAAACAATTCGTATTTTTTTAAAGAAAGGTAAT
Source organism: Melastoma dodecandrum (assembly GCA_029817715.1). Taxonomy (NCBI): domain Eukaryota; kingdom Viridiplantae; phylum Streptophyta; class Magnoliopsida; order Myrtales; family Melastomataceae; genus Melastoma; species Melastoma dodecandrum. Next base: position 3,981,510 of record JARUPY010000533.1, on the reverse strand, counting down.
TTGAGTGTCATTTCCTCATCTACTTTTGTTCAAATATTAATCAATGAGGATAAGGTTTTACAGGATCTGGGGTGCATTTATTCGACGCTTCCTGTTTTTAAGTATATATGCACTTTTATTCATGTTATGTATGCTAAGTAAATAAAAACTAATTATCATATGGATTGGATCATACTTTAATATATCATTTGCGATATCCGTTTTAAGAGTTATTTTTCTTTTTTCACTTGATGAGAAATTGAACGAAATTTACATTATGAGAATGGTGCTTGGTCAAATAGTTGAAATAAATAATTGGGTTTTCATTTAAATAAAGGCCTCTGATTGGACTGTATGGGGGCGTTGATTAAGCATCCCGAGATTTTCATACATCCTCATCATCATCTTCTTGCAAATGGGGGAGGGGGGGGGGGTTCTCAACACGCCATGGACCGAATCCATTCAAGTAAAAGAATGAACATAAATGTTTTAGAGAAGATCTTACTATTTCTTTTAAAGGAAAGGGGAGGGGGGGGGGGGGGGGGGGGGGGGGACACCCAGAAGTTACGTCACGCAAACACTCAGGTTTGGATCACTTGAGTGGAGCTCATACTTTCTATTTAGTTTTAACTGGTAGATGGAAAAGGTTGCATCCCACTAATATTGGGCTTCAAATAGTGGCGTCACCCACAATCACAAATTCGACCTCCTCCATTTACCAAACTCGCAAATTCTTCTTCTTCTTCTTCTTTTCCCCCAGAATCTGTTTTTGTGCCATTGTCAAACAAAATTACCTTTCGTATATATGACACACGTAGTTGCCTTCACCGAGGTAGAAAACAAAACATATAAAAAAAAAAGCATATTAGGACGGAATGCTTGTTTATAAACTTGTCTGATTCGAGGAATAGAATCGCTTCTTCCCTTAACACACACACATACACAAAATCAGTTCCATTACAGTTTCATTTGGCGAACCAAACATCGCCTTTTAATTGATCCAAATCCATATGTGGGTGTGACTGTGCATAGTGCATGCATGCATGCCCCATCACAACCCCATATTATATATTCGATAGGGAACGACCGAACAAAAGGTACCTGGTCCTCTTTTATGCACATCGAATGCCTCTTTGGAACCCACTTTTATAACACATCAAAGTTAGGTTTTTGATCGATACAACATTTCCTTTCCCTTTTTTTAAGCTTGCTTTGCCTCATCATATTTGAGGAACATATGTATATATGACGAAGTCTGTTAATCTCACCGTTTGGTCATCCCCAATGTTTGTGGTTCACGTTCTTTCTCATCTAAAGTTCTTCATGTTCACAGTGGTGCGTGGGCAATGAGTGCCATCCTCTTACACAATCAGGTTTCCAAAACCCAATTTTATTTAGTCAACTCTGCAGATCCTGTCAAGGAATATATTTCACGACAATACCTAGACAAGGATTGGGCTTGGACCAGCCCATAATAATCAAACCCGGACCAGTTAATCCCATAAAAGCTTGAATGTAGGTGGGCATCGTGACGATGATGCGTGAGATTTCACCTGTTAGATTTGATGCGTTAGGTTTCATTCTATTTCGGTCGATTCCAAAGGTGATTATTTCGAGTTGTATTCCACTACATGATATCACCCCCCCTAAACCAAAACACTCGGATGTATGTAGTTTAGTTAGCTGGGACAGAAAGGAAGGCGGGGTTTGGGTTTGTCTCGCTCCGTCGACTCGTGCCGTTTCCTTGTGCGAGTCGGCCAGGAGATTCAGAGACGACGACTTCCCACGCAAAGCTTTCTTGGTCAATGCCCCTTATCAAACGAGATGAAATTTTTCAGACCAACTAGGCTTAATTAAACCAATACAACGATAAACCCTTGATCGAGGTATGCGCTGACAAAGGAATACATGACAGATTTCTTTTAATTTCCAAACAGTATTCGTGCCTCGGCAACGTTGTAATGATATAACATAGAAATCGAGCCGATAGCGTGTGTTTGGTAGGATCAAAATTCCACCTGTTTTTTTTTTTTAAACAAAAAAATATACAGGCTGTTTTAGTAATTTTATAATCTCATTTCATGCCCTATTCTTCGCTGACGGAAATCCAGAAAATTGAATATCTCTTAATTATCTAAAAAATGATTCGACAAAAAATATATACAGAAGAATTCGGAAAATTTTAACGAAATCCATCCAACAAACGGACCCCGATAATTAATTCCTCGTCTCCCTTTCTTCTTGACATTACAAAGAAGAGGAAAAACTCAACGACGTCGGCTGTCCGCTCCGGACAGTCTCATTGAATCCAAATAAAAATATTATAACCGAACCCGACCCAGACGGGGCCAATCGGGTTCGGATCCGGGCCACACCGGAGCAATTCTCTCACTCCCCCCCTCCCCCCCAAAAAAAAGAAAATTTCCAGAGAATCACTCGCACAGACACTTTTCCTCCGACCTCTCTCACCTCAAGCCAACTCCTCTCTCTTTCCGACAACCTCCGACCACTCTCTCTCTCTCTCTCTCTGGTAATTCCCCACCCCCCCTTTCCCTCTTCGGGAAACCCCAGGATTTCTTCTCCACGTGTCTCCTCCTCCGTCTTCTATTTTCACTCTCGTACTATCATTTTAATATATGTACTGTAGATCTGACGGCTGTGGTTTCGTTTTTCTTTGGCCCCCGGAGAAATCGGACGGTGGAGGGGATGGAGGCCGTGAGCAGTCAACAGCGGGCGGAACTTAGCCGGATGGTCGTGGCAGCGCTAATGTGCGCGGGGGAGGCGGTGGTCGCTGGCACCTTGCTTGTCTCCGCCGTGCTGATCATGGTAGGTGTACCATTTCGTTTTTACTGAATTATTTATTTATACATTTACGGGTGTGGTTTCTACCAAAGAGAGGGTGGCCACCAAAATATCCCATCTCCTTTTTTTTTTTTTGGTTAGTTTCCTTTCTTCTACCCTCGACTCGAGATCTAAGTCGTGTTCTCTGATGTTGCAACTCATAAATTTAAAAGGGGATAAGAAAAAAAACAAAATATGGGTAATCTTTCCCATACTTTTGGGTTGGGCCCATTTATATATATATATGTATGTTTTTTTAATTGACAACGTAATTTCCCCATTGACTTAAATCTCACCAGTTCAAATCCCTATTACTATATTGGTGATTTGTCCTTTTCCTTGGAGATTGCTTGCCTGCGAGGTGTGGTGCTAACGTGCGCGTTAGGCGCAGGCTACACCGGGCTAGTTTGTGTAAAAAGAGTTTCAAATTTAGTTTTGGGTTCCGTTCCTCCCACAAAATTTATGGCAATGAAAAGGGGGAGCTGTAATAAGGAAAACCTCATCCCGAGGTGCAATTATTGTAGACTTTAATGTTACGCAAACCCCCTCTTGATTAGGATGCTGTGAATCTTTATGGTCCTCAATACTCCTTGTGTCTTTCTCATTGGAGGGATAAAAAAAAAAAGGGCAAGTGGGTGCTCTGGTTATAGTAGGAATTTGTTCCATACCACCACCACTTTTTATATGTTATTCTCTTTTTTGTATATATACTTTGTTCCGTGTTAAGGAAAACCTCGGATTGATGTTAAACGAGGCTCGAAAAATTTCTTACGACCCTGCGATGACATGTCATGTGTGTGTGGACTGGTACAGGTCGAGGGGCAGAAGATAGGGGGAGAATGCGGTCTTGAGGAGAAGCCGATGGATGCAGAGGGTGGCGGCGCTGACGATGATGGTGACGGGGACGATGATCCCGAAGAAGGGGGCAAGGAGGAGGAACCGTCCTCCGATGGCGGGGAGGATGATCATGGGAATCCACCCAACGACACTAACGGCAATGGCGACGACGCGAGGAGAAGCAGGGCCCGAGGAGGAGGCTCGGGTGGGGCTGAGGAGAACGGGGAGGAGGAGGAGGATGATGACGATGAGGGGGATGCCGAGAACCCAGAAGGGGACGAAGATGACGATGAAGAGGATGACAGTGAGGAAGAAGACGGAGAGGAAGACGAGGAGGAAGAGGAAGAGTACGAGGATGAGGACGAGGAGGCCTTGCAGCCCCCGAAGAAACGGAAGAAGTGAGTCGTGCCCGAGATTGAACCAGCGGAGAGAGTTCCATTATCATTAGTCATCTAATTTAGGGATTAATATCATGAGTCCTGCTGTTGTCGTCGCATCATAAAACTCTGATGAACAAGGATCGGTAACTCTGCAGTGGCGACGATGTTCGCTCTATCAGCTAGTTGAGTTCATTTGGCACATTCTGGTAGTCAAGAGTTTGTACCAACCATGTTAAGAGGTGCACAATCTCATGGGGCCATACCAGCTTTCTTTTTTATTCTATCCGGTTAAGCAATAGGACTGCTTTGTCACGAACACAAACAGACACACAATCCGGCCGGCCAGCCGATGATGTCTGACGAATGGTGGAATATGCATCAAAGGTCGATGAGATGCATTCCATGGATAAATCAATAGAAAAGAGAAATGGGGGCATTATGTGTGAAGTTAAATCATCATAAAACAAAATGACCAGGACCCGGTTGGATTTGGTCCTTACAGTACAGTTTCCATGCCATGATCTCGTCCTACGAGCAACAACAGGAGGAAAACACAAGGGACACGATCTGATCTCGAACGCACTTCGTCCCATTCACGTTCCACGATGATGGTGTCGATTGTGACGACGAGTCGGCATCTTGCTTCCCCCGCTGCTTGTCTGACCATCGCTCGATCTTCTTCGCCAGCAACCCCTTGCTCTCTTTCTCCTCACCGACTGCCAACCACCTCAATCCGCCTGCCGGTCGTTTCTTGGACTTGAGCTTCAGCCCAAAATCAAATCACACGATCCCCTGGCGGAACAGTTGGCGTACCAAATCTTGTAAGAAACTCTTTTGCTTCCTCACGAACGTCATGAAAACAATGACGAATACAACAACAAGACAACTTAACGATCTTATTAAATCACACGCCACATCGTCATGATTGACTAAACTTTCCAAAGTCACATCAAACCGTAGGTTTTGTTTCGGTATTATCCCCCACCCAACCCCAACAACCCCACTTTAATGAGTTTTTAGCCTACAGACATGGGCCTTAAGATAATAATAGCCCAAATGAGGTGGAGAAATGGAGAGGCCCAATGGTTTTAGTCAAGATGAATAGATCCGAGTGATGATGATTGTGAGAAAAGCTACATTATTAGACAATGATTTGGTAAATGGCATGAGATTCCTTCCCCCGTCATTTGCGGACAAAATGAGCCAAGTTCCATAAAATAGAGTAGACCCCAAACATTATGAATGCGAAAGAGTTAAGAGTGAGCAAAATCCAGTGAAATGAAGTTTGGCCACACAACAAGGTGGGTGGTGGGGGGGGGTTGATTCCCTTCCACCAATCAAATTTGGTGGGTCACGAGTCGTTTTTCCATGGATTGGGATCAACACCCCCACCCCACCCTTGATCCCGACATGCCCCCCCACACACAAACACACACATACACTTTCTCTTTGCTTCTCGTTTCAGACCATATAAAATGAATAATTAAATAATTGAAGGCAAATGTCCAAGAATTGACTAAATGATTGTCTCGAGAGAGGCTGATTCTGTTTCCCCCCTTTAGACTCATCAACACATTCCCAGCAACACCCATTTTCCATTTATCATTTTCACAGCATTTATGATGGGTTTGGTTACTCGTCCCAATACGAATGGGACCTCTATATTTTTCTTTTCCATGTCCCTCACACCACCACCACCACTCCCCATGACTCCAATCTTCCCACCACCATATTCATTTCCTGGGTGCCCCAATTGTATTTATTCAGAATTTACTCAAATCTTAACTATAGTTTCTTTTTAATTAAAAATCGAGTGATTGGGAAATAATTTTAAAAAGGGAAAGCAAAAAAGGGGAGGCGAAATCCTCGTGAACGATTTTCTGTGGCCATCTTCCAATTATGATGAAATTAAATAAAAAAAACAACATTTATGCCTACAAATCACCAACCTCTCCACTTTATTCTTAAAATCATATCATTATGAGGCGCAATTAATGATAATTATTTTTTTTATTATTTCTTTGTCTTTTCTAAATTACCTGCCAAACTCAGGAATTAATATTTAGGAAAAATAAATTCAGAAAAGGACGAATTTCGAGAACATCACCTGGAACTCCATGACACGTGGCGGGAGGAGAAGCATGGTGGTTGTACTATATAAATCCTTAGCCTTTGCTTCCATGCAACATGCGCTGTCTATTATTACTACATACAGGGGGACGAAGAGGGAGACCAAGGGGGGCCATCAATCATCTTCTTCATCTGGTTTCTTCCCATAACTTCCCTTCCTCCTCTCTTTCGTCCCTCCCCCATCCCCTCAAGGAAAGATGTTCATCGAGAAGTTCAGGGTCGACAGCCCCAATGTGACCTACGGCGAGGACGAGATCCGCTCCCTTTACAGGTACGAGACCACCGAGGTTGTCCACGAGAAGGACAATGTCTCCGGCTCTTACCATTGGACCGTCAGGCCTAAGACCGTCTCCTACGAGTTCAAGACCGATGCCCGCGTCCCCAAATTAGGGTTCGTCCCTCTCCCCTTTTCCCCAACCGGTGGTCGTCCTTCGCCTGCCTCTTTAACCGTTAAAAAACGAACCTTTACGTGATTTTCGCAGGGTTATGCTCGTCGGATGGGGTGGGAACAACGGGTCTACGCTCACCGGCGGCGTGATCGCAAACAAAGAGTGAGCTTTCTTTTATTTTTTTAAGGATTGGGACGTGTCTGGATGTGATAGAAATCGTGCCGATGTGTCGTCGTCGTCTTTATCCTGGAAGAGACGTGTTGTTGTCTTATGTTTCGTGGCGACCCAGATGGGTTTTACTAATTGTTGTTGCCTGGTCATGCCCTGTCCTGCCCTGCCCTGTCCTGTCCTGTCCTGTTAGGGGTGATTAAAGAAGGGTTTTCCTCTGAATTTGATTCATGAACCCAGGTGGAGACGAATTGTTTAGAAAAATTGGGTTGGTGGGATTGTGTGGATGATTGAATTGAATTAAGTTTCATGGGAAGTGGGACAATGAAGTTCTGTTTTTTAATTTTTGGTTGTCAGAGGAATCTCATGGGCGACCAAGGACAAGGTCCAGCAGGCAAACTACTTTGGTTCCCTGACACAAGCTTCAACCATCCGAGTTGGGTCCTACAATGGGGAGGAGATCTATGCCCCCTTCAAGAGCCTCCTCCCAATGGTATTCATATCAATACAGTTCACTGTTTCCGTTGTTAAGGCCGAAATCTACTGTTGTTGATCAGGACTGGGTCATAATGGTTGGTACCAATCAACTTGATTAAAGAGTGGGACGGTAGTGTTGAATGGGACTGTGAAAGAATGACAGGGTGGATGGTTCTGGTTAATTGGCATGGTTGATTGATTCGGGGATTTGTTTGTGGATGAATAGGTTAATCCAGATGACATCGTGTTTGGAGGATGGGATATTAGTGACATGAACTTGGCCGATGCAATGGCTAGGGCCAGAGTGTTTGAAATTGATCTCCAGAAGCAGTTGAGGCCTTACATGGAGAAAATGGTCCCGCTTCCGGGAATTTATGACCCCGACTTCATTGCGGCTAACCAGGGCTCTCGTGCCAATAACGTGATAAAGGGCACAAAAAAGGAGCAGGTCCAGCAAATCATCAAGGACATCAGGTAGCAGAAGTCTTTTGAACATGTCTTATTCCGTCAATGTGTTGTTAGTGTAATCACATCTTGGCTGATTTGTGTTTTTGGAAATCCTGTGTTTAAGGGAGTTTAAGGAGGCGAACAAGGTGGACAGGGTGGTTGTGCTGTGGACTGCTAACACGGAGAGGTACAGTGATGTGATTGTGGGGTTGAATGACACGATGGAGAACCTCTTGGCATCCGTGGACAAGAATGAGGCTGAGATTTCTCCTTCGACCTTGTATGGCATTGCATGTGTCCTCGAGAACGTCCCCTTCGTTAATGGCAGCCCGCAGAACACTTTCGTTCCTGGTAGGCATTTGACAGGCTAGAAGTGTTGACACCTTCCATTGTGATTTGGGACCGGCATCTTGTTGACTAACTTAAAAATCTTTGCAGGGCTGATTGACTTGGCCATCCACCGGAACACCCTGATTGGAGGAGACGACTTCAAGAGTGGCCAGACCAAGATGAAGTCGGTCCTCGTTGACTTCCTCGTCGGAGCCGGCATCAAGCCCACATCCATCGTGAGCTACAACCATCTGGGGAACAACGACGGCATGAACCTCTCGGCCCCTCAAACCTTCCGGTCGAAGGAAATCTCCAAGAGCAATGTGGTCGATGATATGGTTTCGAGCAATGGCATCCTCTACGAGCCAGGAGAGCACCCCGACCACGTCGTCGTCATCAAGTACGTCCCATATGTTGGAGACAGCAAGAGGGCCATGGACGAGTACACGTCCGAGATCTTCATGGGAGGGAAGAACACGATCGTGCTCCACAACACATGTGAGGACTCGCTCCTGGCAGCTCCAATCATCCTGGACCTCGTCATCCTGGCAGAGCTGAGCACCCGCATCCAGCTCAAAGCCGAAGGAGAGGTAACTGGATCGCCCTTTTTAACATCCCTTGTGTGAATCCCATTTGCCTTCTAGGATTCCAAAACTGACAAACGAACCGTGGTTGGCAGGGGAAATTCCACTCCTTCCACCCAGTTGCCACCATCCTTAGCTACCTCACAAAGGCTCCACTTGTGAGTTGACTTGTTTTACTTTCTCGGCCACTTCACTTTCTGAGCATGTCCATAACGGTGATCCTGATAGTTGTGGGTTACATGGAATTGGAACAGGTGCCGCCGGGGACTCCGGTGGTGAACGCGCTGTCGAAGCAGAGGGCGATGCTGGAGAATATACTGAGGGCATGCATTGGGTTGTCTCCGGAGAACAACATGATCTTGGAGTACAAGTGATTTGAGTCGCCTTCTTTCTTTCTTGGTTCGTTTTAGGTCTTGTTGGAAAGGACTTGCTGCTGCTGCTTGTTGTTGTTGTACGGAGATGATATTGTGTGTTCAGAAATGGTAGGGCCGAGTTTCTTGCCAGTTGCAAAATATACATTTCCTTTTTCTGGAATTGGGTTTTAATAGACACCAGTGTTTATTTTATATGGTGTTGGAAAATTAGGAACAGAGCGTGCGACTCTTTATATATATATATATATATATATAGTATCACCACCATCATCCCTGCACAGGTCTAGGTCTCATCTTACTTTTGAACTTCTGTATTACCTTAAACACCAGCGTTTAAACTATATATGTATATCCAAAAGAACATGAGGCTTAACATATCATTTTGACGATTTAATATTTATTTTTGGGTTTTCTTTTTTTAGGATTTTTTTAATAACACTGGCATTTGCATATTTCACATGTATATACATACAGATAAACACAATGAGCTTGTTAAGGCATTTGGAATCTTCATGATTAAATATCATAATCGTATTTAAAATTTAGTGGGGATGGCGTCAGCGAGGGTGCACCGCTCATCGAGGCATTCATTCACTGTTGGGAGGCCCAGTAATTAATTAATTAATTTTATCACACCCTCATTTTGGGTGGTGGTAAGACCACGACGTTTCCTTTGCCTTAATTTTTTTTTTATTTAGAAAAAATAAAGTCTCTTTTTTTTTTTGAGTTTATTGGCAGTATGGCATTTTCCAAAGCCTGATGTATTAATAATCTAAGTGATGGATGTTTTTTTGTTATTACAAAAGGACACGCACAACAATCAAAAGCATGTCTTGCTAACGTGGATTGATTTTGACACGATGAATTTGGAGTTCATTGGACCTCTCCTTTCTCTTGTATTTCCATATGCTCTCCTCATACATTTTTTTTTTCTTTTGTTTAGATCAAACAGAAGGATCAACTTACAATTTACAAAGGTAACGCCGATTGAATATTCACTCTCGTTAAATTTCGGATCTTTGTACGAATCTCACAGTGGATTTTGGGATTATTAAATTTGACCCCACGCTCAAACCCCTGAAAGTCAAGGCCAAGGCTATAATAAATGTGAGGATGAGTCTTTTGTCTTAGAGGGAGGGAGCAGTTCGTAAAGAAAATCAGAATCCACACCATAATTATATCCACACCTTAATATTACAATTGACATGATCCCAGCCATCTTTCCATGCCACCCACAAAATTTGGATCTACAGTCATACCCTTAAGATAAACTATGTCATTCATCCCCACGCAGCCTACTCTTTCCAGCATCACTTCCGTGGAACCCGGATACGGACCGACGCCATACCTCCCCTCCCTCCGACTCACTAGTCCATCCAGTCGATGCCAAACCCGTCCGGTTTCAGCGAGCATGGGTTATTAGGGTTGCGCCTGGATTTCCTCTTCTCTTGCTTCATCATCTGTTCTCGGCATTCCAAGCTACAAAATGCTGTGTCCCCCCTGTCAAACAAATCAGCTACAAAAATATTACGCCACATCTTAAAATAAATAAAGACCCACTAAATGTTGTGTACATTTCTCTAGTGGGTACCTCTGATAAATCATAAAGTGGTGCGTATTCCATATGAATCAGATCCCAAGTAATGGCATGATGATATGCACATCGATGCCAAAGAATTCAAAGTAAGAAAATAAAATAGGTGGAGAAATAGTGTTGGGAAAGCGATCCCTGGTGTCGATCCATCATCCATCGTTGGCCACCAAAAAGAAATAAAGTTTTGTCATTCGAGGGATCACTTTCGAGATGATGTCACTAAGAGAATTAAATAATATATTTTTTTTTCAAGAAGTTGAAATAGTGGACTAACCTTTACTAAAATATTTCATAATGATGGCCACTGAAATATTTATGATGTTAGGGGAAGTTCATTTATGTTATTTTGTTAAGGAGATTTTCGCAACATTAGTGATAGAAATAATCTTGATGCACGTGTTAATTAGTAACACAAATATGTGACAATATTAGTTTTAACTGGGGTCTTAAATGATGATATTTGTGAGTATCGTATGCTATTGGAAGAAATAATTTTAAGAATAATGTTATTACGGGAGGTCATTTACTAAATAATTTTGTGTTACGGTGAAATTGCTTATAATCATGCTTAAAAGAATTTGTACCTTAACATGTAAATATCCCGACCGGGGAACAGTCGACGCTTGCACAGGCCGCAGGCCTCAAGGAAATGGGCCGCCGCGGCGTCCCTCTTGCACCCAGCGCCGAAACCTCCACCCGAAGATGCACCACCACCACCACCGTAGAGATCCGTCGTGACAACCATCCCTAGGTTAGCGAACTCCGAGCCGTGACCAACCACATCTCGTTCAAAATCGAGAACTGGGTTCATCGCCGAATCATCGGTCGGCTCCACTTCACTGGAGACCATGGGGACAGAGACCACAGGGACGGGGACGGGAACGATGCTGGACATGCTGGTGTTCCTCCTCATGGGATGACGTGGGTGAGGGCGCTTGCCGAGCAACATAGTGAGGGGTTTCCGGCCTGTAACGTTCCTCGACGAGCGAGATCCCACGGAGGGACGTGATGAATTATATAAAAGAGAAGGGGGGGGAGGGAGACAGGGGGAGGGAATCAAGGGCGTTGCTTGCGGGCACAAGGCACGACAACAACAACTGCTCTTACATCATTAATCTTATTCTGAACGCCCCCCCCCCCCCCCCCCACTTTTTATAATGACTTTTGCTTTTGATGACATCATAAAGGTTGAAATCGCCATCCCTTAACATTACCCCGCATTAAACAAATACTATACTAAACGAATGAAACGTGATATTAGCACGGGGTTAGAGTCGTGTGATGTATACATATCGCGCCAACCGTGACCGGCCATGACCTTAGCACAGGAGCGACCGCAACCTTCGCTACTGACCCAGACGAGTTGCACACCCTCGTCGCGAACGAGGAATACACATATTCTGGGATTTAAATAAGATATAGTCTTAGCCAGTATCAAATAATACGAAATTTTCTCCCCAATCCATGAACACACAAAACATTATTATTATTATCATAATTATTGTTTTCCCTTTTTGAACCTTTCACGATTCATTTTAATTGCTTTGTACATCATTCTTTGTTTTAGTATTAAAAATTTATAAATGTTATTTATTGAAAAATAAATATTTAAATGGGAAACGACGAAGGGTCGATTGTTTATCTTAACCCAAAATAATTAATTCCTGCCAGCAATAAATAAATAAATAAATAAATAATGGACAAAAAAAGCCAATAATTGGTGGAAGATCATTAAGTTCTTTGTTTATAATATATAAATAAGCTTGATCCCACCTTAGATTCAGGAGGGATGGTTTGGGTTGGGGACACACAAAATTACTCTTTTATTTAATTCCATCCAGTAAATCGTCTTATCTTAAAGATGCCAAATCCATTTCTCATAAAATCAATGAGGCGAATACTCGTCATGGATCACTACATAAGAAGAAAAGGCAGACTTCATGTTTCCATGAGAATGATTATTATTAATCCTAATAGTGAGGAGGAGAGGAGGGAGGGGTTTACATAGGATTTTGCGCTCAAATGACACATCATTGGTTACTCCGAAAAGGGCAGGAGTTGGATTTATTACGTCACCCTCACCCCCTACAGAAAAGAAGAACACGCCCTCCAATGCACTAAGCAAAAGAAAGAAAAAAAATGAAGAATGTGATGGCACATCATGCATCTCCACCACTTTACTCGAGACAGAATACAACACTACAAGGAATCTTACCTATCCGTAATGACATTACATCATTTTTAATCGACCAAATGTTTCATCGAAGTGATTGCCCCACCTCGTTTCGCAAATATCAATAGAGCATGGAGAAGCTCAAAATGATGTAAGGTTCAATGGAACTACACATGGGAATCCCTTTTAAAGTAAAAGTGAAACTGGTTTCCTTTCATTTTAATATATCAAAGATTGATTTTGGAGTGTAATTAAATGGGTCTCAATTATTTGGGGAAGGGTGGACATGACTCCATCACATTACAATATGCTTTTGTGTTAAGTATAATACAGATAAAACAGTTGTTTTTTTAATATAAAATTCCAATACAAACTTTAAAAAGTCTTGATGCAGATGTACTACTGGGTGATTGATCACAGAGACCAAGGACCTGTAAGGTATTGCACAATGAACTAGATGCGATCGCATCTCATGCCCAGCCCACGTCCAGATGTGGCCGCCCTAGAACCCAACCTACTGCGTATACCGAGGATAAGCTTCGCGTTGCATCGCTCTTGGGGCACGCGTTACGTGGTCCAGGAGGTCGAAAGCATCCCCGCGATGTTCTTCACCTGGTAACAGAGGTACTCTACGAGCTTTTGGATTGCCTGAGACCACGAGTTTCGGAAAGGGCAGTGGGGATCTGCGGTCAGACGCATATAGTTCCGTCGTGAAACCATTTTATAGCCTACAAATATGTACTCTGGACTCAGCGTAGCAATAAAGATTTTGTCCTAATTTGTCACGAGGCAAGCTTTTGTCCCACTGGTCCAAATCATGTATCAAAATCATAGTGCCAGCAAGTCTCACAATGCGATCAAGTGATTATGGGACTGGGAAAGATGAAACCCCCCCCCCCAAGTGATGTAGAAGTAGAAGGCGTTTTTTGTATATATTGTCAAGTTTACCTTGTCTCGTCCAATGAATCCATCTATGAGAAAATTTGCTGAATAAATCTGGCAGATGTCCATGAGGCCGCCTCACGAGTCAGCGAAGCTCCTGTTGGTTCTTGTCAGTTCTGCGAGGATTGCTTCCGAGAGCTGCTCGGCGGTGTACTCCATCCCAAACACTCTCACGATCTTCATGTCGCGGTTCAGTAAATACCTGTAAAAGTCAACCACGACTCTGGCTGAACACCATCCAAAGATGCAGGACTGCAAGCGGTAGGATTAGGCTCTGTGGGGTTGCTTACATGTTGTGGGATGTATCTACGAGGTAATCATCTCCTTCCTCTTCGATCTTCTTGAAGTAAACGCGATACTCCAGTGCCATCTGCCTGATGGCATTCACCGGTCCAGTGAGTCCGACTATATGCCCGGATTGAATTCTGCAGTATGTTCGACAAAGAGTTCATGGACAACATTAGTTATGCAGTAGGGTAACACAAAGCGGATGCAAAATGTGACTCTGAGGAAATGGAACAAATGCTGACCTAAGGTATGCTCATAGATGAGAAGGCTTATCACGTTGAGGATCAATTGTGACGAACACTGGCAAACTCCTGGATTTCCGTTTGGTAGATAACTGTCGGGAACATGCCAGGACCCAAAATTGACAATAATACAGCGTGCAAATGGATATATACTGAACCTATTATGTCACAAGCTTTAGCCAGTGTCCTAAGTTGCTCTGGGCCAATATCAGGGGATGAAGTATACCCGAAATACAAAAGTACCCAGTTCCCCAGAATGTCCTTTCCAGTCACAATCAGATTTTTGTTGTTAGTTGAGTTGCAAGGGCCGCCAATTATCGGTCCTTTCGTAGAGATTGCTACAAGAGTATCTCCTTGACCTGTAAAAGATGATTTCCCCTAGAAAATTTCAGGAAGAAGTCCATGAATTGGCAGAAAGTAGAAAGAAAAAGGTGTCATATCATACCCTTCCTGATTACTCTCCTCTCGTCATTGTAACGGAATAAAAGAGCAACACCTGTGATCCCCCACCACCACCACCACCACAGGCTTCCAGCACGAATGAGAAGAGCATGGATTAAAAGCTTTTTATAAACAACACAGTACCAATTGAGATTGCAGACAACTGGATTGATGAGTAACAGCAATATCGATAACAAAGACTGTGATGTTGCAGAACAGACATACGATTGTATAAGCTTGTCAAGACCCTGAATACTCTGTCTCAAAGGGAGTGTTACAGGATGTTTGCTTCCTCGTCGATCGCTGTATTTGGATGCATTCCAGTGTAATTACAAAAACGAGCCCTCCATGGTTGACAGAACCTACAAGAAGAAGCAATTGTTATCATTCCACGTCCCAATTGTCCCACATTCACCTAACACAAATCCTCCATTAACATTATCACCAACCACATAAGTTTCACTGGTTTTATGTCCTTTTCATATCAACTTCAAATTTCTGACTCAATAAGAGAAAGTATTGCTTTCAAACGTCGATCAGTTTCTCCAGAAAAACTGCGCTAAACAAATTCCTTCTCCATAATACAGCAAACAGGCCCAGAAAGCTTCTAGATTTCCTGAAAAAAAGAAATCCCGCCTCAGATAGCTTTCGGCTTTGGAATTCGCCAATCCATTCCGGGCTTATGAGCAGAAGCATGAACCGGTGACCCAAACGAGGAAAACAACATCGTTTAAATACACTGAACACCATTCCATCATCATCACTCCACTCCATAAGTTAATTTCACTACATTCGCAGTATCTACAAAACCAGATTTCGACAACTCATAAACCCAGAGAGAGAGAAGCAAAGAACTAAGGATCGACGCGCGATTCACCAGGACACACGACACCCACCTCTGGCAAGATTAACGGATGCCATCCCGTTTCCGCATTTGGTCGAACAAAAAACCCGCAAAGTAGGACTCATCTCATTCCACCCAGTGACACCCACCACTTTCCCTTCAAAACCCAGGTCGTGAAATCCCACAACTAACCGAAAGAAGGAAGCTTTTGCAATAAAACCCCATGAATGCGACGAGGAACAATGTGAATTAAAAGTAGTCCATCGGGCGCTTAACAGTATGGAACATGTTGAAAAGATTTGCTACATGGGAAATTCAATCTCACGTTGGATAGAGAAAAGAGTTCAGTCTAGTATATATAGCTTAGCGGGCTACTCCCTTTATAGTCAATTACTTTTAGAGAGGAACCCGCCGCTGAGCTTGTATGCTGGCTCAGCATATCGGCCGGTCCGATATTCTAATATGGTATCAGAGCTGATCCCGTCACCCTCTTCCGAATGCATTTGTGCCGGGAATCCTTGTATCAACTGACTTGTCCACCAAGGAATGAAGGCGTCGCAACTGTCGGACCACTTTGGTCCCAAGGTCGATTGAACCCGAGAGAGGTTAATACATTTTGACTGTATATATAGACGCTGAGGGAGGAGGGTATTATTAGGCGACGAACCACGTTTGATTGTCCTGGACAATCAGAGATCAAAATGGCAGTCTAATCTTATTCCAAGAAGAAGAAGACAAAAAATGTTATAATTATTGACTGACCGAATGACCAGCTGTCTGTCTGTCTGTCTACATGACAATTATTCAATCTTAAGCAAAACATACAAGATTAAAAAAGAGCTCTAAAGGGTTTGATTTTTGGGTGATCCTTCCTCCTCTTTCTCATTCCTTCCTGAATTATAGCCGGATGTACTCCTCGTACGGGCCTGAGTAATCTTCCCTCCCATCCCCCAACAACTTGCTGCAGCTCCGGACCGTCAGACGCGGACGCCTAGGGGCCTCGGTTTCCGATGGATCCGGCAAACACGGGATGGAGTTGCACCTCCATATATCCAAGTGTCGGAGGGACCCGAGCAGCTGGGCGAGGCCTCCTATCTCCACCAGCTTCGGGCATTCGTAGAATCCGAGATACTTGAGCTTCCCGAGCCCCGACAAGTCCTGCACCCTCTCCAGAGACTCGCATCCCTCGATTATAAGTCTACTGAGGTTGTTTAGCGCTCCCAGGCCGTTTAGTCGGATCCCTGTAGCGGCGGACTTAAAAAGATGTAGCTCCCTCAGGCCCTTCGAATGGGAAAGCCATTCCCACCGGGACAGGTACGTGCATCGGCATAACGTCAGGGTCTGTAATCCATGGGGAAGGCTCATCACAGACGGGTCTTCACAAGATATCGTGAGATGTACAAGCCGACTGAGCTTATCCAATCCACTGCACAAACGGCTGCCCGAATCCTCCAATCTAAGCGTAACCAGATTGATCATGCTCGAAAGGTTTGGAACAGATTTTAGGGACCGAGATTTGATTCCTAATCCAGTCAGGCTCGCCGGTAGATCCGGTAGCTCCTGAATCCCATCGCAGTATTCCAACCACAATGACTCCAGGCTAGGCAGCTTGAAGATCCTCGCGGGGAGCCCACAAATCCCTGTCCATGACAACTGTAAAGTTCTGAGGGACCGTAAGTTGACCAACTCGCCCGGAACTTCTCCTTTCAAGTCTGGGTTGATACTAAGATCCAACAGTTCCAGCTTGACTAAACCTCCGATTGTCGCAGGCAGCTCCCTTAATTTATTTCTACTCGCATCCAGCTTAGTCAGTTTCTCTAGCTTACCAATTGACTCTGGAAGTCCCATGAGTCCATTGCCGGCTAGGCATAGAATGCGTAGAGATTCCAAATCACCAATGGTGTCAGGAAGGTTCCTCAGAAACTCACACGACGTTACCTCTAGTGTCTCCAGAGCTCTCAACTCTCCAATGTTTTCTGGGAGTTGCTCCAATTTGAACCCATCTATTACAAGCCTTGAGAGGAACTTTAAGCTGCAGATGGAACTCGGCAGATGGACGACGCCTCCTATATAATAGAAAAGATTGACTAATTCCAGGGAATTCAGACATTTTAGATCGCCGATTGAGGGATCGATTCGAGCTAGAACTTTGGATTGATTAACCACCAATCTCTCCAAACTTGAAAAGGAAGAGAGGTCCGGAATCATGTCTAAATTGAGGCCTTGAAGCTCCAACGACTTTAAACTTCTTGCCGTCTGCAGGAGCACGAACACATTTATTAGTTCTATAGATCACAAAGACTCATAAACTATACAAATTGGAATAAATTCATACCTTCAGTTGTTCCCATCCTGCCCAGGTTTCGGTAATATTGCTTTTGCAAAGTGTCAGCACTGTCAAGTTCTCGAAATAGAGGTTAGTCCCTCGGAAATCTAGTGCACAATCATGCCAAGAGAACCATCGTAATTCTGACAGACAACCATCTTCAAATTCTCCAACAAAGTTTCCTCCACTTAACTCCAGGAGCTTCATATCAGGTAGACTCGACAATTCAGCAGGAATGAAATAATGGGCGTGGTTTGAATCGAGCTTCAGCGCTTTAACATATTCTGTCCCCTGAAATAACGAATCAGCAATAACGGAGAGATGTTAAGACAGTCATTACCTTGTAAACTTTAAATAAGAATCAAGACATTGTAACATGCGATTTTTTTTACCTTTCTCTTCAGTAGTAGACGCTTCGCGTCTTCGTTACATAACCTGCTACGTCTTCCGAGATCCCCATTACTTTGCTTACGATCCACTTCTCTCCCGAGATCTCTAAGAAGATCGTGCATCTGTATTATATTATTGCAATCAATCTTTATCAGCGCGTAAGAAATCAATGTCTGAAGATTTATTTCCGGAAAAAGGCCACAAGCTTCCCAGTAGTAGAATGAGGTTGTCTTGTCTCGGCCGGCAAGGAAGAAGGCGATGTCGAGGAAGATTTCTTTCTCCTCGTCAGATAATATCTCGTAGCTCGACTTAAGTATCTCTCTATACAGACGTTCATGAGGTATCTTCTTCAACTTGTTAAACATTCTTCCCCAAATAGCAACGCTCCCCTGTCTGAGGTACGATCCTATGACCTCGATCGCCAGAGGAATGCCTCCCACTAATGAAAGGATATCATGTGAGGGTCGTTCATAATCACTAGGAGGCACATCTTTGCCGAAGGCATGCCGGCAAAGGAGTCGTAGAGAATCATCAGAACCCAATTCTCTCATCTTGTAGATGTAAATCTTTTTTCCTTGTGAAATCCAAGCATCGTTCTCAATGTCGGCCCCATTGGCTATGCAACGCAAGTTCCTAGTGGTGATGATGACTCTGCTCCCCAATCCGAGCCACTCGCCCATTCCTACAAGCTTCCCGAACTGGTCCACATCACTGACATCGTCCAGAACGACAAGAGCATTTTTCTTGTGCAACGAACCTTGAATGCAGTTCATGGCATCATTTGCATCCCGGAAATTGTAACGCGAGAACCTGAGCAAGTCGCGCAGCAACTTGTTTTGAAGATCTACAATCCTGTTCCCTGCAGACGATTCTCGGACATTCGAGAGGAAGCTGTAACCTTGAAACTGCCAGTATATCTTGTTAAAGATGGCACTAGCAAGAGTCGTCTTCCCAATGCCACCCATGCCATGAATCACGATGATGCGCACATCCCTAGATCCGCAATCCAGCTTATCCATTATGTCTTGTGCTTGTTCCTCTACTCCGATGAAGTGATCGGGAAGGATCCTGTGTTTGATCTCGAGCTTACGACAGATGTGATGGGTGATTCGTTTAATGAGCTTCCCCTGCCTGCATCCAATGGCATAGATTTCGTCAGTGGCTAAAAATTGGAAAACAACAGTTGTCTTCTTGTGAGGAAAGATACGCGATAGGCCTCACCCTTTAACATCTGCTCGATTCCATCCCTTAAGTCGGGGTACCTTGATCAGCGCCTTCCTCCAGTTCTCCACATTTTCATGGCCAGAGGTCTCCATGTGCTTGATCAAAGCATTGGCGTACAGGTCTGTCTTGAGCTTCACGTCACCCGCATCCACGTCATAGAATACAGGGAGCATCTCCTTCTTCCCGGGGTACTCCTCCAAGCAGTCCGTCATCCACTCGATTTCCCTCAGGCACCACTTGCTGGACGCAAATCTCCTCGAGAAGACGGGGACGAAGAGCTTGGAGTCATATATAGCCCTTTTGATCTCCCACCCGATGGATTCCCCAACACGGAGCTCCTCATCATCCATAAACACACGGATCCCAGCATCGGTAAGGAACTCGAAGAGGCAGTCGGCGAAGCCCTCGCGAGTGTCGGGGCCCCTGAAACTCAGGAAGACATCGTACTTCTCCCCTGGCTTCCGCGAAGAAAGGATGGGTTCCGCCGCGTCCGCACCAAGATTTCCGGGCATTCCGTTCATGTCTTCAGGAAGGTTCGCTCACGTTTTTGACAAGGTTACAAAGTTCGCAAGCAATGTCTTGTTCGGTGGCAATTGCGACTGAGAGCACTCGGCCTTATTATATAGATAAACGAGCATATGGAATATGCTCGTCTCCTAATTAATTTAATATTTGATGCATAAAGTTATTAAGATGTGGGTAGGTGGGATTTTGTGGTTGGTAGAATCTGAGACTCGTAATTGTTAGAATTACAAGTTAGTAGGACGTTTGAGTAATGTGCTATCTGCCACGTCACTCGATAAACATGTGAGTCACACCAGAAAAGAAAAAAAGCAAGGTAATTAGAAAGTTGATACTAACAAAGTTTTAGTTATATTCAAAGGAAAAGACATTTTTTGGTTAGGAGAAGTTTTAAAACGTTAATGTTTGCGATTATGTGTTTTAAAATGTTTATTATTGTAATTTTTTTTAAATAGTTTTTACAAGACATGGTTATGTCATTCTTGTGTATTAAGGGAAATTCGCGGCCGCGGCGGCAATGCTCGCATTGAAACGGAGGCCGCGGTTAGGCCATAGCCTGGTATCGAATGAGAATGCTCTTAATTACCATTTACCGAAGCGATTGGCCAAACAGAAACAACGAGGACTTAAGCGATAGTAAACATTGTGTGTTACATCAATACCTTTGATGAATAGACGGCCTCAAAGATTTGGTTAGGCTATTCAAATTAGCCCCCACTTAAATGGAATTGGATTTTAAAATGGTTTTCGATTTCGTCCAAAATCAAAATTAAACTAAAAGAAATGAGTAGAAATGCTTAAAAACATTCATGAAAAGTGACATTGTCCCTTAATAAATAATTTTTAATTCAAAATCAATTACCTAATCATGTTAGGGATGTTTAACGATTTTTATGAAACCGTAAGCATTTTTTGATAATTTTTAAAATTTAAAGAGTACCGTCGGTTAAGGTTAATCTCAATCTAATCGCATGTGATTAAAACTTGATTAACGTTTAGCATTTTGGGTTAATTGCCAATTTGGGGATCTACACCAGCAATTAACGAGTTTGGTGCCGACACCAGTAATAACCAAAAAGTAAATGAGTCTCGAAAGCAAAGCGCGTCAACAAGTGTCTTAACAATTATATTTTGAGAGCATCGGCTTCCATATTACCACCAAAGTACTTAAAAAATAACATAAATTGTAACAGAACATGAATCGCTGGATTCATTTAGTTTGAGTACAAACGAAACATCTTACCCGATATGTTTAGCTCTTTCCACACAGTGTTAAAGAAATAAACTTCTTTGTACTCCTGTAACTTGACACGAGAACCAACCATAAGAACTCGTTGGAAAGAAATAAAATGTTCTGCAGAAATTCTCTTTCAAAACTATCGAGGTTTCGATAAGACATAATAATTCAAAATAAATTCCAGTACGAATATTTCACAGAAAACATACATACACTCACCTAAAGCTAACGTCAACAGATAAATAAACTAAAAAAAAAAAATTACTTGTAATTGGACTTGGGAATATTGTTCCTCCTCTTTTCCTTCCTTTTGGATTTGGAAGTAACCCTCGTATGTGCCACCATATTGTTCCCTCCCAGGCAGCAACCTGCTGCAGTCTCTCACAAGTAGACACAACTGCCTTGGCATTTCCGTATCCGGTGGTTTGGGCAAACATGGGATTGAAGAGCAGTAAAATATATCCAAACGATGGAGGGACGCGAGCAGACGTGTGAGGCCTCCTATCTCCGCCAATTTCGGGCAAATTGAAAGTAACTGGCACTCGAGGTTCCGAAGCCCTGACATCTCCACAACCCTCTCCGGAAACCCACATCCCGCAATTGAAAAGCACGTAAGATTATTCAGGGACTCAAGACCATTTAATCGAATCTCGGTAGCATCGGATTTATACAGTGATAATCTCCGCAAGCTCTGACAGTTGGAAAGCCATTCCCACCGTGACAGAGATGTGCAGAAATATAATTTCAGGGACTGTAATCCAGAGGGAAGGCTCAGGACCGATGGGTCTTCACAAGAGATTGATAGACTTCTGAGTCGTGAGAGCTTGCCCAATCCGCTGTACAAATATCCAGGCATCATCCGGTTGGGCAACGTTATGGTTAAATCCTCCAGTCTCCACAGGTGCTGAATCATAGGCATTATGTTTCCCGTCGACTGTTGGGGATTGATCTCTTCCCCGTCTCAAGAATTATACAAGGTAAGATTTACCAGATTGGTCAGAGTTGGATGTTGTTTAACAAATCTAAATGGGATCGTTAATGTAGTCAGGCTCTTTGGGAAGCCATGGATCTCCTCAATATTATGACAGTTATTCAACAACAACGATTCCAGACACGACAGCTCGATGATCCATGCAGGAAGCGCACGATTCCTCGTGCCCGATAAGTTTAAAATTTTCAAGGACTGTAACTCGTGGAATCCGTCAAGAAACTCTCCTCCTAGATGGCTGTTGTAACTGACGTTCAACAGTTCCAACCTGACCAGATCCCCTATTGTTCCCGGAAGACCCCTCAAGTTATTAAAGCTCACATCCAGCCTGATCAAATTCCTGAGCTTGCCGATTGATTCCGGAAGTTCAGTGATTCTGTTCATGGATAGGCATAGATCGCTCAAATATTCCAAATCCCCGATTGAGTCTGGGATTTTCACCAGGCCCATTCCATGGGATATTATCTGAAGTTTCTTCAGGCCTTTCAACTCCCCAATGTTTTCTGGGAGTTGCATAAGACAGAATCTGTCGATTACAAGCTCGGAGAGGGCCTTTAAGTTGCAGATGGAGAATGGCAGATTCAGTCCAGTTGCTTCACCATAAAGTTTCAGGGACTTCAGAGCTTTTAGATCGCCTATAGAGGAATCGATTTGAACTGTAGGGCCTCTGATCGCCAATCTCTCCATACTTACAAAGGAAGACAGGTTGGGAGTGCTTGCTAAATCAAGATTTTGAAGGACGAGGGTCTTTAGACGACATCCCGCAGTCTGTTTGGCACAATCATCTGTTAGTTTTATTCGAATAAATATTTGATCATGAGAAAAGAAAATTTGTATAATCGAAGAATTGGGATGACAAGCATACCTTGAATTGATCCCATCCAGCCCAGGATTCATTAATACTACTGTCGGAAAGTCTCAGAGAGACTAAGTTGTTGAAATGAAAATTAACCCCTCGAAAATTAAAAGGACAATGACTCCAAGAAAAACATCTTAATTCTGATAGACAGTCGTCCTCGAAATTCCCAGTAAAGTTCCCTCTGAATATCTCCAGATACTTCAAATCCGATAGCCCCGACAATTCGACCGGAGTGAAATCATGAGCATGGCTTGAATCGAGTTTAAGAGCTTTAACGTGCTCTGTCCCCTATAATAAAGAAACCGACAACAAGATTGGCTGGTTATCAACTCAACAATAGCTTCGAAACCCTTAACAAGAAGAATCAAGACATGCGTACATCTATTTGTTACCTTTCCTTTCAATAGTAGACGCTTGGCATCTTCGTTACTTAGCCTGCTGCGCTTTTCGAGAATTCCATTACTTTGCTTACGATCCACTTCTCTTCCAAGGTCTTTAAAAAGATCGTGCATCATTATTTTATTGAACCGATCAATCTTCACCAAAGCATAAGATATCAGTGTGTCCATGCTCGTATTAGGATAAAGGTTGCAAGCATCCCAGTAGTAGAATGCATTCGTCTTATCTTTGTAGGCAAAGAAGAACGCGATATCAAGGAAGATTTCTTTCTCATAATTGTCGAGCATCTCATAGCTAGACATCAAAATTGCTGGATAAAGACTTTTGTGTGGCACCTTCTTTAACTTGTTGAACGTTTCTTGCCATTTTGACACCCTACTCCCTCTCAGTTGCGATCCGATGACCTCGATAGCCAGAGGAACACCTCTAGTTAACGAAAGGATATCATGTGTGGGCTGTTCGTAACCATCGGGAGGCGCATCTTTGTTGAAGGCATGCCGACAAAGAAGTTTTAGAGAATTCTCAAAACCCAATTCTCTCATCTGATATATATAAATCTTTTCCTTGTGAAATATCATGGTGTTCTTTTCAATCTCTTCAACACTAGGGATGCAACTCGAGTTCCTAGTTGTGATGACGATTCTGCTCCCGAGTCCAAGCCACTTGCCCATTCCAACGAGCTTCCGTATCTGGTCCTCGTTGCTGACATCATCTAGAACGACAAGAACATTTTTGTTTCGTAACGAACCTTGGATGCAGTTCATGGCATCGTTCTGGTCAAGAAAGTTGTATGATGAGAACCTGTGCAGGTCATGTAACAACTTGTTCTGCAAATTCAGAATACCATTATTTGTGGAATTTTCCCTGACATTAGACAGGAAGCTGTACCCCTCAAATTGCCAGCATATTTTGTTAAATACGGCACTCGCTAGAGTCGTCTTCCCGATGCCGACCATGCCATGTATCACAATGGTACGCACATCCTTGGATTTGCAATCCAACGTATCCATTATTTCTTGTATTTTCTCCTCCATTCCAATGAAGTGACTGGGAAGGATTCTGTGTTTGATCTCGAGCGTACGACAGATATGCTCTACAATTCGCTTAATGAGCTTCCCCTGCCTGCATACAATCACAGTTATTTTTCAATCCTCTATTAAATGCAAAACATCACATTTTTTTTTGTCTCAGGCCATGTTTCTGCTATGAAAAGGTAGAAGCGGCTCACCTTTTGGCATCGGTTGAACTCCATCCCTTCGTTTCAGGAATTTTGAGTAGTGCCTTCCTCCATCTCTCGACCGTTTGGTGGCCGGAAGTCTCCTCATGCTCGATCAAGGTTTTGTTGTACAGATCCGTCTTAAGCTTCACGTCTTTCACATCGACGTCATAGAAAACTGGAAGCATCTCCTTCTTCCCGGGTAATTCCTCCATACAGTCCACCATCCATGAGACTTCCTCGAGGCACCACTTGCTGGATGCATATCCCCTGGACAAGATGGGTAGGAAGACCTTGGAGTCGTATATTGCCTTCTTGATCCCCTCTGCGATGCATTCCCCAACACGAAGCTCCTCGTCATCCATGAACACCTGAAGCCCAACATCCTGAAGGGACACGAAGAGGCAATCGGCAAAGCCTGCACGAGTGTCAGGCCCCCGGAAACTCAGGAAGACGTCATACTTCTCTCCAACTGAAAGTGGTGCAGCCTCGGCCATGGGGGTGAAGGTTTCTTCGCGTGTCGCTCTTACAGATGATGGAAGCCTTGTCTTGAAGCTGGAATGCAACAATCAATCATCCGATGGAGTCTGGAAATCTCATGGATAGGGGAGATGATGTATAGATCGAACGAAACAAAGATTCTCAATCATACGTCGAGTAACTTACTCTCTATATATAACAGAATTAATTTCGATGATGTCCAACGATTTTTTTATAGGAGTAGAAATTTGAAACATGGATGTTAATACATACACAATCTATTCCTTTTAAAGCTATTTTGAGTTTAATTAAATATATTTTTTATCGAAGGTAGTCGAGACAAGAAATGACAAAATGTGTATTTAGATTAAGCTTTAAAATGAAACACGATTTTGATATATCCCATTTAATATACAATACAATTTTAATTTATTTCAAACTATCTTTATTTTAGATTTTCTCTTCTAGGAATAGGCTTTAAAAAGAAGAAATTTATTAGTAATTATTATTAATTATTTACGTTAATTATATTTTAATTATTCTAGTGTTATTTTTTATGCTCCTTCAATGGTTTCTCTAGGATATTCAAGTAATATGCAGTGAATATAGGGCTTATAGTTTAAGATAAATTTACATATAAACATTAATAATTTATAGAGCCTGTGCATTCAGACACGCACTTGACGGTCATGTTAGAAGTCCAATGCATGTAGGCCAGAGTGTGTACACTGACGGAGTAAAAGTTCACCCCAATACGAAAGTGTTATGCATTGACGTTATAAATGTAAGGTAAAATAAGTTGTATGGAAGCGAAGATCTTATCCTAGCACTAGACATGCAATGCAATAAGTCATCTACTCGTGGTAGAGAAATTATCTACTAAACTATGTGTGAGGAATCCCCTACTTTAAATAACGAGTCATCTACGGTGTGAAGAGGAATAACTTTCTATGGAGGAATAATTGTAAGCCCATCGCACATGCATATATTGCACATCATATTCCTAACATGAATTAATTACACCTTATTAATGGAGCAAGTTGATTTGATCAAACCACTATAAAATCTACGTGCCATGTTTATATTCGCTATAAGGATGGAGTTGTTACCATCTTAAACAAAGACGCTTCTCTTTTCGTGTATTTCGAAAAAAGCATTCGACACTAATTCACCCTCACTCACTCAGCACGACGAGAAGCTTAGTCCAGTCAACAAGTCTTTGAATTTAACTAGAGTCGATGGGTTGATCATGTCTTTCACGCCGAGGTTTCGACCAATCAGTTCCCATTTCTTGAAAGAGAAGCAACCAATAAGATTTGATTTGCTTCTTGGATTATTTACTGCCGATTTAGGCATACGTGGAAGTCAATCTCTTCTGTCCCCCATGAAAGAGACTGAATTTCACAGATTATAAAATTCAAAAGGAAGCTTCTTTCTCGGCAATTTCCGAGTAACAGAGAATCGTATAATGAGATTGTTTGGGGAAATATTCGTCCATTTTCTTATGAGTTACCCAAACTTGTGGATCAATTTTACATTCACCACTGTCACAATGTCTACACAAATAAAAAACGATATAAGTTAGCTAAAAGTTGATCCACAAAGTTGGGTGTCCCATAAAAAATGGACGACTATTTCCCTAACAATCTCATTATACGCTTGAATGTAGGTCAGTATGATGGCCACCTTTACGATTATAAATACTTGTAGCTGAAAGTCACATCTTTAATAGCCATAATTGACGATAGTTACGTGCCTTTTAACATTCTTAGTTTACATAGGAGTATAAATTGCCATGTATATCAACATCATCATACGTATAATTAGTTGTTCGATAGAGCTCGTGTTAGTTTAATTAGCCACCAATAGTATCGGCGGACAAGGTGAGTCTTTCTCTCCGTCTCTGATTCTGTTATCGCTTTACAGCCATTTGGTGTCAAACGTTTGCACCTTTCTTCCTTTGACACTTTGGTTTCGAAACATTCCCATTCCCGTCGTTGGTGCCAGACGTGCATGCCTTCCA
Organism: Melastoma dodecandrum; assembly: GCA_029817715.1. NCBI lineage: Eukaryota > Viridiplantae > Streptophyta > Magnoliopsida > Myrtales > Melastomataceae > Melastoma > Melastoma dodecandrum. Next base: position 3,954,386 of record JARUPY010000533.1, on the reverse strand, counting down.
TCCTTAGGTTCTGTTCTCATGGCCATCAATGTCCTTAGAAATAAGGATAGCATTAGACGCCCCTCTTCTTCTTGAACATGTTTGTCGTGGACATCATTCGTCTTTCCGAGGTCGTCTCTGCCTGCCTCCTTCGGCCACGATGTTTAGATCCAAGCAAGTGCAAGTCCTTCCGGTTAAAGAGGTGAAACGTGTTGAGGGTCGTCTCACGAAAATTGGATTGGAATTTTCTGGGCCTACCGAGGGTTGGGCTTTTCTATCGAAAGGTCCAAATTCAAAATCTAAAAAAAAATACAATAAAGAAAAATGAACTTACATTGGCGTGAGGGATGAATTCAAAATCTAAATATCCCTTTTTGATTGTGAAAATTCCACGGGACACGATTATGGATTGTGTTATGAAATTTGTTTTTTTTTTATCGGCTAATCTGGGCCGACTTATTTTACAATATATATAAAATTCCTAAAAAATTCCCATATTCCCGTTGTTTGATTTGCGTGTTGCCAAACACAGTGGGAGGCCGCTTGTTTAAGTTAATGTTACTCACGTGATCACATAAAAATGCGGACAAATCACACCTACTAAAGGAATGCCATTCGTCATGCCTTTTTTTTTTTGGTGGGGGGGGGGGGAATAATGATGATGAAATAGTTAAAGAATTATATAATTTTTTACCTAAAATATATTGTGTAAAACTCTTGTAAGATAAGAACGGATAGATTTAGTTCGAGGCTATGGAGTAAAATATTATAAAACTATAATAAACATGGAATGAGAAATGTCGATACCTAACTATCTTTTTATGAGTCAGTGAGGGGAAGATAGATAGTTTGGGACTGGATGGGACACCTCACTATAATTAAGGCGGTGTAGTAATTTGCGTCTGCGGCACTTATCACCTTCAATTTGTCGGTGGTCACGTTACATTATATGGTACGTTAAATATGTAGTATATGTAGTAAGTTGGTAAAAAGCTATTTTATGTAAAGCCATGAAACAAAAATTTAGGACAAATTTTAATCACTTGAATTACTACATATGAATTTTTTTGGACACACGTATGAATCTTTTCGGACATGAGAACTTTTTAAGAGGTCACCCATCACAGAGACGATAATTATGCCTTCGAAGTCAACTAATTAAAGGAAAATGCCGGGAAATCAATAGTTAAAATTTGAGATTCAATAAAAAAAAATTACGAACAAATTCTAGCCTTCAGACAAATCACACGAACCCAGTCGAATTATATGGTCATTGAAATTAGAATTTCCTTGAAGAAGGATTTGTTACTTCCAAGAACAAATGGGATCAAAAGACCCTTCGCCTGGTTGATTCAGGCTCGTAGAAGCTTGGATCTTGACTTCCTACGTTGGGAGTGAAGCCATGGTCTGGCCATGAGCAGATCCGAGGGTAACTGGGACGTCAGGTGTGGTGGCTTAAAGAGCCCGGAAGCGGTGGCGCCTCAGGATTGCCGGAGAGCTGGGAAATGGAAAATGGTGGACGTGAGCGTTAGAGGAAGAGGGATGGAGCTGTCACTACTGGATCTGGAGATGAGTTGCCATTTGGGGAACGGGGTTCTTTGGAAATTGAGGAGGGACGCTTTGGGTCGCCGAAATTGAGTCATAACCCGTAGTGGTGGATGTGGAATCCAGGTGTTATGAGCGAGGGGAATGTTAGTGCATGCACTTATGTGCCAAGACACTTTAATGTATTTGTGGATAAATAATTAATAAATGCGAGTATTTGTCATTGATTATTTTACTTTTCTGCACGTAAAATTATTAATGATAAAGTCCCACATACTATTGAGTGTATTAATTAGACTGTGATCGGATAGATGTTTAGAGGGGACGTGGACATCTAGATCATCGCTAAGTATAGCTGAGGTCAAGATAGACAAAGGGATAGTGTATCCAAGTTATACTTAGGGGTACCCTAAGATTAGGGATACTGGATACGGCCCGATTAAGAGGATACCACATATTGAACATTATTGGTCAATCATCTTTATGGACGAGTGTAATTGATCTTTTGACTTGAGACCTTCATTTATTCTATGTGTGGAGTTTGCGTACTTTGACGTCGTTAAAAGCAGTCTTTAACCGGATTGTGAGTAATACGATTGTTGGGTGTGTGACAAAGCGTAGAGAGAATAGTGCTGAGTCAATATATGATTCATCGCTCACTTAGATTAGAAAGTTGACATCTAGGCCACTTGATAGAGATATTAGTGACTCTAAAATCCAAGGCCATGGGAGGAATGTTTTACATTCAAGAGAGTCTATTATATCTTGGTAATCAAGTAAATTAATTAATTCGGTGATGATGTATTTTTTGCCGAATTAATTGGGATGTCGGTTAGATGAAGACATTGAATTACACGGTAATCGGTTCATATTGGTTTATGATTTCATTATCCTAACACGTTGGGTGACTAAAAATTGTTACTAGTCGGTTATCTTAGTTTGTGTATGGATTTACACTACCTTCGTGTATAGGACCTAGAGGGTTGCACGCACAGCACGTCGACACGAACATTATATTTGGATTACTTTAGTGGATACTAAAGTTAATCATTTTATTTCAGAATTAGAATTAATTGGATTATTAATTTATTCTAAAATATCGGAAGTAAATAAACAGGCCAAGATTGAATATGGATTTATTCGGTTCTTTTCTATTAGATAAAGGATAAGAAATAAGTATTTGATATTTTATTTGAGTAAATAAATATTTGATTAAATTTAATAATACATTTACGGTTAAATCTATTATATATATATTTATTTATATATATTTATATATGTTTATTTATTTATTCTTTAAAGGAGAATGATGCGTTTATTTTTTTAATTATTATGGAAACAAGTTAAGTTTCCTCCAAATAAAAACGGAAAGAAAAAAAAAATGAAACTTATCAAACAGTCAATAAAGGCAAAGTTATGATAATTGTCTGTTTTTCCATTAATAAATAAATAAAATGATAGAAGACGTAACAGAGGGGTTAGTCTCACAGTCAGAGAACCAAATAGAAAAAAGGAGGATTAGAACGTGGGAGAGTGTCAGATTTTTGCTTCTAAAATAAAATATTATTCTGTCGATCCAAGAGGCGTGAATACCGCTAGATGAGTCAGACGGGCCTCTTGATTTCGTGTCTCTGTTTTTTTGTTTTACCAGAATTTCGAGGCACATTTTCGGGTAAGAATTTTATTATATTTTCTTATAATATAATAATCGGTTTTGGACATAATAAAATATAATTTAACTGCTTCCGCTGTGCTGGAAATCTAACCGGGAAGCCATGGGAGATGAGGAAGACCACCATCACGCCCAGACCCAGTCGAGGCGAGATGACCGAGGAAGAGCATTGCGGGATCTAGTCCAGGTATGGGCTCACCGGCCGAGAGTCGCTGTAGTTGTACAGCGATGGAAGAGCTGTCTTCCCATAACTGTGGCAGGTCGTAAGAGGAGCGGGATTGCCGGAGAAGGCTGACCACGACGAGGGAGGCAAGACTCCTTTGAAATAAGGTGGTCGGAATGAAGAAGCTCCAGGAGGCAGTTGCGATGTGTTAGGCCGGCTGAAGTAACGGTGATGTAGTGTACGCGCGCCCTCCGGCCTAGCACGCGCGCGGCGGCTCTGCCGACACGAGGATCCGGGCCCGCTCCCCGAGGCCCAATCCGGTCGGCGTCGCGACTCGAGCGTCGGACGCTGCGAAAGGGCACCGGGTTGAATCCTCCCTTGTTTCCCGAGCGGATCTGCGGGACACTTCGCCGACCGTCTCCAGTCCTTGGAGGCGACGGGCGAAGGGCTGCGTGAGACCTCGCTTGGGATTTTCGGGGAGGATCCAGGGAGCGGCTCGTGTCGCCGTCACCCATCCAAAATGGCTCCGTTTTGTAAAAAATGTTGTTGCTTAACCTAGGTAAGCTATTACGGAGTCGCCACCGACTTTTTATTTTAAAACTGTTAAGTCGGAAAAACAGCTGGTTCGGGGATTCTTACTTACTAGTCTTTACACTCTAAACATGCGAAGAGGTGGCGTTTGCTCCAAAAGAGTTTGGCTTTTGATTGACGGGCGTTGGACCCGATCCGGGTACGACTCCGGACTCATGTCACTGTTTTACGGGCGTTGGACCCGATTCGAGTCTTTTGAGCTCGAACTCATGTGTATTTGACAAACAGCATGCGATGATAAACCTACGGGCCTAAAGCATGCGAACAATCACAACTAATTATTGAGATTAAAGGGAACGGGAAAGGGCGGTGATCGTGAGCCTATGCACCTGGGCTCACGACCCATTACAAGTGGGAATAAAGAAAAAGACGGGAAGCCCGCACTTCCCTCATGTACCTGAGATGACGGTTGATGTCGCTTCTCTCTTAACCAACGATTTTTTAGGCCGAGGTAGATCCAACCCGCGCGGTTTGTTACACACGCCTCCGAGCTTTCTATCTTCGAAATACCGCTTTTGTCGAGATTCCATGAAACTCGGTTGACTTTTCATGCAAAATCAAAACACCACAGGGAGAACGATATTCAGAAAATTCCAAAATACATTGGATAATTCTGGAATTAACTGGTGAGTAAGAATGATTACTCACCGGACGTTGTGTGGCCCGTTGAAGTTGATCATTCACGATGTTGAAAGATGATATTCTCTCGGTGTTTTACATGTAAAACAGGAAAAGGAAAGAGATGTGCAAAGCCTTTAGTATCGGTTAAATTGACGTAAATTTAACCGAATTGAAATAGTAAGGCATGACTTACCGTTTGAATGGTTGAGGTAAATGGGGCATACTGTTGCCCGTGAATGTCGATCTTCCGATATGTCAGAAGTTGCATCCTTGGTTGTCGAATCCTCGGTTGTTTTCATGCAAAACAGAGGATACAAAGTAATAAGGACATGAGTAGTATTAATTATATTTGTACTAAAATATAATTAATAAGAAAAGCAAGACTTGTCTCACCGCTTTGAACGGCTTGAGCCGATTTTCGATATTTCAAAATCCGTATTTCTCGTCATGCTTTTATGCAAACAATTGATAAAAATAGGAAGGGGAAAGGCTTGCAAATGTGATCGCAAATACAAGATTTAAATGAAAGAGATTCTCACCATGTTTCGGTTTACCAAAACAAATTAATGATTTTTCTTAAAATGCACATGTGCACATATATATATATATATATATTCGGCTTAAGTAATCACGTAAGAAAAATGCCCACATTATTAGCTCCGTGACTAAAAGGTATGTCCAGGCCACGTGAATTATAAAAAATATCAATTTTTGGTAAATCAAAATCAAACCCTACCCACGTTAGACTATGAGAAGGCAAGAGAGGTAAAGAATGATTTTACCTCCGCGGCCACAGAGGATAGTGGGTTTGCCCTTTGTGAGAGGGGAAGCCGGCACCATCGCGGATCAACAAGAAGAACAACCCCGGGACATAGCAGACGATCCGTCTGGAAATGGCTGATTCGACGGCGGCCGAAGTCGGTGGATTGACGTCTGGGAACAGAGGACGACCAGGGGTTTGACGCCGGCGACGTGAGGAACCCTTCTCGGGGTCGGGTGGAGACCAGAGGAGACGGGAGGTGGTAGGGATCTGGTCCGTCCGAGGAAGGTCTCGGATTTGAGGTGGACGCCGAAGGGGAAGGCGCTGGTGAGGGAGGAGTCGCCGCCGGCATATCGGGGCTGAAAAGGGAGCGACTGTCTGCCGTCACCGTTAACACGTAGGCAGCTGCTGGTGTTGCTATTGGGTCTGTAGCACAACTGAAGAAGATGGGATGTTGGAGGTTGGTGTCGAAGGCAATAGCGGGTGCTGAGGTCGAGGAACAGTCTGGCCAAAGAGACGTCTAATGACGGGCAGAACACAACCAAGGCTGCGGTGAGAGTGCGGGAGACAGAGACAGCCGTTGAGCACGCCGTTGGAGTCTGATCTATAAGAGACCGGAGGACAGCATGGGGGACGATTTGAGGTGTTGAGGGGAGAGGATGCAGTCACCGCTGCCGGCGAGGGGCTGCCGTCGTGGGCACGGCCTGAGCTGGGAAGACCCCTTTAATTCGGCGACGTCCGTCGGGTAGTGCAACCTTGGCCGCTTTAGAACCGGAGCTTAGTGCTGGTTAAGATCTCCAAAATTGTGGGTACAATCAAGGAGAAGAACGAGTCGGGAACCCCGCTGGCTTTGGGAGCGGCTAGGCGGGGAGTGTTGAGAGACTGTATTTGTCTATGTTGACGAAGTCGGGGTACTGTTCCGAGTTAGGGACGCATTTGTTGGTCGCCGGAGTTGCGGGGGTGCTCGCCGACTAGAAAGCCTTGGCTCATCTGAGGTTAGGCGAGGGATGCGGCTGTTTGCTGGGAGGCCTGTGTTTTTCTCCGGGAAAATCTTTCAGGGGAGGGTGTCGAGGTAGTTGATGATGGATCCCTCTGAATGAAGGGACCCCCCGGGAGAAAATATAAGAGGAGGCCAAGATTGAGGTGAAGAAGAGTTGCTAAGAAATGCCGTCGGGAGGAGGAGAAGTAGGGGGGACAGGAGGGCAGGCATAGCTGTGAGCTTCCCAAGGAGCTGCGACACCGACGGCTGGTGAGGGGGATTCTTGAAGGGCGGTCCGGAGGTAGGGCAGCCTTTATTGCCTTCCTCATTTGTTGGTAGGAGCCAAGGTTCGTCCGGCGATTTTGACGGGGAATGGGAGTCGGGGCGGTGCAGCAGGTTAGCTGACGTTTGCTTGCTGTCGATTTTGTCCACCCCGTTTCTTCTGCTATACATATTTTTATTTTCCGGTCAAGTTGATGAGCCTGCTCTATCAGCCAACGACTCCAGCAGCAGCGGATTGAGCATTCGAAGGGGAGAAATGATTGTGCTTCCGATCCTTGTAAGCACCCTACACCTCATAGGCATCCAATATTTATCTCACTCGCAGACAGTGGGCACCTTCCGTAGCGAATGCATGCAGCATCTAGATGAAACATGTGAAGACCACGGCCATTCACAATGTTAGAGTGTACCCAATATATATTTAAACAAAAGGAGGTCCCAAAAAAAAGCATCGGGAGCGAATTCAATTTGTAAAAAAAAGTAAGTTGTTTCTCATCTCAATTGCAAAAAAAAACAAAAGTCATCAGCGACTTAAAAATTACAAACAAAAGAATTTCTAGATCAAATTAACTTTCATTGAGACCGATCGAAAAAGACTTTAACAAGAATCCTATTCACGCGTTTAATCAAAGTGTGGTGCTAATTCTTGTGTCCAATAATCCGGTAATCATACTGCTTGCTTTTCAGGGGGAAGCTAACAAACGGGTACGTTTTGTGTGTGTTATACGAGCAAATGCAAATAATGCACGCATACGCACAGATGCGATGAGTGGGACGGATGGAAGGGCCGTTTAATCGTAAGAAGAAGAAAAATGGAGCCCATGTTATTGCATAAATACTCCCTCAAGCTCTTTCCAAAAAGGACACGAATGATCTCTAGAGAGTCTTTGGTCGCTTTGATATTTTTGTGAGCGAATTTGGGGTATCTACAGTAGTCACCTGTGGTGGCGTCAGGTTGAGCTGGGCTGGCTTGAGCGTAACGTCACTGGGGTCGGGATGAGCGACTGGAATTTGATATCCATGACGTGGGCCTCGACCTGTCACGGTTGTAGAAGTGTCGTCCCTGTGCTGAGGAGGGAGATCCGCTTTGGGGCATGCCACGACTGAGTCAATTTCGACAATACGAGGGCACCAATGGGAGTCCGAGGAGGAGGAGCCACCTTGGGGCGTGTGTCGACCGGAGTTGAGAGCTTTGAACCAGATGCGGCTACCGTCATGCTGGAAGGCGCTCTTGCAAGTCGCTGTGGGTTGGGGCAGTTGTGCCTGCGATACTGGGTGCAGGGGATTGGCGACAGACAGAACTGAGGAGAGACAATTGAACCATGGCCGCCTTGGTGCATGTCACCAAAGTTCGTCGTTGCAGCGGGATCGCGCCTTCAGATTTAGCCGAAGTAAATTAACGGGGTTCTACTCCTTGAGGCAACTCGTGTGTGCGTGTGGGAATGGGTCGGTGTCTGCACAGTTTGAACTACCATGCGGCCCACTATGCTGGTCGGGACGTCGGTTAGAGTGGTTGTGGTGGAAGAGGGTAGTCGCTGTGAGGAGCTCACCGCCTGATTTCACCGAAGCAGAGGTCGGCTGTCAGCGGGGCTTCGGCGGACGTTTCTGTTGCGGCTGTCGGAAGAGCCACCATCGCTTGTCGGTGAATCGGCCACTGTGACTGCTTTGGAGTCATGGAAGTGTTTCGCCAACACGGAGAGGAGAGGATGGTCTCCCATCTTCCTCTTTTTCTCCCTCGCTGATCGTCCCCCTTCCTTTTTTTAAGATCGGGGTTGTTGGAGGATCGCCAGGTGGCAGCCCCAAAGATATTATCGTCCCTCGTACAGCATTCCTACATCCCTCGTGATGAAGCTATTAGCGGGGATTTCGGCGGGATTGTTTCAGGTCATCGTGCTGTCCCATGTTATTGTTGTTGGTTGGTATTGTCCTTTTGGATTGCTCACGTAGGATGTCAGTTTATTTATTTATTTTTAATATTGTTATTCTTGTGCGGATAAGGCTTCCCCATATGGCTTTGTTTGCAACCGTAGGATTGAGGGATTCCTTCATTTGGTTTTGTTTTTATTTTTTTTAATTGTCAAAATCTTCAATTCAGTCCCTAGATTTGGTTAGACTATTCAAATTGGCCCCACTTAAATGGAAAATTGAAAAATCACAATTTAGTCCTTGGATTTTAAAGTGGTTTTCGATTTCGTCCAAAATCAAAATTAAACTAAAAGAAATGAGTAGAAATGCTTAAAAAAATTCATGGAAAGCTTAAAAGTGACATCGTTGCAGAATGAAAAATACAACTAGGATATTAGTTTCATGTAACTAATTTTTAATTCGAAATCAATTACCTAATCATGTTAGGGATGTTTAATAATTTTTATGAAACCGTAAGCATTTTTTGATAATCTTTAAAATTTAAAGAGCACCGTGGGTTAATGTTAATCTCAATCTAATCGCAAGTAATTAAAACTTAATTAACGTTTAGCATTTTTGGGTTAATGACCAAATTTGGGGATCTACACCAGTATTAAACGAGTTTGATGCTGGCACCTTCAGTAAATACAGGTATCATCTGACATTCAAAGCACAATGGATGATACGTGGAGGACACTCCTAGAAAGGGTCCCAAACTTCTCCCTCCAACATCAATCACGTTGGGTGAGGATGGGATGAGACGGTTCTGTTGCTCAACGACAAATAAATCAAGATGGTGAACGACGACGGATGAGGGTTATAAACTGGAAATTAAAAGATAACAACACGCCAACCTTCAGATACAAGCTAAGCCACCACCGAAGAATGGACGTGTCCTGCCCGAAAATCGTACGGATACAGAAACGACGCCATCGTATTTGTACTCGACGACCGGATACAATGATCGCTCGGATAAGAGAAAGAGATATTCGAAGAGTTTATGGGTTTTAACTTATGAATCATGATAAGTTCTCCTCAACTCTTATAAGGCAATGGCTTATATAGCGCACCCATAGAATATATATTAAGGGAAACAAAATAAAATATAAGATAACAAAATCAAAAGGTAAGAAATATAAATTTATTATTTTTTCGAATAAGATTTGAAAAGCTGGTGGGCATTGTAGTGGAGCAAGTGCGACCTGCAAATTGTCAAATTGTAATCGCCCCTTGAATTCCTCGTCGCTTCAGTTTCCTTCGCCTGAAAGCTTTACTCGTTCACCCATCACACGATCTGTCCATCTCAGCAACTGAGATCCTCTTGTCGCTTAGTCGACGAAGTCAAGGCAACCCCATCACAAGACTTGTCACTCAAGCTCATCAATCATTGGGTGAGTGCCCTCTGTCATCAAACCTCGAGGTCAACATAAAAACAAACTCAAGACAACTTGTTCAATTAAAAATCCGGCTTCTTATTCAACCTCGAACCAAAAAGTAAATGAGACTCGAAAGCATAGCGCGTCAACAAGTGTCTTAACAATTATATTCTGAGAGCACCGGCTTCCATATTAGCACCAAAGTAGTTAAAAAGAATAGCATAAATTGCAACAGAACATGAATCGCTGGATTCATTTAGTTTGAGTACAAACGAAACATCTTACCCGATATGTTTAGCTCTGTCCACACGGTGTTAAAGAAATAAACTTCTTTGTACTCCTGTAACTTGACACGAGAACCAACCATCAGAACTCGTTGGAAACAAATAAAATGTTCTGAAGGGGTAGACTCATTGAAAATAAATAAAAATAGGAAATATGAAAAGAAAAAAATTACTTGTAATTGGACTTGGGAATATTGTTCCTCCTCTTTTCCTTCCTTTTGGATTTGGAAGTAACCCTCGTATGTGCCACTATAATATACCCTCCCACGCAGCAACCTGCTGCAGTCTCTCACAAATAGATGCAACTGCATTGGCATTTCCGTATCCGATGGTTTGGGCAAACATGGAATTGAAGAGCAGTAAAATATATCCAAACGATGGAGGGACCCGAGAAGACGTGTGAGGCCTCCTATCTCAGCCAATTTCGGGCAAATTGAAAGAAACAGATGCTCGAGCTTCCGAAGCCCTGATATCTCCACAACCCTCTCCAGAAACTCACATCCCGCAATTGAAAACCATGTAAGATTATTCAGGGACTCAAGACCATTTAATCGAATCTCGGTAGCATCGGATTTATACAGTGATAATCTCCACAAGCTCTGACAGTTGGAAAGCCATTCCCACCGTGACAGAGATGTGCAGAAATATAATGTCAGGGACTTTAATCCAGAGGGAAGGTTCAGGACCGATGGATCTTCACAAGAGATTGAGAGACTTCTGAGTCGTGAGAGCTCCCCCAATCCGCTGTACAAATATCCAGTCATCATCCGGTTGGGCAGCTTTATGGTTAAATCCTCCAGTCTCCACAGGTGCTGAATCATAGCCATTATGTTTCCCGTTGTCGACTGTTGGGGATTGATCTCTTCCCCGTCACAAGAACTATACAAGGTAAGTTTTACCAGATTGGTCAGAGTTGGATGTTCTTGAACAAATCTAAATGGGATCGTTAATGTAGTCAGGCTCTTTGGGAGGTCATGCATCTCCTCAATATTATGACAGTCATCCAACAACAACGATTCCAGACATGACAGCTCGATGATCCATGCAGGAAGCCCACGATTCCTCGTGCCCGATAGGTTTAAAATTTTCAAGGACTGTAACTCGTGGAATCCGTCAAGAAACTCTCCTCCTAGATCGCTGTTGTAACTGACGTTCAACACTTCCAACCTGACCAGATCTCCTATTGTTCCCGGAAGACCCCTCAAGTTATTAAAGCTCACATCCAGCCTGATCAAATTCCTGAGCTTGCCGATTGATTCCGGAAGTTCAGTGATTCTGTTCAAGGATAGGCATAGATCGCTTAAATATTCCAAATCCCCGACTGAGTCTGGGATTTTCTCCAGGCCGATTCTAAAGGATATTATCTGAAGTTTCTTCAGGCCTTTCAACTCCCCGATGTTTTCTGGGAGTTGCTTAAACTGGAATCCGATGATTACAAGCTCGGAGAGGGCCTTTAAGTCGCAGATGGAGAATGGCAGATTCAGATTCAGTCCATTTGATTGACCATAAAGTTTCAGGGACTTAAGAGATTTTAGATCACCGATAGAGGAATCGATTTGAACTGTAGGGCCTCTGGTTTGATTAATCGCCAATCTCTCCATACTTACAAAGGAAGACAGGTTGGGAGTGCTTGCTAAATCAAGATTTTGAAGGACGAGGGTCTTTAGACGACATCCCGCAGTCTGTTTGGCACAATCATCTGTTAGTTTTATTCGAATAAATATTTGATCATGAGAAAAGAAAATTTGTATAATCGAAGAATTGGGATGACAAGCATACCTTGAATTGATCCCATCCAGCCCAGGATTCATTAATACTACTGTCGGAAAGTCTCAGAGAGACTAAGTTGTTGAAATGAAAATTAACCCCTGGAAAATTAAAAGGACAATGACTCCAAGAAAGCCATCTTAATTCTGATAGACAGTCGTCCTCGAAATTCCCAGTAAAGTTCCCTCTGAATATCTCCAGATACTTCAAATCCGATAGCCCCGACAATTCGACCGGAGTGAAATCATGAGCATGGCTTGAATCGAGTTTAAGAGCTTTAACGTGCTCTGTCCCCTATAATAAAGAAAACGACAACAAGATTGTCTGGTTATCAACTCACCAATAGCTTCGAAACCCTTAACAAGAAGAATCAAGACATGCGTACATCTATTTGTTACCTTTCTTTTCAATAGTAGACGCTTGGCATCTTCGTTACATAACCTGCTGCGCCTTTCGAGAATTCCATTACTTTGCTTACGATCCACTTCTCTTCCAAGGTCTTTAAAAAGATCGTGCATCATTATTTTATTGAACCGATCAATCTTCACCAAAGCATAAGATATCAGTGTGTCCATGCTCGTATTAGGATAAAGGTTGCAAGCATCCCAGTAGTAGAATGCATTCGTCTTATCTTTGTAGGCAAAGAAGAACGCGATATCAAGGAAGATTTCTTTCTCATAATTGTCGAGCATCTCATAGCTAGACATCAAAATTGCTGGATAAAGACTTTTGTGTGGCACCTTCTTTAACTTGTTGAACGTTTCTTTCCATTTTGACACCCTACTCCCTCTCAGTTGCGATCCGATGACCTCGATAGCCAGAGGAACACCTGTAGTTAACGAAAGGATATCATGTGTGGGCTGTTCGTAACCATCGGGAGGCGCATCTTTGTTGAAGGCATGCCGACAAAGAAGTTTTAGAGAATTCTCAAAACCCAATTCTCTCATCTGATATATATAAATCTTTTCCTTGTGAAATATCATGGTGTTCTTTTCAATCTCTTCAACACTAGGGATGCAACTCGAGTTCCTAGTTGTGATGACGATTCTGCTCCCGAGTCCAAGCCACTTGCCCATTCCAACGAGCTTCCGTATCTGGTCCTCGTTGCTGACATCATCTAGAACGACAAGAACATTTTTGTTTCGTAACGAACCTTGGATGCAGTTCATGGCATCGTTCTCGTCAAGAAAGTTGCATGATGAGAACCTGTGCACGTCATGCAACAACTTGTTCTGCAAATTCAGAATACCATTATTTGTGGAATTTTCCCTGACATTAGACAGGAAGCTGTACCCCTCAACTTGCCAGCATATTTTGTTAAAGATGGCACTCGCTAGAATCGTCTTCCCGATGCTGCCCATGCCATGAATCACAATGATGCGCACGTCCCTAGATCCGCAATCTAACATGTCCATTATGTGTTGTATTTTCTCCTCGATTCCAATGAAGTGACTGGGAAGGATTCTGTGTTTGATCTCGAGCGTACGACAGATATGCTCTACAATTCGCTTAATGAGCTTCCCCTGCCTGCATACAATCACAGATATTTTTCAATCCGCTATTAAATGCAAAACATCACATTTTTTTTTGTCCCAGGCCATGTTTCTGCTATGAGAAGAAAGAAGCGGCTCACCTTTTGGCATCGGTTGAACTCCATCCCTTCGTTTCAGGAATTTTGAGTAGTGCCTTCCTCCATCTCTCGACCGTTTGGTGGCCGGAAGCCTCCTCATGCTCGATCAAGGTTTTGTTGTACAGATCCGTCTTAAGCTTCACGTCGCTCACATCGACGTCATAGAAAACTGGAAGCATCTCCTTCCCGGGTAATTCCTCCATACAGTCCACCATCCATGAGATTTCCTTGAGGCACCACTTGCTGGATGCATATCCCCTGGACAAGATGGGTAGGAAGACCTTGGAGTCGTATATTGCCTTCTTGATCCCCTCTGCGATGCATTCCCCAACACGGAGCTCCTCGTCATCCATGAACACCTGAAGCCCAACATCCTGAAGGAACTCGAAGAGGCAATCGGCAAAGCCTGCACGAGTGTCAGGCCCCCGGAAGCTCAGGAAGACGTCATACTTCTCTCCAAATGAGAGTGGTGCGGCCACGGCCATTGGGGTGAAGGTTTCTTCGCGTGTTGCTCTTATAGATGATGGAAGCCTTGTCTTGAAGCTGGAATGCAACAATCAATCATCCGATGGAGTCTGGAAATCTCATGGATAGGGGAGATGATGTATAGATCGAACGAAAGAAAGATTCTCAATCATACGTCGATTAACTTACTCTTTGTATATAACAGAATTAATTTCGATGATGTCCAACGATTTTTTTATAGGAGTAGAAATTTGAGACATGGATGTTAATACATACACAACCTATTCCTTTTAAAACTATTTTGAGTTTAAATTAAATATATTTTTTATCGAAAGTAGTCGAGACAAGAAATGACAAAATGTGGATTTAGATTAAGCTTTAAATGAAACACGATTTTGATATATCCCGTTTAATATACAATACAATTTTAATTTATTTCAAACTATCTTTATTTTATATTTTCTCTTCTAGGAATAGGCTTTAAAAAGAAGAAACTTACTAGAGTCAGTCAACAAGTCTTGGGTTTGATTAGAGTCGATCATGTCTTTCACGCCGAGGTTTCGACCAATCAGTTCCCATTTCTTAAAAGAGAACGATTTGTGAAAGAGACTGAATTTCACAGATTATAAATTCAAAAGGAAGCTTCTTGGCAATTTCCGAGTAACCAGAGATTGACCGGGGAAATATTCGTCCATTTTCTTATGAGATACCCAAACTTGTGGATCAAGTTTGGTAATGAATAACGCTATATCTCCTCGATCAATATTCATAGAAAACACAAGCTGGTTGAGAGAGTTTGAGTGGATTGAGGGCCTCTCGCCTTGTATGATGGCCACCTTTACGATTATATATACTTGTAGCCGAAATTCACATCTTTAAGAGCCATAATTGGCGCTAGTTACGTGCCTTTTAGCATTCTTAGTTTACATAGGAGTATAAATTTCTGTCATGTATATCAACATCATCATACATATAATTAGTTGTTCGATAGAGCTCGTGTTAATTTTAGTTAGCAACCAATAGTATCGGCGGACAAGGTGAGTCTTTCGCTCCGTCTTTGATTCTGTTATCGATTTACCGCCATTTGGTGTCAAAACATTTTCCCCTTTCTTCCTTTGACACTTTGGTTTCGAAACATTCCCATTCCCGTCGTTGGTGCCAGACGTGCACGCCTTCCATCCTCCGGCAGAAGGTTGAAACACCCTATTCTGTTCTCATGGCCATCAATATCCTTAGGAAAAAAGATAGCATTAGACACCCCTCTTCTTCTTGAACAGGTTTGTCTTGGACATCATTCGTGTTTCCGAGGTCGTCTCTGCCTGCCTCCTTCGGCCGTGATGTGGATCCAAGCAAGTGCAAGTCCTTCCGGTTAAAGAGGTGAAACGTGTTTGGGGTCGTCTCACGAAAATTGGATTGGAATTTTATGGGCCTACCGAGCGTTGGGCTTTTCTATCGAAAGGCCCAAATCCAAAATCTAAAAAAAATACAAGAAAGAAAAATGAACTTACATGGCGTGGGTGAGGGATTCAAAATCTAAATACCCCTTTTTCGGTTGTGAAAATTCCACTGGACAAGATCATGGATTGTGTTATGAAATTGTCTCTTGTTTTAGGAAAATGAATTGGTTACTTTCTTCTATGATTTATTCGGCTAATCTTGGCCGACTTATTTTACTATATATATATATATTACTCATAGATTAAAAATCATCCCCGTAAAAAATTCCTAAAAAATTCCCATATTCCCGTTGTTTGATTTGGGTGTTGCCAAACACAGTGGGAGGCCGCTTGTTTAAGTTAATGTTACTCACGTGATCACATAAAAATGGGGACAAATCACACCTACTAAAGGAAAGCCATTCGTCATGCCTTTTTTTTTTTGGGGGGGGGGGAGAATAATGATGATGAAATAGTTAAAGAATTATATAATTTTTGTACCTAAAATATATTGTATAAAACTCTTGAAAGATAAGAACGGATAAATTTAGTTCGAGCTATAAACATGGAACGAGAAATGTCGATACATAACTATCTTTTTGTGAGTCAGTGAGGGGAAGATAGTTTGGGACTGGATACCTCACTGTAATTAGGGCGGAGTAGTAATTTGCGTCAGCGGCACTTATCACCTTCAACTTGTCGGTGGTCACGTTACATTATATGGTACGTTAAATATGTAGAATATGTCGTAAGTTGGCAAAAAGCTATTTTATGTAAAGCCATGAAACAAAAAATTAGGACAAATTAATCAACCTTAGGTAAGAACTATTACAATCCAAGTGTTTTATAAAATAATAATTTTATTACGTGTTGGAACATGTATCTGGCCTTATTGACCGGGTCAAACAAATCCCAATCCAAGACACCCAAGACTCTCCCAAAAACTTGGAATCAAAAAGTAGGCAGGCATTCTTATTGGATTTTATTCTAATATTTTCGTACATGAAAAAGATTAAGTAGAACAGGGAGGGGGGGGGGGGAGGGTGGTTGTCTGTCGTCAATGTCATTATCTAAGTGAAGTTACTATTTCAACAAATCCCCATCCCATCTCATTCTCAACCCACCCTAGATCTCCTTTTTGCCCTTGGTCCCATCCCTACCCCCCTCCTCATTATTCCTCAATTTGAAATAAAACCGAAGGCACAAAGTGGAAAGGAGAAAAAGGGCAAATGGTGTTCTCTCTTCCTTGGGATCTCTGTGTTTTCTTCTTACAACAACACATGTAGTTTTAGTCCGTTAGTATTTTAATTATTCAGTGGCTCAGTATAAAGTCCAATTGAAATTGTTGCAGGGTGCTGAATGGACTCTTGCAACAGCAGCACCGGTGGTACGGTAGCATGGAGTCTTCCGGCGACGAAGATGACTACACCTCCGATCCTTCCGTCACCCCCCCTTCCCCCTGTTTCTTCCCTTTCGTTATGAGTGGTGGTGGTGGTGGACGCCTGCCGTTTTTGCACGACCATGATCATAACTCTCCGCATCATCCGTTTCCCGTGTTCGAGCCGCTTCCCAACTCATTCGACCAGGGGGTTTGGCTTGGCCTGACTGATCGCAGCAACAACAACAACCAGCTCCACCAAAACCAGCTCTTTCGACTTGGTGTGGGTGGGGATGAGCTGGGCGTGATGCTGCCTCCTCCTGCACTTCAAGTGCCCGGTAATCTTGGGAACTTCTCCAGTCAAAGCCAGACGTCTGACGGGTTAATGGGTGGCGCGCCCAATCTTGCCATACCTCTAGCCTCGGATCATCTCAAGCCGCCGGAGGAGCGCCCTGGAAGGGGCAATAACAGGGGCGCGATGCCACTGCGGCGGAAACCAAAGAAGAGGATCCGGGCATCTCGTCGGGCTCCCACGACAGTTCTAACGACGGACACGGACAATTTCCGGGCAATGGTCCAGGAATTTACAGGGATCCCAGCACCCCCCTTTGCTGCCCCGTCCTCCCCTTTCCTACGGGCCCCGCTTGACCTTTTTGGCAAAAACTTCGCCAGCAGTGCCTCTGCCATGGGCACGTCGCTTCTGCAACCGTCGTATCTCCTGCGGCCGATTGCTCAGAGAATGTTCCAAGCCGCCCCATCGCCAACAACACTATTTGCTCCTGTAAGCGCGAGTGGCGACAACACTGGGATGATAATGACGTCCACCGAGTTATCTTTCCCACTTCTAAGCAACAGCAACAACCACATCAGCGGCAACCCAAACGGGACGTCGTCGTCAACGTCCATTCTTGATTTAGGACAAGTACTCGCAAAGTATTCACCCGATCACAACCAGGAACCGGCGGATGAAGGAACGGACAAAATTCCTCAGGTAAACCTCGGACTGCAGGGAGTCGGCGACGGTTCCGTGGTCTCCCCGTCGCCGTCACGAAACTTTGGAATCGCTGCCAGAAGCGAAGGTAGGCCGAGGATGGAACCGTGGATTTGTACGTCGGATGGGAGTTTGGTCTGATGATAAGATTATGAAGATTACGACGAATAATAGTATTATTACGATCATTATTTGTAACCTATAGATTAAACTAGTAGTTCGCTCGTGGCATAGCCAGGACTAACCCCCCCCCCCTCCAAAAAAAAAAATATATAGAAACTAAACTAATGAGACGTCGTACGGAAAAGTTTTGAAAATTATTTCAGTGCTTTTTCAAAAGTTTTTTTTTCGAATTATTTAACTGCTATTAAATTAAACAGCCGGTATCAAATTATTTCAATCGTTCATGTCATTTCAGTGAAAACCAAAAGGCATCATTAGAAAATTGATAGAAAGACATCGACATGTTTAATAATAAATTAATAATTAGAGAGGAGTTTTAGTAATAGTTGGTAACTGTTTGACTTTTTGAGTTGGGGGGTGATGCCCCGGGAGGAGATTTTGCTTATTATTTGACAAGATTTTCCTTCATGTAATCATCATATCATATCATATATCAAGTAAAGCATCATATCATAAAAGAAATGAAAGTCTTCGTTTTATATATGTGTGTATAAATTTGATAGGAGTGATTGGTGGCGTGATTATAGGAGGGAGGGAGGGAGAAGGGATATATATATATATATATATTACGATTTTCATGAAAAAAATTTCTATAAATAGAAGACAAAAGAGGATGTAATCACTCCCATTTTCCGGTTTCAGTGTAATCAAATTATTGACGACCTTTATCTCTCTTTTTTTTTCTTTTCGTTCTCATAATTTGTTAGCATGTGCATATTTTTTTCATTCTCGAGTTGGCTGAAAAAAAGGGAAAAAAAAAGACCACTCAAAATCATATTATCATGTCATTGTTCTTGATGAACCCCCACTTTTTTGGGTTATCTGTGTGAAAACTGTGGTGATGATTTGATTCGTGAGATTTGGGTGATGATGAATAAAATCAAGGCCGATCTTTCAATGTAGTACTTGCCCCATGAATGACTGTACCAATTATGAATTGGTTCAATTCCCTACAAATTTTGATCATCATCTCACCCTTTCTTTCTCTTCTTTTTCATAGCCTTGTAATAATTGCATTGTCCATTGGATTGGTTCATGGCATGTTCCGCGGGTGTCCGTCCCCTCCCTAAGACCCCCATAAATTATTGAGGGCTTGTGTTTGTTATGTGCACCTAAAGTTGTACATATACTCAGTGACTTGTCTAATAATAATGTCTTGGCCGAAATTGTCATGGTTCGGCTTACGTAATCCATTATGGAGCGATAGGAATAGGTTGCGTATGAATCGGGTCGTCCCCACTAGGTTTAGGGGGCGGGCTAATGAAGGTCGCACGTCGATCGGATCGAGAATCGGGCTGATCTGAAGAGACCGTCACCCACCTCATCTTTCGTCCCTATGGAACGAGGGTTATAAGCACAAACAAGGGGAATGGTTAATAATGCCCAACTCAATCATCGTGTTCATTACACTAACTAAATCTCGGGGTTAATTAAAGTAAAAGAAAAAAGGGAAATGAGAGAAAATTTTGGAGGAAATTGTTACGTTCTTTTCTTTTTTAATTAAAAATTTTTGGTAAGTAATACAATAGTATATTTTACTTGAAAGTTTGTTCTAATTTAACATTAGCTGAGAAAATATTTCGCCAAATTAAAATTCGTCAAATAATGTCATAAAATTAGATGTTTTTGCCTCAAGAAATTGTGTTTTTTTAACTTCGATTTTCTTAAAATTGGATTTTCAAACTCAGTCTTCTCGTGTGCCTTAAAAAAAATAACGAAGTTCGTGTTTTACAATTCAAAGTCGGGCTTCAAACTTTAATTTCCTAAAAGGAGCAACAATGAGTATTTTAATGAACATTTTTTTAATGAATTCTAAAACTGTTGTATGCCATATTTTTCGTGATAAACCTTGAATCCTAACAAAATCTCATTTTACTTGTGCTATTCATACTCTTTTTCTTTTTAATTTGTAGAATAATATTTTTAATTATATTACCCTCGGTTAAGAATATCACCTGATCCAATCTAATGAATTAGGACATATTACCCTCGGTTAAGAATATTTATTTTGGTGGAAAGGATATTTTTAAGCCATAAATGAACCATATTTCTTTTAAAATATTCGAATATCGAATGGCAATGTCAGGAGATTATAGATTATCCAATTGCTTTCCTTTTTTGTATTGTGGTGTAAAAAGGAGTCATGGATTTGAACAGGGCATATGCTCTGTTTGCTCTATTGTTCATCGCTTCGTTTCTTCGACAAGGTTTGTGTTCATTGCAGACGACATCGGGAAAAGTGATAGACTGCGTCGACATATTCAAACAGCCAGCTCTAGATCATCCTCTGTTGAAGGATCACAAAATTCAGGTTTTTATTTATTCAATTTATTTGTTTCCTTCGCATCATTATAAAAACTCATAGGGACAATTCCATGATGCAGATAGGTGATTCATCTTCGGAAAGCGGCGCAGCGGGTAGATTCAGCCTTCTCTCAACCTTTCACCGGTCGTACCAGTGTAAGTTTTCTTGTAGGACATATAATACACAAGCATTATTCAACAAAACTGAAAGTGTGTCCGAATTCCCTTTCTGTCACTATGTTTGTTTATCTTGTCAATACATGCCGGTTTTATTCCATAAAACATCATTCAGCGTGCGGGAATAGAACTCGTCCGAAATCGCTACTACGGAGATCACTACTACGGTGCCAAAGCAGTGATAAACATTTGGTCTCCCCAGAGTGTAAGGGCGACCAATTCAGTGCATCCGTGATTCGGTTAGCTAGTGGCCCTGAAACAGGTGATACTAATGGTATTTACGTCGGATGGGCACATAATAATTTACGTAACCTATTTTTTTTCAATGACATCCCACAGGTTTCTCCGGTGGTATATGGAGATGATAATGCACATCTTTTTACTTTCTGGAAGGTAATTTTTTATATTATTGTATCATATTATAATTTTTTATTCACGCTCTTAAAAGAGTGACTTCTATCCAGGGGATGGATCTACGGGATGCTATGATATTCGTTGCCCCGGTTTCATTCAGACAGATAAGGGAATACTTGTCGGAGATGTTTTTAATAGGACTTCGGATTACGGGGGAATTCAGCAGCAAGTTGATGTTCGCATTACCCAGGTAATGTCTCGAGTAGTGTAATAATGCTTTATAGCTTTACAAAGAAAACCCTTACTAAGAATTGGATATTGTGCGTTTTCGCAGGATCCGAGCACTAAGAATTGGATATTGAGTTTTGGAATTGGAAACGAAGAAAGGCAAGCTGGATACTGGCCAAAAGAACTGTTTCCTCAGATGGCGGGCGGTGCGGCAAATCTGTCTTTAGGAGGAATCACGGTGCAAGGGCAAGGCACGAGTCCCCCGATGGGAAGCGGGTACAAGCCAGACAGAAGAGATGAGAGGCACTCTACTCTGCCTTCATGAACAAGATAATGTTCTCTGGAAATTATTCGGAATTCCGCTCGCCCTTTGACTACGAACTAGACGAGGTTTTGGACAATTCAAACTGCTATGGCCTAAACAACCTTGGAATGACTGACAATTTTGGATACTTCATCGCCTTCGGTAGACCCGGAGGACCTAATTGTTGAAAACAAATATAAAAATTATGATATTTTCATGTCTGAATCTTTTATTTTTTTCCATCTATTTATGTAATCTTTAATGATAAATCAAATCGAAGCACTTATCATGTCTGAATTTTAAAAACTGTTGCATGCCATATTTTTCTTGATAAACCTTGAATCCTAACAAAATCTCATTTTACTTGTGCTATTCATACTCTTTTACATTTTAATTTGTTAGAATAAAATTGTTATATGATTCGTTTTTTCGGAAATTTTGATGGAATTATGGGGAGGTAGTCTTCATAAATAAAAAAAATGAACATTAAT
The DNA here is from genome assembly GCA_029817715.1 of Melastoma dodecandrum. Lineage (NCBI taxonomy): Eukaryota > Viridiplantae > Streptophyta > Magnoliopsida > Myrtales > Melastomataceae > Melastoma > Melastoma dodecandrum. Next base: position 3,932,521 of record JARUPY010000533.1, on the reverse strand, counting down.
GGGATTGACGTTTTTATTTATGTTGTAGAAATATGCAAGCCATCGGCATCAGTTGGCGGTTGGTCACGTGTCAAATTCTTGGCATTAATTTTCGTCGCTACCAAATCACGTTTTCAACCAACCTGATGTTTATCATCTAATACAACCATATGCTATGCTCTCCTTTTAATAAAAAGAAATCTTATGGTCCAATATTAAAGTGGAAAGGAATGTTGTATTTGAAGTTTTAATAGTCATTGGAAATGAGATACGAAATTTTTACATCCTTTGACAGAATTAATAAATTATTTTGCTAATATTTATCCGACAGAATAACGAAAAAAAATGATTATACAAACAATTATCCAATAAGATACAATTAAACAGAAGCGATTGTATACAAGAGTCCTAAGTCCTAACAACTTAATAAACGCTAGGTGATATTCAACCTAACTGTATATTAATTAATCGGGCTAACGTAATTAACCAAGTAATTGTGATCTTCAACGTCCCAATCAGTAGGAGTCTCTTCTTACAGCGATGACCCGATTCCTGTCCCTCGAATTCCTCGGCGATTTTCGGTACCATTAGCAATGGCGGGCCATCGACTTCCCTGGGAATTTTTCAAGTTCTCATCTTGGGGGACATGGGAGTTCTACTTCTGTCACTTTGCTGATCCGTAGCGTTCTTGGGGATTAGTCCGTCAGTTTGTGCGAGGATAATTACGGTTTTTGGTGGGTTACGCTTCTGTTCTTTAATCGAATAGGGTACTTTCCTGTTTTCGTTGAATTGCCGCCGTTCTTGGAGTTCCTTGGTTCCTTTTTTTTTCTTTATGGGACTTGGGTGATTTATTGATCGAAGGTTTTCGAGCAAGACGTTTTGGGGAACTAGGTTTACGCTTTGAGGGTGATTCTGATCCCTGGCCCTATGGTTCAAGATTAATTGTTTCGATCACTTCTTGATCGAACCGGTGGAAGTGGCTTGGAGAATATTGAGTGTGTTTGCGCGTGTTCTGAGTGTCTTCCTTCCGTTTTCAGTGTTGTTCACTGTCGGTGGAAATGAAGGTGGTGTTGGATCTTGTGAATTGAAGTGAAGGCCGGGTGTTTGGTGGGTTAGAGAATGCCTTCGCTTCAGCTGCTGCAGCTAACTGAGCATGGGCGGACCTTTCAGGCTTCCAGGAGGTAATAATCTCGCGAAGTTCCTGTTTCTTTATTATGTTCCGATTGAAATCTCTGATTGACTTTGAAGTCAAGAGTCCCTTGTCTATATAGTTATTTTTTTTATACGTGCTGTGATGATCATATGAGGAGATGACTCCCGTGAAAATTCATACACATTCAACATGAAGTTGATTTGGTTTTCTCTGTTGTGCCTTGGTTTAGCATACTCTGCCCCTTGTTTTTTGGATGGGTTTGTTCCAGTATTAGACAGAGTAACTAGGCGTCTCAGTGAAGGGAACGTGAAGCTACTTTTTTGGTGTCAGCAGCTCTTGTTGGGACCGATGTATCATTTTGGAATGGTGTTGAATCCCTTTGTCTTATCCATATTCACTGGAAACGAAATCCATGTATACATAATGATTGTGCGAGAAAACTCTTCCTTAGATTGGAAACTGAACTCTTCAAGATAGAAGTGATCTAGAAAAAGGAGATTCTCGAGTCTTGAGTTCAGATCACATGTTTCAGTTCCATCTGGCCTTCCCAGTTGATTAGCTTAGAATTATGTAAAATCTTTCCAGTTTGTCTATGATTTATTCTTTTAGAATACTTTTGTTGCTTCTTCCACGGTGATGACACTAGTGATGTTATTTCTGGCAGGAAAGCCCTCCTTGTGGGGACTGGCATTTTAATTGCTGGGGGGACTGCAGCATATGTTCAGTCTCGAGTCAGACAAACAAAACCTAATTCTCATGGTCATCACAATGGAATTGACGATGACAATGGAAAACCTCATAAAGTTGGTGAGAATCTTGTTAATGGAAATAAATCCACACGGAAAAAAAGTGGGTTGAAGTCGCTTCGAGTGTTGACTGCCATTCTGCTGTCAAAGATGGGCCAGATTGGTGCAAGGGACCTTTTATCCATAGTTGCTGTCGTGGTAAGCTGCCTTAACCTGGAAAAGGATTTGCCTGCTCAATCATCATCATTTTAATTTTTAGAGGTCTGATTTTCTCAATGTCAGACCTTGTGTTGATGGTTGCTACACTTGCTTTTTACCAAGAATTCCATGTGAGAGATGAAGTGAATTCATTTGCATCCACTACCTTAATTTTTGAAGACGTGCATTTTAAAAGAATCATGTATGCATTAAAAACTTACAGGGAATGTCAATTTTTTGTTTCTTGGTGCAGGTACTGCGGACAGCTTTAAGTAATAGACTGGCAAAAGTGCAAGGTTTCATGTTTCGTGCAGCTTTTCTACGCCGTGTCCCGCTATTTTTCAGGCTAATATCAGAAAATGTCATACTTTGCTTCCTGCTATCAACCATGCATTCTACATCCAAGTATATAACAGGATCACTCAGTCTCCGTTTTAGAAAGATATTGACCAAACTGATTCATGACCACTATTTTGAGGTGATGTTGTGAACAACTATCTTTTTTAGAGTCATTTTATCCCAATGCTGTGTTCAAATTTTAGGTTCTCTTGTTTCTTAGGCTTTGTGAAATAATATTTTTCGACACACATCAAAGAAAACCTGCCAATACTTCAGATGATACGTTAATTTATCTGTTTCATAACAGAATATGGCCTACTACAAAATATCACATGTGGATGGAAGGATTTCCAATCCTGAACAACGGATTAGCAGTGACATACCAAAGTTTTGTTCAGAGTTAAGTGACCTTGTGATGGATGATTTGTCAGCAGTCGCTGATGGACTACTTTATACATGGCGACTTTGCTCTTATGCCAGCCCAAAATATGTCTTCTGGATGTTGGTAATTTTTGTACAGAGACAGTTGAATTCTACGTTTTTCATTAGCCGCCACGCCCTCATCCAGTTCTTTTAGCACCATTCTCGTTCTTTTACAGGCTTATGTTTTTGGAGCTGGAACTATGATAAGAAACTTTTCTCCTGCTTTTGGGAAATTGATGTCCAAAGAACAGCAGCTGGAAGGGGATTACCGGCAGCTACATTCACGATTGAGGACCCATGCAGAGAGCATAGCATTTTATGGTGGAGAGACTAGGGAAGCAGCTCATATTAGTGAGAAGTTCCGGACTTTGGTTAAACATCTGAGAGTGGTCCATCATGACCATTGGTGGTTTGGCATGATTCAGGACTTTTTGCTGAAGTATCTTGGTGCTACAGTTGCTGTTGTCTTAATCATTGAACCCTTTTTTGCTGGTGGCCTCCGACCTGACACATCAACTCTGGGACGAGCAGAGATGTTAAGTAATCTGAGATATCATACTAGCGTCATCATATCCTTATTTCAGTCTCTTGGAACACTGTCCATCAGCTCAAGACGGCTTAATCGTCTCAGGTAGCTTTTAAATTTTGAATCATTGAGAATGATCATTTTTCACGTCTTCTCTGAAATTCCAAAAGTTTCTATTGTCTATAATGCTATAATTGGTATACTAGTTGCTTCAAGGTATTTTAAGTTTTTCTTTTTATGTAGTGGTTATGCTGACCGTATCCATGAGTTGATGGTGATATCAAAGGAGCTTAGTGCCGTGAATGATAAGTATTCTTTTCAAGGAAATGGAAGGCGATTCACTGAAGCTGACTATGTTGAATTTTCTGGTGTTAAGGTACCCCTCGCTCATTCTACTATTTTAAAGGTTGTTTCAAATCCCTCAATTGAATGAAAGACTTTTGGAGAATTTCATGCTAAATGAAATTGCTATTTGACAAATAATGTACAAATATCTGTGTAGCATTTTGGCTATTTCAGTGGACTTAAAATTGACTGGACAGGACAATATTTAGGCCGCATCATTTTCTCACTCTAATTTATTGCAAGGTTTTTAGGCCTTCATTATCCAGCAGCTTTTTGTTTCTAGGCCTACTTAGTGACAGTTTTCTCCAGGTTGTTACCCCGACTGGTAATACTTTAGTGGAGGATTTAAGACTCAAGGTCGAACCGGGATCAAACTTGTTGATTACAGGTGATGCTTCTGTTAACAACATGCCTGATGCGATCGTATTGTTATCAGTGCCCGTTTGCTTGGCTTGTTTCCAACTGTTTTTTTTTTCTTCAAGGTATGAGTGGCATTAACAACAACACTTTTTAACCTTTCAGTTTACGGACTGCTTAGATGGATAAAGAGAATGGATAATTTTCTCTATACTGTCATTTCTTTTGGCATTTTCTTTACCATATCTTCTTTACTCGTCAATACATATGTTCTAAGGTACTGGATATTTCGGATGATCTTCATCTTTAGATATTTGCATGTTGGATATTTTGCTGCTTGATAGACTTTAACATTTTTCTTATACGGTGAATTATTCTTTGCTTAGTTCAACTGTTTCTGTATTCATGTTTCAGGGTGTACTTATATCACGCTAAATGCAATTTTTGACTGTATTTTCTCTGAAGGTCCTAATGGTAGTGGGAAGAGTTCACTGTTCCGCGTCTTAGGTGGCTTATGGCCCCTAGTTTCTGGTCATATTGCCAAACCTGGGGTCGGTACAGATCTGAACAAGGAGATATTCTATGTTCCACAGAGGCCATATACAGCAGTGGGCACACTTCGTGACCAATTGATCTATCCTCTTACAGCAGACCAAGAGGTGGAACCCCTTACGCCCAGTGGAATGGCAGAACTGTTAAGAAATGTGAGTAATATTTCTGGTGTAAAATGTACTAATGTTTGCGAGTTGTGTGAAACGAGCGTGCTTTTTAATGACAGACTAATGGTTTGATTTTCTTTTATGTAGGTTGATCTTGAATATCTCCTGGACCGTTATCCACCAGAAAAAGAGGTGAACTGGGGTGATGAATTATCTTTGGGAGAGCAACAGAGATTAGGAATGGCTAGATTGTTCTTCCATAAGCCTAAATTTGCCATCCTTGATGAGTGCACTAGTGCTGTAACAACTGATATGGAGGAACGATTTTGTGCCAAAGTTCGTGCAATGGGAACGTCATGCATAACCATTTCCCACAGGCCTGCCCTTGTAGCATTTCATGATGTGATCCTGTCCCTCGATGGTGAAGGAGGCTGGAATGTGCATTACAAAAGGTTTTTGTTCTCTGATTATCCCTTACAGTCAGGTTTCTCAGCTGCACATCATTTTCTTTTGGGGGACTGACATAGAAGTTACAGGGATGATTCACCAGGTCTCGTTAAAGTTGGAATGAATAGTTTGAAGTCATCAGATACGGAACGACAAAGCGATGCAATAGTTGTTCAACATGCTTTTGCAACAACAGCAAAGGTATAAACACGTATTCTCTTGATGGCTTCTCAATTTTTTTAATAAGTGGGGATATTAAATAATTCTACTTGCTTTCCCATCACATTTTGTAGGACTCTTCATTCTCCCATTCAAAGGATCAGTCATATTTCTCAGAGATAATTGCGAAATCTCCTTCCAGATATGAGAGTGCTGCTCTGCCCATTGTCCCACAATTGAATTGCTCTCCAAGAGTATTGCCATTGCGAGTAGCTGCCATGTTCAAAGTGCTGGTGAGTTCATTCTTGTGATTATTTAACGATGAATGCCCGATGAATCATCTCAAACCCTTAAGCAAGAAAGTGTTTGATGTAATAGTTGGGCTCATTTCTATGAAAAAACATTACCAAGTATTGGTAATATGGTTGGTTCTCTATTATTCTGTCTTTGGAAGAGATTGAGATCCGTTATTTGAAATATTTTAGGATTGTCTTAGCTTTTGGTAATATCTAACTGTAATTTTAAAGTGTTTTATTCTCATGGCTAAGTGGATAGTCGATTTTCAAGGTACCTACTGCGCTCGATAAACAAGGTGCGCAACTTCTTGCTGTGGCTTTGCTTGTTGTTTCAAGGACATGGATATCAGACCGCATTGCCTCATTAAACGGTATGTCTTCTTCAATTACTTTGAGTTCCATGCTGTGAAAAGTGCTTGGCATGTAATGAAGTTTAGAACCAACTTTTAGGTACAACTGTGAAGTATGTTCTAGCGCAAGACAAAGCGGCTTTCATTCGTTTAATTGGTGTTAGTGTTTTGCAAAGTGCTGCTTCCTCCTTTATCGCCCCTTCTTTGAGGTATGAGTTTCTTCTTATAGTATCTGACTGAGAGCCCTTACATGGCCTTTTAGGAACTCTTTTTTGCCATCTGTAATATTGTTTATATGTTAGATTTTATGATTTATCAAGTACTTGGGTGAAGCGTAACAATGGAGGATTACACACTCTTACACTTTCCATGGATATATGCATGAAAAGTGCGGGATACTCAAGGTCCGGATTTTTGTCATTGTAAAGTAACCTTTCTCAAGTGGTATGTTTCAGACATCTGACGGCGAGGTTGGCGCTTGGGTGGAGAGTTCGTTTGACTCAACATATATTGAAGAACTATTTACAAAACAATGCATTTTACAAGGTCTTCTCTCGTTCCAGTAACTATAATTGATTCAAATACTAGTCTTTTTGGGGATCATGCTGCTCTTGTCAATCTCAGTCTTGTTCAGTAGAATGTGATTTTTGAGTTTTGTATGGCTGTGTCTCTTGCAATGTTTCAGGTATTCCACATGTCAAACAAAAATGTAGATGCAGATCAGAGAATCACACATGATCTTGACAAGCTGACAACGGACTTAGCTGGATTAGTTACCGGAATGATAAAGCCAACTGTCGACATCGTATGGTAAATATACTTGATTGAGTCATTAACCTTTCCTTAAATTTATTATGCCATCTAAGTATTTTGGTATTTCCTGCTTTTGTCTAACCAGAATGTCATTCGACATTGCAGGTTTACCTGGCGAATGAAGCTCTTGACAGGGCGAAGGGGCGTTGCTATACTGTATGCATATATGTTACTGGGTCTTGGTTTATTGAGAATTGTAACTCCGGATTTTGGGGATTTGGCAAGTCAAGAACAGCAGCTAGAAGGAATGTTTAGGTCAAGCTCATTTTGCTCCCTTATGCTTTCTGATAATGCTCCATTGAAGATCGTTCTTACATGACTCTTATATCCAGGTTCATGCATGAAAGACTGCGTACACATGCCGAGTCTGTAGCTTTCTTTGGTGGCGGTGCTCGAGAAAAGGCTGTAAGTAAAAGTACTGTATTCTTGTCGATCTTGGGACTTTAAGCAGGCCAAATTAGCTTAAGGGAACATGAAATCATCAGATCAACATTTTCCGTACTGATCTATAATTTTGTGGACCATCAGCTTGATGATTATCATAATCGATACTTCCCACGAGATGGTTTCACACTTAAATAGCCTGATGCTTTTCCTTCTTCTGTCTGTATGACACTGAGACAGATGGTGGAAACAAGATTTCGGGAGCTTCTATGCCATTCACATTTGCTTCTAAAGAAAAAATGGCTGTTCGGCATTCTTGATGACTTTATCACGAAACAGCTTCCTAATAATGTCACGTGGGGTCTAAGCTTGTTATATGCCTTAGAACACAAGGGAGACCGAGCCTTGACTTCTACTCAGGGTATGTTAGCCATGTTATATAATACTTCTTTTTACACATGTTGTGTGTGTCATTCCATGAATGGGAAGGGATGTTTTACTTTTTACTCCAAAACTCTTTTTATCATTTGCAGGTGAGCTGGCTCATGCCCTCCGGTTCTTAGCATCTGTTGTGTCCCAGAGCTTCTTAGCATTCGGAGATATTCTTGAGTTGCACAAGAAATTTGTTGAGCTCTCAGGGGGGATCAATCGGATATTCGAGTTAGAAGAGCTTCTCGAAGCTGCCCAATCTGGTAATTGCATTTGTATGCTCATGGTCCAGCTGTGATTCCAATGGATAATATGCCTTGTTGAGTTACATTTTATGGTGCATAACTGGTAATATTGTGTTACCTGTTCTGTTAATCAGATAATTTCCAATCCAATGCCATCGTGTCACCAAAAAGGAGGGATCTTTATTCCGAAGATATTATTTCATTCTCTAAGGTTGACATAATTACTCCAGCACAAAAACTTCTGGCGAGGAAGTTGACATGTGACATAACACCCGGGAAAAGCTTGCTCATGACAGGTTACTCAACATTCATTCCATTTATTGAACCCATTCTTTGCTGAATTCTTTCATGGAGGGCTTTCCTCTTTACGGTGGAGGAATTGGAAGCCTGGCCAGCTAATTGTATTTCTGTTTTCTTTGTTGCATTCTCTGCAGGTCCTAATGGTAGTGGAAAAAGTTCTGTTTTCAGAGTTATGCGAGGTCTTTGGCCAATTGTAAGTGGAAAGCTCACTAAACCATCTTCATCAGTTCGGGAGTCTGGTTCAGGTTGTGGAATCTTCTTTGTCCCTCAACGTCCATACACATGCTTGGGAACTCTAAGAGATCAAATTATATATCCATTGTCGTGTGAAGAAGCTGAGTTTCGGGTGTCATGTCAGACAGAAGGTAATAAATACATATCAGTCTTTCATGGTGTCTGTTACCTGTGGTTCGATATGATTTAGTTGCAGTACTTAAAAATGCGATATTTCAGGTGAAAGGTCGATTCAAAAGTCCGATGCTTTGGATGCCCATTTGAAAACTATTCTCGAAAACATCAAATTGAGCTACCTTCTGGAGAGGGAGGAAGGTGGCTGGGATACTGCTCGTGATTGGCAGGATGTCCTTTCTCTTGGTGAACAGCAGAGGCTGGGGATGGTGGGTTGATATTATTCTCTGTGGATTTCATAATCTACACAGACCACCCTTTTAACAGACCTTTATAATCTCCTCTTGTAGGGACGCCTATTCTTCCACAGACCTCGATATGGTATTCTTGATGAGTGCACCAAGTATGTAAAAGTCCGAGATGCTTGATCTTGTCTACCTTTTTTAGATCATTTCTGTTTAATGGCTTCTCCTTTACCTCCATCTATGATTGACAGTGCCACAAGTGTTGATGTTGAAGAGCACCTTTACAGACTGGCGACTGAAATGGGTATCACGGTTGTGACATCCTCTCAAGTAAGTTGAATTGTTCACAATTGGTGTTAATTTCTATCAGTTGATCCTTTGGGAATCCTGAAAGCAAAAATGATTTGTGAAAGCCATCCGAATTCTTTAGCAATTGGCTCGAGTCCCCCAATATGTTGAACATATCCGGGAAAAAGATGTTCCCAATGTCCTTTCTTATGGCATCTAAATGTTGCAGCGCCCTGCTCTCATACCATTCCATGCTCTGGAATTGAGGCTAATCGATGGCGAGGGAAACTGGGAATTGCGTCTAATAAAGCAATGAGTCTCCTCAAGCATTCTTTTCGCCTGGGTGGATGAGTTGCTTTCGTCATTGTACACTGGGGTCAAATTTGGAAGAATCCTCAGCGTCATTAGTACTACTCAGGTTATTGGCATCCAGCTAGAACAAGGGCCATAATCAAGGTAACTTCCATTGTTAATCCATTGGGATCATAGTCATGCAATCCCCGGGAGTTTTGCCACAGCTCTGATGCAAAGCAAACATTAATTGCGGCAACAAGGCACACTCATCTCAAAGTACGCGTATCAAAACTTGTTGTAGGGCATCTATCTTGAATAATGGACGTATAGTAATAATGAACGTTTAGTGCTTTCTCAGTTAGGATAATAGCATGGCATCTGTGAATCAGAGATTGCTGCCACTTTTGATGTTGTATAAGTGTCCGAGTGAAGCTTTTCTTCTCTTTGAAGCAATGTCTATGTGATTGCCATGGCCGGGTTCTGGTCATGGGATTTGCGTGAGCGAGCTATCAAGACTGGATTGCCAGGAAAGCTTGTGGACGCCAAGGGTGAGATGCTAAAAAATGCCGATTTGTGCTAAACAGGTTATGCCCTACTCAAGAGTTGTGAAATAGAACTCAATCATAATGCTCAGGTGCGATTCATAACAGTGTCGTTGTCCAGCTCATAATGAAAATGTGTTCCTTTCTGCAATGAAAGTCGAAGTTGTATCAGATAATGTGTCAGTGTCACTGGATATCGCATTGTTGCAGCAGGCTCTGAGTCGAATCAAGCGTCCTCGTCGCCTAGTAGTGCGAGCAGCATTTTCCTGTAATCTCCGGATGTGTCACTGGCAATGGCACAGTCAAGAGGCTTGCTGTTGCGCTTGTGAAACTGCTCTTTGATCCGAACCATGTCTACCTCTGATCGAGTGACAACCACTCTGGTTAGAGCCCACTCGTCAGTCCCCAACTTGACGATAGCATGGCGCAACACCTTCTCAAAGTGCTTCTCAGGGGCAGTCAAGCACTTGATTGTTGCTCGTACGAGCTTGAGGTACTCGTCGTTTGGATCGGCCTTCAGGTCCTGGCACAAGACAAGCAAACCATCATGGGATGCCGTGGCAGAAGAAAAGAATGAAAAATATGTCGCACCTTGTTGATGGGCTGGCCGAACTCGTCATTGTAATGATTAAGCGTGGCACTGAGCTGTGCTTTGCTGCGAGTCGTAATAATTCGAATGAACTCCTCATGATTGTAAGCCTTCTCCAAAATCTTCTCATGGAGTATCTTGGCCTCAGATCTGGCCAGTGTTGTGTTCACCTCAGGTCCCTCATAACGGAACGAGCTCACGAGAGGAACCAAAAGCTGCGATGTGAGCCATTTTCAAGAACTAAGTAAATGGAGCTTATGGAATCTGCAATTGCAATGAGAACCACTGTTTACTACCTTGCGGAAATCTCCAACTAAATGAGCCGCAACGTCTTCCTCAAGCGACTTCTTGTACCGAGCATGGTAGGCCTGCCTAATGGCAAACAGCTCAAGAGAGGATCTGGTGCAGACTATCTCCATGAGGATCCAGTTGCTCGATGTGAACCTCTTCGTGGCCTCATAGGCAAGGTATGCATCACGCTCGGAAGGATCAAGCGTCCATAACAGCACACATCTCTGCGAAAATTTAAGATCAACGGATGCAAGATAAGGAAGACTGTCTTTGTTCCCATGGCCGACAACCTCCTAAAGTTCGTACCTCGAAATCGCTAGTCAGTTCCTTGTCGAGATCTTTGAGTAGATCCTCCCCAAATCCGTTGGCATAAGCCTGCCGGATTGATCTCCGTTGCACAGCATTCCGATGTGCCAGTATGGATATGATCAGATCCTCGTTCGTTCCCCATCCTGCGCGTCGGTTTCCAACACTGCTTAGTTCGACAGATGATCCCCGACTACCAAAAAGTACTTGGGCGAAATCCAATACCCTATATCACTCTACACACGCAGATCATCATCATAAAAGAAAACAGGGCGCGGATCAATGAACGATGGCATCCCGATCAGATAAAAAAAGCCTGTCTAGGATCAGCAACGTCTAAGCACACATCAGATCTAGAGCATCAGACAGAGAAACATCAGCGGGAGAACCTGCAAATGCCTTGTGGAGCTGGTCGGCATCCTCAGCTGGAGATGGGACTACAGTGGGCACAGTGACGGTCGCCATTCGCCCTCACAAACAGAAGACGCTCAACAAGAAGCACCAAAGAAACGAGGAAGCCTGCCGGTGATGTGCGTAACGCAGGGGTTCTTAAAAATTTATTACTCTGCAAATGGAGTCGCCCTCTCAAATTCTTTGTTCGGTTTTTTCTAAGTCACGCAAATTGTGCCGGAGTTTTGTATGGTAATTAAATAATGGATTTAGATATGGAAATTTTCCATCCTCTATCCGATTATTATCATTATTTATGTCACTACTATTCTAATATGACATAAATGGTGTGAACATACATATGGATGGTATCACTGTCGATTAGGTATTTGGGATGAAATCCATGCCATCAATCGTTAATTAAAATGGGGAGTTGAATATAGGAAAAAGTTGCTGCTTCTCTTACCATCTGCCTGCTTATAACCCGAGAGTTTATCTAAAAGCAGTTTCTGAATTGAAAAGTTCATTGCAGACAGTCTCCTCCGAGGTTGTACCCAAAAGTAAGTTTCCTTCAGGATTCTAAACCTGATTGCCCCGCTGACGGTGTGAAAACAGAGGTGGCATCGTACTCTGAGGGTTAGCATTCACAGGCTAGTAAAAATTCATAAGCCAACATAACTCTGAATGGTGGTATGCAGTGTGGGGATCGGAATTTGGACAACTCGAGTTCGGTTGAGACCCATGTTGCTCATTGTAAGACAATGGAGGACGAGGATATGAAATTGGAGGGTTAGGAACAACAGTTAGGTTTCCAAAACAGGACAGGAATAGTTAGCATGATAATCCATATTCCAGCATGAATCATTTTGATTTGAGGAGAATGTTAGACTCTACCTATTGCCTGTCGAGAGAACTAGTTAGCGCAAGAAATGTACGCTTTCTGTGAAAAGTTGTCTTGTAATGCTCAGTTAGTTTAGCAGCATTGATGATATGTTGTCGTGGTTGATTGAGCAGATTGTGATGAGCTAGGAACAACTGCAGCTCATATTTTCCACATGGTTGATAGACTTATCTTAACCTTCATCCCAAAAGACAAATGGAAGAGTTGTGCTCCAATTGGCGAGTAACCAGACCTGGTGGCGAAACCACAGCCAGCCCGTCTGCTAATAAAAGGGTCTGTGAGCAGCTCCCTAATGAAGGTGTGGCATAATTCTTTCGACAGTAAGGGATGAAGTCATCTACCTGGTTTGCTTCTGTGATGATCATTGCTGATCTTTGCTCGATTTATGGAGGAGCAGGGGGCATAAGTCACCCACGATACAGACTAGATCTCCATATCTGCAGTGATGTGGCTTTGCGTCGGGAGATCCATATGGAGGAAGCGTGTATCACGTGCTCGACGATCTAGTGGACATGACGCCAAGCAAACCAGGAAAAGTGTACAAGAATGGATATCGCTACGTGGGTTCGGTTTCCACCGCTTACGGCTGGCTACGCAAGTTGTGCAGACGAGTTGTTGTGCTCGGATTGTCACTTCTGTCTTGTGCCGAGCCTTGCTAACCTGCTGGGTGGGTGCCCCATGAGGCAGGGCGCGCAGATCGCATTCGCGGATTGCAAACTCAAATACGAGCCTCGCCAGATTGATGCGTGATTGATCGAGAGGGCGTATATCATGTGTTACTACTTCGCATGTAAACGAGATAAAGTTGATTTCACGAGTCAAATCCACCAAGACGACGTCGTTGCTATCATAACTGTCTTCCCGACTCCCTTCTGACCAAAAAAGAAAAGACAACTTCGTTATCTCCAAAAACCCAAAATCGGCCATAGCCAAAATCACTACTTCCTCCTTCCTTCCTTAAAACCCTAAAGGCATGCATTCTACCTTCGTAAGCTCTACCCCACTCTCCCCTCCCTTCCTCTTCTTCTCCACCGCCCACCGTCGCCGACGACCCGACACCTATCCGACCGTCCTATGCTCCTCCTCCTCCACCACCTCTACGACTGAGGACGCCCCCACCCCATCCTCCAACGTCTTCGGCGAACCGAAGGAGCTTAATGCTGTCCAGAGCATCGTTAAACCTGTTTCCCTCCCCACTGCAAGGCTCGTCGCCTCGGTCGTTCTTGTCGCAGGCGCCGTGGCAGCTGGTTATGGAGTCGGGGTTAGGATTGGCGGTGGGGGACCCAAGAGTTTGGCTGCGACTGGGGGGGCTGTAGTGGCTGGGGCTGCCGCTGGAGGGGGCGCGTATTATGCTGCGAAGGTTGTGGTTCCTGAGATCGCTGCAGTGGAGCTGAGAAATCACGTGGTGGCCGTGGGGGCTGGCGATGGGGATAGTGATGAGGCTGGGATTAAGAGGGAGGATATCGATGAGATTGCCAGAAAGTGAGTTTGAATTCCGTGCGGTGTTTTATTATGTGAATGTATTAATTGTGATGTGAAGATCTTCAGATGAATCAGGTAGTCTTGGAAGTAGAACCATGAGGCAATTGAGCATTCTCGGGAATGATTGTCATGTTCAAATGCTTGGAAACAGTAGTGCTCACTGGTGTTGTAACTGTTCTGCAGATATGGCGTGAGCAAGCAGGATGAGGCATTCAATGCCGAGCTTTCAGATATATACCTCATGTAATGTTCGTATCATTAATACTTCTGTAGTTTTTGGATTTGTGCCTCCTGATGATTTTAAGCTGTTAAAACATTTCGGTTGGTTTATTGATACAGGACTATATGTGGTTTTAGTAGCTTTCACGCTTGTATCTATAAATGACTTCCTTGAACATGGCATGGTAATTTTTGCCTTCTTTTAAGGTTTGTGACATCAGTGCTTCCGCCCGGTGGTCAAGAGCTGAGGGGTGATGAAGTTGATAAAATAGTAAAGTTTAAGATTGCTCTGGGTATTGATGATCCAGATGCAGCAGCAATGCATATTGAGGTAGACCATTATTGCCCAGGGAAAGTCCTGAGATGAATGTTTGCCTCGAGACATTTGAATTTTCATGTCTATCTCCAGATTGGCAGGCGGAGCTTCAGGCAAAGGTTGGAAACAGGAGATCGTGAAGCCGAAGCGGAGCAGCGCCGGGTATGTTTGCTACTTTCAGTTGAATTACTGGGACCTGATTAATTATCAGCAATATTATAGATAATATTTCGTTTATTTGTCTTCTCCGAGTGTAGGCTTTCCAAAAGCTTATCTACGTTTCCACCCTCGTATTTGGGGATGCATCAACGTTCCTTCTACCTTGGAAGCGTGTATTCAAAATCACTGATTCCCAGGTGTTTACTTGTCTTATTTGTTCTCCTCTAAAGTTGAAATCTTGGATGGAATTCTTTTGGTTCTGTTGCTAGTCTTTTTAGTAACCTAGTTAAAAGAATTCCCATAAAAGCCATGTCTTCGTGTCTTTGACTGATGTGCACCGAACATACCCTCCTCTTTTCAGGTTGAGGTTGCAATACGTGATAATGCTCAGAGGTTGTATGCATCAAAGCTGAAGACAGTTGGAAGAGGTCCATTTTACTTTCTTTACTTGTCAGCATGATATATGTCAGAATACTTACTTGTACAATTGACTAAGAAAGGATGTGTTTGTTTGTGGTGTGATATTTTCCCCTAACTCCTACCAAAGAGGCTTTGTTTCATTGTCTAACTTTGAAATCCACGAACAGATCTTGATGCTGAGTTGCTTGTGAGTCTCCGAGAAGCGCAACTCATGTATCGGCTATCTGATGAGGTGGGTCATGGTTTCTTCCTCATGCACAAAAACTGCCCCACTATGAATTTTTATGAGACCATGCTCGTGGATTTTTTTTTAGTTAGCTGCAGACTTGTTTAAGGGGCACACAAGGAAATTGGTTGAAGATAACATTTCATCTGCTCTTATCATACTCAAGTCCAGGACAAGGGCAGCGTAGGTTCTCATTCCCATGTAGTGCCTTTGATTCTACCGTAGTGCTTCAATTCTTTTATTTCTTAAAAAAAAAAAATGCAATTTGTATGACGTGATGATACCTTGTAGCAATGGAGCTGCTCAAGCCATAGTAGGGCTCAATAAGGTACTATCCTTCAACGATTCATTGGTCACTTTGAAAGCGCATCCAAATGCAGGTCGCTTTGCTCCAGGAGTTGGCCCAGTTTCTTTGATAGGTAAGTAGTTTTAAAAATGATCGTCATTCTCACTCTTGATCTAATACTTGGATATCATAACTTTTATAAATTGGTTATAGTAGGTGGGGAGTATGATAGTGACCGGAAGATGGAAGATCTGAAGCTACTTTATCGATCATACCTATCAGATTCTTTATTGAGTGGTCGAATGGAAGAAAGCAAGGTGAAAAACTGCTGCTTTATCTTCTTTGTACATCTCTCTTGACAGGCGACTGTTGCAACATTTATGCCTTCTCTATGATATCTCTTTGGACCTCAATGCGTTATTCGTCTTCACAGCTTGATGCTTTGAGTCAGCTAAGAAATATTTTTGGCTTGGGAAAACGTGAAGCTGAAGCTATTAAGCTCGATGTAACCTCAAAGGTGTACCGTCAACGACTTGCCCAAGCTGTCTCTGGTGGAGATTTGGAGGCTGCTGATAGCAAAGCTGCTTTCCTTCAGAGGCTCTGTGAAGAATTACATTTTGACCCGCAGAAGGCTGGCGAGATTCATGAAGGTAGTTTTCTGAGGTTATTTCACATGTTTATGCTATATACAGAATTTTCCTTTGAAATGGATATTAGTAAACTTTGTTATATTTTGAGTAAATGTGTTTACAAGGATTTCTTTCTGAACTCTTAGAAATATATAGGCAGAAGCTACAGCAGTGTGTTGGTAGTGGGGAATTGAGTGAAGAGGATGTTAAAGCTTTGCTCCGTTTACGTGTTATGCTCTGCATTCCTCAGCAGACAGTTGAAGCTGCCCATTCCAGTATATGTGGTAGCTTGTTTGAGAAGGTGATTTTAAAATTTCTTCCTGTTATTATTTCTAGTTCTCATGTTAAATAAATAGTTTGGTCATCGGGTGAACAAGGGCGTAACTTAGCTGTATGATCCCCTTTTACTTGTTTAAATCATTTACATTCTTCCTTTTGATATAGATTGATCCCTATATTGAATGTTTTGAAGGCTCATTGATCAAGACATGTTGACCTATTGTACTTCGAATTTCCAGATGAATGCTTCCAGAGATACGAAAATTTTATTGACGTGTAAAAAGGGTGTTGAAAATTCTCATACATATTTCTGTTCATTTCTGGCATTAATACTACTTGTCAATGTGTTCCACTTGTTTCAACAGGTTGTCAGAGAGGCCATTGCGTCTGGTGTTGATGGATACGATGCTGATGTGAAGAACTCTGTGAGAAAAGCTGCTCACGGTTTGCGGTTAACACGGGAGGCTGCCATGTCAATTGCAAGCAAAGCAGTGAGTATTTGATTGCTTTGTTGTTGGGGCTAAATTAGATTTAAAGAGTCCAGAATGTGGTTCTTATTTGTTTGGATGGTTAAAGGATTTTAGAAATGTGTCTTTTGTTTTACAAACTTCACTGATACAGAATTTAGAAATTGTTCATGTACATTTTCCTTTCCTCACTTTTCTTCCTCCTTCACAACAGAAGAATATAACATCTCCTTAATCCATATCTTGTGTGGAATTCTACAAATGATGAATGAACATTTGGGAATTCTAATAAACAACTTACCGGCAATAAATGTATTAGTTTGATTGACCCTAAGTAAATTGATTATGTCTTACTCGTCACTATTGCAGGTCAGGACGATTTTCATCAACTACGTTAAACGAGCACGTGCTGCTCAGAACCGTACAGAATCTGCTAAGGAGTTGAAGAAGATGATCGCCTTTAATACCTTAGTTGTCACAGAATTGGTGGCAGATATAAAGGGTGAATCTACCGACACAAAAGCAGAGGATGATGTCAAAGAAGTAAAACAACAGGAAGAAGAAGAAGATGATGAAGGATGGGAGTCTATTCAGACGCTAAAAAAGATAAGGCCGAGCAAAGAACTTGCAGCGAAGATGGGAAAACAAGGCCAGACTGAGATAACTTTGAAGGATGATCTACCAGAAAGGGATCGAATGGATCTCTACAAAACTTATCTGTTGTTTTGTTTGACAGGCGAAGTCACAAGAATTGGATTTGGAGCAGAAATAACAACGAAAAGGGATGATTCTGAATTTGTTCTTCTAAATCAGCTTGGCGGGATCCTTGGTTTGACTCAGAAAGAGATCGTGGATGTCCACCGGGGTCTTGCCGAGCAGGCCTTTAGACAACAGGCTGAGGTTATCTTAGCTGATGGCCAGTTGACAAAAGCAAGGGTTGAGCAATTAAATGATTTGCAGCAGAAAGTTGGGTTGCCCCAAGAGTATGCCCAAAAAGTGATTAAGAACATCACGACAACAAAAATGGCCGCTGCAATAGAAACTGCTGTGAGTCAAGGAAGGCTAAACATAAAGCAGATGAGGGAACTGAAGGAAACAGGTGTAGACTTAGATAACATGATTTCTGAGAGCCTAAGGGAAAGTCTCTTCAAGAAAACTGTTGATGAAATGTTCTCCACGGGCACTGGTGAGTTCGACGAAGAGGAAGTTTACACAAAAATCCCGGCAGACCTGAAAATTAACGTTGAGAAGGCGAGGCTGGTAGTTCAGGAGCTCGCAAAAAATCGATTGTCGAATTCTCTAATCCAGGCTGTCTCCTTGTTGAGACAGAGAAACCGTCAGGGAGTGGTATGTGCCTCGGAAATTTTCTTTTGTTCTGGCTTTCCGATTTCTTTTTCTCTGGGATACATCAATCAACTATAAATTTCAGTTTGTCGTTTAAAGAAGCAAGGCAGTCTGGATATGTTCAAGAACCAGCAGATTGATCCACTTCTAAACCTGTTGGAAGAGGATTTACATGACATCTTAAAATTGTGATGCATGATTTCAGCTGCATACAGTTGTTGCATCAGCTGCCTGTAAATCATTCGGTTAATTTTGTGCTCGATGTTGATTCTTCTGATGATTTTGGCAGGTGTCCTCTCTCAATGATTTACTCGCTTGTGATAAAGCGGTGCCTTCTGAGCCCCTATCGTGGGATGTGCAAGAGGAGCTAGCCGATCTATTTGCCATTTATGCAGGAAGTGACCAATCCCCTAATAGTCTGTCAAGACTGCAGTACTTGCTTGGCATATCCGAGTCCACAGCTGCAGCCCTTAGAGAGATGGGAGATAGAGCTGTTCCGCTCGCCTCAGAGGAGCAAGAGTTTTTATTCTGAATGCCGTCGCCATGACAACTCTCTTTTACGCTGTTGAGAGCTTTCCCAATTTTGATCGTGGCGATGGAATAGGACAGGAGATCGTTATTAAAAGTTTCACAGTTTATAAGGAGGTTTGAATCTTGTCGTATAAACACTCAGAAAACCATCACTGTTACACAGGATCCGCGGAAGGCAATTATTTCGTCAACATTGGGCGCATGTCTGGCTGGTTTAGTTGGTTCCTTCTGGTGCAAGTTTCGGTGTTTTGGTTTTTGCACCTATGTTATCATTTTGACCTTTGTGTTTCAAATCTTTCCGTGTAGGGGAAATATCACAGGTGTTTCCAATTTCCTCCCATAATCTTTGATTGTGAGGATTTTCTTCTGCAAGTGAGCATACTTTGATTGATTAACACTCATCAACCACCTCCTAATTTCTCTTTACTTGTTTATTACATCTACGCTTTTAGCATCAGCAATAGTTTTGTTCATGTACCAGTGGCTACTTATCTTGGGAGGTTTCGTAAAGTCGAGTTTCGGAGACCAGTCGAAGAAGCTGGAAGCCACTACTAAACTGGTGATCATGGAGTCAGTGATTACTCTTTCTTGCACTCATTATCATATTCAATTTTGTAATCGCGGAAGTTTCCCCAGCATATGTTTTCTTGCACATCTCAACATTTTGTGTTTCCCTTCACCATCTGTATAAAAAGCAGCACACAAGTTCACTACAATCGCATTCCATCGTCCTCAAAACATGAAGACCCAGAGCGTCATCGTCGTGGCTGCATTCCTCTTCCTAATCCTGTTTCCATCTTCGGGTTCTGCAGTCCAATGCAGCGACGTGCTCAAGTACCTGAGGCCTTGCGTGCAGTACCTCAAGAATGGCTCTGGGATGCCGCCTTCTGACTGTTGCACAGGTGCCACCTCGCTTTCTAATGCTGCCACCTCTTCTGATGACAAGAAGACTGTCTGCAACTGCATCAAAAACGCCGCCCAGAAGATCAACCCCCAGGCGCAGCTGGCTCAGTCCCTCGCGCAGAACTGTGGCATCACTCTCCCCGTACCCGTCTCACCTAACGTCGACTGCACCAAGTGAGTCCCAATGCGCTCACGACTTTTCATCCCTTGACCAGGTTCGTTTTATAATTTGATGGCACTATCTGTTTATTGCAGGATTGGATAAGCACATCTGGACATCTGATGGTATGAAGCCGTGTTCCACTACGACGTGATCATTGAACCTATGTCTGTGTAATAAAAGGAGTTAAAAAACCAGTTCATCTCGTGATTGGTTTTGCCTGTGATTGATGTCTCTACTACTGAGATGTTTCCTTATAAAAGTTATGACTTGCCTTGTTGAATGAGAACTGAGCCCCAGTCCGACATTTGCCTCACTCGATGTGATTCAAATTTGCTTCTATGAGCAGCAGCTTTAGGATATAGTTAACAAACATTGCAGTGACTTCCATTATTCTCGTCACGTTTGCCCGCCATCGGTTCAGCTACAATCAGTCCTCCAGCTAAGCTAGACAATCAACTAGGAAAGCCCTCAAATTCCTTTTCCCAACAAGTTCCCGAATTTCAGGGACCGTAAGTTGCCAAACTGGCCAGGGATTTCTCCTCGCAGATTGTCGTTGTGACTAATGTCCAACATTATCAACCTGCCTAGATCTCCAATCGTTGACAGGAGTCTCCTTGATTGATTGTTGCTCCCATTCAGGTCAGTGAGAAGGCCTATTTGTGTGCCAAGAGAAGTATGCGATAGAGCTGCTAACAAAATACGGAATGCTCAAGTGCAAACCGATATCAACACTTATCGAGTTCAATGCCAAGCTAAGCATGAATGAAGGAAAGGATCTTGAAGAGCCAATAATGTATTGTCAATAGGTGGACAATTTGATCTACCTAACGCGCACGAGAACAAACATCTCGTGTGTTGTTGATCTAGTGAGCAAATTTACGTAATCGCCCAAGCCCAACCTTGAAGCAGTTCATCATATAATCAAGAGTAAGTTGGACTATGAAGTACTCTATAAAAGAGAAGAAGACTGCAAGCTAATTGGGTGGATTAAGCTAACGATCACCGCAAGATATGTATTCAATGTAGTAAGGGGAACAATATCATAGTATAGTAAAAGAAAGTCGACGATATTTTCAACCATAGAGTCAGAGTATAGAGTCGTCACTACAGCAACCCAGGAAGCCACATGTCTAATGTAACTAATGAGAGACCTTCACGACAGCGCGATCCAATTAGATGAAAATTAGACATTGCATGTAAGTATGAAACACGTAGAGGTTCACTGTCACTTCGTTACAGAAAAAACAATATAAGGTGATATCGCACCGTAATACATCAAGACTGACGATCATCGGGCGGATGTCTTCACCAAAGTACTTAATGCGAGCAAATTCAAGGAGTTTCACAATCAACTTAAAAAGATAAAAAGAAAAGGTCGGTGGTGTTAGGAGGGAGTATTAAAATTAATCCAACACCTACCCTTTAGTTTCTTCTAGAGGCGGCTACTTGGAGAAATTTCTATAGATAGTTGTAGGATTTGGTACGTGGGTTTCGTGGTTAAAATGTTTACTTGTGGTAAGGTACAAATTGTACGTAGAGTAACAGGACAATCTGTGAGAAATGTGGAAAATCTGCCACCCACGTATAAGGAGGAGGGAGGGTACGCTCGCCTATAAATAGGGAGCCAAACTCCTCATTTTTGCATCAAGTCAAGAAATATCATAGATTGTACAATAGAAATCTGAAGTCTTTTGCTCTCGGTCCCTCAAGTTCTCCTCAAACTAGAGTAGGGTGGTCTATTGGATGTAATCGGGTGTTGAGCTCAGGTAGAGTACAATGATCTGACCTAAGTCAGGTTTAACACTTAACAATTAGATTATCGAGAAACGCAAGTTAGATTGTTATAAATGCTTTTATTATGACATTTACCCTTTCTCTGTATTTATAAAATTTTGAAGTTAATCGACAAAAGAAAGATATAATAAAATGGATCCGGATCTCCTGCGGGAATGATTTGGAAGGTCCGGTAAATAAAAACAAGGCACACAAAGTAAGAAATAAAAAATTGACCTCATTATTATAAACTAATTTATTTAAAATGGTGATTCATGAGATCCTTGTAGAACTTGTAGATCTTGTATAAGAAAATCAAATTACAAATATAGGATATCAAATAAAATGCTGAAGGAATCTCACGTCCTAAAAAGCTTTGACCTCATTATTATAAACTAATTTATTTAAAATGGTGATTCATGAGATCCTTGTAGAACTTGTAGATCTTGTACAAGAAAATCAAATTACAAATATAGGATATCAAATAAATGCTGAAGGAATCTCACGTCCTAAAAAGCTTTGACCTCAAGGTGCGACCACTCTTTGGGACGCCGTATTGATCTTAATTGTGTAATTAAAGGAGTAGGGAGTTAGAATGGGAAGGTGAGTGGGAGAGAGCTTAGATCATTAAAATGCCTATCATCTCATCAGCATTACTCTTAACAATGCATGCTTTTATCTAACCAAAGTTTACTCTTTCAAAAGTATTATCCTCTATACTCGAAAGTATATCTTCTCCTAGTATTCATGCAATATTTATGATCTAGTCTATCTATCTTTAAATCCTTAAAATCTGCGTCGATACTCGAATTATAAAAAAAAAAAACGAGAATCTGATATTTTATCTGTAATTCACTTATTTCCCATATAAATAGAGGGCTCATGGGACAAAAAAAACCACGAGTTGCATACACATTCTGACTAGAGAAGAAGTGGTGATAGTTTACAGATATGGCTTCGCATGGACGGTGGATCCGTCTTCTGCTGCTGGTTGTGATAATCGGATCCATCAATGTCTTCCGTGGAAATTCTAGGGTGGTGGTTGATGACGACAACACACAAAGGTATTGTTCTGGTTTTCAAATTGTAGAAGGGTTTTGAGAATAACCGTGTTCCTCTTCATATTATTCTACTTCTTCGAGGCATGAATTTTCTGATACACTCGAGTTTAATCATACGACCGTGACACACATATCAGCTCTCGCAAACCACATGAATCGATACCCTTTAATATTAGAGAACACCCGTATTTTTTTTCGGAATTATCGGCAATTGGCGAGTAAGTGCCCAAAACCCTTGGCAAAAATCACCTAAACTAAGGCCGACGATGGTAAATCTTCCATGTAGTCTTTTTTTTATACCAAAAATTTATTTTTAATGCAAGTAAATACCTCTTACTTTGGTTTGTGCCTTGTTTCATTATTTTGAGTCATCGATTTGGCTAATAAGTCAATTTTCTGTTTTTGCAGAGAAAATATTGATTCGAATGAGAAGTCGTTACTCCAACTACGTTCGCACAACCAAGGACAGGTAATAATAATGATTAAGAATAAGAATAATTATTAATTTTATTATTTGATTTAAAAATATCAATTTGTATTGAAGGTTGTGATGGACAATGGCATAGTTCATGTGACACTGTCTTCCCCTGGGGGAGAAGTGATTGGTATCAACTACAACGGCATGGACAATTTGCTTGAAGGACACAATCGGATCACCAACAGAGGGCAAGCACCCCCCTTTTTCCTTTTATTTATTCATTCATGTTGAAAATTTGTCACTCTTAATTACAAAGAAATGAAATGATTACGTCCCCTAAATTAAGTGAAAATGATTCTTACTTTTGTTGGGGTTTGTATTTTCAGGTACTTTGATTTGGTGTGGAATGCCGCTGGGGATAGAACCGGGACCTACGACAAGTAACGACCCTCTCCTTATTATTGTTCTGTTATTTGAGGACTTGTCAGTCGACTGATGCCGTGATTTTGTTTCTTTTCAGTGTCCAAGGGACGAGGATGAGGATCATACAACAGACCAACGACATACTGGAGCTGTCCTTCACGAGGGAGTGGAGTGATGGTTCGTCTGAGGGGATGGCGCCACTGAATGTTGATAAGAGGTCCGATTGACTTGGCTGATCTCGTAGGGGGAGGCACTTGTTGAGGAAGGATTTGTAATGGTTTTATTTTGTTTTTCTTGAAGGTATGTGATGATGCGGAACACGTCGGGGTTCTACACTTATGTCATTGTTGACCGCCGAGAAGGATGGCCGGCTTTCAACTTGGGTGCGGCTAGGGTTGCTTTCAAGCTCAACATGAGGAAGTAAGCCAATATTTATGCGAACCTCTGCTTTTACTCAATCGAAAGGCATGAACATGTCCTTGAATTTGATTGGTATTCATTCTTGTGCATAGCTTCCGTTATATGGCTTTATCTGATAAGAGGAGGAGGATAATGCCGACGGAAATGGATCGTAGAAGGGGCGAGAAGCTCGGATATCCGGAAGCAGTTCTTCTCACTAACCCTTCTAACAGGGATCTTATAGGGGAGGTACGAGCTTTTCTCCATCCGAATAACACGATTTACATGACATATGTTCCTTTCCTTGTTCATCTTCGTTATTAATTTGTTGACATAGGTGGATGATAAGTATCAGTATTCAGTTGAGAGTCAAAACGACAAAGTTCACGGATGGATAAGTCGGAACCCATCCATCGGGTTCTGGATGATAACCCCCAGCTATGAGTTCCGTACCGGGGGGCCCGTCAAGCAGGATCTCACTTCTCACGTGGGCCCCGCAACCCTCGGCGTAAGTCTCTGGAGATGAGCCTCCACCATCATTGTAAAAAATTTCCATTTTTTGTGCGCCTTGTCGATTTGAGATGTTCTTGAGTGCCCAGGTATTCATGAGCGATCATTACGGCGGTAGAGAAGTCACTACGAAATTCCAAGACGGAGAAAGCTGGAAGAAGGTGTTCGGGCCGGTGATGATCTACGTCAACTCAGCTCCTCCATCGGACAATAACGCCTACGACAACCTTTGGAAGGACGCTAAAAGACAGGTATTAATTCGATTCATTGTCAATAAGTTGTTGATTTTGCTTCCCAATATGCTAATTACAAAATTTGCTTCTTCTCAGATGGAGGAAGAAGTGCAGAGGTGGCCATATGATTTCATACAATCCGAAGACTATCCAGGATCAAGCCAAAGAGGGACCGTTTCTGGTCAACTCAACGTTCGCGACAGGTATAGACATCGATTGGTTTTTAAGCCATTAGATGAAGGCTCTAAGGCACATTGGTCCTCCATTTACGATTTTTTATTTGTAGATACGTGAACATAGAAGACTTTGGAGCGAAGTCGGCATATGTTGGACTGGCATTGCCTGGAGAGGCTGGATCATGGGAAAAGGAAACTAAGGTAGTATTTCATTAAGCTTTTAGGACTATCTTAATATTTCATTGTGTATTATCAGAGACTCAGTCATATTCTCTTTTTATGTTACAGGGCTATCAGTTTTGGACACGCGCCGACAAGAACGGTCGCTTCGTTATAAAGAATGTCCGTCCTGGTCTCTATAATCTCTACGCTTGGGTGCCGGGATTCCTCGGAGACTACAAGTACGAAGGAGACATCATCATTGGACTAGGATCTGAAATCAACTTGGGGATGCTCGTATTCACCCCGCCGAGACAAGGCCCAACATTGTGGGAGATTGGCATTCCTGACCGATCAGCTGCAGAGTTCTATGTGCCGAAACCCAATCCCATGTACGTCAACAAGGTGCTTCTCGACAGCTATGAAGATAGGTTTCGACAGTATGGACTCTGGGAGAGATACGCAGACATATACGGTATCGAGGACCCTGTCTACACAGTCGGAGTCAGTAACTATTCGACAGACTGGTTCTACGCTCACGTGACGAGGAAAAATGGCGACTCGTCATACTCGCCCACAACACGACAAATCAAGTTTGAGCTCGGCCAGTTGGACTACATGGGGATGTACATGCTTCAAGGGGCGTTGGCAGCATCGACAGGAGCGCAACTAATAGTAAGTGATGCAATGACTCTTGCTTTTTAACTATATATAGTTTCCCATAGCAATGCAATTAACAACGAATGACTGGATTGTGCTTGATTTGTGCAGTTCCAGGTCAACGACCACAACCCGTATGGGCCCCGACTGGTGACGAGTGCAGGCGGTACAGACAATGCAATCGCAAGGCATGGAATTCACGGGTTATACCACTTGTTCAGCGTCCAGGTGCCGGGATACACTCTCCGACAAGGGAGCAACACCATCTATGTGACGCAGCCGAGGGCCGTGGGAGCGTACGAAGGGTTGATGTACGACTACATCCGCCTGGAGGGACCGTCGAGAGCCGTGTGAATTGGAGCCCATGCAACGATATGATACTTAGGTCTAATCTTGGAATCTTAGGATTAGGTTTATGTTTTAGAGGAGAACAATCGAAGTTAGGACTTGAAAGAATTACGTACAGATTTTAAATTTGAAATTTTATGATTTTTTGGATATTAAATTCGTTTCATTTTGAATTATCATGATTTAGACTTGATTCAGGTTTAAATCTAATTTATTTCGGTTATTTTTATGATTTCTGGATGTATTCATTTATTTCTTTAGATTTTACTAACCGTTATCGATTCCGATTTCAAATTTAGGACCAGTCTAATTATTCATTTATATAGGAACGCTTTTAATAAATATATCCATAAAATGCAAAAACATTTACGCTAATATTGTCTATTTGTTCGACAACTTACAAAAACAAAATTACAGACTTTAAGATATTAATAATAGAAAATAAAAAACCATTGAATGGCAATCAGTCAGACATGACATATTTATAAACACTGGATACAAAAACAGGAACAAAAAAAATCAGCTTTTTGAGAGATCATCACGTTGGTGCGCATTGGGCATCTTCATTTTTTGTTATTTACTTAGGTTTGATCGGGTCAGAATTAATAATATACACATCATTTAGGCCCAATAATATTTGATGAAAACGCGTTATTTAATAATTTGTTTTTTGGACAAGAAGTGCGACGTGTTGCGACTTCAAAACTGTCCTCGTTCAAGTGCCGAGAATGAGGACAAGAAAAAAGACAGCTCCCCATCGGACGCCGCCGTAGTGACATGAGCTGGTGCCCCTCGCCACCTGTCCTTCTCATTGTTTTACGTGGCATCCCTACCGAATCAATCATCCTAACCTCGACCGTATTTGGTAAAGTTTTCATTTAAGAAAATTAGGATTCCTTTCTTTATTCTCATAACAAAATACTTTTTTTTTTTATTTCTTGTATTTTGAAAATATAACCAAAAAAAAACAGACATTTAAAAGGATATTTTGGCAGAGTCATGGAATTCTAACAAGAAGGCCGGTTTCTTCGTTCCTTAAATTAACGGAAACGAGAAACTCACCACATGTCACAATTGGGATTTTACCAATTCACGCAGGGAACTGAGTGATTCCCCTAGACAACAAGCGGAGGAAAATTTTGTTGAAGATTTTATTTGTGTATATATATATATATTCTAAGGATTATCGAATCACGTGAACTTTTCCGAGTTAATGTCAAGGTCAAGGACCAAAACAATCGAAAACACGTGAAGTAATTTGGAGGGCCACAAATCGAATAAATTAATCCCGACCTTTTCTTTTTTCCATTTATTAATTGATAATGACGGAGGAGGAGGAGGAGGAGGAGGTGGCATAATCTGTAAACATAAAAGAGAGAACGAAATCTATCTTTGTTCCTCTCTTCCCCATCATCTCTAACCACACATCTCTAAATCGCAAAAAATCCCCCTCTCTCTGTACCCCAACCAAAAAAAAATAAACACATCACATCTCACCACATCCCTCTCCCTCTCTTGATTTATTTCCTAGGTTTGCCGAATAAAATTACACACTTTATGCACCCCATCATTCCACGGGGACATCTTCCTCCCAGGGGAGGAAATCCTGAGGGAATCAATCCCACAACACGAAGGTGAATAAGAAGAAGGAGATGATGATGACGATGAAGAAGAAGAGCGACATGGGTTCCCTCCGGTTTTGCATGTAGGCAATTCCCTCAGGTAAGAAAGATGAATCCCTTCGGGGGGAATTTCTGAGTTCTTTTGGATTTAATGCCCCGGGGGGGGTGGAGTTACAAGGGATTCCGCTTCTTTCAACCCAAATCTTGGGATTCATTTGTTTTCTTCTTCTTCTTCTGGGTCTTTGGGAAGATTTTTTGTTGTATTGGATTTTGAGATCTTCCCGACAAAATCTCCTCTTTTTTAGTTTATTTTTTTCCTCGAAAATTTGCTGCAAGGTTGATTAATTTCCTCACGTTTGATTCGATGTCGTTATTAATGATGTAACTTTGGATTGGATTGGATGTGGGAGGGATTAATTCCTCCAAAAAAAAAAAAGAAACACCCGCCCATGTGTTTCTTGGATTAATAATTTTTTTTTCATTTGACTGATTGTTCGATCTCCACTTGATTCATTATTTTTTATAATAATGTTTTCCAGGTAGAATAATCCCTTGGGAGTTGGGATTATCATATGAAGAGGGCAAAGACAAACATGGAAGTTGCTTACCAGCCCTACATTGATCCTGAATACGACTCCCTCATCGAGAGAATCTACCCTGCCAGGTCTCCTTCTTCCTTTTGTTTTAATAAACCTAGTTGATTTTAATTTAATGGTCGATTTGATTAGTTATAATTAGTTGGTTTTCTGGGGAGGTGTTAAACTTCTTTTCCCCTTAATTTAACTCTTGTGGGTTTTTTTTTTTTTTTTTGCAGTGTCTCCATCGACAATGAGACCTACCAAGACTGCACCCTTGTCAAGGTATTCATGATACATGTGGTCTCAATCTTTTAATGTATAATTTTTTTAACAGGAAGATTTCAATTAAAAAGTTGTAATTGGGTATGTGATTTTAATTAAATAATTTTTGTGAAGCTGTGATGATGCATCTATCGCCTTCCAAAAGGTTTTCTCAGGACCACTTTTCCAAGTTGTAAGATTGTTTTTTTTTAGGTCAAGTTGATGTACGAAGGTCCAAAAACTTCTTCTGGGGTGGTCCCAATACCCACATAAACATGTGGAAGTAACTCCTTTGGGATATTCCAAAAATCATGGGCAGGAGAGAGTCAGAGGAATCATTGGACACCTTGCAACTGTTGTCTCTTCGTCTGTCTGTCTGTCTGTCTGTGTGGTTGTTTTGTTTTATCTCCACTCATTGGTGAATTAATTAACTCGAGCTTTAAACCTAAAATAATGTCATTTGGAACTGTTTGGATTGAGTTTTAGAATGTGTGCAGGTCGATAGCGCCAACAAGAACGGGATACTGCTGGAGATGGTGCAGGTGTTGACCGACCTTGACCTCGTGATATCCAAGTCGTACATTTCCTCGGACGGCGAATGGTTCATGGATGGTTTGTTCTGTACATTTTGGTTTTGATCGTTGATCCGGTTTGGGTCAGTTTGTGACTGCTTTTGCGTACTCTGCAGTGTTTCATGTGACAGACCAAGCGGGGAACAAACTCAAGGATCAAGGCCTCATCCTTTACATCCAGCAGGCGCTATGTGCGACGAGGAGGGCAAGCACATCAAAGGAGATCAAGGCGTCAACTGTGAGCCAGTTCCCTTCTTGGCATGGGCACATGCCTTCCGATCACACGGCGATCGAGATGACGGGGACAGACAGCCCTGGGCTTCTGTCAGAAATATCTGCAGTATTGGCTGAGCTGTCATGCCGTGTCGTGTCTGCAGCTGCATGGACTCACCATACACGGGCAGCGTGCATACTCTACATTGAGGATAACGGCACAGCTGGGCCGATCACTGACCCCACTCGCTTAGCCCAGATCACGGAGGTGCTCGAGAATGTAGTGGAGGCCCATGACAGGAAGGGAGAGAGGAGGAGCCTTAGGCTGACCGCGCCGGTGGCGGGATGGACCCACACCGAGCGGCGGCTCCACCAGCTGATGTATGCTGACAGGGACTATGAGATGTGCTGCGGGTGTTGTGGTGGGATCCAATGTGGGGACAGCAAGTGTGCAGCTGCCCATGTGTCGATCGAGAGTTGGAAGGATAAAGGGTACTCGGTAGTCAACGTCAGGAGTAGGGATCGGCCGAAGCTGCTGTTTGACACGGTCTGTGTGCTGACGGACATGCAGTACATTGTGTTTCATGCCGCGGTCTCCTCTGAAGGATCGATCGCTAAGCAAGTAAGGGCACAAACATATTGGCGACAATGACAATTCTGTGGTATCAGATTATAATATATTTCGCCTGCTAATCACGCAGGAGTACTTCATAAGACACAAGGACGGATGGACTATGAACTCGGACATGGAGAAGGAGACACTCGCACAATGTCTCCTGGCTGCGATCGAGCGACGAGTCTCTCATGTGAGCACCCTTTTTTTGGTTTTCCATTCAACGATCACCGCGGAATCGCATGAACTTGTTTTCCCAATTTGGCAGGGGCTGAGACTCGACGTGAGCGCAAAAGACCGGCCATGCCTCCTCTCAGACGTAACCCGAACGTTAAGGGAGAACGGCCTAACGATCATGAGGGCGGACCTAACGACCCGGGGGGAGAGGGCAGTGGGATCATTCTACGTGGCTGGGATGTCAGGCCAGGAGGTGGACAGGAACACGGTCGAGACGGTGAGGAAGGAGATCGGCGAGACGGTATGCGTCGTTAGCAACAACATATGTTGCAGCAGCAACAACAGGAAAGGCTCGTGGAGAAGAACACTTCAAGGCTCGTGTGATGGTAACAAAATTGATTATTACAACAACAGGATTAACAACCACAATAACAACAATGACAATAATGATAAATCAAGGTTGTCATTGGGAGGGATTTTGTGGGCACACATTGAGAAATTCTCTAGCAGCTTCGGCCCCATTAGGCTTTGATTTCTAAGTTTACAAATACTGTAAAAATTTGGTGTTAATTTTTTTTTCTTGTGAATTGCAATTGTAAAAAGTATCTTTGCTTTGTAAGCGTCTCTCTGTTGTTCAGTGTCTTGAATTTCATTTTGTTAGTGTTCAAGAAATGGTTGTAATAATCTGAGTCGTCTAGTTCTTTTGAACATGACTTAAATGTTCGTGTTCTTAATCTTAAGTAATGATGCATGTAAATTCCTATTTGTCTTGTTACAGACCAATGCGAAAGTTGTCTCCCAACAAGTATGGAGTATAGTTGGGCGACCAAATATTTTGTTTTTGTAAACCAATGTTTGAAATTGCAATAACGTACCATGAAATCAAGTTGGAATTGTCGTAACTAGGGAGATTAGGAAATTTCACATGATCAAAGGAATGTAGTCGTCTCTGGACATCCAACCGGACTCGAGAGCGGGAACTGGAACCACCTCCCGGGGGTCGGAGAGAGGCCTAGACCGAGCTCCATCCCATGACCAGCACCATCCGCCATCCCCGACAACTCTTTAAAGAATGCTGACAAAGGCGTCATCGGAGTCCCCGACGCCGTACCACCTTCCCTCTCCTTGGAGACGGAGTCCCCGCTGCATCTTTCCGACACGGGGCGTGCCTCCGGTGGAACGACGTCGACTGGAGGAGGGGCAACGGCCCTGAGCCGCTGAGGTTGCCTCGACCCAGTGCTCGCTCCGGTGAGCTTCTGGACGAGCTCCTTGAACTCGATGGGGGCAACCTTGTAGACCTTTGTTGCGGACGGAGGAGGGAGAGATGCGGTGGGCTTCTTGTACGGCTTTGACGGGCCAGCTTTACGCACTGCATGGAGGGATCTCTCGAAACTCCTATCATCCTTGGACGCCGTCTCCATCCTATTCGTGAGACCTTCAATCTTCCTCTTCCCTTTTCTTCTGTTGTAGTCGTTCTCTCGGTCAGTGTAATAGTGTTTGTGCGGTCGTTGTTGGCCTTAAATATACAAACGTAAAATATGATAATGGAATGGAATCGTATGACCAAGGGTTTGAAAATTCAAATAAGGATGGCATGGTGGAGGAATATAATAATATGGAAAATAAATAGAATTGGGATGGTGGGTTCTCTTTTCCACTTTGTCACTTGCCGTCGGCTATAGTTTAATTCCCATTATTTTATTGGAGGGATCGGTCAAAGTTCGTGGCCTTTGAACAGTTTGTTGACACACGACACGACATGCCTAAAATGTGTTCATATATGACTTATAAGTTCGATACAGTAGGAAAACAATTATTTGTCTGAATTTATCAAAATTGGGGGCATTTCTTCCACTTTACCAGTTTCTTGGACGGTTTGGAGTTCGGACGAGTGAGAAAAAGAGCAACCATCTGATCAATATCCTTCGACAATAATAGAGTAATGTCTTATTGTGGAAGACAAGAATGACCTTTGTTATGAATTTTAGGCTTACATGTAAGAACAGTGACATGACATATACGATTTGGGAGCGTTATGAGTAAAAACAGTGATCCGACATGTATGAATATACGAAGCACATGTAAAAACAGTGATTAACACGTAACAAAGTAGCTTATACAGGTAAGAACAATACTTGCGATATGTAGATTTAAAAGGAAAAATATAGGAAACACACTTGAGTCCCACGAACATTTTTAGTCATGCATTCTCATTGCATCAGAGATATGGTGCGGAATTTATCGATGGATGGATGATGGCGGCCGCAATGAACAGTTTCATCAGGTAACTTCTTCGATATAAGAAGTGGTCTTAATCCTTTAATATTGCTACTCAAAAGTCTCTTTGATATCATATAAATAGTAAATGTTTGAGGGTAGAAAAGTAGCTACCATTCTAACGATATTGGGAAGCATTTTCTATACATAGGAGTCGGTAAACATTTCACCAACTGTAGTGAAGTTAACAATTTTAATTTAAGTCGATAATACAATTCAAACCAAATACTACGGTAAAAGAGATCATTAGACTAATTAAATTTAGTTTTGGGTAGAGAAAAACATGCCATATTTGGCAGCTGGAATTCTCACCGCTGGACATGCCCCGATACTGAGATTTTAGTTAGAACGACCGTATACGAAATTGAAAACCTTTCAGCTAATCATCGGCAGCCGCTGATGGGAGGCGGAAGTCGTCGAGCTCCGGACAACTGCCTTTTTTTCCTCTCAGTGTTTTGCATTTGAAATTCAGATCCCATCTTACGCTCCGAATTGGGATGTCCGCATCATCCGAAACTATTTTCACCCTCTGAAATAAATAAATGACACGACTACTGTAGGAATGAGCCTTGTGATGAATGTTTCAACTTGGTTTTGGAATCGTTAAGCGAAATGTATGTGTTCGGATGCCTTGTCTACTCCAATGATTAAACTGCAGACTTAGTCCTAATCATATAATACTTAGATTCCACATATTTAATTATTCTGACTTCTTCGCCTCAAGACAATTTCTCATATGCCCATCCCATATATAATAGCAGGTACCCCTGTTCATAGGCATATCACCCAACATAGTATCCGACAACCGTCCGGAACCGTAAACTCGAAGTTTCTTATATCGATGGCGAAGGACAGGAGGGAACGGAAGGGAAAGAGGCTGACCAAGTGCGTGAAAGTGCCCTTCAGGTTCCTCATTAGCATCAAGAACTTCTACGTCCACAGCATGATCCGATTCTCAGGGCAAGTTCGGGCTGGCAGCAGCGTCCCAGCTCGACATCTTGACGGCTCGCTTAGGATGTACAGCATGACGCGACAATGGAGTACCACTAGCCTTTCCCTCAACGAGGATCTCCGGGAGCTCGTCAAGGCGGCATCCACCAGGAGACTCGCCAGTATAATCCAGTTGGAGGAGGACCATGTCCTGCAGAGGAAGAAGAGTGACCGGAACAAGTCGGCATTTCAAGAACCATGTTTCATCCCCAGGAGTTCGACAGTAACGTGTATGGAGACGATAGAGGAGGAGGAACCGTGTGAATTAGGGGAAGATGATGTTAATGACAGGGAAAATGTGCTTCGGACAAGACGGAGTAGACAGGACATGTCCCTATGATGTTTACCAATTCAATTTACCAATTTGTTGAAGAAATCTCCATGTACAGCAAAGAGTGCGAATTCCTGTATCTGTAGCAAACTCTCCCAGCTAAGGAAGACCGCGGCGCTAGCTATCACCACAACATCACGCACATTTGAAATCCGCTTTGTACCTTAGCCTATGCGAGGGCCTAAATCATCTTAACCTCCCAAATCCATAACCAGTACGTGGTCCTACCCTGACGGCCCTTGGCGCATCCATGGCAATGCCAAGAACTGAACCCGAAATCTCTAGGCCAACGCGTCCAAGTCCGACCATTGGACCTACCTCTTGAAGACATAAACAAGTAGCTTGACATCGGGTAACATTGATCTTCACCTAATGAAAATCAAGTGGAATCCAACCTAACAATGAAGTCGTGGTGAAAATCGACCAAATCCTGAAGGAAACATATCGCCCATCATTGTTGGCACCAAACCACTATCAATCAATGATAACCAAATCTTCCATATATACCCTTTCTTTTCATTTACTTTCATGAGTGATGGATTTCACTTTTTGGGCATTCACATTTAATTAATTGCACAATAAATTTGGTATTCTTATCTTTTTAATTGTGTTGATGGCATTTGATTTTTCTTACTCCATTTGCCCAAGAAAAAGCAATATCTTTGCTTTGAATGTCTTTCACTATATATTGTTGTTCATTCCCATTGTGACAGAAATTGTTGAAGAGATTCATATTCATGGGGAACTGCCAGGCGGCTGCGGACGCGGAGGCGGTGGTGATCTACCATCCCGGAAGCGGCCACAACAGGTCGTACAAGATTTATCGGCCTACGTCGGTTGCTGCCGAAGAGATCATGGTTCTGTATCCAGGGTACTATGTCGCTCTTGTTGGGGCGGTTTCGACCGAGGATGGGATTCGGCTGAAACAGATCAGGCTTCTTCGACCCCAGGACACTTTGACGATAGGACGAGTTTACCGTCTCGTCAGCTTCGAAGGTACGTTGGATGATTTTGTTTATTTTCTTATGTTTCCTCAGCTCGGGCATTGCTGTTGAGTTAGTGCGTAAACAATGTGCGTAAAGACGTGCTGTTGGAGCTCTCGGCAAAAACGCGGGGAAAATTGATGGTGAGAGGTGGAGTAGGAGACGAAGAAGAAGGAGGCCGGTGCAGAAAGTCAGGCCCGAGCTTGAGAAAGACATCTCGCGCTCCTCGGACCAGTAACTGCTGCTCCTACGAGGTAACTCCAAGACAACTCCTAGGTGGCGATTCTTTGAACTTATTCGCGTTTTTTTGGGGCAAGTGGTAACAATCGGGCTGTTCTGAGATAGGTGTTCGAGGAAACGGTACAAATCGACATCGGTAACACTGAGACCACGACCACGACCACAACCACAAGGCGTGAATCTTCTGCAAGCAGCATCAGCAACAATGACAAAAGAACGCAGGGCAAGCCGTGGAGGCCGTCCTTACAGAGCATATCGGAATTCGAGATCCGCGAAGTACCGTGAATTGTATTGTATTTGATGACGAGCATGAACCGTACCTTATTGGAGTCGATTCGGCCGTCGAAGTTGGACAGGGATTATTGATTAATTTTCTTTTCCATCAAATTGTCTTTTCTTTTAAATCACCGAAAATGTACGACAAATTCTGGATTTTTCAAGGGAGTGATTTTCTAAATAGGAAACAATGACGGACAAATTTGAAAATTTGAGAAAAGAATGGACGGACTAGTAACTCAAATTCCCTCCTTAAATCGAAATGACAGGAGTGCGGCAGCCTTTTTTGGTCTTTGTTCTTTCCCGTTAAGATTGTTTCGGTCGGAAGCACAATATAAGCAAAAGATTGACACGACACAATCAACCCCAAACGCGAGGTTTTCGGACAATGAAGTCCATTGAACTGGGACCCAGTTTGAGGATCCTCTTCCCCCTGGTGATCCTCTCCCCGTCTCATTCCCCATTACGGTCTCTGAACTCGCCTTCGGTAAGGAACTGCTTCGGTTTGTTGCGGGTGGGTTTTCGGTTGTTTGTGTGTGCAAGTGGGGTTGGTCCGCTTGTTAGGGTTCCGGGTGGCCCTTTTTCCCGTGATTTTGATCAAAAGTTTTGATCTTTTTGTTGCGTGATGGTGACGGTTTATTTTTGTGGGAACCCTAGAGGTTATGGTAGTTGAGGGGAGAAGTGAGGGTTAAGTTCATTAGGACCCCCTGTGTTGCCTTCCTTTGACAGAGATCGCTTGAATAATGCTATAAGTTGTGAATGTGATGTTTCTGTCGGAGATTGGGTTGGCTTGGGATCAGTGATTACTTAAGCCAAGCTTTACAAAGTTAGTTTGGCAGATGTGGCCGGAGTACTCCACTGCAGCTATCTCTTGGCATTCTGGTGGAAAACTCCCCCGGTGCCCACCCGGGTTCTTCCCTGTTCTGCCAAAGAGTCGGTATCCATGTTTTTTCGAGGATCAGCAATATAAGCATGCTTGCCCATTCAGTGAAATTGAAAGTGTTGTCAAAAGCAGGCTCACTCAAGCCAACTAAGTTTGAGATCTGTTTCCATCGGTGAGTTGCTGCTTGAGTAGTCATCATATGTATGCACCATCACATACGAGGTTTGACTTGCTTGTAGGACTAGCGTGGGTACAACTTTCATAGAGTTCAGGGGACCTTTATAGAGGTGCAATTAATGGATTTCCATCTGCTGTTTCGAGGTTCACGTGCTAACTCTGTGATGAGACTGAGATTTTGTCACCTGGATGTATCTACAGGAATGCATCTGCTGCCGACTGTATGTGTCCTCAAGGTCAGTGGGGAAAGGTTGGCAAGGGCACATGGTCTCAGTGGATATCACATTTGAATGGAATATATCTCTTGCAGGACATGATTTTGGGGGAGATAACAAGGCATCAACAGTCATGCCAGTGATTAGCACCCGAGTCTTGCATCATTTGGATTTTAAGAATCAAGCAGTTTATGATTATCAGTGCATCGATTGTGCAGCCTAGTTCACTTCATCTGCCATAGTTGTAGGACATATCCATCCAGCATTGGCTTATTCTTGTGTCCTGGAAACACTGCTGTAGTGTAGGAAACTTCCAAGTCGTGCAAGTTTACGAATGAGGAATTTCAGTCAGCTGAATCACACCAGCTGACCCAAAAGAGGCAGATCTGCGATGCTTTCTCCACCCACAGGTAATTCCCCCAAATTTATTTGGAGGTCACTGTAGAGAGCTTGTGTTGCCCTTTTTTCTGCAAAACCCTCAGGATCCAGAACGACACCTGAGCTGTCCAAATATTCCGAATCACATTACTATACCTTCCATACAATGCCCGAGAAGAGGTGTTTCTCGGAAGATGAGTGGAGAAAATTCACCAAGGACTTCACCAAGAGGTCCATGGAAGATCTCGTATCCTCTCCCAATTTCGGCAAGTGGGCGGTTGCTCATGTGGACAAAATCACCCTAGATCCTCCGGTAAACGACGAGGTCGGCACTAGCTTTGCTGGTAAGGCTTCGCAAGTGGGTGACGTGGTCTCAACTCGGACATCTGTTGGGTTTTGGCAAATAGGAGCTTTGAAACAGTAGCACCTGTATTGTAGCCACCTAAGCCTTTAGATTGGGATTAGAAGTTATGGCGTGCTGATGCATATGTACTAGGTGCAGGCCATTGGAAGTGATTGGAGTTTTAGAGTTAGCTTCTAACCAGAGACCATCAGCAAACAAGTCAGGCTATCGATCTAGGTTTGTTGTACAACCTACTTCTGATATTTCTTTCATTCCCTTTGGGATGATCATGAACTTATTATATTAAGATACCTTGAACTATTAGACGATGAACATGTTTGCTTTCTATCCAAGTAAAAGCTTCCTTGCGCCATGTAAAATCTCTTTTTCTTAGGGCTGATAATTTGAGCAGGTACACAATTATATGGACAAATGTGTCTTTCATCCGTTCGAGTTTTTAAATTAAATACGTTTATAACCCTCCTCTTTAGAATTATTATTAAAATACGTAGGTTATTACAGACAACACGACCCGGAACACAGAAATTGCCACGGCTACTTTTTCTTATAACAAAAATGAGGTTCCTCTTTATTTATGTTTTTAACTTAAATCTGGTAAATAACATTAACTTTTTTTAGTTAAATAACGAAAAGAAGAGTTGATTTTATTCCGCAACGCATTAAGAAAAATAAAAAAGTACTAATATTATTATTATTATTATTATTATTATTATTATTTTCCAATGAAGAGGAGGCAAAGGGAGAACAAACGGCGGTTGCCCGACGAACGAGCTACATTTCTGATCGAATCCCTCGTCTTCGTTTCCGAGCTTCATTAGCCTCGTACTTTCTTTCTTACAAGCTTTGTTGGGTAAGAGAGAATCTCGTCCTACCCCTTTCAAGATTACAACTTTTTCGTTCTTGTTTATGGGTTCGTCCATTTGGAACGCGGGTTTCGGGGAGATTGAATCCTGGGAACGTGGGATTCGGTCCGTTTATGCGGGAACCGAATGTGTTCGAGTCGTTTGAATTTTTAGGGGAAGGATTTTGGTGGGTTGATATGGGTTTTCTCTCTGGATGGTTTTTAACTGGTTAAAGTTCGAATCTTTACCCTCGGATTGGTGGGTGGTGTGTTTCTAGGAGTCCGTTCTTGATAGTTTGGGATAAATTGTTTGGGAAAACCTGGTTTTCGGGTTGATCCGGGGCATGGGGCTTGTCGAGATGTTGGAATTGTGATTGGACGACATTGTTGGTTGTTAATGTCAATGCTTTATGTTCATGAACTCTAATCCAAGGTTTCCGGATGTGTGTGTGTAGCTTTATGTTAGAGGCGCTCCAGTCTGATGGGTGCTCCTAAACAGAAGTGGACAGCCGAGGAGGAGGCTGCACTCAAAGCCGGAGTCGTTAAGCATGGGGCAGGCAAGTGGCGCACGATCCTTATGGACCCAGAGTTCAGTGCCATCTTGCGGATGCGATCAAATGTTGATCTCAAGGTACATAAATGTGGAACTTAGCCCTAAGAAGTCTTTGGATGTCGGTTTGAGATTGTCGCTTCTTTAAGATGAAAGTGAGGTGTATTTTAACTTTTGTTGGATTCTGGGAGGAATGCTCTTAGATTCTGAGATCACTTTGGCAGGATAAATGGAGGAATATTAATGTGACTGCAATATGGGGTTCGAGGCAAAAGGCTAAGCTGGCTCTCAAAAAGAATCAGCTGACACCCAAGCGTGATGGCAATGCTTTGGCTTTGACCACCGTAAAGAGTGATGAAGAAATTGTGGATGTGAAGCCTCTGGCAATCTCTAGTGGACCGTTGAGCACTGGGAACTCCAGGGAAAGAATGAAAAGGTGGGAGTTGAATGGGCTTGCACAGGCTCAAGTCTGTCTTTGTTTTGATTTTACCCGTTCTTTGTTGATGATGGTAACTACTTTTTGTACTTGGGAAATAGCTAATCAGATTGGTAAGAAAGTAGATAGTTATGAATAAACATAAAGTTGGTGGGATAGAATGATGTGGAGAATGTGGAGCACATATCAAATGGGCAATATCACTCACATTTATCTGAAGGATGAACATACATGGCGGTTTGCTCGGCGTGTTTCCTGCCCTGCGTATGTTCATTTCTCGGTTTATTTGTGGATTTTACGATCAGGATCAAGTTTTCCTCACCTGGAACTGAAGAACCTGATATATCCCATCATTGTGACGATTTTTTTTGTTAAATGCATGGTGATTCACAGTCAAAGGTTTCCGCTTTCACGTAAATTGAAATTGAACTTTTCTTTCTTCTCCTTCAGGTTGGATGCTCTAATAATGGAGGCCATAACTAACTTGAAGGAGCCAAGTGGTTCTGACAGAGCTGCAATTGCCGCTTATATTGAGGTATCTGCATGTGCTTTTTGTGCAACTTTTGAAGGATTTTCTGTCTGATATTTCCAGAGGCATGCATGTTTTTCTGTTTATTCTCTCCTCTCTGTCTGATTGTCTCGTCCTTTTGCTGGCATCCAGTCATTTTCATCACTTTTTCTTGACCGGGCTCATTGTAACTTCTCGCTCAAGTATTCTGGAACATAAATTTTGGAAAAATGGACCAACGATGCCGTTTAGGCAGCTGTCTGGAATAAGCTCTCGAATATTCACATTGACAGCAATGAGTTTTATCAGTTTTTTTTTTTTTTGTTATTGAGGACCTTTGATTTGCAGGATCAATACTGGGCGCCGCCAAATTTCAAGAAGCTAATATCAGCCAAGTTGAAGCTTCTGAACACAAACGGTAAATTGATAAAGGTATTGATGATCAATTACAGCAGTGTAACCTAGTGTGTTTTTATAAGTCTAGCGTGTGTAACTGCGCATGCAGAAGTAAATTTGGGGTAATTTCTTTTGCATGCAGGTGAAGCATCGATACCGAATTGCTTCAAATTCAAGAACGGGAGACTCAAGAAAAGGGACTTCTAAGCCGCTTACCGAGGGAAGGCTGAAGGATCCTCCCGCAAAATCCGAGAAGAGAGAGTTGAAGATATTCACCAAGTCGCAAATTGCTTCAGAGCTCTCGAAGATGAGAACCATGACTGCACAAGAGGCAGCTGCAGCGGCTGCTAGGGCGGTCGCCGAGGCCGAGGTGGCTATAGCTGAAGCCGAGGAGGCAGCAAGGGAAGCAGAAGCCGCCGAAGCAGAAGCAGAGGCCGCACAAGTATTTGCGCAGGCTGCATTAAATGCCTTGAAATGTCGAGTCGCCACTATTCAGACCTGGTAAGCCCCTTCCTATAACCAAATGGGAATTTATCATTCTGTTCGAGATCTACTGATGTTTCTACTTTGCTCAGAAATTCACGGGAATACATGCGTGCTTACGCATTCAGCCTGATGCCCCTTTGTTTTATGTACATATTGTTTTGGTATGTAAATGTAGAAGACGGTTGGAACTATGAGAATTTAGCGCTGTCTTAACCCAATAGAGTGGTCAAAGGAAAAGGGTTAGATATATTTTTGTAAGATGAACGAAAGCATTTGTCTCGGCCACTTCAATCTTTTTGTCTATAATTTAATTTAGCTGTGTGTAAAAATTACATTTCTTTATTTTTAACTATCAAAATAACCTACGTATTCTTCTTAACATTCTAGTTCCTGTTGAA
The DNA here is from genome assembly GCA_029817715.1 of Melastoma dodecandrum. Taxonomy (NCBI): domain Eukaryota; kingdom Viridiplantae; phylum Streptophyta; class Magnoliopsida; order Myrtales; family Melastomataceae; genus Melastoma; species Melastoma dodecandrum. Next base: position 3,891,830 of record JARUPY010000533.1, on the reverse strand, counting down.
TTCTTGTTGCTGGCTAGCGCTTGCTTTAGCTTTGGCTTGGCTTGGCATACGCGGTAACAAGCACACTAACATGCACCGTGCGTCTGTTGCGATGTCTCGGCCGGACCGGAGTAACACCAGGAATTTTGGACGGACGTTTCTGTCAAGGTAACTTCCGGCGGGACCAATTGTGGAATATAATAAAACTACAGGACCAATCCGATATTAAATTTGTTCGGCCTTCTTACAAAGAAACGGTTGAAGTAGAATCCCCGTCCTTCCGACCAAAACCGTCGGGTTACATAAAAACGACGCTGCTTCCGACCTAACCCTCTTTTCTCGATTCTTCTCCTTCTCCTTCTTCTCTTCCCCAAATCCCATTACAAGGCTCGAAACCCTAATTCCTTCAACCTTCACCTCGTCGGGATCCTGTCCAGTCCGATCGGCGTGGTTTACTCGATCGGGGGAGACTCCTATTCGGTCGTCCGATCATTTCGCAGGTTGGTGTCGATCGATTCAGTCACGTTTGTTCTGGGAATTAGGAGGAATTGACTTTGGTGTTTTGGGGATTTGTTAGATGTACGCCTGTTTCTGGAAGGGCTGTGCGAACGAGGGGGATTGGTGAAGTCTGGGAGTTTTCTGGGTTTTTTATGTTTTGGTTTTGGGCGTGATATTCGAAGCTTGTTAGTGATGAGATGGTATTGTATTGTCTTAAGGGATGATTGGTTATTGTTTATCTGGAATATGTTTCGGAGGGTTGGGCTTTAGGGTTTATTGATTGCTTGACCTTTTAGACAGGTATTAGATTCCCAGTTAAATATGGAGAGAAAGATGTACATATTCTGTAGATTGGATGAAATTGCTTTAGTTTTCTGCAAGAATTGATCCTTTGAGGAGGATGTTGGTTTTTTTTTTGTTTCCTTTGTTCCGGGGCGGGTGACTCATTTTGGTGACGTTCAGTTGCGTGACTCTAGACAGAGCATTGTTTTGATGGGCAAAGGAAAGCGGTACTGTAGTCTGACCCTGTCTCCATCTGTGTGCATGCTTTAGGTCCTGCTGGGATTAACTGTATCGTCGATGAGGGCATATGGAGAAGATGTAAGTTCGGCTTTCGCAACATCTCGTGCTGTTGGTTTCATTGATCTTTTTTATTATGCATTCATTGTAATGATTTCAATGAGGTTTTTGTAGGAATATGAAGATTATGATGACTATGCTGATGAAGATGAAGAACAGCTCGAAGATGCTGAAGAAGAGGAGGAGGATCCCCGGTCTACCAAGGAAGCTTTGGAATACCTTGAGCTGAGACAAAAATTTAAAGAAGCACTTCGGAAGAAGATGAAGAAAGAGGGCCAGTCAGCTTCCCAAGACAAAAGGAGGCCTTCATATGATAAGTGAGTAATGATCTAGACTGATATACCAGTTCATTTGGTCATTCCCTGTAATTGGGGCTCAAGCTATTCTTAATCCTGAATGGAAACATGGTTGTAGTTTCAGACTATTGATTGGGATATCTCCAGGTCTTCGATGTGTCTTGTGGTCAATTAATTGAAGGAAATGACAGCTTGTGTTTCAATCATGCTTTTGTTACAGTGGTTCTTGGCTTTCAGTGCAATTTTTTTTCGAGAGGTCTACCTCCTGATAGGAAGTTTTGTGTTAATGGTCTGGTCAATTTGCCTTGCAGCTTTGGATCATTTTTTGGTCCTTCAAAGCCTGTCATTGCTCCAAGAGTTATTCAGGAAAGCAAATCATTGTTGGAGAACCCACACTTGGCATCCCGAGTGTTACAATCTCATCAAAATGTTTGTTCAATAACCTTTCCCTTCACTGTTACATGATTTTTATTGTCAAGCTAATTTGCTTTTCTAACTTTATAGAATAAGAAAAGTACCTCAACCTCGAATGGATCAAGGTCTGGTTTTCATGAACAGGCTTCACGAGTGGTTAATCAGGTAGGTTACCCCCATGCCAAAATCTTTTTCATTTTATGTCCTGTTTGTTGAATATTAACTTCGCAAAATTCTTCCAGATGCAAACGAAAGCTCAGATTTTAAAGGATAAGAGGGACTACTCATTTTTGTTTTCTGAAGATGCTGAGCTTCCTGCTCCATCAAAGGAGCCTCCTCCTCGGAATGTTTCTGTTCCAACTTCCGGTTAGTTTTCTTATGTCAAGTGGATTCTGATTCTGAACTATTTAAGTTGTCTATGGAACTAATGAGGGTACCCAATTCATTCAAGATGCAAGGCTGGCGAAACCATCATTACCAATAAATCATGTATCGGGGAGCAGCTCGAGACAACCTGCTCACAATGGAGATAGGAGACCTGTTCCCAGCAATAGCCATATAGTTTCTAAACCTGGCTTAAACAAGCTACCAACTATTAGTAAGCCCAACACAACACCTCTGCCAAGCAAAAGGCAGCTCGGTGGTAATAATGGCATTGGGCCTGGTCGGCCCAGACCACCACCTAATGGTTCTCAATCAAGGACGCCTGGTGGATCACAATTGAGGATTTCCAATGGATTGTCACCAAGGATGTCCAACGGATATTTGCCGAAGACTTCCAATGGATCTCATTTAAGGGCTTCAAATGGATTACAATCAAGCACATCTAATGCATTGTCATCAAAGAATTCTGCTGGTTTACAATCAAAGATGTCCAGCGGAGTGAAGTCAAAGACACCAGCAGGAGTGCCACCAAAGATGCCCAATATGTCGGGTTATTCACAAGCTACTAAATTTCCTCCGTCATCAGCCCCTGGAGCTGCATCTGGAAAAGTATCATCATCTGTCATGAAGCATCAGTTGGATCATCGAAGGGAGGTTCGTGAACCTAGCCGGAATATGGCCCCCCCTAAACGGCCTATGGCTGCGGCAAAACCGCAGGTATTGTCCTATTTCGAATTTGAATGGGGTTCAACTTTGCCTCGTTATTTCGTAGTTTTGGTTAGGATAGATGTTGTATGAACTGTTATTTTTCTTCAAAAATAATCAGATCCGCAGGCCCCTCAATCAAGCGTCTTCACATATGAGTTCACAGGAACAGAGGATCAAGAAACGACCTCTAAGACAGTCTGACAACGACGACGACGACGGAGACAGGGCGATAAACATGATCAGAAAAATGTTTGGGTGAGCTTACTATCTCCGTGCTTTGATCCAATCATCTCCACTAGCTTGTTTAGTTTAATATATGTGCTGGAAAAAGGGTTACGTAAATCAGAATGATGAATGATTCAGTTTGACCATGGGGTTCTCTCTTGATTGTTGTAGATTCAATGTGTTTGTTAAATTTTTTGATAAAGCTAATGCTGTTTGTATCTGGCAGGTATAATCCTCAGAGATTTGCTGGTCATGAGGAAGATGATAGTGACATGGAGGCCAATTTCGATGAGATAATGAAGGAGGAGAAGAGAAGGTATGATGGTTTAAAAACACCGATTCATTTCACTCTGTATTGACCCATCCGGGTGCTTTGCTCTGTGAATACATCCTGTAAAGTTCCTTTTGTCGGGTTGTTTCATGAGCTTCACTGTTTTGCCTCAGTGCGAGGATCGCTCGAAAAGAGGACGAAGAACAGCTGAGGTTGATCGAGGAGGAGGAACGTCGGGAACATACGAGGAAGATGGGAAAGAAGCGGAAGATGAGCCATTAATGATTATCGTGAGGACACCCCTTTTCACATATAGTCTTCTGCCTGTCTTTTAATAGATGTATACTGTATTTTCTCTTTTACATTGTGTAGATAGGATTTTGCATTTGGTTGATTTTGTATTTTTTTTTTTTTTTGGAGGGATTTCCATTTGCTTGGCAATGAAGAAATAAAAAATAGCCCAAAAGATTGATAGATGCATCAATGAGGACCACTGAAATGTCCCAAATGTTTGGTTTACTGCCGAAGTAACTCAACAGAAAAACATGAGCTCTTCTAGTACTCGGGCACTGTTCTCGCAGAAAAACTGGGAGAATTCCACAATGCAAGACAGTGATTAATTCAAGATCATTGCCAGAGATGCTATGTTGTCTGTGTAATCAGAGGATGTTCTCAGCAGCGATTGTTTTCTTATTTCTTGATCAAGATCATTCTAATCAGAGTGTGTCAAATCCCTTGGCCTGGCCTTTGCACTGTCTTTAGAAATCTCCCTGGCTCTCCATTCATCAGCACCCTGATTAACCTCGTCAAAACTCTCGCGTTCCTAAAGATAATGCGGCATCAGGAACATCATCAGCCACAAACTCTTCTGAAACCTCAACTTCAATGGTGCAGTGCTAATCTCCATCTTAGACCACAAATTATACAATGCCACGAACAAAACAGAAACACCATTTTACTAATAGCTCCGCACACGTTTTCTCCTTTTCCTTCTCCAAATCATATATCTTCTCGGCTTCTTTATTCTATTTGAAAATTTTAAAATCTGCAGATTTCTCCTCCCAAGGACTTGTCTCAACCCTTATTACTCTGAAAGGCTCAAGCAAACCTTTTAACTTCCACACAATAGCATTGGCAGCTAGTACAGAGTGAAATTCTTGCCCCATCTATATCAATTACATCCTGTTCAAGGTATTTCACGTGCTGAAATCCATCATCGTTCAAGGGCCCCCATCTTTCAGACCATTTCCAGACTCTTTGGACTCATCAAGTGTCCATAACTCCCTCTCCCTGCAAAGCATAAAAATTGCTCACTTCCCTCGCTACCAGGCATGCCTTGGCTAGCAAGAGCTGAAAGGCCAACAACTTACATTGCCTTGGCCAGCAAGAGCATTCCCTTTCAGATTTGTAAGTCAGGCATAGATATTTTCTGGTCTCCCAAAACGCATGGGAGGGAGGTGGGTGCGGCGGAGGCGCCTGAATTCGAATCTGGTTCCAGGTCGAATGCCGATCAATTAGAAAAGATGTGTTGCAGGAGTTTGCTGTATAGGTTTGCTATCATAATTTTTTTTAAAATAAGGAACAAATTAAGGGATTCATGGTGTGTGAATTCATTGTACATTGTCCAATTTTCTTTTTTTTTTTTTAAAAAAAACTTTTTCTTTGAATGAGAAAAAGGGAATCGCACAGATGAAAGCAATCTGAAGCACGTACGAAAAATAATTTAATATTTTAATTTTTGTATATGGATTTCGGGGTTTTCCCATTTTTTGTTTTGAACTTAAGGCTTAGGTTAGAGAGACGAATCAAATTAATTGCCCATGTGACCTCCTCCTTTTTGGACGCGCGTGTTTCGATCAACCTCGGTTCGCTGTACTGTACATAAACACGTGACCTGTGCACGTGACCATCCCCAGTTCAGATCCGTCCATCGTTTTCATACGTTTAAAATAAATATGAATGTTTTCGATACATCCTACACAAAAGCTACAATATCGAGGTGCACGTGATCATAATTTCCCCCAGACATGGAATTAACATGCGATGGCGATGCTGCTGCATCGACAGATTCACCAAGTCCTCTCGTACAAAAACAGTAATAATAATAACAAAAATGGTTAGCATGGAGAAGTGGAGCCTCCACTAATTTGACCAACCACAACAGTTTTTCATTGTAATAAACAAATCTCTTAAATAAAAAACGTGCCCAATTCTCTCTCATTATTTATCCTTTGTTGCCTCTTTCTGCACCCAAAAGGAAAGGGGGAGGGGGAGAGAAAGGGTATTATGACATTATCTCAAGAATTCCCTTTCCCAGTTTCAAACATCCCCCGTCGATAATCTTCTTCCTCTTGCATCTCCTACTAAGAAGCGGGTGTTTTGGAAGGTTCTCTGGGCAAGGGATGGAACCGTTGTCGCCGAGGTTCTTGTTCGACTTGGTGATGTTCGAATCCCTTCCTTCTAGTTCTATTCCTGCCTTTGCTTCCGTTTTCTCCATTTTTTATAATGACAATGGTTAGTCCGTGACAGCACGTCGAATGCATTTCCTCTAGGATAGATTTCAGGCCTTCAAAAAGCGTGCGAGCTAAGTAAACCACCTCGACGACCTGATCCACTTCCAGTTCACTTTGTATATTTTTTGGAGATCACTGCTTTGATTAGGGATGGGTGAGATTATTACGATCCCTTGTCGTTCATTCTGCTTCTTTGTCTTGGTTTTTCCAGGTCATGGATGATTTAGGGCTTTTCTCTAACCCAAGTTTCAACGCTTCCCTTGCTCTCGAAATTCATTCTCTGTCTTCTGGTAGCAAGTTGACTTCCCATTCTCCAGTTGCCGATGAGAGCAAACAGATTATCAAGAACGACCCCTCGGTGGAAGCTCGCCCAAGTCCTGGGCCCACTATAAGACCGAAAACCGAAATAATTTTTTATCCTGACCAAGGTTTGTTGTCCCAGCCCTCAATGTCGAACCCCAGGATGATATCATTCGGGGAGATATATCCCTCCGATGAGTGTTATGGCACCGATTGCAGTGAATTGACTCCTGAGGAGATGGAAGAGTTATTTAAGGAGAGGTTGATTTCCATCTATTCTAAGTCGAAGAAGAGGACATTGGGAAGAATGCCTCTTCATGCTAAAGATCATGTTTCTGCTGAGAGGAAGAGGCGAGAGAAACTTAGTCGGTTATTCATTGCTCTGTCTGCCATGATTCCTGGCCTTAAAAAGGTGCGTCTTAATTTGATTGATGCATAAATTGAGTTTGTGACCTGGCTTCATCTATGTTGGGCGGCTTGATTGCAGTTGGACAAAGCTTCTGTCCTCAAGGAAGCGATCAAATACATGAAAGAGCTAAAGGATCGTGTAAAGGCCCTCGAGGAAGACCTCACAATGATTTCCGTAAAGAGGGCTCAACTTGAGAGTGATGATGGCAGTTCAGACTCTGTTGCACCTCTGAGTGATGGATCTAACAGGCGACTTCCCGAAGTTGTGGGGAGGGTCTTGGATAAGCTTGTGCTACTTCAAATCCATCTCGAGAAAGGTCACAGCAGCACCGTGAGTATTCTCAACACGATCGAGAAGCTAAATCTGAATATCCTGAGCCACAGCATTCTACCATTCGGAAATTCCATTGTGTGCGTCACGGTGGTCTCCGAGGTAAACATAACCTGGAACTGTGACTTTTCTATCCAAAATCCAAACCTTAAAAAGCCTTGCCCTTAGATTTGAATATGGGATGATAACTTTGGTGCAGATGGATGCTGACTTCAGCTTGACAATCCAAGATCTTGTGAAAAACTTACGCAGAGCTCTGATATGCTCTCCAAAGCATTCGTTCGATTTCTCAACATCCCATTTCTCGTTTCCCTCCTTTTCTTGATACATTCTTCCCCTCCTCTTGCCAAACAGAAGTAGCTCCAGATTGGAACTCAAGGAAGCAAAATTTCTTAGCTCGTCATCGGAACATACAGCAGATCTCAGTAGTAATCAAAGTCTTGATCTCCAACGGGAAATCCATGCCGTACCATGTGTCCATTAAAAATTCGTCACATGTTCAATGCTCACTTTTCTTTGATGAAGGCTGCCCCGGCAAGTGGGTATTTTTTGTTCCCTTAATCAAACCTTTTTAGCTCACATGGCAACGCACACCTCCATGTGAGCTCACCCACAATTTTTTTTTTTAATTTAAAAATGTTCTTCCAATTCTCCTCTAGGGAGGAATTATTTTTGGCCGTCTTACACACACGCACGCTCCCATGGACATAACATCGCACCTAATTTCGAAGGTCGTTGCATCGGAAAGGGCTGCCCCGCATCCGGTGAAAAACTAGCAGGAATAATAGAGGCATTCGATGACCTAATCCGAAGACATTTCGCAGGACTACCTAATGCCGCAACATCTATTATTCAAATCGTTTTAGTTTATTTCTTTACATTCCCCTTGAGTTCCTTTCCCGAATTTTACTTTTGGTTGTTGGGTCAATTAGCCATTTTTGTATATTATCCAATGAAGAAACAGTTTGTATTTGATTTGAATAGGACTTGGCATCAGAGGAGTCATCTTTTAGTGAGTTCTATTAACTCATTACAACCTTCGAAAAGCTAGCTGCAAACAGGATGGTGCTATACGGCATTCCTCTTGCTGTCTATAGTGGTTTTCGTTGCGGGGCAGTACTGAGATGTGGCGCATCTCAAATTTTTTAACGTTGGGTAGACTAATAATTAAATGCCATCATATAGTGCTGCACGAATACCATGTGGATGTCAATGAGAGTATGATTTGAAGTTTTTTTTTTAAATCACTTGTCGATAGCTTCTTATAGATTCTTGATTTTGATACATTTCAGTATTTATCTATTCTCGAATAAATCAGGTAATTGCTTTTTTCATAAGTAAATAATCAATAATATAAACATCAAAATGTAAATGTGCTCAAATAAATACTCCGGTCAAGTACAAAAGGATAATATATGAAGTCAAATTAACAAGATTTAGTGTGATGCTCTAGATAATTTTATATTTTTAAAATTTACGCCTTCGAGGACAAAACTGGCTCCATGACAAGATTGTGTTTAAATAACCCTTGAATTCGTTTCCCATGCGGGCTTTTGTGGCCCTAGGGATGGCCTTCCTCAACCTTTGGCTCTGATACCACTATTGTACAGCATGCTAACTGTCCTAAAAGCTCGAACTTGTAGGTGAAAGCGTGACATACTATATATTTTCATTTCAATAAAACAAACTCCTAGAACTCGATATATTTAAGTCAAGCAAAAGGTTGATATTTGCACATTCATCATTGACAAGAGTTATTTCAAGCAGTTTCTCGGTTTATAGTTTTCAGGCAAAAATCTAAATTTCGTGTTGAAAATAGAAAGCTTGTTTATAACTAATCTTTTTGAATCTGCATCGTGACGGTTTCCATGCTTTCAAACTTGCAACGAATAGCTTATCCTTGCTTTGATTTATGTAAACATGACAAAATGCCGTATCCTCATCAATGTGATCTTCGTCCCGATCACTATGAAATCTCAAAAGATCAGCTCCAAACTTATACATACCAAACAGAATGCGTAGAGGCTTTTTGTTTTCATTTTTCAATCATAGATTCTAAGAGTTAGCGAGGAAATGAGATAACATAATTCCATTTGATAGTCGATACCTCACTGGAGAATAATATAGTAATTCAACAGTGAGCTATGTGGCCAGATAACTAAGATCAACGAATCAGGGCTCGTCGTAGATCACTGACCAAGTCCTCCACTGTCATGAGGAATTCGGGCTTCATCTGGATCAACATGATTAAAGTTAGATCTGAACCAAATAGCATAACTGGTACAAAGTGGGTGTTGTGTATGCTAACTTTGCTACCCCTTACTCGATTTTCTCCTTAAAAAACAAGCTTAGAGAAAAATGCCACAAAGGAAAAGAAATGGAAAAGCAGCTCCTTACTCCATTCCGCAACCATTTTAAAATAACCAAAATATCCTTTTTTTTTATCAATATGCGAAATCAGTAAGTTCATAAGACATAGTGCGAGCACCTATTTGTACACACATAAGATAAGTTTCTAAGGGTAAACTTCTATGCCTAGTTGTGCAGAATGACTTGTGGTGAACTACAATCAATTTTCCTTTCCTCTTCCACTCGATTACGTCTAGATACACTATGAATCACAGATGACAAACCATCTAAATATAGGCTCATTCCAAATGTATCTGCATGTAGAAGGAGCAGCAACCACTTATGAAATTAATATTCAGTATTTCTATGTACAGAAGGTCGACTGAGAATTTTTGTTAAAATTTTTTGCAAACCTTAGAAAAGATTATCTCCAACAGCTGTGATATGTAATTAGAAAAGATTAACCTAACCTAGTAAATGAAGACCTAAGTAGTTGTTAAACATCTCGTCTTCACATTAAACCTTTTGGACGCGAAATAGCTGCGACTACTAAAATTTGACATATAAATGGTTTAGAATTTATGTCGCTCTTCAAAAGTACCGACCAGTATGTGCAGACAAGTGTTAGTAACCTTGAATCAACCATCTCTCTCAAATAACAATAAATCTTGCTAGGATATATTCATAGAACCATGTAATCTGTGAATCCATGAATTAGGATGACTTACCTGTGCCACGACCGTTAAATCCAACGACGAGCTTCCGAATGGTATGACATTGCTGTTGAGGATGTCTAGGTTCAGCTTCTCGATTTCGGCCATGATCTTGGGCATGCCAAGCTGATTCTTCTCGCAATGGACCCTCACAAGGACGTAATTTTCGGAGATCCTTGCTTCGATCTCGGGATATTGCTCTTTGATCCCGATGTCTTCTTCATTAGAGTTGATGAAGTCGTCCATCCCCGGGTCGCTGCTTCGTCCAATCATTGGCGATCCAAGGGCCCTCCTCGTAGCCTCTTCCTCCAGTGTCCTAACCCTTTCTTGGAGCTCCTTCAAGTACTTGATGGCATCTTCGAGAATGGAAGCCTTGTCCATCTATGACATTTCAATCACATTTCAGACACAAGCAAAGGATCACCGGAAACCATTACTGGAACTAAGTTAATGTTCAGATCGCAATTGATGTCCAGCTATGCGGGTTTCACACATACTGAAATGCTCCACTTGAAAATCGATGTGATTTCATATACAAATATTTCTGAAACAGCTCATAATCACAGATGCTAGAGATTTATTTAATTTGTGGAAACGTTATAAAGATTAAATCAAACTGAGGCGATAGCGAATCATCAAAACCATACGCACAAACAATCGAGCCAGGTGAATGGGAGGAATTTTTCAGCTTGATGAACACCTCGAGAATCTATCGGATGGTGGTTTTGGTACAAAATATAAATACGGATGAGTTGCGTGAATCATATAACCTTCCTGAGGCCAGGAATAATGGCAGAAAGAGCGACAATCCTCTGGGTGAGCCGCTCCCTCCTCTTCCTCTCTGCAATCACGTGTTCTTCCGGGCAAGATCTCGTCCTCTTCACCTCGTTTGGTCGCTCATTCACCGGCGAACTTTCTTCTTAACACGTAAATATATATTAAGAAAGGAAATACAAAAGATAAGAACATGTAAGATGACAAAGATGGGAAAAAGGGAAGGAGGTTCTAAAAAGTTTTAGATTTTACCCTCGTAATGAGGCGAATCCGAGCTTCCAAAGGATATCATGCGGGAATTGGAGTTTGAGTAGGCCGCCGATGAAGAGGGCAAGTAGAACCCTCGCCCGTTGCTGAACCGGTCCATACCTCGAGCCTAGTGCCTGCAGTTCAGGTCAGGAAAATCAAAAGTTGGAGCTCCGAGTAGAAAAAGAATTTCAGGTAGGAGTTTAACCCATTCCTCCATTCCCAAGGGCTAACAGTAGAAGAACTCATTCTTCATAATCCATGGGAGATCTAGAAGTTAGAGAGGGAGGGAGAGAGAGAGAGAGAGTCTGACCTTGTTGAGAAAGTTGAGACCTAAATTATGGTTTTCCTTGACCAGGAAATTGGTTTGTCTATTATATACATAGCTTCAAAGTTTGACAATTCTACTTTGTCCCTAATAACTCATTATTTTCATTTCGGCCCCGCATGCGGAGCCCAAATTGTTTGCAAACGTGCTCATTTTGGTCCTCCAGCAACCCCTTTCCAAATCCATTTAATCTCCCCAGTTATATTGTTATTATTATTTTATAACAGAAATGTGTCAATAGATTCGTTTCCCGGTAATCAAGAGCTGACCTTTCAATGTAAAGTTCTTGCTAAGAGAGGTGTTGCGATGACATAATATTAACGCAACCGTTTTAGTAAAGACACATCGTTCGATACGTGATAAGAAGTGCATTATGAATAAAAATCATTAAGCCGCGACCCACTTTCGTTTCGCCTATCTCTTTGGTGGTCATTTTTCATTTTCCCAATGCGAAATAATGGAGCTTGTTTTCTTCCCTCATTTTTTTTTTTTATTAGAAGCAGTCCCGAGCATGTCAGGTGTTTGTATTTACTCCAATATTAAGACACTGTTGTCAGAAGAGCAATTTTGGGCCATTGCATGTAATGCCAACTCAAATGATACAAAAGAAGTGCAACAATATGGGGGTATTTCATTTACTCTTACGTGGGATACCGTAGGATTATATGTTATAAATGCGTGACACGAAATTTCATACGCATGTACACTTGGAAACCGTGTTGAATTCCCTCTTCAGAGAAGTTGTGCTCCACGTGAGAACACAATGTGGTTGTCTGGCTCTTCATTAAAAAAAGTTTTCCAAAATTATTCGCCCCTTAATTCCCGGGATGTGCCGCAATCTAAATTATATAATGATTCTCACACCCGTTAAACTGATTGGTCCAACAAGCCACTGTCATCCTCGTTCGTGGTACGCTCTTTTCACGAGCGTGCGAGGTTTCATTCCCGGCTCGGGTTGGCGTTAAATTTCAATGCATTATCGTGGGGTTTCTACGTGTGTCGTATAATATGGATGGAAATTGGAGTGGAACGACATAAGACGAGCGAGAGATACGAACACATCTCGTGTTCCTTTCCGCACCTGCCTATCATGTGGACGTGGACTGATGTTTTCATGTAATTCAGGCTGCATCTACAGTCAGCTTAGAATTTAGTTAGAATGAACGTACTTAATTGTGCTTTTATATATTCCTTGGTCGTATGCACTCTTTTGACACTCCTATCCGAAGTAACTTGTTCAAATAAACATGTTGGCTTTTGGGGTTATTGTTATGCTAGTTATATTATTCGACGATTTCCCTTTTTGTTTAGAGCACGTAGTGATAAGCGTCCCAAATGATATTATTATCATGTTTCTTGTTTTTTTTTTAATTTCTCACGGGGGACTTCGGATCCTGCCGTCCAAGTCATGTATGATCGATCTGAAGCGTCACCAAATTGATATTCGTTCCTTGTCGAATCTGGGCCACCAATCAAAAAGCTATCAAAGGCTAGTTCAAATTATTTTTTAGTTACTAAAGGTGGTCGGTTATCGAAAAGCAAAGAAGAAGTGGCCAAATTTTTTAAAAATATAAAATATGGAATGAATAAATATTGTTATTTTTCCTCGATTCATGGGATTTAGATGGATTCTCCAACGGTCCGTGTTCAAAATGACACGACTTTCTAATATAAACCCCCTAACCGTCCATATTTATTATTATTTTTTTTAAAAGGAGTCATTTTGTCCATAAATAAGTCGGATTAGCCAACACTTTCATTTTTCTTATTCGAAATCCACGACTTCCGAGGGACTTCTCTGAAACGAACCAAATTCAAAATCATCTGTTCCGAATTCTCTTTCTCTTTCTCTTTCATAACCGTCCACTTTTATTCTTCCTCACCTTCTTTCTTTGCCCTTCTTTGTTGTTTTTTTCCCTTTGTGAAGTGGTGTGACTCACCTAGCTTAACAAAGTCAAAATACTAGAATTTGTGATGGGTTTAAGGACATGTTCGCGGTAAAGAATGCCATAGAGGAGAAGATGCTTGAGCATATAAGGTACACAGTCACACCAGAAGATACTTGAGATATTTTAGTAATTAAGTTCTCAAAGAAAAATTATATATGGGCCAGACTTCTGTAATAGGAGATGAATGTCGACAATGCATGTGTTGGTTGCTAGTATGGGAAAGTGCACCAGTTGCACTACGAGGAGTCCAAGTACAGATCTGCAGAGCCTTTGTAATTGATCCATTCCAATGTGTTTTGGTTCAGTATAGCATCCATCGGTGCGCGACAATGAATACACGGCAATGTCCATTGACGAACACTCCAGATATGTCTGTATTGAGTTCATAAGGGGGAAGTCAGAGGTCTTATAAAAATTTAAAGCATTCAAGAAAAAGGCCTTGAGCGATATACAAAAAGGTGAGATGTTTGCGCTTTGATAATGGGGGAGAATCGCATCCGGGGATTTGGGGAGGAGGGTAAGATAAGAAGACAACTAACATGTCCTTACACACCACAACAAAATGAAGTTGCAAAAAGGCAGAGCAGACATCTAGCAAAGGTTTTTAAAAGCATGCTATATGTAAGGAATGTTCTTGAAAGATACTGAGTGGAATGTATGAAGACTGCTGCATCATGCAAATAAATTACCACAAGCTCATCTATACTTCGAGAATCACATTTGAAAATGAGTATGGTCGACTTTCATGTACGCGATACCTTGCTAGAACTACCAATACAAGACAGGATAACCTTGTGGAACTTCAGAGATTAGAGTCAAGCATAAGGGCGAGCATATTCGTTCATTTATGAGAATAATTTCCCGCAAGCTCTTATGTTAATAAGCACAAAATTTTCGGCTAGTTTCGAGAAAGAGGGAGTATGGGCATGCGTGCTTGCAACCTAATGATTGTATTTGTAAAGCAGGCTTTCAAACTTATATGACCACCAATTCATCACAATTTACCTTCGTTTCCACTTACGTCAATTTAAATTAAGTAAGCTCTTTGTAACACAATGTCGTAAAATAGTTGGATCATCGTCAATCTGATTTCTTGATGTTGTCTAACATAAAAAGATCATCCCTGAGCTTACACGTACGAAACTGAATGCTGAATGCAGAGGGGTTTTCTGTTTTTGCATCAATCAGGGTTTTGAAGAGTTCGCAAGGATGATAACATCTTCTGTTTGTTACTGACAAATGAATGCACGTATAGAAGAGTACCCCATAAATTGAACGATGAGTTCTACTAGGATGGAGGAATCAGGGCTTGACGCAGATTGTCGACCACGTCCTTCACTGTCATGCGGAATTCCGGCTTCATCTTCAAAACAATATCAACCAAGGAAATTCATCATTAGACTGGTTATAACAGAACAAGTAGTATAATACAACACCTACAAGTGTACAAAAATGATTATGAAAACTCTATTAGGCTTGAATTATTCGATTAAACCTACGTGGCCAAAGTGCTAGTTCAATGCATCAGGACTTCCCAGCCAATAAGCCTAAAGATATGGGATATGGGAAGTTCACAAGCTGTGCTTAACATTTGATCTCGATTGACTAGCTTGACGGGCACTTAGTAGCTGTTAATTTCAGCCTACTTTGAAACCATTCTTAGTCATATTTTGGCCTTCTCATTCGAAAACTAGCTCAAAGAATGCCTCCACCTAATGGAAACATTTGCGAAGCAGCTCCTTAACCCATTCCATGGCCGTTACAAAATAACCAAACCTATTTCCTTTATCTTGACAAGATACCCAACACGTTTGCAAGTAATCAAGCAAATAAATATGTATCCACGAGTTTGAAAGAAGAGATAGTCTTCAACTTCAGCAGCATCTCACTAGATAATCGACATACCTGAAGACCACTACGACTCCTTGACCGTGAAGGCGTCAAAGTAAACTCTTATAGTAATACATAAATCACAACTAACTCTTAAACATTGTAAATGAAGGCCTAAACAGTTACGAAACATATTTCTTGAAATTAATCATTTTGAAGGTGGATCCATGTTAATTCAAAAGTAACGATTGGAATGTGGAGGCAAGGACTTAGCAACCTTGAATCAACCATCTTCCCTAATCAAAGTAAGGTGAATCTTGCAAGGATATATTCACAACGACATATAACCTATGAAGTCATGAGTTAGGACGACTTACCAGTGCCACCGCCGTCAAATCAAACGATGAGCTTCCAAATGGTAAGACGTTGCTGTTGATGATGTTTAGGTTCAGCTTCTCGATTTCGGCCATGATCTTGGGCACGCTATACTGATTCATCTCAAAATGGACTCTGACGAGGACGTAATTTTCTGAGATCCTTGCTTCGATCTCGGGGTATTGCTCTCCAATCAGGTTCCCGATGTCTTCTTCATTTGAGGAGACGAAGTCATCCATCCCCAGGCTGCTGCTTCGCACGATCAATGGAGATCCTCTGGCCCTCCTCGTAGCCTCTTCCTCAAGGATCCTAACCCTTTCTTGGAGCTCCTTCAAGTACTTGATGGCATCTTCCAGAATTGAAGCCTTGTCCATCTAAGGCAATTCAAGGATCATCCTTAAACCAATTCCAGAACGAAGTTGATGTTGTGATCGCAAATTATGTCCAAGCGACTACATCAAACATGACAAAATGCCTAACTGGAAATATATGAATTTCTTAAAGAGCTACTTATTGTAGGAGAAACTTAATAATTGAAAATTACTTCATGTGAAAGGTTAAAGGGAAAGTAAAACCCATTTTCCTCGAAAAAAATTGGTTCAAAATAAATCAAACCAAGGCAATAACTAATAATCAAATCCACAACCGCAAAACACAACGAGAATCACGAACGAAAATCTGTGGTAGATCTTGATGATGGTTTGGCACGAAATACTAATAAAGATTAAGTGGTACGCGTAATATAACCTTCCTGAGGCCTGGAATAATGGCGGAAAGTGCGACGATCCTTTGGGTGAGCCGCTCCCTCCTCTTCCTCTCCGCTATCACATGTTCTTCTGGAGAAGATCTAGTCCTCTTCACCTCGTTTTTTGGCTCATTCGCCGGAGGATTCCCTTCTTCAAAAATATAAATAATTTTTTCTTTTTTTTTAAAAAGGTAACAACAGCATTGATAAGCGAAGTAAAATTGCACGATGACAAAGGTGTAAAGGGGGAGAAAGGGGGGTTTCAATGAATTTTAAACCTTACCGTCGAACTGAGGCGAGCCCGAGCTCCCGAAGGATATCATGCGGGAATTGGAGGTCGAGTAGGACGACGATGAAGAGGGCAAGTAGAACTCGTTGCCAAACTGGTCCATTCTGCAAGCGCCTGTGTTCGGGTTAGGAAGCCCTAACTTGGAGAAGAAAAGTAGCCCTGAAAGTCATTTACAAAGAAATGGGGAATTTGGGTAGAACTCATTCCTCAATTTGCAATGGAAGAACTTATTCTTCATAAGCCACTGGGCGGATCTAAGAGAAATTGAAGCTAAGTGCCCCCAGAAAGAGAGAGAGAGAGAGAGGGTTCTTACCTTAGTGATAAAGTTTAGAACTAATTTGTTGTGTATATCGCTGGTCGTCCTAAACTTATATCTATTAACATATCATAGATCTGGATTTCGACTCAGTATATATATATATATATATTAATTCCTTCTCCTTTGCTTTTCTGTATGTGTGTTCATTTTCATTTTGGTCCTCTAGTAATATTAGTGTGAATTCGAACCAGAGTTGAGGTCGGTGTCATATTACCTTAACTCTAGTTAGGTAAAAAGAAAAAAGAAATTGTGTATTCAAACTTGACTCGAAACTTTGAATGTAAGGTTTTTCTAAGAAGGGGTGCTCTTTCAATATAAGTATCATGATTAGTAAGCAACTTTTTTTCTAAAGAGATGGTTTTTGAAATAACTAAATATAATATATGCATCGTATAATAATTTATTATAAAAGTGTTAGCGTGACGCTCCAAACACGTGGAGCCAGAAACAACTGGATTACTTTCATTGGTTATATATTCTATTCTTTTCTCAGTGAAAAATAATTGTATGATTTATGGTATAATCTTCTTCTTTTACTTTCTTTTTTTTTTGTTTATATTTTATTTTCAGTGAGAATCACTACTGAGAAATTGTGTTTTTTTCTTCTTTGTCCTTCAGATCTAGATCATGTCGGGTGCTTATATATTCCGGTCGTCTTAGCTGTCGGATTTTTTTTTATTTCATATAAAAAAAAACATGTTAAAAAGATGGGACACGAAGTTTGGAAAGTAAGTGGATTACGACACGTGTTGGATTTGTTTTTTTGGGGGGGAGTCGTGGGAACACATCCGCTTGGCTGGCCCCTCGTGGGAAATGGAACCCGAATTTCCCGCTGTTTAAGACTAATACCAGATGTAATCTAATTGATTATTATATATTAAATTAATCTATATCGAAAATTATTTGTATTTCTTGCTTGCAGAAATAAATCTAAATAAAATAAATAAATAAACTCTGTTCATGATGAGCATTTGACTCAATAATTAATGCAAAAAAAAAGAAGGTTGATGTGATCATCAGGGGGAGGTGGTAACACCATTTATTGAAGTGGGGAAAAAAGAGAAATTTGATGTGATCTTCTGGTGAGATGCCCACCTACTAAAATTAACATAAATCCTATTTTAGTAAGATTGCGATCTTGCAGGATGAGAAATTATTCTTGGTGGGGGTCACCGTTGTTGGCCGGCAGCGAGAATCACACTGGGCTGGTGACGTTTGCTCATTTTTTTTCCCTTTTCGTTTTCTTAAAGTGATTAATATAACTATACAATTAAGTTTATAGATTATGAAACCGAATACATGTATGAATTTACCGTGAGTTATGTTAAGATTAAGATCGGAAAGTTTTATAAACGTGGAAGGATATCGAAAAGTTTGAAAGCTTTATAAGAATCGGTATACTTATAAAAGATTTAGATAACTCTAAAATGTTTATGATATAATAGAATTTTCTAAGAATTGTATAGAAGATTTTAGAGGTTGAGGAGAATAACTAGTATAATATGGATGAAGCTTCTATTTGTAACTCTTAAGAAATCATTCAAAAAGTGGAGTGAGAGCTTGAAGTGTTCACCTGGAGTTCGAAGGTGCGGTCAAGGACTAGCATTCGCCTTGATCGGCCTTAACCGACAACCTTTGGTAACTTTGTGGTGTTTGGGCAAGAAGATGTCAATGTCTACTGTACGCGCGCCTTCCGGCCTAGCACGCGCGTGGCGGTTCGGACGACCCGAGGATCCGGACCCGCTCCCCAAGGCCCAATCGGTCGACGCCACGACTCGAACGTCGGACGCTGCGGAAAGGAATTGGGTCGAACCCTCCCTTGGTTCCTCAACGGACTTGCGGGGCGTTTCGCCAACCGTCTTCAGTCTTGAAGGCGACGGGCGAAAGGCTGCGCGTAGGCCTCACAAAGGAACGTTCAGGAGGACTCGAGGAGCGGCTCGTGTCGCCAGTCCCTCATCCAAAATGACTTCGTAAAAATGTTGTTTAACCTAGGTAAACGATTACGGAGTCGCCACCGACTTATTTTTGAAAACTGGTCTAAGTCGGAAAACCAGAGTGGGGTTCGGGGATCCCTAATTATTAACTCTCACACTTAAACACGCGAAAAGGTGGCGTTTGCTCCAAAAGTTTGCTTTTGGTTAACGGGTGTTGGACCCGATCCGGGCATGACTCCGGACTCATGTCAATATTTTACGGGCGTTGGACCCGATCCGGGCCTTTTGGGCCCGAACTCATGTGTGTTGATTTAGCGAACAACATGCGACGATAAAATCCTAAAAGCCTAACAGCATAATGGAGTTAAGAAGACAATTGATATGCCCATACACTTCACAACATAATGGAGTAGCAGAATGGAAAATAGACATTTTGGAGAAGTTTGTAAGAGCATGCATGCTTCACACAAGGAATGCTATGGTAAGATATTGCGCAAAATACATGAAGATTGATGCAAACATTACAAACAGACTCCTGCAAGCCCGTTTAAACTATAAAATACTGTTCGAGCTATTATAGAAGATGAAGCCTACGATGAATCACTTTCGGGTCTTCGAGTGTCTCTGTAATATGTTCATCCCCAACTATTTGGGGAGCAAGTTCGACAAGAATGCAACAGAGTATGTCTTCGTTGGATACGACATGAAGACAAAAGGATGAAGGTGTTGTAATATGACAATAAACCGTTGCAGTGTATCGGACAATGATATCTTCGACGAAGCAACTTCTTAGTGGCCATTTTCAAAGGGGAGAAAGTATCTTTAAAGCCTATAATCGAAGAGATGTAATAGGATCCTAATGCAATAAGGGATACTGATGCAAACGAAGAAAAACCTTGGCAAACAGAAATATACCAAAAATCCTTTGTAGAGAAACATTATAGGAGAGGAAAAATAAATACGACAATTCAACTAAGGAGATTCAGAAGACAACGAAGACGACCTCCTCGATGTTTCCGGGATGTTTGACGTCTTTCATCCTCAATTCACGGGATGTTTCCAAGATGACGATGCCGATATTTTTATAATTATCTGACACCCACAAAATAATTGGCCCAGGTCATTATTGTTGTTCTCGTGGGACATGAGCACAATAAATTAACAAATTACATCACTGATTGGGCGATAACAACGCTTCTCCTTTCTCCATAAAAGAAAAACTAAAAGAAGGGTCCTAAAGAGAGAAGTTGAAACATAATCTAAAAATCATTAATCAAAGCAGCTATTAACAACCGGAGAGCAGAAAAGAAGAGACGACAACTTTAGGGAGAGATGTGTTGTGCAAGTAGATTAACGGATTCTTTAAAAAGAGCTCATTATCACATAGAGGTAGTACTTAATCTTTTCACCGGGCTAATTGTTTTTCTCGTCCTCGAGTCACTTGTATTAATTTCGTACCCGACCAGGTGAATATGGTCTACGAATGGACACGTCACTTTCCACACCGGATTTTGATGTTCCTTTGGTAACTTGCATACATTTTATTTGGATATCGAGAAAGACAAGGAGGTTGGGAGAAAGAACAACCGACCCGGCCACTTGGTCTTTATCGACTTTTTATATTGTTGGTTTTGCTAGTTTGCTTTCCCTTGATGGCATACATACCCAAGGATAATCATGTTTCGGGCTCTACTGATTTACTCACGGCGAAACTCAGGCGCTTTGAATACCTTATCGGATTCAACCCACGTCGGAGATTTACTGCGCTCGGAAGGCTTGGTTTGTTTCACGAAGAATGACCAAAAAATGTTCATGAATAATTTATACTAACCACTTAAGGCACGTCCGCAGCACTGGGATGGGAGAGTCCATATTTCTAGGCATCAAGCATTAGTAGTATCGGTAAATGCGCTTTAGGGTTTTCTGGGTTGTCTTTTTACATCGTATTATTTTACATTTTTGTTTACATCACGTGGTCTTGAACGTCCCAAATGAATATTTATTATCACTGCTGTAATTTTTTTTTTTTTTTGAATCATAAACATCGAGGGTTTCAAAAGCTGTTTTTTTTTAATGTCAGAGATCAGTTATTAAAATAATGATATTTGTCTTTTTTGGCTTTATTTTTATTCTCACGAGGGACACCTGCTGTCCAATTTCTGAAGTTAGGATGACAGTTATAAACCCCAACCCTAAAGCAAAAAACAAAAAACAAAAGAAAGAAAGCAAAACTCCCAATCACTGGTCAAATGAATTTAGTATTGAACAGGTGCTGGGTTTCTCGAAAAACTTAAAGGAAGACGTCAATTTTTTTCTTTTAAAGGAAAACTTTATTTTTCCTCGATTTTCATGAGGGTTTAGTTGGATTTTCCAATGGTCAAAGTTCAAACATAAATGTTCATGTTTCTTTTTTCAAATAGATGCTCTCGCATTTTTACATTTTCAAATCTAAGAATACACAAAAAAAAATCTAATCCGAGCCCTTGGCGTGTCCAAACCGACCATTTTCCTTTCTTTCTTCAGCTTTTTGTTTATAAATGATGGTGTGGCTCACATGGTTGAACAAAGTCAAAAAGATCGAATTAGAAATGGGTCGGGTCAATGGTGTCTAGAAATGTTTCCCGATTCTTTTTTAGCATAACACGTGCGCCCATTTTGTCTGAATTCATAAGTATATGTGGATACAAATTTTGTATAAAGATGGATGAAAATGAATATGTGAAGAGCTTAAAGTTGTAAAACTACAAAAAAGAAATGAATAGAAAGCAAGACGATTTACGGGATGGGGCTTGGGCTATTTCTTAGGCCCAATAAAAAGCCCATTTCAACAACAATCCACTGATCCCCTCCCCCCCCCCCCAAAAAAAAAATCACCATTCAAACGAAAGATGCAGTTTTATCGCCTTTTCTGTTAAAGATTGAATCTGGAAACTCGTGGTCGCTCGGTAAAATGAGGCGAGAGGTGGTGGCGGCGGCGGCTGTAACGGCCGCAACGATAGCCTTGACGGTCGTAATCTTTTTGCGGCAGCGGCAGCAGAGGAACGAGCGGTGCTGGAAGCGTTCACAGGCCATCTTACGTAGATTAACAAGGGAATGCGCCTTGCCTGTGGCCCGGCTCAATCACATTGCCGACGACATGGTGCACATGATGCAATCATCGAGTGACTTGAAGGAGGATAAAGGCACGCTAGACATGTTTGTCTCTTACACGGGTCTGCTCCCGACCGGGTAACTTATAACTAAAGCCCCCCTGTCATATTTCATTTAATAATATATCTTACTAGCAGAACACGACTGTGTTAGGCAGAGACGAGGATGGGCTATACTACGGAATGAACCTGCGAGGAGAGGACTTTGTGATGTCATGCGTGAGGCTAGGCGGGAAGGATCAGCCGATATTGGATCTGCACAGGGAAGAAGTCTCATTTCCCTCTGAGATGGTCCGAGGTACTACTACTACTTCAAGGGAAGTTTTCGATTTTGTGGCTGCTGAGGTTGCGAGGTTCGTGATGGAGAACCCAGAGAACAAGATCATTGAGCAGGAAAACTTCAAAAGGCTGGGATTCACGGTTTCCTATGAGCCGTGTGAAGTGTCATCGAAAGGAACGGCCATCAGATGGAAGAATTTCTCAATGGATCACCCAGTTAAGTATAGCTCTTGAGCAATCGGATTTACGTGGAGGGATTAAATTTCTTACGCTGGTTAAAATCATCAGAACTGTCGAGAACTGACCGCACAAATCAACTCAGCATTGGAAAAGTATGGCGTGAAGATGTCTGTTCTTGCATTGGTAATACTTTCTGCCAATTTTAGTCAATTAATTTACACTGAGATGATTTTAACATGTTTGTGACATAAGATTGACGGTGTTTGCATTAGGTGCCAAACGAAGTGGGGGTCTTAGCTGGTGGCAGATACTATCACCGAGATTGCATCGCATCGGTCACTCTGGGCTCTGGAACAGATGCGGCATATTTAGAATCGAACGAGACAGAACAGGAAACTAAGGCAAGTCGTGGTTTCTTCTTGAAAATGTGAAAGGTTGATTCATCGGATGATTGTTCCTAATTTTAGTACATCCCAATTGCTCTTAGGTGATCTCTACGAACTGGGGAAGCTTCAGGTCTTCCCACCTACCAATGACGGACTATGATAAAGAGTTGGATTTCGAAGATCCTGATCGCAAGGTGGTACAACCGAGAGTTCTGATTCCTTTATTTACTCTAGAATTTTATGAAGGCCAGTTCTGCGTTTACAGTGCTTTCTCGTTACGGTTTGGATTGATTTCAGGTCTTCGAGAAGCTTGTCGCGGGTACGTATTTGGGAGAGGTCGTGAGGAGAGTACTCCTGAAGATGGCTCGGGAAGCAGCTCTTTTTGGAGATTACGTTCCATTAGAGCTCAAAACTCCTTACATATTGAGGTAAATAATGATGAAGGAATCGCTCAACCATGTAATGTCCGGCCTCGTTGTGATGAGCTATCAGTTTTCATCCAGGTCATATGACGTGGCGGATATGCATCAGGACGCGACCGAGGACCGTGAAGTCGTCGGCGAGAAGTTGAGCAACATATTTAAGGCACGGCGACGATAATTATGATTGTGGATGATTGCTGTCGAACAGCGAGCTGTTATGGGTACTCATTTTTAGTCTCTAGCACTGGTGTGTAGGTCAAGGAAACCACGCCGATGGTCAGGGAAATCGTGGCAGAGGTATGCGATGTCGTGTCGGAGCGCGGCGCGCGGCTCGCCGCAGCCGGGATCGTGGCGATCCTCAAGAAGCTTGGCCGGACAGAGAGGAGCAAGAGCGTCATCACGATCGAGGGTGGTCTGTACGAGCATTACCGGGTGTTCCGGAACTACCTACACAGCTGCATATGGGAGATGCTCGGGAACGACCTCTCGGACAACGTAGCAGTCGAGCACTCGCATGGTGGGCCTGGATTCGGAGCAATATTCCTCGCGGCTGCACAGGCGAAGGGACAATGGAAGAATTGACAAATTATTTTCAAGTGGGCGATGGATGGATCGATAGTTGAGATTTTAAATTTACGAACATTATATGCATGCACATTACATTATCTCAAAATTTAGGAAACTGACCTGAAAAAACATGGGCCTAAGAGCCCATAATATCTCTTTGAGGCCCATCACTAGACCCATGATTATTCAAGCCAGATGTAGTAGATAATGTGACCATGACAAAGTCCGATGGCACTAGAATTTTAGGAGAGGGGGCCATCGATTCTCTCGATCCATCGATTAATTAAAGCATATAAAAGAAAATTCCACGTTCTCCAATGTGATCAAATTAACTTGTCCTTAAAAAATGTATCACATGAACACATTGGGACTACAATATAATCTTATACCAAAAGCACGGAATGAAAATTGACATGAGATCCCCTGAAAATTGTTCCTTGACAAATTTTAACGTAATAAAACCCTTTTGTATTTTTGGAAAATGCGCTAATATTAAACCCTTTTGTGTAAAGGGAAAAATCAAATCGACTGATTTCCTAACAACATCTATACACAAAATATTAAATAAAATATTTTTTGTACGAGGGATTGTTTTAATAAACCTCCAAAAAGTGTTACAAGATATATTGATAGTATATATAAATTAAAACATATTTTATATTTATTTTTTCTATTTTATGACCAATATATTGTATAAATATAATGGTGACCATATATTTTTTTAATAATATATAATTACATTAATTATTACGTAAATTTTTTACGTGAAAATTTTCTAACAAGCAATTGATTATATTTCATTAATTTTTCATAATCTCCCTGGTCGAACAAATGTAATTTTTGAAAATGAAAACACGTGGTTAAATTCGAGTTTTAGGACAATTGGCATCGGCCGATCTACAACAATGATATCGATTAGCGTTGGCTATTGTACAGGTATTATTTGTGGCTATATTTTAGCCTAATAAAAAGGGGAAATAGTTTGTTTAGTTAGGCAGCTTTTACTTTCTAAAATATTTGGCAGCCTTTGGTACTTGCAATGAATGACAAAGTCTCCGAAACATAAAGACTATTTTGTATCCTTCCTCCTCCCATTCCATTCAACCTTCTGTTCTCGTGCTCGGAAATTGTAACCCGACCGTTTTTCAAACTTCCGGCTTTTAGAAATGAATAAAATTACAAAACAGATGTAATGAATTACCAAACCCCATTTAACAAAATAAATAAAAATAAAATTGAAACGAAGTGTTAACATAACCGCGGAAACATTGACTCGGCCAATGACATTAAAATTGATTATTGTAGGTCATGTGAAAGGTCTGTCCAAAAGAAGGAACAAAAGCGCATAAGAAATGACTGACCGGCACCCAACATGCACACACGCTTTCTGCTCTCATTTGTCCATATATATAATGGACCCCATGTAACAAATAAGTAACTACTAAACGCACACACTATCTTATATCAACATGTTTTATTTTCGTTCATCGAAATAATACCGATGATCATTTAGTTCACGTTGTACGTAGTTAGGTTATGTGGAGAATTAATTCATGGAAGAGTTTTTGCTTCTCCAGAACAAAAAAAAAGATGACCAAAGAGAAAGTTGAAAATGGGGATTTTCACCGGGCCCAAGTTAAGTGCCAAAAACAGTTTTCTTTTTCTACCCTTTTCCCTTGCCCTACAAATATTGAAACCCCCTAACTCCATCTCTCTGCCAATACACACTTTCTTCATCTTTCTCTCTTAGGCACAAGGTTTTGATTGAGAGATGGAATCCACGGCAGCTGGTGTTATTGCTAGGGGGAGGTCAATCATCTCACCGTGTCTTTCTGCTTCCATCGGGCCAATCTATCTAGTGTCCAGATTGGATGGATCGAGAGGGAACTATGCCGTACATCTGGGACGGTGGCGTTGGCGGGATGATAGGGCAGAGATCCTGAGATACCGAAGTTCATGGTTGTTGAGATGATCTAGAGAAGCATCAGGTGAAGGGCGACTTTCGTCGTCATGGGATTATGGCAGACAGGAAGGAGCCAGGCAAATTCGTTAGATGTTTATTTCTTTCAATGTCTCCTCAAACTCTTTCTAGTGTCACACTTTGAGTTTGATATACAATAAGAACGACAGTATGGAGGGTTTCATCGCCGTCGATCTTGTCAAAGATCTTTCAAAGGAACCCCAATATCGATTCCCGATCGACATATTATTTGGCGGTATTACTCAATAATCGACCTACTAGATTTCTTTTTCCTATTCATGCCTGTATTTTGTTAGATCTTTCAAAGGAACCCCAAAGCATTTGTCACAATGCTTTGAGTGCCGGTAGGTCTCAACCTCGTCCATTATTTAGCATGTAGTGACAAATAGGCAAAATCCAACGATACCGATTCTAAAGACGATGACAGCCGATCTTCAATCGAATGATAACAATTCTAGGTTTTATCATATTTTTTATTATCCTTGTGCTAATCCCGACCAGACAGTAATGACGATGACCGGGTCGACTTGATGCTTTGAATGACACGCTCGCGTTCGAGTAAAAACGCCCACGTATTGTCCTATTCATCATCGGTTCATTGTGGTCGAATGTTTACTAGGCGGAAATCACATACCGATCTTACATAAATGAATCAGTGGCTCCTTCATTTAAAAAAGAATATTTGACTTTGAATGATTGTGGAATTACATTAAAAAAGAATCTGATTATAAGTTCGATCGAGAAGCTTTTCACATATACACAAAGAAGGTGTTGATGTTTGAACCAAAGTTAAAAGTGGTATAAGTTCATTGGAGAGAGGTGAAGGGACACAAAAGAAGAGAACTCATATGAAAGCATGACATCTTTTGTGAATGGTCCACAGTTTGGACCATCTAAGGATTCCTCTTGTGGAGCCACCGAAAGAAGTCAGTCTCTCCCTGTTAATGCTAGGTCGGACGGAATTCTTGGCCGGTTCGCAGGTTGTTCGTGCTTTACTTGTGGTGAATCAGTGCCACCGTACTCGGTTTCACTACGTGCTTCAGATAGAACTGGGACTTTGTTTACGTAAAAAATACTAATCCGAGCCTACGGTCAGTAAACTAAGCCGGAATCTGACAATTTAACTGCCTTCTACTTCCCCGACCGATTTTGTGTTCTATAAACTAATGACTTGGGAGACGAGAAACGTTAGTGAAGAACAAAGCGTGCCCTTAAAAGCATTGTGCACGGATAACTAAAGGCGATGTCATTTGTAGAACTCAAAGTCAGTGTCGGGCTTCTTCACATTGGCACGGTACCCTTTCTCAAAATCCTTGGGCAGAATGACGTACCGATTCTTCCTCACTGCATGCATTCCCGCTTCTTGACATATAGCAGCAATCTGCACGAAAGACATGCGACGGGTAAATAGTAGGGCTGGAACCCCATCTATCATCCTAGGCCAACACAAACAAATAACATTGCCAAATTCCCGATAAACACGAGTCCTAATCGGCAGGATTTCTTAAAACTGAACAAAATTGAAATGACAAACCTCAGCAGCGCTTATCTTGTCAGGCCGAGAAACGTAGTCCTCTAAGTCCACCTCATCACTAAGATTCATCTTTGCAGTGCAAACCTGTACCGAGGAAGAGAGAAACGCACACAGAGGGGTTAAACAACTTCCCCACTCGGATGCTCTGCTTCTCAAATGGAAATCAAGCAAAATTCAATCCTTCTTATCCATGAGGAGACAACAGATGAGTAAGAGGGAACACTCACTTGAAACACGAGCCTCTTTTGTCTTGTATCGGGCAGAGGGAATTCAATCTTGCGATCAAGCCTCCCAGGACGCAAAAGTGCAAGGTCCAGCATGTCGGCACGATTGGTTGCCATTATGACTTTAACATTGACTGCCTGGTCAAATCCATCCATCTAAAAGTGGAAGAAGCTGACAAAGTGTTAAATTGTGACAAAACACCGACTGAATCTCGCTTCCTTGGAGAAAGGAGTGCATTGGTCAGTAAGACATCCTTAATGGTAATACCTGGTTTAGAAGCTCCATTAGGATACATTGAACTTCTCGGTCAGCCCCTGTCTGAGCATCAAATCTTGCTGTAGCAATGGCATCCACCTCATCAATGAAAATGATAGCTGGAGCATTCTCCTTAGCTAGGCGGAAAACATCACGAACCATTCTAGGACCCTACAAAGAAGAAAGGAAAGCCAAAAACTTCACCAAACAGAGACTCCATATCTTCCTGATTCTGACAGCCTGTTACTCCAACAACTAAAGAAAATCCAAGGGAAGTGAAATTGCCAGAATCTCATACCTCCCCCAAGTACTTCTGAACAAACTCAGAACCAACGACTCTAATGAAAGCAGCAGTTGTATGATTGGCAACAGCCTTGGCTAGCATAGTCTTGCCGGTCCCAGGTGGCCCATAAAGCAAAACACCACGAGGAGGGTCAATACCTATCTGCTTGTATAACTCGTGATGAGTCAGCGCCAGTTCAACTGCCTCACGGATTTCCTGCTTCTGAATGTCACAACCTCCAATATCCTGCAAAGAAAAACTACAACATCAACTGCTAAATACCACTAAATTCAATAGATTCTGTCCCATGTATTTACAGAAAGACGGTAGTACATCAAAGCTAGGTGGACTAATTGTCAGGGATAATCAGCAGTAGAAATTTTGGTCAACTCTCAACTTAAGGTGAGAACATCCTTAAGGTCCAGAACTATGATAAGTACGAATCAGTGACTCAATAAATAACCGTGAAACTCCTTTGAAGAACAGATGGAATAAGTAAGCAAATGAATGAGGTTGCCAGGGACAGGAAGAGATAAGTACATTATAGGTGACGTCCGGCTTCTCAGAGTGGCTAAGTAGAGAGATACTAGAGTCAGCCTCGGGAGGCAAAACGTCAACAAGGGCATTGGAGTGGCGATGCAATGCAACAGACGCAGGGGGTTTCAGCAGCTCCCTATTAATGGTGCTCAAAATGCGGACATAGTAGTTGGAACCAGTGGTAGAACCCACAATGCCATTTTTCTGGTCTACCATCTCCATAAACTGCCCTATCACCAGCAGCACCAACTGTATCCGCTTCACCTCCTCCTGTGCCCTCAGTAACTCCCTCTTCAGATTCTTCTGCTCGTCCTTCACGTATTCTTCCTGAATGTCCATGAATTCCAATTGGCTCTCCAGAGACTCAGCCTGCTGTACAGATCCTCTTCCTCCCCCCATTGTGTAACTTCAATTGTCTTAGCAATGGATGGTGGGGGGTCCAATGACATAACGGCAGCCATCTTTCACCTCTATTTGTTTTCTCACTCCTGTTTTCCGACAGATACACAGAGAAAATCATGAGGCTTCAAATAAAGGATCCATAAAAAAACATTCCGTCTTTCAACATGAATATACACAAATGGGGATACCTCTTTAACATCAGTGATTCTGAGAATCCCAGAAACTTATCACCAGTAGAACAACAATGCCATTATAAACAGCATGAAGTCGCTAGTTTTCAAAGAAAATCGCTTCCCTATATAACCAAACATTTTAAATGTACTCACTCCAATAACAAGGTACTTCATCTCGTAGCTTAAACTCATTCCCATCTAACAGCACCAAGCCCAAGTATGTACAAATTACTCTCGCTCTCCCGCCGCACTTTGACAACGGGAGTGCTCTCCAACTTGAGTAATGGCCATTTGCCGCTACTACAAAATGCCGGCCGACTAATTATGACAGGTAAGCAATGGGGATAACCCCGAACAACGGATGAACTGCACCGCACTCTCTGAAGTGGCCAGCACTCAAAATATCACTGGACCAAACTAATTCGACAGATCCCACGACACCAAAAGTAACCGAAGCCCAGATCAGTACTCGAAAAACCCACATCTAACCGAACCGACCCACTAATCAAAATGAACACAGATCACGAATCCCACGAGCTCCGTCGACGACAATTGATGTAAAAATCACCCAGCTTCGGACGCAGGAATTAATTCAAAGAAACCCTAAAAAGAACATCAAAACGCCCGAAAAGACTCACCTTGAGGATGATTCGGCCTTCGACGGTGCGATCAGAAGCCAAATTCTCCCCCTTCCTCCGCGCTTTCTTGGGACGAAGGGAATCGCCGGAGAGAGAGAGAGAGAGAGAGAGAGGGTTGTCGATACGGGAAGAGAGGAGAGAGTGGAAATAATTCCATTTTAGCCCTCCAAGATTTTGTAGTTTTTACGAACTACCCCACATTCTTGCATAATTTAGTAACTTGTCCTCCGACGCTTAAAAGGCTCAAACCGTTATTCAACTTATTAGTCCTCTTATTTCAATTTAGTGACATGTTATTTCAATACCGTGTCATTACTATTTTTTTTTTAATATTTATGATAGTCATACAAATTAATAGTTACAATATACTAATGTTATTTATTAGTGTATGAATTCATGTTATTCCGGATAGTGTCAGAAATAATAAAAAAAATAAGTGGCTGATAGTAGATTCCAATTCTGGAATTGGGGTACTGTGTATAAATACTCCCGTGAAAAGAATAATGGTTACTGATTGATGTGATTAATATTTAATTCTTGTAATTCCTTATTTTCCGAGACCCACTACTCATGCAATATTATTATTATTATTATCGCTGAAATTCTTTTATTACAAGGAATTTATCAAGGGGACGAACCTCAAGCCCCGAAAATGCTTAATTTAGGAAATATAATAAAAATGAAGAACGTGAGATGATCCATATATCCTGTGAGGCCTGGGGGGTGGATGTCATAACCTTTTCCTCTCCTTCCCTTTACTTAAACCCTCTCCTCCCTCCACCACCTCCACCTCCACCGAAAACCCCAGCAGGTTCACTCAAGTCTAATGGCGGAGGCGGCAGTTTTCGAGAAGGAACACCCAGTTGAGGCCTACGGGTACGCTGCCAGGGACACCTCCGGACACCTCTCCCCCTTCAAGTTCTCCAGGAGGTCAGATCATCGAAACCAAACATGTCGTCGTTTAACTCTCTCTACATATACTACCCTTATTCGTCTCAGCCTTCGACTCGCTGAAAGGAAAGGAACGATGATCCATTCTTTGATCTTCACCTTGCCGTGGATCTCAAAAAGCTTCATTTACGAGTTGATCCATTATACGTATACGCATACGCATGTATGACGGAGGAAGTAGTAGTTGAGGCTGAGTTAGTAAAAAAAATTGAAAATGTTGGCGTGCTGTGTTCCTTTCGTGTTGTTGCTATTTTATTCCTCCGGACACTTGTTTTTCTTTGGTTATAGTCTTTGTGTCGGCATTAAATATATTACATAATTGAAATGTAGAACAGGGATTGAGTTGGACTTTAATGATTTCATATGTTATTTTAACATTCGTTTTAACCTAACCTTTTATATCATATTTCTTTGGGAATCCTTTGTTAATGGGGAAACCTCAATAATTGAGTTTTAACCTAACCTTTTATAGTCTTTGTGTCGGCATTAAATATATCACATAATTGAAATGTAGAACCTAACCTCAGTATGTTATTTTAACATACGTTTTAACCTAACCTTTTATATCATATTTCTTTGGGAATCCTTTGTTAATGGGGAAATCTCAATAATTAAGTGAACAAGACAAATATAAAGATCAAACCCCAAAACACCGGACCACAACTTATTAAACATTATTTACTCGAACAGTTAGTTGGTAATAAGTGTGGTAATCGAACTGGTCCTGACATGCGGTAGTGGATAATGAATAATGTTAATGGGCAGGGCAACAAGGGAGAAGGACGTGGCCTTCAACATAACTCATTGCGGCATTTGCCACTCCGACCTCCACTTCATCAAGAATGAGTGGGGCAATGCCACCTACCCCGCAGTCCCCGGGTATGATTATCCTTAAGAGGAACTGTGATTAAACGTTGATTAGGCGTGCTAATGACATCAGCGGTTTCGACCTAAATGACGTGGTGTAGGCACGAGATAGTTGGCGTCGTGACCGAGGTCGGTTCCAAAGTGACCAAGTACAAGGTCGGGGACAGGGTCGGGGTAGGCTACTTCATCGAGTCCTGCCTGTCCTGTGAGAACTGTGCCGCTGACCTCGAGAACTACTGCCCTGGGATTATCCTAACATCTGGAAGCAAGGGTGCCGACGGTACCATGACCTATGGCGGGTATTCTAACTACTTGGTCTGCAACGAGCATTTCATTGTTAAGATCCCCGACAGCATGCCTTCTGATGGCGCGGCTCCTCTGCTCTGCGCTGGGGTCACGGTATACAGCCCGTTGAGGTACTACGGGCTTGATAAGCCCGGGATGCACTTGGGCGTTGTCGGCCTCGGTGGGCTTGGCCACATGGCTATCAAGTTCGGGAAAGCCATGGGACTTAAGGTGACTGTTATTAGCACCTCTCCTAGTAAGAAGTCTGAGGCGATGGACCACCTTGGTGCTGATGCGTTCCTTGTCAGTCGTGACCCAGAGCAGATGCAGGTATTTCTAGCGAGATGTTTTCCTCGCTACAGTTAAAACCTGGGGTTGTGATTATAAGGAGTTGCTACGTATGAATAGGGTGCAACGGGAACATTTGATGGGATCATCGACACTGTCTCGGCACCTCATGCTCTCCTTCCCCTACTGGGACTTGTGAAGACTAACGGAAAGGTTATCGTGGTGGGCATCCCGGAGAAGCCGTTCGAGCTGCACTCCTTTGGGCTTATCATGGGTGCGTTCTTCCGTGGATCTAAACCATTACAAAATATATCTTCCTAAACTACACAGGGCTAAGATTTGGAATTACAGGTCGTAAGATGGTGGGAGGAAGCAGCATTGGAGGGATGAAGGAGACGCAGGAGATGATTAATTTTGCTGCTGAGCACAACATAACCGCAGACATTGAAGTTATCCCTGTGGACTACGTGAACACAGCTCTGGAGCGCCTCCAGAAGGCAGATGTGAAGTATCGCTTCGTCATTGACATTGCCAACACCTTGAAGCCCTGAGG
This sequence comes from Melastoma dodecandrum, assembly GCA_029817715.1. Lineage (NCBI taxonomy): Eukaryota > Viridiplantae > Streptophyta > Magnoliopsida > Myrtales > Melastomataceae > Melastoma > Melastoma dodecandrum. Next base: position 3,859,118 of record JARUPY010000533.1, on the reverse strand, counting down.
GGGGCTTTATTGAGGTTCGGATTGGTCACATGTTATCACCTACCTTGAAGTACTTGTCAACCTCAACGTCGTGCTTGTCAATCGTCTGTCTGCATGAACCATCCTTGTTGCCAAACAGTGTCATATCGTTCACTTTCTATCTGAATAAACAGGAATAAAGTTTTCGAAATCAACCGAATGTTTCCACAGCCTGTCCAACCTTTGTTTTATTATATGGCCAATTCGGAGCTTTTATCAAGATCGCTAGGACTATCGCGCTTTACGGTAGACGTCTGCCAGCCATTTCATTCGGGCATCTTTGCCAAAGAAATGCGAAATAGTTTATCTCCCTGAGATAACAAACTTCTACTTTGACTGCTTTCCATGATGATTGACGAACATTTGGTGGTAACAGCGCGTGATCCGTGCCAATACTTCTCCAGTGTGCCAAGTATAGTCCCTGCAAGGTGTTGGCAATGTGATGGCGCATCAAGGGGTTTGAGGCACATCAAGGGGCATAGCACTTCATCTTCGGGGTTTATTTTCTTGATTATGGCCTTCATCTTCCTTATTCATAGCAAGGACAGTGTGCCAAGTATAGTCCCTGCAAATCGTGTCCGTGGTCCCGCGGATGATCCTTTGAGCAATCCGCAGCAGGCCTTCCACGAAATCGTTCCTTTGATCATACTTAACACTGGACAAAACAACAACCTGACTCTCCATCTTCGAGTTGGCAACTTGGTCGGGTATGCCCGGGGAAATGGCCATCCACGTCTCTCAGCAACTGTGTTAAGATTGCCTCAGAGCCACATACACCGGCACAAAACATGCATGTAGATCAGCCCAGTATGATGTTCCCTCCATTTTGGCTGCTCTTCGATGCTTCCTCAGCAACTCATGCTCTGTTTCCTCTGTTTTCTCTCATGAAGATGAATAGAAAAGTTTTCCTTGCCAGTATCTCAAGAGAAGCTGTTCAAGCTGCAGTCCCTCAGGCTTGTCGTCGTTTCATATTTCCAACTAACAGGTCATTAGTACACAGATGATAAAGCATCAACATATTCCGTGACTACTTGAATTTGGTTGATCCAATATATTGCTTGCAGACTAGAATCGTGACTGACAGGCCAGCAGATATATTGTCTTGATGGCTTTTGGGAACAAATATTCCTTGGATCCGATGATATTCGGCAGATGTCTGCCATCAAGAAACTCAAAAATTGAGGTCATCAATTCTGCCATATGTCCTCACGAAACCCCTCCATCAAACTCTCCGTCCGGCCATTTGCACGACCATTTCAGCTGACTTAAGGGAGGGCATCGTTATGCGACAAGCCATTCGCGGGGCCACGTTGGAATCGATTATACTGTTGTCCCGGAAAACATAAATTGGATCAGTCGAGGCTACAAACTGAGGAGATCTGCCAAGCCATATGAGGCTATCACTGTTATTCATGCCTCAGCTTCTGAAGAAATATTTGTATGAATTCTTACTTGTGAGACGGGAAGGGAAGCATGACACCGATTAAAAGAGAATGAGAATTTCAAATTTGTCGAGAGAGATTGATTTGCCCGGGATGAAATCAGAGAATGCTTTTCTTTACACCGTCAAAGTAATAAAAGCGTGAACTTAAATTAATCTCTTGTCGTGATTGATACATGAAATCAGACGTGATTAAAAGCATGCTTTTCTTCATGTTTAAATTAGTAGACGTGATTGATACATGAACTTAAAACAAGGTGAGGCTTCTTTGGAGATTGCATAAATCTGCTTACCAAACCGACCGCATAGGAGATATCTGGCCTTGTGTGTGTCAGGTAGATCAGACTCCCAACCAACTGACGATACATTGTTGACTCTTCAAGATCCTTGCCTTCATTTGCACTAAGCTTAGCGTTGAACTCAATAGGTGTTGATATCGGCTTGCACTCGGACATCCCGTATTTCTTTAGTAGCTCTTTTGCATATTTCTGTTGACATAAGAATAAGCCTTCCGGAACTCGATCGACTTCTAATCCCAAGAAATGCTTCAATTCTCCGAGCTCCTTCATGTGGAACCTCACAGAAAGATTATCTTTGATCAACTTGATCTCTAAGTTGTCATCTCCTGTGATGATAAGGTCGTCCACATACACGAGCACCACTGTAATTTTCTCTTCTCGAACTTTGATGAAGAGACTTGAATCAGCCACTGTTAGAGTATATCCACCCTGGATTAAGAACTCTGCAATCTTACCGTACCATGCCCGTGGTGCCTGCTTCAATCCGTATAAAGCTTTCCTTAATTTGCAAACATAGCTGGGGTGGTACTTATCTGCAAAGCCCTGGGGTTGCTCCATGTAGATTGCCCGATCCAGCTCTCCATGCAAAAAGGCATTCTTCACATCCATCTGCCAAAGTTTCCAGGTCTTACTTGCAGCCAGGGCGAGTAGAACTCTGACAGTTGTTATCTTTGCTACTGGGCTAAATGTCTCATCGTAGTCCAAACCATACTGCTGTGAGAATCCTCGAGCGACAAGACGGGCCTTGTATCTTTCCACGGATCCGTCGGGACGAGTCTTCACCTTATAGACCCACTTGCAAGATATGGGTGTCACCTCGCTGGGTTTAGGAACCAACTCCCAAGTTTGGTTTTCTTCTAGGGCTCGAATTTCTTCTTGCATTGCTTCTCGCCATACCTTGTGCTTGGATGCTTCTTCATAAGTTGATGGCTCATGTGGATCTATATCTTCCGCAAGTGCTGCGTCTATGTATCGTGTTGGCGGTCTCCGTTGCCTAGTGGATCTTCTCAACGGTGTCATCCCGTCACCAGTTTCTTCTTCTGTTGCATTCTCCTCAGAGGACCTTTGGTACACTCCTGTTTGCCAAGGTCTCTCTTCTTCTGTATCATCATTTCTTATTATAGAAGGCCCTTCTTCAGTTTCTTCAAAAGTTGGTTTTAGTGTTACTAGCTCCCCCTGCTTAATGTGATCCTTGTTTTCTTCTATTGTTGAGGGTGACCACCAAGAAGTTGCTTCATCGAAAACAACGTTCCTTGATACGGTGCACTTGTTGGTCGTAGGATCGCAGCATCTCCATCCTTTCCTCTCTGTGTCGTATCCTACGAAGATACACTTGGTCGCCTTCTTGTCGAACTTGCTCCGCAAGTGGCTAGGGATGAAGACATAACAAACACACCCAAAGACTCGAAAGTGGCTTACTGTAGGCTTCATCTTCCATAGTAGCTCGAAGGGTGTCTTGAACTTGAGGCGAGCTTGGGGTAGCCTATTTGCAACATCTGCAGCCGTTTTCATGCACTCTGCCCAATATCTTCCTGGGACATTTCTGGCGTGCAACATGCTTCTGCATACTTCTGCAAGATGCCTGTTCTTCCTTTCTGCCACCCCGTTCTGCTGTGGCGTGTGGGGACAAGTTAACTGTCGTCTTATCCTGTTCGCCTTTAGGTATTCTCCAAACTCCCGGGAGGTATATTCTCCCCCGTTGTCAGTACGTAGGCACTTCACCTTCGTCTGCAGATCGCTCTCCACCTTGATCTTGAACTCTATGAACTTCTGTAGGGCTTCTGACTTTTCTTTCATGAAGTATACCCAGACGTACCTTGAGTAGTCGTCGATGAAAGTCACCATGTATCTACAGCCACCTATTGATGGATGTTTCACTGGACCGAATACATCCGAGTGGATCAACTGCAATGGTTTCTCAGCCCTGTACTTGGATTCTTCGTACGGTAACTGGTGTGCTTTACCGTACTGGCAGCCTGAGCAGACGTTGTCGACGTTTACTTCTAGCTGCGGGAGACCCTTCAACATCTCCTTGCTCATCATCACCTTTAACTTGTGGTATCCGACGTGTCCAAGCCTCTCGTGCCACAGGTCAGCTGTCTCATTCCTCTTCACCTTGTCTATGTATGCCGATTCTGCTGACATCACATAGATGGAGTTTACCTTCCGTCCTTCCATGATCGGCGTCCCAGAAAACTTCAACTCGTGGTAGACCTTGACGTCATCAGGTCCGAACACCACGAAATTACCAGGGGCTGTCAGTTGGGCTACTGACAGAAGATTCTTCTTTATCCCAGGGACATGGTAGACTCCTTGGAGTTGTACCTTGTTGGCACCATCATCGACGTCAATAACAGTCTTCCCGACATGAGCGATAGGTAGTCTGGAGTTGTTGGCGGTGACGACGACTCGCTGTCCTTTGTATTCTGATAGCTCCCGTAGCTTCTCCTCGTCACCTGTCATATGGTTGGAGCACCCCGAGTCAAATATCCAGTTCTCTGCATAGTTCACAGAGTTGTTGTGAACTACTGCACGAGTCTGGTCTTCCAACAACTGATCTTCTTCCATCACAGCGAGAGATGCTTCAAGGTTCCATTCATCTTCAGATTTATCTCCTTCTTGATTGGCTGACGTGGCAGCATTTCCTTCCACGTTCTTCTTCTTGAACCAGCAGTCTCTCGCATAGTGGCCCTTCTTTCCACAGTTGAAGCATTTTTCATCGTTTCGCTGTGCTAGTTTGTCTTCTCGTTTCTCATGTTGTGGTCTAGACAGTTGGTGCTCACGCCGTCCACCTCTACCACCTCGAGAGAATTTTCTATTCTCAGGCCTCTTATATGTAGCAGAGTTTCTCCCTCTGTTGCTATATAGAGCCTCTTCTTCACTTTTCAAAGATACGCCCGCCATCTGTTTTGCTAGCGTCTCCTGATTAGCTAGCAAATTTTCTAAATCCTCTAACGACGGCGGCGTAGGCCATCCTTGCACAGCTGCAATGAATCCCCTATACTCTGGTCGTAACCCATGGATGATAATCCTTCTCATCCTATCGTCACTGATCTTGGAGCCTGGGTCTAACTCCGAAATCTCTCGGCAGATAGACTTTACCTTCGTAAAATACTGATTAATTCCTAAATCTCCTTGTCTAACTGCCATTAAATCATTCTCTAGCAACTGAAGCCTCATATCATTTTTTTTCGAGAACCTAGTTGCTAGTATATTCCAGGCATCCTTTGGGGTAGTGGCGTACCTTATGTGCTCTAGCATCTCCTCTTCTATGGTGGTCTTTATGGCGAACATGGCCTTCCCTGCTTTAATCCGCCATTTCCTCAAATTGGCAGCATCCTCCTCTGGTGAGGTTGTCTCACTTCCACCAATGATCTCCCAGAGATCTTGGCCTTGGAGATATGACTCCATGCACGTCTTCCACGTGCTATAATTCTGGTTGTTTAATTTCTTCAGCATGCCGACAGTATTAATTTCTGCCATACCGAATTTACTTTCTGGAAGCGTAGCCTGGTTCCTGACCTATGCCCAACGCAATCCCGGATTGCAGCTTCCTTGGTAGAACTTCGGCAGTATTTCGGCAGAACCTTCGTTTGTACTTCTGCAAAATCTCCACGAGATTTCGGCAGAACCTCTGCCAGTCTTAGCAGAACCTTTACGGGATTTTGATAGAATCTCCGCAAACAACTTCGACAGAACCTCCGCAGAACTTCGACACAATCTCTGCGGGACTTCGGCAGCTCAACCTCGACAACCCGTACAACCTCGCTCTGATACCAAATGTTGAGACTAAAGTGATTCTCCAGCAGACCCAATGCTACGACCACCAAGGAGAAAGAAGTCACCAAAGGAAATGCTTGGACAAGAGGAATGTTTACAAGAGGAATATGACTTGTATTTCTTTCTTAGTCATTACAAGATGGAGCCAATGACCCCTATTTATAGGGAGTGTTCGAAGGAGGAATCATTCTCCATGTTTCTAGAATTTTCCTATCTAAGAAAAATCTAGACTAGTCCTATTGCTTTCTAGACTAATGTAAGAAACTTCTAGAACCTACGAGAGCTTTCTAGACTAAGAGACTTCTAGAGTCTACGAGAGAAGGAGCCATTAGTCGGATGTTGTCAACTTTATCAAAAACTCTCAGCAGGGCGGCAGTCTATATCGTTCGACTTTGGAAAAATTACTAAGGGGAGCAACGTTAGCCTCGAACGTTGCCCGATAGCTCTTGTCGGCGCGTGACTTTCCAGGCTGCATTGCGGAACAACTTGTTGCCCGATAACTCTTGTCGTTCTGGTAAGCTCTATATGATTGTCACGTCTGAGATTCCGATACTCCTACTTTCGGTTCCCTTTGCAACTGCTAGGCAATCGTCAGACGCCACATGATTTGCCGAAACTTCTCGGGCATGTAACTTTGTGCATGTAAGCAAGGCAACAACCGGGGAAATTATGTTTCTTCCTTATTTTAAACTTCTCTAAGATTCAAGAAATTATTTAACATTATATATCAACCCCTGTAAATTTGGTAAAATGGCTTTAATTTTGAGCCAAGCCAATTATTTATCATCAATTTTTGTTTTTATTTTGATTTTGACAAAGCAAAAGCCAAACAAGACTTTAATATAGTCTGACCCGTGTCCTATAATAGTGGAGTTTCAACCTCTCATTCATTTGCCTCATAATCCACTTTACTCGTAATAGTAGCTCCCTAATAGAAGATCGTCCAACTTCGGCTTCCAATTCACTTGATTTGTCTATCAAATTTTTAAAATAAAAAAACATACGGTATGTTTCAATATTATTTCTTATTTTTTTAAATTTTTTTATTTTTAGTTGATAAATGAAAATTGTCTATTAAGGTCTGTTTGGCTTAATGCGCGATAAAATTCAAGATTTGCCAAAAATAAAATAAAAATAAAAATTGGTGACAAAGTTATATAACAAATTAAGTTAATATCAAAACAAAAAGTCGACTCAAAGTTAAGGTCATTTTACCTATAAAATTTGATAATGTGTTGAAAATAAGAAATATCTTTTAACAATATATCCTATGATTGGCACAAGGTCCTTCGTTAAATGGGCCTTTGATGGCGGAATTGGGCCCAGAAACCACTAAACTGAAAAGCCCGACAATGAAAACCTGCCCCCGCCATCATCATCCCATCAGATAGATAATCAAAAGCCACCATTCGTTACATAAATTTCCAAACTCGAAAAATATTTGACTAGTCTTCCGAAATTATAGGAAAAGAATCCTATTTCGTCAACTAATCTACTCCCTCCCCCCACCCCAACTCATTAATCGAATCCTTACTGACTTTTCCTATCATTTCATTAATTCACACCACATGAAAAAAGTATAACATTAATGTGCATTCACCTCTCTCTTGTGTGTGTCTATATATATAAGTGATTTCAATGCATGTCTTTCCAATTGAATCCCCCCTCCCCTCCCCTCTTAATCTCCTGAAACTCCAACAATGAATTCGCGTAGTAAATGGCTTCTTCCTCTGATGCTCTTCGGGGTTGTCTTCCCCTTCCCAGGCAGTTCCGGAGATGATCGGCCTCAAGGGTACGTTTCATTTTCCATGCGCAAACTTTTTTCTTTCATTTCTGTTCGTGGTGCCAGCGTTGTTTATCGAGGAACGGAATCCGGTACTTTGTCATGTCGGAGCCTGAATTTAGAGTTCTCTTGTCACCGTTTTGAGCGAAATTCCGAATCCTAGATGATGAGTAATGGCCAAGGTATTGGCTTTGTGTTCGTCGGAAAGCGTTTCTTCCTCTCAGATGTAAGAATTCTTCTTAATCAAAATACAGGCGGTAAAATCACGGCAAGTTTGAACGGATGAAATGTCATGGTCAAATAACATTTCGTGATAGAATTGTAGTCATGTATTTGTGCAAGTATAATCAGCCCCGACCACCTCTCTAGAAACCGATCAACACTTTCCAAGTCGAACGGCCTAACTTTTTGTATGTTTTCCATCACAAGCATCTAGCTATACTATACTGCTTACTAGAGACGTACAATAACTCGAGATCGGTCGTATTATTAAGCTTCAGATGAGCTGCCGACGGCGTGGTGAATTAGACTTTCTTTTATAACAAAAAGAATTCTTTTCTTCCTTTCTTCATCATCTTATTCTTCTGTTATTTATTTATAAATTCATACCAAAAATATTCTCAACCTCAACTTTAGTCTTTTCTTCTTCATTGGCCGAGCAGTGGGTCGTGATTATTGACTATAACACCTCCACTAAGAAGTTATTACAAAATTAAAAAAAGTCCCCAGGAAAGTCAATATCTGGTCAACAAACAAATCACCAAATACTCGACCAAATAGTTATAAATAAATCATTGCCACGTTTAACAAACCCCACTCACCTTTACACATTTTATGTCCATCTCAAAAGTCAAGTCATTCTCTTTTATTCAATCACCTGACTGAATAGATATGTACTTAAGGAGAAATAATCGCATGTACTTAGTTATGATGAAGAGTTACTATTAATTGTTAAGTTGGTGAAGTCATGCTTTAACTCGGAACATAATTCTGAACCGTTAAAGAGAACCATGCCTTTCTAGCAAAAAGAAAAGGAAAAGAAAAGGCATCAGGACATGATTTTAGGTCATCAGCTCTTTGTTGACTTGCATTACAATCGTTTGCCTTTTTGATTTCGTATTTTAATGCAGGAACGAAGGTAGGTCGGTAATATCCACCCCAATAGTCCAACTTCACCCACATGCCCGAGATGGCCAGGTGCATATATTTTATCACAATTCATTGATTAACTAAGTTTGCTTTTTGTATCCCGCTTTACCGGTCCGATTAGTTTAATACAAGAAATCAATTAAATAACTTTGATTTTTTTAAAAGGTTGTGATGGACAACGGATTGGTTCGTGTGAGATTGTCCTACCCAGAAGGTGAAGTAATTGGGATTAGTTACAATGGAATCGACAATTTGCTTGATGTCAAAAATAGGCCCGCCAACAGAGGGTAACCCCATCTTGTCACATCACTCTCACACGTTCGAGGGGATGAAAATTGGGTTCTGAATTTCATTCGTGATCGGAGATGCTTCTTTGATGTGTGATTTTCAGGTATCTCGACCTCGTTTGGGGTTCTACGGAAAAAGGCGGGGCCACCGACATGTAACTATCACAAGTTCATTTTACAGAGAGTGAGTCGTCATTCGGAGTTGAGATCTAATGGCATTTGTTTCGTCCCAGTGTTCACGGGACGAGGATGAAGGTCATACAACAGACGGGCGATGTGCTGGAGTTATCGTTCTTGAGGAAGTGGAGTCCTGGTTCGCCTCGTGGCGTTGCGCCGTTGAATATCGACAAGAGGTGAGATCGTGGGACCTGATTAAGTATAGGAGGGAGTGTTGAGATATTAGCGACGTTTTTCTTTTGTAGATATGTCATGTTGAGGAACTCCTCGGGATTCTACACCTATGCGATATTTGAACGCGAAGCCGGATGGCCAGAGTTCGACTTGGGTCAAGCTAGGGTTGTTTTCAAGCTCAACCGAAATAAGTAACTGAATGATATGGTCTTCAGTTTCCTCAATAGCGAAGAGAAGTGCAAATGGATATCGTAATATGATATATTTTTTCCCGTACGTAGGTTTCATTATATGGCGGTGTCAGATAAAAGGAGAAGGGTCATGCCGGCGGCATTGGATCGTGCGCGGGGTATCAAACTCGGATACCCGGAAGCGGTCCTTCTAAATGATCATTCAAACGGAGGCATCAAAGGAGAGGTAAGGTTTTGCGTTTCCTGTCGAAGTGCAACTTACATGTTATATCTTTTCGGACTAATCCTTTTTATTGGTAAATGATTAAATTAATTTGTCCAAGTAGGTAGATGATAAGTATCAGTACTCCGTGGAAAGCCAAAATGATAAAGTCCATGGATGGATAAGTCAGGATCCATCCGTCGGATTCTGGATGATCACGCCCAGTTACGAGTTCCGAACAGGCGGACCTACGAAGCAAGATCTAACTTCGCACGTGGGCCCCACGACCCTTGGCGTAAGACATCCTCCTGAGTGTCCCGGAATTCAAGTAATCGTGATTGTGATTCTTTTCTGTATTGCTTATTAGATGACCGAAAGCTGAATTTATTTTAGATGTTCATGAGCGATCACTATGGTGGGAGAGACTTCAATACATATTTCACTGTCCAAGAGAGCTGGAAGAAGGTTTTTGGCCCCGTCCTGATTTACCTCAACTCGGCCACATCTAACGCGAATGCATATGACCGCTTGTGGGCGGATGCAAAAGCACAAGTGAGCCTATCATCATAGCTATGTCGTCGATTTGATTTAGGAGTCATCTCTCTTTGCTGATTCTCGTAGGTTTCCTTTACTACTCTTTAGATGACTAAAGAAGTCGCAAATTGGCCTTACAATTTCATATCCTCGAGTGATTTTCCTCCTTCAAGTGGAAGAGGAACAGTTTCGGGTCAATTGATGATTCATGACAGGTATAATGCAGTGGCAGTTGACATCAACAGCGAGGACTTTGTTAGGCCAACAATAAAGTGGTCGATAAACTTGTATGCCTTTGATGTGGTAGGTACATAAACACAGAGGATTTTGGAGCGAACTTCGCGTATGTTGGACTAGCACTTCCAGGAAATGCTGGATCATGGCAAACGGAGACTAAGGTTTTGTTCTGCTTTTACATGAAGTAGGAAATTGTTTGAGACTCATTTGGGTGTTTAATATTTGCAGGGATACCAGTTTTGGACGCGTTCGGATGAGAATGGCAGCTTTGTGATAAAGAACATCCGTCCAGGCGTCTATAATCTCTTCACGTGGGTGCCAGGAATCCTTGGAGACTATAAATATGAAGGAAACATCTCTGTAAAATCTGGATCTGACATTAACATGGGGGCACTCTTATTCAATCCGCCTAGACAAGGGCCGACATTGTGGGAAATTGGCATCCCTGACCGGTCAGCTGCAGAATTCTACGTGCCAGACCCCAACCCAAGTCTCATCAACGAGGTGCTCCTCAATGACTATGAAGACAGGTGACTATACTGATGACTAATGCATTTAAGCATGTTTTTGTGTGATCTGTTTGCTTATCAATGGAAGAATCAATTTCGTTTTCAGGTTTCGACAATATGGGTTGTGGGCAAGATATGCCGTGCTATATCCAAACAGTGATCTCATCTATACTGTTGGAGTTAGTAATTATTCTAAGGACTGGTTCTATGCTCATGTCACAAAGAAGATGGACGACTCCACATTTTCACCAACGACTTGGCAAATTAAGTTTGATCTGCATCATGTAGAATTTCAAGGGAGGTATACCCTGCAGGTAGCATTAGCATCATCGACGGAAGCCCAAATACAGGTATAGGACAGTGAGGAATGATTGGTTTTATTTCTTCGAATGCGATGCTAATGATAGTATCACAATTCTGTTATGTAGTTCCGGTTCAACAATCAGCGTACATTGCGGCCTCAGCTAACGACACCAACATTTGGGTGGGACAATGCGATCGCCAGGCATGGCATCCATGGACTGTACCATTTCTACAGCATTGACGTGCCGGGCAGTCTTCTTCAACAGGGAAGCAACACCATATATGTGACTCAGCCGAAGGCCTTGGGACCCTACCAAGGTTTGATGTACGATTACATCCGCCTCGAAGGTCCACCCACGGATGCCTGAAGTCTAGATTCTTTACATAAATACATCATTTATTATATAAGAATAAGATTATGGGAGCTGACAAAGTTCAAAGTTGATTGCGAATTAATAAAAGGTGTATCGATTTGATCCAGTAAATTAACCCCGTTCATGAACGGTTTGTCATGCCTTCGAGAAGAACTCATAATTTTTCAAGAGTGATTAGGCATATCTCCATTAAAATTGACTAAAAGTGATTAGAGTCATATCCAGCAATGGACTTTGACCTATTCAATTTCCACGAATGCTATATGCATATCATGGCAGCTGACGAAAGACTACGGACGAATGCTATAGTCATCTCATGGCAGCTGACGAAAGACAACGGAACCTCAGGTCGGAAGCCAGCTTCTGTGACTTTTACGACCCACATCAGGTGGCCTAATTAAGGGATTAAGCACAAGGTAATGATGTGATATTGCCAAAATCCAAAGCGTTTAACTTTGGTTTGGGAAGTCGGCATAGCATTCGAGCACTACCCAGCTTTACTCAGATTGACCAGCTTGGATTAAAATGTAACCAGGGAAGGCCGTTATTTGCTATCATACAAACAGTTGAATTATTCCAGAGTTTGTAATGTGTATCAACTTTTGCTCGGGTCACTGCCGGAGGACCCTCCAGACGGATATAGTCATACATCACCCCTTGAAATGGACTCTCGGCACGCGATTGAGTGATGTAGAGATGTTCAGCCCTTGGCAGAGGACATGCCCTGTTACTTGAAAGCTGAAGAACCAGTATAGGCCATGGATCCCGTGCCTTGCGATCTCATTGTCTGTTCCGATCAGTCTCATGGAGCAGAAGGGGACGCCTCTTGGATCATTTCACCAAAACTAGAAACAGATTATGTTTGCTTCGTCATACAGTAATTTACTTTCCCGCAGAGATGCTATCTATGCCACTGAAGTTGGTGTTTATAACAAATGAACAATGTAGGACGAGAGTTGTGCACCTGCTTACATGAGTTAGTGTCTGATGCAAGTGCGAGTGGGTTATATGCTCGATGAATTCCCAGGACTCCTGGGAATTCATGAGCAGGGCCGGTTCACGAACCACCCGGCCCGGCTCGTCTCCTGACCCAAGCCCGGCTCAACAAAAATCAAAACCCGACGAGCTCAGGCTCAAGCATTAAGTTTAGATGGTCAAGCAATGTTCGGGCTGACTTATGGACCCGACAAAAGATCCGGTCCGGCTTTAAAAAATATAAAAATAAATATTTGAAGCTCGGACCGAGGTCGAAGGGGAATTGTGGAAATATGGCATTTGAGACGTTGGGGCTCAAGTCTAGCACAGCCTAAAAATTTTTGAATATGCTAGAGCCCAGCTTGACTAAAGAGAACCGGTCAAGATCGGGCTCATACCCCGTATTTTTTTATTTGGGCCGAGCTCGAGCAGGGGTTATCCGATCCCGGTCCGGCTCATTAACGGCCTTATCCAAGGGTGGGGGAGAATACTTGTTTTTGTGGGGGCTGAGGTATACGACCAGATCAGGGTACAACCCGAAACAGATGCCCGTTCAGCAGTATCATGTTCCAACCCCTCCAGTCAGTTCCGGCAATCCATTCCTCAGTTCGATCATCACCGATGGACGCTAGGAACATCCCCTCATCTAGGAAACATGCTCTTCGTCGAGCCAGAAAGATTGGTGGGGGTTTAGTCGTAGGCAGTTTACATAAGAAATAGCATGTTATTACATTGGCATTACTATATGTATCAGAATTATATTGTTATTTTGGGGATCTGTGGCGCATCACAAGATATTTCATTGTAGATTTTTTTTAAAAAAAATAATGAGAAGAATAAGGCTAATATGACAAACTATGTATTATATATAAAGGTATTATGACGCAAGTCAAGGTCTTCGCATTATAAAATGTTTTGAAGACAACATGTGGAATGATACACATTTATTTTTGCATCTTCGAGAGGATAATTGCTACCAGCATTAGCAAAACATTACTAAAAAACTAGCCCCCAAGGGGAAACCCAAGTGATAGGGCAACGAGAATTCACTTGGGGATCACAGGTTTGAATCTCCGCGGCCGCGTCCTGAATGTATCTGTCAGGGCCTACCCTTGGTTTAGCTGACTTACCATGTCGTCGTAGGTTAGAGTCTTGGCCCTAATGAGATATATTGGGTCTGAGTTCATCAGGTGAAGGTCGGCAGAGGAGAAGATGACCTCGGATTCCAACAAGATACAGGTCGAGCGTCTGCTGCTGGTCAGCTTGTGGTGTGCAAATCCTGACGGGAGCCCTACGCCATCTGTAAGACTGGCTATCCAGGTCCTTGACCTCAGGAGACCATCAAGAGGATCAGAATTTTGAGGCCCATCTTCCCAGCCTTTCAAAGCAGATGCTTGTTCTGCTGTATCATGTTCCGAGCCCCTTGGTTAGTTCCAGCGAGCTGTTGCTCAGTTCGAGCATCATCGGAAGGAAGCTAGTCTAAGGCAGATGTTCCCCAAGTGTTGGCACTTCCCCTCATATACGAACCACATTCTTCGACGAGCCATCCGGTTATCCTGCTTTATGAGTACATCAAGTAGGAGTGAATAAAGGATTGAAAGATGAAATCTTGAGAAAGTCCTATTTGCCCCTCTCGTTTTGCAAAATCTCTGATATTCCACAACACCAGCTGCGATATCACTCCCACATCTATATCGAAAAGAATGTCTATTTACAGCTGCAGTAACGGTAACAAAAACAGTAATTGCCACATCATCGCGTCACATTACTACGGTCAAACACTTCGCCTCAGCTTGACCGGGAGCGAGCAGTCTAGACAAATGCACAAATGGCAGAACACCATGGTCACAGATTACATGGGTGGAATATGATGCTAAAAGTTCAGTGGCCTACATTGATTTGCATCGATGTCAGAGGGGCAATAGGGGCACTTGAAGGACTTGGAGAGGTTCTTCGACATCCTCATTATGGACTGCTTGCAGAGCACATGCCCGCACTTCATCAACATGGGAGGGTTATCATCTGACGCTTGGTCCTTTGAGACAGGGCAGACGAATATAGAATGGAACTGCAGCTCGTCATCCAGTTCCACAGGCACGGGCAAATGTTTAGTTGTCTGCCATTCTTCCTTCTTCCCCGACACAGTCAAATACTTGAGAAACTGTGGCAGGACCTGGAACCCGGCTGACACAGTAACACTCAATGGACTTTCATAAGACTGGCCAAGCAGACTGCAAAACTGCCTCGCCACTTCCTCAGCAAGCTTGTCCCAATTAGCTAAGGACAACACATCAGGGTAAGGGGACTGCTCAAGCCTTCCAGCCCATAACAGGCAACCCATAAGCTTCTGTATTTCTGCCATATGACTGGATGCAAAAGGCGCGAGATGAGTTCTCGCATACCTCAGGGCTTCATCCCTGCTTCCCCTTTGAAGGATTTCAACAAACTGCATGCGGTGAAGCTTTAGCTCGAGGTCAGATCCATTTTCCTTCATTCTGCTACTATTGGAAGACGCCCACTTCAGAGCTGGTACCAGATTTTGATTCCTCATCGCCTCTATTATCTGGTACATCTCTATATATGGAGATTTAATCATATTGACAGAGTCCGGTCCCATTGCCTCATTAACAAAGCAGTCTCCTACTTCAAAGACACCTTGCCGATAAAAGTGACAAGCAATTATCTGGTTAACTGTGCTCGCATCCATGTCAACATGTCTGTAGGCATTTGCAATATCCGCATTAAAGGATTTCTCCAGAACTTTAGCATATTTGCTCAGCGCTATATTCAGTTCCTTCTGTGTACCCTCCAAGCGACTGAGAGATGTGATTTCCTTTATCTTGGACCCGAGTTCCGCAACAAGTGCTCGGCAATCGAGTTGACAGTCAGAATTCTGATCCTGAACCACTTTCTGTATAGAGTTCTCAATTACCAGAACCATCTGATCAATCACTTCACGGCTTTGAGAGTATGAAAGCTTCTGTTTTTTTGTTACCTTATCGAAGGCATCTCTAATGGAGTTCACATCCATCATTTATTTTAACTACTGTTTATCGTTTGAGAATCAGCAACACAGCACCACCTGCGTGACAGAATTAGGGGCATATCAGAATGGCTGAATGGGATATACTGCCTGTGAAAACATTCTGCTGGCTGCCGTAATACACTCACACTCAACCAGAGAACGAGAAAAAAAAGTGGACAAGAAAGAAACAGATACGCCAACAGCCACCAGGTTACACAAAATGAACACTTACAAGATCCACCTACTCCCTACCACACGTCTAAAGGAGCACGAAATAGTATCAATGCCGATAACCGAATCCAAGAACCAAAAGCCCTCTCTCAAAAGACTCCGTAAAAAAAATTCAAGATTCCAGAACCGCAGCAACAAACCTCACCCAACCTACCACTACCTAAATCAACATGCAACATCAAGACGCGGACACAGCAGCCGCACAAACAACAAGAATCGACAGAACAAAACACTATCCATCCATCCCTTCCTCCTTACGGAGAGATCGCATCGGGGAGATTCTCCCCCCACCTCCCGCACAAGCCAAGAAAAGGCAACCGCCCGCGTCTAAGCTATAGCTAACACGAAGAAGCCAGGAAGTCGCGGGAAAACAAACCTGATGGAGAGGAATCGGAAGGGAGACCGCAAGACCGAAGGAGGTCGCCGTCGATCACCGTTGGTAGGCGGAGGGCAGTGGCCGGTGGTAAGTAAACGGGTCCGGGGTCGGGGAAGAAGAAGAAGAAACCAGATTGGGGAGGCCATTTGAGACGAAATTACGAGAATAACCTCGGAAGTTTGCTTGGACTTCCCCGTTTTGCCCTCCTTGGGGTTCAGTCGGTCCTTCTCCCATAGGAGGGGAGAAAGTAAAGTTACTGGAATGCCCTCAGAGGGTTGTTGGGAAAATGCCCTTCATGTCCTCTCCCGATTTTAGGGCAGTAAAGAATGCTTAAACTACGATTTATACCCCACACCAAATCCTTCAATGCTAACGGCTTAACAAAAGAAACAAGACAGGAGTTGTCTGATGGACTTCGTCTCGAGCGACTCGAACATCATGTGAATCACCGGAACAGGAACCACAGTAGGCCATGCCGCCTATGGCAAAGCAACATCATCTGTCATTTTCACGGTATGAGGCGTAAAGAGTGTTTAGATGAGCCATAAAAATGAGGGACGTCACAAGGAGAGAGGACTCGCCTCTTCCTGCCGTCGCTTCCCACCCTTCGGGTCATTGATGAAGCGGAAGAAAAGCGTCTTCAGGCCCCGGGGACCTATTGAAGACTTGGTACTCACTGCTTATCCAGACTGCACCTTGGAAACACATGTAAGGAACTCGTCCATGAAGAACTACTACAATTTGTCATTTCTAGATCTAATCACTGTTTGGTAGTAGTCCTCTTCCCCATAGAGTTTCCTGTAATATCAAATGGAAAAGGATGGTCGAAAATTTGTAAAAGAAATCACATGCAAATACGAGAGGAGGACGAAAAAGATACTGACGCTAAGTCGAACAGGCTTTCTGACTTGCCGATGGCCTTGGCTTCCACAGTATCTAGGGACGAATAGTGGTTTATCATCTCTTTTAACGTGTACTTGCTGTTTTTAACTTCATTGTCCCATAGAATGCTCTGGATGCGAAGGAAATGGGAAGGTGAAACCCTCTTATGACAATCTCACGAGTCACCAAGTGTTGATATAAGAGCTTACCTTTCGAACGTATTCACACTTCACATCTTCCCATGGTAGTTTTCCCTTGGGAGAAAAAATGGATGCATTCCACATGGCTCCTCTGGCAACCATGGCAGACGAAGCACCTAAAAGTATTTGGTTAAAATCGAACGATGCAAGGGTTGAATCGAAGAAGCCAACAAAACGATTCTAATGTATTATTCCGTCTGTGGCGGAGACAGAGAACATTATACATCACCAATGAGAAGGTGCAACAGAGAGCACGCTTGAGTTCTCCATACCTGTTGCAGCTTTGATACGTTCGAAATCTTCATACTCGAAGACATCCCCATTTGCTATGACAGGAATAGACAATGCATTAACAATATCAGCAATTTCAGTCCATTTTGCAGGATCTCTCGGTCTATCAGCCACTTTTCTGGAAGATTTTGATGAGTAGTACATTAGAAAACCAATCCAACGAAATCCATTTTTCAGACAACATTACAGTGAGAACATAACGATGTTTGAAAATCTAAACATAAAATGCTGCAGTCGCTTCAACTACAGGCCAATCATGGGGTGTTCTTCAATTCTACACCCAGTTATACTGAATTCTACTATATGAATCAATTTTAATCCTCCCCCATTGAGATGTCAGTGGTCAAAGAAGCTTCGACGCTACACAGGTGAAAATGAGGCAATCAGAAGAATTTCCAGAAAAGTGAGCACTGGATGGACACAGCTTAGCTAAAGTCGCATACCTTCCATGGACTGCAAGAGCAGAAACGCCAGTTTTCTCAATCATCTTTGCTAGTTGGACAGTTTCCTGAGAAGACTGTAGTAACCTAATCTTACAAGTCACTGGTATATCCAAGTTTCTCCTCAGGGTTGTCAAAATCTGGTCACAGAAAAACAATATGTGAAAGATTGCACTATGATGACAGGAGACTTTTACTGCAGCAAATAATTGAATCTCTCTAATGATGGGTAGAATAGCATACATCATAAATGAGGTCCGGTTTACCGAGTAAGGCAGCCCCCATGCCTCCACTTAAAGAAAATGCTTTCGGGCAACCCATATTAACATCTACAGCAGCAACATCTTTGCACCTGGCAGCAAGGAAAAAGAACCCATGTTGTTGTCACTCATTTTGAGCTGGTACAAATAGAAACTCTCAGGATGAGTTCTATCTACTTAAGGCAAGAGATCATAAATGGAGAGTAAAATAATGTTTCAAGTCACATCAACAAAAGTTTTAGGGTAAGTGTAACACTCAGAGTTCACTTAATTACCACAACAATTATGGTTTCCACAAAACATAATTTATCTACAAATTTAGAACTAAATTTCGATAGCATCCTAATCCTCAACTTTTTCCTGTCACGTTTTGAATGAAAGAATTCAACAATGTGCTATAACTGACAAAATGGGAATGCAAACAATTATCCCAACCAAAACTCAAAGGGCCTACATAGAATCTCACAGTATGATGTGCAAACTAGGAAGTAAATGCTACATAAGATCTCATTCCCAATCATGAAATCATCCAAATATGATAACCAAGGTAAAGGAGAAGTACAGCATATCCTAGCACACCAGATATTGGACGCTGGGTCAACATTGGAAAGTTAGGAATAATAAGAGTCTGTAAAGTAAAGAAGCAAGAGCAAGCCAATTACACCAATTCAGCTGCACGCAGAGCTCTCATGGCATCAGAAGTTCCCATTTGAAATACAACATGGTCTTTCTCTTGCTTACAAGTCCTGAAGACAACAATTTCTGTTCCTTTCTCCACAATGTCCACAGAGCCCAAGCGTTCTAACAAAAAGAAGCACAATTGAAGATAGATAAGAAGCAGTATTAATATTAATACAGTAACATAATGTAAACATTAAAAGAGCCTATTCCTGGGAAAAAATTACATAATCTAGTCCAACAGAGCTGCCTAATAAGTGATAGATTAGCACTTAGGGCAACAACGCGAGTCCCAGCTCCAAATACCAGGCAAGGACATGCGAGCAAATATGAGCATCGTTACAAGTGAACTGGAAGACATAAAATCCCAGTAGAAAACTGCAACTACAAATTCATGGCAAATAATTTCATTCTACAAAAGCTCGAATGTCAGTACCATGTTAAGAACAACCAGTAACCATTCAAGACGCACTTCCATGATTTGCACAATTCAATGGAAACTTCAAACAACCCAGGAAAACGGAAGAAATAATTCAACCTTGCCCCACTACACATCATTTCTCCCAGATGCTAATGGCTATAATCAAATTGCTAATCCACTTATCCTTTCCTGCTGGTTAAAGACCTCCCCTTCCAAAACCAGTCAATACCAAAACAAATCCTTTCCTAACCACCAAACCCCATACCGTTGATCCGCCGCTCACACTTGATCAATTTGTGGTCGATGATCTCCTCCCCGTACGTAATATCAGCTCCGTACTCCGCCGCCAGCGGCCTAAACGGCAAAGTGCCCTGCATTTCACCCCACCAACATCAACTCCCTCAAAACCCAGCCAAACCCCGGAAGACCTCAAACAGATCGAAACTTTGAGCCAGAAACAGGGAAATGGGAATTGGGTTCCCCCCACGGAAACACACCACTCGAACCATGGGAGCCAGAACATGCTTTGCTCGATAATCCATCGATCCGCTTGAATGAGTAGTCGAATCGCGCTGACCCAGCTGAAAAGACTCCAAATATTTTATCAGCCTAATTAGTTCCGTTCCACGATACGGGGTTATGTCGTGGTTTTGGCAAGAGGCCAGTAATCTTTTACCGTGGTCCCGTAAATATTTTTCCCCTATCTTATCGTAGTCTCTCTCCTCTTCTTTTCTTTTTCTTCTAATTAAGCCTTAAATTTTTCCTCTTTTGCAATTTAGTCCCTCAAGACTGATTAAAAATTTTTCCTAAGCGGCTCTGATTCCAATTAAACACGTAGGATACGAACTTAGGAAGTTTTTTTCTAATTGACTTTGTCGCCGGCGATCTGTCAACCTCAAGTACCCGTTAGAGTATCTTGAACTAGCCGAAAATCCCAAACTGGACTTACCTTCAAGGAAAAAATTCTTAAATTCACTCTGAACCACTAATTTCTTAGAATCACTTTCTACAGGCCTTGATAATTGAGTTATCTGGGCTGATAGATTTTCCAAACGATCAACTACGGTATTTAAAAGTTCAGTAGTAGAGTCCTTGCCAACCCCGTGATCCAAATGGAACAATTCTGGGTTTGGACAATTAGTCATAGGAATGACTCGTGCTCTTGCACTACTTTAATTAAGTTTCCTTAGTTAAAAAGAACATAAACCACTTGAATCAAAAGTAGAAGATGTTTATCATACCTTACTCAGATGGATAGCGCTAAGGGTTTACCAAGCTTCCGCAACTTTAAGAGTTACTCACTTCTCAGATTTGAGAAGTCTTTGAGATGGAGAAGTTCTTTTGTGTCATCCTGAATGCCCTTTCCTTGAGGGTTTTATATAGACACTCCTCCTCCTTAACAAGGTTAAAGCCCAAACGCCTATCCTTCAAGGTTTCGATTCACCGATCTAACCTTCTGTTATTCTTAAACCTATATTTTTAGGTTAATTCTAACAATCTTACTCTTGATTCCTTAAGGTATTTTGGAGACGGATCAAAGAACTCAAACTCAGAGAGATGTGAGAGAAAGTTCTCTATTCAGATCACTTCCCCAAATGAGGTAGAGGGTTGTGAAATATATACACAAAAGAAGCCGGTGTCTTTGCACTGTTTGCCAGCTCAAAAGTAAAAGGAATCTAAATTATTGAAAAACTACATAAGTTAGTTGATGGTCCTAGTGGCCGATAAAAATGTCTAATCTAACTTTATACAGCTTTCTTCTCTCGTCTGCATTATTGCCTTGTCCTAGGAGATTCCTTCATTATTGGCGTCGGATGTCTCGCCAATTTCTTTTCCAGAGAGTCCCCACTGTTATTGATTTTCTTCCTGAATTCGTTGGGCTCTCTCTTCATCTTGTTCAAATCGCTGAGCTAATGATTTATCTGTGTAATTAGCGATTTTTCTCCAGACTTCAAATATATCAGTCCAGAGGCATAACTCGGAGTTTTCTCTCTTCCAGAAGCTATCCAGAAGATCTAAAACTCTTTTCCATCCTCGTTCTCCAGCTTGTTCATTCGCATAGCTTAAATAAAAATGGAGGATCGTAACGGTTCTCATCCCGTTACTGAGCACGTAATACTTCTCCTTTTGGGCGAATACATACTCCAGCACATCCTTCAAGAACTCAATCTTTATGGCTTTTCTTACGGTTTTATCCTTGTAATATTTCCGCCATAAACCTCTATGATCAAGGTCCTCTCGTTGAAGTTCTATGAGATGTCTACTTTCAGTAGGATGGATGTCCCAAACTTGCATATTGGGAAGAATTACTTTTCCCATCTTTTCATATTCCTCTTCCTCCATCATAGTGCTAGTAATCAATGTTGTGGCATACTTTGGTCCGTATCCCAGACATTCGAGTATAAACTTTACCAGATGAGGCAGTGGCTCGATCTGTTCTGGTTCTGAACGATCCATCTTCAGAATATCCCCAAACCCTGCATATAAATATGGTAAAGCTTCTCCCACCATTCCTGAATTAATCCTTAGGGACGGCCACTTCTCCGATATCCAGTGTAGATATGAGCGAAGTACAGAGTTCTCCTCGATTGAGGATTCTCTCATATCCACCACTACCCTTGGGGTCTCGAATTCTTTGACCTCATAAGGTAATATGGATATTGTGGTGGTGAGAATCTGTTGTCTATCTTTTATAGTTTTGGACAGCTCTTCTCCATCTGAAGCCTTATACAACAACTTAGACTCCATATCTTTGATATACTCGATTGTTTTTGCTGCAAAAAACTCAATCTGGCGCTTAAATTGTTTTTGACACCACCCATGAGTCCTCCACAGACAACAGTTGCATCCCAAGATAGGGATCCATCTTCAAAAGAGTCTAAGTCAAAATACCAGGATTCTTTCGAACTCTCATGACCTATGCCATCGTGGGCCTGCTCACCAGATTCTTTAACCGAATCTTTTTCAGGAATTACTTCCTCAAGGTTTTCCTTAACTTTAGGATTACCTTCTTCGAGCATGTCTGGTATTTCATAGTTAAAATACTCGTCATACTTCATTTATGCCGTCTCATCAGCTTCTTCCTTCTGAATTGGCTCACCTAAGGCTTTGAATTATGCTTCCTCCTTTGCATACTCAGCCTCAACCTACTCTTCTCCTCCTTTCATCTCTGCAAGAGACTCTTATAGGATTTGACAGCTTGGTTTATTGAGATTTTCTGCTCTTTGGCCAGGTGATTTCGGCAGTAATTGAATTACTCCATGTTTAATGGATACCACCAAGGTTCTTCAAGCTTTTCCTCTTTTACCGGAGTATCCTTTTCAGGACCAGAGGACTTAAGATGCTTTACTTTCCTCTTTCTCTTGGCTTTTCTTTGAGAATCAGCCTGGGCTTCTTCCTTTAGATCTGCCATATTCGCTTTTCCTTTGGAGCTTCCCTTCTTATGATTAGCCATCCTCTCTTGAGGATCTTCCTTCAAGTCTCCTTTGGAGTTGGTGTTAGCCTTCTCCTTTGGATCCATCATCCCTTTATGGGAACTTCTTTCGCTTTTTCCTTAAAGCTGGTTAAGACCTTCTTCTTGGGTTCAGCCATTCCCTTCTGGGAATCAATTTTCGCTTTTCCTTTAGAGTTAGCCGAAGCTTTCTCTTTTGGACTAGCCATCCTTTTTGGGGAATCTGTTTTCGCTTCTCCCTTAGAGTTGGTAATATCCTTCTCCTTGAGATTGGCCACTCCTTTCTGGGAGTTCGCAGACTTGGACATTTGAATGGCCTATGTCCAGGTCGCTTACACAGCCAGCAGAGAGCTGCTTTCGTTCCTGAAACAGAACCAGCATCACTATGCTCACTCTCTTTCTTATTGGGACCTTCTTGGAGTGCCCCTCCTGCTTGCATCCCCAGCAAATCTTCCTCTTCGTGGCTGGATCTATCTACAAGTTCTCTAGAGAGAGAATCGACTATTATATTTTTCTCTGAATGTATTCGACATCGAATTTATAATAGTTAAACCACTCTTGCAACCTCAAAAGTCTAGTCTGCCTAGCCTCTTTGGGGTTCAGACTCATGAACCTTTTTACATAGGTCAAGTCAGAACGCACTAAGAATTTCTTAGGTGCCAAAAAGATATAAAAGGCCTTTATTCTATTTTTCAAAGCTAATACTTCTTTTTCGTGTATCGGGTATCGGAGTTCATACCCCTTAAAACTACCCGACCAATACTTACAAACGGGTTCTAGCCTTCTTCCTTTATTTTTCAGAATAGCCCCCCAGAACTCATTAGAATCATCAATCTCTAGGACTAACTCATCCTTATCAGAAGGTAAGGCAAGTTGTGGTAAATTTTTAGCATTTCCCTTAATCCTCTTTCAACTCGAGTCTAGCCTTAAGGCCATTTCAACTCCACAATTTTAGTGGATCTTCATTGAAATTATCGGCAAGTTTTACAATGAACTTATCACATTTTGTTCATGTTAACTGTATTGCCCTGCACTTTTTTTGTTTGGAAAACAAGTCATCATACCAGTTAACTTCTGGTATTCGTTGGAGAAAACAGAGTTTGCACCCATAGATCGTTTTCGTTTTCTTCCAACCGTGTATCACCATGCTAAGCTCGCACTCTGAAAGCTTTTTAACATGGCGAATCACCACAGTACTCTGTCCTTTTTACCAGATAGAACCCAAATTTTAACCCAGATAGAGTACTGACTTTCACACCACCAATGGAAATATCATGGAGATCTTTCACAAAAGGAAGATTTTCTTTTTGTCCCTTAAGAAAAGCATTACCAAGAATGATATATGCTACTAACAAAGGATGTGCAAGGATCTCTTTAATGACGAATTTTTGTCCGCCAATAAAGACAAGCACATTACTGGCCTGATGGCTAACAATTGTTGCCATTACATTGACATTAACCACATGGATGGGTCTTTGCAGTGGTTCCCACCACGCATCTGGTAAAGCATTGAGCCTTGCACAATTTATGCTACACCCAGTGTCTATCAAGGTATCCAGAGAATACTCATTGTATTCAGGAAATTTGAAAGTTAGAGCAACGTATGTGCTCAGTTCTTCCTTCCTCTCACTAAACCTCGTGTGTCTTGATACTTTTTGGGATGAATCTATCATCCTCCATATTTCGTCTACCAAGATAGACCTCTGTTTGGCTATTTACTCAATAACCTTACAGACTTTAGGAATATTGGATAAAGAATTATCTGGATAGGTAACTCTCATCATCCTTATTGATTCCTCTCTCGGTTGGTCTACTGGGTCTTCATAGATTGGTAATGATACTTGTCTATATCCCACGATCCTTCCCGTATGTTGGGACGCGGCTCTAGAATCGACAGACCTTCGAGACATTTCCTCTATCAGCGGAGGAGCAGACACTTTTGATAGTCGAGACACAATTATGTCTTCTCCCACATCACTTGCCCTCGAGGAAACTTCAGAGAACGTATGAGTTCTTTGCTCTCTCACAAATGGCATTCTCACAGGCAAATGCCTATCAGCTCTAGAGTTACTAGCTGACATTTCTCCCAACATTAAAGTAATCTCATTACCTCTTTGTCGGATATTCGCCGCACTAATCGGTCTAGAACTACTACCAGGTTCAGTCATAACCCAACTTCTTGGTCAGGTTAACTCGAATGGGTTTACCTCTCGCTTATGAAATTGTTGGTAGTTATTATGACCTTCTTCGAACAACTCAGTTAGTCTTGAGATGTTTCTCATAACAGGACTAGTGGTATTTACCAATCGGTAGATTACCCTAGTGTGGTACGCCAAAAACTTGGCCTGGGGATTCATTCTATCCATATTCATTGATTTAATTCTTAAAGTCAATGAATTCCCCAAACAACGATCGTTCAGGGCCGTCATGAAATTTGGATGGACATGGAACCATACAAGACCGTGTGCAAGGTTGGCATGTATTCCTAATATCAACTGATCTTTGAATTCTCGTCATCTTTTATCGATCATAGCTGCTACCACAGGACTATCCCCTGGAAGATGGAATAGCGGAAATAATCCTAGCTGGATCAACCCAATGTGCATATAGTTATATAAACCTCTCGTACGTTGCTTGGTTTTCCTAATGCGTTGTACATTAATAATGGGAAATCCAAAGTCTCAAGTTCCGTGCTTGTAACTTGAGTCGTTTCCTCAAACTGTGAGATGTCTATTATAGATCTAAAACTAAACCTCGAAACATTATAGACTTCTCTTACGTTAATGTTTGGCAACCTCCATTCCAGAATAGACTGGGATGGATCTTCGTACTAATGAGATTCTTCCAGTACCTGATTTGTTGTTTCCAGAGGAACCAACTCATCACCATTTATGTTCTGCTCTGCTCTCATCATGAATAGATGCGCAATCCAGAGATCAGAATCATCTCCTGAGTCTGTATGATAATTTGACACAATCTCATAGATTGATTATACTTCCGAGTCTAAGTCAGAAATTTATTGCTCATCTATTGGTTCATAAGCCAAGACTTCCTCCTCATAACTCATGTCATCTAAAAATACCATCTAGAGTCTTTCTCTCCTTTGGTTCTTATGAGGATAAGTATCTGTCTTGTGGGCTTTTGACCCACAAAACCAGCAGCAATTGCAACTGCTCAACGGTTTCCCTTTAGGACAATTAGGTTCTCTGTCATGTTTTCGCTTAAAGGCATCAATCATATCTTTATCCTTAAGGTTATCTCGTCTTCTTACAAACTTTTTGGGTTTGTAAGCAGGATCTTTCATTTGCTTGTTTTGGAGATCCTTTCTTGGCCAGACTTTCCTCTTATTATATCTAACAAATTTTTTCTTCTTAAGAAAGATTCTTGTTCTCATGGATTCTCCTGGAGTATTACAGCCATACCTCCCAGGCACATATTTAATATAAGAACAACAGCTCTTGTTCAGGTATGGAAGCTTTTTGGATGCCTCTTTAACCTGAAGCTCAGTACACGCCTTTCTCATCGCGTACTTGACTGCCTGTGTCTTTCCTCCGAGTCTAGGAACAAATTTTTCCTCACTCAGAAGTAATTCATAGGCCTTTTGTGCAACTTCCGGCCAGAGCTCTGGAAGTTTTGCAAAAAAAGTTCCCAATATGAACTGTTGTGAAACTACGTCCAGATTGTAATAATACTTCAGGAATTCACAGACATAGTTGTCGAACAGAACATATTGCAGATCTGTAGTTTAACTAGATCAGTCAAAGATTGTTCCTTTTCCACAGTATCGGTGGATAATGAGAAACCACAGAACTCCCGTTTTAATGCATCAATGGTCAGCGCTTGATCTATCTTTTCTTTGATGTCTGTGTGAGCCACCAAAGATTTCCAGTATTTTTGCGCCGTGCCCATGAGGGCTGTTATAAATAATTCATAAACTGATTCAGAAGATAATAGCCCAGCAAATGCAATCATTCTAATCAGTGATAGCCACTCATCTATCATTTCGGATACGTGCTTCTCACAATCAATATCCAGAAAAGCACCACGAGTGATTATTGGTTTTAAGACATTATCCCTCGGAATAAATTCCTGTTTTATTTTGTGGGGATAATCCGGCCTATAAATCTCCCTTTTCGCAGTAACCAGTTCATTAAACGTTCTATTGCCTAAATGAACTGGAGTTTCTTCTGCCAAACCTAAGGCCTTCCACAAGTCTTTTGCCAACTCCCCACCTTGCGAGTTCATATTTACAAAATCTAATTGAGCTGTTTTCAAAACTTAAGGATTTGATTAAAAGAATAGAAAAAGACAAAAAAAAGGAAGGGAACGGTATAATAGGAATATTGATCCTTTAAGCCATAAAGGACGAAATATTTTTCTTTCCTGCGGTAAATTGGAACTATCCCCGTTTTGGCAATGTCTTTGTCTTCACAGGGGTCGACCCGGTCATAAAATGAAACCCAAACGAACGGTTTGTTCCGAAACGCTCCCACGTTTTTTAAAAATCGATTTAGATTTATAAATAATTTCCCTTTTTATAATCTTAAGTTCGACTAAGTTTCGAACAAACTCGACGCTCCTTAAGTTTCTTAAATTTTATATTATTCATATCACCACATGTAATACTACTATTATACAGTAATCAATGTCAATTATCTTAAAAACTTGAATTATTAGGTGCAGAATATATATTTCCATTTTCAACGCACATCTGATAGTTCTTTTGCTGCCTATCCATACAGCATACCGTATCAAAAATTGAAAACCTGCTGGAGATGGGACAAAGCCAACGATTATATGGCTGGAGAGCGACAGGGATTACGCCGGAGATGCCTCCACATCGGGCGCAGATCCATTTGAAGGGAATCCCAGTAACCAAGTGGTTGGGATGTTGATTTTCCGATGAGGTTGGAATCGTCGTGACAGCTTCCTTGTAGGTGCAGACACATTGAGAACACCTCCGAAGGCTTCCCAGGAGTTGATGGGGCAAACCGGAAGCGTGATCCGGATGGCAACAAATTCATGTCTAGCAAATAAAACTTGCATTCCAAGGGCGACAGCCCCGCATCACGAGTGACAACCCTAATTAATGCATCGTGCTGGTTTTGGTCTTTACAAGCGTGTCCCTACGATTTTATCAGGTGAACCATCGTTGGCTTGCTTCTTTAACCGTCTCTAACAAACACTCTGCATACTCTAGAATTCCTTTTTGGTTCAGGATTTCGATCAGGAATTCGGCAGCTTGAAAGCAGCTATGAAGCTGGCAGAATTCATCTGCTGCCATGGTGCTCCTTGGCCTAATAACGTTCTTTTGACCTGCCAACTTCGGGGTTCCTTCGGTCCGAGCCATTAAAGCACAAAACTTCCTATACAGCATCGGACAAATCACAATCCCTTGGGACAAGATTGAGGAAGACTGCATCAAGGCCGCTGTTCCAAGAAAGGACTACCAAGCCCGGAGTTATGTTCGAAAATCAATACCGTTTAGACTTATATATCAGGCCTGACTTTTTGCTCCTTTTGACACGAGACTTGAGTTTGCCCAGCCCAATATCAAGTCCAGTATAAAGCTCAATAATATTCCGCTTTAAAATTAATTGGCTATTATAGCCGGTCTAAGTTTGGGTCGAAAATTTTTTTTTTTCACGTGAAATTTGGTTTTACCCCGTTTTATAGTCTAACCCTTTCAAACACTCTTCTAACACACTGGTCTGCACCGACTCGGCCACATTACTCTTTAACTTGTTCTATTACCAAGCCCACTGTGACCACAACCGTCCGGGTGGTTTGTCGTGGGGCTACTAATGCAGACGCTGATCGGCCACCTAACTCTGCCCGCGCTGCTATCAACATTCGTGATGTCCACAATCGGGATCGCGATCCCCTTCTCGGCCATGGGGAAAGTGACGGAGTTCGTCGCTCCGCGGCTGTCGTTGGTCTGGTTCCTGGTCGCACTATTCGTTTGGATACTTCCCAGTGAGACGGATAATAGGGAAGCGAATCAACATACTCGACTCGAGTACAAGAAAATGGATATGAAATAAAAAGACGAGATGCTCAAACTTTTTGTCTTCTAAAAATCTGACAACATTAACTTAGTCGGACATATGATAAAAAGTCGTTCTTTTCATTTATTTTATCCAGCTTTCTTACTTTAGACAATTAACTTTTTAAATATATACATACACTTAAAACATTGAAAATGACGTGTTGATTGGGATTTTCAACTTTTTCATTTATTATTATTATTATTATTATTCGGGGCGCCTCTCATTTCCAAATGAGACTTTTGACAGCACTCCAAGTCCTCACAATTTTAAAATAAAGATAAAGTAAGTATATGCAAAAGGTCATAAGTCCTGGTGATTATTTAATATATAAGAGTGACTCATAGATGAAATGAACCGTTATTCTTTTAGTTTCTATATAGTACAGCATATAATATCGTCGGTGTTAAAGGATATTTTATGACCGATTGTTTAAAAAATCATTAAGTACTTAAAATAGGTTATCGTTAAATTATTTAATTAATGAAATAATAATTGTAGCCCCCCGCCCCCCTGATTATTTTTATGTTTAGGAAAGAAAGGAGGCCTTGCCTACCACGAGAGGGGGGGGTCTACCCACCCACCTTACATATCACACCAGACGCCACAGTATCAAACCCTTTAAATCACACTTCCTTTTCTTTATAGATAACATAATCTATTTTTTCATTACACGTTTATTATATATTTTATATATTTAAGAAAAAGTAGGGGGTGGGGGTCCATGATTTAGGTGGCAAGTAAAGAAAAATACAAAAATGTGTGGATTCCCGACAATTTTGCTTGCTCATTTTTCCAACCATTGACGTTGACTTGTGCTTTTGCTAAAACAAAGGGAAAAAAAAAGAGAGGAAAACGCTGTAAAATATTAAAAACTAGAAAGGATGGGAAACGCAAAATCACATATCTCTCGAATTTTCTTTCCTTGTCCTTTCTTTGGGATAATTAATAAGTGATGGTAAAAAGATGCTAATAAGCATCGATATTCCTGTCGCCCTTTTGGTCGTGCAGTATGACATGGGGGGGTCACGACTTTTCTTTTACCTAATGTTCGTCACGGGGCAACCCTCGTTTCTCTATATTCGATCCACGTGTTCCGGAATATGAACGCTACGACTAACACCCCACCGCCCCCCGGGAAAGTAAAACTAAACTCGTCGTAAGCAATTAAACATGATCGATGTGATGTCTTTGAATCGGCCGGTGAGGACGAGTGTAATGAAATTCAGTTTGGGTGCTTTTCTTCTCCATTACCCTTGCCATATTTCTTTTTTATTTTCATATGAATGAGAATCGTGATGAGTTCCCATGTAGGAGCAAAGTGTGACAAGTTACTATCCATCGTGGGGATTCTTGTTCTTTCTTTTTATCCTTGGGGGGGGGGGGGGGGGGGGGGGGGGGGGGGGGTATTCCTCCACAATTCCCTCGAAAACTGAGAGACAAGTAACACGTGCTCCTGTCTGTAAAGGTAGGTTTCAGTTTTTTACTCGATCGGGTCATCTCCATTTAAGGGTTAAATTTGAAAAATTTTAGGGTTTCTGAATCATTTAGAAGACCAGTTATCCATCCATCCATATATGCTTACCCGGATTTCGACATGCCGGGGTTCATTTCATACGGCCCTGGTTGGATGGAAACATAACGTTTGTCGTCCACTCGATGGTTATGATCTAAGAGGATTGATTGGTTTGAGGAAATGCTTCTTCCGAGTCTTCCTATAATTCCCATCACGTAAGATTTTGATCCCACCAATTCTAACTGATCACGAGATAAAAAAAATTTCTATCCTCAGCTTCAAATAACTACAAGCATAGTGTGGTGTGGGGGCCAATTTTGTAATAGGGACTCGGAAAAGTTTGTGCGAAAGAAAAAGCTGAGGGGGAACTCCCCGAGTCTCGAAATATTCTTTCATTTTTTTTCTTAAAAAGAGAAAAAAAAAGGGGGTGATTGTAATGATTCGATTGGCATGGGATCGTGGGTCTCCATTCAAAATTTATGTCTCTAACTTTTTATTAAGAAGTTGTACACGATGACGACACACGAAATGGGCTTTGATGTAACCAGTCTAACTCTAAATATTTCGTAAACCGTATGGTATTAAAATGAGTAGAGATGGGTGTAGTGCTATTCACACAAGGAAAAGGACAACTCTTGAAGGATGATGGGGAATATAAACTATCTTTTTTTTTTCCTGTACATATAAATAAATGTTTCCTTTGCGAGCGGGTAAGAAGGAAGGGAGGTGGGGGTGGCGGTGAAAGTCTTTAATTTGGGCAAGAATCCAGGGGAACTTTGGATTGAGTGCCCCTCCCACATTGTCTTTGTCTCGTGTAATGTAAAAATGTACGTGTCCGCTAAACATCTTGGGTACATTTGGTCTTTTCTAATAAAAATTCTCCTGCAATCTCTTCCACCACCCAAATCCCCAAAAATTCCCACCTCGCCCCCCCACCCTCCTTAATCACACCCAATTAACTAACAATTTGTGTTAATGACACAACCAGCGTGATGGGCGTGGTTCTAAACCCTAAACCCTTTTGTGATTTACGTTCGGACACCGTGGGAAGCTTTTGGGCATCATTTTTCTTGTAAAGTTGCTGCAAGAAGGAAAAAATGTTAGAATAATAAGACTAGCTCGTTCTAGAACATGAAACCCGGACATTTTCCACGACGCGCACAACAAAAGATACAAGAAAACAATAATACAATATAGTAGGAGTGGGGAGGGGGGGAGCTTAATCTATTCAAATGAAATTGGTTTGTCTCCATGTAATGTGAAACGTTCCGATGGAGGGGAGGAGTCTATGCCACGGCCTACACGATTCGCTTACGTCGTCGTAAGTCTTCCCTTTCTTTTGTATATCATATTCCTCATATTAGTCTTAACATGTCATTTCTTTTATAAGCGTAAATAAAATAGTGAGAACAAATAGGACAGCCCCGATTCTCCCTGACCCAAAAACCAAACACGACCTTCCAAAAACATCGTGATTTGAAAATTCTTTCCTCTCCCCGCCCGTTGTGGGAAATATAATAACCAGGGGAACGTCGTAGAAACCGAAGCGTTTCTTTTGTCAATTTGTTGGAGTGCGTTTTATTTTTTTATGTTTTTATTTGAGTTTTTGACAGCATCGATTCTTACCTTCACAGAGTGTCCAAATTTCATGGGATGATGATGATGTTGATGAAGAAGGGGGTGGGGACGATCGATGTTAAATGTGATATCGATATTATGTCGTGCCATGAATAAATGACACAACACGTCTCGATTCTATGCCATTGCCCCCCCCCCCAGTCGGGTGATCCCAAATCGAACACGCATGCTTTCCCCAAACTATTCCGGCATGTCTGACCCTACGTTGAGGCAAAGGCACGTTGTGGTCATCTTCCCATCGCAACCCAAACCAAAACCAAAATTCACCCCAAATATTCATAGCTACAAATTCTTTGTTAATTCTTTGCTCGTTTTGATTATATATACAATATGAACATAATAAATGATAAATCCAAAATTTAATTACGTGCGTGTCTGGGGATGAAACCCAAACCCTAACCCTAACCCTGACCCTGACCCTGACCCTGACACTAACCCAAGTCAATAAGTTAACCCACAAAGAGTTTTTGGATCAGGGGGAGTGGGTGCTGTGCTGTGCTGGGTTTTCTTTCTCTCTTTCTTTCTTCCTACCTTATTTAAAGACGGCCATGTCGTAATAATTGGGGTGTGACCAGCTGGCTGCCCACTCCCCCCCCCCCCCCCCCCTTCCCTGTCTGTCCCTTTCCATCTTCTCCTGTTTCTTCCTCTTCTTCCCTTCATTCCCCCCCTCCCTTCCCCCCCGCCCACTAAACACCGACAAGACCAAGATCCAGCCTTTCAACGCCTCTTCCCCACACTGATTGGACCAACCCATATCCCTGGGTATGGGGGGGTGTCCTTGGCCAATTCACCATCAGCAGGTGGTGGCGGTGGAGCAGAAGGATGGGGAGGGTGTGCTGTTGTTGTTGAATTGTGGAGTCTTGAGGAATTCTGTCCCTGCTGCTATCCCTTGACACGGGTTTGTCCACTAGAAACTCAAAGGGAAAAAAAAGGACAGCCTTTGTGTAGGAAAAAGGATCGACCTTTTTTTATTACAAGGATAAAGGAAAGAAACATCATAATTGTAGAAAAGGAACCAGGCAGCATGAAGAGGATCCCTAGCCCTGACTCCTGGGGTGCCCCCAACAACTCCATGTGCCCACCACCACCCACAGGTCTTTCTTTTGTTGCAATTCTTATGGGGGCAATTGGTCGAGTCGATATGGGTCTGTGAATGTTTCTGCAAGATTGTAACTTCATGGTGACAAGGAGAATTCTTGGTTGTTTTTGTTGTTGCAGATGAGCACAGTCCGAGGAGTGAAAGCATGTACAGTAGGGAGTTCCAGTCCATGTTGGATGGGTTCGACGACGAGTGTGGCCTCGATGAGGCCGGCCATGGATCCTCGAAGAAGAGGAGGCTCAGAATCGACCAGGTCAAGGCCCTGGAGAAGAACTTTGAGGTCGAGAACAAGCTCGAGCCTGATCGCAAAGTTAAGCTTGCCCAGGAGCTGGGGCTTCAGCCTAGGCAGGTCGCCGTGTGGTTCCAGAACCGGCGTGCAAGGTGGAAGACCAAGCAGCTGGAGCGGGATTTCGAGGTCCTTAAGGCGAACTATAACTCCCTTAAGGTCAATTACGACACTCTCAAGCACGATAACGAGGCTCTCCTCAAAGAGGTAATCTTGATTTGCTTTTCCTGTGATTCCCCCTGTTCATAGCGGCTTGGGTCGGGAATGCAAGCGAATTGTGCCTTCTTTCTCCAAAACCGATCTGAACATCTAGAATGGTTATGGAAAACACTGTCGGATCTTTCAGTTATCTGTAACGATTCCCAGCTTTTGATGTGTAGTTCGAATTGCGGTTGCAATTCTTTAACAGTGGGTTGATGATCTCCCTGCAGATCAAGGAACTGAAATCCAAGCTCGACCAAGAGAACAGCACCGAGAGCAATATCTCGATAAAAGAAGAGGAGGTTTTCATGCCGGACACCGGCAAAAGCTACGTTGATGAAATCGGGCTGAGAGCATCATTGCTTGTTTCACGAATCAATGCTGAAACTAAGGACGGATCCTCGGACAGTGACTCAAGTGCTATCGTGAATGATGAAAGCAACAGCAGCCCGAGCCGGGCGATCTCTTCCTCTACAGCTGTCCACACCATTCAGCTGGAGAAGGCCTCCCTCTTTGTTCCCACCGCTCAATATGTCAAGACAGAGGAACGAGATTTCTTTGTCGGGGACGAGGCATGCAACTTCTTTGCCGACGACCAGGCGCCTTCCCTGCATTGGTACTGCCCCGACCAGTGGAACTGAGTTATCTCAAAGCCGAACCTTTGTTTCATCATCGAGAATCAACAAATCACTGAGTCCTTGAGCCAAAAAACAGAGGAACTCAAAAGCGGGCACTTGGGCACAACTCTGCAGAATGAGGCATCGATATCGCGCGTGATCTGGTCTTGCGAAAGCACCACAATTGTCAGAACCAAGAAGTACTAATCAACGTCGAACGCTCTCCGGGTGCGACGGAGGTGGTCATTATGTAAAAAACATGTCTCCCTGTCTCAGGCAAATGTTCATGTCTCGAATCTATAAGCGATTTCATGGTGTTGGGAAAAGAACCTTCGACTTATTATAAATAAACAAGAAGCCATTTCTGTCCAATGGATGCTAAATTAACCTTCATATTCTATTAATAGCAAACATAAATGCAAACAAACAGAAATTGTCTGAATCCTAAGCATAACA
Organism: Melastoma dodecandrum; assembly: GCA_029817715.1. NCBI lineage: Eukaryota > Viridiplantae > Streptophyta > Magnoliopsida > Myrtales > Melastomataceae > Melastoma > Melastoma dodecandrum. Next base: position 3,824,570 of record JARUPY010000533.1, on the reverse strand, counting down.
ATTTCCTAACATTCATCTGAGGAGAAAACCCGATCGCCGTGTATCCCGAGGTCATCTGTGAAATCGCCGCAGAGCAAGAGCCGACAGATTCACTCGTTAGAGGTGCGTTCATTTGGCCATACATTCTCAGGTGATATCACGATTCGTATGATGATTGTGCTGAGATGGTATTGCAGATTTTATTTGCGGGGATGCAGCGCAGGGCAGCGCACCTCGAGGCCGAGCTGTGGAAGCTCAAGGAGAGGCTGATCGAGGTGGAGCGGGAGAGGGATCAGGCGTTGGATGACCTTGACGAATCAAGGAGGCAAGTCGACGAGGCGAAGGCGAAGCTCAGCGAGGGGTTCACACCGAGGAAGGTTCCCGAGATCTACACGGAGGTGACTACCCTCAAGAAGTTGCTGACGAACACGAGCCGGGAGCTTAAGGACAAGGAGAAGGAGATCGAGGTGATGAGGGTCGAGATCAAAAGGGGTAAGGAGGTCAAGGCTCGGCTGGCCGAGACTGAGATTGCAGTCGGGAGGTTTAGGAAGGAGCTCGAAAATATGATGGTATCAGAGGAAAGGGTTAAGTCAGATCACGAGCAGAGGGTCAGGGAATTGGAGGACGATCTGGAAAGAAGTAAGCAGTCGGAATTGAGGACATATGAGTCACTGGCCACTTTGACGAAGCAGCTCGAGAAGACGAAGATGGCGCTCAAGGAATTGAAACTTGAGATGTCCATGGAGAGGACGAACAGTAACAAGGATTCCAGCGTGGAGAAGAACCGCTCCAAGGAAAACAGGCCTGGGAAAGATGTCTCCGAAAGCTCTGTCCTGGAATCAACGGAACAGAAGCTCACTCGGGTGAATGACGAGGTCAGGAAGCTCAAAGTTGAGCTGAGATTGTCGAACGCAGCGGAAGAGAACAGCAAGAAGGCGCTGGATGATTTGGTGATCGCGCTGAAGGAAGTAGCGACAGAATCCAATCAGGTGAAGCTAAAGCTTGACATAACACAGACTGAGCTCGACCATTCCCAACGAGAGGAGACCAACTTAAAGACGAGGCTGCAGGTAGCTGACGAAATGTCCAAGAAACTCATTGATGAATTACGGACGGAGAACGATCTATTGAAGAGCACAGTAGAGAAGCTGAGGACGGAAGTGGAGGAGTCATTTGCTGCTTGGACCGAGAAGGAGGCTGGTTTCATAGCGTGCATCCGAACAGCAGAGGAGGACAAGGCATTTGCCCTGAATGAGAGCATGCTGCTCGGCGAATCCCTCAAGGCCGCCAACAAGATGGTGAAATCGTCGAGGGAGGAGAACAACAAGCTAAGGGACATACTGAAGCAGGCACTGAACGAGGCGAGCGTCGCGAAAGAGGCAGCAAGCATCGCCCGTGCCGAGAACTCACAGCTGAAGGACGAGCTCTCTGAGAAGGACGACGCCCTCCAGTTCCTGACACGGGAGAACGAAAGCCTCCGGATGAACGAGGCCACAACCGCGGAGAACATCAGGGAACTGAAGAGGCTGGCGACCGAATCAAAGACAGCAACGATGTGGAAGGAACAAGGGAAACAGAAATCGCGACACCCGAACGAGCCTAACGACAAGGATCAGATTAACAGCCACAATCACGGGAAGAGACTAGGGAAGGCGTTTAGCTTCAACCTAAAGGAAAGAAGAGTCCACCACAACAATCACCCGAAGCACAACAAAGAGGACGGGAGCAACGACGGTGACAGGGATCCGCTGAAGGGGTCAATATTCGACGTGACGGGTCCGCAGCCAGGGGAGCACCACAGGAGGAACTCGTCGTCGGATATATCGGGCGACCACGACGGGGAACGCTGGCGCGTGGAAGCGGAGGGGGAGTGGACGTCGAGGAAGAAGGTGGCGCTGCTGAGGAGGTTCGGGGATCTGATCGGGAGGAGAAGCTATTCCGACAGATAACCACCTAACGATCTCATCACAACATATGAAATTCCCTTTCTACTACTACTTAAACTAATTCAAAATAAATAAATAAATAAAATCTTTCTAGTGTATCTTACTATGTTCCGGGGTTCTTTTCGATGGGGGGGTTTGGATTGGAAACCACGTGAGTCTCGTGCAAAACTAACAGCTTTAACAGTAATTAATTTATAAAAAGCCAAAGCCCCCCCGGCCGGGGCCATATGTTCTCGTCATCCTCATCTCTCCCTGGAAAAACGCTAGTCGAATTTCGTCACACCACCCCCCGCCCCTCCTCACACTCTCCAACTGCTTCCTCCCCCACCGCCGCCATGTCTTCCTCCGTCGTCCGCAACCACAGCAACAACCACGACGACTCCGCCACCGCCAGCCTCCCCGCCCCCATCCTCCCCCTCCCCTCCCACACTCTCCTCAGGGCAGCCGTTTCCCTCAAGGACCAGGTATTCCCCTTCCTCCCCCCCCCCCTCGAGTTACCTTCTCCTAGCCAGGTTCCGACCTCGTCGAATCGATGCTAACGCGTACGGGCTATCGGCTCAGGTTGTTAGGGCGACGTTCGGGAGGACGGGTTCGGTTACCCAGTTGACCGACCCCACGGCATATACTGGCCTCCTGGGGACCGCAATCGCTTGCCTGAGGTCGTTCCGTGCCACCGGCGACCGCGGCGACCTGTTGATGGCCTCGGAGATCGTCGACGCCTGCGCCGCTTCCTCTGGCGGTGCTTCCGCCAGGTGAAATCCCCAAACCACCACCACCACCACGGCCTGATTTGTTTATAATTGCTTTTAGTTAAAATTCTGGTATGGAATATCTTTCAGCATACTTTATCCGATCAATTTGCGGAAAGCATATTCGATTATTAGAGGCCCCACTTGTTGATTAAGGGATAATTCCGTAAGCTGTTACTTTTGGAGATTAAGGAAAAGGTCGTGATCAAAGAAAAAGAATATATCGGCCGAAATTGTTTTTAGCTTAAAAAGAAAATCTGTTTGGGGGGGGGGGGGATATTTGGGATTGGGAAGAGGGTGTTGTGAATATTATATTATATTGTGATTTGGATGAAGACGGCAGTGGATGGATAATCATAGGGTTCTTGGAAAATTTTAATAATTGGGAAAAACTGGGTAGCAGGAGGTGGCATCATGTGACGTTCTTGTGCGGGAGGGGAGGCGTGTACGGCTTGGGAGCGGTGGTTGCGGACATCCTGGGAGACCCTCTGAAGAGGGATTCCTACCTCAACCTCTTCCTCCAGGTTTTAATCAAATCACTCCCTCCTTTCAATCTGAATTCAAAACAAAAGGTCAAAAGAAGGTTGGGGGAGTTTGCACAATTTTGCCCGCTTGTTTTGTTTCCGATATATTTTGCAGAAAATTTTCGATGGGGGGACTCTGGGCCAATTCACGTTTGACCATTATGTGCGTCTCTGTAACTAATGAGTCCATGCGGTCCTTGATAAGATCAAGGGTGATGATGTCGATGCCCCCACTCTCACCGAGTTTTGTTTGCAGTCCTTATCATAGGGACAACTGGATTTGTTCCCGGAAGCAGTTTTTCTGGAGGTGTTATGCATTGTCGTGACTTCTGCTTCTTTGTTTTTAGTTCAAGTTTAGATTAAAGTTTAGTATATCATTGTACTTTTAATTGTTTTATGAATGTAGATCATACTTGTGTTACTATTTCTTCGGATTTCATTGGCATATGTATGAGGTGAGAATCATCGGAGTTTCTCGTTGAGTCGCGGAAAGTTGCGGAAGAAACTCTCTGGTCCTGCTCTCTATTTTAGAAAAGGCCGCTGGCATGTTCATTTTTGGACATTTGTTGCAGCTTGCACACGAGAGAGCTCTCCCGGTTGGTCCTGAAGATGGTGGGTTCGGTATGTCGTATGATCTTCTCTATGGCCGAGCCGGGTTCCTCTGGGCAGCGCTGTTCATAAACCACCACCTTGGTCCTGAGACCGTGCCCAACAACCTACTCATGCCTATTGTTGATGCCGTGATAGCCGGGGGTCGGGCAGGGGCCTCCGACATTGCATCCTGCCCATTGATGTATAGGTGGCATGGGACCCGGTACTTGGGGGCCGCGAACGGCCTCGCAGGTATACTGCAGGTGTTGCTCCATTTCCCTTTGAGCGAAGAGTATGCTGAAGACGTGAAGGGGACACTGCGGTACATGATGAGTAACAGGTTCCCTCATAGCGGGAATTATCCCTCCAGTGAAGGCAATCCGAGGGATAAGCTCGTCCAGTGGTCCCATGGCGCAACTGGCATGGCCATGACTCTGTGCAAGGCGTCACAGGTGAGACTTTGGGGCTTTTGAGGTCGTAAGTGGAAAAGAAACCCAGTCTCGCCTCCGACGACAATTGTCAATTCTTTTCTTTTTCTCTTTTCCGGCAGGTTTTTCCGAGTGACAGGGAGTTTCGCGATGCAGCCATAGAAGCAGGAGAGGTTGTCTGGAAGAATGGCCTCATGAAGAAGGTTGGGCTGGCAGACGGAGCTTCGGGCAACGCGTACGCCTTCCTAGCACTGTTTCGTCTGACCGGAGAAATCTTGTACGAGGAGAGAGCCAAGGCCTTCGCGAGCTTCCTCTACCATAATGCGACTGAGCTCATGGCAACAACCGCCGCCTCGAACAACGCGTGGTCCCTCTACTACGGGCTCGCTGGGACGGCCTGCCTCTGGTTCGATGTTGCTGGGCCAGAGCTGTCTAGCTTTCCAGGATACGAGTTGTAGAGCCTCTGCACAATCCGGAAGAGTATATGCTTCACAAACAAACAATAGTTTCGATGTATTCCACCAAAGAAGGTAAATAAGAAAGTGGCGGAAACGAGTTAACCAAATGGTCAAATCAGTCCAATAGGCCGAATCCCAATTCCCTCGCGAAAGCCTTAACAGCTGTCCTCTGGATGGATCTAGTAGTCGGTGGTATTTGAATCGACGGCCGGACTGAGACGGGAGAGTGAGAGATTTTGGTGGTGGTCGTAGGCACAGAGCCCTAAATCGTGTCGATGGTCCCTCCCAATACATTAATGTCCTTGTGTTTTAAATGTATGGTAAAAGGGCTTGTGTTATTACTACATATGGTACTTACTATTAATGGGACCGAGTGACGTCGGGGTCGTATGATTAGAATTTCACGTGATAATAATGTAGTAGGTAGGAAGGAGGACATGGAGGGTTTTAGTCCATACAAAATGTTTGGTGAACAAAAGTCACGTGGCGTGTTTGACGCAGGTCCTTACTTTGTACGACAGACATCAATCAGCCGTCTTTGTAATGGTCTGGTCTCGTTTGACAAAAGCAAAAGTTTCTCACGCTTATTTTAGTTTAAGAAGGTGTTGTCGTAGGATCACTTAAAAACTATTTAAAGTGAGGAGGTGTATGTATTAGGTGGAGATGGCTGGCTACATACAATACAAATTTTTTTTTTTTTGGGTCAATAATATGTAGTTGCACGTGGCCCAACTAATCAGCCAGCCGCAGGTTAATCGAGCAAGCAAAATGTGTGTTGGGAACCACTTGCAAACTTAAACCATGTGAGTCAATCGTTGGTATGTCCTAAACGCAGGCACAATCATTCAAAAAAGAGTCGGTAAATTGTCAGAACTCATTTAATATAGTCCGTAAAATTATAAAATAAAATAAAATGATTGAGAGAGAGAGAGACAGACAGAAGTTAGAGTAGAGGTAGACCCCCGTGTGACTTGGTTTTGCACTAAGTGAATGATGATTGTGTCCCTCTTGTCCTACACAACGTCAATTTTTTATATGATTTCATATGATTTCTCAAAAGGGTTTTTGTTTCTGTCGCTTCTTCTTTCACTAAAGAAAGAGCAAAAAAAAAATTAAGATTTGTTGACAGCTTTTGGAGAAATTAGAAAATTTGCATAATTATTCACGGGAAGAATAAAGAAAGATGGATCATCCATTTCCCGTGTTCTTGGAACACCTTCCTCATTAAATAAATATTCATTCGATCCCCATTTCTTCAACATTTTATTCCCAAAAAGTAAGTAGATACACGCAAACGCACGCACACTCTAAAATCATCACACGGAAGCAAAGTAAGTAGCCCAAGTCCCGTAGAAGGACAGACAACCTTGGATGCTGATGCTGATCTGATTCCCTCCCCATAGAGAGACTTTACTTGGTTCTTGGATCCAGGGCCGTGCGCTTCACTGACAACACTAACCCCCTATCCTGCTATTAAGTAACTTACCCATCCCCACACCGGCCCAAAGATCAGATGCTTGATGAGAAGGTGCGCTGGGCAGCGGACATTCTCTTGCTCCTCAGCCGGTCCGCTACCAGGAAAGCCAGCTCCAGGGACTGTGACGCATTCAGCCTAGGGTCGCAGTGCGTGTGGTAGCGCGAGCTCAGGTCGTCAAAGGTGACCGTGCGTGATCCCCCTATGCATTCCGTCACGTTCTGCCCTGTCATTTCCAGATGGATGCCTCCTGGGTGGCTCCCTTCTTGATCATGGACGTCGAAGAACGCCTCCACTTCAGCCTGCAGAAAAAAAGAGCGGTTCAATACTGAGCTGGTTGATAATTTTGTGGCTGTTGACGAGATTTGTGGCGTTCCGTACCAGGATAGAATCGAAAGCACGAGTCTTGAGCCCGCATGGTGCCTTTATGGTGTTTCCGTGCATCGGATCACTGACCCATGTCACAATTTGCCCTGCTCCGCGGACAGCCCTGATCAGATGAGGGAGCTTCACCCTCAAGTTGTGAGCTCCCATCCGGACAATCACTGTGATTCTCCCCGGTTTGTTACGGGGATTCAGTATCTCAATCAGGTTGACGAGCTCCTTCGGATCCATCTTGTCGCTCACCTGAAGAAAAATAAACAGGTTCGATCCCATAAAAATGCCATATCAAATCACATGCACCGTATTAATCTTGACCAGGCCAACGGTATACCTTAATCCCGAGAGGATTGGCAACCCCGCGCAGGAATTCGACATGGGCACCATCCAGTTGCCTGGTACGCTCCCCGACCCAAATCATGTGTGCAGAGCAATCATAGTAAAGTCCAGAAGTCGAATCAAGTCGGGTCAAAGCCTGTTCATAAGGCAACAGCAAGCACTCATGAGAGGTCCAGAATTCGGTCGTGGTCATTATAGGGTGATCGACGGTCAATCCCGCAGCCGACATGAAACCCAGCGCCTCATCCACTCGACGAGCAAGCTCCTGATACCTATTCAACCATACAAGAAAACGTATTAACTGAGACACTCGAAGATTTCATGGGACAAGGATCCAAAGCTCCACCCTGACAGGATGCATACCTGTCGCCCTGCTCGCTGTGAACTAGAAAATCGAGATTCCACTCATTAACACGCTGCATGGCGGCGTAACCTCCAGTGGCGAACGCCCTCAGGAGGTTGAGAGTAGCAGACGCCTGGGAATAAGCCCTGATCATCCTTTCGGGGTCCGGAACCCTGGCCTTCTCGTCGAAAGAATCCCCATTGATGTTATCCCCCCGGTAACTGGGCAACTTCACCCCATCCTTCTCTTCGAAATCTCCAGTTCTCGGCTTCGCGAACTGCCCTGCCATTCTCCCCACCTACAATATTCGACCAAACACCAACAGCCATTACAACCCCAACTTCAATCAAAATTCACATACTCTCTCGCAATAGCAAATACAACAAATGAATACCAAGATCCAGAAGCACACGCAGTCCCGATTCTCAGACTAAGATTGGTTACGAGAAAACTCGTATAGGGAGATGGCATTGTGATGAAAAGGAACAAGGGCCGTCGCCCGAGAGGATTCGAAAAGGTCCAACCTTGACGATGGGCATCTGGCCTCCGAACATGAGAACGACGCCCATCTGGAGAAGCACCCTGAAGGTATCCCTGATGTTGTTAGCACTAAACTCCTTGAAGCTCTCGGCGCAATCCCCGCCCTGGAGGAGGAAGGCCCTGCCCATGGCGGCCTCGGCGAGGCGGTCCTCGAGGGTCCTGGCCTCGCCGGCGAAGACAATGGGGGGGAAGCTCTCGATGGTCTTGAGGACGGAGTCGAGGTGGGAGGGGTCGGGGTACTGGGGGAGCTGGAGGGCCTTCTTGGTCTTCCAGGTGTTGGGGGACCAGCGGGTGGAGGCATGGGAGGGGGAGGGATCGGAGGCGAGAGGGAGGTCGGGGGATTGGACGGCGGTGATGGTGGGGGTGGGGAGGCGGCGGGTGCGGAAGGGGGAGGCGATGGGGTGTAGGGGGAGGCGGCGGTGGAGGAAGGAGGAAGGGGTGGGCGTTGGGGTGGTTAAAGATGCCATCTTTTTTGTGTGTTTGGATCTTTTCTTGGGAATTGGGGTCTGTGGTTTGTGGGTTAAATAAATAACCCAAGACCAGATTAATGGTTGGGCTGCTGCGTTTGACACACAGAGAGAGCGATAGATAAATGGAGAAGGTTTGGTGTGTGTTGTTGTAGCTCATAACTTATTTAGGTCTCTCTCTCTCTTTTCATTTCCTTTATAAAAAAAAAACAAACAAACGATGATATTTTTTTTTTTGTGTGTAATAAATAATACCAAGTAATATCTAATCTCCCATTGTTTCAAACCAAGCAACAGAGTGGTCTACAATCCACATGGTGAGGGAGAAACCAATTACAATTTTATTATTATTTTTTTTTTTTTGCATATAATTAAGTGGTGGGTGGGTGAGTCAAGAGTGAGTGGGATGGTCCATAATGTATGTTCCGATCCGACTCATTATGACTTCTTGGTACGCATCCATGACCACTATCCCCTTCTCATTCCCATGTTTTTACTGAAAAGACAAGTAGGAAAAGAAAAAAACAGTCCCAGGGAGGAGTAGTAGTAGTATGGTACCATTATGCCTCCCTCCTCATCCTCAATCCCTTGTGTGTGGATATTCGTGGCATCCCACTATTATTATTCGTCTGTTATATTTAATTTATCCTTCTTTTCCTTTATTCCGACTTTATTGATTCAACTTAGTATTTGGATCCATCACCACCACAAAAAAAAAATATATTTTTATTTTATTAGGTAAAATCATCAATTGCTAATGTTTCATTACATGTGACTCCGCACCATCAGAAAACTAACTATACAGAACCAGAGTCAGATAGTAATGATTATTTTGACAATGATTCTGCAATTGGATATTATTTTGAAAACTCTCCGCAATTTAAATAATTCATTAAATGTATTTTAATCTGCACAAAAAAAAAGATTTTTTAAATATGTTATATGAGGATAAAAAGGAAAATCGTAGACTGGCCCAATAAGTACCCGCGAAGGCCCAATTATAGGCGCCCGTTCAATTAGGGCCGGCGTCCGTCTCATAAATGGGCCGATATTGATTGGGCCAGGTCCACTCGAAGCCGACGTAAGGATCTCCGCCCCATGCAAAACTGTGTCAGAACGCCGAACTCAAACTCTATGGTCACCCCCCAACAAACGTGTGGCGTGGCTCTCTCTCAATAACACTACTCGTGTGAGGAAAATCATTTGGGTGTGTTGGTGGTGTATATGAAGAAGGGAAGAGGACAAGTTTTTCTGTATATGATTGAAAGGAACAGCACGTTGCACTGGAAAAGCACCCAAAAAAAAAATTAAAATAACTATTAATTTTGGGTGGAGGGAATCTGATTCAATAAACCTTTTACAATTCTGAGCAGTTCAAAGGAAAGATGCAATGCTTGACCCCTTCATGAATGATGTGCATGGCTGTTTCTCATACATTCAAGACCATGCGAATACACTAGTGGAACTGACTGCCACGGCGTTAGTGAAGAATGTGATAATCGATCGCCGTTAACCGGCAGCCACTATGCTATCGAGCAGAATCTCCAAGTCCTGCAATCTGCATTGCATATGCAGAGAAGTAGTTGGTTGTGAGCAGTTTGGGCTGGTTATGATTTGCGGCCAAGCTTTGCAGAGAAAAGGATACCTCACATCGCCCAAGTCCGGGAATTTTGCGATGGCCTCCTCGAAATCCTGTCGAGTGTGGAAATTCTCTGAAGTTGTTCTTTTCCTGATGTTTCCAAGCTGACTATAGATGAGTGAATGTGAGAAATGTTTTACCTGATTAGCCGTTGAAGATGTATAGGAGATCACGCAAGCCATCCCGGCCTTTGTTGCTGCCTGCACAAGCATGATCAAGCATTAGTCTGGGGTTCGGTGTCTCGGGCAATCTACTTGTAAGAGATAAAGTCGTGCCTGCAGTCCGATGACGCTGTCTTCCACGACTAAGCACTCACTACCGGATACATTAAGTTTCTGTGACAGGAGAGGAAACAAATCCCAAATTATTCTGGGAGACGCATAGTGATGCCACAGTTCATGAAACGAACAGAATACCTTTGCAGCAGTGAGATAAATCGACGGATCGGGCTTCTTCTCCCTTACATCGTCTCCTGTAACCATAGAAGGATGAGAACCGAAATGGTCTTCCTGAAAAGCAAAGATAGAAGATACTCGAAACACGATCGAACGTACCTGCAAGGAAGCAGTCTAATCCTCCAAAGCGCTCCTGTGAGTTAACGAGATCAGGAAATTTAAGCGAAAACTGTGCTAACTCGAAAGATGAAGGTAAATATGCTGCTACACATACCATCCCTATCAGGTTTTCGAGGCATAGGACAACAGAACTCTTAGTTGCCGCAGAACAAACAGCCAGCTTCTTTCCCTGCAGCGAATTCATCCGACAACATCACTGCAAATGATCTTCGATTTATCCAAATCACAAATAATGGCCAGACGCTCGAGCTCGACTATTAGCTCCGTTTTTCGACCTATGAGAACCCTCCGAGACACGTCTAATTGCATATACCAGGATAACATAATGGGCAGTTGTGGGGGTTATTATCTTACAGCAGCCCTCGCCTCATCCATCAGTCTCAACACTCCAGGCCTCGGTTTCACCTGGTTGAAAATCCCATCCATCGTTGAGATTGGAAGTCATTAGCCATTCATATACGATTAACGGCTCGATAGCATTAGACAGATGTAGCCATCGAGAAACGTCGGGCATAGAAGTCGAGTGAATTATGATGCAGACTTACGGTTCCGGATCTGATTATGTCCTTGTACCGCTCTGTCTTCCAGTCCTGGAAATAATCCCGTCATTTCGGAAGCCATAACCTGGAAACCCTAATTCTATCGATGCGACGTCAATAAGCAGTTTGTGGTTCATACTTGAAGAGTGTCGATCAACTTCGCTCTGTCCTCGTCGCTTTCTGGAGGTGCGTCGAATATCGACGAAGTAGGCCACCCGTGCTCCTTAAAGTACCTTTGATTGACCGTCCAGTTGCCGAGTTACGCCGGGCAGTAATTTGACATTTGGACTAACTAGGACAAGGAATCGGCAAAATCATACCATCTCATCTTGGGCTTTCCGCCACCGATCCTGTTCTGGAGCTCGTCGTAGTATTCGGTCCCCCAATTGAGTGCCCCGGTATCTCCGGGGCACTTGACATTGAAGTGAGCGAAGGTGTCATTGTAGGCTTGCTGATGGAGGTGCTCCGATTCAAGGATCACGCCATCACAGTCAAAGATGAGAGCCTTGAGGGCGCAAGAGACAGAGCATGACAAGGACGATGACGATACTCTGCTACCTCCCCGGCCACGGCAGTCCACCAAGTACTTCCGTGAGAGGGAGAGGGGGGATACGGAGGCCGAGGAGGAGAGGCCATTGGTGGAGGATAGGGTAGGTAGTCGAGGGAGCAAAGCGGCCGCGGCCGTCATCTTCGAGAAACCCAGTGAACTGGGCCGCAGCCTCGGATTGTTCTGTGGCTGGCAGTGTGTGTTTGTGGATGTTCTGTTTCTGGCCTTTGGTTTTTCAGTTGGAGGGATGATGTTGACAACTGTAAATACCGTTAACCAATTGTCCGACTCCTAGTCCTGAAACTTTTAAGGCTATACGGAGAAGTCCCTCGACATCTTCCTGGGTCTGCGATCATGTCCACTGTCGGCTGGTTTCCTGGACGCGGCTGCTGCTCATGTCTTATTTTCGGCATCGATTGCTTAGCTGGTTTGCGGATCTAACTTCATTGACTGTGATCGAACTGCAAGTCGCTATTTATTTCGTTGCGTTATTTGCAATCGAATTCATCCGCAAAAATCATCGGCCGTGACATAAATCACATATGGAATGCCGATATAATACAGCATAAGCCGATTCTTGTTTCCTAATAGCTACCATTGGCACAGATCTTGCACCGGGGACAGACAGCTTTCCAACCAGGACCCAATCGTCACCATAACTCATGGCCCGGCTCTCTGTTCCTTGCATTAGGACTTATTCTGTTTCTGACCATTGCTATGGTCTGGCTGCATTGGCGGAGGATCGAGAAGGAACGACTTCATGTGCTTCAGCATCTCCTTCGGCTTCTCCACGTTGATGGCATGCCCGGCATCTTTTAAGACCACCAGTTTCGCATCCTCCCCGACATGACTGCCATACAAAATCAAACCATACTAACTAACCTTAAAAGATCTGAGTGAGAAGCAACTGAATCGAAACCGAATCCAGTCTTACCGTTGTAGCCTGTGAGCAAACTCCATCGGAAACACCCTATCGTACTCCCCCCATATTATCAGCGGCGACTAGGAAGGCAAAGAATGACACGCTCATTACGGAACGAAGGCACGGGATCCAGTCGAATCGAGGATTATCGAAGGCTTAGAAAAGAGAAGGAAAGGAAAACCTGGGCCAACTTGGGGAGGTTACTGAGTTTCCTGTCCTTGTGTAGTGCATGGATCAACTCGGTCTTCTCTTGTAGGTATTCCTTACACATCACCTGAAATGTATTTAATTAATTTTCTTTTATATTTTAGAGGCGTCTTACTATCAAAATTAGACGTATAAATTAACACTCCCTTTTAATTATTTTATTGAATAAAGTGAGACAATTATTTAAAGCAAAAGGTGATTCATTGCCTTTTAATCCCATTATCTAAAAAGGTAAAATTAAAAGGAGCTTCTAAAAGGTGGATAGCGTTGAAAAGTTTCGGTCCACAAGATAATTATTAAATAATGCAATCCACGTTTGTGGAAAAATCATTATGATTTATTTTTAAACAAAATTAAGTAAAAAAAATATCAATTTAAGTTTATGCAAAGGAAAGGGAGGATTCAACAAAAACTTTACATTGATGAAGTCCTTGAGGAAGCAAGATGGCAGGTTTCGCTTGGGAGGTTTGTGGAAGGTGAACCTTATCAGATCCCTGACCTTGTCCGGAGTCTGTGGCAGCAGCACGCTCACGGCGTCGTCCACGCTCGCTACCCCAAACAACCCCCTGTCCATGTCCTCCTCCTCCATACACACCCCTGCGCATATCAACACCAGCTTCTCTATCCTCTCCGGGTACTGCGCCGCAATCTGGTAGGCCACGAACCCGCCGTAGCTCATCCCGACCACGCTCATCTTCTTCACCCCGTTCGCCTCCATCGTAGCTGCCATATCGACCCACGTGAGTGTCGGTCGTCGACGATTAATAATTTGGCAGGGATAAGCGACTGACCTGCGACGCAGCGGGCCTGGAAGGAGTCGGACCTGTCGGGGCGGGACGTGTAGGAGTCCCCGAAGAAGAGGAGATCGGGGATGTAGACGTTGTAGCGGGAGATGAAGCAGGGGAAGAAGTCGTTCCATTGCCACATGGCGTTGGCGCCGACCCCGTGGAGGAAGACGAGGTTGGGCTTGGCAGGGTCGGGCTTCTTGGGGATCCAGGTGTGGATGAAGGTGCCGTCGTGGAGGTCGACGAGGGTGGGCCTGAGGCCGGAGAAGGAGAAGGAGAGACGGAGGCATTTGTTCCTGGTGGAAGTGAAGCTGAAACAGCAGAGGGCCATCGTTTCTGTCGTCTCCTTTCGGGAGAATCGAGGTGGTCCCTTTACTAAAGTGATTTTGTCAGTGTGGGACTGAATGTAATCAATTTTGGTGATGATAATTGGGAGAGGGAGATGTTTTTCTTGGTTTGGTCCGGTCTGGTCTGGTCTGGTGGGTTATGCTGAGCTTCATACCAAAAGTCCGGTCGGTTCGAAATTTTTAAAATTATTAATTTATAGTTTCGAACTCAAATTCTTATAATTTGATTTTAATATAAAAAAATCAAATATAGTAAATTTTAAAAGTTTATATCGTAAATTCAAAAATATTTTTGACGGCATTTTTATATGTGTTTGACACGCTTTTTGTACCATACACCCAAGTATTTTGGGAGGTTTTCGTGCGTCTCCATTACATTATTATACGTGCCAATACTTATTTGGCGGGATAATTGATTTCCTTTTCTTCTTTTTTTTTTGTTGGTTGAGATTATTGTATACAAATTATTAGAAATCGAAATCATGGGAAAACAAAAAAGAAAACAAAATTAATATTCGAGAAGATTCTATTTGATATTTGGTATTGTCAAAGATAGACGATTTCTTACTCTCTTTTTAAAAAAAAAAAAATCTGTATCATATAATTAGAATCAGGGTTGAATATGAATAGGTTGTTTAGAAAGAAAGGATATGACTGGAAATTAAATTTTTATAATTAGCATTCTAAAATTATTAACATTTATAATTTATGACATAACATTTCGCATTTTTATTTGAATATGTCATTTATGTTTGATGTTTAAAGGCGGTTTATGGTTTGATAATTTATGAAAGATTAAGACGAGCAAGCATCGCCATGCATGTGACGACGACGCTGGAAGGAAGGGATTGAGGATAACATCTCCCTCCCGTGATATCAAAGGAAAATAACAATTTTGTAAAATTAATTAATTATAACTTAAGCCTAGGAAAGTGACACCCCCTCCTCTTTATAAACAAACAATCGAGAAAGGAGACAATGGAACGGAGGCTCACATGCGACGACGTCGTCGTTTAAATTGGACTGGCCAACGTTGAAAGGCAGCAGCATACGAATTTTTCATATTTTAGCGGTGACTTTTTAAATGAATTATAATAAGGTTTCTGTTCTGATAGCTTAAATTTGTATTGACTTTTTGTCCAAATCAATTTTATTAAGGAAAAGCTAATAAGTCGCTCATTCTGGAAACTCAATCCCATCCAAATAATAATAATAATAATAATTGTCCCCCCAACAATAAGTCTCGTGACAACCCCCCCCCCCCCCCCCCCCCCCCCAAAAAAAAGAAAAAAAAGAAAAATGGTCTTTATATTTCCAAATTAATTATTATTATTATTGTTGAAATTGGGCTTTGTGGGTCGTTCATGGGGCCCATTTTGTTACGTGTTCGAATGTGTTCGAGTTGGGTTATCCAACGAGCTTCCTTTGCCTTTCTGCCTTGAAGTTGTTTCCTTGTTCGGTTATTATGACGTGGGTCATTGCGCCGGAGTTGATGTCATGCCGCCCCCGGGGGGATTGGTAGAAGTAGTAGTTTGTGCTTGTTACCTTCTCGATTGATGCATAGAGAGGAGTCTAGCTTTTGTCACTAGTTTACAAACAACGGAGTTTACTGTCTGCGTTTTCAGGACTAAGTTCAACTTCTCGGTGAGGCCATCGGAATCGTTGTGGAATGCATATAAGGCCTTCTGGTTGTGCAAAGTGCTCGAGTGATTAGTAGGAGTGTGGGGGAAAGGGTCTGGTTTGTGCGCATATGTCTGCGGGTGAGCAATGTAGAATGTACAGAGGGTGTGAATTTGGCTTCTGGAAGGGGGAAAGGAGATGCTTTGCTGTTGTTCGTAGTTGCTGATATTGCGTCCTAATGACCGTCGTAGTCTGATTGACTGAGAGAGAAGCTCGATGAGATTGTTTTTTGTGGATATGATTTGAGCCGTTTGTCCCCACGAGTCGATGTGATCAGGATGGACATGCTCCTTGAAGTTCTGATATTTGGCATTGTTTGTTGACGTCGCGGTCTTGTCTGATTTTCAAGGTACTTTAGTCCCATTAGAGACCTTGCATAAAACAATTTGCAATAGAATGGACTTACTGGAGCCCATAATTTTTCGATTTAGTGGGTCCTCATCGCCTCAGATCTCCATGATTTTGTGATGCTCCGCGAGATTCAGTGCCCGAATAAAGGACGCATGATGCAATGGCCTTCAGTAATTGACTGTATAATAACTCACGTTTATGAGTTTTTAAGTATGTGAAGGATTAGGAAGAAGAGGAGTGAGACCACTGTTGGGGGGGTAACTCCTGCTTTTTTGTGAGAATCCAATGAATGTTTTTGTTACAGAACATGAAGGTGCTTCAGTGGCCCGCTTGAGATATTAGGAAAAATAAGTATTAGTTTAATAATTTATAGGAAGTGTGGGATTAGCCCAAAGCCCATATTTAATAGGAAAAACACTATTTAGGGTTTTTTTTATCAATCTTAGAAAGGAATAGTTTTCAGCTTTTTAGAATTTGATCCGCTGTTCGTTAGGTTTATCTGAATCTAACGTTAACAATTCGTTCGAACTACCGGATTCGTGGCGATGACAACTAATATGGCTAGAATTCTAGAGTTGGAGACGAGATTTTCGACAATTGAGGAGCAGTCGGACACCCTAAAGGATTACACCAACTAACAATTCCGGGGAATCGCTTGAGATCTTGCCGCATTGCAGCAGGCAATCCTACCACTGAGAGTAGCGCCACCAAACAACGTACATGCACCTACCGCAGTGAGAGATATTGTTCCCCACCCCCCGGTCGTTGTCCTACCCGATCATCCGTCGGGTTTAGGGTTTTATGACAGTCGGGGGAGGAATGAGAAGAAGAAGGAGAATTCGAAAAAGTCATCAACATGACCTGCTTTAACAAATTTAGTTACGGTGGTAAAGGAAACCACAACAAAGGTACAAGTGGATTTGGAGGCATCTATAACTCTGTCATAAGTGATGCTGGTGACGGTGACGGCTTCACCGATGGGAGCAACTTCTTGGGCAATGGACTGGATGGAGGATCCATGAAGGGATTCGGTGCAGGTGAATGACAATCTGATCATAATCCTACTACTAAAGGTTATGGGCAGGAAAACCCATTGGAGAAAAAGGACGACGACGACAAGCCCAACAACTTATGGTGCGGGCAACAGCGAGTGATAGTAGGTAGGTGATGCTCCGTTGGTATGGACAATCCCGGGATGATGCAACGTGGATGGACGTTGACGACTGCAATAATTTCCAAATTTCTGCCTTGGGGACAAGGCCCTTGTTAAGGGGTAGAGAATTGTTACGGAAGAGGAAGCGGTTCGTAAGGAAAAATACGTATTAGTTTAGTAATTTATTGAAAATATGGGCTTAGCCCAACTAGCGCCTATTTAAGGGGCAAACATTTTTTTTGAACTTTTATCAATATTTTGGGAATGAATAATTTTCAACCTTTTGGCGTGGTTTGGAATTTGATATGTTGTTCGTTAATCCTAACAGTTTTAGGTATCATATGTCCTCTGCTTTGGATTGTCACATAGAATGTCTCTGAATTCCAGGAGAGGCTTTCTCATCGCTTAAGGTTTCACTGAATGCATCGGCCGATGATCCACTTAAAAGAGTCGAAAGCAAATCTGGTGTAATCCATGCACATGGTCAGTCTAACGCTATTTGTGACCACCCGTAGCCACCAATTTGGCCACTTAAAGGCGGCACTCAGTTACCGAGTCGACTACAGTCTTGTAGGTGGACTCAACGTATTTCAACTGTGCAATGAATTTTTCTGGTGCTCTGACCTCCATCCCAGATAGGATTACTGAAAGCACTCACTACCCTGTAAATTTCTCCTAAAAGATATAGTGATACCCGAAGAGATCACCCTCTAAATCAAGTCTAATCTAAACCATTGATAAATTTTTAAGAGAAATATATGAAACGAATTTAATATCCAAAATATCATAAAATTGCCAATGTAAAATCTGTACACATAAGTCCTAATTCGATTGTTCTCCTCCAAAACGTAAACCTAATTCTAAGACTCCAATAGTAGACCTAAGTATCATATCATTGCATGGGCTCCAAGTCACACAGCTCTCGACGGTCCCTCCAGGCGGATGTAGTCGTACATCAACCCTTCAAATGCTCCCATGGCCCTTGGCTGCGTCACATAGATGGTGTTGCTCCCTTGTCGGAGAATGTATCCCGGTACCTGGACGCTGAACAAGTGGTATAACCCGTGAATTCCGTGCCTTGCAATTGCGTTGTCCGTACCGCCTGCTGTCGTCGCCAGTCGGGGCCTAAACGGGTTGTGGTCATTGACTTGGAACTGTACAAATCAAGCACAATCGAGGCATTCGTTATTGATTACACTGCGATGGGAAACTATATATGGTTAAAAAGCAAGAGGTCGTTGCATCACTTACTATTAATTGTGCTCCTGTTGATTCCGCCAACGTCCCTTGAGGCGTGTACATACCATGTAATCCAACTAGTCAAGCTCGAACTTGATTTGTTGTGTTGTGGCGAGTATGACGAGTCGCCATTTTTCCTCGTCACGTGAGCGTAGAACCAGTCTGTCGAATAGTTACTGACCCCGACTGTGTAGACAGGGTCCTCGATACCGTATATGTCTGCGTATCTCTCCCAGAGTCCATACTGTCGAAACCTGTCTTCATAGCTGTCGAGAAGCACCTTGTTGACATACATGGGATTGGGTTTCGGCACATAGAACTCCGCAGCAGATCGGTCAGGAATGCCAATCTCCCACAATGTTGGGCCTTGTCTCGGCGGGGTGAATACGAGCATCCCCAAGTTGATTTCAGATCCTAGTCCAATGATGATGTCTCCTTCGTACTTGTAGTCTCCGAGGAATCCCGGCACCCAAGCGTAGAGATTATAGAGGCCAGGACGGACATTCTTTATAACGAAGCGACCGTTCTCGTCGGCGCGTGTCCAAAACTGATAGCCCTGTAACATAAAAAGAGAATATGACTGAGTCTCTGATAATACACAATGAAATAATAAGATAGTCCTAAAAGCTTAATGAAATACTACCTTAGTTTCCTTTTCCCATGATCCAGCCTCCCCAGGCAATGCCAGTCCAACATATGCCGACTTCGCTCCAAAGTCTTCTATGTTCACGTATCTACAAATAAAAAATCGTAAATGGAGGACCAATGTGCCTTGGAGCCTTCATCTAATGGCTTAAAAACCAATCGATGTCTATACCTGTCGCGAACGTTGAGTTGACCAGAAACGGTCCCTCTTTGGCTTGATCCTGGATAGTCTTCGGATTGTATGAAATCATATGGCCACCTCTGTACTTCTTCCTCCATCTGAGAAGAAGCAAATTTTGTAATTAGCATACTGGGAAGCAAAATCAACAAGTTATTGACAATGAATCGAATTAATACCTGTCTTTTAGCGTCCTTCCAAAGGTTGTCGTAGGCGTTATTGTCCGATGGAGGAGCTGAGTTGACGTAGATCATCACCGGCCCGAACACCTTCTTCCAGCTTTCTCCGTCTTGGAATTTCGTAGTGACTTCTCTACCGCCATAATGATCGCTCATGAATACCTGGGCACTCAAGAACATCTCAAATCGGCAAGGCGCACAAAAAATGGAAATTTTTGACAATGATCGTGGAGGCTCAGCTCCAGAGACTTACGCCGAGGGTTGTGGGGCCCACGTGAGAAGTGAGATCCTGCTTGACGGGTCCCCCGGTACGGAACTCATAGCTGGGGGTTATCATCCAGAACCCGATGGACGGGTTCCGACTTATCCATCCGTGAACCTTGTCGTTTTGACTCTCAACTGAATACTGATACTTATCATCCACCTACGTCAACAAATCAATAACGAAGATGAATAAGGAAAGGAACATATGTCATGTAAATCGTGTTATTAGGATGGAGAAAAGCTCGTACCTCCCCTATAAGATCCCTGTTAGAAGGGTTAGTGAGAAGAACTGCTTCCGGATATCCGAGCTTCTCGCCCCTTGTACGATCCATTACTGTCGGCATTATCCTCCTCCTCTTATCAGATACAGCCATATAACGGAAGCTATGCACAAGAATGAATCACAATCAAATTCAAGGACATGTTCATGTTTTTCGATTGAGTAAAAGCAGAAGAAGTTCATGTAAATATTGACTTACTTCCTCATGTTTAGCTTGAAAGCAACCCTAGCCTCACCCAAGTTGAAAGCCGGCCATCCTTCTTGGCGGTCGACAATGACATAAGTGTAGAACCCCGACGTGTTCCGCAACATCACGTACCTTCAAGAAAATTCAAATAAAACCATTATAAATCCTTCCTCGACAAGCACCTCCCCCCTACGAGATCAGCCAAGTCAATCGCACCTCTTATCAACATTCAGTGGCGCCATCCCCCCAGAAGAACCATCACTCCATTCCCTCGTGAAGGACAGCTCTAGTATGTCGTTGGCCTGTTGTATGATCCTCATCCTCGTCCCTTGGACGCTGAAAAGAAACAAAATCACGGCATCAGTCGACTAACAAGTCCTCAAATAACAGAACAATAATAAGGAGAGGGTCGTTACTTGTCGTATGTCCCGGTTCTATCCCCAGCGGCATTCCACACCAAATCAAAGTACCTGAAATTACAAAACCCAACAAAAGTAAGATCAATCGTTTTCACTTAATTTAGAGGACTTAATATTTCTTTTTCTTTTTTTGTAATTAAGAGAGACAAATTTTCAACATGAATGAATAAATAAAAAGGAAAAAGGGGGTGCTTGCCCTCTGCTGGTGATCCGATTGTGTCCTTCAAGCAAATTGTCCATGCCGTTGTAGTTGATACCAATCACTTCTCCCCCAGGGGACGACAGTGTCACATGAACTATGCCATTGTCCATCATCACAACCTTCAATACAAATTGATATTTTTCAAAATCAAATAATAAAATTAATAATTATTCATATTCTTAATCATTATTATTACCTGTCCTTCTCCTTGGTTGTGCGCACGTAGTTGGAGCAACGACTTCTCATTCGAATCAATATTTTCTCTGCAAAAACAGAAAATAGACTTATTAACCAAATCGATGACTCAAAATAATGAAACAAGGCACAAACCAAAGTAAGAGGTATTACTTGCATTAAAAATAAATTTTTGGTATAAAAAAAGACTACATGGAATATTTCCCATCGTCGGCCTTAGTTTAGGTGATTTTTGCCGAGGGTTTTGGGCACTTACTCGCCAAGTGCCGATAATTCCGAGAAAAAAATACGGGCGTTCTCTAATATTAAAGGGTATCGATTCATGTGGTTTGTGGATATGCGTGTCAGTCGTATGATTAAACTTGAGTGTTTCAGAAAATATCATGCCTCGAAAAGAAGTAGAATAATATGAAGAGGAGCACGGTTATTCTCAAAACCCTTCCACAATTTGAAAACCAGAACAGTACCTTTGTGTGTTGTCGTCATCAACCACCACCCTAGAATTTCCACGGAAGACATTGATGGATCCGATTATCACAACCAGCAGCAGAAGACGGATCCACCAGCCATGCGAAGCCATATCTGTAAACTATCACCACTTCTTCTCTAGTCAGAATGTGTATGCAACTCGTGGTTTTATTTGACGCGCATGACTCCTCTATTTATGGGAACAAGATGAATTATAGATATAATATCACCACAACAAATATGAGATATTTAGAAAAATTCTTTTTTTTCACAAAAAAAAAAAATCTATAGATACACTTTTAGTGATAAAATTGATTGACGAATAGGAGATCAAATATATTTCGTCAATATATCTTAATAAAATTTGTAGCTATAAACATTGATAAATGAGAAAATATTTAGTAATTATGAACAAAAAAAAAATATAAATAAAGAAGATTTTTTATAATATTTTATTGGAGTCAAACAAGAAAGCGAGCTAAAAAAAACCTTAAAAATATTTTTTATAATATTTTTATTGTGAGTTTGTAGCTATGAACGTGAGATTCCTTCATTATTAGGGATATCCTACTGAAAAAACAAGACAACATATACATTTGCATATAGCGAGAAATTTGTCATTTGATTTTCTAGTGCAAGATCTACGGTTTTATCTTGTCAATAAATAAATGTATATATTATTCATTTGATGAATTAATTTTACTTGAAATATTACATCTTACTTGTAAAATAGAAATCTCACCAATCACCATTTAATACGATCTAGATTAGGTCTTTCTTTGTCGATTAAATTCATAAACACACAGAAGGGTAAATTTCATAATCAAAACATACATAACAATCTAACTTGCTCACTCAAAGCGTTTCTCGACAATCTAATTGTCAAGTGTGTTGCAGATTTTTCATTGTGAGATGCGTATTATGGCTACTTTCTTAATATTATATATTTTATTTCAAATGTCATAATATGCACTCAAGTCCAATAGGCCAAATGTCATGCTTTATGTCATGGAACTATTCACGGCCTTTCAATTTGTTTGGACTGATTTATTTTCTTTTATCACAAACTATTATTTTTTTTATGAATACCTATAATTAATTGTTACTTACTAATTATCAAATCTTCTGTGTAAGATATAACCAACACTGAAGAAACCGCAAATTTATATTTCCGCCTATCACAATTTTTAAATGTTTGTGTCATTTACACGATCAAAACACTCTTCATGTATGAAAAGATAATTATGACCGTATAAATTTTGTAATCTTTTTTAATATTTCTCTTGATTTTCTATTTTATTTATTAGGCCGAAATATAAATTTATATTTCCTTTTTAATATAAATGTCAAATCTTCTTTTGACATTTAGTTTTCCTACTCCTCCCTATATATAAAGGGACGTGTAGACATTTCATGTAAGCAACAGAGAAAGTTTAAAGAAAGAGAAATCATAGCCAAAACACTTATTGTAGGTGCAGCAGCTCTACAGAAGGTTTCCTCTATCCTACAGAAGGTCGTCGGCAGTACAAAACCTATGTTCTGCTAGCACATTTTCCCTTCCTATCCAATCCTTTCACACATAACCCCCAACAAATTTGGTATCAGAGCGCAGAAGGTCATGTCTGCATCCGCTGGTAACATGTTCTTCACTTTTTCTCCCAACCAAATCCACATCTTCGACGGTGAGCACTTTGACTATTGGAGTTCTCAAATGGAGGCCATTTTCCTTTCGCAAGATCTATGGAAACTTGTGGAGGAAGGCTACGAAGAAGTTCCAGAAGGAATCTCTCTCCCAGAAGGTGACAACACTTCCGCAGAAGTTGTCATCAATCTCACAGAAGATGAGCAGAAGGCATATAAGGAGAACGTCATAAAGAATGCCATGCCTCTGCGGATTCTGTAATAATCCGTGAGCAAAACCATCTACCCAAAGATATTCGGCCTGAAGAAGGTGAACGAAGCGTGGGAGGTCCTAAAGAAGGAGTTTAAAGGGTCACAGAAGGTGATCTCTATAAAGCTACAGAACCTTTTGAGAGACTTCGACAAGCTAGCCATGAAAGATGTAGAAAACATCAAAGACTACTTCTCAAGGATCGTGGAAATACTCAATCAATTGAAGAGTTGCGGAGAAGTCGTCCCGGATCGAAAAGTCGTGGAGAAAATCCTCAGAAGCTTGCCACATAAGTTTGAGCATGTGGTAACCGTGATTGAAGAAATGAAGGATCTCGCAGAAGTTTCCATCTATGAATTGATGGGTTCTCTAGAAGCCCATGAGAAACGGGTCAACAAGTACACAACACCGGTGGAGCAAGCATTTCAAGCGAAGTTGAATGTTTCTGAGCAGAAGCAAGAACGTTCTGGAAATAACAGAAGGTCCTACGGCAGAGGACGTGGAGGCAGGTCTCGTGGCAGAGGCAGAGGCTATGCAGAAGGACGACCAGAAGGTCAGCCCAGAAGTAGTCATGGAGAAGCAGAAGAAGGATACCGCATCTGTAGAAAGAATAATCATGAAACAAAAGATTGTCGTTTCCGATGCAGGAGATGCAAGTTCCCAACTCATTCAGGTCGTGATTGCTGGTACAAAAATAAAGAACAGAAGCATGAGGACAGAAGCTAAGTAAAATTTTCTAAGGAAGATGAACCTTCTAAAGTTTTCTATTCTTCCTCTAACACCGTGCAAGATATGAATGAGATATGGTTCCTCGATAGTGGGTGTAGTAACCATGTCACAGGGATCAAGAAGAACTTTGTGGAGCTTGATGAGAAATATAACTCTCTTTTGGAACTTGGAGATAGCAAGAAGTTAAAGATAGAAGGTAAATGTGTTGTTTCGTTTTTAGTGCAGAAGGTCAACAAAAGAGGATGCACGTCGTCTTCTACACTCCAGAAATCACACAAAACCTACTAAGTGTGGGACAAATGATGAAAAATGGATATAAGTTGGTTTTTGCAGAAGGTCAATGTGAGATAATGGACAGAAACGGACAGAAGGTCGGGGTCGTGAAGATGACGTCCAACAATTTGTTCCCATTAAAGATGACTCCTTACAGCAATGTGGTTCTCAAAACTGAGGCTGTAGATGATTCTCATCTTTGGCATCTTAGGTATGGACATTTGAACAGGAAAGGTCTAGCTCTACTGAAGCAGAAGGATATGGTGGTAGAACTACCTTCTATACAAGCTGCAGAAGGTGACGTCTGTGAAGGATGTGTCTTCGGAAAGCATCATTATCTTTCATTCCCAAACACATCATGGAGAGCTCAAGTCCATCTCGAGCTGGTTCTTGCGGATATTTGTGGACCGACTCAGACTCCGTCTCTCGGTAATAGAAGATACTTTATGTTGTTCATAGATTATACTAGAATGATTTGGATTTATTTTCTTGAGAGGAAGTCAGATGCTTTCACCACCTTTATGAAGTTCAAAGCACTTGCAGAGAATCAAAGTGGACATAGGATTAAGACCTGGTTGCGGATGAGAGTTTCTGTCAAGACCATTCTTGGACTATTGCCAACAGAAGGGGATATAGAGGCAGTTGACTGTGCAGTATTCTCCACAGCAAAATGGAGTCGCAGAAAGAAAGAACAGAACCATAGTGGAGATGGCCAGAAGCATGCTGAAGGGCAAAGGTCTACCCAACAAGTTCTGGGCAGAAGCTGTTAACACATCTGCCTACCTTCTGAACAGATCCCCTACAAAAGCAGTTAGGGACAAGACACCATATGAAGCGTGGTATAGGAGGAGCCCGTAGTAAATCATTTGAAAGTATTTGGGTGTATTGGATATGCACTCACACATTCTCAAGGAAGAGAAAAGTTTGATGAGAAAGGTGAGAAGTTGATTTTTATCAGATATAGTGATGAATCGAAGGGATATCGTTTGTATAATCCGAATATTGACAAGTTAATTCTGTCGAGAGATGTTATCTTTGATGAACATACAACTTGGAAGTGGCAGGAAGAGTCTTCTATGACTCGGATGTTCCAGTATACAGAAGTAGTAACAGAAGCATCTGTACAGAACCCTATTAGAACAATAAAAGCAGCAGCAGAAGTTACAGTACAGAATCCCATCGGAACAATTGAAGCTAGTTCCTCTAAAACCATTCCAAAAGCAAAGGGTCCTATTGGAGATACACCACCAAGGAGGTATCGATCATTCACTGAAATTTATGAGCAAGCTAACTTTGCTCTTGCTGCATTTGAGCCACAGAACTTTGAGGAGGCAGCCAAAGAAGAAAAATGGAGAAATGCCATGAAGGAGGAGATGACTTCTATAGAGAAGAATGACACGTGGTCATTGGTCGATCTCCCAGAAGGAAAAGAAGCTATCGGATTGAAGTGGGTCTATAAGACCAAGTATAATGAAGATGGAAGTGTGCAAAACCAAAGCTCACATCGTAGCAAAAGGCTAGTCACAGAAGCCTGGCGTTGATTTTACAGAAACTTTTGCTCCTGTAGCAAGGATGGAGACAATCCGCGTTGTACTAGCCATTGCAGCATAGAAGGAGCTTGAAGTATTCCAGCTTGATGTCAAGTCAGCATTTCTTAATGGAGTACTAGAAGAAGAAGTCTACGTAGAGCAACCACAAGGATTCGTGATGAAAGGCACAGAAGACAAAGTCTACAGACTGCATAAGGCTCTATATGGTTTGAAGCAAGCACCAAGAGCGTGGAATTGCAGAATCGATTCTACAAAAGAAAGGATTCTCCAAAAGCTCGGTAGAACCTTCGTTATACATACAGAAGGTTGGTCATGATTTTCTAATAGTATGTCTTTATGTGGATGATTTGATCTACACTAGCACCAACAGAAGCTTGCTGCAGAAGTTCAAGGAAGCAATGATGGAAGAATTTGAGATGACAGATCTTGGCCTGATGAAGTACTTTCTCGGATTTCAAGTGAAGGAGAAGAAAGGAGAGATTTTCTTTTCTCAAGAGAAGTATATAACAGATCTATTGAAGAAGTTCCGTATGGAGAATGCGAAGCCAATTTCTACTCCAATGTCACTCAATGACAAGTTACAGAAGGAAGATTCTACAGAAGGCTTTGATTCGAAGATCTATAGAAGCCTATTTGGTTCTCTTATTTATCTCACTCACACTAGGACTGATATTGTTCATTCTGTGAGTTTGCTGTCTAGATTCATAAGCAACCCTAGCAGAACTCATTTCATGGTAGTAAAAAGGGTTCTACGCTATCTAAAAGGCATACAGAAGGTCGGACTGAAGTATACAAAAGAGCAGAAGGATGATTTAGTGGGTTATGTAGATAGTGATTAGGCAGGAAGCTTGGATGATCGTAGAAGCACATTAGGATACTTGTTCTGCATTGGAACAAAGCCCATCTCATGGAGTTCAAAGAAGCAAAGCACTATTGCACTCTCATCTGCAGAAGCTGAGTACATCGCAGCAAATGAAGCAACAAGAGAAGCTGTTTGGCTCAGAAGGTTACTTCTAGAGTTACAACAGAAGGTGGACGAGCCAACAACAATCTTCTGTGATAACCAATCTGCAATTGCTATGACCAAGAATCCAGTTTTCCATGCAAGATCGAAGCATATAGAACTTCATCATCATTTCATCACAGAGATGGTTTCGCAGATACCCATGATCAACCTGTAGATGTTCTTACAAAGGCAGTGTCTTCTGAGAAGTTCGAGACATTCAAAGACTTCTTGAAGATCATAAATTAAGAGGGGATATTGAAGGTAATTTATGATTGAGATTAATTGGCATTAAAGTTAGTAACGGAAATAATATTTAAGTGGGTCATTAAGTAGAGCATTTAAGTAGATGATTAAATATGTCATTTAAGGTGTCGGTTTCTTTTGACATTTAGTTTTCCTACTCCTCCCTATATATAAAGGGACGTGTAGACATTTCATGTAAGAAAGAGAGAAAGTTTAAAGAAAGAGAAATCATAGCCAAAACACTTATTGTAGGTACAGCAGCTCGACAGAAGGTTTCCTCTATCCTACAGAGGTCGTCGGTAATACAGAACCTACGTTCTACTAGCACCTTCTCCCTTCCTATCCAATCCTTTTACACATAACCCCAACAAGTTTCCCATGCTTTTATTAATTTCTTTTAGTATCATATTGATTCCTTTCTTTGTTCCGGCAACTTCCATTGTAGGTCCACATTTCCTTTACCATATGAAACTGAAAAGAGTTCGTTTCTATATCCTAAAGCAATCCCATCCGTTGTCTCAGAGTTTCGTTGGTGAAAAAATTCGATGTCTCTGGATCAATAAATATTTTTTAATGAATTTTTTCGATAATTTTATGAGAAAAGTCTTCGAACAACATTGTTTCGTGATAGGCCGTGGAGATTCCGACCACCGGGAACTCGCCGTGAGAAGTTCATATCATATAGTCTTGATCGTTTCATTTGGCTCTCTCATACTGTTGAAATAGCACCAAGACCAATAGACACCCTTCATATTCGACATTTGAGATTAGGTTAATAATATAATAAGTGGATAAGAATAAAGATTTATCTAAGTTATATCATCTTGCCGATAAAAAAAAAAAAAACGATTTCCTCATCCAGTATCCTAAGGCAAGGCAGCCTCATCTCAATTTAACTCGTCCCCAGCCCCACCAAAGGGCGCTTCCCAATGGAGGCCAATTCCCGAGCTCATCAAACGAGACGTCCCGCTTGCTGCTGGCGCCATGGAACCAATAGGGGCCATCCCAATACCCGAGAACTGGCGGACGGTGACGGGGAGTTCATATCATCTTCTAAGAAGCCTGATCAAGAAGGCTTAGCTCGGAGGGTCGTCAACGGGGTTGCCTCTACCTTCATCACATCTCTCGAGCGATGCCGTTGCGTCGTTTTACCCAAGGAAAACGGCCACGAGGTGCCCCTGATGGCAGATATAGGGACGATGCAGCAAGGAGAAGGCGACGTCACTGTATTGAAGGCATCCGACGATGAGTGAATGGACATTCCACGCATATCGGGCGATGTCGTTCGGGCGTGGGAAGAAATGCTTTGTGTATTACGATGACGGATGTCAAATGTTAGTACAAAGTTAAAATAATTATCTTTGAGGAATTACTCAACGTACTCCATTCATGACTGCTTATACTACTACTACGTATTGTATGGTGTGCAAAGGGTTACGCGTCAGACAGACTGTACGAGAACATTCATGGGCTGGGCATAAACGATGACCAAATTAGGCCCAGTGGGCCAATTAGTCCTCCCGAAGGTCCACCGCTGATCGGATAGCCGGGCCGATGCACCGCGGGAAAATGGGAAATCTGGCTAATAAACTTACTTCACAAAAGTTCTTCCAAATAAATATTAGCTAAAAATGTGCCAAATTAGCATATATATCTTATATTATACCCCATTTTTCCGATCTATTCCGTCGTTTGAAGCGTATCGTACAGTAACCCCAACTTAAGACGTTACTTCGACGTTATCCTCCGTTAGGTCCCATCTTGACGGAGTCCGACGTATCGCACACGTGGCTCTGACGCTGTTAAAATATAACGGCCAAATTAGCAAATATATCTTGTACTATATCCCATTTTTTCAATCTATCCCGTCGTTTGAAACGTATCATACAATAACCCCAACTTAAGATGTTATTTCGACGTTATCCCCCGTTAGGTCACATTTTGACGGAGTCCGACGTGTCCCAACACGATGGGAGTAACCGGATCCTGCACCACACCATTAGTTGCCTTATTTCACTCAGGAGCTCCGCTGCTTCCAAACTGTGACCTGCTACCAGGTTAGTTCAGTCCTTCTCGGGTCTGTGTATTCTATAATGCGGTTTCTTTTCCAATTAATGGTCCAAATGCAAGGAACTTCTGTCAATTCACGAGTATTTTAGGCAATCGTGAAAAACCTAGAAGATGCTCATGAACAAATCGCCAAAGTCGTTTTGACCGCCCCGAGGGAAAGTAAGCCCGTGTACATCAACATCAGCTGTAACTTTCCTGGCATACCTCACCCGACGTTCAGCAGAGAACCGATTCCATTTCTATCTCAGACAGGTATCGCCATCCGAAATTGATACGTGTGGGGAAGAATTCGAAATTGACAGTCGGGGGTTTATTTTATTCTTTCCTTAAAAGGTTTAGGGGCTCGAGCTAATTTTGGACTCTGCGAATTTTTTATATTTTTGGCTTAATTAGCAATTCTATCATGTACTTTTTCCATTTTTTTCGATCTATCTTATCGTTCGACTAACAGTGATTTTTAACGCCGTCATAGCCACATGTGCGGATACGTCGGACTCGGTCAGAAAGGAAGCTAACGGAGGATAACGTCGAAATAACCCCTTAAGTACGGGTTACTGTAGGATACGTTTCAAACGACAGGATAGATCGGAAAAAATGAGTATAGTACATGATATAATTATTAATTAGGCCGCTAAAAATGCAATAGCCGCCGTTAGGTATATGTAATTCCGGCCGAGCAGAGGATAATTGGCACGTGGGGGAAAATCCCCGAGTCAAAAAATTATCTAGTAAAAAGAAACAAAGGGAGAAGCACATCATCTAATAAAGTATTCGGCATTCCATTGTCTGAATGGTTTAGGTCGGCCACCAGAAAACACTAGCTTTATATACAAGTTATTTGTAACGTAATATTAGGATTCTATTTATTGCTATTATTATTCTTCTTCTAATTAGACAGACGGCTTCAACTTAACCTGATGGGACCAATCATTTAAACTTAATTTGAGTAATTAATAGGGAACGAAAAAAGAAGATTTGCTGTGGTCTTTTAAGCTAAAGAAAGAATTATAATTTCCTGTGGAGACGAGACGCGTGTCTGAGGAAATAATGGGGGTGGTGTGTAATTTGCTTCTTGCCTAAGCTTATATTCCCTCCCAAGTCTTCTTCCTTTCTTTCCCTCAAAAGTTATTCTTTTCTGTGGAAATTTCTACGAGCACGAAAAGTTTTTACTTTTAAGTGGACCATTTCCATGTTAGTGTGACGTTTACCTCATAAATTGCTCCAGAAAACTTGTTAGATTATGATAACAAGTTGGATATACAATTTCACCAGGACTGTGTGTTAAAACATTTTTGTATGCATCGATATAAGTCTTGGATTATGTTATACTAACATAATCCTGTAGAGATCAAGATTAGTTATATAATCCTAATTTAAGAACCTAATTTGATACCCCCCCCCCCCCCCCAAACAAGCCTTAATTTAACCTTTTGGGACTGTCCATAAATACGAGCCTTCCTCTGCCCCCATTTCTTCCCGTTTTCCTCCACCACCCCTCCGCCGAACTTCCACCGTCGTCGTGTTCATGTTCCCCACCGCCTTCCTCCCCGACCCCCTTCCCTTCTCGTCCTTCGAGGACTTCCCTGATGGCTTCTTCACCGAGTACGAACCATCCCCCGACCCCAAGTCCGTTTCCGGCCCGGATGGCCCGAGCCTGGACCACTACAGCCCGAACTGCAACTCCGCGGTCTCCTTGGAACACTCGAGCCCTGCAGTGACTCTCATGGACGAGCGGAAGAGGAGGCGCATGCTTTCGAACCGGGAGTCGGCACGGAGGTCCCGGGTGAGGAAGCAGAAACACCTCGAGAGTGTCCGGGATCAGGTGAACCGGCTCAGGCTGGAGAACCAGGAGATCTCGACCAGGCTGACCATGATCCTCTACCATGGACGTTGCCTTGGCTTCAAGAACAGCCAGCTCCGCTCCGACAACCTTAACCTGAGGCAGAAGCTGTCCGAGGTCTGTGACCTCATGTTACTCGGGCAATCCCCGCAACAGCAGGGATTAATCCTCCCGACGAATTAGGCTTGCAATGGTGATACCATCATCGACACATCACGTCGGAGCACGAGCCGTCATTAGTGATACGATCATTCATCGGAGGTTAACTAAGATATAGAGCATGCTCTTCGTTTATTAGTGTAACCAAACGGGTATTATAACAAATCAATCACTATTAGTTGTAAGAACTCGGGTCAATCAAAGGAGAGCTGCTGTGTTAAAGACGATATCAAAATGATGTCCAAGAATTTTTATATTTGAATCAAATTCAGTTTCCATCTAAAAAGGCTATTAACCTAAGTCCTGCCGTATACATATCCGCTCGTGTTTTTTAACCACCTATTAGTTATAAAGAAGAAATTGTCAATACTCTTTAAGTAGTTAAGACATCTCTTCGTTATGGTCGAATGTAGTCCACTTGATGGTTGGATATAGTTCGGCGCATGAGTTCTATGTCGAACTATGAATTCGATTCTAGTTCGAACATCATCCTGATGCTAGTAAGTCCTAATGACTTGCTGCTACTAAAAGTGGACAAAGAAAGGGGGAAGAAAAGGAACTAATGGAAAAAAGAAGAGGGAGAGAGGGAAACTAAAAACCAAAGTCACTTTGATTCGGGGAGAGGGCTTTTGGCTTGGTGAATAATTTTTTTGTTGGGGATGGGATTAGAGGAACTCTTTTTAACTTTAGGTACACCAGATTTGTCTTATACACACGCCACCACTTGTTATTAAAATGTGAAGTCCTAATTAAAAGTGTTGATTTAGCTTCTCTAAAATATAATAATAACAATGACTCATAATGACTCCTGCTCGATTATTTTTCTCATTTTTTATTTGCTTTTCCTCCTCTCTGGACAATTATGCGATTTGTGAGTTATATTGTTAGCCTAAAACTCACAGAATTAGGTGATTTGAGTTAAAAGGGATATGTGGATTCTTCCACATCCACACACATCTTGCCTTTTCTGATAATCAGTATCTTTTGTTTCTTAAGTAGTAATTAGGTTAGAATTGGATTAGTTTACTAATCATCCCTGAATGAAACCTAATTTTAAGGCACTCGAATGCCTAACAAGTCTAATTGTCTTTTTTTACATTTTGGAAGTTTTGGACTATAATGTATATTCCTATATATATATACATTACCAATCAATGGAAAAGTAAAATAGCAACGAATTAGAAGAACTTGGGTACTTCCAACGTATATAAGTGAATCAGAACTCTTGGCATTAATAAAGATGAAAATAGAACACATTTTTCATTTAGGTAAATACTTTATTATGGTTGCAAATTTCGGAATGGATAATCTAAACTTTCGATTCTATCATTGTTAAAATCCGCGAACCAAACACGTGGGCGGTGAGGAAACGATATCAATCAACGTCTTGAGTAAATTCATGAATATTTGACATCTGACATCCTCAGAAAAGTATCCTCCCTAACATCGCACGAACTCTTGCAAGAAAACATGGACAAACCTTTCCTCCTCACCAGTCCCTTCTTTCCCCCGATTCCTTTATCCCGGGTCTCTCGGTAACGTCCTTTGGGCAGTGCCTCCTCGACGTTCCGGCCACTTCTCGTGCACTCCCTGTATGCAGCAAGGAACGGGTCGTCCTGCCCCCACTGGAACCTCGCCCTGATTGACGCGCTCCTCCTCAGGGGTTGCGGCATCCCTGGCGGCAGCGGGATCCTCGGATCACGAACCGGGGATTCCGGGGCGTCGACATCGTCATCGACTGAGGGCGGAGTTTCCTCAACGGGGAGGTCATTCGGCGGGAATTTAGAGATCCCGGGGCGGGACTCCCAGGAGAAGGGTACGTTTCCTTGGGAATGAACTTTCCTGTTACTCATGTTCTTTTAATTTGGCGACAGGGCTAGGGATTGAGATGATTATGGAATCAAAAGTTTCAACTATAAGGCGATGTGATATTACATGAACAAAAGGGGGATTTGGACAAATTCATAGGAAGGAAAATAAAAGATGGTCATGGATGGATTAGAGGGTGGGATGATTAGTTGAATAATGCGTGATGATTAAGTAGTCGATGAGGATGACGACAACTTGTCTGTTACTACAGAGTTTCTTTGGTCAAATGCATGTAAGAAATGTGCACGTAAAATTGGGTTCTGGATGATATAAACGTAAGGAGGAGGGCTGCTCCTCCCCCTCGCCCGCCACCCTAGTTTTGATAAGAGATTTCCACATTCTAGTGGGGAATGAAATTATAACGTGTTTTAGCAGTGGTCCACGGCGCAGTTTCTATGTAATTTACGAGTTAACGCGACGTATCGACTAGTCAACACGTTATGATCGAGTTGATTAGTATATATACATATATAATAACAAACAGACCAATGTGTTGTACAAGCAACATGTGATTAAAGACCGACCGAATAAAAATGATTTAACTGGGGGAACTGGAGTTACTCGATGGACGTGTCCCAATTAATAACACACGGATTTGTCTTTGTCGTCGTGAACGAATGATTCCTCTTAAGTAAATCCAGCATAAGAGTCAAATAACGCAACCAAACACAGCAGCTTCGGCCAGTTTGGACAATTGAGATTAGAAAAATCAAACGAAAACGGACAAATTGCTGGATAGTATCGTTATGTTTTCTTCTTCTAGTTGATAAGATAAAATATATATACTCATCTCATCTCATTTTCGCGACCGTCGAGATCCAAAACCCTCCGACCTAACTTAGGACACATCTTCATAGTCTTAACTAATCTTCGGTCCATCCACCGATCAAATAAAAAGACATGCTTGCGATTGCACACCAAATACACGCAATCTGCTCTTTCTTTATCTGGGGGTGTTATAAATCTGGTTTAGGCCCGGCCCATTTATAATATAATTTCTTATCAGGCTCGGCCCGGCCCACAAGATCTCTGATTTCGGCAGTTCCCTGGTAAGAACTTTCGTTTGCCCTTTGCCCTGTTTCTTCTTGCAAACCCCCTCTCCCTCCCCAGAGAAACCTCGTTCTCCACCTTCTCCTTCTGTTACTTACTTCCGTTACGTCGGCGTAATCTTATACCTTCTCCGCTGTCCTTCCGTAACCACCTTCCGCCTCTCTTAGGCCGAGTTCTTTGGCTTTGCTAGCGGAAACGGCACCCTGCACTCCAGCTGCTTGTGGAAATGCCGTAGCGAAAGCCCTGTTGAGATTAAGAAGGTATGAGAAATCATTCTTCCAGCTGTTCTTCCCAACCGAATATTGTTTGTTCTGAGCGAGGAGTCACTTGTTATCTCCGGGGTTGCCACCGGATTCATGAAGAGGCTCGTTGTCAAGTTCTCGGGCCGTCATTCTGGTTCATGCTTTTACTATCAGCTTCATCAGATGCGCTTCTCGAGATTGTTTATGGCGTTTGTGCCTCTGAGATATTTAAATATACATCATTTCTCCTCGAGGATATCCCCGAGACCATTCCCCGATTATTCTCCCAAGAAGCCCACCATCAAGGATTCTGACCTCGTTCATCAAATATCTGTCACGTTGAAGCTGCGCCGTGTCGAGCCCCTTCAACGAACTCTCAAGATGTATGAATCCAAGTTTAGATCTGATCATTTCATTTGGGTCCTGATGAATATCAGGAATGAATACCGATTAGTATTGGATTTCTTCAACTGGGCATGCCTTCGCCGAGAGCCCACGCTGGAAGCACGGTGCATTGTAGCTAATGTTGCGGTAGCCCACGGGGACTTCAAAACTGCTCGGAGACTCATTGGTGAGTTCTGGTCAAATAGTAGCATGGATGTTGGCTCATCATTCAGTCTATTTTTTGAGAAGTTAGTTTACACATATAAAGATTGGGGATCTGATTCCCGCGTGTTTGATATCTTTTTGGAAGTTCTTGTTGAAGCTGGGTTGCTCAATGAAGCACGGCAGCTCTTTGAAAAATTATTGAATTATGGAGTGGTTTTGTCTGTTGAATCTTTCAACTTCTATCTTAGACACTTCTCCAGTATTGAAGACCTTAAGAATTTTAATGGAGTATTCACTGATCTTGCTGAAGCTGGAGTCCCTTGGACAAGTGAGTCATACAATATTTTGATACATTCGCTCTGTAAATTTCAGAGAGTAAGGGAAGCACACATTTTGCTTCTACAGATGGAATTCAGGGGATGTTCTCCTGACGTTGCTACCTATAGTATTGTAATTAATGGCTACTGTCGTGCTGGAGAAATTTGGTATTCGCTGAAGCTCTTACAGGAAATGAAGGCAAGAGGCCTGGATCCAAACTCTTATACATACAATAGTATAGTTCTTCTTCTTTGTAAGGGGGGTGGAGCAAAGGAAGCCCTGAACTTCTTAAAGGAGATGGGGAACCAGGGGCTATATCCAGATACTGTAATTTATACTACTCTTATTGATGGCTTTTGTAAGGGAGGAAATGTTGAAGCTGCTCTTGATATTTTTGGGGAGATGCAGAGCAAGAATGTCGCTCCAGATTTTGTGACATACACTGCTCTAATATGTGGGTTTTGCCAGAAGGGTAGACTAACTGAAGCAGATCAACTTTTCAGGGAAATGGTTGAGAGAGGTATCAAGATTGATGAAATTACTTATACAGCCCTCATTGATGGTCACGTGAAAGCTGGTGAGATGAGAAGGGCTTTCTCTCTACATAATGATATGGTCAAGTTGGGGTTATGTCCCAATATTGTCACATATACCACCCTTGCCGATGGACTTTGTAAGTGTGGCGACATGAGTTCAGCAAATGAACTTTTGCATGAGGTGCAGGAAAAGGGCCTTCACTTGAACCTTTGCACTTATAACGTGATGGTTGCTGGTCACTGTAAGATGGGAAATATCGACCTGGCTTTAAGTTTAATGAGTGATATGGAGATGGCTGGAATTTATCCTGACACAATTACTTACACTACTGTTATGGACACCTACTGTAAGATGGGCGAGATGGAAAAGGCTCATGAATTATTGAGAAAGATGCTATCGAAAGGCTTGAATCCTACTATTGTTACATTCAATGTTCTGATGAATGGATTTTGCAATGCCGGTTTGATTGAGGATGGTGAACAACTGTTGAACTGGATGCTGGATAAGGGTATTAATCCTAATGTTGGCATCTATAATTCTCTTATGAAGCAGTATAGTATTCGGAATAACATGCGTTCTAGCGTAGACATGTACCGTGCCATGTCATCCAGAGGAGTCGTAGCTGATGAAAACACTTATAACATATTAATAAGGGGTCATTCCAAGGCAAGGAATATGAAAGAGGCTTGGTTTTTGCTGCATGAAATGACTGGAAAGGGGTTTAGTCCTTCAGCTGATTCTTACAATGCTCTAGTTAAAGGTTTCTTGAAAAGGAAAAAGTTTCCCGAGGCTAAGCAAATGTATGAAGAGATGAAGCAACGTGGTTTAAGGTTGGATTCTGATTTGCACCGTGCCTTGGTCGACCATTTATATGAAGAGAGAGATGGAGAAGTGGATAATCTTCTTGGCCTGTGTGATGAGGTGATAGAAAAATCACTAGTGGTTGATGCCAACGCTGACAGCTCATAGATTCTGTTTCCTTTGCCTGTTGGCTATCAAAGAGCAAGCATTGTTTCTTCAGTTTTGAAGTGACTCGTATTATGAACTGCAATCATCCTCTTACATGTACACATTTATTTCCTTGTATATTTCTTCTCTTAAATTCTCTCTTGTTCGTGAGATGAGAAAGGTTCTGATTTTGTCACTTAATCATTAGAATAACCCGAGAAATAGCTTTTGTGATAATATGCCCAATCTTTGCTGCAATTCCAAGATAAATTTTGGGGACTGAGTTCCTGCGTCAGCTTGGTGATGCATGCATGGTGTTCTTGTGATTTTGAGTTATTTACCTGGTCATTGCCTTTCGGGCAATATGAAAATGAAAGACAGGACTTTCAGTTGCTCTTATAATTGAGATCATAATGACAACTTCACAATATGTGATGCTAAACTTGCGAGCTTTATCTTAGGCTAGCAATTAGAAAGTGTGAAAAATGTGAAACATATAAGATTGATTGGTCTACCTACAAGAATAAACGTTAATTGCTTCCATTCCCTTAAACAGCATGGCCATATTGTATTTGAATTAATCCACTCCATTCTACCATTCCTGAAGGTCTTTGGATTGAAGGTTAATGCAGTAGGTGCTACTTGGTATCGGGCCTGTTTGGATCCTTGAAAGATGTCACATGGAGACTGACCCACATTGAGAGCGGGGGACAACCTCCCTCTGAAGCATGTTGGTAACACTTGTTCTTAGCTGGGATTTCCTTGATAATGATTTTACATTGTAAGACTAATTGTATCCATCCGAAAATGGGTAAATGACGGCTTCCTTTGACGTTTATGACTAATTGTAGGCTAACGGAAGGATGATTGCTTTTCAGTTAGTCTTTTGAAAGATCCTGAGGGGAGTGGTTGCATTGTAGGAGCACAGATGCATGTCCTTCATCCCAGCAGGTTAGTTTTATTTTTTGATGTTCGTATAATTGTAGTAAGACGCATTCATGATGCCTGCACATAAGTTTTGCAATGCACATTTGCTGTAAATCTTTTACATTGTTGTTTTAGATAACATACTGAAGCCGGAGACATGCACCAGCTTGTGTTTTGAATAATGGACACTGAGTTTTTCTGAGAGAGGATGATGTGCAAAATGAGCCGCTTAAGAAATCCAACCTGGTTCATCAAGAGATGTTCAGCATCCCACCAACATAGCTGTTCAGTGAGTTCATCTGTCGTCTACTAGTGTATATTCATGAGGGCCAGTAGTTCAGACCGCCGATCCTTTGCACCAAACCTCACAAGCACATGAACACCGAGCACTGTTTGGATGCCTCCATAGGCAACAAGTTAATAATATCTGCAACAAAATTAGCCCAGAGGCTTGTTCCACCATTAATTTGATGTTCTGACAAGGCAATGCTTTTGGGATCATGTGCAGAATGCCAGTCTGCAGTAAGACGTGTAGTATGGCATAAGCAGGTGGGGATGCTTTCTGGGGGCGGGCCACAGCAGCCAAGGACAGTGGAATTGAGCTCCTGTCTACTCGCGAAATGGGTAGAGAGGTTTCTGTTTGGACCCCACAGGGTGAGGTAATGACGAAATTACGATGATTATTAGTGTGATGCGATGAGGATGAATGATCGAGGGGGTTCGCTGTTGACGGAGATGTTCTTTCTCGTTCAGCAATCTCTCGCTGCCCTTCTTGTGAATCCTCTTCGACGAGATGCTCTATTTGCGTAATGGGGATTCCAGGGCAGTGAGATTTGTGGTTTTCGCATTTTACGGAAATAATTTACTCTTCTAAACTTTAAAATTCTCCGTCAAAGTTTACCCCAAAATCGCAGGAAGTATCCGCTTCCCAAACAGGACGTTCGTATCATTTATCGTCTCATATGAAGTTAGTGGGCTCGGTCCAAGTCTGGATTCCAAGCCCAACAATATGCTATTGTCCTAACCCTAACCCTTCCAAATTCCCAAATCTGTAACCCCTAATATCACCGACTCTAAAACCCTACATCCTTCATCTACTACCGGAGCAGAGGCTCGTTTCTCGATGGGGAAGCGCCAGGGCGAGATGGTGGGAGGGTCGGTAGCAGCCGAGCAGGACCGGAAGGAAGCTGCCGAAGGAACCGCCGCGGAAGATAAGGTCGTGGTAGGTGGAGGTGCGGAGGAGGACGACGGAGATCAAACCTTCGATGCGTTGGGGTTGGATTCGCGTTTGATCAGGGCGTTGCTGAAGAAGGGCGTCGATAAGCCGACTCCTATTCAGCAGGTCGCCATCCCGTTGATCCTGGTGAGTCTGCTTTTTTTAGTTATCCTCTAGGAGTCTAAATTGATTGCTTGTATTGTCTAATGGGCTGTTTTTTTTTTTTTTTTTTTGTTGCTTTAGGAGGGAAAGGATGTGGTTGCGAGGGCGAAGACGGGATCCGGGAAGACTTTCGCCTACCTTCTTCCTATGCTTCAAAAGCTGTTTGGCGAATCTGGGTCGACTAGAAGAGATGGAATGCGTGCATTGGTTCTCGTTCCCACCAGGGAGCTTTGTCAGCAGGCGAGTTGCACTGCTCCGTTTTTTGAAATTGGTGCATTAAGACATCGGTACTTTATTTCAATGTTTCATAAACTCGCTATAGGCCTAACTATGCTGCAGGTTTATAATGAGGTTCTGTCCCTTATAGAGCTATGTCGGGTTCAGTTGAAGGTCGATCAGTTAACGAGTGGCATGCAAGTTTCCGATATGGTATGCTTGTTAATGACAATGTTTTGAGTTGTTAATGACAAAACCGTACTTCTCTTCTGTCTGGGTTCTTAATTCTAGGTCTGTTACTAGGTTCTACACAATAGACTAGTGTGAAATGTCAAATCAATTTTTATTTGTTGTGCAGCGAGCTGTGATGACTGGATTGCCAGATATCGTTGTGTCAACACCTGGTTGTATTCCAAAATGTTTCTCTTCTGGCGTTGTTCAACCTACTGCGCTCAGTGGCTCGCTCAAAATTCTTGTTCTTGACGAGGTGAGGTGGTGGGCTGGGTGCCATAACTATTATTTCGGTTTGATTCTTCATCTTCACCACTGGACGTCAATTTCTATGCATGCTGGTTTTAGGCAGATCTTTTACTATCATATGGCTATGAAGACGATCTGAGAGCACTCACAACTCATATCCCTAAGCGTTGTCAGTGCCTCCTAATGTCTGCTACTACCAGGTTGTTCGCACTCTACTAAGTTATTTGGTCGTCTCGTACTGCTCTGAGCAAGCATCCTTTGTTTCAGTGTCAGATATTCTAGAAGCATCTTAACTGGATGTTAAGGAAGTTTTTCATTGTTTTTGCAGTGCTGATGTTGATAAACTGAAAAGATTGATTCTCCACAATCCATACATCTTAACTTTACCCGAGGTTGCAAATGTCAAGGATGATATCATACCAAAGAATGTTCAACAGTTTTGGGTGAGTGTTTTTGGCTTTCAGTGCTTTCAGCCTTCCTAAGTTGAGAATATGGACGGTAAAATTGGCTCTTGGCCTCAGCTTAGTGCTGCTCACTATTGTATCTTAAATCTAAGTGAAAACAACCCCCTTAAAGGAGGCTTTACCCACGGCGCCATGGCCTTCAGAGAAGTAGACTTGTTGAGATTTTCTATTCTGGGTAAAGATGTGTTATTCAATCTATGGTGTGCAAAAAAGGAGTTATCTTGAGGCATACCATATCTTCATTCAGTTTGTACGTGAAAATTGTCATAGTTCGTGCTCTATGCAAGAGTTTCTCTTTGTATTATTTATTTCTGTCAAAAGACCAACCACCATTGACTGCCCTATGAGGTCATGTTATTCAAACCCAAGGAGGTGGTTTAAGAATCAGGTGATAGACTTCTGGGAGTTTGGAGAAGTTGATTGACATTGTCTTGTAACTCTTCTTGATGTTCGAATTGTGTTTACTTACAGATATCTTGTCCTGGCCGTGACAAGCTACTCTATGTTCTCGTTCTGTTGAAACTGGAGTTGGTGCAGAAAAAAGTTTTGATCTTCACTAATTCTATTGATACAAGCTACAGACTCAGGCTATTTATTGAGAAGGTATTTCTTTTGTTGCTAGACTTTTTTCATTTGAAGTTCTGTTTGTGAGAGCGATAATACAAAGGGATGGGGATGATTGTTACTGGACTTTTCTGGTTTGAAGTTCTGTTTGAGAGAAAGGTAATCTAAAGGGGTGGGGAAGTTTTACTGGATAAAAATTACTATAAATTACACGTTTTTCATCAAATTACTATTCCCATCGCGGTATCCCTTCCTCTTCCATTTCTAATGCATTATCACTACAGCTCAACTACTGTTCTAACTATGTTAGGCTCAACGTGTAGTTAGCATACCTCATGGCAATATCATTTGAACAATTTGCTCTTTTATGTCAAATGATCAGAATTAAAAGACCACTATAGTATTTACATTTACACAACTACCTCGATTAAATTCTGCGTTTGTGTGTTAATAATTTAATTTTAGTCGTGGTTATTTTTCTTTTGACAGTTTGGCATCCGATCGGCAGTTTTAAATGCTGAACTGCCTCAGAATTCTCGACTTCACATAATTGAGGTATGCATGTGTGCGGGAAAATCTTTCTGATTAAAATCATGTCATCAGGAGGTTGTTTATCTTCAGGCCAATGAAGCTAACTGTTTTAGTTTCTTCCTTTCTAAACATTCATATCTTGACTATAAAAGAAATGAATCTATTCTTGGTGATGATCTTGCTTGCCACCAGCAATTCAATGCAGGACTCTTTGATTATTTGATCGCTACCGACGACGGTGCTGTAAGAGATAAGGAATTGGCTAATGGACAGAAAGGGGAATCTAAGAAGTCAAGAAAGCATGCCAAGTCTAAACTAGACAAGGAATTTGGTGTAGTCAGAGGAATTGATTTTAAAAATGTCAATACGGTATGTCGGCTTTTCTATTGATGCATAGATGGTATTTTTCTTGCACCTCATGTTCTGTTGGCCCATAAGAACAGATCCTGAGGAATGGATTCTCATCATTTCTGAAGTCTGCTGATAGTAAGTAGTATTAGTTTGGTATGGTAGATGGCTTGTTTGTTCTATTTACTTTTCAACTGCATTCTGAATACTTAGCATGTAACTTTTTGGGGGGTTGATACTGTGGTATTGGTTGGAGTGTATCTCAACGTTTCATTTGCTCTTACCTTCTTTCTGGAAGTGTGTTTGTGAGCAGGCATATCATATGGGTCTTGGAGCTTTTTTTAGCTGCA
Organism: Melastoma dodecandrum; assembly: GCA_029817715.1. NCBI lineage: Eukaryota > Viridiplantae > Streptophyta > Magnoliopsida > Myrtales > Melastomataceae > Melastoma > Melastoma dodecandrum. The sequence continues at coordinate 3,782,818 of JARUPY010000533.1, read as the reverse complement.
TATATTATACTCATTTAGTATTGTCCTTGCATTAATGAATTTAATCAGGGAAATGACTGTCTCGATAATTATGCATGGTTCAGGCTCTTAGCTACTTCGCTTTTCACATCATTTGACTGTCTGCTACAGGTCATAAATTTGGATATGCCACCATCTGTTGCTGGATATGTTCATCGAATTGGACGCACAGGAAGAGCTTACTCCAGTGGCTCGTCAGTGTCTCTCGTAAGTCCTGCAACTTGTGTTTCTCTTGAAAAGAGAAATCTGTCACCATAAGAAATTCTAAGTTTATCTATATTACCGAAAACCTTCAAACTTTGAATGACAACGGCTGCGTTGTCTTTAAAACCAATCTTTAAACTTTCTTATCCAATTTTGGGCTTGGATAGTGTATTCGAAAGTTATCTTTTCCTAATTTGTATAAATCAAGAATGAAACTGGTTCTGTTTTAGCAAACTTCATTTGAAGTCTTATCTTAAATCTGAAGAAATCTAGATGACTAGCTTCGAAGGATAAAATGAAAAGTTAGGGAATCTGTTTTTCCATTTAGTAGACGAGGCGTGCATAGTTCTCATTCTCTTTTCCTGTTTTGTGATAACCAATTCTTCAACAGGTTTCTTCTGAAGAGATGAATGTCTTTGAAGAGATCAAATCATTTTTAGGGGAGAATGAGAATGAAGAGTCAAATGTCATTGCGACATTTCCATTGTTAACAGACAATGCCGTTGAAGCCTTGCGCTATAGAGCTGAGGTATTTTGATCATATTCTGAAGTAATAATTTGAAAAGATGAATGTGGATGTTTGGGTATATTGTGAAGGAGGTACCCTGACTACGACATGTCCTGTTTCCAGGATGTTGCTAAGAGTGTGACAAGGATCGCAGTGAGAGAATCACGAGCGCAGGACTTGAGAAATGAAATCTTAAACTCTGAGAAGTAAGTCCCCCATTATGTGGTCTTTCTTCCTTTTAGGATGTTCCCCTCATTTCTTCATAATGGCATAGTCCTCTTTCTGTTTCTTTTCTTTTTTGTTTTATCTTTTTTTTTTTTTTTAATTCCAATTGATTCCTTGTTTCAGGTTGAAGGCACACTTCGAAGCAAATCCCAGGGACCTCGGTAAATTTTTGTTCCTTTTTCGTTGTTGCTGCGGAATTGTTCACTGTAATCGGGTGATCATCAATCCTTTGTTTTACAGATCTGTTGAAACATGACACTGTACTGAGCAAGAAGGCACCCGCACCTCATCTACGAGATGTTCCCGATTACCTCATAGACCAGAAAACGCAAGAAGCCAGAAATATGGTCAAGCTGACCCAAGCCGCCATGGGGAACACCAACACTTACCACAAGCAAAGATTCAAGAGGAAATCCAGAAAGAGCAGGGATCCTCTCAAGACTTTCAAAGGGGAGGTAGTCTAGTCTTCCCTTTCTAGAACAAATCTTACCTGACTTGTCCAACTGCTTGTTTGTTGCGATATAAATGAACCTCTTATGTTGGTTTGTGAATGCTGTCGCTATTCTTGGCGTAGGCCCAAAGGAAAAGGAAAAGAGATGGTGCACTCAGCAACAAAGATAAGAAGAGGAAAGCGCAGGAATAACAGCCTGCAACAGAGAATTTTCGATTTTGTCATCACGAGTCTGACAGACTCGGCAAAATTTTGGCAGCTGTTGTGGCGAGATACCACCTCGGAGAAAGGCGAAAGAAGAAGCGGACCCTGGAAGGGAGCTTAAGATAGCAAGAACAAAAGTGGTCAAGTTATTCATATGTTTTCTTATATATAAGATTAACAGACTTTGATTTCATCGAATGGAACATTCAGAATTTTTATTTGTAATCATATCCCAAATGGGTTTTGCCAAAATCCAACACTCACATTCCTCCCCCGTGGTGAAGGATTCACCTGGGAGAAGGTTTTGCGATAGTCCTAAGGGATGTACTGAATCGTCACTACGACTGTCTTAACTAAACAAATCTTATACAAGATCACCGGGCCATTCATGAAAAAAGCTTTATTTTAATATTATTATCCAAAGGATAAATTATTTATTACAACATGTCTTCTGGGTGTTGGTTCGGTTCCGATTCTGTTCTTAGTTTCCTCACACTTCATTTCGCCCCCTTCTCGTCGATTCCTTTCGCTGGGGCGTTGTTGATTTGCATCGGATCTGAAGGACGAGACTCTTCTGTCCTCTTTTTTGTTGGATCCTAATGCCGCATCCCCTGTTCACAATTTAAAAGGTATTTCGATAGATTTGATTTGATTCGGTAGTTCGTTGTTGGTCCTTTTGGAGGATTTCATTGCGGCTTAAGATGAGTGGAGATCTGGGTCTCGATCCGCAAGGATTTGAATGGGTAACCGGGTTGGACATTGCAAATTTGGAAGCTTTGTGTTATGTCGGTAGAAAGAAACCCGATCCTTCATGGGCTGTTTGTTAGTCTTTTTTGTACTGTTGTGGCGCTTGGTTTATTGATTGGATGGATTGTTCGTGCTACTCTGTGATGATGAAGTCGTACGCAGGTTGTTGAAAGCAGGTTTTTCGGTGGGGAATCATGTCGAGGAGGCCGGTGGGCACCGGACGTCGGTTCGGGGACAGTGGGAGCTTCTTCCCCTTTTCTGGGTCCTCGCATTCGAAGTCAAAGTCGTCGCCCTTGTTGTCCATCGCTCTCATCCTTGTGGTATACAATGCAATTTACACACACGCACACACACACTCTATCTCTCTCTCTCGCTTGCGTGCCGTTGTAGTAAGGTTGGGTTCGCTTTTCATTCAGGGGGCAGTCGTAGTCATCTTCATCGTCAAAGGTGGCTCAGGTTTTGCCTCTTCTTCTGCTCACCATCTACTCCAATTTTTGTGGAAAATAGCACTGCAATCTCAAATCTACTTTTCCCTGGTCGATTTTGCATTCAGCCTTATGACTCTCTTCTGAAGAATTATTATCTTTAGCCAGAACATTGAGTGACCAGTCTCTTTCATTTTGCAGGTTTCATCACAGTAAACAGGGTTGCGGTTAGCAAGGTTGAAGGTATGATATCATATTCCAGGCCATTTTTAAGTTTCCAATGGGTGCTGTTTGGATATTTCAGGCATTGTATTGGTTTTCAATGCTTCCGTCAGAGTTATTCACTGTCTTGTGCTCTTCATGGAGTTCAACTGGTGCAGTAAGCATGTTTTTTATGCTTTAATATTAGAATTTCTATCCACGTCTGTGCATTAATACAGAGATGCATGAAATTGTATTGAAATGAGGGGAAGTGTTCCAGGTCGTCTTTCTGATCCTCTTAATTCCTCCGGAAACTGTAAGGGGCCGGATTGCTTGGTGGGAAATAAGAGTTCTAGATTTCTTTCTGTATCAGGTGACTTTCTATGTACGCTGGAAGTTCAAAGAGCAATCCCGGTTTTGAAGAAGGTGTATGGTGATTCCATGAGGAAGGTTTTACACGTGGGTCCCGATACTTGTTCCATGGTTTCTAAGCTGGTTAAAGAGGAAGAAACCGAAGCATGGGGGGTGGAGCCCTATGACATCGAAGATGCTGATGCAACCTGCAAAGGCCTCGTTCGCAAGGGACTTGTGCGTGTGGCTGATATCAAATTCCCCCTTCCTTACCGACCCAAATCATTCTCACTTGTCATCGTGTCCGAAGCGTTGGATTATTTATCACCAAAGTATCTAAATAGAACTCTTCCAGATCTTGCAAGGGTTTCATCTGATGGCCTCATTGCATTTACTGGTAAATTTCCGTTGTTTCTGTCAGATTTTACGGAAGAATATGATATACTATCCTCTGAACTATGCATGTATATAAAAACATTACTCATGTTGTTCCATTGGTTTGATTACGTTACCACGACTGATCTTGTCTGCAGGTTTACCTGGTAGGCAGAAAGCTAAAGTTGCAGAGGTTTCCAAATTTGGACGACCCGTGAGTCCCTATCTGGTGCTTTCTTAGGATAGATTATCTGCTGGCTTCGTTTCATTGCTTGACTGGTTTGTTAAATCTACATACTTGACATGCAAATTGCTCAGATTATCTGCTGGCTTCGTTTCATTGCTTGACTGGTTTGTTAAATCTACATACTTGACATGCAAATTGCTCCAAGAGTCAAATCTGTTCTTGCCTGCGATTCAGTGGTTGATGAGGGTGGTGTACACATGTTGTGCTTCTCAATTGTTCTAGCACTGCCACATTGTCTTTAATTTATTATCTTATGCAAAAGTTCTTTGGTTCTGGTCCCCGGTGTAGGCAAAAATGCGGAGCTCGTCATGGTGGGTCAAATATTTCATGCAGATGAGTATGGAGGGAAATGAGGCCGCTGCCAAGAAGTTCGAACAGGCGGCCACGAAGATGTCCTACGAGCCAAGCTGCCAAGTTTTCCACCTCAAATCGTATCATTGATGACAAACATAGGGTCAATAAAAAATCATAGTCTTCTTCATCTTTTGCAGTGTTAAGGTAGATGTGGTTGCTTGGTCCTTCACTCGGCGAACAGCACTAAAATAATCTTATTCATCTTCTTCCAATTGATTTCATTCCAGATGTAGTACCCAATTCATTTCCTCCTTGAACCAATGTATTTCTCGTTAACTCATGTCTCACAGGGGGTATCTTTTTATTGTGTATACATGCTCGATTTTGAACAAGCGTGTGGTTTCGATATGCCATAAAAGTGCTCAAGCTGTGGTCTCTGCAAAAGTAAAGGTTAGTAACTAGCGCGAGTCGAAGTCTCTCTTTAGGACAGGCCATTGAATCGAATCAGGGTTGCACGATCACTTCAATCAGCATAACTCTGATAGTGTCTTTCCCAGCTGTTACACGCAGATGGGTTCGTGTAATTCCGCAGTTTGTTCTCGAATCAGCGGGCATGTCCCCATGGTTTCTGCAATAGAGAACCAAAAAGTGGAGTTTCTAGAAAAAAGGTTTTTTATAACCAGGGTAAGGTTTAAGTTTCCTTAAAAGTACATAGGTAAAATTAGTCGATTCTCGCCAGCATTAAGTTTATTACATAGCGATATCAGACTTTGGCCTTTCCATGCACACGCTCTCATCCTTAGGGATCCGGGCTCTAAAGTCAAAAGTTCTCGAATCGGACACACATGGCGCGTAGCAGCAGATGCCCTCTATTGGAAGGCTGTTGACAGGGAAAACAACAGAAGACAATATGGGAACACTTTGATTAACAGTAGGGGTGATCTGATCTGAGTAGGAGGAGGCATCTTCTGAACAAGAAGAGAAGACAATCGATTAGGTGGCCTTGAGCTTCGGCTGCACTTGTACAGCCCCCCATCTGTCTCATTTAAAGTTAAGACCAAGAGTGTTGTCGTAAAACTGATGTTCCATCAAGTCAACGAGACGAACTGCGTGGTCTATGGCTTCGGACTTGTACACACGTATCTTAATTATGGGTCACATTTTCCTTAACGCAACCTATCTGCATTGGTTAATTACACAAGAACACAGCCAACCGCGTATCACTCTCAAGCTTGGCTGGACAAAGTCATTCCACAAACTGACAATCATGACCCTTGACTCTTCTGCAAAGGAGAGAAAGAAATTGACAAACCTTCTGTTTCCAAAAGTTGTCCATCTCAAACACCTTCCCCTCTTGTTTCTAGAAGTTGATTAATTGATTGTGTGTATTTAATCGAGAAACGCTTTCCACGTCAACATGTTTCTGGAAATTTTTTAAAAAATGAGAGAACGACAGATTTTGAAGAAGCAAAGCGAAACCCCACTTGCCTCCCACCCCACCTCAAATTGGGTAGATGAAAGGAACCTGTTTTGGCCTCTTCTTGGCACCCTCCTCCCTCCCATTCAGGGCAACCCTAAACACGACCTGAACAAACCATGCTTATGTCTGATACAAAACCAGTACCGGCTCGACATGAATCGACTACCGCCCTAATTGATGCGTATTGCTCGAACAAATTTAAACGTTTTCCTTAGTGTCGCGATATCGATACGATGATTAAACTCACAAGTTATATTGTAATCCTCCCTCCCATCAGTGTCGAGTTATGACACTAGCAGATGGCTCCTTATTGATAATTTCGGTTTTCTTGCATTGACTTGTAACGATGTCAAACACAATTTTGATATCTTCCATCTACATTTACATTTATCACGCACCCCTATCAATTTGTTGCCCGATTTGTCACATCAGAGCCAACTACTACATACTTAACCCAAGTCAACGACACTTACGTCTTTATATTATACGGGCGAGTGACCTCGCCGCGTTATAATCGTTCGTTGAGCTGGACGTTCCTTTCTACGCGGTATCTAGTTAAAAGTCCGCGCGAACTGAGCATATGTCCAAAAACACTGGAAACAATTATAGGAACTAGTAGTTCGACACAAGTCAAATGAGGAAGAAAACAATGGAGAGTTAGTCCGACCTTTGTTTAAGAATGTTATATGTAACATGATCTCATATGTTAAATTTCGTAAAAAGAAACCCGAAAATAAGCTAAATCACCTGAGACTTAACAAGTAAAGTTTTGAACGTATATAAATACATTGCTCACTTATTAAGTCTCGTGATTCAGCCTTAGTATATAATTAATATAATTATAAACGTAGATCCAAGAAAAGAAGTAGGCCACATGATGAAAACTCGAGGGTGTGGGGGCTATCTATCTCTTCATCAATAAATAAAAGATGTAACAATACAAATCATTTTGGACAATTGGGAATGTCTCATTGTGGAAGTATGGGGATGGGAAAGAAAGGCATTGAATATAACACGATAGTACATGTTACTTGTCACGCATTGTTTTTGGGAATCTTCGGGGTTTCACACACACATCATTTTTGGTCCACCAAAGTTGATCATACTCCGGAATTAAATTCCTCCCTCCCCCTACCTACCTCTTTATACTAACCATCTACAGTGGTTGGGGCATTTACACGTTGCTACTTTGCTAGCCCCCACCTTAAATAACACATATATATGACCTCCATACAAATGATCAATTTGAAAAAAAAAAAAGAAGACGAAAAGAAAAGGCATTTACCTCGAAATTTCAACACCACCTTTTCGGTCGCACTTACTCTAAACGACATTCAGGCAACATCCAAAACGTCGCTGCCGAGCACCAAACCATTGCTCGAAAAAGCTAAGAATTCCCCTTCCAATTTTGAGGCTTTCTTTTTTCTTACTACCCGATTAGGTTTAATATCGCTGTCAACCATGAGAGCCGTCTTCGCCACCGCGGCCGGTTGTTTGCGATCCTCCTCATACCGGCGGCAAATCCGTGTGCCGGACAAAATAAAAGTATATATATGTTTTATATTCAAACATTCGTACTGTAAAAAATGCGATCAACTCTTTTTCGGTTTCACTTGCGGTGGGAGGGGGTGGGTTAGGGGGACGTGTGTTCTCGGCGACGTTTACATCAGATCAGGCAGTGAAAACGAAGAAACCGACGGCGGATGATTAGAAAAAAGCGATCGTGTCCACCGTTTTCATTTTGTCGTGAATATAGCAAAGTTTATTTTATTGAGGCGGTGATGTGACTCAATACAGATTGGTAGATATAACTTGTGTACTGTACCAATGTTACATTTACATCAATGGCACCTCATCATTAGATTCCTTCGGAGCACGTTCGTTTTTTTAGTTTTTAGAGAGATGTGGTTTGGTTTATGACAAAGTGCCGTCAATCCCTTGTCCTTTGTAATAATAATCCCGAAACCGATACGACATGAAGATTGTCAGCTTATAATAATCTCGATCCATATTCGCCAATGAAGGGAAATGACGTCGGTATTATGGCTTCCTCTTAGGAGCCGCTAAATACTTCCCGTAGAGCAGGACACCTTAGCGTGTCTCCACAAAAAGAGAGAGTGACAAGATCTACCGGCGCCTCATGGGACGCACGACACAACATATGGTCAACCGTGCAGACCCTCGGCGTGGCCCCCAGTCGTCGTTCCGATAAGAGGGTGAAGCTGCCGACATGGTGGGGTTGGGCTTGGATTTGCAAACACTTTGCGAGGGTGCACTAATGGGATCCGATCAATTCAAAAGAAGAAGAGGGAAAAAAAAAAGAGTTGTGGAGCATTTTTGTTTCGAGGTTTCTCAGGGGGGACAAGAGTGGGGTCATTGAAATCCACTTTGACCGAGATTTGTGTCGGTAAATGTCCTCTCTAAAGCTAAACAATCTCAATGACCAATGTCATATCATCCCACTCTTTTTTTTTAATTTGCCGTTCTTACATCCTCAAATTTCAGGGCTCTTTCTTAGCTTCATAAAATGAGATGAGTGGAGGGTAATGTCACTTCAGCCGATCTTTGGCGGACGTTAGATTTCCATTTGCATTATCTTTAGGTTGAAGTCGACCAAAACGGCTGAGATTTGGCACGACCCTTTTAGAGTTATTGCCTGTGCCAAATCACTACCAGAGTAAATACTTGTTTTCCTTTAAGGTGTGTATTTTTTATGGAAAAGAAAAAGATTATTGCCATTGTCAGTCAAAGGTTAGGGGGGGGAAGATTTGGAGTATCCTGGTCAGACCCTCAAGAACATGCTTAGGTAGTACTTGCAAATCCCCATACAATTTTCTATTTCCATTTTTCATTTTATCACTGAGAAAACCCAAACCAAATCCCTTTCCTCTGTAGTTTTGGTATGAAATGGTCAAAATTGAAATTCGTCGTACATAATTTAAATAAGTATTAATACAAATTATCCGCGTAGTTGAAAAATATCTATATTATTACAATGACATGCACGTCTGAAGATATTTCCTTTTTTTGTTTCATTTTTTAAATTTAAAAACCGATTTCCTTATAAATCAAAATCGATCTTAAAAAAGTCTAATTTTCTTACCCTAGTTAAAAAATTAAGAACAGCGAATTATTCCGGGTACTATCAATGGAACAAAGCTCTCCACTATATATACACCACGTAGGGAGTACCCAGTCTCTGCACCAAACTCACAGACCACACACCTCTCTCACAGACTTCCTCTCAAAATCCACACCCCTCGACAAACTCAAGCTCCCCCCAAGTTTTCTCTTTCCCTATTTCTTGCACTAGAAGAGAACAGAGAGAGAGAGAGGAAAAAAAAATGAAGCAGCCACTGTCATTGTCAAGCAAGGCGACCTGCAATACCCATGGGCAAGACTCGTCCTATTTCTTGGGATGGCAGGAGTACGAGAAGGACCCTTATGATGAGATTCATAACCAGGGTGGGATCATTCAGATGGGCCTTGCTGAGAATCAGGTATTTTCATTTTGTCATTATAATCATCAACGAATCCTTCCATAGCGGGTGGGCGGGTGGGTGGGTGAGTGACTGACTGACTGACTGATCGACTGATGATTGACTTGACCATATCAATTTGCTGTTCTTGGGCAGCTGTCATTTGATCTGCTGGAGTCATGGCTGTCAGAGAATCCAAATGTGGCTGGCTTCAAGGGAAACCATGGGGAATCAATCTTTAGAGAGCTTGCCCTCTTCCAAGACTACCATGGCCTCCCCTCATTCAAGCAGGTACCCAAAAAATCAAGGCATTTTATCAGTACCCAATACCATACCAATCATGAAATTGATATTTGGTGGGGTGGGGGGTGGTTTTGGCAGGCAATGGTGAAATTCATGGCTGAATTAAGGGGGAACAAGGTGAGCTTCGATCCCAGCAAGTTGGTGTTAACAGCTGGTGCAACCTCAGCAAATGAGACTCTCATGTTTTGCCTGGCTGAGAAGGGTGATGCCATCCTCGTCCCAACTCCTTATTACCCCGGGTATGCTTTTTTCGTGAACTGGTCCGATCCATTGTGAGATTCCCCTAATAATTCGATTCGCAATTTCGAACTGGTCATTATTCTGGTCCCCCCCAAAAAAAAAAACAAAAAAAATCCCTCTCTCCCTTTTGATTTCATATAGTTTGTCATTTTTCGTCGTCACGTCCATGTTTTAGCATTGCCAACTCGAAGCTGCTCTACTTTGATGGCCGAAATTGGCTCGACCTTTTTCATGGGCGAGGGGGCAAATCCGTAAATTCACCATCCAAGCATGCATGTGAAGCTCGTAAGGGAAATGTCTTAACTCTTTCGTTCTTGTCGGATTTTTAGGTTCGACAGAGACCTCAAGTGGAGGACAGGAGCCGAGATAGTCCCGATCCACTGCACGAGCTCGAATGGATTCAAGGTGACTTCATCCGCGCTTGAACAAGCCTACCGACAGGCTCACAGTCTTGACCTCAACGTGAAGGCGGTCCTCGTCACCAACCCATCGAACCCATTAGGCACGACGATGACGAGGAAGGAGCTAAGCCTACTCATGGATTTTGTGATCGACAAGGAAATACACCTCGTGAGCGACGAGATCTATTCCGGCACTGTTTTTGGCCCACCGAGCTTCGTGAGCATCATGGAGGTCCTCGATGAGAGGAAATATGATGGACATGATGTTTGGGATAGGGTTCATGTTGTCTACAGCCTGTCCAAGGACCTCGGTCTCCCAGGGTTCCGTGTTGGTGCTATGTACTCAAATAATGAGTATGTTGTTGCAGCTGCTACGAAGATGTCGAGCTTTGGGCTAGTCTCATCGCAAACCCAGCATTTCCTCTCAGTTTTATTGTCGGACGATAAGTTCACCTGCAACTACATAGAGGAGAACAAACAGAGGTTGAAGCTTCGTCACAGTTTACTTGTATCGGGATTAAGTAGTGCAGGGATCTGTTGCCTAGAGAGCAACTCGGGGCTGTTCTGCTGGGTCGACATGAGGCATCTCCTGCGCTCCAACACGTTCGAGGCCGAGATGGACCTGTGGAGGAAAATCGTGTTTCGAGTCAAGTTGAATATTTCCCCCGGATCATCATGCCACTGCACCGAGCCGGGCTGGTTCAGGTTGTGCTTCGCCAACATGAGTGAGGCAACACTCGACGTCGCCATGAGACGTATTAAGGAATTCGTGGCCGAGATTGTTGTCACCAGACCTGGCAATCCTGCTAGCAATAATCAAAGGCCATCTCACTCTCGCCCATTAACATCTTTCCAGAGTCCCTTATCGAAAAAGTCACTCGCAAAGTGGGTTTTCCGACTATCGCTCCACGACGGCCGCGAGCGATAGTCCGGTTTTTTTGGAGTGACCGGAATCATTTTTCTCTCTCTTTTTTTTCATCTCTAGTGGGTGTAATTTTTTATTTTCTTTTTTTTTTATTATATCAGATTTAGTCTTTGTAAAAACAAAAAAGAAGAAAGAAAGAAGGAATATTTGCACTCCATCCCCATGTGGAAGGGATTGGAAGTGTAAGAGTTGACTTTTTTTCCTCCTCTTCATCTTCATCTTCCACCTTCCTCAATCTCCGTCTGAATCTGAAATATATTAACAATAGAAACATTATTATTACTATTATTATTATATCTACTGAAATAATTGTCTTGTCTACTTCTTCCTTGTGATTGATTGCTCTTCTCACGTGACAAGAAATGTGATTGCCATCAAAATGAAACCACATTTGGCTCATATATATAGAAAAGTCTTATGCCATAACTCTCGTAAACAATAACTTTACTATGATAAACTCAGATCTGGCATGAGAAGATACCAAAAAAACCGTCACGTTTTAACTTTTTTAATATCATAGACCGCATAGATTTTGAGACTACGTAGCTAGAAAATAATAGTTTTAATCTTCAATTAGTTAAAACTACGGCTAGTTTTCATCGTCCGCTTAATTTTGAGTATCACTTAGATTTTATAATTCGCCCAAAAAAGAGTAACAGATTCCAACTCATCCATACGAAGGACGTGAGTATTACTTTTAAGGACACGTATCATAAGATTAAGAAGACGATTGAGAAATGATGTGACGATGCCGAAGAATCTAATAACATTTTGATACCCTAGGACAATACATCATGCTCGTATAAGAGCAACATTTATTTAAAATGACCCCAAACTTATTATACCTGCTTTAACTTAACTGCACATATATAAAACGATTGATTTGTCTATCTCTTTTCAAATAAATTTTAAAAAAATTAGATTAATTAATGAGAGGCGATTAAATTAAAATACACAATAATCTTTATGTTTTAATATTATGCTCTGGAGAAAGAGAAATAGTATTGATTGGAAACAAAGGGAGAATTTGATGCCGACGTTTTGGTTTTTTTTATTTGGGTGCGTCGGCGGCCGACAACGAATTTAGGAAAACGCATCGACCGACTTTTTCTTGCCCACATCCCTCGATAGCAACGCCTAACTCCTCTCTCTCTCTCTCTCTCTTTCGGGTCAAGTGCCACACACCATTTGACCAAGTGACCCGCAATTCAACATTTTCCTATTACTACTTCAATTATAGCAAAACCTTCTTCTTTCTATGTTACTTGTTGTTCGTTCCTTGGCATAGCAATTGTATTTGAAACATGGGTTTGAGTGTGTATTTAATTAGTGGCCTGGGTTTGTACAACTAGCTTAGCATGTGTACCTCCCCTATTACAGTCACACGCACTGATACATTATTCGCATGTGGTGGTGGGGTGTAGTGGTTGAATCGAATTAATGGGTGCCTAAATGCTCTCTCTTAAATTGCTGTCTTCCATTTACCCACTAAACCTAAAGAAAAAAAAAAAAAAAAAAAGATAATGGGGAGCAGCTAATTGTTATGGCTCCATTGCTCGTGTTTGACTGAAACCATTATTTCTTTTCCTTGTACCATAACAACAATGACGATGATGGTAAAGGGGCGCATAAATATATACTCGACTCGGGGCGTATCAGGAAAACATTATCGGTTGAGCGGCGAAGTCTGAGCTTGTTCGGTGTAGACGGTTCCCTCCCACACGTCTTCTTCTTGCATTTTCGATGAGGTTTATGGAGGGGGGGTTGGACGTTCTAGAGATAAACAATGTGCATTCATTTGTAGCATTATTTTTTAATGACGGTTAAGTCGATTGGTTGGGACAGTTGGGTAAGCGAGGATTCTGGGATTCAAGCTTAAACCATAGCTTTGTGGTATAACTTGTGGTCGTCCAAAGCTTAGTAGACTGGCAGGATCTGGTTGTTTGTTTAGATCCACCTGCTTGTCTTCTAAGATCTTGATCTGCCTTTTGAGCTTGGCGATCTCATCATCTGGGTCAGACCTGAAATAAGAAGGGTATTTACCCTTTTCAAAGTTTTCTAACCTCTTGTGAAGAGATTGGAGCATCGCCTGGTTTTTATCTTGATGGGCGTCCATCTTTGCATTAAGCCTGGCTTCTGTTCCTGTCAAAAGTTCTTGGACAGTGTCTATCTTTCTGCAGATAGTATTGAGTCCTGCATTTTGTGCTAAGGCATTTTGGCTTTGCCAATTTAGGACATTTTCTGCAATACTATTTCTCAGGGGGTTTCCCTGTGCATCAACACCTATGGGAATAGGAATCTTGGAACAATATTTAATACCATCAATAGTTTGCTCGTTCTGAGGTGGGAAGTTTAATTCTCCAGGTCTTCCCATCATCATGATTTCTGATGGTTTGCAGGTGGGTAATAACTTTGCAGCCTCCTGAGCACAACTGGTAGGTAGTACAGTCTCTGGTACTGGGATTACCTGCGAAGAAGGGTTCTTCTTTTGCCACTTAAGAATATTTTTGTAGCAGGGTAATACCTTAGAGGGCTTCTTTTTAGGCCGTAATCGTGGGGCCTGGTCAATTAGGAACTGCCATGCTCCATAATCTGTTTTGATTTGGGGAGCGGTATCTGCTTCATCATCTTTAGAGGGCTTCTGATCCTGATTATTATCATCATCACTGTCAGAGTCAGAGTCAGAATGTTTTCTTTGTCCTAACCTCTTTTTTCTCCTGGTATCCTCTTCATCGCTTGAGAGATGTTCATCTTTGCATCCGCAAATATCTGAAGAACAGACATCCCAATAGCAGTGGTCAGTTGCTGGGTCTCTAAAGTGGTATGTTTCTTGTCCCTGTTCATCAAAAGAATGGATGATACGGTTAAGGGGATCAGGTTTCTTCTGCCGAGGAAGAGGTTGCATCATGAACATGGTTGGGAAAATCGAAGGAGTTGGGGCATCCTTCTCATGTGACCGGTCAAACTTGATGACAACAGTGCCATCCTTTTCCCTGATAAACTTTGTTTCAGATGACTGGATAGGCTTGACCTTCTGCTGGGTTCTCTCATAGTTGGTGATCCATCTTTCAGGCAAGAGCTTGAGGAGGTCACTCCTGCTGATCTGCCTGGGGACATATAGGCATGTGGGAGCTTGTGAGTTATGGTAATCACTTCGGATAAGTAAAGCATCACCATTATTGTCAGCAACGTTGAGGTCTAGTGCATGATTCTGCACTCTGTAAGCCATCTGGTAGTGCATGGTTGCCTCAATGGAATTCTCATCTTGTTCTGGTCCTGCAATCTGGACCTGTACTTGTAAGGCATCCAGTATGTTTGAATCCTGTAGAGACATACAAAAGTTGGGATAAAGTGTAACAAATACTGTCCCAGCATTTAGTGTTGTTTCTACGGTGCCGATACAAGCGTGTTGATATTCTCTGTATCTGACGTCCAGAAGAGCCATTCTTGCAGTGACTGGAAGACCTTTCCTGCCATGGTAGGTTAATGCAAGTCTAATAGCTCCGAAATGGAGATGAGTATATCCTCTGTCAATCCATTGTTTAGGAAATTCAGCAGGCAGTTGTAAGGACACAAATTGTTCCTTGTGTGTGGCCCAGATGGGGTGTTGGCTGAATTTGCTAGCCTGGATGTACTCGAGTACTCTTGAAGAGGGATCTCTGATCAGCGTCCGGATACTCCTTATGGGATTCAAGGAAGGCCTAGTGAAGGCGGCATATGGGTTGAGGAGAGGAAGTTTTGTTTCCTCCCATTCTTCTTTATGGGTTATCTCATATAACCCTCCAAGTTTGTCAGAAGTAGAGGTTCTTATACTAAGGCCTGATTCTAATGTGATGGGAGCATTCATCACGGTAGAGCTAGTATGAGTAGTGTTATCCATGGTGGTGTGGGCAAGGTGCTTCTCCAGGTAGGGTTCCTAGTCTAGATCTCTCACTCCCCTCGAAGAAAAGAAAGGAAAGGCTCTGATACCAATTATACGACTGTCATAAACAACTCAAGGAAGGAATGCCATAAGAGCTGAAGCTGACATCTAATCAGATAAAGAAAGAAAGAGTTGTACAAAGACAGAAGCTGCGACCACCAGAACAGAACAACGCGAAAGTTGCTCAAGGTCGGAAATAAAGCAGCGGAAAAATACAAAGATAAAATTTTTCTAAAAGGATATCCGAGTCCTTTTAGATAAGATAAGAGAAAGCGGAATATTAAAACTAGGCAGTAGATAAATACAGATGTTGCTTGATATACCAAGCAAGATACTGCCGATACTGGACATGGTTGCGGAGGGAAGTCCATCCGCCACATAAATCCCAGGGGTTGTGGAAGATCCATTCCTCACCTGGTTTCATGTACTCGAAATAAGAAAGCTGGGCCTCAATTGTGTGAATCACACAGTTGCGGGCTTTATAGTTTATGTACTCATCTAATGCAGTAATGGTACGGGTGAAATGTTTAAGAGTTTTCTTCTTCTTCCAGAGTGGCTCGTCATACTGTCGAAGAATGCTGTGGAAGTGGCTACGTAAGACATTACTGTTGGGAAAGGGAGGTTTGCGGAAACGCTGTCTTCCTAGTGGAGGTCTCATCACACCTACTATCAGTGGCCGCGACCTGCGCCTGGCAGCCCTCCTGGCTATAACGGCAAGTGGTCCTTATGGCAGTCGATAGCTTTACGGTTCTGAGAGAACCCTACCGAGTTAACAGTGTACTGCAAACATCCATTTCACAATTAGAGTTTAAGTAGCCAAAATCACAATACTCATCACAAGATTTAGAGTTTGTCTGGGGAAGAGTCCTTTCCTTAAACAGGTCATACCATCATACTGAATTAAGTAACATAGATACGGAATAGCAAAATAAAAAATTTGCCAGCTTTAACCAGATACAAATATCAACAAAGGTGATAAAGGGTAAATAATTAAAATAAAGCAGAACCTGGAAAACTCTGGAAACAAGAGTGATAAAATGAATGCAAGATAAAGCATACGATGGATGCTGGACAAAAGAGTCATGAATTTGGGTTTTCTGGTTTTTGAATGTTTTTGGGTTTTCTGGGTTTTGCAGATGTTTTTGGGTTTATCGAAGGTGAGGGGGTTTCTTGAGAGATTGTCGATCTAGGGAACCACCACTACTGGATAACACCTTGGGAGAAACTTAGCCGGCCATGGATATGGGAAAACTACTTGTGTATTAGCTCTGAATGTAAATTGCTCTATCTTGCTCCTCTGGTGGGAGTGTCTATTTATATTACAAAGAACTCACTATTGCTAATTGAAAACAAAGCTGTAAAGCTGAGTTAGTGGAGCGTAATTTGCGGAAGAATCTTGCAGCTTTTGGAAAGTTGATTGGCTGCTGGTGCCGACCTTATCGCTAAGGCATCTTCTTTTTATCTCGTGGGCGGCTATTCTCGCGGTCGCTTTCCGCGATTGTCGGGAAAGGGTGCTGAGCTTCTTTTTTGAGTAGATGAGGGACCTGCTGATGAAGATTCTGGATTTGGGCCAGATGGGCCTGATGAGCTTGGGCCAAGGTCTACTTTGTCTAGGAAGTCTTGTGCAATATCTTCCCAATATACTCCGTCGTCATGATGCTCGTGCTGGTGGAGCGCGCATTGAAGTATGTGGACATGATTTGGGTCTGTGAACTGGATCTGATGTTGGAGTACGACGTCTGGGTCTAAATATGGAACTCCGTTTTCTTTGCAGAGTCTGATCTTCAAAAATTCGTTGTCGGTGATGGCCATTTCTCTGTCTGAATGGAGTGGAGCTTCATGAACTAGAGAAAAGGGGAGACTGGCGAATTCGTCTACTGTGTTGATGGATGCCATCGCTTGTAGTCTTGAGTCGAAATACCAGTACCTGCGAAAAAGATAAACTGAATATGGGGTTATATCGCCGAACTTGAAGTATTTGTCTTGGTGAGCTTCAATCCAAATCTTCCACTGTGTTAGTGGTGCAAACCACGCTAGTACTTCAGCTAAATGAGAGTGAGGCCTTCTGTGTGGTGTGAAAGTATAGAGGTCTCCCAATTGTCCCAGATATGTGAGTAGTTCTTCAGTAGGGAATTCAAGGGCCACTATGTACTTATGCAGGAGATACCATAAGAGCCATTTTAGTTCTTCAGGGAAGATACTCATTGGTTCAATAGGTAGGACTTTGAGGAAAGGATAGCAGGGATGTAGTCCATGTTCTGGGAACATCATTCGTCCGTATTTGCTAAAAATCCTTTCCAAATATCGTTTTACCATGAAGTCAGTATTGGCAAGGACTTCTTCCACATGTTCCTTGTTGTCATAGTGGATAATCTCTGGGGGAAGAATCCTTCTCATATCCAATGGTTTGGGTACATATGTACGTATCATGGCCTGCAAGCTTGGAACTTCCTGTAGTGAAGGGTTAGATATATCAAAGGGCCGGGAAAGGAAGTCAGCAACCACATTGGTCTTTCCTTTGATATGCTTGGCGGTGAAAGTATACTGGGAAAACCATTCTGAGAGTCTGAGTAGCTGTGCATTCGGTATCTTCTTCTGTGTGAACTTAATCATGGATGGGAAGGAAGACATGTCACTCTCAACAATAAAATGATGGCCAATGAGATGGAATTCAAACTTCTTAATGCCATACTTGACTGTCAGAATTTCCTTCATTGTTGAGTGATAGTGCTGCTCAGCTGTGTTAAATCTCCCAGATTTATAGGCACATACCTGGCGTTTACCATCCTTTTCCTCTAAGAGGATGGCGGCCCAAATTTGGTCACTTGCATCTGTTTGGAGGATGCGAACTCCATCTGAAGGGATCTGCAAGGGAGGAAGCATCTGTAAATGGGTCTTTAGATACTTAACTGCTTCTGTTTGGGCTGGTCCCCAAGGTGATGAATCCTTCTTGAGTTGGGCCTCTAATGGACTGGTGTACCTGCTGATGTTAGGAACAAAATCTCTCAGGTAATTAACAATTCCCAAAAACTGTTGGACTTGTTTCTTTGTAAGATTTAGGTCCGGGAATTTTAATAATTCTTGGGCTATATGAGGTCCAGGGTGATATTGTCCATTTGATAGTCTCATTCCCAAGAATTCTACTGAATGTTCAAAGAGTCTCATCTTCTTTTCTGAGAGCATTATGCCATGTTCCTGTACAAGGCCGGCAAATTTTTCTAACAGTTTTTCATGTGAAGGCCTGTCTGGGCTGAATAGCAGGATGTCATCAATATAGACAAGTGCATAGTCCAAGATCGGTTCAAAGATCTTTATCATGACTTTCTGGAAAAGTGACGGGGCAGTCTTTAGTCCAAAGGGTAAAACTGTCCATTGATAATGTCCATCAGGGATGCAAAATCCCGTTTTCCACTTTTCATCAGGGTGTATGCCAAGTTGCCAAAAGCCACTTTTAAGGTCAAACTTTGAAAATATTTTTGCTTTGGCAAGTGAAGAGAATAATACCGTTCGTCTTGGCACAGGAAACTTATCATCCTGTAGGTGGATCTAAACAAACAACCAGATCCTGCCAGTCTACTAAGCTTTGGACGACCACAAGTTATCCCACAAAGCTATGGATTAAGTTTGAATCCCATCTCAAAACCCTTTGATATTCTGGATTTTGGTAACAGGACTTCTTCATTTATGCAAGTATCCTCTAACGCTCCTCCTCTGTATGGACAAGCTGGGAAAAAAGATCCTGCAGAAATTAGAGAAGTTATCAGAGAACAACAGAAGTCATCCAGAAGAAAAAATGAGATTAGAGAAGGAAAGAGAAAGGTAGAAAGCTCCAAACCTACAGAAAGACACCGGACACCCAGTCCAGAGACACAGTCTAGTCCTAACCCTCAGACACAGCAGTTAATGATCCGAGGACATCAGGACTCTCTTGATTGCCCAACAAGAAAATGGGTAACATCGACTACTCTTCAGTCCTCACCCAGTCTTTCTGATAATACTTCCGACGGTTATTATGATAATCATGACCCTATTGGAAGCTATTTCTCCCAAAGTCCGCCGTTTATGCCTTCTCAGATTCAAATGGCAGACAGGTACGAAGAATCTAGTACATCTGGGAGCTCATCGGAAGAAACTACCTCCGAGGAAGGCACCTCTACAGATGAAACAGATCAGGTATCCGATGTTACCTCAGAAACATCATCCTTAGTTTTACCTCACTTGTTCATGGCAGACAGAGATGAGACAGAAACTAGTACCTATAGACAAGAAGAAGTACAGTCAGATGAGTCAATGGAAGAGACTCCTCCTAGGAGAACAGAGGGAAATACCAAGTTCACCTTTGATGACATACCACGAACCCAATGGCCTCAGCGCATACAAGATTTTCTTGCGTGGTGTATTCACAAGAGGGTAACTGTATATAACACCTCTGATATCCTTACAGACTTAACCTCCAATTTTCATGGCACCTTGCAGACATGGTGGAATTTGTTCTCAGAACAAGATCAAATCCAGATGGTAAACATGACTTTGCCAAATTTCATGAACAACCTCCACCTTCATCTAATTGGCAACCCAAATGACCTCTTGGAAGAAAAAAGGACAGAATTCTTCCAACGAAGATGCTGCTCTTACAAGGTACAAGATTTGGATAAACATTTTCAAAGGATGCTGCATCTATTCTTGCATTTAGGTGGAGACAATACATACAAACCTGTATTTCTATCTTCAATAGAACCACCTATATCTGCTATGGTTGAGAAAAGCCTTATTAGTAAGAATATTAGGATTGCTCAACTAACGGTCGGATTATATATATATATATTATACTGAATGCGATAATGGGGTTGGCGATTTTCGCATGTGGTGGGGAGTGTCCGAGTCACATGATGACCAGACCCACCAACATTGCAGATGTTGAGATTCAAATAAATTTTTTTATTTTTTTTTGTGAAAGGAAAACAACGTAGGAAACAACATGGCCTGAATCTTTCTCATTTATTTTGTTTGCCCAAAATGATGGAACGACGACCCTCGGGGGGGGGGGGGCGACGCCATGTTCTCATTCGTGGAGACATGTTGGGTCAAACACGATGAACATCCCATATGAATAAATCTCATGCTATAATATATAATTAAAGAAAGGGGGGGAACTTGTGTCACTCGACTCCATCCTTCAAAAGTTGATAATTTTATTTTAAAATATATATAAGAGAGGAATTAACTTCTTTGACCCTCAAGTCTGATCTCCATCTCTGTCTGACTTGTTTCTTGAAATAATAGGGCAACGCAGCGTCGAATAATTATAATGGGTCCAATAAATAGGCCGGATTTTCCGATGGAATGGGACTCTAAAGGCCCAATATAAACAACAGCAAGGGCTCTTTACTTTCAGACGAAACCTCAGTCTTCTTGTCTTCGTATAACTACGAGTTGGGCCTCAAAATTTCAGACGAAGGCAAGTACTTACATAAATCTTGATTAATGCGATGAATAACATATTCAAAAAAATTTAACGAAATAAAATAAATAGTTTCGAAATCTCCGACTTTATTAAAGAAGGTAGTAAAATTTATAAAATTTGGCTTTCAAAAATCACTCTTAAAAAAATTGGACTATTTCGATTTCACTTTTTTATTTTTTTATGAAATTCGAAACTTACTATTCCTTAAGATTTTTTTTTAATGTCGAACTTTTTAAGTCCGACTTCATTATTAAGCAAAATAAAACTTTATAAGTTCGATTTAGACGCTTTATTTTCGTAATTTTGAAACTGTCCACGATATTTCCTAAATTTTTTTTAGAACCTAACTTATATACAATGTATTTCATACATGATACCGTGCATAGAATTTATGTGAAGGATTTTGGCATTATACATATAATTAGTGTGTATAATTGTTATTATTGAAGAGAGAAGAGAAGATCTAATAATAAGCGATGAAGTAAAATTTGAACATGCAGTGGATGATGGGCTCCTTTTAATAAACAATTATTGCTTCTTAAAGAAAAGCATTTTTTGTTTTTGGGGTTGATTATAAGCTTCATTACCTGTTGACCCTTTTGGAATATCGAACACAATCTAAAACCATGTCCGAACCCAACGCCCAATTCCTCCTCTCCCTCCTGCTTTCCCTCCTCGTCCACCTCCTGTCGTCGTCCCTCCCCTCCACGTGTCACCCTCCGCCTCGCTTCCTCACCCCCCACCGTCGCTCCTTCCCACCCCCTACCCTCCGACAACCTTTCTCCCGCTACAAGTACGACACCAGGTACTTCGACCAGGACCTCGACCACTTCAGCTTCTCCGACGCCGGGAAATACACCCAGAGGTACCTCGTCGGGGACGAACACTGGGTCGGGGCCCAAAGGAGGGGACCCATCTTCGTATACTGCGGGAATGAGGGGGATATCGAGTGGTTCGCGGATAATACCGGGTTCGTATGGGAGATCGCTCCCCTGTTTGGAGCCATGGTCGTTTTCCCCGAGGTATCGTTATTGTTGTTTCTGTTGCAGTTGTTTTCTGGTGATTGGTGATAGTTGATCGACCCGGTTCGATTTGATCGATTTTGGGGATAAAGTGATGGTCTTTACTGCGAATCAAGCGTCATGCCCTTTGCTGACCTCGGGGATTGGTGGTTGTATCGACCAAGTCAGTTTCGAGAGAGCTAAAGCATTGCCGTGGTAGCAATGGCTAGCTGGATTTCGGGTCATGATCATGATTGCATTTGTTTAGTTCAGGAGAGAACATTTGTTTTGATGTTGCAGCATAGGTACTATGGGGAGTCCATGCCGTATGGTAGTAGAGAGGAGGCCTACAGGAATGCAACCACACTGTCCTTTCTCACTGCCGAGCAAGCACTTGCCGATTTCGCTGTCTTGATCACTCACTTGAAGAGTAATCTGTCTGCCGAGGTGTCTCCCGTTGTTCTCTTCGGGGGGTCTTATGGTGGAAGTAAGCTGACAAATAATCGTTCATGTTTTTCCCTTATTTCCTTTTCTCCTTGTACTCTTCTTGGATCATTTCTTTTTTGCAAGTTAGCTTTCACTTTCATTATCTGAAGGCATGCTCATGTTCCACATTCACATCCATGAAGGAGAGTCGAATTAACAAAAAGAAATTGTTACTTTTGCAAATACCGAAGACAAATAAAATCTTAATGAGATAATTTCTGGTTCATTTCATGGGATTACTCTTGCTGCTCATGCATTTTAGCATCTGCAAACTTTATCTTAGGTAGAAGCAGACTATGATACTTGATATGTTGTGATTTGTCAAACAGTATGATTTTGTTTTGGAAATCTTCAGTGTTGGCAGCATGGATGAGGCTTAAGTATCCACATATTGCAATTGGTGCACTATCTTCATCAGCTCCAATTCTCCAGTTTGAAGATATTGTACCACCTGAAACATTCTACGACATTGTCTCTAATGCCTTCAAAGTCTGTCCCCTACTTCCGTATGTTTTGTTCTCCTGTTGGAGTAATTCCTTCCGTAGTGTAATTCCTGTGTCGTCTTCGTTTCATTGCAGCGTGAAAGTACCAGCTGCTTTGAGACCATCAAGAAGTCCTGGGAGGCACTGATCGAAGAGGGTCGGAAGGAGAATGGCCTGCAGAAGCTGACCAAGATGTTCTGTTTATGCCGGTACACTCCATTAGACACACTTCATACTATCAGCTTGAATGATATGGTTCTATGTTTCATTGATTTGGATTTGATTTTTTATAGGGAACTAAAGAATGTCAATGATCTTGTTGATTGGTTATCGTCCGCTTATAGTTATCTGGCCATGGTCAATTATCCCTATCCTTCCAGCTTTCTCATGCCTCTGCCTGGTCACCCTATAAGAGAGGTATGCTTTGTTCAAATTTATGACAACTTCCTAGGGAAGAGTTTCACGTGTTGTATGCTTCAGGTGGCAGATTTTACCGGCATGTATCCATTGCTTAATGTTAGTGCCCAACCTAAGGAGATCTTGTTTTTCTGAATACTCCCAGGTTTGCAAAAGGATCGATGGTTGTGCCAATGGTACTAGCATCTTGGAGCGGATATTCGAAGGAGTGAGCGTATATTACAATTTCACCGGAGATGTTGAGTGCTTTAAACTGGATGATGACCCTCATGGGATGGATGGCTGGAACTGGCAGGTCTGGAGTAGTCTGATTGTCCACTAAGTTCGATTGAAGAAGGAAATTATGATTGATAGTGTTTTAATTGAGAGTAATCTCAGGAAAGTTAATGGTAGGTGTTAATTTTGGTGCCAGGCATGTACGGAGATGGTAATGCCGATGTCCACCAGTGAGGATACGAGCATGTTCCCGCCTTCCGAGTATGACTTGTCGTCTTTTGAGGAGTGGTGCTCAAGTCTTTTCAAGGTGAAGCCAAGGTCTACGTGGGTTACTACAGAATTCGGTGGTCATGTGAGCCCTTGATTTCTTTGTCATCGTTGTAACTAACAGAAAACAGGAGGAAACAGCATGCACCAGTTGGGTTTCTAACTTATCTTTATTCCCCAGGATATTGTGGCAACTCTGAAGAAGTTTGGAAGCAACATCATCTTCTCAAATGGGTTGCTGGATCCTTGGAGTGGCGGCGGGTAAGGTTTTCAAAAACCATTCGATTTAAATCTACGAGATCATAAGGGCTCAATTCTCCGTAGTTAATTCATTGACTGCAACTCAAAACTTTTGGCAGTGTGCTTCAGAACATATCGGATTCTGTGGTCGCCCTCATCACCGAAGAAGGTGTTTCATGCTCCTAACCGTGTGTCGTGTCCACTGAACTTCAAACGGCCAGCTAACACAAACGAACTTTCTGCAGGTGCCCATCACATTGATTTGCGAGCGGCAACAGATGAAGACCCAGATTGGCTGATAGAACAGAGACAGACAGAGGTCAATCTCATAAAGAAGTGGTTGGATGACTACAATCAAGCAAGGGTTGGAGCTGTTTCTGTCATGTAAATGTTTTTGTAACAGCACGCTGTGCAGATGGCAACTTAATTCGAACTTGGTGTTGATTGATGATCCTATTTTGATGCAATAATCATTTGGTGTACTGTCACCTTGTACTAATTCCTATCAAATGTCTTTCTTAAGAGTAATCAAAATGAGGTAGATATAAGAAAGACCAAGGATTAAGCTAAAATTTGCATTCCATCAGTCTTGATGCCTGGATAAAATTGCACATCAGCAAACCGGAGGATATAATGTGATATTTCTGAACTGCATTGAAAGACTGTACATGGGAAAAGCAGAACTAAGTCCTTGCATTTTATCGCCAGTCCATCGGTTGAGGAGCCATCACAACAGTCCTACACGCCTGTATCCTGCATTCTCTGGATTGTTTCCCAGGAAGAATGTTCAAACATGGTTCCAGATTTTAAAGAGGTACCACTGTAAAGGATGCCACGACAAAAAGAAAAGACAGTAGCAGAATCTGAATCTCAATCCTACCCGCAAAATGGAATGAGGAACTCGCTCACCCTCCAAATCTTCCTCCTGGTTCTGTCTCAACCTGTAAGAACAATTACACGGGCGTACGAGCAACCAAGGTTTTTTTGTGACTACAAACTCCAGGGAATCGGCTCAAATAAATCATGAATAAATTGGAGCCTATGCTCCACTTCATCGGGCATCGAGTCCGGTCACACCCTCCGTCTCGACAATTTCATTTTTAAAGCACACCGTTTCCTTATGTTATCCTTCTAGCTGGCAAAAAAGACATGAAGAATAAACACAAAGTAGATCGCAGGATCGTGGGATGCATGAAAACGTGCGAGAAACCAATCATTGCCGGGGAGAATATGCCGGACATTCTCAAGCAAAGATGAAAACAACGGACAACCCTGTCACCCACAAAACAGCATTGCCGTGGGAACCCAAAAGTAGTGACCCTCGCGAGCTCAAATCACGACAAGGAGAAAAAGACCCGGTAAAAAAAGAAAGTCGCTCGTGCCAACCTCATCCACGGTGTCTGCCGTCACATGCCTGCTGAGGCGTAGGACGATGAAGGCAAGCTCGTAGAAGGCTCCATGAAGGGTCATAGAAACGGTGCTACGCTACGATAGGACGTATTCTGGGCTAGTGTCCTTGAAGGGTCATGTTTATTGTGAAGAAGAGTCATAAGAGCAATTATTGTAGCGTGTCCACAGGGATTTAGCATTTTACCCATAAGAGAAGGACGGTAATCCTTCCCAAAAACACGAGAGCGAAAGTACTTGAACCAAAACAGTCACTCCGGAAACCTCTTGGTTTGCTGTTTCTTCCGATCTAGAGACTTTCTTCTTCTTATCGCACGCACTCTCTCGCCCTGCCCTTTCGGCCCATGACCTTTAATTATATTAAGAAGGTCGTGGGGAGTAGATCCATGTACAAAAACACAGTGGGATTTAGGATCTATCGACTGCTAAAGGATACGACGCCCCCGTCATTTATTAGTGACAGTCGGAGTGGGATAAGCCTACTTATAAATCATTCAATACATTTCATTACACTACTAGACAAAGACAAGCCTTGAGGATAGTTGACAACAGCCTGTCCGATCGCGGAGAGAGAGAAAGAAAGAGAGGGAAAAGGGCAGCTTTCGGGCGAGCAGTCACATTCTTCCCTCACCTCAACTTCCATCCCTCCCACGATCCCTTCTTCTTACTCCTACCCCAGCCATCCCCTCCCCCGTTTGTTTCCATGGGTTTTTTAGGATGACCCACATGGGATTTAGGCTAAAGTTTGGTCCTTTTTGTGCTCGTCTCCCCGGAAGCTAACCGTTTGGCTGGATTGCTTTCTGGGTTTTTGTTTGGGAGGAGTTGCACAAGTGGGTTTTTATTTGCGAAGAGGTCGTTGGTTCGAAGGTCAAAACCCTGATACATGTCGAATCTCGGTTTGCAGACAAGCCGGGTGTTGTCTGGTGAGTCGTTTTGATTTGGGGGCCATGGATCTTTGTGGAGCTTGATGGTTTTGCCTCTGCAATTGCTTGATGCATCGCGTTGTTGTTCTCCAGTTCATGTTTTCTTTCTTGGTTAGATGTTAGGATTTGTTCCTGCTTATTGAGAATCTTGTGTTGGGCCTGGGTTTGACTTGTGCCTGGTTTGATGATGCTACTGGGTCATTGAGTGTTGATTCATCAATTGTTTTTGGGGATGGTGGAAGAGATTTGCGTGAGTTGGTTGGCACTGCACTCAACTTGGAACCTACTCCAACTTGCCATGTGAAGTTCCGAAGCTCAGAAACTTGATCCCTTTTTCGAGACTCTGCCTAACACGCATTGTGTCCCAATTGACTGCTGTCAAGAAATATTTCTCGAGGCAATCTTCGCACTGCTAATTTCTTGGGAAGTAAAGAGTCTCGAATTAATGGTTGGTTGTTTGCTTGAGTTGATTGTGTGTACATGGGCTGGATTTTCTGCGATGCAGCTTTATTTGGAGATAAAAAGGAAGGGAAAAAGAGGACGAAGAACAAGTATGAGAAACCAACGGCTTTACCTTGCGATGCAGGGGCTAGATGGTCGATGGCATCCGTTGTCGTTTGGATTCTCGTCGGATTGATTCTCATTTTTCACATCTACTCCATCGTTCTTTCAAGCGGTACGAGTGAGGTTCTCCAACATCATTTGAACTTATATCCCTTAGATCTGGGTCTCGAGATTGCTGATGAGGACACCATTAAAATCCCTCCCCCAAAGAAAAGGCGAGGGCCGCCCGTTCCGAGACCCAAGTGGTCAAAGTGGAGGCACCCAGTTGTCAACGAATTTCTCGACGAGAAGTCCCAACTTAGGCAGATGTTCTTTCCCAGTCATAAAACCGCCGTTGACCCTCGCAAGATGGCAGGAGATGATCAGTTTTACTATCGTCCAGGAAAAATCTGGCTGGACACGGATGGGAATCCTATCCATGCTCATGGCGGGGGCATTTTGTTCGATGATAGAGGTGGGAAATATTATTGGTACGGTGAGAACAAGGATGGTCCGACCTATCACGCCCACAAGAAAGGAACTGCACGGGTAATGAATTTAATGTTATGCTACTTTGCAGATCATGCGCTCCGTGTTGTTGGAAATTTGACATTGCTGAAAAAGTCGTCTCTTCACTTGCTTATTCCAGGTAGATGTTATAGGAGTCAGCTGTTATTCCTCGGAGGACTTGTGGACGTGGAAGAATGAGGGTGTTGTTTTGTCAGCTGAATCGATGGACATAGCCCATGACCTTCACAAATCCAAAGTGCTCGAGAGGCCGAAGGTTGTCCACAATGAGAGGACTCATAAGTATGTGATGTGGATGCACATCGACAATTGCAACTACACTCAAGCTGCCGTGGGCGTCGCTACCAGTGATTCCCCTACTGGTCCTTTCACTTATCTCGGCAGTAAAAGGCCTCACGGATTTGATAGCCGTGATATGACGATCTTCAAGGATGATGACGACAGTCAGACTGCTTACCTTGTCTATTCCTCCGAAAACAACAGCGTGATCCACATAGGGCCGCTGACTCAAGATTATCTAGACGTCACTGATGTCATGAGTAGAGTACTCATTGGACAACACCGAGAGGCTCCGGCACTTTTCAAGCACAGAGGGACTTACTACATGATCACGTCTGGGTGCTCCGGGTGGGCGCCTAATCAGGCCATGGCTCATGCAGCCGAATCGATGATGGGTCCTTGGGAGACGTTGGGAAACCCGTGTATCGGAGGAAACAAAGTCTATCAGCTCACGACGTTTTTCTCCCAGGGCAGTTTCGTCATCCCGATGCCAGGTGTGGACGGAGGGTTCATATTTGTTGCGGATAGATGGAACCCGGCTGACCTACGGGACTCGAGGTATGTTTGGCTGCCGTTGATAGTCCGAGGGCCGGTCGACGGGCCCCTCGAGCATGTTTTTGGGTTCCCGATGTGGTCGAGGGCGTCTATATATTGGCATAGAAAGTGGCGACTTCCTCGAGATTCTAATAACGTACAATAACCACACGAAACCATCTTCTCCTTCCTTTCTTTTGGTATAGAAATACAGGAAAAACATGTCATTTGGATACCATATTTTTCCCTTGAGCATCATTGTTCGCGCACGAAACGGATCACGTCGGAAATATTTGGCAATGGACTCACAGTAATTGTATTGTGGTCGCCAGTAAGAAGATGCACAATTTTATTGAAATTAAATACAAGTCTTACAATCTTAATGAGTAAAGGAAACAGGGCTTACAGCCATTGAAAAACGGAAAACAAGTGCAAGTATTGACAACGTCGTGGAAATCCGTGACGGTGGGGAACTTGTGACGAAGGCCTTGGAAGCTCGCTCCGTCGGTGGTGGTTGCTGGCGGGAGGCTGTGACGAAGGCCCTACGAGCTCACTCCGTCGGTGGTGTCGCTGGCGGGGGGATGACGGCAAAGGCCCTACGAGCTCACTCTGCTGGTGGAAACGGGGGTTTGACCGATGAACCGGGTCAAGGTGTCTAATTTCCTAAGGTTGACGAACAAACTTCAGTGTTTTGGCTGGGTGTATTCGTACCCTGTTTTGGAAAATCCCTCTGCTATTTATAGAGGATTTGTACGCGTAACAGATAAATCTTTTATAGATGGTGTTACAGATCGTGATCCCTAATGTCGTGGGAGTGTCTCAACAACCCCCTTGTTATATGGGATCACGTTCCTGGATATTTAAGATCAGTTACGATCTTTAGCAAACGTGATTAAAAATGAATAAATTTATTCCAACCTCGTCGACTTGACCGACCTGTACGGACTGCGATCGACTTGGTCGACTTTATCCAGGATTCCGTCGATTCGACTCTACTAGTAGACCTAACTACTGTTAAGTCATCTTGATTGGCTTTGATCACCATGTTCCTTCATCGTGAGTCGACTTAGTCGACCCCGTTTATTAGTCGACCTAGTCGACTTTGTCATAAATCGACCTAGTCGATTTCATCGTGAGTCGGCCTAGACGATTACGTCTTGGGCCGGCTCGAAGTATTACTTGAGGGAGTACTGGGTTCCTGTTCTAAACCCAGGCCCAAAATTAATTGCCATGTCAACATAAGCCCCCCTTTTTATGCTGGGTTGGCTATGCCGACTCAGCAAAAATCATACCCTATATAAAGGAGAATCGTCGTCCTTTTCCCGCACTTTCCTTCCTTGCTCAACACTTCTCCATCTTCTCCAAGAAACCAGAAACCCTCATTTCTGAGAAAACTCTTCGTCTCCCTCCTTAAAAATCCTCCGATCCTTGAAAAGATGTCGACTTTTGAGTCTTTCGAGCTCCATAATCAGCGTGCGGGACCAGCCGGACCCATTCCGGTCGCGGAGGAACAAGGATCTGGCGTCGCTCTCGGACCTATCCTGCCGGAGCATCTTTTCCCGGGGACGGTGCCGCTCAACTATCTCATCACTGAGAAGCCCATCCCGATTTGCCATCCCAACTTTGTCGATCCCCTCAACTGGGAAGGTCAGGGATCCTTCCTGTGTTTTCCTTCTGCGTCTAAATCTGAGATGGTGGAATGGCTCGAGATGTGGGAGGAGCACTTCACAGAAAAGTTTAGGAATCAGAAGATCCTGAGGTTCTTTAGGATGTCCGTAGCAGATAAGAGCTGTGATCCTAGAGTTTGCTCGGCAATGTTGCCTTTCTGGAATTCTGCCGTCAATTGCTTCTATTTCCCGGAGGGTCCCATGTCTGTTACATTGGCAGATGTGAAGATTTTGACCAGGTGCAAAGTCAATAGCCTCCCTGTTCGTCAATATTCTCAGGCAGGCGATATTAATCCCAAGGGCGCCCTCCAGTACATGGAGGTGGTAAACAGACAC
The DNA here is from genome assembly GCA_029817715.1 of Melastoma dodecandrum. Lineage (NCBI taxonomy): Eukaryota > Viridiplantae > Streptophyta > Magnoliopsida > Myrtales > Melastomataceae > Melastoma > Melastoma dodecandrum. The sequence goes on along the minus strand of JARUPY010000533.1, from coordinate 3,753,028 downwards.
TTAAAAATGGCCTCAGTAGGCAAAGGGCCAGATGAAAAGCTGTCGACTGAGCGTTTTGGCGCCCGGGAGGAGGTCGAGTTCCTCAGCACCTGGTTAAACAAGTTTGTCTATTGCTTCCCAGGGAAGAAGGTCAGCCACACTGCTTATCCAGTGGCCAACTTTCTGAGGGAGACTAATGAAGACATCTCTTGGGGCCCCTTCATTCTGGGTCTTCTTTACCACGATCTGGACAGAGCGACGACTCAGATCAAGCCGTTTCCAAAACATCCAGCAGGAGGGTTGCTCTGGTTAGTTCACCTCTGGTCGGCTATGTGGATGCCAGGATTGACTGGGTTCAAGGGCCCTTCGACGCCCCTCGAGTCTGCTTATTATGGGGAGACTATCTTAGAGCAGTGCTGTCAGCGGAGGGATCAATGGCTTATGACATCGATCACCGGCCACATGAAGCACATCGTCGACCTCGGCAGGGCAGATCGACGCAGCTGGGCACCAGGCGGCAAGACGTTTGCTCAGGAAGTTAAACTTCAAACTGCTTATGGTTTCTGGGATGGGGTATTGACCCGCAGGGACTTACCAGTTATCTTCGACGGCTTCCTAACCTTTGAAGCTTATAATCCTCAGCTGTGTGCAAGGCAGTTTGGGCTCATCCAGGGTGCAGCAGTTCCACTTGCCGACCCTACCGGTGGCTTGTGCGGGGACAGAATGAAGAGAATTGTGTGCAAGCCGATCTCCCCGAAGACCCTCGACCTGCTCAACAGAAAGGCGCAGCTCTCCCATATAGAATTCCCGTCTGATACCTCCGCCTGTTTCGCCACACAATTCTTCACCGTGCTGTGGTCGACTACTTATGAAGAGCTGCGGGCTTTGATGCATTTCTTGGAGGTCTCCAAAGAGCCTGATTTTTACCTCAGCGACGCGCATATCAAAGCGAGAGGTAAAGGCTTAGCTTTACTTTAAGAGTATTGGGTTCTTAGTAGTAATCGCGAGCTTTCTTCTTTTCAGGATCGACGATGCCTCAGGGCTCTGGAAAATCCAAGCCTAAGGCTCCCCTTGCTCCTGCTCCTTCTAGGCCTAAGTCGACTGGCAAGGGGAAAGCTAAGGTGGCGAGCCCCAGGGAGACAGCTGTAGGTGATCCCTCTAAGGCTCGACCCAAAAGCGCTCCAAAGCGCAAGGCGATCGAGGCAGGAGATCTCGAAGAGGTGCCTTTATCCCAGAGGAGGAAATTGGTGAAGGTACCAGCCTCAGTGGCGGCCCCTCTTCCCAAGTCGCCGACTATCGTAGCAGCGACTTCTCCTTCGAGATCGCCAGCAGCGGCGGCCCCAGTGAGTTCACCATCTGCTGCGGTGCCTGCGACCTTAATGACGGTCGGTGTCGCTCGAGAAGCGACTACAGAGGTATGACTCTACTGGTTCTAATTCATCTTGAACTTCTGTATCTAACCCGTACTATATTGCTTAGGGCGAAGCGTCAACCGGAGGTGATGACCAGCCTACTCCGGTTGTAGTCGAGACGGGTGCAACGACCTCAAATGTCGAGGTGAGCTCGACTTCCTGCTAGGATATATTACTCTAGTTCATATATGAACTTTGGTTTTATTACACTCTACCCCAGGAGGAGCAGGTTCCTGAGGCCCTGCTACAAGAAGGAACTACTACAGTTGTAGTCGATCCTTCAATCCGGTCGACGCGAGAGGGAGCGCCCCCTCCGTCGATGCGAGAGGAGGAAGAGCAGAGCGTTCCTTCTTCTTCAGTCCCCACTCCTGTACCACCAATGGTACGTGTTCTTCTTTTACCCAAGGCATGGGGTTGTTATCGCGGTTCTAACCGCGACACTTCACAGGCTCGTCCGAAGAGAGTGAAGGCGACTGCTGGTCGCAAAAAGGCTCCTACTCCCCCCACTTCTTCGGGCGAGAGTTCCGAGGATTCACTACCTTCAGAAGTAAGTATTCGATTGTATGGAGGTGTTGACTGTTCGGGGATATTGTGCCTTAGCAACATTTCATTTCTTGTTCTGCAGGCTCCTGCTGCAGCGACCTCGACTGTCGACCCATGGATGAAGCTTCACCAAGACATTGAGGAATTCTGCCAGCTTCTGCTCACTGACCCCTTAAACGTCGACGAGTTTGAGAAGATGCAGAAGCTGTTGAAGGAGATCGAGACATCCCCTCGGGTCACAGACGAAATATTAGGGGCCTGCAAGAGCTTCAGGTCGACGTATTGGACCCATTGGAAGGATTACTACGCCGACCTGCTCACCTACGACCTGACCGACTCGAATATTCGATCGATCAATGACGCTCGAGAGCAGGCCTCTAAAGCTGCACAGGACGCCCGCCAACGTTTGGTCGATGTGCAAGAGAAGCTGACCGAGGCAGAGAGACAGATAGAGTTCTACACGAACCTAAAGAATGACCTGACTCGGCAGCTTGCATCGATCAATACCCAAGAAATCGAGGAGCTGGAGGCCAGCGCGGAGAAGGACAGAGAGAAGGTCGTCGACCTGTATGCCCAGCGAAACAGGGTGAACGCGAAGCGACGAGCTCGTAAGTCCCTCGCCCTCGATTTTAGAGACGTTGGCGGGTTATGGAGGCTAGTCTTGGACTAAGAACGACGCAATTCGATTATTTTTACTGAATAAATCGAATATCTTGTTTCTCGAATGAATTTCTGCCCACTATGCTAAATTCATTCTTCCAAACAGCGTTACTGAAGCCTAGCACGATTTTCTTAGAAATTAAGCGCTTCCCAAATTAATGGAGTCCTTTGTCTTAGGATTTTATGATGAGCTTCCCAGATAGTCGCGCGGTAGGGTTTAAGGTATTTACCATTGACCTTCAATGGGTGCCTATCCCCTTCTCTGGTCATGAGTCGATACGTATTAGATGAGTATGTTTCGCACACTTCATATGGGCCCTCCCAATTAGGAGACCACTTTCCCAGGACTTGGTCCATTGATTTGAGTGGTAGGATCATCTTCCATACTAAGTCGCCCACTTTGAAGCGCTTATGGACAACTTTTTTATTATAATGCCTAGCAATTCTCTGCTTGTGTACCTCGAGTCTATCTATTACGTCGAGTCGCTTCTTTTCCAATTCTTCTAAAGCGAGGTACATTGCCTCGTCTTGCAAATCAGGATGAGCTACCCTGAGCGACTTGTATCGAATCTCAATAGGTAGGACAACATCTTGCCCATATACTAGCGAAAAAGGGGCTTCTCCTGTGCTGCCTCTCTTGGTGACTCTTAGAGCCCACAAGGTGTCTTGTAATAGTTTGTGCCATTCTCTTAGATGTGCACCAACCATTTTCTGAATGTTATTCTTTATGAGCTTATTAGTAGCTTCGGCTTGTCCATTCGACTGGGGATAATAAGGTGTCGAATTAGTGATTGAAAAGTTGAACTCGGCAGCGAATTCACGCACCTTCTCATTATTGAAAACGGTGGCATTGTCTACTACAATATTCTGGGGAATCCCAAACCTGTAAATGATGGAAGATCTGAGAAAGTCGATCACCTCTTTGTGGTCAATTTTCTTATATACTTGAGCCTCAACCCACTTAGTAAAGTAGTCAGTGGCGACTAGAATGTAGGCATCGCCTTTACTCGAGTGTGGGTGAATTTCTCCGATTATATCCAGGGCCCAAGTTCTAAATGGCCAAGGTTTTATGACTGGGACTAAGTTGGACGCTGGGGCCCTTGTCACCGGACCATGTTTTTGACACTCTTGGCATCCCCTAGCCATTTCTATGCAGTTCTTTAGCATTGATGGCCAGTAAAAACCATGTCTTTGGATGGTCCAAGACATTTTGGTGCCAGATTGGTGAGACCCGCATAAACCCTGGTGAGTCTCCAACATAATTGGGGTCGCTTCGTCTAAGTCGACGCACCTTAGTAGGACTCCTTCTTTGGTCTTTCTGTAAAGTACCCCATCCATAAGGGTATACGACAAGGCCTGAGTTTTGATTCTTTGGCTCGCCTTTTGCGTTGGGTTGGATAGGAAGTCGGTGATTGGCCTCCTCCAATCTTTATCGTTTGTCATTATGTTCAGAGTGAACGCGTCGCCTTGGGGAGCTAGGTGGGAAGCTATTTCTGGGATACAATCGCTTCCTCCTCTAGGCTTGTACCCTGAAGCTTTTTGGGCTAAGTCGTTAGCGATTGTGTTCTCCTCCCGGCCTACAAAGAGGAAAGTAATTGCTTCGAACCGCTTAACCAACCTTTGAGCGACTTGATGATAGGGTGCGAGTTTCTCCTGACATAGAGAGTCGTCGTTCACCTGGTTAATAACCAGTTGAGAGTCTCCCATTACTCTGGCTTTCCTGGCTCCCAAGGCTAACAATTCCTTCAAGAGCGTGATCAACGCCTCATACTCGGTCGCGTTGTTTGTATGAGTCGCCGACAAACGATATGCTAGGCGAACGTCCTTTCCTAATGGCGAAAGTATATGGAGGCCTATACCTACGCCGGATTTTGCCGAAGATCCATCAAACCAAGCTTGCCAGACATCCTCAAGGGATTCCTCTTGATCGATTAATGTAGATGGATCGTGATTTACTAAGAAGTCGGCTAAGGCCTGCCCTTTCACCGACTGTTGAGGTTTGAAACGCAGATCGTATGCGGACAGGACCAAGCTCCATTTACTAATTCTTCCAGTCAATAGGGGACTTTCGAAAAAGTATTTTATGATTGGAGACTTGGCAATAACATGAACCTCTTGGGATCCGATATAATGTCTCAGCTTCTTAACAGCATAAAAGACTGACAGGCACAACTTCTCCTTAATTGTATAGCGCTTTTCTGTAGCAGTCAGTTGTCTTGACAGATAGTAGACTGCTCTCTCAGTTTTGTCCTCTGCCTCTTGGGCTAACATGGCGCCGATGACTGATTCGGTCGCTGCCACATAAAGCAGATAGGGCTTTCCTATCCGAGGAGGGGCAAGCACAGGCGGTTTCATTAAGTACTCCTTTAAGCCTTCAAATGCTTTTTGGTGTTCGTTGCTCCATGCAAAATTTCCCTTCGCCTTTAATAAAGTCGAGAAAATTTCTGTCCGTCCAGCGACGTTACCAATAAATCGCCTTAGGTAATTGACCCTTCCTAAGAAAGCCTGTAACTGTTTCTTATTACTCGGAGGGTTCAATCTTTGAATGGCGTTCACTTTGTTCTGGTCGACTTCTATGCCACGTTGATGAACTAAGAAACCTAGGAAATGTCCTGCTCTGACTCCGAAGGCACATTTGAGAGGATTTAGTTTGAGCTGATGCTTTCTCATTTGAATGAAAGCATTTCTAAGGTCATTAACATGTGACTTCTCGTCTTGTGACTTGACCACTATATCGTCTATGTATACTTCGACCGTTTTGCTAATCAAGGCATCAAATATAGCGTTCATGGCCCGTTGGTAGGTTGCCCCAGCATTTTTGAGTCCGAATGGCATGACTACCCATTCAAAAATGCCTAAAGGACATCTGAACGCAGTTTTATGGATATCTTCTTCGGCTAGGAAGATTTGGTTATATCCTGAGAAACCATCCATGAAGGACATAATTTGGTGCCCTGCAGTCTTGTCGACTAAATCATCTGCGATGGGCATAGGATACTCATCCTTCGGAGTGGCACGATTCAGGTCCCTAAAGTCGATGCAAACCCTAATCTTGCCATTCTTCTTAATAACAGGAACTATACTGGATATCCATTCAGTGTACCTCGATGTCCTTATATATCCGGCTTTAAAGAGCTTTTTGACTTCCTCGAATACTGCTTGAGTGACCTCATGAGTCATTCTCCTTGGCGCCTGTTGGACTGGTTTAAATCCTGTTTTGATTGGTAACTTGTGTTCCACAAGTCGGCGATCTAGGCCAGGCATCTCAGTGTAATCCCAAGCGAAACAATCTTTAAACTCTTCTAGAGTAGCTTTAATAGAATGGAAAAGTTCTTTATTCATCGAAGAACTGATTAAAACAATTCGAGGGCTCAATGCCTCGCCTAAATTGACGCCTACGAGTGAGTCACATGGCATCATCAGTGACTCACGACTCTGGACACCACCTAAATCGGTGTCCACGTTATTACATGGCCTAATTTCGAAATCGATGTTGCCTATCTGGCATCCTACTTTCCTAGTCATCCCACCATGCTTCTGAAGTCGCTGTAGGATATCAGAGATCGCATGACTTTCCTCACTGTCCATACATCCCTTCGTGCAGGAGTCTATCGGGCTCCAACTCCGTCGCAGTGCTCTCTTGGCTCTTAGGCGCTTCTCCCTTGTTGCCGCTCGGGCTGTTGTTCATCTCGCCCCCATCTTTGGCCGTGACTACCTCCTGGAGGACCTCGTCCATGTCTTTGTCTGTGAAGTCGGGCCCCCATCCTGTTGGCACAATCGGTCCTTCGTCCGGCTTGGGATGAGAGGTGCCGTAGCTCACGATGAAGTCGAACTTCCCAGAAGGTTCACCTAAGGGTCCGACTGTGGGGTCTCCCAGCTTGTAGCGCTGGTCCAGAGTAAGGTCCTTGACTGTCTTACACGTTTCTGCATGCAAAATACCCTTGTCACAACAGGCGTATTCATCGGCTTTAACGATTTCTATTTCGGAGTCAAGCCATAAGATCAACTCCCTATGCAAAGTAGATGGAATCGCAGCGGCCTTATGAAGCCAATCGCGTCCTAAAAGCGCATTAAATGAGGGGGCTATATCGATTACAAAGAAAGCAGTTTCCTGCTCGTGTCTCCCGACGCCTAGGCGCACGGAGCATATGCCCAGGCACTCGGATTTTCTCCCATTAAAGCCACTTACAGCTACGTCGGTTCGCACCAACTCGCTAGGCTTGTACCCAAGTAATCTAAACTTGGCAAGGGGAAGAACATTAACAGTGGCGCCGTTGTCTATTAAGACTCGGCCTACTAAGACACCATCAAAGGTGGCTGAGATGTACAGCGAATGCATATGCTGTTTCATGCGATCTGATGGTTTCCTCAACCAGTGTAGAGGGAAGCCAGAAGGAAACGTGGTGACTTTAGAGTCGAGAGCTTTACCTTCCGGTGTCTCCGACTTGTTGTTGCGGGCGAATTCCGCAGGGAGGGTGAGAGCGTTACAGCTCACAAGGGGCCCTTGTTCTGCGTTGAAATCGCAGGGCTTATCTCCTCGTAGAGGGGTGTAATCGAAGCTCGAGCCTGGGTCTTCCGAGTAGTCAGTAGACTCGACCCGCTCGGGTTCTGCGACTTGTTTCCCCGTGGCGTGGTTCCCGCCCACGGGTGGCATTACAGAGGTCATTCTTGGCTTCTTCTGGGCGTGACTTAGACGCCTTTCTTTTCTCTTTTGAGCCCTTATGGGAAGCGTAACCTTCCTTTCTGCCTTCTGCCATTGAGACGAGGGGTTAAGCGCTTTGACAAACCTTGGTTTCTTAGAACCAGAAGGAAGTCGACTTACCTCCACAAACCTTCCGTCGGCTGGGTCATATCCTACCTGCACAGGGTTATCTGCCGGCCTATTCAAAGAGGGCTTGTTAGGGTTCGAGTTACCTGAACCCTCAGGACGGACTGGCTTTACCAGCATTTCCCCTTTTGCGGATAAGTCGACGAGGCGCAAGAAGTAGCTAACGCAGCATGCTGTGCAGAGCTGGGTGATGAGTATGCGGTTATGAGCGATCAACTTGCACTTTTGGCACAGCAGCTTTTCGTCCAGGAATTGGGCGATAGGTGGCCCCCTCCGCAGTTCCTGAGGGTCAACCGTCTGCGACGCGTAGCGGGGCCTGCGATTCATGGCCTGCTGAGGTTGGTCCGCTCCCTTGTGTTCCTCTACCGGCCTGATCTCCTTGACAGGGGTAGTTCTAGTGTACCCCTGTTTGATGACCCTTTGGCCAGATGAGTCTACGAACTCCAGTCGTCGTGCCGGGCGTTCTGTTCTCCGGGCGGCTGTTTCTCCATTCCCCTTATGACCCTGGGGGCCCCCTCTTCCTCCTCGCAAGGCTACTCGGCGATCTGCGCTAGGAGGGCTTTTGAGGGCGTGAGAAGATCCTTGGGGAGTGTTCAGCGACATTGCTGCTTCCTCGAATGGGGTCAAGTCGTACCACTCCTCTGCCCTGCTGTCCAGCAGGTACTTCTTGAACGTGTGGCACCGATCTGTAGTGTGAGAGTCGTTCAGGTGCCAGTGGCATAGCCACTTCTCCCTTCCTTTGGGCAGAATAAAGACCCCTCGCTCAGCCAGTCGCTTCATGAGGGCATTAGCCACCAAAGTCTCGCCGGTTGCTTGTACGTCCTGCGAGGGTACAGCAGAGTCGTTAATAACTTCTAAGAGATTAACCTCAGCGTCAAATATGTCAAACGTATGAATAGCGACTTCATCCCCGAATGGATTATTATCCACCACGGCGACTTCGTCGACTTCAGGAAACCGGAGCTCTTTAGACTCAATTAAATCCTGTATGATATTTCTAAAGGACAAACAGTCCTTGGTGGCATGGGTGAAAGACCCATGCCACTTGCAGTAATTCCTAGTCTTTTCCCTCTCTGTCTGAGGGGCTCGATGGCCGGGCTTAAGTCTAATCCTTTTCCTTTGATGAAGCCAGTCGAATATAGCGTCGACTTTATCTGTGTCGAAAGAGTATTTTCTTTCTTCGGCATTCCTTTGGGATGCCTTAGCTTTGGAATTCTTCTTAGTCAGGGGGTCGCATATAGTCGACTCCCCCTTGACAAATTCCGCCACATCGACTTCATAAGTGTCGACTTGGTAGGCTCGGGTCAAGTGGGCTTCCTCTGTAAGGAGCTGATGATACTCAGTAGCCCTCCTCGCTAAGTCATATAGGTCAGCGAAGCGCTCGCCCTGCAGCTTTTTCCGGAACGGGATAGTCAACGCATTTAATGCGAGAAGCGATTGATCCTTCTCCGGTATGGGGGGACTACACCGTAGTAGGGCTTTCCTGAGTTTCATTAGAAACTGCCCTGGGTGTTCTCCGTTAGCCTGCTTAAGGCGCATTACCTCAAACATCGACATGGGGGTGTCCAGTCGAGCAAAGGTCTTAACGAACATAGATTGCATCTGAGTCCACGAGGCTATTGACCCTGGCGGCAAACTCGCATACCACGTAAAGGCATCTCCTGTTAACGAGTTAGGGAAGAGCTTCAGTTTCCAAAAGTCGTTTCCAGCCGCCTCGCCAAGCTGGTGAGTGAAGCGAGCGACATGCTCGAGTGGGGTCATTTCGTCTTCACCCGAAAAACGAGTAAAGTCGGGCACTTTATAACCTCTAGGTAAAGGGAAATCCCTGTCGACATACGCAGGATAGGGAGACCTGTACAAACAAGCATCGTCTCGCCGAGCTATTCCGGGGACGACTTGCTCTATAACCTGAGTTATGGCCTCCCTCAAATCTGGGGGTACACCGCCTACTGGGGCCTGTGCTGGAGGTCGAGTCGACCTTATCGGGCTATACGGAGATCTATCCCCCATTGCCTGATTCGCTGGATTCCTCATGTAGAAAGAAGGCTCCTCCCGGAAATTTCCACCTCGGGATCCGAGCTCATAAGGGTCTCCAGTCGCGTCGATTACAGGTTCTTTGCCAGGGCGATGAGTCGGGATAAAATCCTCCCCTTGATCTGTTTCCTCTGGAAAGTCCCCTGCCTCATTCCAATGCGTATTCGTTGGTCGATTACGTGAAGAAGAGGGTCGACTAGGGGGAACCAGATTCCCAGGTTCAAAAAGGGCATTTGTCCTTATCTCAGATTGCTCAAAAGTCACGTTACGTGGCCCTTGAGCAGTTCGTCGAGCGTCCGTCATGAACGTAGACTCCCTAAAGGGGGTTTCTCTCATACGAGGTCTTACTCTTTCCTCATTTCTCGGGCCAGAAAGACGCCCCATTAGAGTTTGGACGTCCATTAGAATATCCTTCATATCAGTCAACTCCTGACGCATATCCCCCAGTTCCTTGTGGAACTCCAGTCTCGAAATAAATTCGGACGGGGTATGCGAATCAAAGGTGGACTGGTTTTGTAGCGGCCTGGCCTCCTAGGGCCGGCGCTGGCAAGTTCATTCCCGGAGGAAGTTCTGACTGGTTTGTGGCTGCCTGGCCTCCTAGGGCCGGCGCTTGCAAGCTCATTCCCGGAGGAAGTTCTGACTGGTTTTCCCCATCTAAGGGATTGTGAGACTCATGGGTAGTAGTACTTCGAGTATTCCTCGGCATGTGCTCCCACTGTGGTCGCCAAAAACGTGTTCGCGCACGAAACGGATCACGTCGGAAATATTTGGCAATGGACTCACAGTAATTGTATTGTGGTCGCCAGTAAGAAGATGTACAATTTTATTGAAATTAAATACAAGTCTTACAATCTTAAGGAGTAAAGGAAACAGGGCTTACAGCCATTGAAAAACGGAAAACAAGTGCAAGTATTGACAACGTCGTGGAAATCCGTGACGGTGGGGAACTTGTGACGAAGGCCTTGGAAGCTCGCTCCGTCGGTGGTGGTTGCTGGCGGGAGGCTGTGACGAAGGCCCTACGAGCTCACTCCGTCGGTGGTGTCGCTGGCGGGGGGATGACGGCAAAGGCCCTACGAGCTCACTCTGCTGGTGGAAAGGGGGGTTTGACCGATGAACCGGGTCAAGGTGTCTAATTTCCTAAGGTTGACGAACAAACTTCAGTGTTTTGGCTGGGTGTATTCGTACCCTGTTTTGGAAAATCCCTCTGCTATTTATAGAGGATTTGTACGCGTAACAGATAAATCTTTTATAGATGGTGTTACAGATCGTGATCCCTAATGTCGTGGGAGTGTCTCAACAACCCCCTTGTTATATGGGATCACGTTCCTGGATATTTAAGATCAGTTACGATCTTTAGCAAACGTGATTAAAAATGAATAAATTTATTCCAACCTCGTCGACTTGACCGACCTGTACGGACTGCGATCGACTTGGTCGACTTTATCCAGGATTCCGTCGATTCGACTCTACTAGTAGACCTAACTACTGTTAAGTCATCTTGATTGGCTTTGATCACCATGTTCCTTCATCGTGAGTCGACTTAGTCGACCCCGTTTATTAGTCGACCTAGTCGACTTTGTCATAAATCGACCTAGTCGATTTCATCGTGAGTCGGCCTAGACGATTACGTCTTGGGCCGGCTCGAAGTATTACTTGAGGGAGTACTGGGTTCCTGTTCTAAACCCAGGCCCAAAATTAATTGCCATGTCAACAATCATTCTTTGATTCTAGCATTTCTTACGTATATAAATCAAATTTCATAGTATAGATGTGAATGAGGAGCGTAGCATCTTATTGAATAAAAAGAGTGGAATATTATCTCCAATTGTGATAATACAAATGAGTGTACACAAGGGGGACATATAAACATGTTATTACACAACAATGTTTTAGACGATCAAACAAAACGGTTTATACGATTAATTTTAAAAAAAAATTATAAAATATGGTTGAAGTTTATAAAATACCAAATTTATTGTCCCTGGGGCGAATTTTGAAAAATCGGCTAAGGAGAGAGAAAGAAAAAGATAGATGGAATGAAGGGAGAGGGAGGGAGAAAAATAGAAGGAAGGGAGATGGAGGGAGAAAGAAGGACGTTGTGTTTTGAAATTTATGTCTTATTTTTTTAAATTGGAAGATGGGTTTTTAAAATCCGCAGTAGCGACGGTAAATTTATTATTTTGAAAACTTCGATCGTATTTTGTAAATTTTTTTAAAAAATTAACTATATATCCGTACAAATTTCGTTAAACACAACCCTTCCATTTGCACACACTCAGACCTTCACTACATTTGATGCCATCTGACATGTTTCAGATAGAACTAACTAATAAGATCATCACAGAAATGAGATGTTTCTTAGCTCCTGTGCAACATGGTCCATTAATGCCATCTGACATGTTTCCAACGGAACTAACGAATAAGATCATCTCGGAAACGAGGTGTTTCCTGGCTCATATGCAAGGGATGCCCTCTTGCGTGCTTCCAACAGAACTAACAAATATGATCATCCCGGAAACGAGACGTTTCCTAGCTCATATGCAAACACACTTGTACGAGTTTTGTTCGGATCGTTTGCTTCAGCAAGAACCTGTTGACTCAACAGGGATGTTAAGCATGAAGAAATCCTTCTTTGTCCAAGTAAGATATCACCTTTTCGGCTAGCTCGCACGGGGAAGCGGTCTCATGACCCTTCTGATTCAATATTATCTGCAAACAGGAATGAAAATATCCAAATAATGAATGAAATTTGGTGTTTCCAGCCTTGTCAAAGCAATGAGCAATTCACATGTTTATGTAACTCACCTCGCAATTCACTGGAACTTCGTAAGGATCATCAATACCAGTAAAGCCTGCAGCATTATTTGTAGATTGATGTCATACAGAGACATGGAAAAGCAAGAATGCATTGCTACCAAAGGCAAGCACAAACACAAAGTGTGCCAAATTCATGAATGAAGTTGAGATTTTGGCCTTTCGTGATATATATGTGGAAGATATCGAAGAGGATTCCAAACATATTTAGATATTCCATTAGATTTATGTATAGCGTTCCACAAGCTCATGGAGAAAAGGACATGAGAACTTCAAGCGCTTAGGTACCTTTGATTTTTCCTGCCCGAGCAAGCTTGTAAAGGCCCTTCGGGTCCCTTTGCTCGCAAACATGAATTGGCACATCCAGGAAGACCTGCCGAGTGAGAGCCTTTTAGATTACTACTTTCTTCTTCTCAAAGAGAAACAGGGAATCTGCTTTCAACATCAAATTATTTCTCCTTTTTCTTTCCCTCTTCAGGAGACAAGAATCACCAACCTCTATGAATTCACCTTCAGGGAGAAGAGCACGACAAGCAGCTCGATCTTTTCTGTAGGGAGAGATTAAACTGGCAATGCAAATGACCCCAGCATCAGCAAAGAGCTTAGCAACCTCACCTGAAAGGAAACAAGGTCGCAAGGAACCAAAGAAAATGCTAAATCTGCAGACAGAAGAAAATGAAATCGCTATTGCAGTTGGAATGGAATTTCAAAGGTAACCAATTCTGCGAATATTCTCTGCACGATCTTCTGCCTTGAAGGAGAGGTCACTGTTTAAACCATGCCGAATATTGTCGCCGTCGAGAACATAGGTCAACTTTCCTCTTGAATGCAGTTCTCGACTTATTGCACAGGCTAAAGTGCTCTTCCCTGTCACAAAATTCCAATAATTAACAGAGGGCCTGTGTATGCTGAATGTAAAATTATAGCAGAGTAGATTTAGAAAGAGTGTAAGATTATTGTTACTAAATATGGAACAAACCTGAACCGCTAAGACCAGTGATCCATATGACACAACCTTTCTGACCGAGCAATACTTGTCTATCGAGTTTCCCGACAGAACAACTGTGCCACTTGATGTTGGTTGAGTTCCCAACAGTAGCAATCTGGTGGAAATTTTCACCTAATGAATAGCACGCCAAAATGAGAAAGACAAAGTTCCCCATGAACAGAAACCAATGTCTCAGAAATAAAATCACACCATGTTCTGAAACAAAAGAAACACCAATGAGAAATTGTTGTCCAAATTCGAATCGCAACCAATAGCAAGGGATGAGACAATTCTTTACAGAAAACAAAAACCTCTAAAGAGGAGAGAGCACGGCAACCCAATCAGCCTATTGTAACACAATTCAGATCCTGAATGCTGATCCCACAACCAAGAACACAAACATCCAGAAGTCTCCAGAACATGATCCCAAACTCACACCACCCAAAACAAAGGAGGGAATGGAAACTAATGCAAAACAAACTCCAGAATTCGCAGATATACCAGGCGCGCCATCGGCCATCCCGTTCACGTACTGCTGCTGCACCCCACCCTTCTCCAAGGCCAAAACCACCTTCCCCACCTTCTTCCTCCTCCCTCCCGTCTCAAACCTCACCACATTCGCCCCATCCCTTGCCAATCCCAATCCCAATTCCCCCAAACCCTTCCGCCCTTCCCTCTCCCGGATCACCCCAAAACTCCCCGAACCCACACCGCCAATCGCACGCATCCCTCAACCGAGACAAAGAAAAGCACCCACAACGCCAAACCACCCCAAGATCAAAAGTTTCCCCTTCCCCAGTATCTTAATAGTAAATTCCCGAAGTCGGTCGTGAGCAGGGAGGATTTTCGACACCCCCCAAGAGAACTCTATTAAAGAAAAGGGGGATCGTTTTCTTTTTCAATCGGGTGGTTTTCTTGAGCGTGCAATCAATTCGGGATGGGGTTGGGGCTGTGCCGTCAAGAAAAGAATAGAATTGAAGGGAGGTCGCTAATTTAATAAGCGGGAAACGAGTTTCGTGGGCAGGCAGGCAGGCAGGGAGGGAGGGAGGGGGATGGAGGAGGGGAGAGGAGAAAAGAGTGGTCGTTCGGACAGAAGGTGGTGTGGTTTCTACAACCAGCTCAAACTGATTTTCCTGTCTGTCGGGGTTCCTTCTTTGGATGCGTCCACGTCGGATGCTCCACTTCCCACGTGCACATGCCACGTGGCAACCACGACGAAAAAACTTTTTTATTTTTTATTTTTATAACTCAATTACATATATGCTTTCTCAAATACGCCGATGATCACGGATTCGTTTGTGTTTGCCTGCACATTCATAAACAATACCTACTTATGGCGTCGAAGCATCACCACAGCAAGAATAGATGAGATCAGGCTTATGTAATATAATGAAGATATTTGTTGTAAATACGATATTCTCTGCCCGAGTTAGGTCGGGCAGAGTCCCGTGGGTCCTTGAACGAAATGATCTTTAGTTGCCATCCTGAGCTACGTGCATGGTTCCTACGTTTGACTTTGGAAAATTATTAAATCAACTACTCTATCTGTCTCTCTTTTGTAAAGAAACGAAAAGATCACACAAAATTCATAAATAATAAAAGCCCTCCACCACCCGAGGTCGAGATCAGATCGAATAACTAGGAAAAGAGGACCGACCATAATATCATTATAAAAATAATCAATAATCGGAATAGTTTCTCATTTGCAAGGACACGTGCTTCACGACGCACCGGTATATTCATTTCTTTTGGACATGTTAATTTCTCCACCTAACTCTCCATTTGTGCCTCAACTAGAAAATGAAAATGAATGCGATGCCAAGTTGCAATCAAACATTTTCTCCCTTTCATTTTCTTCTGACGAAACTTTCCAACTAGTGGCGAAAATAAGACTTTAAAATCCAGTCCCTTGACGTGTTCTGAAGGCGCACAACAATGGGAAATAAAACCGATTGGTTCACAGTCGTGCTAGCTCGGATCTTGGAAAACCATTCGAAATGTCGGTCATTTTGGTTGGAGCAATGAGATTTTTGTCAACCATCCCAACATGTCATCCATCCGTGCCCCCACAGCCACCCTAAATAAATAAATAAATGAGACGATTAGCCCTATTCCTATCCACTAAGGTTTGTTTATATCACCAAGGACAGAGCAGACGAGATATAAAACGTCAAAAAATAAACCAATTCCAAAGATTCCGGACCCACCTTATATATAATTCACATGATTCACGATGAAATATTGACACTTCACATCTCGCAGTTCCTTTGTTTTATGGGCTCATTTGGAAGTATGCATAGAATGGGTCTCGAGGTAACGTTTGTCCAAGATTCCCCCCTCTCTTGTGTACATCGTGGCCTCATGCTCCAATCCACCCACAACATTATTACATACTCATCAAGAACATAGGAAACTAATGCATCAATAAATGTGTCGTCTTTGAATTGAATTGGATCCGACTCCTAAACTAGTAGTTCTTAACCCAAAGCATGCCAGGTAGACACTCCATCTATATCATTAGAATCATCAACCATATATTATTACATTGTAGATATAGATGTTGTGTTATCAATAGATATTCCAAGCACTTAATATGGGGGTTTAATTTTTATAGAAACAAATAACATAAAATACTATCAAAATAAATGTTTTGTGAGGTTTATTTAGATATTATAAAACAGACCTTATAATAAAATTTTAGGGGGTTGTGCACGGGCACGTGAATGAATATAGTAAAACTTATTTTTCTTTATGTAGTTAATTGTTAGGGGACGATTCTAATGCTATAACCAAAAAACCGTACCTCTTTAAATTTTTTAACCACGAACCTTCTATATCACTCGGATTGATCGGCATATGATATCGAATCCGGCCGGTTCCACAAGAACACGTGTTCAACCCTACTACTTTGAGCTAGTTGGCCAACAATTTCAAAGTGGCCGGCATTTATCTTTCCATCAAAATGGATTGTCGTGTCAATCATTTCTAGATTCGGGCAACGAGCTATCGGAGTCATGTAAGTTATTCATACCGTTTCCATTTAAAATTCAGAATTCACATACAATTCGAGTGATTAAAATATAAAAACCGATTCTCATAAATTAAAATATTTAATTATCTATTATTGAAAATACGTATACTATGGGAAACATTATGCCGAGAGAAAAAGGGAAACTCACAAGACTCTCTTTAACTTGAGGAATGGTAGAAATACTTCTCTCCTAACTTTACGAACATACGCCCTTCGACCTCGTCCCTTCCAGATACAAAAGGAAAGGACCCGGAAGGCGAACGAGCGTGATATCTATGGAAGCACTAATCCACATCAGCTAATTGGAGTTCTTAAATTGTTTGTATAATCTTGTTAGACCAAAATAATATACAGCTTTTTGTGTTAATCACGTGATTCGGTTCATTTACATCATGTTTGTTGCATCAAATAATTATTTCGAGAAAATAGTTATTTATTCATATGTAAGTTTGAGTGGATTGTCCCCCTTTACTTTATTATTACCCTTGGTACGGGCTTGGGTAGTTCAATTTTCCATTGATGGGCCTATGGAAATGGATCTATGTAAATGGGCCTCGGCCCTTCCTGCATGAACAGTAACGTCAAATTCAAAGTCACTGCTCAAACCAGTAGGGTTCACAATTTATAATGCATTCTTACACTAATTATGCACATGGATAAGCGGTACATTTCGTTTAGTATCGTTCCAAATGGTCTAACGAGTCCTCCTGGCCTCTGCGCCGTGTTCAACATGCCTCGTATCTAAACGAAGATGGCTTAGCGCTGATTGATCTTAAGAACTAAAGGAACATCCGACTTTGTGTTGTCGGTCATTGCTCTATTGAAAAGGAAAGCTCAATGTGAAAAAGAACACGACTCGTGAAGCATTGAAATGATTCCATTCCAGCAGCTTTGTGTGTCGGAGAGGGATGTCCCAATTTCGCTGTAAAAAGCTTCAAAAAGTTTGAAAAGGAAATATCCACCCCCCCCCCCCCAACCCCCCACCCCCTCCCCCTTGCGTTCTTTCAAATGAAGGACCGCATCTAACGTTTCTATGCCAAACAGTCATCACTCCCCATATTGAAATGCACTCAACCAGCTCGTTATTACAACTCAAATTCAATTTTGGTCACGTGTGGTATGTGTAGCATACTTTTAATACGGACTCTTGCTATACCTAAAACGACATGTGAACGAAGAATACGCTTATATTTTGAAACATGAGGCACACACCTCACCATTTGTTTCACATGATATATTAAGAATGGCGATATGGATATCGTTGCTTAACCAAAAGTTTATAATAGGGGTGCATCGCTATTGATCGCCTCCAAAGAAACACTGTCCATTGTTACAAAATTACAACTAGGGAACGAAGGTGCATGCACGCAGACAAACAACGAACACAAACACTACTTTTTGATTGATTTGCAATTAAGCTAACATGAATGCCCCTAGTTAGGGAATATATTCCCCATGTGCATAGCAATTATTTCACCCATCACCAAAAAAAAAAAAAGAAGAGATGGGATTAACTGAATCCAACCTAAAAGTTGGTTTGCATGCTTAGTTGAAGCTTCTTAGATGGAGGAAATGATAATTTAACTTTAATATTCCATGGTAGTAGTAGGGTTTTCTTTACCCTATAGTTTGGAATTCAAGTCTCACGAAATTTAAATTCCTTGGATATTTTTGGAACTCGGTGGAAAAGCCTATCAAACTAACAAACTCGAAGGGATGCTGTAGGTACTTTGAAGGAGGTTTTGTGTGGTGTAATAATGCGACACACGTTTCCCTATTGGTCGACACATATAGGGGCAAACAATGGGGTTGAATGGACGTACTAAAC
Organism: Melastoma dodecandrum; assembly: GCA_029817715.1. Classification (NCBI taxonomy): domain Eukaryota; kingdom Viridiplantae; phylum Streptophyta; class Magnoliopsida; order Myrtales; family Melastomataceae; genus Melastoma; species Melastoma dodecandrum. The sequence continues at coordinate 3,734,911 of JARUPY010000533.1, read as the reverse complement.
CATTAAGGGGGTTGGAGGGAAAGAGTTGATGGGACCCGAATAGGCAAGTAAAGTTTCCATCTTATTCGACCATGGTCCCTATCCTAGCTAATATCCCAAAGATACACATGCAATCTCAATATATTGGTCCCCACCCACCACCACCTCAGAACCAATCATGCTCACAATCGAGTACGTCTCGAATCATTCTGTAAAAAGCATAAACGAATCCATAACTAACTTAGACTCTTATTGTAAAGCACAGCTAAGAATTTTCTTACCTTTTTTACTTTCTTATTATTAGTGACTACTCAATGCACCCCCAACAAATCAACTAATTGGAGGACAAATTCAAAAGTAGGTCATTCATTTCAATGTCGTGAGATGCGAAGACCACATGGGTCAATATATATGTATTTGGCCAGGCACAAATTTTGGAGTGTATGGAGACATACGATTGTCTCCCCCAACCTCCCCCTTCAAGTCGTGGGGTTATAGTTGACCGCACAATCTAGTGAAAGCATTATATTTAGTTTTCACAAAGTTGGGAAAGTTCCAAATTTAGGCATTGTTTGGACCCACCCACTTCCTCTACCTATTGCCAACTCCTTTACTTTGTTTCATGACTCGAAATACGGTTTCACCAAAACTACTTCGAATACCCATTTATTGAACAGACAAGGAGACGTGGGGAGATGCACTTTTCGTTCCACGAATTTACCTCGACATGTACAAAACCCCCCAAAATACTATGTGAGGTCGAAAGGAGGTAAGTATATGCAGTGTTTGGCCTTACAAAATAGAAAAAACTAGGTCATGTATGATAGGGAAACGATTGTAATCATGTTGGGGCAACCAAAACATGAAATAAAAGATTTAGATATGAACGTTACCTACCTATGATATTCCATCCAAACCACAAGTTTCGGATATGCACCCATGAAAATCGATCTATATGGATGAGATGATGAGAAGGGCACGTGGTCAGTTTTGGATTGATTGGACTGGACTAATAGAAAAAGGCACATACATTATTCATAAAGAAACAGGACGAAATGAAGAAGGGAAAAGTAACATCTAAACGAATACCCACCAGCCAAAGATCAACATGTTACGTGTTACACGCACTCGTCCTAATCTTTTGGGATGACCAGATAATCTTTACATACCCATTTTTGGTAGTTTTGTTCGGGGGTTTTAGTAAGTATGAAAACGTGGACTCATTCGTTCTCCCTAAATATCGGGAAAGCAAGTCACCCTGTCGGATGTTAAATTTTAGAAATCCTCTTGATATGATGTCCTCTGTTGATTGTAGCATCTAAGTGTTGAAGTTTAGTCAACCAATCCACACCATTTCCACAAAAAGTAGTTCGACTATATGCATGATGTGCTGCTTCCCTTCGTAGAGGACGATAATAATTAATTAGATTCGAGGTTTTAAGTTTTTAAATCATCGGTCAGTGCTTCATCATGTGTGGTCTCTCTTGTCTTGCTCCCTTTCCCAGTTCATGTCCATTGGATTCTCATGAGAGACACGACACATCCACATGGGAATAAAGACCCGAGAGAATTAAGCCCAACAAGAATTCGTTAATTAAAATGTAAGAAGACACCACCCAAACAAGCAAAAGCATATTCAATCCCCACAGACCCAACCTTTCTAAATTCGTCAGACATAAAAAAAAAAAAAATTAAGAGAAGCCAACTTTCTTCTGCCTTTATTGCATGTTGGGCTGTCATTTTTAGTGAATCACCTGCCTAAAAGCAAAAAACTTTCCATAATATATATTTATATTATAATAAATATTAGTTTTGGATAAAGGAAGTGAGGCGTGGGGAATGAAAAAGTTGGTATTGTACAAGAAGAAGAAGAAGAAGAACAGCTCATCTTTCAGAGCTTGTACGTTCCCTTTTCTTTTTCCTATATCTTATAAACTCATATATTTTATTAAATAATAAATAACAATAATAGTAATTATCATTCGGGTTCAACCCGAACGCGACGTAATTTAGTTAAACGGGTCAATCCGACAGTGACGCGACTTGGTTATTACCATGTCGCGTTATCGCGGTGGCCCCAGTCTACTTGGTTGACCTCCTTTTCCTTTCCTTTCCCCTCCCCCCCCTCTCCCCCTTACAGCAGTAGACAGTGATCTGCTCACCATACAAAGCTCCTCCCTCCCCCAAGAGCATCTTCATCCTCAGGAAGTGGTTCTGATGCTTTTACCTCGCCGACCATGTGAGTCCCATTTCATTCCTGTGGTGAAGGCTCCGCCTTTTTGACGTTCCGCGGTCTGGGCATCGCTTCGATTCCCCCCATTTCGCATCTTTCCTTTCTTCTCGTGACGATGGATTTCGATTTGATATGTTTTGTTCTGTTTCTTCTCATCTTTTCGCGTTTGTGGTGGGTATCCGGCAATGGGCGGGAAAAAGAAAGGGAGGAAAAAAAAATCTAATTACAGACATCCAACACGTAGAATGTTCCTCCGGTCTGGTATTTGCCATTGTCGGCATGCAAGTTCCACAATCTCTATAAACAGTCTTTGTTTCTGTGGTGTTCTTGGGTGAACTCAGGCATCTCCCCCCTCCTCTTTGATTCCTCCCCAGGTTTTTTAAATGTTTTTTTTTTCCTTTCCCGTTCTCATTTTCTTACAGGATGAGGGTGTTTGTTGGTTGGAGGGGTCGCTAGAAGACAAGATCTGATCTTGTGATTTGGGAACGTGAATTCTGGGTAACTGGGTGGGTGGGTGGAAAAATTTAATCTTTTCCTCTTTTCAATTTGAGGGGACAATACCCAGAAAAAACAGAGAAAGCAATTCATTAAACCCCAGGCGGTGGTGTCAGAAAAGCTTGTAAGGGAAAAAAGGGCTATTCTTATTATTAGTAATATTATATTGGTTTTGGAGAAGAGTGGATTGGTGGTGGTTGGGCTGTGGTGTTTTGTTTTTGTCCCCCTTTTTTTAGCTTGACCCTCTCCGAAGACTGTGCTCCTTGTTACTGATGTAGGGAGCAAAAGTAGTTCCTCCTCTTTCTTTTCCCATTTAATCTGTTGGGAGGGTTTCGGGATTAGAGGGGTTTTGTGATTTGTGTCTTTAGTATCTAATCTTGGGGTAAAAATTCAGACAGTTCTGAGATTTGGGTGAAGTTCTTGGGAGTTTTGTCTTCCCCTTTTGTGTTGGATCAATTGGGGGTGACTGGAGGATTTTTTCTGGGAAGATGAAGTTTATGAAGCTTGGATCAAAGCCAGATTCCTTCGGGGGAGATGGTGAGAATACAAGGTAATCATGAAGCTTTTTCTTTCTAGATCTTTGTTTATCCTGGGAAGACGGACAAAGTTCTGGTGTTGGTGTCTTTGCTGTTATTGGAAGTTTTCTGAAGAGATCATTACATTGTCATAGGTATGTAGCATCGGAGCTGGCCACGGACATAATGGTCGAAGTCGGAGATGTTAAGTTCTACCTGCACAAGGTAAGATTGCATCCCTTCTCGGTCTGTGTCTTCCGCTTGTTATTACTGCGTGCCTGATTGTTGACTTGATCCGGTGCGATGCCTATTTTTTCTGCCTGTGTTCAGTTTCCTCTGCTGTCGAAGAGTGCACGACTGCAGAAGCTGGTGGCGAGCTTGAACGATGAGAACGGTGACGAAATCCGGCTAGAGGACCTTCCCGGAGGGCCTGCAGCTTTTGAGATTTGTGCCAAGTTCTGTTATGGGATGACTGTGACTCTCAATGCGTACAATGTTGTTGCTGCTCGTTGCGCTGCGGAGTACCTTGAGATGTATGAAACTGTGGAGAAGGGCAACCTGGTTTATAAGATTGAGTTGTTCTTGAACACGAGTGTGTTGAGGAGCTGGAAGGACTCGATTATTGTCCTTCAGACAACGAGGTCACTCCGTCCCTGGTCAGAGGAGCTCAAGGTGGTTGGTCGGTGCATTGATGCCATCTCGTCTAAGGCTTCGATTGATACTTCGAGAGTTGAGTGGTCTTACACGTACAATCGAAAGAAGCTTCCATCGGAGAATGGGAATGATCATCCTCACTGGAATGGTGTGAGGAAACAGCCCGTGGTTCCGGATGATTGGTGGGTGGAAGACCTTTGCGAGCTTCAGATTGATATGTTCAAGCGGGTCATCGCAACGATAAGGGCGAAGGGGATAATCTCGAGCGAAGTGATTGGGGAGGCCTTGAGCACTTATGCTTTCCGAAGGTTGCCTGGCTTTAGCAAGGGTGTGATCCAAGGTAATGACATGCCAAAGAATCGCTCATTGGTCGAAACGATCCTGTGGCTGCTTCCCCTTGAGGAGGGCTGTGTTTCCTGCAGTTTCTTGCTGAGGTTGTTACGAGCATCGATCTTGTTGGAATGTGGAGAGGATGAAAGGAATGAGCTGAAGAGACGGATAAGTCGGCAGCTAGACGAGGCTGCTGTGGCAGATCTCCTCTTCAGAGCTCCTGAGGGAGATTCGTTGCTTTATGATGTCGATACCGTGCAGGGCTTGGTAGAGCAGTTTGTTGCAAATACTCAGTGTGACCGAGTTGAAGAGCCACTGGATGACAGGTTTCACAATCTTTCGAGACTCGAGAATGGATCATCGGACTCCTTGGCTCGGGTGGCAAAGCTCGTCGATGGCTACCTTGCCGAAATTGCAAGGGACCCAAACTTGCCCGTGGCAAGATTCATCAGTATCGCTGTGATGGTGTCTGGCTTCCCCAGGGGGAACCACGATGGAATTTACCGTGCCATAGACATGTTCTTGAAGGTGATCTACTGCGCATTTTTCCACTGATTCCAAGGGCACAATTGTATTTTTCAGCCATTTATGTTCATTTAAACGACGTTCGTTGTGGTGTAGGAACACCCCGATGTTAGCAAGAGCGATCGGAAGAGACTGTGCAAGTTAATGGACTGTGGAAAGCTCTCGGCAGATGCCAGCATGCACGCGGTCCAGAACGAGCGCCTCCCCCTTCGCGTGGTCGTGCAGGTCCTCTTCTTCGAGCAGATCCGAGCCACCACCTCTTCCGCCGGTAGCAGCACCCCGACCCTCCCCGGGTCCATCACAACCCTCCTGCCAGGGTCAACACATGGGAGCTCAAGGTCTGGGGCAACCACAAACACCGAGGACGATTGGGACGGAGTCCCGACCGCCGAGGAGATCAGGGCATTGAAGGGCGAGCTCACGACCCTCCGCCTAGCCGGGGCCAACGGCGGGTCAAGCAGCAGGAACAACCACACAGACAAGTCCTCAACAGCAAAGGGCATGGCGGTTTCAAGGATCTTCTCAAAGATGTTCTCAGGGAAGGACAGAAGCAGCGGAGGAAGCGGGGAGATGAGCAGCTCGGAGATGTCAGGGGAGAGCCCTGTGTCGGGGAACGTGGTGCCGGAGGCCAAGTCGACGGGGTCAAGGAGTAGGCGACACTCGGTGTCTTGAGCGATGTTGTTGTAGTCGACTTGTTTAGCAAAAAGGGCAGAAGGTAAGCTTAGAGGATTTGGCGTTAGGTGGGGTGTCATTTTGTTTTAAGGTGTCTAACATCAGTATCAAGTAAGATGGTCTTGGGAAATGGATTTCTTAGGACAGATTTTGTCTTGTGAGGGGGGGATCGATCGACCATTAGACGAATATGTAATCAACCTCTTGATAATATTACTAATAATAATAATGTTTTCCCAATATTATTTCCAACATTCACTGTGATATGATATCATAACTAAAAAGAAGAAATCAAGAATTTAGCAGGGAAAGTAGATCGATTCACAAGAATTGGTGGTCCGAACCAATTAGGATTTGGTCCTAAATCAATTCGGCATAAGTGGGATTTGGGCTGTACCTCTGTTGGGCCTGAAATTTAAGTTTGTAAAATGATATCCATTATGGATTGGAGCTCTTCCTGATATCTACTAACACGTAGAATTGTTCTAACATTAATAAAAGGAACATATTAACATTATAAACCATCAATATGAGCAGCTCATGTGGATCGTGGCGATCGATATCGCGCGACGTATCAACCCCATGCTTTTAAGTCCCGACACCACGAAACCTCTGTCCCATGATATCCGTCCGTGTATTATTACATATCCCCGGCCTCTTTTCGATGGCTCTTTTTTATTCAAATAATTAACAAAGAAGATTAACTAAACAAAATCGGGGATGGTCGATTTGATTTTCGTGAGCGAACAGATGGAACCAGCTTGATATCCGAAAGAAAAGGAGTGTTTAGATATTGAGGTTTTAATGAGAACATCAGTGCGTTAGGAAGATTATAAATTATGATAATCAGCAAGTGTTCGGTCCATTTCCTACGGACATATAAGATAAGGATGCCACATCTGTATTTCGACGTCTCGTTTTCGTATCATAATTTGGCCTTGGTCCGTCCATACACATTGATTGATCTTATCTACCCCCTCTTCCTTGGTGTAGATTCTTCGTTGGAGACATCATTCACCGTTCACGAGTACGTATCATTTACTCATAGTCTGAGTCGAATCCTAGACGTACATCCGGCTCCGGTCAACATAAGCCCATGTCCTGGCGTCAAGTGTAGAGGACTGTGATTTATCGGGAGTATCGGGGGATTGGTACATGCCTGCCGCTGGTGAGAATAGGTATGAGTCCGTTGTTGTTACAGACGCTCGCTGTTGAGGTTAAAGTCGCGCTAGTTGTGCTGTGTCGCAATGAATGGATACTTCTTGTGGATGAAACCAGAAGTGGCTGCACTTATCAGAGGAAAAGAAAAGTCCATCGCACTTATATGTACCCCCAAAGGAACACACAAAATAATTGCACTCGCGCTTAACAGTGGCATAGCAAACCTATCGAAAGGAAAGGGTGAGATGAAAGGAGTCCCGACCTGACAACCCCCATTACTCTGGAATCTCACCATGATGAATTCCCAATAGCCCCCAAAAAGCAAAACCCAATTATTGAGATGAATTGAAGATCACACATGTTGTCCTGGTGGGTTTCATTTCACAAGGAGTTGGTTTCCACATGCCTATCAAAATCCATCTTTCATCCCCACCGTGGTCTCTACCTGAATTACCCGCGAGTAAAACGAATCGATCACAGAGTTAAGAGTCATCGCACCCGATATTTCAGGACATAACAAACATGAAAAGACGACGAGTTATGTTATCGGGATCTGCCGAATTGCACAGAAGAGAACTTGTACGTCCGACGCCAATTGTTATAAAAGTTTCATTTTTAACAGACCAGGCTGGCGTGGCATACTTTCCATTTGCTGCCGTTGAAGATGAAGATTTTGGAGTTTTGGTAATTAATTTCAATAATTCATTGCATTTAAGATAAAATAATGTCAATGTGGGTGAAAGAAAAAAAAATGAGTGGGGCCAAATTTACAGGGAAACTAAGAGTGTGTCTGAAGAAGAGTTCACGGGTCACACCCGGGTTTTATTTATTTATTTCCTCAAATAAAAATAATTATCATTCGGATGAAATACGAACGAAGAAACTAACATCGTATTAATGTCATGAATTGGAAAACATAACCATATACAATTATGCTTTCGCATCTACCTCTAGTCTATACAAATACCTTACTGCCTTAATAAGTTTGGTGTCAGGCCAAGATTATTGTACTCGAACTTTTACTTTTCTCAATCTTGGAGTGGAGGACAACCACGCATGATGCCCCGACACGTCATACCCAGCCACTGTTTCCCTGTATTTATTTGCCAATGAGCTTTTTTTTCAATGGATGCAAAACTTTTAATATGCTCAAGATAGTTTTTTTTTTTTTTATGTTGTGATAACAAATGCCATACTGATATAAAACAACGTAAGAAGAATATAATTTTAGAGCAACATATTCGTGTCGTGAATATCCGATTAAATTTTATCCGTGTTTGTAAATACTTTAGATACGTGAAACAAAAAAAGAGAAATATACCCGACAGATGTATTCGATCTTCCAATTTTTTTTTTAATTAAATACGTTTGGATGGACCATACTACTGGGACTTTCTTATGAGCAAACATGGGTTAAATATGGAGTATTTGTTTATCATAAAGTGTGATTAACAATAAATTTCAAAGTTTATTATTATTTAATCAAATACGAGGGGGAGGTTCCGAAACTTCTTATAAGCTTTTGGGTAACTAACACGGTTGTGAAATCGATGTTTGAATCATGAATTGAAAATGACATTTTTCAATTCTTGAATCGGACAGTAAGGTTTAAAAAAAAAATATGAAATTTTATTTTTAATTTTTTTGTTCCAGATAAAGAATTTACATTAGAAAGAAATGAAAAAAATTTGAAAAATGGACAGCGGCCAGTGTTGGAAAGTCGTCGTTGATATGAGGTCTTCGCCATTCGTTCCATATGAAATCACTTAATTGAAATGTTTATGTTATTCATAATCGCATAGTTATAATGAAAATTACTCATTTTCAACGTTTTCTTGCATGGTGCAATTTCTTTTTTTCTCATAACTTATTATTCAAATTTATCAATCATCAGCTTACATTTCTGTAGTATATATATTTTGAAAAAAAAAATAAACATAATTTAGTTAATTAATTTTTAGAAGGGTATAAGCGAAGCGAAACAAATTTGAGTTATAAGTTTTATCCGATTAAAAAATACACCAAATTTATTTCATGATTCAAATCATTTGGATAGTAAAATTTCGAATGGAGAATCTTATCGTGCCGATGATCGCTATTAGTGCGTCCGCAAATTGCCGCTCGAACATTTCTTTGGTCTGGAACATATCCCTAATATATATAATATAATAGTTTGCTGAGGCAGCGGCCATTCGTACCCAATTTCTTGGGGGAACAGAAGTCAAAATCCTTTGTTCTTTCGTCCTAAATCTTCCACCACCCAAAAAAGGAAAACGCTCAACTCAATCCCTATGCTCACTAATAACTAAGCCTTAAAAGTGAAGAGATTATTTGTGCCAGTATGAGCTGCAACGGGTGTAGGGTGCTTCGCAAGGGTTGCGGAGAGTCCTGTATTCTTCGCCCTTGCCTTGGCTGGATCGACGGTGCCGATGCTCAGGGTCATGCTACCATCTCCGTCGCCAAGTTCTTTGGCCGCGCCGGCCTCTTTTCCTTCATCGCCTCTGTCCCTGAGCCCCAACGCCCAGGTATTAGGGTTATTCTCCTTAAATGTGCTGACCCAGCTTACTAAGGTGTTGTGGTCCATAAATGAGTCGTGGCAGGACTGCATTGTTCTTGCTTCAAAACGTCGGATTCTAAGCTTTCATTTATGGAACTCTGCCAGATTTGTTTCGGTCGTTGCTGTTCGAGGCGTGCGGCCGGATGGTGAGCCCGGTTCATGGGGCGGTTGGCCTTCTCTGGTCCGGAAACTGGCGGATCTGCCAGGAGGCGGTTGAAACCGTCCTCCGTGGAGGGACCATAGGGGTCATCCCGGAACTCCTTTTGGGCACCACGTTCCCTCCGATCTCCCCTGACGAGTCCTCCAAGGCCGACGACGGATCCTGCACCTTCAATATCCGCAACGACAACCTCTCTGTTAACTGGTGCAAAGGCAATCAACGCTGGTTCAAGTCACCGTGTTGCTCGAAGAGAATGAAACCCAGAGGAGTCACATGCCCTGTCGACCTAGGCCTGAGTCTGACCACAAGGGTTTCGAAGGATGACACCGGGTCAGGGAAGAAGGGGGAATCCCGGAGGCAAGGAACTCCATCGATGAAGTTCGATGAGTCCGTAACGACGACGACGACCCGCTTAGACGGCAGCAGAACTGTTGACGACGGCCAACTGGAGAGGAGACTGCTGAACTTTTTCGACTGAATCGATGGATTGAACTTTTATCATCCGTACAATTTATTGTTGTGCATTTTCCCGTGTGCAATTTTTCCGTCGTAGCGACAAATCCCGGCGAGCCGATCTCTATCTAATTTTTCGCTTTCTTCTTCTACGGCCAACTTCCATTTTCCAGAATAAGTGAATAGGGGAGAGCCATAATTTATTATTCCTTTTTGTTTAACAAAGTTTCAGATTATATCAAAACCAACTTACCCTTCTCTTGAGAAGAAACAACTAGTAGAGTAATAATAAACCGTACTTATCATCATCCAAAAAGCTCATAAGTCTGCTGATAGCGACTGTCGGTCTTATCCTCTCCTTACTGCAAAATATATTTCCCAAGGTGCGAGTTTACAATGAAGTTACCACTGCCCATATATTTTTTTCACATAAGGAAAAATAATAAGAAAAAGGAATACAAGATGGGAAGCTTCATCGTTTCTTCTGATTAAAAGCTACTTCCTTGACTGCCAAACGATTTCCTAAAGATAAAGGACAAATGATAAATTATATCCCCGCATGTTTTTTCGATTTTTCCTAAACTTTTTAAAATATCATTACATATTCTAAAGTTTGGCCGTTATATTAATTTTAACCACCATTAATCGAATGGGACGACGAAATCTTACATGGCGTCTAGGTGTCAACTAACACTATCTGCCAACCGTTAAAGTGCTGACTTGGCATGACATGAAGCCGACGTGGAGACGGATGTGGACACATCCCCGTCTAGTTGGGGCTCCCCCAAATCACCTTTCCCTTCATACCAGGCCTTGGGGGGTCACAAGGCGAGCCACCGTAAGAACACCTCCGACGAGCAATCCGCCTCCACCGCCAACCCCGCCACGACAGCCTCCTCCTGAGCAGCCAAAGCGGGAGGACCCACGAGTGCTCCATATGCCACAAGACGATCCCCACGAGACAGGCCCTGGGTGGCCATCAGAGGTGCCACTACGAGGGCGTCATCGGCAGGGGATCTCATAGTGGGGTGACGACCTCAGAAGGCGTGAGGTAATGCGCGCACACGGCGACGGCCCTCAGCCTGGGGAACCGCGAGTTCGACCTCAACGTCCCGCCAATATTGGAGTTCCCGATGGAGTTCGTGGCCGCGAGAGCAGGGGAGGAGGAGGGAGAGAGCATAGCATAGACAAAAGTTATAGGACTGCGAATTGGCAAATTCTTTCCTTCTTTTCTTCTAGATTTGTTCAATGTGGGGGGAATGCAAAAGAATTATCATTGTATTCGGATTTTATCTCGATTTGATGGGTATGACTTATTTTTCTGGAGATTTTCTTAGGTTTGATGAAAATTGTCTTTCATCACTCATGGCCACTTCCTTCATCTTATCCGAGCCCGAACCCCTAACCTGATGCTGCAGAACCTGTTCTCCCGGAGCTCGGCCTCAGTGACGGCATTGACCTTGATGGAGGGGTCATGAAAAATGGAGGTAGTGGCGGCGAGGGTGATGGAGGGGCCGTTGTCAGAAGGAGGGAGGGCGGCGGCGACGACGACGACGGATACGTGGAGGGGCTTTGAGGAGGAGGGGAATTGGAGGAAAGGGGAAGTGAGTTTGGCGGAGGAAGAAGATGAGGTTAAAGGGATAGCGGAAAGGATGGCGCCATGTCATGCTCAGTCAGCACTTTAACGGTGGGCAGACTGCTTTACTTGACACTTGGGCGCCACATAAGATTCCGTCACCCCTTTCGGTTAACGGTGGTTAAAATTGATATAACGACCAAACGTTAGGATGTGTGATGATATTTTGAAAAGTTTAGGATAGATCGAAAAAAAACAGCCACTTTGAGGTAGAATTGATCATTTGTCCTAATATAAATGTAATAAGATACTCCCACACACGAACACGAAAGCTAAGAGAAAGGAATAACTTATCTTCTTAGTTTTCATGGGGGGCCAAAAGACAAAAATAGTGTTCCCCACACAAGTTAATGACCAATTGTTGTGTTGGGGTTGTGTCGGGGGATATGACCCACCAACAGAACCAACCCCTATTTCTATCCGATGTTAAAACATATACACGTACGTACGCGTTCCTTCTCTAGTCAGGTTCAATCCAACCCTTATGCTCAGTAGCTAAGCCAGGGGAAATGTTGGACATTAGCCAAACTGATGAATGATTGGTGTGATTGACGACGACGACGACGAAGATCCCCCCCACCCTGTTTTGGCCTCCAAAGACCCCAACCCCACCATTACTTTTGGATTGGAGATATATATATATATATACGAAGAAACAAATAATAAGGAAATGTTTTTTCCTCCTTTCCTTCTTTTATTTAGGTATGGGTTGCTGTGGTTAAATCATGGCTGGCTTTTGGTGAAAGGAAAGAGTCATGGGTCGGAAAGAATCTAATTCATTCATTATCATATCACCATTTGATCTATATGGTATTATTTTTATTCGCTCTGTCCCACCATCAAAATAATAACAATACTTAGCCCGGGGTCCATGTGGCCAACGCAATAATGTCTTTTGTTTTCTAAAAATAATAACCAAAAAAAAAACTCCCAGGCGATATACTGTGGGGACCGGTAAGAAAATATTAATGTATGCACTTAATATATATATATATATATGTGTGTGTGTGTGTGTTAAACACTATCTGATGCGTGATTAATTTTGTTGTTACATTTGACCTTCTTTCGTCGAGTAATTAGTTGTGATTTATTTATCACGTGGCGTGTATGAATGACATTGTTTAAATATATAGGGGACCGACCCCATATGGGAGTGTGTTTGGCCCCTTCACGGCGTCGGTTTTGGCATTTCCAAAAGACACCTCATGTGTATCAAATGACATGATAATAGACCTCCCATAAGACGTTTGCGTATCTCACAGTCATGATGAATTATTCTTGCCGACTGACAAGGTGAATATTAGTTAGTCTTCTTCTCCCTCATCCATCCCCCCACCTACGAAAGGAAGAAGAAGAAGAACAACAACAACAACAACATGATATTTTTACACTTATCTGTTCATGTTGTATCCGCCCTGTTTTTAAACGAATAATTTATTCCTCAACTTGTGGAGCCAATTGGAAGTTCGGCGACGACACATTTAATATTATTATTATTATTATTATCTCATAAAAATGAATGAAAGAATGAATAGTAAGGTTTCCTCAATATAAGAAAGCATTCATATTCATGTATTTGATTCTTCGGAAAATACGTTTTTTCATCACAAAACTGTGTTCGGAATCCAACTTAGACAGGCCGAAAGAATCCGTAAGGCATGATCATTATAAAACAACACGACGCCTAGTCCAAGTAAGGAGATTTGCAATTGATATGAACGATGGTCCGGCGCATATGCATTTTGGATTTGGGTTGTGTGGGTGTCTGCTTCGCGTGCATCTCTGCCCCCACGAGCGATATGTCCCTGATACGATAAGTCATAAAAAGGAAAGGGAAAAAAAAAAGAAGAAAGAGAGGAGAGGAGGAAACGATAATAATAATAATAATAGAAAGAAGAAAAGAAAAACATAGACAGCGCAGATGAAAGCGACGGCATCCACAAAAAAAAAAAATCAGATTCTGTACTTAAAAAATAAATTTATCTAGTCGGGGTTGAAGGGTCAATGTCAATACGTACATAAAAATTATGGAATAAAATTTTTCTTAATGTACATGAATCTCAAATATTCGTGACTATCATTTAAGTGGATAGTGATATTTGAGGGCAGCGAGGTAGATGTCTTTCAATTATTTACCCTCCGATTTTGGAGGCGTCATTTTCTCTGTCACCGCCCCTCAACTTGCATTTATATTCTGTGGTGTACATGTCATGGAGGACTACCAATTTTAGACATGTATTAATTCATTAAATGATAAAACATATGTTGACACTACGGAATATCTTGGGCCTATGCTAAGTCTACGGGCCCAGAAAAGCCCAACGTGGGATGCAGGCCTGAGCTAAGTCTACAGCCTGCATCAACATGTTGGCGCTACGGGATGTCTTGGGCCTGTGCTAAGTCTACAGCCTGAACACACGATCCCACACATACACGATCCCAACGCATAATTCAGAAAATCAGAGGGATATTTAAAAATAAAATCCGAGATTCTTGGGGGGAAGTTCAGATCAAGTCACGATCTGAAGGATCGTTGTGAGGACTTGTGAAGCGTGTAGGACAAGTAAAATTCAGTATAAAAGGAACTGACCCCCCTTGGGAAAAATCACGATCAATCAGCCAAACACAAGCTTTGCATTGCTCGTCACCCTTAGTTTAGTAAGTACCTCGGCCTGGGTTTATTGGGTCATCCTTCCAACAGCGGAGTGAGCAACCGTAGCTCCGTTGATCAACCTTCCGCCAGCACTCCCATCGTCGAGACGAGCAGCCGTAGTCTCGACACCCAGCTTCCACCATCGCCTCCACCATCAGGACGAGCAACCGTAGTTCCGGCGATCATCCTCCGCCTGCATCTCCGCCACCAAGGTGTTCATCCGAGGCCTTCAGCATCCACATCCGACATCCGCCAGACTCTGCTTCACGGGGCGCAAGTCTACAACGCACTGTACCGAGTCTACAGCGTCGGCAGTGATGTCAACACTAGGTCTGCGTTTCGCGACAACGAGTCTACAGCGTCAGCAATGACGTCAGCTCCAGTCGCACCTCCAGCAGCAAGTCTACAGCGCCTCCATCGTCCGTACCACCATTTTTCCTTTATTTTTTATGGTTGTAAGCGTTCGTTTACTTTTGTAAAACTTTAAATTTGTAACAGCCTTGTCCTTTATCATTGAAATTCATCTTTCTGGCGACCACATACAATTCCCTGTGAGTCCAATTGCCAAATATTTCCGACGTGGTCCGTTTCCTACGCGAACAAGATACGATCGATCCTTCCCCAAAAATGGAAAAAAAAAGTATTATATCCGGATAAAATTGAATCGTCTCCTTGGAATTGAATGGTCAGGAAAAAAAAAATACAAGATTATTTCCACCGAAGCAACAAATGAACGAATAGGAGAGGTGACGGCATATAGACAAATAATAATAATAATAACAACAATAAATAATACCGACACATCCCATGCTTCTTGGGGCATTCTTTTTGGGTGATTCCTTTTCTTAAAACTACATTTATCAACCTCACTTCTCAACATGTTCTCCAAAATTTTTTGCAAAAATGATTTGTGAGTTGAAGCCTCAATGAAGTTAGTTTTATTGAACTCCCGCGTCATCTGCTTTTGTCTTCGGTGGGGGGAATATGTATAAGAAGATAAGCCTGATAAAATCAAGTGCAGTTTGATTTCGAAACGAATGGACAGACCTGATTGCAATGTCTTGGTGCACCCAACTCACATTATTTCTGATGAGGACTACGGGAGTGGGGGGACATGGAAATGTGATGGAACGTGGCCGTGGTCCCTCATTTGGTCATGTATCTGGAGTAATACTCTTTCGAGATTTGTTACTTGGTTCGCAAAATATTTTGCCTTATAGGGCAGCGACTTTCAGAATATTTGATATAGGGTTGAGAAATCAAAGTTTTAAACCCCTAATCCCATTTTCTAAAGAACCCTCCCTGAGGAAAAAAAAAATCCAAACAGGGTTCCGAACTCGCCATTCCCAAACGCGAGTTCTTTTATAAATTGAACTCACTGATCCTAAAAGTGATTTCTCGATCTGTTTAAAAAATTTTGAAACTTTATGCTCCTAACAAATTATTCTACCTACTAACGTTAACGGGAACAAAACTCATGCGTTTTCTATGGTCGGGACGAGTTTAACATGGATCCGGAGGGACGTGAACTTTGGGCCAAGCGACAGGCCCAAGTAAAACAACGACTGAAAAGGGAAGTGTGCGGAGGTATTGGGACTTTGGGCTTTATTATTGGGCCGGGTTATATCTTATCGGCCTTTAAAAAAAGAAGAAATGAGCAAAATTTAATCGGATGAAGGTCGATATTTTTGTCGATTCGCTAAAGTTAGGAGATATCAAGACATGTAATTTTACGAGAAGAGATGGAGATAGGTGTAATTATTTATTTATTATCCACGTAGCCCAAAAGTGGAGCTTTGTGTCTGAGTTGTTCTATCTTTACGAGCTAAAACTCTCTTTAGCACAAATTTCCACTGTCCACAAGACGCACAGACGAAACCATTGACCTGTCAATTTTTTGTTTCCCCTTGGCCTTCTTTACATCCTAACTTGATGCTTTCATAAATGTTTCCAAAGACACGTTAAACATATCGAATAAATAAATTGCAAATCGTTACGTTAGCATTGATGGATGAGAAAAACGACGTCATTTCATTTCCTTACATGCTCCGCCTCCTTCTAACTTGCGCTGGCCCCCAAATTATCCTGCGCACCCCAACCCATCTGACAGACGAGGCTCGCGATCGGGATCGAACGGCGTGGGTCCATGTCGAAGTCGAGGGTTTTTGCCGACGTCAACGTCGTATGACCCAAGGATTACTGGGACTACGAGTTCCTCACCGTCCAGGGGGTGTAAATCGGGAAAAAAGAAGGTTGTTTTCTGTTGTGGTTCTTGGCAAGTTTTGATTTTTATCATCTGGGTGGGATTCGTTTTCGTTTTTGGATTTCTTTTTTTTTTTTTAATTCATGGCACCGTTGAGATTGTTTGTAGTCCCTGTTGATGTGTTCTTGGATTTCTTTGTTTTTAATGCATGGCATTGATGGTTTTGATCTTGGGAATAAGAGTCAGTGGGTAGATGTTTTAAGATATATTGGATGTTTTAAGAACCATGCTTTCAGGGGAGTGCTCTTTTCTGTAAGAACTTGAGGTTTTATAGTGCGCTTCTGGCTAATGGGGGTGGTGATTGTCTGGAAGTGATCTGTGGTACCAACACTTTTTGTATTCTTCTAGGAAACAAGACGACTATGAAGTCGTCCGGAAAATCGGGCGAGGGAAGTACAGTGAGGTCTTCAAAGGAAGAAATATCTATACGAATGAAAAGTGTGTCATTAAGATCCTCAAATCTGTCAAGAAGAAGAAGGTGATTGCAGTATTCCCTTAGGTTGGTTTCAGTTGTTTTGGGTTGTAACAGGTGAGAGTTATCTTGCTGTCATTCTCGGTCCAAATATAATCAAGCTGTACGATATTGTTAGTGATCAACATTCAAAGACCCCTAGCCTAATCTTTGAGTATGTCACCAGCACAGATTTCAAAGTGTTGTACCCAACATTGACTGATTACGATATACGCTACGCTACTACATCTATGAGCTTCTCAAGGTATGTGCCCCCCTGTCCAATCTATTTGATTTATATGGCACAGCTTATATGTGTCTCAGATGACTAGTTGGTATTCGAAGGCTTTGTTTATGTATGCTAAAGTGCTTATGCAAAAGGTTTTTCAGTGCTACCTGATCGAGGTTTCTTTTGAATTTGTAGGCATTAGACTTTAGTCACTCTCAGGGAATAATGCATAAGGATGTGAAGCCCCATAATGTAATGATAGACCATGAGCTGCGTAAACTTCGCCTAATTGATTGGGGCCTAGCAGAATTTTATCATCCTGGAAAAGAGGACATTGTTCGTGTAGCATCCAGGTAATTTTGCTGCTCCATCACTCACCCAAACTCCATGTTGTCTTCTTTTTCAATCGTACCTTGGAGAGAAAAGGTGTTCCTGTGGCAACAATGAAACCCAAATTAATTTTTGTGACTGAGTCCTTTTTCTTTTATTCCCAGCTTATTTGCAATGTGCAGATTCTGGAATTTATGTGGATTTTCTTCTGTTTCCAAGAAAGAATGGAATTTCTTATTCCTGAGTAATTTTTTTTTTCTTGCAGATACTTTAAGGGGCCAGAACTGTTTGTTAATTTGCAAGACTATGACTATTCTTTGGATATGTGGAGTCTTGGTTGCATGTTTGCCAGGATTGTTAGAATCACATGTCGCTTTCTTCACTGTCCTGAGGTCATCGTCTATTAGTGTTGTCATTGAAAGTTGATGCCAGCTTTGTTACTTCTTGTACCTATCTTTATGTTTGCATCTAATGGTGTTATGATACGTTTGATATGCAGGCCATTGATTTTTTGGATAAGCTTCTCGGATATGATCATCAGGACAGGTTAACTGCCAAAGAAGCAATGGTGTGATATGCTATCTGCGTCTTAACATCTGTTTCCATAGACACAATTCGTTCTATAAGATGGTTTTTTTTTTCTGCATTTGTGATCAGTACCGTTTCATTGCCTTAGTTGGGAAATTGTGGAAAATGAAATAGTAATCTTCCCAGCGCTGCATTAAGTCTTTTGCCGAATGTCGAATTTTGCTCAAAATATCCGCAACTGTAGCTTAAGTAACGAAAGCAACAGGATCGTCAGAGTCAATGAATTCCTTTCGATTATTCTAGTGAGGGTGCAAATTCTAGCAACAATGTCGTGTTCACTGCTCGGACACTTGTGGGCATATTGAAGGCTCAGTAACCTATCTACGCTATTCTTTTCATTTTTACTCATTCTGGATTCGTGATTGTGCTTCTTCTTTGGGCGCAGAACCATCCCTACTTCTGTCGAGTAAGGGCTGCAGAAAACAGCAGGATGAGGACATAGTGCGATGAGCTTGTCAGAATTCATGTTATCAATGTCACTCAAGTCATGTAAAATGTGGGTCATTGCTGGGGGCATGACACTGCTTATAAAAACACAAAGGGTTGGGCTTATGTGGTTCCCTTTACTATTAGAATGTTATCATCAATCTGGGTCCTTAGAATTGGTGATCAGTGATGGCAGAATTGATAAAAACAAAATGATAATAATAAAAGACGATTGAGATAAGATGGCATATTTGTATTTTAATTATTTGGACATATTAAATTATGTACCGTTTTAAAAGCTCTGAGCTGTTATAATATTGTATATTTTATGACTTGCAATTTGTGCTAAATTTTTGAAATTAGTTAAAACAAGTGCTTATGAAGTTCTAATAATTTACTTGAATGAGTTTTTCAATTTTTATGACCTTGTGAGCTCATTCAGAACATTTAATACTATTTTCAAACCCTTACAAAATTTAATTCTAAATGAAACTTTAGTTGGAGTATTTTTCTTTTAATTACTTGTCTGAACATAAACGAAAACCTTATTCATTTAGTAAAGTAGGAGGAGGAAAATCACTTAAAAGAATAGCTTTTATATTTTCTTTTTGAAAAGAGAGAGAAGATTATGATTAAAGATACTTTGTCCGAATGCGACACACATGGTGATCATCACACTATGAAAAAGCACTTTAAAGATATATGATACAGACTTTTCCATAGCCTAAATCGATTGCACCAACGAATGTTTAAAAAGCACGACTTTTCTAGTCAATGAAAAAGGAGCAAAATTCGAATGTGGCCAATTAACATGTGACGCATGACTTCTACAACCTTAAACAAAAATGTAAAAAAAAAAAAAGTAGTTCTTTACATTTTTCTTTTTTTTAAAAAATTATCTCGTAATCCACATTTGGTAAAATAAAATTCATGGGACTACGTTGGCAAGCAAAATTTGTTCATTTTATTGGTTCAAAAGTACGCTTATTCGATCGGCACCACATCTTGTTTATTATTATGCCCCTCATTTTATTTTGAATTGGATGACCAAAAGTCAGAATAATTGGAACGTTGTGCCGCACAGAAGAAACTATTTAGCTGCTAAAAGTGAAATAATTAAGTTGATTGTTGGTCGTTGTGGAGTCCAATAAATGCAGAAGGTCCCTAAAGCTATCTTTGGTCCCGTTAATCACGACTCTCAATCAAGCTGAATTACTGTTTCCCCACTTTTCTGCTCATCTTTTTTTTTCAATTTTCTTGAACATTAAGTATATGAAAACATGAGTATTTTTGTTCAAGACGATAGATATAGATAACCGTAAAATGCCTCTTAAATTATTACACAATATATTTGTTGCAAGTTTTACCGAATAATTTAAACAAATGCATTATAGTGATTTGGTCTAACTAATCTGCCTCCATCCTATCAATGAGGTATAATTCACTAAATGAAATGAGTATGATATGATATAACATGTCATTTTCTAAACTATATCAAACCTAACATGAATATTAAACCAAAACAACCCTTGCCATGTTACAATGGCACAGCGTTATGTATTAAAAATGATATATATTATTTTATGACAGGTCTTGGTTAATTTTTTATTTTTTTAAAAAATTTGGGAATTATCAACGCAGGTGAGAAAGTTGGCAGGAAATGGTGCGTGTCACGGTGTCAATCAATCGAGATGGAGAACAAACGTGTGGCAGGTAGGAATGCCCCAATCACTGTGTGTAAACGGTTGTCCTAATCCTAATAGTCCGACCTACTTAAGCATTGTATATGCTTGTAAGTAAAAATAATGGGATCTCGCTCAAATACGGTCGATAGAATTGTAAAATTGTAAATGGTGTGAAAAGGGTTGTCACCTAAAATGGGACAAACTCAAGTCCCACATCGGAAAGGTAAAAGATTCCGGCCTTGTATATAAGCCTAAGCGGGCTACTCCCTCTAAAGCCAATTGGTTTTAGAGAGGAATCCCGTTGGGCTTGTATGCTGGGCTCGGTATATGGGCCGATCCAATATTCTAACATGGTATCAGAGCCAGGTTAAGCCCAGTAAAACTGATGGTGGGCCCCCCTCGCCCGTGTGGTGCGGTGCAACCCAAAAAAAAAGGGTGCTCGTGTGTGTGGACCAGTTCAACCCAAAAAAAAAGAGTGTTGGCTTGTGGGCCCATATGTGGGTCGCGTGTGTGGTCCGGTTCAACCCAAAAAAAGGGTGCCGGCTTGTAAGCCCGTAGGTGGGCTTGTGTTTGAGGGGTGTGTGAGAAGGGTTATCACCTAAAATGGGACAAATCCAAGTCCCACATCGGAAAGGTAAAAGACTCCGGCCTTGTATATAAGCCTAAGCGGGCTACTCCCTCTAAAGCCAATTGGTTTTAGAGAGGAACCCCGCTGGGCTTGTATGCTGGGCTCGGCATATGGGCCGGTCCGATATTCTAACAAATGGTACTATCGATAGAATCGAGAGATTCGCAATACCTAAATAGTGTGTATCATATAAATTTACTTGTATTCATGTCTATCGTTGAAAAAGAAATACTATCAGATGATAAATAATAATAAAAGAAAAAAAAACACAGTGAATGTCGTCTTCCAATGTCAATTAATGCTCGACAATTAACAAAGAGTTAGGTTATTGTTGTACAAGGAAGAGTCTTTCTTGTCATAGCCCAGGAAACATATGCTCCGGGTTAGTAATTGCTATCTTTTCACGATGTCCTCAAACGGGGTAGAGAACGTGACTTCTTTTGATTTTATAATCATGCAACTCGTTTCGACGGCTTATTTTATATATTCTTAAAAAAATAGGTGTTTCAATAGATCTACGCGTAGTTGGGCAGTAGTCCCTAGTCGAGCAAATTAGGATTTCCTGTTTATTCTATTCTAGATGTTATTTATTATTATTAAGATTTTGAAAAAGAGAGGCAATGTTTTTGGAGAAAGGAGGTTCTGTTCTGACAGGAAGAGTCACAGGAAACCTATCCGTTCCCAAACGGACAAAAAAACGGTCCAAATAAAAATAAATGTATATACCCAAGACAGACCTTTTTTCGGGTCATGGGCGAAGTTTCTTGATGTAAGAGCAGTTCTCATTCCCACGTAAAATATTATAATTAATATGACCAAATCTGATGTTATGTATGAGAAAAGAAAGAGGAAGCGTGACACCAAACTTTGTGAAAAACGTCGACCCCGGACACTTTGGCAGAATCCCAGTCAACTTTATGTTTCCTCTCTATATCTAATGACACACGTATAATCCAAAAAATGTATCATCTATCGCTCAACCAACCACTGCCCTTCTTCAACCCCTATGAATATAATCTTAAGGGGCGATTAGGTTCCCAGGCACATGCGACGCGATACGATCCATCTGCTCGATTCGATGATCACCACCACCACCTAACACGAGACCGTGTATAATAATAATAATTCACTACTTGGATGCACAAATTATTGCCTTCCCTCAACGGACAAAAACATTAATCAAGAAAGGTGCGAATAAAAGTTTTCATCTTTAGGATTATACATGATAAATGAAATGGTAAAGAGGGATGAATGGATTTCCAATAATAATAATAAGGATAAAAGGGAGACATCACACCCGTGACCCCAACACAAACACAGCATCACAATTTTTTGTCATCTCACTAAAAATAATAAAAAATAATAGGAACCCATCAATCATCCAAATAAACCATTATTCGTTAGGGAACATTTCCCTTTTAATTGTCGGTGCACATGGAATTCTAAGATCCATATACAAATCCCATTTGTATTGTTGAATTTTAAAAACCTAGACATTGTTTTTATCCATGAAAAGTGTTGATCTGCGAGAGGAAAATTATCAAAAAAAAAAAATCTATTTAAGACTCTTTAGAAATTTCAACTTCAACGTTTACTCTAATTTATTGGGGACAATCATATATCAAAAGTTTATTCAGTTTTAGAAATTTTAAAAATGTATTTTCGTTTAAGTATTAAAAAAATTGTGAACGGGAGATATTAAATAGATCAATTCCTAAGATTTAGTAGTAGTTTTCAGAATATTAAATTTTGAGTGAACTCAACCCTTTTATGAGTGAACTATATAAAAATTTCAAAATATTAATAATTTCAAGAATGTTATGATTTTTAACTATATCAAGTCATATACTTTGTGATTTGTATGTGTTTTGTAGTTGGAAAATAGAGACATAAATCCCCTTCCCCAACCCCCCAACTTGTCCTAACTAAGCTCACCATCACCATCCCCATCCCCGTCATCATCCCCCACCACCACCATCATCATCTCCTTCCTACTTCCGCCACAAACTCCGCTTATCTGTTTTTTAGAAACTCAACTCCCACTCTATTACTCTTCTCTCTTTCTATCTACTTTGCTTTCACTCTTTACCTTAATGGGGATGGTGCCTTTCCCGGTTGCTCTCTTCCTCCCCTGCCTCTGTCTCTGCCTCTTTGCCTGTCCATCCCCTGTGTTTTCCACCTCCAGTGTTAAGGCCGGTACGTTGATCAAGAGGACCTATGTCGTCCACGTTGCCAAATCCCAGATGCCCTCCGCTTTCACCCACCATTCGAGGTGGTACGATGCCTCGCTCCGGTCTGTCTCCCCCTCTGCATCCAGGATCTATACATACGATACCCTTGTTCATGGGTTCTCGGCCCGGCTCAGCAACCGCGAGGCCCGGGATCTCGAGTCCCTTCCTGGGATCCTGGCCGTGCTGCCGGAGCAGCGGTACGAGCTCCACACCACCCGTACGCCTGAGTTCCTGGGGATTGGGTCGGGGGGATCGGCCGCGTCGGAGTTCCCATATTCGGGGTCCTCAAGTGACGTGGTGATTGGGGTGCTTGACACAGGGTGCTGGCCGGAGAGCAAGAGCTTTGACGATAAAGGGATGGACCCTGTCTCCTCGAGCTGGAAGGGGAAGTGTGACGCAGGGACGAACTTCAGCTCGTCGAGATGTAACAAAAAGTTGATTGGTGCACGGTTTTTCTCGAGCGGATATGAGGCGGCGATGGGGCCAGTGGATGAGTCTAAGGAGTCGAAGTCCCCTAGGGATGATGACGGCCACGGCACCCACACATCGTCCACTGCTGCAGGCTCAATTGTGGAGGGGGCCAGCCTTTTCGGCTATGCTTCTGGTTCTGCACGGGGGATGGCGAACTGGGCACGCGTGGCAGTGTACAAGGTCTGTTGGCTCGGCGGCTGCTTCAGTTCTGACATACTCAAAGCAATGGAGACGGCGGTGGAGGACGGCGTGCAGATTCTCTCGCTGTCGCTCGGCGGTGGGATCTCTGACTTGTACCGCGACAGTGTTGCAATCGGGGCCTTTGCAGCCACGGAGAAGGGGATCCTAGTGTCTTGCTCTGCTGGCAATGCAGGGCCAAACCAGTTCTCGCTGTCCAATGTGGCGCCCTGGATAACCACCGTAGGTGCTGGGACGTTAGACCGGGATTTCCCTGCCGTCGCTACCCTCGGAAACGGAATGAATTTCACTGGTGTATCACTCTCGAGCGGATCCAAACTCCCATCAACTTTGCTGCCCTTTGTCTACGCTGGAAACGTGAGTAATTCGACTAGCGGCAATCTTTGTATGATGGGAACTCTGCTGCCGGAAAAGGTTGCCGGGAAAATTGTCCTTTGTGACCGTGGGGTTAATGCGAGGGTTCAGAAGGGTTTGGTTGTGAAGCAAGCCGGGGGGGTTGGGATGGTGCTGGCAAATTCTCCGACAAACGGGGCAGAGCTTGTTGCTGATGCGCACGTGTTACCCGCGACGGCGGTCACTCAGAAGTCCGGTGATGCAATCAAGAGCTATTTGTTCTCGGAGGAGAATCCAACCGCCACAATTTCCTTCGGAGAAACCAAGGTCGGTATACAGCCATCACCGGTGGTTGCTGCTTTCAGCTCGAGAGGACCCAATGGACTCGTGCCCGAGCTGCTGAAGCCGGACTTGATTGCCCCTGGTGTGAACATCCTTGCCGCATGGTCTGGTGCTGTTGGACCAACAGGACTATCTGCAGACACCCGCCGGGTCGAGTTCAACATCATTTCAGGGACCTCAATGTCTTGCCCCCATGTTAGTGGCCTGGCCGGTCTCCTTAAGGCAGCGCACCCGGATTGGAGCCCGGCAGCAATCCGCTCGGCACTAATGACCACAGCGTATGTGACCTACAAGGATGGATCGCCCCTGCTTGACTTAGCCACAGGGAAGGCATCTACTGCATTCGACCATGGCGCCGGTCATGTGGATCCTGTCTCAGCCCTAAATCCAGGGCTCGTCTATGACCTGGCCATGGACGACTACCTTGAATTCCTCTGTGCGCTGAACTACACCCCGTCACAGATCAGCCTGGTGGCGAGGCAGAACTACACTTGCGATGCGAGCAAGAAGTACAGCCTTTACGACCTTAACTACCCGTCGTTCTCAGCGAGCATTGACACATTGGCGATGGTGAATCAGAGCTCGACCTTGGTGAAGTACTCTCGGACCCTCACCAACGTTGGGCCGTCAGGTACATACAACGCAAAGGCCACCTCCAATTCGTCCGCAGTCAAAGTGACGGTCGATCCGGAGACGATCACGTTCGCGAGTCCTTACGAGAAGAAGTCATTCACAGTGACAGTGACGGCGGGGGCGATGGCGGCGGGGTCGATGGCGTTCGGGCGGCTTGAGTGGTCCGACGGGAAGCACGTGGTGGGGAGTCCTATGGCGTTTATATGGTCTTAGGGAAGTTGGTTAAAGCTTATGGATGGGAATTATTACAACATTAACTTTGAGTTGATTGTATTTCCGTATTTTCACCTGAAAATCAAAAGGGTGATTTCTATTTTTCATTTTATTTTGTTTTTATATTTCTTTTACTATTATTTTTGTGAATTTAATGTTGTAAAAAAATCAGAAGATGCAAGAAATTATTATTATCTTTTCCTGATATTGTTTAATTATACTACCGGATAATCAAACTATAACAAAGAAACTTTAGGTATAAACATATCCGACTAATTTTAGAACGTACTTAATTTTAGGTAAAGACATATCCGACTAGAATTTTTCCTTTTTGTGAAAAACATTATGTATAAATCTATGAATTTCACTGTTATTTAAAGGGAAAAACCACCTTATCTAAAAAAGGAAAACACGAGAATAAATAAATAGAAGGCAAGGGGAACAACCAGATCTACGGTTTCCAGGAGACTGACACGTGGGCAGCACAACCCCCGGTGACCGACACGTGTAGGACACACGGCACAACACCCTTCCACCTCCCGGATCTCGAAAAATAATTAAAAGAAGCCCCCCGCCCCCCTATCCATAAACCATGGCCATCACCACCACCACCACCAAACACAGCGCAATCTGAGCATTCTTAGTTCCGACATCGACGTCGAGATGGAGAACGGACAACAGCAGCAGCAACAGCGTGGGGGATCGAAAAATCCAACTGACGGCAAGAAGGTGGTCGATCTGGAGGGACTGCCCATGAAGGACAGCCCTTACCTCCAGTATGACAACCTGGAGGACTACAAGCTCAAGGCCTACGGCACCCAGGGCCACCAAGAACCTGTCCACGGCCGCGGGGCCGGCTCCACCGACGCCCCCACCCTCTCCGGGGCCAACGTCTCGTCCGAGTCCCAGGCTCGCATTGCGGACGAGGCTGTCCGTCACCGCCTCCTCTGAAGGCGTCGGTTTCGTTTCTGCCCTTATTTTCTGAGTTGGAATGAAGTTTTTTTTTTAATCGGGGGATATGGTTCTTCCCAAATATCGGCATTATTTGTTAAGTCGGAACATGTCGATCGTTAGAAATGGATCGCGGGTTTGATTTAATTTCCAGTTACAAATTTCTTATCAAATAAAGTTACAATTCGTATGACATAAATGTAACTTAGATCCAGATAGTTGTGGTTTTGATTGTAGTTCTAATTTAACTTTCGGGATGGAAATATATAGAGTTCGATTTTACCATGGCCGTGTGTATGATTTCTCTTTAGGTATACTTATGAAATTCTAAATCCTAACATGTAATTATTATTTACTCATTAGACAAAAGGTCTATCTAATAACTGTATAACTAGCTTAATTAGAGGCACAATTTGAATTTTAAAAATATAATCCATTAAATTTTAATAAGAAAATAGTTTTTTTCATATATTATATATATGACTAGAATATTTTTTTTTTAATTTTGGGAAAAAAAAAATTAAAAGGGATCATGCGCTTATCGACAATTTTACATTTTCTTTAAGAAAAAGAGATTATTTTGGACGTTTCTTTTTCATATAGTGCCACGCCTTGATTTCCTTTTCTTTTAAAACAATTTTGCAAACGTTTCCTTTAGTTTTGGATTATGTATGTTACACGAATTCGGAATAAAAAATTTCAAAATTTTGAAAATAATATTTCTAGTTTGTTGTTCGATTTTGAGATATTATTTTTAAAGTTCTAAAAGTATATACTTTTAGATAACATATACATGATCTTTTTTTGTCATTAATTTAGTTTGTTATATAATTTTATTATTAATTTTTTATTTTACCCAATCTTCTAAAGTCAAACAACTCATTAATATAGTTTTATTCGTATTTTATAATAGTGGAGTTTCAACATTTTATTTCTTTACCTCATAATCCATTTTTTTCATAGTGGTGGCCTTATAATGGAGTGATCATTCATTTTTTTAACTAATTTTGTATAATTTTTACGGTATTATTAATTATCGTTTAATTTCGATTTTCAATTTAATTGATCTGATTATCAAAATTTTAAAATAAAATAACATATAAAAAGTTTTAATTTCTGTTTTAATTTTTTTAATTAATAAATAAAAATTAATGATTGCGAGATAAAATTCAAAATGAATCAAAATAAAATAAAAATAAAAATGGTGATAAAATTATATAATAAATTAATTAATAATAAAATTTGACAGGCCACGAAACGATATTTCGCCATTTTTTAACGCATGTGGTTCATAACCTTGTGTTGCGCAGGAGGAATCATTTTATTTTATTTTTCCGATATGATTAGAGAGAACAAATGGTTTCTCGTACACCTTCACAACTGAAATTACCTTAAAAGGTAAAAAAAAAAAAAATCAAACAACAATAATTTTATTGACGGATTATTCACGCTAAGCAAAGCAGTTTAGGCCCGATAGAAGGAAAATGATTGAACAATGGAACTCCCAAACATTTTGAGTTATCAGTCACTATCTATTAAACTCATTATTTCTTAAGATCCCCATGCTCTCCATCTCCCCCGGGTATTAAAATTCCCGGTGTCGTCGAACCCGGACGACCGAAATCATCTGATAACTTGGCTTTTATGGATACATTTTTAGTATTCGGGGAGTTTGTTCTTCGGTCACTATTAGAAATTGTTGTATTAACTGGTATTATTAACTGTAACATATGCTCTACTCGTGGCTTCAATTTTAATTATTTGTTGGTCTTTGGTTTCTTTCCTGACCAATTAGTGTGTAGTTAAAGTTATTGTGGTTAAAGTGATGCTCTCAGCCTGTCATTGATCTTAAAGTAACAAATGTTTTGTGATATTTCTTATAACAGAACACCCACACATTATAGTTTAACTTCATGTCTGGATGTTTCGCATTCCTTTTTATTACCAAACACCGCGTGTTCACGGGTGTAATTTCATATGTACTAAATGCAAATCCCAACACTTTTGAAATCCATGGACAAGAATTAGCTTTCGATATCACTCGTACAATATGATTGTAGGAGCTTAGTCACGTGGTAGCCACCCACCACCACACATGCGTAAGTCGGGGGCAACGTGACTTTCATTTCATGGTTCATTGTCGTGTTGAGGAGAAACTTCAATTATTGAGTTTGGTGTGGGGGAAGGAGACGAAAGGCTTTTTGTTTTCTCGTCGCTAGATCTATCACAATTAAAATTTTATTTATTTCTTTTGTGGGGGCAGTGGTCCTCCCTTCCCTACAACTCTTCTGGGCATGGAATCGTAGCATGGGGATGCTGGGAAGTTAAGTTGAGGCAAATCCTGCTAGTTTTGAGCCTAACCATGCCGAGAGACGCGCCTTTCTGGTAGTACTGAACTGACAATGGCGTTTCGTTAACCCCCGGAATGGAATTTCCCATGGATCGCAGAATCAATGTTTGTCAGGTAGAGATCATTCGCTTTTGTTCTTGATGTTGAGCAGGTGAATTTGCTCCCCATCTGATGACCAATGGCAAGAGCAGAGCCTCATTCCCACGATTGCTGCTGTCAGATACTTGGCAAGGAGAGATGAAGTAAATATGTGGTGTGTAATGGAAACCTCTCTGTTGATGAACAAACTGTTATAGGACTGATGTTATAGTGGCATGTCTTTGGTATTACGCCGCTTCCTTCTGCTCCAACTACACCGGGGCTACGAGAGACTCGATAACGTAATTCGGGGGGACGAAGTTCTAACTGGTGAGAAGGGACACACTCGGATATCGCACACTAATTTTGGAATCGTCTTAAAAGCACTGGGAAAGCAAACTTCGTCATCGGCATTAAATGAAATAAATAAAACAAAATGTATGGACTGGGATAAGCGCCCAATATTTGTTATATGGGCTTGACACTAAAAACCCATTCATGAATTTGAACATAGTTCCTGTTAAGGACGAGTTTCATGTGAACTTTAAGGAGTGGTCACGACAATAAAAGTTTGCCTTTGGATGAAATGTCCTCTCAAAGGGTTACGTAAACTTTAAGCCTTCAGTCGAATCCACCCATCCATCCATCCACCCACCCACCTGTGCGTTCATATTCCACACTGATCCTAGGTAGGTCGCACGACCCTTTGCACGGTTCCTCCCGGCGGTCAACCCGACCGACATCCTCTGGCGAAGGTTGCGAAAAACTGTTGATCTTCCGGGGCTACATGAACTCCGGGAAATTCTGCATCCACTCATTCACTTTGATGCGTCGGGCGAAATTCATTGGCTAGATAAGTCAAATGATGTCGGGCGGCGATCTTCCCTCGCAAAAAAGAAAAACGAAGGTGGGTGACTCGATACATTGAACGCGAGTAAAAAACAAACAGCATCGTTTCCAGGCAGTGTAAATGTGTGTCCGGAGAAAAGGCCATCCTTGTGATGATTCAGGAAACAAATGGGGATGGATGCATGATTACACCAAAGCTACGAACTAAGCTTTCGGCTGGATAACTTTATGGTGCTGGGTCCGAATGCTTTGAATTCGAATGTGGGGGATGATTGATTGTATATAGGAGGAGACATGGCATGGCGTACAATGATACGATCCACGTCGTTATGTCTGGTTTCGTAGTGGTCGGGGGAAGAATACCTATTTGGTCAGAATCAAGCCCCCATTGATGTCCTAAATAAAGCAGAAAAAGCGAAAGGGGGAAATATCTCTCTGACTTTTCCTGGTTTAGCGGTCTCAAATCTTTGAAAAAGCATCCTACTTTTATCGCCATTATTTTAATTATGAGATTTGTGGAATAGTTTCTGGCACATTATTATTGGGGAATAAGTAAAATGGTAGGGTGATTAATTAAGGGTGGGATCAAAACCGTCGTTACTGTACACGACCTGGTTTTAAATGATTTAGTAATGGGTTGGTTGGTTCTTAGACAAAGGGCCTAAGACAGTCAAACTAGGCATGATCAGATAAAGCTGTGCTTTCAGACCAATCCACCCACCGAAATCTCGGTTGGGTTGGAAAGACAGGCGCCTCTCTTTGCTTTATCAAACCCCAAGTTCCCAAGCATAAATTACAATCGATTTTTTAAAAAATAGATAAAGCATGGTCAATACAAACTCTCACACCATTCGGCCACATTGATATCAAAATTCCATGCACTAAGAACATCCCGGTCTCGATGTTGATTTTCTTTTGCCTCCCAGAATTGACCCATGTCCCCCCCACCACTTTCTTGATGACAAAGTTTTGTATTGACTAATTCATGTCTTAATAAGTACACTGCGATTCACTATTATGTATACGTTTTTGTTAATAAGATTGAATATTAAGCAAGTAATGATGCGCCTTAGTCTTGTCTTATCTACAACCACCGAATAAGAACCGACAAGAGCACTTTCAGTACATGAAATGGAAATGACAAAAACAAAATGCACACACAAACCCTCCATCCAATTATTACAAAAATTTGGAACGACATGGTTTATATCCGAAAAAAAAAGCTTAAACGGCAGAGACAGCTACGAGGTTTAAAGCATGGCGGCCGACATCACATGGAAATTACATCGAAATCCCAGTGCTTGACCGAGGGGTTGGTCTTCATTGGCGTCGTCCCGGTGCCCAGTGGGGCACGCGAGGGCTGAAGTGTGCAGACACGATCCTTGAGTCGAGTAGCTCGACGATTGGCGTGTAGTTGACGCACCTCGGTGCCTTGTACTGGTTTATCGATGCTCCCCTAGAGATGGCATAGTCCATTAGCTCCTCGAATGTGCCGGTATTTACTACTCTGATCTCGAGCGGCCCGATGGAGTTGTCGGCAACCCTCCCTTGCCGATATACAGAATTGAGCGACTCTTCCATTGCAAGGCAGCAGTTTGTGAGGACGTCAGCTGGCGGGGAGACAGTCGGGTCCTTGGAGTGGAGCTCCCAGTAGATCACGTAGTGGCCCGGGATCGTCTTAGTGTCCGCGTAGCTCGTGTACTCCACGACTCTCGTATTGTACGCGCGTAGCAGGGCTGAGGCATTGTCGACGGCGGCTTGGAGCTCGGACTCGTCTGTCTTGTCTGAGTCGATGCTTAGGAGCACGTTCTTGCGACGAATGAAACGGAACTGTGGGGCTGCATTGTGGAATCCCGTGACATATAGGATGTCACCCACGCGGTACCTACACAGCCCCGAGTAGGTTGTGATCACGAGCTCGTACTCCTTCCTGACCTCCACATCGGCGAGGTCCACAAGCCGGGGTGGCGAGTCATGGGACAGAGGAGGGGATGAGGGATCGTACGGGATGAACTCGAAGTAGCCCATCATGGGCATGATTGTGTACGAGACGTCAGCTGGATCACACATTGGCCGGAGGTTGAGCCCAAAATAGCACTCAGAGGATGCATACATCGTGCATGCCTTGGGCAACCCACCGCTGTAGTAGTCTATGGTTGGTATATACTGAGCCATTGCCCCGGTCACAATCACGTCCAGGAACTTAGTATTTGGCCAAATCCGCTTGATAATACCCTCCCAATTCTCGCCCTTGCATTCCCTCGTGATGAATTCAGCCAGCTCCGGGTTCGGTGTCAGGATTTTCATCATGCATTCCTTGATAGTGGGGTCGATGATCTTAGGGTTAAGCGTCCCGGTTGATATATCGTGGACCAATTCCTTCCAATTCAGGCTGAGGAACCGTATTGCCCGGAGGAGGCCCGAGGCAAACACCGCGCCGACGCGGAGCACCTCCTCACGCATTATTAGTCCACATAGCATCTGTGTATACATGCTCTGAAAGGGGTCAGTGCAAAGGATCGCCTCGTTCGGGCTCGTATAAACGTTGTAGGGATCATAGGGCCTCCTCTTGAAGTGCTCGCTCTTGTAGTAGCTCGTTAGCACCGGCCGCGCGACGAGCCCACCCGGGGTCTTCGTCTCCGCCTTTATGAACAGAAAGTAAAGTCCCTTTCCTTTGTCCAAATTTGGCACATATCTATTGAAGATAAGGAAAGAATTATAATTATATGGAAACTAATTATGGCTAAAATCAATTTTACATTCATTAGACTAAAACTTATGGCAATTTTTTCAATTATGGAACATAAATTTTTAAATTTAAAACTCACAGGTTCATCACTGGCTGAAGCAAACTGTATAGCAATGTCCGGCGGTCCAGCTCCTCATGGATCGTCGGCATCAGCTTCCTTTCCCCGGCGGACGTCCCGGAACTGAGTGATCGACATATTTCCAGCGCGTTAAGCACATCCGGAATGGAAAACAAAATCATCTTACGGATAACTAATAGTTTGTTACCTCGTGAGAAACTCCGAGATGGGGCGAGAACAAAAAATATTGGACTTGTCGCCGTTGGCAATGCGCTGGATGTCAGGCTGGAGGTCCTCGTAGGTGACAACGGGAACCCTGGACTTGAAAGATTCGCGGTCGGTGGCACCGCCTAGCTTGAACCGCCCTAGGTATTCCGTATTGGCATTCTGAGCGAGTATCTCGCCCAGGACCCTCACTTGGACAGGGTCAACGTTGCGGGTCATCTCCTCGATGAGCTGGAGCGGCTTCGCGTCCTTCTCACAGGCGGGAGGTCCGAGGGCTTCTGTGACTGCACCGGCGGATTCACGGACAATGGCCATTGCCTCGAAAGAAGGGCTGGACGACTATTTTTTCTTAACTGAAGGAAGGTTTTGAAGGAGTGAAGAAAACCTCCATGGAATGAGAAAGTATTTATAGGGGGGGGGGGGGGGGGTTAACAACACTGTATATGCCACGTCAGCAATAATTAGTGTCAAAATTAAACGTGTAATGAGTTTTTAATTATTCTGTTATTCACTAACGTTTTGCTAATATTATATATTTTCCTCCCGAAGAGATACCGGAATATGATCAACACCGCTATTTTCACCAGTGAGTTACAAAACTAGACTAACTACACATGGATTGGATTTCTTTGGTCATGGAACTTTTTATGTCATAAATCTAACTATAGAAACTTTCCAACAAAAAGTAACCGACACACCTTAGTTTACCCATGAAATATTTCAGTGCAACGGATGCCTTAAATAAAATGTAATCTTAACATCTGTTAGTTTATGCAGGAAATCACAATCCTCGTCTCCTCCTCGTTCATGATATTTCCATTTTAGAAATGTGCTATGATGATCTTCGTTCACACGTATCAGAATAAGAATAGTATTAGCAGAAAAGTTTTCACTATCTTAATCCAATAATTCAGATCAAATCGATTATTTTGATTAAAAAATTCCGGAGATCTCACCATTTAACATTCTGTCTACTTAAATCTGATCCCAACGATGAAGCTCAAAAGTCTGGTCGGTAACATTACAACCATGATTAGAACAACCACGTCCGGTAAATGTAAATGATTCGAAAGAAGGGGAGGGTTTGATGAGGGGACAGGGCATAAAGAAAAATATTTGTGTGTCGGGGGACAAAAGGCGGGTCCCATGACATATCCTTTTTGGACCAGATGGGCCCCAGTTTTGTCGGCCACGTCACCTGCGCCTCGTTTGGTCCCTTCCGATTGCGACTGCCTGCCGGCGGACCTTTTGGAATATTTAGGTCCAAACAAGGCCTCCGCTTACGTGCTTCCTTTTTCTTTAATTTCTTTTTTTTTTCTTCTACCATTAATCTTTTATCGCATACGTGATCGTAGTCTGAATTCTAAATGAACGAGTTGCCCGAGTTGCCGATGTTCTTGTCTATTCCATAGATACTCGAAATCTCCGGCCGTAATCATATCGAGAACGGTCCTCATATTTTAGTTCCATCTAGGATATGGTAGTATAATCACCTCGCCACGATAACAAGGAGCATTTGCTTTCATTTTTATAGTTTTGGATTACTTTTTGGGTTAATATAAAGATGAGTGATGGTGTGTTATAATCTTGTCGGGTCACGTGTACAACAACGTCGTTGTTTCGGGATGTAATGGCCGTCGTTTTCGTTTTCTTTTTTACTTTAGCTTTGTATGCTATTATTGGCGTCAAGGTTTGGTATACAACACAAATTTATTATGAAAAGAAAAAGGGATAATCACAACATCGTTTTGCTTGCTTTTTTGTAACTTACGTTCTTTCTGAAGTGATAATCTTTATATGTTCGACCATTTCCACTCTACACGTAATTATCGTGGCGGTTAACGTCTACACGTATCACGACGGCTAGACGTGGTGCAATTATTTGTTCGAAATAACTGAATTATGAATGCATATGGCATGTACTGGCACTTAAAAGCCCTTCGAGATGTCGTTCTGCTTTAGAGTAAAAACAATTTTCTTTCCCACTCAATTATCACGTCCTTAGCTTCACGCTTTTGAGAAGGAAAGAATTGGGCATTTTGTTCGTGTTTTGTCAGTGTTCTTCCCGATCTGTATTGAGTTCCGCGGGACTCGCTTTCATCGATCATTCAAATTTGTTTGCCCATTTTCGGCACTAGTAAAAAACCCGAGAGTCGTGGGACTATTCAATGGATTTCATGTGTGGATATAATTTGACGGAATGGCGATATCCGACCAGCTGGAGAAGGATGGGTACATATCACGGAGATATCGATAGGGTTTGAAGCAAGGACACGAGAGGTAAAGATAATATGCCTAATAAAAACAGCGAGAGTGGTTCATGTCAGAAAAGAGTTAGGAAGAAATCACTTTCACATGTTACGTGTTAGTTCTATTAACAATCAGTTCGATCAGACGGCCGATGTTCTTGAGTTCGAAAGGGTTTGTATATGCCGAGAATCTCATAAAAATAGGTTGCTTCCGATTAAAGAGTTGGAAACGAGTTGTATTCGGAAATAGAATCCATCCAAGCAATGGCACCAAAGACTTCACGATGACGCTCTAAGAGGAAACGTGTCCGGCACGCGAAGAGGTAGGAACAAGGCTCCCAGCACGTCTTTTACTGAACTCGAATTAAAATTGAAACTTGTTATTTGTGTTATGAGGGCCACGGACACATTTTGGACATGTGAATTTCTTCGGGGGACTGTACATGCTTTGGTTCTATATGGGGAACTCTCGCAAGGTCGACATCCATTATTGTGTCATAAAGCAGAGCATTCATGCTTTTCGACGATGACGAAGACATTCATCGAGTCAAAGCAATTCACTTAACATAAAGAGACTCTGACGTTCAGGCATAAACTTTTCGAGCACGACTTCCCTCACTGAATTTGTTTCATGGAATAACAATAGAGGAGCTAACAATAAAGTCCTTGGGCCAACTAATCTAGTATTCCAATGACTTTTCAGGTGGTCATCGCGACATGAAGAGTATCGTCCGTGCAGCCCCACAGAGAGGACAGGACAATAGTTGGTGATGGCACGATATGATGCGTAGCATCCCCGAGGGAAACTTCGCGGAATGAGATACTTCCTCGGAAGATGATTTCTCGACCACTTCTACAACTACTAAAAATAATAATGCATGAGTTCTAGACGGGAAGATAGTGAGATTTTCGGACACTTTCCAGGCATGCTAAACACGTTGATTAACTTTATCTTCGTGATATTTTTGTTTCCGACAGTGTTTGGCCGTTCTGGATAAGCGATGTCGTGGATTGATCTAGGCCATGTTCCCTGAATTCTGTTGCCCGTTCCTGTCCCTCGTCTCTTTCAATACCACTATACATTCACACGGTCCCGCAGCTGACAGGAACACGGCCTAGCTTGATCGGAGATTTTATCTTCAAATTCAAGAACAAGTCCGTGCCAAAATCTCGAACGAAGAGCTCTGCAGCCCGGTTGGTCCTATCCAACCGGAGGAGAATTGTCGGCGAACGCCATTGGAAGGTGTGAACTGAGAACGAGAGATGGTTGAAAGGTTGAGTAGGGGGTGCGGACACAAGTGGGCGTGCGCAGCATGAAGTCGACGTTGTCCTCGGAAGGGAACAAATGTTCTCGTCCAAAAGTTTAGGAACATGAAATGATATGTGAGGTCTTGTAAATTCTAGCTCGAAAGATTCATCACGTAATTGACCCGCACTTATTGGCTGGATTTAACACTTACAAGAATGAATAACTGCAGAAGCTAAACCACAAGATCTGATCTTCAACTAATTCTAGCCTATAGTCGATACATATCTCCCCGAATGCGCGATAAATGTATCCGGGCCTGAGGATAACGGTGGCTGTAACCATTAGCATTTGTGTTATCATCGGGGAAGCTGTAGGCACTTCCGACGAGCGCCCTACGGGGCAGGAGAAGATCACTAAAACGATAAGCATTGCTCGAATAGGAATTAACACGGCGGCAATTCGATCATCGGGCGCAGATAACCATCCCGAAATGTGGTAGCATCACGAAAGAAAGATTAGAAAAGGGGGTCGAGAATGAGATGGTTTGTCTTAGATCAAGCAACTTGATGACCAGTTAGCCTCTGCTTTAGGATGTCCGACAGTTGTGAATGTGAATGTTCCGTCCACAATTTTGGTGGTCTAAATTTTAGTGTACTGATTTTGTAAAGATATCTCTGACTTTCAGTTAAACAAGATTTTTACTTTTAAAATTTATTAATTAATGTTCTGAAATCAATTTTTATAAAATTAATTTTATATTTTAAGAATATCGAGCTCTGATAGACTTATTTTCAAATTTTAAATATAAATGTCGTCCTTTAAATTTTAAAGCATTAATCATTTAATTTAAAAATATCGATTTCAGAATATTAATTAACAAATTTGAAAAATAAGTAGACTATTTCGTGAAATTTTTTGTCGTGAACAAGGCTCACGGTTTGTCCGAATCTCAACCCAACCAGAAACCGAACAAATGGACGACCATCCAGATCCTGCCGGAGACGTCCGGACGCCGGCGACCCCAGGTCACGACGCCTGTGGAGCGCCTACGCCGCTGCTTGACCAGTCTCGCAGCATAATCAGGGCGCTGGAGGTGGTGGAGAAGGACTCCGTGGCCATCGCGGAGAGCTTCACTTCCCTGTTCGATTCGCTACGATTAGCTCTCGCTGAGGTCAGTGTGAAAAGGGGTTACTCCGATTAGGGCGATTGATTTTTGTTTGGCGAAAATGGTTAGGCGGCGTGCAGGGGTTAAGCGTCGTGGATTTTGTTGGGTAAAGTCATGAAATCGGCAAAAAAAAAGTGATCTTCCATTGATTGCGAATCGACCTCGACGGCGTTGTTACTAACTGCTTGTGCTCGTGCTTCGTCAGACTGAGCTTTGCTGTTGAATTAATTGCTCCGGAAAATATGCCTGCTTGTACTAGCAATCTCTTCCCATGAGGTTTGGTTTTAGACATGTTTTTTTTTTTTGGGGGCATTCGGTGGGAAGCATTCGACCCGTCTAGGCAGGGGTCACACGTGAAGAAATTGACTCACTGAGGGGGCTTTGAGTTGCTCCTTCTTTAACTTCCCTGCTGATTTGAGTGAATCATGCAATTGTGTGGGTTGTCGGTTGTCGCTGAATAATTCTCCACACCCGTGAACTGCAGGTAACTTCCTGTTCTGATGAGCATACGCAATGCTTTAGCAATGCGGCTGGCCAGCTTCAAGAGTCTGGTGAGAGAATCATGCATAATCTTTTCTGTTCACTGTTTAAATGGTTATGAGTTTGGAAAATGTCTCCTCTTTCCACATGGCTCATGATGAATACGTCATCTGTTTGGTTACTTCTATAGGTTCTTCCTTCAATGAAGGTTTATTGTGGAACTAGATTTGACAGTTTAGATATCAAAATTTTAACGATGTTACCCCTTCGGTGCGTGAGGTATAGGCATTTTCTATGCTACTCCAGACACATGTGACATTGATTGTACTGTTGTGTGCTTTACTCTTGTAGTTCTTGAGGCAGCCACGAAAGGAAACCGGTACATAAATTCTTGCCTGAGGTATTGTGGATTGTCTAACTGGTTTTCCGGATACAATAAGTAGTTGCAGCTGCCTGCTCCTTATCCAGAATATTCATCTTTATAAATTTAAGCTGCACAGGCCTTCCTTAGCATAATTAGTTAATCATCATGATGAGCTTATCTTCTTCTCCTCAAGCAAATTATCTAATCTTGTGTTCATTTTTTCTCAGATTAAACGAAGAAATGAAGGGCATGGAGAATTTGGCCGCCCAGATGTATCCTTTCTCTGCTTATTTACTTTGAAATATAGTGGTTTTGAGCTTTAATTTAACCATGTCACATATACCCAGAACTAGTTATAAATGTCTTTCCTGATTCCAACTTTCAGAAAATTCTTGAGGAAGAACGTGGATTCCCTGGATTCAGCTGTTAACAACATTATACGCCTCCCATGACATTGATAGCTTTCCTATCTTTAGAATAACTAATCGGTAAACTTTAATAAATGTAGTATGTCATATGTCGTCTCTGAAGCGTGTATTGCCGTAGTGTCTTGCTAGTCTTCATCGTTATAGTGGCCTCTCAAACAGCTGATTAACTTAACATAGCTCTATACTAGACTGATACGACTCCTGATGCGATGTTTCCGGAGTTTGTACACCATATCGTCCGTTTGATTATCGATATCACACCATTGGCCTTGTATCTATTTTTTGTTCCTTTCCTTTTAGGCGTGTTCGGAGACCTGCAGATTCTCGGCCTGCAGTCACAGCAGGATAAGATCAGATTACATGGACTTCTCTTATGAGGGTTCCAATACCTTAACTCGGGCACACTTTCTCTTCCTCGCTAAGTGTGAGCGCACCCCTTGATAAGCTTAATTCTCTTTGTAGGGAAACGATAGCCTCTAACTACTCTAGCGCATCCTTACTGTTCTCGGGGTGATTTTGTCTTGAAGGGCGGATGAAATTGAAGGATGTTGAGGCTTTTTCTTGTTTCTGGAGGAGCAAAGCATGAAGAGAGAGAAACAAACAATCCTTCTTACCTCAAGAATATAATGTATGAACTTCCCCGAAAGAGACATTCAACCCCGACCAGTCATGGAAGAAATTTTCATTTACATCCTCGTCCCTCTCGTTCCCCTTCTTGTGCTCGCATTCAAGTTCTTATCCCTGTCGAGATCACACGATAACCTCCCCCCAAGCCCCCCATCTCTCCCAATAATCGGCCACCTACACCTGCTGCGTCCGCCCCTGCACCGCACGCTCTCTGATCTCTCCCTGAGGTATGGTCCTCTTGTGTTCCTCCGTCTCGGCTACTGCAAGGCTGTCGTTGTCTCGTCCTTCTCAGTCGCAGAGGAATGTTTCACCAAGAACGACGTCGTCCTTGCAAACCGCCCCAAGTTCATCTTCGGGAAGCATGTCGGGTACAACTACAGCACCATCGTTGGCGCGCCGTATGGAGATCACTGGCGGAACCTTCGGCGTATTGGAGTGACGGAGATATTCTCGGCACACCGGATTGATGCCTCCTCCAGCGTCCGGAGGGAGCAGGTCCTCCGGCTACTGCGGAAGCTGTCCAAGAACCCGGTCCCTGGAGAGTTCTGTCAAGTGGAGCTGAGGTCGGCCTTCGCCGAGTTGATCTACAACATCGTGGTCAGGATGTTGGCAGGGAAACAGTACTACGGAGAGGACGTGGCCAACGTAGAGGAAGCAACAGCCTTCCGTGATATGATAAAGGAGATCTTGAGGTACGCCGATGCATCATATGCGGGCGATTTCTTGCCGATCCTGCAGCTGTTCGATTACCAGAGTTACACAAAACGGGCGAGGCGGCTAGGGGAACGGACCGACCGTTTCTTGCTGGGACTGTTAGATGAGAAAAGGAGGAAGAAGGGATGGTCGGACTGTTCAGGCACGACAATGATCGATCATCTCCTGTCGCTGCAAGAGTCACAGCCGGAGTACTACACCGACGAAATTATCAAGGGATTTTTATTGGTAAGTAAATTATATGTTCTTGGTTCATTTCAATTAGAATACTAATATAATATATGGTTAGAATTCATCCATCTCTCTAAAGATTGCGAAGACATTTTCTTGAGCCTGGGCACATGGGCTTGGCGATATATCAGGGTCAACGTTTGCGTCCATTGGGATTTTTATATTATATGTTCCAGCGTATTACTACTTTAATTGTTTATTTAGAGTTCAGCAATTATACTATGCGTGTCTTTACTTGGTATCTCGGTTAACTTCCCCTTCGTGCAGGCTTTGTTGGTTG
The DNA here is from genome assembly GCA_029817715.1 of Melastoma dodecandrum. Classification (NCBI taxonomy): domain Eukaryota; kingdom Viridiplantae; phylum Streptophyta; class Magnoliopsida; order Myrtales; family Melastomataceae; genus Melastoma; species Melastoma dodecandrum. The sequence goes on along the minus strand of JARUPY010000533.1, from coordinate 3,694,820 downwards.
CCGGAACCGATACGTCGGCTGTAACGTTGGAGTGGGCGCTGTCGAACTTGCTCAATCATCCCACCGCAATGGAGAAGCTTAGAGGAGAAATCGATTCGTGTGTGGGTCAAGACCGCATGATGGACGAGGAAGACTTGCCGAAGCTGGATTACCTCAAGAGCATCATCCTGGAGTCGCTACGATTGTACCCGCCAGCCCCACTCCTGCTCCCTCATTACTCTTCGGCGGGATGCAAAGTCGCTGGCGTCGACATTCCCGCTGACACGATGGTGCTCGTCAATGCATGGGCCATACATAGAGACCCTAACCAGTGGCCCGACAGCCCGAACCAATTCAAGCCCGAACGATTTTTGAAAAGTACAGGCGGTGGAGAAGCAACCCAGTTGATTCTGCCGTTTGGAATGGGCAGGAGGGCGTGTCCCGGCGCGTCGCTAGCTCATAAGATGATGGGATTGACACTGGGGACGCTGATCCAGTGCTTCGATTGGAGAAGGGTGGATGATGCGGAAATCGACATGGAAGAGTCTCAAGGGCTTACGATGCCAAAGTCGAAGCCACTGGAAGCATTGTGTAGAGCTCGTCCGATCCTCGACGTCATTCAATCTGAATCCGCATAACAAGTTGTGTTGCCAAATAAATCTTCCTGATGAACCAAGGACAGCATATTACCGATCTATCGTCCGACTTAATTGGGCGAGACTTTACATAATCCGTACTTGTACGAACTATAGATTGAACTGCGAAGTTATTTCAACGCACAAGAAAGCTAAGCGGCCAAACTTCCATTTAAAAAATGGTCCAAATTAAGAAAAAACGACAAATTGACTTATCGATGATGTCCAAATGGTACACGGGGATTGGAAGTAACTAGCCGGCGACATTAAGGAAAGAGTATTGTTATACGCCCTTCCGTATTTTATTCATCATGAGAAAATTTCTTATATGGATTTATGAGCCATTCAATCACTGACATTACAAATCTCTTAAGCAAAAATGAATTAACAAATGTGATGAAATATACAAATGCTTCCCACCCGAGCCGTCTCGGGGTCACATATCAATTCAATGCCCTTCGCCCACGCTCGGTCCCGAATCCATAACCCGGACAGTTGTATTCCTCGAATCAACAAACTTGTGCCCATCACCCATACCCGGTTCCTCATCAGCAGCACGGACTGTGTCGACGAACTTGTGCCCTTCCCCGGGGCTTGGACCTGCTTGTTTCATGGCACCGAGAAGAAACCCGTCGAAGGACCCATTCGACAAACCATCGTCTGCGGCCCATCCCTTTGGCTGCTTCGAGATGTTCAACGGAAGAGCCTTGATCACACGAGCATCGAGGGAGACACAAAGATGGAAGAGGACGCCAAGAATCGCTGCGGGTTTAGCCATGTTTGGGAGTCAAAGGATAAACTAATGGGTTCCGAATAGTGTCTGGTGCTGGAGGTACTTATACGTAAGAGAGGGGAATGAATCGGGGACATATTTGACCCGATCATATCAAGTTGTTTTTAGAATTTGCACGAGTAAAAAACGCGGGCATATTCCAACCAATTCGGGGAGAAAGAACATAAGACGGCAGAACATGGACAAAAGTACGATAAAAGAATCTGAGAGGCGTGTAGTAGACGGCTGTTTATGGATTGTTTAAGTCCAAGCCAAGGCCGGAGTTCACCGCAGATATCACGCGTGCGCATGATGTGGACTGTTTCGATCGTCGGCGACTCGAGTAGGCGGCAGGACCCATCGCCTGCAGGCAAATATATCGGCATATGTCATGGGCAGGCGTTCTCTGTCTGAATGTATGGGTTGTTTTAATGTCTTAGAAAGAGTGCCTACGTGTGGATGGAATCTTTCTACCTTTTGGTGCGCCTTCTTATTATTTTGATACGATTAGAATTCCAGTTATATACACGACAAAGCTGACTATCTTTGATTAATGACTAATGGACATATTTTTACCTCTTTGATGAGACGACACGTGGCGCGAAGAGAGGACTTCCTTGTTGATGATGGTACTCCGCCCCCCCCCCCCCCACCGAAGGCATCCATTCATTCACGCCTTGACACGTTTCCAACATCGATTTGTGTCTCACTGAGTCCCAAAATGTTTCCTGGGAATTGCGCCATTCAGCCAAGCCATCGTCTCTAATAGTTTGCAAAGGGAGATGTTTTACAACCGACCTTTTGGCCACAACGAAGGCATCCCCCGAGAGCTGCTTCCACGCAACTCAGATTCTGCGGTCGGTTCGATCGGCCGGCTTCATGGATTGTCTTTCTGGGCAACATTCCTTATTCTTACAGAGCTTGATTCTTCAATTATGCGGAAAATTAACTAATCTTGTTGCGTTACGAATCTGTCTGCATTGCAACTCATTTTAGTGAAAAAGAAACCCAAAAAAGAAATGGACTCCAAAAGTCCCAAGTGTAGCCGTTTCCTTTCAAACCCATACTCCAGAACAGTGTCCGATCCCAGCTCGAAAAAAGCCATTCGGTGCGGATGCGGATCTGGCACTATCCCCCTCCTTTGCCCATTCATGTGATATCAACTCGAGTTTTGTTATGGTCCCGAAATTAGGGTAAAAAGTTTTAATGTTATTTGGTTAATGCGTCTAAATCTATGTTTTTAAATAGTGATTTTATTTGAAAAATTTGATATTTAAAATAAGATTTCAACCTTTTTGAAAATTGATAATTTAAACATCGATTTTTTTATTTTTATCGAATAAAATTAATATTTTAAATATCGATTTAGGGATATTATTTAAAAAAATTTAAATTAAAAATAATAATTGGTGTACAATAACATGCCTCGCGTCAACTCCGGCCAGGTTGGGTTTTGACTCATCTCCCGTCACCCTTTGTTTGAAACTAACGTCACGCGTACTTGTCCAGTGCCAATTCTCCCACCAAGCGTGAGATTTTGAACAAAAGTGGGCTGTCAGCTTAATTATAGGCTTTTTCTTCCGTTGCTTGCTTCATCCTCATCCTCTCAATCACGAATGAATGAATGGACATGTATGTAGACTGGAGATCTCATCTTCTTCCTTCCATTTTATCCAACACTGTACATTGGCCCGAATGGTTTTAGGGAAGGGGATTCAAAGGACTAAATTTAAGACATTGGACTGGACTAAGCCTTTGCTCGCCGGCCGAACTCCCTCCTCATTCCATCCTTCTGATCCTGATCCGTTTTGCCAAAGCGTTCCTTACTCCTTCTGTTATTGCGGCCTGAGAACACATCCCAACTGCAGCCGCCGACTTCCCGTTACGTTCGAGCCCTGACATGTAGTTCCTAACCTCTGCCCTTATCATCTCCTGCATCGTCGCCATGAAGTCCGCGGTGAATGGGATGGACTCAGGTTTGCTTTTCTCTGCTGCGGTGGCTGGTGCCGATACCAGAGGGATGGCATTGACGGGCTGTGTCATCAGGCTTGACAACTCGCTCGGGGTCGCCAGCTTTGCCATGGTGGGGCCATCACCAGGCTGAGACAGATTGCTGGAATTGCTCGACTCAGTAGCCGTTTTTTTCACAGCTGGATCCGGTAGCTTGGTCGCTTCCAAGCCTGGCAGAGACAGGCTCAGTGAAGTCAGAGGGTCATCGGAGGATTTTGCCAACGTGGCAGCTGCCGCAGGCCCGCACCCACTTCCGAGCTGAGCGCTGGAGTCGGATCCCACTTCTGGACTACAAGGCCGGGCATACACCGCAGTCGTCCCAGGCCCCACACTCGCCGACCTCTTCAGCGGCCGGGGATTGACGAAATCCCCACCGGACCCAACCCTATCGCTGCTTCCACCTCTGCCACCGTCCTTCTCGTAGAACTCCTTAAAATCATCCCCGGACATCGACGAGCACTTCCTCTTGAGCGTTGAGTTCCAGTGGTTCTTCACTGCGTTGTCCGTCCTCCCCGAGAGGAGCCGTGCTATGGTCGCCCACTTGTTCCCGAACCTCGCGTGTGCCCGGATAATCGTCTCATCCTCCTCCGCCGTGAACGCCCTGTGCTCCAACCCGGGGCAGAGCTGGTTACACCACCTTAGCCGGCACGACTTCCCTGACCGACCAGGGATCGACCTGCTGATGGCAGACCAATTCCTAGGCCCGTAGCGTCGTACCATCAGCTTCAACGCCTCGTCCTCCTCCGGACTCCACGGACCCTTGATCCGATCCGCATCCCTCCGCGACCCGGTTGAAGGAACCGACATCATTAACCGAGAGAAACGCCAAAAAAAAGGAGTTATCTCAAAAAAGATGGAAACTTGGCCGAATCTAAGCCTCGAAAGGCAGATCTAAGAAGTGGGTTATCGCAGAATTTGGGGGAGTATGGAGATTTGGTTTGGCTCGGGCGGCGAAGGTAAAGAGGAGGAGGAGGTGTTGGGTTGTTTATAAAGAGGGGAAGCGGCTGGTTGGATTACAGCTGGAGGTCGTACTGGACACGTGTCGCTTAACTGTTGCTCCGACTTAGGACGTTGTAAGAAGATATTTTAAAAGGAAGGTTTTTTGTTAGTTAGTTAATTTGGTTTATGAGAAAAAGCATAAATGATGTAAACGGTTTGGGTACGAGTTTGGTCATGGGATGGGGGAGGGGTGTTTTGTTTGACTCTCCCCAGCCTTGTCTTGCTTCTCTTTTTTCCACTTAATTATAATAATAATCCAAACATGAATAAAAATAACTCAACTTTGTTGGGGGCAATTACGGGTGGTAGGGGATCTGTTTGCGTGTTGAGTCTTGTCAACGACAAAAGACGCCGACGTATGAGTTGATATGTCAATCATATTTACTGTTCTGTCCGAGTCCTGTCGGGTGGGGTCCGATATTTACCACGGTTAGGAACATGCCACATATCATCGCCATCGCCGCACATCGCCGACACCAAGGTCCGTTGTGTCCCCCGTAGTTGATAGGCATCAGGACAGTCAGTCGGTTGTTTTGTGTCATACATGCAATAATAAATTAAGAAAGGAAGATGGTCCCATTCCCCCCCCCCCCTTTCCTTTCGGAAAATTAGCTGGTATCAGACACGTATATTTTTTTTTTAAAAAAAAAGAAAAGGATTTGGAGGGAGGGAGGGGGGGGGGGAGGTGGTACCGACCGTACCTTCCGAGGAGCTTCGGGGGGGTTAGACAAGATCACCTTACTTAATAAAATAAATGGCAGTCTTAGTTGTCATCTCTATCATTACGATTTCTTTTCTGTTTAGATGCGAATGAAATTAAATGAAATGAAATATACGGAGGTGAAGAAGATGGGGAGGGTTGAGGAAGAATCGAATCCTAACTACAAGATTTGGGTGGGGTGGCACAGACAGTAGCCCGCCCACTTCATTATTATATACTTTCAAACGATCTCGTAATTATTATCATTTTACCAAAAGTTTCTTCTTACAAACTCTTCCCACACGCAAAGAGTATTTCAGCTAATATTATTACACGTTGAGCTCAAGTTAATACCGCAAGTTTTTTGTTTATTGTTTTCCCACTTGGCCACGTGGGGGTTACACACGTGCGAGTTGTTGCATCCCCCCCATCCTTCCTCACCCAGTGAGTAGATTTATCTTTCTTTCTTTTATTTTAATTAAATTAAATTAAAGCTGAATGAGATTCCCTTTTATTGGGGCAACTAATTTAATCACCGACTGCTTTGCTTGTAAATCAAATCATTTTGATGATGGAGATAAGGATGGGGGATGGTGCTGTGTTAGTTTAGGTACTTGCTTCTTTTTTTTTTAACTTTATAATCTCTTTGGGGAGTTGTCGCTGTTTAAGTAAGAGTATCAAAGAGTTTAGTTTAGTTTAGTTTAGTTTGGGGTTTTCTTTTGTGGGGGGTTTGTACTTATCCGATCACCTCCCCCACTTTTTCTTTTTCTTTTTTTATATGAGTGTGTTTGAGTGAATAATTGGGTCACATAATCTTTTTTATCCTCCTGTTGTTTTCACGGGCATGTCAAACACGTGCTCTTTTTAACATCCCCCACCCCCTCTGTCTAAACCGGACAAACAAGCCGCCTCCTCCCCCTCCTCCTCCTCCTCCTCCCCTAACTAATAATCATCATCATTTTTTCAACATCAACGGCTTCTCCATTTTCCTCTCCCGTTGCGGCCGTCCAAGCATAATTTGCCTTCTTTTTTTCCTGAAGGAAATGATTTTGCAGCTGACAGGCCGATCCATGTTCCAACGAGTAATCAATCAATCCACCACAAGGATTCAATTGGATTCTTTTATACCCAAAATTCTGCTACAAAGTTATCCCCGCCATTAAAAGAAGCAGCTTGAAATTAATGCCTGAACATAACATTTAGGACAGCCCCTGGATTCCAACGTTCGGCCAGTATAGGTTGGTCCTCCTGTAATGGCCAACTTCGAAAGGGTGTCTCTCCATTATATTACCAAAAATCGTGTCTGCTAGCGTATTACCATGACGGACGTGGCTCCTCAGAGACTCCGAATATTCCATGTCGACCCACCCCCGACCTACACGCGGGTCGTCAAATGTGGGTCTGTGATATAATTTAAGGAATAGTATTAAATGAATAAGTTAATGTACTCGTAGTGTCTAGTAAAATCAGCACGAATGGATGGATGATACCCGCAGCTATCATTTCTTTTAAGGGAGTAATCTTCTTTTTTTTTTTTTTTTTTCTTTCCTTCGGACAGCTGCCAATAACTGCTTCATGTTGTTATCATCATCATCTTTTAATTCGTTGTTGTTGCTTCTGTCGTGGGAACTGTAGTCCATATGATTGAACGATGGTTAAACGTTTCTTTCAATTTACAGCTCGATCTAGTAGATGTTATATAAAATAGGAATAAACATAAACGAGATTCAATGATTGATCTTGTTGTGATTAGATTAGATTGGGTCATTTTCATTGTTGTGATTTAAAAAATTTGATGACGCAATTTTGCAATATCCTCTCCCTCTCAATGCTAATAAGGGGGTAACATGTTAATACTACGTGTACCATTTCAATTGTGGCCGAGACATAAAACGAACCACCCCAAACTAACCTCCCTCACACCCAACAAATTGATAATCGCAACACGTATTCCGACAACCGTGAGTGCATTGCGTCACGATATCGTATAATAATAAATAGATCGATTACTTGTTCTGCTGAATTTTTGTTTTTAAAAAAGGTAAAAACAAAAAAACAAAATTCTGTTAATTGGGAAAAGGGATAATTCTCTGTTCGTGACGTGCCGATAACATCCTTATATATACCCGTAACCTATATGTAGTTTTTCTTACGCATCCAAAAAATTCTTGAAGTTGTTAATTTACACGAATAGTTTTTACTTGAATCCGTCTCGCAAATCATCATCATGGATATACTATATAGTTTTTTAAAATTAATAAAATAACCTTGGATTGAGTAGTAAATGAGCGTGACGTAGAACTTCCTTTAATATGTATAAGTAAAATAATGATATTGAGATTTGAAAAAGTGGAAAGATACAAACGGGGGAGGAATGGAGGGATGTGACTAAATTGGGAAGGAAGAATTTGTCCATACTAGGCGAATGAATAATTGCGATAATGAATGATGAGATGGGGGGGGAAGAAGCACCCAAAATCTATCAACATCAAGGCTTTAACTGGGCTAACGATTATTTATTATCCTTAAAAATAACACAGAGTTTTTGGGGGGGAGTGGTTTGCTATTGATGTTGTTGAATTGTTGTCCACCACTAACTATAAGTCGCTATCTCTCTCTATCTCGCTCGTCATCTGATATATATGTTTGTTTCCCCATGAAACTTAATGATTGGCCCTTCAGAAAGCTTATATGCTGAATAATATATATATTTTTTAACTAGATGGGGAGAGACATCAGTGGAAATATTTTTACCTAACCCCCTTTTCCTTTTGTTCGGTGGAAACCACACCATAATTCTACTCTCAATTTCATACCTACAGGTTTCTCGAATGTTTTCTTTTTTATTTTTCAAGACTTTATTTTAAAGAAGAAGACAAAAAACCATATTCCACTGTTTTTAAAATTTCTAGATAAACAATGTGAAGTAATTCATTCAGGGGGGGATTAAAAATCAATTAGAATAAAAAAATAAAAAAGAAAGAACATAAGTCTCATACCACGTTTCCCATCCCTCTTATCAAAATTAAGTAGGCAAATTAACCAAATGTCTGTCATTTTAATGATTCAGACCAACGCAAAGTCCAGGCCCATATCTCAAAACTTCCCCAATCGGCGGGACCTTAATCATCTCCGAAGGTCGTCTTCTTCCCTGCATTAAACACAGGGCCCCCCTCTCATGACCACAAAACCCCAGATGCATATCAAAATATTTAGAAGCCCCGTGCCTGCCGAACGAAATCCGTACCTGTGCTGACCATGCTGTTGTTTGGCCTGTTGAAAGATCCGCGTCCTCTGCCCCTGCCCCTATCTCCACGTCCTCGGGCGTTGAACGATCCACGCCCCCTACCCCTGTCGCCAAAACCTCTGCCACGCCTATCGCCGAACCGGCCACCTTCACTACCACGACCTCTGCGTCCTGACCCAGGGCCACTGCCAGGACCATCGCTGTCCCTAGGCCGAGCCTCTTCCACAACAAGGGAATAACCGCCGAGATCCGCCCCATTTAGTTCAAGGGCTTTGTTGAAACCGTCCGTGTCCTTAAAGTAGACAAATGCAACCCTGCAATAAAAAGGAACCGTTTGATAAGATATGATTACGAGGGATAGCCCTACATTTGACCGCAACGTGGGTGCAACAAACAAACCCCTTGGGTTCCCCGGACTCGAAGTCCTTGGGGATCGCTATCTTTGAGACCTCCCCGCAGGCAGAAAATTGCTCCTCCAAAGTAGCTCTTATCTGCATGTTCAAAAACTTTCGACAAATTTCAGGTCCATTCAAAGTATGTATTTCAAAATAAGTGTTGAGGGGGTTTACTTCACCTGGTCAAAGCCGCCAGAAGTGTCAAATCCCCTCACAAAGGCTTTTCCTGCAAATTCAGGTTCTCCATCCCTATAGGAGGAATAGTTCCCTTGCTTGCTGAAAATTTGAATAAACAATAAGTCAGCCAATTAAAAGGGAATTCTTGTTTTCTTAATTTTCCATTAAATCCATCCATGAAACTCGGAATGCAGTACAGTTGTTCCCGAAAAGGAAACTGGAGTATTAAGAAAATTACCTGCCCGGGGTGTAAGAACCTCTTCCACGTGCAAGATCAATTTTCAGCTGGCGACCATTCAGAAGCTCACCATTTAGCTCAACAGCCTGTGACAGAGAAGCCGGATAAGTAAAACAAACTAACAAGCTGAGAAATTTCATAACATACGATCTGCACAGGACAAAGCAACAACAAAAACATATCATGGCAGGACCTTTTGAGCTTGTTCAGATGAGGCAAACTCAACATGACCAAAACCCTTGCGCCTTCCGTCTTCAGGAGCAACACTGAAGTGCACATCAACAATCTCCCCGACATCCTTGAAGAAGGCTTCCCTGAAGGTGCAGTAATGGTAAGGGGACATGGCAAACAGTAGCTTACTTCAAGTTGTGCAGATTTTGCACTTACAGATCAGACTTCTCGGCAGAATAAGGCAAATTACCCACGTAAACAGTCTTCGTTTCGCCACTTAGAGGTGTAGTCTGCATTTTAGCCAAACCATCCATAATGAGACTGAAATAAAATGACAGGATATTTAAACTTGTAAAAGAAACAACAGAAGCAACATACAGCATTCTTATCATGCTTCGGAGCAGCTGGCTTTTGAGCAGTCACAGGAGACGCATCCACCATTTCAACATCAGTCCCCTGGTCAAAAAACAACTCCCATTTAGTTCCAATAACAGCTAAATACAATTCACACAGTCCTTCAACATATTACTCAGGCTAACAAGGAAAAAAAATAGAGCCGTGTAACTTCGCCACTCGGGGGTGAAGGGTTTTAAAATATTTACAGTACCTTCTTCTTAACATCAATAGGCTTTTCATCCTCACTCTCTGAAGAGGACTCCTCTTCAGATTCATCAGAAGAGGCTTCAGCAGGCTGCAAGACAAACCATTCAGACCACAGCTGAATATGACGAAAGAACACCTACAAAAGCATGAAACTGAATAAAAATTGCTGCACCTTTTTCACAATTTTTGGTTCATCATCTGAGCTTTCCTCAGATTCCTCTGAGGATTCTTCACTACTACTTTCCTTTCTGGCAGCATTCCCATTGGGCTTCGTGTCTTTAGAAGAAACTTTAGACTGAAAATAACACAACATACAGAAAAACGTAATGCAAATAGAAATCAGTAAGACTGGACACTACAACATATTGAGCACAACGATGAAATGAACATGTTCAACCTTCTTGCTTTGGGGCTCATCATCATCTGAACTATCATCATCACTTTCACTATCATCAATATCCATCTTTTTCTGTGAGCCAATGAAAAGGCACAAAGTAAGTCCCCATTTTTCGGCACATAAGTCTTTGCCGGGAAAGAATAATAAATTACAAGAACATGGGGAAAGTCACAATAATAGTCTATGTTAGACCTACTGTGATTCCTTGGTCCCTACCTCATGGAGTTGCTTGGCAACAACAACATTCTTTTTCGCTGGAGCCTACATAGGGTACTGCCATAATTAGAAATAAAAGAAGCAAATAAATATGCACTAAGTAACAGCAAGAACTACATGAAAAAAACTTTATCTGGTACGGAAAGCACATAAATAGAGCCACCAACAACACACATAGATTACTAATGTTACCATCTGAAGGGTAGAATGTTGAGAATTCCCAATCATTACATGGTTTAGCAGAAGTGACATTAGTTCATCCACTATGTAACAAAGCATAAAACAAAAATCAAACCGAAGATCGATTTCAGACAAAGAAGAATTGCACATCAAGTCATTGAAATGGCAGAACATAAAAGATTCTTGTACATCATCATAACTGCCATCCCTGTCATTGTCAGAAGAGGCCTCTGTCTTAGCAACAACAGGGGCTCCTTTATTAAGACCCTTTCTTGGATATATTTCCAGCATATGTTGATGATAAAACAAAAAATCTTTGAGCATACAATTATCCGATCCCAACTCAGAGGGAAACACACCTCGTCTTCAGATTCACTTTCCGAGGAAGTATCTTCAGACTCGACCTCCTTAGTTGGTTTGGCAACTGGTTTCTTAGCGCTGGCATCCTGCATTATGAAGAAAGAAACTTGGTAAAACAGATTATCGTAATTGATACTTGATTATAAGGATCATGCACAACAATTTTCCAAAACAAATAATCCAACATTTTTCATCATTTTCATTCACAGGTAAAATTGAAAACGCATTACGGGAAATTCTATTACAAAATAACCAAAACATCTTTTCCACCAAAACCACATCCCTAACGTACAAAGTGCTACCAGAACAATAATAAAAGAACTATGCGGAGTCGAACCTCTTCGAAATCAGAGTCACTCTCATCAGAAGAATCATCACTTGATTCATCCTTTTTGCTAGCACCCTTAGAAGCAGCAGCAACTTTCTTCACCTGAGGAAAATTCCTTTTTAGTTACCACATATAGAGAATCTTGAATCAAGACAAGAACAAGATGCAAATTCTCCCAATCAAATTACTGAAAACATTCCTGGAAAGTACTAGCGACCTTTCCATTATCTGAATCAGAGCTTTCTTCTTCGGAACTATCACTTGATTCATCTTTCTTTGACGACCCATTTGACTTGGCAACAGTCGCTTGTTTCAAAACCTGTTTGGCTGGGACTGATTTCTGCTAACAACAAAGAAACAAAAATTATCCCTAATACTGATGCTATCCAGGCCAATAGTGAATTCTCCAATATCTCGCTGCTTCCTGGTAATGAAATTGTCATTTTAACTGTAATACTTCAAAAATGAAATCATGAATGGATTGCCCTCTTTATGTTGCCACCAAGTGATTTAGAACTACTCGAAACAGGATCAGAAATAAATATAAACAAGGCAATACACACCTCATCCTCATCAGAGCTGTCATCCGAACTTGAACTCTCAACTTTCTTCTTCGGGACATTCTTTATGGCAGGTGCAGTCTTAACATTGGCACCCTAAGAAGATCATAAGCACGTCAAAAGGGAGGCTTCCGGCAAATGCAAAGGGAAGGTGGGAGTAAAACAAGGGAAAGCAATTGGCCAGCCACTTCTTGGAGTTGCGTATAGACTTAGAACACGAACATAAACACAAAAATATGAATTCAGTACAGAAATAGCAGAAGGGGGAGGCCACAACCTTAGCATCATCGGAATCATCTTCAGACGAATCAGATGAATCAGAATCATCAGCAGCTTGGCTCTTACTTACAAGGGTTGCAGACTTCCCCTTGTTGGATGCTATAGTAGACTCCTGCAAAAAGTGCAGTAAATAAAAGGCTTGTCACTGTTCTGTTAACTGACATGGTGATGGAATTAGGCAAATAGATATTAGTCAAAAGCTCCACTTTCGAGGAGAAAAATATTTCTACTTTCAAAAGAAAAACGGATAGATCAGATAAGAAATCACAAGAGCAACTCACTTCATCGGATGAGGATTCATCACTGCTCGATTCCTTCGAAGCAGGCTTCACAACCACTTGCGGCTTCTTCGCCACTTCCTTCACCTAGAAACACCAACGAGAACAAACGACTAACATACAGCAATGAAAAGGAATTTCTAAGAGATACGCAAAACACGTGGAACATAATAAAGAAAGAGAACAGAATAACTAATTAACGAACCATTTTCTCATCCTCAGAGGAATCAGACTCCTCTTCAGAAGAGCTGGTTTCATCCTTCTTCTTCTTCTGCTCCACCTGCTGTTTCACTTCCGCCTTCTTCTTCTGTGAAGCTTCTTCTTTGGCCGCAACGAGTTTCTGCTTCTTCGCACTGGCCTGCTTCTCTAGGGCATCCTCAGCCTCTCTTTTACCTTCATTAGAAAAAATAAGGGATTAAACAGCCGATCTTGATCCAGAAATTAACATAAAATGTTTTTAAAAAATAGTCAGAATTCAGAATTCAATAGGCATGATCCAACAAATCAATTCACCAAGGTTTTGCTCTAATCCTTCCATACATGAAAGCAAGAGATAATCTCACACCGACAGAACTTTTCACAGGATATGAAAAAAAATTCCCTCCCAAGAAGACACGCCACACAACAAACGAACGGCAACCGACAAAGTCGACCACCCATGCACTCCAGCTCAAACCTTTCTTGGCAGACTTTATTGGCGGCACGGCGGCGGCGGTCACCTGGAAACACAAGAAGAGACAGAGCGATGGAAAAGAATTAAGTCCAAAGGAAAATCCAAGAAAGCGGCGAAGCGAGTCAGAAACATGACTTTCGGGGGGAGTAGAAAAAACAACCTTGGTAACGGATTTCTTGTCCGACTTGCCCATCACGAATGGCCGGATGGGAGGGAAAGCGGCAAGAAACCCTACGAACCGGAAGTGGCGGTGAGTGAAATTCGGAAAGGGCTCGCGTTTCTTGGTTTATAGAGGGTTTAAACCGCGGGTTCCCATGTTCGGGGGTTTCATACGGCCGTTTTTTGGGCCACGCCCAGCTACGACTTCGGTCGGCCCACAGCAATGATGACCTTGAGTTCTAGAAATTCGATATTTTGTGACTATTCTAATTATTTTTTGAAATTTCATAAATTGTATATATCCTAACAAAGCTACTCTCGTATTTCTTCGGAATATGATATTTTTGGAATGTGGGCGAGCGATATCTTGATATTTTTGGTTTAAGAAAATAGGGAGACTATAATTGTATTTAATATTTTAGGGAAGATATCTGGACTGCATATATCATAATTTAATAGCATGTATATAGGGTAACATTTTTCATTCATTTCAATTCCAATTTTAAAAAAAATTAGGATGGTCCAATTACGAAATTAATTTATTTTTTAACAAATATGTGCACAAAATATTGGATTCTATGAAATAATCCCTCGATGTGTTTCGGAAATTCACTAAGGATATTGTTTAATTATCTTAATTATATAGTTATAAATTCACATAACTATATTTAGCAAATTATATTGCATAATAAAATATTAATTATTAAAATAGTTTAATGAAAATATATACGAGAACAAAAGTCTGGGAGACTACAATATTACTAAATCAATTCCTAGACAATCTTATAAAACCACATCCTAATAAACATTACAGTATGTTAAATTAAATTCCCCGTGATGCATTTCATGTAATCCACTTCCTCATATTATATAGCCTTTTGGCGAAAGAACGCTAAAAACAAGGATGAAACCAGGAAATCATTGTTATTCCTCACTCGATTCAATTACAAATACACTTTGGAACGATACACCACGATGGGGCTTCTCACGTCGCAACTCCCGTCTGACCATACCAGTGAGGACGACAAGACTTCTCTCGGTTGCATCGGCGTCGACACGGTAACCGATACGGTGAACGATCTCGTCTGATCACGCGAATCGAAGTGAAGGACCTTGGGAACCACCTCGGCCTTGACCTTTGTATGCACGGAAAGCGTGGCCGTGTATGTAGAGTTCGGTGGACCCACATTGGTTACCGTCCTTGTGACGTTGAAAGATACGGGGGCGTGATTGTCATTAACCGACAACACTATTGAAGGATAGTTCATGTCCCGAGCGTTGAGTTCCGGAGAACCGCTACAACTGATGTTGCCTCCGCTTATGAGTGTCGCATTGATGTGGAGAGTGCATAGAAGTTTCAAATAGTCGTCCTTCCTGATTTCGTACACCAACCCTGGGGATACGGCTCTTATGGGGTCGACTTGTCCTGAGCCATAACTGAACTCGTCGCTCTGATTCTGTCTCATCGGTCGAGCTGGTTGACAAGGATGGACCGACAATGTAAGATGATCGATATAGCCACCTCCCCCATGTTAGTCTATGATTCCTTTACGGCAGATAAGTGCCTACCTGTTGTCATGATCGCAGATTTGATGGCAGAAGGCGACCAATTTGGATGAAATGACTTCACGTATGCGGCTACACCGGCCACATGTGGGCACGCCATTGATGTCCCGGAAAATATTGTGTAAGGAACTCTCCTTGGATCACCTTGGTATCTCGATGGTGGAATCTCAGGCGAAAATGCAGCCAAAATGTCTATACCAGGAGCTGACACATCCGGCTATGGTAGACAAAACACGAATGGAACCTTTTATCCACGTGAATCGCTAAATGAGCATCTTAAAGAGATAACATTAACAAGGGGTTAAGCACCTTCATGATGTCAGGAATAATTGCATTGGGACCCCTTGAAGAGAACGAAGCAACCAATGGAGCGCTAATATCATCGATTGTCTCGCTCTTGAATAATTTCGTCCTTGGATTCCTGCAAACACGAAGCAACTAGGTAAATAGAACCTTAAGAGCGCAACATGGAGACGGACCTTGGAATACATACTTGATACGTTCATGGTAAGACGTGAGTATGTCATGGCTCGTCGAGTTAAGAACTGAAGAAGGAACTGCATAGATATAACCAGTGTCGAGAAGCACTGATGGCAGGACTACTCCAGCAGCACCTAGCTCCGCGGCCGCGGTCTGTCCAATGAGGTGGTCGTCGCACAAGAGAATCTTGCCTGACACCTTTTCTCTTTCCAAACATTGGCACTTCCTGAGGATCGAAGGAGACACTGGTCGTCAATGAGTTTTTTAAATAACTTTTTATGCTAAAATGTTCGAGGTTAGGAATATACTTCAAAGCATCCTCCGGGCACCACTTATTTCCGGCTTCGAGTCCGTATACCAACGAAAGGTAAGTTTCGGTGGTCGGGAACGAATTGATTGAAAGTCCCTGTCAAGGAAGAAACATAATATCGAGAAAATAAGATCCACATGAAATATGTCATGGGTGTAGGCATGGGGCATACCGTGAATGTGGGTCCACCTTCGAGGGCAATAGTGTCGACGAACTTGCGGTCTATGCTACTTGCAGCTATGGAGAAAAGCCACGGTGCAGTACTTATTATGGCACTCCAGTTGTCGCCGCTGTTGCCCGCGGATTGTGTCGTAAGTATACCTTTCTCCATGGCATGAAAGGATCCAATTGCTATGACGTCTTTATCGATATGCATTGCGCGCTGACTGCCGAGAGAAAGAGTAATGATATCCACCCCATCAGCGATGGCATCGTCGAAAGCCGCCAGAATGCCACTCGATGAGCATTGCTTATCACTGCATACTTTATACACAGCAATCCTAGCAGAAGGGACACCACCCCTTACTGTACCCTCCGCAAGGCCAAAGAAACTAGCATTTCTCACCACATCACCAGCTGCGGTCGACGCCGTGTGACTTCCATGACCGATAATGTCCCTTGCACTTGATTCCATGTAATATCTTGCTCCAATGAGCTTGCTGAAAAGCCGTCATGACAATCAACACACAATAGGATGAAGAGGAAAATCGTGGGCATTCATTGAAAAGTTGAAAAACTTTACTTGTTGCAAGTGAAGTTTGCTCCCCCGTTGCAGGCACCCTTCCATTTCTTGGGCGGGGGGCCGAAACCTTCATCTTTGAACGATTCCGATTCAGGCCAAATGCCACTGTCAATCACCCCGACGACTATGTCGCTCTCTATGGTTGGTTTTCTAGGCGACGTCAAATTTAACCCCAAGAACTCCCAAGATCTCGTCGTATGAAGCTGGAGTTGAATATCCGGAAACACTGATACGACCCCTTGAATGCCTAAATCCAGCCATCACGTCATAATCACGAAACTCTGGTGACGCATTTACTGATTTTGCCAGATATTTTTCACTGTCAGTTACAGCAAGAGCAACTCACCTGCGAGCCTACTTGCCTCTTCCTGGGTCAGCTTGGCGGCAAATCCATTGAAGCTACGACGGTAACTTCGAGACAAGGCTGTCGATACATGGCTAACATTCCAACACAATACCATATCACCTCCAGACAATACATGCATACAAACCCAGACATAGTCGAAATCCACAAATGTTACCTCTCCTCGACAACACGACTTATCAAACCGACATGATCGCTCCCCAAAGAAGCCATGCTGTCGGGAAGCTTGCCCATGTATACTATGTAGTCCTGGTAACGCATCAACACCCGTTATTTTTCCATCGCATCGCGGCATCGAAAAGACATTACTGAAAGACACTGCTTATAAACACACGACGGACCTTCCTATCTTCATTTTCAGCTGAACAGCGAGTCATCACGAGCAGTGCAGCTGCGAAGATAGCAAAACAGAAAAATACACAGTGTTTAACCATTGTCGAACTCATTATACAAAGAACAGGCCATGGGGACTAATCATTTTATAATCAAGTATAGAAGGAAGCGACTGATTTCCTTACCCAAATTCTTTATTAATCATAATTAATGAATAAAAATCCAAAACACATCATAAAAATAAACTTTAAATTAAATCGGATTCGCCATTCGAATCGAATTAATTAGGCGGAAGTTTCAGAATCACCCTTTTATTTACATTTATTCGCAGAATTTCGGGCATATATAAAAGCTGAAAACGGAATTTGACTAATCAGCCGGAGTCACGAAAATAATCCCATTATTACTAATATTTCATATTCAGTATATAAACACATAATTTATTCAAATACTTCGGGAAATTCGTAATTTTGTATTTTTTGTATACAAGGAAAATTATGGATCCACTTGGATAAAGACTGAGCAAAAAGAAAAAAAAAAGAATTAGACAATTATGATCCACTTGTAACAATGGCCCGATTGATAAGCTACCTGGTTTTAGCTAATTATTATAACATAAATGACGATCATTCGTTATCCTTGAACAGAACGATGGGACTTCTCACAGAATGAGTTCCATCGGACCACGCAAGTTCTGACGACACAATCTCCCTAAAATGAAGCCCCGAAACGGCGACTGACACGGTGAATGATCTCGTGTGATGTGCCGCGTCAAAGTAAAGAACATCGGGCTCCACGGTGATGTTGGCTTTGGGATCCGCCACGACCGACAACTTGTAAGTCGAGTTTGTGGGACCCACGTTCCGGACAGTCCGGCTGACGTTCGCCGAGAAGTGCGTGGTGTCGTTGTGAACGATCAATGATATAGAAGGATAGTTCACATCCTTTACGTTTAGCTTGGGAAGACCACGACATGTGTAGTTTTTCCCGGCCACGATCGTGACGTTGATGCCCTTCGTGCACAGTAGTCTCAGGTAATCTTCCTTAGGGATCTCGTACACCAACCCAGGCGACAAGGCTTTTACGGGATCTACTTGACCAGAGCCGTATCCGTATTCGTAGATCAGTTGCGGCATCATAGGTTGAGCTAGTAACCCGAAATACAACAAAATGGGCAGACATAACCGTGTGTGTGTGAGAGAGAGAGAGAGAGAGAGAGATTGAACAATAATATCACGGTTGGAGAAGAATACATACCGGTCGTCATGATAGCCGACTTAATGGCGGATGGAGACCAATCCGGATGGAATGATTTCACATATGCCGCCACACCGGCGACATGAGGGCAAGCCATGGATGTCCCTGTTAGGACATTGTATGCAACCCTTCTTGGATCGTCCGGGCTTGTTGACGGGGGAGCCTTTAGAGAATATGCGGCCAAAATATCTATCCCAGGGGCGCTTATGTCCGGCTACAGCCACACAAGCTTGTGAATTGAAGAGACAGAAAGCATCAATAGACAGGAATGGCACAACAGTTACACACCTTCATGATGTTTGGGAAGAAAGTATTTGGGCCATACGAAGAGAAGGACGCACGGAACGGCGCCCCATCTTCTCGGTCAGTCGTGCTCTTGAATATCTTTCCTGTTGGATTTCTGAAAATGCAACGTGCGCCCCCGATATAGGAAAGAGAGAAGAGACGAGCAGAACAATAGCAACAAAAGCATACCTGGCGTGATCATGGTACCGGACGACTTCTTCGAAGTCCCAGGTTGTGAGATAAGCCGAAGGAAGTGGCTCTACATTGGCATAGTCAGGATAATCAGCGGGCACGACTAGTCCTGCAGGACCTAATTCCCCAATCAATTGTACTGCCTCTGTATTATTACACAAAACAATCTTCCCTGCTACCTTTTCCCTCTGTATACACTGTCTAAAGCAAGCCCTGGAGATCATGAAAGGAATATCTGATAATAAGTCACAAGGCACCGAAACCTTTTAAATGGGATTCTAACAAAAGAAACCCCAGGCTCGAGGAATTACTTAAGATAATATTCGTCGCATGAGCCGTTGCCAAGTTCCTTCCCATATACAATAGGGAGGTATTCTTTTGGAGTGTTGAATCCGATGATCGAACGCCCCTGTCAAGGCATGGTGGAGAAAATATAAAAAAAATTCTTAGAAACATGGGGAACTACTTAAATGTTCATGATGCAAGGCATACCTGTTGACATGGCAATTAATTTTGGGCCTGAGTTTAGAACAGAAACCCAGTAATCTCTCAAGTCACACTCCGAGTCGGCCTAAGATGTAGTCGTCTAGGCCGACTCACGACGAAGTCGACTAGGTCGATTTATGACGAAGTCGACTAGGTCGACTTATGAACGGGGTCGACTAGGTCGACTCACAACGAAGGAATATGGTGATCAAAGCCAATCAAGATGACGCAACCGTAGCTAGGTCTACTAGTAGGGTCAAGTCGACGGAATCCTGGATAAGTCGACCAAGTCGATCGTAGTCCGTACAGATCAGTCAAGTCGACGAGGTTGAAATAAATTTATTTTCAATCACGTTTGTTAAAGATCGTAACTGATCTTAAATATCCAGGAACGTGATCCCATATATCAAGGGGGTTGTTGAGACACTCCCACGACATTAGGGATCACGATCTATAACACGATCTGCAAAACGATCTATCTGTTACGCATTAATCGCGTACAAGTCCTCTATAAATAGCAGAGGGATTTTTCAAGACAGGACACGACCATACACAGCCAAAACTCTGAAGTTTGTTCGTCAACCTTAGAAATTAGATGCCCTGACCCGGTTTATAGGTCAATTACCCTTCCACCGACAGAGTGAGCTCGTAGGGCCTTTGCCGTCAATCCTCCGCCAGCGACACCACCGACGAAGTGAGCTCATAGGGCCTTCGTCACAACTCTCCACCAGCGACCACCCTCGACGAAGCGAGCTTCCAAGGCCTTCGTCACGATCTTCCGCCAGCAACCATCACAGACGGAGCGAGCTTCCAAGGCCTTCGTCACGCATTCTCCGCCGCTACAAGATCCCACATCGTCACCACCGTTTCACTTTTTTCCCTTTTAATGGCTGTAAGCCCTTTACTTTTAATTCTCTGAAGATTGTAAGACTTGCATTATTTCTGTATAAAGTTAGTGCATCTTCTTACTGGCGACCACAATATAACTACTGTGAGTCCATTGCCAAATATTTCCGACGTGATCCGTTCCGTGCGCGAACAATACCGTAAAGGTGCTCCCATTAGTGAGGACGAGTTTATTGATGAACTTGCG
This sequence comes from Melastoma dodecandrum, assembly GCA_029817715.1. NCBI lineage: Eukaryota > Viridiplantae > Streptophyta > Magnoliopsida > Myrtales > Melastomataceae > Melastoma > Melastoma dodecandrum. Next base: position 3,674,356 of record JARUPY010000533.1, on the reverse strand, counting down.
ATCGATGCTGCTGGCAGTTACAGATAGGATCCACGGAGCAATACTGCATGTAAATCTCCAAATGCCGGGGATGTTACCCGCAGATTGCGTCGTGAGGATACCTTTCTCCACGGCATGGAAAGAACCTATTGAAATAACATCTCTACTCACTCTCAACGGAACCATGCTTCCTATGGATATCGAGATCACATCCACCCCATCAGCGATGGCATCATCAAAAGCTGCCAAAATTTTGCTGGCTCTGCACCCTGTAACATCACATGCTTTGTAGGAGGCAATCCTGGCAGATGGGACTCCTCCTCTTGCCACACCACTGGCGATCCCATAAAAGCTAGCATTCTCGACAAGGCTTCCGGCAGCAGTAGAGGCAGTGTGAGTACCGTGACCATCATTGTCCCGAGCACTCGTGTCAAGATAAAATCTCGCACCGATTAGCTTGCTGAAGAGAAATTCAAAACGTTTAAAGGCTTGTCAAGATGGAAGACATCATTCTTTAGTGAGGATTTGAGAAAGAGGTGCATTACTTGTTGCAAGTGAAGTTTACTCCCCCTTTGCAAGCACCTCTCCATTTCTTGGGCGGGGGACCAAAACCTTCGTCCTTGAAAGACTCCGACTCAGGCCATATACCTGTATCGATTAGCCCGATGACGATGTCACTCTCTAATGTAGTTTTTCTAGGGGATGTCAAGTTTAATCCCAAGAAGTCCCAAGATCGTGTAGTTGGAAGTTGGAGCTTTATGTCTGGAAATACAGATGCGACTCCCGGCAATCCTACAAGAAGAGGCAACGATACAGTCTCCGTGCTTGCTTTGTCATGAATATACATTGACATGTTTACATGAATGCATTAGCATTGCACCAGAAATCGTCTGTGCCTCTGTCGGTGTGAGTTTGGCCGTGAATCCATTGAAACTCCTTTTGTAACTTCTAACCAAGGCATTTGACTGATAACTGCAAAACTTGGTTCCCTCGAATTAACGAATACCAGTGATAACATACACCCTCCCGCTTGAGAAACAGAACAAGACGACCGATTTGAAGCCATTTTCTTACCTCTTCTCGACCACTTGGCTTATCATACTGAAGTGATCATTCTGCAACGAAACGACATCATCCGGGAGTCTACCCATGTACACGATGTAGGCCTGCAAATTGACGGGTTACGCATTATTACTAACACATCAACCCGATCAAATTCCGATGCACGGAGGATCCACGAGTAAATACCTCCCTTTCATTGTCAGCGGCGGTGTCGCGGGGCACCATCAGGTACAACATGACCGCAGATAAAATTCGGAATGTCGAGCTTCTGGGTCTCGCCATGGTTTTTGATTGATGGCCTCCGACCGTATGGTACAAATCCTATCGCTGCACTCACTATATACCCCTAATGTTATGGATTTCGTTTCATAAATAGCAACAAAGATACATTTAATCATGTAGTAAATAGAATGTAGAATTTTTTTGTAGAAATGGCTCAAAATCCATTATTGGAATTAAGTAATTATACATCGGATTAAAGAGCCAGGGAAATAAATGATTATGGCGATTATGGCGATTTTACTCCCTTTTGTTTTCTCTGCCTTCCCTCATGATATATATATATATGACAAGAAAGTACTAATAGAAAAAATCTTTTGACAATTCAAGATGATCGTAGGATGACAAGTACATTGAACCTGACCAATGTTTATCGGGTGGCAACCAATCATCCGACCTTAATACCATGTTCATTAGTTCGAAGGGGCGGCCACCGAGAGAGGAAATGAGGAGGGAATCGAATTTACTTTTGTTTTTGTTTCTTGTCAAATGAAAATTCCGAATTTGAGATTGTATAATTGTACTTCTAAATTTTAATAACTTCACCTTATCTAAGTCTTAAACAGAAGGGCCTGAATGAAGCACATTTCTTATCAACAGAAGAACATAAGCACAAACCCATATCATTCTTTGCTCCACAGCTGAACACACCATCCTTGGACACCCAAGGAATATTGTTCAATTACATGCATCGTCGCGAGAGCTTTTACCTATCCAAAGACAGATGATAAGTCGGGTATTCGAGCATTTGATATCTGCATAAATATCGGTGACCGGCAGTAGTACATAATCAGTACACAGTTTGATGCTGCCATCAAACACACCAATGGCGGCCACTACACGCAAAAACAACGATAATCACAAGCCTTATGCCGGTGCTAGATCTTATTGGGATACTGCCTGGCCTGTTGCCACACCCTCTTCCTGTACTCTATTAGATCCTGACAACATAAATATTAGGATGTTGGCAAATATTATCATTTTCGGTAGGTCAGGTGTGACCATTCCGGCAGGGGAGTTGATTGATCCAGAATGAATGCTGGAAATAAGGTACTTTTTGGACCGTTTGTAGAGTATGTCAACCCTGGAAAAATCATTCAGAAGGCGAGAAATTTACCTGGATGAAAAGGTGATAACCTTCGGTCTGAGCAGGATCAGCAGGATTCGGCTGGTCAAGCAAGTCCTGAATGCCCACAAGAATCTGTCTTACTGTGATGGCCGGTCTCCATCCCTGCAACGTTTCGCAAACATAATCTAATCTACCTATGCAATGTCTCCAGCAGACTGCAAGCCAATTGTGTAACAGGGGACAGGTACTCACGCTATCCTCGTTGAGAATGGACAAGCAAACCGTCCCAGACGGGTAGACATTTGGATGGAAGAACCCTGCTGGAAACCTGCACTTTGGAGGCTTGCTCGGGTAATCTTCGCTGAAATTGAGGGTGAGAGGGAAGAAACCGCCTTCCCAATCCGTCTGCAAAAATAAAATAGAAAAGCACCAAACCAAATTCAGGAAGATCTGGACACAAGAAAGAGCCCTCCCACGTGTAAAAATTGTGCTTTGGTATTGTGAATCGAAAAAAAGCTAGTACAAAAAAGAAGATTACTGCTTCCGCATCCTTGCAATCAATCACTTCACAACCGCCACATTAACATCAGCCTCTTGCTTCACAGTTAATAAGGCGTTGCTCATCTCCATGACCAAAAGGAATCTTCCCCAATTACCAAAAAAAAAAAAGTATTACCAAATTCGAATTGCACACTATGCTACCCAAAAGCCACGGCATCTGATGGACCAATGGAGCCTCCAATCCCATATTCAGCCACAATTTCACCAAAATCAATAGCTCTAAACTCACCAGCTGTTTGACCTGATCCACAACCCCCCTCCCCCCCCCAAAAAAAAAATAAAAAAAAAACACTCCAAAACCTGATCCCTAAACAGAGTAACAGCAAAAACGGCCACTGCTTTACTAGCAAAACAAAAAAAGGGAAACACGACGAGAAAAACTTACCCCAGGCTTGCCAGGGACAATGCAATGCCAGATCATTAAATTGACGTTCCCGTCAGGCGACGTCTCCGGCTTCGCCACGAAACCCTAAAAAAATTCCCCAAATCAACCAAAACCAACGCCACCAAACGAACCCCCCCCCCCCCCCCCGGGTGGCAGCAAATTATAAAAACAGAGAAAAGAAGAAGAAATCAGTACGTGGCGGTGATTCTTGCGCCATGCCTTGCGCTCTTCCATAAGCCGACCTCTCGCTATGCCCGACATCTCCTTTTTTTCCCGACAACCTACGAAAGAAGAGGCTTTGATTTCGGACACGGTCGGCCGAGAGTGGTAGTGGTCGTCGACGGAGGAAGAATGTCCTTTTATTTTATCCCCCTCCCGTCTCTTGTCTAGTTATATCGATATTCATGCATACCTCCCCTGATGGATTTATTATTATTATTTCCCTTCTGGTACGACGTCAATGGCAAAAATGAACGGCGTAGATCTCGCTAGAGAGTCCCGTGGCGTTGACTTTTGTCGCTTAAATGGAGGGATGATATTCGGTATCTGTTAAAACTTGGCGTTGAAATGAAGCCCAGGCTTTTTGGGTTGTCCTCACCTTTCTTTTCTTGTGGCCCAAGTTTGTATCTCTTTGTGAATGAAAAAGTATGGACAAAGTAATAGGATAGACCCACGTAAATAGAGTTCTGTTTCAATATCACCTTTGGTTTTCAATTTATTTCGTCAAATGCCCCTCCTCAGTTTGTAAATTTTGGCCTTACAAAGGCCGACTTCAATAAGGCCGATTTCCCTATAGCAGAAGCGAAATCAGTTTGAAAAACCGACTTCCATGCACTTAAATTAAAAACCGCCAACTTCACATATCTTTGTAAGGCCGACTTCCATAAGGCAACAAAAAAATCGACCTTACAAAGGCCGACTCTTTCCAACATTAAAAAAAACTTTTAACACGTATTTATATTATTCATTTCGAGTCATCGTCCCTATTTGCCAAGATCTTTTCCTTATATATATTTGATTTACCCAGAAGAAGAAGGCAACTGAACTATGTGCCCTGTTCTGTTTTGTCTGCATCATCATTACAAGAGAGACGCAAATGTCTCTCTCTGTAAAAAGACGACCATACATTAATTGTTGACACCCAGATGACGACAACCTCCCCTTCCTTTTTTTTCCCCTCAAGCATCCATTCATCCTATCATCATCACCTTTAAAAATTATGAATAAAAGTTTTTTTTTTTAAGTTGGAAGGAGTCGGCTTTTGTAAAGCCGACTTCCTTATTGCCTTATGAAAGTCGGCCTTACAATGTGAAGTTGGCGTTTTTTTATTTAAGTGTTTGGAAGTCGGCCTTACAAAGACCGATTTCATGCATGAGTAAAGGATGGTATGAAGTCGGTCTTTGTAAAAGTCGGTTTTACAAAGGCCGACTTCCTTAGTCGGCCTTTGTAAAGTTGATTTCACCAGGTTAGTTGAGGAATTTCTAAATTTAAGAGGTCATTTGACGAAATAATTTGGGAACCAACGTCATATTTGAACAAAACTCCAAGTAAATACAGCATTTAAACTTCTTGGTTTGGTAGTGACTCTTGTTTCCTCTCCGATAGAAAGCACGCGAAAGAGAGGATGGGAGTCTGAGAATGGGGCAACTTGGTTTCGTTTTAGTCGTTCTCTTCTTGTGTCGTTTACTTTTGGCTTCTGTCATCGCCGATTCTACAAATTAATGGGATGTCGATTCCGAGAGCAAGCCACATGTCATGATTGTTTAAATTATATAATGTATAACGATGCAATTTTTAAGTCAAACAATAATGTTTCTATATAATATCAAAGCGGTCCAGGACATACAAAAAGAGACACTTGAAAAAGATAGACATAGTATCATTACATTTCGATCTGATTGTAGAGGTGAGAATTTCAAGTAACTAGACAAAGAGAATCATTACATCCTTGTCAAGAAAAGTATGTCAGAGATTTGTGAGATAAAGTAGGGAAGTTAGATGGTAAACCAATGACCACTCTGATGGCAACCACAGGGCCAGTGTTACGATATGAGGGTGATTTGTTGGCTGATTCGTATTTCGTAATTTAAAAAAAAAACGGTATTTTTGTACAAAGCCCTTTCTCTATCTCTCTTACAGTGAGCATCTCCGACTTAAATGCAAGGAGGAGTTGTGCGCTGTTCACCGGCAAGAGCGAGACGGTCTCCAAACGGGTCCAAAAGAAAATTGTGATGGCGACCGGGATGAAATGGCTTATGACTTCGGATCATGTCATGAGGAAGATTATTCCGGGAGAAAGAAGGGAAAGGTCAATTGATGGGTAGCGCCTTGCTTTTCCAGGATTTTCATATCATTCCTCGTGTGGAGGGGAGTTTAGAATAAAAGCTATCCTCTTTGTTGTTTTCAGATCAGACATCGTGTGTTGCTAGTCCTTGTCTGGTCGAGATAGACGATCTAGTTATGTTTATCGCCTCCTTTGTGCGAGTTTACTTTGATATAAATCTCTCTCGATGATCTAAATCGTAAAGATTTTCTTACAGTGGCCATTGGCCGGATGGTTTTCTCCTCTGTTCCCCTTTCAGCGAACCAGAAATGGTATCCCTCGTGATACTGCTGAGATAAGATGCATCCTGGTGTGTCAACTATGCTTACAAAACACAGTTCTGTTCATTTTCAACTGTTTATCTGATTTCGAACATCAAAACAAGGAGTCCTCAATTGCCTGGGATCACTGGAAAAAGTCTTGGCCACTTTGGACTCAAGCCAGTCAAGAAGAGGTGTTAGCCTGCTCAGACAATAGCATCGGATCAATCTACCAAGGGCAGGTTTTCCTTCTCGTGTTCATCTGTTCCTCGTGAATCTGGTTGGTGTCCTTCCTCCGCTGGGATATCCAGCCGGTCTAACAGTTGCACGTCTCGCAGCTTATCTTCTTCCCCCTTGCATATCAGACGGAACCCACACTTCCTAACTAGTCCACCATCAGTTGTCGAGAATACAAGAGATGCTAAGAAATGGTCCCGATCATTCTTTCTCAGCAGCTCATCCAACTGTGACACGTCGCGGCTGTGATACCTGTCCACAGATCGGAGCAGCACCACTCCTGATGCACATTCTATCGATAAGGAATTATTCCCATAGGCATGCACCCTCTCATCGTCAATGAACATCTCAATAAAGCAGATAAACTGGCTATCCGTGGCGCCATCTTGCAGGTCAAAAACACCGCATGATATGATTCCTATGAGGTTATCAGCCATGTCCGAAGGGATGAGGAACGAAATGGAGTCGGGGAAGTTACTTTGCTGGAGCCAATCTGGCAGCTCTGTTCCAGTGAAGGCAAAGTTGGCATCAGGCCTGAGCTTACGAGCTTCCTGTTGGAAGATACAAATTAGAACACAATTCCTCGCAGCAAAGTGGAAGTGAAACAAAAACGAAAAAGAAAGGCTATAACCTTGAACGGAAGGACACTGGCCATATGAATTCCCTGGTTGGCTAACTCGAGACAAGAAGACAAGTCGATCTCATCAAAATTGCAAATGCAACTTCGGGATAAGCCCTGGATTCTTCCAAGTGATCCACACCCATTTGCAGTCAGTACACGTAAATGACAAGGCAATCCATTTATTTCTTGTAATCGCCTGCATCCATCGATATAAAGTTTCTCCAAATTCTCGAAGTTACTAAGGGAAGGAATCTTGATAATCATTTCATTCTCCGAGAGGGACAATTCTGACATCTTTGGGAAGCAATTGACACTGTCAAGGAACTCCACTTCTTGCAAATTGCACCGGCTCAGTTTTAAACATAAAAGGCTAGGAAAACCGATGCTTCCAGCTGGACCAGTCGAGCACTCATTTTGCCGAGGAAACTCTTCCAGGCTCCAGCATCCCCGGAGGTCCAAGGACTCGAGGTTTCGCAAACCATAGATGCTACATGGAACTGTTATGAGGTTTGAACAAAATGATAAGTCTATGCTTTTCACTGACACGAGATTAACAACTGACGCAGGAAGTTCTTTAATTGCAGTTCTTTGCAACCGAAGTTTCTCGAAACTTTCCATTTTCACCATAACCTCAGGAAACATTTCCAGTTTGCAGCAGCCCGCAAGCGTTAAAGTTTCGAGAGATCTCCAGTGCAGCTCATCTGGAAGTTTCAAAAGGTTTCCGCACCCACCTAAGGACAATCTGACCAACTTCTCAAGATATCCGACAGAGTTATCCACCTTCACCAACCCCGTGCAATTGGAAAATTTCAAAGTCTCCAAATTTGGGCACGATGACAAGTCAGGGATTTCAATCACCCTCTGGCATCGTTCGAGACTGATATGCCTCATATTCTGCGAAACAAATTAGATCAGATCGGATCAGCTGGTAGTAATCTACCACATATCACATGAAAGCTTACAAAACAACTCAAAATTGATACCTTGAATGCTGTACTGGGGCTGAATACAAAAGTCGATGATGAGTATCCGAGCCACTCCAACCAGCACAAGCTGCTTGGAAAATTGATGGGATCACCATTGTATGTTACCTTGTGCATGATAAGCAGTCTTAACTTCCTGAATTTGGCCAGTATGTCAGCATCAATTTGAATTCTTGTTGGATTACCCAGTCGCACTACTATAGCTTTTATGGCATTGGTTCCCTACAAAAAAAAAGATATCCCAATATCAGAAAACCCGATCTGAAATATTAGTACACGAACTTCACTCAAATCGAAGCATATAATCTTACTGCTCCATTTGATAGCACGTCAAGGACATGTTCATAGTCCCATAGCCGGCTCCGGCTTTCCGGTTCATCTGGGAATTTCTCGCAGACTATATTTTTACCAGTTAGCTGAAGCAAGTCATGCATCTGTACTTGCCTGGCACCCTGAATGGTATACCCATCGATGGTTATGAGACATCTCTCAATAAGAATCTCTATTCCAAGCGATGCTTCAAAGCCACTTGCATTGATAACATTTTCTATGTAATCTTGACCTAAGCCCTTGAAGAAACAAGCGATGTCGAGAAAGATCTCCCTCTCATTGCGCTCCAATCCGTCAAAGCTTATTCTAAGCACTTTGTCGATGTCTTTAGCAGGACTTTCTGCAAGCTTTTTCAAAGTGCTTATCCAATGATGCTCCGGACGATTTCGTAATAAAGAACCCAACACCGCCAGAGCTAAAGGAAGGCCTTGCGCATAGTGCAAGCAACGATCGACTAGATCCATTGTAACACTGGGTTTATTACTCTCGACGAAAGCATGTCGACTGAAGAGCTGTAACGCCTCCTCAGGAGGCAATTCTTCAACCTTATGAACTAAGTACTCATTACAAACCGTGAGCAAGGCGCTGTCCCTCGTGGTGATCAGAATCCTACTTCTGCTGCCGAACCAATGCAGTCCTCCGGCCAGTGCATTAAGTTGCTCAGAGTCGCTGACATCGTCGAGCAACAGAAGAACCTTCTTACTAGAAAGTCTGTCTTCGATCAAGCTGATTCCACCAGCAGTGCTTGAAACCTTCACGTCCTGTCGACGTAGCACCTCCGACAACAGCTTCTCTTGCAACTTAGTGAGGCCAACACTGGGATTGATAGACTCTTCTCTTACGTTCTGCAGAAACGCGCATCCCTCATATTGATCAGCAATGGCATTAAAGACAGCTTTAGCGAGAGTCGTCTTTCCAACACCACCCATTCCCCAAAGTCCTACAAAAAGGACTTTCTCTGACTCCAAACAGAGCAGATCCTTGATCTGTTTCACTCGAGCTTCGATCCCCACAGGGTACTTAGCGACATCTAGTCGCGGGCGATCTAATATGAGATTTACATCCTTAACAATGCTCCTGACTAGCTCTGCTTCATGTCTGTTAGAAAAAGAACGAGAGCTTCGATGAAAAAGAAGTCTATTCACAGCACAACCATAAAAGGCAGGAAAAACGGCGTATGTCATGTGCAGATCGGAGTTGCAGGCTACACCACGGAGTGGAAAGGGGAAGTCACATACCCTTTATCATCCAAGTGCCAACCGGACAAGCTACCGACTTCGAAAAGAGCTTTCCTCCAATTCTTCACCTTTTCTGAGTTCTTCCCAAGCTTGGCCTCGTGTGCGTTGAGCGCCTTGGCAAAGCTTTCCCTCGGCGTCCTCACTTCCCTAGGATCCACCCTGTAGAACACCGGCTTCACCGCGATTTTCTCTTCCTTCCTACGGTCCATGATCTTTGCCAGCTCATCCAAGCACCACCGGGAGGCTGCATAGTCCTTGGACAACAGGACAACGGCAATACGCGAGTCCTCGATGGCCCCCATCAGCGAGCTGTCGATCTCCTCTCCTTTCCTGAGCTCCTCGTCGTCGATGTAGGCGCGTATCCCTTCCCTGACAAAGGCATCATAGAGGTGGCCGAGGAAGGTGCTGCGAACATCTGGGCCACGGAAACTGAGGAAAACATGGAAGCTCCCCTGCTCTCGCCCTTTAGGAAATCTTCTCCCTCCTCCCGAACTCTGTTCAAGATCCGCAGAAGTTGAGGGGCCGGGTCGCGTCTCAGCCTCTGCCGTTGGCGTCGTCAATGAAGGGAGCCTCACGTTCCTCCGTAAATTGTGAAATCGAAGGCCGATGACTGCCAGCACGAAGAGGCTGAAGGCAAGGAGGGCAAGAACAGGCAGCATCGCGAGGGAGGTTGGCTTTGGATCGTCGCGACTGCCCGGGGATGTAGAGAGAGATTCAGGGACGCATCAGATCTGCATCTGGACGTGGGGAGGCCGTCGAAGGTGTTGGATGCTCTCACTCATCTCCTCCCCCCGCTTCTTTCTTGGAAAATGAAGCAAAGAATAGTCATAAGTATATTGAAACACCCACCCCCTGCCCTCCCTCCCCCCCCCAACCGGCCTTTTGTTTATTTTATTACAACCTCTAATTCTAACATCCTAACCCAAATTTACCATCCAACCTATCTATATACAAGTCCACTTGGAAAGGAGGCCCCACCCCTCTCTTGTCTCGCTGATCTTCCCTCTCTTCTGCACGATTATCCTTCCCTGGTGTCATTTCCTTGCTCACACTCGCAGCATTCCGGTGTTGCAACGGAGGCTTGTCCATGAACTATGACAGAATATCCAACTGCATGTGTAATATATGGGCTGCTTAACTCCCAGATAAGACGAGTCTGCCCCTACATGATGGATGCTCCATCCAACCTGGGATGCTTTCTGGTATGGTATCAAGGGCGCATAATTCGGCCTCAGCAAGTTCTCTCACGTTCTGATACCTCGTGGCCAAGAACGTACCTTGGGTTTCCCAGGTCTCTTAAAGTAGGGACGACATAACTCGACTGTTGAAACCTGCCACCACCCTATTCCTCAACATAGGGAACCATCCCCAACTGCTGGAAGCCAAACGCTACTAGATGAAGATGTTAATTCACGATTCCATTGTCCACAAGGCCTGTTTTGAGTCCGTACAACCGTTTCCTCGGCCTCCACACTAGATTGATGTCCTCACTCATTCACGATCAAGAGATTTGAGACGCATCTGGTGGTCGGGGGAGTTGTAACGCCCTCCACTCTCTGTCCTCTGCATCGTCCGAACACGGACTGAGAAAGTTCATGTCATAATCTGCTTATTGTCTGTAAAATCTTTCGCGGGTTTTCCTAATCGACGAATCCTGTGCTTAAGATTGGTTCAAATTTTGTTCCTATTCGCAATCTCGCCTGAAAATCCCCGTAGCATATTTTTTGAAAATTGGAAATAATGTATTTACATTCTTTTCGTGTATCAATCAACAACGGCATGATTCATAATCCTCTTGTACAAGAACCTTCACCCACTAATACAGAAGCTCCCCAAGATTCAATTTCGGATAAGCAAGTTATTCCTTTTTGCGGTTTCCAATCCACAAGGTGCAAAATCGTCATAATTAAGAATACCTGCACACTGCAGAGCTTCCACTGAGGATCTATTACTCAAACTAACCGTCCCTCTTGCTTTCTCGCTTTATTTGAAGGGCAGCCCTTACAACATTTCCTCTGGTTATAATCCCAACCTGTGGAACGAATCCCATGGCTGAAGCATGCCATCTTAAACGAGGTCATGCGGATAGTTGAAATAATGAAATGACGGGATTAGAATATCTAACCAGCTTGCCGTTGGCATCCACGACAGGAAGGCGCCGATATTTGGTTTCGAGCAATAATCTAAAATCATGTGCACACACAATAAACCAGTACCTCGTGAGCGGAAGGAGTGATTCAGGACATACATTTTTTTGGTAGTGATTCAGGACATACATTCACTAAGAGATACAAACAGCATCAGACCTTCTATTAGAAAAAAAATGGTTCGAGCATTACAGCCCTAAGATGGCATCCGTCAAACAATTTTCAACCTTCTTATGATGAAATCAACGGTTGTGATGTGGCACCACTCATCACTCATCTCTCCACGGTAAAAGTTTTTCCGTAGCATTTTCCTACCATGAGTTTGAAAATACGAGACTAATATGACTCTCAAAAGTGACATGTTCTCATGAGCGCTATTGAGATTTTCGATTTCTCCTCTAGTCTGAGGACACACGCCATTCCTTCTTTGGTGTCTAGAATTGATCTGATACGAAAAAAATCGTATACTATACAAGGTTTTGATATTTTCATTCTTTGAAGATACAATGCGACAGCAGTTTAATAGAGAAGCACAAAGCACAATAAGTAATACTGTTATTACAGAATTACCTGGCAGCATCCTCAAGGTTTGTACTTTCCCGAACAACAACTGGAGCTGGAGTCATAACATCACCAACCACCTGGCCGTTGGTCTTACTGAGCAGCTTCTGAACCTCGTTGAATGTCTACATTGTTGATAAATGTTAATTTTGCAATCGCACAAAAGTTCTGATCTAAATATAAAGAATAGGGTATTGAAAGGAGGAAAAGGAATGAAAATTTTGAAACTCTCCCTCACGAACACGATATGAAAAACGTCCTCTCTATTATCCATCACTCATTTCCAAATGAATAGTATAAAGTAATAACTATAGTAGTCTTTGAACTACAGAAAACCATCAAAACTGTTCCGATATTAAATATGCTGAATTCCCATGATCACTTTGAGCATAGTTTCCTATCCAAGAAAAAAAAGACCTATCATAATAATAACAAAAAAAAAATCCAATGTACAATATTTTCTGTTGAATAGTATCTCACTTTCCATGTACTCGCAACCTCAGGAAACATGTTGTTCTCAGATCGTCCACCCCCTATACGAATTATTGAGAAGATCATCAGATAACATTGTCAACAAGTTTAAAAGTAGAAGTATAAAAAAGCATGTGGTAACGACAGATGCATTTGTTAACAAGAATCACGATGAAAGCATAATTCGATTTCCTGTCTCATAACATCGGTAGTACCACAAATTAACACAGAAGAAACATGGTAGAAATGTTGCTTCACAGATCAATGCTTAATTGCAGACAGAAGCAAGTAAAAGAAAATAACCGAACAGATGTAGCAATAAGTCAATCCAAAACTCTAAGGAGTAGTTTGCGAAACATGAAATTTACTTATTCCCCGGGAATTAGGGTGGCTACTCTAAGATTGCCCACATTTCACCATCTCCCTATATAGCCTTAACAATAATAGACAAGTTGAGCTGAAGAGGATGAAACTAAGCAAATACGCTAGTCATACAAGTTGCATCAGGATAATTAACAGCTGATACTTTAGCAACCACTTGTTACTATTATGCAAACATAATGTCAATGACACTAAAACATGACAATGAAGTTCAGCCATGGCATGACATAACGAAAGCCAATCCACAAGTTATCTTCAGCAATATTTTTTTCACAAAATTATGCTGTTGTTGCTAAAATCAAAACCCTTTTTCATGGTAATGGTATAAAGATCAAAGACAGCTCCAGGAATGCTTAAGAAAACTGGGTCCAAAGAATACCTGATATGGTGTCTAGGGCCAGTAGATCATAATCTGAGACTAGCCCAACCTGCAGAACAAGCCCTTTCATAAGCATTCTCTCACGTGTAGATGACATCACAGTTGCAAAAACATCAAATGTAAATACAGTGAGGAGAATCTTACTTGAAACAGAAAAATACTGAAACCAATGTAAGGATGTGATGACAGGCTTAAGGCATAATGCAATGCTTTAAATCAGCTGAGCTTATGTAAATCCATTCCATTTTATTCTCTTTTTTTAGCATGACTTGAGAGGTTCCAAAAGATAAACATATCAGCCTGCTCTAAATAGATATGATTCTTGTTCCAAGCTTATGTCTATTTCTAACAGCCATGACACATGGGGCAACCCAAGTTTAGTTAAATCAAACAGATTTAAGCAACCAAAGGAAGCACATCCAACCAAGAAAATTTGATATTGATACTAAACATACCAATTTCCAGTCGTCATCAACTACTGGAAAACCAGTTATCCTGTTTTCCACGAGCATCTCAAGGGCTGACAAAAGAAAACAGTCAATTAAAGTATGTTCCAGGAACTACAATTAAAATCACTCTCATAAAAAAGAAAATGGAAGTACCTTCGTCGACAGTAGTATTGGGCTTTACAATATGCAAGTCCTCCTTTCTAGTCATGAAATCACCAACCGTATATGCATTGTTTTTTGACTATGAAAACGATGTAAGATTAACTAATATAGGTCGATAATGTCAGATCCCAGCAAGGGTATAATCACCTGTACTGAAACTGATTCTTCAGCGATAGGAAAACAGAAAAGAAAAAAGAATCAGATGAATTTTGTTTGGTTGCCCGCCCGATTTTCGGGGCTTCGCTCCGACTAATCCGGAGTCGACCCGGGTACGACACCTAGCTATGGTGGATGGGTCTTCCAACAGGGGTGGCCGTTTATTCTCGCATCACTAAATTCCACCCCGAAACATAGATGGCTCACATCCTCTTAATCCTTGATCTTTCATCTTAGGGTTATCAAAGATGCCATATAGATTTCTTGCCTTCCTCATGTATGTCTAGAAAATTTACTTACGAGCATATGTGACTAATTGTAGTCAGGTGACGAAATCCTATAAGTAACCCTTAAGTCATACCTTTCGACATTTCATGCCGAGATTTTTCCCTTGCTAAATAAATCTGTAGTTGAATCATTATGTTACATCACTTTCAGGGACATCCAGCTGAAATGATCAAATCGAAGTCTTGAAATGAAGAGCATTGGCTCATAAATTCAACACCACGCATCAACAACTTCCTATCTATTTCAGCATCAGACTCATAAGACAAAACTTGTGAATCCTATTAGGGCTGCCTTGTGTAGTCAATTCGCAAAGTACGATTGAACAGTCATCTGAACTCGAACCAGACAGCAAAAGTCAAACTTCATCCAAGCCAAAACGCAAAATCTAAAGCAAGTCATTCAAAAAGCAACTGCCACGGGAGACAAACAACCCCTTCCTTCCCCCGACCAAAGTACCTAAGAATCGCACAAAATTGCAGGACTCAATTAGAGAGTTACCATGACGAGAGTGCCGCCGCCGCCGCCGTTGACAGCGAGTACATGGCCGCCGCGGACGCGCTGGGAGGCGATCGGATGAGAACAGGAGTAGTAGGAGGAGGAGAATGAGGGGGAAGGGAGCGGGATCCGGAGCGGCAACGAGAGGACACGCGGCGGCGCGGGATTGGGCGAGCAGGAAAGGGAGAGTAGCGGCGGCGACGGACGCGCGACGACCGCGTCCATCCTCCACGGTGAAGGCGGAGAAAATTACAGTCGGGGAAACCGGAGAGGGAGGGTAGGAAGAACATTTAAATGTTAAAACAATAATTAAAAGGGAAAATTGAAATATCTCAGTCGACCGTAAATAAAACGTAAACTACACATATTCGGCCTTTTTGTTTTTTCAAACAAGATAGATTTTTATGGTTTTAAGCCCACTCAAATATTTTATGCTTTCTGTCCAGGCCCGGCCTATTTGACAGAGGCCCGTAAAACTACTACATCCCTAATAACAATAATAATAAAAAAATTCTAAATGATATATACAATTGCCTCGCGAATGGTCCCAACCTGGTGAGCAGTTTTAATCTACAACCTGAACGATCTGCAAGAGAAGTTCCTAGAGAAGTTCATAACCCAAGTATTTAGAACAGCGTTTCGGAGGAGCTCCTGCTAGGGGCAAGGTTATCAGGCATATTTGGAGTGATGTGGAATGGAACGAACCCAGGGAATTAAGATTGAAGCTGCCGATATGGCCGGTATCTTCCTGGGAAAGCGAAGTCCGCACTCCACTGCCAAACGAGCAACTTTGGCTTTGCGCCAGGAGTCCTCATGGAGAGCAACTCGTGAGATGTGGTGGATAGACCCTTTGCGGCAGATGGGATCCTGCTCCTTGTACTTTTTTGGCCAGCTGAATAAAGTGCTTGGTAAGGAATACCCGGAACATCTGATCTTACCCAATTCTCTGGTAGGATCTGCAACGTAATGCATATTCCTCGTTTTCAGATGTCTCGGATCCTTCAAGTCTGTCAACTCGCCAGCATCAAAGCGTTCTTTGTGGTGAGGCAATCGCAATGCTAAGCCTTTTATGGTGTTGGTGCCCTACTTGGACAAAAAGATCAATGATGTTAGCTCGGGTTGCAGAATATGGCACCTTAGAAACGAAAGTGACGGGAAATACGCCTCTTACTCTTCCATTTGACAACACTTCAAGTATGTCCCTGTAAATCCATGGCCCGCTACGCTTGCCGAGTTCATTTGAATTTTCCTTACGAACAATGTCATGACCCATCCGCTGTAGCAAGGGATGCATTTCCACTCTCCCAGCAACGGAACCACAAGTACCACCATCTTTGACAATTGTTATCATGCACCTCTCGACAAGTATGTCGATCCCGTGTGATGCTTCAAAACCGCTAGAGTCCATACTTTTCTCAATTTCCCTTCTGCACTTACCCTTGAAGAAGCAAGCTATTGCAAGGAAAATTACCCTCGCATTATGGTCCAACTCATCGAAACTTTCTCCGAGCACATTGTCGATCTCTTTACACAGACCTTGTTGCTCGAGTAAATTCATCGTGCTTTCCCAGTGACGCTCCTCCCTATTGCGGAGCAAAGAACCCAAAACCACTAGGGCAAAAGGAAGTGCACCGCAATAAGCCAGGCATCTGTCTACGAGATACGGTGTGACATTGGGACTATGGTTCTCTGGGAAAGCATGCTTACTAAAGAGTTGTAATGCTTGGTCATAAGGTAAGCCTTTGACCTCATGAATGAAACGCACGTTGTGTGCCATTAATAAGGACCTATCCCTTGTCGCAATGAGAATCCTGCTTCCATTCCCGAACCAGTCTAGTCCTCCTGCCAATGCTTCAAGTTGTTCTATAGTATTAACATCATCAAGTAACAGGAGAATCTTCTTACGACAAAGCCTGTCTTTTATGAGAGAGATTCCGCTGGCAATGCTCCGGACATTAGCATCATTTCGTCCCAATGCCTCCGAAAGAAGCTTTTCCTGCAACTTAGCAAGGCCAACACTTGGATTGGCAGACAGTTTCCTCACATTGGGCAAAAACACACATCCATCGAAATGGTCAGAGACAGCATTGAAAACGGCTTTGGCGAGAGTTGTCTTTCCAACGCCCACTGCTCCCCATATTCCTATCATGAGGACATCGCCTGACTCCAAATTCAGCAGATTCTTCATCCGTGCAACATGGGACTCGATTCCGACAGGGTATTTTGCGACATCCAAATGTGTGCGGTCTAAAACGCCATTGACATCCTTAACAATCTTCCTAATGAGTTCTGCTTCGTTTCTGTTCGAACCATTAAACGAGAAAGCATGATTATAGTCAGTGAAATCACCCAAAAATCCATCTTCACATGAATTGTATAGTTGGAAGGTGAAAGAAAAAAAAATCAAGACGAAATATTTTTTAACGTCCATCCCTCACGATCCAAAGGAGAAGAAGGTGGGGTACGTACCCGTCCACGTCCAAATGCCAGCCGGACAAGTTACCGGCCTCATAAAGGGCTTCCCTCCACCTCCTCAGCATGCCCGAGTCCTTCCCGAGTTTCAGTTCATGGGCATCAAGCGCCTTGGCGAAGCTAAACCTCGGTGTCCTCACCTCCCTCGGTTCCACCCGATAGAATACCGGCTTCACGAGGAGCTTCCCCCGTTTCCCGTGATCCACGATCTCGACAAGCTCATCCAAGCACCAGCAGGAGGAGGCAAAATTGACGGAGAAGATGACGATGGCGATCCTCGAGTCGGAGATGGCCCTCCGGAGCGCCGGCATGATCTCGTCTCCAGCTCGGAGATCCTCACGGTCAACATAGGTGCGGACGCCCTCGCGTTCGAGAGCATGGTGGAGGTGGGCTAAGAAGGTGTTGTGGACATCGGGGCCACGGAAGCTGAGGAAGACGTGGAAGTTCCCGCGGTTAGAGCTCAAAGAAGCAGCAGCAGAGGAAGTTACTCTTGCCTTTGAGCCAGCCGACCCCATTCCCCCTCCGTCTTCACCTCTTTGTAGTCGCACTTCCCATACCCAAACACACATATATATACAGCGACGACAAAGAAACGAGAGGAAAATGTAAGAATTTGGTTCCCGACTTCCGTCGAGATTTCTTTCAACCTTCACTAGAATTTCTCAAATAATGACGAGGAAAACGTCCGTAGCATTTCGTACCCCTCCGTCGCACATCAAACTAACGGTTGTAAATAAATATATAAATAAATGTCAACACCCCTCCCTCTGTGAAGTAATAACAGGAAGACGCGTTTGGGTTGGCGACCTCTCCGCGTTCGTAGAAACCCGTCCGTCCGTCCCTCTTAGAAGATTGAGTTTCCAGGGGATGTGAGATTCATTTCCTTAGGAAAGAAAGATTTAATGACCGACGATTGTTTGAGGATATCATGAATTCCAACCGCATGCCCTACGAATTTTCCTTGTATTCTCTCCAAATTTGAGGGTCAATTTCAAGGTTGGAGTTGGAGATCGTCCCCAATCTTCATTTTTCTACCATTTTTTTTTTTTTGTGTGTGGATCCGACTAAATATTCATTTCACATGATACGATAGTTATTCTTTGGAATGGCAAATGAATGGAGAAACTATTGGAGTTCGTTTGGTTCGTATTTTCAATGAGAAAACGGGAGAGAAATTGTAGAAAATGATATAGTTTTAGTTTAAGAATTTAGGGTTAAAACCAACCCACCAGAAATTGATTACTTTACTGTGGCTGATGTGTACCACCGACTTGCTTGTCGCAGAACGTGTGTCTCAGTGACGAGGAAAAGGATAGTCCCTCCGGTTATTCTTAGAATAACGTAGCATTCGTGGCCCCTGTGATAACTAACGTCAATTGTTCTTAAAATTCAAACTTTTTCGACGGACCGAACGTCTTTCGACGGACCGACGGACCGAACCCGGCGCCAAATTTTCGGCTTTTTTGAGCCGGGCTCGACATCATCGCAATTCAGTGGACGTGGCACTTGTTGATTCCATCTAGCATCTCGTGCAAGAGAGACGTTCGAAATGGGGAGTCATGTTGACTTTTTTGGGTTTCCGCTTTGTCTCTTATTACTTGAAACCCGAACGAAGCATGTGCATGTATGTGCTAACCGGGGGATTTCCACATTGTGTAGACGAAATATACGCGTAAGAGTAAATGGAGTGAAATGTCCAAATTTGATAGACTGGATTTCCATTTTCCCCTACCGGTAAGCCTTAAAGAGTGAATTAGTTTTAAGTTATTTGGTGTCTCTATTCTATTCAAATGAGTCACGAGTTTCCTTGCTTGGTCAAAATTAATCAATGGCCAATAGGTTACTGGACACCACGGCCATTACACCGGCCTCCGACCACCAGCATCCGTCCGAACTGCGGATAAGGATCTCAGGAAACAACAATGTCCGTCCGACAAGGTTTCCCATAACTACCGTTTGGAATCAAAGATTCCGTACGAGCAACATCCAACTAGACAGAGATCCAAAAGAAGGAGGGGGTGGGGATATATCACTTTAGCTGGTCTAGTTTGGTTGGGCCTCTGATGCCGCCACTCCACTGGGCTGTTTGGCGTTTCATATTAAGGAAATTGTATCCAATTGTACGATTCTCTAATTATATTTCTCAATCTCGAGACGGACCTTCCAAAATAATAATAATAACAAAAAATGTACATCTTCAACACTAGTTAGTTCTCTGACCCGAGGAGGCAGCAGCTTCATTTCCCAACTTCCCTCGTAGGAGCCCCATGAATCCTTCAATCCTTATTGGAGGCTCAAACTTCAGTCCCCAGATGGGATGAGACGTCTCGGCCCCCGCGAGGACAAGGGGCCAGTCCACGGTAAGGCAGGTTTGAATGGGTTACGAATAGGGAGGGCCAGAAGCGGGAGCCAGCAACTACTAACGACTCTATGATGGCGAGAGGTCTTATAAATCTAAAGACAGTGTACAGATCTCCAGTAGCTGGAAGAAGTCACAGCAGCTAACTGGAAAATTGGTCGGAGAGAATCGAGACGACTATTGAGGGAGGTAATAGTAAACTTTGCTTTATTCATTAATTATCTCTGAACTCATATGAGTATATAAACCATATTTATCAACTATATGTTCTTTCACCAAGATCCCTAGAGGCTCATACAAGAACCATTTTTGTGCTGCAGCCGATCCAAGGAGTCTTCGATAAGATACAGGAACTCCACATGACAACATATCGTCCCGGTTAGCAAACTCATTTGGGACGAGTCGATCAGAATGCTAAGCATTCAACATTGTTTGTGCCTACAAGCACAAAAAACTTGCGGTTAGCTGGTCTTGCGATTGCATAACGCCAGAGAAATGAGGGTGGTTGCAGAGGCGGCCCTTACCTTTCCATTTGATAATGCATTGTATGTGTTAATCCGTACCCTGCTATGCTTCCCAGATTCGTCCAGACCTTCTGACAAACCACCATATTACATTCCGTTTGACAGCATGTCGGATATGTGTTAATCCTGCTATGCATGTCGGCTCCGTCCCAAGATTCCAGACAGATATTATCCAAGCCAACAGAATCAAGAGCTGCTTTAGCACTGTGAATGGGGTCCTTGAGGATTTTGTCCCTGTAAATCCACATCTTCGTATGCTTGCCGGGTTTGTCTGGACTTTCTGGACAAGCAATGTTACGACCCATCAATTGAAGCAAGGGATGCACTTCAACTCTCTTGACACTAAGACCGTGAGTAGTGTCCTTCACGATAGTTATCATGGATCTCTCTACGAGGGTGTCTATTCCGAGTGACGTTTCGAAACCAAAAGCATCCATGGCTTTTTCTATTTCACTTCTGAGCTTACCCCGGAAGCGGCAAGCAATTTCGAGGAAAATCATTCTCGTATTATGGTCCAACTCATCAAAGCTTACTCTGAGTACCCTGTCGATCTCTCCACTTGGACCGTGCTTTTCAAGTAACTTCATTGTGCTTCTCAAGCGAGATTCCTCTTGATTCCTGAACAAAGACGCCAAATTAACTAGGGCCAACGGAAGACCGTCGCAGTAAGTCAGGATTCTGTCTATGAGATCTTTGTTCATGTTGTTGGGCTGATCATTCTTTGGCAAAGCATGCTTGCTAAAGAGAAGTAATGCCTCTTCATAAGGTAAGCCTTTCACCTCATGAACAACATGCACATTATGTGCGGTCAGCAATGACTTATCCCTTGTCGTAACAAGAATCCTACTTCCATTCCCGAACCAGTCCTGTTCTCCGGCCAATGCATCGAGTTGTTCTATACTGTTAACACCATCAAGGATTAACAGAACTTTCTTTTGACATAGTCGATCTTTTATGAGAGGGATTCCATTGGCAATGCTTCCAACCGTCCCATCTTTTCGCCCCAACACCTCTGACAGAAGCTTCTCCTGCAACTTAGCAAGGCCAACTGTAGGATTGGCTGCGTCTTCCCTTACAATTGGTAAAAATGCACATCCGTCAAAACGATCCGCGACAGAATTAAAAATTGCTCTGGCGAGAGTTGTCTTTCCAGAACCTGCCATTCCCCATATTCCAACAAAGAGGACCTCATTAGACTCCATATTCAGCAGATGCTTCATCTGTGCGACTTGGGATCCGATTCCAACAGGGTACTTTGCGACATATAAGCTTTTCGGGGGTAGTACGACCTTGATGTTGCTAACAATCTCGCCGACGAACTTTGCTTCGTTTCTGTCCGCAGCATTAAAAGAGAAGAAAAAGAATGAGGAAAGAAAATTCAGAATTACATGTTATGCCAATGAAAAATCGCCGATGTAAATACCCAAAACATCTATTAGGTGGCACAAGCCCCCCAGGTATTTTTCTTAAATAAACTTCAGTTTAATTTTTTTATTACTTTAATTTAAAATTTTATTTCGATTAATTCAAACTCAACTGGATTAAAATACCTAATTATGATGAGTGTGGGTAAGTTTCGAACTCATGATCATCTTAAACGAATATGACTTAAAGCAATAGGCGCAAGTGGCTAGCTGAAAAATTTAGCTTAAGCGAAAAAATTACCTATTTAAAAGTTTGAGGGGTCAAATTATAATAATATATAAATTTAAAGGTGAAAATATTTTAAAAACAAAAGCTAGGGCCCCCCTAGCTCCGTCACTGTTTGCCCCGTCCACGGCCTTTGCCATCTAAAGGGGAGGCTTTTATCTGGTGGGGCCTACTACGCTTTTATCCGGTGACAGTAACTATGGATTACCGGAATGGGGAGAGAAGACGCTTACCCGTTTGCATCCAGATGCCAACCCGACAAGTGACTGGCGTCCGACAGGGCTTTCATCCACCTCGTCAGCACTTCCGAATCATTCCCATGGGATGCGAGTGCCTTTTCTAAGCTATATGTCGTCGGTCTCCTCACCTCCCACGGTTCAACCCTGTAGAATACTGGCATAACAAGTTTTCCCCGTTTACGACAGTCCATAATTTGGACGAGTTCATTCAAGCACCAGCGGGAGGAGGCGTAGTTGAGAGAGAAGATGGGGATGGCTATCCTGGAGTTTCGGATGGCCTCCCCAAGAGATTGCGCTATATCGTCTCCTTTGGATAAACCAGTGGTGTCGACGTAAGCACGTATACCCGCATGCTCGAGAGCCTGGAGGAGGTGGCTGAGGAAGGTGTTACGGACATCCTTTCCGTGGAAGCTGATGAAAACGTTGAAGCTGCCTTGGCATCCACCAGATGACATGCATTCAGATGAGGAAGCGGCGGCAGCGGCGGCGGCGATGGTGATGGTGGCGGCGATGGTTAAGACCGAGGCTTTTCCCTTTGTGATCATGGCCGATCCCATCCTCAATCTCTCTCACCTTAGCTTCTTATTAAGAGTTGATTATTAAGAACTCTCAATCTTCTACAGATCCCCCACTAAAGAGCCGTAACACAGGAAAAAATTCGTGGGACGTGACGGGAAGCGATTGTGACAACTTTTTAACATGAAATTATCGCATGGCCTCCTCGCCTCGGATGGCCTGGCCTTTCGAAGAAAGTCCTAGGGTGAATTTTGTGACCTCTTTTTAATTTTTGTATTTGACGGGCCGTGAACCCTTAATTTCTGGCTCTGGTACTATTATTGACAAAGTCAATTATCCTAAAAATTTGAATTATCGAATACGTGTCATATTATATATTTTTATTTTTAACGTATTTAATCCGACAAACTCTTTAAATAATATTAAATACTCGTAATTCCTTTCTCCTTACGATGAGAAGGGTAAAATAGTAAATAGCACGATGAGAAGGGTAAAATAGTAAATAGTATGACAAGTTTGCGGTGGGAGGGACAAGACCGGAACAAGAAAATAGTAATTCCATACTCGTCTTTTTCTTTATTTTCCTTTATGTAAATAAAACCCAGCCTAAAAGTCTACCAAATAGGAACAAGAACCACGCACACGTGTAAATAGGGGATATTTTCACAATATCTGAAGATGACATATAAAAAGAGTAAGCATTTACCCCCATGAAAAATGTTTCTTGGGTTAACCCAATTTTTTTACTTAAGTTTGGTTTATAATCCTTATAAACCGGACAATATCATTTCAGAAGATAGAGGAACATTTTATCCTTATAATATATTGTTCATAAAGTCGAAATAATAAACTCCTGTTACCGTGCACCAGCAACCAACATAGGTAGGAACTAACTGCCCGAGGCAGGCCCCGATCCACTGCGGCAGCAATTGGCATCGCTAAGTTCAGTGGCTTTTAACAAGTTCCTTTGTTACACTCCGACGGCTTGTTTCTCTGATTTTTTCTATTTTTTAAAAATTATATCATTTTTACCGTGCAGTTCCAAAGGAAGCCCAATGATATGACTTTCTGACGACCGGATTTAACGAGGGTGCTTCTTCATATCCTCGAGGACTACGTGCGCTGCATTCCTCCCAGGTGCTCCCATCACTCCCCCGCCCGGGTGGCATCCGCTGCCACACATGTACAGCCCCCTGACTGGAGTCCTGTAGCCTGACCTGCATTCGACAGGAGTAGCGGGTGCGTGCATGTTCATATGCAACGAGAATAACTACAATCGTCCATTTGTCCATGTGTTTTACCATCCTTTGATTGGCCTTAACAGGAACAGCGTATCCAAACCCATAGCTCCGTGAAAGATGTTACCTCCTGGCAGAATCGATTCTAGCATTTAATTAACTGCTTAACCCTTGGGATATTCATGGTGGCAAGTTTAACATGTACCTGTAAGACCGATTTCTCGCTCCAGATCGGGGGGAGTCAGCATGTCGTATCCAATGACCGATGACCTGAAACCGGGAGCATATTCATCGATCAAACTGAAACATCTCTCAGCATATAGTTCCTACAAAGATAAGTTAATTTGAAGCAGTTATTCTGAAGCTAGATCTTGGATGACACAGATTGGAATATAACAGCATCCGTGTTAACATACCCTATAAGAAGGATCTTCCCAGCTACCGTCCGTCGGCTTGTAGGGCGTGTACTGTGTAAACAATCCGACTACATGTTTACCTGCAAATTGAGAACACCCGAGATGACCAGAGTCTCATGTCAAATCTCAATATTCATGGAACCTAGATATTTACTGTACAATCCAAGGACAACATTAACATTACCCGGGGGAGACATGGTCTCGTCAAGCGTAGAAGGAATAGTCATCTCCATTATGGGTCGTCGGGAGGGTACCCCATTGCAGGCATCTTGACAAGCAGCAGCAATGCATTCCATACTTTCACAACCAATGCGTATGGTCGCTGTATGATGAGGACCTACCTCATCCTTCTTGGAGCTGTAGGAGGAGAAATGCGGCAGCCTGTCAATGGCCACGTTGATTTTTGTCGTTCCCTGTTAGGAGTAATTATATTTACAATCATATCCACAAATGCTTTCCAAACGAGAGAAACATGCTTTTCTTACAGAACTATAGTCTGAAAACTCGATAGATCGGACAAAGTCATCGGAAAGAAGCTCTCGTGGGACCAGATCCTGCATCACAGAAGCATTTGCCTGAGGTTCATTGAAGGTAATATTTGGCAAGAACATAAACACGATTAGCTTATCCACCATGAAAGTCTTATACGGTGTTGCATTCGACAGAACCACCGAAGCCCCAACTTTGGTACCATCGGCCAGCAGCACCTAATCATCAAGCAAAATATCAGGTTCACTTGCTTTACTAAAGAACAGATGCAGGACAAAAACAATTGTACGCACCCCTGTTACTACTCCATCGTTTCTCATGAGTAATTGTGTAACCTGAAACATAAGTTTGGGAAAAAATAACGATAATCATGGAAGAACCCACTTCCCCCAACTTGTTTTGTGCTACTACACATATGTACCTCAGCATTTGTCAGAATATGAACTCCCAATTCTCGAGCAGCTCTGCTTATGGCTAATGATACTGAGCCCATACCACCTTCGACATGCCTAATTGGTAAAACCTCAAGACAATTATTTTTAACCTTAGTCTACATGTGTACTTTTTGTTCAGGGACGGTGTGAGATACATACGACCAGACATTGCGTTCGCCATCCGTTTGTCCCATCACATGATGCAGAAGGACGTAACCGCTGCCTACAGAATTGATGCTTGCCTTTGCAACATGAAAATTAAACGGTAAATTAACTCGAGAAACCGTGACTTACACTTCACTATTTGTCTGGACACTATTCATTTTCATCATTACCATGCTGCCGACCGTTGCATCTGCAGCAATCGCTGCCTTCAGAACATCCGTCTATGATTCAGTTCAGATTATCAGTCGTACAAATGTCAGTACCTCAAACCACTGACTTACAACTATCTTATAGACTCAAATTTTGAATTGTATCTACACGTTACCTCGAACCATCTGTTCAAGACCTTTGATGTTGGGGAGAACAGAAGGTCCATCAGAGCACTGTCGTTCATTTCCAGCGTTAGCGGCACTTTCAGTCCAGTAAGACAACGCGCAGATGTTGCAACACCATGTCAACTAACTTACACCATGTCATCCTGTCCCAATGACAGAACATGCCTTAGACAACGAGCCCAGAAGACAGACTTGTCCAGCTTATCCTTCACCCGATCGCTGAAAGGCGGAATGTTGTGCAAAGCCTCGGGAGGGCGTGAATCGAGAAGGAAATCCATGATCCCACAGAACTTGTTTAGATGGTTCTCGTATCCGGGGAATTCACATGAGTGAAATCAAGCCGTTAAAATCACAGGATCCAACCGTCAAACTCGGAACTGCAGAAACTATTCAAAGAAAGAGTAATACCGCACATAAGCTTCAGCATCGAGTCTGGAGAACTTGGAAATCTCCTCGAAGTTCTGCAGATCATCATAGCCCAGGAGAAGGTACCCGCCGTCGGCACACGGGGTGAACGTCCCGGCCAATGGCTTCAACAGCTTAAGTCCGTGCCTTTTCAGCTCCAAATCCCTTTGAGAGTACGAAAATTCAAGAGTTCAGGACTAAAACAGAGATAAAAGAAGCAGGGGCGGCCGCCTTGACCAACCGAATGATGGAGGGACGGAGGAGGCTCTGGAGGTAACTGCAGCGTGAAAACCGGAACCCGGGCACGATCTCCTCAGTCACGGCCGCTCCGCCGATTACATGCCGCCGTTCCAGGACGGCGACCGACATCCCCCCGCGTGCCAGGTAAGCAGCGGCCACCAGTCCGTTGTGGCCTCCGCCTACGACGATCGCGTCCCACTTCCTACCGACGACGCTGGACGCCGCAGCATTGCCACGGGAGAGGGAGCTAAAACCCCTCCTCCACATTTGGAAACTAACAGCGACAAAATCGAAACAAGGAGTGGGCGATTTGAGAGATAATGATTGACCCCGGCCTGGAAAAGGAGGAAGGAATTGATTTGTGGATAGAAGTGAGAGAAATGGGGAGAACTGTGAAAGAAATTTGACCCACTAATCATTAATATATTTCTTTTTTTCCTTTTTTCTTATAATTTGTTCATCACATTTTTTTCCCTAAAAAATTATTATCGGGAATTAAGATATATTATGGTGGAGGGGGAGAGAGGGGTTTTTAAGGCCGACAACTCTGGGGATTGCACTGCACATGACCCAGAAACCCCTGATCAACCCGAGACAGAGACGACGAATCGATTGCGAGAGAAAAGGCCGGGTTTAGGGCGTAGGGTTTAATCTCTGAGGCCTATTGAATGGTTGATATTAAGCTGTTTTGCGCGGTCCATTCGTGGCTACCCTTTCGAGTGTCGCGTTTCCAATGCGACGTATATAATCCGGGTTCGATAAATTTCTCCCAGGACCTCTGGATCGCATTTTGCCAGCTACAATTCCTGTCGCCTTCATGTCTTAGATGATATTGAGACCTGTGGAATGTGATCGCTTGGGTTTATGTCTGTGAGGACTTGGGTTTTAGATGTATCAGAGAATTCCGATCCTACTTTTCACGAACTCGACTCCTGGCTGACATCGTTTAGCAGCGATAATCTGTAGCTTTGGTCTGGTCTTGTGCAGAAGAAAGGCGTGCTGTTAGATTTGTCTCTTGTAATTGTGTGATGTGTTATTGATGAAATGGTGATAAACTCGCTTATAGGAATTGAAATATGAGGTATTTGCAGCATCTTTTCGGATTTGGATCATTGCTTTTGTTGTCAATTTGTTAAGTAAATATGGTAGACGAATCTCGCTTTATCGGAATTATGTGCTGCTGCTGCTGCTGCTGACATATTTTCCCTCGAGCTTCTCCTTATGAAAATAAACATTAATCAGGCATTAATCAGGCATTTACATTTTCCCTCGAGCTTCTCTTTGGGTTTGCGGTAAAAGCCGAAAGAGGAGTGCCTGTCTCAGGCATTGAAACCACGAACTCGAATCAAACTTGTAGGCCTCGTATCTCAGTTTGCAGTCAACGAGATTGATGCAACCTCCGGCCTTCAGGCGGCATTCTTCATCCAAGAAAAACCATGCCATGGTCACACATATGTCGCAATCCTGCCGGGTGATATCGGTGTTGCAACCCCCCTCTGCCCAGAAAGCAACGGCGCCTCTGTTTCCAATCCACGAAGCTGTAGCGCTGGCTCGTCGAGATGTGCTCGACCACCTGGTGCACAAATTCCTGGACAGCGGAATCCTCGTCGCTGTTTTCATTGATGGACTGACTGTTGCAGAAACACTGCCTGACAGTGATGTCAACGGTTGCAGAAATGCAAGTGATGACGCGTAGGAAGACCACTATCATCTTGACCAAAGACATTCCTACTTCTTTCTATTCGTAACCGATCCCTGGATGATGTAACGAATTCTAGCTTTTGGGGTGCACAAGATGGATTGTCTCGCTGCTGAGTTACTTATAGCCCTGTTTCATTTCACGACCGATCCACTTAGAGCATATCCAACGACTTTACCTGTCTTGACATTGGACGTTACGTTTATTAAAGTGCTTTCGCATTGTTGAAATGCGATTGTCATACTCCCTCACCACAAAAAGATGATTTTGTTGAAATGCCGTGCCGTCAATGAAAATAATTTATTCATTCAATTGGACGCGATAGTATTCAAGAAGGTTTTTGTGACTCGCTTACCTGGAAAACTAGGAAGGAGTTCGTCGTAATTGATAAAAAGGGTCCTAAAAATAGCTTCGACTCTTTTTGTTTTTCTCTTTTGATTATTTAAACAAAAATTTAACAATCAAGCACTAGGAAACAGGTTCTTGGATCTGTCCGACGAGTGGAGGGAAGACGGTCGTGGATGCATAGTGTGAGTGGAGCTTGCATTCAGGCGCACCGCACCGAATCTTTCCTATGGATGGTCCCCCTCGATTGGGCTTTATAAATCCTCCCTGATGAGGAGTCTAGTCGAGGTCGAACTGAGGTTGAGGTCGAGAGCCTCGTGATAACGGCTCACATGTATCCTTGAATACTTAGAATCTTTGAGATTTAACGTTTCTTGTAATAATGATAAAACATTTTTAGGGACTGGAAAGAGGTTGTTTACGTAGATACATGCCACAGATGGGATCGATGTTTAAGAAATCCTCTGAAGGAATGAAGCAGTGTGGAAAAGCTGCGCCGAGGCTTCTTTGCTTGTCAGCACGTTGCCGGCAACATCGCCATATTCCTTAAAGTCGAGGATCTTCTAGTCTCTACCAAGGCCTAAGAAACAACCAAGTCATTGGCTACTCTGTCATTCAGTGTGACCTTATCCCCCCCTCGAGAACATGATTCATTCACACCAATGCTTGGGAAGAATTTGAGACTCGTGTGGTCTTGTCCATCTGGAATCGCATCACTGAAGGCTAAAAAGAATGATAAAGTAATCGAAGCAGAGGTGCTTCAGATGATTGAACAAACTTTATTTCCTTTCTTATTCTTTTCATATTTTCGACATGTTTAACAATCGATCTTCTGAAACATGTTCAATGGTCGTTCCGGCACTGGGAAGTACTCTGGTCGCTTGGCAGTGTGGCCTATGCTACAAGAACGCTGGGAAGACGTTGTGGATATGGGGGCAAAGAATGCGGAGCATATGTCCACCCGTAGTGGACCAAACAGCCTCCAATGATTCAGCGTCATTTTTGATCTGCCTGCACCAGAACCAGTGTTCTTACAGTAAAAACTGACCACATGCCTCTGTGATAAGCAATAATGAATCAACGGAGATGAGATGAAGTGGCCGAAGCTTACTGCCTTTGATATGCATTCCAAATCAACCATGTGCGTGCATCTCATTTCCTTTTCAAGGGGAGAAGCCGCAGATCTCAAAGCAATCCAAATCACATAATTCAGATATAGGGAGTAACTTCAAAAGACCATCCACATACTAACCAAGCGAGAGTCAAATACAGAGGGCTCCCATGTCGGTGGCCCTCCATCAGATTCTCCAGAACCTAATAATGCCTCGGATGTCCGTCCCCTGCCAGGATTTTTCTCTTTTCTGCCTGTTCCTTGTCTCGACTCCTTGGTTCCTATGAACAGAAGTTGAAAGTCGCATTTTCTTAAGCACACAACAGGGAACCAGTTGTCATGAATGATGGTGAGATGATTCTATAGAGAAGAATAGACTAAATTGACATTCCATAACAAGAGAACTTATCAAATCCCCACAAGGGACCAGAAATATATGCATAGTTACATTGAAATAAATCTCTGGTAAATACACAAGAGCAGCCGAGGATCTCCTTGCAGACTTTTATTTCTTTTTTTGATCCAAATGGACAGGCCTTTTTTCCTTGAGATTGCCTACAGCAAATAAACCATAATACAAAAAAGTATTTTCCCTATTGCTTTCAGATGCCAGGCCCTGAACCAGAACAAGACAGAACAAACCTTCGGCACATTAAGTCTATTGCTGTACTCGTGACTCACTTTTAATGCCATTGTTAGATGGATCCTGAGTGGAGACTTCTTTCCCCTATTTCCACATCCTGTGACTTTGATTGTGCATCCATACCATGACCTAAATAACACAAAAAAACGGAGCCTCAAGTCCAAACAGACAAATAAATACAACAACTCAATCTATAAATAAATCCACAGGAACCATAATCAAGGTGCTCCAAGGAAGTTCACTGCACAAATTTAACCGTGTGGGCGAAACAGAAAGGCAAGTCATCTGTAAGTCCACATGGTTTTTGTCAGATGCTCGAGAAATGCTCGAGGAGAAATTTGGATGATTTGCAAATTAGTACAACAGTAAGGGAAAATGGGTACAATATGAAATCTCAACAGGAAATCCACATCGCTTTCGTAGGTTATTTAGTTGAGATTAGTGCTGACTGGTCATTACCATTACAGGCTACAAGATGCTAGTAGCACAAAGCAGAAGTTCCTGTTCCACTGTCGACAAGCACGAGTGATCATTACTCATTAGCATCACTACCACCATCACCCGTCACAACCATTGGTAAAGATCAGCACGGATCAAGCCCCAAGGTTCCTATTTTGATCTCTGAACTCCACGGTTGTGTTGCAATCACTCCAATAGCACACAGAGAACAGGAAAAAGTGGAATGGATCAGCTCATACCCCTACAGATTATGAAGGAATAGGACGAGGTCATAATCTCAGTTGAGGTCCTGTCCTCCTGACCACCCCCCCCCCCCCACACACACACACACAGACACACAAAATGGCATTCGTTGATAGTACTCGTTGATTCGAGTTAGTTAGCATTATTCATTATTCTATGGCGCAGATGTTGATACATATGGCATTTCTCATATCATATGCATACATTTCATTTATCAGAAACAGATTCGAGGCTCGAAATGCTTCAGACAGCTTTCCTGGTGTTGATAGTGGCCCGGAGGATAGAGTTCGGGCCTGAGCGGGAGATTGCCACCACCGTCACGTTCCCTATGGCATTGTTGAAAAAATTCGTTCCCCCATCAATTGCCAGTTGCACCGGCACGTTAACAAGCGCAGTTCCAAGGCCCTTGATGTTTAACGAGCTATTAGCGTATTGACCCCCGATAAACTGGATGGTGGTCATAATGAAGAGTGTTCCTCCAGTTAAATCTGCCACAGCATAGATTCCCCGGGAACGGCCGATCGAGGTCGAGGTTGGGCTTGCGGCAATGGTCACGGTGTCGTCAAATATGTTGATTGTGCCGAATTGGCCAGTGCCGAAGTTAGTTCCTTGGATTCCGGCAACAGGATAGCCGGTATAGTTAGTGTTCATGCCAGTGTATGCGACGGACTGTATGTATAGCACGATGGTGGTGGTCGGGTTCGGAGAACAGGGGCAGTTACCGCTGGTGGCTGCTACCGATGCATGCACGAAGATGGAGAGAACGAGGAGGGTATGGGAGGCAAGTGCAAGAGATTTGTAGCCGGACATCTTGGAATATATATTTTTTTTTTATGTGGAAAAGACGTGGAATGTCGCGCTTTATATAGGATTTTAGATTGGATACGAACTACGTAAAAAAAAAAGAAAGCTGACCAAACAAAATTGAAAATGAACAATAATATCCGAGAGGTTATTGTTTATAATTTTAGCAATAATGATTCATTATTTGTTCATTTTATTGTTTATAATTATATATATATTAAAAATTGTACAATATTTTCTCACTAAATTGAACTTTATTTTGGAAAATAACTTGGGATGCCCAATTTTTTGATAGACCAAAACTAACCAAACCGTACGAAAGTAGTTCAAATATACTCAATGAAATTTCGTAATTTGGTAATGCTACTCTACAAAAAACTTGTTGGTATATAATGAATTAAATGGGAGGTTTGGCAAGTTTTGGACCATGAAGGTTAGTGGGGGAGCTCTAATACTATGCCTAACAACAACAAACCGAATTGACAAATGTGAGGATCATTTACATCGATTCCCAATTCCCATGCTGTGAAACGCTGCAATAATTCTGGTTGTGCTCGGACACATCACCAGACATTAGTAGGCTTGAGGTTTCGGTTGTCCTCGCCGGACACCGCCCCGCTTGCTGATTGGACCCCTACCTCAAATATTTAATCAAATACTAATACCATACGACCACACTGCAGCGGGTCACTTTTGGTGATTAGTTTCTTATAATTCTTGTAAACTCAAAGGGGCATCCCCATTAAAGTAACAACCCTCTACGTCCGTTCCGTATACCCCATATGTGTAAAAGAGGTATGATTTTGAATACCAGTTGTATGTGAAACATCTGGCTGTAGATCCCCACTTGTGTAGGAAAAAGGGAGGGGGAGAGAAAATATTCAACCAGTCAAGCCCCCAAGCACCAAACCCAAAAAGGAGGGAAAACAAACGCCACTAATATCTACATGAGTCCGGAGTCATGTCCGGATCGAGTCCAATTAATCAAAAGCAAACTTTTGGAGCAAACGACACCCCTTCGCATGTTCAGATATAAGAGCAAGTAAATAGGAATCTTCGGACCAACTGTTTTTCCGACTTGAAACAATTTTATAAAAATAAGTCGGTGACGACTTCGTAATAGCTTACCTAGGTTAAGCAACAACAACATGTTCTCTACGGAGCCATTATGGATGAGGGAAGGCGACGGAGCCATTCCTGATCCTCCCGAAGATTTCTTTTACAGATCATGTTTTGCCCGTCGCCCTTCGCCTCCCCAAGAAGCATGGAGATAATTGGCGAGGGCTCGGGCAAACCCGATTAGGAACTAAGGGAGGATCGACCCCGGTATCCTTCGCAGCGCCTCGACGCACGAGTCGAGGCGTCGACCAGAGGACATTCAGGGGGAGCGGACCCAGATCCTCATGTCATCCGAACCGCCGCACAGACGCTAGGCTGGAGGGCACGCGTACACTTGTCTCGAAAGGAGTGGGCCGATTAGTAAAGTGTTCTTGTAAATGATAGCGACCCTGTTGGGAATCTCAACAAAGGCTACATAAGCAAGTAGCATGCAAGAACGAGTCGTGCCGGTTCCAGTGATGAGCTTTCCCTGGGCTGCCCAAGGAAAGTATTAGAGGGATGATTAGCATCACCGACGCCATCACCTCTGACCCATCTTATCCTCGTGCTACACCGTTGTATGTGCCATTAGAAAGGGATTGCTATTGGGCCGGGCTTTTCTTGGGCCAAATGAATCGGCGAAATGAGAATATCACTTATTTAGGAGCTGCTTAATTTATTTACCCCATTACATAACAACCCCAGAGTTCTTAAGATTTCCTTTAACGCTACTGCAGAAGGAGAGGGTGAATTAACAAGAGGCCTCATAAGTTGTGTTGTGACCTTGTCCCACGCTCAGCAAAGGCTACGAGATGCTAGTAGCACAAAAGCAACATTGCCTGTTCCTCCGTCGACAGGCACGAGCGATCATTATTCATTAGCATCACTAGCACCATCAGCCGTCACAACTACTGGTAAAGATCAACGCGTCCGAATATTTTCAGATTATGAATGAATTTATACATCGTTTGGCGCATAAAAGAAACGAATAAAAATATTTCTTAGATGAAAGTTGTGCCGAAGGAGTAGAACAATTGTACTCGAGAACGACAAGCTTAGTAGGACAAGGTCGTAATATCAGTCAAGGTTCCTCCTGAATCCCCTCCCCCCCCCCCACACACACACACAAACACACGCACACACACAAACAAATACACACGCTAAACGACATTCGTTTTATGTCACACACAAAACGGCATTCGTTCTATGGCGTTGATGCCGATACATGCGACATTTCTCATATCATATGCATACAGTTCATTTTTCATAAACATATTGTTGATATAATCTGGTTTTGATGATGACAAAGGTTATGTATTGCTAATGTGTTATTTAAGTGTACAGAAGAACAGGTCTTCGAGTGTAGAAGCTGGTCTCTGTCATTCGTGCAATACATAAAAGAGTTACGTGGAGTACTTCAACAGGGGAAATGATCTAGCCATCAGAAATGGAGTTCTGAGGATAAGATCTACTATCGAATCCACTATCTCTGTTACAGAGATGAGCATCTGTGTCACAGTTGCTATAACTCTCCTTGCTGGAGTACTTGCTATGGTTTACAGAATGGTATTTCTGTGAGTGACGATTTCCTTCTTGGAGATTGTCCTATATGCGAGCACGTGAGATATTTATCTCACACAGGATCACGTCTAGGTTCATCTTTGGACCTTAAGTTATTTGGAAATATTTATTTCCTTAACTAACGTGATCTTATGTTTACGTAATTTGGCAATGACCTTATCAGGTTATGATCTCCCTATATGGTGAGAATAATTCTACGAAGGGAATGTTTTCATATTATGGAAACTTATAATCCCAATGCCAAATTCGTATGAGAAAGAGTGCTGGTTCTGCTGTCGCAGCAAACAGCTTCTGAGCAGAAGTCGTTATCTCTTATTGAGCGATCACTTTGTTTAATTATTATCTAACGTAACTAAGGGTAATGCTTTATGCTTTTGGAAGTTTTCCCACAGGATTAAATCATGGAGAATATGGCAAGTGAATCAACTAGCCGTTGGGATTGATTGGGAAACTTCGTTCTACGGACAAGCTTAAGTGCAAGTGTGAAGCAACGATTCCAAGTCGCCGTTCTACCAAAAAGCTTACTAGAATCCTTGTGCCTTCACCGTTGCAAAAGCTGAGAGCGTCCGCCGTGCATTCACCGAGCCGATCACCGCTGACAGAGAGCGTCTTCTGTAACTGCAGAGAGTTTGTGCTGTAGTTGCTAATCTTGTCTCGTGCAGGTTGTTAGTCACACAGGTTGTGTGCAAGGGCAGGTGGTAGCCGTCAAGCCACGTTTGGGCAGGTGGTAGCCGTCAAGCCACGTTTGGGCAGGTGGTAGCCGTTAAGCCACGTTGGGCAGGAGGTAGCCGTTAAGCCTCGTTGGGCAGGTGGTAGCCGTCAAGCCACGTTGGGCTCAGTGAGGAGCCGGAGTCAGACACGTTGCGTGCGGGTTGTGTTAGACACGTGATAACGTGCAATTTGTTAGTCACATTTCTGGCAGAAGTGTGCATCTGTAAAATCCCACATTCCAATCATAGTGAATACGCCCTGCTTGGGTGAGAGCTGGGAGAGTGGACGTAGGCATTGTTTGCCGAACCACTATAAATCTTTGTGTCTTACACAAAAGATAACTTGTCTCAGAACTGGGAATCTGTTTATCAGATCCAGCCTCTGTGACCTAACAGAACCACGCTTCTGTGAGCGAAAAAGTGTCATAACTCTTACGGCACTAATTCAACCCCCCCTTCTTAGTGCAATCCTATACCAACAATTGGTATCAGAGCAGGCTCAACGATAAAAGCTTAACCGCTTGTTGAGAGATCCGATAGGATGCAAATGGGATATATGCACGCTGTTGGTTCCAACAGTAATAGTCCACCATTATTTGATGGACAAAACTTCTCCAGCTGGCGCAGCAGGATGGAGTTCTGGATTGCATCCCGAGAACCGAGGTGTTTAGGGATCATCCGAAATGGTCCTCTGCTTCTCAGAGGACAAGATCTGAAAGTTGAGCATGGCAGCACGACTTCACTTTCTGATCAGGAAGTTGAAATCATCAAGCTGAATGCTATGGCTGTCAACTTTCTTCACTGTGCTCTATCTCCTATGGAGTACAACCGGATCTCTGCCTGTACCACAGCAAAAGAGATCTGGGATCGACTTGTTCTAACCCATGAAGGGAC
Source organism: Melastoma dodecandrum (assembly GCA_029817715.1). Classification (NCBI taxonomy): domain Eukaryota; kingdom Viridiplantae; phylum Streptophyta; class Magnoliopsida; order Myrtales; family Melastomataceae; genus Melastoma; species Melastoma dodecandrum. Next base: position 3,638,470 of record JARUPY010000533.1, on the reverse strand, counting down.
GGATCAAGTCAAGGAGACACGAATAAATCTGTTGGTCCAGCAGTATGAGGCCTTCAAAATGAAGCCTGATGAGTCTATCTCTGAAATGTATGATAGACTCAATACAATCATCAACAGCTTAGCCCTTCTTGGGAAAAATTATTCTAATGCTGAAATGGTGAGAAAGGTCCTCAGGTCTTTACCCATGAATTGGGAAGCTAAAAAGACCGCTATTGAGGAAGCCAAAGATTTAACAACTCTTAGGCTGGATCAGCTTATGGGTTCTCTTCTCTCCTACGAGGAAGAGAAACGGTCATCTGTGCCTCAGACGACCAAATCTATTGCCTTTAAGGCATCAGCTTCTACTGATGATGAATCAGATGATATAGAAGCAGAAACTGATGAGGAGCTTTCCTTGTTAGTAAAGGGTTTGAACAAACTTCTTTACAAGAAACGCTTCAAACGAAGTGTTAAACCCAAGTCTTCTAACTTAGAGGACAAAAAGGGACCAGTATGTTACGAATGTAAGAAACTGGGACACATGAGGAATGAATGTCCTCTGTTGGCTGATAGGTCAAAATCTTCTCGAAACAGAAGAAGAGCCTTATTGGCTTGGAGCGATGAGGAGGACAATGAATCTGAGTCTGAGGAAGAGCAGAAGGCAAACCTTTGCTACATGGCTCGTTCCAAATCAGAATCTGATTCAGATGAAGAGGTAATCTCGACATCTATGTCTAATTTATCTTCTAATGATCTTAAAGGTTTTCTGACAGAAATCCTTGAGAGAGTTAAAGAGCTATCCTCAAAATATCGCTCGGTGAAAAAGCAGAACAAGGTTCTGCAATCACAACTCACTTCTCTGCACAGAGAAAAGATTGCCTTGAAAAAGGATGCTGAGATCTTCTGCACAGAAGCATCTCCTCTGATCAGAGAACCTCTTCCTGAGGTATGGGACGAGCTACTCGTTCGTGACAAAGTGGTTTTTCCACTAGATGAGTCTAACAGAGGTTTATTACCTGAATGTCAGTCTCACAATTGTCACAGAAACAAATCTGAATGTTCAGATGATGTATGCTATGTGACACAGAACGCATGTTCTGTGATAAGTCCCAAAGTTGCACAGAAACAGAAGTCTGTGGTGCCACAGAAATCTGAATCTGTGAAATGTTATACTTCTGAGCAGAAGCATAACAAATCTAGGATTAAAAACCTTGTCGGACCGACAGAAAAGGTTAAATCCTGTCACTATTGTGGCATGCTTGGACATATGATCGGACAATGTCAGATCAAGAAGTCTATAAGCATAACCAACGCGATTCTCTCACGGAACAAATCACAATCCTATGGAACCGGCTTAAGGTGGGTTCCTGTTGTAACCTAACTTGTTCTTAATCGCAGGTACACTTGAAAACTAAAGCCAGGAAGGATGAGTGGTACCTGGACAGTGGGTGCTCACGCCACATGACCGGGGATCCTTCTAAGTTTTCAAGTTTGAAGTTACAGAACGGTGGTTCTGTGACATTTGGCGATGATAGCAAAGGCTACATCAAAGGCATTGGAACTATCGGTAGTTCACAAACAATGCAAATAGACGATGTTCTGCTTGTTGCAGGATTAAAACATAGTCTATTAAGTGTGAGCCAACTCTGTGATAAGGGTTATCAAATAACCTTTAACGCAGAAGGATGTTCTGGATCCACAGACGGATCCGTCTGTTTCGTTGCTGAACGAAGAAAGAACGTCTACATCGTTTCTCAAGACAACCTCTTGTCTTCTGAGAAATGCCTTGTTTCTTACAAGGATGAAACAAATCTTTGGCATAGGAAATTGGGACACATCAATTTCCAATTATTGTCTAAGATTGCCAAAAGGAAGCTGGTACGAGGTTTACCGAAGCTCTCTTTTGAAGAGAACAGCTTCTGTGAAGCTTGTTCTTTGGGAAAACAAACCAAAGCTTCTTTTAAAAGCAAAGGTTATATTTCCACCTCAAAACCACTTGAACTTCTCCACATGGACCTGTTTGGTCCCACCAGAACACAGAGTCTGGGCCTCAGACGCTATGCTATGGTGGTTGTGGACGATTACTCAAGATATTCTTGGGTAAGGTTCTTGGCTCATAAGAGTGATGCATTCGGTGCGTTCAAAAGCCTTGTCACAAAGCTGCAAAATGAGAGAGGAGCCTCTCTCAAAAGCTTAAGAACTGACCATGGTACAGAATTTGTAAACCATGAGTTCAAGTCCTTCTGTGACATGAATGGCATAGAACACACATTCTCTGCTCCTTATACTCCACAACAGAATGGAGTTGCTGAGAGAATGAATCGAACTCTTCTTGATATGGCCAGAACGATGATGTGTGAAAGCAAGGTTCCACAGAATTTGTGGGCTGAGGCAATTAACACAGCATGTTATGTGTCTAACCGTGTACTTGCACGAAAGACACTTGACAAAACTCCTTATGAGTTGTACAAGGGCAAAGTCCCTAACATCTCATATTTCCATCCCTTTGGAAGTCCTTGTTACATACTAAGACTTCCTAAGGACAATGTTGGTAAATTCGATGCTAGATCAGATGAAGGAGTTTTCCTTGGCTATTCTGAATCAAGCAAAGCTTATCGAGTTTTCAACAAAAGAACTCTTGTTGTTGAGGAATCTATTAATATCATCATTAATGACTCTCAATACACAGAGGAATCTGTCTTATCTGATAGGCTAAGTACGCAGCTGCCTGCTGCTGAAGTACAGAAAGAGAGCGCTGTCCCTCTTAAGACTAATTCTGTACAAGTCCAGTCCGTCATTGGACAGGATGCAAACTCTGAGGGCCCCTCAGAGGATAATGATTCTGATAAGAATCTCTTGGACAGAGTGCCCACTCTGTACAAGAAAAGACACCCCATGGAGCAAGTCATTGGGGATGTACAGAAAGGAATACAGACGAGACGTTCTGTGAATCTCTTCTGTGAACATTCTGCGTTCCTCTCGCAAAAGGAACCAACAAGCATTGATGAAGCTCTTGCAGATCCTAATTGGATCATTGCCATGCAAGAAGAGCTCAATCAATTCGAACGAAACAAGGTCTGGACGCTTGTTCAGAGACCAAAGGATCGTTCTGTTGTTGGAACCAAGTGGGTCTTCCGCAATAAGCTTGATGAATCAGGCTCTGTGGTCAGGAACAAGGCCAGACTCGTGGCCAAAGGGTACTCTCAATCAGAAGGGATTGACTATGATGAGACTTACGCTCCTGTGGCGCGCCTAGAAGCTATCAGACTTCTGTTAGCTTATGCGTGTTTTAATGATTTCAAACTATTTCAGATGGACGTGAAAAGCGCCTTCCTGAATGGTGAGATCAAGGAGGAAGTCTACGTAGACCAACCTCCGGGATTTGAGGATCCTAAGAAACATGATCATGTTTATAAGCTTGATAAAGCTTTATATGGCTTGAAACAAGCTCCCAGAGCTTGGTATGAAAGGCTGAGCCAATTTCTTATTGAAAAGGGCTATAGAAAGGGAAAGGTTGACACAACTCTTTTCCTAAAGAAGCACGGAACCGAGCTTCTGATTGTTCAGATCTACGTAGATGACATCATCTTCGGATCTACGAACAATACCTTATGTAATGAGTTCGCAGAACTCATGAAGGGTGAATTTGAAATGAGCATGGTGGGAGAATTAACATTCTTTCTGGGCTTACAGATTCGCCAAACTTCAGAAGGTACTTTCATCCATCAGGAAAAGTACACTAAACAACTTCTGAAGAAATATGAGTTGACCAACTCAAAACACTTGTCTACTCCCATGAGCACAAACGCTATTGTGGAGAAAGACGAATCAGGAAAGGATGCAGATCCTAGCCTCTACAGAAGTATGATAGGGTCCTTATTGTACCTTACAGCTTCCAGGCCTGACATTCTGTTCAGCGTCTGCCTTTGTGCTAGATACCAATCAGCACCAAAGGAGTCCCATTTAACACATGTTAAAAGGATATTTCGATATCTTTCTGGGACTACAAATCTAGGGCTTTGGTATTCCAAGAGATCATTATTTGATCTTATAGGGTACTCCGACGCAGACTTTGCTGGCTGCAAAATCGATCGGAAGAGTACTTCTGGAACATGCCAATTGCTTGGAGATATGCTCATATCCTGGCACTCAAAGAAGCAAGCTTCTGTTGCATTATCAACAGCAGAGGCAGAATATGTTGCAGCAGCAAGCTGCTGTGCACAGCTTCTATGGATGCGTCAACAACTTGAGGACTACGGTTTCAAGTTTGACAATATTCCAATACGGTGTGATAACACCAGTGCCATAAATCTGACCAAGAATCCTGTTCAGCATTCAAGGTCTAAACATATAGAACTAAGACATCATTTCATTCGAGATCATGTCCAAAATGGTTCTATTGCTGTGGAATATGTGAGCACAGAAACACAGCTCTGTGATATCTTCACAAAACCATTAAATTTTGAGAAGTTCTCAAAATTGCGAATGGAATTAGGGATTTGTTATCCCCTCTAAATGGATCTGATTGATCCTTATCGTGTGCATTTTTGATTTGGTGAAAGATATGATTTTCAAAAATTATTTCCAATTTTATTATTTCCTGTTTTAAAAATTTTAAGATTTCCCTGCCAAAATCTTTTCTTATTTATTTTCTCCCTTTCAAAGTATCTTTGCACACACACACACGTCTTCCCTCCATCTCAGAAACCCATTTTTCTCTCCCCACGTTTTTCCTCCGATCCTTCTTCGTCATTTCTTCCAAACCCTAACTTCTCTTCTTTGCTTCCTTCTGTCCTCATGGCACCAAGAATCAAGAGAATGCGCGCTGCCAAAGCCAAAGTAAGGCGCTCTGCTAGACTCAGCACTGAGTCTCTGTCCGATCGGGACTCTCAGGAGACCCAGTCTTCATTACAGGGGAGCGACTCTGAGAACGCAAGTCTCTCATCGAAGGATACGAAATCCGTGTCCCAGCACTCTCCCCCCGAGAGTTCCAAAGCTCTGAATGCAGAGCAAGAAGTCATCCAGCCATCCACAAAGGAGGACCCTCCTGTACCTGCTAAGGAGGACCCTCCTGCAGCAAAAATTTCTGAGCCAGAAATTGAGGAAATGGTGATTTCTCCACAAGGACAAGCTGAGAAAGAGGTCCCTATACCTCAGCGCGTAAGCCCTCCTCTAGAGTCTCCATCTCTGGCTATATTGCCCTATATTGAGATTCTGCCACCTCCTCTTCCTCTTCCAAAGCAGAAGTTGGCCCCAACTTCATCTAATGCTAAGGAACAGGCTGTGAACCCTCCTGCGGTCGCGGCACAGGAGAAAGGAAAGGCACAGAAACGCCCATCTGCGGAACCGCAGAAGGAGAACAAAAAGCGAAGAGGTACTCCTCTGACCTTTACTCCTGAAATTGGGGAGATCGTTTCTGCTGAGGAAATTCAGGCTGTGTTAGATTCTTCTGAGTCTCCTGCTAGAGATCTTGAGGATAGGAAAATCGTACCCTGCCGATTCATCAGATTCAGCTTCTTCTCTGAGCACTCTCTTGGGCGATTAGAAACTCTTTTCCGTGAGCTCTCTCTGGTTAACTTCTGTGAGCACAGAAGCCCTGTCTCTGCCTCCTTGGTTAGAGAATTCTACAGCCACATCACCTTTCACATGGTGAACAAGATGATCAAGTACATAAAGGTGGTAATAGAGGAGAACACCTATGTTTTCTCTCTACTTGATGTATGCAGGGCGTTCAGTGCAAGATACCACTCTCAGCTCCAGCCCATGGAGATATCCAAATCATCGGCGTATCGCAGGATAACAGGGGCCGAAAGGCCAACAAAGTCCAGCGTATACCTGGAGAGCACGAAGCTGCCTCTAGAACTGCGCATCCTCCACCGTGCTGTTATGTACTGCCTCTACCCCCGGACTGGGAGCACAGACAGTATCATCACGAAGGACGCCACCATGATGGTGCATCTGCTGGAGGGACTTCCTGTCAATCTTGGATCGATCGTCTTTGAGCACATGGAGAGATGTGCAACTCTGCCTGATAGAGGACTACCCTATGGCCATATCATCATGAAGCTCCTGCAGACTTACTCTTGTGATATAACTCCCAAGAGTAATCAGGACACCATCCATGTCGAGCCTTTTGACGGTACGACACTTGATCATATGGGGTTTGTTTTTACAGGGTCAGAATGGGTTCCAAAGAGGAGCAAGGAGGAGCCATCCTCCAAAGAGAAAAGAGTTGCTGCACCTTCCAAGCGTAAGACTCGGGCTGACACCAGCAAGCAGAAGAAGATTGATACCAAACAGAAGCATACTTCTGAGGCGTCCACTTCTGCTAATCCGAAAGAGTCACGCAAATTGGATAAGTGCATTGCTCAGCAAAAGGAGATTAAGACCCTGATTATGAAGCTGCTTGTAGATCTTGCTGATCTCGCGGCATATATCAAGGGCAAGGATGATGCATCCTCCTCTCCTTCTGCAGAAGAAAGTGACTGACCAATCCTTTCAGAATCCGGCTTCTGAAAACTGATAAACTCTGGATCTGTTGTTTTAAAACTCACTCTTTTGAAATTCCTGCATGTTTGTGATTTGAAACTTGTTTCATGACATATCTTTTTGATATATGACTTCTTTGATGATGCAAAAAGGGGGAGAAGTAGCTAGCTCCCTGGAGAATTTTTTTTAGTTTTTAGGACAGGTGTTCTGTGAGACTTAGGAACAGTCTCTGCATTTTTCTTTGTGTTCTGTGTTTCTCTGTTTGCAGGTCATGAAGACGCTGAGGAGATTTCCTCAGTGTAATGCAGGTCTCAGTAGAATTATTTTCTGCTTTGAGAAATTCCTCGCCAGAACGATGCTTCTGGTTGAGATCAACTTGGGTTTGAGCAGAACTGCTTAAACTCAGGGGGAGTCAGAGAACTTTCTCTGCTTATACTCTGGTCAGAGTATCACTTCTGTGTGACGTTCTGAGCTCTGATTAAAAAGGGTCATCATAGAACTACTCACCTGTTCAGGGGGAGCCATGACAGAATAGTACTTCTGTCTATAATGCATGGTATTGCAATTACGAGCGCTGATTTGATCAAATCATATAAATGCTCTAATCGATTTGGTTAATGAACATTAACTAATCTCGATCACTGATCTGAGCAAGCAATAATTTCGATCGAAATTAATCCGCTTAGATTCAGGGGGAGTTACTACAGTAAGTAGCTTCTGTATCAACCATCTCGCAATAAGGAAATCTGTAATACCATTAAAACTCTTTAATCATTACTCTCCAGATGAGCATGGTTTTGACATCATCAAAAAGGGGGAGATTGTTGATATAATCTGGTTTTGATGATGACAAAGGTTATGTATTGCTAATGTGTTATTTAAGTGTACAGAAGAACAGGTCTTCGGGTGTAGAAGCTGGTCTCTGTCATTCGTGCAATACGTAAAAGAGTTACGTGGAGTACTTCAACAGGGGAAACGATCTAGCCATCAGAAATGGAGTTCTGAGGATAAGATCTACTATCGAATCCACTATCTCTGTTACAGAGATGAGCATCTGTGTCACAGTTGCTATAACTCTCCTTGCTGGAGTACTTGCTATGGTTTACAGAATGGTATTTCTGTGAGTGACGATTTCCTTCTTGGAGATTGTCCTATATGCGAGCACGTGAGATATTTATCTCACACAGGATCACGTCTAGGTTCATCTTTGGACCTTAAGTTATTTGGAAATATTTATTTCCTTAACTAACGTGATCTTATGTTTACGTAATTTGGCAATGACCTTATCAGGTTATGATCTCCCTATATGGTGAGAATAATTCTACGAAGGGAATGTTTTCATATTATGGAAACTTATAATCCCAATGCCAAATTCGTATGAGAAAGAGTGCTGGTTCTGCTGTCGCAGCAAACAGCTTCTGAGCAGAAGTCGTTATCTCTTATTGAGCGATCACTTTGTTTAATTATTATCTAACGTAACTAAGGGTAATGCTTTATGCTTTTGGAAGTTTTCCCACAGGATTAAATCATGGAGAATATGGCAAGTGAATCAACTAGCCGTTGGGATTGATTGGGAAACTTCGTTCTACGGACAAGCTTAAGTGCAAGTGTGAAGCAACGATTCCAAGTCGCCGTTCTACCAAAAAGCTTACTAGAATCCTTGTGCCTTCACCGTTGCAAAAGCTGAGAGCGTCCGCCGTGCATTCACCGAGCCGATCACCGCTGACAGAGAGCGTCTTCTGTAACTGCAGAGAGTTTGTGCTGTAGTTGCTAATCTTGTCTCGTGCAGGTTGTTAGTCACACAGGTTGTGTGCAAGGGCAGGTGGTAGCCGTCAAGCCACGTTTGGGCAGGTGGTAGCCGTCAAGCCACGTTTGGGCAGGTGGTAGCCGTCAAGCCACGTTTGGGCAGGTGGTAGCCGTTAAGCCACGTTGGGCAGGAGGTAGCCGTTAAGCCTCGTTGGGCAGGTGGTAGCCGTCAAGCCACGTTGGGCTCAGTGAGGAGCCGGAGTCAGACACGTTGCGTGCGGGTTGTGTTAGACACGTGATAACGTGCAATTTGTTAGTCACATTTCTGGCAGAAGTGTGCATCTGTAAAATCCCACATTCCAATCATAGTGAATACGCCCTGCTTGGGTGAGAGCTGGGAGAGTGGACGTAGGCATTGTTTGCCGAACCACTATAAATCTTTGTGTCTTACACAAAAGATAACTTGTCTCAGAACTGGGAATCTGTTTATCAGATCCAGCCTCTGTGACCTAACAGAACCACGCTTCTGTGAGCGAAAAAGTGTCATAACTCTTACGGCACTAATTCAACCCCCCCTTCTTAGTGCAATCCTATACCAACACATATTCAAGGCTGGGCATGCTTCAGACGGCCTTCCTGGTATTGATAGTGACCTGCAAGACAGAGTTCGGGCCTGAGCTGGAGATTGCCATGAAGGTCGCGGTTCCTATGGCATCTTTGAAAATGGAGCGTGTGTTGCCATTCAAATCAGCCACGGCGGAGAATCCCCGGGAACGGCCGATCAAGGTCGAGGTTGGGCTTGCAGCAATGGTAACGGGGTCATCAAATACATTGATTGTGGCGAATTGGTCATTCCCGAAGTTAGTTCCTTGGATTCTGGCAACAGAGTGGGTGGTGTAGTTAGTGTTCGTGCCAATATACCGGACGGGCTGTATGTATAGCACGATGGTGGTGGTTCGGGTTCAGAGAACAGGAGCAGTTACCACCGGTGGCAGCTACCGAGGCATGCACGAAGAAGGAGAGCACGAGGAGGGCATGGAAGGCAAGTGTAAGGGATTTGTAGCCGGACATCTTGGAATATGTTTTCTTGTGTGGAAAAGATGAGGAATGTCGTCGCTTTATATAGGATTTTGGATTAGACACGAACTACGGAATAAAACGAAAGCCTACCAAACAAAGTTGAAAATGAACAATAACATACGAGAGTACTTTAATTACACTAGATGATTTTGGAAGCCCAATTTTTTTATAGACCATAAATAACCATACCGTTCGAGAGTACATAATGAAATTTGTAATGCTACTCTGAAAAAACTTGTTAGTATATAATGAATTAAATGGGGGGTTTGGCAAGTTTTGGACCATGCAGGTTTGTGGGAGCTCTAATACTATGCCTAATAGCAACAAACCTCCATCCTCCCTTCATTTTTAGAATTGCCTAATACTCGAGAAACTTGGAGAGCACTTCTAATTTGTCTTTCACGAAATATGCCCATGTATACCGTGAATAGTCATCCACAAATAGCCACATGTAAGTGCATCCCGAGTATTAGGCAATTCGAGTTGTACCCATAAAATCGTTGTGAATTTGATCTAAGGGCGCCTTACTCCTTGATACCGAGTTTTCGAACAGGAGTCTATGAGCTTTTCCATACTGGCATCTTTCGCACACACTTCCTTCCTCGATCCTCAGGCCTTTAGGCAGACCGTCGACTAGCTTTCTTCGAGACAACACTCAGCTTTGTCTTATTGAGATGTCCGAGTCTCGAATGCCATAGTGAACTTTGATTCAACAAAATCGGTCAAGAAACAGTTACAAGCCTTGCTTTTATATGGCCAACCGAATACAAACTGGGCCTTCTCATTTGTTTACAAGCCCCACTCATTATCATAAGAAAGTCCAGCTAACTTATAAATCCCAACTGGTGTTCATGTTGTCTCCATCATACTGAGTCCTTGTTTCAGTTTCTTGCATATGTTGGGGAAATTCTTCACGAACAATAGAAAAGCTTCAAAGATGAATGGCAACGAACAAAACTTCAAGAACGCAAGCAAAGTTAGATCTCTCTCTTCATCGCACAAAGTGCACTCTTTTTAAGGAATTATTTGCCTTCACTAACAAGTTGCAGATGGGAAAATATATACAAATATCCCTCCAGGAGTAATGAAGAAAGAATAAACACGTCGACCCTGCAAAGCCTAGTGTTCCGATGAGAAATCTCAAGGAGAAATGGTTCTCGGACACTTTAGAGTTATCTCTGTAGATTCGGAATGTTCTACCATACTTCTACACAATAATTAATTGTGTATTAATAGTGTTTCCGTCTTAGAAACCATTGCATGACCATTGGAAACAAGGAGGCATAACCCTTCATGAAACGGCATCACGAAACCGCCATATAGCCGTTGAAGTCAAAGGGTTACAACACTTCATGAAAAGCCCCGACTAAACCTCTACATAGCCATTAAAAATGAGATATTATAACCCTTCATCACAATGATCCAGTTAAAGAACCAAATAACATGTCTTTTTATGACAATGATTTAAAGGACGCGTCTTTTCCTTCCTAAGGACGCATTTTTCTTAGTTCTGTAACTTACTGCGCAACGAAGTGGAGGACACGTCTTTCTTGATTCTGTCGTCCACAGAATACTCACGAACGTGTCCTTCTGTTTTGGAGGACGCATCCCTCTTGATTTTGTGATTACAGTGCACCCAAGGACACATCCTTCTATTTTGAAGGATACGTCATTCTCGGTTCCGTACAAGAATACTATCACACCATTAGCATCCATCAAAAAACTCTTGGATGTACCTTTTTCAATCCCGAACACTTCTTTATTGTTCGTTTTAACAACTCCAAATCATTTAACAATGTGATATATCCTTTATAATTATAACACCATCATCATTTTCTCCTCACCTCCCCGCAAACACAAAGTGGCATTCGTTTTATTAGAGTACTTAAGTCATACAGCACTTACGGACACGACCTCGTGATAAGTTATTATGATTTTCGACTCAGGTCGATGCCGCCGTACTCGTTGATTGGATATCATTATTCATTATTCTATGGCGTGGAAGCCCGTACATGCAACATTTATCATATCATATGCATACAGTTCATTTATCAGAACTAAATTCGAGGGTGGAGACGCTTCAAATAGCTTTGTATGTGTTGATAGTTGCCCGGGCGACAGAGTTCGGGCCCGAGTTAGAGATTGCCACAAGCGTCACGTTTCCTTTGGCATCGTTGAAAAAGTTTGTTCCCCCATCAATTGATAGATGCATTGGCACGTTAAGGAGCGCACTTCCAATGCCCTTGATGTTCAGCGAGCTATTAGCGTATTGACCCCCGGTAAACTGGAAGGTGCTCGTAATGAAGAGTGTGCCTCCATTCAAATCTGCCACGGCGTAGATTCCCCGGGAACGGCCGATCGAGGTCGAGGTTGGGCTCGCGGCAATGGTCACGGGGTCATCAAATACACTGACTGTGCCAAATTGACCATTGCCGAAGTTAGTTCCTTGGATTCCGGCAACAGCGTAGATGGTATAGTTAGTGTTAATGCCAGTGTACGCGACGGTCTGTATGTATAGCTCAATCACGGTGGTCGGATTCGGAGAACAGGGGCAGTTACCGCTGGTGGCAGCTACCGAGGCATGCACGAAGATGGAGAGCACGAGGAGGGCTTTGGACACAAATGCAAGTGATTTGTAGCCGGACATCTTGGAATATGTTATGTTTTTTTTTTTTTTGTGAGGAAAAGATGTGGAATGTCGCCGCTTTATATAGGATTTTAGATTAGGTACGAACTAAAAAAAAAAGAAAGCTGACCAAACAAAATTGAAAAACAATAATATACGAGCGGTTATAGTTTATATATTTAGGATAACCATTCATTATTTATTTATTTACACTTTTTATAATAATTTAAATGATCTGTGTTCATCTGTAAAGCAAATAAATTTTGATTAAATTGTTTTCGAAATAATTGAATAATTTCAATTATATATTTCATACATTTATTATTATTTTTGTATTATATTCATGTAAAAATTGAATTTTTAGTTACGAAATATGTTGGTTCTCATTTGTCAATTTTATTTCAGTTTGAAGAGAGATTATAGAGAAGTAAGAAATTTCTTTTCTATAGAACTCTTAATGAAATAGGAACAAAAATCTCATTTAAAAATTAGGGGTCCGAAAGAAGTAATTTACGGGGCGTAAAGTAAATAGCATTATAATTCTTATCTATAAGAATTCATCACCTTGATTACAACATATGTGTATATTCAAGTTATAAAAAAATTTATCACGAAATTGACCTTCATTTTGGATAAATAACTTTGGATGCCCAATTTTTTAATAGACCATAACTAACCCTTAATTATACTCGATGAAATTTGGTAAATGCTACTCTACTAGAACCTTGTTCGTATATAATGAATTAAATGGGGGGTTTGGCCAGTTTTGGACCATGAAGGTTTGTGGGAGCTCTAATACTATGCCTAACAACAACAAACCGAATTGACAAATGTGAGGATCATTTACATCGATTCCCATGCCGTGAAAGTATGTGATTCTGCCTGTGCTCGGACGGAGCCCCGGACGTTCGTAGGCTTGAGGTTTCGGTTGTAAAAGAGGTTTGATTTTGACCTTCATTTTGGAAAATAACTTAGGAGGCCCAATTTTTTGATAGACCATAACTAACCAAACCGTACGACGCTCTAATGCTATGCCTAACAACAACAACCTCCATCCTTTTTAGAGCGAGAAATATGAGAAATTTAACTTCAAATCATAAAAAAGTGATTTAGTGTAATACCTCAAATTATAGTATGGGCCGCGATTTTTTTTAGTACATTACGTAAACCCAAACTAAAATAATATGAATCTCAATTTTCATTTTTGAAATTAATAAAATGGTCAAAACCCAATTCAAGCTCACTCCCGTTTTATTTTTATTCTTTTTGTTTAAATTTTTTATCCTTATCCTCTCTAACGGTTTTCACCTTCCCGTAATCCCAAGATTTCACGGAATATTTCTCTTCTTTTTAAAAAAAGAGAAAATAATCTCACTCAAGCGAGAATTCTCCGAAGGAGATTTCTTTTCCTCCAATTCATCTCTTTTACACGCTATCTCCACTACCCCCTTTCAAAAAAATATATTAGTATCTCCTGATAAGAAAAACCTTTAGACAAAGAGGGAAAGACAGGATCCCTCCAGGTTCTTGAGAAACGATAGCCCTTCAGACAATTCTCCCGCACATCCCACCTCCCCTTTTAGGGAATTGGAAAAAACTCATCCCCATACAACCGGAGGACAACTCCTCGAGGTACACAAATCGGAGCCAAGGACTCTCCTCCTTCAGTGCTGACGAGGCAAATCCTCCCAACGTCAGTCGTCTTATTCCAGCGAATACTCTCCTCTCTGGACATCCTCCTGTCACAGCCACGATCTAAGTATGGACAATGACCGGCCCCTAACGGAATCCCCGACGTCCTTGTTCCTCTCCGGGCAATCCCAGGTCGAGGCAACCCCTCGGTGAGTTTTCAGTTTCACTCGTGCAACTCCATAAACGAACACCCATGGCGTCCGTTACACTAACCGCTTTCTGTCTACTCGTGTTTTGGTGTTAATTTGTATGAACACATCGTTATTTGCGAGTTCGGGATTGTCGGAGGCTGAAAATTACGAAGCATGATGTCACGATTCACTTCTGCAGGCGCTGCTCTTCCGTCCCGCGATGGAATCGAGCTTAATCAGGTCAATCCTCTTCGTGGTCGTGCGGATAGCTTATGCATCTAAATCGAGCATGTTTAGCCTTAGTTATGGCCGATTCTTTATGGAGGTGCAAGCCTCCCGAGTTTCTTTTATCCACCTGTAACGGGCCATGATGGGCCCAAGTACATAGGCCCATGGTCACCGTCCTTCCCCACCTCCTTTTATCTAAATAATTGATCTGTGGGTGTTTACATGCTTTAGGCCCATAGATTTTATGTCGCATGTGATATTTTTAATTGAACACAAGTTCGGGCCTAAAAGCCCGAATCAGGTCCAACGCCCGTAAACAAAGACATTTTTTGAGCAAAGCCACCGTTCGCATGTTAGAATGTAAAAGTTAGTAAATAGGGATGCGGCGACTCCGTGATAATTTACCAAGGTCAAGCAATTCCCGAATACTCCTTTTTGGGATCATGCTCTGCTTCTCGTTTGTTGCATTCGGACGATCGAACGAGAGCCCGGGTAGGCCCGATTAGGAATTAAAGGAGGATCAACCCCCTCTCTTCCGCAGCGCCTTGACGCTCGAGTCTTAACGTTGACTGAAAAATCATCGGGAGAGCGAGCCTCGAATCCTTGTGTCGTTCGAACCGCCGTGGCACCCGAGCTCGTGAAAGGGCGCGCGTACACAGTATCTTCAATCCCTAGGTGATAGCACCCTTTCTCTTCATTCCGTAGCTGAATGATTGAAATTGACTTTACTAACTCCTAAGGCAACTTGATATGAGATGTCATAATTACTTGTAATTGATAGATTGAAATGCCCTTCTTGATCTTAGTATCTTACCTTTTCCCTAATAATTGAATTTAAAAAAAAAAAAGCTGACGATCACCAAACCAATTTTATGGTCAATACAAAGCAATTTTTTATTTTAATCTTTACCAGTGTGAACACAGCTCATTTGGGTCCCCCAGGAAAGAAATACTACCACAAAGTTTTGCTAACCGTACTATAATTGTGTTTTGGGTACACGGCCACTCAATTCGTTTTACAACACTGCGCTCTTGCTGTCGGACATTATAAAACCTTATTTGACATGTAAAATTTTTCAGGGTCTCAATTCCATCTATCGCATTGCGACCTAAGCGCGGATAAATATACTATAAGATTAGCACGAGTGGGTGCAGATGCAGCCGTTGCTGTGCAGCGGATTGTAGCAATTTCCGTGAGTAGTCTCCCCGCCATATCTATGCAGACATGCCGCGGTGCATCTCGTATCTGTGCAATGAGCGACGTTGATTACGACATGGCAAGTTAGTCCTTTGACATTCCTCGTCAACTCAATTCCTGCAATTCCATCTTTCCCCCTTCAGAATCACTAGCCAGGACGAAGCAAAAAGAGTAGACCGTCGACATTCCATGCGAATATACGCTTCAGGGAAAGGGAGTGGAATTTGTTACCGATGCCATTGAGGAGAATGAACACGAGAATGATGGCTGTAGCCGAATTGAACGAGTTGCTCCTCATAGCTGAAATGTTTCCGAGAAGAAGACGTGAAAGGAGGTGGGAGGGGGTGTTAGTATTCATAGGTAGAGAGTCCTTTTATAATACACAAATGCCCTCTCCTCTCTATTATTTGACAGCGAAAGCGTCCACATTGGAAGTCTTGCTAGGTTTCGTCAACTCGGTTCTTTCTGGAAAGCCAAAAATTATTCTCTTATAAAAATGTCGCCGGATTTTATCAAGGATTGGCTGACCGACAGGAACGACCCTAAGTCGGATGAATCAAGTTTATTCGGAACTTTCGTTCCCAATCGCGTGGAACTTCAGGGCAGAATTTTCCCTTGAAACTAAACTAAAAAAGAAGTATGAAAATGATCGAGTCGACTCATGGACGGTTTAAGATCAAGTTACTTTCAAAAAAACAACGAGGCAGGTTCCGATTCCACGTCCATATTCAACAACTGAAACGTATCAATCCGCATAAATATATTATCTCTTAAAATTATTATTTAAAAAAAGTAGAAATAACAATTTTAAAATTAAAAAAAAAATCATCCTTTTGTTTTTTAGGTTTCTTCCTCGTTCTTTTTATTTTTATTGTTTATCGACAAATTTCTTCGTGTCACCCGAGGTTAGAAATCGTGTCGGAATTCTCCTTCACCTAAAAACTAGCAATTAGGTGAAATGTCTCAACCAAATGTAAACCCTTGGCCCAAGCCTTCTCTAGACAACGTGAGATTATTCCCTGCACCCGGAAGGGGAACCCCATCGTTTAAGGCAGCCCCATCTTTTATGGTTAGCGGAAATTCCCAATATTTCCCAACAACCTTGTCAATGAAAGTCGGGCGTTCAACAAGGTTAGCTGGATATATATATATATAAATAATGTGTTGCCGAGAAGAAGAGGATTCAAAATTAATCACGCAGGCAGGTCGATTTATGGAAGAATATGTGAGTGATTCACATACGAGATGTCTTTATTATTATCGAAGGTTAAAAGACGTGTCAAGTGATTGAGTAATCGTGAAGATAAGTAATGGGCTGATCTTGGATCAGGCACAAATACTCCATCCAGCTCTTGAGAGAAATAATGTCGAAAAAGAGTCATTAGCCCCAATTCATCGAATACGTATTGGCCCAACCCAGAGAGGTAATGCCTGCATCGCAAGCCTAAACCCAACCCACAATCTACGTATTAATCTACTGGACATTCTCGACTCCCGCTTATATAATAACAGAAAAAAACGAAAGGATTTCGGACAGGGGTGGAGAAGATTCTGAGGAACGAAAGGATTGACAACGACAATGACCACGTCATCTTTATCTCTCCCGTGTCCTTTTAAAATTCCACTTTTTCAAACGGACACGCACGCAATCAAAGAGATTCCGATCGACCGGTGAATCCAATGGAGGAGGCGGAGATTGATCGCCTTCCCACCGATGTCCTGGCTGACGTCTTCCTCGCTTTCAATTCCTTCACCGATTTGGCTCAGTAACGACAGCTCTTCCGGAATCACGGGATCTTCTTGAGGATTTTCTTGTTGTTGATTTCATCTGTCATTCTGTGGTGGTGCCGGTTTGATATTAGGGGTTTCCTGCTTGAGAATTGACCTACTGTGGGGAGCTGGGTATCGGGGGATTCGTGATTAGGATGAGTTTTGGGAATTTGATTTGGGAGGTTGCCCTGTGGTTGCTCGCGGATTGATGTCGAATTGACTGTTATCCAGGTTTATTTTAGATCTTTAATTTTTCGGTGGTTAATGTGGTTAGGGCGAGTGTTGTCTGCAAGAAATGGAAACGGGCAGTGAAGCTGGCTCTTGGGAGGAAAGAGGTCCTGAGCTTTGCTGGTTGGAAGATGGACGATGAGTCCACAGCACGCGTCATCCGCCGCGCTTATGCTCTCAAAGAACTCGACATGTATGTAATTATCTTTTCCTGTGGGGATGTTCGGTCTGATTGCTTTGATTTTGTGGTATTTGTGCGATTTATGATGTCGATCATGGTTTTCCGTTAATAGTTCGAGGAGTCGATGGGGCTGTCAAATTACCGATACAGGGCTGCAAAAGATTTCTGCTGCGAAATGCATCGGTAAGCTCAGATCAATATCGTTGTGGGGCATGACCGGAATTACCGACCAAGGTGTTGTACATTTGGTACGTACTATTTTGGACTGGGGGAGCTTAGTGTGCGGCATGATTCCGCGATTAGGCAGATGAATTGGTCCGGGCTACAGTCTGATATTGGGTGCCATGTTCCTAATTGCAGATCTCAAGAGCTACATCTCTGCAACACCTTAACATCGGTGGCACTTTCATCACGGATAATTCACTGTTTGCGATTGCCAGTAGCTGTCCGCATTTAAAGGTAAATGCATCATTATTGTCCTTGAGGATGGTGTTTAATTTAGCATTGCATCAATAATCAACGATTTCATCATTTCTTTAAATTACTTGGGGTGATTCAGAGCATTGTCCTGTGGAGCTGCCGCCACGTGACTTGTGGGGGGCTCCTTGTGCTCGTAACCAGCTGTCGCAGGCTCGAATCAATCAATGTGTGGGGAACAAGGGTTCCAATGGATTGCTTCCTTCATTTGGTTAAGATTAATCCATCTCTACAGGTTAAAGTATAAAAGGCTGAACCCCAGCTGTAGTAAAAAATCAATCTCTTTCATTATTGTAATTACATTGTTGTACAGTGGGGTGGTCAAATGCAAGGATTTGTAAAGACAATGACATTTATTTACTCCCCAAAAACAAACCAATACAATAAAAATATGTTTTCATGCTTCTCAAGTCAGAATGTCGATTTTTTTCTTCCTCTATGTCCAGACTACGGGATCTTCCTCAGCTTCAGATCAGGGGACCTGATCACCATCACACTATATCGCTATTCACTTTCTTCAATGCCATGACCTGGAAAGCTGCTTGTATCTTCAAGGACAGCAAGGACCTTCAGGTGGGGCAGAGGAGATCAGAGCTATTCAAGGACAGCGAGGACCTTCAGGTGGGGTAGAGGAGATCAGAGCTGTTTGATCGCTTTCCCCAGAGCATTTCGCGGGAACCGTGATTGTTCACTACACTTCACCAAATAAAGCCTTTCAAGAGCTCGTAAGTTGTAAATGGTGCTGGGAATAGTGGTGAGCTGCTTGCAACCCAACAGGGTCAATTGTTTTAATGCCACAAGATTGCCAAAGGAATCCGGCAGTTCCCGTTGGGTCTAGGTCCACAAGGGAATAAAGCTTCTCGTAAACTGCAGGAAGTTTACAGAGTCTACATCAGTCGTGAAATTCAAGGATTTGGAAATGCTTCAATCTAAACAAGCTAGGAACTGTTTGGAGCTCATAACAATCACCGATATGTAGATATTCCAGCTTAGTCCTCTTTGACAGGTTGGGAAGTGTAGCCGATGATTTGCACTCAGATAAGCTTGTGTACTTCAATTCCGCAAATCCCTGTAATTTTCCGAGAAAACAGCAGGATTATTCAAAAAGTCACTAATCTATATATTTTGCAAACCTTTCCCAATCCCAGCAGACGAACAAATAGAAACATTGGCATATTTACCGTCCCCGTGATATGTTGGATGTGACTGCATTCCAAATCCAAGCCAACAACGTTTCTGGATGAATCAAACTCTATTGCAGATCCGCTGCGGGCATCACCTCCACTTAGACCATCTCATTGGATGAGGCAACCAAAGCTGTCCAATGAGTCCAGTAATATTTCGAAACTATGAGGACTCTTAGATTTTTGAAACCCTTGAAAGTATTAGATTCAAAATTGACAACCTTCTCCTCAGAAAGATTCAACACTGTTCCTCTCGCCTCCTGCTGTCTTACCAGCACCATTCAACATGTAAAATCTCTAACTTATACCATCCAGCGGATGCGTTCGGCATGTATTAGAAAGCACCCCTTTACAAGCATGCATGGCTGAAAATGTTTCAACCCCACAGTTTAGCGTCTCAGAAAAAGATTCAAACTCAGAAACCCGAAACTAATACGTAAAAGAAATGTCTTGCTGAATCTTCAGACAGGATTTCCAGGAAGTCATCAGACAGCCATATCCTGCTGGGAATTCCATCACCTTTTAGGTAATCCTCCTGTATAATGCTCTGCCCCATCTCCTTCAGCAGGTCATGCTTTTCGATTTTTCCATCGACAACTGTCACCAGGCATCGCTCAATGAGATTCTTCATGCCCAATGCCGTCCCAAGACCACAACTATCAAGAATCTTCTCCGCATCACTGACATTCCATCCCTTGAAGAAACACGCGACATCGAAAAATATCTCCTTATGCTGGTCCTGAAGTCCTTGGGAACTTACTTTCAATACATAAGTTATAGCACTGTCTGGACAATTGGTTAGCTCCTTCAATTTTCCTTCCCATTCGTTTACACCTCCATCACGCAAGTATCTACTACCCAGCACTTCAAGGGTTAACGGAAGCTTGCCCGTTACATGTCATGAAGCCATCTATGAGGCCCTGATTAGTGTCCATCTCCCTGCCGCTCACCAAAAGCATGGAGTCGGTAAAGATTGACGGATTCCTCCATCGTCAAGACCAAGAGTTTTACCTGATATATATAAGCTGAACACGATCCAATCTCGACGTGGGACTGTCTGTCATCATAACAATGATCCTGCTCCCTCCTCGAACCAATTCAAGTTTCCAGCCAAGGCATCGAAGTGATAGCACTTTATCAACAACGATACTGTTTTAGGTAACTTGATTTATATTGTTTAAATTCATTTTTCTTTTTATTATTATACTTCATATGGCTAAGGCGTTTGGAGTGCGAGTTTGAAACATTTACATTTTTGTTCCGGAAGGCTAATGATTGGGCTAACTATAATCAATTGAAAAATTCTCAATGATTGATTGTTAGATATTCTGCGACCAATATTTAGTTATTCTCTCATTTGGTTTAAGGTTAGGGAATATAGAGGGTGGTCGGTGTCGGCAAAGGAGTAGATATGACCAATTATTTTGTTTCTTTTCTTAATGACAAATTATTTCCTATAGCAACCAAACAAAACCATAACAATGAAACAACGCCACTTTGAAGTATCCGTCAACGACCACATCTCTCAATATTCGACCGCTGTTTCAATATGTCGTTGGGACGACGCGAACGAACCAAACAGAGCCTCAACTCCTTTCCCTTACTCTTCATCTTCTTGACATCCCCACCACTTCACTCCCTCTCACTTTCTCCCGGACAACCTTAAAAATATATAAACAAGAAAGAAAAACCGGCAGACCAACAATGTCCGATGCACTCTCGAGAATGACCTCCATCTTCGGCCTCAACAGCTGGGTCGTCGCCGGCATCATCGTCGGCGTCGCCATCGTCCTCCTCCTCTTCTTCCTCTCCCTCTGCCTCACCTCCCGCCGGGTCCCCTCCCCGCCTAAGCCAGTCCCAGCTGCGCTCCCCCTCACGGCTGCCGTGATCTCTATCCCCCAGGTTCCTAAGGACATCCCGGAGATCGTCAAGCATCACCACCCTGAGCCTGAGGCCGTCGACTGTGATGAAGGGAGCCTCGTCGGCAGGTACAACTGCGTTTACGTCGAGATTGGCGGCAAGGAGCACAACCAGATATCTTGTCCTGGCCGGGGTGGATTTGGCGGCGCCTCGTCGAATTCACAGGACATCGGGGGCGTAGTTGGAGGGGGATATGGTGGTGACCAGGCGGGGGTGCCAGAGGTGTCTCATTTGGGGTGGGGGCATTGGTATACCCTCAGGGAGCTCGAGAGGTGCACGGGGGGTTTCGACAACAGAAACATGATCGGCGAGGGCGGGTACGGGATTGTTTATTACGGGGTTCTGGACGACGGGTCACAGATTGCAGTCAAGAATCTGCTCAATAACAGGTGAATCTTGATAAAAAAGGGGGGGACCTTTTTCTTGATCCCGGATGCCCCTGTTAACAATTTGACATCTAACTATGACAGTTGAAGTGTGCTAGTCCAAGTTCATTGTGCTAAAGGCCTGTTTTTGTCTTGTTTAACCAATGAATTGGCTTATCCTACAGGCCTTTCAGCGATCGGCGCAGAGCAGTTTAGTGTGTATTGGCAGGCGAATTGTTAATTTTCTTAATTGTCAATCATTTATCTCCAGTGGAAATCTAACTGATTTGATTCGTTTACGTTAATCCTACTTCTGTCACTTTGAAATGCCATCGGATCATTTGTGTATGTCTTAATTTTGAGAACTGGGGTGAATTATAGGGGACAAGCGGAAAGGGAATTCAAGGTGGAGGTGGAAGCGATTGGCCGAGTCCGGCACAAGAACTTGGTGAGGCTGCTTGGATACGGTGCCGAAGGAGCTCATAGGTGCTTTTCTTCGGCCCTGCTGCTTTGATCATTTGGCTTTTCATGGGCAAACATGCTTAGGACCTACTTGTTATTTTTTGTTCAGGATGCTGGTTTATGAATACGTCAATAACGGCAACTTAGAGCAGTGGCTGCACGGAGATGTCGGGCCTCGTAGTCCATTAACATGGGAAATACGGATGAAAATCATCCTCGGGACGGCAAAAGGGTAATGACCTTCCATTCTTTTCATGTTCTATGCAAGTCTCATCCTCGTTCTCTGTCCTCTCTTTTATGCAGTTTGACTTACCTACATGAAGGACTCGAGCCAAAAGTCGTTCACCGGGACATAAAGTCCAGCAACATATTACTCGACAAGCAGTGGAACCCGAAGGTGTCTGACTTTGGGCTTGCAAAGCTCCTGGGATCAGACAACAGCTATGTCACTACCCGTGTCATGGGAACATTCGGGTTCGTTGATCCAACACAATTGTTTGACTGGCATTAGACTGGATGGATATTTTCAAGTTGTCAAAAAGAGTGACTATGTTTGCAGTTATGTGGCCCCAGAGTATGCGAGTACAGGGATGCTAAACGAGAGAAGTGACATATATAGCTTCGGGATTTTAATAATGGAAATAATTTCGGGCCGTAACCCCGTCGATTACAGCCGGGCACCAGAGGAGGTACTGATATTTTGTATGTCATTCAGTCCATCCATCATCTCATGCCTGCCGAAGAGCCTGCCTCGAATATGATATGAACGAATGTTGCAGGTAAACTTGGTGGATTGGCTTAAGAAAATGGTTACAGACAAGAACTCCGAGGGAGTTTTGGATCCCAAGTTACCCGAAAAGCCTAATATGAGGGCACTTAAGAGAGTGCTTCTGGTAGCTCTAAAGTGCGTTGACCCCACAGCGCAGAAGCGACCGAAGATGGGGCATATAGTGCATATGCTTGAAGCCGAGGAGTCGTCTTTCAAAGAGGTTTGTTTTCTTTCTTTCAGGATTTTCTGACAACCGATGCATTATTGGTTATTGTCCTCGAGAGTTTCACCGCTACAGCGATGTTTTCGACCTGTCCTGAATATCAACTGAGTTGTTTCGGAAGTCTCTTTCGACCATGCCAATTATCGAAGTCATTTCTGTCCGACATTTTTAATTCCAGCTGGTTGGGAGCTGTCCATGTCTCCACACTACATGTTTTGTTGTCTCCAGGATCGGAGAACCTCGAGGGAGACGGCCCAACCCCCAATCGGCATCAGTCAAAGCGGGTCTATGGAAAATACAACCCCAGCTGCTTCCGGAAATGACAATGCCAGGGAAGCTATTGAGCAGATACACACGCCAGAAAATTGAAACACGACGAAGGCTATAGCGAAGAACATGTAAATCCGACAGCGCTCGACATTCTACCACCAAAGGAGTTATCTCATCACAAGATGACAATAATTGTTGAAGGTGTATAATGTCTTGTAACATCAAAGTATGTATTTTCTTTCTCCGGAAAGTTGAGTTGGGGGTCAAACTGAAAGGGTTCCCAATATATGCAATGCAATTAAATTACAGCTACGATCAAGTTATCCTTCTTCCCCTTTCCTCATATTATGTCCGGAGAAATGCTGCGGCATCTTCGTGTTGTTCTGATGTTCTTCAGGCACACCGTGTTGAGCTTTCATGCGTTTTATTCGGGATCTCTCTTTAAGTATCGTAAAACGCAGTTCGTGACTAGGAATCCAAGTCTGGGGTGGTCGTTTGAGAATATGATCTATAGTCAAGTTTTCTCTCGACGACACTATGTTACATCCTCTACTTTCGGCATATTCACGGAAGATCCCCCTCGATGACATCCCCGCAGGCCATCAGGCCGACCGTGCTGCCCCGAGCCACAAATAACTACAGGAAAAGAGCGAGCCTTATCCGCAGAGATCTCTATCATCACAGCCCCAAAAACACGAGGAAACACCATTTCGTCTGCACATATGGAGAAACACATTGATATTTGCAGACTAATAGAGCAGAAGCTGTCAAGGAACTGTTACCTCGAAATTTACGGATGATTGATGAACGACACAAGAAATTTATTGTCCGTCCAAGATATTCGATTTGTCTGTGCCTTCCTTGGTCGTGTATAACTTGATTATCTATGACGGTGAAAATTATGTTGTCACAAAAACTCCGGTAAATTAATTTATTAATTTAAATTTATTACCTTTATAATCTTTTGTAAGAATAATCCACCTAAATATTTCCTAAAACTCTAAAGCACTCAAAAAGAAAAGCCTGTAAAAAATCTTCCATTTTATAATTAATTAATAACAATTAGTTAATATGGAAATAATTTTTCGCTCCTGGGAATTATCGAACTTGATCACTCATGTTGTGTTCCCTGACTAATGCTGCTGTATATACGAATATATGGGCCACGGGTTCTCCGACGGACAAGCTGTCGCAGACACTACTAACGAGGGGAAAGGAGCGAGGCTTGTCCGTAGAGATCCCTAGCATTGCGCAATAAACCACGCGAGGTGACCTTTTTGTATGCATATATGGTGACTTTACCTGAAGAACGATACATAGCCGACGAACAGTAATAAAATGATGAAAGAACCCCACTTATAACAAACTATTTACATCCAAATGGTAGTGAAATGATCGAAGCAAGTTTTATATTGAATTTTCTCACGACTAATAAAAGATACGAGAAGGGAAACAAAGTAAAACATTCAAAATAGAATGAATATACATATACCTCAATTATATATTAAAGTAATTAAGTTCTTTGGGCAATAAACCACTATTATACCTTATTACTTCTTCTTCTTCTTCTTTTTTGGGTAAGGTGTAATACTTTTATACGAAAAGAAGAATTTGCACAATTTGATCCATCGATAGAGGGAAGAGGCTAAAGTCCCAGTTCTGATTTTCTTTTGTGTTTGATCTTCCTCCAATTGCGCAACTTTTATTCAAAATGTGAAATCAAGGCTTTATCGACGCACGAAATTTGATCGGAGTCAAGAGGACAACTCATCGCAACATTCTCACCTTGATTATGGCTACTCATTTATTCGTAAGCTTCACATCGCATAACGTCGATGATAGACGTTTCAGAGGGACCTCAACAATAGTATTTGCAGTTACAGCCGCCGGACTGACACTCGCAACCTTCGGGGACCGCATTTTTTCCAAACTGAGCCTTGCAGGCGGCCTTGCATGCTTTGAGATTGCAACCAGTGTCGGAGATTAATTCCCTGCACGCCCTTCTCGCAGTGGCCACCTCGCTTCCTGCAAAAGCATCGTAGAATGCATGACTGCTCCATCAGCTAACGGAACACTAATGCATAAAATATTCGAGTGACTCTGGTTTACCGATGGCCAAGAGGCGACAAAGAGGAAGACCAGGACGACGCTCTTGGATTTAAATTCCATTGCAAGTAATGGATGCTGATGCTGATGCTTGCTGCTGAGGCGGAGTGTTGTTGGAAGATCGAAAGACACGAATTGATTCGCTATGACTCTTTTGTTTGACTCTGTTCCGAGGTTTATATAGTGGCATGAACCACGAATATTTGGAGAAGATACAAAATAAAATGCCTTCCATATACTAAAGATGATTTGTAGCGTTTCGACTAATGAGGACAAATTAATTGCTTGTTGAAATGAGAAACCACTCCAATGGTTGCGACTGTTAAAGTTATGTGAGGATAACGTGTGAAATTGTGAAATTTCAAAAGAAGTCCTTATTTCCAATGTTCTTTTTTCTTTTGAAAAATTTTGGGGAATTTACATATTAATTTCGGGATATAATTTCTTTATAATTTTAAAATATTAAAAAAAAATTATGAAACATATTAAAGGTATAAAACACAACTAAAAATAAATTACTAAAATTAAAACACATTAATTGGGTGATAATGAATGGGGCATTAACAAAATTCTTTAAAAATTGGGCTATTTTTTGTGTTCTCATTTTTATAGTTAATAAAAGTTTGGGATATTTTCAAACAAAGTTAGTATTAAAAACTTGGTAAACTAAAGACCAGGATTTTTCTATAAAATTAAAAAAGAATATTTGAATTTAGATGGATATTTGTTATTTTTCCTGGTCAGCAAATTTCGTTTAGTTTGCAGCAACTTCTTTGTGGAGAAAATAACAAAAACACTCCACAAAATTCATGACTACCAACTTTACTAAATGGTGAATATATTTATGAAAGGTAGAGAGTTATTATTTTTCACAACGAAATTGGTGAAAATTGAATTAATCGTGAGTACACATTTTTCATATCTTAAACTTTTGTCAATTAGTAATCTCAATTTTTATACTTTGTGCTTCGAAAAGTACGCCCATAAGTTAAATAAAAGAAAGGGTGATTGGAGAAAGGAGATAACCCTTTGACCATAACTTTAGGAGTTTTTTTAATGAAAAGACGCGATTCCTTAAAAGTAAGTTTCCGAATCGTCACGACCCTTCACCCTCCGATGGTCGATTCATTTAAAAAATCATTCCAATTATTGAGAGCAAACATTAAATAGTCGTGTTTATTGACCATCCATAACTTCAAGAGTCTTGTAATGAGATCTCCATATCGATGGTCGGTACGATTCATTTAAAATCATTCCAATTATTGAAAGCAAACATTAAATAGTCAACGAGGTTGAGACGAACGTCGGCCTTGTTTGGATTTAATCGTCTAGCCATCCAAAATTTTATGTTTCATTATCTGTCTCATCTCTTCTCTGGAAAAAAGAAGAAAGCAAAATTCCCACCTCTGCATATTTGGTATTCAAGAAATGATTAAGGAAATGAAATACTTTCGTTACAGATTTCATTAAAATTTGAATAGATTGCCAATTTATGCTGCTAAATTTCCAGTGATCGTCTTTAGGAATAAGTTTGCCGAATAAATCAACTCTTCCACGATTGAGCAAAATGATGGATGAAATCCAGAGTTGATAAATAGGTGAACATCTACAATCCTTTTTTATTTCCATGAAAAGGATTGCTTCTTCAGGATTGCACCATCGAATTCACGAGAACAATCCTACCGAAAACATGGCAGGATTTGGCGTGGCGAAGTAAAAAGGACGAGCATTGATCGTCTGATTCGTGAAGCAAGAGCTTGAATTGAACTTAAGAAGATCTCAAGGAGAGACGTGATGATTATTCTAAGATTTTCACTCATTGTCAGAGGTGACACGAGAATAAATTTAAACAGATTGGCACTTGTGACGACAGAGGCAGGTATCACTGGGCTTCTTATAGAAGAAGCACAAACCATAAGCGTCCGATCCGTACGTCTTCACGCAGGCAGCATTGCATGATTTCGCTTCGCAACCCCCACCATACAGCGCATCTTGGCACTGAGCTTTTGCGGCGTTCATCGTCATCAACTCTTTTCCTACGTCAACCAAATAACACAAAAATAAAAACATTAAACATAAACTATTGTTGATAGAATATGAAGTGAGGGAACAGATGGAGATGGGGGAGGACAATTACCGACGGCGAGGAACAAGACGAAAGCGAACAGGATGGTAGTCGGCCTCATGGTTTCTTGTTAAGGGGAGAAAATGCTAGAATGCTGGTTTCGGGTTTCTGTGGCTTTGAACTGGATCATTCATGTAGAACATATATATAAGAAGGAAAGGTATGCGGGGGAGATCATTGTTTATAAGGAAAAATATCGTTTTTTGTGATATATGGAAAAGATAACACAACTTAACTTGGTAAATCGACAAAATCTTTACCATCCTAACTCAATTCCAAATATACTTACGAGCCATTTATATAAACACTATTCCATCTATTCTCTCCAGAATTCCTCATATAAGTCCCGGGGATTTTATCCAGTTGACATGTTAGCTGACATGGAGTTGAATTTGCTAGAGAATAGGAAATAATCACTAAAACATTTTTTTTCAATGACAATGAGTGATCATATTCTGTGACCCGAGAGGGTGAACCCGAACGAGGTGACAACAACATATCGAGTCGACTAGAACCAAGCGAGTCGATAAGCTCGACGAGAGGAAATTCGTGATTGGGAATATGGGTATGCCGTCAAGGTTGTTCCGAGAAATACTTTGAGGAGTACACCGACCGCACGTGATTTCGACTATTGCAATTTGTATGGCACCGCACCAATGCAAAAGTGTTCTCCTTCGCCCTGGGATCATGCACAAAGACGCCACCAATTGTGCAAACTGCATGACGGCTGCCAATGATGGACCAACTTGAGAGAGTTCGGATAGGATTGGAGGTCAAATTGAGCTTCAAGACTGCCGCATTCGGTATGAGAATTATACCTTCCTGAAGTAATTCTCTGTCGCGGTGATGGTTTCAGAAGGCGACTCAAAGAAAATTGCTTGTAAGAAAATTTATGACGAGTAATCGAACCATTAAAATATATATACCCTCGTTTTGTTTCTCCCCGATGAGATTTAATTCATCTTATGTATCCAAATGTTCAATTTTTTTTAAAAAAAATGAAAATATCGTGGGAGAAACTATACTATCTGTGATTTTCTATTTTAATTTCTATCTTGATAAAATTTTTCATTACTTATTAACGAATAGTTTATAAATTATACTTATGAGTTTTTTAGTTGTAAAGTAGTCCGCTTTCCTAAAAGTTCGAACCGGTGAAAGCTTGACTATCAATTAGGTCGTTTGAGAGCAACGATTTTTCTTAATCGAACTATGCCTGTGGGAGATATTTAGCATGCCGGGATTATTCTGGAGTGGTGCAAAAGAAAAACTCTACCTAAAAGACACGAGGGTCCCTGTCCCTCCCCGGCTTTTGTTCTTTCTACCCACGTGAATTGAATCAACGAGAATCATCCCATGATCGTAACATCCTTTTTTGTTTTGATTCCCTCAAAAATCAAAGAGGCCCTGTGAATTGAGATAGTTTTGGATGCAACCCTCACCAACAACAACAGCTTGTTTGGAATTTGTATTCCTTCTCCATTTTTGTCCCCATTTTATTTAGAATTAGACTTTTTGTGTTTTTTTTTTTTTGCCTGGCAAACTCAATAATCTGCGGCGTGATTAATCGTTGCGTGTCTGAATGGAACTTTTAAAGACTTTTTAATATTAATTTTCGAAATCTAAATTTTCTAAATATTATAACCAATGTTATTATTTTTTTTCTAAAATGCATGCTTTATTATACCACCACTACACATTGCAATTGCATTTTTCCTCGTTGGAGATAATTATTATTGATAACAATAATGGCAATTAAAACACTGCTATCAAAAGAACAAATGTTCATATTTCAGACTAAAAATAAATTAATAAAAATAAGTAAAATTAATAAATAATAATAATAACTATTAATAAAGTCAATCTCCTTTCTTCCTCTCCAAGCCGGACCAAATACGAGGAGTGACGTCTCCAAATTGGTGGGGGTGGTTCTTCTTTCTTCCTCGGATGTACTCCTTCTCACAGACCGCCCCTTATCCCCTCCCCCTTCTTCGCCCTTCGTCCAATCCGTAACTTCGAACCCCCGCTTCCCCGCCTTGGGTCCTCCGGTTAGCTTCTGCTGCCTATTTCTGGTCGAAATCTTTATGGGTGTCGAGCCAGGGGTTTCAAGTTTGCGGCTTTAGCTGCTGAGGTTTCTTCCAGCGGGATTTTAGGTTGCGGGTCAATCTTGTTTAGCGGGACGTTTGAGGACTGTTGTTCCTATTGATGTATGTGACGGTTCTGAGGGTTTGTGGGCTCGTATGCCTTTGGTTTCTGGCGTGTGGGGGCAGAGTCGGGTTGACGGATATTGTTGTTAATTATTGGTTGGTTGTTCCGGAGGTGTTGATAAGTTAGGGAAGTGCGCGCCTATTCATTTTGAGTGTTCCACTCCAGTTTCTGCCGCTAATTCGGGCTCGTGTTTGTTGTATTGAGATAGGGGTTTAGCTGATGAGGTTCCCAAATGGGGCTTTTGTGTTCTGGGTGATCCCGTACTGGGATAATCTTTGAGACTTTGCAGCTGCTTTGGGTGGGGATGGTGGTGATGATGGTGGTTGTTGTCGCCGTCGTCGTCGTCGTTGTTTTATGTGCCAAGTCTGAGGGCTTGTGGGTTTTGTTACTTTGTGTTTTTAAGTGAGGAACAGCTGGTCAAGCTGCCGGATGCGAGTTCTTGATGATTGCTTGATTTTCGTGATGGACTGTTGGCTTAGGGGAACTTCATAGTCAAATTACATGCAGTTGTTTCAGTTTTTTTGTTCCTATGGGTTTTCTCTACTTATTGAAGCTCATAATTGTTGGCTCTGTAGATTTTGGTAGTTTAAAGTTTGTTTCTTTAGCTGCCGAGGTTACCGAGTCTAGTAATTTAGGTTGTGGGTAGTCATGGATTAACATGAACTTTGAAGCTTTTTATATCTTCTGGAATGTAAGAGTATGTGCTAGTGATAGTTCAGATGGTTTCTGGTTTTTGGTTTCATGGTTTTGGCGATTACTTGATATGGTTGAGTTGTTAAATGAGGGTTGAAGAAGCGGAGTCCGCATAGGAACCAGGAAATATGACGTCTGTATTTAAGGATATGAGAGGATTTTGATGGGAAATATTCAAGTTTGAAGTGTTTTCATGACGAGTAGATGGAGTCTGGGGTCAGTCTCTGGAAGCAAACCTATGCCTTGTGGAATGATGATTCTTCAAAGTTGATAGCTTGATTTAATTACGATAAAAGCTTTAATTATTCAGTAACTGTTTTTTTTAGTTCCATAGCACTTTATGATGCAGGTTGAAGCAATGGCCGGGGTGCTTGTTCAGTCTACCAAAGTTCCGGTAGTTGCTCGTCGAAGGCAGGGAGGATCTACACAATCTGGGAAATCAAGCAGAAATGTCAAGATGATGTGTGCTATGAGAGTTCCACCTCTGAAGATTCAATCTTCTTTGGGTCTCTGGGGTTCCAACAGGCTCGATAATATGTTCAGAAAAGCTGAAGATTTTCACTCCAAAGTGTCTAAAACTATCACCTTTTCTAAAGGGAAGGGTAGCCGTTTGGTAGCTAAAGCTATGTTTGAGCGGTTCACGGAAAAGGCTATTAAAGTCATCATGCTTGCGCAAGAAGAGGCGAGAAGGCTGGGCCATAACTTTGTTGGAACTGAGCAGATTCTATTGGGTCTTATTGGTGAAGGAACTGGTATTGCTGCTAAAGTTCTCAAGTCAATGGGAATTAATCTAAAGGATGCACGTGTTGAGGTGGAGAAAATCATTGGAAGAGGAACTGGTTTTGTCGCCGTTGAGATTCCTTTTACTCCACGCGCAAAACGTGTCTTGGAACTTTCTCTAGAAGAAGCTCGCCAACTAGGTGACTCTTTGTACTTTTGATTTCCTCCTGGCCAATGGACTTGGCTAGATGATATTCTAACTTGAATTGCTTGCCAACTGGCAGGCCATAACTACATTGGATCTGAGCACTTGCTTCTCGGACTCCTCCGCGAAGGTGAAGGTGTTGCTGCACGTGTTCTTGAGAACTTGGGTGCTGACCCTAGTAATATCCGCACTCAGGCAAGAGTCATTCACGATCCTACCATATTATCACTACTGGAATTTTAATTGACATATATAGTTACTACTGGATTTCATCTATTAAATAATTGCTTCAATAGGTCATTAGAATGGTGGGTGAGAACAATGAAGTTGCGGCTACTGTTGGGGGTGGAGGTACTGGAAACAAAATGCCAACTCTTGAAGGATATGGTACCAATCTGACAAAGATGGCAGAGGAGGTAGTGCCAGTATTTCTTGTTTTGTGATTTTGTTATGTGCTGCTATTATCAATAACAAAAGGAAATCCTCTGAGGTTCATGCTTATTTCACCCTTGTATATCATCTTCTTTCAGGGGAAATTAGATCCAGTTGTTGGAAGGCAACAGCAAATAGAACGAGTTATTCAGATCCTCGGTCGCAGAACCAAAAACAACCCATGCCTTATAGGAGAGCCTGGAGTTGGGAAGACTGCAATCGCTGAAGGCCTTGCTCAGCGCATTGTAAGCGGCGACGTTCCTGAAACAATTGAAGGAAAGAAGGTAAATTATATTCTTCAATGAAAATTTTTGTTATGAGACATGTCTGCTATTCGTACCATTTCAGTGCTCCACGAACCGGTTTTTATTAGGTAATTTTGGCCTTTGAGATGTGCTTTGGCAAGTTTCAGGACTTAAACCGTTCTCATTTTTCATTTTAGAATACGCTATGTTTATGAAGCTAAAGTGAAAATGTTCCAGAACACGTTGCTATTTGATAGTCACTTGGGGAGAACTCTGTCACTTCAGGATGTTAAATCTACAATTAACTTTGAAAGATGACCTTGTAAGGGTCCAGGACTATGAGTTAAAGGTTTTCAAGTTGGGCATAGAACATTGTTTCTTCTTCTTTATTGATAAAATGCTGAAAGTGTGAATTAGCATTCCTTTTCCTTGGCGTCGTGACCATGCAGGTTATTACTTTAGACATGGGTCTCCTGGTAGCTGGCACAAAATACAGGGGTGAGTTTGAAGAGAGACTGAAGAAACTGATGGAGGAAATCAAACAGAGTGACGAGATCATACTTTTCATTGATGAGGTGCACACCCTGATCGGTGCCGGTGCAGCAGAGGGTGCCATTGATGCCGCTAATATTCTGAAACCTGCTCTTGCCAGAGGTGAACTGCAGGTAATTCTACATTCTTTTACCATCCGATAGGAATAGCACCTCTTATCCCTTACCAAGGTGAAGTGTTTCATTTCCATCCTTACTAATGATGAAATTGGAGAGAGAAAAGCACAAATAATGTTTTTTCCTTCAATTTTGGCTAGCAAAAATCCCTGCTGTTAATGGGTAAGCCTGTTTTGTGTACTTATAAGAAAGGCCTGTTTTGTACCAGTAGCTTCCCCTAAAGTTTTGACCACTCCCACATGATGAAACTAGATATTACTGCCAATTAATAATGGTGATGAGAATATGAGATCACCATTTGAGCACTTTAATGTTAGTTGTTTCGCTAATGACTGGTTAGGCTTGAACGGATGTTGGTACGTTTTTGTAGCAAGTATTGATTTCTGATCCTGAGATGTTGCCATAATGGCCACACAGATCAGTGGCAGTATGTACTTTTTTTACATCAGCAATGTATTTGCAATATACTTGGAAGTAGAGCTTTCCGTGCATTATCTCTCCTTACTTTTCTTTATATGCCAAGGCTGGATCTCCTTCTTACATACTAATTGCAGTAGGCTTTCTCTTCGATAAGATATTCCCGTATAACTATTTTGCTGGTTCTTTCATTGATTGATGATGGATCCCCAATTTGTGCAGTGTATTGGGGCTACGACCATAGATGAATACAGGAAGCACATCGAGAAGGACCCTGCCCTAGAAAGGCGTTTCCAGCCGGTCAAAGTTCCTGAGCCAACCGTGGATGAGACGATTGAAATTTTGAAGGGGCTTCGGGAAAGATATGAGATCCACCATAAACTCCGCTACACTGATGAAGCCCTGGTAGCTGCTGCTCACCTTTCCTATCAGTACATCAGGTACGTCAAAGTCCAAGAGAGAGGTTCCTATCTCTTTGCTAGCTATTCTTTTGTGTGAAGCATACTGGATGTCAGTTTTTCTCTCGCTTTCTAAACAGCTGTACCATAACTAGTCTCTGCTGTTTGTTCGTTTAGAGTCAGCTTCATTTTTTTGGTGTATTTTTGTTGTTTATAATCTTGTTTCTTGATAAATAATGTCAACTTAAATGTTAAATTTTCACAAATTGGCATTGATGTTTCATTCATTTGTCCTATTTGTGCATCAGTGACCGTTTTCTGCCTGATAAAGCAATTGATTTGATTGATGAAGCTGGTTCTCGTGTTCGACTTCGTCATGCTCAGGTGATATGGCCCTTATATTCAGGACAATATCTATTGTGTTAGATATTGCAAAATTGCTATCATACTTTACTAAAATTATTTCTATTTTCTGTCTTGCTAGCTACCTGAGGAGGCCAGGGAGCTTGAAAAAGAGCTTAGGCAGATAACGAAGGAGAAGAATGAGGCAGTTCGTAGTCAAGACTTCGAAAAGGTAGACCTTTGATGGGAGGTTTCCTTTGTACGAATTTATTTCAGTCTCAGATGAACCAACATACTTAGTTTGATTTGAAATAGTTGCTTATAGCGGATTCACTGACTTATTTTTGAAATGACCTGTGATGTAAATATCTTTAATACAGGCGGGCGAGTTACGGGATAGAGAAATGGATCTCAAAGCTCAGATCTCGGTCCTCGTGGACAAGGGCAAGGAGATGAGCAAGGCAGAGACCGAGGCTGGAGAAGTGGGTCCCATTGTGACCGAGGCGGATATTCAGCACATTGTCTCTTCTTGGACTGGCATTCCTGTGGAGAAAGTCTCAACTGATGAGTCAGATCGTCTCCTCAAGATGGAAGAGACATTACATAAGCGTGTGATTGGGCAAGACGAAGCAGTCAAGGCCATCAGCCGAGCCATCCGGCGAGCACGTGTTGGCCTTAAAAACCCCAACCGACCAATTGCGAGTTTCATCTTCTCTGGCCCTACTGGCGTTGGGAAATCAGAACTTGCTAAGGCATTGGCTGCATATTACTTTGGCTCCGAGGAAGCAATGATACGGCTCGACATGAGTGAGTTCATGGAGCGTCACACTGTTTCCAAGCTCATCGGATCACCACCCGGTTATGTTGGTTACACTGAGGGCGGTCAGCTCACAGAGGCCGTGCGCCGACGTCCGTACACCGTGGTTCTATTCGATGAGATTGAGAAGGCTCATCCTGACGTCTTCAACATGATGCTTCAGATCCTTGAGGACGGTAGACTCACGGATAGCAAGGGGAGAACTGTTGATTTCAAGAATACCCTTCTGATCATGACATCCAATGTCGGCAGCAGCGTCATCGAAAAAGGTGGACGCAGGATAGGGTTCGATCTCGACTACGACGAGAAGGACAGCAGCTACAACCGGATCAAGAGTCTGGTGACAGAGGAATTGAAGCAGTACTTCCGGCCAGAATTCCTGAACAGGTTGGACGAGATGATCGTGTTCCGCCAGCTCACCAAGCTCGAGGTGAAGGATATTGCTGACATCATGTTGAAGGAGGTGTTTGATCGCCTCAAGGCGAAGGACATTGAGCTCCAGGTCACAGAAAGGTTCCGAGACAGGGTGGTTGAGGAAGGATACAACCCGAGCTATGGAGCTAGGCCATTGAGGAGGGCCATCATGAGGCTGCTGGAGGACAGCATGGCTGAGAAGATGCTTGCCGGGGAGATCAAGGAGGGAGATTCTGTCATCGTCGACGTTGACTCGGACGGCAACGTCACTGTGCTCAACGGGAGCAGCGGGGCCCCTGAGCCGCAGCCGGAAGCTATTTTGATCTAGACTATACTGGTCAAGGCAGATCCTGATATCTTGTATAAAAAAGGGGACATGTTTAGCGCTGCCAGTGGGAGATAACGCATGAACTTTGCTGATCCCGGATCACTCATGCTGTTTTGTTGGGTGTCTGGGAATTCTAACGAGTCAAGTTAGCGATTTTCCTTGCATTACATATGTTTGTAGTAGTAGTTTCTGATGGACGCCATTGTTACAGGAAATTTATGTTTGAGGAATAATTAAGAGCGCCTTGTCCTGGTTTAGTTCTTACAATCCGTGCTAAAATTCGTCTTTTATAAAAATTGAGTTTGGGGTATTTGCCTGTTGTTCGAAATATTTTCGCGATCACCCAAGTTTAAAAAAGGCCTCAGCACCAGAAACATCATTTCTTGTCCCGGAGCAAGAGTAATGGACCGAGGGGTTTTTCCTTAAATGTGTGTTTTAGTGACAAAAGAGGGGGAAATGAAAATCCGAGTTGGATTTTGTTGCTTTGGGTGTACGATTGATGATGACAATCGCCTTGATGTTGATCGAGATGAAACGAGGGTCTGTTGTTTTTTTTTTGTCTTATTCTAACTATAAAATAATAAGTGAAAACACGTGTAAAAATTGGGTGGAAATGTCTCCAAAACATCAAACATATGTTAAAATTTAGATGAAATTGTCATTAAACGCTGACCATGTGTTGAAATTAGGTTTTGTCTTATTTGTAACCGTCGTTGTCTTGAAATAAAACGTTGCTCTTTAATCTAGTCGATCTGCTAAGGCCCGTCGTCGATTTCATTAAGCCTGCTGATTCTCTTAAGCTCGCCGATCCTCCTGTCCTGTCTCAACAACTTCAATAATGACTTCTCATTAAAATAACATCCCAACCCAACAAATTTAATGAGCCATCGATCGCTAGTTTACTGTAAACGGGGTGAGATTAGGGTTCTTACTCCATCGTTGTCGTTGAGAGGTGCAGACCTTGATGTGGGTCTCGTTACCACGCCATGGATCGGAAGCTCGTGGTTGGTATTCCATGATTCTCGATTAATCAAGTTGGAATGGAGGTTGGTAGTCGTCGATTCCGTTGTTGATTGTTGCCTTTGGCGAGTTTGGGTTGAGGGATTACAGTTTGGACTGGATGTTACTGGTAGCTTTGTGGATGGTGTTCAATTGTTTCCAAGCACTCCATACTTGCCCGTGACAGTTTCAGGTCGATGTGCCCAACAACCCAGCTGCATCTAGACCTCCCTCGAGCACTTCTTAGAGCATTACCTCGGTTATGCGAAGGTGAGTATGTTCGTACAGGCACCTGGAAAAGTGTCATTGCTGGGAAATAAAGAGTGCCATGAGACCACCCCAGAAACTGACTAGAAAATGAAAGAGAGCAGAAATAAAGGAACCAAAACGTGATATTGCTGATGAAAGGGGACAAAAATGTCACAATTCCATGGAAACAAATTGGAAGACATAAATGGCCTAGGAGAATCGTGTACCAAGTAAACGATCTCCAAAGGTACAGAAACAAATCCATCTGACTCAAAAATCATCTTTCTATCATCTCCTCATCATCAGATATTACACTGGCAACCGGGTAAGTGGATCATCGTTAACTTTTCGAGGCTAGTTTTTCTTTTGCCTTCTGTATCTTCAGAACCTTCTTCACAATCTTCTGTTCCTCGACCAAGAAAGCCCTAATAATCCTGCAACAAGGATACAGATACCAGATAAACAGAGAAGCACATCAGACAATATGGAATCACAAGGATGCCTCCAAGCAAAACGCACCTCTCCCGAACAGCTCCGCCGGACAATACTCCGCCATAAGCACGGTTGACAGTCCTACGGTTCCTAGGCAACCGAGACCTCTTGTATTCTGACGGCCTAAGATGTGGAATCTAACAGAGAAACAACAAAAACAGCAGCAATCCAAATAATCAAATGATCGAGAAGAAAATGAAGCCAAAAACAGGGACTCTTCACTTGCTTAATTAAAAGTGGCTGAGTGTATGGAATTTGATGCACAAACAAGACTGCCAAAGCTCCAAATAAGCGGCAATTTACTGAATCCCAGCTGAAAAGAATTCGCTAGCAATTCATGACGCCAAAACCTAGCCGCTTCTATGGATGATGAAACTACAGTTAGCGTGACCGATCCTCCGACAACAATACGATTTCAACAGTAACAAGGCAGGCAGAAATCAAGCAATGAGACGTACCCCTTGTATCCTCTTCCCCGTGACCGGACATTTGGGACCACTGGCCCTCTTCTTAGTCGTCTGGTAAACAAGCTTCCCACCTAACAGCAGAAACCATCACTATCCCCACCATCAACAACGACGGAGAGATCATGGACCCTAAGCAGGGGATGGAGGTCGATGGACTCACCGGGGGTCTTGACGACGCGGTGCTGGTTGGATTTGGTGGCGTAGCTGTGACGCTTCCTGTAAGTTAGCCGCTGAACCATCCTTCCCTTCCTCCTTCCGGCGGGTACTAGGGATTCTGATTTCTAGGGTTTGTATATATATATGCGCTCGGGAAGTTCCCTTACCCCAAACCCTACGGCTGTAACTGGATCTCGTTTTCGTTGGGATTAATGGGCTTGGACCGCAATATTTGGGCCGGGCTTCAATTCAAATTCGATCTCAAAAGAGTCGTCGTCTTTCTGGATACAGACATT
This sequence comes from Melastoma dodecandrum, assembly GCA_029817715.1. Classification (NCBI taxonomy): domain Eukaryota; kingdom Viridiplantae; phylum Streptophyta; class Magnoliopsida; order Myrtales; family Melastomataceae; genus Melastoma; species Melastoma dodecandrum. The sequence continues at coordinate 3,600,675 of JARUPY010000533.1, read as the reverse complement.
ATTCACGTAAATGAGACGACTAACCGCGTAAAAGAATCCTTAGGCTCGGTTGGAAGGTCATGTTGTGGGAAAGCAGTCGGCAAAACCCCGTCACCTAACTCCATACATTTAACCAGGCCAAGATGTGATGTGATGCTGGTCTGGCTGATGTAAACAGGGATATTAACCAGATTGAATACAATACTTACTTATAAAAATGGGAATAAAATGATTACCTACAAAAGGGTTGCATTTCCTGTGGTTTGTACGACAAATTGGTAAAAGGAACGAGTTCCTTTGGTCCGACTAAGAACAGAAAAACAATCCAATGGAGGAGAGAAGACAATATGCCAAGGAAACATCCGGATTGGTTGGTAAAAGCCATGGAAAAAATTCTCCAAAAATCACAACATCCCTGTTTCTCCATTTTTCTTTAATCGCCTTGTACGAATAGCACGTCTCGCATCGCTATGTAGCGTGATATGATTTGGAAGACAGGTTGGATTCTGATTTATTTTTCATAAAGTTCACCTCCACCGATCGTCCATTAAGCCTTTAAACGCTTTTCTTCAAAACTGTTGATGATTAATTATGGCGAGGTATGAAAATCCGGAGTTGATTAGCTTAATTTTTGAAAAGGACGGTGAGATGGGGTGACACTTGGGACTTAACTTTCTTGATGTTGGTTCTGACCTGACTTTTTCCTCCCGTGTTGAATTAACCACAAGCACCATTAAAGACAACAATCACGTCGACAAGCCATAAGCATGACGTAGATATTTCGGATGGGAGAAAGCATCGTTTGAACTCATATTACCTTTTGCCTCGTGAATATTTAAGAGTGACTTAATTCAGATTCGGACAAACCCTCGTGAGTTCTAAGGATGACTTCACTGTGACTTGATTTCTGTTTTTTTTTTTTTAAGTTCGTTTATACACTGAAACTACTATTTTAAGTTGAGACAAGTAAAGATCCTTTGTATGTGTTTAAGGTGGGGAGGAGGGAGTTATATTTTAGTGTTCTGTAGTTTTTGGTTCATGCTAGATATATATTTCATGGGGGAGTCTATAAACAGTATATTACGCATTTCTTCTCATTTGAAATTTGTTTCGTTTATAAACAAATGACCAGTCAGACTGATAGAAATCCAACTAGTGACGCCCCTAGATTTAAGAAAAAAAAAAGTATTGGTGAAGCATTCGTGTAGGATTGTTTTGTTTGGTTTTAGTAGCTATGGTTTGATTGACGAATTAACTTTGGAAACTTCTTTTTTTTTAATTAGTAGGGTTGATTGATTGCGATATTCAGATATAGTCAATGTATTGTTTTGACCTACATATCGTTCTTCTACCACCCCAAAAAAATTGAAATAGTTTATTTTGGAAATGAAGTCCGAAACTCAACTATAAGAACAAGATCACAACAAGAAATGAAGTAAAAAAAATTTCGAAGTTGTTTTAAGGGTTCATAAGTGCTAACAACATTCACCCATGCAACTTTTTGCGCAATATTATTCAACATCTAACGCTGAGATAATGTACGAAAGATGTCGCTTTAACATGATCATTACTCCTACAAATAAATTATATAATGTTGTCGAAAATCATTTCAAAACAATGTCATGACGAAATAATCCTTATTTTCTTACTAAATAAGTTAGTATTTTGGGCAACAGCAGGGTTGGGTTTCATCAAGGAGTCACCAAACTCCAATTTTTTAAGTTTGCGATCCAGTGGCTGGAATTTAATCCCCAACAACCCATTCATCTCCATAATTTTTTTTTTCCCTAAGATGGGACATTTGTTGACATCGACGATTTTTCCATCTAACGCCAAGAGGATGCTCCAAATTAATTGTCAACCATGAACCCGAACATATCGCTTTTGACCAGACAAAACATGAAAGACCCTTATTTTATAATGAGACCAACCCAAAACAATTTTTTTTTTTTTTTTAAAGAAACACCTACCTAGTGACAAGTAACCTAACCAAAAACGAAAAGAAGTCCGGCAACTTGGTGAAAGCATCGAAAAGAAAATTGTCTATTTGGCGTGTGCGTGTGTGTGGTTGATTAATTAGGATTAGACACAAGTGGAGAATGAATAAAGCTCTCTCTCTTACTATATTTTATGTGCCAAAAGATGTCATCCATCGATGTTGTACTCAGCATTACAAAATAGACGTCAAGATCTCAATGAGTTGCGAAACATGCACCCGAGTAGTCGGGTCTGAGCTCGACTGAGTCTGGTCGGGAATCATGATGATCATACACCAAAAGTCATTCGGTGCGCCGAATTCGTGGTCGTGTTCGATGAAACTACACTTGTGGCTTCCCTCTTCATGGGGATATAATAGGATTTGCCGAAGGAGGAGAAATCTCACCAGAAAATGTCGGGGCGTGTTATTTGTAAAAAAAAAAGAAAAACTACGAGACATTCCTTTTCTTTTATTGTTTTAATTTTCTATTTATTTTCTCGTTTTTGGTGTCGGTCACGATTTCAGACCAGGACGAAAAATCGAACCAGTTCGGTTCGTTAATGTACGATATTTGTGCTGTATATGTTTTAGTTGGGTTGAACGAGTCGACTCGCATGACAGGTTTAATCTCTAAAACATTACCAGGCAAATAGGACTGGATGGCCACGGGCTATCCTACAAGTTAATACAAATTAAAATAATCTATCGTAAGAGCCAAATAAAGGAATACAAATGTGAATTTGGGACATAAATATTCTATTGAGCCAAAAGTAAAAGAAGCTTACCTGCTCCTCTCCAAGCTTTGAACGATTCTAATCTCCGAAAGAAATTAAATTCAAGAGACTATCTACATGCGCAATTCCTTTTCCGGAGTTCGTTCCGAAAAAGGCAAGGCATCCGTTCCAAAGGCTTGCCTACTTGCCAGATCTCGCACGACATTGATCGATGACGATCGTCACGGGGACATAAAGATTTCACATGACAAGTTCAAGTTTGCTACGATTTAGACACACTATCTTCACCGTTCAGTAACGTGGACACATCCTAGAACAGGTCAAGGTGAGCTTATTCAACAAGAATACTAAAATAGAGGAAAACATTTTGGGTCTTCACAAGCTATCCCCCCGAAATAGTTGCATTCGGTACGACAAGAGAATAATATCAACGAGTTGAATCTTTCTCCATCTAAATCAATCCTTCAAAACACGGCAACAAAGCCTGACAAAACCCCTTGCATAAAAAAGAAAGGATTCTTTATATCCCTAATTCTATCAAAATGAAAAGACACAAACTAATCCACGAATTATAGTCTTGGTTAATAATTCATTATTAATACCAAATTTTGTGAACTAATACGAGTACGATTAGTCTCACATCCCCCCAATTTTGACAATGGATTTTCAACAATCCGTGATCGATCCCCCTCTTCAAGTCTCCTATAACAACAAATCAGTATGTCTAATACATTGATATTTAGTAGTGACTAATAAATTTTAAGAAGTTTCAAATTATGTGAATTAGATTTAACATGATTTAACTTAGGCTTCCGAAACCAATGACTTATTACCCAAAAAAAAAGACATGTATATAGACACGTATGTATAATATTTATGTGATGGTTAGGTTGGGGAGGCGAATGATTCGGCTTGGCATGAGAATTTATTTAATAAGGTTGGGGTGGTGGTGGGGTTTGGATTAGGTTGACGATTTTCCAAGAAGGTCCCCCCCCCCCCCCCCCCCCCCCGACCCGACCCGACCCCTTCATCATCTTCTACGTCTTCCTTGAAGTTCGCACTCTTTGGAATTGTGTAAGAAGCTTCGGGGGCACAGAAAGCAATAGGCCAAAACCAACAAAAACAAATTAACTACTCATTAACCCACCTAAAAGAAAATGGACAACGACCAAAAATGAAAAAAAAAAAAGAACCATCTCCTCTTTCTTTCCCATAAACAAATTCAAATTTGGATCGTAAGATATGGGGTCGATGGCCCCCTCCTCATTCGCATTCCCTCTCGCGTGTTTAGGCCACGTCAATTACGGCACTCGTGTCAACCCAACCTTTTTCTTTAATTGGTCGGCTGTGTTAATCAATTAATTACGAAATCCACTAAACATTCCTTTTTATCAAAATCTTTATTACTATGTCCATAATTACGCGAGGACCTTTATCTTTTTTTAGGTGAATGAGGGAGCTTAATTAGGGAATTAAATAAATATTTGAAACCTTTCTAGAACAACCCCAAATCAGAGATGACATTCTTCCTCTTTCCCATTAAAAGGCGGTCTTCTTCTTACACGTTTCTACCAGGAACACGCCCCACCCTGTTTGTCTGTCCCCTTTTTTGCCTTTTATCTTTTTCTTGTTGAGGGAGAAATAAACGTGGAGGGAGAAAAAAAGTAGAGGGATAGAAAAAGTTATGGTATTTCCTCCTCCTCCTCCTCCTCCACCTAAAACCAACATCTCTAGATCTCATGGGAGCAACTAGGATCAACATCGAGATCGAGAACAAGAAGAAGAAGAAGAAGGGCTGCGATAACCTGATCCGATCGAGGTTCTTCTTCATTTCCGGGTTTTATTGCTGGGGTTGGGAGTTCTTGACTGCCCTCCTCCTCTTTAGTTGTTGATCTCTCCCCTCCTCTTCCCAAACAAAAAGAAAACCTCTATCAAGACATTTTAGGGAGCAGAACGAGCCGCTTTCCGCTTGTCGTGTAGAAGTTTATATCACACGAAGGATTAGGAGGGGGTTGTTTGTATCGGCATGGCGCAACGCTCCGTGCCGGCACCGTTCCTTACGAAAACGTACCAGCTGGTCGAGGACACGGGATCGGACGAGGTGGTGTCGTGGAACGAGGAAGGGACGGCGTTCGTCGTCTGGAAGACGGCCGATTTCGCCAAGGACCTCCTCCCCAAGTACTTCAAGCACAACAACTTCTCCAGCTTCGTCCGGCAACTCAACACTTACGTAAGTCGATCCATCCTTTAGATTTGGTCGTAATACCTTTTTCTTTCCTTTTTACTTTTTCTCTTAAATGCATTTTTCGGGTAAGAATATGTTTTGGTTTAATTGAATGGAAATGATGTGCGAGTGAGTTATTCTTTAGGTAAATCGGGTCTCTATCCAATGATTGGTAGGCGCTTCTTGTTATTATATACCACAGTTCTAATCGTCGGTGATTTTATCTGTTCTTCAATTGTTTTACACCGTGGTAAATTACACGAATTAACCCTAATTAGTGCCAATTAGTTGGGTTAAAAGATGATTCCAAAAAATTTATGAGGAATTCCCGATGATGACATACTGTTTTTCATGTCTATCCTTGTAAAGTATCGAGAAAGTTCCAAAGTTGGGGGGCTTACCCCCACCATATATTTGTTAAGTCTTTTTCGGGAGTGGTGCGCAATAGTTTATGTTTATTTTGGTAAAAGTTTTGGATGCTGCTCTGCTAGCCACTTCCAAATTACGTGATCGACTAGGACACACACACCCACACGTTGTTGTCCTCTCAGTAGCAGCCCAAATTTGACCAGAAGACTCCCAATTCATCATTCATCCAGGCATTTATTATATTATTATTATTATCCCAGGATGGACATCCGAAAGCGATTATTTCCCAAGTATGTAAACAAAAAATGATTTGCATATAAAAAGATCATTTAATAACATCTAACAATATATTTCTTTGTAGATGTCTTGAATGATTTTACCTAATTCGTTTCTTTTTTTTTATTAAGGAATAAGGCCAGATCCCCCTCCCAATTGGTAGGTTGCCTTGAAACAAGTTTAGTTGGTTTAGCAAGGGGACTTAAATTGATCCCCCACCACCTCATCAACCCTCTAAATCTCTCTAATCTAATTAACTTTATTGAATTTTTGGAGCACGGGCATTACAAGACGAGTCTCCTTTGTCTTACTAATACTCTCAGTAACCTTAATGATTGTGCTAAGCCGACTCACTCAGTTATGGCTAAACTTGATCACATGCATACCCATGCCCACGGGGAATTTCTGAGGAACCTTGATTTTAAGATGGTGGTTGAATGTCTCTTTTAAAAGCATTTGTTTTCTTCCTTCCTAACACATAGGATCGCGTTCATACTAATACATACACTTTTAAACACACAATTTTGGCGTTAGCCTTACTTTCGGTTACTTTATCTTCTTTTATTTTTAAATCTTGTAGGTGAAGACTAATTTTGCAAATGATTCGCTTCATTTTCAAGGAGCCAAAAATATATTTTCCAAAATAAATAAAAATCAATGGAAAATTAATTGATGATTGGGGTTTGGCCTAATTTTGGAGAAAGGTCTTTTCCTTTATGAGAGTTGCGGGGAAGATCTTCTTGGATTGGCTGCTCTCATGGGGACCCTTCATTTTCTTTCTCGTGCTATGCTTTTGTCCATGTGCAGGTCTTTGTGCTCTTTCTCTGTGCAAATTCGTCTGCATTTCCGACTTCCAAACACTTTTTTGACTATCTGACGTTGCGACACTTGAAAATAAAACTGGCTGACCATGGAATTTGCGTTTGAATGATGTCATCTCATTTCTATGAGGTGAGGACAAAAACATTTGGTGTAATTTCGAAGCATGAAGCCTCTAACGCAAATCAAATTTGGTCGAATATTATTCAAGGGGATGATGATACTAATGCATGTTTTGACACGTTATTAGGTTTTGAACTAATCCTGTCGGGTTGTTGTTCTTACACTTCAGGGGTTCAGAAAGATTGTTCCTGACAAGTGGGAGTTCGCGAACGAGAACTTCAAGCGAGGTGAGAAGGATCTTCTCTCCCAGATCCGCCGCCGGAAGACCACTCCACCGACCAGGTCCCCTGCCACTGCCAAAGCATGCGCGAATGCATCGTCCTCGCCGTCTAACTCTGGCGAGGACCTAGGATCGACGTCCACCTCGTCTCCCATCCCGAAGGGCCAGGGACCGATGGCGGTCGAGACGCAGGTGGTGATGACCCAGCTGGCGGATTTATCGGATGAGAACAAGAAGCTGAAGACGGACAATGAGAAGCTCAACTCGGAGCTCACGCAAACCAAGAAGCAATGTGACGAGCTGATCAATTTCCTGACCGAGTACCTCAAGGTTGGTCCCGACCAAATAAGTCGCATCATGGGGCAAGGACAATTAGGATCCACCTCGGATACGGCTGTCGATAACAACAATGATGATGACGAAAGTGATGGCGTCGTAGAAGCTAACAAAGGAGGGGAAGAAGAAAGGTTGAAGCTCTTCGGAGTGTGGCTGAACAAGAAGAGGGTTCGTGGCAAGGAGAAGACGGGGTTCAACGAGCTGCGGGCCAAGGCAATGAAGGTGGACTTCAAAGCTAGTTTGGTTGAAAGTGGCAAGGTTTGCAATTGATTCGCCCTTTTTTTAGAAGTGTTTATGTGAAAAAATGCTATTGTTAAATAGATTATGTGAAAGCACACAAGGAGAGAACATTAGGAAAAAAAAGAGTAAATTCAGTAGTTTTGTATCCTGGAAGAATAAAAAGTTTATGACATTGTTGGACAATGTAAGGTTTAGTGCATCTACTTGTCATTTCTATATCATTTCGAGATGTTCCATTTGTTTACTCAATATTGGTTAAGAGGACCTTTATTCTCACTAAACCGATCATAATTAATCAAATTCATCCTTGAAAAATAATAATAATAATTAAATAATGATACAATTTTGTCATAATCATACTAGCACTATAATAAGGCTCAAACTAATTAGAGAAAGCCTGATATGCAATACTTATTTTTATAACGTAAAAATTTAATTCTAAAATTAATTAAATTGAAAAAATGTTATTTATCTTATAGGATGAAAAACATTTACCAATATAAATATAATAGGTAGTGGATAAGCTTTTAAGCATGGAGACATGAGATATTTGTAGAGCTTCTTTTCTCCATTCCGAGACTGTAACTATTCGATATCAATTTCATTGGTTTTATAAAGTAGAAGTTCTAAATATTCACCACTAACTTTTTTTTTTCAAGCAATTTAATTAATATAAGCCAAAATATATTCCCCTTAAAAAGGTACAAATAAGAGTACTCAAAATTAAATGAATTATCTTTAAAATTTACAAGGTCGAATATATAAAAATCTTATAATTCAAATCCTTTAATAGAAATATTTATGAAAGATTTTAATTAAAAATATACTAACATTGTACATCCTTTTTTCTCTAAAATGCTACCTTTTGCCAATTAACGCGCGTGAAAAGAAGATAGGTTCGGATACTTAGATGATGAGGCAATGAATGTATGGATACGAGATTTCAGTAATAAATTGATTTCTCGCGGAAAGAAAAACATCCTTGGTGGCCTGAAAGCTCAAACTATGGTCACGGGTGGGCCGCAGGTTGTACTTGGGCTTTGGCCGTATCACATGGTTAAGAAGTGTGTACTGAAACTAGGTAAATCGCCCACCAACCGGCCCAGAATCATCTTCACACCTCAATTGAGGTGCATCTTGAAATTTAGGCAAATTGGCGAGGAATATATCTTCATTTACTTATTATATTGAATCCATACAGTACTTTATAACTAAGAGAAATGCTTATGTAGTACAAATTAAATGTAACGACAATAAACAAAAATACATGAAGTTGATCACACAACTATTTGTCTTTAATTGAAGTTATCAGGCTTAATTATAATAAATATCCTTTTGGTTCCGTTTGTTTTGGAAAATGTAGGGTGGCAAGCCAACAATCGACCAACATAGCATGGGAATTTAGGACAATTACCAAGATCTCTGTTTTTTTTTTTAAAAAAATATAATCTTACTTGTCGTCTAGTGTCCGAGCATTGAAACATGGGACTAGTTCACCCTCTCTCTCTCTCTCTCAATCTCTGGTTCATTGTAGGCAAACTTTCATTATCCTTTCCCACTCATAAACACAACAGTTACCACTCAAAATTTTCGAATAAGGAAAGGTTCAATAAGTAAATGATTAAGGCCTTGACTTTGAGAGAAATCTTTTACCCAAGTTGAGCAATTGGGTTAAAACGCATATAATGAGACTTCACCCTGTGCTACTACCACTGAAGTTATCCAGATGAATGCGTAAGTACATGTCAAGTTTCACATTTAATCATGACATTATTGGAAAACGAAGTACTAATTTTGGGATGATTGTAATTGAAGACAGACAGTCCAAAGAAAGCGAAAGGAGGTATCCAAACAGCTCATAACTTTCTGTCCCGATCCTTTCCCCCTTGACCAAAAAAAAAACAAGAAAAATTGAATAAAAAATAGAAAAGTGAAACAAATTTAAAGATTCCGGTCCAGTCCAAGTCCAACCATGTGAATTGTGAAACTAAAACAAAAAAAGAAAAAGAATTATTTTCATGAAAAATCTCCTGTCTTTGTTTGTTTTGTTTTTCTCGTTTTTCTTTTTATCATCATATTGCCATTCCTCAACAATCTTCCCCATCCATTGTCTCTGACCACTTCCGTCCAAAAACAACAAAACAAACAGAAGAAAAGCCCCATCCATTCCCTTTAGTAGGACACAACATACAAAACCCCTATTTCCACGAAACCCAAGTCGAGCGATCGTTCGTCATACGTACTAATAGTGATTTTAACGAGAGGTACTTATAGTTGAGTGACGCGCGTTATCCCTCTCCCCTTTACGTCCACAGCCGTGCACATATGATGTTGTCTTTTTTTATGATCGATGGAGCAAAAAACTCGAGATGGGCATTCAAGTAAATCGAAAAGGGCAGACATTAAGTGACGACGACCTGACCAAAGGTTTGGACAGTCAACGTACTGTCAAAAAAAAAAGCAAAGATAATGGAGAGCTTTTCTTTGCCTTTCCAGAAGGGGGTTGAGGCAAGTACTAACTTGAATCCCAGACTCACTAAATTGGCTAAATGACATTCTCATTTATCACATTTAGTTCCATTTCGGGGCCCCTCCACCAAACTCAGACCACCCCCTCCCCCCTCTCCCTTACAGTCATTTCATGTCCATATCGAAGATGCCCTGTTGCACACATTTATAACCATGCATTTCCCTTACTCCAACAACTTTTCTTTTGTTTCTTTTTTTTTTTAATGAAAAACTATGCACATAAAGCTCCTTGAATATATGTTTGTCGATGACAGACACCGATCGAAGATGCCTTGTCGCACATTTGACCCATGCCAATGCCCACCCCAATACTCACTTTCATCATTTCTTGGTTCAATGAATAATGAATTGATATACTTTTTTCGCGAATTACAGTGAAAAGCTTACCTTAAATTTATCTAATTTCCTCGAATGATATAACTCGAGGGCACTGGCATAGATGTCCCGAGTTCAAACCCTTTTGCATCTTCCTGAGTACCCCCCGAGAAAGGTCTATCGAGAAACCTTATCGAGATATACAAGTTAGTCCAAACAACCTAGAAAGATGCTAAGATTTCCTTGTCTTAACCAATAAAGAAAGAAAGGAAAAGAAAAGGAAACTATCCACGTGCCCGCGTCACGCGCGTAATTCTTTAGTGGTTTATGATCACGGTTTTTCTTCTCAACGCAATGTAAACGCACGAAGATTTTATGTAGTTGTTGTTGTTTCATGTTTATTTTTTTATTTCTTGTTGTTGTTGGGGTGGGGGGGGGTCAATCACACAACTCAAGGAATTGACCAGCAGCAGGTAAATGCCTTAATGGAGCAGCGTATTTCATGCACGAAGACCATGTTATTTACTTGCCAGTTGAATGCATTAAAAGGTGTGTCCAATGTCCCCAACTAATTATTTTCTTTTTCTTTTTGAAAAAAAAACGCACACACGCAGAGATAGAGATAAATCTCATGGCTCTGTAAAATGTTATGACCCCCCCCCCCCCCACTGAATGCCCCGAATAAATTCATGTCGACTGCTAAATTTATGGCAGATGACGGACGTTTCTTTCTTTTAAAGAAAAGGGGATATTTATTATGAGTTAAGGGACATTGTCTGATCATTTGAAATTCCACTAAATTTTCTTTTTAATATTCATAAATAAATTCATAATATATTAATAATTAATGCTAATTATAAGACCAACACATATAAAATTATATCTAAACTATTCAATACGATACCGAATTTATACACCCCCGATAACAAAAATATTTTCAACTAGCGGGATATCAATACCCATTACGACCAACTTGTTGGTCTTTCTTGTCAATTATAATTTTAGACTTTTTGTATGAATACGATAGTTTGGTTGGTTCAAGCAGCATCATTCTATAAAAAGTAATTTCATTTTTTACAATTAATTTTAAACTTTGAGCTAGAGATAAAACATCCAGAAGCAATTGAAGTGAGTGTTTGTCTGTAGATATAGCAAAAAGGGTCCCCTTATCCTTTACTTCAAAAAAAATAAAAAATAAAAAACTTTTCTAGCATTAAAACAAATTTAAAAAAACAGTTCTGTCGCATTATCATGTGATACTAATTACCCCCGCTATTACTCTTCATGAGATTTCATGTCCCTTTGAATAGTCTCTCCCTCTTTATAACCCCCCCCCCCCCCCCCCCTCCCTCCTCCTCTTCATGGCATTCATTCTCCTCTTACAGTAACATTAACAATGTACAACAACAACGGTAAGAACACTCACCACCACCACTACTACTACAACAACTTCCCCTTGTCATCAAGCCCGAGAATCTCCTTCTCGAACGACTTCATCGAGTCCCAGGTCTGCAGGGAGGCCAGGGTGCCAGCTTCCACCTTTCCAGATGCTGCGACAGCAGGCGCAACGTCCAACTTCGAGTTCTCTGTGTCGAACCACAGCATGACGAGCGCCGACGAGCTCTTCTTCAAGGGGAGGATCCTGCCTTCGTATCGGGGGAGCCGGATGGCGACCACGACGCTGAGGGAGGAGCTGCTTGTGGAGGACGACGAGGAAGGGGAAAGGGAGGCATCGACGAGGCCGGCGAGGGGCAATGGCAGCGGTGGAGGAGGGAGGTGGAGGGGGTTGCTGGGGCTGAGGAAGGGTGGTAAGAAGGGGAACGGTAATAAGTTTGAGGAAGGTTCTGGTGATGAGGTTTACGATAACAACTCTTCTCAGGTAAAAACAAAATAAAATCTCATTTTCATTTCTTTGTTCGAGCGCGTGTGTTTTTCTTCTTTCTCGAATTTCCAGATTAATGGTAAATGATCTTATCTTTTTGTAGGAAACGCTGAAGGATGGAGTAGTGAACAAGTACAAAAAATGATATGAAGGGGAAGAAGGGTGGGAACATGTTTTTGTTTCGTGGTCGTGTGATGCTCTTGATGACTAGAATATTCCCTACTTCATTGTATTAATTTTCCCCCGGGTTTTCGGAGATTTGGTTAAACCTAATCTGTGGTGTGGGTCTTCGGAAATGAAATTGCCCCTCTCCTTGAATGTGTTCTTGGGGACTTTCTTATTCGAGTATCCTGTATGATTGGGTGCTTCCTTTCTTTCTTTCAAAGATTTTCTTTTTCTAACGTGATTTGAAATGTCGAAACCAAAGGAGGGGAATGTGATTGGGGTTTGTCTTGGTCCGGTGTCTCTTGTCGTCATGTGCTTGTTTTGTGCTACGGTTTTCCTGTCTGCATATGGCCCGGGAGTTTATTTCTCTTTAACTGGGAGGAGGGGCAGGGACTCTCATCTTTGACTTGGGTCGGGTCTATTCGTTTTCGTTGGGGATGTCTTCTATTGGTGGGTTCCATCCCCACCCCCACCCCCTCTCTCAGAGTTTCATCTGACAACACAAACTGCAAAAAATATAGAATATATTCTAATAAAATCACCGGCAAGCATGAATCCCTTGTCAAAATAATTAAAAAGGAAAGGAAACCAGTGGGCATATGATATAGACATTCAAGATATCGATGCATGTTACTCTGTATAATGTTTTCTTTTCTGGTTAACCCGCAAGTTCGTTTCCTATTTGAAGATCATATGAAGAGACGAGAATAACTCGACATCATTCCCTAAACATTGTGTGCTCGAATGAAAAGCGAATGATAGTTCAGAATTCAAATTGTGAATCGACATAAAGTTTCTGTGTACCCTTAGGAGGAGCAAGGGAAAATATCCACGCGACAGGAAATTATTATGGGATTTCATATTCTCAATTTCATTTCAGCTCCATGGTGTTGTATGCGCATATTTAACATGTTCCGACAAAGAATCTAGTCAAGATTTCCTGCCGCAGTAAAATGAATACCCTCTCCCGCAACTCGCGTTACAAAAATAGGGAGACAATTTTGGGGGGCGCCAAGGGAAGCAAGTCTGTCTTAGTATATCGCACCTAGGCAGCATCCGACGGATTAGCGAAATACAGCTCAAAACATATGAAAAACCAATCGGATCTATTCGAACAGGTGCGAACTTGGTGGCTTAGGAAAATAAGGAAATAACTCACGCGCCCTGGGAGTCTGTGCTCTAAGTTTGCTTCGAAATGAAAACGGTTTATGGAAAAAACAAATAACCGGAATGGATAAGAAATATAAGAATAAAAAAGTAATTGCAATTTTTTTATTTGATAAATGAGTAAAAAAAAACTATTTTACTTTTATATGTTTTGTAAATACTGCAACGCTCTTAAAATTGAATGTTAAAGTTTAGATATGTGATTTATAAAGGCCCTATAAAGGCCCAAATTTGATGGGTCATCGGAAATGAACCTATTCTTTAACATAAGTAGGTTTTGGTTTAGATAAATATCACATAAACGGACCGAGACACGACCAAAATATAAGTCCGGATTTTGGTTTAAAAATTAAATACACTTATAAACTTGCCTAACTCGTTTAATAAATAATAAATTAATTAATTAAAATTATTTTTATTTCAAGTTAAATCTGCTATGTACAAGCGATTCATATAAAGGAAAAGATTATTAGAATCATTATTAAATATGTAAAGTTATATTTTAGAAACTTAATACTTTTATAATGATTAATTGATGATGAAGCAATTTTCTAACAAGTTCGAATTTCACATTTTACATTTAGACGCGACTCAGTTAAATGGGCCGCGTCTAGACACGGTACGATTACGAGATGAAGCTCACGAATACGAAAATCACGATAAAAATTATTATAACGAGTTTAAACTGAACTGATCCGATCCGTCAACATTAATAAAGCATTCAGTTTTTAGCCAGCAGGAGATGTCAACGTTTTGCAAAGGATTGGATATGGGAGGTTGAAGTTATATACACCAATATATATATAAATAAAAGGAAGTGGTAGAAAAAAGAAAGTAGTGGTTATTTGTGGGACACATTTATCAGTAATACACGTGGGGTTGCTTGGGCACCGGATCCAAGAAGAATGCCCCACCACCACCACCTCCATTTTAAGCTCAAATCCTAATTAATTACACCCCCAATTAAGGTTAAAGATGCAAACGACTGGTTTAGCTAAATTAGGCCTAGTGGCATAATATATGGAAGAATATGGATCAAGGGAGAATCGCCTTTTCCACTTTTTTTTTTTTTAAATTTGGGTTTCTTTCTTTCTGGTGGTTGTTTTGTAGCAATGCCATGTAAGAACGCAAGTATCTTTCCTTCCCCCGTAATCATTTACCTCATTTGGTTTTGATTCCTACACTCACATCTCCTCTCCCCCACACGGAAATCAATGCAACGCCCTTCCCCCCTCCAAAAGAAATCCAAGTTTACATTCTTCATTTTTGTTTCATCCAGGGGATGGAATATCAGAGTTTTTAGAAAATTAAGAATGATGAAACAAAAGAAAGCAGAAACTGTTCTTTGGTAAGAAATTATGAGGGGAAGAGGGTGAATGGTGGGGTGGGGGAAGGATTCTTCTTCTTCTTCATCTTCCTCTTCTTGAAATTTTGGCTATTGCTACTTGCTTTATAGCCATAGCTTTAGTTTATTTTTGGTGTGAGTGTGTACTGGACAGCATGTGCCGCCAACAACACACCACCCCCTCCCTCCTCCTAAAGGCAAGGCCGAAAGTGCAATGATGAACCTACGTGCGTGTGTTGGGTGTGTGTGTTTGTGCTTTTCCTTTCTCCTTTTCCTTCCTTGTTCAAGTAAAATGCATACTAATGACAGATGATGATAAACACAGAAAACCAAAATGAAGTGAAATGAGGGAGTGGGGAATTAGTTTTGCGACGGGGCTGTTGAACATTCTTTGATCATCGTCGTCATGATCAGTTGTAAAAGAGGGGTAATAGGGGGGGGGGGGTGGCGGAGTTAGGCGCAAGTGGGGTGGGGGGTGGTTGTTGTTCTACTTTTATTATTACAATACATGTAGTGGTAGTAGTAGGAATACAGTTGTGGTAATAATACGAGGAGGAGGTCCCCCTCCACTCTTACACACACACACACACACACCCCAATCTTAACCTCACTCTTGACTCCCATTCTCTCTTTTAGGTGCATCCAAAAACAAGAACGCCGGGACCACCCCTTTCGTCCCTAACCCCTCCCCCCATTTCCCTTTCCTCTTTCACTGTCTGCGGTAAGAATTTTTTTTTTTTTTTTTGGAGGGGGGTGGGGAATTTCTTTCCTTGTCTTTAACGAAAGGCATGCCTGCGTGCGGGGGGAAGGGTAAAAAAGGAAGTTCGATCGAAGAGGATTAAAACATATAAACAAAAAAAATGATTAGTAAGTAGTAACAGGGAAAGCGGATGCAAGTCCCGATGAAGATGAAATCATTTTCCCCGACCACAATCACATTAATTTAGTAAGTAATAAACCAACACTTTCAACTCCGGATGATGAAAAAGAAACCAAGTGAGATGTAGAGCGATAGGTAGATGTAAAAACAATACGTGTGAGTGGGAAAAAAAAAAAAGAGATTCCTTTTTGCTTTTCTTCCTTGCTGCTGCTATCAGTTTGTTACGGACAACAAAAAAAAAAAACATCGCCAACCAACCCACCCTCACATGGGGGATAGATAAGACCACCACAACACGAGCAGAGAGGTGATATCGATCGAATTTCCCTTTTTACCCCTTCAATTCCATTTCTAATAATCTAGTTAAAGAAGTAATGGACCCGAACCAGGAATATACCGTTCCGGAATGGCGACGGCTTCCCAGTCACTCTACCTCACTTCTAAACAAAACAACTTTGGGGGTGGGAAAAATACCAACTTCACCAAATTCAATACGCCCACAAAAAGGGAATTTAAGATGTCTTTTGTTCTTTCTGGGTTTGGGGGGATAGAAGGATTCAGGAAACCATAAATGCAAAGTACCGGGAAAGTAAAAAGGAGGGGAAAAATGGAAATGGAAAAGCCATAAGGCCATGTGTGTGCGCGCGTGACCCCTGTAACAAAGGGGGGATTTC
Organism: Melastoma dodecandrum; assembly: GCA_029817715.1. NCBI lineage: Eukaryota > Viridiplantae > Streptophyta > Magnoliopsida > Myrtales > Melastomataceae > Melastoma > Melastoma dodecandrum. The sequence goes on along the minus strand of JARUPY010000533.1, from coordinate 3,584,420 downwards.
TTTTGCAGAGAGAAGTAGGAAGGAACAGCAGCTGTTGCTGCTCCTGCTCCTGCTCCTGCTCCCCCACTGAATCAAAAGTCCGAAACGGACACGGAATTCCTGGGCGCCTTGCATCCCCCCCAAACACACGCATACGCACCAAAATATGTTCGTTCAAATTAACATCTTAGCTTTTTAAGAAGAAAAAAATGGTGAGATTTTTCACTGTGTTTTTCTAAAATGGATTTTGTACTGCACGGTGCAATTGGGAAAAGCGGCAGAGGGGTAAAATGGGGAAAAGCTGTACAGTGCTTGCTACTGCATTGGCAAGAAAAAAAAAATGCGGGGTAGAAACACAGGAGAGGAGATCAGATCTAAAAAAGAAGGCTTGATTTGGGATCATAACAATTTGGTTTCTTACTATCCACATTCCAACCATGTCTACCCTTTGGTGGTATCAGTCAGACTTCCATAATTCCCTTCTCCTTCGCAGCAGCAGCAGCAGCAGCGACTGATGTTAGTGGAGTCCACTCGTAGCGTCCCCCCTGCGGCTGTTCCTTCTCGAAATCGAAGTTGTACCTGAGGTCATCAGCAGGAAGGATGTAGAGAGTTTTTCTTAGCCTTGGCGTTCGACAGCCTACAGAATTTAAAGGATTCGAGCTTAGTTGGGGCCTACTTTTCCTTGAATTTGAGGGCGGATTTCTTCTCCACGGCAGAGAAGAAGTCCTCAATCTCGGCCTGCGAGGGGGTCCTTTCCGGGAGCTGTCTCCTGTGAGGATTCACCGTCATGGCTGGTGGCTTGGCTGCATTGTTCTCCTCGTCGTATGTCCTCTCCCTCCGGTGGCTGGAATTCAAAGGAAAATTACCGAGCCAGAATTGTGAGATGGACGAAAGCCAAAGGAAGATGCAAAGAGCAAAAATAAGGAGACCTTGTTCGGATTGCCGTCTCAACAAGTCCTCCATCCTTTGCCTGCGAAATTTGGGACCAGAATTCTCAGTGAGGGAAGGATTCCCAGCCAGAAGAAGCAATCTAACCTGACCTAGCGAAAACATCAAGCTCGCGAAGAAATCCTCACCTCCAGATCTCCCAATCCGTTTGCCTCATTGCTCGAGCAACACGAAGCCGTACCAGGATCCTCCACGTCACCACTCAAGCACCTCTCCCCGTCCTCCTCGATCGCTACCGGAGCTCCGAAATTCTCCTCAGTGGCAGCGGAATTTACCTCCACTGCAACCACCTCGAGCTTCCCCTGCTGGACCACACAGGCTGAGTCCGCCGAAGCATTGACGTGGTCTCCTCCGTTTCTGCTATGAACATCCACCTTCCGCCTCTTGGAGACACAAGTGGCCGCCGAAGACGATCTCGTACCGCCACTAGTGACCGAACCAGATCCTCCAGAACCTGCGGCTCCCTTCACTTTCTCTCCTCCGACCTCAGCGGGAACAACCTCCATGGAGGTGGCGGCGCCAGAGACTTCCGTCGCCGGGAAATTCGGTTACTCGTCGTGTATTCCGAGGAAGGAATTTGTGGGACGGGGGGTTTACAAATGCGGTGTGTTGTGTTGGGGTTGGTTAATATGAGTAAGGTGAGAAAGAGAGAAGGTGATATGGATGTGATGTGATGGACGGCCGCGATTTAATTCTTTCTGGGGGGGTGGGGGTGGAGTGGACGTTGTCCCCCACCGTTAAATTGAGACTGCACGGCTAAGTAAGGCCCTGTTTGGTATTCAACAAAATTTAGGTGCACCTCGGCGTTCATCCCCCATTTATATCACAACATTGGAAAAATCATGATTAATTTTTTCATGGTAAAACAACTACATTGTTCGTGAGAACCATTAAAATATGTTTCCTTGAAAAATATTAACGTGCGATCATCCCAAAGAACAAACTGAGTATATCTAAAAGTTTTCTCCAAACAGAACAGATAGAGATTTTCGAAAAAAAAAAAACAAAACAAAACCTTGTTTTTTAAAAATACGAGAAAATGACAAAATCTTTAAACGGGATATGTTGCCGGCGCCGTTGTGAGGATCGGTTAGTCCGTTGAGGGAGTCAGCCAATGGGAGAGTGACATGTGGCGGAGGGGGGAGCAATGATTAGGCGCAACGGCTGGAGGGTACGGGAGAACTCCGCCTGCACACACTTGCTGCCCCAACCAAGGGGAATGTTTATGTTAATGTTAAATACACATCTAACTTGCTTCCGCTAACAATTTTTTAAAAAATTCATTCACCCGATGGTTAAAGAAACATCACTTTTCTGTATTAAATTTTCATTTTTTAATACGTGATTAATTTCTTAAAAAAAAACAATTCAAAACAACGTGGGAAAATGCTTCCCCCCCCCCCAACACAGAGTATGTGTTTTTCCCAAGTATGCAGAGCATAAAAGATGTCCGAACGTCAGGGCATTTAAAGTTAAGAGCATTATATATATATATAAGAATTGCTTTTCTGTTTTTTTTTTTACGTTTTTTGGGGGATCGGACAAGTATTGTCGAAACTTTAGAAGAAGAAAAAAAAGGTATTTTCGAATTGTAATAAGAGGTCAGTGATCACAAACAGTATACCAAAGAAAAAAAAAGCAACTGGAGGCATGGTTTTAGAACACGTGCAGATTTGTGGCGTCGGTCGGGCATTGCAAGAGTCTATACACTAAGCCCGCCTAATTTAGTAGACTAGAAAAGACGTGAACGAGAAGGAAATTCATTCCTCATTGACTTAAATATATTTAAAAATATTAATGTGATCAAACACCGTGGGTTAAAATGACGTGTGACGAATGGGACCCACACGGGGGAATCTATGAATTCCATCCGCTTTGAAATTGTATGTAGCCATTTACCAAAAATAAAAGAAATTGTATTGTAACCCTCCGGTCATTTTTCACGGACCAAAATTAAAAAAGAAAGTATTAATTAATATAGGGGGGACTGACTTCCCCTTCCCCCTCGGAACACTCTGTCCGCCCCCCATCTAAATGCACACGTGGCACCTTGGACTTCCTTTTCTTTTCTTTCTTTTTTTATACGGTAGAAAGAAAAGTGAGACCGAGTTTTGCTCTGTCCGATCGTTACACGGCGTCATAATAAAAAGCTTAGATACTTAGTTGAGGAAATTACTACTCGACATAAAATCACGATGGAATCGAGGGTACGGTTTTCGATTATTATTTTACGAAAAAAAGTAGATCGGATTGGTTTGGGGTGGGGGGGGGGGGGAGCTATGGGTGTCATTATTAGGGAGCACATGGATTGTTTTTGTCGAATCTCTCACGTAATAAAGAAATGTTTTAGGGCCGATAATGCCGTGGCTCGGTTCAACGTTATTGTACTCTAATTTTACACTGGAAATAACCTTCGAGTTCAAAATGACGTTGGGGAAGTCGACGCAAATTTTGTTTGTCCTATTTTTGAGTTGGGGTGGTCTTTTATTTCAGCTCTCTCACTTGTTGCCCCCTCCCTATTACAAACGTATATAGGATGGCAAGCTATAGCCCAATTACAATAATAATACAAACACGTCTCATGAATTCGATCGTGACACCAACCCCACATGCATTCATTAATTAGCGACCTCACTTCACTACAAAGTTCCCAACAACGCCAATCATTTTGATTCTCACGTTCACGTTTCATGCAAAAGAACAAAAACTCACAATTAAGAAGCAAAACGTTCTTGCACCTCCCCCAAATTCGGGGTACAACATTCCACAAGAGTCGCATTGGATTCTTCCCTCAGATATTGTCTTCACTAGGTATGGGATAGGACGCACCCAACTCGTAGTTTTTATATGTCTTGCCGCGTTTTACATTTTTGTGCAGCCTGTCGTGCCGGAGATTAATATGCATACACTCCCCTCTTTGATGGGACTTCGTTGGCCAGGTCGCGAACTCGGATTTCCTCCATATCCAACTTTTTATAGACCTTAAAGGGAGAAGATATTTGAAGTGTAGTGTCGACCAGTTTTCGTGCTTGGTGATCAGTTGACAGAAGTCCAAAGCCCTGGTTGTCTTCCGTTTGTAAGAAAAGCTGGTCATGTTATTTGTGGCAGAGGTACTAGGTTCATCCTTTGTACTAATCAAAAAATGAACTCTTTTATTTTCACAACCTTGAATTCTCTCTGTTGTTTCCGACCCCGTCGTTCCTCTCTCGGCTAATTCTTCGACGAATTCTTTTGCGCTACGATCAAGGATAGTTAGATGGACAATCTAAGCGGTAGAGGATATGTGTATATACTGGCATGGTTGGGAACATGTACATATATCAAAAGTTTTGTTCAAATCGCCACAGAGAAGTCATTTAGACATGGGAACTTAAGAATATCCAAAGGAAAGAAAATAACAAAAGATTTGGTATGCGCATTAACTATGAGGGAGGGGGGCTCACCTCGTTAGGTATCTCCCTTCATTCAATGATGAACCCTAGAAGGCACCAAATGATCTACCTAAAGTAAAGAAAATGAGATATGAAATTATCACATGTGGGTTTTTATCTTTCCCCGTTGCACGGTTCTTTCACCAGTGTGTGTGTGTGTGTGTGTGTGGGAGGGGGGGGGGGGGGTCCTGCCTCCTGCATCGACTCCGATTGCCGGTGGTCTAGGACTATCCATTTCATATGCGCCCAATCAATGAATCCTTCTCCTCTGTGTGTGTTCAAGTTTAATCTGCGGATCACACCCTGGACCCTCCGATCTAGGACAATGACCGTTAGGACGACCAAATGGGAGAAGATTGTCGTATCTGGACGTTCCCAGTTAATGGCTCGGACGCGGTTGAGATGACGACTTGATGCTGATGCGGGAAACGTTGCTCGTCGGGAGTTCTGCCTATCCAGCAGAACAATGAGTGACCCAAGAAAAGTAACGTTTCCGCATAGCTCTTTGGCGCAAGAGCGCTCAATCAGTGAGCTATTAAGCACTCTTTCAAGGGTGGCTGTTTCTAGGCAAACCTCCTGGCTGTCTCTGCACCCCTACCCCCTAACTTAGACTCTTGTGATCCAGTTGCAATCATAGTGTATCGCCACGAGCTTGTGTACAAGGCATTAGATTTCACAGAAACGAAGCGGCTAAACATTTCGAATTGCAACCAACGACATGTTGTAACTTGCATGAGTGCATTGATCAACAGGGTCTCTGCGGCTATATTTCATTCGATTTTCAATTGGAAACGACTGATGAACCTGATTCACTGAACGAATTAGTTACTAATACGGAAACTCATTGCACCCCTAGAACAAAAGTCTGAAAGAGCTTCGGTTCATTTACTTTACGCCTTCGAGTTCGCAACGGTATCTTAGTATTTGTATCTTATTATAGCATAAGTATCAAATAACAAATTATCAGTGGGTCCACAATAGTAAGTAAATTGTTTTATCGAAACATATTTTGGTCATTTTCGCTACTCCCCTTTTCGTTTCACTCTTCATGAAGTTAAAAGTGAATAGTACATGCATACCCCCGCACACCATTAGTCCATTAGCACCCTCAATTATGTAGCTTAACATACGTGATTATTACTTCAACCTGATCGCTTTGTTAGTGAAAAGTGCACTTTCATTCAAATTGAGTAAAGAAGAAAAAGAGCATGGAAATGGCGCCATCAATCGTCCTAGGATATCTTTGGTGAAAACCAATAAACCCTGATTTTGTTTTATTTAAAAGGATAGATTTAGGGATTTGGGAAAAGGCAAGCCCCGTAATTGTTGTTAATTAGTGTGGATTCGTACCGAGGTCTAAAAAGAAGAGATCTCGCAAATTCACTATTTTATTTTATTTTATTTTTTCTCCGGAGCAAGTGTCCAAACTTGAAGGTTGAAGTTGAATATCATGGCGTGATAAATAAATACATGGGAAAGCAAAGTATTAATATAGGCAAAACTCGGTTGAGTTTCCCGATGCGTGTGTCGATATATAAATCCTTGCCCGAAACCCCAAGTCAAATTAGAGGGCGACGAGGTAATAAAATAGAAGGCCTACAAATACAATTGTACCCATCTTTAACTGAGGGCATAATTGTCACTCCCGATCCCTAGAAGAGATCAAGACTCTACTTCAGATAATATTTTGGTTTCAACTAATATGGGGACGTAATAACCCTAAAAAACTAAGCTTAAATATTTTTACTTCTCCATAGTTTAATGGGTTCTTTTCTTTTCTTTTTTCTTGAGTTTTGGTTCTCGGCCTGGGGTTGAATGAATATATTTGATCATGAAAAGAAAAGAAAGGGACTAGATTTTTGTTGTGATTGGGAAAAGGGAAAGTGGGAAAAGCTTGATGTGTGAGGAATCTCAGGACAAAAGATAAAGTTGATGAACCCACCAAACATTCTCAAATGCAAAAAGGGGAAACATAAAAACAAATAAAGGAAAATCTTTACCATTCTATCCATCAGTACACATAAAAGAAAAGAGCCATGCCGTGGGGGGAAACCACTATTTTTTGCCCCCCCCTCCTCCCCCCTTTCTTTTAAAAAAATCTTTCTTCATTACATTATTATTTCAGCCCTTTCAATTCCAAAAGCATTGCTTTCTTATTTCCAAAGTCAGAACTTTAGTATTTTATTTTTACCCCTCTTTTCTCGATCTCCACCCCCACACTGGCACAATCCCTGTTCGCATCTACCGAAGTACTTCGTTTTTTCAATCTCATTTTTTCATCACACCCAAAGAAGAAGAAGAAAATGATAGGCATGGTTTGCTCTTCTTCGCTTGTTATTCCTACACCTTTCTACGTTTTATGTATCGAGTGTTCCATAAATTGGGAGCTTGATGGTTACCATAATCAACTACTATTCCTGCCCTTCTCTTCCTCAGGATCAACTATAAGTCGTAACATTCCGAATTCATTTCTTCACTTATCTTTGTCAAAAGTTGTCTTACAAATAAAGCAAAGTTCTTCTTTTTTTAATGACTGGACATGCATGCATGATGGAAAAGCCAACGTTATGTTTACTCAACCATAGTCCTAGGAAAATTTCGAACATAAAGATTGGGGAGAGTCGCGGGTTGCCTCGCCTATGGGATGTCGCCATGTGGCAGTTATAAAATTAAGGGCGATTTTAGTGTTTGGCGTTGATGGAATTGGCGGTGGGGGCCAATTGTTTGGCCCTATTGATTTTTTGGTGCGAGAGATTTGAGAGGGTTGTTTGCATGTTTGTTTGTCTTGTTGCCGAGACTAACTGAATAGGGCATATAGAAAAGCAGCTTTGAAAACAAAAACCCCTGGTCCCTCCCTCACAAACATTATGCCTTTTATCTCCTTCAGATACGAATCTCGATTCCCAAGTTCCTTCGGAACGACAACTCTTTTCTACCATGCATGTAAGACTTTTGGAATCGAACAATCTCATCAGATCAAAACAACAACATTCTTGGACACCCGTTTAAGTCTTCTTTGCCTGTAGCTTGACCATCACCCATGTAATGAGTGCCGCAGATAGCTATGTCATACGACGACCATAATAAGATAGAAATGGTTTAGCACATTACTGGTTAGTAGGCCGAACTGAATTGAATCGCGATAACCTTGCAGAGAGATCATCATCTGCGACGAGGAGGCACCCCACATGCTAGAGATCATTTCCGGTGGGGAAAGAGAAGATGTTTGAAGGCGACATTAGATGGAAAATAGGCCTAAAGGACCATTCTTTTTAGCCCATGTCGACCCTGGACCACGGTACCTCCAAAATGGGACCTTACCATTGTAAAAACCACAATGTGGTCCGGTTCTTTATGTGGGGTTCGCTCTCGTAAGACATTTTCCTCCCCTAACTAGTGCCTTGTTGCTAGGGGGAACGTGTTTCTGTCGATTCCTCAAATTTGATGGATGATGATAAAAATGGTCGGGGAAAGGGGTGGTTTAAAATGCATTAATCCCTTATTATGTATTTCTTCTAGTTACGACTTTGCTTCATGCAGTCAGGTTGCGTCAAGACATAACCCAACTTCGCTTGCCAAGATCTTTACGTACGTCATGTAAGCATATAATAATCTCAATGGTGTGAAAAAATGTGCTGATCGAGTGTTTTGACTTCGAGCTTTCTGGAACGAAACTGTTGTGGGGGGGAATGATGATTGTTCGCCCACAACCTACATTACGGACAGTTCGTAATAAAATTTGCCAGTAAAAATCTATTAATGAGAGTGGTCCAGCGACACGTGAGGGAATTCACCTTGGCATAACGCCAGGACAAAAGTCACATATATAGTGACACTAACATGTACTCATTTACTTTTAGAAAGATTAACAAAAGTACGTAGTGTGTTTCGTGACATGTATTTTACTAGCAACATCTTTTTATTATTTCAGTATAGTTTTATGGAGGACTTGTAGTCAACTTAACGTTTTATAATTGTGGTTTTGCTTAATAATGCTTCTTAAAAAGCATTTAGAATGTTTGTGATTTGTTCCATGTTGAAAAGTGGCATGTAGTTTTAGCAATTCGTGAGGGGGGAGCAACGCATCACTGTCGCGGTGGTTGGAGGTCGGGAAATCGTACCCCGATGGGGAAGACGATTGGGGGGGGGGGGGGGGGGAGTGTGGGACTGACTATAAAGGCTCCAAATAATCGTGCTAAGGTTTGAAAGGAGTAGAGTGGAGGATGGTGGAACAAAATGAGATGGACCCAATTGATCAAAGGAGACCTACCAACCAGTCAGAAAGTTTCAAACACATATCACGTTTTAAGGAAACGAAGATGTTTTAGAAGGAAAAAGGACAAAAAGCATCAAAACACATTGGATTAAGGATATATATAATTATTGCTTGCCACCCTACAACTTTTATGTTTGTTTCATTTAGTCTGTTGAAAATTAAAATTATAAAATAAATTTATTCCTTATTGCATGGGCCTCTAGGAAAAGAAGAGCCTGAAAGAAAGCTCGCTTCGTTACGGGCCGAAGGAATCCCTTGAAAATTTAAATAGAAAAACAGTGATGCTTGCTTGTCACCTAACAACTACGACGATTTTCAAAAGTTATATGGATGAGAACATATGAATAAATTTATTTTCGTAACAATTAAAATATTTTTTCACCATTTCCTTTCTTCGTATCCCTATTCTCTAAGGTGAGTATGTAGACTATGTTTATGCAACCTCGTGAAAGGAGATCGAAAATCGACCTCAGCACGAAATGTAAACCTTGCTGGGCTCTAAATCAGTTAGCTTATATGTTTGTTTAAAATAAGTTATTCCTGTAACGTAGACAACATGCCGATATTGATAGGACATATCACATTCACATATCCTCAACTCCTTAATTACATAAGCACTCACATATACGTAATCATGCGTGAACACCACCGTGTTTCTTGGATGTTTTAATGCAATCATTTTTCTTTTGAACATCTTGATTAATTTGAATGTGTTGATATGGTATCCATGTTTTGACATGATGAACTGGTAATGGAATATGGAGGGCGCATTACACCCGAGAATAGGTTGCGTTAGATGTCCATCTCTCTGGTGTAGAATCTCAATTGAAGATCTTATTGGGATCACTAGAGCCATCAAAAGTTATAAAGACGGGAAGACCCCATCCCCGTCACTCCCTCTTGTCCCCCGAATTTTATAAAATCATCAACCGGGAATTATTAGATTCTCTCGTTGTTCCTATTTAATTAAGGACCAACTAATATTAGCCTAAAAGAAAGGAAACCCTCGAATTTCGTACATATAAAAAATATATAAAGTTTCCAGATTTAGCATGCTTTATGATGATATTATGATCGCTTTTAGATTTACAAAAACAAATGTTAAAATAAAGTGCCGCACGGTTGAGGGTGGTGGATTTTGGGACAGAATCTTGTCATAATCTTCTATCTCACTTTTTAAGCCTCCTTTGACTGGTCTCCTGAAACATTTATTACTACTCTTCTTACCTCCCTCAAATCCTCTTCCATGATTTTAAGGAAACGACTCTCGTAACATTCTTACTTGGTTCTCTGATTGGTAGTGTGAAATTAAAAAAAAAAATGGTTGGCAACAATAAGTAGTGCTTAATTTTGTTGTGTACAAAACGTTATTTATTTCATTCCATACGAGTAAGTTTTATTAGATGTACTTAATTACATTTCGGTTACTCGATGAATAAGAGAATAAGTTAAATAATGAATAAGAGAATAAGGGGTAAAAGTGAGTAAAGTAAAATCGAGGGTCGCAAAAGAATGACCATGAGAAGAAAATGTTACAATTATCTCTGGAATAATAATCATAGTATCAACATTATCGGGTGGATCGACCACTAAGCCAATGTGTAATTACTGAGAAAAATGAACGACGACACACGGACAAATCATACGAGCGTCGTCGTCGTCGTGTGTATTTATTGATGTTATCTTGTGACTACATAAATCCCCAAAAAACCCCGACGTTCTAGTGGGTCGGTTTTAATGCGTTTATGAAATAAAAAAATAGACGGTCCACCAGTGTAATTGCGCCAAAGTTCATGAGGGGGTCGGTAGATATGGCGCCAACCCTGTCACTCGAAAAGATAAATTTATGGCAATGGTTTCTAGCCAAAATATCAATCTGACAATCCATATGTACATGTTTATATATGACAGTTAGGCACGAAATGAAAAGCCACGAATGAAAACGCAAACAATGCACAAAACTAACGCGTGAACCGTCCCGATAATCTTTTAACTTTTAAGGCCGTAAAAGATAGCATCAAAGTGGATGGTCAAAACATTTGAAAGCCATAGGTGTGTACAAGTAAGTTTATATAATTGAAATCCAATAAAAGGCAAGCACAAGCATCAGCCGTCAACATTTAATAATGATGCTAATGATAATGAAAAGACGATCAATTACTTCAATATCAATTGTTGTTTTGGTTTTTAAGTACGGAGAATCAATCAACTTTTGTTGGGTGCACATGTGGGTGGTGAGTGGGCCATACCCACCCTCTTTGGTTTTATTCCTCGAGATATTCTTTTCATTGTATGTCTTTAATATATATATATATATCTCGATACGGCCAACAAATCGTGGCACAATCTTTACTAATTATTTTTGGCCTCTCTTTCTACATTTTGCCTTGCATTAACAAACGACAGGTGCCAAAGCGCAACACGAAAAGATTAGTAGAGGTAGGATCTAATTTAAAAAATTGATTAATCAATTAGCAAAGCATTGGAGCACTTTGATTTTGTTAGTTACGAAAAAAGCACGCACAATACGGCCACTTCCGTCCTGCAATAACTTTTTACATGAACATATAAATTTGTATTGTCTTGAACAAGTAACTTATTTCGAGTCTGAATTTTCAAAATAAAGTCTCATTTAAATAAAAAAACACATAACCCACTTCCATCCTAATCAAATGAGAACTATTTCCATCAATTTGGGTAGACTAAGAGTGGTTTAATTACAGCTCCTATGTCAAACTCTCAAGCCTATAAATTGAAGGAATCGCTTGTGTGGTTTCTCATAGTTGACCTTTCAAAATTCCTCCTTCCTTATCCTTACTAAGAAATCAAGTCCTTTGAGCTTATTTTCAGAACGTTCTCATGGCTAGGTTTCGTCTTCTGACAACACAAGCATGGATGTTGATACTTTCCCTACTCTCCTTTCACTGTTTTCAGACTTCAGATGGAAGGCCAATGCCGCCGGCTCGTGTTTACGATGGTAGACGGTTTCTTATTGTAGACGCCCATGTTGCTAGATCGATGCCAACCATGGGAGCTTTGGTGTACCATGTGGCAGATGACAAGATCTCTGAGAATGACCCTGCCCGCACTAACCCTGGAGATAGCCCCGGGGTCGGCCATCGGTTTCCCAAAGGGAACGAAGCAGTGAAAGCAGGAGCTGATCCGACCAAGGGTTTCCAACGGGCCTCCATGGATGTTGCGGCAGATGCACGACCAGGACCTGGGCACAGTCCCGGTGTTGGGCACCTCATTCACGGCATTGCCAAACCAAAAGCATAGGGATTCCCCATTTGAAGAAATAATTCAAGAAATTATGCAATCGCTTGTGCATAGTGTTTTATGCATTGTGGCCTTTTTCTTGGTTTCGCTTAGTGTAGTTGCTTAATAATGTAATTTAGAAGTGTTTTGTGTTACATGGGACGTCCCTAAAGTAATTTGAAAAATTTCGTGATATATCTATATGCATATAGCTCGATGAAATATATCAACGTCAAGTTTATATTCCGACAACATTCATTAAATTACCTCGCCAAGCCCTAATCAGGAGATAACATTAGCTGATCTCATGCATCATCGAATCCTTTGCCCTGCGCACTAACCCGTAGGAGAAAACAAAACACTAATGCTAATAATCCAAAAGATTCTCCACTTCAATCAATATGAAATGTAAACAAATTATGGACCTCGGAAGAGCTACTCATTTTCGGGGAGTGTCACGGACAGAAACTGGCGATACTCTTTGTTCCGAAACCACCAATCGCTCGAGAGTCTTACTATTCTTGGTTTTGACTAGTACGACGTTGAAAGGCTTCCGTGGCGGCAGACTTTTGATTGGTCATATAAAAATTGGGTCGAAGATCTGGCAAAATCTCCTCAATTATACGTTAGTGCTATGACCATTACCATAGTAAAGTGTTATATGATTGGACAAGGTAAATATTGATTGATATTAATCACAGATAGTGGCTCGGGGTAGATGTTGTTGTGGTTGACTATCCCAATATGATTTTGTTTTCCATCTTTTTATCTCATTTAGTAAATATAGGTTTACTAAGTTTTATCTTGGCAATCACCAATATAAAAGATAACGAGGCATTATCCGTCAAGAGTACAAAACGAAATAGCGAAGCATCAAACCTTATGAGCTTCATACGACGACTAATACCAAGAAAGCGACGCCAAACATTTGAAGGACATTGATGCAACCTATTGTCCGGAAATATTTTCTAAGTGGGCTCGACATTAGGGTCAAACGTATTGTTCAATAATGTTTCACTTTTCATCAATAGTGTTAGAAATAACAACACCTCTCTTATGGGCTCCTAAGATTAGTGTAGAATGCTCTTAGGATTAGTCTAAAAGGCTCCTAAGATTAGTGTAGAAGGTTCTTAAGATTAGTCTAGAGGTTTCTTAAGATTAGTCTAGAAAGTTGTAGGATTAATCTAAATAGGAATTTTCTAGAAAGGTGGAGAATAAATCCATCTTAGACCCCCCTATAAATAGGGGTCATTGGTTCATTTGTAAAAAGTTCACAACGAATAGAACTCTTCTTTCTCAAATCATTCCTTCTCAACTCAACATTTGGTATCAGAGCCAGGCGGTTGGGGTCTAGGCGTCAAAGTCAAGCGAAAGTTCTGCTGAAGTCTAGCAGAGAATCTGCCGAACTTCAGTGGAGGTACTATTGAAATACTACCGAAATTCTGTCAAGGAAGCTGTAATTTGGAATTGCGTCGGGCATAGGTCGGGGACCAGGCTACGCTTCTAGAAGATGAATTCGGTATGACGGAGTTTAATACTGTCGGCATGCTAAAGAAACTAAATAACCAAAATTATAGCACGTGGAAGACGTGTATGGAGTCATATCTCCAAGGTCAAGATCTCTGGGAGATCATTGGTGAAAGTGAGACGACCCCACCGAAAGAGGATGATGCCGCTTTGAGAAAATGGCGAATTAAGGCAGGGAAGGCCATGTTCGCTATTAAGACCACCAAAGAGGAGGAAATGCTTGAGCATATAAGGTACGCCACTACTCCAAAGGATGCCTGGGATATATTAGCGACTAGATTCTCAAAGAAGAATGATATGAGGCTACAGTTGCTAGAGAATGGCTTGCTGGCAGTTAGACAAGGAGATTTAGGAATTAATCAATTCTTTACAAAAGTAAAGTCTATTTGCCGGGAGATATAAGAGTTAGACCCAGGATCAAGGATTAGTGATGATAGGATGAGGAGGATTATTATTCATGGATTAAGACCAGAGTATAGAGGATTTATTGCGGCGGTGCAAGGATGGTCCACACCGCCGTCGTTAAAGGATTTATAAAATTTACTAGCTAATCAGGAGATGCTGGCAAAACAATTAGCGGGCGTGACTTTGAAAAATGAAGAAGAAGCGTTATACTTTGAAAAATATAAAGGGTTTGCTAAAGATGGTGAGAGAAGCTTCCCTCAAGGTGGCAAAAACGGTCGACGTGAGCAGCAAAAACATATCCGACTACAAGAACAAAGGAGGCAAGGAAGGCCAACTCAACGGAAAAATGAGGAATGCTTCAATTATGGTAAGAAGGGGCATTACGTCCAAGACTGCTGGTTCAAGAAGAAGAATGTAGAAGGAAATGCTGCCACATCAAGAAGTCAAGACGGAAATGAATCCGAAGAAGAGTGGAATCTAGAAGCATCCCTCGCCTTGTTAGAAGAAAAGCAGTCATCGGAAGACCAAGCTCTTACAATGGTCAACAATAACTATGTGGACTATACAGAGAATTGGATTTTTGACTCTGGGTGCTCCAACCATATGACGGGTGACCAAGAAAAGTTGCAGGAGTTGTCGAAATACAAAGGACAACGAGTCGTCGTCACCGCCAAATTGATCTTCATTTGCTGCATGGCGTTCACAACAAAAAAAGCACACCACTCAGGGGGGCAAGCACTCTAGACTGCCCATCGCCCATGTCGGGAAGACTATTATAGTTACCGATGACAGTTCCAGCAAGGTGCAACTACAAGGAGTTTACCATGTTCCGGGAATGAAGAAGAACCTTCTGTCAGTAGCCCAACTGACAGCTCCCGGCAATTTCGTGGTGTTCGGGCCTGATGACGTCAAGGTCTACCATGAGCTAAAGTTTCAGGGACACCATTCATGGAATGACGAAAGGTAAACTCCATCTATGTTATGTATGCGGAATCGGCATACATAGACAAAGTGAAGAAAAATGAAACAACAAACCTCTGGCATGAGAGACTTGGGCACGTTGGCTACCACAAGTTGAAGGTAATGATGAACAAGGAGATGCTGAAGGGCCTTCCGCAATTGGAAGTGAATGTCGACAATGTTTGTTCAGGCTGTCAGTATGGTAAATCACACCAGCTATCGTATGAAGAGTCCAAGTACAGGGCAGATGAACCACTCCAGCTAATCCACTCCGATGTGTTCGGTCCAGTGAAGCATCCATCAGTTGGTGGCTGCAAATACATGGTGACCTTCATTGATGACTACTCCAGGTATGTCTGGGTAGACTTTATGACGGAGAAGTCGGAAGTCCTACAAAAATTCAAAGAGTTCAAGATCAAGGCAGGGAGCGATTTGCAGACAAAGGTGAAGTGCCTACGTACTGATAATGGGGGATAATATACCTCTAGGGAGTTTGCAAAATACCTAAAAGAGAACAGGATAAGATGACAGTTGACTTGTCCCCACACGCTCCAACAGAATGGTGTGGCAGAAAGAAAGAATAGGCATCTTACAGAAGTATACAGAAGTATGTTGCATGCCAGAAATGTCCTAGGAAGATATTGGGTAGAGTGCATGAAGACAGCTGCAGATGTCACAAATAGGCTACCGCAAGCTCGCCTTGACTTCAAGACACCATTCAAGCTACTATGGAATATGAAGCCTACAGTGAGCCACTTTCGAGTCTTTGGGTGTGTCTGCTATGTGTTCATCCCTAACCACCTACGAAGTAAGTTCGATAAGAAGGCGACCAAGTGTATCTTCGTAGGATATGACACAGAGAAAAAAGGATGGAGATGCTGCGATCATATGACTAACAAGTACACTGTATCAAGGAACGTCGTCTTCGATGAAGCAACTTCCTGGTGGGTGCCTTCAAAGGAACCAGAAGAAGAAGCTCAATTGAAGCAGGGGGAACAAGTAACCCTAAAACCAACCATTGAGGAGACCGATGAAGAGCCCATTATAACAGGGAATAATGACACAGAAGAAGATAGGCCTTGGCAAACAGGAGTGTATCAGAGGTCATTCGAAGAAAATGCAGTGGAAGAAGACTGATGACGGGACGACACCACTGAGGAGGTCCACAAGGCAACGAAGACCTCCAACAAGATACATAGATGCATCACTTGCAGAAGACGTTGATCCACAAGAGCCATCAAGCTACGAAGAAGCATCAAAGCATAAGGTATGGCAAAAGGCAATGAGTGAAGAGATCCGAGCATTAGAAGAAAACCAAACTTGGGATTTGGTTCCAAAACCTAGCGAGGTAAGACCCATATCCTGCAAGTGGGTCTATAAGGTGAAAATTCGCACAGATGGCTCGGTGGAGAGATACAAGGCTCGTCTCGTCGCTCGAGGATTCTCTCAACAGTATGGCTTGGACTACGATGAGACCTTCAGTCCAGTTGCGAAGATAACAACTGTCAGAGTTCTACTCGCCTTAGCAGCATGTAAGTCCTGGAAACTCTGGCAGATGGACGTGAAGAATGCATTCCTACATGGAGAGTTAGACAGAGCAATCTATATGGAACAACCTCGGGGGTTTGCAGATAAGAATCGTCCGAACTATGTCTACAAACTAAGAAAAGCATTATACACACTGAAGCAGGTTCCAAGAGCTTGGTATGGCAAGATTGCGGAGTTCTTAGTGTAGAGTGGATATACTCTTACTGTCGCCGACTCAAGCCTCTTCGTTAAATTCAAAGAAGAGAAAATTGCAATAGTACTTGTATACGTAGACGATCTCATTATCACAGGAGATAATGACAATGAGATCAAACAGATCAAGGAAAATCTCTCAGTGCGCTTCCACATGAAGAGTTTTGGGTTTAATACCGATATTTTAGCAAAAAATCCAATAAATCTAAGTGTAGTATTTGGTGTATTGATCTTTTTTGGAAAGGGAGTGTGTGCGAGTTGCCATCCCTTTTCTATTCATGTCAGCATTTCGTATAGAGGTTATTACGTCAGCAATAGTGTCTTGGAGAACTCAAGCACTTCTTGGGATTAGAAGTTGACCGCGTTCCAGAAGGTTTGTTTTTATGTCAGGAGAAATATGCAAGGGAGCTGCTAAAGAAATATGGGATGTTAAAGTGCAAGCCGATATCATCACCTATCGAGTTCAACGCTAAGCGTAGTACAAATGAAGGCAAGGATCTTGAAGAGCCAATAATGTACCGTCAGCTGGTTGGCAGTCTGATATACCTAACACATACAAGACCGGACATATCTTATGTAGTCGGTTGGGTGAGTAGGTTTATGCAAACTCCAAAGAAGTCTCACCTCGAAGCAGTTCGGCGAATTCTGAGATATATTAAGGGTACATTGAACTATGGGGTGCTGTATAAAAGAGAAGGGGATTGCAGACTTGTCGGATACTGTGATACTGATTATGCTGGTGACCGTGATACCAGAATATCAACGACATGATACACCTTCAGTATTGCAGGGGGAGTAGTATCATGGTGCAGTAAGCGACAACCAACAGTTTCACTCTCAACGACAGAAGCGGAATATAGAGCTACTGCAACCGCAACACAAGAAGCTATTTGGCTAATGCAACTCATGCAAGATCTTCACCAACAAACTGACGATGGAGTTCTTCTATCACGCGATAACCGATCAGCGATCCAACTAGCAGAAAATCCAATGTTTCATGCAGAACTAAGCTCGTAGAAGTCCACTATCACTTCTTACGAGAGAATGTGTTACAAAGAGACATCAATCTACAATACATTGGAACGGAAAGTCAAATAGCCGACGTGTTCACTAAGGGACTTAACGCAAACAAGCTTGAAGAGTTTCAGACAAAACTTGGCATTACAAGAAGAACAAGTCGGAGTTGAGGGGGAGTGTTAGAAATAACAACACCTCTCTTATGGGCTCCTAAGATTAGTGTAGAATGTTCTTAGGATTAGTCTAGAAGGCTCCTAAGATTAGTGTAAAAGGTTCTTAAGATTAGTCTAGAAAGTTGTATGATTAGTCTAGATAGGAATTTTCTAGAAAGGTGGAGAATAAATCCATCTTAGACCCTCCCTATAAATAGGGGTTATTGGTTCATTTGTAAAAAATCCACAACGAATAAAACTCTTCCTTCTCAAATCATTCATTGTCAACTCAACAAATAGAAGCTAATAGGAGATGGGAAACTACACTGTGAACAACCAAAGAAAGCCCCGTCTATGATACATTGCTGAAAACATGTAGAAGTTGTTCAATGGTCAATTCGCCGCGAGAAAGCAACACACTACTCAGGTGTCGTGGTCCATCTCGCAAAGTACTCTTACTACGTTCTAATGTGGAAACTGTGTCAATAAGAAGTCGAAAGTAAAATAGAATTGGAGAATATGCAGGAAAAAGGATTCAAATGGTTGAATGCATGTGCAAGGACTAAGTATATACCCATAGACCCAAAGATCCTTTTTGTTCCGAGATCTATAACTATACTTAAAAATGGTGTCATCAAGCTAATCATACACGCTTTGACACACTCATTCGACAAGCCTGCTTAACGTGGCCGGCCAAATGATCATTATGGTCGAAGAGAAAATAAAAAGAAGGTCGCCTGCCAAAAATAAAAAGCCAAAGTTATGCTTCTTCGGGAATATCATTTCGGTGAAGTCGGGGACTCTCATGGGAAGCCATTTTCTCGTACGAGGACGTTAAAGAAAACAAATGATATGTTGGGGTGGTATGATCAAAAGAGTAAAAAAAAAATGTCCGGAATAAAATAAAACCATCGAAGGTTGGACATCCTCTTGGTACAGCTGCATCAATAAATATAAAATCTGGACAAGGATTCCCACTATCTCTCGGGATTATTGTTATTTATGGCGATGGGGCCGACCGCTAATGATAATGTCAGCTTAATTAATGGTTCCCAAGGTGGTCACGTTTATTGTTATTTCTACCTATTATATAATTGTTTTTTTTGTGGGGGGGGGGGGATTTTGTAACCTTCCTGGCTACCAATCATGGATCTATAGTGGGCTGTGACCTTCGAGTTCCATTTGTTTTGACTAACTATTAAATAATCACAATATAAGTGCTTTATTATTTCTCAAGTGTAGATGGCCGCATGGCACGTTGGGGTCGGCAATTCGTTCCGAAGAAAATGTTTTCTTGATCTTTATAATGAAGTAGACAAATGTGGGAGGAACGAAATGACATTTTAGTCTCATTTTTTCCCCTTATATTGGGGAAATAAGAAAACAGTGGAACTGAGCAAAATGGATATTAGGGCCATTTTTAATAGTCTATTTCCTTTTGTAGGAAAACAATCCACTTTGTTTATTCGAGAAAATTAGGTAATTTTTTTTTCTTCCCTTGCTTGCATATCCAAATGAATACGAAACAAACCAGTTCTAAAAAGCCCATTCGGCAAAATGGACAACTTTTAATGTAGCCCCCATGCTTGATTGATTCTCCTGCTTTTGGGCATGGACTCGAGCCCATGAAGTTTAGGTCCGGGTCGGTATAGTCGACGAAGGGCTTTCATGAACTTAAAAAGAGTCTAAATCTATGCACATGTTTATTGGCATTGGTTGTCCATGATAGTTATTAGTGAATAAGATTAGTGCGTAATATAAATAGTTAAAGTTTCTTTGTAACATGCACGACAATCACTTCATACTCATATATGGGCTACACACTAAATTATATGTATTATTTGACGAATTTTGACAATTATTATTATATTTCGTAAAATATTTTCCCATTTAACGTTAATTTTGAACCTTCATCAAGACAGTTTCTTCCCCCATCAATCGACATCCTGGAGGCTTATTACAAGAGCCAATAGCCCCAAAAGAATCCAACCCAGCCAAGCCTCTATCCCCAAAGATAGGAGAAAAAAAAAACCGGAAAAATAAAATCCGGCCCAAATAAGAAAATAGGGAATTTGTGCTACTACACATAGCCAAAACATGATTAGGGATTAAGATAACCCACTAACAACGATACCATACCCCAAATTAAATGACTTGTTTCCCCACACCACCAAACATTGAACTCAATTATCCTCCGCAATCTCCGGCAGCTTCAATATCCCCCGAATCTTAGGAAGAAAAAAAAAATGAAAGATTGATATGAATTATGGGTTTGGCCTTTTGATGGATGAAATTTGGGTCGTTCCTATACATTTGAGTGAGGGAAAGAGACATAAGAGATAAGGCAACCACATATGCCTATCCCACCAAAAAAAAAATGGAGGACAGCCCAATTGTTGTTGGGTACTGATGTTGACAAAATAATATGAATATGGTGATAAATTTGTGTATGGCTCGAATTCGGTTGATGCTATTTGATGCTATACGGGACCATTTTATTTTATGTTTATTTCATTTCAATTATTTTGCTTTCAATCTATCTATGTGTTGATTTTCATTTTCATTTTTCTTGCATTGGTTGTTGGTTGGTCCCAACAGCAAATACCCATTACTTGTTCAACCAAATGTAGAAAGGAATAGTGATAACATATTGACTAATCAATAATAGATGCCCACATTAGTAGTCCGTGTTTGGACAAATCCCCCATGGTCAACTTTTGTTGGGATGTGCCAGCCCAAGATGAGGACACAACTTCCTATTTGTTTCCCTTTATATGAAGGAGCTACAAGTGGTCCAAGGGTTTTGGGTCCGATTTCATTGGAAAAAAATAGAGACCTGACAAAGAATGGAAAAAGAAAGGTTCAATGGGGTCCAAGCCAAGCCAACCCCAAGCTTTAGATGTCCTCATTACCGGATATTATACATAACTTCATAATTCGTCACAAGAATTATGAACCGTGTGTACAATATCACTCACTAATTTCGTTTCACTATAATCTACCAAAAATCAACTGTAAAAAAGTGTTGCTACTTGAAAACATGATTCTAGGGTTGGTAGTGAAGGCAATGTTGTAGAAAACTCTCTTTTCCTTTTCCTAGCTGGATACCAACAAAAGAGATGGTCCTCGAAACATTGTTCACTGCCTGTTCCAAATTTTCTCGTGTGCCCTATTTTTTTTTTTTTTTTGGATCGTATATAACTTACAAATTCGGCAGCCATGCACGATTGCCCTTCATCATCCAGGAATCTCGCTCTCATGTGTCGATATGCACCCATAATTAGGAATAGGTGGATATGGGAACGCTACTATAGCTTAGGCTGCTTTTTTTACATCTCTTATTGGACAAAAATAATTCTAACACAACTTAAATGACTTGTCCTCACTTTACTCTGCATGGATTAATTACATGCCTCCCCAACACTGCACAAGAAGTAGCCCCAAACTTCCATGAACTTGTTTTGCATGTTGCCCAACCTTTTTCTCTTTTCAATTACTTTCTCTTTGTTCAGAAGATCTTGGGACCACCCGACGAGAAATTCAAGAGAAGAGAGCAACAACAACAACACAACACCATCATGTATCAGGAATGGTGTGTGAGTAGTGGATGAGTTATGGGACCAATTGATCCCACAATTGCTGAATTATAAGTGTTTTCGTTTTCTTGTGTCCTAAGGGTATCGCTTAAAGTTTTATGAGTAGTACAAACATGTAAAGCAAAAACCCATTCGTCCTTGGTTTTAGTCCACTCCTGAAGTTCCCGAAATCATATGTATATATGTCCGTCTGACAAAATGATTATGCTCTATTGGATACTTAACCAACAAAATTTCACGAACAATACTGCCTATCCCTAACCACAAAGGTGTCTGGTTTTGAGTGCCTCTACCGTCCTATTCCCGACAAGATTTCGACAACCCCGATCCAAAAGAAATCTTCCTCTCCCCACCTGTTTTGGGTCCGCAAATTGAATGATCCCTGTGGATCAAATGTTTTTGTTAATAGCATTTGGCAAGTGGGGGTTTTCAGCAAACCAGAAGGTTAGATGACAAAGCTCTCAAAGCTCTGGGTTTCCACACCCTCACGTGCTCCCTTCCTCTAACTGCTACAATAATCATCCAAACTACAAAATCCAAAAGAGTACTTTCTGAATGCATCCATGCCATGCCACGCCAACCTCATCGTATTTGTTTGCTTTCTTATAAAAAAAAACTTTTATTAACTTTGAGAAATTATATTTTAATACTAATACCTTTTGAAACATTCCCTTGTTGCCTCCCAAAAAATTTGACCCCATCTTAATTACAGGTCTAAAATAGAATTAAATAAATTTTAACGCACGTAGGAAAAGGAAAACAAAATGATACCCCGGTCTCCCATTTCTCATGTTGCTAGTAGAATAGAAGTGGTGGTCAGTACATTGGAGCTATACTTCAAAATCAACAAAAGTAGGGTTAGAAATCAATTTCTCTGCATCCGGTGATATATACCCTTTTTTTGTCATAAGGACATAGAAACTGATCCTTTTTGGTTCCACTCGATTCAAAGACTTTGCTTTCGGTTGCGCGTAAAGGGAAAGGGCTTCGCCCCATAATTTTGTATTCATTTTTTAATATCAGCAACGGTCAGATCATTAGGGTGGGTAACTCTTAGGGATGATCTTCAATATGGTTGCAATAACTCTTATAGTTGGTATCGATTATCCATCTAATAATAACCATTAGTACCGTCACGTTGGCTTACTTTCTCAAAGAAGGGGTGATTTCATGGTGTTAGTTAAGTTGGGTTGGCCCTGTGACAATATCATCCTCCCACTAATTACGCAATTACCCAAATTAGTAGCCAAAACAAATGATGAATACTCGGTAGCCGATGATCAATTTATGTGCAGTGATTTGTAACTAGAAATTCTAAGAGTTTTGTCCCGATCTATGGTTAGTGTTGAAAAATGAAATTTGTAACGACGAGAATTTTCAATATTTATCAAATATCGCGCTTAGTTGGAGTTCGATTTATAAAAAAACCCGTTGTCACTAACAGCCAGTTCAGTATCAAGAAAGATTAATAACCATGATAGTTCGATATTAATAACCATGATAGTTCAATAAGGACTATTTGAATTTAGAAAGAATGTCATGTCGTGCAATGAGTTTAGATCATGAGGTGAAGTTGGAAGTCGCTCGTGGATATCCAGTGGTGAAGTATATTAATATTGGAGTAAGAAATTGTTTGAAATTTTGTTTAAGCTTCATTGTTTAGCAAAATCTTGTTTGAATGTCACGGGGAACATCATTTACAGAAAAACGCAGAGAGAATTCGTCGTTACGATTACGAGTTCTCCAACACTTAGCTACAGTTTATTTTGGGCATCTGGTTAATAGTAATGAGTTCCAACGCGAACTAAGAAACTCGATGTTCATGTGGTTGGAAAGGCCCACCATGAACGCGTTGACTAGAACAACAAATTAAGGGCAATATTTCACGGATAAAAGAGGCAAAATATTTTCCACACTTACCAACACATAGTATGAAAACTCGAAGTTGTTGATCCCCAATTTGGATGGTGGGGTTAACTTTAATAGTTGGGTGCATTAAAAGCCCCAGTCAGAGGCATTAATGTAGATTACTATTACTATTACCCAATAGTAAATAACCACAACATGGGTCTCGTTGATATTAGCGATATGCTTTAACATCAAAAAAATCGGAGTGATGTTACGATTGTAAATCGCTTTTTTCTTTCCTTTGAATCAATTAAGAATATATGTATATATATTATTATTATTATTCATGAACTACTAACAAGTAACTATAAACTCTTATTAACATAATTTTGTACCGGTGAAAGTGAGATAAACTGTCGACCTGTTAACATCAATTGTATATAATAAGACCCATCATTTTGGCAGCACAAAGGATCATGCATGACAACCAGAATGAGAAGAGACATTTTTGGAACCTCTAAGCATCGTGGAAACAGATATTGAATACGACATCTTACCGAGAAAATGGGAGAATATCCCCAAATCTTTTCATTTCCCAAGATATGATGTTGAGCTGCCAAAATCTAATCAAAACCATATGGACATCAATTGGTCCAACTGAGAGAAATATTAGAGTCTCATTGATTTTATCCCCCTCTCTCTCTCCCCTCGTCTCTCTCTTTTCGGTACGAGTATGGATTGTGTGGTATGTACGATGATACCTCAATCTATATAAAAGAAGGAAAATGAGGGGAAGATGAAAAGCAGGGGAAGAGCAGAGTAGGAGGCGGCGGCGGCAGCAGCAGCAGCAGCAACAGGGCTTCATCCTGCAAACTCCCCACTCCGTCACCGTCACCTCCAAGTAGAGTTTTAGCATCTTCTTGTCATCTGGACATCACAATGAAACAGTCGGGGTAGCTTTTACTTTTAGTGTGTGTGTGTGTGTGTGTGGGGGTTGTTCTGAAAAGGAGGGTGGTTGCTGCTGCCACAACTCTATCCGAATCCCCAATTATTCACTCACTCCCTACTTTTTCTGTTACTCTCTCCAAGTGAGATTCTTCTTTTCAAAATTTCTCTCTTTTGCTTGTCACAAGGAAGGAATTTTTTCTTTCCCATTTCTTTTTTGAAGGAGAACATGGAGGTTCCCGCCAGCAACTCCACTGGGGCTGAGAAATCTATGGCCGACAGGTGGAGGGCCAACCGCGAGAGGAAGATCGCCTTGATGCAGGACGTGAGTCGTCCCCCTTGATGAATACTCTTGCCTGTCTAGAAATTTTGATTTTGAGTTGCATTTCGTTTTTCGGGGGTGGTGATTTTCAGGTTGATAAGTTGAAGAGGAAGCTGAGGCACGAAGAGAATGTCCACCGGGCATTGGAGAGGGCCTTCACGAGACCCCTCGGTGCTCTGCCTCGTCTGCCGCCGTATCTCCCTCCTTATGTGAGAGCTCGGATTGTTTGATCAGTGGAATTCGGGTGCCATTGGACGATGGCTGTTAACGATTTCTGTTTGCTTGCTTGTTTTTTTCCTGTAGACATTGGAACTTCTAGCCGAAGTAGCAGTTTTGGAGGAGGAGGTTGCAAGGCTGGAAAAGCAGGTCATGAATTTCCGGCAGGGTTTTTACATGGAGGCTGTCTATGTTTCTTCTGGAAGGAATGGGGAGGTTGCCAGAGAATCTGGCGAGGAATCGCCCCTGCCTGTGAGGAAGGTTAAACATGACCGGTCTAAATCAACATCAAAGTCCCCAACCGAGTTTTATTCTCCCAGCTTTGCATCGAGTAGCGAGCCTGGCCTCTCCCGGAGCGTTTCGATTCAGAAGGCAGGGACTTCAGGTCCCATCCATGATGGAATCAGGAATAGGAAAAGAGTGGTTGCTTGTCCAATCAGGGAAGGTGATCTGTGGAAGGAGAAGCGCACTTCGGCAAATCCAAAAGGTGTGACAGCAGTCAATTGAACTGCTGGGATTGAGTTGGACTCCGCGGATGGTTTTTATCACAGGTTAGAAGATCCAAGCATTGTTCGGCATAATTCTGTTGAAAATTGGATGGCCTCACTCATCAGCAGAAGCTCGCGTTCTGGATTAACATCTACAATTCCTGCATGATGAATGTAAGCCCTTCTTCCTAGAAGTGTTACTTTTCCTCAATTCCTTCCAAATATGTAGAACATCGATGATCACACGAAATCATTGTTTCAGGCAATTTTAAAGGAGGGGATACCTGAGAATCCCAATGTGGTCATATTCCTGATGCAGAAGGTAGAAGAGTTATGCGTGTACTGAAATTAGGGGATCTGATTTGAACGGCTAATAATTTGGGTTTTGGCTTGCTGTAGGCGTAGATAGAAGTCGGGGGCACATTGATGAACGCGATCACGATTGAGCAATTCATCCTCAGGCAGCCATACAACTTGAAATTAGTAAGCAGCATCACCGTGAGTCTTTCTCGGCGAGTAGTCTTTTGACTGGATTTTCTGAGTTTTCTGACTGGGTTCTTTGCATGTATGGATCAAGACATTCCCAATGGTCGGAACCATTGGTCACGTTCGCTCTGTCCTGGGGAAGCTGGTCTTCGCCCGCTGTATGTACTTGTCACATGATTGTTCTCGGTTCTCGACACTGGTTCCTTGTTAGTAACGTGTTCAATTCCAATTCCATCATAGGTACGTAAATACATATACTCCCAGGTTTGAAGAGGAGCTTGAGTCCTCGAAGAGAGATTTCCTTCTGGCAGCAGTTGGGATATTGAAAACGAATCAAATAATGGTCCTGAAGCTGTTGGATGGTACCTCCTGGACTTGGCCAAGGGCATGGAGTCACTGCTCGACCGGGTATCCCTACAACTACCCGACGGGCTGCGCGTGGAAGCCTACAAGTGCCTTGAGAGGAAAGGGTCCGGGGAGCCGATCTCAAGGTTCCATTCAATTTCATTTTCCGGCTCCTGTTACAAAAACAATACAACTCCCAAATCAATTTTCTTCTCACTATGAATATTTTATTTTTACTTGTGTTGGCACGATGTAATGAAATTGAATTCAAACTATATGAGAGGGTTGGGGTAATGTTGAAATTGGGCATGGAAATAATAAATGAGTATATAAATATGTATTTATATATCAATTAAATAATATATAAATCGTTGTCGGACCTCGAGGCCCGTTCGTGCTGCAGAGGTTTTATTATTCCGTTACGATGGGCCATGGGCCTCTTAGCATCGATGGGACCGGTCCGATACAACAAGTTGGTAAGGAAGTTTTAGCACCAAATCTAATAACGTAAAAAAAAAGAAGTATTTTAGAAAATATTGGAACAACTTTTACGCCCATGTAACTCCCCTCTGCCTCCGGACGAAGATAAGTTTGAGTTCAACCCACAACATTTTTAAGTAATATGAGTTTTATCTGGAGTGGCCATTGAAGTTCATATTCTACGGTAGAAGGAATGCCCTGCGATTCATGATTGGTCTGAACGCTTTCCTGGTGCGATGATAATTCAAAATCATCAAGGGAGAAGGACTAACGAAAGACTCTCAAAGGCTTTCCAATGAAATGGAGAGTCTTTTTTTAATGATTTAAGATCAATTCTTTCTTGATTCGACCATCACTTTTATTACTCTAATATCTTTAATGTGTTAAAAAATAAATAAAATTTAGCCTTATAATTTATGATTTAACATTCATGGTTTACTATTTATGGTTTAAGATTAATGATTATGATTAATGATTTAAGATATATATAGATACCCCAAATTCACGATTTATCATGAATGTGATCCTCACACCCTCTGTTATGCTACTCCGCGCTCCTAAATTGAGCTACCCCGACTTCAAGTACCAATGATTATCCTATTTATTTGTTCTGGTTTGGCTTCTCTTAAAGATAACTTATTCTTCCAAACGAAATCCTTTTTTTCTCCAAAACATTTTTCATCAAATGGGCCAAAAGTAACAAAAGTAGTCATTCTTTGAAGCCATCTGCTTCACGATAGTTTCCCCAAAACTGTGCCCAAAGAAAAATCAGGCAGACGTGAGTCCCTTGATTTCGAAGGTCGCTTCCTCCAGGATCCACCCCCCCATCCATCTTCACGAAAGCTTTCTTTTCTTCCTTTGGTAACACAGCAGAGGTAACCTAATGATGACCTGCTCCACCGCCCCGACGCCCATTCCCCGTCCAAAGTCACCGGATGAACCTTGCCTCCTACCCACAGATGATGAAGGCAATAGCAGCATGCTGTCCCACTTCCGGACCGCCCTTCAAGAACTCCCTCACCAGCCGTCATGTCGCAGTTCCTTGGGAAGCTCACACTACGTTTATCCTCCTGCCCCCTACTTCTTTCTCCTAGCCAGGCCTAAGTGTTTTCCTTTTGGGGGAGGGGGATGACCTCACCTGATGATCTTCTTTTCGGCCTCTTTTTTTAACAAGCCACGGCCCGGGGATTAAGAGGGAGAAGAGCGATCCCAAGCTCGATCGCCTCTCTCAAGCCTCACCAAGAATATAAACTGGCCTTCGATCCCCATCCTGTCTCCGAGTGGACTGACAGAGCTCCGCCACCGTCCCCGTTCCCGGATCGCTCCTAGACAAGGTAAAAATAAATTAGCTCTGCGGAAAACCCCGTTGATGATCAACCCAAGCGGGGCACTCAACAACAACGGCGAGGATGATACCATACCTCGAGCGGCGACGGTCATCGACTCTCGTGGATGTAACTGCGTGGACGATACTCACCTCTCATGATGATCCCGACCCCATCGCGGTGACGAAAGCAAGTCCCTTTAGACAGCCCAACCGGCCCCACTCCCCTGCCTCTGGCAGACAACCATGTCCAAGCTTCCCGTGCGCGCGCGTCGGCGTCGCGGGAAGCTTTTCTTCTGCCTTGATTGTTTCCTTTCAGTGCGCAGGTGCATAGACGATAGCCAGCAGCGATTCAGCCAGCTGCAGCAGCTCCAACAGCTTCCGGCAGCAGCTACGGCAATTCCAGCAGCAGCTGCAGCAGCTTCCAGCAACCAGCAGCGATTCCAGCAAACTGCAGCGACCGTTCCAGCAAACTGCAGCGGTTCCAACCGCAAGCAGCAGCAGCTACAGCAGTTCCAGCAGCAGCTGCAGCAGTTCCAGCAAACTGCAGCGACCGTTCCAGCAAACTGCAGCGACCGTTCCAGCAAACTGCAGCGGTTCCAGCAGCGATCAGCAGCAAGCAGCAGCAGCTACAGCAGTTCCAGCAAGCTGCAGCGATTCCAGCAAACCGCAGCGATTCCAGCAAACCGCAGCGATTCCAGCAAACTGCAGCGGTTCCAGCGGCGATCAGCAACCATTGCAGCAACTACAACGACTCTAGCAGCAGTAGCGACTGCCCCAGGACAGGCTCGAGCGAACCCACGCTCTCCGAAGTCCCCATCTCCACGCCCTCTCCCTTTACTCTACCGACCTCCCTGGCGGCCTTCACCACACCAAAGCGCCCCCCCCCCCCCCCCGGAAACCCAGATCTGTCCTGCCCAACGTCAGATCTTCGATCCCGGCGAGCCATGCTCTCCAGATGGCGACCCATATCCAGATTCTCGCTAACCCGCACGTTGACCCTTGATTGGCGACTCTGACCCATGCTCGAGGAGAAGGCCCAGACCCCGCTGTTCTTTACTTTCATCGTCTGGGTGATGCTGGCCCTTGATTACGGCGACCCACAACAGAAACTCGGAATCAATTCACCCCAGAGGTAATCTCCCTCTCTCCCCTTTTGGAATTTCAATTTGATGGTCACATAATGGAAACGGTGAGTGTTGTTAGAGTTAGGGTCACGTGCGTTTAAATTGTTTTAATTTAAAGGGATGACTATTTTAAATTGTTGTCAGAATTAGGGTGACGTACGTTTTAATTGTTTCAAATGGTTAGAGTTGGACTATTCGGGATTATTGACCAAGGTCACGTAATCCATCTTCGAATGTCTTATAATGTGTCATTTTAAGGTTTATTAAAACTTCTTACGAATTTCGTGGTAAAAGTTTCAATATTTGATTTTTATCTATACTTTGAGTGAGGTTTTAATATACATTGCTACTCACTTGTTTCCTCTTTTATTTACATGGAAATGTGAGGAAAATTATACGAACTTCTCAAATAATGAAGATGTTGATCCACTTTTCCAAAAGACTGAGCGTACAATTACGGAGCATCGACATCAACGGGGTACAAAATGCCTCATTTAACTCAACCATTTCAAACGGTAAGTCATGCCTTACTGTTTCGGTTCGGTTAAGTTTATGTCAATTTAACCACTACTAAGGCTTTGCACATCTCTTCCCTTTTCCTATTTTACATGTAAAACACCGAGGAATTATTACCAACGAATGCATCATCCGACGACGCGGACGATCGACATCAACGGGCTCCCAACGCCCCGTAAGGATCGCTCTTATTTCATTAAGTCTTAATTATTCATTTCGATTTAAATTAGGACTTTCTGACCACTTCTTTATTTTTCTTTACATGTACATCGAGCATCTAATCTCGGAAGATCAACTTTAAAATTCCGAAGATTAACTCGAAGGCGCGTGTATCAAACCGCGTGGATCTACCCCGGCCTAAAAACCGTGGGTTCGAAGGTTTAAAGCGGCCCCAAACTCAATCAAATCAAACAAACCTAAATTCGGGTCCAACGCCCGTTAAAACGTCGATAAAAGTCCGGCCTACTCCCGGATCGGGCCCAACACCCGTCAATCAAAAGTTAAACCTTTTTTTGGACAAATCGCCACCCTTTCGCATGTTTTAGAATACAAAGGTTAGTAAATAGGAATCCCCGAACCCAATTCTGATTTTTCCGACTTAAAATCACATTTTTTAAACTAAGTCGGTGGCGACTCCGAACAATTTACCAAAGCTAAACATTACCCTCTTTTCGGAGCCATTTAGGATGAGGTGACGGCAGACCAAGCCGCTCCTTGAGCCTTCCCCGAAATTCGTGAGCGAGGTCTTAACGCAGCCTTTCGCTCGCCATCTTCAGGGAACTGGAAATGGTTGGGGAAACGTCCCGCAGGCCCGTTCGCGAATCAAGGGAGGATTCAACCCGGGTCCCCTTTCCGCAGCGTCCGGCGTTCGAGCCGAAACGTCGACCGGACTGGGCCTCTGGGGAGCGGGCCCGGATCCTCGGTTTGTCCGAACCGCCGCGCGCGTGCTAGGCCGGAGGGCGCGCGTACAATATATTGATTTATGGTTTAATATTTTGGGATTATTGTTTAGGTTTTAGGTTTTAGGGTTTATTAAGTGATTAATTAAACTAAATTAAATTACTTAAAAAATAAAAATATAAATGGTGTAAAGCCAATTTTAACCTTATCATAATTATAATAATAAGAAAATCTTAACCGATGAATAAAAAATGGGATGATCTTATCAATTAAATGGAGACTCCGCATTGGTTAAATGAAATGCTCTTGTTGTGTTTCTGTTTCTTCCTAGGCATCAGATCACGTTAGATTAGGGCTTTTTTTTTTTAAGAAATGAAACTAACGGGATGCTTGGTTCGCCAGATGGCAGCCATCGGATGAACCGAACATCCGACGAAATGAAATTGAAACCATATTATTTCGTTAATTTTAGAAAGACTGGTCATTCTCATTTCGTTCCACAGCCGGTTACATCCCTATCATGAAGCCAAACACGCCATAGATCATCATCGCCCCAGTCAGGATTAACGAAAAGCTAGGCCACATATTTTGGATATACTGATCATCGAGGTCTGAAATGATCATACGATACTTATGATGTGGCTTCTTTCACACAAATTCTTCCCTGTCATGGTGATTGTACCGCCAGAGAAAATAATCGGGGAACAATTTTGTTGGAACGTCGATCAACAACGACAACAAAATGATTACGTGAAAACGAAATTGGTGAAACTATATCAAAAATGACGACCGAGGTGAAGAAAATCCCTTATTCTCCCAATGGAACACGTCTCTCTCTCTCAAACATACTCCCCTCCCTTGTATAAATATATTTCACCACAAGCAATCGGTCATTCACTCATTCTCCACTCCCCCAAACTTCGAGGTGGTAGCAATCTCCTCCCTCCCGTTCTACTCGCTGTTTGTTTTCTTAGTGTATGGTTTGAGAGAATTCCGGTAGTTATCCATGGTAGTGGCAGAAGGCAGATGCAGATGCAGAAGCCACCGCCACCGCCGACTTCTTCTCTTGTTGTTGCAAGATTACTGGAGATAATCTCGGGATTTCTCTTTCTTTTTAGTTCTTTCTTTTTTTAAATTTCAGTCGCACTTTTGTTGATCTTTTCTTCTTCCTTTGGATTCCGAAAGATTGCTTTAACTCTAGATCTGATGATCACTGGAGTTTCTTTAGGAAAAAAACCATGGTTTCTTGAATGATTGCTTTAGGGTTTTTGCCGTTTGTCCAGTTCTCTTCCTCGGATGATTCGTGGGATGGATGAGATTGATCAGTCGATCCCCGGATTAATCGGAGTCTTGATCTTCCTTGTTCGGCAGTAGCTTTCCGGAGGATTTCGTGATTTAGATCTTCTTTGATTTGTTTAGACGACTACTTTCCTCGTGATTTGATTTGATTGGCTTTTCCGTTTTTAATTTCCTAATGATTGGTGAGTTGATGAGGCTGTTTGTTGTGGATGCATGTGATCTAGATCATCGTCTTGCGATAACATGGCGGCCACAAACTCCCCGTGTGCAGCATGCAAGTTCCTCCGCCGCAAGTGCACCCCGGAGTGCATCTTTGCCCCTCACTTCCCTCCGGAGCAGCAGGAGAAGTTTGTGATTGTCCACAAGGTTTATGGCGCCAGCAACGTCCAGAAGATCCTCTCCGATCTCAATGCCTGTGACCGCCAGGACGCGGTCAACTCATTGTGTTACGAGGCTGAGTCTCGCCTCCGGGACCCAGTGTATGGCTGCAGCTCCCTGATATATGGCCTCCAGAATCGGGTCCAGAACTTGCAGGGCGCACTTCTCGACGCCCAGAAGGAGCTCACCAAGTACCAAGAAATGGTGATGCAGGCTCATCAGGCAATGGGGCCAGCTGCTTTCCAGGGTGCCCAGCCATCACCAGCTATAATGAATCATCCCACTCCGCACCCTTTTGCATCGATGATGGGGTTCCCCCATGCGAGCAGCTCTTTCGGGCCACAAAACAATAACCCTAACAACGCATTTATGGCCCCTCCTGCCCATATTCTGACGGAACAGCCACAGGAGATGATTAGGGCTTTTGGGTTGCCGCAGTGCAGCCAAAACATCAGGTTTGAAGTTGGGTCTGGGAGCAACAGTGGAGCAGGAGCGCTAGGGTTCAGTCCAAATGATCCCCCGCCTCCGCTGCAGGTGTCTCCCCAACCCATGCTGGGAAGTCTCGAGAGCGGGCTCCCCCACCACCATTTTCAGCAGCAGCTTAGCTTGCAACCTCAACAGGAGGCGGCTACAGAGGAGCATCAAGTGCAGGAGCTAGAATCCCAAGGAGAAGGCTACGGCGATGGAGAGATTGGCATGGCCTCCCATTAAGTCACTGTAGCTTTCCCATCCTAGGTGAAGGGTCTCAAACTTCCCTTTAGCATTGTATAACTTTCCATCTTTTCACATAATAGGCCGCACACGTAAATGCTTTCGGAATCGCGTAACCTCATGAACCCTTTGATCCAATCACGTTCATGGCTTAACCTTTTTGCCATTTCGTAACTAGTTATATTGTTAGGATGAAGTAGAGAAGGTAATATAGCTGGTATGTGTATAAGCTGGGTAGGCTGCCTGAGCGGGGATATGGGCGCATCTGCCCTGATTTTGTAAACCTTTTCTTTCCTATTCATCTCAATATATTAGCTTACCAAATAAAAAAAAAACACAACTAGGAAACATAGTTTAACTTTCTGATGAATGCGGTAAATTGTGCTGGGGTTTTGAATCTTTTTGGTCGTCTGTTTTGGAGATAGTACTCGACCAAGTTTTGCTTATTATATCCTGAAGAAGCGACTAAAGCATATCATATGAAAATAAAAAACAAAACCTGCATGTGAATATGTGAATCGACAACGCCTGTTGCGATTGTATCTGTTGAATTAGAGTGTCCTTCTTCCCTATCCTTTGGGTTCGAGCTATGGGGAATCGTGCAGGACTTGTGAACGCGTTATAACATCATGCTTGATGAATGACTGTTCAGTAAATTGTGTTTCTGATCATTGGGAGTCGGCTTCTAAGCAGGCAGCAGATCATACAGACAGACCCAAGATATGATCAATTTGGGGGATTTGAAACATAAACAATTTATTTCGCTGTTAGATTTTCTTGACCGAAGAGATAACAGTGAAAACATCTCGATAAACGCAGACATTTACTCATGATTTTGTGTCGCGGCGGCCCATCTTGTATTGAGCGATTCCTAACGCGGTTGTTATGTATGGATTTGATAATAACTTTTTCACTTATAAAAATAAGATAAAATGTCTCGTCGACGACACAGAAATTAAAGCTAGTCTCAAGGTTAATATCGAGAAAGAGAATGCAGAACTAATACTGGAAGCCCGGGACAGGAAAGAAATGAGGATGAGAGTTGAGAACAAGTCGGCGGGAGGAGAAGAGGTAGCAAGAAGAAGATCACATGGCCGAGGTAGTCTGGGTTGGGCCACAAAGACAAACATAGAAATTTAAACAAAAGCCATTGGGATGGACCATTATGGAGGGACTTGAAGGACATGAGAGATTCATGGGCCAATTTCACTAAAAATGTGGAACCCGAAAACAACAAGCACGTATATTTTTCTTTCTACTTTCTTTTTTATTACAGTGCGATCTCGCCAAATGATTGCGCGCATTCGCATGTTTCATTCGCAGGCCTAATGACAAGAGTCCTAGTAACAACACTGCATAGGAATAGGATTCATCCTCAACACTAGGCCTCAGTCTCAGTCCAAACAATCCTTGTTATCATCGTTGCCGTTCTTACCAGTTGTTACCATTTTCCTAACCATATTTTGTCATTTTACAGACGTAACATATCGAATAGCAAATAATGATAGTGATTGGAACCCAACCCGTGCAAAAATAATTGTCTCATTGCCCTGCAGATTTAAACTTCCGCACAAACTCACCATAACTCTTCGCTATGCCAACATTCTTGTCTAACAGATCCTCCCTCATACCAAAAATATTACTCAAGAGCCAAAGTTAACTCTCTCTTCGCAGCAGCAGCAGCAGCTCCTTCATCGCCCTCACCAGGGATTATTAGTCGAGCAGAGCCTCCTCCGATATTGATATCTTCTCCTTCCCCCCCTCCCTGTGTAGTCGCAAAATTTGTTTCTTCAGGGTGCAACGAGCTGCTTCTCCTCGTGCCCGGTGACCCAGCTATGACCATCCGAGTTCTCCCTGCATTCTTCTTCCTCTTCCTCTCCTGCTCCTTCTCTTGTATTCCAATTCCCCGAGATTGCCTTGGAGGAATTCAGAGCAACGGATGGCGAGGGCACTCTACGGATGTTTAATCTGTATTTCTGTGAGGATTCACGTGGTTTGATACCCCGTTAGCAGGAGCAAAGATCAAGTTCGGTAGGAAAATATGTCGACGAATGCTGAGCAAGTGTGTTCTACCTGCAAATGGCTCTTTACTTCATCATTGGTCAGACCCTGAACCTTCATCATTTCTCGAATCTGTTTTGGAGTCGCCACTACAGCACAAACAACGGACAACAAGATATAGTCAGTAGACTCACCCTGTTGAACAACACAAATCACTTTTCAACCACTAATACATTCTAGTAGCATAACCTCCGCCTCAAAATCCAACAGGTCTAAATGAATCATCGGTTTCCCACAGGCAATCTGCACCTGAAGGTACACTAATCTACAACGGAGAACAAAGAAAACACGATGATTATCGGGTTCAAATGCTGACCTTGGGCACCACCGAGCTTTTGCAATGCTTCGAGGAAGCGCCTGTGAAGCTCAGGCGACCAAGACCTACGCTGCTTCTTGAGCATTCCCTGGTTTAGCTGACTCTGCACTATCTGATGTGGCTGCTGCTGGTGGGTCTTCCTCTGCAATTTCATCTGATCGGCAACAAAAGAAGAACCGAAAACGAGACTCAAGCCACCACTGCTCTTGGCATTTGCCACAGCCGGATTCCCCAATACTCTCGTCAAGCTGAGAGAACAGCCAGTATCTCGATTCCCACTAGACTTCTGGGATGACTCACTTTTCTTTTGCAAGTGAAGGAATCCGCTGCAATTCTCCCCTGCCGAGTTGCTCGAACAGTCCAGACGTGCCTACACGTAAAATCGAACAAATTCTGCTCAGTCAAAGAACCAAGCAATCAAAAGATTCTTGATCAAAATACACAAACAACACATTACTGGCTTATCGCCACTGTCGCCGTGATTGAGGTCGCTCTTAAAGAGTCCACTGTCACCATTGCAGCTCACCCGCTTCTTACCAGTCCGTGAAACCTCTCCTGATTCCTCGTCTTTAGGCTTCCTCTTCAGAGGGAACAGCTCCTCAATGGAAGGTGTCACGGTCTCCATCGTCTCCTCTTCCTCTCCAACCTCCTCGCAGCGTGTCCTCATCCTTAATCTCATGATCGCTGCCACCCAACGACAACAACAAACAATAAAGAACAAGAACCAAATCCAACAACAGAGGAACAGCAGCTGCATCAGCATCCACAGATGATCGAGTCCAAGCCCAAGAACTCACTGTTTTCGAGCAGGATCATGCACAGTGGGAGTTCACGACGGAACGGCTCGATCTTCCTCATCTCGTCCTCCAACCTCCTAAGGTACCCACCCCGACCGTCCCCATCCCCACCTCCGGCAATAGACCCACCCATCGCACCCTTGGTCCGGTCGATGGAGTAGCGATCCGGGGAAGAAAATCCAGGGAAACCCAGATTCAAGCTCAACTCCATATTTCCTGGACCGATCGAAAAATCCGATCTTTCACTTCCCCCACGCCACGACCTTACTTATCCTTTGGACTTTCTGGGTTGCGATTATTGCTTCAGAGGAAGCCTCTGTTCAATCAAATGGGGATGGAGTAGGCAGACAACACAGATGGGTTAGAACACCACAAGCAACAACAACCACCACGATTGGAGATCGAATGAGATATGGACAAAGGAAAGGATCACTTTTGAAAAGGAAAAAAAAAATGAAGAAAAGGTAAAAGAGAGGCACAGATTCAGCGGAGGAGGATGGAAGGAGATTCCTCTGGGGGCAAAAGCGGAAAAAACAACACGTTTCGCGTCGTCGCGTATGGGGAAAGATAAAAGATAGAAAAGATGCTCTCTACCCATCATCACCCAGTTTTAGAAGAAATTTATGATATAGTTTTCCATCCTAAATCAACAGTACATTTACTGTCTCCAACCCTTCCTCCCAATAATGATTAGTCTAGAGAAGAAGACCAATATTAAATATTCAACGTGGGAAACACACATTCCCAAGCACAAACGAACCACCTCATCATTTCTTCCCTTCACGCGAATCCGATGGAGAGTATCTTCAACAGATTAGCCCAAACGAAACGACAAACTTTCGCCATCCCCTCCGTCCCTACAACGACACAAATGGACGGCCGGGATCTACCTCGGCTCGAATATATGGGGAGAAATGCAGCCCAGCCCGCCTGACTGGAACCGACCGGTGTTAATTATGTAGCCAAGAAGCTTCCCCCGGTGTTTTCCTTGGCCCAAGACCACAGGAATTTCCCCAAAGTCTTTTGTCTGACTTTAGGCATATCCATCACATGTCAACAACACACAAGAATAGGTCCAGAGTTGTGGTTAGTTTAAGACTCTTCTCCCAACCTATTTCTGCAGTGCGTACGTGCGTATGACAGACACATCTAGAACCTCAAGAATTTATAATAGATAGTACGAAACAAGACTTGTTACTTTTAACTATTGTCTTTAACTATATTTGCAACAACGTTCAGTCCAAATCAAATCGTATATATCTCTTCCATTCATGATTCTTCGATGAGATCGCATCAAAGGTATTTCGGTTGCGAATCGATTTGGATAAGGATTCCCTT
Source organism: Melastoma dodecandrum (assembly GCA_029817715.1). Lineage (NCBI taxonomy): Eukaryota > Viridiplantae > Streptophyta > Magnoliopsida > Myrtales > Melastomataceae > Melastoma > Melastoma dodecandrum. The sequence continues at coordinate 3,547,234 of JARUPY010000533.1, read as the reverse complement.
TTTATCGAATAAATTTCACTAGAGGAAAAGAAAATGGGAAAGTTCGATACCGATGTAAACATCTAGGCTTACATGTCTGCCCTTCCGGCATAGGATTGTGATCGGGAGTACTACTGAGATGAAGATATCGACGGAGCCTCCATCGCTGCCTGTTTTAATCCAACCAAGGCCTCCTCAAAGCAGTAGGCGAGGAATTCCGGGTCAGGAATGATGTGTTTAGCCGCTAAAACTTGCATGTCCGCCCTTCCGGCATAGCTCACCATGTGCATGAACAATGCCTGCCAAAACAAGAAGTCGGAATCAAATGTACCCCCAACATATGGTACTTCGGGTCCACAATTATCGGGAGAATTTGGGTGATTAAACCCTGTTCACTGACATGAGGTAGCCCTGTGGAAGTCATCCTGATGTACGTGATAGGATTGCCCATCACGGCGAGCTCTTCCATCGGACCAAATATGTTGGAGATCACAAAGGTCGTGTTACAGCAGATCCTGTGCTTGACAATGCTAACTGCCTATAACAATGAAAAATCTAGAACCCTCAATATTACAGTTTGAATAAGGAGATTATGGGAAATATATATGTACGACTTGTCGTAAGAAGATGGTATACTTTTGGACCCGCGTAGGAAACCGCACTTTCGAACAGCTTGGAGGAAAAGCTGGCCTCCGACCAGGCCTTTTTCCAGTCAAGCGTCGCTTTGATTCTCCTTAGACAACCCAGCTGATCATGGAAGTCATTGACGCGGTAATCCAAAGGGAGAAAGATATAACCGACCTTGTTTCCCCAGCGCGTTCCAGGGCATCCCCCCAACATCTCGGGGAGTTCCTAAAGGAGGATCACAAGAACATAAGTCGCCTGAAAATAAAGTAGTGACGATTCGACACACTCGGGAAAAGGATGGAAAAAATATAACTAACCAGCAATCCTCTTTTTTCCCTTACGTTGGCTACCACGATTCCAGTCATTTTAGTGCCTTGCTTCAAATCTGGCGATTGGAAAACAAAACTAATATCTTTAAACACAACTTAAATATTTTAGTAACAGAACTATCATTTCCCTTACTCAGACCTATTTCAGATCAATAAATACGATTGACCAAGTTTAGTAAATACATCACCGCTAATATTTGGATCGTTTTAATAACCTTGGAAGCAATTAAACTATGGTTGTTTTGGGCAGCATCTATTTGATTAATTTGTATTGTAATTAAAAGAGAATCTGCATAATTGCAAAATAAAAAGAATACATGAGATTGATTTGAAGGATCAACAGGGCCATTATGCTTATATATTGGTGCAGTTTTTAGTTCTCGGACGAGCTCTTACGGCCCAGTCGATTCGCGAAAACAGAAAAGTACTGGAGAAATTACCTCCCGGAGATCGCTGTTTGATGTATCGGAATAGTCCGATAGAGATGATCGTGCAAAGGACATCGTTGATGGTCTGTCATATGCACCCAATATAATGAAAACTTCATGTCCAAACATGAAACATTTATTAAGTTAGATAGTTTAGCACGACTTACCGCACCGGCCTCGGAGAATTTGACAATACGCATATCCTCCATAGAAAACCTGGCGGTTGCCACCTTCCGAGGCAACATCTCCACCCCGTTGCCACCGCTTATTATTGTCCTCGAGTCCTTCGAGAATGTTGTCCTTGCCATCAACTCCATGATATAAGCCGCCCTTCGCCATATATCCGACATCGTGCGTACTGCCCCTTCCTTCCATCCATTGGGCTTGCTTATAGTCCTCCTTTCAGCTGTTACTCTCGGTCCCAGCTCCTCCAGGGGGATGCTAGCTTCTCGCGTGCACGATGCGAGCAATAGCGCTATAAGTGACGTCCCGTCGCCCAACGAATGGTGGATCCTGAACACCAGGCACCTGTGCGCAACAAGAATGTGCATTTCCCACATTGGCCTGTCTGAAACAGGCCAGTCGGAACAAGTATCCGACAGCTCGGCCAGGTACTCATTGACAGCTGCCTCGTCGTCATGATCGGCCGAGACAGGATTCTCGAGGACAATAACATGGTCATCGACATTGACCATGGCCCCCTTCCAACAAACCTCCCCGTGTATGCCACGTGACACGAGGCTAGAGAAACGTGGGTGGTTGACCATGGGGGAGTGGGGGAGGGTCAACCTCAGACGATCGACATCTATGGGGTCACGCACCCCAACCGCACCGAGGATAACTTGATTTATCTTCTTCTGGATGTAAATCCGGCCGGTTGGCGTGAGGGGCTCATTGAGGACGGAGGCTGGGGCGGACATGATGGCCTGATCACTTGGGCGTGTTGTTGAGTCGGAGGCAGCTAGCGTCATTCATTTATGAGAATGTAAGGCCTGGATAGGTTTCTTCCGACACCGGAATGTCGGTGGCAGGGTCGACAATCGCTGCACCGTTCTGACTTTTAAAGGTGTTTCAATTAAATTGAAGTGTTCTTGTAATAAGACTGGCATTTTCTCCTTTCATTTCTATAGAAAGTATATCCATTCAAAAATACTGAACGCAAAATTTTTTTTTAAGTATATTTAATATTATCTCGTGAAAGGGGGGGGAGGCCTATGAGGCCGTGGCCCTATTTCATTTCACGGATACCAAGTGACCTGCCATTAAACCAAAAAAAACAAAACGGGGTGATTAAAATCTTTCATAAAATAGGGAAATTTAAAAGGTCGTGTTCAATATTTATGAGAAAAGGAAGGTTTGTGGGGTAGGTTTAATAGTTTGGACACACAATTAATAATTTCTTTGGGCGGGTTAGCCCTATTTTCACGGATACCTAGGCCTAGTGAAGCCGCCATTCACTGGTAAAAGCGCCTGTCCATCGTCATATGCAAGAAATATAAATACTTTTTTTATCAAAGAGAGAGAGAGAGAGAGCCAAGGCTAGTAAATCTAAGTCGTGGTTTGGGTAAAAGGGCCCAAACGAGAGTATGGGCTAAATTTGGGCAGATAGATCATATCGTGGGGGCTTCATCTCAAAGGCTCTCTTGTCATTTCCCGCGCCGGGACAGATGGTTGAAGATATTCAGTAAGGTCAGGCGCCCTCCTCGACCTTTGGTGAATTTGTGGAGACAGAATCTCGGATGCCAAAACGCAGGTTCTCGAAGCTCTGTGTGTGTGTTCTGGATAAGCAATCACTCGAGTCGACACTCCCCCAACCCATCTTTTCTTCTTTTATGAAAACCATGTCCCCACCACCCTCACATGGCAAGTTGCTGATAATCCCAGGTGGTGTGGTTCCACAATTGAAGATAAAATAAAACAAAGAGCAGAACCAATAGTATATATATATTTTATTATATGCCGGAATATTTCCCTCCTCCTCATAGGGGCTTTTCAATCCAAATTAATTAATGAATTATCAAGTTTGATCCCATCTTCCTTTTTTTTTTTTTTGGGGGGGGGGGGGGGGGTTCGTCGGAAATATTAAAAATAATCAAATTTTAATTAATTTATATATATATATATATTGAGAGAGACAGAAAGAGAGTGTGAGAGGGGGAAAGGAAAGTGAGGCGCGGTAGTGAAGTAGTTAAAATATGGGTGGAAAATTGATGCCGCCTTTTGTGAGCTGTAGTCAACTAGTCTTATAAATATTATGTTGAAAATGTGGGCATTATCGCTGGCTGTCATTGGAACATGCATATGGATTGCACCATGATTGGATTGAGATCATCCCCATGAACCACAACTGTTATAATTAAATAAATAGGTCAATTGCAAAATTCAAGCCGATGCCTAAAAAAAGGGTTTCAGAAACTTCACTCTGGGATCTTCGGGTTCGACTCGCACATTGTGCTTCTTCTTAATGTCAATTCACTATCTCCGTAAGAAATTGATTCGATTTTAATTAAAGTCAATTAATACAATTTTCAGCTTGTTAATTATTCGTAATAGTGATCACGCCATTCTATATAAAAGAAAGCATCAGTTTCATGTAGTTTTTTTTCTTTCTGGGGAAGTCGTTTTCTTATGGATTCTCTTGGTAATTAATGGTTAACACGTGCCTCGTAAATGAATGAATAGTCAACTTCTCATGTGGATGAGCTAGACTCATCCTTTTCCTTCATATTATTATTATTAGAAGTTACTAAAACACTTCATTCTCTATATCATTACCCCCAAAGAGCAAATTAAAAAAATAATAATAATTTCTCGGGTTCTTCATTCTTGTAAGAACTTACAAATCGTTTTGAGAAATGAGTGCAACGCGATAACGTAAGGTATGGATTGGAACCCACCCGGATCAAGTGAATAAAAGTTCTACTTAATATTCCGTCGGAAAAGCCGGAATGGCTTAAGAAATAATCATAGGGCACGGCTGCTTTTGAACTATAATTTAGTTGCACTTGCTCCGTTTGAATGCCTTGCCATTAGTATTTATGCAAGTTGGGAGGTCCACGTCTTCTTCGCTTACACGTCTCGGAATCGTCGTAAAAGCGAATCTTTGTGTTTTGATTAACATTTGTGAATCGATTGTGATGCATTTAGGAACTTTTGTTGTAGCGCGTAGAATGATGCCTCCGCGACATTAACATGATTTTGAGTGTAATAGCCGCATGCGTCTCCCCCTGTTGTATGATTGCGGTGATTATTTCAAGCATCGAGAAAATTAAAACAAAAAGGAAAAAAGAGAAAGGGAAAAAGAAATATGGGAAAGTAGAGAAAGGGAGTAATTTAAAGCAAAATGGGGACAGCCACACCTAACTTAGGACAGAAGCTAAAATTCATATATGACCCCAAAAGGACACGACAGCCGAAACCGCGTTGCAACAGGGACTGACCAATCCATTAAAGTTGAGAATAGAATAAGGATGTGATTCCAGCCCAGCAATTAAACCACACGCATAGCACATACATCCCACCCCCGCATTTTGTTTAAAAAATTGTTCTAACGAGAAACCACGCAAGTACACCCAGAATTTACCTACGAGATTTGGGATTTGAATTCGTTCTGAGTTAACTATCGGTCTTATCTTAAGAGACATCACTTGATCTGAATCGAACAAAACTTTTAAACCGATAAAATGACCTCTTAGTTATAAATACCATGCATTATACAACGAATGTATCGAAAATAAACTAAGGTGAACTTTCCAAGAAATACGCCAAATATGTAAGAGCTGATCAATTATATGCCGAGTTTAAATTAGTTGTCGTCAGAACCACCCATGCATTAAACAGTTAATAAAACAAACTGCGCATAAAGTCAAAAAAAAAAAAGGAAAAAGAATAGATTTCGGTGCGGTGCCCCTGCTATTGAAAATATCGATGATTTATTTATTGTCCGAACAAAATTTAGTATCTCAAATATATTCCCCTCCCCCTATTAAATATCTTATTGTTTCGATAATAGTAAATTTTTTTTTAAAAAAATATTATTATGAAGTGCAAGGCCTCGTCCATTCCCCTGTTCCCTACCTGTCCGACCCCATTATTATTTATTCAATGCAAACTTTGCCTCTGTCATCCACACTTGACTCCTCCGCCCTCTCTGTTTTTCCCCTGTTGCTTTCCTTCCCTACCTCCGCTTGTTCCCTAGCATTCGTTTCACGACAATGTCGGCAATGGAACGTGGGGGCACTTCGTCCCCATCCCCACTCCAGATATTTGTCTTCTCCTTCCTCTGCCTCGTTTCTGCCGTCCTCGCCGACGACCCTTATCGGTTCTACACCTGGACCGCCACCTATGGCACTGCTTATCCCCTCGGCGTACCCCAGCAGGTTGGTACATTCATGCGGAGAGTGTGTTGTTGGTTCCCATGTTTTTGAGGTTCCGATGGTTGTCGGGAGATTTCTTACTTTTGGGCGATTCCTCAGGTTATCCTGATAAACGGGCAATTCCCCGGTCCGAGGCTCGACGTCGTGACCAATGACAACATCGTGCTTAACCTCATTAACAAGCTCGACCAGCCCCTGCTCATCACTTGGTGAGAAGCATAGCTTTTGGATTTGTTCTCTCTTAGCTGTGTTTGCGATTTTGGTCTGAATATTTGTATTTGGTGCTAGGAATGGGATCAAGCAGAGGAAGAACTCGTGGCAGGATGGGGTGCTCGGCACCAACTGTCCAGTACCACCGAACTCGAACTATACCTATAACTTCCAGACCAAGGACCAGATTGGGTCATTCACGTACTTCCCCTCCACGGCTTTTCATAGGGCGGCCGGAGGCTATGGTGCTCTCAACATCTACGAGCGGCCTGGGATTCCCATCCCGTTCTCACCCCCAGCTGGCGATTTCACCCTGCTTGTGGGCGACTGGTTCAAGACGGACCACAAGGTCAGGGTTTCCCTCGCCTGGTGAATAAATTTGATTGGAGAGGAGTGACTTATGGAGATGCTAATATCTGTTGTTCGTTCAGACATTGCAGCTAGCGCTTGATTCGGGCAAAACACTTCCGTTCCCGGACGGGATTATAATAAACGGTCAGGCACACGCGACATTCAGCGGAGAGCCAGGTAAGCAACCATCAAGAGGATCTCGTTGATTAGTTAGCAGATAGTTACTTATGTGGAAGTTACTGAATGGGTTATGGCATCTTCCTTTGGTCTTTCAGGCAAGACTTACATGTTCAGGTTCTCGAACATGGGGACGTCGACCTCGTTGAACTTCAGGATCCAGGGCCACTCGATGAAGCTCGTTGAGGTTGAAGGATCCCACACGATTCAGAACACATACGCCTCTCTCGACGTCCATGTCGGCCAGTCAGTGGCCGTCCTGGTCACACTGGATCAGCCCCCGAAGGACTACTACATCGTTGCATCCACCCGGTTCACCGAAAAGGTCCTAACAGCTGCAGGCGTTCTTCACTACAGTAACTCTCAAACTCCCGTCTCCGGACCATTACCGGCTGGCCCGACCACCGACATAAACTGGTCTGTCCAGCAAGCTTGGACCTTCAGGTAAATCACTAATTCGATTGCAAATTACTGATATCAAACTGGGATTCCAAATATTATGGGGCTTGAATTATTGTGCTTCCCCATTTACAGGTGGAATTTAACTGCAAGCGCGGCTAGACCAAATCCTCAGGGATCGTACCACTATGGAAAGATTACACCGACGAAAACAATCATCTTGGCGAACTCTGCTCCCATCATCAACGGAAAGCAGCGTTATGCTGTCAATAGTGTTTCTTACATTAATTCTGACACGCCGCTCAAGCTTGCCGACTTCTACAACATTCCCGGAGTCTTCCGGATGGATACTCTCCCGACAAGCCCTTCCAACGGCAACCCTTATCTTGCAACTTCGGTCATACCAACCTCACTCCATGACTTCGTCGAGATTGTGCTCCAGAACAATGAGGGGACTGTCCAATCCTGGCATCTCGATGGATATGACTTTTGGGTCGCTGGGTGAGTCCATTACAACTGTCTATGTATTGCACGGTTACAATAATTGATCCTGATATCGGAATATCCGATCAAATCAACAGATACGGCAGCGGCCAATGGACTCCCACGAGCAGGAAGAGCTATAACCTGGTCGACACTCTCACGAGGCACACTGCTCAGGTACATCCGACGAATCTACTGTCATCCTTGCTCGCAACTAAGGAATGATATGCCCGGAACAACAACCGATCATTTCCTCGTTCCGAATTTCGCAGGTATATCCCAACTCTTGGACGACGATTCTGGTGTCGTTGGACAACCAGGGGATGTGGAACATGAGGTCCGCCATATGGGAGAGGCAATATCTCGGGCAGCAGTTCTACCTTCGGGTATGGAATCCGGTTCAGAGCCTCGCAAACGAGTATGGGATTCCTTCAAACGCCCTGTTGTGCGGCAAAGCAGTCGGACGACACAGTTAGCCAAGCAAGGGTATTCACCGATAACTAGAAGCCCATTTCCCCGTCCGGTCACGAAAGTATGACCGAAAGATAAAAGAGTTTATTGCCGGGTCGAGTAATTTAAGATTGTTTGGTCGGGATTTCAAGTTCGTCCATTGTTATGTATCGAGAGATGCGGCACTTGCAGTTACGGGATTTTATAGTATCATTATTTATCCATACTATGTTACGGACTAATCAATATTCTCCCCAAATTTGTACAACCTTTTACTTAGCATACAATGTCCCATGCGGTAGTCTTTTGACGAAATTGAATGGCATGGGAGCACGAGAAACTGATTCCACAGGATTAATCGTGTATGAAACTTTTCATCCGAAGGCATAAAAGTGATTAAAAACTGTATGTGGTGGGCTTGGTCTGAATCAATCGGGCCTTTGAGTCCATGAAACGTGGGATAGCGGAATACGATGTCGGATTTTGGCCCATATGCTCCTTGAATTTCTAATGAGAAATATCAAGAATTATACCATCAAACTTTCGAGCATTGTATGTATAATCTATTTCTTCAAAGAAATAGTATCATTTGTTTTTTTTTATGACTTTTCACGAAAAGATGGTGGTGTGGTTACAACCGGGCAATGTTTGAACTTCATACTAAGGATTAAGTAATCATGAATTCGTTATGGAGATCACAAGTTACGTGTTTCAAACTTGATCTTCTACTTAAACTTCTACCGAAGGATGGTTCTTCTTGGTTCACGAAATCTATGGAATATGATCCACATACTGGTGTGGATATCCAAAGGAAAAGCAGATTGATTTGAGATCGAAATATTAAAATAGTCATGTTTTGCATGTATAAGTGGCAGACAGGGGGCTCTTCCTTTCACGATGAAAGGCTGCACACATGCACAATCTGAGGAATCAATCAATTCTTCCTTTTTCTCCTTTTTATCATTTATTTAATCGTGTCGTTTGTTTTATGATTTTGAACCGGAAGTTCATAGGAACAGTCAGATATGGCTGGCATGGGGAGGAAGAGAAAAGCAAAATTCAACATAATGATGCTTGCTTTTGAGACACTTAGGGACACCCTCCAAGGAAAGAACCATCATCACGAAACGAATATTTTCCCTAAAAATAGAAAAAAAAAACACAAATTCTATAGATATATCAACTGACTTTCGCGAATCAGTTGTCCTCCAAATCTAGAGATGATATAAGGTGCTATGAATATGTCCACGAGTGGCAAGACGAACGACATGACAATCTATCATATTTTGATTATCGAACTAAGATTTAAATAGTCAATATCATCATGCGTCCACAACACCTAATATTTTCTACGCACCCAACAAAAGCCCAAGAAGAAACTTAAAAGAAAGAAGGAGCATAGAATATAATAGTAGTATTTTTGGGGAAGATCGGTCTTTGCCTAAGGATATGATGCTCCATTAGCTGTTGGGAGATCGGACAAGGAGAAAGCTGGATTCCAATACCCCAGATCGCTAGTAGTTGCGGCCGGAACGGACTCTAATATCGTCGAGGACTGGGATTGCGTGTTGGTACCCGCCCTGTTACACTGGACTGCCTGAGCAATCCTATTACCGTTGCTTTCAGGATTGTAATTGTTACCTGTTGGAGGTTCTGGCCTTTGGAAGAGCGATTGCATCCCAGTGACGACGCAATTCTGCTGCTGAAGATGGTAGCTGTGAGGATGACCGACAAACTCGCCCCCGGGGCTCCTCCCGTTTACACCTGAGTGAGGAGATATGGCTGATTCCGGTATTGGGAAGCCCCCAAGGAGAGTAGTCTCTTCCTTGAAGGGGAGAAAGGCAGGAGCAGGCTGTGGATCCCCGTAATTAGGGCTGGGGCTTTGGCTGCCCTTGAGGAGGGAGAGGATGTGGGAATTGTTAGGTCCGGAGGCCCAGAAGACCGGGATCGGTGGGGGTGGAATGATGTTCTCGTTATCAAACCCCGGGATGAGGCTCGGCCTCCCGAGCTCCGAAACTAGAGTTTTGAACTTTGACCCGCCAGACTTTGAGGAGGTGCTGCTGGTGGGGGAGGAGGAAGATGCTGAGGGCCTATTCTTCCGGCATCCGCCACCGATGGGCACATTCCTTAGGGCGCCGCCCTTGGTCCAGTATCGGCGGCATGTCTTACAGAAGTGGCGGGGCTGGGTGAGGTTGTAGTTGTTGTAGTAGCAGAACTTGGTGTTGGAGGAGTCACACCTTGGGCACCTCAAGCCGCAGTTACTACTGTTGTTGTTGTTGTTGTTGCCCTCAGTGCTTGAGTTCGAGTGGTTCTTTGTGAGAGGAGGCGCATCCGCAGCAGAACCGACCCCGACGCCAAAGCCACTCCCAGGAAAGGAGGTCGCGGAAGAGGGAGTAGCCCAGGGAGAGGGCAACTTAGGATGGAGGGGAGAGTTTGGGGTGCCTTCTAGGATTATACCACCATTAAAGGGGAGGATCTTCCTATCACTCCCAATGAGGGTTGGGGTGCCCAATAGCTCTTGCATCATCTACCCTAGTTTTTCCCTCTGTACGAGGATCAAATCCACAAGAACCCAAAAAGATGGAAGAGCAAAGAAGGGAGGGAGTTTGGGATCTTGATACCTCCTTGGGGAGCCCTTTCCAGAGGAAGAAGATAAGGGAGGAGGGAAAGTGGGGTTGGTGATGGTTTTGTGCAATGTCATATATACAAATAGGGGGGGATGTGTATGTATGCGAGGGAGGTGTTCGAGGCGACGTGTCCCCCCTTTTCTTTTATGGTGGTGTGGTGGGGAATATTATCAGTGATCAGAATGACGGGGGGAGCCTTTGTCTGTAGGAGTTGGACTGCTTTTTTTGTGTAGAGGCCGAGGGGAGGGGGCTTGCCAAAATTGTGGGGGTGAGTTACAGGTGTTCGTGTTGGAAGACTTGACTACATGTCACGACATGGCATGATGAGTGGATTTAATAAACCCGAGATAACCTCTTCCTTTTCTTTTTCAACTTCGCATGTTGTCGAGTCATGCCCCTTTCCTATTACTTCTGCTACCCACAGGTTTATGACCTCAGTCTCGTACCTTTTTCTATGTATGTTCTTTTCCCATTGTTTCCATAGGCGAGTCGACGATGTGTACCGACTAAAATAACCCCAATATGAAACGAAATGAGAGAAAGAAGAGCCTTGTCGAATAAGTAAAACAGCCGACTCCATATTGGCAGGAAAACCCATGAACAAGGAAATGATTACATTCTCCACGAATTAATATTGAATAAAGGAAGCAATAGTGCATGCGAGTTTTATGATGATGCATGATCACAATACGCTTTTCCTGTTACCCAATTATTGATGTTGAATTGCAATGATTAGGTTAAATAAGACGTTCGATTTATATGAGTACCGATTACAATCTCAATGCGCACGAGCCACTTGATTGTCCTCACAATCAATAACTATAATAATAATAATAATAATAATAATAATAAAGTGGGGAGTATTACAAGAGGGAGGCCCCCCCGACATGTCGCTTGGATTGGACAATTTGTCAAATCCCATCATAATTACTACAAATAAATAATTGGTACTACAATTTTTTCCCAACATAATCCCGAAAATTCTACTTACTATTCTAGTCGAACGATATCGAAACGAGACAAGAATTTTAATTCGAAAGCGAGTGGTTTTGTCCGGTAGCTTTGAGGACATAAATGTCGATTGAGGAAAAAGTCTATTTTGTGTTTATTCATGAAATGCTTCGGAAAGGTACCACCTAAAAGAAGTTTCTCTTAAAACTATTAGAATTTTCGTCCTTTTATTTACAGTGTTACTAATTAGCTTAGTATTGTATAAGATTGGATTTTCCCATGGCAATGCGGACTACCATACCCATCAGCTGCTAAGGATTATTATTAGTTAATGTTCTAACAAGACATATGATAAGCAAAATTTTGATCGGTGATCCTGTCGAAGTAATGATGAACTGTGTTGCTATATATTTTGTAATATACGATCTCAGTCAATTATAATTAACAATAATGTGTTTATTATTAGTTTGCTTGAGTTCCCTCCATTCTCGGATGTTTCCTGAATGCAAAAATTTCTTTTTCATGGGGTTCTAAATTCTTCTTTCCTTTTTTTTTTTTTTTGCCCTATTACCCCTTTTTCCTGTCGTCTGGAAGACTTGACTTACCATTGACCATGCCCCCCTCCTCCCCCACATCATCATATTGAAGCCAAAAGATGCAAAACCAATTCATAAACTACATTTAATTTGAGTTAAGAAAAAATACGAAGGGTCTCTACTCTAGAAGGTTTACTTTCACAGGGGAGCATGGGGTCAGATATTTCTCAAAGGGGGGAGTAGGAGCGAAAGGACAACATCATGTTATAACCAGCTAAAGGGAGATGGGAACATTTGGAATATATTCTTGGAGAATTTTTCAACAGAAGTCGGGGCGAGCGAGGTAGAGAATTGCTGAGCTGCGAAGAATGATTTGACATTTGGGCGGACAAAAGAATAAAAATAATATATGGAAATAGCTAGACATGGTGTGCAGCTTTTTCCTTACCAAGAAAAAATACTTGTCCCTCATTAGTAAAAGATCCAGATCCTTACAAACAATATCTTTAGTTCCTAAATTATATTAATGAGTTTCAAAATTTACTATTTAGGGTCGACTTAGAAAAGAAAAGTTTCTGCACAGGGAGTTCATGGGTCTGTTGTCAAATTTTTTTCTTTTATCAATCTTACTTTTCAATAATTTAAAACTTTGTGCGTAAAATATTTTATGCACGGAAGTTATTTAGCGTTGTGTTTTGAGTTTAAGCAAATCATTTTCGGAAATGGGGCATCTTTAAATTTTTTTTATTTGCAAAAATATTAAATTACAAATCTAATATGATTCTTTCGTTAGGAAAAACAAATATTGGAAACAAAATATCAAGAAAGGGATTATGAGAATTTTTATATTAAGTTTAATTTAGATTTTATGTTTAAAATATATTTAGGATATATTAATTCTTTTATTTTTAAGTTATAAATAAACGAAGGGGAGTACGTAAACTGTTTTACAGAGACAACGTTACCATACCCATACCCAATAGATTATGGCAACTCTAGTGGACCACCCGATGGGATCAAGCGGAGAGGGAAGCATTATGAAGAAGGAGGAGTGAAGAAGATGAAGAAATGAAAGGGCAAGAAGGCTCAGAAGAAAACAGAGCAGGACGAAGGCAAGAAGAAGGTGCAGAAGGCAAAGGAGGAAGAAGAAGAAGAAGACGGAGAAGGAGAAGGGAACAGAGGAGAGAGAATTAGTTATAACAAAATGAAAACTGCAGCACACACTGTCCACTGTACAGACAACCCTTATAACAACTTTCACGTTCTTTTCGTAAATTACTAGAAACACCCTCAGCAGCTTAGCTCCCATCCATGAGTGCCGATGGGCTGATCTCCTGGACTTGACTGAATTCCTGGACTTCATCATCACACTGGGCTTCGTCACAGTCCAACACTTCCCCGCAAACTAAGCCATCTCGGCCATCTCGACCTGCAATGTGTTCACTTGTTCTACACTTCACCTCTGAGCCTGTACCACTCACCACACTTGGTTTGCCTACCACTGTGAGCCTGTGTCTAGAGTGAAGGAACCTTTGCACTGAAACAACCTTTGTCAGAGGATCTGCCAATTGATGTTCAGAGCTAACATGCAGAATCTGAAGCCGGCTTTCCATCACCTTCTCCCTTATGAAATGGAAATCGATTTCTACGTGTTTAGTACGAGCATGCAGTACCGGGTTAGCCGCCAGTTGAATGGTGCTCATATTATCACAAAATAAAGTCGGAACTGACTGGTGAGTGTTCAGCTCTGGTAAAACCTGCAACTCCTCAAGTAAACGTTGCACCCACACTATCTCGGCCACTCCATCAGCCAGAGCACGGAACTCCGCCTCGGTACTAGATCGGGAAACAACTCTTTGTTTATGAGACGCCCAGGACACTAGGTTCGGACCAAGGAAGGTGCAATAACCACTTGTACTCTTCCTGTCATCAGGGCAACTAGCCCAGTCCGCATCGGAGAAACAAGAGACATCCAGTGAGCCTCCAGCAGAGAAAACTATTCCATAATGAGATGTCCCCTTCAGATAACGGAGGATCCTCTTCACAGCTTGAAAGTGAACCGTAGTTGGACGATGAAGAAATTGGCAGACCTTATTCACCGCATAACAAATATCAGGTCTCGTATTCGTGCAATACTGAAGGGCCCCAACCAAGCTACGAAACAACGTGGGATCCGAGAGCTCATCTCCTTCGTATTTGGACAGAGCCCCTGTTGTGGCCATGGGAGTAGGGACTGGTCTGCACTCAGACATATCGGCTTTCTCCAACAAGTCTGTAATGTATTTCTCCTGGCAAACATGAATACACCCATCCTGTCTCGTAACTTGAAAACCTAAGAAGAAGGATAAGTCTCCAAGATCCTTTAGAGCAAACTGGTTATGAAGTTGAGGCAACAACTCTGAAATGCCAAGAGTATTAGAGCCAGTGATGACAATGTCATCGACATAGACAAGAAGGATGATGATACCCGCAGTCGTCTGCTGATAAAACAGAGAAGCATCCGCTTTGGAATTCACAAATCCCCACTGCAACAGGCAACTACTAAGTTTGAGGTACCACGCTCGAGGACTCTGCTTCAATCCGTAAAGCGCTTTCTTCAGCAGACAGACATGAGAAGGAAACCGTGCATCCTCAAATCCTGGTGGCTGCTGCATAAAAACCAGCTCTAATAAGTCGCCGTTCAAGAACGCATTATGGACATCCAGCTGACGTAACTTCCAACCAAAAGTAACTGCTAGGCTGAGAACAATCCGAATTGTCTGGTGTTTAACGACCGGACTAAAAGTTTCTTTGAAATCCACTCCAGGAGTCTGGTGGAATCCCTTCGCAACCAGTCGGGCTTTACACCTCTCGAGAGTGCCGTTGGAGTGCACCTTAACCTTGAATACCCACTTGCAGCCAACTATCTTCTGATCTGGAGTGCGTGGGACAAGAATCCAAGTGTTGTTTCGCATCAGCGCCTCAAGCTCAACTCCCATCGCTGTACGCCAGATAGAGGAGGTGAGAGCCTCAGAAACAGTCTTGGGTTCAGTCGGTAAAGAGGTGGAGCTGTTTTGGATTGGGTGTAGATTGGTGTAGTATGTTTTTGGGCAAAAGATTCCGGCTTTAGACCTGGTCACCATGGGATGTATGTTTTCTGAAAGAGGAGAGATGGAAGGGAGAGCAATTTCAGGAGCTAGAGATGCAGGTCGTTGATCTGTTACTATTGGCACTGAAACTGTGTGATCTGGGGTGAGACTGATACGAGAGTCTCCTGCCAACCGAGGGGAGTTTCCAGAAGCTGGAGATATAGAAGGAGGACAGAAACTGGGAATGGGAACGGGATGTATAACAACAGGGAGACACGGACTGGAACTGGATGTGTTTGACAGAGGTTGAGTGGAAGTTTTGAAAGGAAAGACGGTTTCGTCAAAAATAACATCCCTGGAGACGTAATACTTACCAGAGGACGGATCAAAGCAGATGTAGCCTTTATGAGACGTGCTTCTGCCCAGGAGAACACATGACACCGAACGAGCATCAAGTTTGTGAGTGTTGTAAGGACGAGATAAAGGGAAGCAGAGGCAGCCAAAGATGCGCAAAGGAGTGTAGTCTGGTGTACATTTATGAAGAAGAGAAAAAGGAGATTGGTAGTGCAATATTCGAGAAGGAAGCATGTTAATCAAGTTAACAGCTTCACTGAACGCATAGGGCCAGAATTGCTTAGGGACTGCAGCATGTGTCATAAGAGCAAGACCCACCTCAACTACATGTCTGTTTTTCCGTTCAACACGACCGTTTTGTTGAGGTGTGTGGGGGCATGAGATTTGATGCGAGATGCCCTGACGGACAAGATAGGAATGGAGAGTCCTGAACTCCCCTCCCCAGTCAGACCTAACGCTAGAAATTGTTGTTTTGAACTGGTTCGTAACCATGGTAGAAAACTGAATAAATGCTGCAAGAGCCTGAGATTTAGTGCGAAGGAGATAGAGCCAGGTAAAACGAGTAGCATCATCAACTAGGAGCATGAAGTAGCAGTCCCCTGTCACCGATCTTACCGGGGAGGGACCCCAAAGGTCTGTGTGAATTAATTGGAAAGGGGCAGAGGCATGAGACAGAGATAAGGAATATGGCAACCGGTGATGTTTGCTTAAAACACAAGTGTGACAAACAGAAGGTAGAGACGAAGAGACAGTTTGGTCAGCACAAGAGTGAAGAACTTTAGACAACGTTTCTGAGTGTGGGTGGCCTAAGCGAGCATGCCAAGTTGCTCTGTCGACAGGAGACGACTTGGATAGCACTAGAACTTGTATGGACGATGTAGACGGTAAGGAAGAGGAAGGTGACGAAGAGGACGGTTGGATGACGCGATCAAGTGGTGGTAGAAGTTTGTAGAGACCTCGATCCATTTGCCCCATGAGGAGAATCTGATGAGTCTTCTTGTCCTTGACAAAACACACATCAGAATGAAATTCAACATAAATATTGTTGTCTCGACAGAGCCTAGACACACTAATGAGATGTTTAGACAGTCCTGGAGTGTGAAGAATCTGAGAAAGGTGAAGAGTACTCGCCCCGGTTGATAGAGAACTAGTACCAGTGTGAGCAATGCCGACACAGGAACCATTGCCAATAGTAACAGAAGAATTACCTGAGTAGGGAGAGATGTTATGAAGGCCTGTGGTGGTGGGGGTAACGTGATGAGTGGCCCCGGAATCAACAAGCCACTCATCATCAGCAGAGACAGGCGGACTGGAATGTGGGTTGGGTAAGGTTGGAGAAGAAGAGGGACAGACAGGGTAAGAGTGAGGGTAAAGCTGAGGGGATAAATTAGTGAAATGGGCCTCTGGTGAGATAGGACGAGTAGGAAACGAATTACAATATGGTTGGGTAAGGGAATAAGACTGAAAGGAGGTATTTAATCTGTGATAGCAAGCAAGGGCAGTATGGCCCACTTTGAAGCAAATTTGGCAACGCGGTTTTGGTTTAATGGAGGGTCTGGGAAAGCCTCGCTGAGTTATATCTGCAGGGGAAACTGGAGGCCGTCCAAGTAAACCAGGTTGAGGTTGGGAATATGAAGAAAGGTGAGCAGGTGGTCGTGGAGGTCTGTAGTAGGAATTCAAGGGTGAATTTGAGGGTGGTCTGGCATAAACAGGGGAGCGAGAACCGCTCTGAGGCTTCACACCACTGGAATGAAAGGAGGAGAGGTGTACCTGAGGCAACGAGCTATCCAACACTTGTCTTCTCTCCAGACGCATATCAAAGCTTAGTAGTAGGTTCTGTACTTCTTCCACAGAGGGTTGATCAGACCTACTATATATGGACGTTACCACCGCATCATATTCCATCGGCAAGCCTTCAAGCATATACCACATATAGTCCCTTGGTCTCACCGGCTCTCCCACAGCACTGAGTTGTTCGGACAGATTTTTCAGTGCATTGAGATACTGCTGCATGGACTGCCCGTCTTTCTTCAATTGCTGCATCTGCATCCGGAGATTCATTATTCTGGAGGGAGAGATCGACTCATACCGACTTTTCAGCGTGTCCCAGACCTCACTGGACGTCCTGCAGCCCACAACCAGACTCAGAGACTCCTGAGTCAGTGCTGAGAAAAGTAGACTCATCACTGATTTGTCGGTCCGCTGCCAGATTCGGTAGTCTGGGTTAGGAAGCTGACGTTCTACGTCCAGGAATTGGGGTGGAGTCGCTGTCTGGCCGAAAATAAATTCCTCGAGCCCTGCAGCCACTATAGCTGCCAGCACCTGTCCTTTCCAGAGCAAATAGTTCGAGTCCCCCAGCTTGACTAGTGAGGCAAAAACGCTCGTGGGAAGCTGCATTTGCTGCAGGCTTGGTAGATTGTTCTGCCCCGAAAGCCCAGAATCTTGAGCAGTAGGAGTTGCAGAGGAAGAGAACTGCTCCGTCATTTTGATGGTGTGGCTTCACGCCTATGCGAGCTCTGATACCATGAAGAAGGAGGAGTGAAGAAGATGAAGAAATGAAAGGGCAAGAAGGCTCAGAAGAAAACAGAGCAGGACGAAGGCAAGAAGAAGGTGCAGAAGGCAAAGGAGGAAGAAGAAGAAGAAGACGGAGAAGGAGAAGGGAACAGAGGAGAGAGAATTAGTTATAACAAAATGAAAACTACAGCACACACTGTCCACTGTACAGACAACCCTTATAACAACTTTCACGTTCTTTTCGTAAATTACTAGAAACACCCTCAGCAGCTTAGCTCCCATCCATGAGTGCCGATGGGCTGATCTCCTGGACTTGACTGAATTCCTGGACTTCATCATCACACTGGGCTTCGTCACAGTCCAACACATTACTACTCTTTAGGGGGATTGCTATTCGAGGTCGACTCCAAGTACGTCCCTCTCGAGCAAATTGGCAAGGGGGCTTACGGGGTCGTCTGTTCCTCCGTCAACACCAAGACTGGCGAGAAGGTCGCCATCAAGAAGTTGCAGAACGTCTTCCAGAACTCCATCGAGGCCGTAAGAACTCTCAGGGAGATGGCCATACTCGGGAGGGTTAAGCACGAGAATGTGATCGCCTTGAAGGACGTCATGCTTCCTGTACACCAGAGGAGCTTCAACGACGTTTACATGGTTTACGAGCTCATGGACACGGATCTCGGCCACATCATCTGGTCGCAGCAGCCACTCACGGACGAACACTGCCAGTTTTTCCTTTATCAGGTGCGAACCCATTCGGTATGGCCTTTCCTAAGCAAATCCTGGTGATTTTATCAGGCTAACATCGTATTTGCTGCTTGTATCAGATATTGAGCGGACTGAAGTACCTTCACTCGGCCAACGTGCTCCATCGAGATTTGAAGCCCGGAAACCTCCTTATCAACGCCAACTGCGACCTGAAGATAGCGGATTTCGGCCTCGCAAGAACAACCGCAGGGGCCGATGAGGTGATGACAGAGTATGTGGTCACGCGCTGGTATCGGGCCCCGGAGCTCCTAGTCATGCACGACAACTACGGGGCCTCTATCGACATCTGGTCTGTCGGCTGTATATTCGCAGAAATCCTCGGCCGCAAGCCCATCTTCAAGGGGACCGATGCCCTGAACCAGCTAAGCCTCATCATCAGTGCGCTAGGTACTCAGTCAGAAGAAGATTTAGAGTTCATCGAGAACCCAAGGCTGAAGAGATTCATCGAGACGCTGCCGCACAGCCCGGGCGTCAATTTTTCAGAGATGTTCCAAGGGGCCAATCCCATGGCGATTGATTTACTGAAGAGGATGCTGGTTTTCGATCCAAGAAAGAGGATCACGGTTGCTGAAGCGCTCCGACATCCATACCTGATAGAATGTTACAATCCCTCGTCCGACATTCCCGCCAGATCGCAAATCCAACTGGATATGAGCAACATCAGAGACGTGAGGACAGTCAGACAGGCCATGTACGAGGAAATCCTTCGCTACCACAGCCTTTAAAGAGAATCGCCAAGTTCGTATTATTGGAGAATTGTTTTGTGAAAACATTCTCGTACACTCAAAGAACTGTCTTGTGATTTAAGAAAATATATCATGTAGTCTTGAGCTTTATCATTCACCGTGTTCCACAAATTAAAAGACCGCCGGTGAAGAAGGGCGAGACGATGAAATTCGTCTGGATTATGATTATTTTAATTGATGTAAGTACTCAATTTAAGTACATGGAATAACTTGTTTTAATTCTTTCTCCCAATCTTTACTTCGTCTGATCATCTTAATGATCTAACAACAACCTTTAACCATTTCTGTCATTGGTTCATCGTACTATAATGATAAACCGGAAACAATTCGATGAACTTATAACATATTAATAGCGAAAGCGAATGAAGGTAATTTGTAAGGATTTCGAAACACGGTAATCCCCCCGACGACGAGGGAGCAACGAAATCGTCCTCCCCGACGAACCTCTGCCAATGCCAGTGCTTCTTCCATACCATGCCCATCTCTTCGATTGGGATGCCCTTGGTCTCCGGGACGAACATGTACACAAACACTGACATGACGAGCACGAATCCTCCGAAGAAGAGGAACAACCCAAACTTGAGGTGGCAGAGCATTGTCAGGAACACCTGGGCCACGATGAAGGTGAAGAACATGTTGACCGAGACGTTGACGCTCTGCCCGGCAGGCCGGATCTCCAGAGGGAAGATCTCTTATGGCACGAGCCATCCCAATGGTCCCCATGACCACGCGAAGGCGGAGACGTAGATGCAGATGAAGGTGACTACGACTATGGCTTACCACTTGGGCAGCTCCCCCGGGTTCCCTTCCACTCCAAACTTGGCTCCGATTCAGGCAGCCACAACAACTTGGCAGATGAACATTTGGATGCCTCCCACCAGGAAGAGGAACCTCCGGCCCCACTTATCGACACCGTAGATCGATACAAAGGTGGCGAGTGCATTGACAAATCCCGTGATCGCTGCAGACATGAGGGACGCGTCCATGCCAAAACCGATGGTGTTGAATAAGACGGGTGCGTAGAACATGATGACGTTGATTCCGGTGAATTGCTGGAAGAAAGGAATCAATGTGGTGATGCAGAGATGAGGCCTATACTTCCTCTGAAGGATGGTCTTCCACGGGTGCTCCACTTGCTTTGACGCCTCACTGGCCGCAATGATGTCATTGAACTCTGCATCCACATTGTCGATCCCACGGATCTTCTTGAGTTTCTCCTTGGCCTCATCGATCAAGCCACGCTCGATCATGGAGTTGGGGGTGTCTGGTAGGATCAAAGCACCAACCATGATGATCATGGCTGGGACCATTGCGCCTCCCAAGCTGAGACGCCATCCCCAGCCACCCTCAATCTTGGCAAAGAAGTAGTTTAGCACGTTGGCAATGAGAATGCCGATGGTGATGGAGAGCTGGAACCCAATGTTGAGTGCTCCCCTGTATTTGTGAGGTGCCATCTCCGAAAGATAGAGCGGAACAGACTGATTGGCGAAACCAATTCCAAAACCAAGGAAGATACGACCGACAATCAACATCCACACCGCATTAGCAAACGCATTCAGCAATGCTCCCGCGCAGAAGAGGAGACCGCCGAAAAGCATGGACAACCTCCTTCCGAACATCCTGGTGATGGTGGCAGCAACAAGGGAGGCAGCAAGAGCAGCCACGTAGAGAGAGGATGTGAAGAGGGTGAGGGTCTCGCTGTTGTACTGGCAGTACTCATTGTTCGACTTGTTCTCCTGCTGTTTCTTGTAAACTGAAGGGAAGAACTCCTGGAGGAAGGACGGCATGGACGTGACGCCCCCAGAGATACCGATATCGTAACCGAAGATGAGACTGCCCATTGCTGCTATAATGCAGGTTATGAGGACGAACCCGGTGAGGTTACCGGGGTAATCCGCCTTGACATCAGACACTAAACCTCCCACGGCCGGCATTTTTTGAAGAACTGGCAGGCGCTGCTATTACGGACGTGTTGGATGAAATTGTCAGGGTTGATGGATACCGATTTACATATAGGAAGAGTTTAAATAGCTAATGATAGCAAAACTCGTGTTGGATTAAAAACTAGATGAGCACCAAAAGGTTTGCATAAAGATCGAATAGTACTTCTGGGCGATTTATAAAAGTTCTGGCACTGACTGTCTGAAACAATTTTGTCATCAAAATATCTTAAAAACTGATTTTTAATTGACTTTAGCGAGTGTTGTCTGTCTGTCTGTCTATTGATAAAACCACCATCTGCAACAACAAAGTCCTCTTTACGTCAAACACTATAAGCGAACATTTATCTCACGTTAACCACAACTTTTATGAATTTTTAAGCACAAAAACTACTAAAATTACTCTGGTTGTTATTGCAAAAACATGCAACCGAATACAAAGAGCATGTCAAACCAACAGCACAACCGCCTTCGGAAGAGTTTCTCGGCAGTCTCTTTATCTCGGCCGTCTCCACCACCACGGCCACATTAGCCCAGTCCGCCACTCTTGCCGCGAACTCGAAGTATGCCTTCATCTCCAGATGGCATTCTCAACAACAAATAATTGATGTAATTGTTTTCTTTCACCGATAAATACATACATGTAGGCCAAACATTTGTACGCCTAGAACAATTTCCAAAAATACTTCTTTATTGTATTGGGGTTCTTATTCCAGGACAAGTTCGTCTCACAAGTCACAAGTGAATAAATTCAGAGCCGAGACGTGAAAAGAAACTTGGGAGAAAGAATCAAATTTTTATTTCTCGGATTTAAATATGATGTAATACATGAAAAGCTAGTGGAAAAAATAAATCAATCCTATTTCTACACTTAGCCAAACCGAAGTAAAAAGCAAATCTTCCACCACCACATTTCATCACAGACGAAATCCCAGCTTGTCGCTCTTGATGACGGGATTTTGCTCGACCAAGGTGCGCCGACCGATTCTCTTAAAGTTCACACTGCAGGCGTGGTCTTCCGGGTGACGATGGCTTCCACAAAACACGTCCTCGCAGTGTTGACAGGTGAACCCAAGCAGCCCAGTGCGTTTCTTGCAAACAGTGCATCTCGAGGACACCTTGGTTGATGAGGAGGGCATAGACAATTTTGGGAGATGGCTCATCTGAGACCGCAGGTCTTGGATCAGGGAGGCCACCTTATCGCTTGGCATCGGAAGTGTTTGGCCTCGATTGGCTTCCTCCTCCAGCTCTTCTTCCGGTTTTCTTTCGACCGCGGAAATGCTGGCACTCATCATTGATATATTTCCCCAGAGATAGTCATTGTAGCAGCTAGAACAAAAACCATGGTTCTCTTCACAGCCGTAGAAGTCGCACCCATTAGTGCAAAGTCCCGCTGTCTTCTTCTCCGAATCACTCATCTTCTTTCTGTATGTTGGCAAACTGGCTTGTTTGATGTGTGTACGAGTCATATAGTACGTCTACGTATTTATATAGGTACAGGAGTATAAGGTAATCATGACCATTGGATGAGACATTAGATTTTTCGGGATAACAGATATTCAATGAAATATATCACGTGAAGATTGTTTATTTAATCAAACATGAACAAGAATAAGATGAAACTTAAAAACCACCGATAATAATTTGACTAGAGAACTGCTCTTTAATAACATTTTCTAAAAGATAGAGATCCTTTCCATATTTTGATGCCACGAATTTGATTCATATAGGGAAACAAATCCAAACCAACAATTACGTAGTTTTTACTTTTCACTCGGTTTGCCAAAATCTAAATCTCTTCATGTACTTATTCATATATTGTGATGATTAATTAAAGATTACGTTCTGCTAAAATCTAATTTCAATTTTCTTTCATCATGGAATCAATTTCATATATAGCTGTGTATTAATTCAATTTTTAGAACTCTCATCTTTCAGTCCATTTTATCACGGAGAGTTTTTAAAAGAAACATTAAAAAGTAAATATAATGAAATTACTATAAAGATTATATTTGGTAACACAATTAACCAGTCAAAATTACAAAATTGAATTCAAAAGAATTTGGGGGTTTAAATTCAAAGATATTTTGAACGTTGAGAAAATAGAAAGATATAAAAAAAAAAGACAAAAATCACGTCTTTCAAAATTTTTGAGTTACAAATATATTGATCGAATGGTGATTTTAAAAATATTGAAGTTAAATATAAATAAGCTTGATTGAGATTTACATATTCATGTAGTTTTTTCTGAGAAAAATTTTTTTTAACTCATTTCGTAGTTTTGAAAATTGTTAAATTTTGTTGAGTACATTAATTACATTAATTTTTGTGCTAAATAAACATGTAGATTTTGGTCATCGTGCATCGGCCCAAGAGTCCATCTGTCGGCTTATGAGTGTTTATTAGTAGTATTGTTATTACATAAATTTCTTAAAGAATTATTTCATTATTTCATTTTTATATAGTTCGTGGCATAATTTTCAAATTAAAAATCTTTATACTTATTAATAAGAGACATCTCTATTATTTAAAAGTACATTTATTTTGTAATGGCTTGAATAAAATTTTTATTTACAAATTATTTCAGTCTCAAGTATATTTAATAAATTATTATTATTATATTTATTATTATTATTAATCAATATCTCCTGGAGAATTTGGTAATGTTTTGAAAGGGTTTTTAAAGGGAGAGAGTTTAATATAATATTTATATATTTCATAAATATATGTGACAATATTCTGAATTTAATTCGTGGTAATATTAAATTAAAAATCAAATCAAGTTCTTTTTATTATCATCACATGGAAAATTTTGCAGAATTTTCTTTATTTGTATAATTTTTTTATGGAATAAATAAAATGATTGCTTATAAAATATTTTTCTTTCAAACCAAGTTCAATTTAAAAAAATATATATTTTAATTAAACACGTATTAAATCACATTTTCCAGAAACTTCTTTACATAGCTTCAATTATTCAATTGGATGAAAAAGGTTTACTTAGCACTGAATTACTGTCAGTCGAGGCGTTCAAAATCTCAAGAAACTCCCTATCAACTACGCGTTCACCAAACAAAGTGTAATAACTAATGTTGTAGAGACGCATCTCCTGGTGTATCACCTTCTTAAGGATGCCCTCATTCATTCTGTTGAATGCCTTGAGAGGTTCTGTAGATTTGGCCGCCACGTCAGTGGAAGGATCATAGAGTCCTGCCAAGTATGGGTGATGAAGTGCTTCCGTCGTTGTCAGCCTTCTGCTTGGATCGAACACCAGCATCCTCTCCATAAGATCTATCGCCATGGGACTCGCCTCCGGATAGAGGTTCGAGAACCTTACTCCGTCACTGTAAGGCAGTGACTCGATGTATCTCCTCACCAGTGGACTGCTGATGAATCCAATTTCGGATTGGACTTGACTTCCTAGGGTGCACACAATGAGTTCCAGCTGGTCGAGAGAATCCTTTCCAGGGAAGAGGGGCTTGCGGCCAAGGATTTCTGCCATTATACAACCGACACACCAGATGTCGGCAGCTGCCCCGTAGTTCTTGTTGGAGACTCGAACCTCCGGCGCACGGTAGAAGCGCGTAGTGACATACTCAGTCATAGACTCGTTGGCCCCACCAGCAATTCTCGCAAGCCCGAAATCACCAATCTTCAGTTCGCTGTCCAAGTTGATGAACAGTTCCTTAGCTTCAAGTCCTGGTGGATCACATTGCACGTGTGTATATGCTGGAGTCCTCGCACTATCTGATCAACCAAGAAATAGCAATTTTAACGTAGTTATAAATCAACACCCTTAGCAAGTTGTTTCCTCAGACATGAAGAACAATCAACACAGGAAAGAGCTCAAAACGAATTTATCGCCTGTTGCGACGCGTCCGCGGAAGAAATAATATTAAATTTGTACCTAGTAAACAAAGTATCTGCAGTGTTCTTCGGACAGTGGCTGCGACAACTGGATGACCTGCTTGAGATCGGTTTCCATCAACTCGAGGACCAAGTAAACAGCTTGGAAGGCCAATTTCTCACCTGGCATCATGACATGCTTCAGGTCGATCACGTTCTTGTGCTTAAGAATCATCAGAAGGTACATCTCCCTAAGCGCCATGAGCACTTCAATGCGGTTCCCAAGGGTGGCATGTATCTTCTTGATGGCGACCTTATCGCCCGTTACGATGTCGGTCGCCGAACAGACAAGTCCATACGATCCCTTCCCGATCATCTTGATAGGGGTGTACTTGGAGTCAACATTGAACAGGTCTGCAAAACCGATTTGTGCTTATGCCCACCTTGCTTGATCCCTCCTGGAGGACCGATAACTCCAAACGCCATTTCTCAAATTCACCCGGACAACTGCGAGTGCTACCGTCATATCAAATTCACAAGCCTACTTCTGAATGAATATAGGGATTATCTTCTACTATATATATAGAGACGGAGAAATCAAATACAATGTATGATTATTGACAAATAATATCCGTGACGAATCTTTTAGCAAGCCCGGCAGATATAAAATTACATCATATGCCCCTTGATTCCTTCTATTTTGTGATTAGATCTAGAAGAGAGAATTAAAAAAACAGAGGATATTTCGGCCGCTTGGATACTCCTAAATAAGAAAGAATATTCACTCAGATATTTGAATAAACCTCGAAAGGAGGAACGTTGAGTGCAACCGTGGCCTTTTTCAATTTTTTTGCCGACCTTTAAAAGTTCTCTAAGATCTAAGCATAAAACCTTTCGTCTCCACTTCTAATTTTAACACTTTGACTTTTTCTTTTTCTGCATGAGTAATAATAAATTAGGCGAAAGCGGGATGTGCACCTATAAGCTTTATGGCTGATATGGTCATATTTTCATTAATGTTAATATTTTGTAAGTATTCCTCATTATATTTGAACATGTCGGGAAATAGACGAAGGAAATTGCCTAAATTTAGGCGCCAAACTTTTTTTTCTTCTTTTAGAGCGTTCTTGTGTTTCGCGGTATTTTGCTGCAGCAGTGTTTTAAGAAGTTTTTCTTAAAACAAATAAAATTTTCGTTCTTTTATTTACATTGTTACTAATTAGCTTAGTATTGTATAAGATTGGATTTTCCCATGGCAATGCGGGCTCTATTCCCACGGACTACCATACCCATTAGCTGCTTAGGATTATTATTAGTTAATGTTCTAACAATACATATGCTAAGCAAAATTTTGATAGGTGATCTTGTCGAAGTAATGAAGAACTGTGTTGCTATATATATACACATCAATCCCTTCTCGATTACTACTTACTTATAACTGTTATATCCTAATTTATGAGCAAAATATATTTTGTAATATACGATCTCAACCAATTAGAATTAACAATAATGTGTTTATTATTAGTTTGCCTGAGTTCCCGTCCATTCTTGAATGTTTCTCGTTGTGAATGCAAAAATTTCTTTTCCATGGGGGTTCTCAATTCTTTTTCCTTTTTTTTTCCTATAACCCCTTTTTCCTGTCGTCTGGAAGACTTGACTTACCATGGACCATGCCCCCCTCCTCCCCCACATCATCATATTGAAGCCAAAAGATGCAAAACCAATTCATAAACTACATTTAATTTGAGTTAAGAAAAAATACGAAGGGTCTCTACTCTAGAAGGTTTACTTTCACAGGGGAGCATGGGGTCAGATATTTCTCAAAGGGGGGAGTAGGAGCGAAAGGACAACATCATGTTATAACCAGCTAAAGGGAGATGGGAACATTTGGAATATATTCTTGGAGAATTTTTCAACAGAAGTCGGGGCGAGCGAGGTAGAGAATTGCTGAGCTGCGAAGAATGATATGACATTTGGGCGGACAAAAGAATAAAAATAATATATGGAAATAGCTAGACATGGTGTGCAGCTTTTTCCTTACCAAGAAAAAATACTTGTCCCTCATTAGTAAAAGATCCAGATCCTTACAAACAATATCTTTAGTTCCTAAATTATATTAATGAGTTTCAAAATTTACTATTTAGGGTCGACTTAGAAAAGAAAAGTTTCTGCACAGGGAGTTCATGGGTCTGTTGTCAAATTTTTTTCTTTTATCAATCTTACTTTTCAATAATTTAAAACTTTGTGCGTAAAATATTTTATGCACGGAAGTTATTTAGCGTTGTGTTTTGAGTTTAAGCAAATCATTTTCGGAAATGGGGCATCTTTAAATTTTTTTTATTTGCAAAAATATTAAATTACAAATCTAATATGATTCTTTCGTTAGGAAAAACAAATATTGGAAACAAAATATCAAGAAAGGGATTATGAGAATTTTTATATTAAGTTTAATTTAGATTTTATGTTTAAAATATATTTAGGATATATTAATTCTTTTATTTTTAAGTTATAAATAAACGAAGGGGAGTACGTAAACTGTTTTACAGAGACAACGTTACCATACCCATACCCAATAGATTATGGCAACTCTAGTGGGACCACCCGATGGGATCAAGCGGAGAGGGAAGCATTACTACTCTTTAGGGGGATTGCTATTCGAGGTCGACTCCAAGTACGTCCCTCTCGAGCAAATTGGCAAGGGGGCTTACGGGGTCGTCTGTTCCTCCGTCAACACCAAGACTGGCGAGAAGGTCGCCATCAAGAAGTTGCAGAACGTCTTCCAGAACTCCATCGAGGCCGTAAGAACTCTCAGGGAGATGGCCATACTCGGGAGGGTTAAGCACGAGAATGTGATCGCCTTGAAGGACGTCATGCTTCCTGTACACCAGAGGAGCTTCAACGACGTTTACATGGTTTACGAGCTCATGGACACGGATCTCGGCCACATCATCTGGTCGCAGCAGCCACTCACGGACGAACACTGCCAGTTTTTCCTTTATCAGGTGCGAACCCATTCGGTATGGCCTTTCCTAAGCAAATCCTGGTGATTTTATCAGGCTAACATCGTATTTGCTGCTTGTATCAGATATTGAGCGGACTGAAGTACCTTCACTCGGCCAACGTGCTCCATCGAGATTTGAAGCCCGGAAACCTCCTTATCAACGCCAACTGCGACCTGAAGATAGCGGATTTCGGCCTCGCAAGAACAACCGCAGGGGCCGATGAGGTGATGACAGAGTATGTGGTCACGCGCTGGTATCGGGCCCCGGAGCTCCTAGTCATGCACGACAACTACGGGGCCTCTATCGACATCTGGTCTGTCGGCTGTATATTCGCAGAAATCCTCGGCCGCAAGCCCATCTTCAAGGGGACCGATGCCCTGAACCAGCTAAGCCTCATCATCAGTGCGCTAGGTACTCAGTCAGAAGAAGATTTAGAGTTCATCGAGAACCCAAGGCTGAAGAGATTCATCGAGACGCTGCCGCACAGCCCGGGCGTCAACTTTTCAGAGATGTTCCAAGGGGCCAATCCCATGGCGATTGATCTGCTGAAGAGGATGCTGGTTTTCGATCCAAGAAAGAGGATCACGGTTGCTGAAGCGCTCAGACATCCATACCTGATAGAATGTTACAATCCCTCGTCCGACATTCCCGCCAGATCGCAAATCCAACTGGATATGAGCAACATCAGAGACGTGAGGACAGTCAGACAGGCCATGTACGAGGAAATCCTTCGCTACCACAGCCTTTAAAGAGAGTCGCCAAGTTCGTATTATTGGAGAATTGTGTTGTGAAAACATTCCCGTACACTTAGAGAACTGTCTTGTGATTTAAGAAAATATATCATGTAGTCTTGAGCTTTATCATTCACCGTGTTCCACAAATTAAAAGACCGCCGGTGAAGAAGGGCGAGACGATGAAATTCGTCTGGACTATGATTAAAAGTATTTTAATTGATGTAAGTACTCAATTTAAGTACATGGAATAACTTGTTTTAATTCTTTCTCCCAATCTTTACTTCGTCTGATCATCTTAATGATCTAACAACAACCTTTAACCATTTCTGTCATTGGTTCATCGTACTATAATGATAAACCGGAAACAATTCGATGAACTTATAACATATTAATAGCGAAAGCGAATGAAGGTAATTTGTAAGGATTTCGAAACACGGTAATCCCCCCGACGACGAGGGAGCAACGAAATCGCCCTCCCCGACGAACCTCTGCCAATGCCAGTGCTTCTTCCATACCATGCCCATCTCTTCGATTGGGATGCCCTTGGTCTCCGGGACGAACATGTACACAAACACTGACATGACGAGCACGAATCCTCCGAAGAAGAGGAACAACCCAAACTTGAGGTGGCAGAGCATTGTCAGGAACACCTGGGCCACGATGAAGGTGAAGAACATGTTGACCGAGACGTTGACGCTCTGCCCGGCAGGCCGGATCTCCAGAGGGAAGATCTCTTATGGCACGAGCCATCCCAATGGTCCCCATGACCACGCGAAGGCGGAGACGTAGATGCAGATGAAGGTGACTACGACTATGGCTTACCACTTGGGCAGCTCCCCCGGGTTCCCTTCCACTCCAAACTTGGCTCCGATTCAGGCAGCCACAACAACTTGGCAGATGAACATTTGGATGCCTCCCACCAGGAAGAGGAACCTCCGGCCCCACTTATCGACACCGTAGATCGATACAAAGGTGGCGAGTGCATTGACAAATCCCGTGATCGCTGCAGACATGAGGGACGCGTCCATGCCAAAACCGATGGTGTTGAATAAGACGGGTGCGTAGAACATGATGACGTTGATTCCGGTGAATTGCTGGAAGAAAGGAATCAATGTGGTGATGCAGAGATGAGGCCTATACTTCCTCTGAAGGATTGTCTTCCACGGGTGCTCCACTTGCTTTGACGCCTCGCTGGCCGCAATGATGTCATTGAACTCTGCATCCACATTGTCGATCCCACGGATCTTCTTGAGTTTCTCCTTGGCCTCATCGATCAAGCCACGCTCGATCATGGAGTTGGGGGTGTCTGGTAGGATCAAAGCACCAACCATGATGATCATGGCTGGGACCATTGCGCCTCCCAAGCTGAG
This sequence comes from Melastoma dodecandrum, assembly GCA_029817715.1. NCBI lineage: Eukaryota > Viridiplantae > Streptophyta > Magnoliopsida > Myrtales > Melastomataceae > Melastoma > Melastoma dodecandrum. The sequence continues at coordinate 3,516,972 of JARUPY010000533.1, read as the reverse complement.
ACGCCATCCCCAGCCACCCTCAATCTTGGCAAAGAAGTAGTTTAGCACGTTGGCAATGAGAATGCCGATGGTGATGGAGAGCTGGAACCCAATGTTGAGTGCTCCCCTGTATTTGTGAGGTGCCATCTCCGAAAGATAGAGCGGAACAGACTGATTGGCGAAACCAATTCCAAAACCAAGGAAGATACGACCGACAATCAACATCCACACCGCATTAGCAAACGCATTCAGCAATGCTCCCGCGCAGAAGAGGAGACCGCCGAAAAGCATGGACAACCTCCTTCCGAACATCCTGGTGATGGTGGCAGCAACAAGGGAGGCAGCAAGAGCAGCCACGTAGAGAGAGGATGTGAAGAGGGTGAGGGTCTCGCTGTTGTACTGGCAGTACTCATTGTTCGACTTGTTCTCCTGCTGTTTCTTGTAAACTGAAGGGAAGAACTCCTGGAGGAAGGACGGCATGGACGTGACGCCCCCAGAGATACCGATATCGTAACCGAAGATGAGACTGCCCATTGCTGCTATAATGCAGGTTATGAGGACGAACCCGGTGAGGTTACCGGGGTAATCCGCCTTGACATCAGACACTAAACCTCCCACGGCCGGCATTTTTTGAAGAACTGGCAGGCGCTGCTATTACGGACGTGTTGGATGAAATTGTCAGGGTTGATGGATACCGATTTACATATAGGAAGAGTTTAAATAGCTAATGATAGCAAAACTCGTGTTGGATTAAAAACTAGATGAGCACCAAAAGGTTTGGATAAAGATCGAATAGTACTTCTGGGCGATTTATAAAAGTTCTGGCACTGACTGTCTGAAACAATTTTGTCATCAAAATATCTTAAAAACTGATTTTTAATTGACTTTAGCGAGTGTTGTCTGTCTGTCTGTCTATTGATAAAACCACCATCTGCAACAACAAAGTCCTCTTTACGTCAAACACTATAAGCGAACATTTATCTCACGTTAACCACAACTTTTATGTATTTTTAAGCACAAAAACTACTAAAATTACTCTGGTTGTTATTGCAAAAACATGCAACCGAATACAAAGAGCATGTCAAACCAACAGCACAACCGCCTTCGGAAGAGTTTCTCGGCAGTCTCTTTATCTCGGCCGTCTCCACCACCACGGCCACATTAGCCCAGTCCGCCACTCTTGCCGCGAACTCGAAGTATGCCTTCATCTCCAGATGGCATTCTCAACAACAAATAATTGATGTAATTGTTTTCTTTCACCGATAAATACATACATGTAGGCCAAACATTTGTACGCCTAGAACAATTTCCAAAAATACTTCTTTATTGTATTGGGGTTCTTATTCCAGGACAAGTTCGTCTCACAAGTCACAAGTGAATAAATTCAGAGCCGAGACGTGAAAAGAAACTTGGGAGAAAGAATCAAATTTTTATTTCTCGGATTTAAATATGATGTAATACATGAAAAGCTAGTGGAAAAAATAAATCAATCCTATTTCTACACTTAGCCAAACCGAAGTAAAAAGCAAATCTTCCACCACCACATTTCATCACAGACGAAATCCCAGCTTGTCGCTCTTGATGACGGGATTTTGCTCGACCAAGGTGCGCCGACCGATTCTCTTAAAGTTCACACTGCAGGCGTGGTCTTCCGGGTGACGATGGCTTCCACAAAACACGTCCTCGCAGTGTTGACAGGTGAACCCAAGCAGCCCAGTGCGTTTCTTGCAAACAGTGCATCTCGAGGACACCTTGGTTGATGAGGTGGGCATAGACAATTTTGGGAGATGGCTCATCTGAGACCGCAGGTCTTGGATCAGGGAGGCCACCTTATCGCTTGGCATCGGAAGTGTTTGGCCTCGATTGGCTTCCTCCTCCAGCTCTTCTTCCGGTTTTCTTTCGACCGCGGAAATGCTGGCACTCATCATTGATATATTTCCCCAGAGATAGTCATTGTAGCAGCTCGAACAAAAACCATGGTTCTCTTCACAGCCGTAGAAGTCGCACCCATTAGTGCAAAGTCCCGCTGTCTTCTTCTCCGAATCACTCATCTTCTTTCTGTATGTTGGCAAACTGGCTTGTTTGATGTGTGTACGAGTCATATAGTACGTCTACGTATTTATATAGGTACAGGAGTATAAGGTAATCATGACCATTGGATGAGACATTAGATTTTTCGGGATAACAGATATTCAATGAAATATATCACGTGAAGATTGTTTATTTAATCAAACATGAACAAGAATAAGATGAAACTTAAAAACCACCGATAATAATTTGACTAGAGAACTGCTCTTTAATAACATTTTCTAAAAGATAGAGATCCTTTCCATATTTTGATGCCACGAATTTGATTCATATAGGGAAACAAATCCAAACCAACAATTACGTAGTTTTTACTTTTCACTCGGTTTGCCAAAATCTAAATCTCTTCATGTACTTATTCATATATTGTGATGATTAATTAAAGATTACGTTCTGCTAAAATCTAATTTCAATTTTCTTTCATCATGGAATCAATTTCATATATAGCTGTGTATTAATTCAATTTTTAGAACTCTCATCTTTCAGTCCATTTTATCACGGAGAGTTTTTAAAAGAAACATTAAAAAGTAAATATAATGAAATTACTATAAAGATTATATTTAGTATCACCATTAACCGGTCAAAATTACAAAATTGAATTTAAAAGAATTTGGGGGTTTAAATTTTGGTCAAATATAATATTACAAGATATTTTGAAAGTTGAGAAAATAGAAAGATATAAAAACAAAGACAAAAATTACGTCTTTCAAAATTTTTGAGTTAGAAATATATTGATCGAATTGTGATTTTAAAAATATTGTAGTTAAATGTAAATAAGCTTGATTGAGATTTACATATTCATGTAGTTTTTTCTGAGAAAAATTTTTTTTAACTCATTTCGTAGTTTTGAAAATTGTTAAATTTTGTTGAGTACATTAATTACATTAATTTTTGTGCTAAATAAACATGCAGATTTTGGTCATCGTGCATCGGCCCAAGAGTCCATCTGTCGGCTTATGAGTGTTTATTAGTAGTATTGTTATTACATAAATTTCCTAAAGAATTATTTCATTATTTCATTTTTATATAGCTCGTGGCATAATTTTCAAATTAAAAATCTTTATACTTATTAATAAGAGACATCTCTATTATTTAAAAGTACATTTATTTTGTAATGGCTTGAATAAAATTTTTATTTACAAATTATTTCCGTCTCAAGTAAATTTAATAAATTACTATTATTATATTTATTATTATTATTAATCAATATCTACTGAAGAATTTGGTATTGTTTTGAAAGGGTTTTTAAAGGGAGAGAGTTTAATATAATATTTATATATTTCATAAATATATGTGACAATATTCTGAATTTAATTCGTGGTAATATTAAATTAAAAAAAAATAAAAATCAATTCAAGTTCTTTTTATTATCGTCACATGGAAAATTTTGCAGAATTTTCTTTACTTGTAGAATTTTTTTATGGAATAAATAAAATGATTGCTTATAAAATATTTTTCTTTCAAACCAAGTTCAGTTTAAAAAAAATATATTTTAATTAAACACGTATTAAATCACATTTTCCAGAAACTTCTTTACATAGCTTCAATTATTCAATTGGATGAAAAAGGTTTACTTAGCACTGAATTACTGTCAGTCGAGGCGTTCAAAATCCCAAGAAACTCCCTATCAACTATGCGTTCACCAAACAAAGTGTAATAACTAATGTTGTAGAGACGCATCTCCTGGTGTATCACCTTCCTAAGGATGCCCTCATTCATTCTGTTGAATGCCTTGAGAGGTTCTGTAGATTTGGCCGCCACCCGCCACGTCAGTGGAAGGATCATAGAGTCCTGCCAAGTATGGGTGATGAAGTGCTTCCGTCGTTGTCAGCCTTCTGCTTGGATCGAACACCAGCATCCTCTCCATAAGATCTATCGCCATGGGACTCGCCTCCAGATAGAGGTCCGAGAACCTTACTCCGTCACTGTTCGGCAGTGACTCGATGTATCTCCTCACCAGTAGACTACTGATGAATCACATTTCGGATTGGACTTGGTTTCTTAGGCTGCGCACAATGAGTTCCAGCTGGTCGAGAGAATCCTTTCCAGGGAAGAGGGGCTTGCGGCCAAGGATTTCTGCCATTATGCAACCGACAGACCAGATGTCGGCAGCTGCCCCGTAGTTCTTGTTGGAGACTAGGACCTCCAGCGCACGGTTGAAGCGCGTAGTGACATACTCAGTCATAGACTCGTTGGCCCCACCAGCAGTTCTCGCAAGCCCGAAATCACCAATCTTCAGTTCGCTGTCCAAGTTGATGAACAGTTCCTTAGCTTCAAGTCCTGGTGGATCACATTGCACGTGTGTATATGCTGGAGTCCTCGCACTATCTGATCAACCAAGAAATAGCAATTTTAACGTAGTTATAAATCAACACCCTTAGCAAGTTGTTTCCTCAGACATGAAGAACAATCAACACAGGAAAGAGCTCAAAACGAATTTAATGCTCGCGACGCGTCCGCGGAAGAAATAATATTAAATTTGTACCTAGTAAACAAAGTATCTGCAGTGTTCTTCGGACAGTGGCTGCGACAACTGGATGACCTGCTTGAGATCGGTTTCCATCAACTCGAGGACCAAGTAAACAGCTTGGAAGGCCAATTTCTCACCTGGCATCATGACATGCTTCAGGTCGATCACGTTCTTGTGCTTAAGAATCATCAGAAGGTACATCTCCCTAAGCGCCATGAGCACTTCAATGCGATTCCCAAGGGTGGCATGTATCTTCTTGATGGCGACCTTATCGCCTGTTGCGATGTCGGCCGCCGAACAGACAAGTCCATACGACCCCTCCCGATCATCTTGATAGGGGTATACTTGGAGTCAACATCAAACATGGTCTGCAAAACCGATTTGTGCTTCTGCCCACCTTGCCTGATCCCTCCTGGAAAATCGATAACTCCAAACGTCATCTCTCAAATTCACTCGGACAACTGCGAGTGCTACCGTCATAGCAAATTCACAAGCCTACTTCTGAATGAATACAGGGATTATCTTCTACTATATATATAGAGACGGAGAAATCAAATACAATGTATGATTATTGACAAATAATATTCGTGACGAATCTTTTAACCTGCGCGGCAGATATAAAATTACATCATATATGTAAAATCTTTCCTTGATTCCTTCTATTTTGTGATTAGATCTAGAGGAGAGAATTAAAAAAAAACAGAGGATATTTCGGCCGCTTGGATCCTCCTAAATAAGAAAGAATATTCACTCAGATATTTGAATAAACCTCGAAAGGAGGAACGTTGAGTGCAACCGTGGCCTTTTTCAATTTTTTTGCCGACCTTTAAAAGTTCTCTAAGATTACTAAAATATAAGAATCTAAGCATAAAACCTTTCGTCTCCACTTCTAATTTTAGCACTTTGACTTTTTCTTTTTCTGCATGAGTAATAATAAATTAGGCGAAAGCGGGATGTGCACCTATAAGCTTTATGGCTGATATGGTCATATTTTCATTAATGTTAATATTTTGTAAGTATTCCTCATTATATTTGAACATGTCGGGAAATAGATGAAGGAAATTGCCTAAATTTAGGCGCCAAACTCTTTTTTCTTCTTTCAGAGCGTTCTTGTGTTTCGCGTTATCTTGCTGCAGCAGTGTTATGAGAAGTTTCTCTTAAAACTAATAAAATTTTCGTCTTTTTATTTACATTGTTACTAATTAGCTTAGTATTGTATAAGATTGGATTTTCCCAAGGCAATGCGGGCTCTAGCCCCACGGACAACCATACCCATCAGCTGCTAAGGATTATTATTAGTTAATGTTCTAACAAAACATATGCTAAGCAAAATTTTGATAGGTGATCTTGTCGAAGTAATGAAGAACTGTGTTGCTATATATATACACATCAATCCCTTCTCGATTACTACTTACTTATAACTGTTATATCCTAATTTATGAGCAAAATATATTTTGTAATATACGATCTCAACCAATTAGAATTAACAATAATGTGTTTATTATTAGTTGCCTGAGTTCCCATCCATTCTTGGATGTTTCCCGTCGTGAATGCAAAAATTTCTTTTCCATGGGGTTCTCAATTCTTCTTTCCTTTTTTTTTTTTTTTGCCCTATTACCCTTTTTTCCTGTCGTCTGGAAGACTTGACTTACCATTGACCATGCCCCCCTCCTCCCCCCACATCATCATATTGAAGCCAAAAGATGCAAAACCAATTCATAAACTACATTTAATTTGAGTTAAAAAAAATACGAAGGGTCTCTACTCTAGAAGGTTTACTTTCACAGCGGAGCATGGGGTCAGATATTTCTCAAAGGGGGGAGAGGAGGAGCGAAAGGACAACATCATGTTATAACCAGCTAAAGGGAGATGGGAACATTTGGAATATATTCTTGGAGAATTTTTCAACAGAAGTCGGGGCGAGCGAGGTAGAGAATTTCTGAGGTGGGAAGAATGATGTGACATTTGGGCGGACAAAAGAATAAAAATAATATATGGAAATAGCTAGACATGGTGTGCAGCTTTTTCCTTACCAAGAAAAAATACTTGTCCCTCATTAGTAAAAGATCCAGATCCTTACAAACAATATCTTTAGTTCCTAAATTATATTAATGAGTTTCAAAATTTACTATTTAGGGTCGACTTAGAAAAGAAAAGTTTCTGCACAGGGAGTTCATGGGTCTGTTGTCAAATTTTTTTCTTTTATCAATCTTACTTTTCAATAATTTAAAACTTTGTGCGTAAAATATTTTATGCACGGAAGTTATTTAGCGTTGTGTTTTGAGTTTAAGCAAATCATTTTCGGAAATGGGGCATCTTTAAATTTTTTTTATTTGCAAAAATATTAAATTACAAATCTAATATGATTCTTTCGTTAGGAAAAACAAATATTGGAAACAAAATATCAAGAAAGGGATTATGAGAATTTTTATATTAAGTTTAATTTAGATTTTATGTTTAAAATATATTTAGGATATATTAATTCTTTTATTTTTAAGTTATAAATAAACGAAGGGGAGTACGTAAACTGTTTTACAGAGACAACGTTACCATACCCATACCCAATAGATTATGGCAACTCTAGTGGGACCACCCGATGGGATCAAGCGGAGAGGGAAGCATTACTACTCTTTAGGGGGATTGCTATTCGAGGTCGACTCCAAGTACGTCCCTCTCGAGCAAATTGGCAAGGGGGCTTACGGGGTCGTCTGTTCCTCCGTCAACACCAAGACTGGCGAGAAGGTCGCCATCAAGAAGTTGCAGAACGTCTTCCAGAACTCCATCGAGGCCGTAAGAACTCTCAGGGAGATGGCCATACTCGGGAGGGTTAAGCACGAGAATGTGATCGCCTTGAAGGACGTCATGCTTCCTGTACACCAGAGGAGCTTCAACGACGTTTACATGGTTTACGAGCTCATGGACACGGATCTCGGCCACATCATCTGGTCGCAGCAGCCACTCACGGACGAACACTGCCAGTTTTTCCTTTATCAGGTGCGAACCCATTCGGTATGGCCTTTCCTAAGCAAATCCTGGTGATTTTATCAGGCTAACATCGTATTTGCTGCTTGTATCAGATATTGAGCGGACTGAAGTACCTTCACTCGGCCAACGTGCTCCATCGAGATTTGAAGCCCGGAAACCTCCTTATCAACGCCAACTGCGACCTGAAGATAGCGGATTTCGGCCTCGCAAGAACAACCGCAGGGGCCGATGAGGTGATGACAGAGTATGTGGTCACGCGCTGGTATCGGGCCCCGGAGCTCCTAGTCATGCACGACAACTACGGGGCCTCTATCGACATCTGGTCTGTCGGCTGTATATTCGCAGAAATCCTCGGCCGCAAGCCCATCTTCAAGGGGACCGATGCCCTGAACCAGCTAAGCCTCATCATCAGTGCGCTAGGTACTCAGTCAGAAGAAGATTTAGAGTTCATCGAGAACCCAAGGCTGAAGAGATTCATCGAGACGCTGCCGCACAGCCCGGGCGTCAACTTTTCAGAGATGTTCCAAGGGGCCAATCCCATGGCGATTGATCTGCTGAAGAGGATGCTGGTTTTCGATCCAAGAAAGAGGATCACGGTTGCTGAAGCGCTCAGACATCCATACCTGATAGAATGTTACAATCCCTCGTCCGACATTCCCGCCAGATCGCAAATCCAACTGGATATGAGCAACATCAGAGACGTGAGGACAGTCAGACAGGCCATGTACGAGGAAATCCTTCGCTACCACAGCCTTTAAAGAGAGTCGCCAAGTTCGTATTATTGGAGAATTGTGTTGTGAAAACATTCCCGTACACTTAGAGAACTGTCTTGTGATTTAAGAAAATATATCATGTAGTCTTGAGCTTTATCATTCACCGTGTTCCACAAATTAAAAGACCGCCGGTGAAGAAGGGCGAGACGATGAAATTCGTCTGGACTATGATTAAAAGTATTTTAATTGATGTAAGTACACAATTTAAGTACATGGAATAACTTGTTTTAATTCTTTCTCCCAATCTTTACTTCGTCTGATCATCTTAATGATCTAACAACCTTTAACCATTTCTGTCATTGGCTCATCGTACTATAATGATAAATCGAAAACAATTCGATGAACTTATAACATATTAATAGCGAAAGCGAATGAAGGTAATTTGTAAGGATTTCGAAACACGGTAATCCCCCCGACGACGAGGGAGCAACGAAATCGTCCTCCCCGACGAACCTCTGCCAATGCCAGTGCTTCTTCCATACCATGCCCATCTCTTCGATTGGGATGCCCTTGGTCTCCGGGACGAACATGTACACAAACACTGACATGACGAGCACGAATCCTCCGAAGAAGAGGAACAACCCAAACTTGAGGTGGCAGAGCATTGTCAGGAACACCTGGGCCACGATGAAGGTGAAGAACATGTTGACCGAGACGTTGACGCTCTGCCCGGCAGGCCGGATCTCCAGAGGGAAGATCTCTTATGGCACGAGCCATCCCAATGGTCCCCATGACCACGCGAAGGCGGAGACGTAGATGCAGATGAAGGTGACTACGACTATGGCTTACCACTTGGGCAGCTCCCCCGGGTTCCCTTCCACTCCAAACTTGGCTCCGATTCAGGCAGCCACAACAACTTGGCAGATGAACATTTGGATGCCTCCCACCAGGAAGAGGAACCTCCGGCCCCACTTATCGACACCGTAGATCGATACAAAGGTGGCGAGTGCATTGACAAATCCCGTGATCGCTGCAGACATGAGGGACGCGTCCATGCCAAAACCGATGGTGTTGAATAAGACGGGTGCGTAGAACATGATGACGTTGATTCCGGTGAATTGCTGGAAGAAAGGAATCAATGTGGTGATGCAGAGATGAGGCCTATACTTCCTCTGAAGGATTGTCTTCCACGGGTGCTCCACTTGCTTTGACGCCTCGCTGGCCGCAATGATGTCATTGAACTCTGCATCCACATTGTCGATCCCACGGATCTTCTTGAGTTTCTCCTTGGCCTCATCGATCAAGCCACGCTCGATCATGGAGTTGGGGGTGTCTGGTAGGATCAAAGCACCAACCATGATGATCATGGCTGGGACCATTGCGCCTCCCAAGCTGAGACGCCATCCCCAGCCACCCTCAATCTTGGCAAAGAAGTAGTTTAGCACGTTGGCAATGAGAATGCCGATGGTGATGGAGAGCTGGAACCCAATGTTGAGTGCTCCCCTGTATTTGTGAGGTGCCATCTCCGAAAGATAGAGCGGAACAGACTGATTGGCGAAACCAATTCCAAAACCAAGGAAGATACGACCGACAATCAACATCCACACCGCATTAGCAAACGCATTCAGCAATGCTCCCGCGCAGAAGAGGAGACCGCCGAAAAGCATGGACAACCTCCTTCCGAACATCCTGGTGATGGTGGCAGCAACAAGGGAGGCAGCAAGAGCAGCCACGTAGAGAGAGGATGTGAAGAGGGTGAGGGTCTCGCTGTTGTACTGGCAGTACTCATTGTTCGACTTGTTCTCCTGCTGTTTCTTGTAAACTGAAGGGAAGAACTCCTGGAGGAAGGACGGCATGGACGTGACGCCCCCAGAGATACCGATATCGTAACCGAAGATGAGACTGCCCATTGCTGCTATAATGCAGGTTATGAGGACGAACCCGGTGAGGTTACCGGGGTAATCCGCCTTGACATCAGACACTAAACCTCCCACGGCCGGCATTTTTTGAAGAACTGGCAGGCGCTGCTATTACGGACGTGTTGGATGAAATTGTCAGGGTTGATGGATACCGATTTACATATAGGAAGAGTTTAAATAGCTAATGATAGCAAAACTCGTGTTGGATTAAAAACTAGATGAGCACCAAAAGGTTTGCATAAAGATCGAATAGTACTTCTGGGCGATTTATAAAAGTTCTGGCACTGACTGTCTGAAACAATTTTGTCATCAAAATATCTTAAAAACTGATTTTTAATTGACTTTAGCGAGTGTTGTCTGTCTGTCTGTCTATTGATAAAACCACCATCTGCAACAACAAAGTCCTCTTTACGTCAAACACTATAAGCGAACATTTATCTCACGTTAACCACAACTTTTATGAATTTTTAAGCACAAAAACTACTAAAATTACTCTGGTTGTTATTGCAAAAACATGCAACCGAATACAAAGAGCATGTCAAACCAACAGCACAACCGCCTTCGGAAGAGTTTCTCGGCAGTCTCTTTATCTCGGCCGTCTCCACCACCACGGCCACATTAGCCCAGTCCGCCACTCTTGCCGCGAACTCGAAGTATGCCTTCATCTCCAGATGGCATTCTCAACAACAAATAATTGATGTAATTGTTTTCTTTCACCGATAAATACATACATGTAGGCCAAACATTTGTACGCCTAGAACAATTTCCAAAAATACTTCTTTATTGTATTGGGGTTCTTATTCCAGGACAAGTTCGTCTCACAAGTCACAAGTGAATAAATTCAGAGCCGAGACGTGAAAAGAAACTTGGGAGAAAGAACCAAATTTTTATTTCTCGGATTTAAATATGATGTAATACAAGAAAAGCTAGTGGAAAAAATAAATCAATCCTATTTCTACACTTAGCCAAAGCGAAGTAAAAAGCAAATCTTCCACCACCACATTTCATCACAGACGAAATCCCAGCTTGTCGCTCTTGATGACGGGATTTTGCTCGACCAAGGTGCGCCGACCGATTCTCTTAAAGTTCACACTGCAGGCGTGGTCTTCCGGGTGACGATGGCTTCCACAAAACACGTCCTCGCAGTGTTGACAGGTGAACCCAAGCAGCCCAGTGCGTTTCTTGCAAACAACGCATCTCGAGGGCACCTTGGTTGATGAGGAGGGCATAGACAATTTTGGGAGATGGCTCATCTGAGACCGCAGGTCTTGGATCAGGGAGGCCACCTTATCGCTTGGCATCGGAAGTGTTTGGCCTCGATTGGCTTCCTCCTCCAGCTCTTCTTCCGGTTTTCTTTCGACCGCGGAAATGCTGGCACTCATCATTGATATATTTCCCCAGAGATAGTCATTGTAGCAGCTCGAACAAAAACCATGGTTCTCTTCACAGCCGTAGAAGTCGCACCCATTAGTGCAAAGTCCCGCGGTCTTCTTCTCCGAATCACTCATCTTCTTTCTGTATGTTGGCAAACTGGCTTGTTTGATGTGTGTACGAGTCATATAGTACGTCTACGTATTTATATAGGTACAGGAGTATAAGGTAATCATGACCATTGGATGAGACATTAGATTTTTCGGGATAACAGATATTCAATGAAATATATCACGTGAAGATTGTTTATTTAATCAAACATGAACAAGAATAAGATGAAACTTAAAAACCACCGATAATAATTTGACTAGAGAACTGCTCTTTAATAACATTTTCTAAAAGATAGAGATCCTTTCCATATTTTGATGCCACGAATTTGATTCATATAGGGAAACAAATCCAAACCAACAATTAAGTAGTTTTTACTTTTCACTCGGTTTGCCAAAATCTAAATCTCTTCATGTACTTATTCATATATTGTGATGATTAATTAAAGATTACGTTCTGCTAAAATCTAATTTCAATTTTCTTTCATCATGGAATCAATTTCATATATAGCTGTGTATTAATTCAATTTTTAGAACTCTCATCTTTCAGTCCATTTTATCACGGAGAGTTTTTAAAAGAAACATTAAAAAGTAAATATAATGAAATTACTATAAAGATTATATTTAGTATCACCATTAACCGGTCAAAATTACAAAATTGAATTTAAAAGAATTTGGGGGTTTAAATTTTGGTCAAATATAATATTACAAGATATTTTGAAAGTTGAGAAAATAGAAAGATATAAAAACAAAGACAAAAATTACGTCTTTCAAAATTTTTGAGTTAGAAATATATTGATCAATATTGAAGTTAAATGTAAATAAGCTTGATTGAGATTTACATATTCATGTAGTTTTTTCTGAGAAAAAAATTTTGTAACTCATTTCGTAGTTTTGAAATTGTTAAATTTTGTTGAGTACATTAATTACATTAATTTTTGTACTAAATAAATATGTAGATTTTGGTCATCGTGCATCGGCCCAAGAGTCCATCTGTCGGCTTATGAGTGTTTATTAGTAGTATTGGTATTACATAAATTTCTTAAAGAATTATTTCATTATTTCATTTTTATATAGCTCGTGGCATAATTTTCAAATTAAAAATCTTTATACTTATTAATAAGAGACATCTCTATCATTTAAAAGTACATTTATTTTATAATGGCTTGAATAAAATTTTTATTTACAAATTATTTCCGTCTCAAGTAAATTTAATAAATTACTATTATTATATTTATTATTATTATTAATCAATATCTCCTGAAGAATTTGGTAATGTTTTGAAAGGGTTTTTAAAGGGAGAGAGTTTAATATAATATTTATATATTTCATAAATATATGGGACAATATTCTGAATTTAATTCGTGGTAATATTAAATTAAAAAAATTAAAATTCAATTCAATTTCTTTTTATTATCGTCACATGGAAAATTTTGCAGAATTTTCTTCATTTGTAGAATTTTTTAATGGAATAAATAAAATGATTGCTTATAAAATATTTTTCTTTCAAACCAAGTTCAATTTTTTTAAAAAAATATTTTAATTAAACACGTATTAAATCACATTTTCCAGAAACTTCTTTACATAGCTTCAATTATTCAATTGGATGGAAAAAGGTTTACTTGGCACTGAATTACTGCCAGGCATTCAAAATCCCAAGAAACTCCCTATCAACTACGCGTTCACCAAACAAAGTTTAATAACTAATGTTGTAGAGACGCATCTCCTGGTGTATCACCTTCCTAAGGATGCCCTCATTCATTCTGTTGAATGCCTTGAGAGGTTCTGTAGATTTGGCCGCCACGTCAGTGGAAGGATCATAGAGTCCTGCCAAGTACGGGTGATGAAGTGCTTCCGTCGTTGTCAGCCTTCTGCTTGGATCGAACACCAGCATCCTCTCCATAAGATCTATCGCCATGGGACTCGCCTCCGGATAGAGGTCCGAGAACCTTACTCCGTCACTGTACGGCAGTGACTCGATGTATCTCCTCACCAGTGGACTGCTGATGAATCCCATTTCGGATTGGACTTGGTTTCTTAGGCTGCGCACAATGAGTTCCAGCTGGTCGAGAGAATCCTTTCCAGGGAAGAGGGGCTTGCGGCCAAGGATTTCTGCCATTATGCAACCGACAGACCAGATGTCGACAGCTGCCCCGTAGTTCTTGTTGGAGACTAGGACCTCCGGCGCACGGTAGAAGCGCGTAGTGACATACTCAGTCATAGACTCGTTGGCCCCACCAGCAGTTCTCGCAAGCCCAAAATCACCAATCTTCAATTCGCTGTCCAAGTTGATGAACAGTTCCTTAGCTTCAAGTCCTGGTGGATCACATTGCACGCGTGTATATGCTGGAGTCCTCGCACTATCTGATCAACCAAGAAATAGCAATTTTAACGCAGTTATAGATCAACACCCTTAGCAAGTTGTTTCCTCAGACATGAAGAACAATCAACACAGGAAAGAGCTCAAAACGAATTTAATGCTCGCGACGCATCCGCAGAAGAAATAATATTAAATTTGTACCTAGTAAACAAAGTATCTGCAGTGTTCTTCGGATAGTGGCTGCGACGACTGAATGACCTGCTTGAGATCGGTTTCCATCAACTCGAGGACCAAGTAAACATCTTGGAAGGCCAATTTCTCAGCTGGCATCATGACATGCTTCAGGTCGATCACGTTCTTGTGCTTAAGAATCCTCAGAAGGTACATCTCCCTAAGCGCTATCAACACTTCAATGCGGTTCCCAAGGGTGGCATGTATCTTCTTGATGGCGACCTTATCGCCTGTTGCGATGTCGGTCGCCGAACAGACAAGTCCATACGATCCCCTCCCGATCATCTTGATAGGGGTGTACTTGGAGTCAACATCGAACAGGGTCCGCAAAACCGATTTGTGCTTCTGCCCACCGTGCCTGATCCCTCCTGGAGGACCGATAACTCCAAACATCATCTCTCAAATTCACCCGGACAACTGCGAGTGCTACCGTCGTATCAAATTCACAAGCCTACTTCTGAATGAATACAGGGATTGTCTTCTACTATATATATAGAGACGGAGAAATCAAATACAATGTATGATTATTGACAAATAATATCCGTGCTTTTAACCTGCCCTAGCAGATATAAAATTACATCATATGCAAAATCTTTCCTTGATTCCTACTATTTTGTGATTAGATCTAGAGGAGAGAATTTAAAAAAAAACAGAGGATATTTCGGCCGCTTGGATCCTCCTAAATAAGAAAGAATATTCACTCAGATATTTGAATAAACCTCGAAAGGAGGAACGTTGAGTGCAACCGTGGCCTTTTTCAATTTTTTTGCCGACCTTTAAAAGTTTTCTAAGATTACTAAAATATACGAAACTAAGCATAAAACCTTCGTCTCCACTTCTAATTTTAACACTTTGACTTTTTCTGCATGAGTAATAATAAATTAGGCAAAAGCGGGATGTGCACCTATAAGCTTTATGGCTGATATGGTCATATTTTCATTAATGTTAATATTTTGTAAGTATTCCTCATTATATTTGAACATGTCGGGAAATAGACGAAGGAAATTGCCTAAATTTAGGCGCCAAACTTTTTTTTCTTCTTTCAGAGCGTTCTTGTGTTTAGCGGTATCTTGCAGCAGGAGTTCGACAGGGAGATTCCATTTGACAAGGAGAAAGAGTATCGGAACGGCGGTCGAGAAGATCTTCGAGCATTCAAGAGTGAGAGTGGGCGGTTGCCTCCATATGCACAGAAATGATACAGGGACAGACAGCGAAAGATGAAGATTTTGGAGGGGGGGAGGGTATAAGGTCCTTTACTTAAGGAATGCTCAAAGTCAATCCAACATAAGAACATGCCCCCCCCACCCTCTCCTTCCCCGATACAAAACACCAGCTCAGAGATCTCCACGCTTTTGCTTTTGTCGGAATTGGGGTCGGAATCCGATTCCTTGCCCACCCTTCGTCCCCCTCCCCCAGCTTTTTAAGCTATCCCGGGCGTCCTCTTATCTGTGTATCTTAAGGAGAATTTGAACGTTAACAGACCTCATCCTGTCCCATGTCAAACCAACTGCCACCGCCTTCCAGGCCATGGCTCCGTTTGACCTCTCTGACACGTTCCAATGGACCCCCTGCAACAACCCCGGCTGCACAGCCGACTACTACTACTACTACTCCGACGGCTACCACGCCTGTTCCCCCACCTGCGGGTTCTCCTCCGTTACGACCTGCCGTAACTCTTCCCACCTTTATCAGGCCACCTGTGCTGGAACCTACTCCCCGCCCTCTTCCACCAGTGTTAGCCCCACTGACCACTCCTGTGGCCACACCAACCCCAGAGCCACAGCCGCTGCCTCGTGTCCTTGTATCCCAGCAGCCTGCATCCCCACCTAGTGCTAGCATCACGCCACCACCGCCAGCTCCCGTCGTGGAACCTTCGGCTCCGCTATCCTCGACCACGGCTGTGCCTCCTACTGCCAACTCGGCATCAGTTCCAACCACTCCAATACTGAAACCAGTCGCACCTTCAGCTTCTTTGCCTGCTTCCCCTTCCAAGAAACTGTCCCCTCTTCCAGAACCACCTCGTACTGTTGCTCCTACGTCATCATTGACTGCTTCCCCTGCCAAAAAACTATCGCCTCGTCCATCCCCAACTGTTTCTCCGCCCAAGACTAAGCTTTCCTCTCCTGCACCAGCCCCATCCTCCGTAGCTATTTCTGATACCAAACCTCCTAAAATCATTAAGCCCAAAGCGGAGACTCCTCCACATTCCCCTGCGCTCAAGCCTGTGGCCCCTCCTCCTCCGTCTCCCCTGAAGCTGCCGCCTCCGCAAATCAAGGCCCCAGATGAGGACGTGTTGGAGGCAGAGCAAAAGAACGTTCTCTTCCAGAAGAGTGTAGCCGCACCCCAGCGGGAAAATGGGAATGGCGACACGATTCGCTCTGTTGGGGGTCAGAAGCCAGGTATAGCTGCTGCCACTGTGAAGGAGGCTAATGATGTAGCTGCATCGACCGGGACAGGAAATGGCATCATAGCCAAGAAGAAGGTGGAGTCTGGAAAGGCAGGGGTGAAGGTGATTATGATGGCAGGCGAAAATAAAGGTGCCACGATGGAGCTTACACATCCGGCCAAGAATCGTAGTTACAAGATTGGAAACAAAGATAGCAGCAGCAGCAGCGATGAAGGAAAGCATGGGAGGGAACACAAAGGCCACAAGGGCAAAGCACCCACAACAGCATCCCTTCCAATGGCCACATACACTAACAGCAATGTCCAGGGCGTTAATAACTCAATTCTCTACAACAGTTCATGCACCCACCGCGACCCTGGCGTTCACTTCTCTCTCACCAGAAAGCCCGCCGAGGGAGCATTCCCACACATGAAGGAGAACAAGGATTGAGTTCTGAAGCTTGCCGACTTTCAGCGATCAGCCCATTACGTCCTGGCTGATCGATTTGATATTATATCATAAGAATAAAAAATGTTGTATGGCGTCAAGGTAGTAGGTATAGTCAATTTCTTCGAGCACTGCTGGCCTGGCCGCGAGAAATTGCTAATCTTGTACGTTCTTCTCAGTACTTGGTAATAAGTCATCCGAATAAACAGCAAGCATATCATGTCCTCTTGAGTCCAAATGTATCCGCATCGCACTGGACATTGGACAAATGAGTCCGAGCAAATGCATCATGAATAGTCCACCAAACAACGATCGATAACACCAATATCCTTCATCAAATTCCTTTTGAATTGGGTTCACAGCATCTTCCTAGTTTCGTGTGATAAAAGAATGTTTATATATTCACGCGTGCACAGGTAAATATCTGGAAGATGAATCGGGACGAGTGCATATGACTGAACCCAAACAGCTTCGATGCAGAGAGGTCCCTCACAACCCAACCCCATCAGGAAATCGAGCTAAGGGGTCAAAACTTGGAGCTAGTGCCTTTCGGATCAGGAAGAAGGGCCTGCCCTGTGACGTCTTGGCACTACTAGATTCTTCAGATCTCTGTTCAAGTGGTCGACATGAAGGCGACCCCATTGAACCGCCATCCTCGTCCCCTGCCTCGATAAGGATCATTTCGGCCTACGGGACTATTTCGGGGACCAGAACTCCACTGATCCTTGAATATGATACTTAGCAACTATTACAAGTGAAACCAATATTACGTCAAGCTGCAATCTTTGATCATTGAATTGATGATTTAATCATGCATCATCCCCGTTCCAATTCTCCTAGTTTTACTCTGTTTTCGGTATCGCTCTGGGATTGAAGTCGGAAAAGCTCGGTGCGTAAGGCAAGCTTGTCGGCATCTCGCTGACTTCGTTCGTCCCACCTTGCTGCTCATACAATCTACTCAATGGCTGTGCTTGCTCTGATACTCTCCACATCTTCACTGATTTATCCAAACTGCCGCTATACACAATCCACCATGTCTCCTCTGGCGAAGTCGCTGTTCCGGTATCCTTCTCCTTCTCCACTGCTAAGCACTTTACTGGTCCACTATGCCCCCTCAAAACAGACAAACAAAGGTGGTCCCTCTCCTCCCTTCGCCACACACATATCGTCGCATCGGCTGATCCGCTCAAGATGAGCCTCCCCGCTGTTATTAGGCTTAGAACTCCTAACTTGTGAGCCCTCAGGACTCCACCATGGGAGAGATGCTTGTCCCTGTTCCAGAAGTTGATCGCTCCATCGGATGACCCAGAGTAGACAACCGTCTCTTCCTTGTCGATTGCCAATGCCGTGACCGCGCATTCTTGCTTTAAAAGTGTCTGCGAAATAGTGTGCTTCGTCCCTCTTCCGTTATGTTCCCTCTTCCAGACCTTCACAGTTCCGTCAGCAGAACCAGTGAGGACCAGACAATCGAACCCGGCCACGATGGCATTCACTGCATCGTCGTGCGCAATCACCGACTCCAGGCACCTGAAGTCCGACACTCTCCACACTTTGAAGGTCTTGTCCCAGGATGATGAATATAAAATCTTCTGGTCTTCGCTAAACCCGAGGCATGAGATCGTGTCGATGTGCTTTATCCATATTGCATTCTTGCGTCGCTTCACCTGTCGATATCATAAGCTTATACATGCATTTACAACTACGTCGCTCGTAAAAAAGGTGTTGCTAGTTTGTTACCTCGACATAGTTTCCCGGTTTCAACGAACTCTTGATGTAGTCCCTCATCGTGGGGAGCGTCCCCACACGTCGATACACGTTTCCATTCTTGTTCGACAACCTCCACACACGGATCTTCCCGTCCTGATGCCCGGTAAAGATTTTCTCTCCAGAGATCACGATTGCCTTCACTAGGCCACTGTGGCACTTGAACCCCGCAAATTCCTGGTGGTTCTTCCACACCCGAATATTCTTGCTGTCCGAACCCGTGTAAAGCAAGTCCCCGGACGAGGCAAGCGAGTAAATATGCCCCTGCTCGCGTAGGAGAGAACCGATGAGCACATTCCCTGAACCAGTCAACCCTGTTTCATCGAGCTGCTGTGACGGGGCGTGAAGAGACCAGGGTGACTTGTTGAAGGGAGAAGAGGGTGCGTAAGGCTGGGTCGGAGATGTCGTGGGGGAATTCAAGGGAGATCCTCCATCGTAGTTGTTGTTGTCGAAAATCGCCCGTGGGCTGCCGGTGGAAGTGGACGAATCGGGATCATTCAAGTCGGCGACTTGTAACCTGGTGAGATCCGATCGGCCATTGTTGTTGCTATTCTTGGTCTTGTCCTTGGAGAACAACCGGCCGACGAAAGCTCCTTTTGCGTTCTTCATTTTTATTTTTGAAAGTTCGGGCAAAAATTCAACGAGCTCTTATGCACAGCGACCAAAGAGATATGAACGAGGCATGATTCAGGCAATGTTTAGAAGGAGGAGTTTCCGACAGACAGCAAAAGTGGCACGTTCGTCATCATCATGGTCGTGGACAGGTAATGAACGAGGAAGCTGGGGGAGGGGGGAAACGGATGGTATTCCGCAACTGCGACCCCGCCATGTAAGGCAGTCTTCTTTTCTTAGTTTTTTTTTTTTTTTTTTTTGCCTTTTTCACTTCCGAATGAATAGGGCAAAAGCTTACATCGCATAATGTCTAAAATAAAGGACACTCTGTTTTAATGATAAAGTCCGCCCTCTTGTCTCATCACTCTATGATACTCTTAAATTTTCGATGATGTTTAATATATCAAAGTTTTGCTGATAAGATTTCCTCTTCCCTGAGAAAGTCGTGGTGTATGTGTTTAGGTTAAGGAGAAATGGGTTGCGACAGGGATGACAAGAGGATGGAAGAACCCGCAACCAAGTCCCCTATGAAAACAGGGGGTGGTGTTCGTAAATGTCAGAAAGCTTAATAGTTTACAATTGCCAACATGTAAAATAACAGAAGAAGAAGCAGAAGAAGTGAAGATGAGTTTCCGGAACAACTGAAAGAATGGTAGGGTCCCCGTCCCTGTGGGGGTTTCTCGGATCAGAAGTTGCAGCCACAGCAGAGGTAGAAGAAGCACAGCGTCGAGACGAGGACGACCACCTCCACCACCGACAGTATCCGGAACACGACGCCATCCAGCACAGAAACCCGGGAATCGGACCTCTTGATACGGAACGAGAACATCTTCCAGGAGGCCCACGTCTTTTTGCTGCTGATGGACAAGACCTTCTTCAGGGAAGAGAACCTGAACTTGTTCTTCACCTTCATCTCCATGGCAGAGACAACAAACCACCACTCTGCTTTTTTTTTTTTTTTTTTACTTCTACTTTTATTACAACTAAGACGTTAAGGGGTGGGGGAGGAATTTATAGATAGAGAGACGGGGAAGACTTGACATTTGGGCGTGTTGGGTGTCACAGGGGTTAAGACGGACAATACAAGTGCTAGGTTAGGGGGACAAAGACACAAGCTTTATCCTTTATTTGAGAAAAAAAATAGCAAATTTATTAAATAATACATCTAAAACAGTGTTAATAAACGGAAAAAAATATAACATGAGAACGCGGTCTCCGTTGTTATTATCGATGGGTCTATGGGAAAAACGTGTACATTTTATCAGGCGGTACCTAAACAAACGTGGTCAACCGAACCTCACTTAAAATGGACGACGTTACTAAACATAATAAAAAGAAAGAAAGAGTTATGCCTTCTTTAATCCTTTTTCCTTTCGGGGTGGGGGGGTCTATTCAAGTCGAGTGCTCCTCCCATAACAAACGGATACATTTGACTGCTTTTTATTAAAAGGACTAATTCAAGGCGAGAAAGCACTCTTTTTTTTTTGGAAATATTTTAAGTGATTGTTGTTTTTAATAATAATATCATGTATTCAAGTTCGACATAGAAGATTCGCGTTGCCCAAGTCTATGAGTATTTTTTAACGTACATGTCGACGGACATGGTCGCTCAGGCGGCTGCTGGCAGGTATCGCCGTGCAGAAGGCCTCTCTCTAAACGTACTCAAGACACAAAAAGTGATCCTTAGCGGCTGTTGTTGTGGCACAAGGATAGACCACTTTTATTTGATGTAAGAACAAGCTTCAAATTATGCACGATTCACTTGATTGTCTGCATAACCCTGGCCCAAACTTTAAGAATTCATTTCCCTTTGGCTGAAAAGACGACGATGACAATAACAATAACCTAACAGTCGAATTACAGCCATGTTCTTGTCTTGAGAAAATGCTGTGCTATCAAAAAGCCAAAGCTATCCCCTGCTCTCACAACACACCACACACCCCCTTATCACTCCCTCCCTAATCTTTTCTTTACAATCTCTCCAGTCCTTCCTCAAAAAGCAATCGTATACAAAAAAATGGGGCAAAAAATAAATAAAGGACAGTTGGTATCACTTGAATAAAGTTTGCGCAATGAATGCATTCATATATGTGCATCCTCCTGAAAGCATATACTTCAAATTGGAGCTAATCATCCCTAACTGGCCTCATAATAATCCATTCCAATGGCTATATAGTGTAATGTGGTGCTGAATTAAAACAAGAATGGAACAGACCTTTTTTTTCCTTTATCTTAATTGGAGATTACATTAAACAAAAGTTCCCCACATTGGATTCTTTCCGAGTCTCAATCAAAATGATGATGATGCTTTACCATAAATATGACACTAATAATTAGGGTTATGCAGAAAACAATTGCCCTCCCCTTCAAGTAAATCTACTGAAATATCATTACAATTGCCCACCCCCAAGTGCCACGACAGCATGAAAACAGGGGGTGGAGTTTTTACATGTCTAAATTCTCAGCACATGAAATAATGTCATCCAGGGAGAAGAAGAAGAAGTAGTAGTAGTCTAAGACGATTGAAGGAATGGTAGTAGGGTCCATTGGGTGGGGGTGGGGGGTGGGGGAGAAGCCGGATCAGAAGTGGCAGCCGCAGAAGAGGTAGAAGAAGCACAGCATCGAGCCAAGGACGACCACTTCCACAACCGACAGTATCCGGAACACAACCCCGTCCATCAGGGAAGCCCGGGGATCGGATCTCTTGATACGGAATGAGAACAGCTTCCTCGATGGCCACATCTGCTTGCTCGTGGATAAAACCTTCTTCAGGGAAGAGAACCTGGTCTTCGTCTTGGTCTTCCCAGCCATGGCAACAACAACAACAACAACGAACCACCCCCACGGCTCGCCTAATCCTCCCTCCCCACCCAACCACCCCCCGCTTACTTGGTATTTTATTACAGAGATGTCGGAGGTAAAGTGGTTGGAGGGTATGATTTTATTTATATTTTAGTAAAAACAGAGGGTGATCGATGTTGCCAGTTGGTTTTCTTAACAAGGAAGGGGGTGTTAAGGTTGTCGTATTGCCGCTGGAAGTGGTCCCCTATGAGATTTTGGCATTTTGTGTTTTGTTGGGGAAAGGCTGGCTATTTTTCAGAATCTCCCCGTATGTTTTGGACCCCGTAGAAATTTTGACCGAAAAACTTAAGTTATTAGGTAATATTTGGTTTATATTTTATAACTCAACGTGCACAACAAGCGTACATTTCCTTGAAGGTTAAGACTGGGACAATAGAGACACAAAAGTATTACGGAAGTTAGGATTTGTTCCAGTACCAGTTAGGATTTGTTTAGATTGTTTACTTTCTTGTTAGAGGCGAACGCCTATATATGTACGTAAGTCTGAATTGAAGATAGATAACTTTCGGGTGTATAGCCTTTTTCTCATGGTATCAGAGCGGTAGATCGCTGGAATCACCCTTCGTGAGAGGCGAGAGATGGCATCCGATGAGAGCCATAGCGATACCAGCAGCAATGATGAACGTCGGTCAGCGGCGACAAATAAGAAAGGCAGGAAGAAGATACCGTCTGTCTATCTCCTTAGTTCCTCGGATAGTCCGGGAAACATCCTGATTGCGTGTCGCCTCAATGGGGATAATTATCTTACCTGGTCGCGTGCCATGACGACCGCGCTCAGGGCCAAAAACAAATTGTCATTTGTGGATGGAACGTTAGGAAAGCCTGAGGAAGGTGATTCTCTTCTGGAACGATGGGAGATATGCAACTCCATGATCATTGCATGGTTCCTCAACACCATGTCCGACGAGCTTCAGATGGTTTTCTCGGGAGCCGATGATGCCAGGATTCTTTGGGCGGATCTCAAGGAGAGGTTTGCCCGAGGAAATCAAGCTCGGATATTTCAACTCAAAACTCAGATCTGCATGCTACGGCAGGGAGGTATGACCGTCGCACAATATTTCTCAAAGATGAAACTAATGTATGATGAACTTGAAAATTATATCTACAAGCCGGCTTGTCGTTGCGGAGAAGGAGCAAAGATCCTATCGGATCGAGAAGCAGACAAAGCTTACCAATTCCTGATGGGTTTGAATCAAGAATATGGAACAATCCGGTCGAATCTGTTGAGCAGAGAGACGATGCCTACGATGAACCAGCTGTTGAATGCTATTGCTGAAGAAGAAACACAAAGAACAATGGCGAACTTAGCAATTCAAACACGGGATGGCGAAACCGAGGGTGTCGCGTTCGCAGCAAGAGGAGCGGTCAAGACGCACCAAACAAGGGGGAGTCATTCTTCTTCGAGCCAGCGAGGGGACAATCGTTCCGGGGAAGCAGAGAAATACTGCGAATATTGTGGGAAACCGAACCATGACGCCGCTGAATGTTGGTCTAAGCATGGATATCCTGATTGGATGCTAGAAAAGATCAAGGAGAGGAGAGCAGCACGAGCCAATTCAAGCTCAGCCCCAGTGAGACAGAGCCGAGCCACAGGAAGGCAAGGACAACGACCGACTGGCCAGACCCGTGAAGAAGAAGCAGCTGGGTTGGTCTGGGCGAATGCAGCGCGGACTCCATCTGCACGTACAACAGAGGCTCAAACTCGTCGTCCAAATGATCTAAAGAGCAGCGATGACACCGTGAACCATCCCCTCACCGGTAATGTTTTTAACTCAGCACCCGTGAAGGAGGAATGGATCCTCGACACGGGAGCCTCTCGTCATATTACAGGTTGCCTCGAATTCTTCGTTGAATCATCTCCAATTCATGACAAGACGCCCATCTTCATTCCCAATGGCGTTGCACTCCATGCCACGAGAGTTGGAACAGTCAAGATTGGGAACTCCTTTTTACCCAACGTGCTCTTTGTGCCGGAATTCGACTGCAATCTTATATCCCTATTGCAATTACTTGCTGATTGGAATTGCTATGTGATCATTCGTCCCTCGTCATGTCTTATCCAGGATTGCACCTTGAAGAGGACGATTGGAGTGGGTGAACGAAGAAGGGGGGTCCTGTATCTGCAACGGGTGTCTACAGTTTCTTTAGCATGCACAGCAACCATGTCCTCGGAAAATGATCTTTGGCATAAAAGACTTGGACATCCATCCCGACGAATACATATTCAGGGTATTCACCAGTTTCGAGAGGGTGATGACAATAAGGAGTGCGATGTCTGTCTTCGAGCCAAGCAAACACGCTCTCAATTTTTCCTAAGTTCCAATAAGACAGATTTTCCATTCGAACTTATCCATTGTGATATATGGGGTCCTTATAAGACCAAGTCCACTTCCGGTGCACAATATTTTCTCACTATTGTGGACGATTACAGTAGAGGAGTCTGGCTATACATGCTTCGAGAAAAGGCGGGAGCGACACAGTCTTTAATAAATTTCTGCAATATGATACGAAACCAATTTGGCAGTGAAGTCAAACGGGTTCGGACTGATAATGGAATGGAGTTTTTATCAGCAACCATGCAATGTTTCCTTTCGAAGTACGGCATCCTACACCAGACAACGTGCGTCGACACCCTGCAACAGAATGGACGAGTTGAACGCAAACATCGCCACCTTCTCAACGTTGCAAGAGCTCTCTTGTTTCAAGCACACCTTCCGGTGCGTTTTTGGGGAGAGTGTGTTGCCGCAGCGGCACATCTCATTAATGTCACTCCCACACCCATTCTTGAAGGCAAGAGTCCCTATGAAGTCTTGTTCCACAAGCCCCCCGCATATTCCAATTTGAAGGTTTTCGGATGCTTGTGCTATGCCCACAATCGACCCCGAGACAAAGATAAATTTGCGGAGCGATCTCGCCGGTGCGTTTTTCTTGGCTACCCCCATGGAAAGAAGGGTTGGCGCCTTTTCGACTTAGCCACCGAAGAATTCTTTATCTCGCGGGACGTTCACTTCTGTGAAGATATGTTCCCGTTCTCTGTTCCACCGATGTCTGCGGCTAGACAAGCTAATCCTCCCCCTTTTCTTGATTCGGCTGGCCCAGTGGAGTCCCCCATTTCCAGTTCCTCCATTTCCAGTTCCTCTCTGTCTCCCGCTGCGTCGGCCACACCAACCTCGCTTGATGACACCCACAAGAGTCCAACTGAACCTTCTCTTCCGCATCCGCGCACTTCTGAGATAGTTGTGCCTGTCAACTCGCCTAGGACGGATCCATGCCCGACTGGGGAATCCGCACTCTGTGAACCTGGGCCCAGTTCTACACCGAATGAACGGGATTCACGCCGATCGACTAGGCAGCGAAAGACTCCTGGTTACCTCCGTGACTACGTCCACGCTGTTGGTTGCAATACTCAGGACCCCCCGCCTTCTTCCTCCCCGACGTCCTCCTCAGGTACACATCATCCCATAGAACGTCATTTATCTTATTCCAAATTTAACGACCGTCATAGAGCCTTCCTAGCAGCCGTTGACTCGGATAACGAGCCAACATCCTATCGTGAAGCTTTGCGTGACCCTCGCTGGCGGATAGCCATGGACGAGGAGGTTCGGGCACTCGAAATCAACAAAACTTGGACGATTCAATCATTACCACCAGGGAAGAAAGCCATTGGTTGCAAATGGGTCTACAAAGTCAAACGGCGGGCTGATGGAAGTATCGAACGCTACAAAGCTCGGCTGGTAGCTAAGGGCGTCACGCAGGTGGAAGGCGTAGACTTCCATGACACTTTTGCACCGGTTGCTAAATTGGTGACGGTTCGTTGTTTATTGACTGTTGCTGCTGCTAAAGGTTGGGATATGCATCAGATGGACGTCAACAACGCTTTTCTCCATGGCAATCTAGAAGAAGAAGTCTATATGAAACTCCCTCCGGGTTTTGTTTCCTCTCGGTCAGACCAAGTGTGTCGACTGCGGAAATCTCTCTACGGTCTACGACAAGCCTCTCGCAACTGGTATGCGAAATTCGCTGATGCCTTACTTACATATGGTTTTATCCAATCCGAGGCGGATCATTCTCTTTTTACTTGGAGACGTGGCACTACATTCTTGGGAGTACTTGTTTATGTTGATGATCTCATCATCGTGAGCAACGATCCTCATCGGTGTGCTTCCTTGAAATCTTACCTGGCCAGTTGCTTCCGCATTAAGGATTTGGGTCCTTTGAAGTTTTTTCTCGGTATAGAAGTCACCCGGACAACCGCTGGTTTATTCCTCACTCAGCGCAAATATATATTAGATATTCTTACAGAATGCGGCATGCTTGGTTGTCGCCCCTCATCGTTTCCCATCGAACAACGTCATCAGCTACAACTCAGTTCCAGTGCTTTACTTGACGACCCTATTCGCTATCGTCGGCTGGTCGGAAGATTGATTTATCTCCTCATCACGCGACCCGAACTCAGTTATTCTCTCCATATTTTGTCTCAGTTCATGCAGGCACCCCGTCAAGATCATTGGGATGCTGCCATGCGTGTACTTCGATATTTGAAGTCATGCCCTGGACAAGGGCTTCTACTTGAACCGCGCTCGTTGGACCTCACCGCGTATTGTGACTCTGATTGGGCAAGTTGCCCCATCACACGACGCTCTGTGACAGGTTATTTCATTACCTTAGGAGGATGTCCGATCTCATGGAAAACGAAAAAGCAGAATACAGTGTCTCGCTCCTCCGCCGAGGCCGAGTATCGATCCATGGCTGCCGCCGTCAGTGAAATTTTGTGGTTACGCAACCTCCTTTCCTCCTTAGGCGTCCCACTTGCTGCTTCTACTCATCTTTTCTGTGACAATCAAGCCGCACTACATATTGCAGCCAATCCTGTCCTCCACGAACGTACCAAGCACATTGAGATTGACTGCCATTTTGTTCGCGAACATATCCGGTCTGGAGCAGTTGTTACGTCACACCTTTCCACAAAGCTTCAGTTGGCCGACATTTTCACCAAGGCTCTCGGTCGGGATCGTTTCCAGTTTTTACTCACCAAGTTGGGCATTCGTGATCTTCATGCTCCAACTTGAGGGGGAGTATTACGGAAGTTAGGATTTGTTAGTTAGGATTTGTTCCAGTACCAGTTAGGATTTGTTTAGATTGTTTACTTTCTTGTTAGAGGCGAACGCCTATATATGTACGTAAGTCTGAATTGAAGATAGATAACTTTCGGGTGTATAGCCTTTTTCTCAAAAAGCACTCACTCATAATTACAAAAAAAAAAAGAAAAAAAATGAGATGATGAGGATAAGACCGGTGGTCTTCATGTTTAAACTAAAATCCTCCTCCTAAAACCGCCGGATGACCTCACTGCCTTCGAAGAAGAGAAAGGATACGTGACTCGGGGGTTTATTTTGATCGTCAAACTTAAATCACGGATGATGATTGACAACCTAATGAATGAATGAACAGTCTCCCCAATGTAAACAACGGAATACCATTTCACTACCTTTTTTTCTTCTTTTTTTTTTTTTTTTAGGGTCACTGATATATAAACATATATATCCAAGGAATTCCCAAATTAATACCATCGCGTGTTTCTCAAAGTATTCGCACGACTTTCCCTCAAACAACCCCCACGAACGTAAATAACTGGGAAGAAGCCCAATCCCAATCATTCCACTCAGGCCCATTAATAACCCATCGGATCGGACTCTTTTCTTCCTTCTTCCGTTGGATCACATCTTCCAGAAGACTATCTTTCTGGTTTCAGATGGCGGAAAGTAGCCAATCCTGTCGTGTTCCCGCTGAGCAGAGAAGAGATGGAACTCCTTAGTCTAATTCAACAACCCTTGGCTGAAATGATGATGATGATAATAATAATACTAAACTAGTAATCGAATCAAGAATTTTTCTTACTTTTTTTTTTTATATAAGAAAGAAGAAAAAGGATGGGGGATGGCCTGAAAGCCATGTTCTTGTCCTGACAAAATGATGTGCTGCTACTGAAAAGTTAAAAGTTGTTCCCTGAACTCACACAACACACCACGATACTTAATATAAAACTCACTCCCTGATCTTTTCTTTATAATCTTTCCAATCCCTTCTCAAAAAGCAATCACATGAATTTATGAAATGTTCATCCTCCGAGTTAGGAATCGTACACTCCAAGATGGACCTAATCATCCCTAATTTGGCCATATAATGATAATATATTCATGTTCCCGTGGGTGGGTGGAATGAAGAGAACATGAGCGCCTGACGTGATTGGATAAAAAAACAACGAGGCACAGACAGGTGGAATACCAACGAAATAGGAAATTCCTTTGACCCAATTTTTCTTTAGTAATCCATCCCTCTGAAATTCTTTCCCAACCCTTCTAAGTGAAATGAAATTAACATTTAAAATAAAGAAAAAGGAATTGGGTGCAAATATTTAATACAATACAATTACCACCAGACATTTGAATAAAAACTAAACGGGATAGACCACATTAATTGCTTCCTCCTCTTTTTTCTTTACACTAAACGATTTCCCACATTGGATTCTTTCCCAAGTCCCAATCCTATTCATTAGAATTCTTGAGAATAATAATGTCAGGATCAAGACTTCGATTTCATTATAATAATTGTAAAGAGTCGTTAAATTTATCTTCATAAGTTTTCTTCATGAAAACAAAATTTTAATTTCACAAAGTTTGCAAATAATATGTTCAATTTTAGGCGCAAGAAGTAGCAAGAAAATTCTTACCTTGGTGTGAAAATGCCCGATTAAAGAACTTAATGTTTTTTTTTTATAATGATAATTATAACCAATTTTAAAAGAATTTAAAAATAAAAAAATGATGAAATTCAACATCAATAAATGTGAATTGCAAAAAAAAAAAGGTTGATCCATAGTCAAACCATTTAGGGTTCATTAATTAAGTTTTGCCCGTTGTTATCTCGATGCACGTGATCAGGCAGATTAATCACATGTGACCATACCAACATTTTGATATCGACATTGACTACTGGGCAAGCTTATAAATTTTATTACTAATTAGGTTGAATAAACAAATAATTAATTTTAGTCAATTTATCTTCGTTACTTGTTTAGAATTCAATGTTTAGAGAAGATAGATGTCTATGGCCAAAAGTACACTCAACCATTTAAAATTTTCAATTTTATAAGTCGACATCAAGTTGGTGAAGTTGTATGAACATCATCGAGTGAGTCGAAGTCCATCTTGTTCTCAAAGTTCGCCTGTAGATAGATATGGCTTGTAGTATTTTGATTTCCTAAGACCTTTCTCCCTTAAAAAATCAACCGGTGTTTAAACTACTCTCTTATTCAAGAAGAATGAATTAAAAGTCTTTTTTTTTTATTATTTGTCGAAATCTTCCCCTATTGGTGATATATTCCCCTTCTTGAGAACAATTCTTAAAAGTTTTGTTTTATATCGAAGATGGACTCTGAAGTCTCCTAGAGACCGTCTATGTTACAAAATTCATATTTTTAGGCCTAAAATTTCTTGATAGTCAGTCAAGAATAATTGAACATATTTATTTTTTATTAGGAGAAAACACAAAGGTGGTTGAATTGTTTTTGGAGGACCGGAGTTATTAATAACTCTGGAAATATATAAGGATCACAAATTAAAATACCATCAATAAATCGTATCACCTTAATTCATCAGAACATACGCATTTAAAATAAAACAAAAAGGAGATATTGAAATTGATAATAAATCTACAAGGAAAAAAATCCAACCAACTTTTTTTAAAAAAATGAGTGGATCTCGTACGGAATCACGAAACCTTAAATATCAAAGATTATTATTTTGCCTTGTGGGGGGGGGGGGGGAATAAAAATTATATAGTAATTTTCAGACAATTTATATTCCAAAAATCATTTTGACATGCAACACGTACATCTCAATAAGTTAATAAACTCTCTTTCTATTACAGGCTTCACCGTTGCGAGTGTGTCCGAATCTTCCCCCCTTGTTTTTTTCCACTCTTCCTCCATTGCTAAAAATCGAAGACCTTTCTTTTCTTTCTTTCTTCTCTCCTTTGTTTCTTTGTTTTTGCTCGGTCCCTCCCGTTCCCATTCCCATTCCCTTCACATCCCTGCCCTCTTCCCCCAACACACACAATTTCATTACACTCTCACCTAAACCTTTTTCTTTGCCTGCCCTTTTGTCGTTCTTCTCCTGTTCCTGACCCGAAAGATCAAATCTTCCCCGTCTCCCCCTCCCCAACCCATTTTTATTTTGTTTCTGACTTTGGGTTTCGAGGGAGATGGCATTTTCAGTTTCTTTCACATTTATCAGTACTTCCCACAACAGCCCCTTTTGAATTCCTTCCCGTTCTCTTCTTTCTGACCCTCCCCCGGAACGCTTAAGACCTGACCTTCCAACTTCCTGCTGGATATTTACTGTTGTTTCAGTTCTCTCTCGTTTCCCGATCGTCCGTCCATTTGGGTGAGATGTTGTTTGGGTCTTTTCTCCTTTCATTTTATTTGATCCTCTTCGGGACTTTTGCTTGGATCATAAGGAAATGCTTTGTTATTGGGTTGCTGCTTTATTCCTGTCGATGTGATTGAGATGTGGGATTTTCAAATGGCCTTTTCATCCGATTGGGGCGTTCTATTTTTATTTTTATTTCCTTTTTCTTTCTTTTCTTTTATGGGTAGCTGTTGAAGGTCCTCTTTCTTCTCTTGTCTATTTGATTTCTTGGTCAAATAGTCATTAATTCCGAAACTGTTGCTTGTTGCTGGACTGCGACCCTTGAGCCGTTACTGTTAGGTTAGACATTGGATTGGGTTGTACTGTCGTATGATGATGATAATGGAACTGGGTTTCCATCGATGGGAGATTCTTGGGGGTATTGGAATTTTTAGCTTATTTCGTTGACTGTTTTAGCTTGATTATATTAAGTAATGTGATCCTTTTGGATTTTAATTGCGATTAGTCCATCCTTTGATTGAGTTGGATCTCATACAGTGGACAAGAGGCTTAATCTCTGTGACGGGAGGCAAGAGATTGGATCCCGGATTCCCATCCGGCTGTTTTATCATCAGACCATGTCATTTGGTGATTCTCTGCACACGAAGTTGCAGAGTAATGTTTTGGGCACACAGTTGTGGGTTGTCCTTGCGGTATGTGTTGGAGTGCTTATAGTCCTTATTCTTGCTCTGCTGCTCTGTATGACCTGTCGGAGGAAATCTAGAAGAAGGGCAGACAACCTTTTCCTTTCCCAAATTCCGAATGTCTCGAAGGAGATCGGCATCGATAGGGTAGGAGCCCAGGGTTACCAGAACCACCCCGAAAGCACGTACTTAACTGTTAATGACAGATCGAGTGATAAACCATCCGACAATTCATTAGTTCATTTGGGCACTGGCAAATCGAATGATCTGGAGAACCTAAGTCAGTGCAGCTCTGTTCACAACCTCGAAAGAGGTTTCAGTTCGCATTCAGGAGAAGATGGAAGCTCGGGTACTGGTCAGAAGCCTTCTGCTTCCCCATATGTTGCCGGTCTAGTCACTGCTTCCCCACTAGTAGGTTTACCGGAATTTTCACACCTCGGATGGGGCCACTGGTTCACTCTCAGAGACTTACAGCTCGCAACTAATAATTTTGCTGCCCAAAATGTGCTTGGCGAAGGTGGTTATGGTGTTGTCTACCAGGGAAGACTTGTCAATGGAACTGAGGTTGCAGTCAAGAAGCTTTTGAACAACTTGTAAGTGCTCGTAAATAAAACCATGCCAGTTAGCCATATAACAATTCTGACTTTTGTTAATTCTTTTATTTGGTTGAATGCATAGGGGGCAGGCTGAGAAAGAATTCAGGGTGGAAGTAGAGGCTATTGGCCATGTTCGACACAAAAATCTGGTGAGACTTTTGGGATATTGCATAGAAGGGGTCCACAGGCAAGTCTTTGTCTTCCCTTAATCTTTGCTGAAAGCTTCCTTTTTTGTCTGGTTTTATTGCTCAATGCATTATCTAATACCCTGAATTTGGTTTTCATGGGTGAAACATACTAAAGTTCGTGCGATGATGTTCGAATGCTTATCCTATTTCAGGATGCTAGTGTATGAGTATGTGAATAATGGGAACTTAGAACAGTGGCTTCACGGATCTCTGAGGCCAGATGGAGGCTTAACCTGGGATGCTCGTATGAAGGTTGCAGTTGGCACTGCCAAAGCGTACGTGTTTACATAACCTTTTCGATCATTGTATGACACAATCCACTGTCTCGTGTAGTTGTTTCCTTATAGAATAGAAAAGCCTGCTATTGTTTGGACAAATGAATTGTTGCTAATAATAAGTTCGAGCAGGTGATTTTGATTTGTTGTCTCCGTGGACGGAGCAATTTTAACTAAATTCAGTTGTCATATTGTATAGGCTTGCTTACCTGCATGAAGCGATCGAACCCAAGGTTGTTCACAGGGATATTAAATCAAGCAACATTCTGATGGACACAGAATTTAACGCAAAGGTTTCAGATTTCGGACTTGCCAAACTATTGGATTCTGGAGAGAGTCACATCACTACTCGAGTGATGGGGACCTTCGGGTATCTGAACAGGCTCATATGCCTTCTGTCATTAGGAATTGTTCGATCCTTTTCTGGTCCGGATCTCTTTGAGGCAAGATTAACAATAACGATGCTTCTTGTATTGTTGGCTTCAGTTATGTGGCCCCAGAATATGCAAACACTGGGATGTTGAACGAGAAAAGTGATGTATATAGCTTTGGTGTACTCCTGCTTGAAGTAATCACCGGAAGAGACCCTGTCGACTATAGCCGGCCTGCCGATGAGGTACTTGTTTTCACCAATTAGCACGTTAGATGGGATACATCGCGACTTGGTCCCCGTCCCACTTGTGGATAATTTTTTTTGGATCATGCCAGGTCAATCTTGTGGAGTGGCTGAAGGTAATGATAGGGACAAGGAGAATAGAGGAAGTTGTAGATCCTAACCTTGAAACCAAACCGACAACTCGTGCTCTGAAGCGTTCCCTTCTGGTAGCACTCAGATGTGTCGATCCCGAATCAGAAAAGAGACCCAAAATGACCCAGGTGGTGCGGATGCTGGAGACCGATGAATATCCCCTCCGTGAGGTGAGGTTGTCGGCTTTGTTGAAACTGTGTCGATGAATGTTTGCACGTGGATAGGTGTGCATGGAAATGAAAACTGTCTTCGATGTTTGCCAAATTAAGGGGATGCATTCAGCTCGTTTCTTTCCTTTTCCTTTTTCAGGAGAGAAGGACCAGGAAGAGCCGAACCACCAGTACAGAGATTGAGTTGGTGAATGAGGACAGTGGTTTAGTGGACACCGGTACTGCAGTTGATGGCCTTGGCAGGAATGAAAGATCCGAGATAACTCAGACCGGAGAGCCATAACTTGGATTTTCTGGGTTTACCGATTTCGTCATTTGACCCGTTAATAGATGCATTCCAATTACGGTGGTTCTTTTCGCTGATAGGGTCGAGGAAGGTGAAATCGCTGAGTTGACTCCAACTCCAGATAAGGGAAAAATGAAGATTCAAGTCGTTCTTTGTACAAAAGAAAAAAAGTACATCGCAAGTGTACTTTCTGTTTCTTTTTCGTTATTTTTGAGTCATATGTTCAAATCACTAGTTATTTTACCTTGTCTTTACTCTCGGAGATTCTTCCCGGTATCCTCCAACAATTTGTAGATTTCTTCTACTCTGGGATGCGATCTTCCTCCGGCTATAAACTCATGAACCTCCCCGTCGACTTCGATTGAGCTGCACCCGGGTTCCTTTCCGGTTGTATGACCTCTCATCATGGATCTTTGCTGCAACGCATTTTCATATTGCTGCGATGCGGAATGAACATTTGACATGAGCACGTAGGCAGAGGTATCGCTTGGATCAAGATAGATCATCTCCTGTGCCGCACGTGTGGCCACATCTTGGTTCCCGTGATTCACGCTCGCGGCTAACAGGGACCCCCAGATGATTACATCCGGGCATATAGATTCAGGCATGCTTCTTATCAGCTCCTCTGCTTCTTCGAGCAATCCGATTAGCCCAAACAAGTCGACCATGCAACTGTAATGCTTTATTGAAGGCTCAATATTATACTTTTCCTTCATAAGCAGGAAATACTTTACTGCCTCGGCTAAGAGACCGGCATGACAACAGGCAGTTAGCACGCCAATGAAAGTAATGCCGTCAGGTTTGAGGTTACCATATGATTCGAGCTCCAAGAATAATGCAATCGCTTCCTCTTCGTGATTATTCCTTGCCAGTCCTAAGATCATTGAATTCCAACACGATAAGCCTTTCCCCAGAGCAGCTTGGAACACTGCATATGCCTCTCCAATGCTTCCACACCTGCTGTACATGTCTATTAATGCTGTGACAAGGACAGAATTCAAGTTTATGCCCTTTATCTTGATGAAATCGTGAATCCATTGCCCCTGTCTCAGAGATCCCGTGTAAGCACAAGCATTTAGCAGACTGACCACTGTATACTCATCTGGTTCGATCCCGTTGTCCCTCATTTCCCTGGAAAGCTCCATGGCCTGAAGGAATCTCCCATTACGAACGTACCCACTGATCATGGAATTCCAAGTGATCCTATTCTTTATATCCATCTCGTCGAAAAGTCTACGAGCCTCATCAATTTCCCCGCACTTGGCCAGACCCATAACCATACAATTACAGGCGACGACATCTGTGATCTCATCTTCGTCGAAAACTTTCCGCGCCTCCTCGAATAACCCAAGAGTCACATACGCATGCAAAACCGTGTTTCGTACATACGGATCATCATCGATGCCCAGCTTTACGACCATTCCGTGAAGCTGCGATCCAGTGCAAGCCCAACCTAGCAGTGAGCAAGCCTTGAACAGGGAAGGGAAAGTCAGCCTCTGAGGCATCACCGAAGTGTGCCCGAGCATTTCAACGAACAGGTGGAGAGCACCCTCAGGGCTCGGGCCATTGCTTAAACCCCTAATCATGGTGTTCCAGATAAACAGGTTGCGGTCCCGGATCCGGTCGAAGAGAAGGCGAGCGTAACGTAAGTCGCCTGCAGGGGAGACGCAGAATGCCAGCAAGCGGCTGGCGGTATGAGTGTCCTCGATCTCCCCAGTCTTGACGAGGCGGCCATGGATCTTCCTCAGGTCCCTCATGCTGGCGCAGTGCTGTTCGAGCGACGCGAGGTCTTCGTAGCTGTTACAATGCTGTTGGGGGGAGAATGATATGGACGTCGTTGCTGACGGGGACAGGATCGACGACATCATCGCCGGTTGTCGGGTTTGGGGGGGGGGGGAGTCGGGATGGCGATGGTCAGCTACTAAGCTCTCCGGCACCGGGAAGTTGCCCGACGACAGACGACATGGGAAAGAGTCAGGGAGTGTGTCCGTTACGTCAGTATGAACTCCGAGAAATAAAATTGGAATGGACAAAGGGGTGTCTTCGTGCTCCTCCCACATTTCGTCAATTAGTGTAAGTTTACTCCAACCCTAACGCACGTTCCGGTAATAATTGCGACGTAGCAATCAAAATAATTTCGTGTCGTGGTGGGGTGGGGGAAAATAAGATTGACATATAAGTCTGGAATTAGGTCATTCCCTCCCGCCGGCGAGCCAAAAACTTGTAACGATGGGATGACTTCCTCCGTTGTCGTCGGAAGTTCTCACCACATTAAACGACAAGACGACAACACCTCCGCCTGTAATAATAAATGAAGTAAGAAAGAATTCTTATAATTCATTTTAGACTTCGAAATGAATATTTTACTTACACCTACATACCGTCAGTCGTTCGAGTACCCTTTCGTCAAAAAGGTGGTTTTTATATTTAATTTTGTGTTTCAAAGAGCGATATTTTATTTGGTTTAAAAATGTCTTAAAAAAATAAACAATATATGGAAACGCATTTGATAAAAATAAAAAAGGAGAAACAAACGACCTTTCCGGTAATCATTTTTATCCCAAGCTCCCCCACCAGACTTAAAAAGCAAAGGAAGAAACCCCCCGAAACCCCTCTTTTGGCAACTCAACAGGCAAAACCAAAAAAGTTATATTTAAAACAAACCCAAGCCATCATCATCACTACGAACTATAATCATCACTACTCCCACTGTTCGACTTTCCTCCACTCCCCCCATTTCTTCCTCCTCCTTCCCTTCCACAGCCCCGACACCAGAAACCCACATCCCCAACTCCCCCATTCTTCGTCTTCCTCTTCCTTTTTTACCATTCCCCGAAGAGCAAAGAACAGGCGGATTCAGGCAGGTTTGATGGGTTTTAAGGCAGCCTTGTCATGCCACCACCACCACTTGGTGCTCTTCGTCTTCGTGTCCATCATCATCCCAGATCTCTCCTCCGAGCCCATTCCCATTTCATCAGGTCACATTCCCTTGTCACTACGCCCCCCCCCCCCCGCTTCTTCTTCTTCTTCTTCTTCTTCTTCTTCTTCTTCTTCGTTCTTTGATGATGGATGGCCTTCATCCTAAGCATTAAGTAAAGTCACCCGTGACGTGATTCCTTCGAAAGAAAACAGAAAGAGTTGAGATTAGCAGCACTCTGTTTTCTGGGTCAAGTAAATTGGGTTTTGATCATTCATTTATTTTATGGTTTTTGTTTTTCATGTCAGTCTTTTTTCTGTGGTTGCTGCTCCTCTGCCTGCCTCTCATAATTAATTAAATCCCTTTTACGACCACCGATGGCTTGTCTTGTTTTCTCTTTACTCCTCCCCGACCTGCCATAGTCAAAAATTCACTTTCTTTCCATTTGAAAGATGCTGTTTCCCTTCCAGAGATCTTCACTTCCCCTGCTTTCCGAGTCACTTTTTCTTTATGGGTATTTCTTATACTTTAAAGACAGGTCGAGGAGAATTAATCAGTGGGATAAATCTTAAGAGCAACGCAAGTCCGCATTCATAGCATAGTTTTTTTTTTTAAAAAAAAAAAAGAGGGGGCAAATTTAGGACATTTTCACATATGACAAAACATAGGAAGAAAAAGAGGGTTTTTAGTTTCACTTTTGGAACTTTGTTTTGTGGATGCTTTTGCTTACTTCACTTCACAGGTTCGATTGCGACAACCAGCGAAGGTTCTCCTCGAACAGACGACAGTTTTGGTTCTTACTCAACCAAGCATAGATTTCACTCCACCCTTAAGGACATCACTAATCCCGTCACCACCATACCTACCATAATCCCAGCCCCTTACTCGGGTTCTGCTTCCTCGTCCTCGTCTGCCACCGCTGCCCCTCCATCTTCGAACCCTGTCATTATCCCTACATCGAACCCGGGCACCGAGGTTTCCCCTCAGACAACCTTTGCTAACCCGGTCGGATACCCCGCGGGCTCCTATTCTCTGACGAATCCCCCTCCATCGCTTAGCGGGAGCTGGTGCATTGCCATCCAGGGAGCGTCCCGGGCCGCTCTCCAGGTCGGGCTGGACTATGCGTGTGGTTATGGGAGGGCAGATTGCTCGGCCATCCAGCCAGGAGGAAGGTGTTACGAGCCAAATAGTGTCCGAGACCATGCATCGTACGCCTTCAACGAGTACTATCAGAAGAATCCAATCCCCTCTAGTTGCAATTTCGGCGGGACCGCACTTGTTACCAGCACCGACCCAAGTAAACAGCTTTAATCTTTACTCATTTGCTTGATGCCCTGTTTTGTTCATCGGCCGACTCGTAGACAGATCATTCTTACTCTGTTCCGTTTTCTCAGGCAGTTCGACATGTCGGTATCAATCCACGAGGTAATGCTAAAATTTATTTTTTTCTTCTTTTAACTATGATCTTTGACATTGAATTTCTCATAAATTGGGACTCCATTGCAGCACGAGCTCGTCTATACTCAACACGACGAACTCGGTTGGGTCGAGGGTGTTCGGCGCTGTTCCTACTAGGCCCACGACGTCGTCCTCGCCAGCTTGCAGGCTCGTGGCTTCTGCCAGCTTCCTCGGGTCCTTCATCATCATTACGACTCTTAACCGGTTGGCTCAGCTCTGCCTGTGAGCAAAAAGCTGGATGGACTACTGAAAGGGGAAACTAAGGCACTTTAGTTCATGGCTATAAACTTTACAAAAAGTAGGAAAAGGCAGAGAATGAGCTTTTTGGTGGAAAAGGAAGAAAAACAAAAGAAAAGCACTCACTCAGGTTGATATTTTTATTCCCTCGATGCTGATCTTGTGTGTTTTTGTTTGGGAAAGAGAGGAGGGGCTTGTTGTTTTGGAGCAGATGAGATTTGAGTTGGGTTTTCGGACATGTACATATGTGGTTTGGTTAGTTATGGTTTACAAGGTTATGTATTGTTTGATGAGATAACATCCATGGACAGTTAGTTATGAGCATCATGTAACGAGTCCGTCGGCTTTCCAGGTCGCATAGTAATGCCATTGTCTCAGCATCTGTAGATTCTCCTGGTTCAGTAAAACTGGATGAGAACCAGGAAATCGCGGGCACCCACTTTGCCCCATATTCATCCCGAGAGCATGATAGCAGTATTCCAGGAAACGATCGCGCTGGTATTCCGGTATTTCATCCCCAAGTACATCGTCATTAAGCATATGCAACCCATGAGGTAGTGAATGATCATGTACCCAGTTCGATTGTGTCCCTGCATACAATGGACGAGTATGTACTGGTTCTTGTGCCTGTCATCCAAAAGGAAACGATCGACCTCATGTCCAAACTCGTAAACTTGAGCATTCGATGGAACGGCATCCCTGCCAAGACACTCATTCTTGACGTGCTTAATCATCCCCTTTTCCCTTGGCATATCCATCACGGAGTAATACCAGGATGTGTTCGTCGAATCGATCACCATCCCGATCTCCCTGCTTAGTACTCTGTTATGACGGATGACTTCTCCAAAGGAATACCTTTTCCACAGAGGAATACTGCGGTCAAAGGATTCCCGAGTGGCACCTTCGAAGGTAGAGTAACCAATCGATCAAACGGACAGTCGAGCCAACAACCTTCCGGAAGTCTATCCCGATCAGAGACTTGGAAGCCCTTCCTCTGACGGATATGATCATCAGACCACCCTTGACAAGATACCAAACTCACTCCACCTCACCTTAATCTCTTCCAACTCTGTTTACATTCCCCTCTTGCCATGCCGAGGACCGAAATGAACACTCCGCGGCCAAGAGTACAAGTATTGAACGCAGTGGCGTTTGTTCTTGGGACGGTTTGGAATTGAAATATGTTAAGGTTCTGTGCATCTGTTCGAGTACGGAACGGATCACGTCGGAAATATTTGGCAATGGACTCACAGTAGTTGTATTGTGGTCGCCAGTAAGAAGATGCACTAACTTTATACAGAAATAATGCAAGTCTTACAATCTTTAGAGAATTAAAAGTAAAGGGCTTACAGCCATTAATAGGAAAAAGGGAAACGGTGGTGACGATGTGGGATCTTGTAGCGGCGGAGAACGCGTGACGAAGGCCTTGGAAGCTCGCTCCGTCTGTGGTGGTTGCTGGCGGAAGGTCGTGACGAAGGCCTTGGAAGCTCGCTTCGTCGGGGGTGGTCGCTGGTGGAGAGTTGTGACGAAGGCCCTACGAGCTCACTTCGTCGGTGGTGTCGCTGGCGGAGGATTGACGGCAAAGGCCCTACGAGCTCACTCTGCCGGTGGAAGGGTAATTAACCTATAAGCCGGGTCAGGGCATCTAATTCCTAAGGTTGACGAACAAACTTCAGAGTTTTGGGCTGTGTGTATTCGTGTCTTGTCTTTGGAAACTCCTTTGCTATTTATAGTGAGCTCGTTCGTGTCTAACACGTAACGAGTATATCTTGTTACAGATCGTGTCATAGATCGTGATCCCTAGTATCGTGGGAGTGTCCCAACAACTTCCCATGAGATACGGGATCACATTCCTGAGAATTAGAATCGGTTACGATTCTTAACAATCGTGATTTTAGGAATAAATAAATTTATTCCCATCTCGTCGACTTGCTTTGTTTGTACGGGCTTTGACTGCTGTAGTTGCCTTTGTTCAGGGTAAGGTCGACTTGACCCTATGAGTAGACCTAGCTACTATTGGGTCCTATTGGTGGTCATATCTTAGTGGTGAGTTGACCTAGTCGACTCTATACATGAGTCGTCTTTAGTAACTCCATTGTGGGTCGACTTCATCATGAATTAACCCAACCGACCTCGTCATGAGTCGACCTGGGTG
The DNA here is from genome assembly GCA_029817715.1 of Melastoma dodecandrum. NCBI lineage: Eukaryota > Viridiplantae > Streptophyta > Magnoliopsida > Myrtales > Melastomataceae > Melastoma > Melastoma dodecandrum. The sequence continues at coordinate 3,476,579 of JARUPY010000533.1, read as the reverse complement.
ACTTTGTCATGAGCTAACCCAGTCGACTTCACTATGAGTCGACCTGGGCGACATCGTTATGAGTTAGCCCAGTCGACGTTGTCATGAGTCGGCCTGGATGACTTCGTTCTGAGTTAACCCAGTCGACTTTGTCATGAGTCGGCCTGGGCGACTTCGTTCTTAGGTAGTGTGATGATTCCTGGGCTCTAAGCCCAGGCCCAAAATTATTTACTATGTCAACATAAGCCCCCCTTTTATGCTAGGTTAGCTATGCTGACTTAGCAAAAAATCACACCCTATATAAGGGAGAGTGAGTGTCCTTTTCCCACCCATCTCCTTACTTGCTCAACACTTCTTCATCTTCCTCCTCAAGAAACCCAGAAAACCCTCGTTCTTGAAACCCTCCGTCCCTTCCATCTCCTTCACCAAAATCTCTCCGATCTTTAAAAAGATGGCAACTTTCAAAGCCTTCGAACTCCACAATGCTCGTGCGGGGCCGGCCGGACCTATTCCGGTCGCGGAAGACCAAGGATCGGGTGTCGCTCTTGGACCCATCTTGCCGGAGCATCTGTTTCCAGAAGTGGTGCCACTCAACTACCTCATCACAGAGAAGCCTATCCCGGTTTGTCATCCCAACTTTATTAATCCCCTCAACTGGGAGAAGCAGGGGACCTTTTTGTGCTTCCCTTCTGCTACTAAGGCCGAGATGATAGAGTGGTTAGAGATGTGGGAGGATCATTTTGAAAATCGATTCAGGGACCAGAAGATTCTCAGATTTTTTAGGATGTCAATAGCTAGTAAGAGCTGTGATCCTAGGGTTTGTGCGGCTATTCTGCCTTTCTGGAACTCCATGGTGAATTGCTTCTATTTCCCAGAAGGCCCTATGTCCATCACTTTGGCAGATTTGAAGTTTTTGACCGGGAGCAAGATTAATGGCCGCCCAGTGCGTCAATATGCCCAGGCAGGAGACATTAGTCCGAAGGGAGCCCTCCAGTATATGAAAGTAGTAAACAAACACTTGCAGATGGCCTCAGTGGGCAAGAAAAGGGCGAGAAGCGAACGACCGCAGGGTTCGGCGCCCAGGAAGAGATCGAATTTCTCAGCACCTGGCTGAGCAAATTTGTCTATTGTTTTCCTGGGAAGAAGGTTGGCCACACGTCTCATGCAGTGGCGAACTTTTTGAGGGAGACTACTGAAGAAGTCGCCTGGGGTCCCTTCATCCTCGGTCTGCTATATCACGATCTGGAGAGGGCGACTTCTCAAATCAAGCCATTCCCAAAGCATCCAGCAGGAGGCATGCTTTGGTTGGTCCATCTATGGTCGGCCATGTGGATGCCAGGGTTGACTGGTTTCAAGGTCCCCACGACGCCCCCTGAAGCCTTGTACTATGGGGAGAGCATCTTGAATCGATGCTGCCAGCGCAAAGACCAGTGGCTCCCGACTTCAGTTACTGGCCATATGAAGCATATAGCTGATTTCGCGAGGGCAGATCGACGCGACTGGGCGCCTCTCCCAGGTCACAAAACAATTGCCCAAAAGGTCGACCCCCAGATCGCTCCAGGCTTTTGGAACGGGGTTCTCACCAGCAGGGACTTGCCCGTAGTTTTCGACAACTATCTGTCCTTTGAAGTCTATAACCCTCAGCTGTGCGCAAGACAGTTCGGGTTCATCCAGAGCGCGGCAGTCCCTTTTGTTGATGCCACTGGTGGCCTACTTGGAAGGGCGACGAAGATCCCGTGCAAGTCGGGTGACGCCTCCTGGAGTTGCTTAGCAGAAAGGCGCAACTCCTCAGGATGGAGTTCCCATCCAGTTCCTCCTCTTGCTTCGCCACACAGTTCTTCACTGTGCTGTGGTCATCTATGTATGAGGAGCTGCGATCCTTGATGCACTTCCTCGAGGTCTCCGACGAACCTGATTTCTATCCTGATGATGCTCAACTCAAAGCGAGAGGTAAGAACTTAGCTTTGTTTAAACAGCATGGAGTTCTTAATATTAGACCTAAGTTTTTCTCTTCTTCTTTTCCTTTTAGGATCATTACTTCCTCGGGACCCCGGCAAAGCGAAGCTCAAGGCCCCCCTTGCCCCTGGTCCCTCCAAACCCAAGCCGATCGATAAGGGGAAGGCCAAAGTCGCAGGTCCCAAGCGAACGACTAGAGGCGACTCTTCTAAGGCCAACGTCGCCTCAAAACGCAAGGAGATCGAAGAGGAAGAGGAGGAAGACCCCGATGAGATGCCTCTATCAAAGAGGAGGATACTGGTGAGGGTACCGTCTCCAGTGGCGGCCCCCCTTCCCAAATCGCCGACTACCGCAGCGGTGACTTCTTCTTCCAGGTCGCCAGCAGCGGTGGCCCCACTCAGATCACCGGTAGTGAGTTCATCATCTGCTGCGGCGCCTGCGACCTTAGCGACGGTCGATCTCGCTCGAGGAGCGACTACAGAGGTATGACTCTACTAATTCTAATTCATCTTGAGCTTCTGTACCTAACCCGCACTATATTGCCTAGGGGGAAGCTTCAACCGGAGATGGTGACCAACCTATTCCCCCGGTGTTCGAGACAGGTTCAACGGCTTCAATCGCCGAGGTGAGCTCGACTTCCTGCTAAGATACATTACTCTAGTTCATATATGAACTTTGGTTTTATTATACTCTATTCTAGGAGGAGCAGGCTCCTGAAGTCTTGTTGCAAGAAGAAGGACTCGCGATGGTTTTACTCGATCCTTCAACTTGGTCGACGCGAGAGGAGGCACCAACTCAGTCGATGCGAGAGGAGGAAGAACAAGGCGTTCCTTCTTCTTCAGTCCACACTCCTGCACCACCAATGGTATGTATTCTTCTTTCACAGAAAGCATGGCGTTGTTTTCGCGATTCTCACCGCGACACTTTACAGGCTCATCCGAAGAGAGTGAAGACGACTGCTGGTCGCAAGAAGGCTCCTACTCCTTCCACTTCTTCGGGCGAAAGCTCTGAGGATTTACTACCTTCGAAGGTAAGTATTCGATTGCATGAAAGTGTCGACTTTTCAGGATATTGTGTCTTAGCAACATTTCATTTCTTATTCTGCAGGATCCTGCTGCAGCGACCTCGACTAGCGACTCATGGGTGAAGCTTCACGAGGATGTTGAAGAGTTGTGCCAGCTTCTGCATATCGACCCGTTAGAGATCGACTCATTTAAGAGGATGCAGAAGCTGGTTAAAAGAATCGAGGCTTCCCCTTGGGTCACGGATGAACTGTTGGGGGCCTGCAAGAGCTTTAAGTCGACGTACTGGACCCGTTGGAGGGACTATGACGCCGACTTGCTTATCTTGGAATCGACTGACTCGAAGATTCAGTTGATCAATCAAGCTCGAAAGCAGGCCTCTAAAGCTGCACAGGACGCCCGCCAGCGTTTGGTCGACGTGCAAGAGAAGCTGACTGAGGCAGAGAGGCAGGTAGAGTTTTATACCAACCTCAAGAATGACCTGACTCGGCAGCTTGCGTCGATCAACACTCAGGAAATCGAGGAGCTGGAGGCCAGGGCTGGAAAAGATAGAGAAAAGGTCGTTGACCTCTATGCCCAGCGGAATAGGGTGAACGCGAAGCGCCGAGCTCGCGAGTCCCTTATCCTCGATTTCAAAAAGGCTGGCGGGTTAGATTAGGTGATTTGTAATTAGAACAACAATGTAATCACATTGCTTTCACTTTAATTGATTGAACATGTCGTTTCTCAAGCTAATCTCTACGCATAATTATTCTTCTGGAGAATATCACCTGGGCGAAGTTTAGCGCGACCCCTTAGGAGTTAAGCGCTTCCCAAATCAATGGAGTCCTTCGTTTTAAGATTCCACGGTGAGCTTCCCAAATGGTCTCGCGGTAGGATTTAAGATATTTACCATTGACCTTCAATGGATGTTTATCCCCTTCTCTGGTCATAAGTCGATACGTATTAGATGAGTATGTCTCGCACACTTCATATGGACCCTCCCAATTAGGAGACCACTTACCCAGGACTTGGTCCTTCGATTTAAGAGGTAGGACCATCTTCCATACCAAGTCGCCCACTTTGAAGCGCTTATGGACAACCTTTTTATTATAGTGCCTAGCAATTCTTTGCTTATGTACCTCGAGTCGGTCTATTACGTCGAGTCGCTTCTTTTCCAATTCTTCTAAAGCGAGGTACATTGCCTCGTCTTGCAAGTCAGGATGAGCTACCCTGAGCGACTTGTATCGAATCTCAATAGGTAGGACAGCATCTTGCCCATATACCAGCGAAAAAGGGGCTTCCCCTGTGCTGTCTCTCTTGGTGACTCTTAGAGCCCACAAGGTGTCTTGTAATAGTTTGTGCCATTCTCTTGGATTTGCACCAACCATTTTCTGAATGTTATTCTTTATGAGCTTATTAGTAGCTTCAGCTTGTCCATTCGACTGGGGGTAATAAGGTGTCGAATTAGTGATTGAAAAGCTGAACTCAGCAGCGAATTCACGCACCTTCTCATTGTTGAAAACGGTGCCATTATCTACTACAATATTCTGGGGAATCCCAAATCTATAAATGATGGAAGATCTGAGAAAATCGATCACCTCTTTGTGGTCAATCTTCTTATATACTTGAGCCTCAACCCACTTGGTAAAGTAGTCAGTAGCGACTAGAATGTAGGCATCGCCTTTACTCGAGTGTGGGTGAATCTCCCCGATTATATCCAGGGCCCAAGTCCTAAATGGCCAAGGCTTAATGACTGAGATTAAGTCGGACGCTGGAGCTCTCGTCGCAGGACCATGCCTTTGGCACTCTTGACATCCTCTAGCCATTTCTATGCAATTTTTTAGCATTGATGGCCAGTAAAATTCATGTCTTTTAATGACCCAAGACATCTTAATGCCTGATTGATGGGATCCACATAAACCTTGGTGAGTTTCTAACATTATGGGAGTCGCCTCGTCTAAGTCGACACATCTTAGCAGTACTCCTTCCTTGGTTTTCCTGTAGAGTACTCCATCTATGAGGGTATAAGACAAAGCCTGAGACTTAATTCTTTGGCTTGCCTTTTGAGCTGGGTCCGTCAGGAAGTCGATGATGGTCTTTCTCCAATCTTTATCGCTTACCAGTATGTCCAATGCGAACAAATCGCTTTGTGGGACTAAATGAGAAGCTATTTCGGGGACACAATCGTTTCTTCCTCTAGCCTTGTATCTCGAAGCTTTTTGGGCTAAGTCGTTAGCGATGGTGTTTTCCTCCCGGCCTACAAAGAGGAAAGTAATTGCTTCGAACCGCTCGACTAGCCTACGAGCGACTTGATGATAGGGTGCGAGTTTCTCTTGACATAGAGAGTCGCCATTCATCTGGTTAATAATCAGTTGAGAGTCTCCCATTACTCTGGCTTTCCTGGCTCCCAAGGCTAATAATTCCTTCAAGAGCGTGATCAACGCTTCATATTCAGTCGCATTGTTTGTATGAGGAGCTGACAAACGATATGCTAGGCGAACGTCCTTTCCTAGTGGCGAAAGTATGTGGAGGCCTATGCCTACGCCGGATTTCGCCGAAGATCCATCAAACCAAGCTTGCCAGACATCCTCAAGGGATCCCTCTTGATCGATTGATGTAAATGGATCGTGATTCACTAAGAAGTCGGCTAAGGCCTGCCCTTTCACCGACTGTTGAGGTTTGAAACGCAGATCGTATGCGGATAGGACCAAGCTCCATTTACTAATTCTTCCGGTCAATAGGGGACTTTCGAAAAAGTATTTTATGACTGGAGACTTGGCAATAACATGAACCTCTTGGGATCCGATATAATGTCTCAGCTTCTTAACAGCATAGAAGACTGATAAGCACAACTTCTCCTTAATTGTATAGCGCTTTTCTGTGGCAGCCAGTTGTCTTGACAAATAGTAGACCGCTCTCTCAGTTTTGTCCTCCGCCTCTTGGGCTAACATGGCACCGATGACTGATTCAGTCGCTGCCACGTAAAGCAGATAGGGCTTTCCTATCCGAGGAGGGGCAAGCACAGGCGGCTTCATTAAATACTCCTTTAAGCCTTCAAATGCTTTTTGGTGTTCGTCGCTCCACACAAAATTTCCCTTCGCCTTCAGTAAAGTCGAAAAAACTTATGTCCGTCCAGCGACGTTACCAATAAATCGCCTTAGATAATTGACCCTTCCTAAAAAAGCCTGTAACTGTTTCTTATTACTCGGAGGGTTCAATCTTTGAATGGCATTCACTTTGTTCTGGTCGACTTCTACGCCACGTTGATGGACTAGGAACCCTAGGAAATGTCCTGCTCTGACTCCGAAGGCACATTTGAGAGGGTTTAGTTTTAGCTGATGCTTTCTCATTTGAATGAAAGCATTTCTAAGGTCATTAACATGTGACTTCTCGTCTTGCGACTTGACCACTATATCGTCTATGTATACTTCGACTGTTTTGTTAATCGAGGCATCAAATATAGCGTTCATGGCTCGTTGGTAGGTTGCCCCAGCGTTTTTGAGTCCGAATGGCATGACTACCCATTCGAAAATGCCTAAGGGACACCTGAACGCAGTTTTATGGATATCCTCTTCAGCTAGGAAGATTTGGTTATATCCTGAAAAGCCATCCATGAAGGACATAATTTGGTGCCCTGCAGTCTTGTCGACTAAGTCGTCTGCGATAGGCATGGGGTACTCATCCTTTGGAGTGGCACGATTCAAGTCTCTGAAGTCGATGCAAACTCTAATCTTACCATTCTTCTTAATGACAGGAACTATACTGGATATCCATTCGGTGTACCTCGATGTCCTTATATATCCAGCTTTAAAGAGCTTCTTGACTTCCTCGAATACTGCTTGAGTGACTTCATGAGTCATTCTCCTCGGCGCCTGTTGGACTGGTTTAAATCCCGTTTTGATTGGTAACTTGTGTTCCACAAGTCGGCGATCTAGGCCAGGCATCTCAGTGTAATCCCAAGCGAAACAGTCTTTAAACTCTTCTAAAGTAGCTTTGATAGAATTGAAAAGTTCTTTATTCATTGAAGAACTGATGAAAACAATTCGAGGGCTTGATGCCTCGCCTAAATTGACACTTACGAGTGAGTCACATGGCATCATCAGTGACTCACGACTCTGGACACCACCTAAATCGGTGTCAACGTTATTACATGACCTAGCTTCGAGATTGATGTTGCCTATTTGGCATCCTACTTTCCTAGACATCCTAACATGCTTCTGAAGTCGCTGTAGGATATCAGCGACTGCATGACCTTTCTCCTCACTGTCCATACATCCCTTCGTGTAGGAGTCTATCGGGCTCCAACTCCGTCGCAGTGCTCTCTTGGCTCTTAGGCGCTTCTCCCTTATTGCCGCTTGGGCTGTTGTTCGTCTCGCCTCCATCCTTGGTCGTGACTACCTCCTGCAGAACCTCATCTATGTCCTTGTCTGTGAAGTCGGGCCCCCATCCTGTTGGCACAATGGGTCCTTCGTCAGGCTTGGGGTGCGAGGTGCCATAGCTTACGATGAAGTCGAACTTCCCAGAAGGTTCACCTAGGGGTCCGACTGTGGGGTCTCCCAGCTTGTAGCGCTGATTCAGAGTAAGGTCCTTGATTGTCTTACACGTCTCTGTATGCAAAATACCCTTGTCACAACAGGAGTATTCATCAGCCTTAACGATTTCTATTTCGGAGTCAAGCCATAAGATTAACTCCCTATGCAAAGTAGATGGAATCGCGGCGGCCTTATGAAGCCAATCGCGTCCTAAAAGCGCATTAAATGAAGGGGCTATATCGATTACAAAGAAAGCAGTTTCCTGCTCGTGTCTCCCGACGCCTAGGCGCACGAAGCATATGCCCAGGCACTCGGATTTTCTCCCATTAAAGCCACTTACAGCTACGTCGGTTCGCACCAACTCGCTAGGCTTGTACCCAAGTAATCTAAACTTGGCAAGGGGAAGAACATTGACAGTGGCGCCATTGTCTATTAAGACTCGGCCCACTAAGACACCATCAAAGGTGGCTGAGATGTACAGCGAATGCATATGCTGTTTCATGCGATCTGATGGTTTTCTCAACCAGTGCAGAGGGAAGCCAGAAGGAAATGTAATGACTTTAGAGTCGAGAGTTTTACCTTCCGGTGCCTCCGACTTGTTGTTGCAGGCGAACTCCGCAGGGAGGGTAAGAGCGTTACAGCTCACGAGGGGCCCTTGCTCTGCGTTGAAGTCGCAGGGCTTATCTCCTCGTAGAGGAGTGTAGTCGAAGCTCGAGCCTGGGTCTTCCGAGCAGTCAGTAGACTCGACTCGCTCGGGCTCTGCGACTTGTTTCCCTGTGGTGTGATTCCCGCCAACGGGTAGCATCACAGGGGTCATTCTTGGCTTCTTCTGGGCGTGACTTAGACACCTTTCTTTTCTCTTTTGAGCCCTCACGGGAAGCGTAACCTTCCTTTCCGCCTTCTGCCATTGAGACGAAGGGTTAAGCGCTTTGACAAACCTTGGTTTCTTAGAACCAAAAGGAAGTCGACCTACCTCTACAAACCTTCCGTCGGCTGGGTCATATCCTACCTGCACAGGGTTATCTGCTGGCCTATTCGAAGAGGGCTTGTTAGGGTTCGAATTACCTGAGCCCTCAGGACGGACTGCCTTCACCAGCATCTCCCCTTTTGCGGATAAGTCGACGAGCCGCAAGAAGTAGTTAACGCAGCATGCTGTGCAGAGCTGGGTGATGAGTATGCGGTTGTGAGCGATCAGCTTGCACTTTTGGCACAGCAGCTTTTCGTCCAGGAATTGGGCAATAGGTGGCCCCCTCCGCAGTTCCTGAGGATCAACTGTCTGCGACGCGTAGCGGGGCCTGCGATTCACGGCCTGCTGAGGTTGGTCCGCTTCCTTATGCTCCTCTACCGGTCTAATCTCCTTGACAGGGGTAGTTCTAGTGTACCCCTGTTTGATGACCCTTTGGCCAGACGAGTCTATGAACTCCAGTCGCCGTGCCGGGCGTTCTGTTCCCCGGGCGACTGCCTCTCCATTCTCTTTGTGACCCTGGGGGCCTCTTCTTCCTCCTCGCAAGGCTAATCGACGATCTGCGCTAGGAGGGCTTTTGAGGGCGTGAGAAGATCCTCGGGAAGTGTTCAGCGACATTGCTGCTTCCTCGAACGGGGTCAAGTCGTACCACCCCTCCGTCTTGCTGTCCAGTAGGTACTTCTTGAACGTGTGGCACTGATCCGTAGTATGAGTGTCGTTCAAGTGCCAGTGGCATAGCCACTTCTCCCTTCCTTTGGGCAGAATGAAGACCCCACGCTCAGCCAGTCGCTTCATCAGGGCATTAGCCACCAAAGTCTCGCCGGTTGCTTGTAAGTCCTGCGAGGATACAGCAGAGTCGTTAATAACTTCTAAGAGATTAACCTCAGCATCAAATATGTCGAACGTATGAATGGCGACTTCATCCTCGAATGGATTATCATCCACCACGGCGACTTCGTCGACCTCGGGAAAACGGAGCTCTTTAGACTCTATTAAATCCTGAATGATATTTCTAAAGGACAAACAGTCCTTGGTAGCATGGGTGAAGGACCCATGCCACTTGCAGTAATTCCTATTCTTTTCCCTCTCTGTCTGAGGGACTCGATGGCCGGGCTTGAGCCTAATCCTTTTCCTTTGATAAAGCCAATCGAATATTGCGTCGACTTTATCCGTATCGAAAGAATATTTTCTTTCCTCGGCATTCTTTTGGGATGCCTTAGCTTTGGAATTCTTCTTAGTCAGGGGATCGCATATAGTCGACTCCCCCTTGACAAATTCCGCCACGTTAACTTCATAAGTGTCGACTTGGTAGGCTCGAGTCAGCTGGGCTTCCTCTGTAAGGAGCTGATAATACTCAGTAGCCCTCCTTGCTAAGTCATACAGGTCAGCAAAGCGCTCGCCCTGCAGCTTCTTCCGGAACGGGATTGTCAACGCATTTAATGCGAGAAGTAATTGATCTTTCTCCGGTATGGGGGGTCTACATCGTAGTAGGGCATTCCTAAGTTTCATTGGAAACTGTCCTGGGTGTTCTCCGTTAGCCTGCTTAAGGCGCATTACCTCAAACATTGACATGGGGGTATCCAGTCGAGCAAAGGTCTTAACGAACATAGACTGCATCTGAGTCCACGAGGCTACTGACCCTGGCGGCAAACTCGCATACCACGTAAAGGCATCTCCCGTTAATGAGTTAGGGAAAAGCTTCAGTTTCCAAAAGTCATTCCCAGCCGCCTCACCAAGCTGGTGAGTGAAGCGAGCGACATGCTCGAGTGGGGTCATTTCATCTTCACCCGAAAAACGAGTAAAGTCGGGCACCTTATAACCTCTAGGTATTGGGAAATCCCTGTCGACATATGCAGGATAGGGAGACCTGTACAAACAGGCATCGTCTCGCCGAGCTATTCCGGGGACGACTTGCTCTATAACCTGAGTTATGGTCTCTCTCAAGTCTCGGGGTACACCGCCTACTGGGGCCTGTGCTGGAGGTCGAGTTGACCTTATCGGGCTGTACGGAGATCTTTCCCCCATTGCCTGATTCACTGGATCCCTCATGTAGAAAGAAGGTTCCTCCCGAAAGTTTCCACCTCGGGATCCAAGCTCATAGGGGTCTCCAGTCGCGTCGATTACAGGTTCTTTTCCAGGGCGACGAGACGGAATAAAATCCTCCCCTCGATCTGTTTCCTCTTGAAAGTCCTCTACCTCATTCCAATACGTATTCGTTGGTCGATTACGTGAAGAAGAGGGTCGACCAGGGGGAACCAGATTTCCGGGTTCGAAAAGAGCATTCGTCCTTATCTCAGATTGCTCAAAAGTCACGTTACGTGGCCCTTGAGCAGTCCGTCGAGCGTCTGTCATGAACGTAGACTCCCTAAAGGGGGTTTCTCTCATATGAGGTCTTACTCTTTCCTCGTTTCTCGGGCCAGAAAGACGCCCTATTAGGGTTTGGACATCCATTAGAATACCCTTCATAGCAGTCAACTCCTGACGCACATCTCCCAGTTCCTTGTGGAACTCCAGTCTTGAAATAAATTCAGACGGGGTATGTGAATCAAAGGTGGACTGGTTTGTAGCTGCCTGGCCTCCTAGGGCCGGCGCTGGCAAGTCCATTCCCGGAGGAAGTTCCTGGTTTTCCCCATCTAAGGGATTCTGAGACTCACGGCTTCGAGTATTTCTCGGCATTCTTTTTTCTCAACGTGCTCCCACTGTGGTCGCCAAAAACGTGTTCGCGCACGGAACGGATCACGTCGGAAATATTTGGCAATGGACTCACAGTAGTTGTATTGTGGTCGCCAGTAAGAAGATGCACTAACTTTATACAGAAATAATGCAAGTCTTACAATCTTTAGAGAATTAAAAGTAAAGGGCTTACAGCCATTAATAGGAAAAAGGGAAACGGTGGTGACGATGTGGGATCTTGTAGCGGCGGAGAACGCGTGACGAAGGCCTTGGAAGCTCGCTCCGTCTGTGGTGGTTGCTGGCGGAAGGTCGTGACGAAGGCCTTGGAAGCTCGCTTCGTCGGGGGTGGTCGCTGGTGGAGAGTTATGACAAAGGCCCTACGAGCTCACTTCGTCGGTGGTGTCGCTGGCGGAGGATTGACGGCAAAGGCCCTACGAGCTCACTCTGTCGGTGGAAGGGTAATTGACCTATAAACCGGGTCAGGGCATCTAATTCCTAAGGTTGACGAACAAACTTCAGAGTTTTGGCTGTGTATGGTCGTGCTTTGTCTTTGGAAACTCCTTTGCTATTTATAGTGAGCCTGTACTTGTCTAACACGTAACGAGTGGATCTTGTTACAGATCGTGTCATAGATCGTGATCCCTAGTATCGTGGGAGTGTCCCAACAACTTCCCATGAGATACGGGATCACATTCCTGAGAATTAGAATCGGTTACGATTCTTAACAATCGTGATTTTAGGAATAAATAAATTTATTCCCATCTCGTCGACTTGCTTTGTTTGTACGGGCTTTGACTGCTGCAGTTGCCTTTGTTCAGGGTAAGGTCGACTTGACCCTATGAGTAGACCTAGCTACTATTGGGTCCTATTGGTGGTCATATCTTAGTGGTGAGTTGACCTAGTCGACTCTATACATGAGTCGTCTTTAGTAACTCTATTGTGGGTCGACTTCATCATGATTTAACCCAACCGACCTCGTCATGAGTCGACCTGGGTGACTTTGTCATGAGCTAACCCAGTCGACTTCACTATGAGTCGACCTGGGCGACATCGTTATGAGTTAGCCCAGTCGACGTTGTCATGAGTCGGCCTGGATGACTTCGTTCTGAGTTAACCTAGTCGACTTTGTCATGAGTCGGCCTGGGCGACTTCGTTCTTAGGTAGTGTGATGAGCCCAGGCCCAAAATTATTTACTATGTCAACAGCATCATCAGTAAGCAAATGACAAGATTACGCGAGACATGCAAAATCAAAGCTCGATCATTTTGGAATGAAATAAGGATAACTCTTATTTATTTAAGACTGAACATTTAATGTTGCCTCCGAAATAGAATTGAAATAAAAGATGGGCCAACATTAAAGGCAAAATAAAATGTTGTAGAGTTTATGGGGCCGTCTCAAACAATGGGCTTAGTGTACGAAGCGGATAAAATTATTTATTCATTTATCTTTTTTTTTTCTTTTTCTGCAGGACATAAAACCAAAGATCATAGAATCATTGAATGGCAAAAGTACAAACAGGAATTTAATTATAATGATAAATATAAGACATTCTTAAAAAATATATATATTTTTCGGGAAGAAGATACGGTGAGTAGCTTATCTATAAAAGATCATATTAGCACCGAATTGAATGCTCCCCCTCGTCAGTTTATTGACTCTCCCTTGGATATATTTACATGCAGCCGCAACTAAGGCCGCTGTTTGGCGTGTATATATTTCAGTCGTATAGACATCCCTCGTATGTACACATCCCATTTGCATTAAAAGTATCACGTTCTGATGCCGCGTGATTTTTGACAGACAGAACAGCAGTCCGCAATGAATGTTACGTGAAATAATTTACCCAAGCAATGATAATAATAATAATAATAATAAAAGAAACACAACTAGGAGAAGTCACCGGGGGAAGAATTTGTGAGAAGTTTTCATTATTTCAGTTTCTTGGGAAGAATCAATCGCCCACTGCATGTCGTTCTGTAAAAAGAAATGATTTTCTTTTATTTTAAAAAAAAGGGATGGTGTTTGATTAATTATTGGGAGGGATGAGATTGAGACAGACAAGCGGACAGTTGATCTAAATAAATTCCCATCATAATCAATATCTGTATTTTTAAAAAAAAGTATATATATAATATACACAATCTCTTTTTCAGTGTGACTACTAGTTGATAATAAATAATCCGTCTTTCTAACTGTATTATGCAACAATATTGATTTGACTCTCTGACATCGTTAATACCTCTCAAAATAAAAAAATAAATCCCAAAACAAAATTTGAAATATTTTTTGGTTACATGATTGTTTTCTTGGAAAAATATTACTCCATAATATAATCATAATAACAATAGTAATATTTTTTGTCATTGTTTTGCGGGACTTAGCTTCTTTTGACATGGTGGTGGACGATCCCTTCGTTCCCTGCAAGCATCATGTACTTGTCCTTCCTCGTGAGGCTCGTGCACTCGAACCCTAGCTCGTCCGCCAGAAGCTTCTGTATGTAGTTTGCCACCTCATGGCTCGACCGCCCGCCCACACACGTCAGCTCCCGTGGGACTTTCCCGAGTACGTGGACCCGGTACCTAGGCCGAGGGTTCATTAGGAAGAATATCGGGTCCAGGCACTTGAGCCCACTTGCCGTTGTCCCGTAAAACATGCTGACGCCGGCGTCCACCGCTACGGGGACGATCTCGTCTGCCAGCTCGGCAAACAGCGAGCTGAAACGTAGGAGGTACGGCTCCCTGCATGTAGTACCCTCCGGGCATACCACGAGGTCACCCTCGCGGAGCAGCCGCTGCATCGTGTCGGCGTCCTTCGAGCGGTCGCGCGTGAGCCGGACTGTCCGTAGGGGGGCGATGATCTCGGAGACGCGGCTGAGGCTGTAGGTGACGGCGGTGAGGTGCTGCCCAAGGGCAGTGGCGAGGAAGACAGGGTCGAGCAGGGTCCGGTGGGTGCAAACGTAGAGTACGCCCTTCTCTGGGCTTGACCTTATGGGGCGGTCACCCTTGAGAGTGATCTGCACCCCGCTTGCAGAACCGAGAAACAGGGCAAGTCGGTGAGGCAACAGGATGCCCATGAGCATCCTGAAGATCATGAGGGGAATCCCGAGTGGTAGCCACATGAACATGGTGAGGGTAGCGAGGGGGGTCGGAAGGAAGGCAAGCCTTCCGTCATGGAAGATCAGCGGCTTCGGGTATTTGCTTCTTGGCAAGGCCACGGAACTGGCCCGATCCACCGTATATGCTTCCTGTCGCACAGCACAAAATCCCCGAAACAAGTAAAACTATTGAATCAGTGACAGATATCAACGAGAGAGGGATTAACAAGTAACTAGACGACCTTGCAGAGCGACATGAAAAGATGATCATGGAAGCTGGAGCTTCCAAGGCCGATATCAGGCCTCGAGTCGCCAAAATACTCCTTTAAGGCATGGTGCCTCACCACGAGGCCAGACCCAGCAACGAGCCCCGTGAAGTACTCCCCACACATGCCCAGCTCTGTTCCGACAACGCCGCTAACAGCGAGATACTCCCTCAGGAACCCTTCGACCATCACCCGAGGAACACTCGTGAAAACGACCCTCCGACCAACTGATGACAAGACGTCATACACCCCACCATCAATATTCTCGAGGTAAAACTTGGGGAGGACAGCCCGACTCACCCCTTCCACGTCCTTCAACCTTAGCCCGCAGAAAGCAACGAATATCATCACCCTGAGCTGGCTCTCATGATCCAAAACCCAAAGGAACGAGCACGACAGGAGGAGGGCAAACGCCCTCAGGATGCCGCCGCCCTCGAACGCAACTAGCATGAAGAAGGGGAAGAAGGAGGGAGTCCTGAGTATGCCGCCGTGGACGTCGCACACGAGTGTAGCCTCGTCACGGCCGTGCAAGGAGCACTTGGGGAAGGAAGGGAAGGATAACGAGGAGGGGACGGGGGGTCTGGAGGGAGGGCTGTTACGGGGGAGGAGGCGGTCGGAGAAGCGAGGCATCTTAATGAAGAGGAGGAGGAGGAGGCGGTGCCAGACCCAGTTGAGGAATATTACTATGGGAAGAACCATTTTTGCCAATATTTTTGTTGGGGATGCTTCTTCTTTGGGTCTGGGGAGGAGATGATGGGAGGGGGTGATGAATTGAATTCAAGGGTGGGAGGAGGGGCAACGAAGAGGGATGCTTGGGGAATTTATATATAGGCAAGAGGATGGGAACCGAGGCGGTCTTGATCTTTGGATATTGACTTTTGGTGAGTTACGTGACTCGTTCTCGGTTAGACACGATGAAGATACCACACAATTATTGCCATCGGGGGAGGTTGCATTTAATTCTTTTGCAACACCACTTCTACTACTAGTAGTTACGTTTCTCTCTGTGGGTGGAGGATGGGGGGATGTCTCCCTGATCCTTTCTTTTGATTCAACCCCCGTTTCTGGTTTTCCCCATCACTATCTAGGTGTGTTCTCTTCATATATACATATTCTTATCGGCAGAAACGATTCCGGCATGACTGCGTGTGCGAGATAAGTCCCCGAGGTTTTTATATGAAATTAAGTTCCGCTCATTATGAACCCTAATCTCGATTGGTCATGTGGTTTTGATGTTTAGGACTAGTAGTTCCGAGACACTCCCATCTAATCGCGATCCTTCGAAAATCGCCTTAAATGGTGTCGCGCCTGTCGCTCTTCATGGATAGGGATTACCCTTGTTTACTAAGAGGGTTATGGCAGAGAATGAATGCGATAGTCATCATCTCGTACAGCATAATTTCCTTCATCTTATACAATAAGATGGGATTATTAAGAATTATTTGAACCCAAAAGATCACGAATCTTTTCTTGGGTGCGAGCGAACGTGATGTTGCATCCCCCCTGTATGTTCCCCACGAGAACCTAAGTACACATTGTACATTTGGGGTAATAGAAAGCAACCTTTCCGCCATTATTAAATGGTTGGAGTTGGTTCGGCACGTTGGTAACCCTTCCTTTACGACTTTTTACTACAACGACGACATGCTTGACAAAAGATGACATCTTCTTCTTATTCTTCTTCTTCTTTACCTGTACAAGATCTTATAAACAAATGTTTAAACTAAGATAAGTTGAAATCAAACGTTTTCTTCTTGTGCGAGTTTGTTTACCGCCTCCCATCTGCATTTCACCAACAAACTTTCACTCGGTTTCCCCGTCGGTGCCATCCCCTCGTTGAAGGATTTGTCTTTGTCAATGCATCTTGCGTCCGACATTGACGGGAGGGTTTTTTAGTTCTACATCTTTCTGGACGTGATGTTGTGTTTGTGGCCGTGCGTAGTGATCATGAGGGGAGTTAGGTTAAACGCACCGTTTCGATTCATGTAGCCCCAGATTGAAAAGGGTCCACATTATCCTCCTGGGAGATGTGTAAACATCGGTGTACAATAAACAAAATCTATTTTCATTAAATATCATAATTATTATTTGGTTAGTTTTGAGAGGGAGAGAAAATACCGGACCGAATATAGAACAATCGGATAAGGTGGAGAATACGAGGATGAGGAACGGTTGGGAGGTGATGCATGCAACTTAGGCTTCAACAAGCTTTTTTGAATCTAAAGAGGGCATGTCCTAATCCTAAAAAGGGGAGGATGGGGCGTGGTTCAAGATCCGTGACTCACCCAATTTGCATTCTTTTGACCCACTCCTATAGTTTAAAATGATATGATGGTTAGATCAGTTGGGGGAAACACCATTTCGTGCTATGCATGCGATTTACAAATTACAAACCACATGCCCCTGCACACTTTTGTGGGACTTGGTCATGATATCCACCGAAACACAGTGAACTTGCATGACTAACTTCTTATGTATATATCTCACCCGGCCGACAAGCATTAAGACAAGTCCCGCGTTAGATTTTACTATAATAACTTACGAGAATAGTTCAGAAAAATGGTCGAGTTCGACGTCGTATTTCATTGGATTGGAGAGGACGAATATAGTAAAATCTAGGGGGGGGGGAGAAATTATGATTTATGATATGGAGTAGTAATTGTGTGTGGAACCCAGTTCGGAAAAGATGTCGTGATCCGACAACCGGCGGGCACGTGTGCACGACGGACAAGGGATTTGCTTTCGATTTTAAGACACGAGAAGGTATCGATTCCATTTCCCCGGGCCAGGGAGTACAAGTACGTGAGGCCCACTTAACCAAAACAACGGAAAAGCCCAAATATAATAAGCCCATTAATAATTTGGGTCACGAACAAAGCCCGCATCCGCTGGAACTCGGCACAACATGGGTTTTGTGGTAGTCAACGGTAGTCGTTTTTTATATATTTTTTTATTTTCATAAAAGGTAATATATTAATTTAGAGCGTAAACTTTGGAATCAACTTTTTATTTTATAATTAATTTAATTTATTATAAAATTTTCTCACTAACTTTTTTTTTTTTTTTTTGCTAAACTTAAATTGTATCGCGCGTAATCAAAAAAGACCTTAATAAACAATTTTCATTTATCGACTAAAAAAGAAAAAATTATAAAAAATGGAAAATAATAATGAAACATTTAGTATGTTTTTTATTTTAAATTTTGATCGACGAATCAAGTGAATTGGAAGCGGAAGTTAGACGATAATTATTGATATTGTAAAAAAATACGTAAAATCAATAAAGGTCGAATGATGTTCTATTAAGGGATTGTTACTACAAGTAAAGTAGATTATGAGGCGGGGTTAAAACTCCACTGTTATATGACACGTGTCGGACTATATTAAAGCCTTGTTTAGCTTTATTTTGCTAGAAGAAATTTAAGATTAACTAAAATTAAAATAAAAACAAAAGTTGGTGATAAAATTTTATAACAAAATAAGTTAATAATAAAATAAAAAGTTTGCTCAAAATTAAAAGAGTATATTTTACCTTTATAAAATATAAAGTTTTTTTACTATAATTTCACAAATCATTAAAATCTTTTTTTAAGGGTAACTTTTTATGGCCCCCACCCACCTCCCATTATGCCATAAAATATTTTTTGAGATATAAAGAGTAATTAATTAATTGCCGTTCCTCGTTCCCCACGCCTAAATTTCCCATTTGATGAAATTTACTTGCTTTCCCAAAGTGCAAAATCTAAAGACCGACAGCCGGCATAATCGAATCCAAATTTGTGATTGATGCACCAACACCAGCCCGACGGTGCTTCCTTAAACCCCTCTTTTCCTTGCAAGAAAGAAAGAGAAAGGATACCCTCTGCCTGAAGCTCCTCCGTACCGGCTCTCGATTCGTGGGTATGGAAGAGGAGAATTCGAAGCTGCATCCCTCGGTGAAGAAGAAGCGGGTCCTCCTATACTACTGCGTCGAGTCCGAGGAACTCGCCCGAATGGTCGCCGCCCATTCCGACGACATCATCCACCTTCAGTCCATCAAGTGGAGGTTATGTCCAAAGTTCCCTTCTTTATTTTTTCTCGGAGCATTTCCTCTTCTGGGTCGCTCCACGATTGGGTCAAGTCATGGCCTTTCGTCTGTTTGTCTGCCTTCTCGTTTGTTTCTCCGGATTCTGCTTCTGGGTCTGCTTGATTTTCGGGTATTGGTTGAAAGAGAATGGTGCACATGTTCCAGCTGGAGGTTAAAAGATTGTTTCTCTGGAGCGTTTTGATGTCATTTGTGTTGTAGGGGTTTCTTTCTCATGGCTGAACTGAACGGTGAGTTTAGTTTCGTCACTGCAGGAGTTTCGATGACGGGTTTCCGCATCTTTTCATAAACAATGCACAAGATGTACGAGGTCAGCACGTGGCCTTCCTCGCGTCCTTCAGCTCTCCGTCTGTGATCTTCGAGCAGCTGTCGGTCATTTATGCGTTGCCACGGCTTTTCGTGGCTTCTTTCACCCTCGTCTTGCCTTACTTTCCAACCGGATCCTTTGAGCGGATGGAGGAAGAGGGAGATGTGGCGACGGCATTCACTTTGGCGAGGATACTGTCCAATATTCCGATTTCAAGGGGCGGGCCCACGAGTGTGGTCATCTATGATATTCATGCTTTACAGGTTTCCTTTGGCTATCATGCTTTTGGCAGTGATGTTCTTTTTTTTGCTGAGTTGTTCTTTATGAGTCCTCAAGCATTGATTTATACTTTTTTTTTTCAACATTGAATGATTGCCATGACTGACCAACTACTTGACTTGGTGCCCTGGTTGGATTAATCAACTTCTTGTGATTTTTTATGTCTACCATAGGAAAGGTTTTACTTTGGAGATCATGTTCTGCCTCTATTCGAGACAGGAATCCCGTTGTTGAAGAGGCGCCTTTCTGCGCTTCCTGATGCAGAGAAGGTACGCAACCTTGTCAATCTTTGAATTTTAAATTCTTTGCTAGTGGGTTAATTTTCTGAATGGTTCTTGTTCTCGAGGTTTTGCAGATAATTGTTGCATTTCCCGATGATGGAGCCTGGAAGAGATTTCACAAGCTTCTAGATTGTTTCCCTACAGTCAGTCTAGTGCTTCTTTGTGTGTATCTTTGCATGTTTTTGTGGTTAGGCTAACATTATTGTGAATGAATGACAATAGGTGATTTGCACAAAGGTTCGAGAAGGTGAGAAGAGGTTTGTGCGGATTAAGGAGGGAAATCCTTCTGGTTGTCATGTAGTAATTGTTGATGACCTGGTGCAATCTGGAGGGACCCTTATCGAGTGCCAGGTACCTGTACCTCAACTTTGCATCTAATTAAGTTTCATGAGCAAAGGAAACAATGAATGGAAAAATTATTTCATACAGTTTTCTGGAAGAAGCTGATCATGTAGGACAGTTGTCTCATGCTATTATGTGTCACTTATGTGGGGGCAGACTGGGTGCTAAGACATGGCTGTTTCAATTTATATATGGTCAACTGACGGGAACCCAAAGGAGATAATTTTCCTTATGAAATAAATGATTTACTAGTTGATTGATGTTCGGTTTCTCTCGTGAAATCATTCCAAAATATACTTGCTGAGTAAAATCACCAATTGGCCAATATAAATATTTGCGATTTCTGGTAAAAGCAATTAACTAGGGTCCGTTGAGCCTGTTGTGAGTCTTGAGAGAACGAAGCTTAAGCATACTGGAACTCTTACTTCCCAAGCATTTTCTTTTGTTTATCAGAGATTCTATGAAACTAGTGTTTTCTTCCATAATCATTAGCTTTCGTTGGAAGTAATTTCGACTCCCCTTGCTTACGGATTTGCCGGACACTGGGAGAGCAACTTTTTTTTGGATTTTGGGAGCATTAGTTAACATGATTTCTACATGTCAACAGAATTTTGATGCTTATGTTCTCTTTATATGTTTATCATATTGGATCTGTTACTTTTCTGTCTCTAGTGTCTTACAGAAACAAGTTCCGATAAGGCATTTTTCTGTGTTAATTTGATTTTGCCAGAAAGTTCTGACCGAGCAAGGCGCTGCAAAGGTGAGTGCATACGTAACTCATGCTGTCTTCCCAAAGTCCTCTTGGTTGCGCTTTGCTCATGATGGCAACGGTAAGCAGCAACCAACAGTATGTTATGTTTGGTATCATTGTAGACAAGGTTAATCTTCTAAAATCTCACGGGCATTTGATATAATCGACAGAGGGCTCAAACAAGGGATTCAGCTACTTTTGGATAACAGACTCTTGCCCTCACACAGTGAAAGTCATAGGAAACAGGGCTCCTTTTGAAGTTTTGAGTCTCGCTGCATCCATCGCAGATGCCCTACAGATATAAAAAAGTTATGTTCTTGTTGGACAAGCTGAGATATCTACTGGGGAGAATCCAGAAACCTAGGCTGTGAAGCAAATGCAGTTTGAACAAGATCCTTAACAGCTCTTTTAATATTATATCCCCCCAGAACCCTGGCCTGTTGTACTCTTCAACACGAGATCTTAAGACAAGTTCTCAGTTATTTTTTGGAGTCTTACCAACTTAATACCAAGGGGTATCTCGTATTCCTGAATCCATGTTGAACAGGACAGCAAAAAAGGAATCTGTCGGAGGTCCAATTCAGCCTTGGAATATCAAGGCACATTTAAGTAACGAAAAGAAAGCAGAAGCCATGACATCTATTTTTCCAGTAAGGAGTTTATCAGTACTTCTTCAAATGCTTCAGAGTTACCATGTTTCATGCAGCAAATTTGTACACTTCCCTGGCTAGTGGATACAGATCCAAATAAAAAAAGGAAGAGCGTACAGGGGAAATGTCTTCTGTATATACACTTGAAAACAGATCCCATCACTCTTAAACCCTCCGCACAAAATATGTACGTCATATGAACAACCTCCGACTATCGACGCAATTGACCGAACTGACCCGTCCCGGTTACACGACGAAGTTAAAACATATGTACTGAAAAGGGCTAAAGCACCAGAAGAACATAAATATTGTGGGCTTAAACTGCTTCAGGCGGACTGCTCTTCAAGCAGCAAGATGAGAATATACAAGCTGTAGCAAGTCGCCTCACCTTATTCCTTTCTTCTGATTACAAAACAATCACCCTGCTTCTCTACTTATGAACAAACTTCCTTCCCTGTACCTTCCTTTGAAACTCCAGTACCCTGCCACGGGTTAAAAGATTTCCCCTGACTTATAGCTTACACCTTTTACCATTCCTGAATTGTTCTGTGCAGTTAATAATTGTGCAACTGTTAGCAACCCCCCCACCCCCTCCCTCCAAGCCAAAAATCTTTACGAGGCTCAGGGGGTGGCTGACTAGTGCAGGGGTCAACTCCCGTCGGCCTTCTCATCCAAATCACCTTTTGGGCTCTCCAGCAGATCTCCAGAATAAGATCCATCAGCTTGGCGAATGTAGATGTTCAAGTTTCCCATGAAAAATGGTTCCTACAATCATAGAAGTTTGAATAGGACACTTAGCTGGCCTAGACAAAACTTGGGAGTGAAAAAGACGCAAAGCATAGGGGAGCAACAAGAATAAGAAAACGAAGATATCCTCAACCCTCTTCTTGCCAAAGATCTTACCGTTCACAAAGGAACTGTAATTTATGGGACAAAGGGAGCGGCCACAGAAAACCCCAATCATAATACCTTAACCAATATTTTCTATTTTTAGAGGTTCTAGTTTTCTATTTTTAAGTGCCCTAGTTCCTCTTCAGGAAGGGATGGAAGAGGGAAAAATATTCTAACAAATACAGAAGCAACCACTACGCCCTGAAGCCAAAAAAACTACCTGATCAACCGTCTCTTGCCCCTCTGAGTGGAAGAGAATTGGACGGCATCTCTTATCTTCATTCATCAAGCTGGAATTCTGAAAGTGAGAGACAAGAGCAGTTTTCCCTTGTATACGAGCATATGCGAGCGAGGCAACTTTTTCACTATTAAACTTCTCCCACTTCTTCCCATTAAATGTCTGCACGGAAGTTCAGAAAGCAAGAGAAAAGATCAGACTTCATTCAATATCTTTTAACCAACTAGAGTAATGAACGATAGGAGCACAACAATACCTCATAGAATGCAACTATAAGAGATGGAGAAATCATATTTATAAAAGCATATCCCACATTGCATTTGTTCTGCCAAACAAGATCAACTTTTTAGAGCAACCAAACAAATGAAGCTTGTTTAGACATTAATTCGTCCCAAAAAATAAAATTACCTTGAAATCAATGGGCAAGTAAAGAAAATCATAAGTTCCCTTGTGCTGTTCATCAATGGCAGAGAGCAGCATTTTCGATGTGTACCTGAAATTGAAATGTACGGCAACAGTCAAAATCAGGTATCAAGCAACAGCTGAGTAGCATCATAACCACCATCACCGACAGAAAACTCACTTATTAGGTATGTTCTTAATCATTAATGTGGTTCTAGTGTCTTCTCCTTTCACAATCTTTTCCAAATCTAATTGATATTGCTTCTTGCTGTCCATCGGATTCCCACTGCCCTCCATCCGGCGAACACGACCGCGATCCGCAAGTAACTCGAGGCCTGCTTCTCCAAGTCCGGGATAAGAACCATTCATATAAAATGCAGGTGCAGGCCTAGGTAATGGCATCATTCCAAAATTAGGCAAACCGTTTTCTGAAATGTTTCCAGGGATACCAATACCGGCACTCATAGTTGGCCGCGGGCCCATGTTAAGCAGGTAACTCCCGTTGGTACGATTTAAATTCCTCCTTGCAACAGCTGAGCTCATGAATGAACTTTCCGGTGACTCCGGAAAGAACCCAATTTGCCTCTCCATAGGGACACCGCTTGGGGCAGATCCAACATGATGCGACTGATTAGAACTCAGCAAAGGGGTGCTGCGATTAGAATATGGGAATCCATGTGCCTGCCCACCGGATGCAAGAGAGCGACCGACTGCAGAAGATGACATTGACCAAGCTGACGAACTGGCATGCTCTGGATATGGAGAGGGACTGCCCCAAAGAAACTGAGGACCAGATAGAGTTTTGATGGAGGATGAATTCAGACTCGATTCACCTAAAGGAAAATTAGCTCCAGCGCTAGTACTAAGGTGCTCTGGAAAAGAATGGGAGTGAAGATAAGTAACTCCTTGAGGGGAACCAATTCCGTTCAACATCTGGTTAATAGTACTAATCCTCTCCTGATCCTTGCCAATGGCTGCAAAGTTTGATGGACTAGAAAGATGAGGCGAAAGGATTGAAGCTAGACCAGACAGATGATTGCTTGCTACAGGAATTGGAGATCCCCCTCCTGGGGATTTACTAAAAGCATGTAAATGATTTTGTTCCCTGGGGCTAGCAAACTGTGCCCAATTACCTGTCAAGAAATAGCCAACCAGTCGACCCAGCAAACAATAGAAGAGATGATGTTCTATATCATAAACAACCAACATTACAGTGCTCACCTGGAGGAGAACTGCCGATCGGTGACCCAATTTGATGCCTGAATGCCCGAACTTCATCCTGCTCCAGCTCTAGGCTGAGCTGCTGCATCAAGCTGGGAAAGACAAAGTCCCTTGTCATTCACAATGAAGGCAAAACAGCAGTCATTAGAAAATTCTCAAAGGAATTTGATTACAAAATAATTATCATGGTCAGAAGGTAATCAAAGCTGAGCAGCATCCATGTTAAATTAGAAAAAAAAAATTCACGACAAACCTATTGGTCCAGAACAAGGACAAGAACATAACAAATGAATCCGTGGCAGTCTTGAACAATTTTACATAAAAGAAATCAAAAGCTCAAAATTGGAACTTACTTCCGACGGGCACCACCAGGACGGCTAGGCTCGAGTTTTATACGCTTTCCAGCTATTTCACTTCGATTTAAAGCTCTCAGAGCAGCCTCAGCTGCTCTAACGTCGTAGAACTCAACAAATTTATGATGTCTCTTGTGTGGTGTCTCCCTTATCTGTGTTGTTAAGGGCAACAATGTCAACAAGCAAGAAAACTGAAGGTACAAAGGTGAACCCCACAAAGCCAAATTGAACAGGTCTGTCACCATATCTAGCAAAATACATGGGAATGTAAAAGATGACAAACCTCCTTTACTTCCCCATAAACACCAAATATTTGTCGAAGCTCATCATTTGAAACGGAAGCATCCAAATTAAATACTACAAGGGTGCCCTGATTAATGTCCTTTTCTGATGGATTATCCTAGATATAGATTAAATAATGGTTAGAATGAGAATTTCTTAATTCGAACAGAATGAACCAGGAACATGCAATGTCTTTCATACCTTTGGTATTGAAAAATGAATGTCAAGTTTCCTTCGTCTCAAGGGCTTATTCTGCAGGGCACGCATTGCAGTTCGAGCAGACCGGATGTCATAATAAGATATCATCACGAATCCCCGATGCTTGCAAGCAGTATACAGTGTCCTGATGTCCCCGTATTGCTAGAACAAAAAAACATGTTAAACAACCAGGCAACAGACTGCATCAAGGCAGTAATCCATTAAGTTTGAAAGAAGAAGACAGAGAAAAAACAACCAATGGACTGAGAAAAGGATACACTAGTGTTAATCAACCCCTTGATCAACATGTTAATCTATGCTAAAAGAATGTTAGGAAAATACATGTCAAATAACACTGGTTTTCACAATTCAGTGCCAACCCAAGATTTTGAAATGGGACTCGTACGCAGTTTTGCATGCACAGTAGAAGAGGAGATAAATCTACATAAATTTCTTCGTTCCCCATAATTCATTTCAGAATAATAAAAACCAGTCAAATAATCCTCCCAATAAATAAAGATGGCAATAGCATCCTCATAGGCACTCTATACAGGCAATGTAACCGGAAGAAATTTGAAAAAGATCAAATAGTGAAATAAAAAAAGAAAACAGTGAAAAAATATGAAAAACATAATCGACCCAGTCCCAGCGCTCACCTCAAAAAGTGACCGCAGTTCTGAGTCTTCAACATTGCTGTTAATATTCCTCACAAAGAGTGTCCTCGAAGGATGCTCCCCATATGGATGTTCCCCAGCAACAGTTCCAGTACCATTCGAAATAGCATAATGATTGATACCATTTGAAACACCATCAGACATGCCAACCTTTGGTATTCCAAAGTTATGACTTTCCTGGGTATCAAAGTCAAGCTCCAAGCCCCCACCACTACCAAAAAAGTCATATTCATCTGGATCATCCAAATTGTCAGGTAGTCCATGAATATCAAGATTATTGATAAGGCCAGCTAGAAGGTCTTCCTCATCATCAGGAAGCAACTTCCCAATTGGATCGGCATCAAGCTCTGAGAGTGCATTAATTCGTTCATCGCCTTGGTTGCTTTTTCCTAACTTAGGGAAATTATCGTCGATGGACAGACCGATATTCTCTGGGTCAGTGAAATTCACTGCATTACAAAGTAGGGATTACTAGGGCATACTTTCAGAGCAGTCAATATAGTGGCACATAAAAACCATGCTCACATTTCTCATGCGGCAGGACAGGTAATGAGCTAGAGAACAAGCTGGTATCATCAGATGCATGTGGCTCTCGGAGGATTCCCCAGGCAGCAGCTCCTACTCTGGTTGTAGATTTCATCGAGGAAATTCTAGGCAAATCTGTATATAACATACATAATGTGGTGAAACAAGGAGGCACTCGTTTTCTCCACTGAGGCAAAACACAAAGTTGAAAATTCACACTAAACCACAAATACCACATACCAAACTACTCAACGGAGTGTGTCGATAGGATTTGATAACAAACTACACAGATATGCAGCAGGCATAACTTACAAGCCATGCAGCAAAGCATTGCAGTGAAAACAACTCAATTGAGAAGCTAATAAGTCGTAGAGGAAGATCGGACCTTCAGAATTTCCATAGAATGGACGGCCCGGGGATTGATCCATTCAATCCCCACTCTCACAACAAGGAACTTGAATGACTTAAAACTTAAGGATCTGACATGATCAGCAAGCAATGACATGAATGTCACAAGAATTTTGACTTCTAAATATCAGTTGAACTGCATCATGCAATGCTGCTCAGACATGCAAAAGCTGAGTCGCCTTAAACTTCAAAACCTTTGCATCTCCACAGTACCAAGGATATCATGCAAAAACTAATGAAACCGCCAACGAGAGTTAAGGGCAAACATTAGATAAGTAAAAACCCAAGTCAAATCAAGTTAATATCTTTCCCAACAAGGCTGAAAAATCAAAACCCAAGTGCCCTCAATTTTATTGAATTGTCTCAAATTGTTCACAGAGTCCAAGCAGTTCCAGCAATTCAACCAAAAAGACTCCAATTAAACATCCCCAGCCGCCTTCCCCTTCTCCCCCAACCCAAAGAAAAGCCTAAATTCAAACCGATACCCATCACTCCTCAAACATAACCGACCGGGAATAACCCCGCGCCATGCAGAAGCTCCACAACACAGAGAAAACAAAAAAAAAAGATCAGGAATAATCGCACGAGAACAAAAACCCCAAAAAAGATTGAAACTTTTCCACCAGAAACCAATTAGAAACGCTGAACAAGAACCCCCCCCCCCCCAAAACCCCCCACCACCACCACCCACTGATTAAAAACACGTACGGAACACAATCGAGGACCCAGAACCCAAACGAGGAATCAGTCGTGGGTTTACGAGGACGACTGAAGACCAGTCGAACAGCGTCATAAAAGGAAAAGAAAAAAAGAGGTCCCACCGGCCGAAGCACTGACTTTAGGGAGAAACAAGAGGGTTTCTTACAAGCAATGAACTGAGAGTTCCACCCCCGTCCCCTCCCCCGCAGGTAGCGCTACTCCCCTACCAAGAACGGCGAAGAGGAAAAAGAAAGCACGGAACTTTTTTAATTCCTTTGTTTTTTTTTTCTTTACGGAGAGAGAAAAAGGACGAGAAGAATATGTGATGATTGGATGGAGGTGAGAAATGAGGTTGCTTTTTCTAAAGCAATTGACAAAAAAAATAATGTAATAAAATATCCCCTAATTATCACAACTACGTGAGGAGGTCGATTCTAATTTAGCCAAAACGACACACGCATTTAATCTAGTCAATTAATACCTTTAATCTTATTTTTCTAATGGTCCTAGGAATTGGGTTTGGGACGACGGATTTGTCTTCAGTGTGTCTGTCTGCTCGCAGCAAATTTACTCTTTTTTTTTTTTTTTGGGCGAGTGGGATTCCGGAGATCTCTTTTTAGATAAATTACTCACTTTGTTTTTACCGAGTTTTCATTTTATTATTGTTGTTGTTGAAAAGCCTAAGAGTGAAATAATTGAGCCCGCGAAAAAACATGGGAAAATGATCGAAAATTAGGGGTTGAAATTTTTAGGCAAAATATCAATTTATGGTCTCAATTTTGAGTCAATTTTTTATTTTGTCCTTAACTTAGTTTGTTATATAATTTTGTTACTAATTTCTATTTTTATTTTAATTTTGGCCAATCATGAATTTCTTCTAGCGTAAGTCAAAGAAGACCTTAATAGACAATTTTCATTTATCGACTAAAAAGAAAAAAGATTTTAAAAAATAAAAAATAATATTAAAACCTTTTATTTGTTTTTTTATTATAAAATTTTGATGAACAAATCAAGTGAATTGGAAGCCGAAGTTAACGATAGTTGCTGATGTTATTAAAAAATATGAAAAATCGATGAATGTCGGATGTTTTATTAGGGGGCGATTATTACGGATAAAGTGGATTATGAGATGAATGAATGAGATGTCAAAACTCCACTATTATAGGACACATGTTAGACTATATTAAGGCCTTGTTTGGCTTTCGCTAGAAGAAATTTATGATTGGCCAAAATAGAAATAAAAACAAAAGTTGGTGACAAAATTATATAACAAACTAAGTAAATGACAAAATAGAAAGTTGGCTTAAAGTTAAGGCCATAAACGTATATTTTATCAATTTTTTATTAAAAAGAAGATCGTGAGATAAAAAAAGGGGCGGGCCCCGCGGCTTTTCTTGTTTCCCGTTGCAACCAAACGAGGCATAAATTTTTTCGTAAAAATGGTTGTTTCCTTTCCTGTCGGGGAAAAAAGAGGGGGGCAAAATCAAATATTAATTTTTGGGGGAATTGAAGGATGGAAATTCAACTGCAATTGAATGGGGGGTTTGGGGTCCGTTGACACGACCCGCACTCTTTGCATTCACAGGGGGATGGATGGGATTGCCAAAATTTATCTATTCTTGTCCTTCCGCAACCAACCACCACCCTCCTGCTGACGTGGAAGCTCTAGGACAAGCATCCAATGGGAAAATGACACGCCATCCAAGAGAAGTTTCAGTAGTATATCGGTTGAGCGGACGGATGACGTGTTATTGCGTCAGCATAATAATAAAGAGTATTTGTATTACTTTATTTTCTTTCGTTCATTCATTGAGAGGGTTAGCTCCCATTATTGTCTCCTGGTCCTAACATAATGTGCATAAAAAGAATAATTCTTTCGCTGTGGCTCAATGGGTTCGCGCCACTTGTCGAAGCCGAGAGAAACCCAAAAAAAAAAAAAAAAAAAATGTAGAGAAAGAGTATATCCCACCACCCCCAAGTGGGACTATTATTATTTAGGCCTAGGAACTGAGGGGGGATCTTCCTCTTTGATAAGTACCCAAAATTAGGTGGACCGCATTTTGTCTCCCCCCGAAATTGCCCTATTTGTTATTATTATTATTATAAAAAACAAAAAATCACCAGTTCCATCATCAGTGATGTTATGAACGGAGAGATGCCCGGGTGGGGATCGCATTTCAATTTGTTCGAATAAGGCACGGAGATTATAAAACTCCACTGATGTCTTTTGCATTCAATACGATGATGATTGTCGCATCTGATTCGTCATCCAAATGTCAGTACAGACCAGGAGAACGTTAATTGGGCTGGGCCCAGGAAGTCCGGGTGATACTAAAGCCCAATAACGCAGTCCCAGATTCAATTCAGCGTTTCGCTCGAGCAGTTGGGCACGTTTGATAGTTGAATAAAAGCCGAAATGAATGCATCCGTAGAATCTTTGAACCAGAGATGATTTTTCCGTTTATTAAAGGGGGGGGGGGATACTTAAATGGATGATTTTAATTACTATGATGTCAATTAATGATAAAGATACTGGCACACAGTGCAAAGCTTTGAACCAGAGGAACAGCAGAAAGAACTGACGCAACCTCACACAGAACCTCGATATTTTTTGTTTTATCAGTTGTTGGGCCTGGAACTGGATTGAAATATTGCTTTCACCTTTTAAGGACCAGCTATATCGTTCGTCCAATTTTACTTCTCATTGCAGCGTTTTGGGGACGTCGCCACTGCCTAACCGCTCTCGCACCACTTATTTTCCGGCTGCGCTCGGGGGTGCCTGCCGTTTTGCTCGTCGCAAAGGGAGGTGGAAGCACGTAACAAAAATAGTTGGAAACATAGTCAGAATCACATCTTCATCCCCCCAATTCCACTTTTGTTTTCCCTTTTTCCATCATATAAAATATCTCAGGGTTTTTAGGTTATTGCACTACATTAGTCGAACATCCACGATCAACTTTTCCTGTCATATTTCCAACATGATCTCAAGAGGAAGCGCACGATCAGGAAAACAATATCAATATCAAGTTTTAAGCTGACGTGGAACAAATTTATACAATAGCTAATACTTTGATATTTATGTTGTAGAAGTGGATGATTAATTCGTACACAACGAAGATGATTCGGGGAATAACCATTGGAGCAAAAGTATTCGTAACTCCAGTGTCATCGTATATACGAATTTAGTGATTCAATAATTAATAAAGATAAAAAAATTGTGATAGGAAGATTAACTAATTTGGTGGTGTTGGTATACGCTAAAGTTTGTAATGATGGATTGAATTGAATTCCGCCTCTTTTTTTAATTTTAAAAAAAAAAGAGAGAGAGAAAAAGAGGTGGTGGAAAGTAAAAGATGCCAAACAACAAAATTAGTGCAAAATCTAATCATGAAGACATCCCCCAATTAAAAAGCCCCTTTATAATTTTGGGTGAAGAAATAAACTAAAAGTTTGTAGTAGAAAATCTAACATTAAAAGGTTTTTTAAGAAACTTCTTTCGGGTAATATTAATATCAGGTTATTATTATTATTATGAATCTCGAATTGTTCCAATTCAGATTTAAAAATCTAGACACGCGAAGGAGGACCGCTCTTTTTATTGCCTCTTTCGCGGCCACTTATCTTCTGGATCCGGGGGGATTCTTTTCCTTCCCAACTTGTCGAAAAGCGACGGCAATATTCATACTCTTTTAAAAAAAAATGAATGTTTAATTTATTTATTTATTTTTGGGAAAATTTATATAGTAAGGTTTCGATCGGAGCACATAAAATCCCGAAGCCACATGTTTTAGAATTTTTGGACGAACGAAATGACAAATAGTGGACAACTTGTAAGTGTTCATGTTGTGGGGGCTCCCAGCTCTCTCATTTATTATCGCACCAAACCCTCAAAACTCGTCATCCGAGAACGACGCAACGAATTAAATTCACGTGTATATATAAACATATGTGAGGCGAGAGATCCATGGGCGCGCACATATGTTAATTACTATCGAACAATCCAATGTGATTTCCTCTAAAACTCTTATATCAATAGAAAAAACTGAGTTGGGGAATGACATCCCCACGGCTATCCTCATTGATTTTAAATGAGAAGTGGTGGTGGTGGGGCTCGGAAAGAGCCGAGTGGGCCCATTATAACATTTGATTAACTTGTACCACACTAGCTATATGCACATGATGCGGTCAAATTTGTTTAAAGCATCTCCCAATTGTTTACCTACCTATATATGTTATGTATATATAAATTTTGATTATATATGGCAATGACGCGTGAATTCCCACTTGACCATAACTCCCACAACTTGGCCTTAGGTTATTACTTTCTTTTTCTACATTATAAGGAAAACCCCCCCGTTTTACCCCAAAGATTAGTTTTGGGAAGTCCTTACAAGCAGCCCCCGAATGACTCGATTTTCAGTAATAACATACACAATTTCCTTTCGATTGGGTGAACCAACAAACAGACCATTAGAGATTAGCTCAAGTCAACTTCGAGTAGGTTGGAACGTCTCTACTCTATGATGGGATTCT
Source organism: Melastoma dodecandrum (assembly GCA_029817715.1). Lineage (NCBI taxonomy): Eukaryota > Viridiplantae > Streptophyta > Magnoliopsida > Myrtales > Melastomataceae > Melastoma > Melastoma dodecandrum. The sequence continues at coordinate 3,444,991 of JARUPY010000533.1, read as the reverse complement.
TTGGTATGGACCGATCATCTGATCGATGATGAAAAACTTCCTTCAAAGATTACATCAACTTTACTTTGAAATTAATAATTCATTTTAATTTTACTTTTCTTCATTCCAAAGTTAGAAAAGATCGGCCGTGGAGTGAAGCTTTTAATGGTAATTAAAGTTAAGGGAGATTCGGTTCGACAAATGCCTTCTTCAATCTGTAACTTTTGTTTATGCCCTTTGCGGTTAACTTAGACAAATTAGAATGAAATCAAATACGTTTTTCAATGATTGGCCTGTAAGTCAGTCGTGAATCATGTCCCTGCACGTGCCCTTGTTGTTTAAATTAGTTATTATTGTCATGAAAATAAACTATACAAAAAGACACAGAAAAAAAAAAGAAAGGGTTCATAACAGCGTTGCAATGTCAAGCACCCATCAAACCGACACAAGAAATTGTTGAAACAATGAGAAGGGGAATTCGACATTTGTCGGCAGAACCAAAAGGGCCAAAACCATCATGGAAACGCCTTGACAAAGTTTAACCGTAGATATTATTATTATTATGTAAATCTTGACAAATGACTCGGTTAATGATTACATTTCGTAGTGAAGAATTTGTGTACACGTCACGATTAGTTGACACACCCCTTGGAATACGTACGTGTCCATAAAGAGGCGCGGCCCCTTTCATCCCGTCCAAGCAAGTAATCGAATGGCTCGCTTTCATGCAAATATTTACTAACGAGTTGACACACTTTTCGGATCTCTCCCTCTTTTCTTTTGTTGGTGGTTAAATTTAATTCACTTGCCCGATGACACGGAACCTAAACACAAAACAAAACAAACAAAAGAACAGGTGTTTAGACAATCGAGAGTGGTGCCGAGAAAATTTTCTCGTAAGCTTTTATCACATCCAAGGAAAAAGAAAAGGGAATCGACACGTACAAATTTCATTTTTTGTTCACGTCCAAAATTTTATTACAACCCCCATCTTTCATTATCCACGTGCGGGAATTCCCCCACCTCCTGACTCTTGTTTTGCCTCGTTACCGAGAACTACGTGTTACGGACGGACGCAAGACAATCACAACTCAGGAACAGTTGTAAAACCAAAGCAAAAATTTTAGAGGAACAATAAATGAAAACGAAACAAAGACAACCAAAAGTCGAGAGGAAATGGGGTAAGGATCGAATCCGGGGGGAGGGGGGGGGGGAACTCACGAGGAAAAAGGGCGGAAGGGACGGTAGAGCCACCGACGCAACCGCCGCGATTACTTCGCATGTTATCCGTCCTCCCTTCTCTTTTGTCCGAATTTCAGGAAAGCAGCTATATTTCCGTGCCACATAAATCCTCACCCTTTTCTTTTAAGTTTTTTTTTTTTCTTTTGATTTTACATAGACTTCACCTCTCATTGTCGGCGTTCAGATCTTGCTTTTGCTGCTCCCACAAGCCTTTCTCGCTGCCTCGTGTATATATAAACGAATAGTTTTTTTTTTTCATTTATTCCTCCCATTTGCGTTAGTGGGTTAGGGGAGAGAGCGAGGGGGGGCGTTTCTTCGGTTGCGTTGTTGGAATCAGGGGGTTTGTTGGGACGTCGAGTTCTCTGAGGGTCAAGAAATCTTGGGATATTGATCTTGCTATACGTTTCGGGGGGAGAGGTTGGTGTCGTTACCGGGTCTTTGTCTTGCGGAGACATGGCTGGGAAAGATTGCTTCTTTTTTGGGTTTTGATGTTTTTAGGAATTGGGATTGCCGGAGGAAGAGGAGTGGAGATTTTTGGGATCTGGGTTTTGAGGGGGAGAGAGATTTGGGAGGAGGGTGAGGTGGGATTTCGGTCTTATGGTCCGGTGCAGATGAGATGGGACAAATGTGGGTGCTTCCATGTTGCTGATATTGGATTTCGGCCGGTAAGAGTAGGGATTGGTTTTGTAGGACTTGTTTTCCGGTGATTTTTTCCGTCGGTTTTTCAAGTTGAATTGGTTTTTAACTTTATTTTCCCAGGAAGAAGGGTTGAGGCTTTGTGTTTAAAATGCAGCAAGATCAGAGAAAAAAGGTGATTTCTTCTTTATCTTGAATTTGGGTCAAGTTCAGATGATCTTTTTTGAGGGGGTTAATGAAAAAATAAAGAGTTTGATCTTGTCCCAATTGAGAGTTTCTTGACATCTTTGCGATTATGGATGACTTGTGTGGCAGTTCAGTTAAAAGATATTTTCGTGTGGTGGATTTCATCTATTACAGATTTTGCTTCATCGTCTTTGGGGTTGAATTTTCTCTCTCTTACTCATTACGAGCGACAGGTGCTCATCGTTGTCAAACCTATTCCGTTATTCTCCTGTAGCATAATTCTCTGGATATCATCGAACTAGAAAATCTCAGTGCCTTTTTGTTCTGCGTCATCCATAGTCGTTCTTAATCCTTTAAGCTTTAGATCTTCAACATCTGCTCGTTGTCCGATCATCTCTCTGTAGGAGATGATTCGTGGGATCCTGCATTTGTCACAGAGATTGTTATTTGCCGATGCACTGTAGAAAATAAATTTGGATCTGACGTCAGAGTTAATTGGCTGGTATAGTCTTATTGTTGACGATTCTGAATCGTGTTTGTAGAAAACAACGTGAAATCTATGATCAACCTACCTTTTAATGCAAGCCCTTCGATCTGGAACTTTGATCTTTTCATGTTCTTTCGATTACTGATCTCCTCACCCAACGGAAATTGCTGAAAAATAAATAGAAAGTCAATGTCGGCTTTGCCACAAGATCTGCATGTAATGTTGCCCACTCAATAATTTTTAGAAATTGGTCAATCCTGGCAATACTGGCTGGAGAGGTTCTGTGACTTGAAATTAGTTATTTGCGACACCAACTTTTTTCTTTTTCTCAGCTCCTGTAGCAAACTGGGTGCAACGGGCAAATCGCAAGTCGCCAGTAATTCTATGCGATTTGTTTACTTGTTTTCATTTCTCGCCGGTTTTCGTGATCTAATTTTTAATCTTTTGCTTACCAGTTGAATGACCCTAAAGAAGGGATACGGCAAGAGATTCTTGTAAAAACACTAAGATATGGAGGCAGTTTCATTTTTCTCTGCACATTAAACACTTTTAAGAGCTATTGCTCAATATGCAAGAAAGAAATGCTCGGAGAGTTCAGTCGTCGTTCTTGTGTAGCTAGTTTGTGTACTGTAACAGTGTGCACTCTGGCTTGTTAAAGTTATCTGTTCTGTTAAAGTTTGCTTTTCAGTTCTGTAGTAATTGAAGGGTCCTCATATGCGTGCTTAATTCTCAGAGTACTGGAGAAATGGATTTCTTCTCGGAGTATGGGGATGCCAACAGATATAAAATCCAGGAAGTTATAGGCAAAGGGAGTTATGGGGTTGTCTGCTCGGCAATTGACACTCATACTGGCGAAAAAGTTGCAATCAAGAAGATACACGACATATTTGAGCACATATCTGATGCTGCTCGAATACTTCGTGAGATTAAGTTATTGAGACTACTGCGGCACCCAGACATAGTTGAGATAAAGCACATAATGTTGCCACCTTCGAGAAGGGATTTTAAGGACATTTATGTCGTGTTTGAGCTCATGGAATCAGATCTCCATCAAGTTATCAAAGCAAATGATGATTTGACGAGGGAGCACTACCAGTTTTTCCTGTACCAGATGCTCCGTGCTCTCAAGTACATACATACAGGTAGAAAATATCTACTGTTCTCCATTTTTTTTTTCCATTCAAGGAAATCTTCGTATTATAATTAAGAAAAGAAGAAAAAGAAACTTCATCCAAATCACTGTGCTGGTAGAACTGTCCAAACAGTTCATGTTTCTCAGTTTTCTTTTTTGATTTGAGAAAACTGTTCTCCTGAAAGATTACTTCATAAGTTCATATGGATTTTATTGCAGCAAATGTGTATCACCGTGATCTTAAACCGAAGAACATTTTGGCTAATGCCAATTGCAAGTTAAAGATATGCGATTTCGGTTTGGCAAGAGTTGCTTTTAATGACACTCCTTCCACCATATTCTGGACTGTAAGCAACTTTTGCCAAGCTTGTGATTCACATTCTCATGTTTTGAGGCAGATTTTAATTCTCGAGCTTGTGACTTGCTTGTCAACAGGATTATGTTGCCACAAGATGGTATCGAGCACCAGAGCTCTGTGGGTCATTTTTCTCAAAGGTAATGATTCTTCTTATTTCCAAAGGAAAATGGACTTCATAAGCACAAACCTTCTATTTCATGGTACAATCCACTCCAAAAAGTTATGTTCACTTGGGGAAGATATTTTGATGCCGTAAATTTTAGGTCCTTTACCCAGACTGAATTTGAGCATGGCTGGTCGTGTTCGGATGATCTGCTTATGTTTCTTGTTGTCTTGTCCATCACTATGAAGTTTACTCTACCACCTCATTCTTATTCCTTTTCTTGTGATCCTCTGAAACAGTATACACCAGCAATTGATATATGGAGTATAGGTTGTATCTTTGCCGAGGTTCTGACTGGGAAGCCTATATTCCCTGGAAAGAACGTCGTTCATCAGCTAGAATTGATGACTGATCTACTCGGAACCCCCTCACTTGATACCATCTCAAGGGTATGGAGCTTTTAATTTCAAAAACATTGTTTACAACCACTCTCTGCCATGCCCTTACCTGTGTGCCATGCTGCGGACCTTAACCAGTGATTTGTTGACAATAGGTTAGAAATGAGAAAGCGAGAAGGTACTTAACTAGCATGAGAAAGAAGCAACCTATACCTTTCGAGCAGAAGTTCCCTAATGCAGATCATTTAGCTTTGAGGCTATTGCAAAAACTTCTCGCCTTTGATCCAAATGATCGACCAACAGCTGAAGAGGTCTGCCCAGACTTGTCTTGTAATTTCTTGATTAATGTACTCCATTCCTAAGATTCTGCTGTCAATTGGTGAGTTGATAGTGTTTTCTGGTGCTTGGTCACTGTGACATGTTGCTTTTGGACAGGCTTTATCCGATCCCTACTTCAAGCGCCTAGCGAAAAAGGAGCGGGAACCTTTCTGCCAGCCGATTACGAAGATGGAGTTTGAGTTCGAGAGGCGAAGGGTTACAAAAGAGGATATACGTGAGCTAATATTCCGAGAGATCCTTGAATATCATCCTCAACTGCTTAAGGACTATTTAAATGGAACTGAGAGGGCTAATTTTCTTTACCCCAGGTTGTCCCTGAGACCTGGACCAGTTTTATAGTTTTGTCCAATTTCTTCTGTGCCAGTACCGGTTATGGCGTAGATGGCTTTACCCTGACATTTAAAAAAAATCAAATTGCTCTCAGTGCTGTAGATCAATTTAGGAAGCAGTTTGCTCATCTCGAGGAGAATGGCAGTAAGAACGGACCCGTTGTCCCACTCGATAGAAAGCACGTCTCTCTTCCCAGGTATAGACTTTGTTCTAGTCTGTTTAAGACTGCTTTCTAGATTTATTAGTTAGGTCATGTAGACTGAACCAATGTGTCGCCTTTTTGCAGATCCACTGTGGTCCATTCCAACCCCAATGCGATTGCGCCAAAGGAGCAATCCAAAGTTATTTGCCATAACAAAGAGCAACGCACCCATGAAGACGATGTTTCTGCAAACTTGTCCCGGAATTCGCAGTCTTCTCAAAGAGTGCCAATGGGTTTGACTTACTCACCCTTTCTCTGGTTGTGTGCTAGTGTTACATCCATCCACATTTCAGTGGTTCATTCCTGGTTTGCTTTTATGCAGCCAAACCAGGACGAGTAGTTGGTCCTGTTGCTCCCTATGAGAACGGGAACATTGTAAAAGATGCTTATGACCCAAGAACAATGATCCGGAGCACAGTCTTCCCACCTCAAGCGGTAGTTCCTCCTTCATACTGCTATCATAGATCGTCCACCTCAAGCAAGCCGGAGATCCAAAGAACCGAGCCCCAGAAAGATACCTCAGTATCCCATGCAAACCAAGCATTGCAGTGTGGGATGGCCACTAAACTTGGGCCAGACATTGCGATCAACATTGACAGCAACCCCTTCTTCATGACGAGGGTGGGTGCAAGCAAACAAGAGAGTGCCGAGGAGCGGATCATGATTGACACGAACTTCCTACAGGCTAAGGTACAGTACGGAGGTGGGATCGGAGTAGCCGCCGTGGCGGCTGCAGCAACTGCAACCGGTCATCGGAAGGTGGGGCCAATGCAGTATGGTCTGGCAAGAATGTACTAAGTGCCTCCCGGGGCGGCTTAGAAAGGCCTGTGAAGGATAAAGATCTCCCTCGGACGGCCATGATGACGAAGACCCGTTACAGAAAGGCAAGGGAAGAACTCCATCCAGGTGATCCGTTCACTGGCGTGTTTCAGGAAGAACGTCGAACGTCGCTCCAGGGAGGTGGGGTTGTGGTCGTAAATGGGACTCCCTGGCTATTGTATTGCTATATCTACGTATATCACGTGTCTTTTGGGTTCCTTCAGATTATATCAGGATTGACTCATGTTGTATAGGTAGGCGAGAGGCTTCGGACAACGTCATTTCTTTCAAGTTGTTGATGAAAGCTGTCGGCCGTGTCTATGTCCCAGGGCGAGCCTCATTCCATGCCAAATCTGTATGGTGGTATGGTTTTTTTGCCGTTCAAATTGAAGCAAAGTGGATAGAGGCCCACACAAAAGGGGAAAAAGTTGGTACTTTTTGGCACAAAGCATCTTCGCTTTTCTTTCTTTCTTCCTTTTTTTGGCTGCTTGAACGTGTGAAGACCACAATTCCATCCCCCACTAACGAAAAGTCGTAACATTTCAGAAAAAGGAAAAAAGTGACAAATTTCCAAAACATATCCCAAAGTAGAGTTTTTCCCTGTTATTTTCCCCCGGAAACGGGTCAAGGACCAACTAGTGAAAGCCCAATATGTAGGCCCATTAAATCAGCCCACAACCCAAAAGGTGGGGCCCATCTTAAACCCCCAGCATTGGCCAATGGTGATTGCTGGTCTCAAATTCCCCATTCCGCTACGGTACGTCGCAGCTGCACCGGATAACAGAAAAAGAACCCTAACTCCTCCCGACTCTCCTCCCTCCTTCCCCCCCAGAAATATCCCCACTTTCAGGTCTTTCCCCAAAGGAATCACGATCACAAGCGCGATCAGTCTTTTGTGCGGCAATCCCAATTCCTAAAGTTCATCTGTCTCAGATCGATCCCCATCGCAGTCTCAGCATTTCCATCTGTCCCGTTAGGCGAAAGAAAGGTTCGAACCCTGCGGGATTCCCGCGCTCTTTATTGTTTGGATTGATGATTCTGTTATTTTTTGGAGTTGGGTTTTGAATTCCTCGATGGTGTTGTTAGGAAATTTGTCGTATTTTTCGGGTTCCTATCCTATGGCGGACGAAATTGCAATCAACGGCATTGGCCGCGAGGCGGCCCATGATGAGACCCGAATTGTGGAGTTGAGCCGCAAGGTTAAGTCACTAGAGCTCGAGAAGGCCGAGCTGGCTCGAGGGAATGACGAGGCCAAGCAGAGGAATCACGAGTTGCTGAATGAGGTCAAGAGGTTGCAGGGAGAGGGGGAGGCTATGAGGGCCAAGATTGAGGATATGAGGATGGAGATCGAGTTGGTGGATGAGGGCAGGAGGGCAATGGATTCGATCATGAAGAGGGCGGTTGATTTGGAGACAGAGGTGTCGAGGTTGCAGCACGACTTAGTTTCGGCATTGCATGAGGTCGAGGAGGTGAACAGGGATGCGGCCAATTTACGTGGGATTTTGGCAGAGAAGGAGAAGAAGGCTGGGGGATTGGAGTTCGAAGTGGAGGCCCTGAAGAAGGGGAAGGCGGAGAGTGAGAATAGGGAGAGGGAATTTGAGAGGAAGGTAGGGGATTTGGCAGCGAAGGAGAGTGAGTGGAAGAGCGAGAAGGCGAGGTTGGAGACTGAGCTGCGAGGGAGGCTCAAGGAGAAGGAGGGCCTCTTGAGTGAATACAAGAAGAAGGTAGAGACCTTGGAGGCTGAGCTTGGGAAGAGTAAGGCAGAGTTGGAGCAGGTGAGGAAGGATAAATCCGTTGTTGGGGATTCATTGAAGGAATCGGAGGAGAAGGTGAAGAAGCTGGAAAAGGAAATGATGGAGTTGCAGAGGGATCTGTCAGCGGCGGAGAGCGTCGTGATGGGGATGAAGGAGAAGGCGAGGGATGCTGTTGGAGGGAAATGTTTGGTGGGGATGAAGGAGCATTGGCATTTGGTCGCCGCGGGATCTGCCGGAGCAGTTGCTGTGGCTGCCGTGATGGCTCATGTCTATTTCTCTAAGCGCCGTAGCTAGGGTTTGAGGACGGTCAGCTTGCTAGGTTAATCAAGCGAAGATGGCGAGATGAACCCAATTTCGGTCTTTTATAGGAAAAGGATTAAAGGGAAATGAGTTTCCTGAACTGAATTTTGTTAGGGGTGTTCTTGGTATTCATTTTGGCTTTGTTTTGTGGCCTATGAATCTCAGCCATCACTTTTTCTGTTGATCTGCTAATTTAAAGGTTACTGAAGTGATTTCAGCAGACGATGCTGAGATTTCTGGAGATAGCAATGTGTCGAATGAGCTTTCTTCTTAGGGAATAACTCTGCCGCAATGAGAAAACTCCAGGTAGTATTTGACAATCTTTTCTTACTCAATCTCATTGAATTGTCTTTGGGATCTGAAGTGCGTGCCAGATGGAAATCTACTGTATTTGGTGCTGAACATAAAATGAGGGTAATGTTCGTTTCTACGTTTTCTGGGGATCTCGCAACATATTTATCTTACTTGATGCAGCAGAAGACAAGTTGCGGTCTGCCAGAAACATTGTGGAGTTACAGCTTGATTAACGTGCACCCGCACTCCATTTTCTTGTGGATGGGATGGAAAATGAATGCGTCTTACATAGTCACCTCGGTGCTTTTGACGGGAGGATCAACCCTGTAACTGTCATGTGCCAAATAAAGAAGAACAGAGAATAGATACAAACACAGCACCATGCATCGAAAGGGTTTAGGAAGTTTGGAGTCATTCATTCATTACATTGTAGAACCAACAAATCATTTTTCCTTCTGATTACACCAACAAACAACAACAGAAGCTGATGAAACTCCACAAACAGGAATTTAAATTTTGGAAAAAAAACAGAGAACTCACAAAGCCAAAAAGAGGAGGGCAAATCTACTTCATCCTTGTTTGATCTTCGTCTTCGATCTGGGCAAATGCAAATGCAAATGCAAATGCCCCTTCTTCAACCCAAGTTCACCAAAGTTCTAAAGAAATGATTTTACTGCAAGCTCCTCTTCCTCCATTGTCTGTCCATTCGTTCCTGGATATTGTCACGAGAGGTGTTTTTTTCTCTAAGCAGGCAATAAAGAATTGGCATTGCGTTCTGTTCTCCAAAGCAAGTTACCTCTTTAAGAGCGCCCAAGGACGTCCAATAATCCGCAGCAGCTCCTCCAAGAAGTCTGGGAACGTGCGCTCACCGATATTGGCACCTGCCAAGGGAGTATCTGGTCGACTGTTTGTAGACTCAATGAAGAAAGATCGACTGATATTGAATTACGCGGAAACAAGGGTCCACCACTCACCGGATTTCCCGTGCTCTCTGGAATCTCCTCCTGTCCCACAGCCACCGAAGGAACCTCAGGCGTCGTTGACAGGGACGCCTCTTCCGTCTCCTTTGCTACCACGTATGCAGTCTCGCTTGACTCCTCACTAGCTACCGGATCCAGAACCGCCGCACCCTCCCCATCCTCTACAGGAACCGGCGCCGTCTCCGAGGCTACCTCCTCTGTAACAACTTCCGACTCGACGGCGACCTCTTTCTCCTCCACCTCTGCAGCCAAACCTTCCTCGACTAGAACCGTCACCGGCTCCTCGACCCCGACAACCTCGACCGATTCCTCGACAACCTCAACCTTCTGCACAACTCCACCATCGACGACTCCTTTCACAGGCACCGGTTCCTCCACGACGGCCTCCTCTTCCTTCACCGAAACGTCTTCCTTGACACCGTTCTCGGCATCAGCCATGGATGGGAGGGAACTGAGGGTCAGTGTATGGTCACTTCCTTGGGACTAAAAGCAAGGGTCCGGGGGAAGAGGGGGTGGATGGAAATGACAAGAAGAACAGGGGCATGTGAACAAACAGCCGAGGGAGCTTATGGTGCGTGCGTGGATGTCATCATCATCATCAAATAATATTGTAATAAGAAGAATTAATGTGGAAGCGGGTCGTTGTCGTGGTTATGTTCCAAAAAGGGAACCCGGAAAAATTACAAAAAAAAAAAAGGACAGAGAGAGAGAGATGAAATGGAGGAGGTGTCGGTAAGAGTGTTGGAATTGAAGTAAGAATCATGGGAAGAAAGAAAGAAAGAAAGAATTGATGACGGGTGGTTGGGGGATTCACGAAGGCTTTTTAGCTGGAATCCTTGGTCGATGAGAAGCCTTTTGAAGGGTAGTTATTGTTTCGCCTTTAAAAATTTTCGATATCCCTGTCAAGAACACGCACAAGAACATTCGTTTACCATTCTATTATTATATAAATGGGAACTGAAAGAAGGTTAGGGTCGCTTAGAGATAATCAGATGAATATGTTAATTAAGTGAATAGTTTACATTGTGGGTGTGGGGGGGAATTGATTGGAAGCTATGAATTGACTGATTGGTAGGTGGTGGGGGGAGGGATTGAGTCGTATGATTGAGGTTCTTTAAAGCGTATTGGGTGACGTGACCACAGAAACATAAGTTAGAGAAAACAAAACATCGACTTACTCTGTGATGGACACATACAACTGAGTTAGATGGTCTTAGTTTTCTAAAACATGATATTTTTTTATTGGCCTTCTTTTTCTATCACGTCGGGATATATACCAGTTTATAATAGTAGAATAGAATGATTCATGAGAATTTGGTTGTTCGCATACCGGCGGTGCAAAAGAGAACCCTAAAAGGAGGAGGAGGAGGAGGAGGAGGAGTAGGACAACTGGCTGGCCGAGCTGGCAAAGAGACAAAGATCGTTTGTGACCACCCTCCACGACCTACACTTGTCTAATGCTGTTTTAGTTTCATGCTTTATGGCTCTCTTACAGGCTTAAGGTCTCCATCTCTCAAAATATGGTTTGGGTTTGGAAACCGGAACTAGAAGGACTCTTGTGGCGTCACTCCACGAGGACATGCTTTTAACATGTGCGCATGGCCGTCCGAGGAGGACCGACCATGGTCGTAACCATTCATGTGTCAAGGCGGTGGAACTTTCCCCCTTTTTGTTTTTAAAACGAGTGGGCTTCAAGTTCAATAAGGATGAGTCCCCCATCTGACTTTTGAGGTAAATATTGAGTGTAAAACATTCATATATTAAGATCACCTACTATCAAACTGTAAGATTAACTAATAATTGTATTGCAAATTGCGAAGATGACGAAATTAATAAGAAAAAACAGACATGATTACTTGACAAAATTTTCTGCGTGTTTGTGTGCTGCAGTTCTCAAATTTGAAGTAAAAAAGGATTGGCTTTTGGCATGATTAAATTATCTTACTGTTTTGTCGAGGCTAATGCATTTTGTCGTGCTGAAGTGTTGTCTATGTGGTTCTTGCGCTTGTGTATGTGAGGAATTCATATTATCTTAGGAGTCGACTAATGGAGGCTTGTTTCTCCTTATTGGAAAAAAATTTACGTTGATGTTTTCAAAATTATCAGAATATCGTCCCAAAGTCTTCAAAACACGACTTTGTCTTAACAAAAAAAAAAAGTCTAAAAAATTCCTAAACGTAAAAAAATAAAAAAAAATTCTCAAACTGCTCGTCGTTTGAGATAGTGATTTTGCCTATTTTAATCAAAGTTATTGTCTGGAACAACAACTTCTTTGCAAATTCAAAGTTTTATAACGATACTAAGATAATTTTGGAAACTCAAATCGTTATTTTATAATTTTTTTAACTAACCATAATTAAGTTAAATCCTCTGCAACTACTAAACAGACTTCCACACGTTCCCAATGTACTCCCTCTCGTATGCAGTCACCGAGTTAAAAAAACAAACCTTAGAGAATTTCATTGTCAAAATTGTCCTGTCCATATAACTTTATTAAAATTATGACTCCAATTCGAATGGTTTAATCTCAGTTATTGGGCCGGCATCAGAACAAGTGTCAATGGGTTGGGAATGAAGTTGGGCCTAGGCCCTCGAACATGACAACCAAGGAGAATCCTTGTTCAGGTTGAATCTACGGTCTCAATTTTCACCAAACTTTTTTATTTTATCTGTTATCCAATTTTATTTAACGAAACTTTTATTTCTGTATTGACTACGAGAAGTTAGGTGGAAAGCCAAACACAACACGAGAGAAATCTGATGTGTGCTGTTCATCCTGAGGCAATGTTTTGTCATGGGAATTGATTAGATAGAAGTAAATACCAAATAAAGGTTTTCTTTCGAAAATAAATATTAAAAAAAAAACATAATTCTCAATTGATGGTATCTTGCAATTCCAGCAGTTACTGATTCAAACTCCCCATGTCTCTTGACTTTGGAATAATAGAGGTTTTTTGAGTAAAGGAAAATAAAAGTTCAAAAGCTTCCTAACTACTAGGCCCAGTAGGCTTGGCTCAGGCGCGTTGTAGGGTCTTATCTGGATCCGAGAAGGATGTAGTGGTTCGTCATCAAACTTCGCGATACCAAAAAAGCAAACAAATTCCCAAAGACGACCGACCTTTGCTTCACCTATCTAATGCTTCATACATACAAATAATGTTAAATATTTAGTTTGAGAGTCGGAGTTAACACTCCGCCGACCATGAACCTTCCAACGGGATGATCTTGTCGAGATCAAACAGCAGGCTTGCAAGGAGCACAACGAGTTGGAGTCAGTCTTGCATTGCTTCGGGAACGTGGAGCCAGGTTCCTCTTCAAGGGATTTTAGAGCATCGATAACAATTGGAGATGTGCGGAAGGGTTGACGGATGGATAGGTGAGCATGTTTTCATGGGTTTGGGCATGGAGTTGAATGGTGGCAGCGACAAACCTACGTCAAATTCCCTTGAAGTCATGTTTGTTGGCAGTCCAAGATTAAAAGATGATAAAATTATATAACAAATTAATTGTTACTAAAATAGAAAGATTATATGTCCGGGCAACTGACTTATATTTTTTTCTTTCTTTTTCTTGATTGAGTCAGTTTCATAAGTAGGGATGGGGCTGTGGAGCACATTAAGAGAGAGTGGGGTGAATATAAATACCTCTACACACATCATGGTTCATCGCGCATATGAATTACACATACATATTCAAAGTCTAGATGGGGTGTTGTTCTATTGGTACTGTGTGCATTACACTCACGAATAGTTCTTCTGAGGGAGAGATGCACCAAATTAAATTGAGCCTATCCAAACAGAAAGGACAGCTGCCATGGCAGCAGATAGGCTTTTATTACTTGTCTGCTATCCGGCTCAGAAACCACCACCCCCTTCAAACAGAAAAGAAGTAGAAGAAGAAGAAGTAGAAGAAGAAGAAGAGGACGAGTGACTTAGCTCGTCCGAACGTCCCCCTTTGAACTCGGAGGTGTAACAACAACAAATCAAATCCCAGGACAGGACATTCACGGCGAAAGTAGTCGCTTTCCGAGCAACTCATTTCCATTATCCTTGAATAATATCACCTTCTGTGTAAAACAGAACAGATGATGAAGAACGACTACTTCTAAGGCCAAGGCCATGTCCTTGGTTCAGCGGAAACCCTCAATCCTCGCCATTGATTGCCCAACAACCCCACTGCTTCACTCAATTGAATTCAAATGTTCAGCCTCCAGTTGTGGCCCCCTCCCTCATTTAAACAATTTGATCTTGCCCACAATTTTTCCCCTATGTGAGTATGCGTGTCTGCACTTGGGGGACTGGGTCAAAGCCACATGCGAGATTCAATTGTATAAGACCTCTTGTGAGGTGTGATGCATATAGTGTTCTAGCAATTATGCCTGATGGCAGCATTTACAGCAAGAAGGCTTCCCGAAATCTAACGTGCCCCCTCCTTTTCGGGTCCTTAGTTATTGTTGAGGGCGAGAGGACACAAATACGAGCTAGCGACCTTAGACACGTTCGAGGACATTTCGGTCAATTTCTTTATCCTCTTGCCGAGTTCGGAATGACTTTCATCATTTCATCTTTCATATGGAAACACCAAAACCTTAGGACACACTTACGTATGATGCAACTCATACGAAGGAAAACATAAATGGAAAGTAAGAGTACAAGATCGTTTGATATTTACATGAATAATGTGACTAAGGATGACAATTTTGCAATGGCGAACGAATACGAATAGGATATAGTCCGTTGCGTCCGAGTTATGATTTCCGTGAATGTAATTAAGAATTTATAGGGTCTTTTATCGATCCTCCTCCTCCATCCTACACTTGATGGAACCATTAAAATTTCACAACCCGAAGACAATGAATGCTTCCCCTGTAAAACCCAACCAACTCCTCCCTTTATTTACTGTCATAGGAAGTCTTTATAATTCGCCAGCTTCTCTTCCCCGGTTGGTCGCTTCGAATGAAGAAAATGGCGAGCGCCAAGAAATCTCGGGGCGATGTTCTTCCTGCAGTCGCGGTCGCGGCATTGGGATTGTTCTTGTTGCAGTGCGGCTCCTCGATCTCTCATGCAGCTGCGAAGCCCTCCGCTTCTTCGACCACTGGTTACGAAGAACAGAAGAACTATTACCCCAGCCCCGACCCTTCTACTGGAGGAACTCCTCCCTCAGGTTTCCGCTCATATAAGCCTCGTTGAACATGTGTCTAGAGTATGCATTTTTCTGTTGGTCCAAGTCTAGGAAACAACATTATAAGAACAAATTATTTCCATGTCCCACGTTATTAATGTAGATATGTCGATTTATTGCAATCCTAGGTTAATGTATTGTAATGGACCATATCATATGGGGTGTTTTCTTTGAAATGAGCTATACTAACAAAGCCCTGGTTTGCATTTTTGTAGGTTCAAGCGGAGGACGCACGAGCACTCCGCGGACGAGCTCGCCGCCAACTGGTGGCTACCACGGGGGTAGTGGTGGCACGCCGAGGCCTTCTCATGGTCACCACACCACCCCTTCCCCTCCGACCAGCTGTGGAAACCCTCCACGTGATCCCGGCAGACCGTCGACTTCTCCCACTACCCCGACCTACAGCTACCCTCCTCCGCCGTATGGAGGCACAGTCACTCCAACTCCAGTCGTCCCCACGTCACCCACCCCGACGATCGTCCCGACAATGCCGGCTCCTCCTACCCCAATCACTTTGGATCCTGGGACCCCGACCGTCCCTGCGCCACCATTCTACCTCGATCCCAACAACAACCCCTTCATAGGCACATACAAGTAAGAAAGGAAGGAAAAAGAACCAGAAAATGTTAAAGATATAACCGTAATCTGAAAAATGAACATATGACATGGCATTTGTTTCTTTTTTGTGGGGGTGCAGTTACTGGAGGACACATTCCACCCTAGTGTTCAACATCTACGGATTCTGGATACCGCTAGGGACGGCATTCGGGGTCAACGGGAACGTCCCAGGGTTCCCCGCGAACTACAACCTGATCCAGGCGCTGTCCAACACCCGGGGGGACAACCTGGGAGCCCTGTACAGGGAAGGCACGGCTTCGTTGCTGAACTCCATCGTAAACAGCAGGTTCCCATACACGACAGCTCAGGTAAGGCAGAGGTTCGTGACGTCGCTGGGGTCGACGGGGGCCGCGGGGGCTCAGGCGCGGCTGTTCAAGATGGCAAACGAGGGGCACATGAAGCTAAGGGACTGATAGGCCTTGAAGCTTTGGTTAGTAGTAGGTATGATGGGGATGGGGATGTCATAAAATGTGTTTTCTTTAATGATGCTCTATATGTTTTGATTTTAACGATGATCATGGTGTGTGCGTGCGTGTGTGTGTGTGTGATTTAGTGATGTTTCAAGGAATCGTATGGTGCTCCTCCCATTAGGTGTTTTTGACGGATGAGTTTTAATCACGTGGTTGCAAAAGCCCCCGAAATGGGACTGAAACTGGGTCGAGGCCGATAGGCCACAAGGGGGAAGGCGCAGCCCAAGCCTTCCCCACCCACCACCAACTCCCCAAAGACGATGATGATTCACATCTAAATCAAACGAGTTTGTTATTTTTTTCTAAAAGAAAAAAAAAAAACAGCGGAGATGGGGAGATGACTAACCCACCCGAATCCAAACGTACACATCCCTTTTCCATCTTTATTTACATATATATATATATAAGAAATCTAACAACGCACAAGTTCTGCTTTTTCATAATCTCACTCCCATCTCCTTTATAAATTAAGGTTCCTACGAGGAGGTAAGCCTACAAAATGATGTCGGTAAGACCCCCCCCCCCCCCCACCCCGGTAGAAAACGGAAGACTACCAAATTTCCGGAATGATGAATGAAAAAGGAGTCAAAAAAGAGGAATCTGGTTGCGAAAAGAAGTCAAATCACTCCCCAACTTTGTTTTTTTCTTTAAGATAAATAAACCCCGGACTGTTTCGACGACGAATATGAAGGACGTACGTACAATCCATCTCCTCATGTCTCCCCCGATCACGACCAGCAAAAGATTAGTTATGGACTGTTCCACCGACAGTTTGTTTGCAATTATTATTATTATTATTATTTTGTAAAAGAGGATGTTTCGAGTGATGATTT
Organism: Melastoma dodecandrum; assembly: GCA_029817715.1. Lineage (NCBI taxonomy): Eukaryota > Viridiplantae > Streptophyta > Magnoliopsida > Myrtales > Melastomataceae > Melastoma > Melastoma dodecandrum. The sequence goes on along the minus strand of JARUPY010000533.1, from coordinate 3,428,350 downwards.
GGCATTGGAGCCGGTCTATTCCTGCTCAACCCACCCACTAGTCTTACCACTCTACTACTATTTAATTAATTGACAATGACGCCCGATTTCCAAAACCCAATCCATGAGGGAAAGAAAAATCTCTGGTCATCATCATCAGGGCACCACAGGCCACCAGTGTGTGTAAACTGTGGCCGACTGTCGGCTGGATATTAGGGAATTTTGTATATGAAATTTAATTCCTAAATTTTAGGTTTTTACAAACGACTTATTAATTATTCGACACGTGACATGTTGGCATAAGAAGGAATTTTTTTTTTTGTTGGGTCCTAGGGACCGATTTTGTAGTAGGAGAATGGAAATGTAAGGTGGAAGGAATTAAATGTTCACATGCACGATGAGTCTCTCTTTTTTGTAGCCAAACCCCCCTCAAATCGGCTAGCATTGAAAATCCGGAATATTTCAATCTAGGCAACTAAAATAAACATCATTGAAAAAAAACAGGAGGAATACTCCGGGACAATAATCAAATTGTTTCTTAAAATTAAAAGTTTCATGTGCGGGCGGGCGTAACTTTTTTGAAGGACTATGGGTAAGACTAGAGGCCTCCACACATGCCACGATGCTTCTCAGATGGCCACATTTTATTATAACACGTTGGGGATGGAATAGTTTCCTGTGTCTGAACTCGGGGGAAAAATGAAGAAGGTAGGTGGCACGTAGATGGAGAGTTTTTGTATCCTAATAGGGTATTTTTATTGGACGGTGATTTTATTTATTTAAGATATAGTTTCAAAAGGGAAGGGAGGTGGGTTGGGGGGAGGGAGGGGGCTATTATGCTATGAGTCTTTTGGATTGGATCAGACCTTGTCAATTGTGTATCTTTCTTTTTTGTAATAAAGAAAAAAAAGAAAAAAAAAGAGGGGGGGGGGGGGGGTTGTGTTTAGAACCGAACCGACCAGGTTCCGGTGGCTGTCGGTGGTTTGTGAAGGCCAAATCAGTAATTTCACCAACTAAAATCTAAAGGAGGATTAATGGCGTGATTTTGGTTTCTCAAAAAGTGCGAACCACCCCCTCCCCGCCCCCCCACACACACACACACCACACCACTTTAATATAATCTCAGATTTGGTTTTAATAATAAAATAACATGGGAATGTCAATTGTCTCTTCATTTTTTTTACTTGTTTTTATGTTCTTTTTTTTTTAACTAGAACCAGAATTTGGAAACCTTCTTGCCCGAATTGCTTCATGTCATAATTTATAGTTAAAATATAATTTAACAAAAGTAATTAAAGTAGTAACTTTTCAATCATCCTCATTAATTAGCGGCGCCATTCTCCCTTCTTATGGACGTTCGGATCGCAATGTTTAACGGCAATGGTTGAAATCGCTACTGTGGCCTTGTTCTTATCTAAAGCCTCTAAAATTATTTCGTCAAGACAGGGTGTTTGGAAATTCGTCGACTAAGGTTGCGAAATCGGTCTTACAAAGGCCGACTTCGATTATAAAGAAAGTCGGCCTTTGTAAGCCGATTTCATAATCCTCAAAACGCCTCGTAGTAGTCGGCCTTACAAAGACTGACTTTAGTAGCATTATTTTTTTTACTTAAGTCTTCAGAAGTCGGATCTTACAGATACCGACTTCATGCGGATGAGACAGATGACGTGAAGTCGACCTTTGTTTTGAGGATTATGAAATCAGACTACTTCGATTTGAGGAATCTACTTTACAAAGGCCGACTTCCGTAATCGAAGTCGAAAGGCAGATTTCACCACCTTAATCAACGAATTTTCAAACTTCATATCTTATTTGGGGAAATAATTTTGGGACCAACTTTACGTAAGAATAAAACTCCTGACCCTGAATTGCCTGTGAGTTATACGCTCGGACTGGATAAAGGCATTTGGAGGACTAGGCAATGCGCAATAGGTATATTTGTTAATAAAGTTTTTTTCGAAATTATTTTGTAATTATTTGCTTCTAAATCGATATTTAAAACATTTACATATTTTTTAGGAAGGTTGATATTTGTGTTTAAATATCGATTTTATCGATTTTTTTAATATGAAATTAATGTTTCAAACATAAATTTAAAAATATGAGCTAAAATTTTTTAAAAATTCTTAAATTTATTTCACGAAATATTTTGGATGGGAATAACACCCCTTTCCGTAAACCTTTCTTTTTAACGTTCACAAGGAGAAAAAATGAAACGAATTTTTGGATACGTGCCCCACTAATTCCATCCCTTATACATAGAAATGATTTATAGGCACATCCGTCTCTCGTGACCTCACCACTACCCACCCCCACCACTTTAAAACACTCCTCGTCTTCCACTGTCACCTTTCACCCAGTCGTCTCCGTCTTCATCGTCTCCCTCGTCGGCCATGTTATCGCGGTCTTCGAGCTTCTCCACCGCGAGCGGGAGTAGGTCGAGGCTTGCGAGCCTAGGGTGAGTGAATGCTAGTGTCCGAGTAATAGTGACGGCGGTGGCTGTGCTTGGTGCTGCTGCTGTTGGTGTTGGTGGTTGTAGTAGGTGATGAAGTTCTACATCTCGGCGACGGGGATCAAGAGGCTCACGGTGTCCAACGCCAAGGGATCACCCCACGCCCCATCACCTGGCCGGAGGATCGGTGGCCGTGCCATTCTCTTGCCTGTCATGGTCGCGATGGGGATTGTGCTCCCTTTCCTCTTCGTCAGGGTCGCGTTCGTTGTCCTGGAATCCGCCGCGGCCTGCTCCTCTTCATCAGCCGCCGGGGCAGGTTCTGATGCCGCCGCCGCTGCCGGTAAGGCCCTCCGTCGGTCCGTGATTGTGTCAGTCATCCGGTTGCCCCTGCGTTGTTGATTGGTCTTTGGCTCGGCGTTATTTAATTGAGGTAGGTAGGGAGGCGTAAGAAGAAGGCTTCGTCAGGACATAGTTGATTTAATTATTAGGTCTACTACTTTCTCTTTTTGTTCTCTGTCGCCGACGATTTGATTGAATTGAGACTTCGACGGAGGAAGAATATCGGAGCGTAGAAATCGCATCGGCAGGCATGGGCCTACAATTATACACCGATTTCAAGTCGGTCTCGTCAGCCCACGACTTGCTAAATTCACTACCTCGTTAATTTTATGTTCTTCCTTGTCGGTTGCTAATTCCTCTCATTATCCTTTTCTTTTTCAATTGTCGATGCAAGAAGATCTGTGTATTTATTATTGGTTCTGCAGAGTTTTCATCTGGGGAGGTGTTTATCTGTGCGTGCAGATTGCTTGCGATGGAGGCTCTTCTCCGGGAATGACGCGACCCTGGTTCGTATGACAATCTCTTCCCGCTTCGGATTTTATTTCTGCTTTGTTTTTTTACTTCTTAAAGATTTTGGGTTAACATAAACTACGTTGCTAACAACACTATCTGTAATCGGTCCCGCCTTAGCCAATTTTATTAAGTCTCCATCGCGATTTAAGGGACCACACCTTTTTTTTTATGTGAATACAGTTGGTTGACTGATGGCGTCTTGTTCGTCTTTTTGTTGGTCATAGAACATAGAATTCCTTTCGAGAAAATGAAATGCTTGTTTGCGGACCGTGAACAGCCCGTGGATAAGCGCAATCCTAGGAGTTGTCGGTAGATGAGTTCCACTCGTTTTTTCCTTTTTGCTTTTGGCTGGGCCAGGAATGCCAGTTGTAATGCAACAATCTAAAAGTCTTTTATATTTATTATGGTAGATTGCTACGCGTATACATGGCGAAAATCCCTGGGTTACCATTATTGCATTGCAAAAATAAAAATTGCATGTCAGTAGGGTAATACAAATGAATGGATTTTCGAATTCCCTCCCTCAGTTTTTTGATTGTGGACTGAGTTCTGACATGAGCATGTGATCGGGGGAAGGGTTGTTTTTTGGGAGCTTCTGTTCTGTCTGAAGTTGCAATGGAACCCAGTGGCGGTGTTATCTCAATTGCAACTTTTAAAGAAATGCAAGAAACTGGGTCAGTCCTCTTGGTAACAATAATGGTTCTTTTCTGATTCATACGTGTCAACGCGGTTTTGCAGCTCAGAGAGGAGCTGACGAGGGCATTGCTGGATGCCAAGGACAGGGATGGTATTAATAACAACATGAACGAGCAAGGGATGGTGGCAACTTCGGCCGACTCGTTCGATGACCTGGTTAGGGAGATCTCCACGTCACGCAAGGCAAACATTAAGGCCTTTGCCTTCAAGACTAAAGCCATGGTAAACCTATGACTGAACTAGGGACTCGTGTAAATTCTTTTTCTTAGTTCTGTCTGATAAGATAAGTGAATTAAGCTGGATCGACATGTAATGGGATCATTTCTAAATGATGTCTCACATTAAGCGAGTCTTACTCATCCGAGACCTGTAGAACCAGGAATGCTACTCAGAAACCGAGTCTGATCATCATTAAGATGGTAACACTAGTTTGGTAATTGTAGGCACGTTGATGCATTTTCCTCTTATGCTCTCGACTCCGGGTGATATAAGTTGGAGTTGCAGAACAATCAAACGGGTTATCTTTGATTGTGGTCATTAGGGAGGCATACGTGGATTTCTTTTTTTTTTCTGATGATTGCCGGACTGATATTAGGTTTTTAATAATTTTTCTTATACTTTTCCTGCTTTATTCGCAGTTAAAACGGATGGAGCGGAGAGTTCATTTGGCCAGACAACGGGAATCAGTTTACTGGCATTTGGCTTCACACGGCATCCCAAAAGGCTTCCATTGCCTTTGTCTGAAATTGGCTGAAGAGTATGCAATAAATGTGATGGCTCGATCCTGTTTACCTCCGGCTCAATATGCTTCTCGCCTTGCCGACCCGGGTTATCTTCATGTCGTTATTCTGACCGACAATGTACTTGCGGCATCAGTTGTGATCTCTTCCACCTGTAAAAGTGCTGCCAACCCTGAACGTTTCGTTTTCCACATCATCACCGACAAGAAAACATACACTGCAATGCATACCTGGTTTGCCATAAATCCTGTCGATCCCGCTGTAATTGAAGTCAAGGGCTTGCATCAGTATGATTGGCCTGAAGAAGTCAACAACAAGGTGAAGGAGGTGATCGATTTTCACCGGCAGCTTTGGTTGCATTTCCATGGGACCTTGAAGGAAAAGGAAATGGAAGAAGCTGGTGACATGAATATCGAGACGCTAAGTCCAAGTTATTCCTCTGTCTTGAATCAGCTTCGAATTTTCATTCCTGAGGTATTCGTTCATTATCTGTGCATATTAATAGATCACATGTCAATCTTTCATATCTCGAAGCTGAATTCCTTATGTCACAGCTGTTTCCAGATTTGAACAAGGTAGTGTTCTTGGACGACGATGTTATAGTCCAACAGGACTTGTCTCCCCTATGGGACGTGGATCTCAGTGGCAATGTCATTGCTGCTGTAGTAAAATCCCCTCATGGGGCAGAGTGTTTCCATGGGAGGAAATATGAGGATTACCTGAACTTTTCGCACCCTGTGATAAGTTCCAACTTCGATCCTGATGAATGCGTGTGGTTGGATGGGATGAATGTTCTCGACCTCAATATCTGGAGGAGGAATAACCTGACGGGGAGTTATCTACAATGGTTGAAATTGGTGAGTTGGCTCTGTGATATCCATTTCTTGTGACTGAATGCTTGATGAGGTTTGCTACAGTCCTTAACTTGAATTATGCATGTGCTATGATAGCGGCTTGTTGTTCGGTTCTTTATTCTGACAAGTCATTTCCTTGTTTTGCAGAACTCTGATTCCGGCTTCACACTTTGGAATCCAGGGACACACTCACTGGTCCTGATTGCATTCGCAGATCACGTGCAACCGATTGATTCTTCATGGCATCTTTCCGGGTTAGGTCATCGATTTCCAGAACATCGCCGCGAACTGCTAGAAACAGCTGCGGTAATACATTTCAGTGGTCCTGCAAAGCCATGGCTCGAGATAGGGTCGCCCGAACTACGGAGCTTATGGTACAGGCACATAAATACATCAAACTGCTTCATTACAAAGTGTAGGATAATGGAATGAAGGGAGAGAGGGAAGGTGCTGGTAAATTTTGCCATGGCCGGAGACTCAGCCGTGGGGAAAGCCTCGGAGGGAAGAAGGTATTGCCTTCAGTCTCCAAATCCCTTCGCTTATACACGCTCTGACCAGGTTGTTGTGACCGCTTCATCAGGTCATTGATTATAGACAGTAGATAAAGGTATAAAGGAAAAAGATGCAAAAGTACAATACGGCAGCCGCTCCCTTTACTCTCGTGGGTTTGTACAGAGTAAGATGCAGATCGATTGACTATACTGTAAATTGAGGATCAGCCAATGTAGGTTTCAGTCCCATGGACGTTGATGACTACGATGACCTTGTGTTTTTATATATATATATATATATGATATGCATATCTCGTCACGGCCTCTATGACTAGGAGATGGTCCTGATGCTTCGTTTCTGGTCATGCAACTGTTGAATCGTCATCATAGTAGCGATGCCCATTCGACCGCAAAAATATTGATGTACCAAAATGTGATAAAAGTCCCCTCAAAACTTAATCTATTACTTTATGAAGATTAACTCGTACGTTTAGTCAGGGTTAAGATCTATGCTTACTCTGGAAATGCTGCATTTTGTTTTCTTGCAAGCTTTCGAATAAATCAAAGAATCCATCGGCACGGCCTTTTACACCAAATAAAAGTGATTGCCTGACTTGATTTGCAACTTTGTTCCTTCCCTTTTTCCTGAGACTTAATACGATGCAGGGATTCTTCCTCTTCCTTGTTGTCGGAGAAAAGAAGACTTACTAACTCAAGCATACTTCCCTTCCATTTTTCTTCGAAACCCTACTTGTTATACATTAATCGCCGCCATCTCTCCTCATGTGTCATCTCGAAGCCCTACTCCCGTAAAACATCGAGTTGCTGACACTGTTCGATATCGGCATGGGTGTGGTTGCGGCAATCGCCAAGCATTTGGACACCTTAATCGGGTAAATTAGTAGGAAATGGTTCATTTTTATTGTTTTTTGAGTCTCGATTGTTTCCTAATGCTGACAATTCGATCTTTAACTATCAGGCCGGGAGTGATGCTTCTCTTCCCTTTGTAAGTAATGATTTGTTCAGACGCGATGTTCGTAGTCAGATAAACAGTGTTTGATTATCGGCCAATTGTTCGTTTTAATTTTCTTGATGAGTTACATATTGTTGATTCGGAGGTATGCATCCATGAGAGCGATAGAGAGCCCCACGACGCTCAGCTATCAGCAATGGCTGACGTACTGGGTTTTATACTCCTTCATAACCTTGTTTGAGCTCTCTTTTTGGAGGATCCTCGTATGGTAAGTACAATGACATGCCGAGACTTTATCGATCGAGCGCATGCGAATCGCCGACGCTTATTAAGATATACTGTACGAATCATATAGGATGCCTTTCTGGCCATATGTGAAGCTGGTAGCGTGCATGTGGCTCGTGTTACCAATGTTCAACGGAGCTGCCTACATTTACGAGAACTTTGTGAGGAGGCACGTGAAGTTCGACCAGTATCTGCCGAGGAACACGAGTTACGGGGAGGACCAGAAGAAGGCGCTGATGATGATGAGCTTGGACGCGAGGAAATCAGTCGAGCGTTACATCGAGAGATACGGGGCCGAATCTTTCGATCGCGTCATCAAAGCAGTGAGTTTCAAATTAATCACTCTAATCTCTCATGCTGTAATAAACTCAAGATTTGGTTATATTTTAACATGTTCGGATTTAACAATTTGCAGGCAGAAAAGGAAGCCAAGAAGCAGAAAACAGAATCATAGCTTGAGTTATGTTCACTTCCAGCGACAGATATATATATTTCACAACTCTCTTGATAAACAGAAGATGCAATGATCGAATCTATCGTGGTGTCAAGATTCGTCCTTGTGTTCATACTTTGTAATTGGGAAAAGTGAAGTTACTATTAAAACTTATTGTACATTCCTCTGTGTCAAAGTTATGAATCCGACTACCAAAACATTAATATATTTCATCAATATGAACTTAAAAAAAAACTTTCCTCTTAATTTTCATTTTTCCGTGAGAAAGTATGATACGATATTTGAAGGAGTAGTTAAGACGCCTCTTCGCATCATCATTTACGACGGTCCCTTTTAATAATTAAAAATCAGACAACAAAAATCAAATGAATCACAGAGCTACCCAAAACGTTTTTTGTTTCAGATAAACTTTCTTTTCCACATAAAATTACCAACGGATGCTTCAGTTTACTCCGACAATAGTTCAACATAGCACTACCACATAGTGGACGCTTTTTATTTTCAAAATATCCTTTTAGTGCATTCAAAATCACGAAAAATAATAAGAATTAATACATAAGTGCCAAAAAAACATTTTTTTAAAAAAATAATAATTGGGTCATGTTTTAGTAGGTTTAAAAAATAATTAAATGGGTATGCTTCTTTCATTCAGTAATAGCCAATGTGATATTATTATTGTTATTATTATCATTGTTTTGGATGCGGTTATAATTTGTGTCATCCAATATAATTTCTTATATGTGCGATTTACATGGATATTATAACTTGTGTCGTCCATTATAATTTCCGAAATGGTCATGACACAATACCTTTATTAAATTGATCGGTTCTTGTTTTATTCTTTCAACTCGATTAGTTAGACTATTTTTAATCGTATTCAAAGTTTCGAAATAGAAAGGGCACATAAATTTATTATGTGATAATATTATTAATAAGAAATTATATATATTCTTATCTAGAAAAAAGATGTCGATATCATATCGTGCACATTAATAATATGGAAAAGATAGTCGAGATTTACGAATTTCGTGAAAAGAGAAAATTAATAATAATTTGTGAGCTTGTTGAAGGTAATTTATTATCCAAGTTAAATGTAATATTAGTAACGAAATTGTCAATAGCATTCAAGTGGGTCATTAAATAGATAATTAAATCTGTCATTTAAGGTAGCAGTTCCTATTGTCATTTGAGTTTTCTACTATTCCCTATGTATAAAGGAACGTGTAGACATTTCATGAAGAATAAAGTTTAAGAAGGAGAAATCATTTTCGTAGCCTAAACACTCTAATATACATTTCTCATAGGTGTAACAACTCTACAGAAGGTTTCATCTATTCTACAGAAAGTGCAGTACAGAATTTACGTTCTGCTAGCACATTCTCCCATTCTTATACAGTACTTTCACACGTAATCCCGACAAAAATCTCATTAATCTTCTTAAAAAATGGTTTTACCTCTCTGGTAACTTTACTTATTGATGAGTCAAATTTTGACTAGTCCTGCATTTACCATTCCCTGTTTTGCCATGTTGCATTTATAACGTATGGTTTTACTTCTAGGACGATATCCCTCTTATTGTTCCTCCTCCTCATGTTCCTGATCTCATCCTCCGAGTCCTGGGTCCTGGTCGACGTGCACAGCAAAGTCATCCAACTCTCCACCAGGTTGACTGAGAGAGCACAACAAGCTGGAGAATGCCGCGTTGGGGCTAGTGAGAATGGCCGGGGCGAATAAGTTGAGTTCCTGGAGGATAACCTCCCTGTGACGATGTACGAGCTCAACATCAGGTGCTGGGACCAAAGGGGAACCGTTAGTACGGGGACCTATAAGGCCTACATGGGGTCTTGCTCCGAGTCCGAGGCCCTTCACATGGTGCTGTTTGAGCCTTATGGGTAAGCCCCTGCGCTCCTGCTAGACAACCTCCCCCCGGCCCCGCCGTCTCTCCCCTTCATCATGCACCTCTAAAAAAATTACAGGGCTTAAAATAAATAAATGCGTCGTTAGCTCATGAAACAAACAGCTAAAATAAGTATTATGAGCTTTTGCTAATTTTAAGTCGAAAATTGTAACTTAAACAAATTCAAGGCAACCCTTTCACGAAACTAAAGCTTAAAGACCATGTCCATGTTGCATTGAAGATGGGCCAATGGGCCCAAGCAAACCCACTTTGTGATGGACTCGACGTCTCGACACTCGGACCAATCTAGAAACCCGCCGCCTTTGTTGGGCCCTTAATGGCCCAATATGAAATCAGTGCGATCAGACAGGGATTGATTGTCATTACCAATCGACAGGAGGGGGCACTGCGACGTGAGGAAGATGTCAGAAAGTAGTTCAGTTTCGTCCCGACATCGCCGCCGAGGAGTAGAAGTAGTTATAGGGCCTTTTGCTTTTCGGGTTTTTTCCCTCACCGATTCCCGTTCCTTCCTATTTCTAAAGGTAATTTCTTGCGTCGGGAATGGCGGTGCCGGCTCTGACCGAATGATTCCTTTCTACGTCGTTTAGCTGTGGGAACCCAGGAATAATACCCATTGCGGTTTTTGTGGGATTTCTGTCGGGTTGAGGTTTTTCAGGGCCGCCGCGGTTTTTGGCTGTCGGGTGAACTCTGGGCTTCATGTCTAAGTAGCTGATTTTGTGGGGAATTGTATTGTATTGGGGTGTGGGGCCGCTGGGGGAGAGATGGCGCTTGAGGTTTATGTCGGGTTGGCTGGGATTTTGTGTTGTTGGATGTTGAGCGTTTTGTTGAATGATTTTGCTTTCGGAGTTTTGGCTGGGTTCTCTCTGTGTTTATCGGTTTCAGGTTCTGGCATTATGCTGGTCAGATCAGAGAATAGTACGCCTAACTTGCTTGGTTGGTTATTGGGGAGTTTTGCTTTTTTGTGAGAGAACAGCTTTTGGATGGCGGGATGGTATGATTGATGGGTCGACTAAATATGTGTCAGATGTGTTTGAGAGGTTCATTGGACATGTATGTGTGTGAATCATGTATTTTGATAGGGACTTGAGCATAGAGGCCTTTTATTTGATATTGACTTTTGAATGCAGAAGGGGCCCTTGTGAAAGGAACTTGTCTGTGTAAGTAGAAGTTGGGCTACTGCAGAATCACCTCATTTATAGAGAACATTATTATGCCAAATATGGACAATGAAAAATCAAATGATGCTAAGGCTGAGGAGTTTAAAATTCAGGCTAACGAAGCTTTCAAGGGTAACACTTTTGCTCTCTATTATCTAGCTTGTTATATAGTCTGTCCCTTTTCATGTTGAAATCTCCAAACCAACAGTTTTCGATGTCAATGGACGACGTAACAGCTTGAATGTTGTTCCTGGAAATACCGAGTCATCATTACCTGTTTACATAAACCATGATTTTTTACCAATGTATTTTATGTATAAGGCACTTTTTCTTTCTAGTTAGTTACCTAACTTTTCCTTTTCATGTTGCAGCCCACAAATTTGCTCTAGCTATAAATTTATACACAAAGGCGATTGAGCTTAATGAGGATAATGCTGTATACTGGGCCAATCGTGCCTTTGCCCATACGAAACTGGAGGAATATGGGATTTCCATACAAGATGCGTCTAAGGCCATTGAAATTGATCCAAAATATTCCAAGGTGTTTGTTTCTCCTTTGATTTGACTGTCACTTACCATTTTTATTGTTGCCTGATCTGAGATTTTTTAATACAGGGTTATTATAGAAGAGGTGCAGCCTATCTTGCTATGGGAAAGTTTAAGGATGCTCTCAAGGATTTTCAGCAGGTATTTTGCTCCGCATCTGAGATTCTGTTCTTGTTTTGTCTCCCATTTTCTTCAGAGCTTGTCAATTATGGAAAAATTGTAATTATCTCCTAATTTTGTACAAACAATCAGCTCAAAAGCATTTGTCCAAATGATCCCGATGCTACTAAGAAGTTGAAGGAATGTGAAAAGGCTGTCATGAAGCTGAAATTTGAAGAAGCAATCTCTGTGCCTGAAGCAGAGAGACGATCAATAGCAGATTCCATAGACTTCCACACTATAGGTACCATACTGGTTATTATGCTCAATTTCCTTGTCATCTGCTGCTCTATGCTGATAGTTACTGGGTATGATGGGTAGACAGTCTTCTTTTAAACAGATTTTTTGACTCATGTGGAAGATATTTTTTCCTCCTTGAATACCAGAGGACTTATCTGCTTCTGTTCTGAACAATGTAATTTTGCTTGTTTTCCATGTTTGTAAGAACATTTGCACTGTAGTCAATTTCTTAAATCGCGGATGATTGTTGTCATGGTCCAGTGAAATCTGGAAAATGTACTGAATTTACTTATTAGGGAAAAGCAAACACTGGGCATTGATGTGGGAAAAGCTGCATATTTTGTAGGGCGTAATGTTTTGTACAGGGTTAGGTGTAATTGTGAAACCTAGATCAGGCTACTTGACTGTTTTGGTTTGTGAGATTAGAATAGAATCTGCTCAAGCAACAAAAAGTTTTTCTTGTTCCTTCTAGTCAACCTAAACCAGCCTCCACATTTGTTGCCATGTTAGCTAAGAATCTTAAGATTTTAGTTTGCTCCAGTGTTATTAAAAGCGCTCGCCTCTCGCTTAAGGCGAGCGCCTTGAGGCGAGGCGACGTTGGTCGCCTCAAATACCCCGAAGCAAGGCGCATTCAGTGAAGCGCGCGCCTCGGTTGCGTCTCGGAGAAAGGCGACGAGGCGACGAGGCGCTCGCTTTTCTCGCTTTATTGTTCAAGGCGATGAGGACTTGATTGTAATATGCAATTCTGCATTGCAATGTTGAAATTGAACTTCAAAACATCTGTTGTTGATGAAAGTGGTTTATTTAAACAAAATAAAGTTCATTTCATGTGGATCTTTTAACTTCTTTACCAAATCTTTTCTGCGTATTGCCAGTTAATACTTGTCAGATGAGTAGTTTAGTTCCATAGTTTGGTGAATGTCGCTTTAACTGTATGATTGAATTAATATCAATTCCTTCAACTGGAACATCTGCTTCAAAGCTTAAAGAGTTAGTTTATAGAAGGTTTGCAGCTTTGGACTGGGTCCTTAAGGTATTAAATGCAAGAATTATGTTTGTCATGGAGCTTCTAGAGGATAACCTTGTGATGTAGGGGTTACTTGTGTTGTTACTGTTGTTTCTGTTGGTAAAGTCTGCGTGTGTGATTATAACTTTTTTATTTGTTACTTTCGTTGATTGTGAAGACAATGTTTCAGATTTTGAGGACTAGTCATGTATTTCCTTTCAAACATTGCTTTTGATGATTAGATTGGATTACAAGTCTTTATGTATTTCCCTTTTGAATTTTTTAATATTTTGATGACTACATGTATTTCCCTTTGAAAGATTGTGATGTTCGGGTTTTGATGACTACTCCTTATCTACCCCTCTTTCAAAACGTAGTTTCATGATATTATGTAAACTTGTGATGATAGTTTGGACTTATTTTGGATGTATCTCATTCTTACTTAATAACATGTCATGTATCTCACTCATTTTCGACCGCGCCTCAAATGGTAAAGCGTGCGCCTCGCCTTGCGCCTCGGACTAAAGCGCAAGGCACACCCTTGCGCCTCAAGTGCGCCTTGCGCCTTTAATTACACTGATTTGCTCCTATCAGATGTGGCTTCTAGCTCTTGCCGTTCAAATGGAGTGATATGACAGCATAGCATAGGGTAATGGGACGTAATGGGGCCGTTATGCTAACTTGTTGAAGAGAACCAAGGTATATCTTTTAAACAGGATGAATTATTTTGAATGCGCTGCTTTCCACATGGTGCTTGAGGTTCATCCCTGTTGCTTTTTTTGTGTAAAATGGTGAAAATTGGTGTTTCTTATAGCCTAAAGGTACTATAGCATGTACACTAGTTTCGAACGTAGATAATGGTTTCTTGGAGAATGGATCCCCTAGATATGCTGGCAGATAAGATTAAATGAATAGGTGATCAGTGTCTCAAAATGATGTGCTAGCATATATTTTCCTTCTTGCTCAGCTAGAATAATTTTTCCCTTGATACAGATGCTGTCTTGTTATTCTGAAGATGAGTTAAGAATCATGTGAGATATGAATTTATGTAAAGCTCAGATCTTGGAAACAAACATTATCTTATTAGAGGGATAACCACCCGAAAATTTTATGATGACCCAATCGCTTTCTAAGCTTTATGTTGCATTAAGTACGGGCTAGCATAAATAAAGTACTTTCCAAATTATCATTTAGGAACAACCGCTGAATCATCATCTTTGCCTACCCGAGCAGCTTTAGGATCTGTGGCAATTGCAACTGTGGCAGCAATGGTGGAGTTTTTGGGAATTGCAGCGACCGCAGTAGTGGGGATGCTAATGATGGTTCTAGGGGCATGTTGTTGGAGTGGTCATGGTGGTGGCCTCTTTTCTAGGAATATAGAGGTTAACCTAGGTTGGAACTCTTGAAAATATGAATAGTTGGTTGATTGCTTTTGACCAAAATGACCAATTATTACTAATAAGTGTTGTTTTGACATTTAACAAAAATACTCGAATGGAAGAATTCCGCTTAATCTGAACTCTGTAGGATTGTCGCTGTCATGGCTGATGTCTGAAGAGACGTCACGGAATTGTGGTGGATGATCGGCTAATTATTCAGAGCATGATAGGGTCATTTCAGTGATGTTGTTTCAATCAAAGTCCTGGTTTACTTTTTGTCATCCTACTGAACTGAGTGTTGTTTCCTTATGATAGATGTTGAGCCACAGTATTCTGGTGCAAGAATAGAGGGGGATGTGGTGACATTGGAATTTGTGAAAAAGATGATGGATGACTTCAAAAATCAAAAGAGCTTACACAAAAGGTGAGTTGCCATTCATGGATTATTTTATTATTGGAAGCACAACTCATACGCTTCCACTTTCTCATCGAATTCTGTCTCGGCAGATATGCGTATCAGATTGTCTTGCAAACTAGAGAGATGTTGCGGTCCTTGCCTTCACTTGTTGACATTGACATTCCTCATGGTCATGGCACACATTTTACAGTTTGTGGTGATGTGCATGGTCAGGTATAATGGATAGAAGTTTGCACTGCAAGTACAAGATCCCATTGTTTTAGTTCAGTTATCCAGACTCTCTATTCTGAATTTGGAAGACTCAACATGCTAAAACCCTTATCTGTAGCTGTATTTGAATGGCTCTCATTTCATTGAAGTAATTTCTTTCTAAGTTACGTAGTCTGGCGTGTATAATGCAAGGTGGTGATTGACATCTTCATTTCTCTCCTGCTTCATCTCTTCTACCAATATGCTGCAGCCAATCTGTGGTTCACAATATTCTTAGAAAGTTGTTTTGTTTTGTTTTCCCCATTTGTAGAATAATAAATTTATCGTGTATTTCTTTTTCTATATTGCAGTTTTATGATCTTTTGAATATTTTTGAGCTGAACGGGCTTCCTTCAGAGGAGAACCCTTACCTTTTTAATGGAGATTTCGTGGATAGGGGATCATTTTCTCTAGAAGTGATCCTGACATTGTTTGCCTTCAAGTGTATGTCACCATCAGGTAAATAATCGGATCATTTCTATTCATTGGAAAAATCCATTAGACTGTGGCACTTATATCTATTGTTTATAGTTGATTGTCTACTCATGAAATTATTGTCATTCTTCTATTCAATATGTAAAGATTGTTTCAAAATGCACACGGCTATTTTTGTTTGGATTAGGCATTATTCTACTTGTTTGCCCACCTCCAAGTTTTAACTTCTCAAGCTACTTTCAGCAATATACCTCGCCCGAGGTAACCATGAAAGTAAGAGCATGAATAAGATTTATGGCTTTGAGGGAGAAGTTCGATCCAAGT
The DNA here is from genome assembly GCA_029817715.1 of Melastoma dodecandrum. Taxonomy (NCBI): domain Eukaryota; kingdom Viridiplantae; phylum Streptophyta; class Magnoliopsida; order Myrtales; family Melastomataceae; genus Melastoma; species Melastoma dodecandrum. The sequence goes on along the minus strand of JARUPY010000533.1, from coordinate 3,412,743 downwards.
TGAGTGAAGCTTTCGTGGAGCTCTTCGCAGAAGTGTTCTGCTGTCTACCTCTGGGTCATGTCCTAGCTGGGAAAGTATTTGTGGTTCACGGTGGTCTCTTCAGTGTAGATGGAGTGAAACTTTCTGATATCCGGTCAATTGATCGGTTTTGTGAGCCTCCTGAGGAAGGTTAGTTTTCAATTTTCGTCTTCCACGGACTAGTCGAAGATATAAATGCGTGGTTCTTGTGGTTGATTGTTTGGAGACCATTCTTCAGGTCTGATGTGTGAGATACTATGGAGTGACCCGCAACCAATGCTCGGGAGGGGCCCAAGCAAACGGGGTGTCGGGCTTTCTTTTGGTCCAGATGTGACAAAAAAATTTTTGCAAGACAACAACCTTGGTCTCTTTCTCTCTGTCAATCTGCTTATGGTTTGTTAGCTTGCTATGAGGTGGACCGTTAATCCCATCTTCATATTACAGACCTGGTTGTGAGATCTCATGAAGTGAAGGATGAAGGTTATGAAATCGAGCATGAGGGGAAACTCATCACTGTTTTTTCTGCCCCTAATTATTGTGATCAGGTAACTTGATTCCTTTGAAGCCTCTGTGGCAGATTATTGCAAGACTATTATTTTGACTCAATTCAAGGGTCAAGAGCTTTTAAATTTATTTAGGACTCAAATCCTGCAATCACTGTTGTTGATATTTTGATGCAGATGGGTAACAAAGGAGCTTTTATTCGATTCGAAGCACCTGATTTGAAGCCTAACATCGTTACCTTTTCTGCTGTTGTAAGTTATTTGCCATTGTCTTCTTGTGGTCTACAATGAGTATTCACCTTTTGTTCTAATGTTATGGATGCATTGTTTTCAGCCTCACCCTGATGTCAAGCCAATGGCATACGCCAACAACTTCCTACGGATGTTCGCATAGCGAGAAGTCATCCAGGAATTGCTAATTATTTGGATATTACCTATTCTGGCGAAGCATCAAGAAGCATAAAGCGTGTGGCCTGAAATTCTTTTCGCAGCCAACGGGGAAAGGAAACAAGATGGCTGCAGAAAAAGCAATCGCATTCCGCTTTTTAAAAATAGGCCTTCACTATAGGAGATTATTCTTCTCCCCACTTTTGCTTTATTTTTATCTTTAGGAGAAGACATTTGTGCTAGGTTTGCAATCTTGGTTGTCCTTGACAGATCAAGTGGAAGAAAAAGGCGTCAGTGGTGCCATTGCGTTATTGTTGCATAATACATGGGCGCTTCGTCTGTTCATGTGCAATTTCTAATGGAAAATCTGCTGTTATCTACTGATATGACCACGCTGTGCTGTTGTGTCTGCAACATTTTGGACATGTTATGTTAGCCAGAAAGTGCAGAACTCCAGTCATTTTGGATAGGGTTGTCACGTCTGATGGATAGTCGTTTCCTTATAATTGAAGTCGTTTTCTAACCCTCCTAATTGCACTGTGTTTATGTATGATTCTTAACTGGAACTAAACAGTGGGAAACAATCGGAACTGCAGTTTGGGACGTTAGAGTAAAGGCATTGATGAAGCGCTTTGAAGTTTCAAGGTTCCTCGATGCATTGTCGACAGATGTTATTCATTGTTGATACCTGGCCGACATCTTGCATATCTATTTAGCTGCAAGAAAACCTGGAAGTTTCTATTACAGGTGTTGGTGCTCTGCTGAAGATGAAAGGGACCCATTGCTTTGGGAAATAGAGGCATAGACTGGCTCTGGGGTTAAAACCCAGTTCTGACTCGTCTCTCTTCCTGTATGCATGTGACAGATCCTTTTCTGGAAGGTCCAAGTTTATGCTTGCCGACGATCATTTCTTACTACGATGATTCCCAATTGTCCTAATTCTCCATAAGACTCGATGCACAGAGTCTAAAAAAAAGCCTTTGCATGAACTTGGAATGTTTTGGATCAATCAACAAATGGTGAAAGCTGCTGCATTGCTTTCCAAGTAGCAGGCTTGAAAGAGAGTGGGCTTTGTTGCTTTGTACTGCTTGTTTTAGAAAGAAATTGCGATTACAAATATGGAAAATTCCATGTTTAAGGTCCCAAACTCCCTGCTTTCGACAGCGAGTTAAAGACAATAAATTCGAAATTTTCAAACTTTACATGTTTCACAAATGTTTTTTAAAACGCGTAGGACAAAGTAACAAAGTTCAGAAGAGTACCACTAAGCAAGAGCTAAGGACGAAAAGGTATACAAATCCCTCAATCCTGTGCCGGAATCAGGCAACCACCGAAACTGCAAGTTTTTTGATCTAGTGGGTGAACATCAGCTTGTTCATCGTTCTTGGGTGGAGGAAGCATGAACATGCACAATGCGGCAGCTCCCACCCATGGTCAGGACTCAGGAGACCGATAAGGCGTCCCTGCTTTTTCAGGGTCAAAAGGGGTAGAGAAAATGTCTCGAACCAGTGTTCGAGTAGTGAGACGACTATCCTCTTTCCATACTACGAGGAGTGAGACTGCTCGCCTACTTTAATTTTGTCATATATTTCATGCATCAAATTAGATGAATATCATATTTTTGGAATAAGATTCAAACCCCCGCGTCTGGAGGAGGCCCTGCACAATACATCTCAATGGACCCACTCTTTACATTTGGCTTTAATGTATCTCACTCAAACAATGTCCTCATGACCCCACCCTGGCAACGATCTACTTTCTCTTGTCTCACCCGTCAACTCAATCACATCAGTCCAACCCCTCACTCTCCATCTCCCTTTCGCTTTGAGTTCAGTCTCAGCATCAAAATGACAACACCCCCACCCCCCAACTTCACCGCTCAAATCACAACCAAAAAATGCCTTCACTTCTCCTCCCTATTCTCCCACTCCTAACCCTTTCCCTGGCGTTACTATCTCTCCCCGCAAATCCTCAACCCTCAGGCACAACAATGCCCGATGAAGAATCAGAGACCCTCTTCAGGATCATGAATTCAATGTCCTCTGACCAGGACTGGAGGTCATCTTACCCAAACCCGTGTAGTCCAGGCTCGTTGTCCTGGCCTGGGGTGGAGTGCAAGCCTGGGGATGACAATTACATTCACGTGTCCAGGCTTGATTTTGGGACTCCTCCCAACCCGAGTTGTAAGACTACTGCCAAATTCCCTGACCTCATCTTCTCCCTGCCGTTCCTCCAATCGGCCTTCTTCTTCAACTGCTTCACGGAGACTAGGACCACCCTCTCTGTTCCCTCCGCGGGGCTCCCTAATTCTTCTTCCCTCCAGCAGCTGAGCTTGAGGTCGAACCCTGCCCTCATCGGCACCATCCCACCACTAATCTCCTCACTGAAGTCTCTACAGGTCCTCACATTGTCCCAGAACAAGCTCAATGGGAGCATACCCCCGGGAATATTCTGGTTGACTTCGTTGGTGCACTTGGACCTTAGCTATAACTTGCTGGTCGGAATGGTGCCGCCTCAGGTAGGTAACCTGAAGAGCCTCATCGGGCTCGACGTGAGCTATAATTCTCTTTCAGGCACGATTCCTAGCGCAATCGGACAATTGGGTCAGCTCCAGAAACTCGACCTGAGCTCAAATTTGCTGGTGGGTCCGATCCCGGAAACGGTCAACCAGCTCGGATCGCTGGTTTTCTTAGCCCTGAGTAACAATGGCATCACAGGGGAATTCCCCTCCAGGCTTTCGAATCTGCAGAGCCTTCAGTACTTCATAATGGAAAACAACCCCGTGAACGCGCCCCTCCCCGTAGAGTTCGGTTCACTGGCGAGGCTCCAGGAGCTGAGGTTGTCGAACTCCGGGTACTCTGGCACCATCCCGCGGAGCTTCTCCCAGCTCGTGAAACTAAGCACCCTGTCGCTGCAGAACAACCGCCTGACGGGCGAAATCCCGTCCGGTTTGGGTAATCTGTCGCAAATCTTCCATTTGAACCTGAGCAGGAACTCCCTGAGCGGAGTAGTCCCGTTCAACGCGGGTTTCCTGAGGAGGCTAGGGAAGAACCTGGACCTGAGCGGGAACCCGGGACTGTGTCTGAACCAGACGGAATCAAACGGAATCAACCTTGGCGTCAACCTGTGCAAGAACGACAGCTTGATCTTGCCACTCCAGACCTCCCAATCTCCATCAATGATCCCTCCTCCGATCATGATGGCCTCGTGGTTGCACCAAATCACGACTTGGTTGGTCATTCAGTATGTTATTGTAGTTAACCTGACGTATTACTTGATGTAATCATTGATTCAGCCTCTGTCATGAGTAAGGGGAATTTATCTTATTATATAAATAAATATATAGATAAGTAAATGGTCTGTCAATGGATTGGACAACATGACGATGTGCTTTATTGTGATGTAGACAATGCATAATGACACCCCCAAGTACATCGGCGAGCCCCATTTAAAATTTTAAAATACAAGGCTGGACGACAAGATCCATCGAAATGAATAATAGCTGGGTCTCAACTGTCGATGGTTTTCTCCGCAACAACAAGGTTAGCTTTTGAATATAATTGTTTAAACAATAATAATCAAAGTTAACTATTAAAACAAACAAGAGATTTTACTGGTCTAAAGAGAAACCGAGTATTCTCTTTTTGGGTGTGTTTGCATGGGGATGGAACCTGTTGCTCCTTGTCTTTCCCCCACGATTAATTTCTTTCCAAAAGAGAGAGGAGGGAAAAGCATACAAGATTTAAAAGAAATAATAAAACAAAACAAACGGACCGCTCCTCCTCAGATACTCTGCAAATGGGAGGGTTGTTTTCAAAGATTTACTTGCGTGATACAAATCGGACGGAGATGGACCGACCGCACGAGCTGGGGTCTGCCCCCAAAAGGATATACACGAATGACAAACGTCGAAACAAAATATTTCTTATTTAAAAAAATTTTTGTCTTCGTTTGCACGTGCAATGTATTAAATGCCTCTCGTTTCTTTATTTTTTGACCAGAAGGCAAAAAGGAAATTTTTTTTAAGAAAATGAAACGAACACGGGTTATTTATTAAAAAAGATCTTTCTCTTCTTCTCTCTTTTTGGGTAAAAATATAAATGTGGCGGGGAGGGGGAGGTGGGCCCACCAGCTCTAGACTCGCCACAATAATGCGTCCACGTGAGTTTGCGTAAGTTTTTTCTTTAGGGGCTCATATTTCCCACGTGACTAACGTCCCACTTAAAAGGCTCTGTTAGTGAATTGGGCCTACAAGTTATTGGGCTTGGATCTTAACAAGAGCCCGCGATGCTCCCCGCCGAGCCCGCCTTCCCTCTTCCCTTCTCGACGTGGCTGGCTGGCTGGTTTCCTACCACCCCCCCCCACTTCGATCCCAGCCGCCGCCATGGGGAGCTTCAGATGGCGTCGAAGCTGCTCCGCCGCGCCACAACCGTGTCTTCCTTCATCAGAGCGTCGTCGTTTTCTCGATCTCTCGCCCGAGGCTCCTTTCCCTCCCCGTAACCCGCCGATCGCCCTCCTCCGCCTTCTCCCCGTGGAGGTATTTCAAGGAAGCCTGAGAGAACGAGTAATTCGTCCCTAAAAGACCCTGAGCTTGCCTAGTCGACACTTGGTCTGTCTCGTTACTTCTCGTCATTCCCTCCCAGTGTTTTTAACCTGGAATGACGGCGTCGTTCCGATGGTGTTGAATTAGGTGGGATTATGAAGGTCCTTTTAAGCCGCTCTATGCCATGAACCCTGACAGGCTCGCCTTCATCCTTTCCACCAGTTGTCGGCATTTCGGGTGTGTAATGCTCATCTATCAGTGTCTGGTGGGGTTTATCCATTTTCATATTCAGCATCAGCGGTGCCTGTCAAGTTGCTATTGCTTTGCGTTTTTGCCGCTGCTGTTTCATCTGGTTTTGTGCTCCAGTGGCGCTGTAACGGTGTATATAGTTTGGCTGGAGCGATGAATACTACGGTGAGATGGACTTATCCTCCTTGTTCCGAGATAGTTGTAGATTTAACTGCATTGGGGGGGGGTGGGTTCACTTAATCATTTCATACTTCTCCACTTTATCAGAAGGTGATCTATAATAAACCTCCCTCCCGTCCAGTAAACTCCAAGCTGCCATGCCTGCGCCTGACTCCGCCGTTTCTGCTCAGTCCCGCCTCTCCCTCCTGTCGTCTCATTTGTGCCCCTACCATCCAGAGGATGCCGACCGACTGATCGAGCCCTGCTGCGTGTCCACCTCCGTCCCTCCCCCCCAGCAACCTCAGGGGTTCCCTCTCCATCCTCGACGATCGCACTGGGAGGAAGTACCAGCTCCCAGTGTCTGAGCATGGCACCATCAAGGCCTCTGATCTCAAGCATGTATCAGTTTGTTTGTTCTGATGTCCGGATATCTTGTTCCGGCTAATTGTTTTTGAGCTTCCTTTTAATCCTCGTCACTGATCGGAAGTCCGATCCTACTCAATGATAAGGTGATGGGCTGATGGATTGCGATATTTGATACAGTGTTGGCTTTGATCGCTTGTGTTTACGGTATTACCGTCTGGCTGAACATAACGAGGGAACCTTTCCCTAGTGGCGTCAAGATTTTAATATCCAACATCGCCATTTTCTTTTTTTTTTTTGGGGGGGGGGGGGGGTTGATGTTAAGTGAGAACATAATTATGTTGAACCTTTTTAATGTCTGATGATCTTCTGTAATGGATTTATTATCCGTTAACTGTGTTGGTCCGTTGGTTCATGGAATTGACAGATAAGCACTGGGAAGAATGACAAGGGCCTCAAGACTTATGATCCCGGGTATTTGAACACAGCCCCAGTTCAGTCATCGATTTGTTGCATCGATGGTGATGAGGGAATACTTAGATACAGGGGATATCCCATTGAGGAGTTGGCAGAGAGCTGTGGAAGTGGCTTATCTTTTGAGTGAGTGAACCTCGGGGTAAATATTTGGTGCATTAAATTTCTCTCGATTCCTATTATCTAGAGGCTGTCGATGATGTTCCGTTAACTTTTTGCTAGCTTAAATTTACATTAGATGTTTAGAAAATGGATTTAGAATTTGCATGAAATTGTCCTATTCAGTGCGTTTCTAGTATTGTACTGGTATTACGGCAGATTGTTATGAATGATGACGAACTGGGTTGAAGTGTCCTTGTTTGAACTTCAGTTCAAAACGTGTTTGCAGGAGTGCAGTATTGTTTTCCTGTAGGACATAATATCAATATGTGTAAATTTTTTTTAAATCCGTTTTTATCTTTTCAGTGTATGGAAGTTTGCCTTCTGAAAGTCAATTGTCAGACTGGGAGTTTTCCGTTACCAATTTTGCTGTATGACTGGGCAGTAACCGTGACTTCACTCCAAGTGGGGAGTGTAATCGGTGAAAATTGCTTAAAAGGGTTATATCCTATGAATGGCGGCGAAGTCATGCACTGCGGAAGAAGGGAGATGCTTCGACAGTGCAGTTCAGTCAAGTCAAGCACGTGAGAACAACGTTCCACAAAGGGGTCCATCGGGATATCATGAAAGCATCGGCATTTGCTGTTTACGGAGGCTAAGTTGGACGCTGGAGAACGTCCAAAATGATTCTCCTCAGAAGTCAGATCCCCACAAACAATGGGCGACAAGTTTTCCAAGTTTGAGTACTTTGCGGAAGGCAAGACTAAAATTGACCTTAACGGGTTAGCAAGTCCAGGTTTGTCGTGTTGCTCAGGTGAAAGTATTGGAGTCCTCGTGGAGCTTTTGCTCCAGATGAGACTATCAAGACCAACACAACCAGGTAGGAATGTTGTGAAACCCAGGTTGGATAACACCACAAGCTCCATCAAGGGCAAATCGGACGAACTTGAGAGCGGGAAATCGAAGATGCAGAATCTGCAAGTAATTTGTGGGAGAGCAGGCAGCCGACAAGATCCCCTTTCCCTCAAGGCTGCTCGTGATCTACTACTCTGTTGCTGCTGTGAAGGAAAAGGACAATCTTCTGATTATCATGATCATGTTAAACCTATCAGATACGTTTATAACTGAACGAACATAATCTCGTGCAGTGGCTTCCTTGTGATTTTGTCTCATTGGTCAGCTGATCATCCATTATTGAGTCCTGTTTAATGAAAAAACCATATGAAAAGCTGTATGCACATTAAAAGACAATGACATTTCCACAATAATCTCAGCAATTCAAACCATCTGTAAATGCGATCCGATCAACTTGCCAGTAACAGATAGTTACTGAATGAGGAAAGGCCGATCCTCAGATCGCAAGAATAAGAGGTGGTAACATGACAGTGAGGCCACGAGAGAGAGAGAATAGGAGGTGGTAGCATGACAGTGAGGCCACGAGAGAGAGCACAGAAATCCACTCCAGTGCTGCTGCTAGGAATTGATTATCTCCTAAGAGGAGGTTTAGCAGGTCTGGAGGCCGAAGCAGAACTCTGGCCCGAGGATGAGGTTGGCTTTGTCAATGCAGAGATGCTGCACCACAAAAGCTCGATGGCATGAGAGCTTGTAACCAGCAGAAATCGATAAAAGGAGAGATCGTGGATGGAGCCTACTTGTAACTTCTTTGAACGACACTCCTCTTCATGGCCGCTGCATTTCTAACCTCCGGGCTGTCAAAAAATTTTTAAAAGCACTGAACAAGATGAAACCTTCGGGAACAAGAAGGAACAAAAAAAAAAACAGTTGAGGGATACTGGGAGAATTGACTGCAAATCAAGTTGCACAAACAGAAGCTAAGAATCAACGGTGAGACGAAACAAAGGGGATACAAGACCTTTTGAGAAACTCTACTTTTGCTTTTTTCAGTATGTTGCTCTTTGTATTGGAGACACAAGAGTTCATGCCTACACATCAAAATTTATAAACATATGAGATGTCGCGTTTTATCATCACCTAAGGCGATGAAGCAAATGATAGGAGAACCGTACCACCCCAATTTCTCTTATTGCTTGCAGGCGGCACCTTTGTGCATATTTGAACTTGTCGGCTCTGTTTACCTTCATAGTTAAAAAAAATCGTGAGGGCTCCCACATACAAGCTTGAAAGATTTTGCATAAGGATGGGAACAAGAAACTCAAATCTCCCAGTTCAGCATCTAGAACATGCACAAAAGAGATATGCCATGATTTACCATATGCGTTAACCTAGCATGCACATGCGCGGACTTCATACTCGAGCAAGGTAGATCAAATAGCAAGCTCGTGGTGAATTAAAAGGGAACAGACCTAAGATTGAACAGAAACAACTTACGGGATTCTTCCTTTTTATAAAGTTGCTTGATCCTGTCGAAGGACTTCTTCTGTGCCTCTTCCACATCCTTGAGTTTAGCCTAGATGCACACACCCATATTCACAACCGTCAATCGCTGCTTCCCTATTAACTACACCATAAGGCTAACATCTAACCCCTTCTTTTTGTTTGTTGGATAAGTCTCCAACAATGATATGATAAAGAAGAAACTCAAACGAGACAAAGATGATGCACCGGAACTAAACAGATGAGCGAAATGAAACTTCACCTCATACAGCTGCCTCCACCTGAAAGCCACCTTCTTCTGCTTCATCCTCTCGATAACTAGATTCGCACTGTCCGAACCAAACTGCTTCTGGTAGAATCCCTTCCATAACTTATCAGTGATCGGGGTTAAGTCTCGCCCCTAGGATCCACAAAATCAATGAAAGCAAATCAATGCAAAAATTCCCAAACAACACCAATCAGCATGGCCTCGGGGTCGGTCTCACCGTGGAGGAATTCTCGACGTGCATCAACTGCTCGACGGTGCAGTGAGGGAGGATCCTCTGGAGGAGGCCGGCGTCGGTCTCGCCGACGTCGCCAAGGTACCTCAGGTTATCGATAGCCTTCCGGACGCAGAGATCGACCAATGACGGGGCTCTCCTCCGAACCACAGGAGCGGATGCCGAATCCCAATCATCATCATAATCATCATCAAACCCTCTCATCTTCCCTACTCTCCTTCCTCGTATCGAACTAAAAAGAAAAGGAAAATTAAAATCCAAAACACGGAGAATCCATCAGAAAACAAAGAATCTCAACGCCAATATTGACTTTAATTCGCCGATGATGAGATCGCGAGGATCGGGGGGAGGGGAGGAGGGGAGGACACTCACCAGCGGCGGCGATCGGCCGTCGGAGGGAAGACGGGGGGGAATACGATCGGCGGCGGAGTTCTTAAGCCGGTGGGTGTTTGCGTTTCTTTTTCTTCTTAAAAAAAAATAATTATTTATCAGTTTTTTAATATTCTTTTAATTTTTTATTACGTACCATTCGGAATCGGACGACCTTCACTTAGGGGTTAGCATTGTATTCAACCGAACCGAATATCGAACTACCAAATATCGAAGTTTTAAAATTTTATCTTCCTAATACCAAAATGAATTCCAAACTTTCAAATACCGAAATACCGAAATTTATTTCGGTATTTCGGTTCGGTATTTGGATCTTCCAAAATTTTATTGGGCCGAATAAATAGCCCAAAATTGCTATGTATCGATTGGAGCATGCTAAATAAAATAGTACCCAGAAACCCCGAAACCCAAAATGGATGCTCGTTGCATAGGACGACGACCTGTTCTTCAAATCAGGCTGGGAAGATTTTGTTAAAATCTATCGTCTGGAGGAGGGTGACCTGCTCATGTTCAAGTATAATGGAGAGTCCTCTTTTAACGTGCTCATGTTCAACAGCTCTAGCCGTGGATACCCAGAAACCCAAAAAAAAAACTAAATGGGAGAAACCAAGGACGGTGGGATTCGAGGTGGAATCAGAAGTGGGATTCGATTTCTTGTTACCTCAGTGTCGATCAGGAGCTCAAGCACCTCAAGGTCAGAGAGACGGAGACTCCCGCTATGGTAGTTAGGGATGAGATGGGGAGGAGGATACTCGAAGTCGAGAGGAGTGGATAGAAGCGAAGAGAACCCTAGGTGGGTGGACTGGGCTGGTAAGTGATAATTTAGTAACGAGGCCCAATAAAAAATCCAGACCCATGCCCAACAAAAAATTCGGTAATTTGGAATACCGAATTTAAAAAAAATACACCAAAAACCGAACCAAATTTCAATTTCAATCGAAATATAAAACCGAACCAAATACCAAATACCGAATTCCAAATACCGAAATGACAAAAAATCGATTCGGTATTTGGAATTCCGAACTTTTTGCTCACTCCTACCTTCACTTTCTCCTCTCCCTCGCTCTAAATCAATCTCTCCTGTTTAAACGTAGAATTTCTCGTTGCAAAACACAGGAAGTAAAATCTAAAATAGAATCATTTCTTTTTAAATCATTAAAATTGCAAATCTTTAATTGGTAAGAAAAAAAAGGATGTTCGGACAAAAAACAAGGATTCACTCCACCTTCACCTTCACCTTCACCTCCGCCTCCGCCTCACTAGCAACTTGCCATTTTGTAAATCTTCCCCCGACCATTAGCAACTCGTCTCCTAAACACTGACAACTCCATCGATGTGATCCGTGTAATTCAGTAACAAAATGCAGTAGAGCCGATTTGACAGCCAAAGTTCAACAATTCCACACAAACAACAAGGAACAACGCAACAATTGCTCATTCAACAGAATCAACACACGGATCGTCAATTACACCAACCTCCGATAGCCCAATCACTAGATTTACAATTCCACTCGTCACCGCCTTGGGCACAACACCACAGCAACTTTGCTGTCTTCTAACAACTTCCACGAACTAACTAACTAACTGCTTCCCCCAACTCAGGCTATTTATCCTCACACACACACACGGCCCACATATACATGGCCTATCATCCCTAACTATTATAAACGCTGCTCCCGTTCCCCACAGCAACAATCTGCTTCCTCTTCCAAACTTCAGCAGCATAGCAGCAACATAATAGCCAGCCTTCACCGCTACAGCTCCTCTACGATCTTCACTCCATACTCCAGCTATCTTCAGCAATCTACACGCAACAAGTTCTCCCCTTTTAAGAACACTTGTCCTCAAGTGTACAAGTAGGGAACTTTTTCTGCAAATCATACAGGAACTCCCAAGTAGCATCCGAAGTCTCCTCATGCGACCACTGTACTAAAACCATCGTAGCAGCCACCGACCCGCGTTTAACCATCTTCCTTGCCAAAATGGCAACAGGAACACGCATTTGATTGGTGCAGAAAGCTGGAAGAGTGGCAGAAACCCGTGTCATATCAGCAACAGCAGCTCGCAATTTCGAAACGTGGAAAGTAGGATGAACAAGTGACCCCTCCGGCAACTCAAGCTTATAAGCAACCTTGCCAATTCTGAACCCGATAAGGACCATAATAAAGGGGAGAAAGCTTCTGGTTAGTGCGAGCAACTACAGAAGACTGTCCATAAGGTTGTAACTTGACATAAACCACATCCCCTATAGCAAATTCTCTTTCTGTTCGATGCACATCAGCTAGCTACTTCATCCGATGCCGAGCCCTTGCCAAATGGAAACGCAGTAATTGTAGCATAGCTTCCCTGTCCCTTAAAGTAATATCTACAGCAGCCACCACTTGCCCAGAAGAAAAGTAAGGCAGATGAACAGGAGGAAAATACCCGTATAGCGCCTCGAAGGGTGTCATCCGAATTGAAGAATGAAAATTGCAATTATACCACCACTCCGCAAGAGATAACCAAGAAGCCCATTTAGAGGGACAATCACCTGTCATACACCTCAAGTACGTATCCAAGCATCGATTCACTACCTCCGTTTGGCCGTCTGTCTGAGGATGGTAAGCGGATGACCTGTGCAATTCGACACCTTGAAGGGTTAGACGGCTGCTGCCAGACTTGGCTCAAGAAAATAGTGTCCCGATCATTCACAATTGTAAGAGGCGACCCATGAAGCTTAAAAACGTTATCCATAAACGCCTAAGCCACCGTTTGAGCTGTAAACGGATGAGACAGAGCAATGAAATGCGCATACTTAGTAAGTTGGTCCACCACCACAAAAATCACCTCCTTGCCCTGCGATTTAGGTAACCCGTCCACAAAATCCATCGAAATTTCCATCCACGCTCCATTAGGAATAGGCAAAGGCTGCAAGGAACCTGGAGAAGCCACATTCTCAGGCTTGCAACGTGAACAACAATTCTTCACAAAAGTCTTAACATCACCAGCCAAACCCTTCCAAAAGAACAGGCCGCAAATTCTCTTCTCAGTAGCCAATATACCCGAGTGACCCCCAACAGCAGTGGAATGGAAAATTCTAATAATCTTCGAGCGTACGACCAAATTCTTACCAACCACAATACGAGAGTTACGCTGCAAAAGACCCTGATGTCAGCGATAGTGTCGATGAACCAAATCCCCTGTCTGCAGTGAAGGTAACATTGCAGCAAGCTGCGCATCTGTCTGCCAAGTTTCTTTAATCTCATCCAGAAGAGTCGGTGCGTGAGTATCGACAACTAAAGTCAACAACTCAAGTCCCTGTACCCGGGAAAGGGAATCAGCCGCCACATTATCCCTTCCCTTCTTATAACAGATTTCATAGTCGTAACCCATAAGTTTCGAAAGCCATTGGAACTGACTTTCGGTGTGCAACCTCTGCTCTAGGAGGAAATTAAGACTCTTGTGATCAGTTCGGATAATAAAATGGCGCCCGATCAAATAGTGATTCCATTTGCCCACCGCATAAACGATAGAATACAACTCTTTCTCATACACAGATAACGCCTGGTGACGCACTGACAAGTGCTTACTGAGAAATGCTATTGGATGCTCTCACTGCATCAAAACAGCCCCAATTCCCACGTCAGACACATCGGTCTCCAGCACGAACACTTCTGCGAAATCGGGCAGAGCAAGAACAGGAGCAGAGTCAAATCCTTCAGCTTGACAAAAGAAGCAGTTGCTGCAGCCGACCACTGAAAATTATCCTTCTTGAGTAACTCAGTTAGAGGTCTACTAATAACACCGTAACCACGAATAAAATGACGGTAATAGCCACTCAATACCAGGAAACCCCTCAACTGTTTGACTGTAGTGGGGACAGGCCAATCCATCACTGCTCGAATCTTCGAGGGATCAGTTGAGACACTCCTGTGATCGATAAAATGGCCCAAGTACTCCACCCTCTTACATCCAAAAACACATTTGGATCTTTTAGCAAACAACGTATGCTTCCTAAGCAGGGAAAAAGTTAGCTGTAGTTGCTGCAAATGAGTTTCTCTCGAGCTACTATAAACCAGAATATCGTCAAAGAATACTAAAATGAATTTTCTCAAATAGGGCCTGAAAATAGCATTCATAAGACTTTGGAAGGTTGCTGGGGCATTCGTTAAGCCAAATGGCATAACCAAGAATTCATAGTGACCGTCGTGTGTTCGAAAGGCTGTTTTATGAATATCCTTGGGGTCCATATGAATTTGATGATAGCCGGTCCTTAGATCTATCTTGGAGAAAATGGGAAGCTCCATGCAACTCATCCAACAACTCCTCAATAACGGGTATGGGATATTTATCCTTCACTGTTTGCTTATTCAATTCTCGATAGTCAATACACATTCACCAAGTTCCGTCCTTCTTCTTAACCAAAACAATGGGAGATGAAAAAGAGCTTTTGCTGTCCCGGAGGACCCCAGAATCCAATAGCTCTCGCACCATCCGCTCTATTACATCCTTTTGGGCTGCAGAATGCCTATACGGTCTCACATTGATCCCTTGGACACCCTCTTTCAACATGATCGAATGATCGTGCCCCTTGAAGGGAGGTAGCCCAGTAGGTTCCTAGAACACGTCCTGAAAATCTAGCAGAACCTTCTCCACCCATTTTGTATCACTCGCCTCAGCAGAAACACAGCTGAATATGGAGTGAGACGCGGAACAAACCATCCAATTGCTATTATTCGAGGTTTCGGAAGTCTGCAGACTGTCACCACTAACCATATGCAATTGAGTATCATTGCCCTGCTCACAAATTCCCTGTAACATGACAAATTCTCCCTTCCACCAAAATCTCATTGTCGACAATTTAAAGTTCCAGGTAATGTCCCCTAGCCGACTCAGCCAATTCACCCCCAAGATCATCTCACACCCCCCTAAAGCCAGCACATAGAAATCAGCGTGGAACTCCATTCCTTGGATAACCCAAGTCAAATGTGGAATCATTCGGTTACAAAGTACGCTTCTGCCATCTGCTACCGCCACAATTACTGGGGTAATGGGTTTTACTACAACATTAATTCTCCGACAATTCTGGAGTACAAGAAATTATGTGTACTCCCACTATCCACGAAAATATGCAATAATCTTCTCTTGTAATTGCCAAGAACCTTCATGGTTCTTACGCCCTCTCCTCCTATTTCACCATTGAGAGCATATAAACTGGCCCCAATATCTTCTATTTTCCTCTCCCCTACTGGTAATGATTCCCCATTATCCAAAACAGGATCCTCCCATGTTTCCACAATCAAGGAATATAACTACTTCTTAAGGCACTTATGATTCCGGCTAAAAGGTTCGTTACAGGTAAAACACAACCCTTTTAATCTTCTTTCATCTACTTCTTCTTGAGTTAATCGTCTTCTGCCCACTGATGTAGAAACACTGACAAGAAAGGTATGACTAATCCTCGATTCAGCCGCCTTCTCAGCAACAGATGGTCCCAACTTCGAATTGATTGACTCCCGATCCTTGTTCTCTGTGAATATACCACTCTTCCCAGGCATCATTGTTTGGTTACTCCTGACCAATCTAAAAGGCTTACTTACAGCCATACTCATCTCACCCGGAGGCACATCCCGACTAATTATGCGGGCATTAGTCTGCACCGTCAGCAAATCAGTTGGCTTCAATAACCATAAGGTGCTCCTGTACTCTTCCTTAAGTCCATTAATGAATAGACTTACTTGAAAGGCCATTGGTAAGTCCAATTTTTCTAAAACTCGCCTCAAACACACATCGAACTCCTCCATATACGCATACAAGTTATGGAACTCCCCTTCCTGCTTTAAATTTTCCATCTTGCCCATTGGATCCTCAAACACTTCTTTTCTAAACCTCTTATTCAGCGCATCCATATAATCTTCCCACTTTATCGCTGTATCACCACTCCTATTCTTCATTAACGTGTAATGCCATTGGAGTGCGCCTCCAAACAAATACAAGGAAGCCAACTGTACCTTCTTGTCATTCGGCACACTCTCTAGTTCAAAGTACCACTGACATTTGTACAACCAATCTTCTAAGTTTGTTCCATCGAAATCTGGAAATTCGATTTTAGGTAAAACAAAACTATGAGAATTCTGGATTCTGCCTTCCCCACCAACTTCCATCCTCGACTCCGGAGTTACTCCTTCCGCTACAGACGAATCTGTATCCCTCAGCTTCTCAATTCCACAAATAAATTTCTTCATCGCCTTCCATTGCGTCGACGTCTGGGCTTGTATTTCCTGCACTTGCGACGCAAGAGTTTTCATCTGATCTGCCAAACTTCTCACGACCACTCCGAACGCTTCCTGCTCCTTCCTCATCTCCTCCGACCGTTTCTCAACCATTACGACAAGGATCAATGATCTGATACCCTTGATCCGTGTAATTCAGTAATAAAATGCAGTAGAGCCGATTTGACAGCCATAGTTCAACAATCCCACACAAACAACGAGGAACAACGCAGCAATTGCTCATTCAACAGAATCAACACACGGATCGTCAATTACACCAATCTCCGATAGCCCAATCACCAGATTTACAATTCCACTCGTCACCGCCTTGGGCGCGACACCACAGCAACTCTGCTGTCTTCTAACAACTTCCACGAACTAACTAACTAACTGTTTCCCCCAACTCAGGCTATTTATCCTCACACACACACACGGCTCACATATACACGGCCCACATATACATGGCCTATCATCCCTAACTAATATAAACGCTGCTCCCGTTTCCCACAGCAACAATTTGCTTCCTCTTCCAAACTTCAGCAGCATAGCAGCAACAGAATAGCCAGCCTTCACCGCTACAGCTCCTCTGCGATCTTCACTCCATACTCTAGCTATCTTCAGCAATCTACACGCAACACGATGAATCCATCATACTTATGCTTGGAACTTTACTTTCAGGACAAGAACTCTGGGAAATTCTTGAATCCTGTCCCGCCCTACTACTCCTCCCCAGATTGCCCACATAAGTCGATCTTCTTCCCCGTATTCTTCCATGACTCGGTCGTAAACGCGACCTTCTCTTCTCTTGGCCCTAAGTATTAGGATATGAGCAAGGTATTTTGCCTCTTAAGAAATTCATTGTCTTTTTCTTGTATTTCATTTTCTTGTTTTGATAATGGGGTATAAGATATAACACGATATCACAATCGATATAAATTAGTAAAGCTTATGTTATAATCATACATACAAACGGAAAATAGATGGAAGATGTTTCAAGATAAGCTTATGTTATAATCATATATACAAACGGAAAATAGATGGAAGATGTTTCAAGATAGATTATTAGGCATGTAGATACCTAACGAAAATTTAAACCCCTTAAAATGTCTCCAACTCCTCGCGCATGTTTTTTAAATATTAATATTTATTTCCTTTTATGGCGAAATTTCTAGTTGTCTTTATATTTTCTCTATAAACACGTCGTGATATAACATTGACTAACACATGGTTAAAGAAATGTGGTTGTCAAGATTTTTAGACAAACAGTAATGTAAAGCACAAAAATAAGAATGCATGAACAAGAACACTTACTTCTATTTTTAGAGAACAAGTTACAGAAGACAACTAAGCCGCCCTTTGTAGTCTTTGAATAATTGTCGTGTAAGAGAATATTATTGATATTCCTAAAGATTACTTAGAGATTCTACCCAAAAAATAAAATAAAGAAAAAAGTATATGTGTGTTGTTGATTATGTGTTGATCTTCTGATAATCTTTAATGACGATTATTCTTGATCCTTCAACTTCCATTTAACAGTTATCTTTAATTTCCGTAAGTTTTAATTGTGACTTTCTATCTGTAAAATATTATCTTCAAGATTATCCATAAAATTAGATGATCATTAGATTTTATCCAAGAGAATCCTCCAGGTTAGATTTTCTCCGTCGAGAAAATCGACTGATTAGATTCTCTCCATCGGGGCAAGGGTCATGCCTCGATGAGTAGGAGGGCGCGGCGGTCGCTGCGAAACCTCGATAAGGTTAGATTTTCTCCGGGAAAAATGTTTGACTAATTAGATTCTCTTCGAGAAATGAGATTTTTTGCAGTAGACTAATTTGACAAATTATATATTCCTTGAATCAACTTAACTATTATATTTATCGATTGTGCTTCACTCAAATCACAATTTACAGCCCAAAATTACATGGTGTAAACACTTTGTTAATTAAGGGCTTAATTAGAATTTTATTTATTTATTTTTTTAAATAAGATGTACCCAAAATTAGGATATTAAAATTTTCGCCCGACTTGCTTTCACATTAATATTTTACGTCTTGGTTTTTTCTTCATTTTACCGTCTTTCTTTTCCCTTTATTGTCTCACTGTTCTTCCTTCAATTCATCTTCCCATGAATGGTTGAATCGCCCCCCTACATCATTTCCCATCCCAAACCGAAAAAGATAGTGAGGGTTTGGTGGATGGTAGTTCCCCTGTCTCGTAGTGTTTGGTTTCCAAAATGGCAGTCGGAATAAAACATATTTGATTATATTCCGGCTCATGTCGACGTGTACTTCTTCCAAAATGAATCGGAATGAACTTGCATTCCATTTCATTTTTTATTTTCATCCATTTCTTTATGAGGCTACGAAATTGAACATTTCATTTAATTTCTTGATCCATTGCATTTCATTTCTCGTTTCATCCCGAGAAAACCAAACAAACCATTAAATTATTTTATTCCGGTAGAACTTTCCAAGGCATTTTTGGGGGGTTGCCAAGTGTTATGTAATATTATTTAAGAATAAAACATTCATTAATTATATCTTCCTCGTTGTAATATGCGAATGATTCAAAACAAAAGAAAATTAGATTATTAAGCAGAAACAAAGAGTTTATATAAGTTATATGAGAACTTTATCGTAAAGAGAAATATGCCTCCTATTTAATTTGATAATTTTATTTATGAAAATATTTCATATCTGAAGAGCATTATCGTTGTTTTTTGTTGAGTCAAATGAAGGTGGAAAAATTAGTGGGCCGACTTATTTGACCGGAGTCAAAGTCAACATACGACCTAAACCTGCAAATTTTTCAGTCAAGCCAAAGTCTTAAATTCTTTACCCCCCGGTCCATATTTTGTTTGTGCGTGTCAACAATTGTAATCATGCTTCTAATCGAACTTAAGATATTGAGATTTTGGATTGGTGGATTCTTACCACGGAACTCATTTTAACAGTCCTGGTGAATAAAAAATCATCACATGTCATCTTCTCGTTGTCATGTAATTCGTGGGTGTCGTTGTCCAAATATTTCGAGTAGTTGTTGTTGCCGGGTCCAAACAACATTGAATGACCCCCGCCTCCCACTTGGCTAGTTGATATCCGTAACCACCGCCAACAACAGTAATAATGAAATAGTTAACGTCATACATAAACCATATTAATCTCGAAAGAGTTTTTTTTATGTAAATAAAGTTGGTCGTGAAATATTTCATGTTATATTTTACTAACTTTCAAAATTTTACGAATATCTAGTTCTCGCTCTTTAAAAAACTCGAATTTTATAAAATCAATTCGTATTTATTGAATTTCCGTTATCTTATAAATTGAATTAAATTAAAAACTTTAAAAACTATTAAGTAACTTGAACTCAACTTGTGAAAAAGTACAATTCATTAAAATAGAGGAATTTTCAAAATAAATAGTAAAATAGTTTTGAGAACAATCTAATCTGCATCAAGGCTCAATCCCGGAAAACGTCGGTCTAGTCAAACATGATCAATCTCCGAGCAAGGGCAATTCCGTCAAATCACGCCCATCCAGAAACACTCCCCCACCCCCTGCCCCTTAATATTCTTTCCCACGCGCACACATTCTCGGGGGTTCGTTAAGAATATGACTACTGACATTTCACACCTTCTCCCCCAATATTTTAATACAAACAAATATATTTCGATAACCGCGTGTTTGACATCCCCGCCAACGCGCTCACGATCACGTCATAAGCAAGCGTACGAAACATACATAATTCACAGTTCCTCCTCCCTCGTCGTCGGGTAAGTTTAAATATTCTGATCACATGTCAGAGTCCAGTATATAAATTTAGCGGGTTCTATGACATCAACCGGGAGTTTGTTGGGTTGGGTGGCTCTCCCTCCGCTTCTGATTAAAATGGCCACGCTTCTGGTTAAAATGGCCATCCGCCCTCTGCCACGCGTACCAAACAATTAAAACAGTTTGGGGGCGGACGACATCGTTCCGGGTCTTAACCTAAGCAGAAAGGGAAGGCCTCCGTGATCGGAAAGGGGGTGGTCTCCGGTCCACCGCCCACCAATGACGACCAGCAGACTGCGTCTCCAATCAAAGCGGGAATCCCATGACTCGCTTTTGCCTCCCCCCCCCCAATTTTTCCTGACAGATAAAAAAATAAATAGCCAAAGAATTAAACTCGAGCAACGACCAGAGGGACACGCCCCCCAAAAACAACCACAAAATTCAACCCCCCACCCCACCCTTCACTTTCCTTTTCCTTTGGAGCCTTTCTTCTCTTTCCCCTCTCTCACGCAAAGCCAAAAGATCAAAACTTTCAGCTTCGCCTTCAGCAGCAGCAGCCCCCCCTCGCCCTGTTCGTTTTGCACTCCCTTCACTCTCCCCCTTCCCGTTTTGTATGTGATTTCATGGATCAGCAGCAATCCAGCCAACAGCAGCAGGCGGGTAAGCCCGCCGCTCCGGCTCCCTTCCTCGTCAAGACCTATGAGATGGTCGATGACCCCCAGACCAATTATCTCGTCTCGTGGAGCGACGGCGGATGCAGTTTTGTCGTCTGGAACCCCCCCGAGTTCTCCAGGGAGCTCCTCCCCAAGTACTTCAAGCACAATAACTTCTCCAGCTTCGTCCGCCAGCTCAATACCTATGTAAGGATTGTGGGTTGTGTTGTATCCCGTCGGTGTTTTCGGGGATGGTTCCCGATTTGTTGGGTCGGATCAGTCTTGCGATTGGAAATCGGATCGGGATATTCTGGGTGTTGATAACTGTTTGATTTGGTTTGTTTTTTAGGGGTTTAGGAAGATCGATCCAGAGCAGTGGGAATTTGCGAACGAGGAGTTCATCCGGGGGGAGAGGCAACTCCTCATTAACATCTACCGGCGGAAGCCGATCCACAGCCATTCCGCACAAGGGGTTCGGTTGAGTGATGCTGAGAGGCAAGCATACGAGGAGGAGATCAAGAGGCTACATCACGAGAGGGGTTTGCTGCAGTCGGAGCTGCAGCGGTACCAGGGCGATAATCAGGGCGTCGAGCTTCAGTTACATGTGCTGCGGAAGCAGTTGCAGGGGATGGAGGAGAAGCAGATGCACCTGATTGCCAGTGTGTCACAGATGATGCAGAATCCCGGGTTCGCTTCAGCCCTTATGCAGCAGACAGAGTTTCATAACAAAAAGAGAAGGTTGCCGGAATTGGGTCAGCACTTTGAAGAGTCCGCTGCTGAGAATCTACTCGGAGTGGTTCCGATGTTGCGGCCAGACGCTGAAAAGGTGCAGAAGTTTGACTCCTCGTTAGATCTTTGGGATAGATTTGTCCACGGGATCCGAAAAACCCTTGGGGAAGAGCAGGCCGATTTTGCCGCGTCCGCTCAGCAGTCCCCTGTATTTGTCGCTGGAAAAGAAGATTTCTCTGGGGACTCGGACTATCAGATCGACGACTTCTCTCCGAGGTCTCGATCCTCTTCCAAGGACATCAAATGTTCCCCAGAATTGGGCGGATACGGGGGCGAAGATCACCAGGTGGAAAGCCCGGACACATCCTCCATATGCCTAAATGTGGATATAAGCATGAAATCGACTGTGATCGACGTGAATGCGGAGCCATCCAGCACGACTGCCGACATAGACATTGTGAAAGAAGAGGAGGTTCCGGAAGAAGATCTCGAAGCGCCAACCGCAGTCAACGATCTTTTCTGGGAGCAGTTCCTGACGGAAGCCCCGTCGTGCCCATCCGACTCTCAGGAAGTCCAGTCGGAAAGGAGGGATGAGGACGGTTGCGGAAGGGAGAGCAGTGGCAAGACGGACAGCGAGGGGAAGTTCTGGTGGCATCCCCACTACGTAAACGACCTGCGGAAGATCACGGGGAACCTCGGATCCGCGGAAAGGACATGAGAGAAAGAGAGAGATCGTTCCCTTTCTATACATTACCATATACTCGATACTGGAGATATCGCAGCATTCATCACATTCACATACTCTGCATCCTGTTGATACCACTTTGTTAGATGGAATTTCTGTTAGTAATTATTTGACGAACATGTCGCCTAATAAATGTTATAGCTCAAACACGATGCCGATGGAATGGATGCTAAAAACCCATGAAATAGATAGCAAAAATAGCACGAGGGAAATCCAATATCACTTTCGATCTTCCTTTTGCACCCAGAAACAAGCAAAGGAGAAAGCCTTTTTGTCTTGGTATCATCTTCGGATCCACGTCTTTTGGCCTCTCTTAACAAACGTCGGATTGCTCAACCACCATCGACCAGGACTATAACTTAAACAATAAACACCCTCAAACCGATCCCAAAATCTGGTTCCCTCGATTTCCCTTGTCGGATCCATACGTCCCCGGGAGTTCTCCCTCAGTGTAAGTTTCTTTTTCTTGCTAAAGATTCGAACTTGACGCGATTTGATTTGGTTTCTTGAAGTGGGTACATCGCTTTTGCGTTGATTGGTGATCTCAATTGTTGCCGGGTTGATGCCTTTTGTTGTTGTCGCTCGTCGGCACGGGGATGAAGGATGATAGTTTTTGGAGAAAGTTCGGATCCTTTCTCGCCTCTTTATTGTGAGGTTTTTATGCATCGATCCGTTGTTACCAATTTTGAAATCTGGCGACGACGTTCTTCCTATTGCGAGTCCCTTGCGATGTGATTGTGGCTCTCGGATTAGTAATTTATCTATATATAAAGCTTGTATTTCTGGTCCTCGTTGTGGAAGTCATATAAAGTGCATTTGTGGGGATAAGATGCGTGAATCACAGTTGTTTACTGGTTATCCGGTTTAATTCTGTTATGATTTTGCATGGAAATGACATCTGAATTACTTTCGTGGTGTGGGTAATTATCTTGCTTTGACTGTTTAGGAATTACTTGGGTGCAGGAAAGTTTGCGTAGTTTTCTGTCGGGGAGGATTGATAGACAATTTGGCCTCCTAGTGATTGGCTTTTGGGATGGGATATTAGACATTCTGCTTCTTTTGGTAGGGAACAGATGGCGTTCTTATGTGTTGTTCAACTTCAAGAAAGTGGAAGTCGATGTGATTTTGAATTGCAAAGAGATGTTAGGTGTTGATCTTATTTCCAGTGAAATTGTGCAAACAGAGGGCTACCATGCTAATGGTGGAACCAGGGATATATGTCTCCAACGGTAGCCGTCTTTCTCAAGGTGGTGTACTGGAGATTGTAGAGTTTCTATAAGCCGTCAGAAAGAAGAGAACTTAGATATCCCTGTAGAAGAGGTTGGTTTTGAGTTGCCATTTCTTCTGCAGCATAAACCAGAGAACAGGTTGTTAACAAATAGTAGATATCACTCTGGTAAGTTGAAGTTGAAGATGGAGAGTAAGCATGTAAATGGAGGACCTTTAGATAGCAATGATTCAGAAAGACGAGGAAGCGAATTTCAGAACTATGAATCCTTCAATATTGAAAATGGGTCTTTACGGGAAAGAACGCCTTTTCATTTAACTGCAGAAGACCAAGCGTCTGCTAGTAATCCAGAAGCATCAGCACGAAGTTCACAGGATCCTGTTTCTGCTGCTAATGTGCTGAAGACATTATTCTTTATACTCATGTGGTACACTTTTAGCACTTTCTTAACCCTGTAAGTTTCTACATGCAAATTAGTAATTAGTATGGTTTTCTCAATTTGAAATTATTCTGTGAACTTGATAGAATTTCACTCCCATCGATGATTGATGTTTTTTTTTCTCAGATATAACAAAACCCTGCTTGGAAATCATATGGGAAAGTTTCCAGCACCTTTATTGATGAATACAATGCACTTTACAATGCAAGCTTTTCTATCCAAATTCATAACATGGGGCTGGTCTCATAGATTTCAAACTGGCAAAACCATGTCTTGGAGAGACTACTTTGTGAAAGGTAATCATATCCTTCCGTTAATCCCCTCACCTTGTATTCCAATGAAGGCCATTAACAGGGGTTTTTGTAATTGTTGGATAATGAAAAGTTTTCTAAAGAGAGAACAAAGTAGATCTATGGAATAACATGAAGTTTTCTTAGAATTAGGTGAAGCAAGAAGGGTTAAAAACTATTGAAAAAGCTTTAAATATTATTTTAATATATGTTTGAAAGGAGTTCATCTTTGGAGCCTATTCTATCCAGGGCAGAACATTCTGTTTTCTTTGAAGTTTTTATTGTTAGAGATATGTATACATTTTTGGCTGGCTGCAGCATTTTTTCTCGACTGGTCTCATTTTATTGTAAAATTGTGACAGTTGTACTTCAACTTCTGGCTGTGAGGCCAGTGAAAAACTGAACATTTTGGCACTAGTGAAATCTATTGGTCTAACTAGAATTTATCTCAGAATGATTTCACCGAAATCTTGTATGACGACTTTTACCTTGTAAATTTATTGATTTTCTATCAACTAATACGGCAGATGGAATTTCCTTTCACAGTTGTGCCCACTGCACTTGCAACGGCAATGGACGTGAACCTCAGCAATGTATCCCTCGTTTTTATCTCCGTTACATTTGCAACAATGGTTTGCTCTACTCCTCAGCTTATTATGATCAATGTGTTCCTTAAATTACACTTATTTTGTGTTCCTCTTAAAGAAAATGGTGATTAATTTGGCTGTTTTCTCCCTTGCAGTGCAAATCAGCTGGCCCTATATTCCTTATCTTGTTTGCATTTGCTTTCAGGTGAATCTTTGTTTCTTTATTGTTTATAATATTGCTAATGGCCCTGAATACACTGCTAGTTTAGCTAGTTTAGCTAGTTTTATTCTTTCTGCTGATGCAGATAATGAACCTTGTCGTCATCTATGAAAAACCTGCAAGCCACACATATTTTGTCAAAATTCATTTCCTTTTTCTCTCTCATCAGCATCTAACTGTCAAAAAAGGGATGGGACTTTACAAAGAAGGGACTGTCTGATGGATTAATTTGAGTTTTCTTTCTGCTTGAAGGTTGGAGTCACCTAGTCTCAAACTCTTTGGTATCATAATTGTTATCTCTGTCGGAATCTTATTTACGGGTAATGACCTTAGTTTCTGGTCTGTTTTTTTGTAATTTATCATCCTCCCATAAATCATTTTTGTTTTATTTGGACACATTTATGGTATATATTCAGTTTCTTCTTTGGCTTACATGATTTGGTGGCTAGGGCTGTTTTTGAGAGTCTGGTAATATGGATATTAAAGACACTTGAAATGCTTTTATTTTTGCACCGATATGGATTATGATGTATTGAAGAACTTTTTGTAGGTACTCTTATATTGTTCATTAATTTTTTTGCCTACATCTTATCATACGTGAACTTACATAGATTTAATATTTGTTGAAAAACTTCTAATGTGGCAAATATGCAAACATTTTAATTGAAAAATACATTTTTTTTGGTGACTTTCCATCAAATTCTTTCTTATGGACTTAACTGTGTGAGCCTTGCAGTGGTAGTTATGCTGGCCTTGTATTGTGGCTTAACTCAGCATTTTCTACATCACAGTTGCAAAGGAGACTTCTTTTGAGTTTTGGGGCTTCATTTTTGTGATGCTGGCAGCAGTTATGTCTGGCTTTCGGTGGTGCATGACCCAAATATTGCTCCAGGTATGACCAGTTATTTATTTGGCTCCATCTTTTTAAATCAGGACTGTTGAGACTAACTTTTTCCTGTCCATAATGATTTGGAAAACTCATTTCCCATCGGCGTGTCATTTTCCAAATGAAGAAAGAAGCATATGGTAAGTATAGCTTTTCTATTCATGTTAAAGGATGTTAAGATCCTGCAAGTTGGATCAGTTAGCCATCTATTGTCCTGCTGTTATCGATGCATTTCTTTGACAGGTCGCTGTAATTAAGAAGTTAGCAGCTAAAAGCTTTTTTGTAGCTGCAGTATGAACTAGTGCTTAAGGAAATAATGATTTTTATTTATCTGATGTCGAAAACGAAAATCTACCTGCATAAGGTTATCAGTACAAAGCTTTGCAATGTATCTATTGGTGTAATTTGATATTTATATGGAGGATATTTTTATCTTGTAGTGGGATATAATTAGCATAAAATACTGCTTTATATGTCCAGGTTTAAGAGATCCGCTGACTTTGATGAGCTATATTTCGCCGGTGATGGCGTTAGCAACTGCTTTGCTCTCCATCTTCTTGGATCCATGGCATGAATTCGACGGGAATAAATACTTCAACAATTCATGGCACATTTTTAGAAGTTTCTTGTTAATGTTTCTCGGTGGAACATTGGCATTTTTTATGGTATGAATATTAAGATTCTGGTAGATATTTGAAGGATTGTTATCCTTCTTCCAGAATGTGAGTTTTCATGGATCAAATTTCTGGACACCCTATTGCTGCAGGTCTTGACAGAATACGTTCTTGTCTCAGTGACTAGTGCTGTTACTGTGACAATTGCGGGTGTGGTTAAGGAAGCTGTGACAATTCTGGTATGTTTGGTTCATCATTTGATCTGCACAAAACTTGTTGTTTCCTTCGTTGTGCCCCCTCAAATGGTCTGCAGCTTCAGATTATGAGAACTCCTAAAATGATACCGAATAAGTTCCTAGAGAAACACTACAATATGTCCTTTTACTTTGCGGGAGATATTTATGCAACTATGAATTCTAAAGAAGAGGTTGTGTTTACGTGGATGCAACCAGTCTGTTTCTTCCTTCAATTCTAGATATTATGTTGGTGTTGTATAATGATTGAGCTTCAATTTTGAGATACCTTGAGGCCTCCTTTATTCTAGCATGCCTTCCTAGTTGATGAAGTTATTTTGCCTTGAAAAGAATGCCTTAGGTTGCAGAAAATTATAAGATGTTTTTGGGGAATCTTGTTTCAGGTCGCAGTGTTTTACTTTCATGAAGAATTCACCTGGTTGAAAGGAGTCGGACTATTGATCATAATGATTGGAGTGAGCTTGTTTAACTGGTACAAGTAAGTTAATTACTGACTCTCTACAAACTCGCTTGTCTTATTTTGTCATTTTCCATTTTTCTTTTTTAAAGCATTTTGGTTGTGGAATTTTAAGGCTAGCATCTTTAATCAGCTGTCAGCACAAAATTTCCATTAAAAGATTTTGTGGGTAACTATTGGACTACGCTTTCTCTGATCTTGTTATGGAGAGTAGCTGTTGAATTGGTTTTTTTAATAGTCTTGATTATTAAGCAGTGGCATCCGTCATTTGTTTCAAGTTTCAATGATTCTGCTGATTGACACTCTTGGCTGGGTCTTGATCAATTGTATCTCATTCCTTATTCTGTCGTTCTCTAAAGTCAAGGGAACGTTTGTTTTAACTCAAGCACTTAGTTTGCTATTCCCTTCATATGGTTGCAGATATCAGAAGCTACAGAGTGGACATGGTGAAGAAGATGGTATTCGATCTCCTATAGTAAATCCAGCTGCAAAATATGTTATTCTCGAAGAGGCAGAGGACCAAGATGAAGATATTTGATCACTCCCCTTTCTCACTGTAACAGAGGTATGTAGTTTTTCAAATCTCTGCCTGAATTAAGCCCCTGTTAATGTATTACAACCATCTCGAAACAACAGCTTAATGTATTGCAACTATCTCAACCTAAAATTTATCAGTTTCTCCAGCTTGTTGACCCTAGTGTTGTTTTAATTAGGTGCTTTCTGCAGCTCGCAAATGTATCTCGGATCACTTGGATTCTTTGTTGAATTTTGGGTCTCCCATCATTGGAGCTGTTGTGATGAACTCCGGAAGTTTTGGACTACAGGATGCATTTCCACACTGCACGCCGCACTTTTCCATAGGGTTTGTTGCTTCGACACGCCATCGACCTTCTCCATTGTTGGTGTGGTGTTAGTCTGAGACGAAAGAAAAGCATTCCTCGCCTCTTTCCCGTCATTCACTAATCGATTTCAAGATGAGACATCCCATTATTACTTGTAGACTTCAAAACTCACCCCAGTTTTGATGAATTCTAGTTCTTCGTTTTCATTTATTTTTTTGCACCGTGTGATGATGTTTAAAATTACATAATGATTGATTGTCCTCCATATTGTTCTTGCAAAGTTTCAATCTCTTGGGTGAAACTTCGGGAGACAGTTTTAGGATCCTCCAGTTCAAACGTATGGTGGCGTTAGTCCCTTGAGGGTCTGACTCAGTTCTGCCAAGAAAATCAGGGGCTCGATCCATTTCTCATCACCAGCTTCCTTTGTTGAAGAAGATGGCTCTTCAGAATTTGCCGCCCTTTGTGCAGATGGCCGATTACAGAAAGCGTTTAGCAGGTTCTAGCACTTGTGGTCTGAACCGCGCCGTTCTCATTTTGAGGAATCATGTTTGCTCAAGTCTTGCCTTCCTCTGGGAAGACAGGTTCACTCCCTGGTAATCACTTTCGGGATTTCCTGGAATCGGTTTGTTTGTGACCACTTATTGAATATGTACTTCAAGTTCGGGAATCGGACTGCGCCCTGAAGATGTTCGTCGAATGCCGGCAAAGGACTTCATGTCTTGTAATATTTTGAGTAACGGGTATACGAACACGGGTGATAGGATGGTGTTTGACAAGATGGATGATTGGAATGTTCCATCATGGAATGCAATGATTGCAGGTTACACGCAGTTTGAGTATAGCGAGGATGCATTGGCTTTGTTTGCGGAGATGTGCATGTTGGGGTTCTCGCCGGCTGAATTTACTTTTGGCAGCATGCTTAGGGGTTATGCTGGCTCGAAAGATTAGAGTTTGGGATGCAAAGTTACAGCATGCTAAGGGGTCATGCTTTGGGTTACCTGCAGCGCCGGTTACAACATAATACTTGTATGGCTGATCTTCTTGGTCATTCTGGATGTCTGGATGAAGCCGAGGAAACCATTTGCACCATACCCGTGAAAGCCAATGGTGTAATCTGGAAAACCTTGTTGTCAGCCTGCAAAATCCACAGATATGCAGATTTGGCCAGAAGAGTAGCAGAAAAGTATTCAGAATCGATCCTCAGGACTCAGCATCATAAGTTCTGCTCTCGACTGCGTACACATCTGCAAAGATAGCTGAAAGTATCCAAAGTCTGAAAATCCATGAAAGATAGGCAGGTCAAGGAGAAGCCAGTTGTAAGTTGGGTAGAGATCAAGAACCAAGTTCACGAATTCAGCATGACAGCGATCCCATCCCTGCACGAATGAGATCAATGAGTACCTAAAGGGGCTAATGGATTGCACGATATGGAACAGGAAGAGAGAGAGTACAATCTGGCGCACCACACTGGGAAGCTGGCCATAGCCTATGCCCTCCTGAACACTCCTGCGGGCACGCCTATCAGAGTGATAAAGAACTTGCGTGTTTATGCTGATTTCAATTTGGAATCAAGTACATAACGAGAATCAGGAACCACAAGATCATTGTGAGGGATGCAACTCGGTTTCATCACTTCAAGGATGGACAATGTTCGTGTAGAGATTACTGGCAGCAATCAGACTCGATTGGTTTCTATGAAACCTTCTTACAGCCACTACAAAAAGAATAATCTTTTCTGCAGTCTAATGACAAAGAATGCTAAAAGAATCAGTAAGAGCTCCGAATCAAGAGGATACGAGATCGAACTCGTCCAATAAGTGACCTAAAGCTGAAGACTTTGATTTGGAGAGCCTAATGTTAAAGAACCAAATTCTGACCGCACCATATCTTCCTTGGACGGAGATGCGGAATCGGAAACCTCCACAAGTGTTTCCAGCATGCTTACAACCTCAGACGAGTCGTCTAGGTAGTATCTCGCTTTGCTTGGCTTCTGCCCCACTGTACAAGCGAATACCGCTGCGTTGGCTGCAAGCATGCTTTTCGAGAGTGCATTCTCGATCGACTCAAACATGTCTTCATCAGACCGGTCATCTCCAATGCACAAAACAAAATCTGCTTTCTTCCCTTTCTCGGCCATCGTCGTGAATACTTGCTCAGCCACCAGACCCTTGCTAACCCCCTGTCAAATGAATACCAAAGCAAATGAAATCGGAAAATGCACTTGCAGTTAATTTCGGCTGGGAGCCATGTCAAGAACGTACATACCTGTGGCTTTACTTCTACAATGAACTGCCCGCTTTTGACGGCGACTGGCTCGTTTGCTAAAACGCTCTCCAAATGGTCCAACATCTCCTTTGCCTGAGTGGATCCGAATACCGGGTCAGCATAACGATAGACCCACACCAGAGCACTTTCCTTGGACTCAATAGAGGAACCATCTGTGGCTTCTGTGTAAAGCTTCATCACCGGCTCCGCAATCTGCATCCAGCCGAAATCTGAACTCTGACCACATATTTGCCACTCTTCGTCTTGCGACCATCTGGAAAGCCACTTCTTCAGCCAGCAATTATGACTTATGAAGCAAAACAATGCCGAAATGGATAAACCAGAAGGCATACCTTAGGAAATATCCGTGTTCGGCCGCAATGCCGAGCCTCGGGCATGAGGAAAACCACTCTGTCAAGGTTTCCCTTGATCTTCCACTGACCATGAAAACTGTATTCCTCTTGTCAGCACAGAGGGCGTTCAATATTGCGAGCACTTCTTTGCTCGGTGACTTGATGGTCGAGTTCTGTGACTTAACGGTTCCATCATAATCCAACAGTATGGCTCTAGTTTTTGCCCGGGTATAATCAGAAACTATCATAGCCCGGGAAAGCTTCCGGAAATTCGGGTCAAGGGCCACGACTCTGAAACCGAAGCCGAATCCAATTCCCCAACACCTTTTCCTGAAGTGGTCTGCGCATATTCTCCCCATGTCCTGTAAGAAACTGCGCGACCAGTAAGCCACGTCATGCCTGCTCACATATCGGTAATGTTTCTCGTGGCGTAACTCCTTTTCCTTATCACACATTCCGATTGCTTCATTCAGTGCCTCCGCAGTGTCTTCGACGTTCCATGGGTTTACTCGGATTGCGCCGCTGAGTGATGGAGAACAGCCAATGAACTCCGAGATAACTAACATGCTCTTCTTTCTCCCTCCATGACTTGTATTTAAGTTTGAACCATTGAATCCCTGTCGGCAAACGACGTACTCGTATGGGATAAGGTTCATTCCATCCCTTACGGCTGTAACTGCAACGCATTCCGCAATGCTATAATATGCAACCATTTCGCTGAATGAAAGGGACCTATCGATGAAGACTATAGGTTGATATCCTGGGCAGCCGAATTCTCTATTTATCCTCGCACAGCTTAATTGTATCTCTGCAGTGACTTCCTCGACATTGATCCCTCTTCCTCTCGCCGGATTCACGATCTGCACCAAAACTGCCTTTCCCTGCCACTCTGGATGTTGCTTCAGCATGTGCTCCATCGCCAAAAGCTTCAGATTTATACCCTTGAAGATATCCAGGTCATCGACACCGAGCAACACCGTCTTTCCTTCAAACTGGTGAGCGAGCTCAGCTAAGGTGTGCTCCTCGTATGCCTGTCTCATAACAGATGCGATGCGACCCATATGAACCCCTACAGGCATGATTTTCATTCCGATTGTCCTCCCGTAGTATTCCAATCCTATGTAACCCCTCTTCGACTGGTATTCTAAGCCAAGCATCCTACTGCAACAAGAAAGGAAGTGACGGGCATAATCAAAAGTGTGGAAACCGATCACGTCAGCATTAAGCAGTCCCTTGAGTATTTCGTCCCTCACTGGAAGGGTCCGATATATCTCCGATGATGGGAAGGGGCTATGGAGGAAGAACCCCATCCTCACCCTATTGAACCGCCTCCTCAGAAATGTCGGAAGCACCATCAAATGGTAGTCATGGATCCAAATGTAGTCTTCATCGGGATTCAGGACCTCGATCACTTTCTGTGAAAACAACTTGTTTGCTGAGATGTAGGCTTCCCATAAAGAACGATCGAACTGGCCTCCATGATCTGCTGAGAACGGCAACATGTAATGGAATAATGGCCACAGTTGCCGCTTACAGAACCCGTCGTAGTATTTTGCATGAAGATCTGATGGCAAGAACGCAGGAACACACCTGAACTTTTCCAGCAGCATCTGTGAAACATCATCCTGTTCCACTGGGTCAATGCTAACTCTCAAAGAACCGACGTAAAACACTTCCATGTCATCAGGGAATCCGTCTTTAAGCTGTAGAAGCAACGCATCCTCGTTCCATTGGAAGGTCCATCCACTATTATCCGATTTCCTTATAGCCTTTACAGGGAGATGGTTCGACACAATGATCATCCGATCGGATACAATAGACGAGGGATTATCGGAAGACACGCTGTAGGCCTGATCGTCATCAAGGCTGGCAATGTTGGGCGACGTCATCACTCTTGGGAATTTTTTCTTTTCTTTCCCCATGACCGGGAAGTTTCCCGAAGCTAAATCTACAAGATTTGTGTACGATCTGGACATCATCTTTACGGCCTTCCCAAGCGCAGCTGATCAAACAAACGCAGCGGAAACTACTCAAATCAGGAGTTCAGTGCCTGTGATGAAAGTGTCAGAAATTCAGTCAGTCATAACACACGAAAAGCAGCGGCAAATTATCCGAGACGTGCAAAAACTCAGGGATCTTTACGAAGAACAGTAGGAATCACCAGATAACTCAAAACACAGAGCCAACCAAGAAGACATCTCTACACGGATACAAACATCAGCACAACAACCTCAGAACACGGCATCGACTCAGATCCACAAAAATATCTCCCCACAAAAGATCAACACATCCATCCACGCATCGACAATCAGAAACCAGATCACCGGAACGCCAGCAATCGAAACTAACCACCCCGAGAACGATTATTTATTCCGCAAACACGTGGAAACGAATCCACAACCACAATTCCCATCATCCCCAGAAACCGAATTCCCCCCGCCGAAACTCCAAAAGGAAATGTAAAATAAAAAAAAAAGTTGGGATCTTTGAAACACCCGAAATGGAAAAAGGAAAGGAAATCGAAAAGGGAACAGACTTTTCACGAGGGAGACAGAACTCAGGAGAGGAGGAGGAGATCCGTTTCTGGGGTTTGCATGGCATGGCATTTGCATTGGAGGTCATGTCAGCATCGTCGAAATGTTGAGATGATCCATTCGTTCGGGATTTCGGATATCTCGAAATAAAATAAAATAAAAAAAGAAAAAAGATGCTCGTCGTGTTTTTGAAAGAGTATTTATAGAATTTCTTCGGCTTTCAGCCTTAAACAAGGAAATAAAAGCGATCGATTTTCGCTCGCCTCGCACGCAAACAGATCGAAACGACACAGATTTTCTTCCCCCCGGGGTTGGGGGGCTGCTCCACGTTTCGTTACCATTGGGCCTAACTGGGCCGATGCAGTGGGCCAGGCCCATCCACGTGAGATTAGATTCGTAATGTTGGGTTGTGAACCCAATCTTTACGCATTCCAAGAAGACAAATGGGATAAATGATAAATAATAATAATACTCACGGAACTTTTCTGAGCAGAAAGCCGTTCCCTGGGTTCGTTCTTACAAAGGCCACCCCTCCTCTTTACACTAACCGAATTCTAGGTCAGGTAAACTACTTGAGGCTTTTGTTATTGTTGTTTTATCAAGATTAAAAAATGCTGTATCTTATCTACATTCCCCATTTCAAAGCAATGATCTCTTTCCTCTTTGTTGGGGGAATATTAGTAATATATTTATTTGCATTAAACCAAAAGTGGAAATTATAGAGAGGAAAAGACAGACGCACAAAACAACCACGTCGCCAACTTTTCTTTTTGCCCGTCTGTTGAAATCCTTCTTCCTTTTTACTTCTTCTTCTTCTTACAGGACTCTCTCTCTCTCTCTTTCGAGTTTCTGGGTTCCGTTTTCATTAAATTCTCCTTCCTACCTTTATTTTCATTCCTCCGCGAAAGAAACGAGGCTGACTCCGTCGTCAACAACAAGAATAAAAAACCAAGAAAATGGGTATGGCTGGTAGGAGCGGGTTGGTTGCCGGCCGGAGGTTCTTCCTCGGCGGGAGCTCCGGCTCCTGCACATGGATGAGGGGGTTGAGCTCGTGGTGGAAGAACGTTGAGCCGGCCCCTAAAGACCCGATCTTGGGCGTCACCGAGGCCTTCCTCTCTGATCCCTCTCCCGACAAAGTTAATGTCGGAGTCGTACGTTGTCCTCCCCCTTGATCGATTCCACCCCACCTACCCCCTCTTTCTGCATGCTTAAGCTCGTTGGTTCCTGCTGCTCTGTAGGGTTCTGGGTTTTTAGGATTGACATGCCCGGTTGGATTGTCTTCTTTCTTTTTGGCGATCAGTGATGTTGTCCTGTTCTGTTATTTGTTAAGGGAGCTTATCGGGACGACAACGGGAAGCCCGTCGTCCTTGAGTGCGTTCGCGAGGCTGAGCGGAGGATCGCTGGGAGTGCGAACATGTGAGTCTGATCAGTTGATAGGGAGGTGCTTTTGGTTTAATTGTTATTAAATTGTGTAAGCAGGGTTCTGTTGATTTGACTCGACTGCTGCTGATCAATGGATCCGGGCTGAGCTGCTTAGTTGATGATCAGATGACGATGATTGATTATTATTATTATTATGATATTAGTTGGTCGATAGTTTGTTTAGTTATATGGTAAAAGGGCTGATTATTTGACTTCATCTTTGGTCTATGGGTTCTTTCGCCTTTTCTCTTTACTTCGATCGCTTTAGCTGGTGGTCGATCCCCTTTCCTGGCCTAGTGGATCCTAATGCTTTTAGGATAAGCCATTTCCTTTCTACCTAGCTTTTCAACAATTTGCCAAGGAATCTTCATGTCGATCCACTCCTGTGGTTGTTGAACCCTGTCTAGTCAATTCTTCGACTTTGGACCAGAGCATTAGATGCACTTCCGGTACGTTGTCAGTGCTCAGTGCACTGGCCAACACCAGAGTTAGGTCAGAGTCGGTCGTCAGCTGCTTCGATTGCATCATGAATAATGCATTCTGTTCTTCTTGGTCTACTTTCGAGCAGGGAGTATCTTCCCATGGGCGGCAGCGTGAAGATGGTTGAGGAAACCCTAAAATTGGCATATGGGGAGGACTCTGAATTCCTCAAAGACAAGCGGGTTGCTGCTGTTCAAGCACTCTCCGGCACCGGAGCATGTCGTCTCTTTGCTGACTTCCAAAGGCGCTTCCGTCCGGAGTCACAGGTTTTTATCCCCGTGCCAACATGGGCTAAGTGAGCTTCCCTACTTTCTCCTTAGGCTATATTATTTTTGTCAATACAATTAGTTTGAGCTGTATGTGGTCTTGGCAGTCATCATAATATCTGGAGAGATGCTCATGTCCCGCAGCAGACATATCATTATTATCATGCGGAGTCCAGGGGACTAGATTTCTCCGCTCTGATGGATGACGTTAAGGTATTCACCACCGATCAAGTCGATGAAATACATATTTCGCCAAATCCTGACATTGGAAATCAAATTCACGCAGAATGCACCGAATGGGTCGTTCTTTCTTCTTCATGCATGTGCTCATAATCCAACCGGTGTGGATCCTACTGAGGAGCAGTGGAGGGAGATCTCACAGCTGATTAAGGTACATTTCAGAATCTCTCTGGACTATTTCATCGCCCGTTATTCCATGTTTTAATTGGGAATTTTTTTTTCCATTGGTTTTTTAGGCAAAAGGTCATTTTCCCTTCTTCGACATGGCTTATCAAGGATTTGCAAGTGGTGACCCAGAAAGGGACGCTAAATCTATAAGAATATTCCTTGAGGATGGTCATGCCATAGGTATCGCTCAGTCCTATGCGAAGAACATGGGACTTTATGGTCAAAGAGTGGGTTGCCTGAGGTAATACTCGGTTTCCCCTGACACCTTACCATGTTCTAATCATCATACCTGCAAGGGGATATCATGCGTGAGTCTTGAAAAGCCTTTTCTTCTCAGCGTTTTGTGTGAAGACGAGAAACAGGCTGTCGCGGTGAAAAGCCAATTGCAGCAACTCGCGAGACCCATGTACAGCAATCCACCGCTACATGGTGCTCTCATTGTGACTACCATTCTCAGTGATCCGGATTTGAAGCAATTGTGGCTAAAAGAAGTGAAGGTGAGTCGAAACTGCTTTCTTACTACTTTCTTCGTCCGCTGGTCGAATGGAAAGGAATATTTGCTGTCTGTTTACTCCGATTTGATTGATACATTCAGATGATGGCTGACCGAATCATTGGGATGCGCGCTGCTTTACGAGAAAACCTTGAGAATCTGGGATCCACATTGTCCTGGAAGCACATCACCAACCAGGTAGTTTAAATGCGTGTTACCCGGTAATTATCGATTGGCTTTGTTCATAAGCATTTCTTTCAAGCTGAAACTTCCCTTTTCCATTTCACTATGAACGCAGATTGGCATGTTTTGTTATAGCGGGATGACTCCAGAACAGGTGGATCGATTGACTAAAGAGTTCCACATCTACATGACGCGCAACGGCCGGATTAGGTAACAGAAACAATTCCTCAGCATACGCTTGACTGTAATCCTTTTCCTAAACATGACCATCTCCCTCAACCTTGCAGCATGGCGGGTGTCACGACAGGCAACGTCGGGTACTTGGCTAATGCCATCCATGAGGTCACCAAATCCGGTTGATCGTCCATGAGGCCCATGGGGACGGCCATCACGGAATAAATTTCCCCGAGATTTGGAGTCATTCGTCGATTCATTTTTTTTTACTGAGCCCTTTGAATTGAAAAGGGATTTGCTGAGTTGAGTCACTACAGCGATTGAAACATTTAGGAGGGGCAATAATCATCATTCAGACGGATTATTAATAAGCAGGGCCATCCCAGAAACACTATGTTTTTTCGTTAATGGTCAAAGAGTATCAGTGGGTTCAAAGACTTAATGAGGGGATTTGCAGAATGATTAGGGAACCAAATAAACTGGAAAGTGTGGAAAGCAATGGTCATCCTCACATTAAAGAATTAATTCAAGCCAAACAACTTAACGATCGCATTTTCACAAGTGTATTACACTCCCCCTTGCTTTTCTTTCTAGAGGATCAAAACACGCAAGGGGTACATTACACTACGGGTATATCAAGGGTGCAACAGATTCATCTCATTTTGCCACGGGCACATTACTAAACAATCACCCTGACAGTGTAAGGCGGTTCGCATTTGAATTAGCAGGGATGTGTACATCTTGTGCAGCCGGGCGAGAAAAACTACTCATATAACGGGGAAGGCAGGGTAGGTCATGAGGTCGATTCTCGAGCTAATATTCATCAGACTAGTTGGTTTGCCAATTCTGTTCTGACATATACTCATGTACCAGGCGGGTGGTGGGAGAAGCTATACATGAACTGCCGCCGCATATGCTCCGGTATGAGACGGTTGATCAATTCGCGGGAAGCTCCAGCTAGCTGTAGGTAAAGTTCAACCAAGGTTTATTAAGACCGCTGGAGAGTCAGACAACAGACAAGAACAGCTTATACAAGACCAAGCTCAGACACTGACACCAAATGATCAAGATAAAAAAACTGTAGTAAGAGATATATGGACAGGAAAAATCACATCGCTTAATAACAGAAAAATCTCAAACACTTCAGCATCCATCAAATTTGGTCATATAATCGACAGATCGCATTTGTCTGGCATTCCAGAATGCAGATCTGATAAGACTTAAGGATTAAGATCATAGTAACATCATAATCTAAAGCAACTGCTTTCACATGTAAAAGCAAAGTGAGAGAGAGAGAGAGAGAGAGATGAGTTATCAATCCGAGCAATCTTACTTCTTGCTTAAAATTGAATAGAGGCGGCAAAGCGCGGCCATTTGGAAGACCAGCATTTGGTTCACGGAGCTCGTCAAAGAAAGGATGTGCACAAGCTTCCAGCTACAAAGAGTCGGCAAAAATAAAATAAATTAGGGACTCCAAACAAATACATATTTTTCCATAAATTGACTGGCTCATTCAAGGAAGCTGAAAATGACTGCACAATATCAACATAAAGTGAAGCAATGAAAGCCACATATAATGTTATCAATGAAGAATGAAAACTCAAAGCCAACTCACAGCAGTACAGCGCAGACTTGGTGAGTATTGAAGTAAACGTGAAGTGAGGTCAATTGCTTCAGGGGGCATTCTTTTGTGAAATACCTGAATGAAGAGAGCAGTTAACAATAAGAGATTAGAATGTCCAATATGCAGTAACTTGAGGATGCATAAACTAGGTCACAATTTTTTCAGTTCTGGAAACCAATCGAAGAACTTATGAAAGATGTTCATTGATTGCAGGCTAGCATATGTACTATGAAAGCGGACCTTGTGCCATGGATGAGCCTTTATCTGGGGGAATCTGAAGTCTGTATAATTTGGGTTCATGCATCGTATTTCTTCACGGGTTGGAGTCCCCAGAACCTGCCATAGAATACCAAAACAAATGTTAGAATGAAGGAAAAGAATGCAAACAAAAGGGGAAAAGCTAGGAAATTAAGATGCATCACCTTAATAATTTCCACAAGTTGGTCGACGGCATTTTCTCCAGGGAATAATGGCTGTGTAAACAGAAGCTCACAAAGCTCATGCAAAAGAATTTATTGCTTAAGATGCGCATGCAAGTCTGTCTTAATTACTTAGGTAACCGCAGTTACACTCAGAACAGAAATCCAAGAGCAACAACTTCAACATCATTTTTGGTAGTTTACAAGGATGCTGACCTGGCCAAGGAGAAGCTCGGCAAGGACACAACCAGCCGACCAAATGTCAATTGATGTATTGTACTCAGTTGCACCAAATATAAGCTCAGGAGCTCGGTAATAGCGGGAACATATGTAGGATATGTTTGCTTCTCCTTTCACCTAGTCATACATTATTGAAGGCTGTCAGGGAGATTCTAGACAAAAGGTCCAGTCGAAAGCTATTTTTTCTAATTGCACGATTCCAAAAATAAACGTATGAACTTCTCGGCTGGATGCTGACAACAGTGGAATCTTATAATTCCAATTACACTGAGGGATTGCAGATGAGAAAAAGCAAAACCTCAGATACAATACAATGCCCAGATAAATTTTTTCCTTATTAGGGAAGAAAATAAACACAGTTTGACATTGTTGAAACAATTACTAAATGCAATTGTCAACAAAATATAGTAG
The DNA here is from genome assembly GCA_029817715.1 of Melastoma dodecandrum. Lineage (NCBI taxonomy): Eukaryota > Viridiplantae > Streptophyta > Magnoliopsida > Myrtales > Melastomataceae > Melastoma > Melastoma dodecandrum. Next base: position 3,373,464 of record JARUPY010000533.1, on the reverse strand, counting down.
AAAAAGTTAGACATACCAGAACTTTTGCACTTCCAAAATCGCAAAGTTTCAGTTGGTGGGTAAGAGGATCCACCTGCATAGCACATAAAGGGTTCAAAGCTCCAAAAGAGAGAGAAAGAGAGAGAGAGAGAGAGAGAGAGAGAGAGTAACCCAGAGAGAAATTATCAACTTCAGAAATATCCAAAATTACCAATAGGTTCTGAGGCTTAATATCCCTGTGACAAACCCTGGGTACAGCATGAATGTATGCAAGACCACAGAATATCTGCAAAATCAATCTCCTTCATTGGTCAATATTTCCAGTAAATGTTACAATGGCTGCACCTTATACACTATAAAATTAGGACAGTGTCATACTTGATATGTATACAATTTTACATAGATGAGTGGCATCCTCTGATTCATATTGCTGTAGTGCTTGAGAACCCGATAGAGACTCTCAGGCACATATTCCATGACAAGATTTAGGAAAAGCTCATCGTTACTCGTTGTGGAGAAGAAGCAATGCTTCAAGGAAATGACATTTGGGTGATCCATTAATCGCATTAACTGAAGCTCCCGGTTTTTGTAACGCCTATCCTGTAAGACCTTTTTTATGGCAACTGTTTCTCCAGTTTCCAAGCATCTTGCCTGACAAACAAACATGTTAATCTCTTAAGTAAAAAATTTACATACTTGTTGTTGGCCAATGTAAATTTACCTGAAAAACAATTCCGAAGGACCCTGTCCCAACAACACGTTCTGCCTTGTAACTGATAGTCTGCAAAAGAACAACTGGTCAAAAAGAAAGCTAGCGGCAATGGAAATTGGGAAATAATAGTGTGATCAATTTGTTCATTCAGCTCTAAAGTTAATTATGCAGTAGGCAAAGAAATACGACGTGAGAGAAGGCAGATTTTCAAAAAAGAGGCTGAAAAGAGCAACTTAACCCGTTTAATCTGTTGACACGAAAGGTGTACAAGGAAAGCATAGAGTTACCTGCTTAGGTTCACCATTTTTGCCACCAATGGTGGTGGAGATGATCTGACCAGTCACAGCATCATTTCCGTCAATAATTGATGTCATCTCCGGCTGTTCACACCAAAAAGTTTATCAATATCATGAAAATGTAACAGAGCACAGGTATCAATTAAAGAATCTGACATGCCAAGTTTAAGGTCTTCTGAAATTAAATACATCTCATGAAAAACTTTGTGAACTTTGAAGTAAATAAGTTATTTAGAGCTGATCAAAATGAGGAAATTGTCGGCCCTTAGCGCATCCCGGAGATGACAATACTTGAAACACAAAGTAAAAAAAGCAAAAAGGGAAAAGAAAAAAGAAAAAAAACTTTCTAAAACCAGAAGAGCGAGGGACAAAAATGGCGACCATACTCCCCTCATGTAGGAAAAAAAGGCGGAAGGAGAAGGTGATTCTCAGGAAGACATCAAGGGCATCCTTCAATTATAAAGCAAAGACAACATCTCCCAAGATCCAAACCAGAACTAAATGGAGCTCGAGCAAAGCTCATAGACCAAATTCACGGAGGACTTCCACGAACTCATTAATCATGATACTAAATTCATCAAGCGCCAGCGGAATCCTTGGCCAATCTGAATCTCCCAACTCTACCAAACAAAGCTCCCACCTTTAGACCAAGCAGCACTTGTTTTCAGCTCCCTTGAAGGAACTAAAAACAATCAAACGATTTTTTAATCCCAAAGGAAAAAACAAAGAGACAAGTTCGATTCAACCATGGAACCAAGATCTCTGCCACCAAAAAAAAAAAGGAACCGCAACCCTAATCGCCCCTCCCATCCATCAAGCTAAGATCATCTCCCGAACACGATCTGTGAAGAAAGAAGTCACAAAGAGCAAAAGGAGAAGGCTGTTGAAAACATACAAAGCAAAGAGAAGAAGGCCGGAGCTACCGGACAAGGACAGAATTCATCTAATAACTATGTAAGCCCAATATGGCCCTAAAATAATAATACAATGTATAAGAGACAATAGACGAGGACAAAATAGAATAACAGAAGTTTGTTTTGTTTCCATCTGCTCTGTTGATTGGTTCTCTTATGGCGCCTGGTGGATAACATGATATCAGAGGGCCGGTCGTTTGCAGCCGTGGTTGTCGGAGCACAGTCGGGACAAGGAGCCGAGCAGATAGAAGAAGGGCGAAGGGTAGTGCAAGCGGAGATGAACCCAGCCAGATCTGTGGCCGTAATGGCGGATCCAGCGTTACCATTTTACCTGCAGCATGCTGACACGCTAAGTTCAGTAGCTGTGACGCCACCTTTGAACGATATGAACTATTTTACCTAGGCTAGATCTTTTGAGATGGCCCTGGTGTTCAAAAATAAAATTGGGTTCATAGACGACAATATTCCGATTCTTGATGTTCAAGATGCACTATACCCAGCTTGGAAGAGATGCAACACGCTTGTTGTTTCGTGGTTGCTGCGGTCTGTCACAGAAGCCATTGCGAGTAACGTGTTTTTCATGAATGTAGTATCTGAGATATGGGAAGTCTTGAGGAAACGTTGTGCAATCCCGGACAAAACTAAAATCAGTAAACTGCAAAATTTGATGATGACTGTAGTGCAGGGTAACAAATCTATGGATGAATATTACACTGAGCTAAATGGCATTTGGGAGGAGTTGAAACATGCCAGACCATTGCCACATTGCTCTTGTGGAAGGTGCAGTGACACTTGCTTTAAGAAATTTGTGGATAATCAAATGGAGGATTATGTGTATCGGTTCCTTCATGGGCTGAATGAAGAGTTTGATGTGCTGAAAGTAGAGTTCTGGGGTTGAGGCCTTTTCCAAACTTAGATGAAGTTTACAACATGGTTGTGCAAGAGGAGTCGTACAGGAATGGAAGAGAAATGAAAGTTGGTAGGCTTGGGTACAAGCAGATTCCGTGGCTTTTGTTACACCTACAGTACCAGTTCAAGCACAGGATTTTAGAAGAAAACAACCAAAAAAGGTGGACATCATGTGTAGCCATTGTGGAAAGAGGGGGCACACTAAGGAGAAGTGTTTTCAATTGATTGGTTACCTTAACAATATGGCTGGTGGAAGAAGAAACATAAGTTATGAAGTTGGGCACAAGACAGTAGCTGCTGTAGTGGATAAATAAGGAACAGGCAATTCACAAGGTACAAAAATCAATGAAGTCAAGGAGCAGATACAAAGGCTCATGAACTTGCTCAGTGTTCAAGGAGAACAGCCTAAGAATATATCCACAGTTTCAGCTCAATCACCTCGCCTCTGCAAATGCGTCCTCCTCTTTTGTCTCTTCTGATTCCTTTAAACCTTTTTCCACAGCGGCTTGTATTTTGTTATGCAAGTCTTTCACTTAACCGGTCACAACAGTGGATAGTAGACCCTGGTGCAACATATCATATCACCAACAATTTGTCTTTATTTCATAAATACCATTCTGTAAGTCATACTTCAGTTTCACTTCCAAATCGTCAAATCATTCAGGTCACTCACATTGGTGAAATGATCATTCATGAAGACTTCTTACTCACAAATGTCTTATATATCCATTCTTTTCCTTTGAATTTGATTTCAGTCAGTCAACTTGTTAAAACTGGCAAGTATTCACTTCTGTTTCTCAAAAGCTTTTGTTTTATACAGGACCTGTCTACATGGAAGACGATTAGTCTTGCTGAGGAAAGAGAGGAATGATTATATGTCCTGCAGAAAGGTCAAGAGGATGCTGCTGTCAAGTATAGTTACACCACAGTCACTGGTCATAGAAACATGTCTAATTATAGAGTTTGGCATTGTAGATTGGGTCATCCATCTAAAGATGCACTTAGGCATATAGCACCATGCGGAGATGTTGTTTCAAGTTAGACTGATGTTTGCTCTATCTGTCATTTTGCAAACCAGAAAAGACTGGTTTTTCCAATACATTCTCAGAATACTAAAAGTTGTTTTGAGCTCATTCATTGTGATATATGGGGACCAACATCACCAACACTTACAGGGCATATATACTTTCTTACAGTTGTAGATGATTACAGCCGTTTCACATGGGTTTATCTTTTAAAAACTAAATCCGAGGCTTCTTGTGTTGTACAGAATTTTTGCACCATGATAGAGACACAATTTGATACTCATGTTAAAGTAATTAGAACAGATAATGGATCTGAGTTTCTCATGACAGAATTTTACAATCAAAAAGGAATTTTGCATCATACTAGTTGTGTTGAAACACCCCAACAAAATGGGATTGTGGAAAGGAAGCATCAACATATCCTAAATGTGGCTAGAGCTTTGCTTTTCCAATCCGAGGTACCTCTGATTTTTTGAGGAGAAGCAGTTTCAACTGTTGTTCATCTATTAATCGATTACCTACACATACATTTAGATAACAAAACACCTTTTGAAGTCTTATATAATAAACCACCAAATTACAATCATTTAAAGGTCTTTGGTTGTCTTTGTTTTGCATCAACATTAAAGCAATGCCGAACAAAGTTTGATTCAAGAGCAGTTAAATGCATTCTCCTGGGTTATCTTGTTGGCACTAAAGGTTATAAAGTATATGATTTACATTCAAGTTCTATCTTTGTTTCTAGATATGTGATTTTTCATGAAAGTCATTTTCCTTATTCTGAGAAGGATAGTACATATGTTTCTGTGGTTAATAGTTCTTCTTTACCTTTACCCATTCAACACTATGAGTCTTCTCTGCATAATTTGAATCCATCAAATCATTTTCATTGTCATAATACATCTAGCGATCTTACAAATAGTTATATAGACACTCAAACAGCTACACCTAGTCTTAGGAAAAGTACTCGGCAGAGGCATCTCTCTTGCAGGACTATCATCTTGGCATCTCTCTTGCTTCAGCAAAATCAGTTTGTCTTCCTCACACAGGTACTTCCCCACAGTTTCCTAAACAAAACTTCCTTCATTATTCAAATATTTCTTCTTCTCATAAAATCTTTGTTGTTAATATCATATTACACCCTGACCCTACTACTTTTCATGAGGCTGTTCAACATGAACACTGGTGCAAGGCATTAGATTTCGAATTGAATGCTCTAGCTGAGAATTGCACCTAGACCTTAACTGAATTGCCTAGAGGGAAGGTTCCTATTGGTTGTAAGTGGATTTCCAAAACAAAGTTTAATGCAGATGGCAGCATAAACAAATATAAAGCTCGGTTGGTAGCCAAAGGGTATACTCAGCGTGAAGGTATAGATTACATGGACACATTTAGTCCAGTTGCAAAGCACTCTACTGTGCAGGTGTTTTTGGCTTTGGCTCTATGCATAAGTGGCATTTGTGACAGCTTGATATCAATAATGCTTTTCTAAATGGCAAGTTGGATGAGGAAGTTTATATGTCTTTTCCGGATGGTTTGCAATTTGATCATTTGCAGTTTAAGGAGGAGACAAGAGTAGTATGTAAACGGAAAAAGTCTCTTTTGGACTAAAACAAGCTTCGCGACAGTGGAACTCAAAATTTGTGGCAGCTTTGACAGATTATGGTGTTGTGCAGTCAAAATCTGACTATTCTCTGTTCATAAAGGGTTCAGGTGAAGACTTTAGTGTTTTATTAATCTATGTGGATGACATAGCACTTGTAAGGCCCAATATGGAGATCATAGAAGGGAATCGTATCTAGCCACTGTCTTTAAGCTCAAGGACTTAGGCAAGCTTAAGTACTTTCTTGGACTGGAGCTGGCGAGGTCTAAAGAAGGAATTGTTCTGTCACAACAAAAGTACGCATTGGAGTTACTTCAAGAACATAATATGTTGGCTGTAAAGCCAACAGTCGTGCCAGTTATGCCAAATCATAGGATGTCAAGGGAAGAAGGGACACCTATAACAGACCCCACAGTGTACAGGCACTTGGTTGGGAAGCTAATGTATTTGACGCTAACTAAACCAGATATCATGTATTCGGTGCAGGTGCTTACTCAATTCATGGCAAGCCCCACTGATGTACATCTCAGGGCAGCTTTTCGAGTTCTTAAATACATCAAAGGGTCACCAGGTTGTGGGATTTTTTTGATGCAAAACAATCAAATCAACTCACTGTATATGCAGATAGTAACCGGGGAAGTTGTCCTGACACGAGGAAGTCGATCTCCCGTTACTGCATTTACTTGGGAGGTTCTGTGGTCAGCTGAAAAACGAAGAAACAACCCACAGTAGCAAGGAGTTCTGCTGAAGCAAAGTACAGGACATTGGGAGCAGTTACTTGTGAAGTGATTTGGCTGACTGCGGTTTTAAATGAGTTTGGAGTGCATGTTCAAAGGCTTGTGGAGGTGAATTGTGACAATCAATCGGCAATCTATATAGCCAAGAACCCAGTGTTTCATGAGAGAGCGAAACACATAGAGTTGGACTGTCATTTCGTACGAGAAAAGCTGCAGAGTGGACTGATATGCTTGCAACATGTGCCTTCTGCAATGCAAGTGGCGGATTTGTTTACTAAAGGTTTTTCAAGTCCTAGATTCAATTGGCTAAAGTCCAAGATGAGCATGAAAAATATCTATACTCATCTTGAGGGGGAGTATAAAGAAAGAGGTCACAAAGAGCAAAAGGAGAACGCTGGTCTTGTTAAAAACATACAAAGCAAAGAGAAGAAGAAGGCTGGAGCTATCGGACAAGGCCAAAATTCATCTAATAATTATGTAAGGCCCAACAGCCCTAAAATGATAATACAATGTACAAGGACAAAATAGAATAACAGGAGTTTGTTTTGTTTCACTCTGCTCTGTTATTTGGTTATTCGATGGCGCCTGGCTGATAACACGATCGCCCCCAGATCTCGAATCAAACCAGAACACCAAGACACACTAATCCCCAAGAAGAGATTCTGAAGAGGAGGGCCAAGAGAATGAGGGAAAGCAAGGAAGGGAACCTTGTCGGTGTCCATGCGATCCGGCTGAGCTGGCGGCGGCGGCGCCGTCAGCTGGTGGTGGTTGGGCCAAGCGGCGGAGGCCATCCCCAATTCGAGGCGACTCGACTCGGTCAGCTTTCCCTCCCTCCGTCAATGTCGATACTCCCGACACTGTATCTCCTCCTCCTTACTCCTTCTCTCTCTCTCTCTCTCTCTCTCTCTGGTCGGATGGTAAAGGATTAACGATGAGATGAAACTCAAAACAAAATAAACAGAAGAAACCGAGCATTAGACCCACGCGCTGGGGTTCAGGCGACCGCTCTCCACTCGCCGAATAGTAAGTAGTACACAGCTTGTAATTATTGGATGACGCTGGCCCATATTTCTTTTCGGCCAACCTGTTAATTTTGCAATTATTAATTATCAACCCACGAAATATGAATGTAGGTCGTTTTTGGTTGGTTGGTTGGGGGGTGGATTGGAGTGGGCACTGCGCTATGCAACCCCCCACCATCTAAGTTTCATGAAATTAAAAAAAAAAAAAGTACTGACAATGCCCAATTATTCCTCTTCCTCATTATTATTACTATTATTATTATTCTATACTAAAAATAGAATAGAAGAGAAGAGCCCACAACCACTATCACCCGCCTGTTGTTCATCTTTTGGGTTGTAAGCCATCCTTTCTGTACTCGTCAACTTTGAAATTATTGAAATTGCTGGTGGTGACGTGGATGGATTTGGAATTGGAAGGGTGATGTGCACCAAACACTCCCAGTTCCTCCCACATTACATTTTCACGTCACTTGTCTTGATTCAAATATCCAAAATTATTAGCATCAGAGCTCCAAAAGGCACTCCAAATAATAACCTGGTATTGTAAGGTTTTATTTTTAGAAATTTTCATGAAAAAGAACATATACATACGGCTTCTTCAATCATGGGAGCTGACTTATGACACCCACCTCTTTTGGTATGGTCCTCCTGCCAAGGTACTAACAATGAAAAACCTAGTAATGATTTCACATTCCTTAACCCGAACCAAAGTAAATCAAGCGTGCTCTTAACAACAGGAATCCCCTCCCCCCTCATGCCAATACAAACATTTCATTACCCTTGGAGGAGGAAGGGACACTTCTTACATGACCCTAATCAGATGATGTCTGAAAGATCTGGGTGGGCAAAGGAACCAGAAGACCCCCCATGTTAGAAAACAGAATCACGGAGAAATGATTGCTGACCCTGGAGGCAAGGCGCCGAGCCCGTGAGAGAGAGCTGGCTTCTGGGTGCGCTTTGACCTCATCCGAAACAAGAATCAATCTCTTGTCTTGTCTCGTCCCTGAAAACCAGCAGAAACGTTTTTCCTTTCTTTCTTTACTTTTTGTGATCTGGGTGTTCGTGACCAAAGTACAAAAAGTAACAGGTGAATAAAAACAAATTTGACCCATGTTGTGTTTTTTTTTTTTTTGGGTCAATAACCCATGTTGTGTTACTAACAGAGAAAGAAGACATTGCAGGTATTATACAGAGAACGGATGTGAACACCTGATGTGATGTGAATCTGTGTCTTGCAGCTAACACGGCTTTTCTGTTCTTCTCTCAAGGGCTGGGCCAATGCAATCAATCAATGGAGCCAGCTGTAATTCTGCTCTGCCCCTGTTCTCGTTTTCATCAGCCATGATATGAGGAGATATGGAAGAAGATAAGTCCAAAGAATAATGAATAATGGAGCAATCGACAGCGGGGTTCATTCAGAATTGAATGGGTGCTTCTGCGAACCCTAAGATTATGCAGGAGTGAGTTTGTTGCTCCTGAAAATCCCCAACCAGCCAGAAGTAGCTCAACCGACCCCCATCTTTCGCCGTGTTCCTCGCCGTTGCTGCATTTCCTTTGATATGCTTTTCCTATCTCCCATTGACTATGATCGGCGGGAATTCCTCCATGATGTTTCGATGAGTTAGGATGATCTTTTGCCCCTGGTGACCAGATGAGGGAGTACCATTAAGCTGCAGCGACACATAAAAGAATGTCGTGGTTAAGCTTGTCAAAGAGAGTTATGTTTACCAACTTGGGGTTGGTCCAAGTGATGTCAATCTCCATGACTGAATCTATAGAACCACTTTTGTCTCCGCAAGATGCTGGACACCGTGATTTGAAGATTCCTAAAGTGATGCGGGGCTGGGTTTCGATCTACATGACAGATGAGAGCGAGGGCGCGGATGCTGACAAAGATCTGCAAGCGGAGGGAAAAGTATGCAGACGAGAGAAGCTCGACATAATCTACTGCCGCCACAGTCTCGACACGAGCTTAACCATACAACAAGTGGGGCGATGTCCTTAAGGACGAGTGCCACGTGCCGGCGTCATGGTGGGTTCTGAAGAACAAGGGGATGGTGAACAGAGAATGGGAGTTGGAGGCACCGGAGCTCGAGGACCGGCCAGTTCCTGAGGTCTGACCGGTTCGTTTATCGGCAGAAGAGCAAGAGAATCGAATATATACTGCAGTTGATAAGTTTGTGCGGCATTCAAGTCTAATTGAAAGATGTTGAATCGTGTCGCCGTCGTTAATAATCAACGCGATCAATAATTACAAAGCCCCCATGTAATTAATTATCCCACTTAATTCCTTCGTTCCTATTTTTCCCCTTGCGCGAACATCTTGATTATAGAAAGAAGCCAAAATATATGTTTATGGCCTCAAGTTTGAGTTAACTTTCTGTTTTGTTATATAATTTTGTCACAAACTTTTGTTTTTCTTTTGATTTTGGCCAATCATGAATTTCTTGTAGCGAAAGCCAAACAAGGCCTTAATATAGTCTGACATGTGTCCTATAATAGTGGAGTTTCGACATCTCATTCATTCGTCTAATAATCCACTTTATCCGTAATAGTCGCTACCTAATAGAACATCACTCGACCTTCATCGATTTTTCATATTTTTTGACAACATCAGCAACTATCGTTAACTTCGGCTTTAAATTCACTTGATTTGTCCATCAAAATTTTATAATAAAAAAACATATGAAAGGTTTCAATATTATTTCACATTTTTATTTTTTTTTTCTTTTTAGTCGATAAATGAAAATTGTCTATTAAGGTCTGTTTGGCTTACGCACGATAAAATTCAATTGATCAAAATCAAAATAAAACTAAAAGTTGGTGATAAAATTATATAACAAACTAAGTTAATAACAAAACAGAAAGTTCGCTCAAACTTGAGGCCATAAATTGATATTTTGTCTATAAAGAAACATGGCGTAAATTTACATAAAAATAAGTAAAAAGCTTGATTCACCGAACAAAGATATTTAAAATTAAGAAAGCTAGTGCTTAAAATTAAGAAAGATAGTGCTTAAAATTAAACGAGTCTAGTTAGTGTTAAAAAAATAAAACTACGAAACCCAATTTTTTTTTTTTAATAAAAGAAGAAGAATCATACCATAAATCAGTCAAATTAATCGATTATTTCGTATAACCGTCTATCTAAGAGTTTGGGCCGAGGAAATGAATATTCCGCGGCCCAAACTGAAGTTGGGGGCTTTATTCCTCTTTGTAGGCCCGCCTTCCTTCCGCCTTTAGATTGTATGAAATGATTAAAATATTAAGTAGAAGGATTGCAATTGAGAAAAAAAAGCCAGTGCAGAGTACACGACACTCATCCCCGAACACTTTTACTGATTTTTTTTTTAAAGAGATTGAAATTTTAATAAAATTAATTTGAATTCCAAACTTTTTCACTTGGTTGTTAAAATTTAAACAACGTATTTATTACGTACTCATAACAATAGCAGCATACAAGTCATTAAAGAAGGAGTTAAGCGATGAATGGGAAATCTGTAGCACCAAAAGCTTCCGAACGAGAGAAATGGGAAAGGACCGGGGGAGGATGCGAGATCACTAACCACCAATTGTAAGGTCAAAAACGTCCTTCTTCCAGAACAAAATCTACAAAGTTCAAGGTCAAATAATACGGCTATTGTGTTTTAGGAAATTCTGATTTAAATTTTTTTTAAATTAATACTTTTAACTCGAATTTAGAAAATGCGATTTTAAAATTTTTAAAATAACACTTTTAACTTGGATTTATAAAAGTGTGCTCGTCAAGAAATTTGACTTTTATAAAAGATAAATTCGCTTTCATAAATGTCTCGAACTCAATTTTTTAAAATTTAAGGCTAATCACTAATTCAATTTTATCACGTATAAAATTTCAAAACTTCCAAAAATAAAATTCCGGACCTAAGAAATAGTTTTGCGGGAAAAAAGTTATTTAGTAACAAAACTCTCTGGACATGGTACATCTTCAAAACGTCACCTTTAACTAACGAGCGTCGACCGTCAGGACCACCTAATATTAAACGAGTAAAAAATGTTGTAAGAAGGGGATGAAGCCCCCCTTTGTGGGTCTATGGCCACCGCAGCCATACAAATTCCCTGCTTCGGTCCCGTTCTATAATAATTCCTTTTATCCCACCCCACCCCACCCAACATCTCCAATGGCATCTCTCATCGATAACCTCCTCCACCTCGGAACCCACTCCAAGAAGAATCACTCCCCCTCAAAAAGTTTCGAGATGTACTCGGAGGACGACGAGCAGGTCCCTTGGACCGGTCTCCTTGGCAGCGGTGACTGGGAGGGCCTCACCGACCCCCTCAACCTCGCCCTGCTGAAGCTCATCCTACGTTCTGGAGATTTCTGCCAGGTGACCTATGACACCTTCGACAATGACCCGAACTCTAAGTACTGCGGCAGCAGCCGATACGGCAAGGACTCGTTATTCCACAAGGTCATGATGGAGGACGCTTCTGATTATGAGGTAACGGAGAGTCGTTCGTTCGGCCAGGGATGCTTCTTCCTTTTTCTTTTTGGGAAGGGGGGGTTTGTTCTGCCTGAGCAGAGGCGTTGTGTGTCATTGCGCAGGTGGCGTGCTTCCTCTACGGCACGGCGGAGATCAGCCACAAGGAGGCCCTCCTCTTCCATTCCCAGTCGCGGGAGGCCTGGGACAAAGAGTCAAACTGGATCGGCTATGTCGCGGTTACCACGGATGAGGTGAGCGTCACACGTGGTCGGCGTGAGATCTATGTTGTGTGGCGCGGCACGACCAGGAATTACGAGTGGATCGACGTGATGGGGGCCAAGCTCCAGTCCATCCAGCCACTGCTGGACCCAAAGGATGAGCAGTACCAGTCCGAGTTCAGTCACCTCGATGATGAGGAGGAAGATGAGGATGAAGATGAGCACGGGGGGATTCCAAAGGTCATGAGGGGATGGGTAACGATCTACGTGACGACGGACCCGAGATCGCCCTTCACGAAGCTGAGCGCGAGGGGGCAGCTCTCGAAGAAGATCAAAGAGCTGAGGGAGAGGTACAGCGGCGAGGACCTCAGCATAACCTTCTGCGGCCACAGCCTTGGCGCGAGCCTCTCGGTCCTGGCAGCTTTCGACCTGGTGGAGAACGGGGTTCGGGACATCCCAGTGGCAGCTTTCGTCTTCGGGTGCCCGCAGGTCGGGAACAAGGCCTTCTTCGAACGATGCGACAAGTACCCGAACCTAAAGTTCCTCCACATAAGGAACACGATCGACCTGATACCGCACTACCCGAGCAAGCTCCTAGGTTACTACGACATCCGGGACGAGCTGGTGATCGACACGAGGAAGTCCCCATACCTGAAGGACTCGAAGAACCCAAGCGACTGGCACAACCTGCAGGCCATCCTTCATATAGTGGCAGGGTGGAACGGGGAGAAGGGGGAGTTCAAGCTGAGGGTGAAAAGGAGCGTGGCGCTGGTGAACAAGTCGTGCGAGTACCTGAAGGACGAGTGCCTCGTCCCCGGGTCATGGTGGGTGGAGAAGAACAAGGGGATGGTACTAGACGAGAACGGGGAATGGGTCATGGCTTCACCCGCGGAGGAAGACAAGCCAACTCCCGAGTTCTAAGCAAACACAGCGACGACCGTGGATTTCGCCGCCGGAGTTTTATCCGGCTTTTTTTTTTCGACACCGCCACAGCTTAATCCGGGAATATTTTGTCGTTTTGTTGGAAGGAAGGGGGGGCTGATCGATCGACAACCTGCGAAATAGGGAGTGTTTTGTCTGTCATAGGGGGCTGATGAAGATGCCTGTCTTATCCGCACTTGCCCCCCATTCCTGTGGCTGTAATTTTATGTGCCCGTTTGAATGTTCAGAAACAGTACTACATTCTAGAATATATTTCACGGGGACCGTCCAATCCCATCCTTCTTTAGAGTCCGAGAGGCCGTAAACGATTGATGATTGATGGGAACAAGAAAATAAGTGATGGGGTTGAATTGTCAACGTGTTATTGGGTTTCTTTAGGACTTGAGATCCACGTACACGTAATTCCAGGAGGAGGGCGAGGAGCGTGGGTCCTCTTCTCTTGCAGTTGGACTTGGGGACCAAATATTTTATAACTCTTTCGGGCGGTTAGATAGAGTTGTCTGAAATCCAAATAAACTGAATTAAAACGAAGAAAAGGGAACATTCCTTGTACCGAAACATCAGGACCTCATGAATGACTTAAGATGTCTACGTAAATCAATCACCCGAAATCAACGCTCACGTAATACAGCCTCCTTGTTTAATTAAGAATTTTTTTTTTGTTACACTAACCAATTTTACAAGTGAAGGAAAGGTCGTCGGACCAGACCGGGTTGCTGACTTGAGTTTTATTTGTGGGCCCGATTAATACAGACCTTGACTGTTGGGCCAATGTTCGGCCCATGCTCACCCGTATGCGACCTCACGGAGGAACCGTGCACTCGCATCCCACGTCGTTCTTTCCCCCTTTTGCCATGCTATTCCTCTCCTTCTTTTGTTTTTGGCTAGCAGAGACGAGGAGTTTCCTTTTCTGGTCTCTCGCCTTTCTACCCATCCGTCCCTGTTTCTCCTCTCAATCCCTTCTCACTACTTCTCCGAATTTACCCACCAACGCATCTCCCGGCGCCGCCTTCACTTGGGGTAACCAGGCTTCTTCCTTGTCCCCCACTTCTGCCGTGTCTCGTTTGTGAAATTACGCTCCCCCCCACCCCCCCGCTTGCGATCAGGCTTTTCATTCGGATTCCCTCGTGGGTTCGATCGGGTCGTGACTTAGCTTTGAATCTGATGATCGTTCGATACTGGGGTTTCGTCATCTTCATTACGGCGTTGTTTCTTTTGCATTCATGAGCTTTGATTTGGTCTCTCTTGCTTGGGTTCGGTTAGTTGGTGAATTGGGTTAGTCTTAGTTTGGTGGGAGGTGATTTTTTTAGTCTATTTGATTGGATTTTTTGGGTAGAGGAGAGAGAGAGGGAGATGGTTGCATGGAGGTTATGGATTTGAGGGGTTAGAAATGGGGGATGTGGTCAACATATCAAGGAAAACAAAGGTTGTCCGTCAGCCGAGCTCGGAGAGGATGTGGTGCATCTTCATCGGATTTATCTAATCTCATGTTTGGAGTAGCTGACTTTGTACTTACTGTGCAAGGGATGGTTAATTCGGACAATTGTTTGCTTTATTGGTAAAATGAATCAAATTTTGTCGAAAAAGTTGGTTATGATGCTCAACAAGCATTCTAAAGAAATATGTACAATGAAATTCAAGAAGCTGAGGAAAGTGGCCTGCAAGGATCACTTGGATCTGATATCAATCTTACCGATGATGGTTTTGATTGAGAGGTTACCTAGCAAGGATGTATATCTCCGTTTTTTTATCTTATCTGTTGTTGAGTTATCGATAAATTCTGTCGTGCATAGTTTATAATTCTGATGTTGTGTCGCAGATTCATCTAATTTTTGGACCCAGGCTTTACTCGGTAGGCCAGTTGACATTAAGCTGAAAATTTTGGGCACCAGAAAGGCAGAAAGCATCATCAATCTGTTGCTAGACCCTGGATCAACCAAAGTCTACTTGATCAGTTTCTATCCTGGGCTTCATCTTATTGCGTTTTAGTACCTGTAAAGGCATTGTCGGCTGACTGACTTGCTAGCTTTAGCCAGAGTCGGGGCTGGTATTGTCTTTGCATCATGCCTTACTACATACAGAGACTGTACAATATCTGCAAAGCATCATTTTCACCAGATGGACCTCTATCTGAAGAAGCTCTCGATAAAGTTCGTGTAATGCTAGGTAAACTAAGGGGATGGAGTTGGTACATATTGCAATCTTTTTAGAGTGATATCAAATGTCTACTAGAATTTCTCGTAAGCTTAACCAGAGATTCTTCATGAAAGAACCCACGTTGTTTATTGAATGGATCATTTCCATTCTTTTCTTTATTTGATTGCTTAGTTACTAGCAAGTAGTGGATAATAAATTATAAATGTAATCTCTCACTCTTTATGAACTTGTGTGTGCTTCAATCTTTGCATGGGTTACTGCCGATTGATTATCCTCTGAAGTTAAGACTATTGTTTGTTAAAATTTGAGTTGTGCGAGCATCACAATAACTGCATGTCCTTACGCATTTTGACTGTTGCTTAATTATGTTCATGTTGCTTATCACATTATTGCAGCGTACATTAATCATACTGATGATTGCAATGGGTCTAGGTTGAAAAATTCAAAAAACTTCTGCTGTAGACAAAAAAATCGGCACAAATTGTAATCTAAGTCTTAAACATATTTTCGGTTGGGGAATATGTTCAACGTTTAGCATAGGTCAATCTAATTGGATGTTCTTAATTGTCATGGAAAAGAAGAATAAGAATGTCAGTCTGTCAACATGCTGGGTCCCTAATTTAGATAGCTGAAGCTTCACTGTCTATCCAATTTTATGCGACTTGGTCAGTGTCATAGAATGTCATCATTGTGGAAACATGTCAAAGAGGTTCACCTTGCTAAAAGTAATGAAAAGACGTAATTTTCTGAAGTTGTATTTCATTAATGTTATTTATCTGCAATGTAAAATTGGATGTTTGAAAGCTCCGAGAAGGCCTCCACATTATCTGTTTCAGGTGGTTGGCACATTACTTGCATGTGGTTTTGGAGTGTATAATTGTCTAAGAAGCTTCACTATCCTAAAAGTAAGAAATCCTATTATTACCCATAATTAGCTTTCCCTTCATTGGCGACTCAACGGTTAGGCTGAGATTACCCCAACTTAAATGTAGTGACTATTCTGAGAGACATCATTATGTAGATCTTGTCGTGTGAAGTGTGCAACATCCTTCATTTCAGTCATTCACTATCTTTTGTAGTGTTCCCTGTGATATATTGCTCTTTTGATTTTGAAGCTAGATTCAGAGGTCAAAATGCAAAAATTGTTTACTTTTATGAGCAACTTGTGATACGCTGATAGCCTTAGGTTTGTGCTATGATGCCTTAAAACAAGTTGGCCTGCAGAGTTTCTGATCACCTATAATTTTTGTGAGTGGAGTCCTTCGTCATAAATGTGTTCTAGGTCTAAGTCACCAGTTATTGTTTCCATCAACTGGTTTCATGAAGGCTTGACAGATATGTGACTTATTCAGTTAGTATGAATGTGAATTTATACCTCCACTGTATCTTTCTAAGAGCATTTCCTGTTTATTGCTTGATTTATATTATTAGGTGTCGGGTAGTTGGAGAATACTTTGGCTTCCTTGTTCTAATCATATTGCTTTAATTCAGATAAGATCAAGCCTTCCGATGTAGGCCTTGAGCAGGAGGCTCAGTTGGTACGAGGATGGTCGGATTCAATGCCGGAACGGAATGGAAGCCGCCCCACATTTCCACCCATCAAGTACCTGCATTTGCACGAATGTGATAGCTTCTCCGTAAGATTTTTGCCTTGTAATTCCTGACACGGCATCTTCAGTTTTGAGTTATGACTTCTCCATTTTTATATATATATCGGTATGCAGATAGGAATTTTCTGCATGCCTCCATCATCCATCATTCCTCTTCACAATCATCCTGGGATGACTGTGCTGAGCAAGCTTGTCTTTGGCACCATGCATGTGAAATCTTACGATTGGCTTGAGCAAACTGAATCCGCGGATCCCTCCCAAGGTAGTGACATTTTTTGTTTTACAACTGCTTCTTTAGGAACCGAAACTTTTCTTAGCCATCAAACTCATCTAAGAATTTCAAAAGCAGCTTGTAAGTCTTTCGGTCTCATGTTGTCATCTTATGGCTTAGCAATTATTGTTGTAATTGCTCTGCAAGAGGTTTCAAAGTCAATTCAATTGCCATTTGTTTCCTCCGAAGCAGCAAGCAAAGTTGTTTGTTTTGTGATGCAACACGTTATGTTTCTTCTGCTATTAGTGTAGTTATCTTTGTTTTGTTCATCACTCAAGGAAGGAAATGAGTTCCCAGGCAGTGAGGAAAAAACTTTGTTGTTTTACAGCTAGGCCTGCGAAACTCGTCAAAGATACGGAGATATCTGCACCTAGTCCTGCAACCACGCTATATCCAACCAGTGGAGGCAACATTCATTGCTTTAGAGCCATCACTCCCTGTGCTATATTCGACATCCTGTCTCCACCATATTCGTCCAATCAGGGACGACATTGCACCTATTTCAGGAAATCCCCGAGAAAGGATCTGCCCGGTACGCCATCCTCGCCCTCTACAATTTTTCACTTATTAATTCACATCCGTCCCAATACTAGGCACAAACCCTTCTTTTTTTCTTCTCTCCAATGAAGGGGAGCTCGAGATAGATGGCGAGACTGTGTCGAACATCACATGGTTGGAAGAGTTCCAGCCTCCAGACAATTTCGTTATACGGAGAGGCTTGTATAAAGGTCCTGTTATTAGAACATGAGATGAATATTTAAAAAAAAAAAGAAACTACTGAATGGCGGTGTAACATAGGTCGAATGAGACTTCTTGTATGCTATTAGGAAACATCCCGAGACAAGGAAAAAGGAAGAAGGAAAAAAAAAGGAATGGAAGGTTCCTATTGCTGTTGGTAGCCTAGGAGGAATAAATGGCCATAGATTGTTGGAATTTGGATCTGTGATTTATAACTCGTGGGCGTTTTTTATCGTCATGTACATAACTCAGACAATCACACATTGTGAAACCTCTGATTCCTGATCCATGATATCCAACCGGGAAGATTTGTGAGATTAGCACGTGTTTATGCTTTGGTTTGGAACCAGGTTTATGCGCAAAAGGCTAGAGCCTTTTTTGAACTGTACCCTCTTTCTTTCTTTCTTTTTTTTTGTATATATTCGAGTCTTATATATATGGGGTGTATCCAGAATCATGGCTGCTCGTCTTAGAAGTTGATCCAGTCGAATTATTTCCCTTCCCAGAGCTTACGTTGTCATTTCTATCCCCAATGATAGGAGTGCACTTCCGGGTCGATGGAACTCTTCTTAATACCCGACAAATCGTCCAGACCTCCTGAAAGATGAAGCATGATTAGTTGAGATTCCTCTCAGACGTATAGACAATGTTGTCGTTAGTTTCTTACAGCATCACGAGCAACATCATTGTTGATAGAAGCATCATTGCTGCCAGCTTTATTTGGAGATGACGGAGGGAGACGGAACTCGTGCATCATCCAGTCAGTTTTGGTTCCTTTACCAGCACTACCTCGATAGTAAACCAAGGATTTCTTGAGGCCGATGCAGACCTGGCGGTTACCTGACGAATATATAGGCTTGTCGATCCCAGTCGCTTTCCAAAACCCCGAACCCGTCACTCTATTCGGCCTGATGCTGTTGCGGTACTTTCGCCTCCTGATGCAAATGAAGTATCATTCCTTTTCTCCCACGGTGCTCACTTCTACCAGAAGAAGAACAAACATTTTCACGATCAGGAATTAAAATCTTACTTAAAGGTAATCAAGATAACGTTTTTAGTACTGTGAACAAACTTGTTGTTGAGATCAGGTGTCAATATACGGCAAATAAATTCGTCAACTTCGCACATTTAGCGCGAAATCACACCGATGTGATTAAAAGTATCATCAACGATTCCAACCAAAGTAAATGTTCTTCAGATCTAATTAAACTGAATCAACCGAAGAAAAAAGAATTTTAGGTTATAGACAAATTGTTTGACTTTGTCAATCCATCCCAAGATTTAATTTTTCATGTATGTATTTTTATTAATTGATTGATTAAGTTTAACTTGTGTCAAATCATTTTAATCACTTCATAATAATATTTGTCTTTGGCCTCTTTAATGAATTCCTAAGCTGAAAGATACAACGATTGAATACAACGTTAATCATCCAGTTGAGGCAGAGTACATTATTCAACTTCCAGTTCTCCTCCTTTTTCGTATTGAGGTCACCAACTAGCTAATCAGACGCGAGTACATAATTCAACTTCCAGTTCTCCTCCTTTTTTGTTTGTTGTGGTATTGTCGATACGGGCCTTCAAATGACTCCAATTCCCAGCAGAGATCAATCTTCAAGTGGCAGTCTCCCGCCATACAAGGCACGCATATCAGAGAGTTGCATGAACGAAACTGCACCCTTTTCAATCTTCTCAAGTTTGACAGGTCTGCGATTTCACCCACGAAACCACCACAACAGATGACACTTAATTCCTCCAAGAGTTCCATCCTCTCAATCCCGAAAAAGTCGATGCGTTTACATAAGCACAGTTTTAAAGAGCAAAGCCTCCTCAACGATCCTAAATCTGACAACCTGATAGGATAACTCATATTTCCCATAATATCTCGTCCATCCAGCGAAGTCCCACTCCGCATTGGTTGCCTACATCCCACGAGTGTCAATTTACGCAAGTACGAAGGAAGCTGCGATGCGGATGAAATGTTCCAAAAGTACAAAAAGAGATCTTCCAGCCTGGACAAGGAACCCAAATTGATAGAAAGAATACCACGGACATCCAACTTTAATTTCTGCAACCCATATAGCTTCTCTATCCCCTCTAAGTCCTCATCGAGACCAATTAACATCAACGATTGGAGGCTGGCGAGTCCGGAAAGATTACATCTTGCAAGGTTTGGCACCTCTGACATTGGAATTCTAAAAGATCTGGGTAATCCGTCAATTTCCAAGACCTCAAGGCTCTTTAGATTGTCGATCGAGGAAGGTAGCTTCCTTATCTTAGTCCCAATCCCACGGAGTAGTCTAAGGTCCCCTAGCCCCCCAATAGACTCTGGCAACTCCGAAATTCCTTCGCACTGGATCAAAATGAGCTCTTGTAGAGCTTTTGCGGATCCAAGATCTTCTGGTAACCTTGTCAACTTCCAACACTCTGTTATAATCAGGCGTTTAAGAGCCCCTAATACACCGATAGAACTGTGGATTTCTTTCAATTGCCAGCAACGGTAGAGATCAATTATCTCCAGCTTTGGAAAATGAGACAGGTCGGGCAGTCTTGTAATCCTCACAAACGAGATATCAAGAACTCTCAAATTACCCATTCTCTATTAAAACAAAAAAAAAACGAGTATCATCCCATGATTAGTTAATGTTGATTTTCTGCTTCATGAGAGATGGATACAAGGGAAAGGAAATTAATACCATGTCTTTCATTGAATCGTCCGTAATTCCATGCCCCAAAATCTGGAGAACGACGAGGCTGTCCATCTGGAAGAAATAGGGATTAGGTCTGTGATATAACTCCACATACCAACGTAGCCACAATAGATTCGTCCGGAAATTCCTAAACTCCCCACTTAATCCTGCTCCATGTCCTGCTAGGTTGAGAAACCTGAGATTGGACATGCCCTCGAATTCCTTCCCGGTTAAAAGTTCATCACTACCTCGCAGGTTAATGGCTAAAACTTGATCGGTGCCCTGGTAAGAAAACATAAAGGAAATGAGGAAGCCAAAGAGAGAGACCGAGTCTAATCCAATAAATCAGGAAAACATTATTATTATTATTATTATTATTATCATCTCACCTGCTTTTGGCGTATGACATTAAGGGCCAATTCAGGATCCCACAGCCTGCTGCGCTTGCCGGCTCTCTCTGAACTAACAATCTCCCTTCCCATCTCTCTAATTAAGTCATGCATCCAATACTTGTCTTTTTGTATCCAAATATCGTCTTCGTCGACATTCAGTACCTTTATCAAAGATCTGTTCTGGAGGACATCCAATCCACTTTTAGGAAAAAAACCACAGGCTTCCCACATGTAACTCACATACTTCCTTGGCATCACATCATTGTCAAAACAAGCAATGTCCAGAAAAATCTGCTTCTCACTCTCATCTAAGTCATCGTAGCTGATCCGCAGCGTCTTCAAGACGTCTTTGTGAGGCACTCGCTCCAGCTTTTCCAATGTATGTTCCCATTTATTCTTTTCCTTTCCGAATAAGTGCCCTCCGATCACCGCCAAAGCTAAGGGAAGATTTCCGGTCATACGAATAACCCGCTTCGATAAATCAACAAAGTCATTTGGAGGCCCCTCTCCATGAAATGCGTGCCAACTGAAGAGTTGCAGAGCATGCTCATCACTTATTCCCTCCACTTCATAAGTAGTATCACTAGGTCTTATAAGGCCCTCACAAATGCCCCTATCCCTCGTCGTGACGATAATTATCGTTCCCGGTCCGAAGAAATCGAAATTTCCAACCAACTTTTTGATCTGACTACTCTCGCTGACATCGTCAAAAATGATAAAGACCCTTCTGTTGCGGAGCCTTCTTTGGATCTCATTCATTCCATTGCTAGAGTCACCAATTTTCCCATCCGATTTGCCGAAGATATCCCTCAATAGCTTCTTTTGCAACCTTTCAACACCCCCCACACCAGTCGACAAGGAATCTCGCACATCGGGAAGGAAGCAGCATCCATCGAATCGGGAAGAGATTCTGTTGAAGATGACATTCGCCAACGTTGTCTTCCCAATACCCCCCATGCCGTGCACCATCACAACATGTCGTTCAACGTGAGAACTCAAATTCAACATGTCGATTACATTCTCCACTCGATCATCCATCCCTATGAGATGATCCGGCAAACTTCTATCTTTGATGTTCAGCTTTTTTAGAATATCCGCAACCACAGCACTAACAAACTCGCCCATCCTGCCCAAAATCAAATGGAGATCAAGTTGTTCAAAAAACTGCCGACTAACAACATGGAAAAGCTCAAAGGAAACAACAGCTGTTAAAATATCCGAAATGGCATAAATAATTATATAAAAAAGAGAAAGATTAAAGATTATGAGTTATATACCCAGTATCTTCTTTGTATTCCAGACCCCGGATACCTCCAACCTTCTTCAGAGCTTCCTCCCACATTTTCAAATCCTCTTCCTTGTATTTTTCTTTGTGCTTCTCGAGGGCGTCCCGGTACCGATCGGTTCGCAGCTTCACGTCGCTGGGGCTTACATCATAGAAGATGGGCAAGATGACTTTCCTAGAGGCTGGGTCCCTGCGGCAGTCCACCATCATGGCGAGTTCTTGGAGGCACCACGCGCTCGATGCGTAGCCTTTGGAGAAGACAACAACGTAGATCCTAGAGTCCGGGACAGCTCGACGGAGCTCGTCCCCGATCTCTTCGCCGTGACGGACCTCCTCCGTGTCCCTGAACACGCGTATCCCCTTTTCCTTCATGAACACATAAAGGACGTCGGTGATGTTGTACCGGGTGTCAGGTCCCCTGAAGCTAACGAACACATCGTAAGCTGATCCATCGGGGGTGTTCACAGTGCGGCAGCTAGTCCCTGCTTCCGATGTCCCCGCCATCCAAGGCAGATCCCTAATTTCCAATCTTTGATAAAAAATGGAAGGGAGAAAGGAGTAAGAGAGAGAGAGAGGGCTTGATGATGATGATGGATGGGTTTAGAAGGAGAGGGTTTGGGAAAATGGTGTTTGGGTGAGGGGTGGGAAAGCAGATCTCGAAAGCTAGCGACGGTTTCTCACTAGGAAGAGGGTCATTTCTCATCTCTGTGTCCGTCCCTGAGACAACAGTGCGTCCTCCATGTGTCGAGAATCGGGGGCGAGAGCAGTGCATCGGAACTTTTGTAGCCAATGGAGGATTTTCCAGGATCGGTGATGTTGATCCTTTGGAACTCGACCAGCCGAGGTAGCAAATCTTCACTTTCAATGAACGAGCGGGACTGGCGTATTTTTGCTTCAAACAAGTATTAAAAGGCTGCAGTCGGAAAGTATTATACAGTGAAAACAAATGAGATTTAACCAGCTAGAAATAGCAGCCTCGGATTGCGATATAGATCTTAGTTAGTACCTCATTTGAGGATGCATTATGGACCTTGTTGATGTGGTAGGCGGCCTTCAGATTCGGAGCGGGGACCCCATTCGTAATGCAAAATGGAGCCTTTATGCAAAATCGCCTGAGAAACCAGCAACCTCTCATGGAAGGTTCCTATTGCTGTTGGTAGCCTAGGAGGAATAAATGGCCATAGATTGTTGGAATTTGGATCTGTGATTTATAACTCGTGGGCGTTTTTTATCGTCATGTACATAACTTACAGACAATCACACATTGTGAAACCTCTGATTCCTGATCCATGATATCCAACCGGGAAGATTTGTGAGATTAGCACATGTTTATGCTTTGGTATAAACATGTACCCTCTTTCTTTCTTTCTTTCTTTCTTTTTTTTTGTGTATATTCGAGTCTTATTGATGATGGGTGAAATATTATGGCTGAGTTCTGATTTTTATTGCAAAGCCGCGTCCTTTGTTTAATTTTGTCTCGAAGAATAGATGAAGGTAATTGGGTGTGAAGTAAAGGTTCGTTTTATTTGGAGTTTCAAATAAAAGGGAAAAACCAAACTAAACATTTCATTTGTGAGGGGGTCTTTCGCTTCGTCTAAAAATTGGGCTTAGCCCATAGAATATGGGCCCTCGTCGGCCTGATGAGATTAAAATTACACTTTTTCAGATATATTTAAATACAAAAATATCATTATAATTCTTAGAAAACGGTTTTTTTTCCCTTATAATTTTTTTACTTAACTACACGTGAAATATTTTCTCAGTAATTAAAAACCTTAATTAAGTAATTAAATAATCACTTATACATAAACATTTTCAATAATAATTTTTTCCATAATTCAACACACCCAAAGCTTATCATTTGAAAATATTACTTTAGGTAATAAAAGTATAAAATAAAAAAGTTTCGATGAAAAAGTAAAAGGAAAATAATGTACACCTAACAAGTAATAACATAACCAAACCTTTATTAAATGTTTCATGCTGATTAATTTTAATCAAAGTCAACTTTTAGCATTTCTAAGAACAATCCGAGCTCCAGATTACAAACTTCTCTCTTCAATGTAACAGTCCAGTCCTAATTTAAATAAACTTCTCTCGGAGTAAATATGGGACATTGAACAAACGCTGCATAGAAGTTCACATGCTAAAGCTTTACATGATCCCCGAGTTTAGGTCCGGGGTGGTCGGAGAATGTGGTCGCCCCCCCGTGTCGGAGATGGAGTGAAGGGCAATGTTCGGACGAGCCATGACTCAGAGGGAGAGTCCGGAAGGGGCGGAGACAGAAGGATGTTCGAGCATTGTCCTCGTGAATTTTCTTTTTTGCCGCCAGCTCTTTCCGGAGTCCTGTTCTTGCTTGACTCGACCTTCCCCTGTTGTCGACTCGAATGGTCTGGGTTGCTGACTGAAAATATGGGGTGGATGACTGCAGGGCTCCGATAATCTGTTTCATCCTTTATCCCGCCATATGGATTTTTCTCGACCGAGGGGAAGTTAGAGCACGAGTTCCACTGCTTGTTTTCTTGGGCCAGCAGATCTCGAAAGGTAGTCGACGGTTTCTCACTAGGAAGAGGGTCATTTCTCATCTTTGTGTCCGTCCCTGAGACAACAGTGCGTCCTTCATCTGTCGAGAATTGGGGGCGAGAGCAGTGCATCGGAACTTTTGTAGCCAATGGAGGATTTTCCAGGATCGGTGATGTTGATCCTTTGGAACTCGACCAGCCGAGGTCGCAAATCTTCACTTTCAACGAACGAGCGGGACTGGCGTATTTTTGCTTCAACCAAGTATTAAAAGGCTGCAGTCGGAAAGTATTATACAGTGAAAACAAATGAGATTTAACCAGCTAGAAATAGCAGCCTCGGATTGCGATCTAGATCTTAGTTAGTACCTCATTTGAGGATGCATTATGGACCTTGTTGATGTGGTAGGCGGCCTTCAGATTCGGAGCGGGGACCCCATTCGTAATGCAAAATGGAGCCTTTATGCAAAATCGCCTGAGAAACCAGCAACCTCTCATGGGGCGATCCTCCAGTATGGCACTGTCCCTGTCCTCGTCCTCATCCTCGTTCTCGGTCTCAACACCACTGTATAGTTCCGGGGCATAATTAGGCGATAGATCCGGCATGCACTCCCAGTACCTGAGCTGCACAGGTGCGTTCCTCACCCTGCTTACGTGCAACGTTTCCTCGACTCTCGTGGTGTGCTTCCTACCGACATGAGTAGGAGTCTCAGCAGCCATTGCCTGGGCCGCCGGCAAGAACCTCCCCATCATCAGATCCTGAACCTTGGGATCACCGGACATGATACCGAGAGGCCTCGCGTCTGCGCCCTCCTCAAACCCGCTTATCCCACCCAGACTACAGTTGAAGAAGAAGGACTCGGTCCTCGAGAGCTCCTCCGGAGCATCCGAATAAACCACACCCCCATCCCCATCGTCATCGTCCTCGTCCTCCAAACAGGTGCTGGTAGCCGTGGTCGGGGCGTCCTCCTCGTCGGTGATGCAGTCCTCGAAGCTGCTGTCCCTGGAGTCGGTGGAGGCGGGTAACTTGGGCATCCCGGGGGTCTTTTCCCACCCAAAGGGTACAGTCCCGGGGCTGCACAAGGGTCCGGAGTTGAGCTCCGATTTATACGACGGAAGAGGCCTGGTGGAATGTAAAGGATGACCGAAATTCAACCCCTTATCCTCCATTGAAAAAGAAGAAGAAGAAGAATAAGTGAGGAGGGAGAGGGAGTCAACTCGACTCCTTTCCGGCCTTTGCAGAAGAAAACAAACTTGGTGATAAAAAAATGTAAAACTAAAAACGGTCGGGGAGGGGGGGAGGGATTAAGATTTAGGAGAGGAGTGGGAGTGTGAAAGCGTAAAACGTTGGGCAGTGGCAGCAGAAGGTCTGCATTTAAGGAGAGTCACGTGATGTGTTATTGATTTGAGGGTTTGGAACCTGAACCTGGTTTTTTTATCTATTTGTTTTTTTTCTTTTAAATTTCTAGGTAAAAGGCAAAGAAGGAAGAATTGAAGTTTGGCAGGAGCATTCAATTCTTAGGGACCTGTTCCTCCTTATCTTCTCTTCCACTCATTCAATTACGTACAAGAAATCAACATATTGTTTTCATTTCTTTATCACATACATACGACGACGACGACGGAACACGCGCTTAAATTAGGATTGAAGCCGTAGAAAAGAAACATGATGTCTGCGCGAGTGTTAAATTGAGCTCGGATAGATCCGGTGGTCACGTGGCATGTGGATATGGAAAAGTTGAAATTGGGCCAGGCCCATCTCTATGCCCAATCCGAAATTCGCCCCCCTCTCCTCTTCTTTTTATACAAAAAAAAAAATATATTTATTTAATTTGACAAGAAAAATGAGAAAGTGCCCCCGGGGGTTCGAAAATAACACCACGTCACATGAATCACCTACTTTTGTATTAAATCTCACCAAAAAAAAATAAAAGAGTTCCTCCTCCCACACCACAACGCAACGATTCTATCGGACTTTGTTTCCTGTTCCTCGATCTTCATCCCCTCCCTGTCCTTTTCCTTCACTCCCTCTCAGCTCCCATCCCGCCGGATTCTCGACCGGAAATCTGACGCCCCGTTCGCTTCGGAGCACGGATCGTTGTCTCCCTCCCCCCTGGGGGGAAGGCCCTGATTAACCCTCACCCCGTCCTCTCCCGTTGGTGAGCTCCACCGTGTTTCTTTCTATATGTGTCCGTGTCCATGTGTCTGGATGTGGAAATGCGTGATCGCCTCGAGGTTGTTTCGGTGCGTCGGGCAGTTGGAGAGTGAGTACCGGAGATGTGGCTGAAGGGGGAAAGGTTGGTCCAGCGAGATCAATGTTAGTTGCTGCATTTTAGGAGCGCCCGCTTCGTGTGTTTATAATGAGCGTCTGGGAGTTAATGATGCTTCGCGGAAGGGCTTTGATGTATCTGTTCTTTCTTAGGCCTCTTGCTCATCCGTTTCTCCTTTAGCAATATTCTTAAGATATCAGTGGAATTCGATGCATTGCTGTGAGCACACGACAGTGCCGATATTTTATAGGTGTATCTAGAAATGCATACTTTCCTGTGTCTTTGAAGTGTCGATTGTGATACAGTATATTGCCACTGATGCGGTAGTTATAGCTCCGGTATGTTGTCAAAAACTGTCGTAACCATAATTGGTGGTTGTTGGTCGATGTGCTGTCTTATATGTTCTTCTGAGGACTCTTTCAACATTTCTGATAGGAGGAGAGGGTTGATTTCAAATCGAATTTGTTACGATTTGTGCCGCAGAAAAGTTATTTGGATTCAATTAGTTGTCTAAAAGTGTCATTTATAATTGAACGAGTGCAAACTAAACTCCAAGCGAACATTTTTCTAGTGTCCTTTTGCCTATGCAAAAGGTGCGGTACTTATGATTCATAAGTGTTTATTTTATATTTTATTCTCAAGCAATGAGTGAAGGTGGTTGGTTCCTACTCTCTAAGTTCACCTCAATAGTGGGTCTATATTCCCTTCACAGGATCATCATAAATCCTTAAACCTTAGAACTAAGGAGCTTTTTGGGACTTGCTAACTACTATCGCCGTTTCGGGCGTGTGGCCCCTTTGACGGATCTGTTGAGGAAAGATCAACCCTGGTGTTGGGATGAGCAGTGTCGGACGGCATTTGAGGACTTGAAAGAAGCGATTTCATCTGAACTTGTCCTCAAGCTCCCCAGTTTTGATAAGCCCTGCTGATGGTACATCTACTGTAGAAGCTCGTAGATTAAGGAGGAGGAGTATAAGCATTACCCCTGAGATTGGGGATGACATTGTAAGGTCAGCTGTTGACATGCTGTCTAATTTCCACATCATCTTTTGTCTATGCTATCAAATTTTCATTGTCTTTGACTTGCAGACTTCAAGTAGGAAGAAAATTTGTAAATTAATGTGTCTATTTTCCTTCTCTATTAATTTTTGGCTGCAATTCAGTCATCTACATTGTTGCATTATACATGAGAGGGAGTCTAACAAAGTAGACACAAAGCAAAACCTAGAAAGTAGCATTTTTTTTTATAGGTACAACAACTGTGTGCTTGTGTCCAGCATTGGTGTGCATGGAGAGTCTTGTCATTCCACTGTAAGTTATGATGGTAGCTTCCAAAGCTAGCAGGAGAATTATTATCTGGACTTTCCGTGCAACGTGTCTTCATCCAGCTTGATAAACTTATTTGGAAATTAGTTCTTACTTATGTCCTTTGCAATGTTTAGTTCTTGCCCGTTTAGTCTTTCCATCTCAGAATCGTGGTTGTAATGAGTTGGTTAATCAATCTTCTCTTGATAGTCAGAATTCCTTGAGGATTGAGAAGAAAATAGTACGACCAATGCATTTGTGTACTCATAATAGTGTGGAGCCACTGCCTCTTGTTATCTACAGGTTTTGTTTTGGTTAATGGTATAGGATACCAGATCTGGTGGGGTTTATTACTGTTTTTCGACGACTCAGACCTTCAGTTATGGTTCAGAAGGGATCTTGCTTCGATTAATTGCAGGGCTGTAAGGTTTATGAATGAGACATTGAAGCAAAATCGTCTGCTTAGGGAGCAAGGGGATGACAGATCTTTTCCTTTTACTTCAAATGACAGAAATAATGAAGAAGTTCCCAAAGATATATGTTGTATACCTCTCCTATTTGTCTTCTTATATATAAATATTGGGAGAAGATTTTTGTCTTTTACATGGATATACATTGCACCATCTCCTGCGGCCAGATTTTCTGGTAACTATTGACCATTTTCACCAGTCATTAGTAATGACTCATTACATTCCTTATATCTCAAGATTTTCCTTTTCTTTAAAGGTTCTGAACATCAAGTGAGATATGTGTCAGTTTCTTTTGTTGCAACAGTTGAGTGGAAGAAAACCAACGTTGTTTCTCTTTCCTGGAAACAATCAACTACCCAATTGTGGAGTGGATTACCTACCGTAATTTGGCCCTGATAACTAACTATCTGCTGTCTGCTGCAGGTATCGAGATTTGATTTTCATAATAACAAGGATATTCCTGGAGGATTGTCCCCTTTATATGGCCGGCAACATATGAGTTCTCAGAAGGCAATATCATTACTGTCATCTCCTCATGAATTCAGAAGCCAATCCTCTGAGAGAAGCGCCCTGGAAACCTACGGACAAAACGATGAGCTGCACTCCACATGGAATAAAGTTATGGAGTCTCCTTTGTTCCATAACAGGCCTCTATTGCCCTTCCAGGAATGGAACATCAATTTTTCTGAATTAGCAGTTGGAACACGCGTTGGAATAGGTAAAATCTTTCAATTACAGTATTTTCGGAAAAGACAAGCTGGAAATTTTTTGTTTTTAGATACTGGAAAAAGAGTAACACAGTTCTCATGGTTGATTTATGTAATGGAGGGCTTATCACTGACCAGTTTGGTAAATTGTCTCTTCCTTTTCTAGTGTACTTCCCTTCCCTCATCTCTGTGGGGGTCGCTAGCTTATTTCTCAGCTAAGAGATATGTTGCTGCAATGAGTTGTGGTCGTCTAGGTTGCGAATTAAGCTATTTATGTGGCTTCATATTGATTGTTCTGTATTTGTTTGTAATTGTAGGGTTTTTTGGTGAAGTTTTCCGCGGTGTTTGGAATGGGACAGATGTTGCAATCAAGGTTTTCCTGGAGCAAGACCTTACTACTGAAAATATGTAGGACTTCTGCAATGAGATATCAATTCTTAGGTATCATCTTTATCTTTAGACGAGCATGTTGAACATGGTCAGGCAATATATATATTGGATTCAGATTTAAACGATGTATGAAGAAATCCTTGAGAGGAAAACAGCCGCAAAATAATTTCCTGAAGTGCCTATGGACGTTGTAATAACCTTTTGCTTCGATTGATGAGTTCTACGCATCTGACAACTTCAAGATTTGTTTTCATGCATGTATGTGCAGTCGCCTTCGACATCCAAATGGTAATTTTCTTTTTCGTTTTCTTATCTTGTATTTCTACATCTTTAATCCACTTATTTGACTAATGTACTCTTGAATTGTTAAATTTTTCTTTGTCCAAAATGAAACAAAGTGAACGGCATTTTTGTTATCATCGTTGTTTGGTGTTGTTGGGAGGGGTTGTTCTCAAATTGATGTAATATAGCATAATTGTTAGAATATCGGACTGGCCCATATGCCGAGCCCAGCGTAGAAGCCAAGCGGGGTTCTCTCTAAAACCAATTGGTTGTAGAGGGAGTAGCCCGCTAGGCTATATATACTAGGTCGGACTCTTTTCTCTATCCGATGTGGGATTGGATTTGCTATATAGCAAACCTTTCAACACGCCCCCTCAAACCCAAGCCCACATACGGGCTCACAAGCCGGCACCCTTTTTGGGTTGAATCGGGCCACACACACGACCCACTTAAGGCCCATAAGCCAGCACACCTTTTTTTTGTTGAACTGGTCCACACACACGGCACCCTTTTTTTTTTGGGTTGCACCGCACCACACGGGCGAGGGGGGCTCACCATCGGTTTTACTGGGCTTAACCGGGCTCTGATACCATGTTATAATATCGGACTGGCCCATATGTCGAGCCCAGCGTAGAAGCCCAGCGGGGTTCTCTCTAAAACCAATTGGTTGTAGAGGGAGTAGCCCACTAGGCTATATATATACTAGGTCGGACTCTTTTCTCTATCCGATATGGGATTGAGTTTGCTATATAGCAAACCTTTCAACAATAATTTTTGGAGGCTGATTGGTATGATTTGACCATGTAATGGCTGCTGTTACTAATCGTGATTATGCTGCTTACTCATGCAGCAATATTGTTTCTGGGTGCATGCACAATGCCCCCACACCTGTCTATGGTCACTGAGTACATGGAGATGGGCTCCCTGTATTACTTGATCCACCTGAGTGGCCAGAAAAAGAAGCTTAGCCGGATGAGGAGACTTAAGATGTTACGTGACATTTGCAGGTATCCCCTTGGAGGGTAGCTCACTCTGTCCCTGCTTTCTCTGGGATGTGGTTTTGCTTTGGGCCCTACAGTCAAGTGTTAAGATGTAGCTTTGATTATTGCTAATCAGTGGCCAAAAGCAGAGTTTGGTTTTCCAGAATATGAGCTTGATCTGGTAGAGACTTTAAAATTGCTATATGGATTCTATGGAAATTTTATTTTCCTGAGTTCTGCATTTATATGGACAGAAGGCGAGCTTTCTCTCATCATGTAATTTTCATGCGGGGCAGGATGAAGATAATTCACCGTGACTTGAAGAGCGCCAACTGTTTGGTTAATAAGGACTGGACAGTGAAGATTTGTGATTTCGGACTTTCGAGGGTGATGACAGAATCACCAATGCAAGACTCTTCCTCAGCAGGAACACCAGAGTGGATGGCTCCCGAACTCATCAGGAACGAGCCCTTCATAGAGAAATGCGATATCTTCAGCCTCGGGGTGATAATGTGGGAGCTCTGCACATTAAATCGACCTTGGGATGGCGTGCCACCAGAAAGGGTAAAATTACACATCTTTCAACCTCTCATACTGGGGTGCTGTAATTCTATCAACTAATGCATAAATTGTGTGTTTTATCAGGCGGTATATGCGGTGGCTAACGAAAGCTCCAGATTGGTGATTCCTGACTCCGATGGTCCATTTGGAACGCTTATTGCAGGTATCTGTTACCCCTTCACCCCGTGGTACTTTTAATAGGTCACTTCTTTCTCAGATTAAGTGTTTCGTCTTCCTCACCTAAATTAAGTCCTCGTAAATGCAGATTGTTGGGCCGAACCTCAAAAACGTCCGAGCTGTGAGTAGATACTGTCTCGCCTACTTCACTGCAAGTACGCCCTTTGCTAAGCCTCCTGTATGCTCTTATGTATCGAACATCTGGTAGAGTTCAGAAAAAAAAAAATGGTTGCGGCTTTACATTTCAACCTGTAAAAATGTTTTTTTTTTGGGTGTTTTTGGGGGAAAATGAGGAGAGAAGTCGGGATTTTGTTCGGCATCTGCATTTCATTTCTACAGATGGGCAATTGGCCTGAGCCCCTGGTCATCATTTTAGTTCTAGCCGACCTTGAAGTCCTTAATGCCGATGCTTGCTTATTGGGATATGTTGGATGCTTTCCCATGGACAGTATCCTTGAATCGGTCTTGATTTCTCAGTCCATTGGCTTGGCCGTTCGTGAGGTTTGGTTACGGTATGAGACTTAATGCAAGTTGGCATTGGCTGGAAACTCGGAGTTTGTACCTTAGATAGAGGGAGGGGGGATACTGACGTGTATTGACAGGGGTGCTGGGTTACGATCTCAGTTCCGGCAACACGACCCGCGTCTGCAAATCCCTGTAGAAAACGCTTTGTGTTTGACTGTCATTTTGGTTTGTGCTGCTTTTCGACAATCGACAGGAACTCATGCGAACCTTAAAAAGGATAGGACGACAGATTTTAGTGAGAATCCAAATGAAAGATCATTAAAGAAAAAACCACAATACCCAAGGTACATCTATCGAATCCCTTAGAGACCGCAGCATCTCTAGGATTTTTAGGAAATCTGACACCAAGCTCCAAAAAGAATACCCGGAAAACCAAAATGCGGCCTTTCCTGGAAAAAGCCTAGTTTACTTGCACCATCCGTTGTTTATCAATGCCTATCGTGTAGATCGACACCGGCCGGTCATCCAAAACATACGCAAGCGACCGCGGAATCCTCCTTCCGACTCGAATTGTTGTCTGAAACTCCTCTCTGCATAAGCACATCCCAAGACGCAAATTAGACAAAATCCACAGGGACGACCGTAGAGATCTACCAACAGATTATGAAGTAGAATAGAGAATATTGTGCTAAAGAAGCATACTTCTCCCTTGATCATTCAAACCAGAATTAGCCACATCACAGTCTGTCGTCATCCGTGATGACAGGCAGCCATTCTTTATAGTAGGACAAGCATTTGGATTTGAATCTTTGTTTTTCTTTTTTCTTTTTTTGCTGTAAAAACTAGTATTCACGCACCATGTTGGGATGAAAGCTACAGACATATTTACATCAGAATTTCTTTTAAGAGAAAATTGGGAATCATCTCGGCAGGCACCTGCACTTTAATTGGACGTTTCAATCTCGAAGGGGATCGTAATATTGCCAACTATCCCTGTAGAGCAAACCCTTAAAGAAAGAGTTGAAAGGAATCATATCGGGGGGCTAACTAAGAAGCAATGACCTGTCCTAAAACTGGAGTCACTACAAGGGAGAAATTCTCCAGTTTATTTATAGTGAAATTAATTCTCGGGACGATGAACTATGACGTATGCTGTGAAAATAAACGATATTATAATGGTCTAGGACATAGCAGTGACTAAATATTCAAGCACGAGTTCAGGAAATGAATAACAAAAGCTCGAGGCAGAGAATTAAGGTTGAAATTCGACTTAGCCAACGAGCAATGAAAACCAAGTCTGTCCAGGTTGCAGGAGAAGTTAAATATGGAAATCATGCTTAAGGACAAGTGGCCAATCAATGCCTGTCCCAAATGAAAACACTGCCAACGACTAGCAGACAGACCTTGAAATGTCACGAACATATTCTGATGCTTCCAAGAAGAAATCAGTAGCTTCATGATCAAGCCTATTTCTTTTCCTATTTCTTTATAACGCAGTGCTATTTAACCTCTTGTTTAATCGGCCGGAACCCCGATATTATGATCGTCTTCTTACTGGAAAATTGCCATAAATAGGACTAGAGTGTTGATCAGGCATATCATCTACAAGCTGGCTAACAATCGTAATCTATTCTCGACTCAAATTCTCACTCCATGTGACATGCTTCACAACAGTCACAAACGCGGGCAGGAGGCGGAAATATGCCTCTTCGATCGACGGGGCTCTGCTGCCAATTACGAGTAAAATTATGCCTAATGCCTATGCCATAGGAATGATAGGATAACAAAGAAGAACGCGTGCTGCATGTACGTCTAAGTGGCCAGTGGTATTATTACTCTTCATCTTCCTTAGAAGTTTGCCAATTTATGTAATGTATATATCTAAGTGGCGTTATTCTTTTGGACGCTCATCCTTCAGCACAAAACATTTAAAAGATGTGACCAATTCATAACAACTTATTTAAAATTGGGGAGGGACAACAGCAGCATCTAACTGTTTCTTGCATGATCCTTTGAAGAAAGACAAAAGTTCCCCGAGAAACGGCAGAGAAACAAAGCTCTTCCAACATTCGAAAGGGATTGAGTTGTACATATTCTCGCCCAAAGAATGAAGAAAGATTAAGGGAAAAAAGACAAGCAAACTCCAACTAATAAATCTCACTATTCTAAACGTCCCCCGGAACATCAGATCTATCTCCTAAGGGAAGGTTATGTCGTTATTTTAGCACTGCCTGGTCTCTTAATAGATATGCGAGGATGTCAAAGAACACGGCAAGGATTCTCAATCTTAACGAAGGTGAAGAACCTTAGAATTTCTGCAAGGGGTGGAGGGGTTTCCTTTCCGTACTAAACAAAAGGCTGCAATATTATTGATATGTCAGGAAATGTACGCAGACTTTATCATAAAACATCGGTTTCATTAGAATTTCATTTTCTTCTAGAGATTAATTTTTTTACCTCGTCTTGACTAACTCTATCCTGGTCACCACCCATTAGTCCTATCTTCAATAGATAAATGAATAAATAAAAACAACAAGGAACAGGGATGAAATATGATTGCTAACGAAAATGGAAAGAGAGAGGATTTTTGTTTTTCTTACCAATTTCACTGATTTTTGAGGAGGGAGTCAAGAGAAGTGGATGGTGTTAGAGCTCGATCCATCATTACTATTACCACCACCATCACCAACGTTGTTGTTTTTGTTGATCACCTTCTTCTTCTTCTGCTTCTTGTAAGGGATCCCTCTCGCCATCGCCTGGCACTCCCTAACCTCCCTCAGGTAAACCCTTATAGCTCCGCTTGCAAACGGGTTCGTCTCCGGCGACCCCCCGTTCTCCTCGTATGCCGCCCTTAGCCTCCCTATGAGAGCGTCTAAGCTCCCCCAGGCCTGCCTCAGGGGGCAGGTGCACGGAGCCGGCGGATCCGGCTGCCCGAAGAACATGCAACCCTGTAGGTGCACCTTCGTCTTCCCGAACTGGTCTAGGTACCTGAGGAACTCGAGCACGTGGCTGCAGCTGCACTGGGATAATGGGACCGGCGGCCTCTTGTTCCTTAGGTAGTGTCCAAAGGTGTTCCAGTCCCTCCGCTTCTGAGACTCATAACGGCTCGGCGTCGTCTGCTGGCTGATCCCCGTCCCCGATCCCTCAGCCACCTCCTTGCTCGACATCTGCTTCTCTTGATCCCAATCCCTGCGTTCCTTCGAGGGGGGGGGGGGGGACGGTGGTTAAATCTATGCAAGTAGTGATTGAACAACTTGGGGGGAAACGGAAGGTAAAAAGAATAGAGAGAAAGAGGAAGATCGGGAAGAGGATTTAGAGATTAAAGGACAAAACAAAAAAGAAAAGAAAGGAAGAGATTGGAGGAGGGAAGAAGGGAGAAGAAATCATTCACATCAAAAGGAAAAAAAATATATATGAAAAGATGGGGGAGGTCCCATTTTTTGACATGGGATGGGGCCAAATTCTTTTGAAGTTTTGCTTTGATTTGTATTGGTTCTTGTGTAGACCATAAAACAATCATTCACATCCCATTATTTTCCCTTATTTCGAAATTCCTAATGTTGTTGTATCGACTCATACGTATTATCATTGCCAGTATAACCAGTTATTTAGAGCAAATCATCGACTGCACACCATAACGCCACAATCCTATATAAGTGTTTAATAACTTATCTATCATTCACAATATATAATACCGATTCTCCCCGTTCGATATCTCTTATTGAATTGTTCGTGCAATGAGTATTCTCAATATTATGCCTCGAAGAGGATTCGAACATCTATGCTCTTTAGCACGAGATTTCGAGTCTTGAGCGTATATCATTTCACCATCAAATATTTTGAAAGTGAATCGTATTTCAAGAATAGAATACACATGTAGTGTGATGTATGGAATATAGGAAAATGGTGAAGTATTTATATATATATATATTGTGTGTGTTTGCAAATTAGTATCGCTTTGGTACGTTTATCCGATTATCTCTTTATTTAATCCGCCTGTGGCTTTTATCAACATAAATCTTGTCGCCTGTATAATATATTTAATTAATACCTCCCTCTTTAAAAACAGCAAGTTTCTGAAAGCCCGGCTCTGAGACAAGAATATCTCACTTCTCTCTAGGAAAGAATAAGAAAAATTCATACCACATGAATATCTTATACCTTCCTTTGGTCTCATCAAATTATTATTTTTATGTTCAGTGTGCACGACCAACCAATAAATAAATTTACAAGCTACATGGAAGGGTACAAAAGAACTATGTGGAAGAGCGACAGAGAGAATCTATTTTCCCCCTTCCCCTCTGAATGCGAAAGTACAACTTCTTTATTTGTTTTTTTTTTAAATTTAAATCTTAAAAATTCTCAATTACTGGAAAGTTAAAGAAGAAAATAGGACTTGGAAAAGGGTAAAAAGTTTCTTTTGAAGAGGACAAATAACAAGGTGAAAACACGAATGAGTTATTTACATTCGCTTGATTCATTTGTTCATGGCTTTAGACGTGTATCATATCATTGAATCCGAGTCACAACAAATAGGAACAAACCCTTAAAAGATGATCTTGTCGATCTACTCTCCTTTTTTATGTTATTTTTTTTTGTTAGAAATTCTTTTTGACATAAAATCCCACAATAAAACAACAAAAGATCCAAACTATTCCTTCACTCCCCGAAGAATTTACGCTTTACCGGATTAAGATTGTCGGTCAGCGATTGGAGGGTTTTGCGCGCATAAGTTTTGTGCATGATACAAAACAAAGCCCAGCTCACCATGTCCAATGCCGATGACTTCTAAACAACAGTCGTCGCGTTCGGTACGAGATGGCGGTTTTCTTTCTTTTTCCTTTTCTTCTTTTTAGGCTTTGTGTTTGCAATAAGTTTGATGATCGAAGATTTTCTGACCGCGACAGCTACTGTCTAGTGCTACTGACCGACCTTATGCGCGGAAGGTTTTGCCGGAATGGTTTCTTACTAACACGACAAATGTGATGCCAGGGATGTCAACTGTAGATTCACGAATGTTTTAAGGGGAGGGGTCCGGTGGTGGTGCTTTCTTTATTCTTTATGTACTCGACCTGCTAGGTGATCTTCCCGAGCTGAAATAATACCAGCGTGGCACGAGAACTCTCCGCAAACCTTTGATTAGGTTTTCTCTATACGTTGCGTAATCGACCGCGCATTCGTGATAGCGGGTAGGCAATCACATTGAGTGGTTTCAAGTCTACTAACGGCGCTGTTTAGTTTAAGGAGTAAGAAAAATTGGGATGAACATTTCATTTTCCCCCAACTATAAGGAATCCACATTCCTTTCCCAAATCAAACAAAGGATGATACGAATCTTCATTCCACTTCGTCGATTTCTTTATTTGGCTATTCACGAGCCCCCCCACCCGCGCACCGCAACGATATTCGAATCTAGCTAAAACACGTTCTTAATTCTAATACATATGCATTATTTAGTTCGTACCATAACATTCCCTGTTTCATGTTCATTAAGGACATTTTTTTTTCTCATCCCCGGATAAATCACGCAAAGCACAACAAAGCAATCATTTTAAATTCAGTTCGGACAGGTTAGGTAAAAAACCCTATCGGGGCCTCCATTGTCCTAAATTCACGGAAAGGCGACTATCTTTTCCCTGTTTCTTAAGTGTAATTAAATCAATCTTAATATGTTTCTAGCATTTGTTTTTTTCCCCTTGAAAATCAATACCCCTCAAATTACTCGATTACCGAAGAATTTTAGTCCAATCAATTCGGTAAACTTACTTTGTAAATAAAATATATTGTGTGTCACGCCTTTACCTATCAGTTCGAGCTTTTATGATAGTTGACGTCGACGACTCTATTAAGACAGGGAGGAAGTTAAATAACATAAGTGGAATTTCATAGCATGTAAAAATTATGGTATTATTTTCCGACTCGTGTTGGTCAGATTGACTAGAAGAGGGAAATTATTGTTATTACTATTTCAACCACTTGTTATGTTTGGTCGTGGTTGATATAACACAAGGGTCACTTCACACCGACTCACGCATTCAAAAAATGCGTAAAAGTTAAGCACAAATCCATCGTATTACCCGAATTTTTAGGCCAGTGGAGATCAGGTTCATGTATAACTAACCATATATTTATTTAAATATTCACGAGTACCGGTTACTAGTAAAAACTCATTAAATACACGTAAAAAAGAACAGCAGAACCTATCAGTTTGCTTTAACCAAAAGAGAAGCCAATCCCATCCCATCTTCAAAAGTAGATGCAGAGGACCGACTCATAAGCTGTCGACACCCCCTGAATCTATCCACGTCGGCACGTCACATTTTTTTAATCGGACTCGTAGTGATTAACACCAGTAATCTGTCCCTACTCCGCCTCTCGCCCTCGTGCTCGTGCGAGTTTTCAGCAGGAGCGACACTTTCTGACGTGATCGGTAATGATGGTTCGTAAAAGTAAAACTAAATTTATCATCTTGGGTTGGACATGGAACGTCGCGCAGCTGATTGTCGGAGCAATTTTAGCCAGGAAGTGCAACCTCTCGTCCTTTTTCCCACATTTATCTCTCTCTCTCGCTTCGTTTCATTTAACTCAAATTTAAGTTTCTTTTTTTTTTTTAACTTTGGTCCATAACTTATGACAGTGGTGTAATATAGGGAATTATTTTTTGGCCGAAGCAAGAAACCGGGAAACCCGTGTTTTTCTTTCTTTTAGCACTTTATTTAGGCACCAAGATTCAAATGATTACTTTTTATTACAGAGACAAACAAAAAAAAGGATGTCTCATAGGGTTGGGTTAGGAGGAATGAACCGGGGCTTAATCTGTAGTAATCACGCGATATGATGGTTTGACAAATGATCTTTCCATTTTGTATCAATAATACAAATCATTCATGTAAGATAAACAGATGAATATGATACGGTTGATTGGACAAATTCGAATGCATAACATAACACGTAATTTATGAATTAAAACATCGATGAATCATCGTCTACTTATCTCACCAAAAGCCCGATAAAGAAAAAAGGATTTCGGTTATTGGAAAACCTCCTGGCTGTCTCTGCTGCAGGATTTGAAAAAGGAATTTAGATCCCAAGTCTCCAAGTGAGCCCTGTTCACTTCCTCTTCAATTAAAAAAGAAGCGTTGAACATGTGCATTTAGATCTTTATTTTCCACCTGAAAGCTGGAAAAGCTTTGTAACCCGACAAGGACAAACGTAGACAAACAACCAGGCATAGACAGGGAGGGAGGGAGGGGGGAGGGGGGGAGGGCATGCCCCCATGAACTTGCTTGCTAAGAATAAAACCTCACATGGAAATGTTCTCGGCAATAATTGTCATATGGACTGACTCACAACATATCGTTTCGTTTCTTTAGTTTTTTTGCTTTACCTCTGCTTCCCCGACAAATACGTTAGTAGATCTCAAGGAGAAGAGTACGTACATAGCGATTCGCATGAGGGTTGCCCTCCCCTATGACGAATATGCGCGGAGCGCATCGTTTTGATCAAGATCGGAATCAAAGAGAGGGCCGTCTGGCGGGGCCGATGATCAGGATCCACTATTTGTTTCTCCAATAAACCTATCAGTCAATATTCGCCCAGATTCAAGGTTTGTCCCTTTCAAAGCTTTATGTCCTTTTTCTCACAAAAGCGTTAGGTCTTTTCGCTTTTGAAAGCCCTTTCTGCGGATTAAACCTCCCCTGGGAGACATGCTCAATCAATGAGCCTGTTTTCTTCCATGCCTTTTTGGGCAAACATTTCTCGCTTTTAGGGCTTAAAACAATTCCAAAACTTCTCCCTGTTGAACTCAAATTGCTATTGATTGCTACCTAAAGCTGAGTTGGTCTGAAGGCACTTTAACTAGATTCTTTAAACAAACAAGTAAAGAGTGTACATCTATCCCGATCTCCGAACACGGTAAGTTAGGTTACACTAACCCGTGATCCGGCACTATAGTTCTCACCAAATGCATACTAATTTCGTACGCGGAAATGAATCGTGGGCGATCACATCGGGAAGTTCGGTGGAACAGCCGTTCGTACGCTTCGTGTTCAAATGTCGCTAACCTATTTCGAGAAGCGTCGCGCGCACGCGACTCGTGATAAAAGCGAAAGCTTTCACGCGGCTGTCGAGCATTAACGGAGACCTTGCCCCCCCTACCCAATATGCGACTTGAGAAATCAATCGAGAGGGGGGCTGTTGGTTTTTGGTGGGGGTGTTAGGTAGATAAACAATTTGCCAAAGTAAACGCACGCTTCCAATCATGATGACTCGGGTAACAAAGTTCAAGGTGATATCATTCCTAACGAATTTGTTTTTAACCTCCCCCATGATAACAATGGAGAGATCTTTTTAAACTAATGGAATTCAATCACGAAAGGGATGAGGGGAGGAGAGAGATGTCAAGGGAGATGACAGATGAGTCAAAATTTACAAGGACAAGTATGGAAAAGGGCAAAAAACAGCAAACGTCATGACAATCAACAACAGTTAAATCTTTTTTTTTTCCATATAAAAGAATTGATTTTTGAGTTCCAAAATCATTTGACTGCTGCCAACACCTAAGGAAAAAAAAAGTTTTATTAGAATAAAATTATCACGTGTCAAATATTTATGTATGGATTCTAAACTATACCAAGTCAGAATTCAACAGGTCGTGAACCTATTCTTTCGTTCTCACCAGTGATTGTCCTTTGCAAGAGAATACAAGGTTTTGGAATCAAGCTCTGGACAATATATTGCCTGGTAATGTTACCACAAATCTTTTCTTCCTTATACCTTTTCCACATTCTCATTTTGCTGCTTTTTAATTTAATTTTTGTTTTTAGCAGGCCGTCCAATGATTGCGTTCATCTTGTAAAGGCAGGCATTTATGAATCATCATCATCTCCGCCCTGGTTGCCACCCAAAAATACACCAGGTTTAAAAGCATAGGCCCAATAACAATAGGCCCATTATACAAATGCAATGCCCGACAGAGACGGGGCTTTATGGGCCGGTTATAGGCCCATTTATCGCATTTTGGGCTGGAGTAATTTGCCCCCGGGGGGGGGGGGGGTTATTTTATAATTTTGACATCGATTAAAAACATTTGTTATGTGAAATTATTCGATGAGGAGTAATAATGGCACTGTCGTATCTATCTACATGGTGCGTCCCAAAATAAATTTGGATGTTTTATTTGGGGGAGAGGGACTGTAATAGCCTAATCTATGAAGCAGGACGTGAGGGCGGCCGCGGTGAGGAAGAGATTAGGTCGGGAGTGGTCCAATGTAAGGGGGGGTTGTCCGAATGCGTATATGGTGGAAGCCCAATTTGATTGAAACAAAGATTGTAAGGACAGGAATGGTCGTAAAAGGCAACGTGGCCTTTTGCTAAGGGAGGGAATAACAACAACAATAACAACACGAACAAGTGTTTGATTATTCGGAAGGAAGCTCATAATTTTGCATCCTTTTTTTTTCCGGGGTTTGTTGGTTTGACTTTTTGGTTCCGAATATCCCCTGATACTTATATTCCCTCCCTCTTCGTGTTCTTTTACGTCAGCCTTATTCTCTCTTCTTTTATTTTTTTTACAGTTTTCCCACGAAATGCACGTTGTATTTATGTATAATATCCGGTGAGTTCGAAATAAATTATTAATAATGTTTAGGTTACTTCTGGTAAATTGCATTTTTCTATTTATTTACTTTGTGGCACCAAAACAACTGATCCGGGAATTTAAATTGCAAGTTGGAAGCCCCCTAGTCGGTTGAAGTTATGGTCGTCTTGGCGTGGTCTAGTTGTTGTAGACACCGACTCTTACTTCTTTTCTTACAGTGAGTCTATAAATAAAAGGACAAACCGCTCCAACCAACAACGATTCCCCAAAGCGAGCGAGCGCGCGCGCACTTACTCGCTAAAAGCAGGAGCCTTTCTCGTGCCCGACCCATCGAAACCGCCCTCCTCACCCCCGTGATAAAGTCCTCGACTTTTCCCAGCCAACTTTCACGTGGGGGCAATCGATCGATCGGTTGTGATTCCGGGCGGTACTTGGTTGGTGTCCTTGATTTAAGCCGGTGTTTTGTTTGGTGTGCAAGGATGGCGAGGAGTTTGGAGAAGATGGCGTCGATTGATGCCCAGCTGAGGCTCTTGGCACCCGGGAAGGTCTCCGAGGATGATAAGCTGGTCGAGTACGATGCTCTGCTCCTCGACAGGTTCCTGGACATCCTCCAGGATTTGCACGGCGAGGATATCAGGGAGACGGTACCTGTTCCTTCTTCCCTTCCCCTCCTTCAGGAGTGGTTGGTATTTGAGCCAGATCGGTTGTTAATCTCGTATTGGGTTCTTGTATTTGGGGTTCTGTTCTCGGCTTAATCGTGGGTGAAAGATTGGAATTTGGTTTTGTTCTTCGCTGTCGTAATGACTGGGTTGTTCCTGAGATTTTCGAACGACTGACTGGGTTTGACTGTGATGAACCATTTAAATAGGTTC
Source organism: Melastoma dodecandrum (assembly GCA_029817715.1). Classification (NCBI taxonomy): domain Eukaryota; kingdom Viridiplantae; phylum Streptophyta; class Magnoliopsida; order Myrtales; family Melastomataceae; genus Melastoma; species Melastoma dodecandrum. The sequence goes on along the minus strand of JARUPY010000533.1, from coordinate 3,330,906 downwards.
AAGAATGCTATGAGCTTTCGGCAGAATATGAGAATAAACAGGATCCCCACAAGTTAGAAGAGCTGGGGAGTGTGCTGACGAGCTTGGATCCCGGGGATTCAATCGTGGTCACCAAGTCTTTTTCTCACATGCTTAACTTGGCCAACTTGGCTGAGGAAGTTCAAATCGCGTATCGAAGGCGGATCAAGTTAAAGAAGGGTGATTTTGTTGATGAAGCGTCGGCCACCACCGAGTCTGACATTGAAGAGACCTTCAAGAAGCTTGTTGGACAGCTGAAGAAGTCTCCCGAAGAAGTTTTTGATGCTCTGAAAAATCAAACAGTCGATCTGGTGTTGACTGCGCATCCGACTCAGTCGGTGCGTAGATCATTGCTTCAGAAGCATGCAAGGTACGATGCTGCTTACTCCAAAATTGGGTTTCTTTGTCAAGTAATTTCCTAATAACATTGTTCCTCATTTTTTTCTGTTTGTGCTTATGCCTCAATTTTGACATCTTTGGTTTGTATGTGGAAACCGTAATAGGCAATCAATCAGAAGTTCTATTTCCTGACGATGACATGTTATTACAGGATCCGTGATTGTTTGACTCAGTTGAATGCTAAAGATATTACTCCTGACGACAAGCAAGAACTTGATGAGGCTCTGCAAAGAGAGGTATGATTTCCTCTGATTGGATGTCCATATTACTTTTATTCATTATAGATGCATCTTCAGAATCAGGGAACATAAAGCGGACCAATTTGCATGATGGACGAATAAAAAAACATTCTGACCCTCGTGGCACTACAGTAGATTTTCGTTCTGTTTTACTTTTAGGCCATGATCTTTACCATTAAAGCGGCTTACGGAACTACATTTTCCTTGTGTAGATTCAAGCTGCTTTCCGTACAGATGAGATCCGGAGGACACCTCCAACTCCACAGGATGAAATGAGGGCAGGCATGAGCTACTTCCATGAGACAATTTGGAAGGGTGTTCCGAAGTTCCTGCGCAGGGTTGACACTGCTTTAAAGAACATTGGGATAAACGAACGTGTTCCATACAATGTCCCTCTCATTCAATTCTCTTCTTGGATGGGAGGAGATCGTGACGGTCGGTGACTGCTGCTTTAGTTATGTAAACAGTATTCATCGTGATTTCTTTCAGAGACACCAGGAAAGCGCTTAACTGGGGCTTTAATTATAATAACTCCTTTGTTTGCTTATGAAGACTAGCTTAACCGAGGTTGACCAATTCGCTAGTGTTTCTTACAAATCCTATTATTACGATTATGTACATCATATGACATGCACTTCTTTTTTTAGGAAACCCAAGAGTCACTCCTGAAGTCACTAGGGATGTCTGCTTGTTGGCAAGAATGATGGCTGCTAACCTCTACTTTTCCCAGATAGAAGATCTCATGTTTGAGGTATGATGTTGTGTCTCCCAGCAAATAGTCATTTTGACTCATAAGGTTTTGTCAATAGAGGCAACTTACCAACTTTATGTTGAACTCGTATCTTTTGCAGTTGTCCATGTGGCGTTGCAGTGATGAGCTCCGTGCTCGTGCTAATGAGCTTCATCGTTCACTGAGAAGAGATGCGAAACATTACATTGGTATGTATTCACACCATACTGTCATTTTTTTCGGCCAAATTCAGGTGTGCCAATGTCCTTAACCCATGCTTTCTCTTGCAGAATTTTGGAAACAAATACCACCTAATGAACCCTATCGGGTTATTCTTGGTGATCTGAGAGACAAGCTGTATAATACACGTGAACGCTCTCGGCAATTGCTGGCCAACGGGACATCTGACATTCCTGAGGGCACTGCATTTACCAATGTTGAGCAGGTCATTTATCTTTCAATGTCTCGGCTGTCAAATGAAATTTCTTTCTCTGTGAGAAACAGATTGCTTCCTTGAATGGATATATTGACTGAAATTACTCTCGCTTTTATGTGTAGTTTCTAGAGCCTCTTGAGCTCTGTTACAGGTCGCTCTGCGATTGTGGAGATAGGCCAATAGCTGATGGAAGCCTTCTTGACTTTTTACGCCAAGTCTCTACCTTTGGACTTTCCCTTGTGAGACTTGATATTCGACAGGAATCTGACAGGCATACTGATGTCATTGATGCCATCACAAAGCATCTAGGCATCGGTTCTTACAGAGAATGGTCTGAGGAAAAGCGGCAGGAATGGCTGTTGTCTGAGCTTAGCGGAAAACGACCACTTTTTGGTCCAGATCTTCCAAAAACAGAAGAAATTGCTGATGTGCTCGACACATTCCATGTCCTCGCTGAACTTCCTTATGATAACTTTGGTGCGTACATAATATCTATGGCAACGGCTCCATCAGACGTGTTGGCTGTCGAGCTTCTACAACGTGAATGTAACGTGAAGAAGCCACTGAGAGTCGTCCCACTGTTTGAGAAGCTCGCGGATCTGGAGGCGGCTCCTGCTGCTGTGGCCCGTCTTTTCTCCATTGATTGGTATAGAAATAGAATTGATGGAAAGCAAGAAGTCATGATTGGTTATTCAGATTCCGGGAAAGATGCAGGTCGTCTGTCGGCCGCTTGGGAACTGTACAAAGCACAGGAAGACCTGATTAAGGTGGCTAAGCAGTATGGAGTTAAGCTCACGATGTTTCATGGTCGAGGAGGCACAGTTGGGAGAGGAGGTGGGCCCACCCATCTTGCTATTCTGTCCCAGCCACCTGACACAATCCACAGGTCGCTCCGTGTTACCGTCCAAGGAGAAGTCATTGAGCAGTCATTTGGAGAGGAGCACTTATGCTTTAGAACACTCCAGCGTTTCTCAGCCGCTACTCTGGAGCACGGGATGAACCCTCCCGTATCACCGAAACCCGAGTGGCGTGCGCTCATGGATGAGATGGCCGTCATTGCTACGAAGGAGTACAGGTCGATAGTTTTCCAGGAACCTCGTTTTGTCGAGTACTTCCGTCTCGTAAGTGCTTGCCTTTAGTTGTCTCACTTCCATTCATCTATGCCTGTGCACCATTTACTTATTTTCTCGTCTCACAGGCTACACCAGAGCTAGAGTATGGTCGGATGAACATTGGAAGTCGACCATCGAAGAGGAAGCCGAGTGGAGGCATCGAGTCGCTCCGTGCAATCCCTTGGATTTTCGCTTGGACACAGACGAGGTTCCATTTGCCAGTGTGGCTTGGTTTCGGAGCAGCTTTCAAGCATGTGATTCAAAAGGACATAAGAAACCTCCACGTGCTTCGGGAGATGTACAACCAGTGGCCGTTCTTCCGTGTCACGATCGACTTGATCGAAATGGTCTTCGCAAAGGGTGATCCGGGCATCGCGGCCTTGTACGACAAGCTCCTCATGTCTGATGATGACCTACTTGCTTTCGGGGAGCGACTCAGGGCCAACTACGAGGAGACTAAAAATCTCCTCCTCCAGGTAACTGGGATAGCATTGCCGACATATCGTCTCCTTCCTGTCCTCAACGCGTCTAACCCATCTCGTCATTCATCAACAGATTGCCGGGCACAGAGACTTGCTGGAAGGAAACCCCTACCTGAAACAGAGACTCCGTCTCCGCGAGGCGTATATAACAACCCTAAACGTCTGCCAAGCCTACACGCTGAAGCAGATCCGGAACCCAGACTATCATGTGAAGTCAAGGCCGCATCTGTCGAGAGACCCAACGGAATCCAGCAGCAAGCCAGCCGCGGAGCTCGTGAAGCTGAACCCCACGAGCGAGTACCCTCCTGGCCTGGAGGACACCCTGATATTGACAATGAAGGGTATAGCCGCTGGCATGCAGAACACCGGTTGAGAGCATATGGATCCTCAATAAACTTGTGATGCTGAAAAACTGTAAGAATTCTGAGAGATTACTAGGGTTGTTCTCTTGCGGCCTTAGATGTGTAATCGTGTTCAATAATCTCGTGAGGATAATCGTCAATTTGGTACTTTTTCCGATCATGTCTTTGAAGTGGAATTTAGGCATGTTTTCAAAGATTTTCTTATGCAATTGTCTCTTCCTCTTGTTTACACGTGGCTCCATCCCATTGGAAAATCCGTCGCACTTGTCGCAAACCGTCGCTTCCCGTCCGATTCGGTTATTATTCTCCCCTCACGAAGGAAAAAAAAAAAAAAAAGAAGAAAGGTTTGTTTCGATCCGTTTTCCCTCTAAGTCAATTTCACTGTGCGCCCCATCAGATTCACTTCTCTCAACCGAGAAGAAGATCCGAGATCGGATTCTGTTACTGGACGGAGGCGCGAGAGATCGGAGTTCATGGAGTCACGAGATGGCCTCGTCTACGTCGCCAAGCTTGCCGAGCAAGCCGAGCGTTACGACGGTTCGTTCACGGATTACGGTCTTAGGGTTCTTTTTCTATTTGTTCCGGCATGAGATTCAGTTGAATCCGTCGACTCTTGCGTTTCTTCGGTTGATCGGGCCGGGTTTTGAAAGTTTGTGGGGATTTGTTGATCGGAGACGGTTCTTTAGTCAAATCGACTGCTTTAATTGCTCGATCTCTGCAGTTTTGGTTGCTTTGGCTGTGTTGATGCATATGTATGTTAGTTAGTGCAGTCTGTTAGTGGAGTTTCGAGTCGGGTTAGGTTTTCTTGGTGTTTGAGCGGTGAGATATTTGAAGTTTTATGACCGAGTCTGCCTTGTGGTTCAAGGATTAATGTACTGAAATGCAAACTTGATGATGTCTGGGGGTGATTGCAGAAATGGTGGATGCTATGAAGAAGGTTGCAAAACATAATGTGGAATTGACGATTGAGGAGAGAAACTTGCTTTCTGTTGGATATAAGAACGTGATTGGTTCTCGGAGGGCGTCGTGGAGGATCCTGTCGTCGATCGAACAAAAGGAGGAGACAAGAGGAAATGAGGTTCATGTCAAGCGCATTAAGGAGTACAGGCAGAAGGTCGAGACGGAGCTCTCGAACATTTGTAGCGACGTCATGGTTGTGATTGATGAGCACCTCATTCCTTCTGCATCCACAGGGGAATCAAAAGTTTTCTACTATAAGATGTGAGGAATGAATAGTACTTCTTCAAGGGACAGTAATGTGTTGGTTGGGATTTTTCTCTGTGACACTGAAATCTTGCTTTGCAGGAAGGGAGACTATTATCGCTATCTTGCTGAGTTTAAAGCTGGTGATGAGAAGAAGGAGGTTGCCGACTTTTCGATGAAAGCATATGAGGTCAGTCATCGTTTCAATCTTTGCCAGACAACTAGTTTGTCTTCTGCCACATTCCCTCATTATTGGTGTAAGTTTACGATTGGAATACTTATCAGCCATTATGTAGTCGCATGGTCTTTAACTGGGAAGTAGATACTCTTTCAACGGGTCTGATTTCTTTTCCTGTTTCAGACAGCTACGAGTGCAGCTGAGGCTGAATTACCCCCTACTCATCCCATCAGGTTGGGTCTGGCTTTGAACTTTTCCGTGTTCTACTATGAGATCCTTAACTCAGCTGAAAGGTCAGTCTGATGTTGAAATGTCTTTGTCCAAAAAGAACTTTCTTTTGTTATCTTGATTAGTTTTCAGAAAATTCAAAATATTTCTCTTTCCTCCAGGGCATGCCACCTCGCAAAGCAAGCCTTTGATGAGGCCATATCCGAGCTTGACTCCCTCAGCGAGGAATCATACAAAGATAGCACATTGATAATGCAACTTCTTAGGGATAATCTCACTTTATGGACGTCTGACATCTCAGAAGAAGGAGGTGGGTGAGCTTTCTCACAAAATGGTTTTGATGGATTGCTTGTTCCACTCTTTGTCCCAGTAAAATAATTATTTCTCCACTAATAATTAAAAAAGCTCCATTACTGCTTTTTTGTTTCAGCTGTTAATGGTTTATAATTCTTAATTCCTTTCATTGTACTTGCTTTGGTAGAAGATTCCCAGAAGATGAACGGCACGGCTAAAGCCAGCGTAATGGAAGAATGAGGGGTAGTTTTTCAACTTTCTTCGAGCCGCTCCTAATCATATCCAACACATGACATTACGTTGCTTCTTTCTTCTTCTTGGTAGTAGTTTAACGAATTGCTTCGGTTCTTCTTTCGCAGTGATACCTACTCCTCGAGTCAGATGGCTGAACGAGTACCTGCAGATGAGGGAGCCGTTACATTTATTTTGTTCTTAGATTGGAAAAACATAAGCTTATTGTGTTGTCAAACTATTTTCTTCAGTTTGTGTATGAATATACTCAGATCATGGTTGTTGTGGTATTTACACTTCCTAGGCTTCTCATTTTCCCGTTCATGTAGGCCGATGTGTGGAGCATTTGTTGACGGCCACATTATGTTTGGGTGGTTTTCAATTGAACCCCTCTCATTGTGGAAAATATATTTGGTTTTCTCGCTGGCTGGCGGTGGTTGGTTCTCCATCCCGGTAGTGTTGCTTTTCCATTACACCGAGTTCTTGAATCTGGGATAGTAATTCGGCATCTTTATTCAGGACGATTGATTTCAATGAACAATGAGTGAATCGGCGGAGAATGGAGAAATGACGTTTTTATAACAATTGCCGCCTAATGGTGAAATAATTTGGGTGATTTCCCCAAGAGGAGAAAATGACGGATTGTCCGGATGCATAAAGTTTCAGAACTTTGTTGAGCGGACCAACCAAGAGCAAATAATTAAAGGTGACAGAGCCCAGCGATGAAGTCAAGAAAAGAGAGGACGATCGGGAAGATGGTAAATGCCGACGATGATCACAATGCAGGGCATTGGTTTATGCTTCTGAACGTTGTCTGCTTAATCCATGTCTTGTATGCCAAGGATCCTATATATTGTATCCATCATCATCTTTAGCGAAATACGCACATAACCAACTCAGATCGAAGAGGAGGGATAAAAGATGGCAGAGAAGGAAGGTGGAATAGTAAAGAAGGGCCAGGAGGATGGGATGAAGCTGGCGGCGTCTCTCCTTCAGAAGTTTGAGCTCCCTCAGGGACTCCTCCCTTTGGCGAATGTGATTGAGGTGGGATTCGTGGAGCGCACTGGGTACATGTGGATCGTCCAGGCTAAGAAAGTTGAGCACCAGTTCAAGATGATAAGCAAGCTAGTGAGCTATGATACTGAGATCACTGGCTACGTCGAGATGAAGAAGATTAAGAAGCTCAAGGGTGTGAAGGCCAAGGAGCTCATGTTGTGGCCACCGGTAAGCGAGATCACTGCCGATCCTGCTGTTGGGAAGATCCACTTTAAGAGCCTCGCGGGGATCACCAAGACCTTCCCGGTCGAGGCCTTTGCTGCCGGTCAGTGATGTGCGAAATAGGCTTCCAAGCCCTGGAATCGTTTTGGCGAACAATAAAAGAGAGGATCAAACTCGAGTTTCATCTACGTTTTAGTTCAATGTACGAGGACTCCCGATCTTGGTTTTGCTGTATTTCTGTTCCTGATATACTTTATAATATATGCAATCAGCTAGTTATTCAAGAAGTTCTAAGCTCAATCCTTAAGAGTACAACACTGCTGCAAACATAGATCAATGTCCAACGAGGCGAGAAACCGTGGAAACTACAGCAACAACTGAAAAAGCATCAACCAATCTCTCTTTCAATCCGATGGCCGACAATTATATGCAACGACGCATTAGCGAACTATATCTTTTCGAAGTTTTAGTGCAAGACTAGTCAGTTGTTTGATTCTGCAAATCAAATGAGTCCATCTCAGGGTTCTTTCTCGGGCACGCCAGAGTAGAGAAAAGTGTTAGTGTGTGCACGTATGTGCCAAGACACTTTGTAATATATGTGAATAGTTGTTAATAATGGCAAGTATTTACTGTTTATTAATTACTTTTCTGCTCGTAATTAACTTTACGGTAAAGTCCCATAGATTGATTATTTGTCAATCTAAAATTGTCCTTGATCGGATAGATGTTTAGATGGGACATAAACATCTAGATCAACGTCGAGTATAACTTAGGTCGAGTTAGACCAAGGGATGGATATTCAAGTTATACTCGGGGGTGCCTAAGTTTAGGGTACACTGGACACGACCCGTTTATAGAGAATACCACATATTAAGTGTCATTGGTCACTTCTCTTGTTGAACGAGTGTAACTGATCTCCTGACTTGAGACCTCCATTTATTCTATACGTGTAGTTGTTCACTTTGATGCCGTTAAAAGCAATCTTTAATCGGATTGTGAGTAATACGGTTATTGGGTGTGTAGTGAAGCGTGGAGAGGATAATGTTGAGTCATAATTTCACAAGGAGTGTGGCATAATTTCACAACTTACACCTCCTCGAACGCCAGAGTGGAATGGTGTTTCAGAAAGGAGAAACCGCACACTCATGGATATGGTTAGATCAATGATGAGTCATGCAAGTCTTCCATTATCATTTTGGGGCTATGCCTTAGAAACGGCAGCATACATGCTTAACCGAGTTCCAACCAAGGCTGCAGATAAGACACCATATGAGGTATGGTTTTGGAAGAAACCAAACCTGTCTTATCTCAAGGTATGGGGTTGTGATGCTTATGTGAAGAACGATAGTTCTGATAAGCTTGCAGCAAGATCCATCAAGTGTATGTTTGTAGGTTATCCCAAAGAAACAAAGGGATACTATTTTTATCTTCCAAGCGAGCACAAAGTTATTGTGGCTCGATATGCTACTTTCTTAGAAAGAGAATTTATTTCTAAAAGAGGTAGTGGGAGTAAAATAAGTCTGGAAGAAGTTTCAGACACTACAGACGGGTTGGAAAATGAACAGTTGGATATGGAGATAGTACCACAAGTACAAGTGACTCCATTACCAGAACCTGTTCAAGAAACGCAAGATATACGTAAGTCTACGAGAGCACATCGAGAACCCGAGAGATATGGGTGGATTATAACACAACATGAAGATGTACTACTTGTCGAGAACGACGAACCGTTGACTTATGAGGAAGCAGTTGCTTCAATAGATTCCGAGAAATGGCTAGATGCCATGAATTCCGAAATAGACTCCATGTATACCAACCAAGTTGGGGAGTTAATAGATGCACCAATTGGGGTAAAACCTATTGGATGCAAGTGGGTCTTCAAGAAGAAGATCGACATGGATGGGAATGTTAATACCTATAAAGCAAGGCTAGTGGCAAAAGGTTTCACTCAACGTCAAGGAATCGACTATGATGAAACATTTTCGCCAGTTGCAATGCTGAAGTCTATTCGGATTTTACTTGCTATTGCAGCTTACAAGGATTACGAGATCTGGCAAGTGGACGTTAAAACTGCTTTCTTAAACGGAAGGCTAGAGGAGGAAGTGTACATGGTACAACCTTCTGGTTTTATAACGTCCGAGAATACAGATAAAGTATGTAAGCTGAAAAGATCCATTTATGGATTAAAGCAAGCTTCTCGGAGCTGGAACATAAGATTTGATGAAGCGGTTAAAGATTTTGGCTTCATCAAGAATCCAAATGAACCTTGCGTTTACAAAAGGGTTAGTGGGAGCAGTATTGTCTTCCTAGTGCTGTATGTTGATGATATGCTTCTTGTTGGAAATGATAAGTTCGGTCTAGAATCTACTAAAGATTGGCTAAATAAGTGTTTTGCAATGAAGGATCTTGTGGAAGCAACTTATATCTTAGGTATTAGAATATACCGAGATCGACAAAGAAGACTGCTAGGGTTAAGTCGAAGTACATATATTGACAAAGTACTAAAGAGATTCAATATGCAAGATTCCAAGAGAGGATTCTTGCCTATGTCACATGGTATACAACTCTCCAAGGCGATGTGTCCACAGACACTAGAGGAGAGAAATAGAATGGGTAAGATACCATATGCTTCGGCTATTGGATCCATCATGTATGCTATGATATGTACAAGACCTGATGTATCGTATGCTTTGAGCATGACAAGTAAATATCGGGGTGATCCTGGAGAGGATCATTGGACAGCAGTCAAAACTATCCTCAAGTATCTAAGAAGAACAAAAGATATGTTCTTGGTCTATGGAGGAGATGAGGAATTGGTTGTCAGAGGATATACTGACGCCAGTTTCCAGACAGATCGTGACGATCTGAAATCGCAGCTGGGTTACGTATTTTGTCTAAATGGAGCAGCTGTTTGCTGGAAAAGTTCAAAGCAAGAAACAGTTGCAGATTCTACCAGCAGAGTCCGAGTACATAGCAGCTTCAGAAGCGGCAAAAGAAGCTGTTTGGATCAAGAATTTTACGACAGAACTTGAAGTGGTTCCTAATAGTCATGGTCCAGTTCTGCTATACTGTGACAACAATGCTGCCATAGCACAGGCAAAGGAACCAAGGTCTCACCAGCGATCCAAGCATGTATTGCGGAAATATCACATCCTCAGAGAAATAGTTCAGAGGGGTGATGTGTTGGTAAGTAAAGTAGACACTAGCGAGAATATCGCAGATCCACTCACTAAGGCCTTACCTCAGCAGAAACATGAGTCCCATGTGAGGGGCCTAGGACTGAGAGTTCATAGTGCTTGGCAATAGTGCAAGTGGGAGATTGTTAGTGTGTGCACGTATGTGCCAAGACACTTTGTAATATATGTGAATAGTTGTTAATAAAGGCAAGTATTTACTGTTTATTAATTACTTTTCTGCTCGTAATTAACTTTACGGTAAAGTCCCATAGATTGATTATTTGTCAATCTAAAATTGTCCTTGATCGGATAGATGTTTAGATGGGACATAAACATCTAGATCAACGTCGAGTATAACTTAGGTCGAGTTAGACCAAGGGATGGATATTCAAGTTGTACTCGGGGGTGCCTAAGTTTAGGGTACACTGGACACGACCCGTTTATAGAGAATACCACATATTAAGTGTCATTGGTCACTTCTCTTGTTGAACGAGTGTAACTGATCTCCTGACTTGAGACCTCCATTTATTCTATACGTGTAGTTGTTCACTTTGATGCCGTTAAAAGCAATCTTTAATCGGATTGTGAGTAATACGGTTATTGGGTGTGCAGCGAAGCGTAGAGAGGATAGTGTTGAGTCAATATAGGATTCATCGCTCTCTTGGATTAGAGAGTTGACATCCTGGCCTCTTGATTGAGATATTAGTGATTTTAAACACACGGCCGTGGAGGAATGTTTATCATTCAAGTTAAAATATATTATATCTCAGAAATCAAGTAAAATGATTAATTCAGTGATGACACATAATGCACTGAATTAATCAGGATGTCGGTGAGATGAAGAGATTGAATTACACAGAAATCGGTTCATAGCGGTTTTGGTTCATGACCAATATTCTATTACGTTGGGTGGCTGAAAACTGTTGCTAGACGGTTACCTCAGTCTATGTATGGATGTACATTGCCTTCGTATATAGAACCTAGAGGGTCGCACGCAAAAGCACGTAGACACGGACATTGTTATTTAATTCTAATGGATATTAGAATTATAAATTTTCAGAATTAGAATTTATTGGACTACAAATTTATTCTGAAATATTTGGAAGCAATAAATCCTAGTATTGGATTTAAGTTGATCAAATATGTCTAAGTTGTAGGCAATTATTATAATTATATTATATTATTATATCATTAATAATATTATATTATTATTTTAATCTAACCTGTTGAAATTAGAAAAGGCAGCCAATTTCGTAGCTTTGCTACGTGTTATGAATTGAATTAATTTCAATTGATAAATTGAAATGACGGTACCCTATATGGTAAGTAATCTTACCTTATAAATTGAAACGTTCGGCTTGCACAGAGTGTGTGTGAGTGAGAGACGAAGATTTGCTCGGCTTAGTTCCTTCTTAACAAAAGGCTTCCGAGAGTTACGAAGTCTCCGAGGACTAGCATCAATTGGAGATTGTCGTGTCCGTGTCTTGTGTGCGTTGATACTTCTAGAAGAGTCACGGTTGGGACTCTTGAAGCTCGCATTCGCAACAACAAGGTATGTTTTATTTAACGTTTTTATTCGATTTATACGTATCACAAGATCCGGGACTGTGTTTCGGACAGTATTTTACGAAACGAGCTTCCGCTGTGCCCGGTGGAAACCCATCAGTGGTATCCGAGCTATTTGTGATCGTATCGGATAAATCGATGTTTTACGTTAACAAAAGTTTTAGAAAACAGTTTCTTCCTAAATCTACTGTGGTTGAACAACAAGTAAGTTTAGACAAATTAAATAGTTGTTCAAAAGTTACAACAAATAAAAGTGTTCCAGCAAGAGTGAACAATGAACAATTCAATTGAATGATTATGATATTCCTTGCTGTGCCCACGAAACAATCTAAGAATCCAAGTGAAAAGCAATAAACTTTGATGAGAAGGACTTGATGTGCGAATCTTATCATTGATTAAGATTGCTTAGTAAAGTTTCCTAATTGTAAATATAATTGTAAGAGAAATAAAATTGCCTACGCTTATGAGAACTATAAGGGAACTTTAATTCGGCCATGACAAATAAAAGGACTCAAAGTAGTTTAACTCTGTTAATAGAGTTGGCTTGGAATTAAGACTCAAAACCTAATTCGGCCGAAGTTTTGAATTAAAATCAATAGGGCTCAATTTATAAAGAGAATTAGTATGGGGCCGAGTCTTCTGTGACCCATAATTTGAAATGCCAAAAGCATTTATCAATTTAAGTGGCCGAGGATTAAAAGGCCACAAACGATTTAATTGACAATTTGGGTCCTATAGCATCAAATTATTTTGGCCCGTAGCAAATAACTATTAGCCCAATTTAATAGGGCTTAGAAAATAAAATAGGCTTGAATAAAAATAATAATAAAAACTAAGCCCATCAATATATTGGTGAGACAATTAATTAAAATCCCCTGAATATTAAGTTAAGTTTTATCTGCCCTCCATCAATGATAATGAAAATAGTCGACGTACTTCGTGAGTCGGTACAGCTCAGTTGTGGGTTCGTGTTAGTACAGTTGTAGTTTTTCATAATTTATTGATGGGTTGACTTAACTCAGATTAATTGATTTGTTAGCACAGCTAAGGTCAATTGATTTGATGGGCGAGGGGTTTAAGAAAATATTAACCCAAATTAAGAACACCGAGGGTCACATGGATTGGTGACTGGCGAGTAGTGCCTACTTAACGACTATGGTGTGTAGGTACAGCTCAGTTGTGTGCACACTATAGGATTTGAGTATTCGGTCCCGCTAGGAATTATTACCAACTAATTCTCGAGCTTAATAGTGGGGGCTATTAGGTTTGAATAAAATAGTGGGAGTTTATAAAAGTCCTTTATATAACTATTCACAAATAATGATTCAAAATTTTATTTGTTGTAGATGTCGACTAACCTTTCGCTGCGAAGTATTTTGGAGAAAGAAAATATTCTCCAAGGACCAAACTACCTGGACTGGTATCGTAAGCTCAAGATTGTACTGAAACAAGAAAGAAAGTTTCATGTACTAGATTTTGAGCCACCAACAGTGCCAAATGCAGACACTTCAGAAGCAGATCGAATCATTTATGATCATTATGTGGAAGATGCTATTGACGTGCAATGTCTCATGCTATCTGCAATGTCTCCAGAGTTGCAGAAGCAGCATGAGAATATGAGCGCTAGGGATATTGATATCCATTTGCACGAGCTCTTCCAAGAAAGTGCACAGACTGAGAGATTTGAAATCTCTCGAGCGTTTTTCGGGATGAAATTGCAGGAAGGGAACCCTGTCGGGCCTCATGTACTCAAGATGATAGGGTACATAGAGAAGCTCGCAAGTTTGGGTTCCAAGATGGATACTCATTTGGCTGTTGATGCCATTTTGTGTTCCCTACCTCCATCGTTCGCTCCGTTCGTGATGAACTTTAATATGAACAACATGGAGAAGAGTCTTGCCGATCTGTTGACCATGCTCAAGACAGCAGAGAAAGACATGAAACAGAAAACTGTTTCAAATGCAATGTTGGTGAGAAATACCAACAAGAGAATGAGCAAGGGGAAGTTCAACCCCAAGGTTAAGAAATCAAAGATGTCTGCTTACCCGGGCCAAAAGCCCAAACTGAAGAAAGGCCAACAGATTCCCCAATCTGATGAAAAGGAAGCTATATGCTTTCACTGTGGCAAGAAAGGCCACTGGAAGAAGAATTGCTACCTCTTTCAAAAGAAAAATACCAGTGGAACAGGTGCTTCAGGTATTTTTATGATTGAATGTAATTTTTCTGTTTCATCCTCATGGGTCCTAGATTCAGGATGTAGTTCTCATATCTGTGTGGACCTACAGGGACTAAATAAATGCAGACGGTTGTCCAAGGGCGAGATGGACCTACGAGTGGCTAATGGAGCAAGAGTAGCTGTATTAGCTGTAGGGACTTATAAAATAAGTTTACCCAGTGGACTTGTTTTGAAACTAGAAAACTGTTGTTATGTTCCAAGTTTTTCTAAGAACATCATCTCGGTGTCCAGTTTAGACACCAAGGGTTTTGTTTTTGAATTTAAGGACAAGAAGTGTTCATTTTATCTAGATGATGTTTTCTATGGAAATGGATCATTAAACAATGGTTTGTATGTTTTAAACTTACATGAGCCGGTACATTGCATCGAGAATAAGAAACAGAAATCGTCTGACTCGAACCCAACTTACCTTTGGCATTGTAGACTTGGTCATATAAACGAGAAGCGCATTGCTAAGTTACTCAATGATGGGTATTTGGATTCATTTGAATTAGAATCCATAGATACATGCGAAGCTTGTTTACAAGGAAAGATGACCAAGAAGCCTTTTTCCAAGATTGGAGAAAGAGCGAATGAATTGCTAGAACTCATACACAGTGATGTGTGTGGACCATTGTCAGTTCAGGCCAGAGGAGCTTATATCTACTTCGTGACTTTTACCGATGATTTTAGTAGATATGGATATATCTATTTAATGCGACAAAAGTCAGAAACTCTTGAAAAGTTTAAGGAGTTTAAGAATGAAGTAGAAAACCAACTTGACAAAAAGATTAAGATCCTTCGAAGTGATCGAGGGGGCGAATATCTTAGTCAAGAATTCATTGATTACCTCAAGGAGTGTGGCATAATTTCACAACTTACACCTCCTCGAACGCCAGAGTGGAATGGTGTTTCAGAAAGGAGAAACCGCACACTCATGGATATGGTTAGATCAATGATGAGTCATGCAAGTCTTCCATTATCATTTTGGGGCTATGCCTTAGAAACGGCAGCATACATGCTTAACCGAGTTCCAACCAAGGCTGCAGATAAGACACCATATGAGTTATGGTTTTGGAAGAAACCAAACTTGTCTTATCTCAAGGTATGGGGTTGTGATGCTTATGTGAAGAACGATAGTTCTGATAAGCTTGCAGCAAGATCCATCAAGTGTATGTTTGTAGGTTATCCCAAAGAAACAAAGGGATACTATTTTTATCTTCCAAGCGAGCACAAAGTTATTGTGGCTCGATATGCTACTTTCTTAGAAAGAGAATTTATTTCTAAAAGAGGTAGTGGGAGTAAAATAAGTCTGGAAGAAGTTTCAGACACTACAGATGGATTGGAAAATGAACAGTTGGATATGGAGATAGTACCACAAGTACAAGTGACTCCATTACCAGAACCTGTTCAAGAAACGCAAGATATACGTAAGTCTATGAGAGCACATCGAGAACCCGAGAGATATGGGTGGATTATAACACAACATGAGGATGTACTACTCGTCGAGAACGACGAACCGTTGACTTATGAGGAAGCAGTTGCTTCAATAGATTCCGAGAAATGGCTAGATGCCATGAATTCCGAAATAGACTCCATGTATACCAACCAAGTTGGGGAGTTAATAGATGCACCAATTGGGGTAAAACCTATTGGATGCAAGTGGGTCTTCAAGAAGAAGATCGACATGGATGGGAATGTTAATACCTATAAAGCAAGGCTAGTGGCAAAAGGTTTCACTCAACGTCAAGGAATCGACTATGATGAAACATTTTCGCCAGTTGCAATGCTGAAGTCTATTCGGATTTTACTTGCTATTGCAGCTTACAAGGATTACGAGATCTGGCAAATGGACGTTAAAACTGCTTTCTTAAACGGAAGGCTAGAGGAGGAAGTGTACATGGTACAACCTCCTGGTTTTATAATGTCCGAGAATACAGATAAAGTATGTAAGCTGAAAAGATCCATTTATGGATTAAAGCAAGCTTCTCGGAGCTGGAACATAAGATTTGATGAAGCGGTTAAAGATTTTGGCTTCATCAAGAATCCAGATGAACCTTGCGTTTACAAAAGGGTTAGTGGGAGCAGTATTGTCTTCCTAGTGCTGTATGTTGATGATATACTTCTTGTTGGAAATGATAAGTTCAGCCTAGAATCTACTAAAGATTGGCTGAATAAGTGTTTTGCAATGAAGGATCTTGGGGAAGCAACTTATATCTTAGGTATTAGAATATACCGAGATAGACAAAGAAGACTGCTAGGGTTAAGTCAAAGTACATATATTGACAAAGTACTAAAGAGATTCAATATGCAAGATTCCAAGAGAGGATTCTTGCCTATGTCACATGGTATACAACTCTCCAAGGCGATGTGTCCACAGACACTAGAGGAGAGAAATAGAATGGGTAAGATACCATATGCTTCGGCTATTGGATCCATCATGTATGCTATGATATGTACAAGACCTGATGTATCGTATGCTTTGAGCATGACAAGTAGATATCAGGGTGATCCTGGAGAGGGTCATTGGACAGCAGTCAAAACTATCCTCAAGTATCTAAGAAGAACAAAAGATATGTTCTTGGTCTATGGAGGAGATGAGGAATTGGTTGTTAGAGGATATACTGACGTCAATTTCTAGACAGATCGTGACGATCTGAAATCGCAGCTGGGTTACGTATTTTGTCTAAATGGAGCAGCTATTTGCTGGAAAAGTTCAAAGCAAGAAACAGTTGCAGATTCTACAGCAGAGTCCGAGTACATAGCAGCTTCAGAAGCTGTAAAAGAAGCTGTTTGGATCAAGAATTTTACGACAGAACTTGAAGTGGTGCCTAGTCGTCATGGTCCAGTTCTGCTATACTGTGACAATAATGCTGCCATAGCATAGGCAAAGGAACAAAGGTCTCACCAGAGATTCAAACATGTATTGCGGAAATATCACATCCTCAGAGAAATAGTTCAGAGGGGTGATGTGTTGGTAAGTAAAGTAGACACTAGCGAGAATATCGCAGATCCACTCACTAAGGCCTTACCTCAGCAGAAACATGAGTCCCATGTGAGGGGCCTAGGACTGAGAGTTCATAGTGCTTGGCAATAGTGCAAGTGGGAGATTGTTAGTGTGTGCACGTATGTGCCAAGACACTTTGTAATATATGTGAATAGTTGTTAATAAAGGCAAGTATTTATTGTTTATTAATTACTTTTCTGCTCGTAATTAACTTTACGGTAAAGTCCCATAGATTGATTATTTGTCAATCTAAAATTGTCCTTGATCGGATAGATGTTTAGATGGGACATAAACATCTAGATCAACGTCGAGTATAACTTAGGTCGAGTTAGACCAAGGGATGGATATTCAAGTTGTACTCGGGGGTGCCTAAGTTTAGGGTACACTGGACACGACCCGTTTATAGAGAATACCACATATTAAGTGCCATTGGTCACTTCTCTTGTTGAACGAGTGTAACTGATCTCCTGACTTGAGACCTCCATTTATTCTATACGTGTAGTTGTTCACTTTGATGCCGTTAAAAGCAATCTTTAATCGGATTGTGAGTAATACGGTTATTGGGTGTGCAGCGAAGCGTAGAGAGGATAGTGTTGAGTCAATATAGGATTCATCGCTCTCTTGGATTAGAGAGTTGACATCCTGGCCTCTTGATTGAGATATTAGTGATTTTAAACACACGGCCGTGGAGGAATGTTTATCATTCATGTTAATAGCTATTATATCTCAGAAATCAAGTAAAATGATTAATTCAGTGATGACACATAATGCACTGAATTAATCAGGATGTCGGTGAGATGAAGAGATTGAATTACACAGAAATCGGTTCATAGCGGTTTTGGTTCATGACCAATATTCTATTACGTTGGGTGGCTGAAAACTGTTGCTAGACGGTTACCTCAGTCTATGTATGGATGTACATTGCCTTCGTATATAGAACCTAGAGGGTCGCACGCAAAAGCACGTAGACACGGACATTGTTATTTAATTTTAATGGATATTAGAATTATAATTTTTCAGAATTAGAATTTGTTAGATTACAAAGTTATTCTGAAATATTTGGAAGCAATAAATCCTAGTATTGGATTTAAGTTGATCAAATATGTCTAAGTTGTAGGCAATTATTATAATTATATTATATTATTATATCATTAATAATATTATATTATTATTTTAATCTAACCTGTTGAAATTAGAAAAGGCAGCCAATTTCGTAGCTTTGCTACGTGTTATGAATTGAATTAATTTCAATTCATAAATTGAAATGACGGTACCCTCTATGGTAAGTAATCTTACCTTATAAATTGAAACGTTCGGCTTGCACAGAGTGTGTGTGAGTGAGAGACGAAGATTTGCTCGGCTTAGTTCCTTCTTAACAAAAGGCTTCCGAGAGTTACGAAGTCTCCGAGGACTAGCATCAATTGGAGATTGTCGTGTCCGTGTCTTGTGTGCGTTGATACTTCTAGAAGAGTCACGGTTGGGACTCTTGAAGCTCGCATTCGCAACAACAAGGTATGTTTTATTTAACGTTTTTATTCGATTTATACGTATCACAAGATCCGGGACTGTGTTTCAGACAGTATTTTTCGAAACGAGCTTCCGCTGCGCCCGGTGGAAACCCATCAAAAAGTTCCATCTGACGACTATAAATACTGTACAAAATATTTCCAGAAATAACTTTCAAAATTACAAAAATACTGTTCAGTTCTCGCGTTTGGAAATGGCAATTTCGAAAAAGAAAATTCTTAAAGAGGCATATCGTTTGTAAAGATTGACATAACTTTTTTTCATCCTACAAAAGATGTCACAATCCACTGAACCAAGTTTTGTTCTGATTTTACCCGAGACATCCTTGTCGGCACGATTCATTCAGGCAGGTTATCTCTGTGACCTCATTGTTGTCCGACATGAGTTTGGCCGAACCTGATCCGTCCTGTATAAAAGCAGGATCAATACGTAGTACTTTCATGTGCTTCAAGTGATATTTCTCAACTTACAGAAAAGTTTTTCAGATCAGGATCATGGGTTCCTCGAAGCAGTTGATCTTCCTTGCGTTGATGCTGTTGTTATGCCCCCTGCAGTCTAGGGCAAGAACCCTTGGTGAGGTGGACGAGACCATGCGGCAAAGGTATGAGCAGTGGATGGCCCATTATGGGCGTGTTTATGGCAGCTATCTCGAGAAGGAGAAGAGGTTCCAGATTTTCAAGGAGAATGCCATTCGCATCGATGACTTCAACCAGGCGAACGAGAAGCCGTTCAAGTTAGCCCTCAACAAGTTTGCAGATCTCACCAACAAAGAGTTCAAGTCGACCTATAACAGATATAAGGAACACATCTGCTCTCCACAGGAGAGCTTCAAGTAGGAGAACGTCACTGCGGTGCCTTCGACGATGGATTGGAGGAAGAAGGGTGCCGTGACGCCGATCAAGAATCAACAGCAATGTGGTGAGTATAAAGGTTAGCGAATTACTACCCTATTGTAGCTGAACGCTTATTGACAGGGTTCAAAACTTTGCAGGATGCTGCTGGGCTTTCTCGGCGGTGGCAGCTGTGGAAGGCATCCACCAGATCTCCACAGGGAAGTTGGTCTCGCTTTCTGAGCAAGAGCTCGTCGACTGCGACATTCACGGAGTCGACCAGGGGTGCCAGGGTGGTTGGATGGACAGCGCTTTCCAGTTCGTCAAGAGTCATGGCTTGACCACTGAGGCGAGTTACCCTTACAAGGGAGTCGACGGGAAATGCAACATAAAGGAGGAAGCCAATGCGGCAGTACACATAACCGGATACCAGGATGTCCCTGCCAACAACGAGACATCCCTGCTGAAGGCCGCAGCCAACCAGCCGGTCTCTGTTGCTATAGATGCCGGAGACTTCAATTTCCAGTTCTACTCGAGCGGAGTATTCACCGGGCCATGTGGAACGGAGCTCGATCATGGGGTTGCCGTTGTTGGTTACGGGACAGATACCGATGGTACTAAGTACTGGTTGGTGAAGAACTCGTGGGGAGCAGAGTGGGGAGAACAGGGTTACATCCGGATGCAGAGAGATGTAAGTGCCAAGGAAGGCCTTTGCGGCATCGCCATGAAGGCGTCTTACCCAACTGCATAAGGAAGCTCATAAATCCGACATACATGTACATAATATACTGCTACTTATTCCATTGGTAACCTCATCTCAAGTATGAGAATGTAAATGCAAAGCCAATTATGGGGCTGTTATATTTTATGTATTCTCAAGTTGGCATACTATCATATTAAAGCTCGATGAGAAAGCTTGATCTTTACTAAAACTCATTAAATTATTCTAAAACATCACCTCACTACATATCAAGCTTGGTAGTTAGCGTTAGAGAAAACTATAATTTAATAATGAAAGTTAGAGGAAAACATTAATTTCAATAATTAAAGTAAGAGAAAAACAGGAAGTTTTCTTAGAAATATGATTGAAATGCCTGGGAATGAATAAAAAATCTGCAAAATATTTTTTTAGCGATATTTGGATTGTTAATCCTAATCCAAATGACGATCAAACAACTAAAAATGTTATCAGTTTACAAATGCATTTTGAAAATGGATAAAACTACGGATGCAGGAGAGAGTGCTATCAAAAAACAGACGAAAATAGAGTGAATCGAGCTAGTTAAAACAGAGACTCCCCTCAAAGCAAACTGAGGATGCGAGGAATCCAGCCCGGCAGTTTCAACTGGCAACAATGAAGTTCGGTTCAAGAAGCCGATGCAGTTCAAGCCTTCTTCTTCTTAGCCAATGAAGGCCCTGTGCAGCTTGCCGAAGAAGTCTTGCCACGCCATGGCAAAAGCCCGCGAATTAAAGGCCAGACAGCAACACCCAAGAAGGGTAAGTAGATCATGTTAAGCTCGTCGGAGTTTTTCGGGGACCAAATCAACTCTGGCAGTATGGCCGGCTGCAGATCACATGAGCAGAGACTAAGTATTTGCATGCTAGAGCTACACGGAAGCAGGCCAACAGATAACTAAAACTCACCAAAGAAGTCACAACAGAGACTCTGTATGCGAGGCAGGTGGTGCGGAGACAGGGCTTGGAACCCAAGACCCCGACCAAGTTAGCAAGGGAGAGGGGCCAAAGGAAGGCAAGCGCAAGGAAGACGCCGGAGTACCGGGAGTAGGAAGCGTTGAGGTCGGTGAGCACGTAGGGGTCGTACAACCTGGGGATGCAGGAGTGAGTGTCAAACAGGGGAATGACGAGCCCATGAAGAGGAAGCAGAGGAAGAGGAAGCAGAGGAAGAGGAAGCGGCGTCTGAAAGCAGGATAAGCAACCCATCATTGGACGGAGGGTTGCCGGGAGTTCGACCAAGTCGGATAAAACTTCAAAGAGAGTGTGGTCCGTTTCCTACGCGAACATCTTCTGACCGTGGCATTTCAAATACTGGCTGACTCCATTCCAACAGCTAAGCTGTCCCTCGGGTCCGAGCATCTTCTTTATCCAGCCAAAGCGCTTAAAAGTGTACCCCCTTCCCCTCCTAAAACGCAAGTCATTCACTTTACTATCACTCCCCAACATCTTTACACCATGACCAGCCTATAAAGAACTTGCTTCTTGCCGCCGGAACAGAAAATGGGAGTCAAGAGCCCAAGAGCGCACCCTTACATTGAATCCTGGATGAAGATTTCTTCGGCAAGCAAAGGATAAGAGGTTCGGGTATTGACTGACTTCCCAAACGACAACCTCAAAGATCACTACCGAACTCTGCCAACCGTATAACGTCTCGCATGCTTGAACTTTTAACTTTTTTTGTACTTCAATTTTTTGGAGTGTCTGCTTCAAACGACTGACCAGCATGTCAGGTTAAGGACAAGTATCTCTTTCACTTAGCTGTATTTCAAGAAGTTTGAAGCTTGATCAATACGAGAAGTATACAGCTGCAAACTGTGATCGTATCGACCTTCTGATTCATTTTACCTCCAACCACACGAAAAGAAACCTGTGAAACTACACCTGCCGCTGAAAAGGCATTACCCAAACTCTCTTTCAATCCTTTGCCGTACGGTTATATGCAACTATCCATTAATGAACCATATATTTTCAAAGTTTTAATGCAAGACAAGTCAGTTGTTTGGTTCTGCAAATCAGACGAGTCCATCTCAGGGTACATTCTCGGGCACGCAAGACTAGCCCCAGAAGACGTCGCAATCCATTGGAACCCAGTTTTGTTCTAATATTACCCGAGGCATACTTGTCAGCACTATTCAAGCAGGACAACTTTACGACCTCAAGGTTGTCTGACATGAGGTTGGCCGTGGTTGATCCATCATGTATAAAAGGAGGATCAATGAAATGTAATTTCATGTGCTTCGAGAGACACTAACTCGAGATACAAAAAAGTAATTCTGATCAGGATCATGGGTTCCTTGAAGCAGTTGATCTTCCTCGCGTTGATCCTCTTGCTATGTCCTCAGCGTTCTCAGGCGAGAACCCTCGGTGCAGTTGACCAGACCATGCGACAGAGGTATGAGCAGTGGATGGCCCGTTATGGGCGTGTTTATGGCAGTGATCTCGAGAAGGAGAAGAGGTTCCAGATTTTCAAGGAGAACGCCATTCGCATCGATGACTTCAACCAGGCGAACGAGAAGCTGTTCAAGTTAGCCGTCAACAAGTTCGCAGATCTCACCAATGAAGAGTTCAAGTCGACCTATAACAGATATAAGGAACACATCTGCTCTCCACAGGAGAGCTTCAAGTATGAGAACATCACCACGGTGCCTTCGACAATGGACTGGAGGAAGAAGGGTGCCGTGACGCCGATCAAGAATCAACAGCAATGTGGTGAGTATAAGGTTAGCGAATTACTACCCAATTGTAGCTGAACGCTTATTGACAGGGTTCAAAACTTTGCAGGATGCTGCTGGGCTTTCTCGGCGGTGGCAGCTGTGGAAGGCATCCACCAGATCTCCACAGGGAAGTTGGTCTCGCTTTCTGAGCAAGAGCTCGTCGACTGCGACATTCACGGAGTCGACCAGGGGTGCCAGGGAGGTTGGATGGACAGCGCTTTCCAGTTCGTCAAGAGTCATGGCTTGACCACTGAGGTGAGTTACCCTTACAAGGGCGTCGACGGGAAATGCAACATAAAGGAGGAAGCCAATGCGGCAGTACACATAACCGGATACCAGGATGTCCCTGCCAACAGCGAGACATCCCTGCTGAAGGCCGCGGCCAACCAGCCAGTCTCTGTTGCTATAGATGCCGGAGACTTCAATTTCCAGTTCTACTCGAGCGGAGTATTCACCGGGCCATGTGGAACGGAGCTCGATCATGGGGTTGCCGTTGTTGGTTACGGGACAGATACCGATGGTACTAAGTACTGGTTGGTGAAGAACTCGTGGGGAGCAGAGTGGGGAGAACAGGGTTACATCCGGATGCAGAGAGATGTCAGTGCCAAGGAAGGCCTTTGCGGCATCGCCATGAAGGCGTCTTACCCAACTGCATAAGGAAGCTCATAAATCCGACATACATGTACATAATATACTGCTACTTATTCCATTGGTAACCTCATCTCAAGTATGAGAATGTAAATGCAAAGCCAATTATTGGGGCTGTCATACTTTATGTGTTCTCAAGTTGGTTTACAATCACATTCTAGCTTAAACCTTTT
The DNA here is from genome assembly GCA_029817715.1 of Melastoma dodecandrum. Classification (NCBI taxonomy): domain Eukaryota; kingdom Viridiplantae; phylum Streptophyta; class Magnoliopsida; order Myrtales; family Melastomataceae; genus Melastoma; species Melastoma dodecandrum. The sequence continues at coordinate 3,307,185 of JARUPY010000533.1, read as the reverse complement.
AAAAATCATATCATAAAATTAACGGGGGGAAGGCGTCCCTTGGAAACTGCACAAGACAAAAATTGTGCTTTGTTGGTAATGCAGCACATACTTATACAATATACAGCAAAAGAATCATAATCTAGAGAAAAATTATGCGCGCACTGCGTTGCTAATTGATGTACAAGAACGAGATTTATTGGATTGCCTCAGCCAACTGAACACTGGTAATTGGAATCTGTACCTGTCTGTCTGGCCTTTTAGTTCGCAACGGGAATTGCCAGTGTCATCGAGATGATACTGTCGGTATCAGAGAGGTGGAGTTCGGTCCGAACCCATCTAGAACCAGCGATGCATACACGAGGCGGTTCCATGTATCAGGCACTCCCGGAATACACCAGTGGCTGCAGTCTGCATAGATTTCTGGGTGCTTCCTCTGATCCATAGTCAACAGTAACCCGCCCTTGGTGGTGTAGATCTTTGGGTGAGCGTCTATTCTGTACTGTGCCAGTTTGGTGATGTTTAGGTACCTGACTGGAGTCCTCATCCTCTTGATGATGTCTTCGACGATCACCCTCACGGACCTGGGGAAAATCTCGACGTATGACTCGTCCAGCAGTGGCTCTATTGGTTCGTAGCACCAGTTTATCCCTTTGTGTTCCGGGGATATACTTCGGAAGAACACTGTTGTTTGGTAAGGGTCTACGTTCCGATCGACCCATCTCGACCAGGTCTTCATACCCTTAATGAACGCTGATTCCAGCTCCATGCTTTCGATCATCTTCCCTCTGTATCGAATCATATCCCACCTGAAGCCGAATCGGCAAAAAGCGGGTCTCGTTACATTCCAATCGTGATTGCTCCGAGAATTCGAGCTTCAGATGAGAGCACTTACGCTTTAAGCTTCCCCAAGTGAACCCACCAGTGGCCGGTGTTGAAAATCATGACATTGGCACCTTTCCATTTCTTGGCTGATGAATTAATTTGGTCTAGCTTCAAGATCCTGGTGCTACGTTGATCCTTCTGTTCCATCTCGACCAAAAATGGAGCCCAGAAAAACTCCACCGAGCATCCGTAACTCTGCAAACAGGAAAGCAAATGAATCATCCTTCCTGCTGCGTTGTTCTTCGTTTTCGGACCAGTTGCTTTCCGGGAACAGGTATTTTCGACTGACCTTTGAGCGGAAGATCTTATGGACCCCGCTTGTTACATCCACGTATGAATCCCATGAGGGTATGGAAGAGTAGAGAAGACAGGCGAGAGATTCGAATTGGTTTCTGTTCAATGAGTCCCCGACTATGATCACCCTCTTACCTCTCAGTCTCTCCAACATGTCCGTTCTGTTCATCCTGTAAGAAGAAACGGAGCTAACAGTTTCGCCATTGAACAATTTTTGCATTTCTTGAGGTGGCTATTTTGCGTTCTGGGTGAGAAGTACCTCGGGATTTCACAGTGGCTACCTTCCCAGCTCCAGCTCTCGTAATTGAAATCTGGCCTCCCGTTCCTCCGGCAGTCCACTTGGTCGCTTAGGAATGGACAGCCGGATGCATTGTACATGGGACTGTTGGTCGTATCGTGAACCCAACTACCGTCAAATACATCACAGTACTTAGCTTCTCCTTTCACGTTGTTGTCCTCTGTAGCGATCCCATTTTCCTCCTTTAGAGGCTCGTTCTTGACCGGCTGCAATGAATCCTCTGAAGTCTCATTCTTCACAAGTGGCGACGTGTCCTCTGAAGTCTCATTCGTCACTGGGGGCAACGAGACCTCCGAGTGCTCATTCTTCATCGGTGGCAATGAGTCCTCCGTAGTCTCATTCTTCACCGGTGGCAACAAGTCCTCTGCATTTTCATTCTTTGCCTGCAGCAATGAGTCCCCTGAAGTCTCATTCTTCACAACCGGCGACGTGTCCTCTGAAGTCTTATCCTTCACCGGGGGCAACGAGTCCTCCGAATTCTCATTCTTCGCCGGCAACAGTGAGTCCTCCGGAGTGTCATTCTTCACCAGCGGCCACGAGTCCTCTGCATTCTCATTCTTCACCGGCAGCCACGAGTCCTCTGCATTCTCATTCTTCACCGGCAGCCAAGAGTTCTCTGAACTCACGTTCTTCACCGGGGGAAACAAGTCATCTGAAGTCTCGTCCTTCACCGGCAGCGGCGAACCCTCCAGAGTCTCATTTTTGACCAGTGACGAATCCTCCAGAGTCTCGTTCATGTTGATAGCGGACAGGTGCTCTAAACTCCCGTTCTTCTCAGCGTCGGTCGCCTCCCATAAACTCCCGTTCTTTGCGTCAGGGAACGGGCCTTCCAAAGTCTCGTTCATCTCGGATTCATTTCTTGAAGAGGGGAAGACGTGGAGGGGGGAAATAGAAAGGGAGACAGCATCGTTGGGCTTCAACGATTCCCGAATGAGTTCACGGTTTCCCTGGTTGAGGTAAAGGAGGAGGAAAACGGCGGTGACGAGGCTGACAACGGTGCAGGCCCTCCAGACGTTGTTGATGATGGGGGAGCTAACTTTCTCCATGGCGAGGTTCTTGAAAGATATCTCTGAGGCGAAGAACATGATTGATGATGATGACAAAAAATCACTCCAAGAAGCAAATGATGATGAAGAGTTGGGGTGTGTTGTAGAAGTAGTAGGAGTAGAAACAGAGCAGGTGGAAGCGGAAGATATGGTCTTCCTGTTGATGTTGTTGTTATATTGTTTGTGCATTTTGCTACCTAAACTGTACCATCATCCCTCTCTTTTTTTAATAACCCAGAGAGTGAGAGAGAGACTGTGTTATCCACACACTTAACTTCATTATGTCATGTTTGATTTATCATCGTGTAGAGTGTAGTGCATGATTGGAGATTAGGTAAAAAGATAGAATGAAACTTCCTCCCAAAGTTGTTGTTCAGTCCAACTCCAACCACTACTTGGTTAAACAAAAAAGGGCATCATCCATACTTAATCACGACACCCAAATATTAGTTTTAACTTGCTAGCCGAAATCAGTAGGAGGATAGGCGATGGTTGTCTGTATGTTTCTGTCATCATCACTTGCGAATGTAATGGCGTGTGATTATTGTTCGACGGTGAGGTTTTTTGTTATAAGAAGTGATTATGCATTTGGGGGGGAGGTGTTTGACTTGATTGGATCAAACTGTCCTTGAAAATGATATTTTTATTAATACGTGAATTGGAGTGGAGGGTGGTGATTAAATTAGCGTCTTCCTGACGAAACGAAGAGAAAGTAGATGCGCCCCTCCCTCCCTCCTTACATTGCGCACTCTCATGTGACACCGCCGACTCCTTTCCTCTTCCTTAATTATGGTTGGGTTTTATATTTAAAGCAAAGATGTATCTTAAAGGAAGATAAAGGGGAAAAGTCTACGTCTTCCTTTCCGTCGAGAAGATTCTTCTGACCTATATATATATTTTTTAACTTGGGGTGCTCTTAAATTAATTGATGTACTTGTTGATAAAATTTGGTTTTAATGATGATAAATGTTATGTATTGTTAATATGTTATTTAAGTGTACAGAAGAACAGGTCTTCGGGTATAGAAGCTGGTTTTTGTTATCTGAGCAATACGTAAAAGAATTACGTGGAGTAATCCAACGGAGGAAACGATCTATGCATCAGAAATGATGTTCTCATGACAAGATCTATTATCGAGTCCACTATCTCTATTGTAGAGATGAGCTTCTGTGTCACATATACTATAACTCTCCTCGCTGGAGTACTTACTACGGTTTACAAAATGACACTTCTGTGAATGACGATTTCCTTATTGTAGATTATTCAATATGCTAGCACGTGAGATAGTTATCTCATACATCCTTAAGTTAATTCTTATTGAATTAACTCTGGAATCATGTCTAGGTTCACCATTGGAATTAACTTGTTTGTCAAGTTCTTTCCTTGAGTTGTTTTGCAAAAGATTTATTTCCTAAACTTACGTGATCCTATGATTATGGAATTTGGCCACGACCTAATCAGGTTGAAATCTCCTTGGTGAGAATATTTTACAATGGGAATGTTTTCATATTATGGAAACAAATCAATCCCGATGCCAATTCCATATAAGGAAAAGTGTTGATTCTGCTGTCGTAGAAAACAGTTTCTGAGCAGAATACATTATCTCTTATTGGGTGATTAATCTTATTTATTATTATCTGATATTACTAAGAATAATTTTTTTGTGTTCTTGGAAGTTTTCTCACAGGATCAAATCATGGAGAAAATGGCAAGTGGATCCACTAGCCGTTGGTGATTGATTGAGAAACTCCTTTCTACGGACAAGCTTAAAAGCAAGAGTGAAGCTACACTTTCAACTTGTCGTTCTACCAAAAAACTTATCAGAAACCTTTGACCCTTCACCGTTGCAAAAGCTGAGAGCATCCATTATTCATTCACCGAGCCGATCACCTCTGAGAGAGAGCGTCTTCTGTAACTGCAGATTGTTTGTGTTGTAGCTGTTATATTTGTGCAGGTTGTTAGTCACACGGGTTGTGTGTGCAAGGGCAGGGCAGGTGGTAGCCGTGAAGCCACGTTGGTAGGTGGTAGTCGTGAAGCCACGTGGACAGGTGGTAGCCGTTACGCCACGAGGGTAGGTGGTAGCCATCAAGCCACGTGCGCAGGTGGTAGCCGTTATGCCACGAGGGCAGGTGGTAGCCGTCAAGCCACGGGCTCAGTGAGGAGCCAGAGTTAGTCATGTTGGGTTACGTGCGGGTTGAGTTAGACAGTAAGTACGTGCAAGTTGTTAGTCACATTTCTGATAGAAGTGTGCATCTGTAAAGTCCCCTGATCATCATATAGTGAATACGCCCTAATTGGGGTGAGCGTTGGGAGAGTGGACGTAGGCATTGTTTGCCGAATACTATAAATCTTTGCGTCACACACATAAGATAATTCATCTCATAACTGGGAATCTATCCGGTAGATCCAGTCTTTGTAATATGACAGAACAACGCTTTTGTAATAGAAAAAGTGTCAAAACTCTTAAGGCACTAATTCAACTCCTTCTTAGTGCAACCTTATACCAACAATACTACTACTTACTAAAGTGGTGGTGGGATTGACGTGCTTCGTGTAATAAAAAAAGAAGAAGCTGTCTGATAAACAAGATTTGTGGAGATGTGATCTTAAGAAAATGCGTAAAAGAAGACATGAACGAACATGTATAACTCAGATGTCTTTTTAGGACACAAAAAGATAGGGGGTTTGACAAGTCATGTTTAGGACCACCCCACGGACGACTCATTATGAACGGGGCGTGATGGTGCTTCTGGACAATATGATGATGATGATGATAACCCACAAGAACGAGCATCTTATTTCACGTGACAATCTTTTCTTTTCAAGATAAAATAAAAAATAAAAAGCAAAATGTGCCCAAATAATGAGACTCATTTTTTGGTCATGATGGTAGTGGATGATGATTAACAGTTGGCGTATATTTTTTCTTAATTAAAAGTGCATGGAGTTGGGGGCTTTTACCAACAGTGTCTAATAAAAATTTCACATGATTGATTCATATTAGTTGTCAATGTCCACGTTATCCTGTATTCCTAGTAACCTATTAAATTAACAAGCGAATGATGAGGAGAAAAGACTCCAAAGTGGGTTCTACCGTAAAGCGAGAATCTATAAATAAATACATTATCTTCAGCTTTATTTATAATATTTTTGATACATGAAACTAAGAAAGGGGGAATATTTTCACATTGCATTGAGGTCCTTTAAAAATGGCTAGGTAAAGAAACCTTTTACGATAAAATAACAACACATTTTGAGTCATGGGAAAATAAACCGGGGGCCAAAAGAGGGAATCGGGTACCTGCCTACCTACCTCGGGTGCTCGCAACGGCGAGAGAGAAGCCTCCGCGGAAGCTCTAAAAGATATCCTGTTGGGATATATTAGCAGTATTAAGTAGTGTTTTGGTGTTGTAGATACCTTCAAGTGAGGCTTAGGGTATATTATATAATTCAACAGGTATTAATATTAATCAGATCGATTTTTCACGGAGAAGCTTCTAAGAGGGGGGGGGGGGGGTTGAGGTTCATGTCATTATGTTTTTTAATGACTATCGTTCAAGAGAGGCATTGTTGAATTTTATTCACGAGGACATGTGGGGCTGCATGAGATGAAACCAAACAAAATAATCATGTTTGTTGCCTTCCTTAAATTATCAACCCGATAGTACCACGTTTGATTTAATCAAAAATAAATTAATAAATAAAATAAAAGGGAAATCAAAATGCCACTTGTGCGGGATTCGGTGGTTGTGGTGTCACCGTTTCGATATCGTAACGGGGTGTGCTTGAACATATGTGGATTTTGTCCTAATTCGCTGGCTTGAGGTTGACTCAATCCCCTCCCCACCCCAATTCTCTTTCTTTAGTTATTATTCCCTCTCCTTTTTATCGATAAGACCAAATCTTGTTTACTGTTGGCCATCGTTATTTTGAATGCTGAATTCAAGGGAATATATGAGGGTGCCCCTCCAAACAATAACAATACAAAACCTCATCGTCATTTGGGTCGAGGGAGGCCAGGCCCAAATATCAGCTCTGTTATTAGTGGCCCATTTAGGCCCAAATATCTTAGAGGGAGTCGATCCTTATTGGGCCTGTACAGGCCCATTGTTTTCCCGGGGAGCACATTTTTTTCATGACCCTGATCAACACCTCCGCCGACCCCACTTCGTTGGACCCATTTTTCTTTCCTTACCGAATGTGAATTCATTGATTGTAAAGCAAGTGTTATGTGTCCCGCCCGACACAATAATCCGCGGCGGGATTTACTTTGGACTTTTTTTTTGGGTAGTTCAGCAGCAGAACGCCCGACAATAAGCAAAAGACAAGACTGAATGAATATTGCCGGTGGTCTTCTTTGGGTGCCGGGGGGGGTTGGACCCTGCCATTATGAAGATGAACAATCACGTTACCACGCAAAAAGGCTCCCCTCCCCCCAATTTACTCCATCGATTCATTCATTTCTCGTTCCTCCTCTTTTGGGTTTCGCATTCATTGCACCCCAAAAACAAGAAGAAGAGAAAAAAAAACTAAACTAGAAACCAATCAATGAATGATGTCTCTCGACAATCCCTTTGATTTGAAGCAAAAGATACGATGAGCTAATGGATTTGGATCCCTTTCCTTCCAATCACCCCCCCCATTTGCTTCCTGCTCGTCAAGGCCAACCTCTCCTCCCCACGTTGTCATGGATGTCGGTAGGGTAAAAATAGGCAACCTGAATGATCCTTTATTTACTGTGTTGTGGTGGGGCAGTGGAAATGGGAAGGAGAGAATCCATTCGGTGGATTGATTCAGTTAAACAGGAGGTAAGAAAGGGAAACATTTATTTCAATCTCCCGAGGCGAGACTCTCGGAAGAAAGAAAGAAAGGAAAAGACAAACCCCATGTCATCTTTTCACTCTCTCTTTTAATCAGAACTTTCATTGGACATGTAACTCCATAGGAGTGAGTGAGTTTGAGACACGTTTAGGTGACGACAATTGCACATAGATAGATGCAACAACCAATGTGACCATACTAGGAATTAAGTAGGATTTGCATATGGTGGTACTTCCCAAAAAGCATGCCAATGTCTGGCATCATTTTACTCCTCGGCCCCTTAAGAAACACATTCGTGATAATGATATATACCTTTTCTGTCAGAAGCCATCTCAATTACATCCCCATCTCTCCTCCCCAACCCCGACCGAGGTTAGAAGTAGGAGGAGGTTAAAAAAAAGGAGAAAAAAACAAAGATGGGTCTTGTTGTCCTGAACAGAGGCAGGGACACCACCACCCTCCTCCTCTCTTCATTACCTCTTCTGGCACTCGTGTTATTACTACAACCGCTACACCCGCAGGGAAGAACAGTGTACTTCCCCCCATCTGGCAACGACAGCTTGGTATGGAGGGGGAGGTCGGCGCTCGGGGGTTGCGACTGGTTCCGGGGTAAGTGGGTGTACGACCCTTCCTACCCTCCCTACGATCCCTCCACCTGCCCCTACATCGACCCCCAGTTCGACTGCGTCAAGTACGGTCGGCCTGACAGGGGGTACCTCAAGTACAGGTGGCAGCCTTACTCGTGCGACTTGCCAAGCTTCGACGCGGGGAGGTTCCTGGAAGGGATGAGGGGGAAGAAGGTGATGTTCGTGGGGGACTCCCTCAGCCTCAACATATGGCAGTCGTTGGCCTGCTTGCTGCACAGGTCTCTGCCCAGCGCCAGGACTTTGCTGGTCAGGGGGGATGGCCTCGCCTCCTTGACTTACTTGGTCGGTACTCACTTTTTATTAACACGGATCCCTCTTCTTCTATGCTTTGATCCTCCTCCTACTCCTACTAAATGCAATTTCAATTAGTTCAATACTCATATATTTGATGGTGATTATTGTTATGGACGATTAATGAAATCAGAAAATGACAATTTTTGTTTCTTGTTTATAGGAGAGGAGTATATTTTACTATCGCTTTTCTGTCTATAGTGCAAAAGTGACGTGCCTTTTCCCTTAGCCATTCTTAATGTTCGCTCCCCCCCCCCCTTAAAGTATTTATGAATTCTGGGGGTGTTTGGATTGGAATACTTGAAAAGATAAAGAGGGAATTGAAAGCACTTTACTTTTTACTTTTCATCCTCATGTTCATCTCTCCTTTTTCTTTGTTTTCTCTTTGATTTTGACAATTTCATTGTAATCTCTCTCATTATTTTAGCAGTTGGGGTGAATATACTGATAATGGACTTCTAGATCTCTAACCACACTTAAGACCAGTCATATTCCCAAATCAGGCAGCCTAGATTTCTGAGAGTTGGTGAGTTTTATTACACAATGTTCATGTCCACGTCTTTGCTTTCTTTGCCTCCTCCCCCATGTCCATTTTTGCTTTTCCCCCCCTAATTCCCCACTTTTCAACTGCCCTTTAAACTAATGTGGAGTTGCCGACAGATAGAAACCAATAAGAGTGGGAGTGGGTGTGGCCCTAGGAATGTTTTGCCCCAATAGTTTGCATAGTAAACCATACGTAAGATGCTGTCCGAAAGCTTTTTTGTAATTGCAATGATGATGATGGGGATGATAATTACTAATTAGGCAATTGGACGCATCTAACTAACTGATTGCCGGGGATTTGATGTTTTTTTTTTTTATTTACTTAGGACCACGATGTGAAGATAATGCTGTATAGGACACAGTTCCTGGTGGATCTGGTGAAGGGTCCATCCGGGGGATTGGTCCTAAAGCTGGACTCCATCAACAATGGGAATGCGTGGGTGGGGATGGACATCCTCGTCTTCAATTCATGGCACTGGTGGACTCACACCGGCAGGACTCAGCCGTGAGTAGAGACAGATGAACTCAGTTTAGGATTGTTCTCCTGGATGGAATTTGAGGGATTGAATGGAATGAAACAGGTGGTCGTACATGGAAGAACGGGGGAAAATGTACAAGGACATGAACAGGCTGGTGGCTTATTACAAAGGGATGACGACCTGGGCACGGTGGGTTAACCGCAACGTCGACCCGTCCAGAACCAAGGTGTTCTTCCAAGGCGTCTCCCCGACCCATTATGAGTGAGTCCCCTTCGTCGGAACATTTGTTTGGCGCTGTACGTTGCTTTTGTGTGACGATTTTATTTTCCTTATTTACAGGGGGAAGGACTGGGGGGAGCCCACAAGGTCGTGCGGGAGTCAGACGGAGCCGTACTTCGGCGCGCGGTACCCGGCTGGGACACCGGTGGCTTGGTATATAGTGAACAAGGTGCTAGGCCGGATCAAGAAGCCAGTCTACCTCCTTGACGTCACCGGGCTGTCACAGTATCGGAAGGATGCTCACCCCTCGTTATACAGTGGGGAACGCGGCGGCGGCAGCGTCAACGATTGCAGCCACTGGTGCCTCCCGGGTTTGCCGGATACATGGAACGAGCTGCTCTTCGCGGCTCTCTTTAACTGAGGGACAAAAGCTTTTATAACCGGGAACTCATTGTTTCCAGATTTAGTAGATAGTAATATTTTTCACATTCCGTGATTCTTATCAGAAATCTGTAATTCATAGAATAAGAACCTTTAGATCGTCATGTTAAATGATTTTATGTCCATTGAAAATGTGATGGACAGAATTGGTGTGGACGAATAAAATAGCGTCTCCCCCCTCGGAGGATAAGTTCATACGTTCTTTCCTTTCATGTCTATCTGTATTTTTGACATAGGCCATGCCATGAGAGGACAACCTTGGGACTTATGTGACTGAACTGCGGTTTGAGTCCTTCTGCCCCACGTGGCAGCATCTACCGCCCACATGTCGGTCTCAAAACCCAACACCGGCGACAAACAACCAGAATGTCCCAGAAAATATATCTGCTTTTGCTTCAATCTTGGGAATGGCTTCGGGGCAGAAACCTGGAGAGGACAAGGTTGGCGGTGACGGTAGTAACAACAACGACAAGAAGAAGAAGAAGAACAAGAACAAGAAGGAAGTTGAAGTCGAAGTCGAAGTAGAGAAGGACTTGGTGCCGAAGATGGCCAGCCACTACGAGACCCTGGCGGAGAAGGCGAAGGATCCCCCCACCCCCGGCGGGAAGGACGTGAAGGTTGAAGACGAGACAAAGGACGACAACAGGGAGAAGTCGTCGGGGGAGGGGTCGCCGCAGAATCAGGGGAAGAATCGGGGGTCGGCGGGGAAGGCAAAAGGTGGTGATAAGGAGGATGCGCTTGACCGTGCTCGAGAGAAGGTCTCTTCTGTCAAGGATACCGCGAAGGAGGTCGCTGGGAAGACCTTGGGTTCGGCAAAGGATGCCGTGATGGGAATCACCGAGAGGACTAAGGAGTTGCTTATTGGCAAAACAGAGGAAGAAACACGTGACCGGCAGGTACGGATGAACTACTGACGCCCCCTTTTTCTCGAGGTTCAAGTAATGCATCGACTATATGCGGGTTGCAGGAGGAGGAGGTGCAGGAGGAAGAGAACGACCGCGCTGATGGTGGAGCTCATGCCCAGGAAGGGAAGATTGGAGGGATACTGGGTGCTGTGGGGGAGGCGCTGGTCGAGATAGCCGTGTCAACAAAGGACCTCGTGTTTGGCAAGGGGAAGAGCGATCTCTGGGAAGCCGAGGACAACAGCGTAGTCTACGACTTGGGGTATGGTGGAAGAAGAGAGCAAAGGTAGCAGCATGAACACTAGTTTGTGTAATAATCTAAACGTTTGTTATAGACAAGAAGTGTTTTATGAAATAATTCCCGGGCAACAGCATGTGGGACTTTGGGATTACAAATCTTTTTGTTCCCTGTTTACACGAAAAAGAATCCTGAATCTTGAAGACAACAGCCACAAATGCTTCCAAAACACGTCGCTTGCTAACTCAAAAAGGCAATCAATCGGTAGCGATACAGCAGACAAACCCCCCCTCCCTCCCCCAAAAAAAAATCAAGGGAAAAAGCTAAACACCTCTAACCTACATTCAGCAGCGTCTACCGGATATGGTACAAGTTCTAAGGCGTGACGGACTGTCAGTGCGGGAGGATGACTGGCGGTGGTGGTAGTGGCGGAGACGGACTGTCGATGCTACAAATGTGCCATCGAAGACTTGTCTTCTGGCCATCTACTCAGAGATTCCTACCTAGATGCTTGAGACATGGCATCTATCACCTGCCATACAATGGAGTTCAACCAACTATTGAATTCGTTCATCAGGAGCAAAACATAAACCAAACTGAAGAGCAGCATCCCAGTTTTCCCTAACTGATGAAAAGATGTTTTGAGTTATGGGGTATTTCCCAAAACTACAAACACAGGAATAGGGATCGCAACCGCTAAATAGCTGACAGAACTGAAGATGAGCCTGAGGACAAGAATTGACTGGGCCAGACTTTTGGGTGCAAAACCGAAACATCATCTATCATAGATGGTCAAATCATCTCACTTGGCATAACAAGGTGCCTATACTACATCAGGGAGACAAAAATCCAACAAGAAATTAGTATGCGAACTGGTTGATTAGAAGAAAGCCCGTTGACAAAATAACAGCACAAAGGATTTACAAGCAGGAGAAAATGGCGAAAAATGCACAGAAACCCACATTATGACAGCCTGATCCACACAATCAGAAAATATATCAACAGGTGTCGTACTACCTCAATCAACCCGGTGATTGCCCAGCATCAGAACCTGAGGCCGACGAGCTATCCATATCCGAATCTGGAAATGCGTTTACATTGGAGAAGTTAGGGTTTAAAAGGAGAAAAAAAAAACTGGCACCAATGGAGCATCTAATATTAACTACTACATTTCATCAATGATATTATATGATTTGAATTATCAAAGGAAAAACTACTGTCTTACCACTCGAGGAAGAATCAGAGTCGCTGCTTGATGAATTTGAACTTGTCAACCTACTAGAATTGGGGACGGGTGCTTCAACAGGGGTAGGAAAAGAAGATGATACCCTCTTTTCACCTGTAGACGGATTCATTTCCAATATTCAATTAAGCTACATACACAACTCAACCATCTGTGAAAAAGACAGAATTATAAATATCTCAACCTGTATTCACTCTGGATGGTGCATCAACCACTACAACAGCTGGCTCCTAAAAAACATAGGATGCATCAGTCAAAATACATACTCATACATCAAATAATGAACATGTGTTGTCTACAGAACATTACCATATTCTGAATATTCCGCTGAGCTGCTGCTGCTCTGGCCTGCATAGCAAGCTCCGCTTTCCTTTTGTTCTTGCTCAAACTCTTCTTGTAGTTAGTAACAAACCTATCAAGCTCCCATAAAGTTTCGGTATCGACACTGTCGATGTCAACCTCAATCTCATCATCGTGTTGGAAAAGCTGTGAATTACTTTTCTTAATAATCTGCACTATATTGTCTAACTTCTCAGAAGGCAGATTCTGGAGGTTTGTACTGAGTTTCTGTTTCTCATCGTAGGTCATGTCTCTTTTTTGAGAATCCTTTGCTTTTGGCTTCTTTGGTACAGGCGTCCTACCAGAGGGTGTAACACTTACCGGCTTAGGAGTGGGAACTGCCATCGAATCTGACCTGTCCAACACCCTTCTCAAGTCAAGAGGTGGTGGAAGAAATGGTATATTTCTTGATGTTGGTGTAGGTAGACCCATCTCGTAGTCCAATCCAAATCGGACTTCGCGGTTATAGTCTGACTCGATCGCTGGCCACTTATCCTCAAACATCTTCAACAGAACCTCCGCCATGAAATGAACATCTTGCCCTTTAGGGTTGTATGTCATTGCATTGTGAAATGTAAGCCTTACATCTTCAGCAAAATCCAAGGGAGACTTGTACAAATTCCTACTTAATCTCGACTTGATCGTACCCAAGTCCATGGGATGCTTAATTATGGTAAAATAATCGTGCAACCCGAGTCCCTTTACATCAACCGGAGTGTTGAAAACCCAACCATACTGATGCTTCATAAGTCGCTCCAGCAAAGAGCTGCAACTCTTATAAAATTTAGAGCCAGTCCCGAAACCGCTTTTAGCCTCCCCACCTTTCTTTTTCCCATTTGTTTTGGACTTCTTGTTACTCTCGGCAGGTGGAAACTTATCCTTGGCGAGCAAGAACTCCGAGTTCCTGTAAAACTGATTTGCTTTGGGCGTCCGCTTCTCTTTCTCCATTCCATCCATCAGTCTGGGAGTATTCCCAAAAACTGACACGCTCAGCTGATTATAAGCAGGATTCGCCCTCGGAGTAATCCCCACAGAACCGACCTCGGAGTGAACAAATTTTGATCCATTATCAGCAATATCATTGGCCCAAGGCCGATAATTTCCGTACCCAACAGGCAGTCCTTCCTTCTCCTCGATCTTCTTCATCAGATTTCTCACCAAGTCAAGATCACTCTCAAACTTCCTCCGCAACACCTGTATCTCTTGTTTTGACTGTGACAATAAGTTAACCTTAACTTTACTGTCCCAACTCAAGTTCACAACGGCCCCATTACCAGAAGGCGGACCCCGAGTGCTTGGGACTGAAGGCTCTTCCTGTTCCCCCACAACAGTATCATCTGAAACCTCATTCATAGCAGGTAGACGTTCCACAATAGTCTCGTCAGAGACATTGTTGACAACTGGCAGCTGCTCAACAACAGCCTCATTAGGGACATTAATGGAATCGTTTAACTGCTCTGCCATAGTCTCATCCGAGACAACGTCAACTACAACTGAGGTGATAGGCGGCTGTGGCTGTGGTGACAATGTTGGTGGTTGTAGCAGTGGGGAAAACGGAGGCGGCTGAGTCGTCAAAGCAGCCTCCTCTTCAGAAGCCACCGTCGTCAAAGAAAACTCCTTCGGCCCTATGTCCACATTATTCTCACCATTTGGAACCGAAACCATAGCCTCCTCCTCAGAGGCCACCATCGGTCTCACGTACATGTTATTCTCTCCACTCGGAACCGAAACTGCAGCCTCTTCTTCAAAGGCCACCGTCGGCAAAGAAACCTCCATGGGTCTTACTACGTCCACATTATTCTCACCACTCGGAACTGGAACAGTAGCCTCCTCCTCAGAGGCCACTGTCGGCAAAGAAACCTCCATCGGTCTTACGTCCACGTTATTCTCAACACTCGAATCCAAAACCACAGAGACTGCCGTTGGTAAAGGAAACTCCATGGGTCGCACTGCATCCATATTATTCACATGAACTGAAACAGCAGCCTCCTCCCCAGAGGCCACCATCGGCAAAGAAAACTTCGTCAGCCCACTGTCCACATTATCCTCGCCACCCCGAACTGAAACTGCAGCCTCTTCATTCACTGCCATTGGTACAGAAACCTCCTGTGGACCTGCATCCCCGTTATTCTCATCGCTTGGGACTGAAAGCGCAGCCTCCTCCTCAGAGGCCACCGTCGGCAAAGAAACCTCCTTTGGCCCTACATCCACGTTATTGTTGCTGTTAGGGGCCAACATTACCACCTCCTCCTCGGAGGCCACTGTTGGCAAAGAAACCAACATTGGCCTTACTTCCGCATCCTTCCCCCTGCTCTGAACCAAAACTGCAGCCTCCTCGGAGGACACAGTTGGTTCATTCAGCCCCACATCTGCGTTATTCTCCCTGCTCGGAACTGAAGCTGCAGCCCTCCCCTCGGAGGTGACAGTCGGCCAAGAATTATCCTGCGGCCCCACATACATGCTATTCTCCCCACTGGGGACCGAAACCGTAGCCTCCTCCCTAGAGGCCGTCGTCGACAAAGAAATCTCCATCGGCACTAAGTCCGCCTTATCCTCAACACTCGGAAATGAAACCTCAGCAACCTCGGGCAACCCATCAGTCCTCTCAACCTTCTTCGTGACATCAGCCTTCCTGGGACCCTTGAAGGCTTTCCTGGTGTAAACCCTGCTTTCAGTGTACCTCTGCTTCTCCCTAACAGCACCATCCTCACCTCCACGGACAATTGGCCCAGAAGCCATACATGTACCACCACCCAAAAAAGAAAAAAAAAAAACCCGAAAAGGTCCTTCCAACAAACCCGCTAAAAACCCTAAATCGCCCAAAGAATCGACCACAAACCCACAAATTAAATTAGGGTTCCTAATAAGAAACCCCTCCAAAACCCTAATCCAGCCCCAGATCCAGAATTCCCCACAAAAGAACAAAACAATCGGAACGATCCAGAGTTTGCCCCCAGGGACCCAAATCAGATTTCAAACAATACGAGATAAGATACAGAAACAGGGACAAGGATTGATTCCCTAAATCCACTTCCTCCCTTACCCAACAATAACAATCAACAATCAAATCAAAGGAAGATTTTTGTTCGTGTGATTTTTTTTTTTTTTTTTTGTTTAAAGGGGATGTTTCTCTCTCTAGACTTATCTTCGGAACACAAACCCAGATCCTTTATCCTTACTGTCCAGCTGGACGGCTGTCCTTCTCCATATCATCGTCATCCCCCTTTTCCTTCTTTCAAGTTTTATTTTATTATAATTACCAAAAGTTGGTAAGCCAGCAATTGTCTTAAATTACATCTTTTAAATGCCATGCCGTCAAACCCCAACTAAAAGCGCATTAGAAAGGACTAGGGAAGCCTCGGAAAAAGCTATCCTTTATCTCCCCACTTACATTTGTTTTTTTGTGTCCCTACGCGTATTAAACATTTCAGGTCTTAGTCCCATGATTGATATGATCGACTCTGTCCTGTCGCATTCTTGTTTCATGATAAATTAATATTTAACTATTAAAAAAACATTCAGTAAATATGATATTCAATTAAAGTAATCTATCCAATATGTTTTTATTTGGGCCTGGTTGGGCCGGAAATGAAAGGCCCATGCTCTTTTTGTAAGCATGCCCCGCATTTTAGGTCACTATGACACACTTATCTAATAGTAACTCCGCCCGAGCTAACTTCATTCTATAGTTTTTTTTATTAAAACTAATTTAAGAATATTTACTATGAAAACCATTTATAATTCTTAGGGAAAAAGACACAAAATTTATTCAAACAACGATTAATCTCTAATTCTAATGTTAGAATAATGATAGAGCCAATTCAAGTACAAAAAATCATCAAATATTCACATCACGGGCTAAAACAAAACACCCAAAAACCAAGAAATTTTTCATCGAAAATAACTTCTCATTTCATATCTTAATCCTGAGAAGCTTAAAATGTATTGGCCTTCACGAATCAAACAGCTTAAAAAGCTTGTGAAATAAGTCATGACAATATTAACAAAAGGAAGAACACAGAAAATGGTAAAAAAAAAAAGGATGAATCTTCACATAATTAATAAGAAGAAGGCGCAGGAGGAAAGGAAGAGACAGAATGAAAAGACTCGAAAGAATTAATGAAAATAGAAGTGGGTTAGAAATTTTCAAGCATCCACTTAGTTTCAGGATGTGCAGTTAACACGTTTAGCCTTTGACAATGTGATTATTTGGTGGGTGGATTTTTAGTCAAGATATACATTAGTTGATTTGAATATAACCAGTTATATAATTAATTAATATTTACAGGAAAATTGATTTGATTATGTGGTGGATGGATGTTTAACGAAATACATTCCTTTTACTCCACCAAACAACACCTATTAATAAATTCCTTCTGGGGATCGTAGGAGAGTCGGGAAAGGTAGAAACCTAAATTGGACCTCTTTTCTCACGATGACAGCGAAAATTATTCATTTTTCACGTTTTCACGTTCCAAATTGATCACGGGTTGTCGGACTTTTGGTTTAAAATTATCTTATAAGGTGATATCCATCCTCTTTTCCGATGACCGCCATTGTTTCTAACGATCATGCTGAAGCTACAACTTCAACTCCAATCGGCTTCGGACCTTCTAAAAAATCCCGTACAACCATTACATTTTGCACAAACATGAAGAGTGACACTTCGCATTCCCTCGGAGAATTATTTCATGAACTTCGGTACAATGTTTCCATTCGGATCCGTCCCCACCATACAAATTCCGGCTTTGCCTAACCCTTTTACATAAACGTGGCAGCAGACTCGCATCACGAGTGACCCAAGGAGTGGTGCTGAGGGTCGGGACCTCCAGGACTCAGCCTTTCTGTCGCGTCATGGTGTCCGCCGTTCGTGGATCCAGCACACCTAAAACCTCTCGTCGATCTCTCCGACACCCATCGTCTCAAGCCTTCGTAACTCGCCAGCATCTTCCCGTGGCTTCTCGTCTTCCTGAAATCTCCTTCCTCGAACCCTGGAACCAACCCCAGAAGCATCACGAGGACCAGGCACACCAGCGATTTTGAGGCACCCATATGATTACCGAAACCCTAAAGACTTCTAGCTTCTCATTATGCGGCACACTCTGAAGCGATTCTTATGGTTTTATAGGCCCAAACAAAATAATATTTAATCCAAGAAACCCTTGCCAATGATTGGATATTGGATGATGCAAGCGAAACTCCTAATTTGACTCTCTTACTTCACAACCAACAGTAAAAAAAAAAAGGCATTATTATCAATTTTATCCAGCACTATACCCCATTTTTTCGATCTATCCCGTCGTTTGAAACGTATCGTACAGTAACCCCAACTTAAGACGTTACTTCAACGTTATCCTCCGTTAGGTCCCATCTTGACGGAGTCCGACGTGTTACATACGTGTCTATGATGGCGTTAAAAATCACCGTTAGCCGAACGATAGGATAGATCGGAAAAAATGGAAAAAGTACATGACAGAATTGCTAATTAAGCCAAAAATGTAAAAGATCCACAGAGTCCAAAATTAGCTCGAGCCCCTAAACCTTTTGAGGAAAGAATGAAATAAACCCCCGGCTGTCAATTTCGTATTCTTTCCCACTCTTAGAGGTTCCTTAGGATCACATCTGAGGGGGATGCCATCGGGAATGTATATACGACGATAGTTTTCATGGGCAGTACCATTGAAATTGATCTTCTTAGCAAGGGAGCTGAGGAAATCCTTCATAAGGACACATTCGAAAGTAGGGCCGTTAGCCACGACCACCCTGTCTGGATGGACAATAATCACTTTTTCCTTCTTGAGGAAAAAACAGTGTTCACTGTTCCCCAGTAGGTCCCAATGAATTGAGGGTGTTGTTCACAGACGAGTCCTTTGGCAGAAGGCATTATTGCCACAGGGTAACCACTGGCGTCAACCAATTCCATGAATGCCTCGCAGGCCTTAGCAACACGGAGCGTGGGTGTGGGGTAGGGTGAGAAAGGGAAAGGTGGAGAAATTAGGTTTTTAGATCGGATTGTGGAGAAATTAGGTTTTTCGGTGATCGGATTTGGCCATCGGTTATATTTTAACGGCGTCAGAATCACGTGTGCGACACGTCGGATTCCGTCAAGATGGGACCTAACGGAGGATAACGTCGAAGTAACGTCTTAAGTTGGGGTTACTCTACGATACGTTTCAAACGACGGGATAGATCGGAAGAATGGGGTATAGTACAGGATATATTTGCTAATTTGGTCGTTATATTTTAACGGTGTTAGAGTCACGTGTGCGACATTCGGACTCCATCAAGATGGGACCTAACGGAGGATAACGTCGAAGTAACGTCTTAAGGTGGGGTTACTGTACGATACATTTCAAATGATGGGATAGATCGGAAAAATGGGTATAGTACATGATATATTTGCTAATTTAGCAAAAAAAAAAAAGAAATTCGGATGGAACCATTGAGGAAATGCGAGCTGAGATTTGAGCACTCCAATTTCAATAAGGCCAAGCGATGGTGAAGCGATGGTGAAGGGATTGATATTGTATGGGTTGTTATCTAAGGAAGTAATTAATCTCATTTAGTGCGTGTCTACACAGCTTAAGGTCATCGTGTGTGCATTGCTATTGTATTTTCCACCTAATAATTCTACAGGGAGTGGAAATAAATATAGAGAGTTGAAGACAGTGGCCCTTCAACGATGGAACCGCCAACTTCCCTTTCGTGTTCTCTCAAACCTTTAGCAAAAATGGGAACTCCTTTGGCATAAATGGAAAGGACCACCTCCTGCTTTTTCTTTCATCTTTAGAAGTTATCTGGCTTCGGCTTTTTTGGGCGTCCATTTTTTTCCCTTTTCATTAAAGAATAAACCAGTGTACTTCCATATTATATCGTGTTTTCGATGAGAATTTCTAATATATCCTTGTTAGAATAAGCTCATCCCGTGCCTTCGCCAAAAAAGTATGTTCAGATGTTTATCATTCTCGTCACGTAAATTTTCTCGCGGATCAGTCGGTCATGACTTGGAATCACAGCCACTCTACCATCGTCGCGAGGTCTTTTACTGGATTATTAGATAATATGAGTTTGGGTGGATTCTTCTTTTGTTTTTATGTTTGTTTGGCAATGTCACTTAGTCCTTTCCCAATCGTGAGCTACTAATGGATCCATTGATTCGTCCTAATTAAAGTTTACACCTTTTGTATCGAAAAATTGTATGCCAAGTAACGTCACATTCCATCGGACCAATACCTTAAAAGATTTTCGACAAAGCATTGTCCCCGCACTCGATCGTTAATTTAAATTATCTGCCTATTCGGACTAATAATTCCAAATTCATGATCAGGGAGGTCAAGAAGTACAGAGCAGAATGTATTTCCAACGTGGATGAGACGAGTATAATATGTTTGCTGTGGACTGGACCGCAGTGTGCGCTCGTATTATAAAAAAATTTAATTCCATAAAACTCATCTAAGCCGTTGGCCACATATAATAATTTTATTGTGTTTCATTTATAATAAACAGATTTACTTGTAGAATTGAGATAGTCGCTTATTTTTTAAAACTGTTTTATCAAATACAAAAATTAATTAAGATACGAGAATATACAACACTTTTTTATACCAATTAACGGAAACAACCTAAAAAGATGATAATTAGAATACGTTAAAAAGAAAGAAAGGGTAAAAAGCAATTGTGAAAATAAACTAATCAATTTAACAATATCCTTATCGAGTGAAATTGAGTGTCTCGATTATTATCCTAATGCAGAATTGAGGGGTTGACGGAGAATGAATATAGAGAGATTATAATGATAATTCAACGAAGCAACGACTCTAGATAATACTCCCACTTTGAAATTGGAACTTAAAATTAGACTTGACGGAAATATGTCTCCAACAACGATTATAATTGATTAAAAAAAGGTATAAAATTTTTTATTAAAACGATAATTAAAAATTTGTTACTTTAAATTGGAGGGGATGACATCAGATAGGGGTTGGTCTGTCTAATAGGAAGTTGGAAGGGGGGGGGGGGAATTGGAATCGGAACCTTATTTATAAAGCGGGAAGAAAGAAGGGGGGAGGAGGAACACAGTACTATACTACTTAGGACTTGAATGCGAGCGAAGGGAAATAACGTTGTAATTCATACACGTGCCTTGTCACCGTTCCCGAAATTTAAAATTTAATCCTAATTACCGAATCCCGAAATTTCCCTCGCAAATTTTTTAAAAATTAAAACTACACCCTTCGGCCCTGGATCCGTGCCCTTTGGGTAATTGAATGTAATATCAAAGGAAGAAGAAGATGCTCGACTGTTCATTTGAGGTCGATTCAGACAACACCGAGATGATTTTTATGTGCTAATTGTCGGCGGCAATATGTTTTGTGCGGTGAAAATTCCAAAAAACATACACGTTGGTGTGATCACTCCACGACTTAACAATCATGATTTATTTAATTTTATTGCTAGAGTAATTAAGAAAAATCAAATGAAAGAGTAAATTATTTTAGTAAAAAATTTAATTATAACAAATACCATTTCACCGTACTTTAAACCAATGGGAAGGTGGCGTTCTTGGTAAGTAATGTTTCTTTTCGTCCCGACATTTGGGGGGTGGTGAAAGGTCCTGATGTTCACTATTTAAGAGATTAAATTCTACTTTTATTAATTACATGCAAGTTTACACCGTGCTTACCCAATTAGCCTTAAAGGTCTTAATTGAATTATTAAAAAAAATGAATATCATCGTACGCGGACTTCTAAACACCTGTAAAGCACAAAAGGGAATTAGTTGGAAGACTAAGTACGGACAATCTAATACCCTCACCGAATCGTATCCTTGCTACCCAATTCACATAGAGCACAAACGAACTTCGCTTTGTATTTCCAGCCCCTACCCGTTTCAATCTCGAATCATTCAATTCGAGTAACGATGGCCACGGAAACTTCCTTGCCCACATCAACTTGGACATACCTCCTGACTTCGTTTTCCAGCCACCTTGGCTCGTCTTTCTACTCTATTCCAAGGGGCGGAAGGTGTCCATCCAGACCCTCCCTTGGGATCTACCTCCCAACATTCACCCCGTTCGGAGAATTAGCCGGCTCACGTCCAGCCTCTTATCACAGTTCTGTGCTCCTTTTCGACTTGAGGGATGCCCATTCCAGTTCATCAATTCGGTGGCTCATAACCCACCTACGTCCGGGCATAATTCCTGCCCCAACTGGAACCTCACGCTCGTATATTCGCCTACTCCGCCCAACGAGCGTCTACCCGGGGCAATCCCTCCTTCCCGGATTCGATGCCCCATTAATATATATATATTATATAATTATTTCTCACATTCCTAGCCCTCTTCGTTGTCCACATACCGCTTCCATCATTCAAGACTTCCGTGAGTAGCCGCACGCACAATTACATCGCAAACCAACACACACTCGTCAACATCCGTCAAACGTAATCCGGGTTACCTTCATTCCACTTCCCACGGTTCTGTCACTCCCCCGCCCTCCCACGGTTCATGCCAATCACAGCACACTCAAGCCATGTAAGGGAAAGACAATGGACGTTGTGGCCGCGGACAGAAAGAAGAGAAGGGACGGGACGCATAACTTTCGCCTTGCTCCAGCCACCACCGTGCAAGTTCCCGCATCGTTCGGATGATCTCCCCACGAGTGAGATGCTTTCAAGAGCTCTTCCGTTGCTGTCCTTCAAGACGTCGGTGCCTTCTTGTATGGTTCTTCGTCTTAACAACTCGGAATCGGAAGAAGACCATACTACGATTATAGATACGGGACGCCACACGTCTCTCCCGAAGGAGCAGCCATCCCTCCTCGTCCCAAGGGTTGGACGTCCTTTCCCTCACTTCCCAAGGTTCAGAACGTCCTTCCCTTGCCTACCCACATACACTCACAAACCTCACAATATCACAGTAAGTACTTGTAAAGTAATAACGAAGCAGCAAAATTATGGTCGATCATCAGAGGAGGGTGAAGGAAAGAGAGGGTAGAGAAATTGTACCTCGTTCCACTTCCTCCGCACAACACTTCAAGTTCTCGACGTCTCTGTCCGATTTCGCTGCGGGTCGGACGGACGCTTAAACACGTCCCTTCCTCGAGGTTCCGCGCGGAAATCAACCCTCGATGTCGCCGTATCTACCCTCCTCCGCTTCCTTCTTATCTTCATTTCTTCCTGTTTTCCTTCACCTTCACCCTTTTTTTCTAACAACAACCCCCCTCCCTATTGTTTTGAAATCTTTCTATTTTTATTTCAAGTTACCGCCTCCATTTGTCCTCTTATCACGCATGGGCTTAGTGTCATTTAATGATAGCTATGATCCCACCATTTTTCTCCATTTTTTAATTACCATCAATTTTAGTTTTAATAAGATATGGGCCAAATGTGGAGAATTATCCAAAATATTGGACCTAATCTTAAATTGATAATTTATAATTACAAATCTCGGATCAGGGGTCAGTAACTTTTCTTTTTCTTTTTTTGGTAAGCGGGGGTCGGTAACTTAATTGGAGTCATATTTAATGCCCAGAAAAATTACAAAGGAGATGGGAAATGTAGGAAAAAAGGTGGTTGTAATTAACCGCGCGAGGGATCCCAGGTTTCAAACCGGAAAACCCCCAATCCCCCGCCATGTAATAAAAAAAAAAAAACCACCCAATCCAAAAAGGAAAAGAAAAAAAAAATTCAAAACTCTTCCCTCTCCAGGAACCAAACAAAAACTCAAAATCTCATTTTTGAATTTTCATCCAATTCGAACTGCAATCCCATTCCCAACCCCCTCCCCCCCCACCCCCCAAATTGGCAATTTCGTTTCCCTCTTACAATCCCCACCTAAACTTAAAAGAGTCTATATAAAAACCGAAGCCAACTCCTCGCTCTTCACTCAGAAAATCCCCTCCCTCTTAGGCAAATGAAGCTTGATGCTGTTCCCCCTTCCCCTTCACATCCCAGTTCCGACAACAGCGACAAGGAGAACATCCCTCCCACTCCTCCTCCTCCTCCCCCACGACCCTTGCTTGGCCGTTACCCGTCGAGTAAGAGTGAGTTGCCGAAGGCGACGGTGGTCCCCCGGGATCCCCTTGCGGATATCACCCACCTCTTCGTCTATGTTCCCCAAGTTCGATCCTGTTCGTTGTGTAGCAAGGTCGTGGGATGTAATCTGACGTCGCTCGCCTCGAGGAAGAGGAGGGCGCTCGGGGATGTCGACCCAGCTCGGTCGAAGGCGCTCCGGATGGGCTTCCGGTGATTGGAACAGCAATCTTTTTTTTTTTTTGTTGCTGACTTGTATGCCTCTTTGCTCGAAGCTGCCCGACGCGCACGTTCTCTACTTAACGGGGAACGTGGGCCGTAAGAAACAGCCCAATAATGACTGGGCCCGAATCATTAGTGACCGGGGCTTACGGGCCCAATTCCCCTGAGACAAATACCTGAAAATATCCTTGCGTTTGAATCGCCAAATTAGTCGCCAAAGGCAGGAAAGTTTCGCCGAATTCTTAAAAATTTTAATATATACTTACAAAAGCATTAATGAGAAATGTGAGGTAGATTTTCTTATTATAATTTATTTTTTGGGGTTGACCCAGATATGAAAAAGGGATAAGTTTTGAGTCCATCCATATCGGGGCGATAGCTTTACTCGTCAGGTTCAATCTGGCAGGCCTTCTTCCCCCTTCTCAACAATTTAATCCCTTTCGTCTCAAAGACTCCGCTCCACACCTAGTCCCTAATCCCTGCTGATACACTTTTATGATCTTTCGGATCGTAGCCCATGGACGACGGCGGCCAGGGGAGTTTTTCGGCGGCCACCTACCCCGGCAAGGAGTTATACGAGTTCGGCAACAAGATCACGGTCATGGCAATCGTTTCTCTCTCCGTCGTGATCTTCTTCATGTGCATTCTCCACTTGTACGCCAGGCACGTCGTCAGGCGGCGCGAGCTCAGCAGGGCTGCTGCCCGCGCCCTGGCCTTGCGTGTGGCCCTCGCGCGCTCCACGCAGCTGGGTTCACACAAGGTGGTTCTCGACCCCTCCTCCATCCCTCTTTTCATGTACCGGGTTACAGAAAATGATCAAGACGAGCTAGTTCCGCAATGCTCGGTTTGTCTGAGCTTGTTTGAGGACGGGGACGCTGCTCGGGTTCTGCCCAACTGCAAGCACTCTTTCCACGCGGAGTGCATAGACAAGTGGCTGGGATCGAATGCGACGTGTCCGGTCTGCCGGGCTGGGGCCATGCCGAGGTTGCGGGTGGAGTCACGGGAGCTGCCTGTGCGGTTAGGTCCATTTGAGATGGTCACAATTAGAACCGTGAAACCCTGTCATAAAGCATCTTCATCCTGCCTTGAAGGGACGTCTGAAGACTGCGGAAAAGCCGCAACCGATGGTGTTTCGAGCGAGAGGTTAGGTCCCATCGGCAACCCAGAGTAACGGTGCCGAACACAACTTAGAGTCTCCGTAACAGCAGTGGCCAGATTAAAGAAAACTCCGCTGGGAATCAGCAGCAACTTGTGTCCAGAATCAAATGTGGCAATGCGTAATATCATTTCATTCTTCCCATGGAAGCGTAATTTCATTCCCGCATTACTGATCGGAATAATGGAATTCGTGATCATGACGACGCGAGACGACGCTTGTCATAGCAAATGTGTGACTTACGGATATGTCCATAGAGACGCGACATTTATGTGATAAGGCAAAATAATCATAGTATATCTTTAAAATGTTAATAGATTATTTTTGCAGGTTGGATTGAAGGGTTGTGTTTGACCAAATAAAAGGAAAGATATTTAATAATTAACTTTACCCACTAATATTTTCTCGATCGATATCCGACATAAACAAGGTGATGTCATTATTATTTTGTAAAATGAGTTTATTAGAAAAAAATGTTCAACGTAGATATTTCAAACACTGGATTGAGTTTTATAATTTTTAGCAAACTTATATTAAAAACAATAAGTGTTCGGCTCAACAATGAACGACAGTTTGATGATTTACGAACTGCCCAAAAGCAAAATATAAGATAATAAATTTGAAAATATTAAAATTTTAAACTTAATGAATTTAAAATTGAGAATTAAATCGAATCTATGGAGCCGAATTCGAATTCCCTGAAACTAGAGCGAGCGAGATAGTTCAGTTTTTTCTCGTTCAATCGACCTCAAGCTGAATTCGAGCCGA
This sequence comes from Melastoma dodecandrum, assembly GCA_029817715.1. NCBI lineage: Eukaryota > Viridiplantae > Streptophyta > Magnoliopsida > Myrtales > Melastomataceae > Melastoma > Melastoma dodecandrum. The sequence goes on along the minus strand of JARUPY010000533.1, from coordinate 3,281,342 downwards.
GCTTTCTTTTTAATCGAGCTGGAGCTATCGATATTGGTTCGTTCGCCTCGATTTCACCCCTATCTCAGAATCCGCAAAGTCCCCCGGGCGTCCTTTCTTCTCCGCCACTATGACTTCGCCACACTCTCTCCTCTCCGTCATGTCCTCTCCTTCCTCTAACCCTAACCCTAACGCCACTGACCCCACCCTTCTGCCCGACCCTTCCCGGCAAACGCCTCAGCCGCCACCGCCTACTTTGCCACCCCTAACGGCGTCGGCTTCCTTTTCCCGTGGCCGCGGTGGAAAGAAACAGCCGCGAGCTTTGAAAAAGAAGCACCAGCAGAAGCTTGATCTACTCCGAGGCACCAGGCTCGTCCCTTTCTCCCCTCAGAAAACCCTAGACTTCACCCATCACGAGGAACTTCTTAGGAGGCTCGGACTCTGGGATTTTCTCCATCTCGATCTCGACCGGACCCTCCGTCCCGACCTCGTCTTGGAGTTGATCGCCACCTATGAGAAGGGCGCGAGGTGCGCGTCCGTTAAGGGGCTTAAGGTTAGGGTCGGCCGTGCTGACTTGGCGAGGGCTCTGGGCTTCCCTGGTGGGCGGTGGAAGGAGGGGGTCGGTGGAGGGGATGGAGAGATCGATGGGAAGAGCGATGGGGCCGTCATCGGTTTTTTGTTGGATGTGGTGAATAATTGGGTGCTCTTGCATGGCGATGATACATGGATTTTGCCGAAGGAAGTTTCTGATTGGTTGGTGCTGTTGAGGGAGGGGTCGTTCGATAAGGTAGATTGGGCGGGGGTGGTCTGGTTCATGGTGGAGAAGGAGCTGTCGGCGGCTACCTCGCTTGGGAGCTGTTACTATGCGTCCCACCTGCAGTGCTTGATTAGGAATCAGCGCCCGAAGTTGTTTGTGGAGGGTGAGAAGGAAGGGGATGAGGTGGAAGTGGACGATGATGATGTGGAAGAGGTCCTCGAGGAAGAGGAGGATTCAAAGATGGGTGAGGTTGAGGAGAATAACTCCTTAGAGTTGAGCCTCGGGAATGAGAATACTGAGGAATTTCATAGGGAGGATGAGGAGAGGGGGCTTGATTTGCTAGATTCGAGAATCGACAAGGACGAAATTTGTGACAAGGACGGGGATAGCGGGGGCGGCCAGGGTTTAGACAGGAAAGATGGCGTGGATGATATAGATATGGAGCATGTCGAGGAGGAAAAGGGGTATTGTGATGGAAAAAATGTGGCGGATGATGTGATGGATTGTGAGGAGGGCAAGGAAGTTGTGGAAGGAAAAGGAGAGGAACGATGCATCAGTGGACGTTGGCTTTTCGATGGGAAAACTGATACTGGTGTGCACTTCTTGCAGCAATGCAGCGTTGGCAATGACATGGTTGATAAGGATGGGGATGAGAAAGGAACGGGAGTGGAAGGGAATGTGGTCAGTGAGGAAGGGATAGTAGAAGATGGGGAAGAAGATGATGAAGATGTCGATGAGGCAGATGAGAATGAAGAAGAGTTGGGTGAATTTAGTGTCTTACAGAAGTTCAGCGAATTAGAAAGACTGCCGTCAAGTAATTTCCTTCAAGTGATGGAGTCGGAGCAGATACCGTTCAATCCAGGGATGCAGATTCGTGATGCCTCATGTGGGGATTTTGTAGGTGATCGGCCTGAGAACCATGTCATGGGCAGCACTTCGTCCATGTTCAGTAATCCGGGCAAGAGGGGGATTGACCAAAATGGCGACGACCTTTTGCAACACACTCTTGGTGGTAGTAACAAGAGAATTAGGACCGATGATCAGTGGGATCCTAAATCGTCCGACTTCTACTCCTGCTTAGACCAAATGCAGCATCTCATGGATAAGGCGAGGATGATTTATGCTTCAAAGGAGCAAAATTATGCAGACTCGGGAATGAATCGGCAGTTGTTGATGAGTGAGTTGCAACAGCGGGATAACGTGATCGAGCAGTTGCAAAAGCTGCGAGATGAGGACATGCTCAAGAGGCAGCAAGAGGTTCGGAGGCTTGAGCAGGAACTCTACATGATGACAGACCTTTTGGACGGATATAGGAAGGCGCTCAAAGAGATAAACAGAGCATTCACGGAATATCGGGCACGGTGCCCTCAGCTGGATGAGCCACTCTACAGAGATGTTCCCGGATCAGGGGGACTCGTCTTGAGTGCTTCCGAGTTTGAGACTCTTCAGGCTAAGAAGGAAGAGGAGGAAAGGATCCAGTTGTTGATGATCAAGGATAAGTTGAATGAAGCCAAAGCGACTTTCGATGATCAATTCGAGGCTCACTGTGAAGCCATTAATATGCTCAACAGCAAGTTACTCGCCATCGAGAAGCAATTTGCAGATATTAAGGAATTCGCCACCAAGCGCAAACTCTCACAAACAACTGAGGCAAGTCCGTCGAAAGAATAAACTCCCTGTTTAATTGTGTACAGGCAACATTCTCTACGTGGTTTGTAACTGCAGTTTTGGCCGTGACATGAGGTCTGTTTTAGTAGCAGAATGCAACTGTTTTAATTGAAGTACTCACCCACTTTTGGCAGATTTTTTCTCACATTTAAGTTCTCCTTGTTATGCATGGATTTCTGCCAGGAATCAATCGATTTGGTTTATCTTTGTGGTTTCCGTCGATTTGCTGGCTCTTGATGTTGAACCGTTCTGGGGTCTTCCTGTTCATGTGTCTGGTGTGACGGCCAGATCATAGTTTTACAGCTCTCCTTTGATTTCGCCTGCAATTACACAGCTAACTTGATGATACTCTGGAGCTCAAGCATTTGTACACATTTTTTCCATCTTTATATGGCGGCATTTTGAGCGAATAAACTACTGATAAGTTAAGCAGGCATGGAGAATCCCCTTGGATTGGCTTTTGTACTCTCGCTTTCGGCTATGGCTCTGCTGCTTTTGCATGCTTGGGGTGGCATGCCTCCACCATCTAGGCCTATGCTGCCTATCTTGGAGAAACATAGGAGCATGAAGCAGCGATATGAAGATTTGTTTGCTCAGTTCAACTGAACTTGTGGCAGCAGAACTGAACGCCAAAGACGATATGAGATCTTCAAGGTCAATGTCCAGTACATCGATCACTTTAGTTCTCTCGGTTTACCCTGCACACGCTAACCACAACAAATTCACAGATCTGACCAACCACGAGTTTCGAAAGACCTACTTGGGTTACCGTAAACAAAAGAAGCACCGCGAAGATAGGCCCAAGCATTGAGTGTGGAACCAGTCGGGAAATGAGACTGCAGATTGTTCAAGTATGACTGCATATTTGCCCACCAGTGTGGACAGGAGATCAGAAGGAGCGTTACTCCCGTTAAGGATCAAGGAAATGTGGTAAAGTTTTAGGCAATCAAGGCGCATGCCACAACTGCCGAGGGCTAATTTTCATTGATTTTCTCTGCAGGGGCTTGTTGGGCATTCTCCGCGGTCACTGCAGTTGAAGGCATCGCCAAGATTCGTACTAAAAAGCTGTTGTCCCTTTCGGAACAAGAGACCTTAGACTGCGAAGCTGATAGAGACAACCAAGGGTGCCATGGAGGCCTAATGGACAGAGCCACTCATTACATTGAACAAAACCATGGCATCACCGCCGAAAACGATTGTCCTTACAAGGTGAGTATAGGAGTCTTCAACAGGCAGGCCAATAGATCGCACCGCCTCCATAAATGGCTTCTGTGACGTTACTCGCAACAGCGAGTACAGCCTCCAGGGTGCTGTGGCAGGCCAGCCAGTCTCTGTAGCCATCGATGCCGGTGGCCTTGCGTTCCAGCTCTACAGAGGAGGGATATCCGCACACCATTGTGGGACCGAGCTTAATTTCGAGGTGGCCGTGGTTGGCTATGGAGTGGAAGGCAGAAGGAGGTACTGGATCGTGAATAACTCATGGGGCCGCCACTGGGGTGAGAAGGCTACATGAGGTGGAGAAAGACATCCACGATAAAAGGGGACTCTGTGGCATAGCGATGGTGGCCAGCCTGTCAAGTCTTAAACCCGTGTCATAATAAGCCTTCCGAGTATTGTTCCTAACGATATACATTATGCAAACATCGCTAGAGCTTATAGATATTGACACTGAAAACTAGAATCATGGTTAGATGAACAGAGCTCAAAAATCAAGAGCCCTTATGTCCTGATCCGGTGCTTTTGTTGGCACTTGTGCAATGTTTGGATAGCATTTCTGGACTACCATCTGCATTAAGCCTTCCCATCTGATTCTGCAAGTCCGCCAAGGCGTCTTTGGCCACTTTAGACTTGGGATTCTTCTTTTCAGAGACAACCTTGAGCTCTAGTTTGTACAATGACAAAGCATCCGAGCGCTTGATGTCATACTCGCAAAGATGCCACTCAAAATTTCCGGGAGGTTGCGGATCCATGTAATATGTTCTCTTATGGCCCTCGAGTTCCTTCATCACCAGCTTCCTTGACTCATGCCAGCGGCGTCCATTGTGATCTGACAACGACCTTTGCTTTCTGCTTCCAACCTCAAATGCCTTCCTAGGCTTGTCGAAGAATAGCCATTCCCGGATGGTCTCGCCTTCTAAAAGCGACAGATCAAACAGCTCTGCAAGAAAAAAAAAGGAAGAGAATAAATTTCTGGGAGATCATTACGATGAGAGTAAGGATTTAATTAATACTCACTGGAGGCATTCCATGGAGACTTTTCAACGGCAGCCCCAGGACATTCGGGAATTCCGACAAATTTTCCATCCATCTTCGCGACAAGAGCAGACAGCAGCCTATCATCTTTCAAGCCAGTGCCACCAGGCCGTAGCACAGGGCTCATGCCAGCTCCTCCTTCATTGAAGGCCAAGTCAGCATGCATACTGCTGCAGTAATCCTTGCAGAGGTCAGAACCTTGAGCTGGTCTCTGACAGTCCCAAAGGGCACATTTTGGTCCCATAAACGCTGCTGCTGGCGGGCTTACGTAGGGAAAGAGACAGGTCTCTGAATCATCTCCAAGTTGTTTCGTAACATGATGATCATGATTTTCCCCATGGCTCACAGGATGATGAAGATCAAATTGCAGGTAATCAACATAAGCCGACAGGTCTGATTCACTAACAGCAGCATTGTCCAGATGGGAGGTAGCATTTCCATTACAGTATGCAGGATAGATACACTCGTTCTGCTCAAAGTAATTGAAATGGTTCTGACACCGAGAGGACACACGGTCAGAGACTTCATAGTTCATGAATGCTAAACTAAGAAGACTGTCATTAATTTCACCAAACTGTGAGGCAGAGTTGGCATCACAGAAAATATAAAAGGCCCCAACAGTCATCTTTGTTTCAAAAAAAGGGATGAATAGTGGCATTTACAATGAACTTGAAGAGAAGTGATTGTATTTCAAGAAACCTATCAAAAAACAAGAAGAGGAAAATAAATTAGGAGGAGGGAACCTCTGGATATCCAGCCAAATATGTCGGCTCAAGAGAGGCATCAGTTTCTGTCTTCAAGCCAGTCAGTTCAACCAAGTTGCTAGTTGCATCGTCCTGCTCTTCATAAAGTTGTAGCATTCGTTGAATTCCCAAGAATGATCCGAGGCTATCTGCCTGTCCAAGAACACAGAGGAGGGTCTTAAAGAAGCACTGACAAAGGTGATGAACAGGTCTTAAGGCATTTGAAAGATGGAGTGAGACAAAGATCACTTTGCCAAGCAATTCAATATACAAATTGTGGCACAGGACTGGTGTATTTCATACATTCATGTAAACCTCAAATTCATTATGAGGTGATTCCTTTTATCGGTAACTGAAAAAGGAAAGAAAGCTAGCCAAACCTAATTGCTGAGTGATACTATTTACTATGGGGCATACAAAACTTCAAAGAGGAAATACTAACGGGAATAGGAGATGCTGGACAAGATGCATTGATTTCAGACTTCAAGTCGTTGCCAAGTCGAAGCACTTCCTCCACCAAGGAATTGATTTCATCAGCTTGAGGCTTTGTTGAAGCCAACACAAACTTAGCCAAAACTGTTTGGATATCATCAACGAGCTTCTTCGCCTTGTCGGACAACTTGTTCTGTGGTGCTTCAGCATCAGATTTCGTCCCAGAGTAACTACCCATCTATCGACCTCAAGAAACCCACAATCAGAAACTAAAGTAATCATACCAGAAGCAAATCCCCCAAATAATTACAATCTAGTAAAATGCGATCAATAAAAGTAAAATACAGAAGCCACAAAGAATATGCGATTTATCACTTTCACCTTCCAAGGTTAAAAAGAACAGAGATTTCACATAAACCACGCGTAAGATGGGCACTCAAAAGCCACAAGCAAAAACCACCAATTGCATCCAAACTAAACCGGCGGACAATTCCCTAAAAGACGGGTTAAAACACGGACATTAGGACAACCCTGGGAAGCTGAACCCTAGCTTTCAAACCCAACGGGAGCGTCAAGAACAGGCAGCCAAAGAATCCCCAAAACCGGACAGATGCCTCAACCATAAACCACCCCAGAAAAGATCCAAACTTTAACATCAGAAATAAATCCGACCCACGAAGTTCTTACATCAGAATTAATCGTGTCTTGACTACCAAAACCGGGAATTCGCACCTAAAAATAATACGCCCTCGAGAAAGCCAAGAAAATAAAAGACAGACGATCTTTTACTTTATACACAGCCGAATAAGGAAAGAGAAATTTTTTTTGTTTGTTTGATCTCAGGACAAGGGGAAACCAACCTCATCGGCTTTCGGACTAGTATCGGGGAACGGAACTGATTCCTCAGGAATCACAAGCCTCTTCCGATCGATCATGGGAGTTTGGAGTGGCCGAGTATTTTCTTTAAATTCACTTGTATTTCTATAATGTTCCTTTTTTTCCCTGGTCGGAAATAGATCAAAGACATTGATTGCCTCAGACTTATATTGGGCTTGGCTTTATGGTCTGAGTCGGCCTATTTAAAATCGACAACTAAATTAATAAACGATTTACCCCAAAATTAATATATATATATTTTTTTTGAAGCGGAGGGATTTGGTATTGAACAGGTTCATGCATGCCTTGCCCATGACCCCCGAAAAATCCCACGGCCTGTTCCGTCAGTCTCATGCATTTCCTCGTCCACTCCGGCTTCTTCGCGATTGTGTGCCCCGCAAGACGGAGGAGAACCGGCCTACGCCCTAAATCCGTCATCGATATACTCCTCTTTAGGGATGCCAAGTTCAGCGCGTTGCCCCTGGTGCTGATGACCCGACCCTTCATCCATCCATCGCCAAACCATGTGACCATCTTGGCTAGTGGCTTCTAAATGATAAGCCTACAGCATTTGGAACGGCCTTCAGGGTGGAATTCTGGGAGAAAACCGGCTACTGACTCCTTGTGGAATGATTTGTTCAATGATGGTAAGGCGAGCAGATGTGAAGCTAGTGTCAAGCTTTACACGGTAAACTGATCCTTGGCCCAGGAGCTTGAACCCATAAACAGTGGTGGAAAATGCAAGATCTGATGAGAAGTCTATATCGGAACCCGGCTGCAGTTTGACCTGGTCATGATGGGTCTCTTCTGGGAAGCGGACGGAGACCGAATGGGCTAAACTAGTCCGCCATACCGGATTTGAGATTTATCCTTAGTTTAGTGATCTTGAACTTCTCCCCATGGCATTGATTACCCTATTGTCTTTCTATGTGTATCTCTTGTCATCGTGCTACGCTTGGTTTGTGCTTGAATGAGAACTCTACATATTCTGTGAGCGAAAGCCGGATGGATAGCAGGTTACTGACTGCTGTTAAGGTTGTGCAGTTAACTATAAGGAAGTTAGTTGTAGTTAGTTTGGAAGCTTGGCTTACAAGCGTGCAGGAAGTTCTATGTAACTGACTGTTATATATATTCTCAGTGTAACAGTTTACAGTTGAGTGAAAATAATAGAAAAAAGTTTTTCCCTCCTTTGTTCAATCTCTCCCGCTCCTCTGTTTCTCTGTTGCTGCACTTGTTACCCAAGGCTGTGTTTCTCCGGCAGCTTCAGAAGGCTCTCACCAGTGGATTCCGGGAGGCTTTAGTTCGCTTGCATATTCAGTGAGACGTCATGGTAAAAAAATGCCGCACAAATTGTTTATGAATCTCAGGGAAGCGGGAGTGGCATTACAGATTATACCTTTTGCGTTACAAATCAGAAGCGCAACATCATCTGAAAGCTTTTCATCACCTGGTTAAAACTCAGCTTCATACTTCTATTAAAGTGATCAGATCTGATAATGGGGCTGAATTCACTATGTTAGATTTTTACAGAGACAATGGGATTATTCATCAATTGAGTTGTGCAGAAACTCCCCAACAAAATGGGGTTGTGGAAAACGCAAACACTAGCATTTGCTTCATACTGCTAGAGCACTCTTGTTTCAGGCTAGTTTGCCAATTCATTTTTAGGGATATGTGGTTTTAGCTGCTACTTACATTGTGAATAGGCTTCCTTCCAAAATTTTGAGTCATAAGTCTCCCTATGAAGTCTTGCTTAATCAGCCTCCAGTTTATCAGACTTTAAGAGTTTTTGGTTCCTTATGTTTTGTTAACACTTTACATAGGAATAGGGACAAATTTGATAAACGAGCTTCAAAGTGTATATTTGTTGGCTATCCTTTGCATGTGAAAGGGTATTTTGTGTACAATTTGGAAACAAAACGGGTTCATGTTTCTAGGGATGTTTACTTTTATGAATCGATTTTTCCTTTTAAGCTTTTACAGTCTTCTAGTTCACGACAGTCATCTGCCAGTTCTCATGAGGATCTTGCTTCTCTTTCTTTACATGATCCTCCTTTTCATCATTCATCTTCTGTTTCACCTGTCCAAAATTCACCACAGTCCATTTCCACTTCTGAGTCTTGTTTACATGTTCCTGAATTTAGTCTGTCACAACCCGTTACATCTTCTGATGAGACGACTGGTTTGAGAAGAGGCACTAGACCCAGACAGCTTCCTTCATACCTCAAGGATTACCATCATAAGCTGTCTCTTGCTATGGCTGGTTCACTCTCTTCCACTGACAGGTCACTTCTTCCTTTCTCCTCTTCTATGCCTGCTTATCCGATTGGTTCTTTTATTGCTTATGATCGTCTTTCTCCTTCCTACAAAGCTTTTCTTGTTAATCTTGCTTTACATGATGAGCCTTATTCTTATAATCAAGTTAGACTGATTCCACATTGGGTAGATGCTATGACAACTGAGCTTAATGCTTTGAAGGATAATGATACTTGGGATTTAGTTGTTCTGCCTGAGGGTAAAAAAGCAATAGGTTGCAAGTGGGTTTATAAGACTAAGTTGCATGCTGATGGTACTGTTGAGAGGTACAAAGCCCGCTTGGTGGCTAAGGGCTATACACAAGTAGTGGGGATTGATTATCAAGAAACATTTGGCCCGGTTGCTAAACATTCCTCTGTTCGTATCTTCTTTGCTCTTGCTGCTTCTCAAAGTTGGTTTTTGAGACAATTTGACATTCATAATGTTTTTCTGAATGGTGTTCTTGATGAGGAAGTTTATATGCAATTGCCTCCTGGTTTGCTGATTGAGGGGGAGACTTGTTCTGGTTCAACAGCAAACAGGATGGACAGAATGGTGTGCAAGTTGAAGAAATCGTTGTATGGCTTGAAACAAGCTTCTAGGCAATGGAATAACAAGCTTACAGAGTGCTTAATAAATGGAGGTTTTAAACAATCGAAAGTGGAGTATTCGTTGTTTGTTAAGAAGTCAAATGAAGGTTTTGTGGCTGTGCTGGTGTATGTAGATGATATTGCTGTAGCTGGTTCGAATGAGAAGGTAATTTCTGATCTGCATGTTCTCCTGCAACAATCTTTCAAGGTAAGAGATTTAGGAGATCTTAAATATTTTCTTGGCTTGGAAATAGCGAGATCAAGTAAAGGTATTCACTTGTCCCAAAGATGTTATACCTTAAAGTTGCTGGAAGAAATGGGAAAATTAGCAGTCAAGCCAGCTGCTATCCCTTTACAACCCGGTTTGAAGCTGGTTCAAGGAGATAAATCTGCTCCTGTCAACATTACAGGATATAGATAGCTGATAGGTAAGCTGATCTATCTTAGCATCACAAGGCCTGACATTGCTTTTGTAGTTCATGTTTTGTCTCAGTTCATGGACTCACCTTCGGCTGAACACTGGAATGTAGCTTGGTCTGTTCTGAGATATTTGAAGTCTTCGCCTGGAAAAGGGATCTTGTTCTCTAGTAGTGACAATATAGAAGTGCGAGCCTATACAGACAGCGATTGGGGAGGTTGTTTAGAGACTAGAAGGTCCACTACTGGGTTTTGTGTCTTCATTGGTGATTCGATCGTTAGTTGGAAGTCTAAGAAACAGGCTACTGTGTCTCGGAGCTCGACGGAGGCTGAGTATAGAGCTATTGCTGCTACTGTGGCAGAATTGGTGTGGGTTACTGCCTTGTTAAAAGACTTCTGCATACAGCCACATAGGCTCGTGAAGCTGTTTTGTGATAATAAATCGGCCATATACCTTAGTCAGAATCCGGTTTTCCATAAGCGAACCAAACATTTGGAAATTGATCTACATTTTGTGAGGGAAAAAGTAGTTGCGGGTGATATACAGGTCTTACATGTTTCCACAGATTTGCAGATAGCAGACGTTTTGACTAAGGCCTTACATCCGGTTAGATTTCGCTTCTTATTAGACAAGATGGGATTGTTAGAGATTCATAATGCCCATCTTGAGGGGGAGTGTGAGCGAAAGCCGGATGGGTAGCAAGATGCTGACTGCTGTTAAGGTTGTGCAGTTAACTATAAGGAAGTTAGTTGTAGTTAGTTTGGAAGCTTGGCTTACAAGCTTGCAGGAAGTTCTATGTAACTGACTGTTATATATATTCTCAGTGTAACAGTTTACAGTTGAGTGAAAATAACAGAAAAAAGTTTTTCCCTCCTCTGTTCAATCTCTCCCGCTCCTCTGTTTCTCTGTTGCTGCACTTGTTACCCAAGGCTGTGTTTCTCCGGCAGCTTCAGAAGGCTCTCATCAGTGGATTCCGGGAGGCTTTAGTTCGCTTGCATATCCAGTGAGACGTCATGGTAGAAACATGCCGCACAAATTGTTTGTGAATCTCAGGGAAGCGGGAGTGGCATCAATCCCAAATTATAAAGCAAATGACAGTAACAGAGTGGGATTGAATTTTGCAGCAAGATACAGAGGAGAGTGAGCCGAGGGCAGAAGAGAAAGATGAAAGTAACCTTCTCCCGCTTGAGGTTTGATTCATGATTCGTTACCGCTGCTGTGACGAGCTATTTGTCTATGGGCCTAGATCGGAGCGGGACGTTGTTCCTTTTGGATTTTTGACCCTTTGGGTGAGGAAATTGTGCTTTGTCTTTGCAGTCATATAATTTACTCTTGTGAGGAAATAGCTAGTGTTGTGGTATGCCGAGATCGATAATTTTCCATTGTTACCCTATAAAAATCCATGATCACTTCTTTATTTTTCTCGTGTAGTGAGGTTTGTGTCTTCTTTATCGCTTTCTTGTCGTTAATATTGTCTAACCGGAAGGTATTGATGAAGGTCGGATCATATCTCCAAATTGCTGCTGGTGTTGTGATAAAGAGATTGAAAACATAAGTAGTTCTGATCCTTCGAATGTTATTACCACGAAATCGACATTACTAGATATACAATATTTTCTCACACCCTCAACAAGAGAGACAGGTAGGATAAGGACAAAGTACAATGAGAGGTAAGAAACGGTATTGGAAGCTGAAGACCACGACTCAAGGATAAACCTCGATTACCGACCTTAATCCAAGATTAATGGAGCTTATCTTGTAACCACTAAATCCAGCATCTTCGAATAACTTACTCCATTCCTTCTCGGTCCTTTCTTTCCCCGAAACGAGACCCATCATTATCATATCAAAGCATAGCTGGGATTCGGTCTCCTTCTCGTCTGCTTTCGCATTTCCAACCACCATATCGATTATTATCACCTTCCCTCCATTCCTCTGCGTGATCAATCCTTGCACCTCTACAATATCTTCACGCATTTGTCGTCTCCCCAGTCGTGGAGTAATGACTTCATCCATTAGACAAGAAACTGTCATCCAAGATAATACTAATGCTAAATGTGTCAAAACGTGGACGAGAGCTCACCTTCAGTCGATTCGCATCCGCCGGAGGGACATTTTTTAACATATCTCCTTGTACATACTTCAAATTCTTACTACCTTCGAGGCCCCGGGTGACTTAAGGAAGATCAAGGACCGTGCACTCCATTTGTGGGAATGCCTCTGCGATTGCCTTGGCCAGAGTTCCTGTCCCTCCACCGACGTCTACCAATGAAGACACCCCCTCAAAAACCTCCATCCCTGCCCCATCAATCAGCACACTTGACACCAGCCTCGTGTCGCTCGCCATACCCTGGTTGAAGATGTCATTCCAAGAGGGGTTGCGTCCAGTGTTCTCCCAGAACTCCACCCCCAAGGCCATTTCAAACCCCGTAGCCTTATCATTCAGAAACCACTCACTAAAATGGTCATACGCATTCACAGCCACCGGGTCCAGAATTGACATCACAAAAGGGGACAGGCTGAACGAGTTGTCCTTCAAGAGGAGGCTCGATGTAAGGTTCAGGGCGTAGGCAGGCTCGCCATCTCCATTGGGCTGCACAACCTCAGAGAAGCCCGAGTGGGTGAGAATGCGCATGAGGCGAAACAAATCTTGGGATTTTTCCTGGGCCACCCGCAATGCGTGAGATAGCTCCTGGATTGTCACAGGCCGGCCATGTTTGTGGATGACGTCGGGGATCTCTAACTGAATGGCGCACTTGAGGGACGCCGAGATGACGAAGCCGAGTGTTTGGTTCAATAGACGAGATTGTGCTCCGATTAGATAGCTAGCAGTGTAGTTTTCAAAGCTTTCATCCCCGACAGAACCCATTTGGGTCTTTCGAACACGATATGATTAATGATATTATCAGGGAGGATGAGTGCCTTTGCCCAAGAGACCTCTCACTCAATTTATAATGCCGCCGCAGAAGAGAGATCAAATCATCCTTGTTCCCTAATCCATGATACAAGGAGCACCTGTTCCCACCACTTAATTTATTTATCCATCTACTTTTCTTTTCTATTTGTCTCTTACTTATTAACTGTGGTATCTTCTTGATTTTTCTCCTAATTAATTCATCTTGGATTTTGTAGTACTAATTAATTGGCCTAGTGGTAACTATGGGGAGCAGAAAGTTCGGAATTCCAAATATCGAATCGAAATTTTGATATTTTGATATTTGGAATTTATTATTCGATATTTGGTTCGTTTTGATGTTTTAAACTATTCAATTCAGTTTTAGTTTTTTCGAAAAAGAAATTTAATATTTTAAATAAACCGAAATTTTATTGTGCTCGAATTTTCCGTCGATTTTTTGAGCCTAATGAAACAAGATGGATCAATTGGCCTATTGAGATCCGAGCCCAAAAAGCCCATAGAAACAAATTGGATCAAAATGGAATCGGGAAGTGGACTCCATCGACGTCGTCGTTGTTGCGATTAATTTACATCTCGGGGGAAAGTATGGGATTTTATCGAGGGGAGGCAATTTGAGAGAGAGATGACGTGGTTTAAATCAGCGATGAGCAAGGCAGTGGAGGTCGGTAACAAGAATCCTTGCACCCTGTCGTCGCGGGTGGATCCCGTTTCCGGTTCCATTTAAAATGAATATCCTCCCTTGACGATAAGGCTTCGGATTTTGAAAACGTGTCGGAGTCGCCACTAACTTATTTTTAAGTTCAAGTTAGAATTTTGATGCAATTATGAAAAATGGATGAGAAGTTTCAAAATTGTTATTTTGCTAAATTTTAGGTATTGGGACCTCTAAATATTTTCTTGATATTATGAGCTTTGGCCTTTGAATGAAGGGTGCTAACACAGATCGAACTTCTGCATCTAACACAAATCAAGTTTATGTTTTTTTTTCTCTCTACATTGCCATCCGTAATTTTCTTCCAAACCGGAGTTGTTGGTTCGTCATCCTCGGAAATCACAATAAATAAGCTCATCATGCTCGGTGAATAAGAAAAAAAAATAAAGACCTAAATCACTACCTTTTGTTATCGCGAAGAATAAAGATTGAATGGGATAAGAATACAAAACTTAAGCAATTAAGATTTATCATACACATATATGTTTTTGAGGCTCGTGTAATTGAATTAGATTCACATTAGAATTTCTTCAATGTGATATCATGTCTAAGTTTGGTATATAGAAAAATTGTATTCACTATAAATAGATTCACTATTTATTCCCATTTCATTGTCTTAAAATTATAGAACTCCATGCACATTAAGATTTTACTCCTCTCGAATCACCAAGGGACGCCTCATATGTTTGAACTGTAATGTATTCATGTACTAATCCTCATGTAACCACTATATACCATATAGTTGCAAATTTTCGCCACATTCTTACACCCTTTTCCCTTTTGTTCGCGTCGAAACGGATCCGTCATGTCAACACCTTTCTACCGTCGACCGTACGTGCAGCCTCAGAAGCCAATCTAATGTAACTTCCCCCTTGATTTGTACTTGTATCATATGGAAATGAGTCAAGTTGCTTAACTTCCCCTATCTTAATTATTGTCTGAAATCAAATTTTGTGAGGATGACTTGTTCCGGGCAATATTTTGAAGTCGGGTTGACCACCTCATTCTCCTATTTAGAGGATGACAATCATATACCTCGGGTTTCTAAAAAATATACCAAAAAGATGTTCGAAGGATCTCTCACAGGAGGACATCGGCGTACGCTCAAGCTCAAAGGAAGAGTAAGACGACAACTTGGGTGATCAATCTGAGTGAAGATTCGAGAGTGAGATGAGGATCCGAATCAGTTTCGTCTTTTCCGTTTGATGGAGGCGCTTTCTAGCAAGATTACGGCGTGAGTAGGTTTTCTCTAATATATATATCTTATTACCAAGCCATCGGTGTTACACGATTCGCAATATTTATTCAAACGCATCTCCAGAGAGATAGGTCAAACCACGACTATAGGTAACCGATGATATTGAAAGCTGAATATCGCTGACAGCAGCTCAAGGGTAAACCTCGATTAGGGACCTTAATCCAAGATTAACGGGGCTTATCTGGTAACCACTGAATCCAGCATCACTGAATAACTTACCCCATTCCTTCTCGGTCCTTTCTTTCCCTGAAAAGAGACCCGTCATCATCATATCGAAGCAAAGCTGAGATTCTAACGACTTCTCATCCACTTTTGCATCTCCAACCACCATGTCGATTATGATCACCTTCCCTCCGTTCCTGCCCTGCGAGATCGCATCCTTGCACCTCTTCAATATCTTCACGCATTCATCATCTCCCCAGTCGTGGAGGATCCACTTTTTCCATTCAACAAGGGACGGTTATCCAAGATTATATTATCATGCTAAAACATTCAAAAAGTAGACTGGAGAGCTCACCTTCAGTAGGGCCGCATCTGCTGTTGGGACATTTTCGAACATATCTCCTTGTACGTACCTCAAATTCTTACAACCTTCGAGGCTGCAGACGACGTGTGGAAGATCCAAGACCGTGCACTCTATCTGTGGGAATGCCTCCGCGATCGCCTTGGCCAGGGTTCCCGTCCCTCCACCGACATCCACCAATGAATCTATCCCCTCAAAGACCTCCCTCCCTGCTCCTTCAACCAACACAGTTGACACCAGTCTTGCATCGCTCGCCATGCCCTCATTGAACAAATCATTCCACGAGCGGTTGCATCCAGTATTCTCCCAGAACTCCAACCCAAAGGCCGTTCCAAATGCCGTGGCTTTGTCATTCAGAAACCATGCACTGAAATAGTTGCACGGGTTCACGATCAGAGGATCGAGGATTGTCATCACAAATGGAGACACGGAGAATGGGTTGTCTCGGAGGAGGAGCTTGGAGGTAAGGTTGAGCACGTAGGCCGGGTCTCCGTCTCCCTCGGGCCGTACCATCTCGAAGAAGCCGGAGTGGGCGAGGATGCGCATGAGGCGGAACAAGCCGTGTGATTTTTCTGGGGCCACCCCCAAGGCCTGAGCGAGTTCAGGGACAGTGACGGGCTGGCCCTGATCGCGGATGACGTCGGGGATCCCTAACTGGATGGCGCACTTCAGGGAAGCGGAACCGATGAAGCCGAACATTTGGTTCCATATACGAGATTGAGCTTGGAGAAGTTCGGTTGCATGCTGATTATCAGGGCCTTTAACTTGGGAACCCATCTTGAGGCCTTCAAAATGGAATAATTGCAACTATGTCAAATCTGCTTCATAAGATCTAACATGGACGAATGCCTATGCAAAGAAAATGATAAAATGAATGTATTAGATGGATGATCATCCCAGATATGTACCAGTCGGGCTTTTATATGCTTTTGAAGGCGGCATTTCGAAGTTTTTGATTGATCAGTTTACTCATGATTCACGACTAATTGGGGAGAGGGGGGTGGGGCATGGTAAGAGCATTATTTGTTCGGTTTTTGTAACTGTGTAAGTGGTCACTTTTTGCTTTTTTGATTTTGGCGTGGAACACATGACCACACCAAATACAGAAACATGTTACCCGACTTTGGATTATTTATTTATTCATTCATTTGAAAATTAAAAATTTTTTTAATTTAGTAAAAATAAGAAAATTGTACCATAATGATATTTCGTTCTGGTCCCAAATAAAGTAATAAAGTATATATTTATAACATTGACACAAATACGTATAAGAGTCTAGTATTGATTGTAAGGGTGATTATATATTTGATGCCCGGAGGTTGTACGGACTTTTTAGTTTGATTCAGCGCTAAGATTGGACAAACTTATTGATAAGTGAATAATATACGTTCCAATAAGTTTGTATGTAAAACAGAAAATATACGTACATAGTATTAACATGTGATTAGAGATTTTGTCTTGAATGACTATAACTAATTATTCAAATTGTATTGAGTTACAACCGGATTAACAATCATCCATCAAAAATTTAATGGAATGAATAGTGACACTAGAGTAAAATGGTCGATAATTCAGATGAGCTGGTAAGCATTGGTTTTCTGTTATAACGTGGGGGAGTTTGTTTGTTTACATTGAAAGCATGGGATGGGGATTGGTCGACGAATCCTGTCCCCTCTCTTCTTTGTCCGGCTCAGTCATGACGAATCCTCCCCACTTACGTCCCTCTCTTCCTGTCCGGTCTCAGTACGTGGGACTATGATGGTATAAAGGAAATAACACCGGTCTTTCTCAATTCTTCTCTTACCTCTCGATGCTTCCGATATCTTCGGTTGGCGGTAATTTTCTATGGTAAAATTGATTTTAGATAGACTTTTTTGAGCAGGTCAATTGCATGGCAGAGAAATAAAATAGGTCGCTTTTATTTTCACACGGTGAGGGTCGGCTGGCCGATCACTCCCACTTGTAACACAAGTTGAAGCAATAAATCCTCTGTTCCTAGTCTCTCCAATTGTCTCTAGTAGTTTCTCTAGGTCAAGGTCTAGGCTAATAAGACCTCGTCGCGTCTCCTTTCCCCTTGCTTATTATATAATAACTCCTCTGTTGATTCTTTAGTGGTTATTTGGGATCCTTCCTTTCGTGTCTTGTGTAAGCACATTTGCTGGTCTCGTCGGTTCAACATATGACAGGTTAACTGTGCCCAAATCTAATTGACCCAAAACCAACCAAACAAACAAAAACAGAATAACGAGTAAAGTCTTTTGCCCCTCGTCAATTATGTCGTGTGTATTACGCTAAGAAGCGCAACACGTGTTACACGATTTGGCTTATTTATTTAATAAAACTAACTTCTTATGGTATTTAATTATTAATCCCCAAATTATATGCATACCCTTTGAGTATAAAAGTATGAAGTGTTTTAAGCTTCCGCATCTATAAACTTAATATATCGTAGGAACAGCGACGCGATGTTCATGTAACCATGCCCTACCGGTGAAGCCCTTAGATAAGCCAACACCCCATCCCCATTGAGATCAAACGTATTATCCGAGTGTCTTTTAAATGAAAGGCATTTTTCAAACCTTTTCGTCACATCAATGCATGTCTTCATAAAGTCCAGATAAAATCACGTGGAGCGACCATTTTGTTAGGAGGGATGCCATACATTTGACATCCAGGGGTTAAATACTTGTTAATATTTTTAAGTCACGGAAACAAAGTTTCATGGGCACGTATAAGAAATAGCGTTGGGCTCGCAGAAAAGAAAATTTGTTGTATAAGGAATAGTTAGGTACATAAGGAATAGTCAGGCGCATAGAAACACAACTATTAAACATTTTTGTATCATTTCACCGGAGAAAATAATTAAGGATAAGATTGGAACAGATTCCTAATCTCTGTATCCCAATTTTTTTGTTAGTTCCCGTGGAAAAATTTATAATAATAATAACAACAACGAGGAGGAGGAGGAGGAGGAGTATAGCCTATATATTTTTTTTTAAATTATTTTATGAAAATCGTCTTTTCCGTTTAATGGAGGCGCTTTCTAGCAAGATTACGGCGTGAGTAGATTTTCTCTAATATATATATATTATTACCATGCCATCGGTGTTACATGATTCGCAATATTTATTCAAACGCATCTCCAGAGAGATAGGTCAAACCACGTGTTCGCGCACGGAACGGATAACGTCGGAAATATTTGGCAATGGACTCACAGTAGTTGTATTGTGGTCGCCAGTAAGAAGATGCACTAACTTTATACAGAAATAATGCAAGTCTTACAATCTTTAGAGAATTAAAAGTAAAGGGCTTACAGCCATTGATAGGAAAAAGGGAAACGTTGGTGACGATGTGGGATCTTGTAGCGGCGGAGAACGCGTGACGAAGGCCTTGGAAGCTCGCTCCGTCTGTGGTGGTTGCTGGCGGAAGATCGTGACGAAGGCCTTGGAAGCTCGCTTCGTCGGGGGTGGTCGCTGGTGGAGAGTTGTGACGAAGGCCCTACGAGCTCACTTCGTCGGTGGTGTCGCTGGCGGAGGATTGACGGCAAAGGCCCTACGAGCTCACTCTGCTGGTGGAAGGGTAATTAACCTATAAGCCGGGTCAGGGCATCTAATTCCTAAGGTTGACGAACAAACTTCAGAGTTTTTGGCTGTGTGTATTCGTGTCCTGTCTTGAAAAATTCCTCTGCTATTTATAGAGGACTTGTACGTGATTAACGCGTAACAGATAGATCGTTTTGCAGATCGTGTTATAGATCGTGATCCCTAATGTCGTGGGAGTGTCTCAACAACCCCCTTGATATATGGGATCACGTTCCTGGATATTTAAGATCAGTTACGATCTTTAACAAACGTGATTGAAAATGAATAAATTTATTTCAACCTCGTCGACTTGGCTGATCTGTACGGACTACGATCGACTTGGTCGACTTATCCAGGATTCCGTCGACTTGACTCTACTAGTAGATCTAGTTACTGTTGAGTCATCTTGATTGACTTTGATCACCATACTTTTTCGTTGTGAGTCGACCTAGTCGACCCCGTTCATAAGTTGACCTAGTCGACTTCATCATAAATCGACCTAGTCGACTTCGTCATGGGTCGGTCTAATCGACTTCGTCGTGAGTCGGCCTAGACGACTATATCTTGGGCCGACTCGGAGTGTGACTTGAGGGATTACTGGGTTTCTGTTCTAGACCCAGGCCCAAAATTAATTGCCATGTCAACATAAGTCCCCCTTTTATGCTGGGTTGGCTATGCCGACTCAGCAGAAATTATACCCTATATAAAGGAGAGTCATCGTCCTTTTCCCGCACTTTTCTTCCTTGCTCAACACTTCTCCATCCTGAAAACTCTTCCGATCCTTAAAAAGATGTCGACTTTTAAGTGTTTTGAGTTCCACAATCTGCGTGCGGGGCCAATCTGACCCGTTCCAGTCGTGGAGGAACAGGGGTCGGGCGTTACTCTTGGACCCATCTTCCCGGAGGCGGTGCCGTTCAACTATCTCGTCACTGAGAAGCCCATCCCGATTTGCCATCCCGACTTCGTCGATCCCCTCAACTGGGAAGGTCAGGGATCCTTCCTGTGCTTTCCTTCTGCATCTAAGTCTGAGATGGTAGAATGGCTTGAGATGTGGGAGGAGCATTTTACAGAGAGGTTTAGGGCTCAAAAGATTTTGAGATTCTTTAGAATGTCCGTGGCAGACAAGAGTTGTGACCCTAGGGTTTGTTCGGCCATGCTGCCTTTCTGGAACTCTGCTGTCAACTGCTTCTATTTTCCGGAGGGTCCTATGTCTGTTACATTGGCAGATGTGAAGATTTTGACCAGGTGCAAAGTCAATGGCCTTCCTGTTCGACAGTACTCTCAGGGAGCTGATATTAATCCCAAGGGCGCCCTTCAATATATGGAGGTGGTGAACAGGCATCTGAAGATGGCCTCAGCAGGCAAGAGGTCAGATGAGAAGTTGTCAACTGAAGTTTTTGGCGCCCGGGAAGAGGTTGAGTTCCTCAGCACCTGGTTGAGCAAATTTGTTTACTGCTTCCCTGGGAAGAAGGTTAGCCACACTTCTTATGCGGTGGCCAACTTTCTGAGGGAGACTAATGAAGAAATCTCCTGGGGTCCCTTTGTTTTGGGTCTTCTCTATCATGATCTGGACAGAGCGACGTCTCAAATCAAGCCATTTCCAAAACATCCAGCAGGAGGGTTGCTCTGGCTAGTCCATCTCTGGTCGGCCATGTGGATGCCGGGGTTGACCGGGTTCAAGGGTCCTTCTTCGCCCCTCGAATCATCTTATTATGGGGAGACCATCCTAGATCAGTGCTGCCAGCGGAAGGATCAATGGCTTATGACATCGATCACTGGCCATATGAAGCACATAGTCGACTTCGGCAGGGTAGATCGACGCAACTGGGCACCCTTTCCAGGCGGCAAGACATTTGCTCAGGAAATTAATCTTCAAGCTGCTCGTGGCTTCTGGAATGGGGTATTGACCCGCAGAGATCTGCCAGTTATCTTCGACGGCTACCTGACCTTTGAAGTCTATAACCCTCAGCTGTGTGCAAGGCAGTTTGGGTTTATCCAGGGTGTAGCAGTTCCACTTGCCGACCCTGCCGGCGGCTTGTACGGGGACAGGGCGAAGAGGATTGCGTGCAAGTCAATTGACCCAAGGACCCTCGACTTGCTCAATCGCAAGGCGCAGCTCTCCCAGATGGAATTCCCGTCTGATACTTCTGCCTGTTTCGCCACACAGTTTTTCACTGTGCTGTGGTCGGCTACTTATGAAGAGCTGCGGGCCCTGATGCATTTCTTGGAGGTTTCCAAGGAGCCTGATTTTTATGTAGATGACGCGCACATCAAAGCAAGAGGTAAAGACTTAGCTTTACTCTAAAAGTATTGGTTTCTTAATATTAATCATAAGCTTCCTCCTTTTCAGGATCAATGGTTCCTCAGGGCTCTGGAAAACCCAAGCCTAAAGCTCCCCTTGCCCCCGCTCCTTCTAGACTCAAGTCGACCAGCAAGGGGAAGGCTAAAGTCGCGAACCCCAGGGAAATAGCCCTCAAGTCGACCAGCAAGGGGAAGGCCAAAGTTGCGAGCCCCAGGGAAATAGCCGCAGGCGATCCTTCTAAGGCTCGATCTAAAAGCGCTCCAAAGCGCAAGGCGGCCGAGGAAGAAGATCTTGAGGAGATGCCTCTATCCCAGAGGAAGAGACTGGTGAAGGTGGCGACTCCCTCTCGCAGGTCGCCGAGTATTGCAGCGGCGACCCCATCCAGGTCGCCAACTACAGCAGCGGCGACCCCATCCAGGTCGCCAACCGCT
Source organism: Melastoma dodecandrum (assembly GCA_029817715.1). Lineage (NCBI taxonomy): Eukaryota > Viridiplantae > Streptophyta > Magnoliopsida > Myrtales > Melastomataceae > Melastoma > Melastoma dodecandrum. Next base: position 3,259,607 of record JARUPY010000533.1, on the reverse strand, counting down.
TCAGCGGCGACCTCATCTACCAGGGCACCGGCTGTGGTGCCAGTGTCTTCTGCTGTAGTTGACACTCCACAACAACCGGCCGCAGAGGTAAGACTTTGATGACTCCAATTTTCGTTTTGAGTTTTCATATCTGACCCATACCATATTGTCTAGGGAGAGGCTTCAGACAAGGATGACCATCAGCTTATCTCCCACATCTTGGGCCAAAGTTCAAAGGCTTCGATCGCCAAGGTAAGTTTAGCTCTCAGATGGTGCATCCTTACCTTAGTTCATATATAGACTTTTGGTTTTGCGTCATACTCTGTTTTAGGAACAGCAAATCCCTGAGGCCTTGGTTCAAGAAGAACCGGCTGCTTTGGATGTTGCGATCTTGGTCGACTTACCGACTCGGTCGACTCATGAGGAAGAAGACCAAGCTATTCCTTCTTCTCCAGTCCAAACTCCTACAACAGCGATGGTATGTGTTTTTGTTTTAAACAACACATAGTAGTATCATTGCGATTTTAACTGAGGTTCTTGTATCCCTCCTTATAGGCTCGTCCGAAGAGGGTGAAGGTGCCTGCTGGCCGACAAAAGATTCCTACTCCCTCTTCTTCTTCGGATGAGAGTTCTGAGGATATACTGCCTCCAGAGGTAAGTACTCGATCACACGAGGTCGTTGGCCCTTCTTCTTTTAAGGTATTGATCAATAACATTTTGCCTCTTATTCTTCAGGATCCTGCTGCAGCGACTTCTAAGTCGACCAAAGACCCGTGGGTGAAGCTTCACGAAGATATCGAAGAACTCTGCCAACTTCTGCTCATCGACCCCTTAAGCGTCAACGAATTTAGGAGGATGCAGAAGCTGTTAAAGAGGATCGAGACATCCCCTCGGGTTACTGACGAAATATTGGGGGCCTGCAAGAGCTTCAGGTCGACGTACTGGACCCGTTGGAGGGATTACTACGCCGACCTGCTCACCTTGGACTCGACTGACTTGAAGATTCAGTCGATCAATGAAGCTCGAGGGCAGGCCTCTAAAGCTGCACAGGACGCTCGCCAACGTTTGGTCGACGTGCAAGAGAAACTGACCAAGGCGGAGAGACAGATAGAGTTCTACACGAACCTCAAGAATGACCTGACTCGGCAGCTTGCGTCAATCAACACCCAAGAAATCGAGGAGCTGGAGGCCAATGCTGAGAAGGATAGGGAAAAGGTCGTCGACCTTTATGCCCAGCGAAACAAGGTGAACGCGAAGCGACGAACTCGTAAATCCCTTGTCCTCGATTTCAAAGACGTTGGCGGGTTATGGAGATTAGATTCGTAACCAAAGAACAATGTTATTCCATTGTTTTTGTTTTACTGAATAAACATCCGTTCCTTGTGTCCCCAAATGAATTCTTGCCCACTACGCCCAATTCATTCTTCCAGACAGCGTTACTGAAGCCTAGCGCGATCTCTTAGGAATTAAGCGCTTCCCAAATTAATGGAGTCCTTTGTCTTAGGATTTTATGGTGAGCTTCCCAGATAGTCGCGCGATAGGGTTTGAGATATTTACCATTAACCTTTAATGGATGTCTGACCCCACTTCTCGTCATAAGCCTATAGCTATTAGATGAGTATGTTTCACATACCTCATGTGGACCTTCCCAATTAGGGGACCATTTACCCAAAATTTGGTCTTTCGATTTAAGGGGTAGCACCATCTTCCAAACTAAATCGCCCACTTTAAAGTGCTTATGGACAACCTTTTTGTTATAATGCCTAGCAATCCTTTGTTTATGGACCTCGAGTCGGTCTATTACATCAAGTCGCTTCTTCTCTAATTCGTCCAAAGCGAGGTACATTGCCTCGTCTTGTAAATCAGGGTGAGTCACCCTGAGCGACTTGTATCGAACCTCAATAGGTAGGACGGCGTCTTGCCCATATACTAGTGAAAAAGGGGTTTCCCCTGTGCTTTCTCTTTTAGTAACTCTTAAAGCCCACAAAGTGTCTTGTAATAGTTGGTGCCATTCTCTTGGATTTGCGCCAACCATTTTCTGAATATTGTTCTTTATGAGTTTATTAGTAGCTTCAGCCTGTCCATTCGCCTGAGGATAATAAGGTGTTGAGTTGGTGATCGAGAAACCGAACTCCGTAGCGAATTCTCGCATTTTCTCATTATTGAAAGCCGTGCCATTATCTACTACAATATTCTGGGGAATCCCAAATCTATAAATGATGGAAGATCTGAGAAAATCGATCACATCTTTGTGGTCAATCTTCTTATATACTTGAGCCTCAACCCACTTGGTAAAGTAGTCAGTAGCGACTAGAATGTAGGCATCGCCTTTACTCGACGCCAAGGCTTAATGACTGAGATTAAGTCGGACGCTGGAGCTCTCGTCGCAGGACCATGCTTTTGACACTCTTGGCATCCCCTAGCCATTTCTATGCAGTTTTTTAGCATTGATGGCCAGTAAAAACCATGTCTTTGGATAGTCCAAGACATTTTGGTGCCAGATTGGTGAGACCCGCATAAACCCTGGTGAGTCTCCAACATAATTGGGGTTGCTTCGTCTAAGTCGACACATCTTAGCAGTACTCCTTCTTTGGTCTTTCTGTAAAGTACCCCATCTATAAGGGTGTACGACAAAACCTGGGTCTTGATTCTTTGGCTCGCCTTTTGTGTTGGGTCGGAAAGGAAGTCAATGATTGGCCTCCTCCAATCCTTATCGCTTGTCATTATGTCTAATGCGAACAAATCGCTTTGTGGGACTAAATGAGAAGCTATTTCGGGGACACAATCGTTTCTTCCTCTAGCCTTGTACCCCGAGGCTTTTTGGGCTAAGTCGTTAGCAATGGTGTTTTCCTCCCGGCCTACAAAGAGGAAAGTAATTGCTTCGAACCGCTCGATTAGCCTTCGAGCGACTTGATGATAGGGTGTGAGTTTCTCTTGACATAGAGAGTCGCCATTCATCTGGTTAATAATCAGTTGAGAGTCTCCCATTACTCTGGCTTTCCTGGCTCCCAAGGCTAACAATTCCTTCAAGAGCGTGATCAACGCTTCATATTCAGTCGCATTGTTTGTATGAGTCGCCGACAAATGATATGCTAGGCGAACGTCCTTTCCTAGTGGCGAAAGTACGTGGAGGCCTATGCCTACGCCGGATTTCGCCGAAGATCCATCAAACCAAGCTTGCCAGACATCCTCAAGGGATTCCTCTTGATCGATCGATGTAGATGGATCGTGGTCCACTAAGAAGTCGGCTAAGGCCTGCCCTTTCACCGATTGTTGAGGTTTGAAACGCAGATCGTATGCGGATAGGACCAAGCTCCATTTACTAATTCTTCCGGTCAATAGGGGACTTTCGAAAAAGTATTTTATAACTGGAGACTTGGCAATAACATGAACCTCTTAGGATCCGATATAATGTCTCAGCTTCTTAACAGCATAGAAGACTGATAGGCACAACTTCTCCTTAATTGTATAGCGCTTTTCTGTGGCAGTCAGTTGTCTCGAAAAATAGTAGACCGCTCTCTCAGTTTTGTCCTTCGCCTCTTGGGCTAACATGGCACCGATGACCCATTCAGTCGCTGCCACGTAAAGCAGATAGGGCTTTCCTATCCGAGGAGGGGCAAGCACAGGCGACTTCATTAAATACTCCTTTAAGTCTTCAAATGCTTTTTGGTGTTCATCGCTCCACACAAAATTTCCCTTCGCCTTCAGTAAAGTCGAAAAAACTTCTGTCCGTCCAGCGACGTTACCGATAAATCGCCTTAGATAATTGATCCTTCCTAAGAAAGCCTGTAACTGCTTCTTATTACTCGGAGGGTTCAGTCTTTGAATGGCATTCACTTTGTTCTGGTCGACTTCTATGCCGCGTTGATGGACTAGGAACCCTAGGAAATGTCCTGCTCTGACTCCGAAGGCACATTTGAGAGGGTTTAGTTTGAGCTGATGCTTTCTCATTTGAATGAAAGCATTTCTAAGGTCATTAACATGTGACTTCTCGTCTTGCGACTTGACCACTATATCGTCTATGTATACTTCGATTGTTTTGTTAATCGATGCATCAAATATAGCGTTCATGGCTCGTTGGTAGGTTGCCCCAGCGTTTTTAAGTCCGAATGGCATGACTACCCATTCGAAAATGCCTAAGGGACACCTGAACGCAGTTTTATGGATATCCTCCTCAGCTAGAAAGATTTGGTTATATCCTGAAAAACCATCCATGAAGGACATAATTTGGTGCCCTGCAGTCTTGTCGACTAAGTCGTCTGCGATAGGCATTGGGTACTCATCCTTTGGAGTGGCACGATTCAAGTCTCTGAAGTCGATGCAAACTCTAATCTTACCATTCTTCTTAATGACAGGAACTATACTGGATATCCATTCGGTGTACCTCGATGTCCTTATATATCCAGCTTTAAAGAGCTTCTTGACTTCCTCGAATACTGCTTGAGTGACTTCATGAGTCATTCTCCTCGGCGCCTGTTGGACTGGTTTAAATCCCGTTTTGATTGGTAACTTGTGTTCCACAAGTCGGCGATCTAGGCCAGGCATCTCAGTGTAATCCCAAGCGAAACAGTCTTTAAACTCTTCTAAAGTAGCTTTGATAGAATTGAAAAGTTCTTTATTCATTGAAGAACTGATGAAAACAATTCGAGGGCTTGATGCCTCGCCTAAATTGACACTTACTAGTGAGTCACATGGCATCATCAGTGACTCACGACTCTGGACACCACCTAAATCGGTGTCAACGTTCTCACATGACCTAGCTTCGAGATTGATGTTGCCTATTTGACATCCTACTTTCCTAGACATCCTAACATGCTTCTGAAGTCGCTGTAGGATATCAGCGACTGCATGACCTTTCTCCTCACTGTCCATACATCCCTTCGTGTAGGAGTCTATCGGGCTCCAACTCCGTCGCAATGCTCTCTTGGCTCTTAGGCGCTTCTCCCTTGTTGCTGCTTGGGCTGTTGTTGGTCTCGCCTCCATCCTTGGTCGTGACTACCTCCTGCAGAACCTCATCTATGTCCTTGTCTGTGAAGTCGGGCCCCCATCCTGTTGGCACAATGGGTCCTTCGTCAGGTTTGGGGTGAGAGGTGCCATAGCTCACGATGAAGTCGAACTTCCCAGAAGGTTCACCTAGGGGTCCGACTGTGGGGTCTCCCAGCTTGTAGCGCTGATCCAGAGTAAGGTCCTTGATTGTCTTACACGTCTCTGTATGCAAAATACCCTTGTCACAACAGGAGTATTCATCAGCCTTAACGATTTCTATTTCGGAGTCAGGCCATAAGATTAACTCCCTATGCAAAGTAGATGGAATCGCGGCGGCTTTATGAAGCCAATCGCGTCCTAAAAGCGCATTAAATGAAGGGGCTATATCGATTACGAAGAAAGCAGTTTCCTGCTCGTGTCTCCCGACGCCTAGGCGCACGGAGCATATGCCCAGGCACTCGGATTTTCTCCCATTAAAGCCACTTACAGCTACGTCGGTTCGCACCAACTCGCTAGGCTTGTACCCAAGTAATCTAAACTTGGCAAGGGGAAGAACATTGACAGTGGCGCCATTGTCTATTAAGACTCGGCCCACTAAGACACCATCAAAGGTGGCTGAGATGTACAGCGAATGCATATGCTGTTTCATGCGATCTGATGGTTTTCTCAACCAGTGCAGAGGGAAGCCAGAAGGAAATGTAATGACTTTAGAGTCGAGAGTTTTACCTTCCGGTGCCTCCGACTTGTTGTTGCAGGCGAACTCCGCAGGGAGGGTAAGAGCGTTACAGCTCACGAGGGGCCCTTGCTCTGCGTTGAAGTCGCAGGGCTTATCTCCTCGTAGAGGAGTGTAGTCGAAGCTCGAGCCTGGGTCTTCCGAGTAGTCAGTAGACTCGACTCGCTCGGGCTCTGCGACTTGTTTCCCTGTGGTGTGATTCCCGCCAACGGGTGGCATCACAGGGGTCATTCTTGGCTTCTTCTGGGCGTGACTTAGACGCCTTTCTTTTCTCTTTTGAGCCCTCACGGGAAGCGTAACCTTCCTTTCCGCCTTCTGCCATTGAGACGAAGGGTTAAGCGCTTTGACAAACCTTGGTTTCTTAGAACCAAAAGGAAGTCGACCTACCTCTACAAACCTTCCGTCGGCTGGGTCATATCCTACCTGCACAGGGTTATCTGCTGGCCTATTCGAAGAGGGCTTGTTAGGGTTCGAATTACCTGAGCCCTCAGGACGGACTGCCTTCACCAGCATCTCCCCTTTTGCGGATAAGTCGACGAGCCGCAAGAAGTAGTTAACGCAGCATGCTGTGCAGAGCTGGGTGATGAGTATGCGGTTGTGAGCGATCAGCTTGCACTTTTGGCACAGCAGCTTTTCGTCCAGGAATTGGGCAATAGGTGGCCCCCTCCGCAGTTCCTGAGGATCAACTGTCTGCGACGCGTAGCGGGGCCTGCGATTCACGGCCTGCTGAGGTTGGTCCGCTTCCTTATGCTCCTCTACCGGTCTAATCTCCTTGACAGGGGTAGTTCTAGTGTACCCCTGTTTGATGACCCTTTGGCCAGACGAGTCTATGAACTCCAGTCGCCGTGCCGGGCGTTCTGTTCCCCAGGCGACTGCCTCTCCATTCCCCTTGTGACCCTGGGGGCCTCCTCTTCCTCCTCGCAAGGCTAATCGACGATCTGCGCTAGGAGGGCTTTTGAGGGCGTGAGAAGATCCTCGGGAAGTGTTCAGCGACATTGCTGCTTCCTCGAACGGGGTCAAGTCGTACCACCCCTCCGTCTTGCTGTCCAGTAGGTACTTCTTGAACGTGTGGCACTGATCCGTAGTATGAGTGTCGTTCAAGTGCCAGTGGCATAGCCACTTCTCCCTTCCTTTTGGCGGAATGAAGACCCCACGCTCAGCCAGTCGCTTCATCAGGGCATTGGCCACCAAAGTCTCGCCGGTTGCTTGTAAGTCCTGCGAGGGTACATCATAGTCGTTAATAACTTCTAAGAGATTAACCTCAGCATCAAATATGTCAAACGTATGAATGGCGACTTCATCCTCGAATGGATTATCATCCACCACGGTGACTTCGTCGACCTCGGGAAAACGGAGCTCTTTAGACTCTATTAAATCCTGAATGATATTTCTAAAGGACAAACAGTCCTTGGTAGCATGGGTGAAGGACCCATGCCACTTGCAGTAATTCATATTCTTTTCCCTCTCTGTCTGAGGGACTCGATGGCCGGGCTTGAGCCTAATCCTTTTCCTTTGATAAAGCCAGTCGAATATTGCGTCGACTTTATCCGTATCGAAAGAATATTTTCTTTCTTCGGCATTCTTTTGGGATGCCTTAGCTTTGGAATTCTTCTTAGTCAGGGGATCGCATATAGTCGACTCCCCCTTGACAAATTCCGCCACGTCGACTTCATAAGTATCGACTTGGTAGGCTCGAGTCAGCTGGGCTTCCTCTGTAAGGAGCTGATAATACTCAGTAGCCCTCCTTGCTAAGTCATACAGGTCAGCAAAGCGCTCGCCCTGCAGCTTTTTCCGGAACGGGATTGTCAACGCATTTAATGCGAGAAGTAATTGATCTTTCTCCGGTATGGGGGGTCTACACCGTAGTAGGGCCTTCCTAAGTTTCATTAGAAACTGTCCTGGGTGTTCTCCGTTAGCCTGCTTAAGGCGCATTACCTCAAACATTGACATGGGGGTATCCAGTCGAGCAAAGGTCTTAACGAACATAGACTGCATCTGAGTCCACGAGGCTACTGACCCTGGCGGCAAACTCGCATACCACGTAAAGGCATCTCCCGTTAATGAGTTAGGGAAAAGCTTCAGTTTCCAAAAGTCGTTCCCAGCCGCCTCACCAAGTTGGTGAGTGAAGCGAGCGACATGCTCGAGTGGGGTCATTTCATCTTCACCCGAAAAACGAGTAAAGTCGGGCACCTTATAACCTCTAGGTAGAGGGAAATCCCTGTCGACATATGCAGGATAGGGAGACCTGTACAAACAGGCATCGTCTCGCCGAGCTATTCCGGGGACGACTTGCTCTATAACCTGAGTTATGGTCTCCCTCAAGTCTGGGGGTATACCGCCTACTGGGGCCTGCGCTGGAGGTCGAGTTGACCTTATCGGGCTGTACGGAGATCTTTCCCCCATTGCCTGATTCACTGGATCCCTCATGTAGAAAGAAGGTTCCTCCCGAAAGTTTCCACCTCGGGATCCAAGCTCATAGGGGTCTCCAGTCGCGTCGATTACAGGTTCTTTTCCAGGGCGACGAGACGGAATAAAATCCTCCCCTCGATCTGTTTCCTCTTGAAAGTCCTCTACCTCATTCCAATACGTATTCGTTGGTCGATTACGTGAAGAAGAGGGTCGACCAGGGGGAACCATATTTCCGGGTTCGAAAAGAGCATTCGTCCTTATCTCAGATTGCTCAAAAGTCACGTTACGTGGCCCTTGAGCAGTCCGTCGAGCGTCTGTCATGAACGTAGACTCCCTAAAGGGGGTTTCTCTCATATGAGGTCTTACTCTTTCCTCGTTTCTCGGGCCAGAAAGACGCCCTATTAGGGTTTGGACATCCATTAGAATACCCTTCATAGCAGTCAACTCCTGACGCACATCTCCCAGTTCCTTGTGGAACTCCAGTCTTGAAATAAATTCAGACGGGGTATGTGAATCAAAGGTGGACTGGTTTGTAGCTGCCTGGCCTCCTAGGGCCGGCGCTGGCAAGTCCATTCCCGGAGGAAGTTCTGACTGGTTTGTAGCTGCCTGGCCTCCTAGGGCCGGCGCTGGCAAGTCCATTCCCGGAGGAAGTTCCTGGTTTTCCCCATCTAAGGGATTCTGAGACTCACGGCTTCGAGTATTTCTCGGCATTCTTTTTTCTCAACGTGCTCCCACTGTGGTCGCCAAAAACGTGTTCGCGCACGGAACGGATCACGTCGGAAATATTTGGCAATGGACTCACAGTAGTTGTATTGTGGTCGCCAGTAAGAAGATGCACTAACTTTATACAGAAATAATGCAAGTCTTACAATCTTTAGAGAATTAAAAGTAAAGGGCTTACAGCCATTGATAGGAAAAAGGGAAACGTTGGTGACGATGTGGGATCTTGTAGCGGCGGAGAACGCGTGACGAAGGCCTTGGAAGCTCGCTCCGTCTATGGTGGTTGCTGGCGGAAGATCGTGACGAAGGCCTTGGAAGCTCGCTTCGTCGGGGGTGGTCGCTGGTGGAGAGTTGTGACGAAGGCCCTACGAGCTCACTTCGTCGGTGGTGTCGCTGGCGGAGGATTGACGGCAAAGGCCCTACGAGCTCACTCTGCTGGTGGAAGGGTAATTAACCTATAAGCCGGGTCAGGGCATCTAATTCCTAAGGTTGACGAACAAACTTCAGAGTTTTTGGCTGTGTGTATTCGTGTTCTGTCTTGAAAAATCCCTCTGCTATTTATAGAGGACTTGTACGCGATTAACGCGTAACAGATAGATCGTTTTGCAGATCGTGTTATAGATCGTGATCCCTAATGTCGTGGGAGTGTCTCAACAACCCCCTTGATATATGGGATCACGTTCCTGGATATTTAAGATCAGTTACGATCTTTAACAAACGTGATTGAAAATGAATAAATTTATTTCAACCTTGTCGACTTGGCTGATCTGTACGGACTACGATCGACTTGGTCGACTTATCCAGGATTCCGTCGACTTGACCCTACTAGTAGACCTAGCTACTGTTGAGTCATCTTGATTGACTTTGATTACCATACTCTTTCGTTGTGAGTCGACCTAGTCGACCCCGTTCATAAGTCGACCTAGTCGACTTCATCATAAATCGACCTAGTCGACTTCATCATGGGTCGGTCTAATCGATTTCGTCGTAAGTCGGCCTAGACGACTATATCTTGGGTCGACTCGGAGTGTGACTTGAGGGATTACTGGGTTTCTGTTCTAGACCCAGGCCCAAAATTAATTGCCATGTCAAACCACGACTATAGGTAACCGATTATATTGAAAGCTGAATATCGCTGACAGCAGCTCAAGGGTAAACCTCGATTAGGGACATTAATCCAAGATTAACGGGGCTTATCTTGTAACCACTGAATCCAGCATCACTGAATAACTTACCCCATTCCTTCTCGGTCCTTTCTTTCCCTGAAAAGAGACCCGTCATCATCATATCGAAGCAAAGCTGAGATTCTAACGACTTCTCATCCACTTTTGCATCTCCAACAGCCATGTCGATTATGATCACCTTCCCTCCGTTCCTGATGATTTACAAATGAACCAATGACCACTATTTATAGGGAGGGTCTAAGATTAATTAATTCTCTACCTTTCTAGAACTTTCCTATCTAGACTAATCCCACAACCTTCTAGACTAATATTAAGAACTGTTAGTCTTGGTTTTGATGATGAGCTTGAGAAGATAATTGCTGTAACACTTCGCTTATTCTTAGTGATGAGCTTGAGAACTGTGTTGCTGGACCACATCAAGTAACAGTTACAGATTGCTGCGTTACAGTAAAGCGTTACTGTGATATTGCGCATAAATATTAAAAATATGGAAACATATTCTTTAATATCCATGATTTATTTTGGACTAATTCAGAATATTTATCTGAGTGTCTAAGTTCATTTAATCTAGCTTAATGATCTCATTATAAATGTTTAGGCATTTAAATATTACGAGATTAGCTTTCCAAGTTTAATTTTGGAAACAAAATATTTCTTGGATATCCTGCAGCAATGTTACGCTGCAACCTAAGCAATGTGTCGTTACACTTAAGAAAGACCTTGCTGCATTACAGCAAAACTATTCTGCGTTATTGCGCTGATGAAAGAATAATTATTATTCCAGATTTGCATATTGCAGTCTAATTATATTTAATGATTAAATATATTATCTGATTCTGATAATCATTATTTAATCTGATAAGATTATACGTGCAAGGAATATCATCAAAGATTTCCTTCCCTTCTTGGTCATTATGACCGTTGAGCATCCTGTTGCTGATCCACGATTACAGCTTCCTGTATTCTGATTTTAGGAAACAAATTATTCGTTTTTGGGAAATCGATTATTTGTTTCGTTCCTTTTTATACCAGACGACCCTCACATAATCCTACAACGTTTTCGAACGATTTCTAAGTGGGCTGAGTGGCTGAGTGGTCTGAGTGGTCTAAGTGGTCGACGGAGAACGGAATATGCTAAGTGTCACCTGGTTCTTATTTCTCGCAAACTGCGTGCGAGGGTGTCAAGGGGCTGAGTTCAGATTCCTTGATCGTCGTGAGAGGGACTAGGTGTCCTCGGTGCGTTCAACGAGCAGCCGGCGAATCGTCTGAGGGAAGCTAAGTGAATACCTGTGCTGATTGCAGTAACCGGTTGCTGACCCATCGGCAAGAAGCCGTTCTTGTCGTGTCTTTTCGCAGGGAAGTCTCGAGCCTACGGAGTTTGAGCAGTTAGACACGCACTTGCGGGTGCGCGCCAGAAGTCTCGTGCCTGCAGGGTAGAGCAGGAGTTGGGAACGCCGCCGGAGTGGAAAGAGTTCCTCCCGAGCACAGGGGTGCTGTGCAGAAGTCTTGAACGCTTGATACAGAGGGTTAGTAAAGCAGGTTGCGTGAAAGCCAACGGATCGGAAAATTCCACCCTAGGCACTGGGTGTGCAGTGCAGTGAGTCACGGCTGTGGTAACCGTGCACGTCCGAACTGAGTGTAGGACGGATACCTTCTAAGTGGTCTTTGTGGTTCTCTTTGTGATCTTTGTGGTTCTTCTCTTCGTGATCTTTGTGGTGATCTATTTGATCAACTTTGTGGTTGTCTCTCTTGCGCTTATAGACAGGATCATCCGGAGAAGGGACGAAATCTTTGTGGAAATCCTCTTCTGAGCAAACAAGTGCCGAAGCATTCCTTCGCTGTGAAGCAGAAACGGGCTGCTCTCTGAGAAGCCACTCTTCTCTGTAAGGAATTACCTGTGAGGATTTATATACTAACACAACGTTGTCTCTCTGCTTTGATAGTCAGGTTTATATTAAGCGACAACGAGCTGTGTGCGAATCCTTTGAGCAATCAACTGCTGAGCGTGAGCATCATTCTGCTGGACACGAGCAGACGTCCACTGTGTGAGGAGCTGACCGTTGCCAAGAGTGATCATCTGTTGTACGGGATTCTAAATCTCACTTTGTGAGAAAAACTTACGCCTAGTGCAAGGGCTCTTTGCACCCATTATTTTCAAATAGTGGAATCACCTCTACGGTGGAAAGTGGACGTAGGTCGATTAAGGCCGAACCACTATAAACTACTGTGTCCCTTACGATCGCGTAAACACTAGTACGAGAATCCAACGATTAAGTCGTAACGGTTACAGCAAAGCAGTTCTCATTCTGAGAAACGTTCTGCTGTGATACAGTAACATTCCGCTGACACTGAGAAAGGGCGAAAAAGTTATAAACACTAATTCACCCCCCTCTTAGTGTTCCTGAACGATCCAACAAGAACCTTATACACTAATCTTAGGAGCTTTCTAGGATAATCATAGGAACTTTCTGGAGCCCATAAGAGAGGTGTTGTTATTTCTAACACTCCCCCTCAACACCGACTTGTTCTTCTTGTCATGCCAAGTTTTGTCCGAAACTCTTCAAGCTTGTTTGTGTTAAGTCCCTTAGTGAAGACATCGGCTATTTGACTTTCCGTTCCAATGTATTGTAGCTTGATGTCTCCTTGTAACACCTTCTCTCGTAGGAAGTGATAGTGGACTTCAACGTGCTTAGTTCGTGCATGAAACACTGGATTTTCTGCTAGTTGGATCATTGATCGGTTGTCGCATGATAGAGGAACTCCATCGTCAGTTTGTCAGTGAAGATCTTGCATGAGTTGCATTAGCCAAGTAGCTTCTTGTGTTGCAATTGCAGCAGCTCTATATTCCACTTCTGTCGTTGAGAGTGAAACTGTTGGTTGCCGCTTACTGCACCATGATACTACTCCCCCTGCGATACTGAAGACGTATCCTGTCGTTGATCTTCTGGTATCACGGTCACCAACATAGTCAGCATCGCAGTATCCGACAAGTCTGCAATCCCCTTCTCTTTTATACAGCATCCCATAGTTCAACGTACCCTTAATATATCTCAGAATTCGCCGAACTACTTCGAGGTGAGGCTTCTTTGGAGTTTGCATAAACCTACTCACCAAACCGATTACATAAGAGATGCCCGGTCTTGTATGTGTCAGGTAGATCAGACTGCCAACCAGCTGACGGTACATTGTTGGCTCTTCAAGATCCTTGCCTTCATTTGCACTAAGCTTAGCGTTGAACTCGATAGGTGTTGATATCGGCTTGCACTCTAACATCCCGTATTTCTTTAGCAGCTCCCTTGCATATTTCTCTTGACATAAAAACAAGCCTTCTGGAATGCGGTCAACTTCTAGTCCCAAGAAGTGCTTGAGTTCTCCAAGCTCCTTCATGTGGAAGCGCACTGAGAAATTTTCCTTGATCTGTTTGATCTCATTGTCATTATCTCCGTGATGATGAGATCGTTCACGTAAACAAGTACTATTACAATTTTCTCTTCTTTGAATTTGACGAAGAGGCTTGAGTCGGCGACAGCGAGAGTATATCCACTCTGCACTAAGAACTCCGCAATCTTGTCGTACCAAGCTCTTGGAGCCTGTTTCAGTCCGTATAATGCTTTCCTTAGTTTGCAGACATAGTTCGGACGATTCTTATCTGCAAACCCCTGAGGTTGTTCCATATAGATTGCTCTGTCTAACTCTCCATGTAGGAATGTATTCTTCACGTCCATATGCCAGAGTTTCCAGGACTTACTTGCTGCTAAGGCGAGTAGAACTCTGACAGTTGTTATCTTCGCAACTGGACTGAAGGTTTCGTCGTAGTCCAAGCCGTACTGTTGAGAGAATCCTCGAGCAACGAGACGAGCCTTGTATCTCTCCACCATCGAATTTTCACCTTATAGACCCACTTGCAGGATATGGGTCTTACCTCGCTAGGTTTTGGAACCAAATCCCAAGTTTGGTTTTCTTCCAATGCTCGAATCTCTTCACTCATTGCCTTTTGCCATACCTTATGCTTTGATGATTCTTTGTAGCTTGATGGCTCTTGTGGATCAACGTCTTCTGCAAGTGATGCATCTATGTATCTTGTTGGAGGTCTTCGTTGCCTTGTGGACCTCCTCAGTGGTGTCGTCCCGTCACCAGTTTCTTCTTCCACTACATTCTCTTTGAATGACCTCTGGTACACTCCTGTTTGCCAAGGCCTCTCTTCTTTTATGTCATTATTCCTTGTTATAGTGGGCCCTTCATCAGTCTCCTCAATGGTTGGTTTTAGGGTTACTTGCTCCCCCTGCTTCAATTGAGCTTCTTCTTCTGGTTCCTTTGAAGGCACCCACTAGGAAGTTGCTTCATCAAAGACGACGTTCCTTGATACAGTACACTTGTTAGTCATAGGATCGTAGCATCTCCATCCTTTTCTCTCTGTGTCATATCATACGAAGATACACTTGGTCGCCTTCTTATCGAACTTACTTCGTAGGTGGTTAGGGATGAACACATAGCAAACACACCCAAAGACTCGAAAGTGGCTCACTGTAGGCTTCATATTCCATAGTAGCTCGAATGGTGTCTTGAAGTCAAGGCGAGCTTGCGGTAGCCTATTTGCAACATATGCAGCTGTCTTCATGCACTCTACCCAATATCTTCCTGGGATATTTCTGGCATGCACCATACTTCTGCATACTTTTGCAAAATGCCTATTCTTTCTTTCTGCCACACCATTCTGTTGGGGCGTGTGGGGACAAGTCAATTGTCGTCTTATCTTGTTTTTCTTCAGGTATTCTGCAAACTCCCCAGAGGTATATTCTCCTCCGTTGTCAGTACGTAGGCACTTCACATTTGTCTGAAAATCGCCTTCTGCCTTGATCTTGAACTCTCTGAATTTCTGTAGGACTTCTGACTTCTCCTTCATAAAGTCTACCCAGACATACCCAGAGTAGTCATCAATGAAGGTTACCATATATTTGCAGCCACCTACTGATGGATGCTTCACTGGACCGAACACATCAGAGTGAGTGGAGTCTTCGTACGTTAATTGGTGTGCTTTACCATACTGGCAGCCAGCACAGATATTGTCGACATTCACCTCCAGCTGTAGGAGGCCCTTCAGCATATCTTTACTCATCATAGCCTTCAGCTTGTGGTAGCCAACGTGCCTAAGCTTCTCATGCCAGAGTTCCGCTGTCTCGTTCTTCTTCACTTTATCTACATATGCAGATTCTGCAGACATGACGTAGATAGAGTTGACCTTCTGCCCTTCCATGAACGGTGTCCCTAAAAACTTCAACTCACGGTAAACCTTCACATCTTCTGGCCCAAACACCACGAAGTTGCCTGGGGCTGTCAGTTGGGCTACTGACAAAAGATTCTTCTTTATTCCAGGGACATGGTATACTGCTTGTAGTTGCACCTTCCTGGAGCTATCATCGGCAGCTATAACAGTCTTACCAACATGGGTAATGGGCAGTCTAGAGTTGTTGGCGGTGACGACGACTCGCTGTCCTTTGTATTTCGACAACTCTTGCAACTTCTTTTGGTCACCCGTCATATGGTTGGAGCACCCAGAGTCAAAAATCCAGTTCTCTGTATAGTTCACAGAGTTATTGTTGACCACTGCAAGAGCTTGGTCTTCCAACGGTTGCTCTTCTTCTAGCAAGGCGAAGGATGCTTCCAGATTCCACCCTTCTTCGGATTCGTCTTGACTACTTGATGTGGCAACATTTCCTTCTACGTTCTTCTTCTTAGACCAGCAGTCTCGAGCGTAATGCCCCTTCTTACCACAATTGAAGCATTCCTCATTTTTTCGTTGAGTTGGCCTTCTTTGTCTCCTTTGTTCTTGTGGTCGGATATGTTTTTGCTGCTCACGTCGACCTTTTTGCCACCTCGAGGAAAGCTTCTCTCATATTTTTAGCAAACCCTTTATAATTTCTTCCCTTATTAATGTATAACGCTTCTTCTTTATTTTTCAAAGTCACGTCCGCCAACTGTTTTGCTAGCGTCTCCTGATTAGCTAGTAAATTTTCTAAATCCTCTAACGACGGTGGCGTGGGCCATCCTTACACAACCGCAATAAATCCTCTATACTCCGGTCTTAACCCATGAATAATAATCCTCCTCATTCTATCATCGCTAATCTTGGATTCTGGGTTTAACTCTGATATCTCCGGGCAGATAGACTTTACTTTTGTAAAGAATTGATTAATTCCTAAATCTCCTTGTCTAACTGCCAGCAAGTCATTCTCTAGCAACTGTAGCCTCATATCATTCTTCTTTGAGAATCTAGTCGCTAATATATCCCATGCATCCTTTGGGGTAGTGGCGTACCTTATATGCTCCAGCATTTCCTCCTCTATGGTAGTCTTAATGGCGAACATGGCCTTCCCTGCCTTAATCCGCCATTTTCTCAAAGCAGCATCCTCCTCTTTCGGTGTAGTCGTCTCACTTCCACCAATGATCTCCCAGAGATCTTGACCTTGGAGATATGACTCCATACACGTCTTCCACGTGCTATAATTCTGGTTATTTAGTTTCTTTAGCATGCCGACAGTATTGAACTCCGCCATACCGAATTTATCTTCTGGAAGCGTAGCCTGGTCCCCGACCTATGCCCGATGTAATCCCAGATTGCAGCTTCCTTGACAGAATTTCGATAGTACCTCCGCTGGATTTCGGCAGATTCTCTCCAGGACTTCGGCAAAACCTCCGCTAGATTTCGGTAGATTCTCCGCTGGACTTCGGCAAAACTTCCGCTGGACCTTGACGCCTGGACCCCAACCGCCTGACTCTGATGCCAAATGTAGAGTTGAGAAGGAATGATTTGAGAAGGAAGAGTTCTATTCGTTGTTGATGATTTACAAATGAACCAATGACCGATATTTACAGGGAGGGTCTAAGATGAATTCATTCTCCACCTTTCTAGAACTTTCCTATTTAGACTAATCCTACAACCTTCTAGACTAATCTTAAGAACCTTCTATACTAATCTTGGAGCCTTCTAGGATAATCTTAGGAACTTTCTCGAACCCATAAGAGAGGTGTTGTTATTTCTAAAATTCATCGTCTCCCCAGTTGTGGAGTATCGACTTTTTTCCATTCAATAAGGGACGGTTATCCAAGATTATATTATCATGCTAAAACATTCAAAAAGTAGATTGGAGAGCTCACCTTCAGTAGGGCCGCATCTGCTGTTGGGACATTTTCGAACATATCTCCTTGCACGTACCTCAAATTCTTACAACCTTCGAGGCCGCAGCCGACGTGTAGAAGATCGAAGACCGTGCACTCTATCTGTGGGAATGCCTCTGCGATAGCCTTGGCCAGGGTTCCCGTCCCTCCACCGACATCCACCAATGAATCTATCCCCTCAAAGACCTCCCTCCCTGCTCCATCAACCAACACAGTTGACACCAGTCTTGCATCGCTCGCCATGCCCTCATTGAACAAATCATTCCACGAGCGGTTGCATCCAGTATTCTTCCAGAACTCCAACCCAAAGGCCGTTCCAAATGCCGTGGCTTTGTCATTCAGAAACCACGCACTGAAATAGTCGCACGGGTTCACGATCAGAGGATCAAGGATTGTCATCACAAATGGAGACACGGAGAATGGGTTGTCTCGGAGGAGGAGCTTGGAGGTAAGGTTGAGCACGTAGGCCGGGTCTCCGTCTCCCTCGGGCCGTACCATCTCGAAGAAGCCGGAGTGGGCGAGGATGCGCATGAGGCGGAACAAGCCGTGTGATTTTTCTAGGGCCACCCCCAAGACCTGAGCGAGTTCAGGGACAGTGACGGGCTGGCCATGATTGAGGATGACGTCGGGGATCCCTAACTGGATGCAGTTGGGTTGCATGCTGATTATCAGGGCCGTTAACTTGGGAACCCATCTTTAGGCCTTCAAGAATGGAATAATTGCAACTAACAAGGTCGAATCCCTATGCAAAACATAGAAGAAAAAGGAATGCATTTGGTGGATGATCATATGGACCGATCGGGCTTTTATGCTTTTGAAGGCGGCATCTTTTATGTTTTGGATTGATCAGTTTAAGCGTGATTCACAACTAATTTTTGGGGTGGGGGCATTCATTATTTCTCACTGTGTAAGCTTGTCACTTTTTGTTTGTCTGATTTTGGCGTGGAACACGTGACAACTCGAAAAAGCGAAACATGTTACATAACTTGGCTTATTTATTCATTCATTCATTTGAAAATTTAAAAATTTTAATTTAATAAGAATGAGCATCGTAAATGACCATGACTAATTAATCATTCAAAATGTATTGAATTACGTTCTGATTAACAATCCTCCGTTGAAATTTAATGGAATGAATAGTGACACTTCTGAAATGGGGGACAACAGAAGGAATGGTCGAGAGTTCAGATGAGCTGGTAAGGATTGGTTTTTTGTTAACGTTGGAAGTTGTTTGTGTTACACTAAGAGGGGGGGTGAATTAGTGTTAATCACCAAAATTGGATTTTAACCCTTTTTCGTTTTACCCCGCAGCGGAATGAAAAGCTTCTGTTAAACAGAGCCTGTAAGTTTCTGTAAGACAGAACGTTTGATTGTGTACGCAAATTTGTTTGATGGACACAAGGATTTTTATAATGGTTCAGCAAATTGCTTACGTCCACTCTTCACCCAAATATCTGGATGGTTTCCACTCAAATGTATCTTAGTACAAATTACACAAGTGATAGCAACCAAAAGCAAACCCGTAGGGTTCTGTACAATAGAGGCTTGAGTGGCAGAACACAGACCAGAAGGTTCTGTGCCGTAGAGGCTCGTTATGTAGCACAAACCCGAAGGTTCTGTACTATAGTAACTTAGGCTCAATACAGACCAGAAGGTTCTGTATCGTAAAGGGTAAGGCACAACACAGACCAGAAGGTTCTGTGTCGAAGAAGTTTAGGCACAACACAGAGAGTTCTGTGTCGAAGAACGTAGGCACAACACAGAGGGTTCTGTGTCGAAGAACGTAGGCACAACACAGAGGGTTCTGTGTCGAAGAAGGTAGGCACAACACAGAGGGTTCTGTGTCGAAGAAGGTAGGCACGACACCGAGGGTTCTGTGTCGAAGAAGGTAGGCACGACACCGAAGGTTCTGTGTCGAAGAAGGTAGGCACAACACAGAGGGTTCTGTGTCGAAGAAGGTAGCACAGACCGTAAGGTTCTGTACCGAGTATGTCAATCCACAACAGAAGGTTCTGTATAGGAAAATGACTTAGTTGAGAAGCACAGATCTGAAAGATTCTGTACCAAGGATAGTCGACCTTCTACTGAACAGACCGTGAGGTTCTGTAGTAAAAGTGACCAAGAAAATGTATGCACAGTCCCGTAGGGTTCTGTACTACAGAGGGTTGTACAGACCGTAAGGTTCTGCACTAGAGTAGATTCAGACCTGAGGTTCTGTTCTACAGGAGGTTATACAGATCCGAAGATTCTGCACAACAGAAGGTTGCACGCGTTAACGTGACTAACTAGGTAGCAAATGCGCAATCCTCTTAAGGAAAACGACTTCGTGGCGTACCCCACGCGAGCACGTAGCGGACCCTACGCAAGCGAACAGCAACCCCTGTTCAAGGATGGATTTTCCCTCCGGCGGCTCCACACGACCTGCACGATCTCCTCGAGATAGCGACTATGTGGCGTACCCCACACAAGCACGTAGCATACCCTACGCAAGCACGCAGCAGACCCTGCGCAAGCACGTGGCAAACCCCACGCAAGCACGTGGCAAACCCCACGCAAGCAGACGGCAACCTCCGTCCTAGGTTCCTGCACACAGAGTTCTACACAACAGAAGCTGGTCAGTCCCTCACCTTCTGTGCTCCCGAGGTTCAGCCCTTCTCTCCGGCCCACTGCACGTTGCCCACGTACACACGCTTCCAACAACGTATCCTGCAGCTTCCAGCCGAGTCCCTCGAGCCCCCGAGTCACTCTCCCAAAAGGCTTCACCAACGATGCAACTTCCGCCGGTAGTACTCCTCGTGTGACTAACTCGAACGAATGAAAGAACTAAAGCAAGCTCAAGCACACGCTCTCTCTGGACAGAATGGGATGGGAGAAAAGAATTGTCTGATTCGTTGTGATGTTACAATGGGAGAGAGGGCGTGGCTATTTATACACAAAGGCTAAGAAGAAAACTTAAATGGGAAAAGATAAAAACGAAATCTGCAAAACAAGAAATTAAAAGTTAGTTTACATAATAAACAGAATGATATACACGTGCAAGCATTCAGAAAATAAATCAGAATAAGATCATGATATATTTTCCATGAATAGTGCACCACAGAAGGTATCGCAGAAGGTTCTGCTTGATAACCTTCTACAGGTGGAAACAATCGTTGATTTGTTTCCAAATGACTTGAAGTCAATTCCATCCTGATAAGAATACATAGGAGGACGTATCTAGACAGGTGGTAGTGATAGGTTTGCAAATAACGATCGTATAGTGGTCAATTAAGCTTACAGAAGCCTGTAGACCGTCTAGTAGAACCTTTCCATAAATAGAGATCTTATTTCCTTCTATAAGAAATATTATCTCCAATATGATTATTTGGAAACCAAATCGTGGTAATTTGATCAGATAAATATCTTAATCAAATTAAGCATATTTCGTAATTAAATAATTGAAAACTAATCATTTAATTACAAAAATAATTCTTACAAGAAGTCCTTAATAATAGAAGCTTCTGTAGAATAGAATGTTCGACCTTCTGTAGTACAGATGGTCAGGCTCATCATCAAAGCCAAGAATGTTCGACCTTCTGTGGCACATAGGTCTGGCTCATTATCAAAACCTTTTCCAACAGTTTGTCTGCATTGAATGCGTAGGATGGGGTTGGCCCGAGGAATCCTCACCACATACTTCCCCACTCTTCTTTGCCCGGCTCAGTCTGAGGAATCCTCCCCACATACTTCCCCTCTGTTCTTTGTCCAACGAAGACGAGTTATAACATCCGATTTCTTAGGATTTTTAGTTCTAATGTCTCTGATTTCTAGATACCAAACTTCTCATTATATCACACTGAAGAATTTCTAGTGTGAATGTGATTCAAGTACAGAAGCCTCGAAAACATATCTACGATAAAACACAATTGATTACGTTTTGTATCATCGTCTCATTCGGCATTTTCTTCTTCGTGACAACGAAATGTAATGATTTAAAATAAAAACTCCAACTTGTTCTCAGGCAATCTTTGAGAATGGGTCGACGTCGACCATGACATTCTCCGAATTGGACGGGCGCAAATCACATGAACAACTAATCAACCCCGGGATCGTTTAAGTTAGTTGATGTTCCCCAGGATCTCTTAGCATGCCCAAAACAGGGGAGTCGAAAGTAAGATGACAATCCCCAGGTGATCGATCATTTGGAGTTAAAGATATTGAAGATTGAGATGAGGTTGTGAAACGAAGGGCCGCTCAAGGAGGAGAAATTTGTCTTTTTCAGTTTTAATGGAAGTACTTTCCGGTTCTTAGCAAGATTTAATTATAAAAATTAGATATCTTATTAGCATGAGATCGGGCTTTCCGGCAACATTTATTCCAAAACATGCCATGGGAATGACAAGGACAAAGCACCACGAAAGGTAAGTAGTGCTGTCGGAGGGCGATTATCACAGCTCAAGGGTAAACCTCGATTAGCAACCTTAATCCGAGATTAAGGTCGCTGAATAGCTTACCCCATTCCTTCTCGGTCCTTTCTTTCCCTGGGACGAGACCCATCATCATCATACCGAAGCATAGCTGGGATTCGATCGATTTCTCGTCCACTTCGGCGTTTTTTACCACAATGTCGATTATGATCACCTTCCCTCTGTTCCTGCTCTGCGAGATTGCATCCATGCACCTCCTCAATATCTCCACGCATTCATCTTCTCCCCAGTCGTGTAGGATCCATTTTTCCATTAGGCAAGATACGGTTAAACAACGATTATATATGATCGTGCTAAAACAGTTAAAAAGTAGAGTGGAGAGCTCACCTTCAGTATAGTCGCATCTGCTGTGGGGACTTTTCGAACATATCTCCTTGCACGTACCTCAAATTCTTAAAGCCTTCGAGGCCGCCGACAACGTGTGGTAGATCCAAGACCGTGCACTCTATCTGTGGGAATGCCTCTGCGATCGCCTTGGCCAGGGTTCCCGTCCCTCCACCTATATCCACCATTGAATCTATCCCCTCAAAGACCTCCCTCCCTGTCCCATCAACTAAAACAGTTGGCACCATTCTTGCATCGCTCGCCATGTCCTGGTTGAACGAATCATTCCACGTGGGGTTGAGTCCAGTATTCTCCCAGAACTCCATCCCGAAGGCTGTTCCAAATGACGTGGCCTTGTCATTCAGAAACCATGCACTGAAATAGTCGCGCGGGTTCACAATCAGAGGATCAAGGATCGTCATCACAAATGGCGACACGGAGAATGGGTTGTCTCTGAGGAGGAGTTTTGAGGCAAGGTTGAGTGCATAGGCTGGGTTTCCTTCTCACTCGGGCTGTACAATCTCAAAGAAGCCAGAGTGGGCAAGGATGCGCATGAGGCGGAACAAGCCGTGTGATTTTTCTGGGGCGACCCGCAAGGCTCGAGCGAGTTCAGGGACAGTGACAGGCCGGCCTTGATCTCGGATGACGTCGGGGATCCCTAACTGGATGGCGCACTTCAGGGTCGCGGAACCGATGAAGCCGAACATTTGGTTCCATATACGAGACTGAGCTTGGAGCAGTTCGGTTGCATCCTGATTGTCATGGCCTTTAACTTGGGAACCCATCATTAGGCCTTCAAAGATGGGATAATTGCAACTATATCAAATCTGCTTCATACGATCTAACAAGGACGAATGCCTATGCCAAAAAAAAAAAGGATAAGAGGGAATATATTTGATGGATGATCATATGGACCGATCGGGCTTCTTATGCCTTTGAAGCTCGCAGTATTTAAGATTTGGATTGATCAGTTTACGCGTGATTCGCCTCTAATTTGGGGGGGCCGACATAAAGGAAAGAGTTGAAATTTGAAGTATGTGCAGGTAAGACATTATCCGATTAGTTTTTGTGACCGGGAAGTGATAGGATCTGAACAAGAGAGTAAATGAAACCCCAACCCCCTCCCAAAATGGGGCTTCACAGGGAGGTGACATTGTTGTCGTGCCAACTTCTTTGATTAACTGAGCAGAAGGAAGTGGCATGAAGTGAAAACTCGCGTGGTTAGTTCGTGAACACTGGTGGGGGTCGGGCAGGTAAGGATTTCATCACCAAGAAGTAAAGGCCCAAAGGATGTCTGACGTATTAGTTTGATAGAATTACAATAACAATAAGCATTTCTTTGGTCATTCCTCGTGAAGCAATATTTTACCAACTTTAGAGTTATAGAAGGCGTAGAGAGGAGAGGGACATTCGGGTTGGGTGGGACAGACTGGGTCCACA
Source organism: Melastoma dodecandrum (assembly GCA_029817715.1). Classification (NCBI taxonomy): domain Eukaryota; kingdom Viridiplantae; phylum Streptophyta; class Magnoliopsida; order Myrtales; family Melastomataceae; genus Melastoma; species Melastoma dodecandrum. The sequence goes on along the minus strand of JARUPY010000533.1, from coordinate 3,236,190 downwards.
GCGTCGTTTGGCCGGATGAGGTTTCGACCGACGCGTATGGTTTGTGTGATTGGAACAATTTCACGTAATCTCCATCTCTCACTCTCAAAATCCTACTCAACACACAAATTATTAACTGGCTTTTAAGTTTCTTCAGAGCAACAGTTGTCACGTGGGATTTCATTTCGATAGCTATTACCCTAATTATCATGAAAAATGCGAAAAGAATATTTGAAATTTTTTCATGATTTTTAAAACGTGAATAGTAAATTACTGTTTCGTTTTCGGCTGACTTATCCGGTAAGTAGCCTTCCCCATCACGCGCACGTAAAAGCATCCGAATAAGCATGACGACCACTCGGACGTCACCAAAACTTCCCCTAAGTCCCTCCCGTCCCTGGCCTGACGCATTACTTTGTGTTTCACTAAAATTCACGTTACCAAAAATAAATTAAGTAATGATGTCGTCACAATAACTCGTTCGTCACACGTTTACATTTCACCCGACGTTACGGAATATTTTTATGTAAAATAAAAATCAAATTTTCTTCCCCCACCGTTACTTATACCTTCCATTCTTTCCTTCATAAAATTATTACACGAAGACGACCAAGACTCGGGCGGTAGAATTCATGGTTGGACCATGCAACAAGCGATTCCTTACGAGGTATGGCGTCCCGTTCCCATCCATGCTGCCGCGCCCTCCTCTGGCGAGGAGGTGCAGACTGCGGCGGACATAGGTAAGCTCCTGTCGGAGAACGCCCTCTCGGTGCTGGGGAGGAAAGGGTGCTGTATGGCCACCGTGGTGAGGCGGCTCCTCCTAGGACTTGGGGTCAACCCCGCAATCTACGAGGTGGAAGGGGAATCTGGGGAAACAGAGATCCTGGCCGAGCTGCGAAGGATCAACGGTGACCTAAGGGACGTTGGTGTCCAGCTGCCGGCGGTGTTCGTGGGCGGGAAGCTGTTTGGGGGGCTGGATCGGGTGATGGCAACTCACATCTCCGGAGAACTGGTTCCGATCCTGAAAGAGGCCGGAGCCTTGTGGCTATGAAATTGAAGTTGCCGTGACTTTAATTCGTCGTGCGTTTTTAGAGGCTTGAGTTTGATGTCTAGTGTGTATTTGGATTGTAAGAGAATGTCACCTGAGAGGGAAAAATTACAGAGCTAATACAATCGCAACTTGTAAAGAAATTAAGGACTAAATTGAAATTATCGAAAGATTGAAGAACCCAAAGGAACGAAGCAACACGGCGGCGGCGGAGGAAGGAAGGAGATGAAGTTCACCGAGTCGCCGGTGATCCAGCTCCAGGTTGGCCCCGCCGTGCTCTCCCTCCACCAGGACAACTCCTCGATGCACGTCGGGACCACCGTCTGGCAATCCTCCCTCGTCCTCGTCAAGTTCGTTGAGCGCTGGTCCCAGACCCTGATCACTAGCTCTAACCCCGACGGCTCCTCTTACCGATCCGTCCTCGACTTTGGCGTAGGAAAGCGCGCGATCGAGCTCGGCTCAGGGTGTGGCGCCGCGGGTATGGGACTCTTCCTCCTCGGCCTAACCGACATCCTCCTCACTGACATCTCCCCCGTCATGCCCGCGCTGAAGCTCAACCTCAAGCGCAACAAGCCGGTGCTCCGTAACAAGGCCCTCAAGACCTCCGTTCTGTACTGGAACAATAAGGAGCAGATCAGGGCCTCGAAGCCGCCTTTCGATTATGTGATCGCTGCCGACCTCGTGTATTTGGAGGATAATGTCGGGCACCTGGTGGATGCTATGGAAGCACTGGTGAAGAGCGATGGGGTCGTGCTTCTAGGGTACCAGCTTAGGTGTCCCCTTGCCGACGCCAAGTTTTGGGAGATCTGTGAGAAGGTCTTCTATAAGGAGAAGGTGCCAAAGGAGCATTTGCATCCCGAATACACGTTCGAGGAGAGTGATGTGTACATTCTTAGGAAGAAGAAGGCCACGGAGCAAGGCTCGTGAGTTTTCCCGTTCCAGTTGTATTGGGAATGTTCTGAAGTTTGCAGTATCTTTTTTCGTTCTACTTGCGAGACGTTACGTGATTTCGGTATACGATCGAGATAGCTGAGCGTAAAGTAATCTGATGGATGCTAGAGGTGTTGGGGCTTAGCATAATAGGCGAATCAAGCTGAGGAAGGTTAACTTATGTGGTGGAATGAATGAAGAACAGATTTTCCCTGTTGGCTATATCCTGCAAATCTTGGTTTTGAGTGAATTGCTGCTTACACTTGTAACTGGAACTGGTGTGAATGTACCGAACTCTGCTCGTGCTTCAGCTGTCGGTCACGATGTCTGTCATGCACATTCCTCGGAATATAGTTGGCCTCGGCCTGCTGCAATGCAGCAAACTGCTGAAATCTAGATGGTTTTGACTCCAAAGGGAGGTAGCAACGTTCAGTTCAGGTTAAATTAGTTTCGATCTCAGTTTGCTGCAATGGCTCGAGAAGGAATGACTGCTTCATTTCAATATCATTGAACCAAGATAAACTTAGTTCATCCCCCGAGATCGATCTCACTGCTGCTGTGGTCACATCTCACGGGACACCTCAAAGAAAGAAAAATAGTTGTCTAAGGATCCAAAGGATAACACAAACCAGAACCAAGAAATAACATAGCCATGGTTTCTCTTCAGAGCAAGGCCAAACAGAAGTTCTTAACTAGCAGAAAACATACGACAACCATGTTCTCTATTCATTACAGCTATACAGACAAAAGCAACGCCATGTCATCAGCCACTTGACCCAGCGTGTAGTGGCAAAGCCTCAGGGTTATAACAGTACAACTCTCAAGGATGATCGAGCGTGGAAAATGCCTTCTATTCACATTGAGCTGTCCCTTCAAAGAAGCAAACTGAGCATCCTTATCTCAACCACCGAGAAGGTTCTTTATACCGGCTTTCTGATCTGTGGAAAGCCTCCTAGGGAACTTCACATCAAACTTAATCCGCAGGTTGCCCCTCTTGGACGGGTCCTTCTGTAAAGGCATCCCTTCCCCTCGAACAACCTCCTCATAATTAGGGTGTATGATGTTGTTGATAGGAATGGTCAGGGTTCGGCCATCTAGTGTAGACACATTGACCGTGGTGCCAGACAAGGCCTCAGCCAGGGGGACAGCTTTGGCCACGATGAGATCATTGCCATCGCGAGTAAAGACATTGTGTGGCTTCTCATCGATTATGAAAACAAGGTCCGAGGGAATTAAGTTCGGTTGTTCGTTACCCTTCTCCGGGAAGGTTATCTTGGTTCCTTTCTTCCACCCAGGCTTCACATCAATTGTTAAAATCTCCTCCACGGGAATGGTCTTCCTGAAAAAGAAATGGAAGGAAGCAGGAAGTTAGCCTCGTAAGTGTGAAAAGATCAACTTTCCTCAATGGCTACAAAAGACGAGACAAGCATTCAAACGCAGAGCAAATACAGTTACCCATGTCTACAAAAATATAGAGAAGATAGCTATGCCATTTCAGACAGAATGTTCCCCAGATTATGCATTGCGTTGATTAGGTACAAAAGAGTTATACATGTCCTCAGAGAACCCGCGGAAATAAATTCTTCAACAGAATTTAATAACTTTAGAACACATTGCCGTCATTACAAGATCAACACAAAGTGCGAAGAGATGGCTACTAACCCACTCATATCAGCGATCTCACGAGAAATCTTCATCTTCTTGGTAGTCCCTTTGTAAAGCTCCTCTAGGCTACAGGGCAACCTCTTCTCAATTGGAGGAGCTTTTCTTGGAGCGGGTTGGTGCATTGACCCGCCTCCACCTTCCCCATACGGATTGAAGAAGTCATCGCCAAAAAAGCTACTAGAAAATCGAGACCCTCTCATTCCGCCACCAGGACCACCCATTCCCCCAAAGGGACTCGAAAAACCAAAGAACTCCGAGAAAATGTCATCAGCGTTACGGGGATTAAACCGGAATGATGTTGGTCCATTGCCCGTTGAAAAGAAGGTCGCACCGTCAGGACCTGAGGCATCAGGTGGTGGAACTTGACCTTTCAAACCCTCCTCGCCATATTGATCATATATAGCTCTTTTCTGAGGATCACTGAGGACCTAGAACATTGATCAGCAAGAGAACTGAGACTTAAGCATTACAAAATCTGACAAAAACAACATCATCTTGGGAGTAAAAATATGCTTTATAAAAGGTCAAGACAGATTCCAGATTAACAGCAACCTCATTCATGAACTAGTAATGCGCTCAAAATATTCTTGCCCGATACCAGATGATGCAACCAGTTCTGTCAGATAAAACTGATCACAATAGTGATATAGTGCCACTAAGTTGATAATTCGCACGTGTGATGCACTAAATTCAGAATTCCCGTGGCTTCATATTTTTCATCAAGCAGCAACATCTTAACAGATCCAAATTCCTGAAAGATGGGTGATGTCACACGCAACATTGTAGTAACACTAATTTCAGCGCCCCGAGAATGCCAATGATTTCCACTCAGCTGAGTTGATAGCATGCCTTGCCCAAGCCTCTTGGCACAAAAAACGCGACCGATTCAAACACTGTCATCAACCATAACTCCAGACTCTCCTCCGACCCTTTAATGCAAGGATTCACCAGAGCAGTAAAAAAGAAGAAGAAAAGAGAAAAATCACAAATTTCCAAAAGCAACTAACGGGCTCCAATCAATCCACACACAGATTACTTTCCAGATAGCCCCGGATCAACCAAACCATCGTCAACATCAATCACACCGGCATTCCAACAACGCAAGAAGAACCCCATCAACCAATCATCACCCAATACAACACAAGCAGTCCCAAAGGCAGAACTCGAAGGACAAAACGGCATAAAAGATTACCTCGTATGCCTCGGAGATCTGCTTGAACTTAGCCTCGGCATCCTTTTTGTTGTTTGGGTTCTTATCAGGGTGCCACTTCATGGCAAGCTTCCTGTAAGCCTTCTTCAGTTCATCGTCCCCAGCACTCCGATCCACCTGCAACAACTTGTAGTAATCCACCCCCATGGCTTCCCCCCAATCAATCGCCCTCCCCGCCTTGCCGTTCCAATCAACTCCCCGAAGTAACAACGGACAAAGAATAAAGATTACTTCTTTCCTGGCGTCGCGGGCTTTTGTTGTACCTGTCGAGGACGGGGACGGGGACGCAGTGCACACGTGGCGGGAAGGTTCTAGAACCGAGCGGTCCGGACGGCTCCCGGTGGCCTTGTCTCGTTCTGTACCCGGGGGATTCGGACATATTGGGCCGAACGATTGTGTTGGGCAGAACCTGGTCAGGCCCATTTATACGTTACGGTCCAGCGTTCTTGGTAAATCAATAAACATAGGACCTCAATTTTTGCTTGTAATGTATGCTCAAATAAATATGTAACTAAAATCAATGCTTTTGATAGATTGGACCTCTCCTTTTTAATGTATTTACTTAGGCATTAATGCACGTTGATGCAGATGTTGTTCAGAATACTCTTTCCACCAATTTTGTGCATTATCCTGGAGAGAGTCACGCTTGGGATCAAATTAAATCCATGAAACTCTGGTCCCTTCACTGTCTGAATTTGCCAAAAAAAAAGAAAAGCGAGCTCTTCAGCAAGGTCACTAATCATATGACCAGACTTCCCTTGCTTGAGCGCCCTCTTTTGGGTCCCTGTTGCTGCTCCGGATCTGGCCCCTGCCCCAGAGTTGCTGCCCGCTTCTGCAGTGGAGTTAGTTTGCCGTAGCCGATCAAATGGGGTTCCGTCTCTGCAGGGAGACGGATTCCACTGACGGGACATCCGCCGTGGACTTCGAAGGCAGGATTTCAGGGGTGGAATTCGTGGGAGGAAGCTTCGAGGGTTACAGTTCCGGCGACACCTTCTCAAATAACTTGAATTCCAATGGGGAAGTGAATGCTAGCCCAGCCAGCAGATTCTCGAGCAGAGAGGCGTACCCGGCGGAGACGCAGCAGGGGAGCGACACGAGGTAACTGGAGAAGGGAATGTATTGCTACAACCTGAATGGTGAGAATGGCTACGGAAGCACATACGAGCTGGAGGCACATACAGCCGCAGACAACACTTATGCCGTGAATGAGAAAAGTTCTGACACACACGTACTACAAGAAGCAGGGTATCGTGTATCCACAAGACCAGGGAGTTTATGTTCCTTGAGCAATCGGTCCAAATATAGATAAAAAACGAATTGGGCGTGAATTGAAAGGAAAACAAAACAGATCATTGTCATTTATATAAACCAGTGTCTTGTAACAACAGCAACCACCTGCCAAACGTTTGTTTGCGGCTATATATATACACACATACAAAGACTATGTCCCCTATTCTACAACATATATGGTCTGAGTTGAGGCCACAAGAGCTAACCGATTAATGGAGCCTTCCTTTTCCTTCTCTTGTAGTCGCAAAGCACGTCCTCCCGCTCGGAGACAGATGCGGATAGCACCCACAGGCTGAATTCAAGCTCCCCCATGTTGCGAAATTCAGCTATGTGCTTAAAAATGGCCCTTTTCTGTTCTGAAGTCGAAGGGACGTCTCGTCGCTTAAAAGCATCAGGGACTTGCGGCAGTGTATCGCCATGGTGGACTGTTGCTTTAGAGAATCGGAGTCCACGACCGCCATTAACTATGTCTTCATTGCGATGAGCATAGACAATACCTAAACAGACAAGGATATGTTTGATAAGATTACACAAATGACAAGACAATTGATGATCCGAAGGTTAAATGATCTCACCCATATCTTTAAAGTTTGGGTTCCTGGCCGTATCTTCCTCTCTATTACTGAGATTTTGACCAGTAGCAGTTGGTCCTTCAGCAAAGTCCTTTGAAAGACCCGGAACGTCACCACAGCCAAGTTCAGCAGAGTCCTTTGGTGAAGAGAAAGTTGCTTCTTGTAATGGTACCGACTTTTCATTCAATTGAACTACTTCACTGGTGAAGAGTTTCTCGGACAGGTCTCGGAATAAGTTGCAGATTCCGAAGAGCTCGCCTTGAAACTCCTTGCAATCCTGCAGAAATGAGAAACGACATAAAAAAACAAATTATGATGTCTTGATAACTATAACCATCACAAACAGCGAACACAGCAACTAGTTCACACCTGCACTCCTTCAAAATATCGCTTCTCCATTTTACCCGAAACAGCAATGTTCGAAAGCTGCTGCTTGTACACTTGACGAGAATAAACAAGCTCTTCGAGAGAGCCTGCCGCGAGAAGACGAAAAACCAAGACATGACGTCTCTGTCCAAATCGGAACGATCTATCCTGTGCCTGCAAATCATGGGCAGGGTTCCAATTTGGATCAAATATGACAACGCGATTAGCGCTGACAAGATTCAACCCAAGCCCACCAGCTCGAGTCGATATAAGGAACACCTGAAACAGTAGGAAACAACTCTATCAATGGAAAGGAAATTCGACAATCGCAGCACATCCAGCACCACAAATTTGCACCTGCTTGCTTGGACTGGAGTTGAAATCATCAACGAGAGACTGACGCAGGCTAGCAGGAGTAGAACCATCGAGCCTGGAGAAGCAACACCCTTTCCTAATAAGGAACTTCTCCAATATGTCTAGCATTCTGAAAAAAAGAAATCCAGTTTCAAACACGCCAGTTGATAAATTAGACAGAAACCGCCTCGAAATGAGTACAATACCTGACAGAATAACTGAAAAGGAGAATTTTGTCACCTCTGGAGGTCCATGAATCCATCAGTTTTTCTAGCGCCCTCATCTTCCCACAGTTTCTTACATCACTCAGGCCCATGAAATTTTCATTCTGTCTGCTCCCTCCGACCATATCTATATCATCAGCAAATACAGTGGCAGCAAATTCAGCATCTTTCTTCTGCTTCTCTGGTTCATCTTTCAGATTGGGCTTGATTAGCTCCAAATGATTGCTTATCTATGCAACAATCATGAAGAATTTAATTAGGAAATGAAGAGATATAAGAACATTCATCTTTCGCTAGATGACAGCTCACGGCCGCACCGGTCTTATCATGTTGTCTGATACTCCGACAAGCAAGCAAAAGAAACAACAGAGGAACTAATGTTATTTACCTGCTGGAGCTTAATCAGACAGGGCAGAACAATGCAGAAAGGACAGGAATCACATCCTTCAGGATTATCCCTGTGGAGGAAGGGCCAAATGATCCCATCTGGCACAGTCCTCTTGCAACACTGGACTTGAGTGAGTGGACTACCACAACCACAAGGGAGGTCCTTGTTAATAAGGCATTGGATGTCTGGCAACTGCAGCATTCTCTTGTATACCCTTTTCTGCAATTCGCTCATCGCACAGAACACGACATTGTCTTCCTTCCCCAACATGAGATGACCAATAGTCTCCTCCTTTGTTCTCCGAAGCATATAGTTCTGAAGAATTCTCACCAGATGCTGTTTCCTTTCATCGGCAACATGAATAAACTTCTCTGGAGCAGTGGATCTTTGACCCATCTTCAGGGGTTCGTCATAATATTCTCTAAAATGCTCCCTCGTCCCCAAGCATCCAGGTGTGACCCAGTCAAATAGGTTAAATAGTTCCATGATCTTGTTCTGCATAACAGTTCCTGTCAGCCCGATACGTCTCGGGGTCTTTAATTTTAAACACGCAGCATATAGCTTTGATTTCTCATTTTTAAGCCGATGCGCCTCGTCGACAACCACAATCTCCCACTTGACATCTGATAAGACTCCGCCATGAATCCTGTATGTGTCAAAACTAGCAATGAGTACCTCGACTCCTTGAGCATTTAATTTCTCCCGAATCAGCTCACGGTTCGCCCCATGATAAACACAAACCATGAAGCTCGACCACTTGGAAAATTCACTTTCCCAATTGAGAATTACAGAGGTAGGGCAAATTATTAACATGGGTCCCCTTCTCTGTGGTCGGCTTTCTGTCAAGCCTTTGGAACCAACCGATTCTCCATCTTTCCCACATATAGCAGCCAAAAATGCAATGGTTTGGATGGTCTTCCCAAGACCCCTGTCAATGTAGATGGGCAGGAAGTTTCAAAGAGAAGCTTCATTTGAAAAGCTAAGGAGAGGAAACTCACATGTCATCGCCAAGAACACCTCCATGATTTTTCGCGTACACACCATACAAGAATTTAACTCCTTCCCTCTGATGCTCTAGGAGCCTGCAATTAATAGAGGCAGGAACCTGCAAGATTGGTTCACCCCAGGAATGTGTCATCACTTTGCTATGGGAACTAAGGAAAGGACAAGGACAAGGACAAGCAAGAATCAGGGATTGAACTTGGCAACCCATTGGGGGATCATATAGCCATCCAAAAGCCATAACAAGCACAACCAAATGCATCGAGCTGCTCTAAAACCAGAAAAAGCCAGAACACCCAAAATTACTTCATTTTGATGTCAAGTACTATATGAGAGACTAACAAAAGAGGTCTTCATGTTCCCATCAAGGGTCTCTAACAAGAAGACAAATCCAATACGACGTATAAAAATATATACATTCATCTTTGATTTGGGGTTAAAACACAAGAACCATTCGTTGCAGATAATCAAGAACTCACTTGAATCACAGGGAATGCGTCCTCCGGGGACAGAACCAAGGGCTCGAACGGCCCGGTGTGATCGAACCTGAACTCGGACGACTCCCCCCTCCGAAACTCCACCACCCTCTCCTCTTCCTCTTCCTCATCCTCCTCTTTTTCTTCTTCGACCCCATTATCCCTGCGCTCCCATTCTTTCTTCAATTCAACCCGAACGTAGTGCTTCTTCGCTTCCTCAGCCCCTGGCTTCCTCTGTTTCCAATCCTCAAAGGCGAAAGAATCGTCGAGGCGCGAGAGTTGCTGAGAAAGGGAGGATCTTGGGGGTTTCCTGAGGATCCCCGGATCGAATCCTTGAGAAATGGGGAGACTTTCGTGGGCGGTGGCCAGGTTCGAGCATGGCTTGAGCGCCTCCTTGAACAGGTGAAAGGACATAACTGATCATGGGATGGGATCATCTTCGATCTTGATTCTTGGGGGTGTCCTGACGATTGAATCCCCCGGGGGTACGCATTCCGGGTGTTTTCGGTGGGTCCAATCCAAGTTTATGGTTCCGGCGGTTTTAAGGTTATGGATTGTGCAACGGGGTTGTCCGGACAGGATTGTCCTGACCCGGTGGGCCGAAGCCCATGATGCCCTAGGGTTGTCTTCCTATAAAGATCGTCGTCCCCTTCTACCACATTCATTCTTCACGGACAGATCCCTCCTCTTTACAGCGGTCGCCGTTCCCGCCGTCCTCTTCGGCCACTCTCTTCGACTCTTTTCTTATTTTTGACCCAGTGATTTCTTTTTTTTGTCTGGGAAGATGATGAAAGGTTATGTACGAGTGTGATGATCGCATCGTCGATCAGTTGATCGTTAATCTCGAAACTCGTTACGTTCTTTCTGATTCAATTCGTGGAACAAAAAGTCGTCCTCGTTCCGTCCCCCTTTTTTTTTGAATAATTTGCAGTACCATTGAGATCGGACCCACTGCTCAAGTTGGCTCCGGCGGCCGGTTTCTCGTTAGTAGTTTTCGTATCCTGTTCGACAGCTTAATCCTCGGTCCGTCGAGTACGATCATCCCTTCGTTGGGATTCCTCGTCCTTCCATCGGCGCACAGTCCCCCTCGAGTTTAGTGATGTACGCGCCCTTCTCTGGTAGTCACACCTGAACACCGCATCTTCGTTCCATCTTCCCATGAACTCCTCGACCTGCCCTTCTGATAGCCTCGTGAGGGCAGCTGTGTCCTTCTCGTCGGCCAGTTTTCCAGCGTGTCGGAGCAAAGAAACGTTCTCGTCATGGCAAGCATTCTCCTCTTGGTGCTGTTTCCTCCACTCGGGCAATGATCTGTAGTTGGTCTGCATCACGTCGAGACTGGCGAGTTGTTTGTCCAAGCGGAGCAAGTACTGCTCCGACGCATGCAGCTCCTCCTTGATGAGGGCGAATTCGTTGTGGTACTCCACGAGGCGTGCCCTTCTTGCTTCCAATAAACTCTATCGCACCCTGCATTGCAGTTTCAGTTACACATGGGATTGATTACCTTGGCCTCTTAGCTCGATACCTTACCTTGATTTTCTTCTCTACCACTTCCCTAGAAACAGGCGACTCTGGCAGCTCAACTTGGTGGCGACCGGCATTACTCAAGGTTTCTTCCTTGGCCCGTCTAAGCTCCCCTATGTCTAATAGAATCTCATCCCTCTTGTTGCACGGATCGTGTCTGGTCTGCGCCAAACTGAACTCCAGTCTCTGCATCTGTGATGTTAAACTAAATCAAAACATGATACTTGTCCTCAATTCAGGCGGCATGGCAGTAACGTAAACTTACTATCTGGTCGTAATCTCCCCAGTTGGGGTTCAAGAGTGTGTAACCTCGTGCTTCATTCATCTGCTTAACAGTTTTCCTCTGCCAAGTTGCTGCTTCCATGAAGATGAGGGAAGACGCTTCTCTCAGCCTCCTTAGCCTTCTTATCAGAAGTACCGAGCTGGATGCAGATCCTGTCGTCGATACACAGCTGAAGAGTCCTTAGGCCATCCTTCATAAGATTCCAGTTCTGTATGTTGTAATAGCTTGGGTTTCGCAGGTTCTATTGAAGTCTGTTCTTCTGCGACTGCACAACCAACAAGTGATTCCACCTTCTCACAATTCTCTTAAAATTCTTCCTATCTCAGACACCTAAGACAAAGACGTGGGGCTGATGTGTGTCCACTGACCTGCGCCTCCTCTCTCATTTGGGAAATCGCAAACCGGAGGTCAAGGAGCTCCTCGATTTGGACCAGGTCCGGGTTTCGGAATTCGTGTAGCTTCACGAAGTAGAACCTCCAGTTCCTGACCTCAAGAAGCCGATCCTCTGTATCCATGATATCCCTCCGACTGTTATTATTCAGATCCTGAACGCACTTTAATATCATCTTTGGTCTTGATTTGCTTGTTCTGCAAGCAGTCCGATAATGAAAAGGACTCGGTCTCACTGTTTTATTTATAAACAAATCAGTATGACCCAGTCATTTGTTTCTCAGTCGACTTTTATGACCGGGTGTTTTACACACGTTCGATCGCAAAAATATTTATTTTCGTGGAATATATTTGAAATATTGATTTTGTTTGAAAAAATTGAAAAAGTTAATATTGTATTTTAAATGAAATGTTTCAAACACCCAGACATTAAGAAAATTAAAAATCTTATTTTGGAAAATAATTTACGGAACAACTTTAGTAAAAAAACATATCTCTTACACAGACAGGCGCCAGACTCTTATCCGTTTGTAAGAATCTAGTTACATATATCAAAATAATATCTAAAGACAAAAAACAACCACAATCTAAATCATTGTCGTCCATCTCATCATTTGCATTCAAGTTACCGTCTTCTTCATAGCTTCTCTCCATCGGCGAACCTTCGACAACACAACACAGGGATTGGGTCATAGTCCAAAACCAGCCAACTACATGCCTTAGAATCCAGCATGATTCGAAAGTCACCGCACAGGAATGATCCAATGGTGAATGACATAAATGCGTTTTGCTAAGCAAAAGACAGAGAGTGATTGTTTCTTCGTTCATGTATCATTAATTTATTATACAGATACAGTTGGGCGGGAACGGCAATTAGAAGTTGCGGCAGCATGTGAAGAAAGCCTTCCCCCTTTCAGATGCTTAGCACCTTCTATAATGGGATTTCGGTTGATAAAAGAAACTGCCGTCTGGGTTTGTCTTCTTTTCAACTTCTAAGTAGGATCCATGCAGCATCACATGCACGATGACGCAGAGACCATATGTATCCACCTGGTGAAGCCCCAAGGGAATTGTTCAGCTCAGCAAAAAGGTACTGTGATACATCCATAACAACATATGGCCTAGAGGAGATGCACTCTGTACCTGATATTTCAATGCAACGAAAGCCAGAAGTCCGGCAATCCCCTTTGAACTCCGTGTTCTCAGGAAAGAGTCGGGTATCTATTCCCCTGCCCCAATCCACTAGACAGAGGCCCCACACGGTGAAACAGATTGACGTGGCAAAATTGAAGCCGAAAAAAAGGTCTGTAGTCGTTAAACAGCTTCAGCTAACCTGATCAAGCCATGATCCCCGTCGACTTTCAAATTCTTCTTCAGAAAGATCACCCAAACAGAAGCAATGCCACATTGAATCAGAGGCTAAAAATTTTTGTTTGTTTCCAATTACTTGGGAAAAATGATATTTTGATAGCATCCTAAAAGTCCTGGATCTATGCTAAGTGAATTATTGGTTGAACTCTTCCTTAGCATATGTAAAGCTTACGGCTGGCTCATGTTAGGTACACAGAGTAACTCGTTTCTCCCATTTCTTTACTTGTTTCCAACATGTAAGATGCAACGAAGTAACTTTTTCAGTTACCTAGCAGAACGAAGTAACTCTCCATGAAGTATACCAACAGAGTGCAATGTTTCCAACATGCGCAGCATCTCTATAGTGTAGCACATGCATAGAACTTCTTCCATGGTTTTCCCAATGAAAACATGCACATTAATGGAATCCTGCATGAATATAGTTGGAGCAAGTAATCTAAAACAGAAGGCCATAATCCTAATGAGACGGACCATCAAGTACATGGAGGTTCCTATGAGATAAGTGGTCACAAATTAGTACACTATAATCTGAGAATTCATACATCCCTCGAGCAAACCCAAAGGCTTGTCTCTGCAACTCGAAAATGATGAAAATGGCATCTACAATAGGAAACTGGTGAAAGTAAACATAATCGAGTAAATAAAAATTGGACATACTTGAGGATCTTCAATGCGAAAATCAAGTTGGCGATACATGTAAAATTCCCAAGGGAAAGAAGGTTTTTGTATCTGCATCGCACCATGTCTCCTTTTCAAACCATGATTTCAACCTCTAAGAAGAAGAATATATCACAAGAAAAGAAGGTAGTCACGGAGGAATCAGCAACCTTCAATGCCACTACTTCTTCAGGATCACTGTTAATATAAGCCTTAAAAACATCGGCAAAACCTCCCCGACCATATCCCTTGATCTGATACTTCTTTCGACCTTGAAATCAAATTCATTCTGTGAGGAGACGAAATTTATTATGCCAACCTTGTAAACACTATCAGGACAAATATGAAAACTTAGTTAATCATTTAATTGATCCTGAAGAGAGTTAACATCAGGGGCAAATATATTCAAGAAGATTTGGAACGCCAAGGCAATTAATCGATGCTGTTAGTTTTAAATGTTAAAATTGGAGGTTGTGCTCGCTTAAAGCCTCCTTCAAGACACTTATCCAAGTTAAAGCTTTCAAATCACATATCTAGCAAAAAAAAAATTATTTCAGAGACTTTATCATCCACATTTGGTTCTACAAAATACGATATGCTTCCCATGAATGAATTCTCAGCATTGTTAGTCTCCCCGGCAAACTAAAGAATATGATGACTGGTCTGAAAACCCAAGGATGTAGCAAAAGGCTCATTCCGGGGAACATTATGATTCATGCATTTAGCATGCACTAACTAAAGAAACAAAAGTCATAACAGAAACAAGAATACTACCTAATTCAATTATCTTATTTCTTGATGAACCGCACAGAGAAGATAAGGCCACCTTCCCTGAATTAGAACTCCCATGGTATCCCTGGAAAAGGTCAAAGGAGCCCTTTAAGTGACCATGCGTGGGATTTGATTGTTAGACACAACAAGATTTCAACAATATGAAACCAATATCTCACCTGGTAACCGGTAAGCTGGGGTTTCATCTTCTCCAAAAGATCCTTGATGGTTGTGGCAGCCCACGGATTCACATGATCTCTTTCAAGCTGTGAGATGTCAACATCATCAACCTGCAGGCCAAATATCAGCGCCCTCTCACTGAATGTCCCAAAAGTAATGACCAGGGAAGGATAACCAAGACCGCACTGCATTATGGAATGTGGTCTAGATTGAAAAAAGTATCTCTCTACTAAACAATATTTGCTGATTAATTAAGGGTTACCCTCATCCGCAGGAGAAATCGTGCCGCTAATTTGCAAGACACAAACATTACGCTCCACTTGATAGCCTTTAGCAAAATTAAATGGTTATACCTTATGAAGTGTAGCTGCGGCAACAATTCGATCCATTCTGTCAAGAAACAATGCACGTGCTTTCTCTAACCTTCCTCGATCAGGGCACCTGAAGCAAGAATTAATCAAAAAATTTTCCATAATTCACACAATATCACATGTCATAGATATGAAAAAAAAAACAAAGACAGCAATCAAATAGAACCTCGGATTCCAATGCGATAAACTTCAATTGCATCGTGCAACCGCCCTCTAGCTTCAAGAAGCACGACGTACAGCTCGTAAAACAGTGGATTCTCAGGCCAAGTGTCGCTATCGTCCATCTCCCTTGCGACATTCTTGAAGTCCTCCTCACGAGTATCCAACTGCAAACAAACAATTACGAAATCACCATTCCCTCCAACACGCAGCTAACCATAACCCTAAGTGACGAAAAATTGACTCCGTGAATAACCGACATGAGATCCTACGTAGATTATCCACGTATTGAGGAACTCAGGGTCGTTCCTGTGGATAGGACTGTTCCTAAACTTCTGGATGCAATCAGAGAGGAGGGCGTCTAGATCTCCAAGCGAAACGCTGCCTGATTTTAGGTCGGGGAGCGCCTGAGACACCAACCTGCCATCACCGTGGTAAGAAAGCCGGAAGCCTGGTGGGCACAAGGCGCAGAAGTGACTTACCGGAGATGAGAAGCGAATTCGTCGACGGCGGGGGGTGGGTCGTCGGAGGAATTGGGGAAAGCTCAAAGCGGGAAAGTAGGCAGACGTGGCTGCTTCTTTTCTTTGAATCTTGTGGACCGGACCCAACCGGGCCGGTTCCCCAAAACCGGTCCGACAGGAATGGAAGATAATCGTTCTATCCTCTTATCTGCTAAGTGCTAATAGCCCCAACACACACACACGCCACCATTAATCATATAATGATAGCTTGCCTACTCAACTCTTTACCTCCCGAAGAATCTTAGATGATCAAGTTAAGATGGTTTCTAAGTCGATTATCCTATTAATCAAATAAAAAAGCAAGTGTCCTGGCATGAATGTTGTAATAAGGAAGCGAGGCAGGCTGGAAGAGTGATCACCTGCTCCTTCCCATGAATGCTGGCACACAGCCGCATCCCCATCATTGATGACACAAACCCACAAAGTAAAACGAAAAAAGAAAATTACACCACCAAAAGCCAACTTGGGGAGGGCTTCTTCCCCTTAGTTAGGAAGGAGTTCGTGCCTCCCCTGCATACGTACAAGAAACCCAAACAGCACGCTCCCAAAGGCAGACAACTACAACCAACAACAAACCCAATCCCTGTCCATGTCATTATCTGGTCCCAGAACCTTCCTCTGCCTGCCTTCTCCTCCTCCTCTCGTTCCCACCCCCCCCCCCCAATTCAACCTTCCTCTCTTTTTTTTTTTTATCATCGTCATCTGTCATCTCTTCGCAGCTTTATGATATACTACTATGGAGAAGAGGAAGTTCAAGCCCCACCACCTGGTTCCGCAGCAGGAAGCTACTGATAGCCTTGTCTTGGACCAGGGAGGAAGGGATAGGGGTGGTGATGTCCTGGAAGGGAGAAGTCTTGGGGTCCTCCGAAAAGGGTACAGTGTCTGTTGTCAGGTCGAGAGCTGTCGGGTTGACCTGAGGAACGCCAAGCAGTATCACAGGAGGCACCGGGTTTGCGAGAACCATGCCAAGGCTCAGGTCGTTCTCGTCTCTGGGATTCGGCAGCGGTTCTGCCAGCAATGCAGCAGGTGATCTCGATTCCATCACTTCTCGCGTAGTTATTACCTTGTTTTTCTTCTTACTTACTGTTTCCTCAGGTTCCACGATGTATCAGAGTTTGACGAGTCAAAAAGGAGCTGCAGGAAGCGGCTCGCTATGCACAACGAGAGGCGGAGGAAGCACCCCACGGAGCCCCCATTCCAGTAGAAGAATGGCTTGTGGGCAGGTCAACATCCAGGAAAATGCTTCGTACTACAATCACTTCCTGATCAACAAAGTAGCTACTGCTCCCTCTCTTCTGTCATTAAATTAAGTAAAGGATCCCAGTCTATATTTGTACCACTAGCTGTAACGTCTCAGTAGCAAATCCATGGTGCGTTCTGTTTCTGGTGCTGAGCCAGGTAATTTTCGGTTTTAAGTATCGGCTGGCTTTCTCTTGTCACCTATCAATATTGCTCACGTGTTTTGTTGCTCCTGGCTGCTAAGTTGATGATGATGCATTGGGGACCATCTCTTAGCAAACGGTGTTTCCACGAGGAACATTAGGTATGTTCCAGAATGGATGATATACTGCGGATTCGGACAAGAATGGGAGAACAGAAAAAGACTTAAGCTGGTAACTAACTGCACTCGATTGAATTGAACGTAAAGAATTGCTGTCAATCCTACTATAAATCTTTTGATCTATGTAATGTAAGAGGTTTTCTACAAGCGCCTCTCTACCCCTTCTCCTTGTTCGGTTCAAATGGTCTTGAACACTCTCTACATTAGCAGCAATGCAGAAAATGATCATCTAATGTTAGTGGCTCTTGTGCTGGCGATCCCATGATTTTCTTCCTTTCTTCGTAGAACTCTTAACTTGGGGGACTTTGCTCTGGTTATTTCTTTTGAGGATCTGAACATGCACATCAGTTGGTTGTCAGAATGCTAAAATTTGTCACGAATATAAGGTTATTCTGGTTTCTCGATCATACTTTTGAGGATGAAATGGATGGCTGAAATTTGGGATAGGCTTGGAATGGTGAACCAACGTCCTTCTGAGTCGTTTCAGGGCTTTTTCTTCTTCCATCTGAATACAACAGAAAACACCTTTTTAGAGTTGCTGATGCAAAAAAAAAAAAAAACATTGCTGCTTTCTGAATAGTGTGAGCCTATGCAGCAGAATACCATTTTGGCTGCCTCAATCTCCTCTCGATGCCTTTTATACTCCATCCCCTTCTCTTTGATCTAAAACATAACGGAATTATCCACAAAGAAGTTCCAAGCAACGAACTTCAGAGCTCAAGGGTCAATACCTTATGGTCATACTCTGCTCGGTCTGCTGCCCTGTGATCTGATTGAAGACTGAATTCCTGGACTTGCGTGAAAGGTCTCCGAACTTTTTCTGGAATTGGAATTGGGGCCCTGATGTAATAATATTTGGCAAGAGAAAAAGTAATCAGGCAGCCATTCCTTTGCAGAAGCAAATAGCAATAGCAAAGGCAAATTCTACTCTTGAGCTTACTCTTTCAGAATCGGCAGCGCTTTAAAGATCCTCATCTCAGCTTCCTCTCTCTCCATTCTTTTCCTTTCCTCCATTTCTTTGTGAAGCTCCTCCTCATGCCTCACGAGACTTTCCAGCTGAAATGGCTCTGGCTTCGTGCAGTGTTTTGGCTCTGGTTTAGTTGGAACCTAGGCAAAGATGAGTTGCTGTTTAAAGAATTTCTGATGCACAGAGTTTCAGGATAAGTATCAAATAAAAACAAACAGCATACCACTGGAAAATCTGTTGTGTAAGGATAAGGACTGGCTTTAGGAATCCTTGCTCTTTCCTCCTCCAACTGTTTCTGCGTTAGTTCTGTCCTAAATTTCCTCTCCTTCTCAGCTCCTCTTTCCTGAAAGAAATAGAGATCAAATATGAGAAGGGGACATGGAAACAATACACATTTTCTTTTTACCAAATGGAAACATGGTTGACATAAACCATACTTCCGTGTGAAGATGAAATGGAATAGCCGGTGTCTTTTTGGGATGTGGGTTCTCTTTTTGGGGTTCGGATTTCAAGGAAAGCTGAAGTATAAACAAGAATGAAATGGAAGGCCAGTTAGAGAAATCAGAGACACCTAAAACGGGCTAGTATTAACAAGAATAGGCACTCGTGCATACCTTGTCCAACATATCACACATAGCAGCTGGAGGAGGAAACCTTTCATCTGTAGCAAAGTGGAACTCTTGCGGAATGGTTACAAGCTTCTTTGCATTGCAAAACATACCCAGGTTCCCCTTGCTTTCAAATATCTGGGACATTCACATACTTCAGCACCGACACCATAGCAATTCTGCGTGTTCAAAGCCACCAATGTAAATAGAAGTACAATAAATACCTTCTTATTCAAAGGCCTTGCCTTAAACTTATGTGCCTTTTCTAGTTCTTCTTGCTCAACTTCCACAGATGTTTTCACTGTGAATGATCGGGCCCTCAAGGATGTTAGAAGAGTGGGCGCTCGAGGTTCAGTGAGATGCGGCTTCCATTCACGTGTCTTTGTGGGACGACAACAGTTCAGTAGATGCAACGTCAGATTCTGTAATAAAATCTATAAAGAAATGAGAATGGATATGGATGCTGTTAAGACCTGGGGACGAGTCATCTCAGACGGGGCGATAGAGGCTGATTCAGCATTGCTATTGGCCCTCTCCATAGTTTTTAAATGAAACTCCTGCAAGCATGGAAAGATTATCAGTCTTAGAGAAAGAACCCAGGCCGCCAACTAAAAATGCACCTTACTGAAATTATTTTACCTGAAATTCCGGCAGCTTGGGTGCGCTTCTCTGTGGCGCTGGTAATGTCGGAGCATCCAGAATCTGTCAAGAAAAAACCAGACTAAGTACAAGGCCTTCTAATGTTACAGCAGGCACAAGAAAAAACCAGACTAATGTTACAGCAGGCACAAGAAAGCAAAGAGAAACTTGCCTTCTTGTTTAGAGGTCTAGCTTTGAACTTTGGAATCTTAGCCATCATCTCTTCCTCGATCTCGGCAGTGCTTTTCACCTTAACTAGACGAATGCGTTGTGCTGTTTCAAATTCAGGTTCTTTTGGCCTGGTCAGAGTGAGGTTAGGCTTTCCCTGTATGACAATAGTTCCAGAAAATGTTCAAATCAACATGCAACAAAGAATAAATGTTTGACTCGTCACAAATAACTGTGCATACATGTGGTACAGAGCTAAATGGCAGGGATAATTCTCTAGTACTGGATTGAAACTTCTTTATCATCTCTGCTGCTGATATGAACGGGGCAGGTGGTTCTCTAATATACATCTGTTAATATCATTGATAGTCAGAAGCCATCTCATATCCAACAAAAGTAGTTTTTACTCCAATTCTTCAGAAACGATATACCTTTCTATCCTCTTTCCGTGTCTTGTTACTAGCTGCAGAATTGCATAAGCCGGACTTGTTGCTGGAAAGGCCCAATTTCAACTTATGAGGCAAGACTTCTGGCTTGACATTTAAGATCTGAAAGATAAATGTATTAATTATCATCAATCAGCAACGAAAATATGCTACATTATCCAGAAAAAAAGGGTTTACTTTACTCTAAAATATTACCGGTCTAGACTTCCCTCCATCCAACTTCTGGCGCTTGATTGCCTGGCTCTCTTGAGCCAGATTTAGAGTAGAGGAAGCATCTTTATTGTTTAAGTACCTAGAAATTCCAAGAAATTCATTAAAAGAACATCCACCAGAAATGAGTAAGGGTCGCTCCGAGAAAGACAGGGAAGGTCTGTTAACCTTTTAGCAGTCTCTTTTTTCAATATTGTCTTGCATTTGGCTTGGGAGGACCGCATTTGGTTCTTGTGTTTCAATGCAGAAGGATTCTTCATGAGACTTGCTCTCTTTTCAGCTGTCCTATTCTTCTTGGAACGGGAGGCCAACTCATTCGAACTTACTTGTGGCTTAGGAGTGTGAACTCGTTCATGAGGAGGTCCAACACTAACCTTTTCACAGGAGGGAACCTCCAATTGATTTGTTTCATGATCACTGAACAAATGAAAAATGATCACTCTTCACATTTTTTATGATCAATCGACATTCACACCTGACAAAGTACCAGTACCTCGCTCCTGAACCAGCACCGGGACCATCTATTTTGCCTGGATCTTCTGGGGCAGAGACCTGGGCATGTTTTGATCCAGATGAATTGACTCTATAGACAATTAGACTGGCAAATATATAACAAAGATTGACAGATCATTACGTGATTTCCCGGTTGGCCAATGCCCGATGATTTGCTCTCAACGGCTTCCTGGTTGGTGGCAGCAGTTGGCTCTGATTTAAGATTCCCTTCTGAACAATTTGTAGTTTTATCGGGGTCCATTTCCTGAAGCAAAATCCATTGCCATTTATTCTACCTTCCATGATTGTCGAGTTCCTCAAATGACGAAGAGAGTTTCTTACCTTACGTGTTTGTTCCGCCTCACTGAAATCACACAAAGGCTCACCTTTTATGGATCTCTTCCCTGTCTTCACTCTAGATGTGTACGCTGCAGCCAAAGCACGTATATGATCAGTCATGTAGACATGGATGGGATCACAAACTACAATCGATGCTATGCTGAATGGACACAAAGTTCTCCCCCATCCACAGGAAACTCGACAAGCCAATTCCGGGAGATTAATGACAGAACCCTAATTTCTTGATTGACCGAAATCATTCGAATGGACGAGTCTTTTCAACTCTTTATATCCACCATGAACCTAACCGACTGCTCACACATATCTACAAATACTCAGAATCCGCTATTAGAAGCGGGAAAACCTGATCCTTCTCCCCCAAAGAAAAACCATCAAAGAATAACAGAACTACAAGACGCCAACGACTTACGTGAAGGGCCGTGGCTGAGGGCAGTATCGAACCAGAGCTCTGCTCTCCGCTCTTCCTCCTCTGTTTCGCCGTCGATGAAATCATAGAACCGTGGTGCCGAGAACTCATATGCCGGATCAACTATCGTCAGCGGAGCGTTGTCTTTCACATCCTCGTTGGACTTTGGCTCCCCATCTGCAGCCATCGAGAGCCCTCCCCTTTATGCGGCCTTCCACGTCAGCGAGTGCCGTCAGAACCGAGCGATGATCGGAGGCTCTAATGGGGCGGAGACTGCGACACGATCTAGGGAGCGTTTAGTTTTAGCAACAGGACGATGGGGAAAAAAGGGGTATGGGGAAGTAACGGGGAATGTCCCAACGGTCGAAATCTTCTTTGAAATAGTAGCGCCATATCAAAATTCACAACGGCCATATTTTCCTAACCAAATCAAACCAACAGCTCCAAAAAAGGTCGAAAGGAAAAAATATTTTACGTTTCTCAATAAAATATTATAATCTCACTAAAATTTCACAAAATCTTTAATGTTGTGTTTTGGAAAGAAGAAATGGGAGAAAAAAAAGAAAGGAAAATACAAATTCTATAAAACCACTCTCCCCGTGATTATGATTTTCCATGTAAATCACGTCCTTCTCGCCGTATTCCGCACTTCCCGAACACGGCATAAATCCCCGAATACACGTTAGCTTCTGTCAACATAAATTCACATGTATTTTGATTTTTTTTTAAGTACCTTTTAAGTTTGGTTATCACATTAAATGTTTACTTTATTAGGCAAATAGCAATTAGGCGTGGCACGTGCCTAGTTGATATTAATTACCCACTTTAACTTTTCTAAAAATTTTTCCTACCCCCTAAAGAAAAGCTATGGAGAAATATGAAATGGGTCTGAACTAAAAAGGAAAAAAGCATAACATCCATTACTCGAAATGTGATCTGGGAAGTCTCGTAGTAATTATTCAAGTGTTAAAAAACACGAGAAGGAAAACGTAACTAAAAAGAGGAGAATAAGAGAAATCTAAAGGCCTTGTTTCTTTTCGTTCATTAGGGGGTCTGACATCAAATAATTGCGAGCTTCCATGGGCTGGGTGGGCGGTCGACCGACATGAAAGGAAGAAAGAACAAAATTTTTTTGTTGGGGGGGGGATTCGTCTTTTTCTGTTACGCGGTGACGTGCCACGACCCAAAAAAAAAAGAAATGGGCAGACGTGTCGCCAAAGTCATGGGTTACATATGACATCGTCTGGTTTTAAAATATAGGGGAAGGTGGGTTTGGAGGTTGGGGGGGGGGAGGTAACGATGATCACACGTCGGCTGATCTTGTGTGCCATGCCCGGGGGGAATTTGGATCAAGTCCCACACAACACAAACAAAGACATCAAAGACAAAGTATTTTTTATTTTATTTTATCGATAACTAAAAGAAAGTCAAGGGAAGTCGACGCCTACGGATAACGCGTTGTTTCTTTTGAACGGTTTTTTTCCAATTATTTATTTATTTGGTTGCTTCCTTTTTTTTTTTTTTGGGGGGGGGGGGGAATAAAAAGCAGAGAAGAAGAAAGGAAGGGGGGGTTGGAAGGCTGAAAGGACACGTGAAAGCCGAAGAAGTCAAATTTGGACTACTTTTCCATCCCCCCCCCCCCAAATCTAAATCGCCGCCCCCCCCGTCTTCCTCCCTATTTTTTTTCCCCTTGTTGCATTAGGAGAATCCGAACGAAACCACTCGCGGCCATCATGCTTCAGAGGATAAAGGTGAGTTCCCGTCCTGTTTCTTTTCTGCTGTTTTTAGAGGATGTCAGGTCTTAAACTAGTAGTGTTTTGATTGCTCCTGTGTTTCTTTCCGGAGTTACTGTCGTGTGGTTTTAGGCCGTCGTTTTTTAGAGGGTCGAGGGTTCCCTGTAGTTTGTGGCTCTTTTTTGGGAGGTGGCGGAGTTTGGAATAATGAACGGTGGATCTCTCTTGGATGTGATCGTTCGTGATCACAAGTTGTGAAATTGGATCCGACGACTCTTCATGGAGTCTATGTTCATTCTGGTTTCGCGATTGTTAGTCATCAGGACGTTTAGTGAATCGCAGGAATTCGTTTCTTTCATATTGATCTTTTGATCTTCTCCCCAGTCGGTTCTCCGAGGAAAATTTAATGATAGTGTATAGTAGTAGTAGGAGGAGGACGGGATGAAGAGAGAACCGCAATCTGGTGTTTATTGGTTTTAGTCGATGGAAGAGTCGTTCATGGAGAATTCTTGTCCTTTGTGTTTTTTTTTTTAAGGTGAGAGCTGGTTTGAGTTCCAGCTCGCCTGATACCGGAAAAGGCAAGAGCAGGATCTCCAAGCACATCACGCATGGCTACCACTGGGTAAAGGGCAAATCAAACCACATGATGGAGGACTACCTTGTTTCTGATTTCAAGACGGTCGGAACGAACGAGTTGGGACTCTTTGCGATATTCGACGGCCATCTAGGCCATGATGTCGCGAGTTACCTACAAAACCATCTGTTCGACTGTATCTTGAATCAGGTAATAAATAATATGTTCCCTTCTTCCAGCTAAGCAACTTGACGTGCTCTTCCTTTCATCCGAACGCTATTGTTCGCAACAGCCTGATTTCTGGACGGACACCGAGGCTGCGATAAGGAGGGCGTATCGGGCAACGGACAAGGATATATTGGAGAAAGCACTCGTCCTTGGAAAAGGAGGGTCGACTGCGGTCACCGCGATTCTCATTAATGGCCAGAAGCTCGTGGTGGCAAACGTGGGGGATTCACGTGCTGTCGTCAGCAAGAATGGCAACGCCATCCAGTTATCGGTCGACCACGAGCCGAGCAAGGAAAAGGGAGACATTGAGAGCCGGGGCGGGTTCGTGTCCAACATACCCGGTAAGCAGAGCATCGGACTGGTCCAGCTTCACCATCCATCATCGGTCATCGCTGACGATCATCGCAATGCAGGGGACGTACCTCGTGTAGATGGCCAGCTGGCGGTAGCAAGGGCGTTCGGGGACAAGAGCCTGAAGATCCACCTGAGTTCTGAGCCGGACGTGAAGGTGAAGGTGGTGGATGAGGGGATGGAGTTCCTCATACTCGCCAGTGACGGCATATGGAAGGTGATGTCCAACCAAGAGGCGGTGGACAGCATAGTGAACGTGAAGGACGCGCAGGCGGCCGCGAAGCACCTAATCGAGGAAGCCTTGCGAAGGAAGAGCAAGGACGACATCTCTTGCGTAGTGGTTAGGTTGCAGTAGCAAATCCAGAGAACCAAAAAAAGAAAAAAATTATAATCAGGACTCGAAACGTATCATGTTGGTTTGGCTTGGCTTGGGAGAAGCAAAACGAGGTCGTTTACCGGGGGGATTTGCTTTAGCGCATGCCGCCGCGTCATGCCAAAGCATCTTCTTAACCTTCGTATTGTTTGTTTGGTTTATGTATGTTTTTAGGATGTACATTTATTTGTGTCTGGACTGGATTGGTTATACCGGATTCTTTGTCATTTGTCTTGATTCAAAAATAATAAAAATTTATCTTTTTTTTTGGGGGGGGTTCAAGGAAGGACGCAATTGCTAACTGAATTTGTCGCTTCCCCCCGCAAGGAGATGGAATGAAATGAATGATCCATCGTTGGGCCCAAGAATGAGCCCAATAACTATTACTAGTTTGGGCTTTAAGAAGCCCGTTAAGAGATGGTGCGTAAAATTAGATAAAGGAAGAATATTTCACCCCATCCTTCCTCCTCGTTGTAATTCTTTTTACATAATATAAAAAGAAGAGGTATGGGACAAAGTAAGAGATAAGAACAGTGGAAGGGAATAGGACAGCAAAAGACGAACTTTTGATGACGCCGATCCAAATCTGTACCCTCCTCCTCAAATACACAAAATGGAAGGAATCATTTAGGTTCCTACATAAGGAGCAGCTCCCCTCCCACCCAACCCCCCACTCATAGAACCAGCTAATAGCAGCAATTAAGGAAAGGGAGGGGGGTTTGGTCATCGCATTTATACATTCGGCATATCTTTATGATCTCTCTCATCTTTTGTACATAACGAAGGGCATAAAAGTAAACGCTTATTTAAGGATGAGGCTGTACAAATTTTCATAGATTTATTAGACGAGCAAATACTTTAATTAGGTGCAACCAACCATCAATTGAGTAGAGGCTCTTTTCAAACCCCAATTCCATCCCTCCTCGTGATAGAAAGTCGGACAAAATTCAATTTATTTATTATTTTTTTGTTGGCCCATGTGATGGCCATTCGCCTGCCGCGTGAAAGTCATTTGGATATATGTGAAACTTCCAACTCCACGAAACATTAATATGTAATTATCCGTTTACGGTTCCCTCCCCAAGAAAAAAACAAAGGAGGAGGAGAGTGATCCTTTACGGGAGTGCGAAAACTGAGTACCTAAAAAAATCGTATCCTGAGAGACACGGTTACCATATAACTCTACTGCCTTGTTGTTACTCGATGAGAATGACTAACTATTTCTTGTTTTTCAAAGCAAAAAGTATCCTTATAACACTAAGTGACTAAAGATCGGATCAATCCGTAAGATGGGAAATCAGTTAAAAAGCGCACATAGTATTTGGGTTCCCCATAAAGGAAAAGAAAAACGACTCAATGATGGATGGTATGAAGAATCCAATCCATAGCGTGGCGATTATGTTATGTTAAAGAGAGGGGGGGAAGTGTCTGCTGCTCACGAAGCTGCCACATACTCTCTTTCATTGCATGCTTACCCCTAATGCCATGCAGCCACGCCATCACCCCCACCTCCCTCGTTATAAATTCCCTCCTCCCCGTGTCCTTACCACCTCGTATCTCAAACCCCAAATCATCCTTCTTTAAGTTAGTTGTAGGAATTCCAATAGCAATCTACGGGCAAAGATGGGCACTGTTTGCGCCGACCACCACCACCACAAGTTCCATCACCATAAGCCCCATGAGATCCCTCCCCGGAAGCTCGTTGCCCGCAAGGCTGCCCTCCCTCCCACCGAGTGTCACGACTCTTTCCCCACCGAGGGTAGCCTGGGGAAGTTCCTGCCCGGTGGCGGGGACGATTCCTCTGACTCGGACTCTGACCCCTACTCATCGGATCATTTCCGCATGTTTGAGTTCAAGGTGAGGAGGTGTACCAGGAGCAGGAGCCATGATTGGACCGACTGTCCCTTCGCTCACCCGGGCGAGAAGGCCCGACGCAGGGACCCCAGGAAGTATCACTACTCGGGGGCTGTTTGCACGGAGCACCGGCGCGGGACATGCAGCCGCGGGGATAATTGCGAGTTCTCTCACGGCGTGTTCGAGTGCTGGCTTCACCCGTCGAGGTAAAATTGGATCGAGCTCGATGTAACCTCGGTTCAGGGGAGTTATCGACTCGATCGACGAGCGGATTTGTTTGGATATTGCGTAGGTATAGGACGGAGGCATGCAAGGATGGGAAGAACTGCCAGAGGAAGGTGTGCTTCTTTGCACACACGCCGCGGCAGCTTCGCATTCTCCCTGTCCAGCCGGAGGAACCCCCTCCCGTGCAGGAAAGGAAGTACCAGGCTGAACCTCACTGCTGCGAGTTATGCCACTCCGTGAACAGCTTTTCATCTCCGAGGTCGACCCTCATCGATGCGTCGAACCTGTCGCCGCCCCTGTCCGCGTCCCTGTCGCCTCCCCTGTCCCCTCTGAAGAGGAGGCCGCTCGCAGGGCTCTCCTCGGTCTCTCCATGCCCCAACAGCTTTGTCGCCCACCCGGACCCAATTGGGTCAAACGGCGGCAGCATCAACTACAAGGACGTATTGAAGGTGATCATGAACAGTTTCGATTCAATTCAGATGAGTGAGAGGAGGAGGATCGGGAACAACAATCTGCCCTGGCTAGACATCCCCAACACGGTGGCCGAGGAGCAATCTGGACCTCAATTCATACCGTCTCCAAGCTTCGGGACTAACAACATCGGCCCCAGGGGGCGACTATTCTTTGATGAGGAGGGTCCCGGATCGATGACGACGACTGACCCGGACGTGGGATGGGTGGACGAGCTCCTGATGTAGGCAAGAGGAGGTGTTTACGTACATTCCCGTCTGCACTGCACTGCACGGGTGGATGGTATATGAATCATGTGACGGATGGGTATGATGAGGACGTGTATGCCGGGGAAAGTCAAAAAATAATTCGCGGTGTTATGTAATTGTAATATTGGGCTTTTTTTGACGTGCAATGAAATCTCGGTGGTTGTAAAAATTTGGACAAGGATCTTGGGATGGTCTGACCTGACCGAATCAACATTTGAATGGGGCAGGGGATATGTTATCGTACGTTTTTTTTTTGGTTGCATGATGGTGGGAAGAGAGTTGACGTGTCATTTGGTAAAAATGGTGGAGTTGGTGGTATTACTTAAAAAAAGACATGGCAACGTAAACGGTTAATGTGTATTTATGTGTCAAGAACTCGAGCGATTATTTATTAATGATTAAGTTTAATAGATTAATTAATATATTAACCTAAAATAGTCCTTAATCGAATCGATGTTTAGAGGGAACATGGACATCTAGATGACTGCTGAGTATAACTAACGTTAAAATAGACCGAAGACAGTTTAGGGGTATCCTGAGATTGGGGTTAATTGGGGTTACTCCACACGAGGTTAATCCTTTTTATGAACGAATGTAATTGATCTTTTGACTTGAGATCTTCATTTATTTTATGCATGGAGTTTACGTGACGCCGTTAAAAGTAATCTTTAATCGGATTGTGGGTAATACGATTGTTGGATGTGTGATAAAGCGTAGAGAGAATAATGTTGATTATCGCTATTTTGGATTAGAGAGTTGACATCTAAGCTACTTATAGATATATTAATGACTATAAAATCCATGGCTATGGGAGGGGTCTCCACATTGTTGGAAAAAAATGCTATTAAGAGAGTGATTATTTCTATACCCATATATGCCCAATATGAGCATGTCATTTTCTGATGTACATATATAGGATCTAAATACAAATCTATGAGTATAAAATATAGCAAACCTAAACTTGTCGAAGATAGTTTTCCACTACTTATTTTATTATTAGAATTTATTATTATTTTTTTTATATTTGGAAAGCGATGACACTGTCATCACATTCTCTATATCAATCTGGTACTTAGGAATGCAAAAAATGGAAAAACTACATTTAAGTGAGTCTATTATATCTTCGTAATCAAGTAAAACAATTAATTCGATGATAATGTATTTTGCGTCAAATTAATTGGGATGTCGCTTAGATGAAGAGATTGAATTACACAGTAATCGGTTCATAGTGGTTTATAATTTATGTTCATTATCCTACCACGTTGGGTGACTAAAAGAGGTTGCTAGACGGTTACCTTAGTTTGCGTATGAATTTACACTACCTTCGTATATAGGACCTAAAGGGTCGCACGCATAACATGTCGATACGAACATTATATTATATTGATTATTTTAATGAATTAGAATTAATTGAATTATTTTCATGGGACATGTCAAACTTGATCGTTACTGGTCCATCATTTTCCTTGATGAATCGTGATTCTATAGACTGGATTGGTCTGACGTACTGTTGAAGCTGTTCATAATTTGTGATAAGGGGTTGCATTTCTGCGAGTTAAACAACTCAATAACTCAAGAAGCTTTATACAAAGAGAGTTCATATGATAAGAAGATTTACAGCGGAAGATTTAACAAAGACTTTTAAATAGTGGCATAATAAAGGCACTTCTTAAGATACCAACGAAGATAAGTCCTGTACTGACTAAATTCTTTAAGCTTCTGCCAGCCTCTACGAACATGATCAGGATAGGGATCAACAAACCAATTTTTCTCAGGGATGGACTCTGCTTCATAGTGAACAAGAGCATTAACTTGATTAATCACAGACTTAGAGGTTTTGTACTCTAAATAAAGATCAAGCTGAATAATACGAAACTGGATTCTCCTTAGAAAAGATTTTTTCTTTCATGAATAAAGCATGCTTTCTCTCCTCTTCAATATAACGATGGCGTATTCTCCAACTCTGAGGAAAGGGTGGTCTGCGGAATTGTCTCCTCAAAGGGGGTTTCATGCTTCTACTTACTACCAGTATCAAGCCTTGACCGGTGCCTAGGAGCCTTCCTGGCTTAAGCGGCGATTGGTCCTCTTGGGCGAAGCTGGTAGCTTTACAGTATAACAGAGACTTCCTAATTGAAAACAATACCTTAAACAACCTTTCTCAGGAGTGTAGAATAAACCATATCATATAAAAGAAATCACAAGAGAAATAAGCTTTATGGCAAGGAAGATATCATACATAACGAAGATGATGAAGTACTATGAATCAAAATAAACAAGTTGAACATTGATAATTAACAAGATTGACAATAGCATGAAAATAGAAAGAATTTTGGGTTTTCGTGGCCTTTTTGCCTTGGCCATATCCATCAAGAATTGCCAATCACCATAATTCCCTCGGTTTGAGCTGACTGTGATCACTGGAGCGTTATCTGGTTCATCATCCCTATCACCATTCTTTGGTACGGGTGAATCATCATCATCACTATCACTGTAAGAGTCAGGAAGATTTCTAGGTTGATAACCTGACCTTTTCCTTCGAGCTGGCGGTGTATCATCATCGCTGTCTAGGTAATTAAACTCACGACCACAAATACGTGAGTCACAAATATCCCAATAACAATGGTCAGTATGAGGATCTCTGAAGTGGTAAGCCGCTTCTCCCTGTCCATTAAAGGAATGGATTATGGTATTAAGAAAATCAGGTTTCTTACTTCTTGGGACTAATTGGACCATAAACATTGTCGGGAAGATGGAAGGTGTGGCTGGATCTTTTTCATGGGACCTGTCAAACTTGATCGTTACTGATCCATCCTTTTCCTTGATGAATCGTGATTCTGTAGACTGGATTGGTCTGACGTGCTGTCGAAGCTGTTCATAATTTGTCACCCATTTCTCCGGGAGGAGCTTAAGCAACTCATTCTTGGAGATCTGTCTAGGAACATGCAAACAGGTAGGAGTGCTTGGGTGATGGTAGTTAGCCTCAATCATCAAAGCATCATTAGACTCATCTGGAACCTTAAGATCCAAGGCATGATTCTGCACACGATATGACATCTGGTAGTGCAGAGTTGCTTCTATGGAATTCGGATCTTGTTGAGGTCCAGCAATCTGTAACTGTACTTGCAATGTTGTTAGTAGCTTAGGATCTTGGAGAGACATACATGCTGAAATTAGAACATGCTGATACTCGACAAACCTTGTGTCAAGGTTGAGAGAAAATATTTAATTTAATAAATTAAATATTTTTGTTAACGGAAAGAAAATATACCATCAAGGGGTTAGATTGTATGTTATGAAAATTAAGAAAAAAAAAATAACGATGAGAGAAAAAGAGATCGAGATGTTTTTACTTGTCAGAAACGCAGAGAGTTTTGTGTGCTTCCGATTTTGAGACTAGATGGATTCAAAGCTAATATCTATCGGATCGTCGAGTGTTCGTGATTGTGTGTGCGTGGACATCGTTAGAGGAGTCACACGTGCTCTCGATCAATTGTTCGTAATTACGTTTTGTTTCACTGGAAATTTCAATGTACGGTTTTCGAATAAAATCAATTTATTATTTGAATATATTATACGATGAGATATCATAATATTTTGGGCATAAAACTTTTGTTTGGTTGCGCCCGAAACCTAACATAATGCCCAACCATACCATAAACTTCAATATATTTGGAAATCCCCCCACCAAATCAAACGCACCGCCCCGGGGTCCATGTTACCCCCCAATACTCCTACTACCATTTGTGAGTTGTGTGGGCATGGCATGCCAATGTGTGTGTTGGGGGAAGGGGAGACTTCTGGTGTTAGGTCTCTCTGGTTTGTGCCTGCCCATCCCGTCTCTGCCCCGCAACTCTTAAATTCTTTTGTATACGTGACATGAAATTAATACATCCAGAAGAAACCATGGACCAAACCAAGTACGCCCCCCCGCCCGCCTGTCATCCACTGCTATTTTATTTTTATGCTACCCACCCATATCTTGATATGTCATACATAGGTGTCTGTCGTTGCTCGTCGCCACGCCACACCACACCCATTTCGTTTACAAAAATATTTTAGCTCTCGTAATAATAATTTCAATCCGAAACCTTATGGGCTCATCGAAGGGCTTGGAAGGCCCAATTCCACATGGACATCGGCCCAAATATAAATGAAGAGCGGGACGCTGGCTCATGCCATAAACGTTCGTCGACTGAAGGAGGGAAGAGTTTCTTCTGAGAACATTTTAGCTTAAGGAGATTCCTTAACGAAGTGATTGGTCTGGTCATTAAGTTTAGGTTGCCAACCTTCTTCACTTGGGGCACCACCGTCTTATTTGATATCCCCCTTGCAAAAAAATATCACACACCCCCACTCACAGTTACCCACTAGCATATGACAAGACAAGAAACTTGTTCAGGGTAACAACGACGTGTGGATGTACTAAAGAAAAAGACGAGCTTTTTTATTTGTACTTAAAACGATATCACCCTTTTCGAGACAAAAGAAAATAACCAAACAAGGCATTAGAAAGAAAAAGTCAAACACGTGTTTCATCATAGGAGAGATATTTGGTCCGATTACGCCTACAGTAATGAAACTGGATCAAAATCAAATCATATGTCCCGTGGAGAATCTCCAACTTTGTGCTTCAGGTAGGTACGTAGGTAGGTTCCATAAAGCAGGATGGACAACTCCAGGGCAGGGGCGGCGGCTGCTGCTGCCCACAAGTGGAAGTTCCAGGGCAACGATGGCCTCAACACTGCCTCCGCCCTATCCATCAGGAGTGTCCTCAACATGCTCAACTCCAACATCGACCAGAACGACACCAGGGTCGTCGTTCCCCTCGGCCACGGCGACCCCTCCTCCTTCCCTTCCTTCCGCACCACCCCCGTCGCCGAGGACGCCCTTGTCGACGCCCTCCGCTCCGCCAAGTTCAACTCTTACTCCTCCACCGTCGGCATCCTCCCCGCCCGCAGGTCACTCTTCTTTCTTTCTTTCTTTCTTTGTTATTATTCGCCGGATTTTGTCAAATCGTTAAGTTCCGGATGCAATTTGTTCGCAGGGCCGTCTCAGAGTATCTATCGCGGGACCTCCCTTATACGCTGTCTCCTGACGATGTTTTCATGACAGTCGGATGCACGCAGGCAATCGAGATCATATTGACGGTCCTTGCACGTCCAGGGGCAAACATTCTGCTTCCTAGGCCTGGATTTCCATTTTACGAGGCACGCGCCGCACATTGCAACCTGGAAGTGCGATACTTTGATCTTCTTCCCGAAAAGGGATGGGAGGTCGATCTGAAGGCTGTTGAGGATATGTCAGACGAGAATACCATGGCCATGGTCATTATTAATCCCGGAAATCCTTGCGGAAATGTCTTCAGCTATCAGCACTTGAAAAAGGCATGATTCATGTTCCTCACCATCTGTTTCTTCATATCAGCGTTCATCACGAGAGGCACCAGCCATGTTTTGTTTAGCTGATTTGCCGCATTATAGGTTAACTTGTGTTGGACTTCTCTTTACTCTATCTTTGATCTGAGACTCACTGGGTGGAGTTAATGGATCTGTTATTTAGATTGCTGAGACTGCACGCAAGGTTGGGATTATGGTGATAACCGACGAGGTTTACAATCATCTGGCATTTGGCAGTACACCTTTTACTCCTATGGGAGTGTTTGCATCCATCGTTCCAGTGTTAACCGTGGGATCTATATCAAAGAGGTGGATCGTTCCAGGTTGGCGACTCGGGTGGCTTGTGACTAATGATCCAGATGGCATTTTCAAAGAAAGCGGAGTAAGCAATCTCTGTTGTTGCTTCTCACCCAAATCTTTACATCCTGATGGTCTTTGCAGTAATGCTCAGCCAAGATGATGGGATTTTTTTCTTATTGCAGATTGTTGAGTCCATCAAAGGATATCTAAACATATCCTCTGACCCTCCAACCTTTATTCAGGTACGCAATGCATGACTCAGTTGTCCTCGTGAATGATTGCCATGTAATATTTGCTGACTTTCTGTGCGGCTACTTCAGACAGTCCATGTCGCGACATGACTAGATGATCTGAGAAGTTCGCTGAAGGTGCTTTCGTGTCAAATGATAAATGACTGCTTAAGCATATTGTCTAATCGACGCAGTTCCTATTATCACTCATGCATTTCTGGCATTATCGGAAGTTTGTGGTTCCTGGATATTTCTACATCGATTTTTGAAATTGAAACA
This sequence comes from Melastoma dodecandrum, assembly GCA_029817715.1. Classification (NCBI taxonomy): domain Eukaryota; kingdom Viridiplantae; phylum Streptophyta; class Magnoliopsida; order Myrtales; family Melastomataceae; genus Melastoma; species Melastoma dodecandrum. Next base: position 3,202,343 of record JARUPY010000533.1, on the reverse strand, counting down.
GGGAGGAGTTCCTCATATCTTCAGCAAAACGACCGACGAGTTCTTCTCGAGAATCATCGGTGTTCTAAAGGAAACTGCAGACATCTGTGACGAGAAGCTGAAAGAGATCCCGTGCATTAACTGCCCAAACAAGCCAGAAGGATCCATGTTTGTCATGGTATGAAACGAACTCGACAAATCTGAACTCATGTCTTGTTGTCACGTCCTCCGACCTCATGGTGCCAACGGATATTTCATTTTAGGTGAAGCTAGAGTTGTCAGTGTTGGATGGCATTAAGGATGATGTCGACTTCTGCTTGAAGTTGGCTAAGGAGGAATCCGTCATTATTATGCCCGGTAAACATGACACGGTTCCCCTGCTGACCCCTATTTGTGCTCTGAATTTTTCAATGAACTTGTTCCCGGGGAAAACCTTGAGGGAAGTAAATGTTTCTTCACGCTGAGGGAAAACCGGGCTCTGTGCACATACTGTAGGGATAGCCGTTGGGTTGCGGAATTGGCTTCGCATAACATTCGCAATCGAGCCATCATCGCTTGAAGATGGGTTGGAGAGGATGAAGGCATTCTGCAAAAGGCATGCTAAATCTTAGAAACCAAAGTCAATGCTTTACGTTTGAAATGGGGTCACCCCTCAAACATCAACTGCTGGTTGAATCCGTGGCTTCCACGAAAATAAGGGCCGTTTCCTTCAGCTCATGAAGGGTAGGTGAGTGTGTGTAGCAGCATTAGCGTCCTCGGCATTGGTCCGGGATCAACAGTCTGTTGGTTCTTCCCGGGGGGGACTAGTTAGTATCGGAATAAGGCGGCGGGTCATGGTGAAGTTATTACTACTACATTCCCCTCTGTCTGGTCAGGCAGAGGGGGAGGAGTGTCTGAAGTTGATATGAAGTTGGTTTGTTTTAAGGTTAGAACAGCTTTGCCGACTTTCTTCACATAAAATTGAACTTTATTTGAAGCGTTATTTTTCTCAAACGGGGACTTTATTATATTCCAAATTAGCAATGTAAGAATTTGCCAGTAAATAGCAGTAAAATCTCACTTTGATAAATAAAAAGGGATGCAGTTACAGAATTAACTTTAGGAATGTTTTACAAGGCCGAGTCAAATTTGGTGTGTTTAATAGAAATCTAATGGTGGTAAGAAGCAGATTTGAAATTTTAATTATGTGTTTGATTTCATCGGTTGCTTAACTCATTTGCCTTGGTTTTGTTGAGTCTTCCCTCATTTATTGATTCATGTTAATGTTTGGTTATATAGAATCCGGTGGAATTAGAAAATAAGATTTTTTTTTTGTTTGGTTATAATTTGGAATTAGAAGGACAATCAAATCAATTAAAATTCCAATTAGGGTTGGAAAATCATTTTCAAACCGAAATTACTCGTCTTCTTCACTATTTTTATAAATTATAAAATTGTGTTTTTATTTGAAAATTAACGTAAAATATAAATCTATATTTTTTTTTACGTTAAGATCGCATACTTATCGTGTCGAACTCAACCGACACGATCACATGGTTCAAAAAGCCCCCTTCCCTGAGCCATTCCCTCCGCAACAACAAGCAATCCATAGATTGTTGCAACCAAATCCATGTCATCTTGTTGCCTTGTTTAACAAATATGAGATCACATACGCCTTGAGATCATATACTTTTTGTAATTATTTTCTTTCCTAGAATCAAGTTGGAAAACAGATCCAAGAAAAAATTTTCAAAAAATTAAAGAAAATGATTTAGAAAAAAAAAAACTAGGGACCAGTTTCTCTCTCTCTAACTGATTCCCCGTCTTGTTTTTTTTTTCAAAAAGGACGGAAACCGTTGCCTTTCCCTTTTGGGAATAATAAAAAGAGCGCGTGTTGTTCCTGGTTTCATTTGGGAGTCTCAATAGCAATCATCGATGGATACGTCTGCATCGAAGTGGAGGACGAACCTCCTTCCTTCGGATGTCCATGGTAACCACCACAACCTCTCGCTCAGTTTCCATTCGTCTATTGGCTGAAAACTGCTCCAAGTTAAGGATACAACAGAGTTTATATGTCTTTTTAATGTCTTTATGATGGGAGAAGATCTTACTCGTGAAGGAGGAGGAGGAGGAGAGCGAGAGGTCGATCGGCGTCACGAGTCCGAGGACGTCCTCCAGAAGCATGTGTCCTTCTTCGACAGGAACAAGGACGGACTCATTTACCCATCGGAGACCTTCCAAGGTTTCTTTTTCTTATGAGGCGTTATGTTTGCCTGTAAATTACATCTCGATGACCCCCTGTGACTTGATTTCATCTGTGGGGAAAGGCTTACGGGCGATCGGATGCGGTTGGATATTGTCCTGCATCGGTGCTCTCTTCATCAACCTCACTCTCAGCCACAAAACTCGCCCGGTAACCTCTTTGCCAACCAGCCTTTTTTTCTTACAAAGATTTCTGTGATTCTTGGACATGATTCGGGCGTGTTCTTGTTCTCGTTTGTTGTTGGGACTCCCCTACTTTTATGGGGCATCCTATTCTCTAACTTTTATCGGCACCAGCCTTTTCTTTTAAGGGTTGTAATTGCTACTCTTTGAAGGTAAAGAATGGTATCACACAGTATAGGTATTTCCATCGAGTTAAAACAGATGCGAGATGGCATTTTGCAGGGAAAATCGCCTTCTCCACTTTTCCCTATAGACGTCAAATACATCCAGAGAGGCAAGCATGGGAGCGACACTGGAGTGTACGACGCCCAAGGGAGGTATAAAGAGGACTGCAACATGGTTCGTGTCTGGGTTGGTTTGGTTAGTGAGGTAGGCCCCGTTTCTGTTATAGGTTCGTAGCAGGGAAATTCGAGGAGCTATTCGAGAGGCATGCGAAGAAACATGCGGACGCTTTGACCTCTGATGAGCTCATGACGATGCTCAAGTCCAACAGGCAACCTGGCGACTATGGAGGCTGGTCTGGTCTAATTTCCCGATCTCTTCCCCATTTGTTCTTCCCCACAACCATCGTGCACAGGATACGAGTACGCTAGTTTTTCATTTGCAGGATTGGAAGCTGGACGGAATGGAAGATCCTGTACGTTTTGTGCAAGGACAAGAATGGGCTCCTGCAGAAGGAAACCATCCGAAGCGTGTACGACGGTAGCCTATTCGAGCTCATGGAGAAAGAGAGACAATGGTCTGCTCCCAGCAAGGACTGATATCAATAGAAGGCTCGCGGATTCCATCCCCTGCCGTGTTGAAGACGATCACAATCAGTTATGAATCGTTTCTGTGTTATTTTGTTGGCCCATAGCCTTTTGCTTCATTGAGGAAGCAAAGCTTTGACTGTTGGAGAAGCCTAAACTACTACTGCCGAATGATCGATACTCGTTAAAATAAACCCTTTTGGCATTCATAAAATATGTGTTACTTGGTTACTTATGATACCTTAATACAAACAACGACAACGATTTAGTAAAGCTGATAGAAGACTAGTTCGATTCTTAGTCACAAGCATTGCGATTGAACTCCATAATCCTACCCGGAGCTTCGAAGTTAAAGCTTGTCCATTCATATATATTATAAATAATTTATCAATTACAAAGTACGAAGCAGTGTAATTAAAAATTTTCCAAACTTAAGAGAAGAATCCTAAAAACATTTAGGACAAGATTTCTAAAAAAAATCCTCTAATTTAGTAAAGCACGAGACCCGATTATTTTAATAAATCGTAAACTCCATTTAATAAAATTCAAAAGGTTTTTCAGAACTCCGAGAAGACGAGACTTTTATTACAAACAATAATCAAACCCCCCCTCCTCCGGCACTTCTCTTTCTCTATACTTATCGACACATGGCCGATTCCTCCGCCACCAGGAAAGAGGATGAGACCCCGCCCCAGCCCCCGACGACAGCTGCTCCTCAGCCGCCGACGTCCTACACAGTCGTCCTCGGTCTCATGAGCAAGAGGAGGACATGGGCTGCCCTCTTCATCCTGGTCTACGCCCTCCTCCTCTCCTCAACCTGGAACTCCCTCAAGTCCATCCTCTCCTGGTACAGCCGAGCTCGACCCCACCCCTCCCCAGCCTCCCTCCCCCTCCCTTCCTGCTGGCCCGCCATCTACGCCGCCGTCCTCCTCGGCGCTGTCTGCGGGGTCCTCTCCATGGCCGCCGCCCTCGCCATCGCCGTCCCTGCCACCCTCGTCACTTGGATCACCGTGGTGGTGCTGCTCGCCTTCTTTGGCAAGCCGAGGAAGGCCCTCGTCCAGGAAGGGAGGAAGATCACGAGGGAGATCGTGGGCCTTTTCTGTAAGATCTTGCTCAAGGAAGGGAATATGGTCGCTGCCGTCTGCGCCTTGTTGGGCTACTTCGCCCTCGTCCGGAGAAACCTCGAAGATTGATCGATTCGGGGAATTAGGGTTTTCTTTTTTTGGCTTCTTTCCTTAGGTCTGGAGTTTGGGGGGTGAATCTGGGGAAACTGTGGGCTGCAAAAGGGAGGGATTAGTCTTAACTTTCGTTAATGCCAAATTAAGATATACTTACGCCGCCCTTGCCCTTGTGATTAAGCTAAACCGCATTACTGTTTGGGTAATACAGATACTGACTTTTTTCGCATATTATAATGCTTGTGGAAATGGGGATGGAATAGGGATGTCATTCCATTCGGGGAGGCCAAATTTTGCAACAATTTCTGCTGCAGAAATTCATTCCTTGGGAAAGCTTCTTTCATGCGAAAACCTTATCACAGTTTTGTCTTAACCCCTCTTGATGTAAGAAGTTGTAATCCTAGAAGGCAAGGCCAATTTTATCCTCAGAGGAGGAATGAATGAACTGGTGGGGAATGTGGGTTTGAACATTGGGTGAGTTCTGGTTTTGGGAAAGGGGGGGAATTGAAGTGGGGGCTGTCCTGCTGCTGCGCTGACGACCTCCATACGTTAGCTCCACTGCAGGAGTTGTATTTATCTTAATGGATATGATAAGGGTCGTTGCAAATATTAGAAAGGTCATACTTTTTATTCTTCTTTTTTTTTTCATGTAATGTCGAGACAGACTAAAGCCATATGGTTAAGAGTAATGGGCTCGGGAACCGACACCTGCCACCTACACAATTGCGGGGCCAGTACTTTGTTTGCATTTTGTATAAAAGTGCAGTAGAGTGGAATTACCATTCAATTTTGCATCCCATGGAGTGGATTTGTCGTAACTTGGAGGGAGGATTGGTTCAAGCAAAGGAATGAATAACTTGGAAGGTTGGCAGTCCCATTCATGGTCGTGTTTTGCAAATGCAAATCCACAGTTAATGCATCATTGCCTTTATTCGATTCCCCACAATCAATCAATTGCAGAGTTCCTCTGGTCTGGTTTTCTTGTAGTTCCCAAACCTTAAAAGTAACCAAAATCATCTTCCCAAGTGTGAATAGGGGAAAAAAATATTCTTTCCTTTGGTCAGACGGCCAACCTACCTCTGACCAGTAAGAATGGTTTGCCTCCACTTTTTTCTCTTTTTGTCTGGACAGAATTCACATGGGTCGATGAAAGTTGTTCGTTCCAACTCTTGGAACGAACAACTAGGTTATTGTCCTAAAACAAGCGGCTTGATTGGTTCTGTCGGTGCTCACCCAAAACAATAAATCTCTCCACAATTGTGCCCAACTGCTTTCTTCTTTTGGACAACCTTGGCCTCATAAACCAATTCCTGGGATATTCCTCCATTAATTTGAGAACAATTGTGAATTTCTATACCCGGATGATGGTGAAAAGCTTGGGGTGGGGGGGAGGTCCCTCAAACAGGTCTGCCGTCAGCTTCAGTCCAAAGCATTCAACACCCAACGTGAGCAAGATAGAGAGAGGGGGGAGACCCAGAGAAAACCGACCTGCCACCACACTCGATTTTCCAGCAACCCTTGCAACTTACCTGTCGGTTTCATCACAGGACCGGACCCCGCTCAAGCAATCGACCTTTGACCGTGTTCTTCAGGGGAAGGGTCGCGTCTATCCCATCCCCTTCCCTTGGATTTTGCATCCCGGGTCTCTTACACAGGAGTAGAACCCGTCTTTTCTTACCAACCACCCCCTTGTATAAAGCAAACCCCGAAACCCATGCTCACTTGCTGTCTCCTTTCTGGGCTTCTCCTTGGGAATCCCAAATAGGGATCTGCGCCAAATCCCAGTCTTTGGTGGTTTTTTTTTTGCTTCTGTCTGTATCGGGGTCATACTTCTCTAACTTCGTTTAGCTGGTTTTATGTCGCCATTCATCAAAAGTCTCCATTTTCTCGGGGTAACCATATTGAATTGAGATCAGGACATCCTTAAAAATCGTTGCTTCCGGGGGATTATCCCTCTTTTGTAGAAATCCCTGCTTGTGGACAGTAGAGTGATGGTGGCAGGGCAAGGGAAAGGGATGGGTTTGTTCTACCCTATTGTGGGATTTGCTACGTGTATCGCTTTCATTTACACCACATTTGGGGGTACCTTGAGATTGAGTATCTATGTGGACAAGAAGATGGATTTTGTGACCGTGAACGGGACTCATTTTGTGGTGGACGGCGGGGCTTTCTATGTGAACGGTTGGAATTCCTACTGGTTGATGGACCAAGCCGTCGAGGCGTATAGCAGGCCTAGGGTGAGGGCAATGCTCAAGGAAGGTGCTAAAATGGGACTCACAGTCTGTAGAACCTGGGCTTTCAATGACGGTGATTACAATGCTCTTCAGATTTCTCCTGGCAAGTTTGATGAGAGAGTCTTCAAGGTATGGTGGTTATCTGGTGTTGTCTAAAACTTCTGCTATACTTTTGGATAGTGTAGGGTGGTAGTCTCTTTTCCTGTATCACACCAGTTTCGCATAAACTATTTCACATCTTAACGGAGGATGTCACGTGCAGGGGAACGGCGTGGATTTTTATGATCTGTAGAATTTAGTCAATACTGGTGTCAGCTGTCTGCTTACTTGGCATTCCTGATTAAGAAAAAAAGCAGCACTAGCCCAAATAACCCAGTCAAAGTATTTTATTAATTAGATTTTATGCTTAGGTTATTGAACATTTTCAGTATCCACGTCTCTATACGGCTCCCTTTATTATTTCGATTGCTTTTTTGGGAGGGGAGATGCAGTGAACCCGCTACAAGTTGCATGTGCCATTTTAGGATTGTATCTTTTGATGTTGGGCAGGCCCTGGATCATGTGATTGCAGAGGCGAAACAGAGTGGTGTGAGATTGCTGCTAAGCTTGGTGAACAATTTGAGAGCTTTTGGTGGGAAAACCCAATATGTTAAGTGGGCATGGCAAGAGGGTATTGGAGTGAGCTCTTCCAATGATTCCTTCTTCTTCGATCCTTCCATCCGCAAGTACTATAGAGACTACGTGAAGGTGAGTTTGATGTCTCTCTCTATTGGTCTGAGACATAGGCATGTTACAGCATAGATGAGCAGAATTACCAGATTCCTGAAAGATTGTAACAACGGCCTGTCCTTTGGAGCACTGATATTAGCTTCAGTTGGAAGTGCAGAAGTAGCAAGTTTCTGCATATGTGTGCATGCTGAGTTATTATCTACAGATTATGGACTTTAGTGAAGGAATTTCTTTTACTCGTGGCAGACGATATTAACAAGGAAGAATACCATTACTGGAATTGAGTACAGAGATGAACCGGCCATTTTTGGATGGGAGTTGATTAATGAGCCCCGCTGCATGACAGATACCTCAGGAGACACACTTCATGTAAGGCAACCTATGATGACACTTTCAGTTCCTTTTCACGGGATTCTCACGAAAAACAGCACCCGAGACATAAACAGAGAAATTATTTTTACCTGGCGAAAAGTGTTTCCAGATCTGCCACCTTCTCCTGGGTTTATGAATCTCGAGGCTGTTGTTTTTTATTGTCGAGAACTTGTATAAAAGGAGGCAAATGTTTTCCAAAAAGTTTAATTTGACATAATTTTTTCTGGTTGGAAATTGTACTTATTGATCAGGCATGAATTGCAGGGTTGGATTAAAGATATGGCGGGATTTGTGAAATCAATAGACGGCAAGCATCTCATTACTGTGGGTTTCGAAGGATTCTACGGTCCTAAGAACCCAAAGAAGTTGACTGTGAATCCAGGAGATTGGGCAGCCCTTCTTGGCTCTGATTTCATCCGGGATTCCAAGCTCGCAAATATCGACTTCGCTTCTGCTCATATATACCCAGACCACTGGTAAATCGTTCTTGGTTTATATCTGTGCTTTTGTTTATCTTAATTTCATGGCACTTACGTGGTTAATATAAAGGATCCCTAGATGACGCGGACTTTGTCTCAACTTATCAGGTTTCATGAACAAGAATTCGAAGAAGAGCTGGAATACGTCAAGAAGTGGATTCAGTCCCACATTGATGATGGCGACAATGTCCTGAAGAAGCCTGTAATGTTCACAGAATTTGGATACTCGAACCTAAACCCAGATTACGACCCAAATAAGCGGAACAGGTTCTTTGAGGCTGTCCTCGACACGATATACTCATCCTCAGAAAAGAACGGGGCCGGGGCCGGTTCCTTTGTGTGGCAATTCTTGGGGGACAGGATGGAAGAATACAACGATGATTTCGGGATAGTCCCATGGGAAAGGCCGTCGACTTATCGAATCATAACTGGACATTCGTGCAGACTGGCGGCGCTCCAGGGGTCAAACTGGGCCAAGGGAAAACTCAAGGACTTGTGTGCAACAATGAAGGATTGAAGTCATTGTTGTCTGAAAAGGTTTGTTTAATAATTCAACTTTGATTGATATTAGTTCTTCCGCAGCAACAGAAATGAGGAGTGGACAGTGTATAGATTTTGGTTGTGGTGTGTAATGAGATTGAAAAAGGAATACAATACCAGATTGAAAGAAAAGGAATCCCATTTTTTGGGATGATGTCGGCTGCGCCCTGTCATCCTACTGGGAAATTCATGAAATAAAATGGAGGGCATTCGGAATTTTGCAGTGTGACCTACATGGGACTCTTTAATTATTGGCACAACATGATCAGAGGTAAGGGATACAAGATGTCTCGATGGCATTTTTGTCAGCACCCTCATGCCATCTCCATCTACATCTTCTTCTTCTGCAATCCGTGAAGGTATGGTTATCAAGCACAACGGAGCAAATTATTTTCTAAATATTGTGATACTTCAGTAAGTTTGTAGTCTAGTTGGTTGAGTGAGCTCTGCATTCCTGTCTGCTTGCTGTTTTCATGTATTTTTTTTTTAAGGTTTCCATCATGCCGACTACAATCGAACGAGGACACCCGATAAGATCCCAGAAAAGCCGCATAAGATGATTTTGGAATGAGCTCTGGTATCAATATGAACATGGAAAATTATGACTATGACCCGAGGAGTTCACGGCAAGCAAACAGTTTCTCGAAACAAATGATTTGACTCGAACTGCGACACGGAACCACCCGACCGGGACTTAACGAAACAGAAGTTGGAGTCTCACCTCCCAGCCCTGATATGTTTCAGAGGCTCGTCGGACTAGGGACTTATGAATGGTCGTCCTTCTTTCTTCCTATTCTATTATTCTATTTACTTCTCTAACAGGATTCACCCAAAAAAAAATGGGGTAATTCAAACCAAATCAAGAGATCCTTGTCCCAATTTCTGACCTCACCTCGAACTGTTTCCAATGAAAAAACCCAACGTCCCCTTATTCACCGTATTTACCCTCATACGAAACTAATGGTGGTAACTTAAGTTTCTATACTTTATAGACCACAAGTTATCAAGTATGATTGTTTCATGACTAGTTTTCACCGGGGCATCGGAAACAAACTATTAAATAAAAAAGACAAGTACACAAACAAATGTAAGTATAACTCAGATAATAAAATACGTTAAATAAATCAAACATAGAATGACTATGTTTAGAACATGACTGTGTTCAAGAGTTGAGTAAAAGGGTTGAGTAAAGCGTACCTTAAATTCAGGCGCACTCAAATATAATTTAAATATACATCACTTAATCTAAATCGACTTAATTTATACTCAATGTTAATGTAAATGTTTATATTTTCTCAAAATATTTATCAGATAATTTTAAATTGACATATAACTTTAATTAGTATACGAAACTACGATGAAAAATAATTACGAGCATATGCTATAAAGTGTGTTATCAGAGACGTTGTTCGGACCACGTATTACTTTGCCCTTTTCTTGTCCGAATTCCTTTAGCCTCAAATTTTCCAACTTATCAATCTCCGCCTTCCCCCACCGATCTATCACCAAACAATTAATTCCGAAGAATAACGACTCCCCTCGCGGAGATGAAGAAATCGGGTTTCCTCGCTGTCTCGGCGGCTGCAACGGTTGCAGCTTCTGGTTACTCCATCGATCCCAAGTTCAAGATGCCAAACCAGGTGAAAACTGCATCTAGAAACGGAGAGTCTGGTTAGAAACTCCAGCACTCGATTGCTCTCGGAGGGCCTTTAAGTCTTTCTTGTTTTTTCTCAGGAAGCGAGTTCAAGCTCGAGCTCTACCTCCAGCAGAGATGATTCTTCCTCTGAAAAGTCCGTGCCGTCCGACAAGTTTGCGCCCAGATATGACGTACTGCGCTTCATCGAGACGCTGGTTACTGGTCACAGATAGACCAAAACTGTCCCCTGCTAGTTACTTATAGGAGATTGAACGTCATTACCATCTGTAATTACTTCCATTATTCGACTCCCAGTTTCAGTCATGTTTCAAAAAAGAGATCGGAACTTTTCTGACTTCCGTCATGCTATTGTAAGTCATCCGGCAGTCAGTTGAAACTCTAAAAGTACGGCGATAACAGATCAGCAAACACTGGGTGCATTTAGGTGGTGAAATTCTATCCTCGGACAGGGACATCCACAACTACAGGAACCCCAGGAAATGCAGAACGCTCCTGCCAGCGATCACATGATGTAATAAATGAAGGATTTCTTCCTACAACAGTGACTTGTGCCATAACATCAACCTCCACAGCAGTTAAATTCTGCCGACCAAGTGGAAATCAATCTTAGACCAGCTCAGCGCCAGAAGACAAAGAAGAAGATGACGACGTACGTCGATGACGAAGAAGAAGAGTCTCAATTGAATTCCCACTTCTCTTTACCCCCAAACCTTTGTCCTGAAGGATAGGACCAAAACAGACTTCCAAATGTGTCCCCATCCCAACATTTTCCTATAGATCATTCGACCTGATAATACCAAAGGGGACATATCCCAGATTAGGACATGAATCATGCCAATTTATGACAGAACAAGCCAATGAATGAGGTTAATCTAATGGTTTAAGGTTTTTACTTGGCCGCTTTTCATCTGGATACCCCACGACGGAAAATCTGTCCATTAGCGAAAATCGCCACGGTATGTGATCACGGCCTTTCATTTGTGACTAAATATGGGTATTGTTTCCCTATGCTATCACGTTGTAGTTGGGAGGAGAAAAGGACATTCAAATCTACAACAAACCAAGGAATTATATTTATCGAGTCGGCAGATGACACTCTTTTACATGATACAATCAATTGTTGACTAATACCTCATAGTTGCAGCAATATCAGCCCGATGATGCTTGATATTACCACCAGCACAATGGATTTCGTTGCCAGGAAGTCTCGGGTCCCGCTGTTGGCCAGGTTGTTCTTTTGGGAAGGAGAGGCGGGGGGTACCGCGCTGCAGTCAAGGCCATCTTTTCCTTCCCGGCACTCATTGGCAAAAAGGCCAGGAGGGTACCTACCATACAAGTTGATGTAGCTGAACATGGTGGAGGCACAATCCGTAGTAAGGTCATTTATTTGATCAGAGAAAGGGCAGGCGAATTGCTTGAATGCTGTGCAACAGAGGTTAGCTGGGTATTGCGGTCCTTTGCACTGAGTTACAAGGATCGTGTAGTCCTGGTTCTCAAAGTCCACCGGGCAATCTGCATTGACAATAGTTCGGACATCATCATCACCTTGCGAACACCTCATCTTAAATAAGTAAATCCAATGACTGCAGACGACTGGAATTCACATTTAGAATGGAAAAAAAAAGGAAAAACAAACAGAAAGCCTAGACAGATAATCCGCCATATTTTCCTAGTTAAGAATGATGTCTCCCATCCAAACATCCTTTGGCAGCATACTACTTGCTTTCCAATCCAGATCTCTCTTTTTCACTGGCATGATCACAATGCTAAAATTGAATTGGTAATTACATCCGTTTCCATAACCTTTTGCTCGGCGTCTCAGCACGTCGGCAATGGTCTCCAAATTCTTGAGGCTTTTGTCAAAAATCTAATTCTAAGCCATTTCTCGTCCATGAAGACAACGAGACTCGTATGCCTATCAAGGGATGCACAGTGGAGACAGAAATCCTTTATATGCCTCCGATTCCAACGAGGCAGACTATTTCTATAAATGCTATCATGAATGTGATTTCTCCACTGAGAGAAATGTTGCACCTGAACCCACCGGCACTGATCCTGGAATGTAAGCTTTTGAAATCTGATACTAGGCTCGGAATCCCCACCCACATTGCAACAGGCAGTAGGAGACATTGCAATACAATAATGCAGGTTGGCATAGAGACAGAAACAAACGCATCAACCCCTCAATCCGTAAGGGAAACACCACAAACCACGATCTATCGCATTGTATGAGCCCACTATCCACATAGAGGATTAAGAATACATACTCTTTTTAGCCTGAAGAAGGGTACGAGCAGCCGCACCGCCCTCGGATTGAAACACCCCATCTGCGTGCAACAAAAACCAAAACCAAAACCATTGGCGATGAAACAGCAAGCCTTAAAAAAGCACGACCAAATTACAGATTGATGTACCTGAAATGGTGGCGGATGAAGCCAGGCCTAGGAACAGGAAGAGGGAGAAGAAGAAGGGAAGGCAAGAACGCACCATTCCTGTTGTTATTGCATAAGAATCGTTCCTCCTGATTATTGGTTTGGGGATTGTTTCCTTTATCTTTTTGGTTCCCCTCAATCCCAGAATGAGGGGATGAGGAAAAAGGAGCTTTTTTTTTTACCCCTCAGTCGGTTATTTCTTCTTCTCTTCTCCGTCCTTCCTCCTCCTCCGGCTGTTACCAACAGCTCTAATCACCACCCCCACAACTATTTTTATGCAGACAGACAGAGGGGGGGGGGGGGGGGTTTAATGAGATTATAATAGGCTGTCAATCTGAGAGACTTTAGTTAGTTCCTGGTCACGTCATCATCCGACAACATGGGGGTCCTGTCCGGATGCACCTCGTCGAATGCTAAATTTGAAGGCTGCTGAGTTGTGGGAGAAAGAGAAAGAGGGTATCTGATCCACCGAACTCTTCAATCACATCATCAATGGTGGAGAAAGGGGAAGGCCCCACACGGCAACATATATTTATTTATTTACTTTTGTGAGTGATGCAGAGCTGGATGTGTGTGGTGTATTGTCGCCTATCAATCTCTAAGGCGATGCCTCCCACTAATGCACAACTCATCGTCTCCCCAGGTAAAATGATTGATAGCTCTGCTCCCCTTTCTCAGTCAAAAACTCACAAGACTCATTTACAACAAAAACACACCCACATATCCTAATTATAACCTCAACATGTCGGCATTCCTTTAATACAACACGCCCCTCCCCCTTATACACCCCCCAAATTACCCACCACACACAAAAAGCTCAGGAGAAAGGAAGTTGTCGTCAATATGTGTCATGGTCACCTCCTCCTTGACCTTGAGTTTTACTGATTGATCGAGGAGAACTACAAGAATGATTGGGCTTTCTGTGTTGGTCCAAAAGCAGGCCCGTCAATAAGTTGAATGGGCCCGTAGGGCCCAACGGACCTTGTGAATCAATTTGCGTGGAAGGACCTTTGGGGAACATTCTCATACTTTTGTACATATTCAAACATTGATTCTTCTGACCCATGACGGGAACGAGATAAGTCTCTGTTTGGTTGGTGATTTGGGGGGGTTCGAACAACGACAGACAGAAAGGATCCAAAATTGACTCTTCCAAAGACTCCTTTTCTTGCTCGCAAAAGACAAACTTCTAGAACTCACCCAGGATGTAATAATTTTTTTTTTGCATCCCCCAGTTCCTCTGTCAATTTGGGTGAAGCCGCCTAAGCCTGGATGTAGTCCAAATCAGTCAAACGGGAAATCAACTTGGCGAGCACGAGCCAGTAAGCCAAACTAGACAAATAGTTGTATGTCGTGAATCCAACCATTGCGGTGGTGAATTAGGTTGAGAGAGACCGTGTTCGACATCCCCGGGGAATCGGACCGGCGGCTCCCCACCACCACCACGTTATATTAAAAAAAAAAAGGATATGTGTTGTGTGTTTGAGTGGGGGTTTTCGGCATCCGTTCCTATTCAACCCCCAAAGCCAAAACCACAAGGACTTATCCACCTCCCCTCCAACTGGGGTGGGGTGGGATGGAGACAGAGTAAGGTCTTAGTCCCACGATTGTCCGACTCCAGTGGATTTGGGGGTTTATTTCGTGGGAAATGTCGAATGAGAGTGGAGAGAAAATCCCCCCCTCCCTCCCCAATATCATCCTGAAATTATATCGAGATGGTTTTGATAATCAATAAAAGATCGAGGTGTTATGATGGGGATGAGCCCTTATAAAGTCAAGTGGGGGGATTTCGCCATGTTATGTTTTTGCCTGTCGATTTCATGGTGTTTCGCCTACCCCAATTTCTGATATCCCCACTCCAACGAAAAGCATAAATTCACGGTACCCCTTCTTACCTTTTAAGGTTTTTATAATAACCTAAATTTCGATTATTCGAAAAAGACGATTTAAGATTTTTATTTATTCTATTGATTTACATATATTTTACATATATGTCGTGGAGAATAAAATAAACACATCACCTTTTGGACGGTGCGGGATTTTGATCGCAAAATCTCCGGGGCAAACGGATCAGAATATCAACATGAGAAGATGTAAATCTTGTTTGACTTTCGGTTATGATTTTATCTCATTTCTTCCTAAAGTAAACACCTATCTTCTTTCCCCGCTCCCCGACTTCTAGAAGTCCACTGTTCCCCCCCCAACAAAATGGGTGGTTGCATCTGTGTATCTGTATTCTTCTTCTATCCTTTTTAGGAACAAAAAACAAAAAACACCTTCTCCTTCCTTTTTGAGGAGATATAAATTATTATGCACATTTCATTTCTTTTGACATGTTTTCTCCCCCGGAATTGCACTTCTTCTGGAAGGAGGCCTCTTTGAATTTCCATTTTGCTTTATCAAATAAATTTCTCCCAGGTTGATTTTGTCTTTGGACCACATCCACATGGTTTTCCATCCCATGCCACGTGTTGCTTCATTTGTCTAGGGGGCAATCACATTCAAAAGGGGGGGTGAATAATTGGTTTGGATGCACTGCACCCATCTCCCTCTCATTCATTTCCCATTAATTTTCTTTCTTTTGTTCCTTTGCCCCGTAACATAAGTTGTAATGAGACCCCAGCATGGAAGAGGAAGTAATAGTTTGATTTAGTTGGGAATCCCACAATTGGGTGACTGGGCTTTGGACCGACGACACACACACCAAACCCTCTACGTGAGGGGGGGGGCTGCTGCTTTCGGCTTAAAACACACGGGCCAAGATAGAAAGGACGAGTGGTGAATGATGCAATCAATATACTTTAGAGAGAGAGAGAGAGAGAGAGAGAGAGAGGGAGTTTGGGGGACCCCAGTACAAATAGACAAAATTAAAAATAAATAAATAAATAAAAGCTGATGATGATAACGATGAGATTTTCTCTTCTTCTTTTTTTAATGTCATGGGATTGGAGTAAATAATATAAATGTGGGATTGGGGGGAAGCAAAACCCACTTCATTTCCAAGCCACAAAACATCCGTAATTTCATACAGACATCATCCTCATCCTCCCAACCTCGTTCGCCACTCGTTCCTGCTTCTCAATCTTTTCTTCCTCTGGTTTCTTTGAGTGAGTCCTCCTGTTCCTGTTCTTCTCCCTTTTTGATGTTTTTTTATCCCTCCTGGGATTTCTGGGTCTGCATAAAGTTTCGATCTTGATCCGAATCTTGAGCTACTAGCTGACGCTGTCTCTGTTCCTCGAGAGAATTTCGCTAAACCAGGGGCTTTCATCTGTAGGGTTCTGGGAGATGGCCTTGGAACGATCTCAGCGGAATCTTCTTGTCCCCGAGGAGTGTGGCATGATGACAAAGGCGTGCTTGAAGGACTGGGAATCTGTCACGCCAGCTGCCCATCAAGTGGAGGACGAGGAGCCGAGTGGTGGCGGGTTCGATTGCAATATATGCCTCGACACGGTGCAGGACCCGGTGGTGACCCTGTGCGGTCATCTCTACTGTTGGCCGTGTATATACCGGTGGCTTCAGGTCCAGGGCACTTCCCCTGAGCTCGATGCGCCAACGCAGCCTCACTGCCCCGTGTGCAAAGCGGAGGTCTCTCAGGAAACCCTGGTACCCCTCTACGGGCGAGGCGGATCCACCAAGTCTTCCAAATCCAAGGTTCGTAACCTCGGGATCGTGATACCGCGCAGGCCTTTCAGCCCCACCTGCCGGGTCGACTCGCCGAGATCAATTGGCACGATACGATCACCACAGGATCATCCCCTCTCGTTGCAGCAACACCCGATCTACGACGATTCACAACTGGAGATTCCCCCTACAGTGGGCATGATCGGAGAGACTGTGTTGGCAAGGGTGTTAGGGGGGAGACCGTGTTTGCACCGAAACTCGTATAACCTCGTGGGGATGGGCAGTCCTAGGGTGAGGAGGCATTTGATGGAGACTGATAAGTCCCTTAGCAGGATTAGCTTCTTCCTCTTGTGTTGTTTCGTGTTATGCCTCCTCTTGTTCTGATCAAGTCCTCTTGTTCCTGTCATTTTTGTACAAATACATCTGAGATAGGACGGAAACCTCGTCCATGGTCTGAAATCGAACCTTAAGGCCTCCCTGGATTCAATCAAACACGAGTCCTTCGTCCGCCTCTCAACTTTGGGGATGTCAGGAAAACGATAAGAATCCCAGTGCACAAAGAAGTTGCTAAGCTCTAAGGAGCCTCGCGATCCACATCATCCTAAGCTCCGGTCATAATTGAGACCATAGTTATTGGCAGTCGCCATCTAGACACCGATGCGCCTAGCAAAAGGCGGAAGGCAATAAGACTGGGGAGTCTTGGCTGGGGTCTACGCGTGGTCCCCGGCCGGTGGCGACCAGGGTGGGGGCGGCAATGGCATGCACCTAAAAGTCTCCACTATGGAAGCTTCGGCCAATTTAATTAACACAATAAGGACTAACAGGACCGTGCCTTGCTAACCACATAATCCACCACTGTTGCATCACATGGAACATGTTCTGCTCATTGGATGACATAATTACCTCCTGGAGATTTACTTGGAGACAACATTGGTACCGGTTGCATGTAATGAATGACTGGGGCTTGGCATCGAAGCAGCCCAATCCCCCCGCCCAAATAATTGCTCTTTTTCTGCCAAAGACCCCCATTTATGGACATACCATTGGCTCCTTTCTCTTACACGATTCTTGGTTCTTATGTTCTTGGATATGATCGATGAAGCTAAACCAGATGCACTTTTTTCGCAACCTTCCCTACCTTATTACTTTTTTCCAAGGAGGGGAAAGGAAACTTGGCGTCTCCATTGTCCTTTTGCCATTAGGGAATTATTGCATCAAGAAAAGAAGAAGGGGCAATAATATTATTACAGCCACATGACAAAGAGGACCCCGCGATGGGATTGGGAATTATTACAGATAACGTTATGGGATTCGATAGTAGAGTTGTTGGGCCATGCGCTTGTGCATGGATCTGTATGAATGAATGATGTGGTCTTAAGGTTGGGAGACATAACATTGGATAACATAAAGAACACCTCCCCATCCTCACGGATGCATGACATGGTGGGAACTTATGGGGATGCCTCTCACGTTTACTACTTACAAAACTCAGCATTTCACAAGTTCAGTGCGATTGAATGCGTCACGAAAAACCAATCGAACTCTTGTCAGATAGCTTGAAATCACACAACTGAACAAACGAGACAGGAGTATCGATTTCGAAACTCCTGCGGCTAATGCAGGCGTCGAGAAAATCCTAAGCATAGAAAGATTCGGGGCACCTCTGCAACTACCCGATCAGACTCCATCTTTCAAAGAAACTTGAAGCTCCTCGTCTAGTTCAGGGCCTGTGTCATCTCCTTCCCCTTCGAAGTAATCAACAGATGTTTTCAATGTACATTGAGCATCGGTTTCCCGACGTCGGAAACCCCCTGATATGACTCCCTTCAGTGGTTTCAACTTGCTCGCATCATGCGTTTGTGAAAGCCTCCTGACGTAAGCTTTAGCCTTCTCTACGAGACCTCTTCGACAGTAAGCCACGATCATAACTCTGGGGATGCGGATATCGAAAGCTCGCTTCCCAAGTTCCCACTCCTCAGCAATCCTTTCGGCGCCAGCTATATCATCTAATTTTAAAAGAGAGCTAATCATTGCAAGGTAGCCATCGCTAGAAGGAGCATTTCGCTGCCGCTGCTGCTTATACAACCCCCAAACTCGGTACACCCCTTCTCTACTTGCCAGGGCAGAATATAGAGTAATGAGGACTTCATGCCCTCGTTTGCTCGCAACGTTGCTTAGGAGCCGCTCTGCCCTTCTCAACATGGTGGATGCTTCCTCAATTCGGCTGGAGTTCAGGTACCCGTTAGCCGCAACTACATAAGGATTCCAGCTCATCTTGACATGAGGATCGATTTCCATCTTCCTTAGCAACTTTTCCATCCCATTTACATCAGCTGCCGCTACATATGCATTTAATCGGATGTTGTACGTGTAGACATTCCAGTCGATGCCCTTCCCTTGCATCTCCTCCATCAGCGCGTCCATTTTATCGAACTCCCTCAGTTTCATGTAAAGATTCAACATGACGTTATAACTCAGAGGTATGTTCGACGTAACCAATTCCCTCAGCTTCTGAAGGACCGACTCTGCTTGCTTCACATACCTCCGGCTGGCATAGCAGTTTAACAGCGCGCCGTACACCATGACTCCTCGTGAGGCTTCAGGAATTTCGCTGAAGTATCTCTCAGCTTCTTCAATGCCGTGAACCTTATTGACCAAATCCAACTGGACCGCGAAATCGGATGGTGCGAACTCGTGCCAGTCCCTCGAAAATTCGGATACCTAAAAGAATACAAAAAAGATTAACAAAAACTCGCCGTCGAAGGCCTTGACCAAATCAGACAACAGCAAGCAAAATTATCCCAAAATGCAAGAAATCATTTGTACCTTAAGGGCATGCTTGAATCGTCGTTTGCTTCGCAGCTGCTTGATGATCAACCTGAGATCGACAAGCTTGACGCGCTTCCCTTCCCCAGACCACTTGTCCAGAATCCCCCGCACAGAATCCCCGGATCGATCCCGAGAGATCAGGGAAATGAGCCGGTCGGCGGGGTCGGTCGACGGCGACAGACGGGAGACGCGGGAAAGGGTTCGGGTCCAGTAGGGCGCTAGCTCCAAACTACGGTGGCAGCCACGGGAGACGACCCGAACGCAGGTCGAGGAGTTCGAGCGGAGGAGGTTCATCCCGACAGGGTTTTGCGAGAGAGTCGGAAGACGCTCGCCCGAAGGTTTTAGGGCGGTTTCGGGCCGGGGGCCCGCCAGCTGGTTAAGTGCAGTCCCGAAACGCCCACAGTGAGCCCGTAAAGGGTGTCGATGAGCCTGAACCTCGCTCTATCGTCTGAGAGAGAAGTCTGCCGTGGTTTTAGTTCTTTGATGCTGCTTACATTATTAAGTCTAATCTTGGGCCATATTCTTATTGTAGTTAGACTGCCACTTTTGAAAAAAAACCCGAAAAGCTTCTAATGGCTTTCCCTGTTCCAGAAAGCTGCAATAAACGAACATGGGGATAATCCCCCAACAGAGCCATCTCCTTCCTAATTCTAGCATCATCAACCGAATTATCTACAATGATGCAAGTGAGATTCCACAATTCTGCTTGCCATCTACAGATCATATATATATCAAATGCCAGACTCCTCGATAGTAGACGGCACCTTTTCTGTGGAACCAGGAGAGGATGACCAGTTTCTGTGATATGCTGCAAGATCTTCTGCAGACTTGTCGTCCCCCTTCTCCCTTAGGTAATCAATACAAGCAGTTAAAAGGGCAGGACTCGGCTCCCATTTTGTCGAACCCGATTCCAATGATGCCTTCAAAGCTTTCACTGCCTTGTCCATTTCATTTCCTGAGTGATAGCCCTGGGCCATGGTATACCATACCCTGGATGCCGGCTCCTTACCCATCTCCAGAAGCCGATTAATGTAGGCTTCGGCTTTATCGAACCATCCCCTTTCGGTGAGAGCAGTAATAAAGAGATTAGGGATGCGGTTATCATACACCATTCTCTTTTGTTCCCATTCCTCTATGATTCTCTCTGCTCCGGTCATGTCATCTAGCTTTATTAGTGAGCAGATCATGGAGAGATAATTACTAGAGAGAAATATCGCACCTCTGCAGTACTTGTTCCAAAGTCGATACACGTCTTCTTTTTTACCCAAGCTGGCATAAAAGGTCACGAGAAACTTAAAAGCATTGCGGTCATTACCAGCGAGCGTCTCCACTCTTTTTAGCATTAACAATGTCTTGTCGATTTGCCCAGACTTCAAGAATCCGGAAGCAGGAACTATAAAACAATTCCACTTCATGATAAAATGAGGATCGAGTTCCATCTTCGCCAGCAGCTTCTCCATAGCCTCAAATTCGGATGCAGCAACATGAGCATTCATCCGAATGTTGTAAGTATGATTATCCCATTCAATACCTTTCTCTTTCATCTCCTTCATCAAGAAGTCCATTTCAGAAAACTTTCCTGCCCTAGCATAGGCAGCCAACAACGAATTGTACGACAAAAGGGTGGTCGTGAATCCCAGTTCCCTCATCTTCTGAAGAACAGACTCAGCTTCTTCCAATGAGTTATTGTAGGCATAGCAATTTAAGAGGGAACCATAGACTTGACTTGATCTCAATGTCCTGGGGATATCCTCAAAATACTTCCTAGCATATTTCAAGCCACGAACCTTCGCAATTAAATCCAATCGAACTGCCAGCTGTGGGGATGTCAAGTAGCAGTTCCTGTCCTTGGTCATCCATTCGTGTACCTTCCTTGTAAAGATATTCAATGAGATAAATTCAAAAACAGAGTCAGCCAGGAGAGAAACTTAAAGAGGTAGGAGGTTCAACGTTGTCGCATCAGCTGCTCACAAAGACCATCTTTGATGTCAAATTACAGAAACCAGTGGGAATAACGGTCATGACCGAGTACTTTAAAACATGGTTGCTAATCTCACAGAAAATGAGGGGTAACATTCAGTCAAATAACTACAGAGATAAAATAAACTCCAAACAGCTTTTGGAGTTTAATCACGCTAATGCAGAAAGGGATATACTTTAATCATGGAGAAGCCGAAGTCTTCAATTTTTTTTTCTCAAAACTACATATAATCTCAACGCCGAACGGTAAATCCCAGATCACAATCATATAAATCGAACATCATAGGGCCCGTCAAAAAAAAAAAAATATAGAAGGGTCGTGACTCAAGCAGTTCACACTCGCATGGGCAAATGGTCGAATACCTGAAGAGCATGGGTGAATCGTCGGCGCTTCCGAAGAGCCGTAACGATCGTGCTGAGGAAGGAACCCTTGACGCTGTGACCTTGTTCGACCCAGTTGTCTAATATCGCCGTCATGGAACTGGACGGGCTCCCGTTTCGCATTATCTCAACGAACAGCTGCTTACGGACGGAACTGATGGCGGAGGGCGAGGTCGCGGGGGCGGGCGCAGGAAGAGCCCGAGTCTGACCGTTGGTTGCATAGGGGAGAACATGGCTCGGAAGTTTAGGTCGAGTAAGCCGCGGAAGGAGGCGGCGGAGGAAGTTCATGGCTGAGAATGAGACAACCTGCGACGGGAGTTCCCACGACCGACCCTTTTAGCTATGGGAAGATGGGTGTCCAATGACAATCTATCCCATGGATGTTCTTCTGGCGTTGTGTTCTTGTGCATATTCCTGGCACGTTCTTCTCATACAATCTTTCCCAATATTTATTTGCTCAACGCTTAAAAGAAATATGTTTTTCATTGAAACACAATGAAATAAAAAATAGTTCTTACATTGAAGCATGTGGAGTGGCCTCTCAATCTCAAGTAACAAAATACAATTGATCTTCGTATACCACAAATAACCAATCAGTTGAATAAATAAATGCCTGTCATAGTACAATCTTGATGCTTATCTATTTCTATAATCGTGGTAATTATGCAACCGCAATGACGAACGAACAAATCCCACTTCCCTCCTCTCACTACGGATGGCTAAACGTTTGTCCTTTGGCAGCATGGCTAAGAGTTCTCTCGGGTTGACAGCCGTGAACGCACCATGTTGGAGCAGGCGTGCTTCATTCCCGGCAACGAAGCAAGCGAGTAGCACAGCGGCCACCGCTAATACGATCACAACCTTCCTGATAGACATGTTCTCGCAACCCCGTATCCCGTGCCTTCTTACCAAACTCCTATATTCTAATGTAATGGCTTTGGTTGGTAGTGCAGTGGGTGCTTTATATAAAGGAGGGAATCGGGGGGCAAGGAGTTTCGGGTCTTGTCTGAAACCGGGGACAAAGAACCGAGATTTTTGATGTTGTATGAATGGGATTAAATAATTCCAGGTTATCTGACCTGAGCCGGCTATTTTAATGGTTGACTACCTCGTTTCTCTGCCGGCAGAGGGATGCAGCAGTTTGAAGTTCACAGACGAGTGTGAAGGGAAAAGGAATACTTCCCCATTCCCTGACGCAAGGCCCAGATGGTCGAAAGAATCTTGCCTCTTCAGAGAATTACAAGTGTCACATGCCTCGGAGAACTGTTCAATGTTCTGATGGGAGCAAGCATCACAGGCCGCATCGACACAGCCATTTCACCCTAGCATAAGAATTGCACTTGGATGCTTATACAACACGTCCAGGCAGTCTCTATTATTTCGAGATCTATCTCTCAAGACTTAAGTCATCCCTCATATACTCCGACCTCAAGTTCGAGGTAAGAAGAGTGCGGGAGTCGAATTCTGGTTTCAGGAGAGCCTTCTGGACAGCCAATCGCCAGCGCTATAAAAGTGTAGCAACTTCAAGGCCACCACCTTTTCCTGTCAATTTTGGAATCTCGATGTCACCCAGCTGCCAGCAATTATAGGGTCTGATGCTCCAACGGGGCAAAGAGAAAAACTATGGATGTGGGAACTCCAGACCTGAGTCTCTATTTTGTGGTTGGGGCGGAAGTGGAATCCGAAGGAACAATTTTGCAACAGCTCGGGATTTTTCATCCGTGCTCTTCTAGCATCACTCACTTCGAGTTTCAATCTGAACATCTGGGAAAAGACCACAATTCTTAGCGCATCAAAGACAAAATATAACATAAAAGACAATGTAAATTGGTAAACTTCCTGAATGGCTCTAAATACCCATCATTCCAATCAAATCTCCATGCCCTCGTAAAAAGCACAATTGAAAATAAAATTACAGAAAACAAGTGCCTCATAAATATTTCTACTGAATAAAATGAATTGGCATCTCATAGTTTCTGCCATATCCTTTTCTCAAAGATTTATACTTCCTTCGGAACTTCTGGGACTTTTAGTTTGCCTATAGAATAGACTAGAGCTAGAGCAATTCCAACTCATACATACTGCAGAATTCTAACATGTTTTCACCAGGGAGGTGAGTAAAAATAAGAACTGAAACCTCAGAGAGAGGGACGGATGGATTCTCCAAACGATCTCCCTTGGCAGTGGTGCCTGTGCCTTGGCAATCAGGGCAGAATGAAGACAAAACGGGTTTAGGCATGCCCGTCTCGTAACAATATTTTCTATTCTATGTGCATGAATACGTCTTCTTTCTCCTAGACTTTCTGTTTGCTTTTGGGTTCCCCAGCGGACTTATGGCAATTTCCGATTCACAGAGAAGTACCCACTGGATGAGGCACGAGGTATGAAATACATTAAATGCATACAAGAAGAAAACGCATAACTGTAAACAATATCAACCAACTTAAGACATCAAGCACACTCGTGAGTCATAGAATATGTAACTACAGTTTAGAAAGCAGAACCGTTCAAATTCCTGCTACTACAAGCCAGTTTCCCAGTACTCAAGTTCATGAGTGTAGCAACATCTTTCCCTGGCAGCATCTTCTGCAGGCAGATGTCACACATTTTCTCGGCAGCGATGCGCTGATGTTTCCTGAATCCCCTTCTAGCAGCTTTGCTCGACATAATTCTTGAATGCAGAATCTGATCATCAGACTTTTCCAACAACACCCTGGGCGATGAATTACCGGAAGCCAATTAATCTTCTCCAGATGAATCAAACTGATTGCCTAGAGATTCACTGATATCCTCAGGGTCAGAAAAGGACCTTTTTCTTTTCTTGTCATCATGTGCGTACTTACCATTTTCAAGATCCAGTGCATGATTATAATAAAGGAACAATTTCACATCCGCCAACAAGCCCTTCCTGCCTAAATCATAGTTGTAGCCAAAAAACCACAATGGCGAAGTCATGCTTAGGGACCACGAGGAAATCGTGGCCAGCATCAGCCATGCTCCCATCCCACTCACACCATATTCTACTGATACCAGCTACAATGTCTTTACCTTGAAAGAACCTAGCAGCAATCTTTCCAAACCCCAGTAAAATCACCGGCAAATCAGACACCTCCTCTTTGATCAACACCATCGGTATCAGCAAGTTTCCATTTTCTCCGTCAGAGTCAATTGCCTCACCGCTACCCAACAGCACACCGCCAGTTCCCCCAACATGCCCTTTGCAAGTCTTCTTTCATCCGCTCGACGTAAGTGTGGCCCTGCGCCCGGACATTCTGAAGCACGGTCCTAGCTGCATGTTCCTTCAAGCTACAAGCACCAGTCTCCCGAAACCCCAATTCCCACTTCTTACCAATCCAAATCCCCAACTCACCAAACAAAAACCACAGGACTAACCAAAAGTTCACCAACCAAACCAGCGGTTTATTCTTTCCGTTCTCGGACACCTACCACCCGAATTCCGAAACTATAGCCGAACATCCTACCGCATACGATCCAACGTCCACCGCTAAACAGCATAAGCCCCAGACACTCCTTCCAAAAATCCACACATAACCAAGGGGTGGCAACGGCCGATTCTCTCCGGCAAGAGGGTTAGGTAAACGAGCTAAACGACAACCTTAAAAGCTTCCCACAATAAATATTCGTAAGGTACCAGGTATGCAGACACCCTTCAAGGCTCTCGGACGCATTACCCCAGCCACAGACTCGACGGGAACAGAGAGGCGATGACGCGAGCGAGATTCTTCTATGGCCATCTCCATCACAACACCGAGTAAAAAGGGTAGAAGAAACAAGGGGGAGAAGCAAAAGAGAAAATAAGGGGAAGAAGATGGGGAGATTCCGAAGGGAGGAGTCCAACGAACGCCAACGGAAAGCAAAACGACTTCTTTTTAGCTTTTGAACTGTAATAACTCGAGCTCGAAGGTTTGGTTTGACAGAGGGAGAGGAGGGAGGGGCGTTACGGGGAGACGGGGGCGCAGGGTTTGTTCCCGTGGCCGTGCGGAATATCAGCCGTCAATTGAAGTGATGATTTGGGCGTTGTGGATAAGATCGAGTGATTCCGACGGTGGAGATTTGTACCGAGAGGGGGCCAAATCCCAAATCTCCGTTTGTGATGGGCGTGCGAAGCGGATGCGTAGGAACGCTAAACAGTCGCCACAACTTGACGCAGTGTCCGACAACGTTTGATTTGGTCGGGTGGGGTGATTTTAAAAAATATATATTCTTTAATATAATTTATACTCGTAAAAATATAAATTTTGTAATGATCCAAAATAACTTCAAATCACGCCAAAAGCCTCCGCAAATAATTCGTCACAAAATTCATTAATAAGGGAGGGAGAGGAAATAACATTATCACTTGGGGAGAAGGAAAAGTCTCGACGGTCTTAGAACTTATCGCTTATGCAATAATTAGGTTTCGTCCGAAATAAATGTAAAATGAGTCGTTCGATGTCTGCCAAAGGCCAATCAAACTCCCGATAGAAGTCGGCGTCACCAACCTAATCAGTTTACAGCGACGATATATCAAATGTTTTTTTTTTTCTATTTAAGTTTTGTTGTTTTTTAGCCTCCATAAATTATATACAAAAAATAATCCCCACAAAAATCCCTTTCCCTTTACTAGAGTTAATTTCATGATGGAGTAATTAAAATTAGAGTTAGATCCGCGAACGAACACAAACCAACCCTCTGAGAAATTCTGGGAAGGGGGAGGAGACGTAGAAGAACTTTTAGATGTCAAATATTATTAATTAAACGAAACATGCTTCCACCAAACAACTATCAACAAATCTGGACAAAATCCAGAAACCAAATTACCGGAAGCCGATATCAACAATCATCAAAGACTAGCGGCGGAGGTGGCTGAGCTTGTGCCAACCTTTCTTGCAGGAGTTCTTGAAGATCTTGACCCCCTTCTTCAACAGCTGCTTCATCTCCTTGGCCCTATCCTTCACCTGTCCCTCGAATCCCCTCCCCATTTCTCCCCCCCCACTCCCCTCTTTTCTGATCCTTCCTCTCCCTAAAAGATCAGAACGACATTTTTGTGTTATTTTTCCACAACTAAGGCCGGTTGTGCGTGGTTGTTGTTGTAGTTGTAGTTGTTATATATGGCATTGGAGAGGGGGGACACGTGGATGGGGTTTTGAGCGGTGGTGTGATCCGGCTCAAAGTGACACCCAAGTCTTGCCGTGTTAATTTAAAAAAAAAAACACACACACAAACACACACAAAGTTAGGAATCTTCGTCTATCGCTGTCACTGAACAGCAGCAGCACTTGGATTGGATTTGATGAGAGAGTTTTGGTGGCAGGTCGGAAGCGTATTCGACCGAATGCAGAGAAAAAAGATTTATTAAGGTTCATTTTAATCCCTTGATTAATCGACTCATCCGGATACAAGATTCAACTTTACAAGTAATGAATAAATCAAAATATTTCGCATATTTCTTAACGCACGTCATATATTTATACTGCGTTTCTAATTGGGCAAACTTAAAGGGCTAACCTAGAAAGCCACGTGTCCGGACATGACATGGCCATTAGGCGGAATCAACTTAATTGGTACAGGTTTCTAGGAGGTATATGTAAAGAAGAGGATCATTGCGTTATATAGGGAATGGATCAGTATAGAGGTGGTTAATTCTCCCGTCCAGCAATAGGAGCAGCCCAGGACGCACCCCACGATGAACAGTTGCAGGGAGTTCTCTGCAGAGAAGTGTGCCGCGCTGAAAATCGCCGAACTCAGTAAGACTGCCCGACCCCACTTCAGAGTCGATGAGATTGTTGTTAAGAGAAAGCCTCTGTAGACCAACTCCTCCAAGAACGGGGTGACGACACAGCACACAAGCACGCAAGCTGCTCTCGAGAGATCACTGCTTCTGAGGAGCTCCTTGATTGTGAGGTTGTCGACTGTCTGCTGTTCAAAATAATAGAATTTTGTAAGTGCTGTGGACGCGGTATTGAGAGTCACGGCAGATATAGTGGATGATGTAATTCATCAAGATGGACCTCGGTTCCAAGCAGCCTGTTGGAGAGAGATGATGAGAGGAAAACCAGCAGAACAAGAGCACTGAACCCGACTGCACATGCCCCCCATGTGCTCCTTTCATTCCCGATTTCGTGACCACGGAAGAAACTTCTTAGCGAGAAGCAAGGGCTTGCTGTAGATTCAAGCAGGAAAATTGTAGCAAACAACTCTGCAACCTGAATGGCAAGCAATGACGCTGCCTGCATATGAAGAATGTTGTTTAACAGTCACTGTTACAACAGAAGTACTTAGCCTTGATATTGAAACATCTCGATTTAAGAACGCCAAATTATCACGGAAATATGCTTCGTCGAAAGGTGGTTCCTGTTCATGAATGCAGAACCCCCTCCCCTCCCTTCAATGGTCTATGCAAAGGGATGGATAATCCACAGCAGATCACCCCCAGACACTCGAAAGCATTCAGTATTCATGCACTTCCACGATTTCAGATTTCTGTCTCATAGACTTACTGCTATACGCCTATATCTTACAACTGATTGAGCTGTAGACTGACCTCTGTCTGAGGATCAAGGATAGGCCGCTGAAGTACATGGGCAACAACTGAAAGACCCCCAAAGCTCAGAGGAATATGCAGGCTGAACAGGTAAAAGGCAAACGTGCTCCAAACGCTGGAACTGTCCCATGGCAAGTCCGATCCCACCACAGAGAAACCCTGTCACGAATCCGACAAAACACCCATCTCAGTCCTATCCATAATCTACTGAACCATCTCAACCGAGAACTGATATCGTACCTGAAAGGACGCTTTGCCGCCGTTCTCGTCGTTAGTGCAGGAAAGTCTGAAAGAAGATGCGGCATGGGAGCCGACTTCTTTCAGCCTCGGATAGGGGAAAGAAGAAGAGCGGCATGCGGTGTAACCCGATTTGAGGTCGTGGGTATTGACGGCAGAGCTTGCAGAAGCATGGAAGAACGGATAAAACTTGGGAATCCGCGGGGAATGGAGGAGGAGAAGCATCCCACAAAATTTCACCACACTACAAAGCAAAGAAGACAACAGCCCGACAAGAACATTATTCAGTACCCTTCGGACAACATTGTCCTCACGATTATATAGCGGTTTAACTTTCCGGTCTGATCCCAAAAGCAAAGCACTTGGCTACTCGCACACCCTAACAAGCAAGTCCCTAATTCCAGCATAAATCAAATGGCGACGAGCCACATCCTGGAGCTGAACAGAAGTTCCTGTTCAGATTGGGGGAGAATCGTCAAATCGAGAAGAAGCTCTTCCCCGTTCACGAGTCTGGCCAAATCCTTCGAGGACGAGCTAAGGAAAAGGAACAGCGGACTGCTTTACAGGGTATCATCAGACGACGGGGAAGTCAACAGTTACGCGATGTACAGCTTTTCCCACCTCCCTCTCCGCCTCCATCACCAAGCTCGCAGGAAACCACCATAACCACCAATGTCATCCCTTCCCAGAACCCAAGTTCGGATCTTTTGACGGACCCGGTCGCCCGATTTTGCCATCACTGAAGGAGAACCACCAGAGGAGAGGGCACGGGGAAGCTCTGTTGTGGGCAGCGGCCGTGGACGAGGAAGGTTCAGAGCATGGTCCTACACGCTGATCCTCTGAGGACTCCGACACTGAATCTGTACGAGAAGGTCGGGTTCCAGGTCGACGGATTGATCGAGGGTTATTACTTCCCTGATAGGAATGCTTACAGGGTGATCCTCGATCTTGGAATTTAATCCGTTCATGTGATTCTTGACGATGTGTTGTCATACTGAACGCTATATTTATGCAATGATCTGACGAGGGGTCAGAGAGCGACGCGTGGCGTTATTTTTTTTTTTTTTCCTTCGGACACAAACCTAGGAAAGGGACAAAAATTAAGGCGCCTCACCAGCTCGTTCATAATCGACACTCTCCATCGTCGTCCTTCCGGTTTCCCCTCCTACCCCTTGGCATCGCCTCGCCCTCTGCAATCCCATCTTCGTCTTCCCCGTGATTGGAAAATTTGTTTGTTTGTTGGGGGGAATCGGGGCCGAGAAAGCAAACAGGGAAAGATGGAAAGGATGGCGAGGAGTTGCACGCAATCGCTGCTGAAGCTGACTAATTCGGTTGTCGGGATGGTCGGTATCGCCATGCTCCTGTATTCCGCTTGGATGATTAGGGTTTGGTATAGGCACACCTCCGGCTCTCCCTTCGATCCGTCTGATCCTCATCCCGTCCCCTGGTTCGTCCTGAGTTCCCTTCGAATTATAATCCCCTTAGTTTCTGGGAAGAGGAGACTGAATTTTGTTTCGGGCATGTCCCTCTTTGAGCGTTAGTGGAATTCGTGGGGGCTTTCTTTTTGCTTCGCTTGGACATTGTAGATGAATGTTGAAGTGGTATTACTGTTGTAGGATGAATTATGAACCATTTCCCTCTCGAGTTATGGCCTTTCTCCCTCAATTTTGTGTTGATTAGCTTTAGAGAACCTTTGCTTTTTTGAGTGGATTGTTTTTCTTTAGTTAATTTTTCCCTTTAATTTGGTTTGGTTGGAATGTTATGAGATTCCCAGATAACAAATGAATACAATTTGGTATTTTCTATGGTATGATTGATATTTCATAATGCATTTGCTTGCCCTGACAATTAGTCCAATAGCTTGAGCTGCCAAATCTTTGAAATTTTAGATAATGTTGATTGGGCTGTTGCATGAAGCTATTTTCCGATTTCTTCCCATAGAGTTTGAAATAAACTCAATGAATGATTTCATTTTGAACCATTCTAAAAATTTCGATTATGATGCAGGTTCATTTGTGCATTTCTTGGCCTACGGTCATTTTATGCGTTATTTCTTGCTCTGGCCATGTTGCAGCCGAAACTGCACATGGATGTTGCCTTTACCCGGTATTTACTCCTTCTAAACCCAAGTCTTTTTCAATTTCGAATGTAATGATGTGGGCAGGAACATTACTGGAATAATTGGAAGCCTCATGTGCGTGTAATCTTGTTTTCAGCCCCTGTGGCTGTTACGTGTAATTGATGTTGTCAACCTTCCTATGGAGGGAATACTGCACGTGAATCAAGTTCAGATCATTAATGGTCTACTTTTTATACCGTGTCCAAAATTGCAGATTATGCACTTCATTGCGATGGCCTCGTTTAACACAAGATAGGACTTTGTACCGATAAATCTAGTCAAGTCAGAGGCTTGTATTTGCAAAATGATTTTGGCATAATGGGGATTTTCTTTGGTTTAATTATTTTATCTTTGTGTGAATTTTGACAAATTCTCGCAGATTTGTTCTGTTTTATTCATATGACAGAGATAATTTCATTTCATCCTTTCACTCGTATTGTAGCACTGGCCAATTGTCCAAACCATCACCGTTGTCTTCCTATTAAGTTTTTCTTATTATCCCATGCATCATATTAATAGTGAGTAACTTTCTACATGCCTCTTGATGATTCAAGCACATCTCTGCTGGTTGTTAACTTTGTGTGGTTTTGCAGTACATGATTTTCATCTTCTTTCTTCTCATGGCTGAAGCTGCAGTCACTGTGGATGTATTCCTTAACCATGATTGGGAGGAGGTAGTTTTCCCTTTTCTATGGTTGATCAAACATGATATTTGCTAACTTGCATTAAGATTGCCCGATTTATTCATTCTACGTGCGCTCAGGATTTCGCAAAAGATGCTTCTGGAAATCTTGATCAATTAAGGGATTTTGTCAAGGAAAACTTTGTAACGTGCAAATGGATAGGCTTGACGATTGTTTCCGTACAGGTATGAAAATGTGTTGTTTACTTGTTTCAAGGGATCGTGGATGTGACAGCAGTCCGTACAACCTGACATACTTATTTAATTTTGTGGTCACCGAGAACACAATAAGTTTTTGTTCAATGAATTACGGCCATTGCATGCTTTGATCGACCCCCTTTTTTTATTCCAGGGATTGTGCATTCTGTTTGCCATGGTGCTCAAAGGCCTTGGGCCACACAGAGACTATGACACGGATGATGATTTAGTTGCGGAGAGAGTTGCTCTGCTGAAGAATGCTGCTGGGTCTCCTTATGTTGTGGGAGACCCTGCTTACGCTTCCAAGAATGATGCGTGGAGCATAAGAATCAATGAGAAGGTACAAACCTCACTTCCCCAGTTTGGTATATTCTTTCCAGTTAGCTGCAAAATTATGATTTTGGGTGACTGCATTTTGATTTTCTTTCCCCGAACTGTTCCTACAATGGCAATAATATTGACATTTGTACTAGTACTTCCCCAAGTCTCTCCACTTTGGCGATAGTTTCCTTCATGGATAATGTGGGTGGGTAAAATCATTTGCTGACGGCTCTCACAGCATTAATAGGTAGCCGACACCTTTAGTTTTCTCGTATGGACTCCATATGCGCTATTCCTTTCAATACATCTTTACACTGCTCTAACTGCAGGCATAAATAAGAAAAGTGCATTCTATGGGTGTCTGATTTGATAATTCGTCTACAGAACAAGATCTGTAGGAACTCCTCAGAATGGCTTTCTTGAAGCTGTGTTATCTCCGCTGTTTGGGTGATAGCTGAAATTTACTTTCCGACCAGTAAAATCAGAGTAGACCCTTCCTTTTGGGGACACAAGGGAAGGACGCCTGCAACTTTTTGGTGGCTAAATCGTGTCCAATATATGGCAGGTGCGAAGGTGAAGGGGGCGGCCTTCAAGAGTGGCGGAACAGAGGTCGAAGGCGTGCCAGGAATCTCCCCCTTAAATCCCATGTAAATGAAGTGAATAAATAGATGTGGCCCAACCATTAGTTTTGTACCTTTTTGGATTCCCAAAAAAATTGAACATGAACGGAACGAATGTTAAGAACATCTTCCACACCCCAACTGAGGGAATTGACTTTCCAAACCCAGCTCTCACATTCCCCAACAAACCAATCAAAAAGCATACCTTTTTTTTTTTACCTGCAGCAAATCCTGTCGTTGCATTCACGCCAGTAAACCGTTCTGCAGCTTTATCTCAGATGTAGCAATCTGTCTTACCCGTGCTCCATTCTCCCGACCCGTTTTCCAGTTGGGAACTTTTGGGTAGTAAAACCCAACGGATGCAAAGGAAACAATTTGTATATAAATCAAGAGCTTGGTTGCAGGGAAGTCACATGGGATGGGGCAATTGTCAGTGGAAATCCCCCACATGCAGAAAAAGCCACTGCCTGTACCACAAAGGGGAGAAGTCTTTTGAAGGTGAAATTGGGAGAATCTGTTGTGCTGTGTTGTTGTCAGCTTTCTTATTCTACATTTCAATCCCTGAATCTGATCCCGAAACCCCCTCTCATTAACTCAAGAAAGAAGAAAACAAAATAAAATCTCATCCACTTACTTGGGTGGAGGTTGTTCTTGTTCTTCCATTCCACTCCAACAAGCTGTCTGTATTCAATATCAAAGCCATTACTCTAGTTATCCTTTTAGACTTCTCCTCGTGATTTGTTTTGAGGGGGATTTTGGTGCGTTTAGTCCTCCGACACTTCCACATGGAGAACTGGGCACAAAGTCTAAACGATGAATGTGGGCCTGAAAAAAAAATACGTTATCGGGGGGAGGGGGGAAGCATGACAATTTGGTGACACCAACCACCCGGTGGGGGCATTTACAAGCTTTTGACAATATCTGCCGACTCATATCAATCAGTTGGTCCTTCGAATTTGACAAAAGATGCACGCCATTTGCACATGTTCCCCCCCGATGGACTGGGACTGGGGTTTCCCCCTCCTAAGAGAAAAAGTAAGGGAGCGCATGCATAATTAGTACCAAGAAATTATAATGGAAAGGGGAAAGCAAGGTTAGACAAGTAGGACGTGTTCACAACGACTTCCCTTGCGCCAGAGAGTACTGAACAAGGGGGGGGGGGGGGGGGGCCCTTCCCTTCCGACGTGGGGTTTGAAAGTTAAACCAAGCAAACCCATCTTTTCTCTAGAAAAAAAAAATTAAAAATTAGAAGGCCGAAGTGAATAAGGTTCGTTTATAATCACGAAATACACGCGGGAATGACTTTAGATTTTGGATTGACTGTGGAAGAATAATTTGTTACAGAGGAGGGTGGTTTGGTTTATTTCGACATTCTCTCTTTCCTTCGTAAACTGTCCGAACTAGAAGACACAGGAGCCATCATCAATTACGGAGGAACCAAACTTGTTCTTACGGTAGTTTTTAAACTGAAATAAAACCCCAACTCTCTCTACAAAAAAGAATGGATAAAATAGAAAAAATTTGATCGACACTGTGAGGGATACTGTTTAATATATACAATACAGTTCAGTATAAAATTAGGTACAGAACTTATTACTTACTACAAGTCTACTACAAGCAAGCATAGTTCGCACCCAACACCCCAACGTCTCTCCCCCTTTTTTAAATTTCTGCTTGTTTTGTTTTTTGGTGTTCCTTCACGTTCTTACAACTTGGTCCGAATACGATAACCGCTAGATCCACGACTAGTATTAAATAAGAGGAACACACCTAACTTCCAAAAATGACCTCCCATCCGGAATTAACGCCTTAACGGTCGCCAGGCCCCACATCACATCGCCCTCAGTGGCATCCCCACGTAAATAAACCCCTCTTCCGTGTCCCTTTTCCTCCCTCCACCCCCAAAACAACCCCCCCCCCCCCCCTCGCCCTCGTTTTTTTTTATAAATCCTTGCTCAGCGTAACGACCACTTGCCCATACAAAGCAAAATTTCAGCGACCTTTCTCTCTCGATTACTTCGATAATCGACCCGGTCGTTTTTTTATTCCTCTGCCCCCGCATTGTCAGTCTACTTCGCTTTGAAGCTCGACGAGATGCGGAGTGACGGAGATTTCGCGGCTTTTGCAGGGATTTTGATTGTTCTGGTTCTGGTTCCATTGTTCGAGACTGGGTCGGCACAGCAAGCGGCTGAACTGAAGTGGAAGCCCGCCACTGCCACCTGGTACGGCAGCCCCGAAGGCGACGGAAGCGATGGTACGTTTTCCTCGTGTCCGCCTCACAATGCGGCTCCCTGCATTTTGTTTTAATCCTCCGGGTGGTCGGGTTCATACACAGGGGGCGCATGCGGGTACGGTCCACTGGTGGACATGCGGCCGCTGAAGGCGAGGGTGGGGGCGGTGAGCCCCGTTTTGTTCAAGAACGGGGAGGGTTGCGGGGAGTGCTACAAAGTCAGGTGCCTGGACCGGAGCATATGCTCGAGGAAGCCGGTGACGATAATAGTGACGGACGAGTGCCCGGGGGGCTACTGCACGGGGGGGAACGTGCACTTCGACCTCAGCGGGGCGGCGTTCGGAAGGATGGCGGTTGCCGGGGAGAACAGACAGCTGCGGGACAGGGGGGTGATCCCGGTAATGTACAGGAGGTATTCACTACTTTACTCAAAGCTTATAGCTTTGGCCTTGGCCCTTTGGGGTGTTCCGGTTTGGAATTACATGCTTTTGGTTCGGGTCAAGGGCGGAAAGGGTCTTTTCCTATGTGTGGGGAGCTCGTACTCGTACCTACTTTCTTGTCTCGTTTTCTTGAATATGGGGGGGTTTGCAGAAGATAGCCACGGTTATTGATAGCCTTTCGCATGCAAATTTGATGATTCCTAACCCTGTGCTCTTTGTTTTTCATGAAATCCATCTCCATTGATTTGATCCGACCCCATTCCCATATGTGTTTCCCTCTTGATATTTTCAAGTCTCGGGTACTCATTCCTTCTACTATTACTACTATACGTCGTGCTCGGCAAACAGGACTAAATGCAAGTATCCCGGGAAGAACGTAGCATTTCATGTCAACGAAGGCTCGACAAATTATTGGCTGTCCCTCCTTGTGGAATTCGAAGACGGCGACGGTGACGTCGGGTCGATGCACATCAGACAAGTAAGTCCCCCTCTATCAATTTATGGCCTCAACTTTGAGTCAACTTTCTGCTTTGTCCTTAATTTAGTTTGTTATATAATTTTGTCACCAACTTTTGTTTTTATTTCTATTTTGGCCAATCATGAATTTCTTCTAGCGAAAGCCAAACAAGGCCTTAATAGACTATTTTCATTTATCGACTAAAACGAAAAAAGATTTTAGAAAATATGAAATAATATTGAAACCTTTCATTGTTTTTTTTTATTATTGATGAACAAATCAGGTGAATTGGAAGCCGAAGTTAACTATAGTTGCTGATGTTGTCAAAAAATATGAAAAATCGATGAATGTCGGATGATGTTCTATTAGGGGGCGACTATTACGGATAAAGTGGATTATGAGACGAATGAATGAGATGTCAAAACTCCACTATTAAGGCCTTGTTTGGCTTTCGCTAGAAGAAATTCATGATTGGCCAAAATAGAAATAAAAACAAAAGTTGGTGACAAAATTATATAGCAAACTAAGTTAATGACAAAATAGAAGGTTGGCTTAAAGTTGAGGCCATAAACGTATATTTTGCCAATTTATTTTAATACCAAAAAATGGACGATCCTCCTTTTTGACAAGGGGAGAATGAGGGTTATGCCGCCTCAACCACCCGATGGCATTTCATTTAATTTTCCTAACTTCTTTCCACCGTCACCCCAGAAAGCAAGAGAGCGGTGTCAGTAAAACTAAAAGCGGCAGCATGCAATAACTACTTATGGCAATGCAAATAAACAATTATTAATTACATACATAGTTATGGGTTTGGTTACTCTTGTCTATTTGGTTTTTTACTTACATCATAGTTGTGGACGCAGTCGGGTTCCGAGGAATGGATGGAGATGAAGCATGTGTGGGGGGCAAGCTGGTGCATTATTGGGGGTCCATTGGAGGGACCTTTCTCCGTGAAGCTCACCACATTGTCCACATCAAAGACCCTCTCGGCCAGGGACGTCATCCCGAGGGACTGGTCCCCCAAGTCCACTTACACCTCTCGCCTCAACTTCTCCTAAAACTCCAAGCCCCCATCATCTCATCTCCCCCTTGATATATATATATATATAGCAACAGTAGTAGATTGCCATCCAACACCATGTGTGTACGTGTAGTTGTTGTATTTGTTGTCCCAGTAGCCCTCTCCAAAGGGAGAGAGAGCCGCTTTCTAGTCTAGTAATGTCTTGTGTTGTGTGTGAGCGTTGGGTGTTCCGATATATTTGTTTTCTTATTGCATGCGTTGTTGTGGAACCCATGATTTGGGTGGTGGTTGTAGGTGGGGGGGGACCCAACTGTGTGAGTAGTGTTTGTTCAGTTTATTCAGTTGTCGGTCGGTTGTTCGTTTTCGTGTAATAATTTATACAGAAGAATTCCGGTGATGACAGCAAGGGAAGGGACGACTCAGCAATATATCTCCGATTTGGTCCCCGTACTTAAAAAAGTAATGAAATCTTTGATCGAAGAGACAAGGGAAGAAGCGTCACTAATTATTTTTGTGTTATGTGTAAATGGATGCCTTTAATTAAAAAACAAACAGTCGTCACGCATGATTGTGCACGACATGCACGTGCAACGCATCTTATCTTTATATCTCTCGCGCCACTGATTGATCATCGCCATGTCATTTGATGTTTTGTTGCACATGCAAAAGTGGGTCTCTTTTGTTGGCTTTACAAAGAGATGATTTGGTGGGTGGTACGTTAGCTTCATCGTGATTATGATCTCGCAATATCACCTTTAATTATCAAACGCAACTAGGGGGGGCATAAATTACGGGGATTAAAAAAAGAGCGTGTCACCGACAACGAATAGGCCGGCAATACCCATAATTGAATTTGCTAATAAAAAGTGGTCTAATAAAAAGCTTTTAACTTCATTCTTTATATCGAAAGGATACGACCACAAATTTCCTGAGTCACACTGACATGTCTGTTTTAAACTCTTAAAATTATCAGACGTCTTCAATATCGCAACTAATGTTTTTTTTTTTCAGGTGTATATACATCAACTACAAACTTATTTGGACCGACGGGTTATAACACGTTGCATAATTTTGACTCGTGGCTACCTCTACGCACATTGACTAGAGCTGGGTTAAATGGGCTGGGCCTTAAGCCCGGGACCAAAGGAAAACTCCAGCTTGGCTTGAACGCGCTCCGCCACGTGGACAGATAATCAGGTACACGTGTACACTTCCCCGGCAACGTTGACCACAATGACAGCCTTTAGTCAACGCTCTCTTCGTCCTAACATCTCTCTCGTCATCTCCAGACCAAACCAAACCTTCGCCTCTGTTCGGATCCTGCCAAGCTCCAAGAAAGAAGGAACGAGAAATGGCGGACAGGTTCTTCCCCAACACTATGCCCGACATGGTGATCGAAAGGAGCGATCTTGACAGACGATCTCCGGATGCCGAGGCAGAGGGTTCGCTGACGAAGCTTCTGTCGATGCCTTACCCTATCCTCTCCGAGAGATTCAGGCGCGCCGCCCTCGACCTCAAGGAAACTGTGAGCTCCTCATTCTACACTTACCCATATCGTTTGTTTGTGTTTTGGGGTGTGTTTGAGGTAAGGGTGAGGAAATGCGGGCAGGTGACTGTGGAGACGTGGGGGTTCACGAGGCAGCGGGTGAAGGACTTCACTCTTTACAGCGGCACGCTCGGGACGGCCTTCTTGCTGTTCAGGTCGTATCAGATTAGTAAGAATCCCGAAGACCTTGCCCTCTGTTGTCGGATAATCAAGGCCTGCGATTCCGCTTCGTCTAATCCCAGGTAGAAGTATAACGATTCCGGCTTCCGCCTTACATCTGCAATGGCTGCTGAGAAGTTGTGGTATTTCGATTTGTTAGGGATTGGGGCGTGTCATTTATTTGTGGGAGGGCCGGTGTTTGCGCTCTTGGGGCTGTTGTTGCGTCCTATGCCAAAGACTCCGCTTCGCTGAATCGCTACTTGGATCAGTTCAAGAAGGTGTTGTTCACGATTATGAAGTTATTCTTTTGTTTTGGCCTTCTGGAATTTTTGGATTGGTGAGGTGGATTTTCTGGGCGAATCAGATTAAGTTGCCGAAGAATGTCCCCGACGAGTTGTTGTATGGGAGGGCTGGCTATCTGTGGGCGTGTTTATTCTTGAACAAGCATATCGACAAAGGAACTATCTCTGCATCGACAATGGTACGTGATTTCTCTGTTTATTTGTCAGTTACAGTATCGATGGCAACAGGAAGGGAGGGATTAACGCAGGTGGTGCTTTGACGATTCTCAGAACACCGTGAAAGATGAAATCATTATGAATGGAAGGAATTTAGGGAAGAAAGCAGGATCTCCTCTCATGTTCAAATGGGACGGTGAGAAGTACTGGGGAGCTGCCCATGGATTGGCCAGCATAATGCATGTCTTGATGGATATGGAGTTGAAGTCAGATGAGGTCGAAGACGTCAAAGGCACTCTCAAATATATGATCAAGAACAGATTCCCTAGTGGGAACTATCCCTTGGGTGAGCAAGATGGTGATCGGGATGTTCTCGTTCATTGGTGTCATGGAGCTCCTGGAATAGCTCTCACACTTGCCAAAGCCGCTAAAGTAATGTGTTCATGTTTCTATTGCCAACTATTTAACGTTTAAATTGGCTAAAGTAACTATTATGTCCAATTCACTCTCTTTTTTAGGTGTTTCGAGATGAGGAGTTTTTGCATGCGGCGGCTGATGCTGCGGAGGTAGTGTGGAACCGGGGGCTGCTGAAACGAGTTGGTATTTGTCACGGGATCAGCGGAAATGCATACGCATTCCTATCTCTTTACCAGATCACAGGGAACGAAGAGTTTTTGTACCGGGCGAAAGCGTTTGCTTGTTTTCTACTTGATAGGGCCCATCGACTGATTTCCACTGGAGAGATGCATGGAGGCGACAATCCCTATTCACTGTTTGAAGGAAAGGGAGGTATGGCGTTTCTTTTTCTAGACATGATCGAGCCTTCTGGGGCTCGATTTCCTGCCTATGAACTGTAGGAAAAGACATGGCTAGTTAAGGATGATGAGGGTCGGTGCTGAGCTGTTGTGACTGAGAGGGTTAAATGGGAATAATAGCTGTTCAAGCTTCTGTACTTCAGATGTGTTCCGGTATATGAATGAAATTCCCACTCAGTCAATCTTGTTTCTTTCGAATCAGGAACAGCAGTTACTTCTTGTTATCAAATTCAGAGAGTACCGGTCACAGGACTTAGGAAGTAAAGTACCAACAATCGAGGAGCATAGGAAGTTTTATAGGACATTGCCCGTGAAGTTGAAATGCGATGTGTTTAAATTTATGCTTGTTGAGGAATGAGATGATGAGGTAGTTAACTCGCTTCGGTAGCTGCTTGTGGACGAAATGGTGCCTTCCGTCACATAACTGACATCCAAGTCGGGTACGAAATGCTTCCCCATCCTACGCCTTATGTAATCCTCCATGCCCAGAATCGTCAAGACGCAGTCTTTCTCTCTCGTTATCTGGAATGGTGGTGCCTCAACTTTCAGCAGTGGTTAGAGTGATATCAGCGACTCACATTACTTGACGTTTTCTCAGGTCTGTTAAAGACAACCATAGTGGTAATACTTGTAGAGAACCTGCAATGCTTAGAGGAATCCGGACTTCTCATATAGGCTTGCATAGGATGTAAGATCTTCCTCGGAGAACCACGGAGGTAGAGTCAGTCGATGCGTCCACCAGGTCCATTATTTCCTGGTTATCAGCAGCGGTGGGTAACTCGCTTCAGGAAAACAGGATGTAGATGTTCCAGATCATTGTCTCGCATTCAGCCGGCCAAGGTCTGCTTCCACATGCCCCAGTTCCTGCCAGCTTAGTACTTAGAAGCCTTTGTTAAGAGATCTGCGGGCAATATGGATGGGCCTGGCGGCATGAAAGGAAAGCCTAAGATGATCAGACGGCAGACCCTGTCGGGATGGAATGTGGCGACAATGTATGCCACCAGGGTGCTCCGAAATCCTTCACTACCATAAAAACCTGGAAGCAGAACTCATGGGAAGTGATTCGACTGATGATGATGATGACCTTTGCATGTAAGTTGCAAGTTCAAACGTGCAGGATTGACTTCCCACCTTGTTAACTGCGAGGGCATCCATAAAGGGCAATAACATCCTCAACAAGTGATTTCCACACGTGAACTGAATAACAGAGAGAGAGCTTTTCACAAACCCGGAACATTAATGAGACCTATAATATTAATGAGACCTCTTAACAAGTGTAATATGTGCCGCTCCTTAACAAAATGCGTTGAATATAAAGATTTACAACAAAAATGAGTCTACATAATATATTTATATATATAGGTAGATAACAGAGTTTGGAGTAAGTACGAGGTTTGGAAGTGGAGTTATGCAAGAACTGGGTTGGGAAGCGGGCAGATGTCGCGACGAGCCAAAACCGAAAAAATAAAAACACCAAAGCCAACCCCCCCCCCCCCCCCCCTCCCGCCCCCCGTTTTTGGCTGTCGCCATATCTTTTCCTCCATCCCCTCCAACAACACCGGCATGATTCATTCTTCTTCTTCCGCGTCATTTTCGTTGTCTGCTCCAATCGCCTTTCTCCATTCTCCCGCCCTTCCTTCCCTCTCCTCTCGTCCCCAGGGTCGACGCCCGTCCTGCGTTCACCTCCTCGGGTGGTCTCAGGTAGACGAATAGAGGGCACTATGGTATCCTCATCCCGCAGACGAGGTTAAAGCTCCGTCCTTTCTTTTTTCTTTTCGTGGTTCCCCTGTTCTCCTTTTCGCCCCTCGTCCTGTTCCGGACAAGCTTTTCCTTTGTCGTCGCTTTTGTGGGCAGGTTTTGGATTTGCTGTCGGATGATGATTGCGATTGTCGTGATGGGTTTGGTGTCGTTCCTTTGATTGCGGTTTTGATTGCGTTTGTGTGTCTCTGCCTTTCTGCTGGTGGAAAGGGAATCCCCCTTTTTCTTTTTGACTTCTGTTGTTGTAATTATGGAGATCTCTTTGTTTTCGGATGATGGATGTAAGGTGGCTGCAGTGATTGATTATCGACATCTTTTCCTTTTTCGCTTTTGGTTGAAGAGGGATGAATTCTTCCTGGGGAAAGGGAGAGTTAATGTGTCTGATTTGGGGCTGTAAATGAGATTGAGAAGCATCCGACAGCTCATTCCCACCTCTACTTCTCTCCGAAGAGTAACCCGAGTGCCTCGCCATTGTTGTCATGCATGTTATCTGTTCGTTGACATTTTCTGCCTGTGGTCAAGTGTTCCGGTGCATTTCGGGGCCTTTCTCTGTCCACCTTAATGACCTCGGCGAGCTTGTCTAGGATTCGATCATGCATTTATAGATTCTGAAGGTGATATTTGAATATTGAGTGCAGGTTGATGAGGATGAGGTCTACCGGAGAAAGAAGAAGGTCGATGATGACGAAGAGTCGGAATGGTCGAGCCATTCCGCTCACGTAATCACTCATTTGGCTCAATGTTTTTGTGAGTACGAAGTCCTCCTTGACGGCCATTCTGCCTAATCTTGATTCTCGATGGTACTTCCATGCCAACCTCTTGTCAATAGAAAAGCATAGAATCACTTGGAAGGGTTCACTGCTAGGGAGTAGTTATTATAACGATTGGCATGCCTAGACTCATCCAATCAAGGGGAGAGATATCGATAGAACAACAGGATCATGCCTGCTTCTGAATTCTGAATTAGTGTTGTTACGCGGCAATTTGAATCTGTTCTGCTGTGAAATGTTGATGACTTTTCTCGGCTCTCTTCTGATGGAGCGTAGCTTTTTCATGGGATCATCATCTTGATATATAATAACCATGAATGCCCTCTTTATGTGATATAATCTGGTTGCAGTTTGATATATGAAGTACCGATGCTAACGTGATTGTAGCTAATGCTATGGTTGGACCTCGATCGTGGATTGGAGGACTTGTTTCCCGCTTCAGACGAAGTGATAGATTTGCCGACTTTCCCTATGATCCCCTTCAGGTAATTAGATGATTGATGCTGTTAGGCCAATGAACTGTAATTCCATTGGAGGTCTCCCCCAAAAGAAAAGTCCGGCATCTTTTTTTATATGACAGGAACAAAGGCTTCTTAGACTTCAAGAACGACTACACATACCTTTCGACGAGACACGACCGGACCA
The DNA here is from genome assembly GCA_029817715.1 of Melastoma dodecandrum. NCBI lineage: Eukaryota > Viridiplantae > Streptophyta > Magnoliopsida > Myrtales > Melastomataceae > Melastoma > Melastoma dodecandrum. The sequence continues at coordinate 3,159,736 of JARUPY010000533.1, read as the reverse complement.
CCAGGTTCGTGTCACAACAAACTCCTTTCATCTGGATGTGTTGTTTAACGAGCCGCAAACAGTGACATCTCTCATTCTTTTTTTTTTTTGTTTTCGGCTTTCTTTTAGGAAGCACTTATGGCGTTGTGGGATGCTGCCTTTCCGAATGTGGTTTTGCAAGGGTTGATCTCTGATCAGTGGAAAGAAATGGGTTGGCAAGGTCCTAATCCATCAACTGACTTTAGGTACCCCGTGCTCGAACTAAATCGCGAAGCAGTGCGTGTTCGTTCTTTGTATTCGTAATGGCAGAAAGAGAACGTTTTCTGATGAATGATTATCTCTGCAGGGGTTGCGGTTTTGTATCTTTGGAGAATTTGTTGTTTTTCGCCAGGACATATCCTGTAAGCTCCCCTTTAGTCCTCTTGCTGAAGCCATATTTCATTGGAGTTTAATCAAGTTGCTCGATTTCAATCCGACGACAACCTTTTCCTTCATCACATCTAAGTTTTGATAATAAGGGTATAAACTGATCATATGAATATTCAACATGAAGAAATCGTTTCATAGGTTGTTGTTCAAGCAAGGAGGACAGCGTGCTACTTGGGAATATCCATTCGCCGTTGCTGGCATTAACGTGACGTTTATGTTGATTCAGATGCTGGACCTACACTCAGGTGAGTCGTGGCTGGATTGGCATCTAACTGAGCATCTGGTAAAAAAAACTCATCTGCGTCGAGCTATTCTTATCCAGTCACAAGTCGATCGGGAATTTGTTTTCTCGTGCAGATAAGCCGAGGTGTCTCCCTGGAGTGAATTTCATAAAGTTGTTAGGAGGTAATCGATCTTCTCTAAATTCCCGCTTCACGGCATGACGTTAACGGTTGATTTAGGATTTTGGTCATTGCACACTGTCAGAGAACGAGGAAGCTTTCGACGTCCTCTACTGCGTGGCTTTCGAGATGATGGACGCCCAGTGGCTCGCCATGCATGCTTCATACATGGAGTTCAACGTACGATCTCGAAATCTGTATATTTTTTTCTCAGCTGTTTCTATTGCTTCTGAGACCGACGAAAGTCCCTCGGCATTCACGGTCGGAAACCTTTCTGTGACTCTAGGAGGTCCTGCGGGTAACGAGGACCCAGTTAGAAAGAGAGCTATCCCTCGAGGACGTACACTGTATACAAGACCTGCCGGCATACAACCTCTTGCATCGATAGCGGGTATGAATCGACAACACCACGATTTCGACGGAGGCGACCCTGACTTGACGACCGTTGAGAAAGCCGTTTCTTCTGGGAATAATCCCCAGGGTTTTGTGATTTGAGTATTGGGTGCTAAGCCAAGGATAGATAGAGGTCCTAAAAGTAGCCGTCAAAACAAAATTACCCGACTTTATGGAAATGTTAAAGAACATGACACGGGGGTAATTCTATAAACAAATTTCAATCATTGTTAATTAATTTTTGTTAATATATTAAGCTATGATTTCGATAATTCGAGAATGAAGTAATTAATATATGCAAAGCTCTTTTGCCCATGTTTTTTATTTTTCACCAGCAGGGTATTATACTAAATCTCAATTTAGTCAACCCTAATCACGATTTTGCCCCTCTGCATTCAATTACACCATGCCACACCTGCTTTGCTTTGTCACTATTTTTTGTACTTTCACTTATCAATCCAATCCTCCAACCCCAAATCCATCTACTTCATTTATCTGCTTAAGTTAGTTACCCAAGCTATAGATTGATCCCCATGGGCCGATTCGAAGACGACGAAGATATGTGCCATGGGCAGTTCAATATTCGGCACTACATGTTCGGTTACGCGGGCTCCGTGGCTTCGAAATGTGCCATCTAATTGCTCATATCATGCACTCCCATGGGAAGCCAATTTTCCCTGGATGAGATAGCCCGGTCCATTGACTCAACCACCCCCTTGGACATCTCCTGCCTCATGAGGTTCCTCTGAGAACAACCTTGTACCAATGGTAGTGTTGCGGACACAAGTGCATACTACCATGTTTAATGATTGTTGCTGCTTAGTGGTTAGTAATTTCTTTTGGATCATCTGGTGATAAAGCAGACACATCCCAACCAGATGTTGCCCTGGCATTACCTTGCCGATAGCATGAGAGATCCTGTTCAAGAAAGCACATGGGGTCGATATATGGGATTTCGCGGCCAGGCATGGGGATTTCAATGAGATGTTCAACAACGGTGATGGCCCGCACGGTCAAGATCATATAGCGAGGGAGATTGCAGAGGAGTACAAGGACGGGTTTGACGCAGATGGGTTGGCGGTGGATGAGGAGGTGGGTGGGGGAACCTCAGTTGGGTCACGTGAAAGTGAACCAGATGATTAAGTCAGAGGGGGGGGGGGGGGGACAAACTTTGACTTGGACCATGTGGTGGGCAATCCCTGAGGCTGACGTCCTTCTCTTGAAGGTTGAAGCCCTTTCTTTGCTCCAATTACACATCCCCGGCTGGCTGAAAGCCCATCCCATGTTATCACGAATGGTCTTCCTTAAAAGTTTTGGAGGACCAAACCCAAAACAACCGCAGCGGAACCAAACATTACATGTGAGTAGAAGCCCCCCCTCCTCTATATTGACCTTCAATTGTCCCTTTTATCCTTTTTCAATTTCTTTTTCGGGGGTGTGGAAGTGGGTTCCTTTTGTTGCACATCTTTCGTGTAGAGACAGAGGATATGCAAACCCGACGTGACGTTCGGCCGAGTTCGTTAATGGGGGTGGTGGTGGTGGTGGGGGATAAGACGATTGTTTGATGATGATAGTGGATAACAGAGGACTCCATCCCATCCAATCCCACTTCCCCAAAGAAAAATAAGGAACTTCCTCCTACTCCCAAAGTCAATCGTTTTCCCTTATCATTTATTCAGTGGTGGGGTTCCTTCTTGTTTCCTCCTTCGACCATCCATTTTATGAAAATTACATTCGGCTTTATCCGGTACGATTCCCAATTACCATCAACAATCAATGCCTCCTGATAATAATAATAATAATACATTGCATTTGCATCGCAAGACTCCCCTAGGGGTCAGACGTGGTTGGGTTAAGAGTAACATCCATCCATCCATCCATAGGAGACAACTTTGTCCAACTTTATTAATCCTGCCCCCCAAATCGAAACCTTTGTCCTTTCCTGTATTGATATCACCGACGATTTATGTAGGAACAAAAAAAATTATTTTACGAGGAAAAACTACTCCGTGAGTTTAGACTGTAGCCCCACCCCCGGGGGGTGATGGGACGTACGTAAGCACCAAGGAAAAAAGAAAATACGAAATTTGTGTAAGTCTGTCCTTTCAATTTAATGCTGGCCTAATCATTTTTTAGTACACACCACAAGCTCTTACATTATCCGAGACTCTGAAACTCAAATATGGATCAAACAGGCTTCAAGCTTTTACCAAAGGTTAATGTTCCTTCCCACCTAGTATCAGGTCAGCAAGCTAACATCGGATGTCTCGCACTTCTCCGATTCAATCAAACCCCTCGCCAAACACTATCCCGACCTCCACCTAGGAAGGCCTAAAACTGGCTAGACGACGTACCCGCCGGCCGGTTAAAGATCGCCCGGAATAGACCGACCAACCAACCAACCCGCCCCCCCCCCCTTCCCCCCTCGGTTCTCCAACAAAACCAAAAGGAAACTGCCCGGCTAACGTCCTGTTCTTCGTGCCGAATGCCTCCGTCGAAAGCTACGTTGCTTTCTTTTATCATTTTATAAGGGACAAGTTAGAAGGGAAAATGACGGTGATAGTTGGGGTGGGGGTTAAAGCCCTTAGCCACGCCGGTGATGGCCCATGAAGTAGTCAAAGTCGTGGTGCTGGACCCGGAGCTGCTTTAACCAAGAATCCGCCACGCTCAAAAGCGACAAGAGCCTCTCCTGGTCCCTCCCGGTCCCTCCCGACAACCACACGTTGCCTTGCATCTTGTAAGTGGCCAACCCGAATGGCAGCAGGGCAATGCCCCCCACTTCCTTCGCCTTTGCCATTTCGTCCCAAACCATCTTATCTTCAGCCTCCATGTCTAACCACAAGCCACCGAGACAACTCGTGGGCATTAATCGATATCGGCGAACTCAGGGGCAAATCAGCGATATCGAGATGGCGAGACTACTAACTTAGAATAGATTTGGGTTGTTACCTTGGAAAGAGGAAGAGAGGGTGTGGTAAGTGAGGAAGCAAGTGGACAAGTCCTTTATGGTTCTTCCCATCGGTATGTGATAGATCGGGTACCTTTCGAGTTTTATCACAAGAATATCATCGTACCAAAACAATAGCCGATTAAGGATGGAACCAACCAATACTTGAGATGTTGAAAATGAAACCATGACCTTAGGAAAGGAAAGGGAACAGAACTCACCATGCAACTGCCATCCAACTGGCCGGTGAAAGGTCCACGCTCCTCAACGACATCAAGCCCGGATGCTTCCGGGCTAATTCATTGATCTGAAACCGAGAGACCAGGCAATGGTTAGGGTATATCGAAATTGGTAAGATCGGTATGCAGGACATTCCTTACCTTGTCCATTAGCGGGACTCGCGCATAAGGAGTCAACCTCTCAAAGTACTGAAAGTAACGGTAACCCAACCGATCGCCCAGGTGCCAAGGGCTATCGTCTCCGTCCTCTGAGGACGAGCTCCCGTCCTGCCTAGACAGCTTCTCGCACTCGTCGCTGCACGAATCGCTGAAAGAATCCCTCCCCTCAAAATCCCCTGACTCGGACTCTTCCCTGGAAAAACCTCGCAATCCTCCATGTCAGTTGTAGTAAAACAGAAACCAACCAACCAACCGGAAGGCTGGCCGAGAAAGAGGTTATCACCTGAAGCTGTTGACGAAGGAGCCGCTGGTGAAGATTTGGATGGCGGAGAGGTAAGGAACGTAGTACTGTACCAAGGTCTCCCCGCGGGACAGGACGATGGGGACGCCGGCACCGTATGCGCTCCACTGGTCGTAGCGTTGCCAAAGATCCCTGAGCGTAAAGAACTCGATCTTCTCCCTTTCCCAGGGATGCCACAACCGGTTGAGGTTCCGAATTTCGGTCTAGTCCCGCCAAAGAAGCGCATCAACGAGGAAGACGATCAACATCAGGCAGGCCCAAACAAACACCAAATTCCAGGAAATATAGATGTTTGTGAATGTTTATTCACCTTGGGGAGGGATTGGGAGGGGACAACAGGGGTTACGCAGCGAAGGAGGCAATCGAGGTTGGATCGCGACACCGACGACTCCCTTTCAACGACCATCGCGGTTTGGTTCGGTTCTCTTGTCTTCTCCTGTCGGAAGACCGAAACAAAAGAAGAAGAAGAAGAAGAAAAACGTACAACCTTGCCCTTCCTTTGTTTATCGTCCGACCCCCTTCAATCTCGGGGGGGGGGGGGGGGGGGAGGAGACGGGAAGAGAGAGAGAGAGATGGGGAGATGGAAAAGGGAGTGAATTCCGGGATCCCCCTATTGCAAGATCATATCTAATCAATCCACTTCAGAAGTGCTAATTTTTGGGGGAGCTAAATTTAAGGAGCCTGACGATGGTGGTCTCGCTCTCTCTCTGCAGCCTCCACCCGTTATATAGGTGTTCTGTCTGACCCAGAACTAGAGAAGAACCGAGTAGTAATGGAATGTAAGAAGGGGGTTGAGTGAGGGGAAGAAAGAAGAGGACGGACAGGTAGAGAGAGAAAGAAGAGAGATTTAAGAAGGAAAATGGGGAAGGGGGAGGTAAAATTATCAAAAAGGACAAGATTGAGACAAGGGAGCCTATTGAAAGGGAGGGGGAGGGGGATTTAAAGGGGATTGGCGGGGGAAGGTGAGGAGTGGTGGTGGTGGTGGTGGTGAGTAGTGAGTGGGAGGATGGTTCGAGAAGAATAAGTTGAATTTAGGGAATATCCGACCATAATGAGAGAGAGACAGACAGGCGACGAGGATGACGACCCATCGGGGAAGAGGCGAGGAGTTTCAGGGGGTTAGAAAGAGAGTGAGAGTCCCATGAAATGTTAAACTAAACTACACATATAATTATAAATTATAAATAATATATTTAGGAGGAGATGAAAAGGTTGGTGGGTAACACCCACACTTAACTCTGATAATACTCATCCAAAAAAACATTGCAATAGAAAAAAATCGAAATAATTTCTACCATAATAATACTTTTAATTTTATGTTATAAATACTAAATTTATCTGAAAAATTAAGGAATTAAGCTGAAGAAACCCCATTCATTAAGAGCAAAAGTTTATTCCCCGTAAGCAATTTGCTGTTGCCCGATATTTTAAGCTGACTCGAAAAATACGCCTATAAAAGATAAACCAAAAAAATAAAAAGAAGAGAAGAACAATAGACATCCCACCCATCCACATCGATGCGGAATAAAACGGCCCACGGTCGGTGAAACCGAGTTTCCCGCTACCACGCATATTATTATTCGTCCTTAATATAATAATCAGAATATAACAAAAATCAGGGAGTCATCTGAGTTACCCAATCCAATCCATTTTTAAACATAACATATTTTATAATTTAATTATGAAGCTGACAGAAGGAGGACACGTGGACATGCGCATCCGATCGTTTGTCGATGAGAATAATAATGATAAAACATTTTATCATGGGGAGAGGAGATAACAAAATTTGGGTGGGTCCCGTCCCGTGTTCTTCAACACTCTCTCTTTTTGACTTAATTTTTTTTTTAAAAAAAATTATCATCCCTCTCTGATGATTATTATGACTTGACCCCGTCCTCCTCCTGCACACTTACGTAATTTATTCTATTACAAAGTTGGTAACTATGGTGATCGAAATCACGTTCCACGGGTGTAATTAGCAATTTTTTTTTTGTCGAAAGTAATTCTGTGTGTGTTGGGGGGTTTGGGTGGTCCATATCATCATCATCCCATCCCCATCCCAATGGGTTCTTATTCTTTTTTTCTATACAAGTCTTTCGGAATTATTATTGGCAGCCCCACTTGATTCTATTTATTTTCACTTTCCCAAGGCCAAAAGAAGAAGAAGAAGAAGAAGCAGCATTTCATGCGGACCGTGGAAAATGAACTCAACTGAATTGAATTTGAAAGGAAGAAAAAAGAACAGATTTCACAATCCATCATTGATTTCTTTTGTTTTTTTTTTTGGGGGGGTTCTTTAGGAACGTGGAATTGACGTGGTCCAAGAGAAGAGACCATAAACATTATCCATAAACGAAACGGACCGACAACTCCCGGACCCTTTCACTATTAAATCAAAACTCCCACTCCCCGTTCTCTTTGATCAAATAAATTTCCAAGGACTAGTCGTCGGGCAGGCAGAATGGAATCCGTTAATTGCGGGTTAACCAAAATATATAATGATTTTCTTTTTTTTTTAACTTGTGATTTGGGTTCCCAATTCCACACGTAAGTCAACACTAGTTCATGTACATTAAATTTGAAGGTTAGGGTTTCTCCTTCAACCAACCAACCCGTAAAGAACCGACGCCGTGGTATCTATCATCCATCCGTTTCGACCAGGTTTCTTTTTTTTTTTTTTTTTTTAATATGCTTTCGTGAGGCGGATTTGATTAACCAAAAAACGAGCAATTACTCCACATGGGCCGCTGTCGGAATTGCCACAATTTCCGCGCCTAGTTACGTTCACCGTCAGCAATCGTCGATGACCAAAGTATTCGGCGCATTTATCTTCCTTCCTTTCTTTATTCTTCCTTCCCTGCCAAACTCTTCTCCTGATCTAAACTATTCGTGACAAAATTCTATTCATTCCCCCGGGAATGTTAAGATAAGAACGAACAAATCCACCTTAAATTGCCTACTGTCATCCCCCTTGTTTGAAGAATTCAATTGAAGGAAGGAAGCCTTGGGTTGGGCGACTTCATTTTACAGTCCGAAAAGCCCACCCGACACGCCGACCGTTGGCCCTATTGGGCTGGGCTTGAACAATTCCTCTGCATATAATTTATATACAAAAGAATTATTTTTTCTTAAATGGCAATTTATTCAAATGAATTATGCAGATAGTTTTTAGTTTTGACGATCAATCTCTCGTTGATCTTTCTTAATCTTAACTTGTAGCGTGTACGCCATCAGAGTTTTGACAAAAAAAAAGAAAGATAGCAAGCGAACACCGAATAAACGTGGCTCCAGACGTCGAGAGTTCAAATCCAATGCAACATATCTCCTAATTGATCCTGTGACAATTTCAGCAAATAAGCAGAACTAATGAAACAAGGAATTGGTAGCAAATGGAGGTATGTTCACATGAATTTCTCACAGGAGGCTCTGTTTAGAAGAAATCAGCAGGGAAGGACTGGAAAAAAAATTGCAGTTACACATTTTACTCAGATATTTGCTATCACAAATTTTCCTCCAAAATTGCTTAACACCCTCAAAATCTCTCCAAGTCATCTTAAATCAACCAAACTCTCCCAAAGTAAAAATAGACTGTAAAAGAAAACTACGGACATTTCTATTTTTCTCCCCTATTTCTGAATTCAATGAATAAATTCTGTGTCGAACTATGATGGTCAGTCTCTCCGGGTCATTTGACACAAAGCCAGCGGGGTGCAGATCACATCAAGGCTTCCTCACACAAATCCCAAAACATTAAGCTCCAGGCCTGGTGTCCGTAACAAAATCAAACATAAGAGATAACAGACATACAGGTTGGCCTTGTTGCACAGAACTTTTTCTTTCCTAAAATCATCCAGCTGATGCATGAACCATAGGAGGGATGGAAAAGCTCATTGCATATGACTACTATTAAATGAAATGAAAGTCAGCTGCAGCGGGTAAAATATTCATCCTAAATTTTCCGGTTCTACATTCCCAGTACTGTAAGGACTATGGTGTCCGGAACCTGACTTATCAGAAGAAGAAAAGGACGACATCCTGAATCCTAGCATCACATCTGATCTGACGGCTCCAGAAGGCAAAATTGGGTTGGGTTTCTGTTTGGGTGGGTGGTTGGGGGGGGGAGAGGTTGACCGGGTTACACATTCAATGAGGCAAACCACAGGGTGGGGTCCTGGCACGAGTGGCACAGCAGGTTCCGTGTGTGTTTCGTGACAAGGGAGCTGGCAGAGTGAACCCTCTCGTCGCAGGACCAGCACAGGTGAGCCTCATCTGATTCGCAATACACGATTGCTGGTCCGCGGCAGAGCTCGCACCTCTTGGTCTTCGCTTTCCCCATGTTCCCAAGGCTTTTCTGTACCGGCTAGGCTCGTTTATATACTCATAGAGTGCAAGTTGCAATTTCTTTTTCATTTGTTGGCTGGAAAGGTTAAAAAGTCTGAGATGGATCATTGCGTCACTACCATTTCGAGGAATGACTCTGATCGGAGCAACTTTCATGGTCACGACGGGAAAGGTTCCACTACAAAAACTGTAACAGTGCCGGCAGCAAATCCCTCCAACCGGCCATAGTTCACGAAACACTACCTATTAACTGCAACCTGGCACAAAGGGGCGACAATGTCATCCTGAAGGGTTTCGACGCGACTCTTTAAAGTCGCTGAGTGGGTCATGCCTTTAACCAAGGAGGTAGAAGTGGAGTACCAGCTTCTCCGCCTGGACTGAGGCAATAATAATCTCTGCGTGTTTGAGTGTGTGTGTGTGTGTGGTGAGAATCAAAACTAGTAATGGCTGAGTTGTCTCAATCGAAAGAGAGAGGCCCAATGACTCATAGGCCGTACTTGAAACTGGAGAAGGCCCAACAACGAAACGCAAACACAAGAAAGAGTAAAATCTCAACCCCCCCCGGGGACTTCACAGCCAAAATAAAATCTGACCGGAAATTCGGACACCCCTGCATTAGTGATTGGCAATGGTTGCTTCGAGTCCTCCTCGTCGTGGAAACCTCGCCATCCCTGATGTTGATTGTGTGGAGGGAACTGCGAATGTGGCTTGGCTTGGGCTTGATTTGTTTTTCAGTGTATGCCTGGTGGGCAGGGTAAAACTGCAGTGATGCTGCCCGGCGGAAGGATTGGTACTGCCACACTGGTTGGTTTATTGGTGATGTACTTAAGGGAAAACGGACAGATTTGTAACTAATCCCACCCATTTGGGGATTCCGCCAAAATGTTTCCGAAATCATCTTCTGGACTGGCTGGAAAGGTTTAAGTCGTGATTGCGTGGGATTCCGGGAGAACAGAATATTACACTCTGGCGCCTCACTGCCTCTGTTTCCCTCTTTCTTGAAGTTTTTGAGGTCTTGTGCGCAAATACTTGGGAAGTCGTGACATCACTGAGAATCGATCACGGGAAAGTGACTTCTTGCACTGAGACCATCGGTTCATTCCCAGCAATGTGTCAACTTCTGCCCATGTTCGCCTGAAGTCACGCCTAGCGACTTGGTTGATTCGAGGAGCCGAAGCTCCCCTTGAGGGTGCTCATTGTCTCGATCACCGCATGTGCAGAGGGCATCAGCTTGATGGTGGAACCCTTTGAAGACAAAGCAGGCCATCGATCGGACCAGCAGAAGGTGGTGTACGTGTATCAACTGCTGGCGGCAAACACTCTCGTTCGTTATTATATGAAATGCCTACTTCCCCTTATGATAGAGAACAAGCCTGTCAGGGTAATAAAAGAAGTCCTGGGTAGTTCTTTTTGTGAACCTGACCATTCCAGTCAACACAAAAATCACAGAGGCGCGAACTGAGACCCTCTAAAAATTGTTCTCGTCCGCAAAATTCCCGGTAGGCGGCCACCCAAATCAGTCGACCGGCAGACATCTCCACTGTACACTACATTCGGAACTGCTTGGCTAATGGGAGAGAGTTTAAGCCCATAACACGTTCTTCCAATGAAATGACAGCTAAAAAGAAGGCCTCAAATTTTTAAACAACAAAAAAACTTCCGGCAAACAAAAACCACTTAAAACAAAACAGAGTCTGAATTGAATAATACTTCAACAGTTAAGTTTATCCAACTATAACAATATACAGCAAGGAGTACCAATTGGTGTGACCTGTCTTTGCCCAAGAAGTGGCTTATTCACATTCCACTAATGTCCTAACCAATTAAAGTGCCCTTATTCACAAACCTTCACGAATGCCTTCGTCTAAATCCTTTAAACTACATGGAGTGACATCCAATCATCCAGCGGACTGAGATTGTCCGTGGTGCGGAAGTATTATAGACATTCTTCTTTCCATGAATTCTTTTATTCCTGCAATATATCAAGAAGATTTTAGCATACCTCTGGAAAATAATCCCAGCAATTTCACAACATCTGTTAAGGTAAAATAGACAATTATCTAGGCCAGGGGCCTACGACATTCCACAGACATTAAGAGAAACGGTAAGCTCAGTCCACACACCGCGTTGGCCCGTGCTTCTGATTTTTCATTTGAATATCTGTAGAGAAAAATACAGAACCTAACATCAGGAATAATACACGTTTTGCGGATTTTTATTCAAACATCAATCAAAGAAATTTTAGGTTGTGTGGAATATGATAATATTCTGGATTAAGAGGGGGAGACTGGTGATTGGGAAGGAGGGCGGATAATTTTGCAGTCCATGACCTCAGAAATTGTAGCAGGGCCCTCTAATGAACAGGAGGCTCAGGTAAAAACAAAAATCAATATTCTACACTTATTAAACACTTTGCTACGGTTACTTGATGAAGTTGCATCCGGAAACAGATACAAAGCTGCTAAGTAAGAAGAAATACCGGGATTGATGAAGCAATCACGTGGTAATGACGTGTAATTGCTTGTAACTGTAACCAGTAAGGGAGGAAAAAGAGAATCTTTTGCTTATAATCATCAAGGCAACCAAACACACAAATAATTCATTTCCTGATTGCAGTTACAGGAGATCAATGCACAGAAAACTGATACTTACGTCGACAAAATGGTGACCCAAATAAGCTCCACGCAATCCACCCAAAGAAGCCTTTGCTCAACCGGGATCACACCATATGTAACAAGATGGGCAAAAGGCCAAAGCTTCCACCCAGCCTGCTCGATGATTTGCCCGAAAATCAGTCATTCTTCTTGGAACAAATTCCGGAAAAAAATTCAGAAGTTATGGAAAAAGCTTGGCTACGTTGTTCCTCTAGTGAGAACAGAGACCAGAAAGCTCATCGTACCATTACAGGTGCTTCAAAGCTTCAATTTACATTTTTTTAGACAAAGTTTGATTGTCTCAATAATATCAAGATAATGACTTGTGAGGATTCAGGGGTACTTACTGTCAGCATTGGCCAAAATGTTGCCTTCAACTCACGGACAATGTTGGAAGGCTCTTCCAATCGCAGAAACCCCAAAATCACAAAGTAAAGGCTGTTCCAAATTGCTGCCCAAATTGTTTGATCAAATGCTACTTTTGCAGGAACAACCCACCAGTCTTGAAAGGGAAAAAGAGCCTGACCACCAATAAGGAAAACCTGGGATCAAGTACCATCCAAACAGACTTCACTGCAGATAAGAAACGTAGAGATATCCATCACCTCGCAAAACTGATAATAATAATGGGATAGAGATCCATGAAAGGTGAATCCCACGAGCCCTGATCTGAACACTCGTTGCCTGTCGAACTCAAAAAGCGGTTTTCCTTCATAGCACTGTTGTGGCCTTCCATATCCGTCATTAGCCAAAGCTAGAATGAAAAATTTAACTAATCAAATCCAAAAATAAATGTATTTGCACAGAGACTTGCCTGAGCAATCCAATCCCCAATTGCATACACAACTCCACTTATCGCCATTTTAGCCAAGACTGGATTGGTTTTGAGGGCATCCTCATAAGCAATCCAATTATGCTCTGGCGCATACCTCAGAATCTCATAAAGAGTCCACCCCTGGAAGCATAATCCTTAGTGAGCTACAGATAACCACCCCAGATTTATGCAAATACATCTGCGTAATATTCAAACAGTAAAACCTGCATCATCTCTAAACACAGAACAAATGGCTGATGAACCATTTGCGTGGCTTTACAGAAGTCCTAATTCTAATTTAACTATCAGCGGGGCAGCGTCAACCAGGACAAAGTCTCATAGTTTACTCTTCTGCCACACCCAGGACGAAGTCTCACAGTTTACTCTTCTGCAGCACCAGGACGAAGTCTCATAGTTTACTCTTCTGCAGCTGTAGAAACTAAATACGATCCCTGATGAAAGCCAGTCCTTGTAACAACCAACATGACTGACCCAAAAAAGATGTTAAAATCCCTCCTTTCGGACAAGCAAAATACATTCCAAATCCACACATCAACCAAAAGCCCAGAGCTTTGAACTTCAACAGCGCATCCCCAATAATCCATCTACATCGACAAAGAAGGACAGATCACTCACTTGCCAATACTCATGATCAATTGTTAGCAACCTTGTGACCGCGAGAGACCCGACACCGAGGACAAGAGCAGCGTTTATTCCCCGGCCAACAACTTTGTCAAAACCATCGTTCCCACCTTTCTCCTCGTAGTCAATCACCAAACCGGGCAATTCCTTCCCCTTCGAATCACCGTCTTCCTCCGGCACAACCGACTTTCTGTCCTTCAGCACGGAACGCAAGAACCGGTTCCTCCCAGGATCCACAGACCGCGGGAAAGTAGGAAGACTAGGAGGTTTGCGTCGGAAAAGCGAGCTGCCTTTGCCGTTATGGTTGAGAAAGGTGGAGAAATTATGGGCGGCGACAACTGCCGCCATCAGAGCCCAAAATTGAATCCCGGGAACTCTTGGGCTTTTCTTACAAAGGCGGAGGGGCAAAAGGGAAAAGGTCCCACCGAGATTTGAACTCGGGTTACTGGATTCAGAGTCCAATGTCCTGACCACTAGACCATGGGACCTCGTTGTCTGAGATATCCAATATAATTTATAAATACCCCAGTCAATCGAGTTCTGTGATCTCTCCTTCCATGGTAAAGTTTCTTACATTTACTTCCTTCAATCGCCGGCGCCCTGCGCAAAATCTCCAGTCGACTGCAAGTAGGGGTTACTTAGCTAACCCAGTTCCCCCTGCCGAGTGGGTGAACCCTTCAACGACATCTCGACCGTTCCCTCTGCTCGTCGGGACTTCGCCGCCTCCCCATGGGTGGGTCACACCCGAGCTCTTCTAGGTTGTCCCCGACATGGAGGCCAACCTCCGTGGGTTTTGCCGCGAGTTTATGATCAAGCTGACCCCAAATTTCGGGTCTTTTCTTTTGAAAGGTGATGAAATGAAGAGAAGTTCGGATATTGCCCTTAGGTTCTTTAGGTGGGCTTCCGGGCAGAAGGACTATGGGCATGTCATCGAGTGTTATGTTTGTCTGATTGAGTTCTTGTTGGCCTGTGGTGATAAGAGTAGAGTGAAGGGTGTGTTCGGTGAGTTTAGGGACACGGGACTGTTGATGACAGAATCAGCCGCGACTTCTTTGATCAGGAGTCTAGGGAATGTCGGGATGGTTGAGGAGCTGTTGTGGGTTTGGAGGAAGATGAAGGAGAACGGTATTGTGCCAAGTTTGTACACGTACAACTTCCTGCTGAATGGGTTTGTGAATTCCATGTTTATTGAGTCTGCGGAAAAGGTTTTTGAAGTTATGGAGGGTGGCAGTATCGTTCCTGATACTGTGAGTTATGGCACGATGATTGAGGGATACTGTAGGTCAGGAGTCGGGTAATGCAGAGAAAGGCATAAAATTATTGTGAGAAATGGAGGAGAGGACCGTGGAGCCTGATAAGATTACTTACATGATTTTGATGCAGGCATGTTATGCCAGAGGGAATTTTGATTTTTGTTTGCGACTTTACCATGAGATGGAAGAAAAGGAGTTGGAGATCCCACCTCATGCATATACTTTGGTGATTATTGGGCTTTGCAATGATGGAAAATGTATAGAGGGATATTCTGTTTATAACAGCATGGTCAGAAATGGCTGTAAAGCAAATGTGCGATTTTACCGCGTTGATCGATGCCTATGCAAAATGTTGGTGCATGGAAGAGGCAATGAGACTTTTTGAGAAGATGAAGGACGACGGCTTCCAACCAAATGAGGTTATTTACAGAGTAGCGATCAATGGGCTCTGCAAGCTTGGGAGGCTGGAGGAGGCAATTTTTTTCGGAACGCTGGCGGACAGCGGTTGGCAGTCAATCCCACAATGTATTCTTGCCTCATTGATGGCCATGGAAAAGCAGGTAGAGTGGATGAGGCCGAGAAACTATTTGAGAAAATGGTTGAGATGGGATGTACACGAGATGCATATTGCTATAACGTTTTGATAGATGCATATGCAAAGCATGGGAAAATAGACGATGCATGACACTCTTCAAGAGAATGGAATATGAACTTTGTGATCCAACGGTGTACACATTTATGATTCTTATACTGGGCCTCTTTACGAAACATAGGAATGAGGAGGCATTGGAGTTATGAGATGTGATGTTAGACAAAGGCATCACGCCAAACGCAGCGTGCATCAGGGCTTTATCAATTGGGCTTTGTCTTTCTGGCGAGGTAGCCAGGGCTTGTAAAATCTTGGATGAATTAGCGCCCATGGGCATAATAAGCGATGAATTAGCGTCCATGAATCGTGGATAGGGGAAGGGAGACACCAGGCAAAATAAGAACTGTCCCTCTGAATGCCTTGAGGAAAGCCGGGAATGTAGATTTAGCCTTAAAGCTGATCTGAATGTCTTGAGGAAAGCCGGGAATGTAGATTTAGCCTTAAAGCTGATGGACAGCAAGATTGGTAGCGATGATGACCGGGTGTGCAGCGTCAAGAAGAAAGATAAATTTTGCGCACTCATTGATTTGTACTTAAGGACCTTCCGATACTGGGCACGTGAAAGCACGAACAATGGGCCTATCACGGTGAACAACGGAAGATGATGATGTGAATGAACATTCAGGTCAAATTTAGACATCTCTCTGATTAGCTCTCAGCTTGTGGAGGGTCCTTCATCTAGTCCATGCTTTGAAGAAGGATGATCCTTTCCTGGTCCTCCTTCCCCCAGCAGCAGAAGAAGGCGGAATAAATCCGCATGACACTGAACCGGGTAATGATCACAGCAACAACCCATATACATATGCTTGTAAATGCAATTCAGTTTTTATCAAACGGTCCAATGCTGACGGGTAGAGAGGGGGGGAAGCTGGTCTTGTTCTTTCCTTACACTCTGGTTGTAACGTGTAAGAATCAGGCAGGAACCCATCCAGAATCCACTGCATCCACCCCCTTTTTTGGGGGGGCTCCGAAAAGGTCTCATTTGGGTTTTCAGAATTTTAGATATTCTTCTTCGTCTTCCTACTCTTCTATCATCATGTAATGTGATGATGTGTGTGGCTCATGTTAAGACAAGACAGCGGGATTCTGCTTAGTGATAAATACGAATGTAATTTTTATTCTAGCAAAAATAAGGAAATAAATATCATTCTTTTACATGAATTTTAAAAAAATAAAGAAATTAAAACGAGATGATACAGCTCGTGAGTTTGGTGGGGGCCCGCCGGGGGGGGGGGGGAAGAAAAGGAAAAAAGATAAGATTTTTTTTTTTTCATATTGTAGATCTACCTCCTTTGTTAATTTATGACACGATTCGGACCACATTGATCGGTCCCTTTCTTAATTTTATTTTATTTATTTGGTATGGGGGAGGGGGGGGGATGGAATGTGGGTCCATTGCCGAACCATCTCGAATTTAGTTAGTAACAAATGTGTACGTCCGAAGAGATAATTTGGTTGTGGGGCAGCTGGGATGAGGTAAAACTGAAATCTCCACTTTTGATGGGGAGGGACAGAGACCCGACCCCCCCTCATCCCCATGCCATGATGCCCCAAAACCTACGACCCCGCCTCTGGGAGCACTCGTCTTCCCCATTACACGACACTAAAACTAAATGATGCTTTTGGCCGTATTGGCATTTCGTATTTTCTCTCCATTTTTTTTCCTATTTATTCCATACTTTCGTACATCCCTTGGAGACGAAACATACAAAACCGAAAACAAAAACTGAGTTTCAAAGAACAACTTGTAGATCACAGAGTTTCATCGAAATTACAATTTAATCACGGAGTCCCGTCCGACTCAATTTGTTCAACTTGTAGATCTTCAAAACAAACTCGCAGGTACATCAATGGAGGGGCATGAAAAAAGAAAAGAAGAAATCCGACAGAGCCAACTTGAAAGGGGGAGAGGCCATATCCCCTCGGGACCAAACCCGATCTTGTCCGGGATGTGGGCGATGCAAGTAGGGAGGGGAAGGGGCGCAATTGAATATCTCGAATGAGCAAAAAAAAAAAAAAATGAGCAAGGGATACGTTTGAGAGGAGAAATACACGGGGTCAACGTGCTGCTTCCGTGCGTGGTGTGAACCGGCGCCGCACTCCTCTTCTATCGGGAACGAAGTATCCGATATCTTTGGACGAACCACGTGGTCTTCAAAAACTATAAAATAAAAATTTTATTACTAATAACGTTTGAGTTAAAAGTCGTTATGTCATGTCAATTTACGTTTTAAAGACTCGCTGACAACGGAGGAGCACTTTCTATGTTCGTGTGGAGTATGAGATGAGGAGATTATTGGGGTTGCAAAGTGCAATCGCTACTAGTAGGTTTGGTCCAATGACGGTGACAGCCAAGGTTTTCACTGTGTGTCTGGTGAGAAAAGGAATTATTCTTCTTTCCTATTAAAGGAAAGCTCAACCTCCCCTATTCGGATTTTATTTCAAACCAAAGTGCGATAGAAGCAATTTCAATTTCAACCTTGTTTTGATTTCGTCGGTTGTTGAAGGAGGGGGTTTATGGAGGATGGGTAAGGTCTAGTCTGTTCATTTTGAGTTTATATATTCTATTCTATTCAAGCTTCCGTTTATTAGTCCTTAAAATAGATACTTATTAAAAGGGTAAATAACTTGTGTATTGTTCTTCCTTATATTCCGCTGCTTAGCAAGTTGTGTCTATACGGCAGTACCCTTGGTATCAGAGCCAGTACAGGCCTGAGTACGCCAGCTTTCTTTTCGTTTTCTTCTTCTTTTCAGAGAGAGAGAAATAGAGATCCTTACTCCTGCCTGACGTTATTGCCCTACTTTGCCACCATGGATAGCCCCTTACAACTAGACCTTAGCTCTTCCTCAAGACGTTCTACTTCTAATATAGAATCGCTTTATGAAATCACGCATAAAGATAACTGTGATGAGAATCAAGTGGCTAGTACTAAGCTTCCATTGCTTAATCCATATGCTGCATACACTAAGCCTTTGGCAGGCCCTATAAGGAGCATTCGGACTTTGATCAGACAAACGGCATCCCCAGTCCTTGAATATATTCAGACCAGTAAATTCAGCCAACACCCTATCATGGGGACTCAGAGAGAACAATTTGTGACTCTACAATGGCCCATTGAATTTCTGGACGGATGGCTAAAGAAAGGATATACACATCTCCATTTCGGAGCAATCAGACTTGCCTTGACTTATCATGGACGTAAAGGACTGCCTGTGACTGCACGAATGGCCTTATTGGACACTAGATACCTGGAATATCAACATGCAGTAATCGGGACAATTGAAACAACACTAAATGCAGGAACTGTATTTGTTACACTTTATCCTAACTTCTGCATGTCTCTCAGGGATGACAAAATTCAGCAGGCACTACAGGTCCAGATCCAAATCTGTGGAGCACCAATCGTGTCAGACTCCATAGAAGCAACCCTGCACTACCAGATGGCTTACAGAGTGCAGAATCATGCTTTGGACCTAAAACAGCATGGATGTGCTGAAGAAGCCTTGCTAATTACTGCTGATTACTGTGACAACAAGGCACCAACTTGTGTCTATGTCCCAAGACAGATCCCTCGTACAGAACTGTTCAAGTTACTCCCAGAAAAGTGGGTAACCGACTATGAGCAAATTAAGAGGCGAGCAGAACCAGTTGCTCCCATTCAGTCGACTACCTCCTCCTTTATCAGAGATAAAGATGGTACGGTTACCATCAAGTTTGACAGATCAAAAGAAAAAGAACCTACGGCACCCTTACTTTTCCCCAGCATGTTCATGGTACAACCAGTACCCAAGGAAGGGAAGCCAGAATCATTAAATCAATTTATCCACTCATTCGATGGACATGGAAATCCATCCTACTTCTTCAAAGACAGACACTCTGGTCATTGTTTTTGGGATTATTCCCAATGTGATCCAGATTGTGATTGCAATGAGTTAGGAGAACTCGAAGAAGATTACAGTAGACGAAGAAAACGAAAATCATGTTTAAAGAAGAGGCATCACCATAATCCTCACTCAGATGATGATAGTGACGAAGAAGATTTTGGTCCACAGCCTACCAGAAAATTAGGCAGACCAGGACTCCTTGGAGAACCCTCTGGAAAATTTGACTACATCGTGAACTACAGTATTCCAACTCCTTATCCGAGTACAAGTCCAGTTATTCCTACTGGATGGGATAATAACGACAAACCAAGTCCTCCAAGTCCTCCATCTCCAGAGCCCGGGTGGAAGAAGAAGCTGAAGCAACCCATAAAGGTTCTTCCATGCTACAAGCCAATTTTGAAGTGGCAAAAGAAACATCCAAAAGATCCAGTTTTGCCACCTATTCTGGTAAATCCAGAAAAATCAACTCTACCAGCTGTCCAAAAAGAAGAAACGATCCTATCCTCTAAACCTATAGAGGCACGAGTACCATTGGCTCTTAAAAGTTGTTCACAAGAAGTTCAGAATAATTCCCTACAGACTCCTCCAATGATCATGATGATGAAACCAGATCAACAAAGGACGACTAATCCTAAATGGCCTCATCCTTATAATTTTCCTCCAACGGAAGAATATACAGTTGATAATGTGAAGTATATGGCCAAGATTCCAGTTCCCACTGCCAGAGATCAGGCTGGAAGACCTTTGGAAAATAGTATGGCAGAAACAGTCTTGAACTGGCAGAGTCAAAATGCTCTAAGTCAGAATGATGCTCTAAGCAGCATAGATAGACAAATCAACACCTTCCACAACCATTTCCTTACAGCTGAGAAAACACTCCATGAGAAGATGGATGAACAATACAGTTTTCTCCTAGAAAAATTAGATGCAGAAGGAGAAAGGATGCATGAAGTTCTCAGAGTATTACAAAAGACCTTAGACAATTTTATTCAAGGAAAATATCCTTCATATTTCCAAGGAGATCCAGATGAAGAAATTGTTAAGCTCAAAAGGAAGATCAAAGCCATCGAAGAGAGAACATCTCCTATTCCTCCACTTCCATCGACAGATCCTTTTGGATTCCATAGAAATGGATTTTATTCCCCTTTACAAGAACATGCTAAAGGGCATAATCCTTTCGCACTAACAGGAAAGAGAGATGTGGCTGAACTACGAGATATTGCAAAACGGCTACAAAAGGAGGAAAGAAAGAAAAAAGAAATTAAAGAAGGGAAAAGAAAAATCCCTAGTTCTGCAACATCAGAACGAAAGAGACAACCAAGTCGTTCCAGTTCAACCAGTTCTCCTAGTCAACCACTGCCCAAACAACATTTGTTCACCAAAGAGAGAGAGCTGCCAGCTTTTTCTCAACCAGAAGTATCAACAGAATCAGAAGTATCTCCTTCAGAAAACTACACAGATACTGATGGATATAGTGATACTATCTCAGAACAGGTGAAGGAATTCTCCCCACAAATCTTTATGACCAAATGTTCGTTGACAGAGATAGAGACGGATACTGGAAGCATGACGACAGATATCTCTCTATCAACGGAATCTTCTGAAGAAGAATCGGACTCTAGTGAAGAAATTCCACCTCAAATCCTAATGGCGGATAGAGAACCAGAGATAGACGAACCAGCTGATACCGATGTTTCTGACCAGTCTGATGACAGACAAAGACAAAATCCCATTGCTGGAGAAAAGCATAATCTGCGTTTTACCCTAGATGATATCAGTTGGGACAAGTGGGCAGACAGACTCAAAGAATTCCATTCATGGTGTTTATTCAAAAGATTAACGGTCTTCTCCTCAGTTGATATATTATCAGAACTAACAACCAGATTCACAGGAATCCTGAAGTCATGGTGGGAAAATATCCCAGAACCGACACAGATCCAGTTGATCAGTCTTCAGTGCCCAGAATTCCTGACGCATGTTCATGCACACTTTGTTGGGAATCCAAATAATCAGGTTGATGAAATGAGAAGAGAATTCTTTAAGAGAAAATGTTGCTCCTACCAAAAGAAAGAAATCAATAAGCACTTCAAACGAATGATCTACTTATTCCTCAACCTTGGAGCAGACAATGCACTAAAGCCGGTATTCTTATCCTCAGTTTTAGAAGATATATCAGCTTTAGTAGAAAAGGAATTGGCAGCAAAAAATCTTAGGATTTTTGACCTTACTATGGGACAAATAGTGCAAGCAGTGCACTTTGCAGTAAATGAACTATGCCAACGGAAAGAGGTAATCCGTACTTTCCTTAAGCATGATAAAAAACTTGAACTTGCTTGCAGGCCTCCGAAGTACAAAACCACATGTAAAAAGGAATCATGTCATTGCTCGAGAAAGCTAAGAAGGAGCAAACAGAGTTATGAACCTCATCACTCAAAATCGAAACGACCGAAATTCCACAAGACACAAGCAAAAAAATATCCAGTCAGATTTGCTCCACAACGAAGGAAAAGATTCCTCAGATTCAAGAGCAGATCCTCCTTTCGGACCAAATCCTCTAAGTGTTATGTCTGTGGGAAAAAAGGGCATTATGCGAAAGAATGCCCCAAAGGTCAGAAGAAATTTATAGCTCACCTAGAAGCTTTGACAGGTGTTACATTGAAGGATGCAGATGTAGAATCAATCTTCTCTTTGGATGATGAACCTACTATATGCTGTCTAGAAGACAAGAGCCTTCATAAAGATCACAATCACCAAGAGATCTACACTTTCACTACAATCACTAGGCATCCTCCAAATAACAAAGATAGAATTCCCTCCATTTATACGAGATCAATACCCTCTTGTGAATCCAGTTCCGTACAAGGTAAAAGCTTTATGGAAGAAGAAGAGTATTCACCCAATGCAGAATCTCAGAAGAAAATTTTATCACCCAACAACAGGGATCAAGATACATCAGGTTCAGTACCACCATTAATCGCAGCCACAAGAGTCTCCCCACATATCAAGGTACAAATTTATCTTTCAAAGTATCATCGCCCAATACAGGCAATTGCTTTCATAGATACCGGAGCTGCAGAAAGCCTGATAAACCCAGCCATGATACCGCCAGACTTTTTGGTCCCAGAAGTAAACACTTACAAAGCGGCATCCAACAAAACCTTCTCAACCTATTTGCGAACAAAGGTTATTCAGATAATGATTTTCCCTACATGCACAGTTAGTTCTGCTGTTGTTGCTACTGACCTTCCAGGAAAAGATCTAGTCCTTGGATGGGATTTGTTACACAAGATCCCAAGTCTCAGATTGTTACCAACAGGACTACGATACAAGTCATCTTTCAAGCCTTTTGTCCAACAAGAAAGAATTTATTCAATCCAGCCAGCAGAACAGATCAAAGAACTTTTCAGACCAATGTTTGCAGAAAATCATCAAGAGTTTCTAACCAAGTGCCCAAATCCATTATGGAAAAATCCTCAGTTCTTTGTTAGTTTACCATTCAAGCAGAATGAAGATGTCACTCCCACAAAAGCCAGTCATCCAGGACTACCTCCTACTGACGCGATCGCCATCTACAACGAATGCGAAGAACTCAGGAAACAAGGATTAATTGAAAGATCAAACTCACCTTGGGCATGCCAAGCTTTTTATGTCAATAAAAGATCAGAACAAGCCAGAGGAAAGAAAAGGATGGTGATCAACTACCAGCCTTTGAATCACTTTCTGTTAAATGACAGTTTTCCTCTACCAAACAAGACAGCCTTGTTTTCTTCTCTAGCAAAAGCGAAGGTATTCTCTAAATTCGATCTTAAAAGTGGCTTCTGGCAGGTTGGAATACAGCCAGAAGAAAGATGGAAAACAGCGTTTTGCATTCCAAATGGACACTACCAGTGGAAAGTCCTCCCATTTGGGTTAAAAACTGCACCTTCACTTTTCCAGAAAACTATGACTCACATCTTTGCACCCCTTCAATCATCTACTCTCATTTATATAGATGATATATTGCTATTCAGCCATGATTTAACCTCTCATGAAACCTTGCTGAAAGAGTTTGCCAGTCTATTGAGTCAGTATGGAATTATGTTAGCAGAAAAGAAGGTACAACTATGCACCACTACAATTGACTTCCTAGGAATGAGGCTAGCTGACGGACAATACTACCCTGGACCACATATTGCACAGGAGTTACTCAAATTCCCAGACTCTCACCTTACAGTCAAACAGGTACAACAATTTTTGGGGATTGTGAATTATTTGAGAGACTTTGTTCCAGGAATAAGTCAGCATACCAGCCAGCTAGAAAGACAGCTGAAGAAAAATGCTCTGCCTTGGAATGATGCTCAGACAGAAGCGGTTAAAACTCTAAAGACAAAACTGCAGAACTTGCCTCCACTCCAAATCCCCTCAGATGGGCTCCGAGTTCTTCAGACAGATGCAAGTAATGAATTTTGGGCTGCAATTCTTCTAGAAGAAAAAAATGGTCAAAGAAGAGTTTGCGCATATAAGTCAGGAAAGTTCAGTCATGCAGAACAACATTATCATTCCTCAATTAAAGAGATATTGGCAGTTAAGTATGGCATCAAGAAATTTGAGTTTCACTTAGCAGGACATCACTTCTTAGTTGAAACAGATTTCAAATCATTTGATTCTATGTTGAATCTGAACACGAAGATTGTACCAAGTGCTCAGCTATTAAGACTGTCAGAGTGGTTCTCACAATATTCCTTCACAGTCAAGCACATTAAAGGTAAATCCAATATAGTTGCTGATTTCCTGTCGAGACCATTTGATACAGCAAATCCTATGTTGTTAGAACATCCCAAGCTTCAGGCTATGTTCACCACTCACATCCAAGCAAAGCCAAGAGCAAACCAAGCAACATCCATGCCCCCAGAAATCCACAAGTGGAATGAACTGTTCAGGTTTGATTATGTCATGGAACTACTTGGACAGCCATATTCAAGGATGGAATACTACTTGGAACAGATTTTCCAAAAACATGGACAAATGTTTTTCCCACTAGAAGGATTACATCCTACATATCCGTTCTTACATCTCTTCCCTATAAGACCAGATGAAACATTTCCAAAGGAGCTGAAATGGTTTCTGTGGTATTTCTTCCACTCACATACCGTCGCATTAGAATTCCCAGCAGAAGAAATGCTCCAGTATTTGGACAGCTTTGGAGATCTATTTATATATAATCCTCATCATTACCCACATGCCTATCTGGCCGAGGTGTTATCATGGTTCGCACCACTAGTACAATGGAAAATCTGGTTCGAGGAAAACGCCTACCGCTATCAGAAGTGGCCAGGAATTACCGCTAACTCTATCTTTCTGTTTTGCAGGAGATGGCACTATAGTGAAGAAGCGCATTCATTAGTCTCAATTAACCAAGTTGATGAATTTTCATGTCTTCCTAACTCCATTTCTCTACACTATGGACAATTTGAAGACCTTGAAGTCAAGACTCCACATGCGATACCACCTTCATATCATCCAGGAACTCCAGAATATCATGATGCATCACATACTAGGCAATGCCTCACAAAAAGACTTTGCACATTAAATTCATGTCCTCTGCCAACAGACGAAGACCTTTTGGCCCAACGAATCTTACGGACCAACATGAATCATGTTTGGAATCTCTCATCGGCCCTGCACTCATACTCTCAAGCCCAAGTAGATTGGGATGCAGTAGCAGAAGACTTTCTCCATACCGTTGATCTCACAGGCCCAGGATCATCATCAGGCCCAGATCACTCTGCAGGCCCATCATCAACTCCCAAAAGACCTCCTGGTGGAAAACAGATGGATCCACACGGCAAGAAACCCAAGACACACCGATAAATCGCACATGATGAAAGGACAAAAGCAAGATGGGACATCACTTGGACAAGAAGATAAGGTTCAGCTCCCCCAGCACTAATGTACCAAGCTTGAAGATAAGAACGAATCTTCCAGCTCATCTAGCACTAGAAACAGTAGTGGCTACGTGGACAATCCACAGCCTAATTTTCTTTTGTAGCTTCAGCTATAAATAGCTATCCCTTGTAATGTTGTAAGACAAGTCTCGAGTAATACAGAAGTTTCCCAGAAAAATCTCTCGAGCACCTATCCCATGGCATTCTAAACACATCAGGGGCAATAACCAGGGCAGGCAGTAGGATCACCTAGATCTCTCATCCAAACTCTCTACCTTCGATAAACCCAAAAAAATCAGAAAACCCAGAAAACCCAAAAACAATCTTTCAGGTTTATGTCTTTACTATTTCATATTCATCGTGTGTTTGTTATTGTGTTCATACTCTCATTCTTGTTCCCAGAATTCTGCAAATTCTGCCTTTGTCTAGTACTCTACTGTTTATCACCTTTACTCTTCATATTTCCCTAGTAACTCACTGTTGTGATAAATCCTATGATTGTGAATTCCATAAACTCACCATTGTGAAACGGATGTTTGTTGTTCGTTGTTAACTTAGAAAGGTCGTCCTAAAAGACTGTAAGGCTATCTACTTCGCCATAAGTGCCATTTGAGCCAGGAGGGCGTCGGCCAGGCTTGATATTGATAGCAGGGTGAGGGATGAGACCTCCACTGAGAAGACAACGTTTCCACAAACCCCCCTTTCCTGATAGTGAGGTTTTGCGAAGCCACTTTCAGAGTATTTGTCATCAATATGATGAGCCACTCTGGAAGAAGAGAAAGACCCTCAAACACTTCACTCGTACTATCACCGCCCTAAATGAGTATATAGACTATAAGGTCAGAGGTTGTATTCTCCACACTGTACAAGCCCAAACTTCTTATTTTGAGTGTATGAACCCAGGTGAGGAGTGGATATTCCTTAATCCTTGGGATCTTTGTAACGGATGGGAAACCCTCCGTAGACATGTCCAGTACCGTAAATATCTTGCTTGGTATATCAAGCAACATCTGTATTTATGGAATGCTTAAACAAGCTTTTCCATAAGTAGTCCTTATCATGTCTTTTGTCTTTCAGTCATTCAGAAGCCTATTCTGTTCAAAGAAGTAAAACTCTTTGTAGGTTTCTTGTACTCTGTCCTGTAAAAAGGTCTTGTATCTTTTCTCTGTATAAATATAACTTGTGTATTGTTCTTCCTTATATTCCGCTGCTTGGCAAGAAGTAGATCGTCTTGAGGAAGAGCTAAGATCTAGTTGTAAGGGGCTATCCATGGTGGAAAGGCAGGGCAATAATGTCAGGCAGGAGTTAGGATCTCTATTTCTCTCTCTCTCTGAAAAGAAGAAGAAAACGAAAAGAAAGCTGGCGTACTCAGGCCTGTACTGGCTCTGATACCAAGGGTACTACCGTAAAGACACAACTTGCCAAGCAGCGGAATATAACAATACACAAGTTATATCTATACAGAGAAAAGACCTTTTTACAGGACAGAGTACAAGAAACCTACAAAGAGTTTTACTTCTTTGAACAGAATAGGCTTCTGGATGTCTAAAAGACAAAAGACATGATTTTATGGAAAAAGCTTGCTTAAGCATTCCCTAAATATAGATGTTGCTTGATATACCAAGCAAGATATTTACGGTACTGAACATGTCTACGGAGGGTTTCCCATCCGTTACAGAGATCCCAAGGATTAAGGAATATCCACTCCTCACCTGGGTTCATACACTCAAAATAAGAAGTTTGGGCTTGTACAGTGTGGAGAATACAACCTCTAACCTTATAGTCTATATACTCATTTAGGGCGGTGATAGTACGAGTGAAGTGTTTGAGGGTCTTTCTCTTCTTCCAGAGTGGCTCATCATATTGATGACAAATACTCTGAAAGTGGTTCCGCAAAACCTCACTATCAGGAAAGGGGGGTTTGTGGAAACATTGTCTTCTCAGTGGAGGTCTCATCCTTCACCCTGCTATCAATATCAAGCCTGGCCGACGCCCTCCTGGCTCAAATGGCACTTATGGCGAAGTAGATAGTCTTACAGTCTTTTAGGGCGACCCTTCTAAGTTAACAACGAGCAACAAACATCCGTTTCACAATGGTGAGTTTATGGAATTCACAATCATAGGATTTATCACAACAGTGAGTTACTAGGGAAATATGAAGAGTAAAGGTGATAAACAGTAGAGTACTAGACAAAGGCAGAATTTGCAGAATTCTGGGAACAAGAATGAGAGTATGAACACAATAACAAACACACGATGAATATGAAATAGTAAAGACATAAACCTGAAAGATTGTTTTTGGGTTTTCTGGGTTTTCTGATTTGTTTGGGTTTATCGAAGGTAGAGAGATTGGATGAAAGATCTAGGTGATCCTACTGCCTGCCCTGGTTATTGCCCCTGATGTGTTTAGAATGCCATGGGATAGGTGCTCGAGAGGTTTTTCTGGGAAACTTCTGTATTACTCGAGACTTATCTTACAACATTACAAGGGATAGCTATTTATAGCTGAAGCTACAAAAGAAAATTAGGCTGTGGATTGTCCACGTAGCCACTACTGTTTTTAGTGCTAGATGAGCTGGAAGATTCGTTCTTATCTTCAAGCTTGGTACATTAGTGCTGGGGGAGCTGAACCCTATCTTCTCGTCCAAGTGATGTCCCATCTTGCTTTTGTCCTTTCATCATGTGCGATTTATCGATGTGTCTTGGGTTTCTTGCCGTGTGGATCCATCTGTTTTCCACCGGGAGGTCTTTTGGGAGTTGATGATGGGCCTGCAGAGTGATCTGGGCCTGATGATGATCCTGGGCCTGTGAGATCAACGGTATGGAGGAAGTCTTCTGCTACTGCATCCCAATCTACTTGGGCTTGAGAGTATGAGTGCAGGGCCGATGAGAGATTCCAAACATGATTCATGTTGGTCCGTAAGATTCGTTGGGCCAAAAGGTCTTCGTCTGTCGGCAGAGGACATGAGTTTAGTGTGCAGAGTCTTTCCGTGAGGCATTGCCTAGTATGTGATGCATCATGATATTCTGGAGTTCCTGGATGATATGAAGGTGGTATCGCATGTGGAGTCTTGACTTCAAGGTCTTCAAATTGTCCATAGTGTAGAGAAATGGAGTTAGGAAGACATGAAAATTCATCAACTTGGTTAATTGAGACTAATGAATGCGCTTCTTCACTATAGTGCCATCTCCTGCAAAACAGAAAAATAGAGTTAGCGGTAATTCCTGGCCACTTCTGATAGCGGTAGGCGTTTTCCTCGAACCAGATTTTCCATTGTACTAGTGGTGCGAACCATGATAACACCTCGGCCAGATAGGCATGTGGGTAATGATGAGGATTATATATAAATAGATCTCCAAAGCTGTCCAAATACTGGAGCATTTCTTCTGCTGGGAATTCTAATGCGACGGTATGTGAGTGGAAGAAATACCACAGAAACCATTTCAGCTCCTTTGGAAATGTTTCATCTGGTCTTATAGGGAAGAGATGTAAGAACGGATATGTAGGATGTAATCCTTCCATCGGGAAAAACATCTGTCCATGTTTCTGAAAAATCTGTTCCAAGTAGTGTTCCATTCTTGAATATGGTTGTTCAAGTAGTTCCATGACATAATCGAATCTGAACAGTTCATTCCACTTGTGGATTTCTGGGGGCATGGATGTTGCTTGGTTTGCTCTTGGCTTTGCTTGGATGTGAGTGGTGAACATAGCCTGAAGTTTGGGATGTTCCAACAGCATAGGATTTGCTGTATCAAAAGGTCTTGACAGGAAATCAGCAACTATATTGGATTTACCTTTAATGTGCTTGACTGTGAAGGAATATTGTGAGAACCACTCTGACAGTCTTAATAGCTGAGCACTTGGTACAATCTTCGTGTTGAGATTCAACATAGAATCAAATGATTTGAAATCTGTTTCAACTAGGAAGTGATGTCCTGCCAAGTGAAACTCAAATTTCTTGATGCCATACTTAACTGCCAATATCTCTTTAATTGAGGAATGATAATGTTGTTCTGCATGACTGAACTTTCCTGACTTATATGCGCAAACTCTTCTTTGACCATTTTTTTCTTCTAGAAGAATTGCAGCCCAAAATTCATTACTTGCATCTGTCTGAAGAACTCGGAGTCCATCTGAGGGAATTTGAAGTGGAGGCAAGTTCTGCAATTTTGTCTTTAGAGTTTTAACCGCTTCTGTCTGAGCATCATTCCAAGGCAGAGCATTTTTCTTCAGCTGTCTTTCTAGCTGGCTGGTATGCTGACTTATTCCTGGAACAAAGTCTCTCAAATAATTTACAATTCCCAAAAATTGTTGTACCTGTTTGACTGTAAGGTGAGAGTCTGGGAATTTGAGTAACTTCTGTGCAATATGTGGTCCAGGGTAGTATTGTCCGTCAGCTAGCCTCATTCCTAGGAAGTCAATTGTAGTGGTGCATAGTTGTACCTTCTTTTCTGCTAACATAATTCCATACTGACTCAATAGACTGGCAAACTCTTTCAGCAAGGTTTCATGAGAGGTTAAATCATGGCTGAATAGCAATATATCATCTATATAAATGAGAGTAGATGATTGAAGGGGTGCAAAGATGTGAGTCATAGTTTTCTGGAAAAGTGAAGGTGCAGTTTTTAACCCAAATGGGAGGACTTTCCACTGGTAGTGTCCATTTGGAATGCAGAACGCTGTTTTCCATCTTTCTTCTGGCTGTATTCCAACCTGCCAGAAGCCACTTTTAAGATCGAATTTAGAGAATACCTTTGCTTCTGCTAGAGAAGAAAACAAGGCTGTCTTGTTTGGTAGAGGAAAACTGTCATTTAACAGAAAGTGATTCAAAGGCTGGTAGTTGATCACCATCCTTTTCTTTCCTCTGGCTTGTTCTGATCTTTTATTGACATAAAAAGCTTGGCATGCCCAAGGTGAGTTTGATCTTTCAATTAGTCCTTGTTTCCTGAGTTCTTCGCATTCGTTGTAGATGGCGATCGCGTCAGTAGGAGGTAGTCCTGGATGACTGGCTTTTGTGGGAGTGACATCTTCATTCTGCTTGAATGGTAAACTAACAAAGAACTGAGGATTTTTCCATAATGGATTTGGGCACTTGGTTAGAAACTCTTGATGATTTTCTGCAAACATTGGTCTGAAAAGTTCTTTGATCTGTTCTGCTGGCTGGATTGAATAAATTCTTTCTTGTTGGACAAAAGGCTTGAAAGATGACTTGTATCGTAGTCCTGTTGGTAACAATCTGAGACTTGGGATCTTGTGTAACAAATCCCATCCAAGGACTAGATCTTTTCCTGGAAGGTCAGTAGCAACAACAGCAGAACTAACTGTGCATGTAGGGAAAATCATTATCTGAATAACCTTTGTTCGCAAATAGGTTGAGAAGGTTTTGTTGGATGCCGCCTTGTAAGTGTTTACTTCTGGGACCAAAAAGTCTGGCGGTATCATGGCTGGGTTTATCAGGCTTTCTGCAGCTCCTGTATCTATGAAAGCAATTGCCTGTATTGGGCGATGATACTTTGAAAGATAAATTTGTACCTTGATATGTGGGGAGACTCTTGTAGCTGCTATCAATGGTGGTTCTGTACCTGATGTATCTTGATCCCTGTTGTTGGGTGATAAAATTTTCTTCTGAGATTCTGCATTGGGTGAATACTCTTCTTCTTCCATAAAGCTTTTACCTTGTACGGAACTGGATTCACAAGAGGGTATTGATCTCGTATAAATGGAGGGAATTCTATCTTTGTTATTTGGAGGATGCCTAGTGATTGTAGTGAAAGTGTAGATCTCTTGGTGATTGTGATCTTTATGAAGGCTCTTGTCTTCTAGACAGCATATAGTAGGTTCATCATCCAAAGAGAAGATTGATTCTACATCTGCATCCTTCAATGTAACACCTGTCAAAGCTTCTAGGTGAGCTATAAATTTTTTCTGACCTTTGGGGCATTCTTTTGCATAATGCCCTTTTTTCCCACAGACGTAACACTTAGAGGATTTGGTCCGGAAGGAGGATCTGCTCTTGAATCTGAGGAATCTTTTCCTTCGTTGTGGAGCAAATCTGACTGGATATCTTTTTGCTTGTGTCTTGTGGAACTTCGGTCGGCTCGACTTTGAGTGATGAGGTTTAGAACTCTGTTTGTTTCTTCTTAGCTTCCTTGAGCAATGACATGATTCCTTTTTGCATGTGGTTTTGTACTTAGGAGGCCTGCAAGCAAGCTCAAGTTTTCTATCATGCTTAAGGAAGGTACGGATTACCTCTTTCCGTTGGCATAGTTCATTTACTGCAAAGTGCACTGCTTGCACTATTTGTCCCATAGTAAGGTCAAAAATCCTAAGATTTTTTGCTGCCAATTCTTTTTCTACTAAAGCTGATATATCTTCTAAAACTGAAGATAAGAACACCGGCTTTAGTGCATTGTCTGCTCCAAGGTTGAGGAATAAGTAGATCATTCGTTTGAAATGCTTATTGATCTCTTTCTTTTGGTAGGAGCAGCATCTTCTCTTGAAGAATTCTCTTCTCATTTCATCAACCTGATTATTTGGATTCCCAACAAAGTGTGCATGAACATGCGTCAGGAATTCTGGGAACTGAAGACTGATCAACTGGATTTGTGTCGGTTCTGGGATATTTTCCCACCATGACTTCAGGATTCCTGTGAATCTGGTTGTTAGTTCTGATAATATATCAACTGAGGAGAAGACCGTTAATCTTTTGAATAAACACCATGAATGGAATTCTTTGAGTCTGTCTGCCCACTTGTCCCAACTGATATCATCTAGGGTAAAACGCAGATTATGCTTTTCTCCAGCAATGGGATTTTGTCTTTGTCTGTCATCAGACTGGTCAGAAACATCGGTATCAGCTGGTTCGTCTATCTCTGGTTCTCTATCCGCCATTAGGATTTGAGGTGGAATTTCTTCACTAGAGTCCGATTCTTCTTCAGAAGATTCCGTTGATAGAGAGATATCTGTCGTCATGCTTCCAGTATCCGTCTCTATCTCTGTCAACGAACATTTGGTCATAAAGATTTGTGGGGAGAATTCCTTCACCTGTTCTGAGATAGTATCACTATATCCATCAGTATCTGTGTAGTTTTCTGAAGGAGATTCTTCTGATTCTGTTGATACTTCTGGTTGAGTAAAAGCTGGTAGCTCTCTCTCTTTGGTGAACAAATGTTGTCTGGGCAGTGGTTGACTAGGAGAACTGGTTGAACTAGAACGACTTGGTTGTCTCTTTCGTTCTGATGTTGCAGAACTAGGGATTTTTCTTTTCCCTTCTTTAATTTCCTTTTTCTTTCTTTCCTCCTTTTGTAGCCGTTTTGCAATATCTCGTAGTTCAGCCACATCTCTCTTTCCTGTTAGTGCAAAAGGATTATGCCCTTTAGCATGTTCTTGTAAAGGGGAATAAAATCCATGTCTATGGAATCCAAAAGGATCTGTCGATGGAAGTGGAGGAATAGGAGATGTTCTCTCTTCTATGGCTTTGATCTTCCTTTTGAGCTTAACAATTTCTTCATCTGGATCTCCTTGGAAATATGAAGGATATTTTCCTTGAATAAAATTGTCTAAGGTCTTTTGTAATACTCTGAGAACTTCATGCATCCTTTCTCCTTCTGCATCTAATTTTTCTAGGAGAAAACTGTATTGTTCATCCATCTTCTCATGAAGTGTTTTCTCAGCTGTAAGGAAATGGTCGTGGAAGGTATTGATTTGTCTATCTATGCTGCTTAGAGCATCATTCTGACTTAGAGCATTTTGACTCTGCCAGTTCAAGACAGTTTCTGCCATACTATTTTCCAAAGGTCTTCCAGCCTGATCTCTGGCAGTGGGAACTGGAATCTTGGCCATATACTTCACATTATCAACTGTGTATTCTTCCGTTGGAGGAAAAGTATAAGGATGAGGCCATTTGGGATTAGTCGTCCTTTGTTGATCTGGTTTCATCATCATGATCATTGGAGGAGTCTGTAGGGAATTATTCCGAACTTCTTGGGAACAACTTTTAAGAGCCAATGGTACCCGTGCCTCTATAGGTTTAGAGGATAGGATCGTTTCTTCTTTTGGGACAGCTGGTAGAGTTGGTTTTTCTGGATCTACCAGAGTAGGTAGCAAAACTGGATCTTTTGGATGTTTCTTTTGCCACTTCAAGATTGGCTTGTAGCATGGAAGAACCTTTATGGGTTGCTTTAGCTTCTTCTTCCACCCGGGCTCTGGCGATGGAGGACTTGGTTTGTCGTTGTTATCCCATCCAGTAGGAATAACTGGACTTGTACTCGGATAAGGAGTTGGAATACTGTAGTCCACGATGTAGTCAAATATTCCAGAGGGTTCTCCAAGGAGTCCTGGTCTACCTAATTTTCTGGTAGGCTGTGGACCAAAATCTTCTTCGTCACTATCATCATCTGAGTGAGGATTATGGAGATGCCTCTTCTTTAAACATGATTTTCGTTTTCTTCGTCTACTGTAATCTTCTTCGAGTTCTCCTAACTCATCGCAATCACAATCTGGATCACATTGGGAATAATCCCAAAAACAATGACCAGAGTGTCTGTCTTTGAAGAAGTAGGATGGATTTCCATGTCCATCGAATGAGTGGATAAATTGATTTAATGATTCTGGCTTCCCTTCCTTGGGTACTGGTTGTACCATGAACATGCTGGGGAAAAGTAAGGGTGCCGTAGGTTCTTTTTCTTTTGATCTGTCAAACTTGATGGTAACCGTACCATCTTTGTCTCTGATGAAGGAGGAGGTAGTCGACTGAATGGGAGCAACTGGTTCTGCTCGCCTCTTAATTTGCTCATAGTCGGTTACCCACTTTTCTGGGAGTAGTTTGAACAGTTCTGTACGAGGGATCTGTCTTGGGACATAGACACAGGTTGGTGCCTTGTTGTCATAGTAATCAGCAGTGATTAGCAAGGCTTCTTCAGCACATCCATGCTGTTTTAGGTCCAAAGCATGATTCTGCACTCTGTAAGCCATCTGGTAGTGCAGGGTTGCTTCTATGGAGTCTGACACGATTGGTGCTCCACAAATTTGGATCTGGACCTGTAGTGCCTGCTGAATTTTGTCATCCCTGAGAGACATGCAGAAGTTAGGATAAAGTGTAACAAATACAGTTCCTGCATTTAGTGTTTTTTCAATTGTCCCGATTACTGCATGTTGATATTCCAGGTATCTAGTGTCCAATAAGGCCATTCGTGCAGTCACAGGCAGTCCTTTACGTCCATGATAAGTCAAGGCAAGTCTGATTGCTCCGAAATGGAGATGTGTATATCCTTTCTTTAGCCATCCGTCCAGAAATTCAATGGGCCATTGTAAAGTCACAAATTGTTCTTTCTGAGTCCCCATGATAGGGTGTTGGCTGAATTTACTGGTCTGAATATATTCAAGGACTGGGGATGCCGTTTGTCTGATCAAAGTCCGAATGCTCCTTATAGGGCCTGCCAAAGGCTTAGTGTATGCAGCATATGGATTAAGCAATGGAAGCTTAGTACTAGCCACTTGATTCTCATCACAGTTATCTTTATGCGTGATTTCATAAAGCGATTCTATATTAGAAGTAGAACGTCTTGAGGAAGAGCTAAGGTCTAGTTGTAAGGGGCTATCCATGGTGGCAAAGTAGGGCAATAACGTCAGGCAGGAGTAAGGATCTCTATTTCTCTCTCTCTGAAAAGAAGAAGAAAACGAAAAGAAAGCTGGCGTACTCAGGCCTGTACTGGCTCTGATACCAAATGGAACTGCCGTATAGACACAACTTGTCAAGCAGCGGAATATAAGGAAGAACAATACACAAGTTATATTTATACAGAGAAAAGATACAAGACCTTTTTACAGGACAGAGTACAAGAAACCTACAAAGAGTTTTACTTCTTTGAACAGAATAGGCTTCTGAATGACTGAAAGACAAAAGACATGATAAGGACTACTTATGGAAAAGCTTGTTTAAGCATTCCATAAATACAGATGTTGCTTGATATACCAAGCAAGGTACTTACGATACTGGACATGTCTACGGAGGGTTTCCCATCCGTTACAGAGATCCCAAGGATTAAGGAATATCCACTCCTCACCTGGGTTCATACACTCAAAATAAGAAGTTTGGGCTTGTACAGTGTGGAGAATACAACCTCTAACCTTATAGTCTATATACTCATTTAGGGCGGTGATAGTACGAGTGAAGTGTTTAAGGGTCTTTCTCTTCTTCCATAGTGGCTCATCATATTGATGACAAACACTCTGAAAGTGATTTCGCAAAACCTCACTATCAGGAAAGGGGGGTTTGTGCAAACATTGTCTTCTCAGTGGAGGTCTCATCCTTCACCCTGCTATCAATATCAAGCCTGGCCGACGCCCTCCTGGCTCAAATGGCACTTATGGCGAAGTAGATAGTCTTACAGTCTTTTAGGGCGACCCTTCTAAGTTAACAACGAGCAACAAACATCCGTTTCACAATGGTGAGTTTAAGGAATTCACAATCATAGGATTTATCACAACAGTGAGTTACTAGGGAAATATGAAGAGTAAAGGTGATAAACAGTAGAGTACTAGACAAAGGCAGAATTTGCAGAATTCTGGGAACAAGAATGATAGTATGAACACAATGACAAACACACGATGAATATGAAATAGTAAAGACATAAACCTGAAAGATTGTTTTTGGGTTTTCTGGGTTTTCTGATTTGTTTGGGTTTATCGAAGGTAGAGAGATTGGATGAAAGATCTAGGTGATCCTACTGCCTGCCCTGGTTATTGCCCCTGATGTGTTTAGAATGCCATGGGATAGGTGCTCGAGAGGTTTTTCTGGAAAACTTTTTGTATTACTCGAGGCTTGTCTTACAACATTTCAAGGGATATCTATTTATAGCTGAAGCTACAAAAGAAAATTAGGCTGTGGATTGTCCACGTAGCCACTACTGTTTCTAGTGCTAGATGAGCTGGAAGATTCGTTCTTATCTTCAAGCTTGGTACATTAGTGCTGGGGGAGCTGAACCCTATCTTCTCGTCCAAGTGATGTCCCATCTTGCTTTTGTCCTTTCATCATGTGTGATTTATCGATGTGTCTTGGGTTTCTTGCCGTGTGGATCCATCTGTTTTTCACTGGGAGGTCTTTTGGGAGTTGATGATGGGCCTGCAGAGTGATCTGGGCCTGATGATGATCCTGGGCCTGTGAGATCAACGGTATGGAGAAAGTCTTCTGCTACTGCGTCCCAATCTACTTGGGCTTGAGAGTATGAGTGCAGGGCCGATGAGAGATTCCAAACATGATTCATGTTGGTCCGTAAGATTCGTTGGGCCAAAAGGTCTTCGTCTGTCGGCAGAGGACATGAGTTTAGTGTGCAGAGTCTTTCCGTGAGGCATTGCCTAGTATGTGATGCATCATGATATTCTGGAGTTCCTGGATGATATGAAGGTGGTACTGCATGTGGAGTCTTGACTTCAAGGTCTTCAAATTGTCCATAGTGTAGAGAAATGGAGTTAGGAAGACATGAAAATTCATCAACTTGGTTAATTGAGACTAATGAATGCGCTTCTTCACTATAGTGCCATCTCCTGCAAAACAGAAAAATAGAGTTAGCGGTAATTCCTGGCCACTTTTGATAGCGGTAGGCGTTTTCCTCGAACCAGATTTTCCATTGTACTAGCGGTGCGAACCATGATAACACCTCGGCCAGATAGGCATGTGGGTAATGATGAGGATTATATATAAATAGATCTCCAAAGCTGTCCAAATACTGGAGCATTTCTTCTGCTGGGAATTCTAATGCGACGGTATGTGAGTGGAAGAAATACCACAGAAACCATTTCAGCTCCTTTGGAAATGTTTCATCTGGTCTTATAGGGAAGAGATGTAAGAACGGATATGTAGGATGTAATCCTTCCATCGGGAAAAACATCTGTCCATGTTTCTGAAAAATCTGTTCCAAGTAGTATTCCATCCTTGAATATGGCTGTCCAAGTAGTTCCATGACATAATCAAACCTGAACAGTTCATTCCACTTGTGGATTTCTGGGGGCATGGATGTTGCTTGGTTTGCTCTTGGCTTTGCTTGGATGTGAGTGGTGAACATAGCCTGAAGTTTGGGATGTTCCAACAGCATAGGATTTGCTGTATCAAAAGGTCTTGACAGGAAATCAGCAACTATATTGGATTTACCTTTAATGTGCTTGACTGTGAAGGAATATTGTGAGAACCACTCTGACAGTCTTAATAGCTGAGCACTTGGTACAATCTTCGTGTTCAGATTCAACATAGAATCAAATGATTTGAAATCTGTTTCAACTAAGAAGTGATGTCCTGCCAAGTGAAACTCAAATTTCTTGATGCCATACTTAACTGCCAATATCTCTTTAATTGAGGAATGATAATGTTGTTCTGCATGACTGAACTTTCCTGACTTATATGCGCAAACTCTTCTTTGACCATTTTTTTCTTCTAGAAGAATTGCAGCCCAAAATTCATTACTTGCATCTGTCTGAAGAACTCGGAGCCCATCTGAGGGGATTTGGAGTGGAGGCAAGTTCTGCAGTTTTGTCTTTAGAGTTTTAACCGCTTCTGTCTGAGCATCATTCCAAGGCAGAGCATTTTTCTTCAGCTGTCTTTCTAGCTGGCTGGTATGCTGACTTATTCCTGGAACAAAGTCTCTCAAATAATTTACAATTCCCAAAAATTGTTGTACCTGTTTGACTGTAAGGTGAGAGTCTGGGAATTTGAGTAACTCCTGTGCAATATGTGGTCCAGGGTAGTATTGTCCGTCAGCTAGCCTCATTCCTAGGAAGTCAATTGTAGTGGTGCATAGTTGTACCTTCTTTTCTGCTAACATAATTCCATACTGACTCAATAGACTGGCAAACTCTTTCAGCAAGGTTTCATGAGAGGTTAAATCATGGCTGAATAGCAATATATCATCTATATAAATGAGAGTAGATGATTGAAGGGGTGCAAAGATATGAGTCATAGTTTTCTGGAAAAGTGAAGGTGCAGTTTTTAACCCAAATGGGAGGACTTTCCACTGGTAGTGTCCATTTGGAATGCAGAACGCTGTTTTCCATCTTTCTTCTGGCTGTATTCCAACCTGCCAGAAGCCACTTTTAAGATCGAATTTAGAGAATACCTTTGCTTCTGCTAGAGAAGAAAACAAGGCTGTCTTGTTTGGTAGAGGAAAACTGTCATTTAACAGAAAGTGATTCAAAGGCTGGTAGTTGATCACCATCCTTTTCTTTCCTCTGGCTTGTTCTGATCTTTTATTGACATAAAAAGCTTGGCATGCCCAAGGTGAGTTTGATCTTTCAATTAGTCCTTGTTTCCTGAGTTCTTCGCATTCGTTGTAGATGGCGATCGCGTCAGTAGGAGGTAGTCCTGGATGACTGGCTTTTGTGGGAGTGACATCTTCATTCTGCTTGAATGGTAAACTAACAAAGAACTGAGGATTTTCCCATAATGGATTTGGGCACTTGGTTAGAAACTCTTGATGATTTTCTGCAAACATTGGTCTGAAAAGTTCTTTGATCTGTTCTGCTGGCTGGATTGAATAAATTCTTTCTTGTTGGACAAAAGGCTTGAAAGATGACTTGTATCGTAGTCCTGTTGGTAACAATCTGAGACTTGGGATCTTGTGTAACAAATCCCATCCAAGGACTAGATCTTTTCCTGGAAGGTCAGTAGCAACAACAGCAGAACTAACTGTGCATGTAGGGAAAATCATTATCTGAATAACCTTTGTTCGCAAATAGGTTGAGAAGGTTTTGTTGGATGCCGCTTTGTAAGTGTTTACTTCTGGGACCAAAAAGTCTGGCGGTATCATGGCTGGGTTTATCAGGCTTTCTGCAGCTCCGGTATCTATGAAAGCAATTGCCTGTATTGGGCGATGATACTTTGAAAGATAAATTTGTACCTTGATATGTGGGGAGACTCTTGTAGCTGCTATCAATGGTGGTTCTGTACCTGATGTATCTTGATCCCTGTTGTTGGGTGATAAAATTTTCTTCTGAGATTCTGCATTGGGTGAATACTCTTCTTCTTCCATAAAGCTTTTACCTTGTACGGAACTGGATTCACAAGAGGGTATTGATCTCGTATAAATGGAGGGAATTCTATCTTTGTTATTTGGAGGATGCCTAGTGATTGTAGTGAAAGTGTAGATCTCTTGGTGATTGTGATCTTTATGAAGGCTCTTGTCTTCTAGACAGCATATAGTAGGTTCATCATCCAAAGAGAAGATTGATTCTACATCTGCATCCTTCAATGTAACACCTGTCAAAGCTTCTAGGTGAGCTATAAATTTCTTCTGACCTTTGGGGCATTCTTTCGCATAATGCCCTTTTTTCCCACAGACATAACACTTAGAGGATTTGGTCCGAAAGGAGGATCTGCTCTTGAATCTGAGGAATCTTTTCCTTCGTTGTGGAGCAAATCTGACTGGATATTTTTTTGCTTGTGTCTTGTGGAATTTCGGTCGTTTCGATTTTGAGTGATGAGGTTCATAACTCTGTTTGCTCCTTCTTAGCTTTCTCGAGCAATGACATGATTCCTTTTTACATGTGGTTTTGTACTTCGGAGGCCTGCAAGCAAGTTCAAGTTTTTTATCATGCTTAAGGAAAGTACGGATTACCTCTTTCCGTTGGCATAGTTCATTTATTGCAAAGTGCACTGCTTGCACTATTTGTCCCATAGTAAGGTCAAAAATCTTAAGATTTTTTGCTGCCAATTCCTTTTCTACTAAAGCTGATATATCTTCTAAAACTGAGGATAAGAATACCGGCTTTAGTGCATTGTCTGCTCCAAGGTTGAGGAATAAGTAGATCATTCGTTTGAAATGCTTATTGATCTCTTTCTTTTGGTAGGAGCAGCATCTTCTCTTGAAGAATTCTCTTCTCATTTCATCAACCTGATTATTTGGATTCCCAACAAAGTGTGCATGAACATGCGTCAGGAATTCTGGGAACTGAAGACTGATCAACTGGATTTGTGTCGGTTCTGGGATATTTTCCCACCATGACTTCAGGATCCCTGTGAATCTGGTTGTTAGTTCTGATAATATATCAACTGAGGAGAAGACCGTTAATCTTTTGAATAAACACCATGAATGGAATTCTTTGAGTCTGTCTGCCCACTTGTCCCAACTGATATCATCTAGGGTAAAACGCAGATTATGCTTTTCTCCAGCAATGGGATTTTGTCTTTGTCTGTCATCAGACTGGTCAGAAACATCGGTATCAGCTGGTTCGTCTATCTCTGGTTCTCTATCCGCCATTAGGATTTGAGGTGGAATTTCTTCACTAGAGTCCGATTCTTCTTCAGAAGATTCCGTTGATAGAGAGATATCTGTCGTCATGCTTCCAGTATCCGTCTCTATCTCTGTCAACGAACATTTGGTCATAAAGATTTGTGGGGAGAATTCCTTCACCTGTTCTGAGATAGTATCACTATATCCATCAGTATCTGTGTAGTTTTCTGAAGGAGATACTTCTGATTCTGTTGATACTTCTGGTTGAGAAAAAGCTGGCAGCTCTCTCTCTTTGGTGAACAAATGTTGTTTGGGCAGTGGTTGACTAGGAGAACTGGTTGAACTGGAACGACTTGGTTGTCTCTTTCGTTCTGATGTTGCAGAACTAGGGATTTTTCTTTTCCCTTCTTTAATTTCTTTTTTCTTTCTTTCCTCCTTTTGTAGTCGTTTTGCAATGTCTCGTAGTTCGGCTACATCTCTCTTTCCTGTTGGTGCGAAAGGATTATGCCCTTTAGCATGTTCCTGTAAAGGGGAATAAAATCCATGTCTGTGAAATCCAAAAGGATCTGCTGATGGAGGTGGAGGAATAGGAGATGTTCTTTCTTCTATGGCTTTGATCTTCCTTTTGAGCTTAACAATTTCTTCATCTGGATCTCCTCGGAAATAGGAAGGATATTTTCCTTGAATGAAATTGTCTAAGGTTTTTTGTAATACTCTGAGAACTTCATGCATCCTTTCTCCTTCTGCATCTAATTTTTCTAGGAGAAAACTGTATTGTTCATCCATCTTCTCATGAAGTGTTTTCTCAGCTGTAAGGAAATGGTCGTGGAAGGTATTGATTTGTCTATCTATGCTGCTTAGAGCATCATTCTGGCTTAGAGCATTTTGACTCTGCCAGTTCAAGACTGTTTCTGCCATACTATTTTCCAAAGGTCTTCCAGCCTGATCTCTGGCAGTGGGAACTGGAATCTTGGCCATATACTTCACATTATCAACTGTGTATTCTTCCGTTGGAGGAAAAGTATAAGGATGAGGCCATTTGGGATTAGTCGTCCTTTGTTGATCTGGTTTCATCATCATGATCATTGGAGGAGTCTGTAGGGAATTATTCTGAACTTCTTGGGAACAACTTTTAAGAGCCAATGGTACCCGTGCCTCTATAGGTTTAGAGGATAGGATCGTTTCTTCTTTTGGGACAGCTGGTAGAGTTGGTTTTTCTGGATCTACCAGAGTAGGTAGCAAAACTGGATCTTTTGGATGTTTCTTTTGCCACTTCAAGATTGGCTTGTAGCATGGAAGAACCTTTATGGGTTGCTTTAGCTTCTTCTTCCACCCGGGCTCTGGAGATGGAGGACTTGGAGGACTTGGTTTGTCGTTGTTATCCCATCCAGTAGGAATAACTGGACTTGTACTCGGATAAGGAGTTGGAATACTGTAGTCCACGATGTAGTCAAATATTCCAGAGGGTTCTCCAAGGAGTCCTGGTCTACCTAATTTTCTGGTAGGCTGTGGACCAAAATCTTCTTCGTCACTATCGTCATCTGAGTGAGGATTATGGAGATGCCTCTTCTTTAAACATGATTTTCGTTTTCTTCGTCTACTGTAATCTTCTTCGAGTTCTCCTAACTCATCGCAATCACAATCTGGATCACATTGGGAATAATCCCAAAAACAATGACCAGAGTGTCTGTCTTTGAAGAAGTAGGATGGATTTCCATGTCCATCGAATGAGTGGATAAATTGATTTAATGATTCTGGCTTCCCTTCCTTGGGTACTGGTTGTACCATGAACATGCTGGGGAAAAGTAAGGGTGCCGTAGGTTCCTTTTCTTTTGATCTGTCAAACTTGATGGTAACCGTACCATCTTTGTCTCTGATGAAGGAGGAGGTAGTCGACTGAATGGGAGCAACTGGTTCTGCTCGCCTCTTAATTTGCTCATAGTCGGTTACCCACTTTTCTGGGAGTAGTTTGAACAGTTCTGTACGAGGGATCTGTCTTGGGACATAGACACAGGTTGGTGCCTTGTTGTCATAGTAATCAGCAGTGATTAGCAAGGCTTCTTCAGCACATCCATGCTGTTTTAGGTCCAAAGCATGATTCTGCACTCTGTAAGCCATTTGGTAGTGCAGAGTTGCTTCTATGGAGTCTGACACGATTGGTGCTCCACAGATTTGGATCTGGACCTGTAGTGCCTGCTGAATTTTGTCATCCCTGAGAGACATGCAGAAGTTAGGATAAAGTGTAACAAATACAGTTCCTGCATTTAGTGTTGTTTCAATTGTCCCGATTACTGCATGTTGATATTCCAGGTATCTAGTGTCCAATAAGGCCATTCGTGCAGTCACAGGCAGTCCTTTACGTCCATGATAAGTCAAGGCAAGTCTGATTGCTCCAAAATGGAGATGTGTATATCCTTTCTTTAGCCATCCGTCCAGAAATTCAATGGGCCATTGTAAAGTCACAAATTGTTCTTTCTGAGTCCCCATGATAGGGTGTTGGCTGAATTTACTGGTCTGAATATATTCAAGGACTGGGGATGCCGTCTGTCTGATTAATGTCCGAATGCTCCTTATAGGTCCTGCCAAGGGCTTAGTGTATGCAGCATATGGATTAAGCAATGGAAGCTTAGTACTAGCCACTTGATTCTCATCACAGTTATCTTTATGCGTGATTTCATAAAGCGATTCTATATTAGAAGTAGAACGTCTTGAGGAAGAGCTAAGGTCTAGTTGTAAGGGGCTATCCATGGTGGCAAAGTAGGGCAATAACGTCAGGCAGGAGTAAGGATCTCTATTTCTCTCTCT
The DNA here is from genome assembly GCA_029817715.1 of Melastoma dodecandrum. NCBI lineage: Eukaryota > Viridiplantae > Streptophyta > Magnoliopsida > Myrtales > Melastomataceae > Melastoma > Melastoma dodecandrum. The sequence continues at coordinate 3,116,702 of JARUPY010000533.1, read as the reverse complement.
CTGAAAAGAAGAAGAAAACGAAAAGAAAGCTGGCGTACTCAGGCCTGTACTGGCTCTGATACCAAGGGTACTACCGTATAGACACAACTTGTCAAGCAGCGGAATATAAGGAAGAACAATACACAAGTTATATTTATACAGAGAAAAGATACAAGACCTTTTTACAGGACAGAGTACAAGAAACCTACAAAGAGTTTTACTTCTTTGAACAGAATAGGCTTCTGAATGACTGAAAGACAAAAGACATGATAAAGATGATTTATGGAAAAAGCTTGCTTAAGCATTCCCTAAATATAGATGTTGCTTGATATACCAAGCAAGATATTTACGGTACTGAACATGTCTACGGAGGGTTTCCCATCCGTTACAGAGATCCCAAGGATTAAGGAATATCCACTCCTCACCTGGGTTCATACACTCAAAATAAGAAGTTTGGGCTTGTACAGTGTGGAGAATACAACCTCTAACCTTATAGTCTATATACTCATTTAGGGCGGTGATAGTACGAGTGAAGTGTTTAAGGGTCTTTCTCTTCTTCCATAGTGGCTCATCATATTGATGACAAACACTCTGAAAGTGGTTTCGCAAAACCTCACTATCAGGAAAGGGGGGTTTGTGGAAACATTGTCTTCTCAGTGGAGGTCTCATCCTTCACCCTGCTATCAATATCAAGCCTGGCCGACGCCCTCCTGGCTCAAATGGCACTTATGGCGAAGTAGATAGCCTTACAGTCTTTTAGGGCGACCCTTCTAAGTTAACAACGAGCAACAAACATCCGTTTCACGATGGTGAGTTTATGGAATTCACAATCATAGGATTTATCACAACAGTGAGTTACTAGGGAAATATGAAGAGTAAAGGTGATAAACAGTAGAGTACTAGACAAAGGCAGAATTTGCAGAATTCTGGGAACAAGAATGAGAGTATGAACACAATAACAAACACACGATGAATATGAAATAGTAAAGACATAAACCTGAAAGATTGTTTTTGGGTTTTCTGGGTTTTCTGATTTGTTTGGGTTTATCGAAGGTAGAGAGATTGGATGAAAGATCTAGGTGATCCTACTGCCTGCCCTGGTTATTGCCCCTGATGTGTTTAGAATGCCATGGGATAGGTGCTCGAGAGGTTTTTCTGGGAAACTTCTGTATTACTCGAGACTTATCTTACAACATTACAAGGGATAGCTATTTATAGCTGAAGCTACAAAAGAAAATTAGGCTGTGGATTGTCCACGTAGCCACTACTGTTTTTAGTGCTAGATGAGCTGGAAGATTCGTTCTTATCTTCAAGCTTGGTACATTAGTGCTGGGGGAGCTGAACCCTATCTTCTCGTCCAAGTGATGTCCCATCTTGCTTTTGTCCTTTCATCATGTGCGATTTATTGGTGTGTCTTGGGTTTCTTGCCGTGTGGATCCATCTGTTTTCCACCGGGAGGTCTTTTGGGAGTTGATGACGGGCCTGCAGAGTAATCTGGGCCTGATGACGATCCTGGGCCTGTGAGATCAACGGTATGGAGGAAGTCTTCTGCTACTGCATCCCAATCTACTTGGGCTTGAGAGTATGAGTGCAGGGCCGATGAGAGATTCCAAACATGATTCATGTTGGTCCGTAAGATTCGTTGGGCCAAAAGGTCTTCGTCTGTCGGCAGAGGACATGAGTTTAGTGTGCAGAGTCTTTCCGTGAGGCATTGCCTAGTATGTGATGCATCATGATATTCTGGAGTTCCTGGATGATATGAAGGTGGTATCGCATGTGGAGTCTTGACTTCAAGGTCTTCAAATTGTCCATAGTGTAGAGAAATAGAGTTAGGAAGACATGAAAATTCATCAACTTGGTTAATTGAGACTAATGAATGCGCTTCTTCACTATAGTGCCATCTCCTGCAAAACAGAAAAATAGAGTTAGCGGTAATTCCTGGCCACTTCTGATAGCGGTAGGCGTTTTCCTCGAACCAGATTTTCCATTGTACTAGTGGTGCGAACCATGATAACACCTCGGCCAGATAGGCATGTGGGTAATGATGAGGATTATATACAAATAGATCTCCAAAGCTGTCCAAATACTGGAGCATTTCTTCTGCTGGGAATTCTAATGCGACGGTATGTGAGTGGAAGAAATACCACAGAAACCATTTCAGTTCCTTTGGGAATGTTTCATCTGGTCTTATAGGGAAGAGATGTAAGAACGGATATGTAGGATGTAATCCTTCCATCGGGAAAAACATCTGTCCATGTTTTTGGAAAATCTGTTCCAAGTAGTGTTCCATTCTTGAATATGGCTGTCCAAGTAGTTCCATGACATAATCAAACCTGAACAGTTCATTCCACTTGTGGATTTCTGGGGGCATGGATGTTGCTTGGTTTGCTCTTGGCTTTGCTTGGATGTGAGTGGTGAACATAGCCTGAAGTTTGGGATGTTCCAACAGCATAGGATTTGCTGTATCAAAAGGTCTTGACAGGAAATCAGCAACTATATTGGATTTACCTTTAATGTGCTTGACTGTGAAGGAATATTGTGAGAACCACTCTGACAGTCTTAGCAGTTGAGCACTTGGTACAATCTTCGTGTTCAGATTCAACATAGAATCAAATGATTTGAAATCTGTTTCAACTAAGAAGTGATGTCCTGCTAAGTGAAACTCAAATTTCTTGATGCCATACTTAACTGCCAATATCTCTTTAATTGAGGAATGATAATGTTGTTCTGCATGACTGAACTTTCCTGACTTATATGCGCAAACTCTTCTTTGACCATTTTTTTCTTCTAGAAGAATTGCAGCCCAAAATTCATTACTTGCATCTGTCTGAAGAACGCGGAGCCCATCGGAGGTGATTTGGAGTGGAGGCAAGTTCTGCAGTTTTGTCTTTAGAGTTTTAACCGCTTCTGTCTGAGCATCATTCCAAGGCAGAGCAGTTTTCTTCAGCTGTCTTTCTAGCTGGCTGGTATGCTGACTTATTCCTGGAACAAAGTCTCTCAAATAATTTACAATTCCCAAAAATTGTTGTACCTGTTTGACTGTAAGGTGAGAGTCTGGGAATTTGAGTAACTTCTGTGCAATATGTGGTCCAGGGTAGTATTGTCCGTCAGCTAGCCTCATTCCTAGGAAGTCAATTGTAGTGGTGCATAGTTGTACCTTCTTTTCCGCTAACATAATTCCATACTGACTCAATAAACTGGCAAACTCTTTCAACAAAGTTTCATGAGAGGTTAAATCATGGCTGAATAGCAATATATCATCTATATAAATGAGAGTAGATGATTGAAGGGGTGCAAAGATGTGAGTCATAGTTTTCTGGAAAAGTGAAGGTGCAGTTTTTAACCCAAATGGGAGGACTGTCCACTGGTAGTGTCCATGCAGAACGCTGTTTTCCATCTTTCTTCTGGCTGTATTCCAACCTGCCAGAAGCCACTTTTAAGATCGAATTTAGAGAATACCTTTGCTTCTGCTAGAGAAGAAAACAAGGCTGTCTTGTTTGGTAGAGGAAAACTGTCATTTAACAGAAAGTGATTCAAAGGCTGGTAGTTGATCACCATCCTTTTCTTTCCTCTGGCTTGTTCTGATCTTTTATTGACATAAAAAGCTTGGCATGCCCAAGGTGAGTTTGATCTTTCAATTAATCCTTGTTTCCTGAGTTCTTCGCATTCGTTGTAGATGGCGATCGCGTCAGTAGGAGGTAGTCCTGGATGACTGGCTTTTGTGGGAGTGACATCTTCATTCTGCTTGAATGGTAAACTAACAAAGAACTGAGGATTTTCCCATAATGGATTTGGGCACTTGGTTAGAAACTCTTGATGATTTTCTGCAAACATTGGTCTGAAAAGTTCTTTGATCTGTTCTGCTGGCTGGATTGAATAAATTCTTTCTTGTTGGACAAAAGGCTTGAAAGATGACTTGTATCGTAGTCCTGTTGGTAACAATCTGAGACTTGGGATCTTGTGTAACAAATCCCATCCAAGGACTAGATCTTTTCCTGGAAGGTCAGTAGCAACAACAGCAGAACTAACTGTGCATGTAGGGAAAATCATTATCTGAATAACCTTTGTTCGCAAATAGGTTGAGAAGGTTTTGTTGGATGCCGCTTTGTAAGTGTTTACTTCTGGGACCAAAAAGTCTGGCGGTATCATGGCTGGGTTTATCAGGCTTTCTGCAGCTCCGGTATCTATGAAAGCAATTGCCTGTATTGGGCGATGATACTTTGAAAGATAAATTTGTACCTTGATATGTGGGGAGACTCTTGTAGCTGCTATCAATGGTGGTTCTGTACCTGATGTATCTTGATCCCTGTTGTTGGGTGATAAAATTTTCTTCTGAGATTCTGCATTGGGTGAATACTCTTCTTCTTCCATAAAGCTTTTACCTTGTACGGAACTGGATTCACAAGAGGGTATTGATCTCGTATAAATGGAGGGAATTCTATCTTTGTTATTTGGAGGATGCCTAGTGATTGTAGTGAAAGTGTAGATCTCTTGGTGATTGTGATCTTTATGAAGGCTCTTGTCTTCTAGACAGCATATAGTAGGTTCATCATCCAAAGAGAAGATTGATTCTACATCTGCATCCTTCAATGTAACACCTGTCAAAGCTTCTAGGTGAGCTATAAATTTCTTCTGACCTTTGGGGCATTCTTTCGCATAATGCCCTTTTTTCCCACAGACATAACACTTAGAGGATTTGGTCCGAAAGGAGGATCTGCTCTTGAATCTGAGGAATCTTTTCCTTCGTTGTGGAGCAAATCTGACTGGATATTTTTTTGCTTGTGTCTTGTGGAACTTTGGTCGTTTCGATTTTGAGTGATGAGGTTCATAACTCTGTTTGCTCCTTCTTAGCTTTCTCGAGCAATGACATGATTCCTTTTTACATGTGGTTTTGTACTTCGGAGGCCTGCAAGCAAGTTCAAGTTTTTTATCATGCTTAAGGAAAGTACGGATTACCTCTTTCCGTTGGCATAGTTCATTTACTGCAAAGTGCACTGCTTGCACTATTTGTCCCATAGTAAGGTCAAAAATCCTAAGATTTTTTGCTGCCAATTCCTTTTCTACTAAAGCTGATATATCTTCTAAAACTGAGGATAAGAATACCGGCTTTAGTGCATTGTCTGCTCCAAGGTTGAGGAATAAGTAGATCATTCGTTTGAAATGCTTATTGATCTCTTTCTTTTGGTAGGAGCAGCATCTTCTCTTGAAGAATTCTCTTCTCATTTCATCAACCTGATTATTTGGATTCCCAACAAAGTGTGCATGAACATGCGTCAGGAATTCTGGGAACTGAAGACTGATCAACTGGATTTGTGTCGGTTCTGGGATATTTTCCCACCATGACTTCAGGATCCCTGTGAATCTGGTTGTTAGTTCTGATAATATATCAACTGAGGAGAAGACCGTTAATCTTTTGAATAAACACCATGAATGGAATTCTTTGAGTCTGTCTGCCCACTTGTCCCAACTGATATCATCTAGGGTAAAACGCAGATTATGCTTTTCTCCAGCAATGGGATTTTGTCTTTGTCTGTCATCAGACTGGTCAGAAACATCGGTATCAGCTGGTTCGTCTATCTCTGGTTCTCTATCCGCCATTAGGATTTGAGGTGGAATTTCTTCACTAGAGTCCGATTCTTCTTCAGAAGATTCCGTTGATAGAGAGATATCTGTCGTCATGCTTCCAGTATCCGTCTCTATCTCTGTCAACGAACATTTGGTCATAAAGATTTGTGGGGAGAATTCCTTCACCTGTTCTGAGATAGTATCACTATATCCATCAGTATCTGTGTAGTTTTCTGAAGGAGATACTTCTGATTCTGTTGATACTTCTGGTTGAGAAAAAGCTGGCAGCTCTCTCTCTTTGGTGAACAAATGTTGTTTGGGCAGTGGTTGACTAGGAGAACTGGTTGAACTGGAACGACTTGGTTGTCTCTTTCGTTCTGATGTTGCAGAACTAGGGATTTTCCTTTTCCCTTCTTTAATTTCTTTTTTCTTTCTTTCCTCCTTTTGTAGTCGTTTTGCAATGTCTCGTAGTTCAGCCACATCTCTCTTTCCTGTTAGTGCGAAAGGATTATGCCCTTTAGCATGTTCCTGTAAAGGGGAATAAAATCCATGTCTATGGAATCCAAAAGGATCTGTCGATGGAAGTGGAGGAATAGGAGATGTTCTTTCTTCTATGGCTTTGATCTTCCTTTTGAGCTTAACAATTTCTTCATCTGGATCTCCTCGGAAATAGGAAGGATATTTTCCTTGAATGAAATTGTCTAAGGTTTTTTGTAATACTCTGAGAACTTCATGCATCCTTTCTCCTTCTGCATCTAATTTTTCTAGGAGAAAACTGTATTGTTCATCCATCTTCTCATGAAGTGTTTTCTCAGCTGTAAGGAAATGGTCGTGGAAGGTATTGATTTGTCTATCTATGCTGCTTAGAGCATCATTCTGGCTTAGAGCATTTTGACTCTGCCAGTTCAAGACTGTTTCTGCCATACTATTTTCCAAAGGTCTTCCAGCCTGATCTCTGGCAGTGGGAACTGGAATCTTGGCCATATACTTCACATTATCAACTGTGTATTCTTCCGTTGGAGGAAAAGTATAAGGATGAGGCCATTTGGGATTAGTCGTCCTTTGTTGATCTGGTTTCATCATCATGATCATTGGAGGAGTCTGTAGGGAATTATTCCGAACTTCTTGGGAACAACTTTTAAGAGCCAATGGTACCCGTGCCTCTATAGGTTTAGAGGATAGGATCGTTTCTTCTTTTGGGACAGCTGGTAGAGTTGGTTTTTCTGGATCTACCAGAGTAGGTGGCAAAACTGGATCTTTTGGATGTTTCTTTTGCCACTTCAAGATTGGCTTGTAGCATGGAAGAACCTTTATGGGTTGCTTTAGCTTCTTCTTCCACCCGGGCTCTGGAGATGGAGGACTTGGAGGACTTGGTTTGTCGTTGTTATCCCATCCAGTAGGAATAACTGGACTTGTACTCGGATAAGGAGTTGGAATACTGTAGTTCACGATGTAGTCAAATTTTCCAGAGGGTTCTCCAAGGAGTCCTGGTCTACCTAATTTTCTGGTAGGCTGTGGACCAAAATCTTCTTCGTCACTATCATCATCTGAGTGAGGATTATGGAGATGCCTCTTCTTTAAACATGATTTTCGTTTTCTTCGTCTACTGTAATCTTCTTCGAGTTCTCCTAACTCATCGCAATCACAATCTGGATCACATTGGGAATAATCCCAAAAACAATGACCAGAGTGTCTGTCTTTGAAGAAGTAGGATGGATTTCCATGTCCATCGAATGAGTGGATAAATAGATTTAATGATTCTGGCTTCCCTTCCTTGGGTACTGGTTGTACCATGAACATGCTGGGGAAAAGTAAGGGTGCCGTAGGTTCTTTTTCTTTTGATCTGTCAAACTTGATGGTAACCGTACCATCTTTATCTCTGATAAAGGAGGAGGTAGTCGACTGAATGGGAGCAACTGGTTCTGCTCGCCTCTTAATTTGTTCATAGTCTGTTACCCACTTTTCTGGGAGTAGTTTGAACAGTTCTGTACGAGGGATCTGTCTTGGGACATAGACACAGGTTGGTGCCTTGTTGTCATAGTAATCAGCAGTGATTAGCAAGGCTTCTTCAGCACATCCATGTTGTTTTAGGTCCAAAGCATGATTCTGCACTCTGTAAGCCATCTGGTAGTGCAGGGTTGCTTCTATGGAGTCTGACACGATTGGTGCTCCACAGATTTGGATCTGGACCTGTAGTGCCTGCTGAATTTTGTCATCCCTGAGAGACATGCAGAAGTTAGGATAAAGTGTAACAAATACAGTTCCTGCATTTAGTGTTGTTTCAATTGTCCCGATTACTGCATGTTGATATTCCAGGTATCTAGTGTCCAATAAGGCCATTCGTGCAGTCACAGGCAGTCCTTTACGTCCATGATAAGTCAAGGCAAGTCTGATTGCTCCAAAATGGAGATGTGTATATCCTTTCTTTAGCCATCCGTCCAGAAATTCAATGGGCCATTGTAAAGTCACAAATTGTTCTTTCTGAGTCCCCATGATAGGGTGTTGGCTGAATTTACTGGTCTGAATATATTCAAGGACTGGGGATGCCGTTTGTCTGATCAAAGTCCGAATGCTCCTTATAGGGCCTGCCAAAGGCTTAGTGTATGCAGCATATGGATTAAGCAATGGAAGCTTAGTACTAGCCACTTGATTCTCATCACAGTTATCTTTATGCGTGATTTCATAAAGCGATTCTATATTAGAAGTAGAACGTCTTGAGGAAGAGCTAAGGTCTAGTTGTAAGGGGCTATCCATGGTGGAAAGGCAGGGCAATAATGTCAGGCAGGAGTTAGGATCTCTATTTCTCTCTCTCTCTGAAAAGAAGAAGAAAACGAAAAGAAAGCTGGCGTACTCAGGCCTGTACTGGCTCTGATACCAAGGGTACTACCGTATAGACACAACTTGCCAAGCAGCGGAATTTAAGGAAGAACAATACACAAGTTATCTCTATACAGAGAAAAGACCTTTAAACAGGACAGAGTACAAGAAACTTACAAAGAGTTTGGACCAACAGGTATTTCTGTCCTAATTTAGGACTAAATAGGGAAAATTTAGATATAAAACAAGGAATCGCGTCGGATCTACATTTTCTAAACAAAATATTCTCATAAATTCCAAAGTTTTCTTCCTTCTTTTCTTTCTATTCCTTTTGAAATAAGATATTAAGCTTCTAATTATAGGACTCAAGATTTCTTTAAAAAAAAATGCTACATGATATAAATGGAAAGGGAGTAAACCATATACGGAAACTTTAGACAAGAATTAAATATTGACGAGATTCTGAACAAGTTTGAATTAATGTGCATTATTAGGGTTCATAAATAACCATACTCATTTATTATAAACAAAAATACAACGGGCCTATTTTTAAGCTTTTATTAGGATAGTAAGTCGCAGAACAATCTCCTACTAAGATATAACAACCATTTAATGACAAATTCCCTTTCATCGCCCACACTCATGTCCAAATCCAATCAATTGTGAGTGGTTCCTACGGTGGTCCGACCCCCCCACCTCCTATTTCTACGCGACTCCTATTCGGTGGCCATCTCATTTGCACTCCCTCCTCTACCCCAAATGCATCCAGTGATGGAGGAGGAGCACACTTCCCCCCTCACGTCCAACGGGGGTTCCCCTCACCAACCGGAGTACATCATCTCTAGGTTCGAGCACGAGTGCGACAACGCGGGCCGCGTTCAGATCGAGACCCTCCGCAGGATACTGCTCGAGAACTCCTGTTCCGAGTACCTTGGCAAGTGGTTGAGGGGCATCGACATCGAGGGGATGGAAGGGGAGGAGCTCGAGTTGTTGTACGCCAGATTAGTCCCCCTCGCGTCCCACTCCGACTTCGAGCCCTACATCCAGAGGATTGCAGATGGGGACCGGACTCCCATCCTCACTCAGCAGCCCATCCGACTCCTCTCCTTGAGGTAGTTACCGTGCGTTCGATGATTAGACCTCGTCAGAAAATTTTCCTTCTCCTCCCCCCCCCCTCCCCCGTTGTGATTCTTGCCTTTCTCTTGATTAGCTCCGGTACGACGGACGGAAGGCAAAAGTACGTCCCTTTCACAGGCCACAGCGCCCGGACTACGTTGCAGATTTTCCGACTAGCCGCTGCATACAGATCCAGGTGGTGATATTCTTCCCGGGCGTTTGTGAATCGTTGATTTCAATGACCACAGCGTGTGATTGTTCCCTTGCTTTGGTAGAGCATATCCGATTCGTGAAGGCAAGAGGATACTCGAGTTTATTTACAGCAGCAAACGATTCGAGACCAAAGGAGAGCTGATGGTCGGGACAGCAACTACCCATTACTATTCGAGCAAGGAGTTCCTTATCAAGCAGCAAGAAACGAAATCTTTCACCTGCAGCCCCGAGGAGGTCACATCCAGCGGAGACTACGAGCAGTCGACATATTGCCACCTCCTCTTGGGACTATACTTCTCAGACGACGTCGAATTCATTACATCCACTTTTGCCTACAGCATCGTCCAGGCATTTCGGTCGTTTGAAGAGTTGTGGCGAGAGATTTGCACAGATATTAGTGATGGCACACTCAGTCCAAGGATCACTGTCCCGAAGACACGGAGGGCCGTGCTAGACATAATCAGTTCTGTGCCCAGGCCCGAATTGGCAGACCGAATCCAGTCATGCTGCGAGAGGCTCGAGGGCATGGGGTGGTCCGGGTTGGTCCCTGAGTTGTGGCCAAATGCGAAATACGTGTACTCCATCATGACTGGGTCGATGCAGCATTACCTCACAAAGCTAAGGCACTACGCGAGGGGATTGCCGCTGGTGAGCGCGGACTACGGATCGACTGAGAGCTGGATAGGGGTGAACGTCGACCCCCTCGTGCCGCCTGAGGGGGCATGCTTCGCGGTTTTGCCAACGTTCTCATACTTCGAGTTCATCCCGCTTTATCGACAGAACGGGAGTCGTGGGACTGCTGTGGACGACTTCGCGGAGGGCGAGCCGGTGCCGCTGTCGAGGGTTAAGGTTGGGCAGGAGTACGAAGTGGTGCTCACAACTTTTACCGGTAACTCAATTCCTAATTATAGACTCGATAATTTTTAGGATTACGTCGTTTAAATTCGTCAAAGTTGATAATAAAATTAAAAGAAAATCGAATTCATTACGACATTTACAGGTGAAAATGTTTTGTTATCAATGCGACGACAAAATACTGCGTTTGATAATGACTCAAGAGGAAAGGCGAATAGACAAGAAAGCAGTGATATAACTGAGATCCCGATTCTCTGTTGTGATTCGATAAGATGAGTTGTTAGATTTTTAAATAATAATGGACTTTATGTTTTATATATTTATATATATTATTTACGGCTAGGAATGAGCCAACGTAGCTAAGATAGCAGTACAGACACGAATAAAAAAGATGTAAAATAATTTAGGGATAAGATAAGGTACTAGGTAAGGTACTAGAGTTGGAGAGGATACTATATACACCCTGTTTATCTTTATTTCGTCGTGTTTGAGGTGACATATTCGTTATTTTGCTAACTAGCATACGATTAATCGTCGTTTTATTTCGGATTATCGGGAGCAGGGCTGTACAGGTGCCGGCTCGGCGACGTCGTAGAGGTGGCGGGATACCATGGCCGCACGCCGAAGCTAAGCTTCATATGTCGAAGGAAGCTAATCCTTACGATTAACATAGACAAGAACACCGAGAAGGACCTTCAGCTGGTGGTGGACGCTGCGTCCCGGCTGCTGACGAGGGCCGGGGGGGAGCTCGTCGACTTCACGAGCCACGCCGATGTGGCCAGCCAACCGGGACACTACATCGTGTACTGGGAGATCAGGGGGGACGTCGGGGATGAGGTCCTGGATGAGTGCTGCCGGAAGATGGACGCCTCGTTCCAGGACCACGGGTACGTGGTGTCCCGGAGAACAAACTCGATAGGGGCGCTCGAGCTCAGGGTGGTCGAGAAGGGCACTTTCAGGAAGATCCTCGACAATTTTATAGGGAACGGGGCGGCGCTGAGCCAGTTCAAGACCCCGAGGTGCACGGGGAATGCGGCCCTGTTGGGGATCCTGGATGCCTGCACGGCCAAGCGGTTCCGGAGCACCGCCTACGGGATCAGACAGTAGTAGAGAGTTCAGTGCGGGGGCATGGGATAGTTTAAAAATAAGAGGAATTCAACCAAGATTACGTCGTTATAGGATGATTGAGAAATGATTGGCGCGCCATCATCCCCTTACGAGATGATGAGGGAAATAGGGAGGACAAGAAGAGGGGTTTTGGAGGACAAGAACCACACCATCTGATGTCAGTGGCTAAAAAGTAGATGCCTTGTCTGTTGTACCCATCCAAATGAAGGAAAATTAGGGGAAGTAGACATTTTCTGTCCCTGCTCTCCATCCCATTGAACACTTGATTGTTTTGGGTCCATCCCCACTCAATTATTGATCTCAAACCCCCCCCCCCCCAACTTGGGTGTTTGTATTACTCTTTTTCTACTTGAGGATGGGGCTATGCGTTTTTTTCCATCATGCAATTTTTACTAATGTAGTAATATGTCTGAATCTGAATTCCGAGGGCGATACTGGGCCTCGTCCTTGTCTGGCCCAAATTGATTGAGATACACGTGGGCTTTTTAGATGGGCCTGCCTTTTTTGCTACAAATGTGGTTTGGTTGGTCGGCCTCCTCGGTTATATTTAGATACGGATCTGTCATTGATGGGTTTAATAGATAAAAAAAATGATGATGAGTCGTCCATTTTTATTCTAAAATAAAACTAATGACGAACCGTAGTAGTTAACATCCCCCCCGGTGTAGGACTTGGGAACTTAATTTAAAAAAAAAAGGTGCTCGGGCCTGACGTCATTACCATCCGTATGCTGCCGCTGAACCGTCGTTTTCAGAATTATACTCCCTCCCTCTCTATGCTGAGAAAGACACCTTTTGCATATACATACATATATTTTAGGATAAGAATCGTGATCCGCAATAATTCAAGACAAAGTGATATATTCTGGTTGACAATGAAACGAAAGACTAAAAAGGATTGGGGAGGGGAATTGCCACGGACAAACGTAATCTAGTAAATAATTATGTGTAGGGACTAATCTTTCTTTCTTTCTTTTTTTCTAAAGTGGCTTTTTGATTATTTTCTTTTACTTTTTTCGCGTTCTTACAACGGACCATGTGAACACGCACTCCGTGAAAATCTCGCGAGTAAGGAGATAGACCGACATGGGAAGGGATGGCGCAAACAATAATTGACGAAATTATAGTTGGCATGCATTTTTTAAACCGGTGGACGAAAGTGCAGAGGAGGGTACGGAGGATTGATTCTTCCTTCCATTCCACCACGCGCTTGTCTTCTTAACTTGACGGGAAGGGAAATTGGGAAGTGTGCCCTCCCCTCCCCCGGGTGACGTGTTTTAATTTTTCACGACTTGTTGTTCCGACAATTATTATTTGTTTGAAAAAAAACGAGTTTGGGTAGAATCATCCTTATCTTGATCAACTTCCCCAACAATTTTTTAGGTAAAATATACATCATATTAAAAATTATTATGTAATTTTTTGTTTTATCAAAAACTTAAATTGTTTATGATTTTGTCAGTTACTTTTATTTTTATATTAATTTTAACCAATCTTAAATTTTATCATGAGAAAATCAAATACCTTAATTTATAAATTTTAATTATTGACTAAAAAAGTAAAAAAAATATGTAATAATATTGAAACATTTCATATGTTTTTTATTATAGGATTTTAATAGTTAAATTAAGTAAGTTGGAAGTCGAAATTGGACGTTAGTGATTGATGCTGTTAAGAATTTATAAAATCGATGAAAATCGGATAATGGCTCTACTGTGAGGCTAGGTGGATTGCAAGATGGTGCAATGAGTAGGTGAAACTCAACTACTATAAGAGAAATGTTAAATAATATAAAAATTAATTTTCTTACTATAAAATTCAAAATTGAACACAAAAAATTATAATTTTAAAAGTAACGATGATATCGTGTAATAAAAAAAGATTATATAAAAAAGAAATTTAGTATATCGTATAAATTTAAAGGTTAAGGTCGAGTATTGGAAACGAGAAACACCACGCGCCAGGGAACAAAGCGTGGGTTTTATCTCTCCATCTTTTTCTCAAAAGAAAATTCTTAGAATGGTTTAGGAGGTGACAGAGGAGAGGTACAAAGGGAAAAACAGGGGCACATGCTATGAGTTGCAGACTCGGCTCTGTTGTTTCCTTTGTCACTTCTATATATATATTAGAGAGAGAGAGAGAGATGTCACAAGTTAGTCGTAGAGGGAGAGGAAAGAAGGGAAATTGCGTCCTCCCTTGTTCAAGAAGCTCCATTCGTTCCGCCTGAATCAACCAACCAAGGTAACTTACTTTTGAGGGAGAAGAGAACGGAAGAGAGGACTTGTGAAGGTTTTAGTGGTGCAAGAAACAGTGTCAGTCTCCCCTTCCCCTTGTTGCTCCTCCCCATCCTGATTCGAGGTCAGGAAATCTGCAGTCTTTCCGCCTTGGGTCCGTTCCTAGCGCCGTGATCCGCGATGGGTGTGCGCTCTCTTTTCAGCATCTCGTCTCGGGTTCAGTCTCTTCTCTTTGGGAATGAAAATTTTCTCTGGCCGTTCTTGGGGAGGGGGGACGCTGATTTGATTTCTTTGTATTATTATCATAATCGTTATTCTTATTCTTAATGCGTAAGTTTCGACCACTTTTAGGTAACCTTTTTTTCTAATGCATTTTTCTTTCTTTCTTGGTTTAGCCTGGAAAAAAAAATGCCATCGCCTTTTTGTGGCGTCATTTTTGTCCTTTTCTCTGGGTTTTCTCAGTGGCGTGAAGCAAGTTTAGCAGGGATTTTTTGTTCTGGTTTGGTTGGTTGGCTGGCATTTTTGCTTGATTCACCCTTTTTACTCACATGGAGGGGGTTTTCTTCGGAGGAGTCTTCTCGGGGTGATTTCGGTGAATAGTGTCTGAAGATTCCTTCAACAGTTAAGGGGGCTCCCCTGTACGTCGGTCAAGATTTGGAATGTTTCTGTTCTGCCGTCCTTTTCTTCTGGGTACTTCCTCGTTTTCGTCTTTGTCGCAAGTTCTTGAATTGCCGTTGTGCGATCTTTAGGTCGATCGCTCTGGGAATGTGCGAGCTGCTCAGAGTGAAGTCTTGAAGTCCTCGCGTGAAGAAATGGGGTTGATTTGGAGGAGGAGATCTGCGTCCGTCAAGGGTGGTGTCGGATTGAAGCTTAATTTGCAGTTCTTGCTGGGGATTTTCCTGATCTTTGTGGCGCGTGTGGTGCTCGCCGCCACAAATCCTGGTGATGGTGAGGCTCTTTACACCCCCTGCCTTCGTGGGCTTGCAGTTTTTATTGTGCGGGCAGATCAGTCACCGTGAATCATAGAATGCTGGTGGTTGGGTGTGCTTTAAAAATAATATCGACTCTGACCTTCCCTAACCATTGGATTTTTATCTGCATCATCCTGTTAGTCGCGGTTTGAAGCTTCAGAATCCAGCTCTTTAGGTTGCCACTGTGATCTGGACCAGTTAGTTTAACTTAGGGCTACTGTTATTTGGTTTACAGTTTCAGCCATTAATAGCCTATACATTTCTCTGGGGTCCCCTGTTCTTCCCGGGTGGGTTGCTAGTGGCGGAGATCCGTGTGGACAGGCCTGGCAAGGTGTTCAATGCAACAATTCAAACATATTGTCAATGTAAATCTGCTTCCCTTGACTCTGTCTATTCGATTTTTGTTGCTCTACACCATGATGGATTTGCTCGGTTGGTGCTATAGTATTCTTAATGGAGCGAACCTCGGAGGTGAGCTGGGAAATAACTTAGATGCGTTTGCTTCCATCATTGCAATGTAAGTTTCCTGCTTCAGTATTCCTTGTCTTTCGCACATGTGCTTTGCTATCTAGAGAGTGTACACATTGGCCGTCTATTGTTTATGTTAATTAATTAATGTATACAGAGATTTGAGCAACAATGGAATTGGCGGTAGCATTCCTTCTAGCTTACCAACAACCATGAAAAACCTGTATGTTTTTTCCTCAACTGAAAAGCATTGATACATGCAACTGATATACATCCCATTTTCAAAAAGTATAATGGTTGTCACTTTTTCCAGTTTTCTTTCAGCTAATCAGTTCACAGGTAGCATCCCGAGTACGTTATCCGCCCTAAGGCAATTGACTGCCATGTAATCCTCGTACTTCAGTCGAAATCTTTTTCTCATTCTGTCTGTCGATGATTTCAATGTTTTGAAACTACTAGTTGGTGAAAATTTTAACTTTCTTTGGTTCCTCAGGTCATTAAACAACAATCTGTTGAGTGGAGATCTGCCGGATGCTTTCCAATCCCTCGCAGGCTTGATAAATCTGTAGGTTCTCTTGCTTATGCATGTCTGCTATTTCTTCCAGAATTTCTTTTCCATGCTCCGTGTTTGACCAAGAAGTAACTAATTTTCTGCAGTGATCTATCGAACAACAATTTAAGTGGGTATCTTCCTCCATCTATGGGAAACTTGTCATCATTGACCACATTGTTAGTGCAAATAATTATAGTTTTTTCCATTTATTCGCGAGTCCTATTTGTAAACATTCTCTTCGCTGTGCAGGCACGTGCAGGATAATCAGTTGTCAGGGACACTTGATGTCTTACAAGAACTTCCTTTGAGAGATTTGTACGTCTCTCTAAGTGCACCTGGTCTTATGTGTTTGCTAACAGTTAACATTGACATTATTAGGTGATCTCCATATTTCATTTGCGTTGTTAACCAGGAACATAGAAAATAACCTATTTTCTGGACCGATACCTCAGCAGTTGTTGACTATTCCAAACTTCAAGTGAGGAGCAGTAAAAGAATTTCTGGATCTATTTCCTTTTCTTGTTATACCGCAAGCTAAATGGTCAATATAATTTCTTTTGTTCTGCAGAAAAGATGGAAATCCATTCAATTCTAGTACGGTTCCTTTACCACCTCCAACATCTTCTTCATCTCCATCTCCCCAGTCACCCTTTTTTAGTGGAGGTGGGTCTACTTCGAATAGCACACCTTCAGGTAGAACCCCGGCAATACAAGCTGCTGGACCATCGACAACCACAGCGGGGTCAAAATCTTCAAGCAAGTCTGCGACCAAAAGAATAGTCTGGATAGTTATTGCTGCCGTGTTGTCGGCAGTAATTTTAGCATTAGCACTCGCTCTTATCATACCAGTGTGTCTGAGAAGGAGAGATGAGGATGAGCATGATATATTCTCCAAGAGGCCTGATGCTGTAGTGTACGATGGCAGAAGAGAGAATGCCCGGGACAATGGTTCCTTGGTCCCGCCACCAAGTCAAACCGAAAAAGGTTAGCTGAATGCTTTGGTTGGAATTATTTCAATTCTTCGTCAACTATACAAGTCAATATGCGATGGTGTTTTCTCTTTGTAGTTCCTAGAGAGACGGCAGTGAAGATCCATGAGGAAATTCCCAAGGAGACAAGAAGAGTGTGGGCAGTTCCAAAGTTACAAAACGATCCCCTGGAAAATGTACAGAAAGTAGATTCCATACCGAAACAGGAGGATCTGGAGACTGAGATGAGTGATATTGAGATGTACATGCCGCCGCCGCCTCCCCCTGCAGCACCTCCCACTGAACTCTCAGCCGTTCCTGCTAAGCCCGTCGAAATAAGTCCTATTCTTTCTCCTAAACGTGCAATTCCTCCAATCTCTGCAAATTTTTTTACAATCGCAGCTCTTCAGCAATATACCAATAGCTTTTCTCAAGAAAATCTCATTGGAAATGGTATGCTTGGAAGTGTCTATAAAGCAGAGCTTCCAACTGGGAAGGTAAAATTTCCTCTTCTTTTTCCTTCTTTTTTATTTTTGGTTGGTTTATGAGGTTCTCCTAATGTGTAGAGTTTCTCTCTGCTCAGATTGCTTTGGTTTTTCCTGATGGTATATTTTCCTAGAACATTTTCCTAGAACATTTTCCTAGATTTTTTTTGTTTCCTTGTTTTGTAATGTTTTATTTTTGGATAAATTTGTGACGTTTATCATCTCTTAGAGATTTTTACTTTTTCTCATCGCAGTTTTTGGCTGTGAAGAAACTGGACAAGCGAGCTTCGGATCAGCAAAAGGATGTGGAATTTCTACAATTAGTCAATGACATTGACAAAATCCGACATGCCAATGTTGTTGAACTGACTGGCTACTGTGCTGAACATGGCCAAAGGCTTCTAATTTTTGAGTATTGCAGTAACGGGACACTACAGGATGCACTACATGTAGACGGTGAATCTAAGAATAAATTATCATGGAATTCTCGGATTAGGATGGCTCTTGGAGCTGCACGAGCTTTGGAGTATGCTTAAGTCTGTTTTGCCCATTACTTGTCAGTGCAGTCTTCCTGCAGCTCACTGCCCCCATTTTCTTAATAGGTACTTGCATGAAGTGTGCCAGCCTCCTATCGTGCACAGAAACTTTAAATCGTCCAATCTTCTACTTGATGATGACCTCTCCATTCATGTATCTGATTGTGGTCTTGCTCCATTGATATCCTCGGGTTCTGTGAGCCAGGTAAGTGCCATAGACCTCCAAGTATGATGTGAATTTTGGGATATTCTCTCATGTCTGGTCCTTGATGTTGGAGATGAAAAGGTGGAGGCCAATGTTTTATAGGTTGAAATGCCTTAAAAAATTGTTGATGGCATTGCCATGCCTCTGTTGAACATTATCAGTGATTATGCTGTTTTCTGTAAAACTAGGGATTACTGCATCTGAAATTTCACCTTTGATCTTTGTAGTTGTCAGGGCATCTGCTATCGGCATATGGTTATGGAGCCCCAGAGTTCGAGTCTGGAATTTATAATATCCAAAGTGATGTTTATAGCTTTGGTGTAGTTATGCTAGAGCTCCTGACAGGCCGGAAGTCCTATGATAGGTAAATTCACTTGAGATTCTGACAGTTCATGTTTTACTTGTAATATTCCATGTTGATTTATGCTTGTGCTTTGCTGGTAATGCAATATGGAAAATTTTTTCGCAGGAAGAGAGTCCGAGGGGAACAATTCTTGGTCAGATGGGCAATCCCTCAGCTTCACGACATTGATACCTTATCGAGAATGGTCGATCCTTCTATGAAGGGACAATACCCGAATAAGTCACTGTCGCGCTTCGCAGACATTATTTCCAGATGTGTTCAGGTGAAATGTTGCTACATATCCGTGTGCATGAGTGGGATATTTACGCTACATGCGGTTGGTTTTCAAGTGGATGTCATCGTAATGAACTTTATGTTCTGCATCTTCGAGGTAACTCTTTCTTATTTGTTTCTCTCTACAGTCGGAGCCCGAATTCAGGCCACCTATGTCAGAAGTAGTCCAAGACCTCTTAGACATGATAAGGCGGGAAGCATCCCAGTGAAGAGCTTAGGGAGTAAACCTCATTTCACACGGGAATCATGACTTCCGATTCTTACATTCTTTTTGGTATGACTGAGCTGCTTCTAGTCAAGCAACGCTAACCTACCCTGCCTGCTTTTTTGACATCTTCGGATACGAGTCAAGTCAATATGGGCGACTACAGGAGCTTGTGTCGGAGTGCAGTCGTTCACTATCATTTCCGCTCTCCTGCTTGCCGATGCTGAACGCTTTGAGGTCTTCGCTCTGAAAATTCTTACAATGCCGTAGTAATTTGCGACTCCAGGCGCATTCTGGCGGAGGGTTTGTCCGCTTGAGTTTGCATGTGTGTAATCTTTGTCTTTAGATAGAACTGCCCTAAGTAAAAATGATGTGTAACTCAGCAGGCTTCCCTTTATCTATGCAATCATCATCTACATGCTAGTGATTTTCAACGAGGCCGATGAACCGCTTAACTGCTGCGAGGACACAGAAAACCGCTTAACTGCTGCGAAGACAACAAACTACCGTCGTAGAAAATTGACCCCTTATTTCGCTAAAACGATGGCATCTGTCCAAATACTGACAATCAGAACAGAGCAGAACAATCGCCTGCTGTCTCTCCCTCCCGTATTTTTTAGCAGTTCCCTTTCAAGGGAGCGCAGAGACAACTTTTTAACCCCAAATCAAACCCAATTGCTCATCCCGTGGTAAAATCTCCACCCACAACTTCCTGCTTTCTGGGTTTTCTTCAGAAGTTCGATCTTTGACTTCCCAACATCTAATCTTTACGCTCTTTGGGAAATTTTTTTCGAAGAGGAGGGTTTCCTCTTCTCTGTGTTTTAACTTCTCCTCTAAGCATCCAAAGCTTCCCCTCCAAGAGACTAAACTTTCAGGGCGCTCGGTAACAAATGAGCTATAACTAAGGCAGAAAACCCCTTCCCCACTTTCAAATCCGATAAAAGTTCATGACTTTGATGGAAAGCATCCACCTTTGCCTCAAATTCAAGTGTCTAAGTCCTCTCTTCCTAAGGAAACCCCCATCGTTTTTCCTGTAAGAACACGGTGGTTTTCTTCGTGTTCTGGTAGCTGATGAGGTCGTTTCCATGATCCGGTGGCGATGAGGAGGAACACCAATCCTCACCGCCTCACAAGGTCAACCCGCGATTGGAGATGGAAAGTTCCATTCTTGGCTTGCATACTTGTCACTGCTGCAATGATGGTGTCTGCTGTTTGCGGGTTGTTCGGGTATCTGTCCGGCATATATGAGTTACCACCCGTTGATCCTGGCTCTGCTTCGTTGCCGGGGGATGTCGAGGATTACATATTCGTGGAATCCCAGCTAGAGAGATTGTATGGCCGGACAAGCGATTCTTATGGCATGGGAGAGGTGCCTAGATTCGCTTACCTTATATCGGGCACGAAGGATGATGGCCGAAGGATAATGCGGACATTACGTGCTGTGTACCATCCCAGGAATCAATATATTTTGCATTTGGATGTCAAGGCTTCAGCGGAGGAACGGGCGGAAGTGATGACGTTTGTGGAAAGTGATCCAATGTTTCGGGAAGTGAAGAATGTGCGAGTGATGCAGCCAAATTCGGTCACGTATAAGGGGCCGACGATGATCGCCTCTACACTCCAGGCAGTCTCGATCATGTTGAGGGAGAGCTCGGCGTGGGACTGGTTCATTAACCTAAGCGCATCTGATTATCCTCTGGTGACGCAGGACGGTGAGTACAGTTCTCAGAGTCTTCTTTCGTTCGTGGTCCACAGATGATGACTTCAGTCATTTGCTCGTTTTATCTTTAAATGGAATTTTTTGTTTGTACGAAGTGCAGATCTGCTCTCTGTTTTCAGCAATGTCACTAGGAACTTTAATTTCATTGAGCACAGGCGGCTCGCGGATTGGAAACTGTGAGTAGCTGCAGAAGTTCGCATATCAAATATGTTCTGGAGCTTGTCTGACTCTATGATGACAACGTTTCCAGAAACCAAAGGGCGAAGCCGGTTGTGATCGATCCTGGAGTTTACACATCGGAGATGTCTGATTTATTGTTTACGTCTCAGCGCCGATCTATGCCTACATCTTTCAAGCTCTTTACAGGTATTACATATCCCATTTCACAAACCATAACGTCGTACCCGTGGTTGGTTACATGCTGTGTTTCTCAAGTAGGATCTGCATGGGCAATGCTAACCCGTGATTTTCTCGAGTACTGCATCCTGGGGTGGGATAGTCTTCCACGAACAGTCTTCATGTACTACACGAATTTCATCTCCTCTCCGGAAGGCTACTACCACACAGTGATATGCAATTCACGGCACTATCAGAACACCACCATAAACCATGATCTCCATTACATTGCATGGGATAATCCTCCAAAACAGCACCCTCGCTATCTATCAATGATGGACTTCGACGACATGGTCAAGAGCAACGCTCCATTTGCGAGGAAGTTTCCAAGCGAAGATCCCATCCTAGATAAGATCGATGTTGAGATCCTACATCGTAGCAGTCACCAGTTCGTGCACGGAGGGTGGTGCAGAAACAGTTCTAGTAATGATGGGTCAGATCCTTGCTCCATGCGAGGCGACGATTCAGTACTCAGACCAGGAGCTGGTGCAGAGAGACTGAGGGAACTTCTTCGAAAGCTCAAGTCGGAAGAGTTCCAGAGCAAGCAGTGCTTGTAATTAGTACCTTGCTAATTGGAGATTGGTTAATTCCAGTTGTACATGAAAATTTTACATCAAACGTGTGATTTGAACTAAAATTGTGTGATTAACGATTCTAGTCAAACTCTAATTGTCATCAACACACTCTGTCTTGTTCTTGTGGCCTCTTCTGCTTCAGTTGAACAGCATTACACATCAGACTCCTCTCCTGAACCTGCAAAAGTTTGAGACAACCTTAGTGTAATGATTCGATGCATTTCATGTGATCCGGGAGCTAAATTTAAGGTTGTCTGTTTATGCAATGTTCTACCTCTAATTCAGATAATGCCCTAAGATAATCCAGGCACTCCTCCATGATCAGCTTCTCCTGCGTCACCACCCTTGCCAGCTCCGACAGCAAAGGCACCGTCTTCTCGGCCTGTTGACAATCAAAACCCATTGGATTTTTAGATTGTTCAAGATAGAAGAGAATTAGTGATGGGATTCTCACCACCAGGGAAAGATCGGTGAGGTTCGCCTTAACAACAGTTGTGACATCGGAAGCACGTCATAGGGCACTCGATGTGGGGGCTCAAACTTTGTGCCATCAATGAGAGGTACCCTCGACACAATCGACTGCAGACACTCTGAGGTCTTGGAGATAGCCTATGTATGCTGCCGCTCCAAGTCCTCCCATTTCTTCAACGGTCTTATCTGCATTCGCAGCATTCATATAAAGAGTCAGATTCCCATTTTGCATGTTTTGGCGGTGCCGTGGTTTGGTCAGCCTTAACAAAATGAATGTTTACTTGGGAACGGAGTATGGTGAAGAGCTTCATCTCCGATCTCTCCTTCTCAAGTTGCAGTTTATTCTGTAGAACGGTGTGCTGCAGCTTGGTCAGGTTGACCATGGCCGATGCTAAATTTATCTGGTGAAAATAATCCAAGAAGCTTCAATGAGACGTCGAAGTACCCCTGTCGATTGCTGCATTGATGGTATAAAAAGATTCAGATCCGACAATGTTCCCTCTGCTTGGTTTGTGATCCTAACAATTGTGGCGTCCGCTCGAGCATTCACATACTGCCACTGTACCAACCTATTATGCAGCAACCTGATCCGATGCACGTTCTCAGTGCTCTCAGAAACTGTGGGAGGCGTGTAGTAGATTGATTTCTTGCTCTTGAATAGGTCTAGCCCAAGATTCAGCAGCTTCTCGACGCCTTTTGGCCTTGAGGGACTAGAAGGGTGCTTCAGGCTCGAGAACGACTGCAGCTTCTCCTTGTTTTCCACTGACATGGGAGGCGATCCCGACCTTCCAGGAGAAAGGGCCCATTGCGACATCGTGCTGCCATAGCCGGTCAGCGAGCCGGCCCTCTTTATTGCTCCTTTTAGCATAACCCTGCAAGGCCGTGTGCCCTCATCGAAGGAATGGTGCACACTTGGGTATGTCAACTCTCTCCTCTGCCTTCCCATCGCATCGTTCATGTTCCGGGACGCGACATCTATTCCTGCCCGTTTCTTCCTTGTGCCCGTTGATGACAAGTTTGATGCAGAAGAGGACATGTCACTGCATTCCGACTCCGAGTCCAGAGGAGGTTCGGCGTTTCTCCTCTGCACTTTCATGTAAAGCGCACTTTCATCAATGGAGTATCGTGGTGGAATCACTGGAGGAGGGCTCGACACATCACCGTTCGACAATGACGATGATTTCCTTCCAGGGAAGAGCAGCTTCCCGCTGTATCTCATCGAACCTCCAGAGTGTTGGTCTGTGGTTCTCTTTAGCGCTCTTCTTGACATCCTTATATCGACCGCTGTTCTCAAACCTACCGATCTTGCTAGTGCTCCTCTGCCTCCTGATAGCACCAACGCAGGCGAATCCCCCGCCCCGTCCCCCTTCCTGTCAACAAAATCCCTCAGCCTCTCGTACCCCAGGTGATCAGCCAAGGTGCCGACCTTCTTGCTATTGGATGGCGAGGGAGACGATATCCCCGTCACGGAGGGCAGCAAACCTCCCCGAGCCAAACTCAAGTCCTCGAAGCTCCTCTGCCTCGTTTCGTCCCGGGACGTCTTCCCACCAGGCTTACGCTGTGTCGGGGACCGTGGTATGTTGCCGTCGTGAACTGGGGTTGCGGAGGGCAAGGCCAGCTCGCGCGCGACTTGGTTCGCCTTGGCTGGAGCATTGGGTCCCGGTCAACGGCAGCGTTGGGATCAGTGGGAGTAGTCATGGCTCAAGTGGTAGTTATTACAACGGAGGACATGAAAGGGATAGACCGATGATAAAGAGGATGCTTTGGGTGTCGTAACGGAACATGAAAACATTCGAGACTGACTCTGGATCCTTTACCTTCGGCCGGCGAGATTTCGTGAGAGAGAGTGGGCAAACAAAAAAAATGATTTAAAAAAAAAAATGAATTAGTTGTTGTAGTCATCGACATTGTTTGGAATTGAAATTGGTGTAAAAGGGCGTGTTTGATGGACGGTCTGAGTGAACAGAAATGTAGCACGAATCTGGACGGGATTGTAAGTAAAGACACTTCATCATTCATATGTTGCATCCGAGAACTTACATCATCATAATTCTAAGATAACGATTGAATCTCATTTAATTAGTTTTATATTTCTCAATAAATTTTTCCTTTTTAGCCAATTAATTCTTTAAAAAACTTTTAAACATAAAGTCTAATATATTTTTCTTACATTTTTGACTCAGTTGCCGTCGTTGTCCTTCAATTATGATTGGAGTATTTTCAGTTAGAACACAAGACTTAATTATAAAAGGCAGGAAGAACAAATACGAACCGAATGAAGAAGCGATCCACCAAATGAACCGAACCGGGTAAAGAAGCGAGCACTCTCCCCTTCCTTCTTCCATTCCATGATCATCTCCCACCGCCGGCGGGCCTCCCTCCTCCGATGCCGATAACGGTATCCACCCTCCGCCTCATCCATCCTCCTCCTCCGCATTCGTTCACCGTTGTGTCTCGATCTCTCCTCCGCCTTCCGTCCATTCCTATTTCTACTGCTTTGGATCCTTGCTTTTCGCGGAGGAGTGGCGGGTTTCTGTACCTCGGGGATGGACGTGGGCCCATTCGTGGCTTGGGATCGAATTTTGAGTTCTTGGTGAAGGCGGATAATGGAAAAGGAGGATTTGATAGTTCGGGAGTCGTGGAAGACGAGGCGGAGAGAGCTGCTAGAGGGGAGAGCACCATGCCGGAAAGGTTCAGGTATCTCACCAAGGAGGCTCCCGATCCTCCTGTTCGGTGGCCTTCCTTCGTCGGTATGTCATTCCTTCCTTGTCGTTGCAGTGGTTGGAATTGTCATTACATCGTTAGATAACTGCTATCAGTAATCGTCAGTCTGTAGGTCTTTCTTTTTTTTTTTTTTTTGGAGATTGATGTCTGGCGCCGATTTGTACTTCAGTCGGCTTTGTAGACTACGTTTTTTTGGACCATCATCGAACTGCTGGTCGTTGATTTGATGACGTTAATGGAGGAGGAGGAGATTATTGCTGTGAAGTAAGCCGCTCAGACTGTTTCTTCATTTCGCGTCTAGGCGATGTTGGAGACGAATCTGTAACTGTTCATAATAGATTTCTTCTGGAAATGCTTATTCGTATGTACTGGAATCAGCATTCACTTCCGCTGAATCAATGCTGCTGCAAGCATTCATTTACCTGTAATTATTTGCTGATTTCCACCTGTGAAAAACTGGCCTGGCCTTAAGCCTCTTTCTTTCACACATGGCCATAATTCTGATAGCTTCTTTTACCTTGATGACTGTTGAATTGGTTTGCTTCTATCTTAGCATTTTCAACTCTATTACACGCAATATACTAACATCTACTTGTTTAACTTGCAGCATTGGCTTTCCTCGTGTATGCATGGAGGGTAGTTTTGTTAGAGTTGGCTAACTGGAAGAAGGGCGTTGGGGCAATCATCGGTTTTGTGGGATACCTGTTAAAACTAGGGTTAGCTCTCATATTTCACTTCATAGGCAACCCCGTCACTGCAGTTATCAGGGGCACTGATACTGCATTCTACTCCATGCGAGCGTTCTATTCCAGCATAATCTCTGGATTGCCTGTTTCCGAGTTGATAATCGTTATCATACTGGCATCGGCAATGCTCACCATTGGAGAGAGTGTAGTCCCGGATTCCGTGAGTAGTCAGCCATATGTTCTCACAACTGCAGGCTTGGCTGGTTTTTCAGTGGTTAGAGGCTACATCACTGTGCTGTTCTTCTTGATGGCGCTGGTTGGGACATATGGGTTCTCGCGTTTCATCAAAAATAGGGATGATGTAACTTCTGCTTTGCCTGCAGCCGCTGTGGTGGGTGGTGTAGGGGCGCCTTGGCTTCGGTTATTCGCAATTGCCTCCTACCTTGCTCTAGCCATTTTTTACTACTCAAAGAATCATTCCCAAGCAGAAGAGACTGAGGAAGTCAGTGAAGGGAAAGAGGCCAGGGAAGTGACGACGAATAGGCGGCTTCCGCTTCCCTTAATGGGTTCAGCATTAGCTGTTGGGATTCATGTGGCCGCCAAATGGGCAGGGTGCAGGCACTTGACATGGATGATAGTTTGAATTTTCAGGATTTTGTCGTCTCAGAGATGTCCTGAAAGGTTTCTCATCCGATGTACTGTTTTGGCAGTTCATTGCGTAGCATGAACAGGTGGATTCATTTCATTAGCTAATGCCAGATCATTCCTTTCCACACGTTCCTAATCGGTTCACCTGAAGCCTATTTGGCCATATTGAGATATTTCTCAATCCAATGTAAACATGGAGCTAACATGTCTTTGAATAAGCTTTTATTATTCAGACAGCCATGGGAGCAGCCCCATAAATAACTTGTGCAACATCCACATGAACGAATTTATGTTACACGAATTAAAAGCACGACCATGACAAAGACACAGGTCATCAAGAAGATTATAAGCCAAGTGAAGCATGTGGTCTTGGAACTTTCCGAGTACATCTCCGTTGCCCGAACGTTGACACGATTAGTGCTTGCCAGGCTCTGCTCAACTGCCCTTTCCGTTGAATCCAAAATCTGTTCAAGAGCCACATTTTACCAGATCAAGAAATGTATATTATTAGTACCACGAGAACTGCAACACTTACCAACAAATGGAAGTGGCGTATAAGCATCTAATTAGCTTTTCCACTGAAAACTTAGTATTCCAATGATATAGACACTTGATTCATATTGTCAGTGAAGTTGACAAAGGTCAAACATGTGTCCCATCAATCAGCATATGTATACCAAAAACACTCACGAAAGGGGGTAAAGCATTCACAAAAAAATGTGATGATGGTGTTGGTCCAACTATCTCAAATAATGGATGGTAAATGTCTCAACAACTATGGTAAAATTTCACGGTATGAGCTGAGGACTAACTCCAAATGAGGAACAAAATGCAGCGTTAGTTTTTGCAATCTTAAAAGCCCAAGATGTGGTTTACTGATTGTAAGGCCAAACATCATTGGCTATCTTATCTAGTTATCAGAGTATCAATTTTCTGAAAGCCCAAGAACCAAAACTCTTACCCTTTCTGTATTCTGAAGGGACTGGCTCATTATTAGGCTACGCTCTTTGAGTTGCCTAGCTAACCCGACCATTTCATCAGTCAGATTCTCTTGAAGCTTCCTACAAGAGAGAGAAAAACTCACACAAATTAGAATCATCTGCAGAAAAAAGTATTAACCATGGCATTTTACCTAGTAAATAGAACATATAGGAAGTAGTTTACCATAAAAAAAAAAGCATAAGACAAGAAATTAGTAAGGGCGAAGGATCCAAGATCCAGAAGACAATCTCTTTGCAGAAAAACGCAAGGACAGGGAGTTGTACATAGACATCACCTCAACTATGTGCACCCGGAAAGGTTTTGCAAATGAGGCATGGTCTTCACCAAATGCATCATGGAATTCATCCCAAGGCCAAAAAGAAATTGAAATGCACCATTTTAGTGGGAAGTGTTAAGAATACGAAGAAACCTATGCTTTTCGAGGTGCGCATGTGCCGCATCATCCAAATGGATTGAACCAGACTTGTCATCTTCAGCTTTGTTGTGAGTCCTATCATGACTAGTTGAGGCAGGCCTGCCAAAGATAGTAAATCTTAAACTAATGAATTAAAATCACAAATGATGCCAATATATATTAGAATGCAACACAACAGAAAGCGTAAGCACAAAGCATTTACTAACGTCAATCTTTTTCTCAATCCCAATGTCGGAGAATGATAGCCATCCAGTGCTTTAGGACTCTCTTGAGGAGAATTGGTAGAAGAAGGTACTTCACATTCTTGCTCGTCAAGCTGCATAAACAAGTACCATCCACTGTTAAAATTCAAATGCACCAGTTTTATTAAGCCATCATAAACCCAACTGATGAATCAACTATCAGCATTTCCTAACAAGTCTCAATTTAGGCCTCCAATATATTTGACAGTCGAGAACAAGTGAAATATGTTTGATGAATCACAGAAAGAATATAAAAAACTGAGATAGCAAGAACAAGATGTGCCCGTGGCGAAGCAAGGGACATACAGCTTTAGACGAATTGCTTCAACAGAGCATAATAATTGTTCAATCACCCATATGGAAAAATAGTAGGATGTGACTACCTAAATAATTTAATTCTTCTTTTAGGTCAATATAGCTTGACATTGAATTGATGACAGTTTCGTCGAGAATGAAAACTCATGATGGAATCCAGACTTACTTCTGATGGAGCAACAAGCTTGGCTGCAATGGCTTCAATTTTCTCGGAATATTCACTCAACATGGCTTTTGGAACCCTGCAAGTAGAAACCCAAGAGATTTATACGCAAACGATGCCTCGGCTGTCCTCGAGAAATCGTGAAATGCTATGAACTTTTTCAGAGATGCAACATTGGAATTTTGAATTCTCCCTTCAAGCACTGCGAAACAATATTCATGAACAAGAGAACAACGACAAATTAGACATCTGTTTATTTTCCTATACGTATTCCTGAAACTTTCTTATATTATATGATTGAAAGGCAGTCCCAAACGAAAGGAATGGCTACCAGCTGCATTTGAAGGATGGACTACAGCAAACCCAACAACATGGCCACAAAGTTAAGTAGCACCACATTTGAACAGGAGGAGGAATAAGCATATCTTAAAACAGAATGGCAGAATAGTACACCTTTGTGAACCCTCAAGAGTCCTCTCCTCGGCCAAATGCTCCAACAGCTCCCGTAGAGTGGCAACATACTGAAATTGGGACATATCACAACTAATTCCACGCTCGCAAAAGACACCAGTTTAAAAGGGACACACAAACTAACTTCAGGATTTGACCCAACACATACGAAGGCCAAACATACATGAGCAAGCTTCACTTGATTTTGCTGCCGAGGCGCCGACACGAGCAGCCGCCGCAAGTTTACTTCTGTTTTGCAGAGTCCCATTACGAGGACCTGGCAGGCAGTAACAGTGAACCCGAAAACTATCAAAAAATTGGGGAAGAGAAAACCTGCGACCATTCACAAAGGGAATCATCAATCGATCAGACCTAAACCATACAAACCCAACAGAAGAATGGGGTGGGAGCGGAGCCGATCCAAACAGAACAATAATTAACCTATATCCGTCGTACAAACTAACAAACTTGACGAGAACTTCAACAGCATAACCTCGCTGAGATGTGGCAATCACATCCCAGCTCAAGTAACCGCATGATTACATAAATCTTTTGACACCCGATATCTACACCAGGAAATAGAAAAAACCAACAACCTCCCCTCACCCTTTCCCCCGTCGCAGCTCCTCCGATCTCCTTTGCTTCCCCTTGTTCACGGCGTTCACCCTCTCTTTCCCGTCCCTCCGACCATCGAATGGAAAAGCCCATTGGTCTCGATGTTTGGGCCTTCCATTTAAGCCCATTCACGAAGACCATGGGTCACTTTCGGGCCTCCTCCAAATTAAAAGTCCATTGCCGTTTTCCCTTCGAAATGGGCCTCGACTCAAAATCGTCTTTCCATGTGTTCTTGGATTGGGGAATGCTTTCTCCTTCGGCTTCTCCCCTACATCTGTGTAGCTGCTTGTTTCTGTTTATCTCGTTTGGAGTAGAGCTTGGTAATAGAGACAGATATTGGCGGGGCTTTGTGAATGTTTCGATTCTTTTTTCCCTTCGGTGTGATCAGCTTCAGTCGGAAAGATGTTTTGCCGGGTTTTATCCGCTGTTGTGTTGTTTGTGAAACTCTTTGGTTGTAGTGAAAGGAAAAGTGGATCTCGACTGAGGCTGCCTATTCACGTAATGTGGCTTGAACAGGAGTCTATTCTGGCTCTGTCTGCTTGCATGCAACCAGGGGCATCAAGGACTGGAGAACATTGGCATGCATCACTGAGATCTTGTTTGAGCCAACCTGGAATGAAGAAGCATGCAGACTGTGGCTGGCTTGTTCTAATTAATTGATGTTCCTTTTCACATCGGGACAATGGCTCAAGTAAGGGCCACAAATATCATACCAGCACAATTGCAACTGGGAGCCTATCCATTATTATTCCTACAAGTAAAAACCATAACCATAACACCAAGAACAGGGCTCAAGTTGAGCAGCTTCCCCTCAACCAAGTCAGAGCGCCATTCCCTATTCTTCCTCCTCTTCGTCTTCTATGAAAGCCAGAGCCTTACCAAAACCCTCATCCCCTTCCTCTTCCTCCTCACCAAAGTACTTCCTGCCTCGCCCCCTTTTCTCCAGCTCGGCCACCCTCTTCGCAGGCCCTGAATCCCTTGGACTCTCCCCCACCATGCCCCTCGATACCCTTATTCTCCGCAAGCCCTCCCCAGCTTTCACTATGGTTGACGGGGTCTTGGCTGCATTAGTTTTCCCCAACTCTGTCTCTCCCTGATCTTTCCCTCCGTCTTTCTCCCCTTCGCTGCTCTGATAAACCACAACGTCGCCTGGAAGAATCTCCCACCTTTTCTTCACTTTGCCAGCCACATTGGAGTTCCTCCTCTTGTCCATCCTGCCAGCTTCTTCCTTTTCATTCTCGGGGAACGACCTCTTCCTAGCCGCACTAGCAGTCAACTGGTTATACCTGCTAGCCACCACCCGACCCGGTTTGCCTACCTTCCCTCGGGTCGTCACCAGCCTGTCCTTTTCCTTTTTCCTTTCCTTCTCCAAGTCCTTGAACAGCCTCTTCGGCTGTATGGATGAGATCACAGACTCCTCCTTCTTCCCCCCCTTCCTGGACCCGATCGTGGTCGCTGCCTGCTTCTGGGTTTGGACCTTGGGTGCAACCTTCCCCGCGTTTGGACTCAGGCTCATGGACGTTGAACTTTTCCTCCTCTCTTTGGTCACTTTAAGCTCGTCAATCTCATCGAGCTTCCAGAAGCAGGACTTCCTCCGACTCTGTAACGGCAAACCAGGGGTAATGGACCCAACATCCAATTTGTTGGCCAGTGGCCGTGATTTCATCGCAGTGGAGTAAATCTCTGTGGGGCACAGACTGACCCCTCTGCGATTCAACTTCCCTTTGTCGCCGGCCGCCTTCGCGGGCGTGTTATCGTCCCTCAACACCTTCTGCTCCATGAACTTAGCAGGGATAATCCTTCCGCGAGTCCTCTCCTTGTCTGCCATCTTACCATTATTCCCCTGTCCAGCCTTCTCAAGACGGAGGGCCTTCAACTTCTTGGACAATCGCTCGATCTCCCTCTCCACCTCCTCGATCTCCTCGTCAATGTTCCTACCTCCCTCCTTCGACTCAACCCCATCACAAGAATCAATAAGAAACACGGGGTTCAGGTTCTCCTTGAAGGA
Organism: Melastoma dodecandrum; assembly: GCA_029817715.1. Taxonomy (NCBI): domain Eukaryota; kingdom Viridiplantae; phylum Streptophyta; class Magnoliopsida; order Myrtales; family Melastomataceae; genus Melastoma; species Melastoma dodecandrum. The sequence goes on along the minus strand of JARUPY010000533.1, from coordinate 3,085,338 downwards.
ATCGTCAGATCGGAGGGAATCGGAGAGCTTCTTGGTAAAAGAAGGGGACCAGGACACCTCCTTGGAGAAGGGGGGAGGCTCTTCCCCGTTGTCGAACACCGCATTGTCCCAGACCTGCATCTCCGGGAGATCGAACAGGCTCATCTTCTTCAAAGTTTAGGGATTTCGGAAGTTGATCGCGTTGAGAATTGGTAAAAAAGTGAGAGGGGAGGGGGGATTTGAGGAAATCTTTTTTTTTAGGGCGAGTAAAAATACGACCGTTGCAAAAAGGGGGAGACGTTGGAGCGGAGGGGGATTGATCTGAGCCGTTGGATTACATAACGGGCTTCTGCTCAGGATTTGATTTTTCCTGAAATGATGGTTTTAATTATGAGAAACGTGCGATTAGTGGGGGCCATTAACAATAATTGGGAAATTTTGGTTATAGCTCTCGGGGTTTCTTACAAGTTTCTACTTTTTCCCAAAATGATTTTTTCATTGTCCTACTGATCGTCAAAATTTACAAATTTAAAAGATTTTGGCCAATTCATTTTCACTAACTTTAATTTCTCTGAGATTTTGTTTCTAATTAAAAGTCCCTGAATTCTTAAAACCGAAACTAAAAATGATGGTCCAACAAATACCTTTGGTTTGGTTAGCCTGTCAAAATTGGCTGTTCGCGTTCCGACAACTGAACTGACGAGGAAGCGACAAGAATCGCCCTAAGCTCGACTATCCACGTGTCATCGCCTCAGCGGCTCCTCCTTCGAATCGGAACGAGATCCCCTCCCTGGGTTTTGGATAAGCCGTCCTCAAAACACCCCCCCCCCCCCCCCCCCACCGGGAAGACCAAAAAATCCTCACTTCCACCGGCCATGACCTGAAAGGAAGGTCGCCTTTTGAGCAAAGACTCGTTTTTTTACAGAAATTCAGGTATTATTACTTGTGGGTATCGGATAATGTCGGCTATTGCTGCTTCCCTGTCTTTTGCCGCACTGGGTCGGCGGGGCGAGGGGAGAGGGGTTCCGTCTCCGGCGCGTTTTTTGGGATCGAATTCCGATGGGTTTAGGTTCCGGTTCAGTGCGTTGTCGGACTACTTGAGGATTAGAACTTCCGGTTCGAGTTCTCGGGCGGTTGTCCGGTGCATGTGCGCCTCCACAGGTAATCAATTTATTACATTTTCTCGCTTTCGGTAATTAGTTAGTGAGATAGTTTGGAAAGTGGGTGGCTGTAATTCACGAGATTCCCTTCTCTTATGGTTGACCTCCGGGGTTGAGTTAGCATTGGCGGATTGGATTGGACTTGCTGTCTGTTGCCGTTGTGGTTCCGAAGCTGCTCAAATAAGCTTGAAGGTTTTGCTTGCTAGATTGATGCTGTTTCCTCTGAATTTGTGAATGGTCGTGTTTTCCATTGATTATGGTTTCAAAAAGAGGTCAGGGGGTGTGGGGATGCAGATTGCCTCATCTAATCTGTCCTTCTCGGAAAGTGGACGGAATTGCTGCTTGTTCAGTCTTAGGATTTCATTTATCACGATTACCTGCACCCTTACCTTTACTTGTTACCTTTCGATCCACACAGAGGTTCCTCCCACTGTAGCAGAAACGAAATCCAATTTTCTCTTGGCGTACAAACGGCCCATCCCTAGCATCTATAACACTGTCTTACAGGAGCTCCTAGTTCAACAACATCTTACACGCTACAAGAAGTTTTACCAATATGATCCGGTGTTTGCACTCGGTTTTGTTACTGTGTATGATAAACTCATGGAAGGGTACCCGAGCGACGAAGGCAGAGAAGCAATATTCAAGGCTTATGTTCGAGCTCTGAATGAGGATCCCGAGCAATACAGGTTCCACCAAATCTGTTTGTTACATACCCACTTGTTTTGTATGGTAATTTTTCCTATGTGTCGCTGCTTTAGCTTCTTTAATCCGGAAGAAAATGAAGTGGCGCAGAGTTGATGCACTGAAGCTGGAAGAATGGGCACAGAGCCAGAATGCAGAATCGCTTGTCGAGTTTTCAGCCAGAGGAGGGGAAATCGAAGAGACATTAAAGGGCATTTCCGAAAGAGCTGGGGCCAAAGGAAGCTTCAGCTACAGCCGCTTCTTTGCAGTGGGCCTCTTCCGTCTCCTCGAGCTGGCAAATGCAACAGACCCTACAGTGCTAGACAAGGTATGTTTTCCATATCATGTCCATTGTGCAATCACGATTCACTGCTTCAGAATCGGTTGCCTAAGAGATGTTTTGCCTCACCACTTATGATCACGAACCAGTTATGCATGGCATTGAATGTTGATAAGAGAAGTGTCGACCGCGACCTTGATGTATACCGGAATCTTCTAACGAAACTGGTTCAAGCAAAGGAACTGTTGAAAGAGTATATTGACAGGTATAGCCCTGCCTGAATGAGGAACATGTTACTTTGCCATGATAAATGTTTTCTTCCCAGCATTGCTTAACTGACTTTACTGGTGCCTCAGGGAGAAGAAGAAAAGGGAAGAGAGGGCCTCCGAGTCTCAAAAGGCCAATGAGGCCATCACGACATGACGCGACCTTAAATTGCCACTCCACCATATTCGTACTTTCTAACCGATGAGGTGACGGGAGCCAAAGCCACTCATCCATTTGCCGATGTTTAACGGTTGCGAGTCCAATGTTTTGGCAGTTGCATGTATGATCGAGATGTCTACTTTATCAAAACCATATTTTGGCCGACTCATTACTTGTAGAAGTTACGTGGATTTGGATCCTCTCATGTGTAAACAATTCAACTATTGCTGTTTTGTAAGTCACAGATATGATGTATTCATCGGTTAACCACTTCTGCAAGCAAAGTAGCATGAACCGGATTAATCAACACGCAAGAGGCTCATGAGCCCTGAACGCTCAACTATTCGCCTATTAATCTAAAAACCGGATCACGCGCGGGATGAAACTCGGGATTAAGGGTCTTGTTATATTTAATTAAACATGTAAGTGTTCATGAATTCTAACTATGGTCGCCGAACGCTTATAAGAAAAGACAAATGTTACGTAACGACTTACAAGCAAAATCACTAACCTTGAATGTAATACAGACGGAATAGTTATTGAATTGTACTTTTTCATTTTTCTTGGAATGTATTTGTATTGAAAGACGTCTGATCAAAAAGCTGTTAGATGATGCTTAATTTATATCATACAGTTTAACACCTATTAGGAGGGCTATTGGAGTCTGCACAATAATTTAGTGATAATCCCTTCGGCTGTGATTATCGCCATATCCTCTACATTCACTGCACACTTCGAAAGACACGACTCCCTGAATATAGTAGATGTCTCTCACCATTTTGGACCCCCTCTTCGGGCCAGACCATGCCAACCGTAAGTAGCGTCGGCTGTAAGAAAACCTTAATATTTATCTGCAACTAACCCCAAAAAGGAAACAGATCCATCGACCGACTCTTTACTTCGTTATCGATCAACTGGATTGTGTTATTGGTGAAACTTTGGTGCCCAATATTTTTTCCAAAAGGTTGACAATACATCTCTTTCTCATGGCACTTTTCTCTGCAATCCCGAATAATATGTGACACCTTCAGAGTTTTGTCGATCGACGCAAAAACAAAGACCGATGAAGATCGAGTATTTTCAGTGATTCAGATGATGTGTTACTTGTGACTAGTCGCAGTCAATTTGGAGGCTAATCTTATCAAACTTTGTGAGTCATAATGTGTTGCACTAACATCATTAGATTAAGCACTCGACTAAAAACATTTTCCAAAAAAGCGGCTAAAACATGATCTCACTGCTCTCCTGTGTTGTGATGTGGGTAAAATAAGTGGCAAAACCCAATTCTTCCATGTGCTATCAAAAAAAATATATATAATTAAACAAAACCCTAATCTAATATTATTCACATGATAAGATCAAATCAAAACCTCCTTTTTTTATTCCATTTCTTGAAATTACTATTTTAAGTTTTTTTTTTTAACATTTTAAATCCCCGATGCAAAAACCCTTATCGTATTGAACAAATCCACGTGTATTATTTGCCTTGCGTTGTTCGTGGCATCCTCCCTATAGTATTTTAATTACCCGTCACTACAAGAAAAAAGAAAGAGAAAAATATACGTAATCAAATCGCGAGCTGTGTGCGAGAAAACAGCGGCAGGCATGCATGCACGAGGAAGTAGTCCCTAGCACCCGTATCTTAATCTCTGAAGAGTTTAATAGGGGAATTACCTCACTTGTGACTAATTAATTGTACATACTTTGGATCCCTAATCACGAGACAGGTCCTGGCCCCCCTGTGCCGTATTAATCTCCAACACCTCATTATTTTATTTCGTAGTCACGGTTTCTTGCAGCTCCACGCAAAACATAATCACAGGTGATGAGGGAAGAGGGTTCGTATTATTCAAAGAGTTGTTATGGATAAAAGGACACCTCGACGACAACAGTTTTATAAGTACCGACTGTATTATTCGTGTTATTACAATGGGAAGTCAACTTATGTTAGGACGAAAGATAACGTGAACGAATGAACGGACGTACGAGGCGGGGAGAGGAGAGCAGGTGAGGGGAGAGGAGCGTCCGTCCCTCCCCTAAAAACCAGCCTTACATGTCGTTACCCACCATGAAAATTTGAAGTATGTGTCCGCCGCGAATAAACTAATTCGAGGTCGTGCATATTATTAGAACCATGGAAGTATTATTTATTTTGTTGACCAGATCATTTTTGCATTGGGAGTTTCTCTCCCCACAAGGGCGATCCAGAGCGAAAATCACAACCGCAAGATTTGAGTGGGACGATGATCGTCAACTATATTTGTCAGATTATTTCGTGCATAATGCATTAAAACAATCATGCATGTAATGGGATTATTCTATTCTAGTGAACGCATAGCCATCTGCATGAGAATGCTCACGTAATCCCCCCGATTCGGATCTACGTGTATACTTTAATAAAAATTTTGGTGAGCCCTGGAGCCAAACACGCGACACCTTCTAGAGTTTCGGAGAAGAAAATATGTCGACTGGTATATTGTTTAATATCGTGGTACGCTAACAATGCTTCATTACGTATTCCAAGAACCCCTCGGACAAGAAGTGTTGGGGATGGTAAGAAATGTTTGACCGAGTTATACGTATGAAATTTGCGAGGTTATGTTAGATGGGGAGTTGCTGAGATCAACAACCCTGATTTCCTTTGACACGAGAAGCAAACAAAACGAAAGAAAAAGGGAAAAAGCGAACAAAATTTCTCAGCCTCAAGAATGCTAAACAGATCGGGTTGACCTTGTGGATATACAGGACACCTGTAGTTGTAGATATCCCACTCATTTACGTGGCCGAATGATAGTGGTTTCCTTTCATCCCTGACCTTCCCAGCAAAATTTGTTAAAAAATTCCAGACTGGAAACCAACATGAGCTTCGAGGTCTAAACTTTTGAGGGGGTGGGGTTTCGTTTCTAACAGTGAAACACGTGTTCGGGATTACGGGTACGAGGACGTCATAAAGCTTAAAACAAACGCCAAAGGGACATGCATCGGGAGCACGTATTACTGTTATCTGCATGCAACGCGGTATTATAATATTTTCTCATGTCTCTCCCGAACTAGACTTAACATGGAACATGTCTAAAGGAGGAGCATATCGTCGCGTTTATTTCTTTAAACGCAAGAATGCGAAGTAAACAGTCCATGTATGTGTGTGTTATTCTATGCAAGGTGAATACATTTCATAAAAGAATGATCGGCCTCACTAAGTGCCGACGGCTAGTCAGTCGTAAGTGGAATTGTCGTTGTTAGTTTTAATTCATAGACAAGACAACATTTTAACTCCTCCGTCGTCATTAGATCAATGACTAAGTATTCATTAGACAATTTCTAGAAATTATAGGCTGGGGTCACATCGGAAAAATCGGGCGGCCAGTTTTTACCGCATCATATCAATCGATTTCACATTGATTAGAAGGAGAAGAAAAAATTAATTTAATCACTCGTTAAAACGTCATCGTACTTCCCCTAGTTATCCACCCTTCTTACACGTACGTAACTTACACAAATTACGACCCCCTTTCCTTACACGGTTATCGTCGTCGTCGTAATAAGACGCACAGAGAAGAGCAATTACTAGACACGTGGCGACAAGGCCGGCGCCAAATTCCATTGACTTCCCGTTTAACTTTGGTTCCCCTATAAATAGGAAGGTCTTTCGTTCCCATACAAAAGCCATCCATCCATCCATAGTTGATTTTAATCACTCTCTCTTCTTTCCTTCGCAAAGTTCCTCTTCAAGTTTTCAACCGCGAAGGAACGCCCGGTTTTCTTGCAACCTTGGACTTTGGGAGCTTCGGACACGAAAATGGGGAGAGCGCCATGTTGCGACAAAAACGGACTGAAGAAAGGTCCGTGGACGCCGGAGGAGGACCACAAGCTCATCACTTATATTCAGACTCATGGTCCCGGGAACTGGAGGGCCCTCCCCAAGAACGCCGGTAAAATATTCAATCGTACGGTCACTCGATAGTGCTGTTTCTCTCTCCAGGTTTTCCATTGTTTCCACTTATTTTTTTTCCCTTGTGTTAATCTTGGGGATGCTTATTTAGGGCTTCAAAGATGTGGGAAGAGTTGCCGGCTACGGTGGACGAACTATCTCCGGCCTGATATAAAGAGAGGGAGGTTTTCATTCGAGGAAGAAGAGGCCATCATTCAACTCCATAGTGTCCTCGGCAACAAGTACGATGCCCTTCGTTCTTAACCATATCTTTTTTTTTTTTTGGCTTGTTACACAAAACTTCGGGGTCATTAGTTTAATAATAAGGAATGAACTTATGCTAAAATCGTCATATAATACATTTGAAGATTTCTGGAACTTTAGCCGCTTTAGGTAAGAGTTGGTGCCTTGTTATGTGATCAAATGGATTAGAGATAACTTAAAATACAAGCATCAAGGGGTCACCGTCATCGACAAAATGTTCGTTTTTAATACGTTGTCGCGTGGTATTTCTTCTCGTACAGTGTTCTCATGTGCATATTTCAAATGGTTAGGTGGTCTGCCATAGCAGCTCGTTTGCCGGGAAGGACCGATAATGAGATCAAGAACTACTGGAACACCCACATAAGGAAGAGGCTTCTCCGTAATGGCATCGACCCGGTGACGCACACGCCTCGGCTTGACCTCATGGACCTGTCGTCTCTCCTCGGCTCCTCCCTATGCAATCCCGCACTCTTGAACCTGACCAGCTTGTTGAGGACCCAAGCGCTACTAAACCCCGAGCTACTGAGGCTCGCTAGCACCATATTAGCCCTAAAGAATGATGACTCCGATCTCCCGTTGCAAACCCTCCTAGAAAATCCCTCTCTGAATCAGCCAACCTCACCCTTACCCGACCAACCACCTCCGCAGATGCAAGAATGCAACAACATGGGGGATGTCTCATCGGATGTCAGTGGCATGAGTGATCCTGTTCCACAGCAAAGTTCAGGGGCACCAACAATCCTTTGCAATGATTATTACCTTCCGGAATTAGACTTCGGTCAGTGTAGCGACGGATCTAATCCCACATTCCCTTGCGTGTTGAACAACATGTATGAGAATAGGCAGGATTTCGGCATCGACTCGTTTCTATCGACTCCGATCTCGGGTTCCACGCCATTGAACTCGTCATCGACGTTGGTCAACGGCAGCCCAGATGAGGAGAAAGGCCATAGCTACAGCAGCAACAACTTTTTGGATTTCGAAATCCTGGAGAGCTTCGACATTGGAGATTTCATATGATTAGATATATGTATAAGATCATGCTCGCATGTAATAAAATGCGTTGATTTCTCTAGATCTTTCCCTTTGTGTTTGTGCTTGGTGAGCTTCCGTTTGATCTTAATTAGGCTCGTACTAGCCATTCTTCTTATTATGCTCCTATGGTTGTGGATCGAATAAATATTCTTAAATTTTGTGAAGAGCATGATCTTCTATTTTACGGCAAAAGAAAGCATTTGACTCTTTTTGGTATAACCCCGTTCTAAAACAATATTATTAATCATCAAATCAAACCAACCAACACCCGTAAATGGTTTTGGCCCTCGTTTGACCCTTTTTTTTTAAATTAAACGAGTATTTAACTCGAAATTTCCATGATCTGGGAACACCCCTTTTAAAAAGAAAGTGTAATGTTTGTCCTTATATATTGCCAATGAAATAAAAATATTTTAACGATCCCATTTATCTTTTAAAAATTAACATCCATGAGTTCCAAAAAAGGGATGCAAACTTTTAGATAGATTTAGCTCACCTTCTCCTCATCTCCCCCCCCCCCCCCCCTAAAGATGTGTGATTTCTTGCAACCTCGGGCGACCTGAATTTCCTTTTCATGGGCGCATTGTTCGGCAAGGAAATTACCTCATTTGCTTAAGGATTGTGATTTGGTCGTCCTCCTTTAAGTCAAACAAGCAAAAGGCTTCTTCTTCTTTTTTTTTTTTCTTTTTGGCATTCGATCCTACGAGGAAAAACAATCAAAAGTCAAGACGGCTGACATACTTTGCTTTACACCTCTTGCGCGAAGACAAAATGAAAAGGGTAGGAAAATAAGGCGAGCTCTTTTTCCCCGTGACTTGTTCACATTGTCCACGAAAAGGGTTCTTGAAAAATGAAATGATTGAGCATTCTGTTGTCTCATGTCGTGTCGACTCCTTGAGAAAAATGAAAACAGTTGGGGGTGGAAGTGGGAAGTCTTCTTGGAGTGTCGACAAAACAAAGAAACGTACTATATGAAAAGAGACAGTCCTCGCATTTCTTTTTTTGGGGGAATTAAGAAACAAATCGATTAACGGGCCGTCATTTGTTTTTAATGAGTATGGGCCGGACCAGACCAACAAAAAGTTACCCGTAGGCCCATTGAGGAATTGCAGAAAAGGGGGTTTTTTTTTTAACTCCCTCTAATTCCAATCGACGGCTGTGATTTCTCGGTGGATTGGAGATGGTTGTACCTACTTCAAGGCTGAGGGCGGGGGAGAGTGGGATGACGATGAGGATTGAGAATGGGGGAACTGGACAAATATCCCTCGGGATCCCTCAAACTTTGGGTGGGGGATAAACCTTCTGGGGATGCATCCTTTCCCAGGTGGATGCAGAAGCTGCGATGCTAATGGTTCAGTTGACTTATTTATCTCCCCAGTGTGTTGGCATTGCCATCGTGGAAGCCGACACCCCTCCTTCACCCTTGCGTGGTTGGGTCACCACTGTGTTTTGACAGCCTTTAGACATGATGCCCTATGTTAGGGGTGTTGGGGATGGGAGGAGTCCGGTTGACTGACTTGGGGGGGGGGGGAGATAAAAGGAAAAAGGCTTAGCAGCAGGCTTCTGTCGTTGGGTTTCCGATGTGTCCGGTAAGTGACTCGATGCAGTCTGTGTCATAGGCTCATAGGTCTGCTCCCCCCTTCTCTCTCTCTCTCTCTTTCTGGTATTTGGTCTTATATTCGGATTTAAACACTGCTCCATCTTCATCCTATGGGAATTATAGTTGAGTTTATGGACGTGGTTAGTGATGAACAGGGAGTATTTTGGAGTTAGAAGGCCACGAAAATCGAAATGGGGGAGGGGGGAGTTGGTGGTGGTGAAAACGTGAAACTACACTGTTACACGTACCTTTCGGGTAGGTACTGCAGCGCCTGGTGGGAGGTAACATCTGCTGATATAAGAAAACAACAACAACAACTGCTGCTGCGCGCAGCAGCAGAGTAAAAAAGAACCCTCACCCCTTGCCACACCCTTTTTCATAGTGTATATATTTTTATGGGTAGGATCCCAGTCATTTGATGGAGGGCCCCCCTCCCATAGAAAGAAAGGTATGGTTTCGGTCTTTCGAACCCATGATTGTACGTTCCCTCTCCCACCCCCACCTCCACCACCACCACTACCACCACCCCGGGGCGTAAATCCCAAGATTCCATGACCCCCAATCTAGACTTACGCTGCTAAAAGACCCGGTTTTAGTCCATCCCTTTGATCATAGCCATGGATTACTTACACTCGTTGCTAAGCCCTTTTTAACTATTTTTTTTCTGGAATGATTACGCAGTAGCCTGGTGGAAAAGACCCCGATGTAGCTTTTCGTGGGGTCCCCATTATGTCCGAAAATTTTCTGAAACGACAAGAGATGGATATATAAACTATAAAGAGGGATGGAGAGAGGAAGTCCTTTGTTTCCCATGATTATTTGAGGTAATGCGATTCATGCTTGTTTCATAATTTGCTTTGTTCGTGGAAAGTTCTGGGGAAGGTTTTTTTTTTTAAATTGAATTTTGTTTTGACGTTTGGGAAATTGGGGGGGGGGGGGGGGGGGGGGGAAGTGATCCCGACTTTTCTTGTCGTTTGGTATCCGCATCTGGGTTTTGGAGATCTTTTGCTTTCCCTCCCCATATGAAAGAGTTGCATTATATTTGTGTATGAATGAACAATCATGTCTAGTTCTCAGCATCAACTACTACAGCACTCAAATAAACAAACTTTTGACAATTTTGTGTGTTTTGATTTATTTAGGGAGTACAGCAACATAACAATTGGAAACACCCCCCACAGGGGGCTGGCTACCTGCAGCTGCTGATCTTTCTGCCTCCCTCCCTCTTTCCTTGTTGTTTCCCTCCGATTGCTTCAAACAAAGCCCCGAAGATTCAAATCACTATCTCTCCACTTCTCGAGAGCCCACGAAAAGCTAAAGTTAAGTGAAGGGTAAAGATCAATAGACCATAAGAAGAAATGGTACGCCTCTCTCTCTCTCCCCCATGGCCATGGCCATGACCCCCACTCCAATTCCCAATTCACCCAAAAGCCCAAACACAACAACGAGGAAAAGAAATGATCGTCCGTCATATATAGATTTTCTTAATTTATTCATTATACTTTAGGCTTGAGACTTCTCACTTTTTACCCAACCCAAATCACTCTTCTTTTTTGGGTTCCTCTCGAAAAAGTCTCATCATCTCCCCGGGACTCAATCCCAACACCCAGCATTCACCGACGTTTTCAAATAAGAAAAGAAATGCCACCATTTCCATCTCCACCTTCATCATCAGCATTCAATGCAGATTCCTCAATACTACTATTACTACTACTACTATCGTTCACGTTCCTCATTTCCCACCACTCCACTCCCACCTCCGCTTCCCTCTTGTCCGAACCTGTACAACCCAACGGCAATGCCTCTGCGGCATCCGGCTACGGCAATGACTCCTCCACCGTCCCTTCCTTCCCTCTCCAGCCTGCCCCCGGCCAGCTCTGCAAGCTCGACCTCTCCTCCGAGCTCTTCGGCGGTGTAACCCTAGCATGTACCCCTGTACTCGACCGCGACCGATGCTGCCCTGTCCTAGCCGCCTGGCTGTTCGCTGCCCACGCCCACTACGCCCTCCAGCCGCCGCCCTCTGCCCCCTCGGCGGAACAATCCTCCTCCCCCCTCGTCCCAGATGATTCCCAGAAGTGCGTCGACGCGCTGCAGGACGCACTTGCCGCCAGGAAAATCCATCTCCCCAGGCCCAACGAGACGTGCGACCCGGTCATCTGCTACTGTGGGATAAGGGTCCACGAGATAAGCTCCCTCACCTGCCCCGCCGCATTCAACGTCACGGCAGCCGAGGGAGGCAGTAACAGCAAGAACAGTAGCGGTAGCATCACCAAGACAGTGAAGCCAACTGCCGCAGTCCGAGACTTGGAGAAGAGCTGCAAGAACTCTTCCTACGCCGGATGCACGAGGTGCCTCACTGCTCTTCAAAAGGTAAACTTCCCCACAACCCCAAGGAAATTTCCCGACGAACAACGCAAAGTTTGGAACTTTAACGGGATTAAGGCCAAATCCAGAACCGGGGTTTTCATTACCATTTCACGAAACATCGTCCTTTTACATTATAATTGGTTTTTGATGGTGTATGGCCCGGGGGGTGGGGGTGACTTTGGGTTTTTTTGGCAGCTGAAGGGGAACGTGACTGGCGGACAGGGGGACAGGACGGGGAGGGAAGGGAGGATGCTGGAGAGGGACTGCCAGCTGATGGGGCTGACGTGGCTGCTTGCCCGGAACAAGACTTCCTACATCCCCACCGTGTCTGCTGCCCTGAGGGCGGTCATGTACTCAACCCATGCCCCTCCCACTTGCAGCGCCGACAGGGAGAACATGCCCCTCGCCGTGGACTCCCTCCAGTTCGACAAGGCTCAGGCGTCGTCATCCCCCTGCCCTCTGACATCCTTGGCCATCCTCTTCCTTGGCTTCTTCTTACACTGTTGCTATGATTATTGTTGGTTTTGTTGGTAAGCGGTGATTGTTCCTTTTGTTCTTTAGGTCACGTGATTTCCTTTTCCCTCCCTTCCTTCCTTGCTCGACTCCACGATCATCATCATCGTCATGGTTTTGATTCAGAGTTTTTGGCTTCTTGCGCCCTTTGATTAAGCGATTTCTTAGGGTAGAAGTTTTTTTTTTGTAGTGAATATTAGTGTTTTACCCGTTTCTGCCTTGTTTTGTGTGGATTTGAGGCCGACTAAGATTCGGTTTTCGTGGATATTATTAGGGCTTGGTTTTTAATATGTTTTAGCCTCGATTGAATTGATGCTTGCGGTTATTAATCAAAAGCAAAGATTCGATCGATTGCTTCGTTAAGATTAAAAACAGCTGGTGGGTGGGGGGAGTCAATGGTACAACTCCCGATGAGGTGTGTTTCTCTTGATTTGTTGGGTTGGGGGTATGTTTGTCCCAATTGTGTAAAAGCTAGGAAATAAAATAAAAGACACCTTTTTCTCTTTGAGCTCTAAAAACCAAGGGGTGTTTCGAGAAACCAAACGCAAAAATAATAAAATAAAACAAGATAGTGTATGTGATTGTATTGATTTCGGTGGAGGGAGTGAATTGCGGCCGAATGTTTGTCCCTCCCTCTAAATTTCTTTTACGATATTCTTTTGTTGCTCGAAAGGAGTGGACAGGGAGGATGCTTTCTTTATTTGTGCCCGCCGCGTTTGAAAACAACACCACTATCCCCCCCCCCCCCCCACCCAGTTTGTGTTTACTTTAATATATTTTTGGTCTCCCCAAAAGTAGTGTGTTCTCTCTTTCTCTTATTGTGGAAGTTGAAACAACTTATTGGCATGCATTATAGTCATCCGTTGTCAGTTCCCAGTTATGCCCCGGGCGCGCCGAGCACCCTGCACCGGGCCATGAGGCTCGCAGCTAACGCTTGGCAGCTCCGAATGGGCTGATGGGTAGCTCCGTGGCCGAATGTATATTATGGGCCTATGGCCCATGTACTCGGCCCAGTTCTTTGAATACGACAGGGTAACAACATCCGATACAAGTGTGTGAAGGAGTATCTCGTTTCATCATACCATGTCACATGGAACAATGTCGAGTTCATTGCCTGCCTTCGGATACCTTGCCCTTACGCCCACCATGGCTCCTCTCCCGTCCTGAAATCCGTCTCGATCCACGGCACGAACACCACCTTCCCGTCGTCCACGTCGCAGTGAGCCAACGCCAGGGACTGAGGCCCAGACGAAAAGAGAAATGTTACGCCAGTGTTCTTCGAGTCTTTGAGAAGAAGGAACAATATGGTAAAAGAATGACTGGGATGCTCTCACCAGGGGAGCAGGTCCTCTTACAACCCTTCCTTGATCACTGTACTGAGAACCGTGGCAAGGGCAGATGAACTTTTTCTCGGCTACGTTAAACGGCACGACACATCCCAGGTGGGTGCACACTGCATTAATCCCGTACGTTGCGAGTGTCCCATCCTTCTCCACGACTAGGTAAGTTGGGTCTCCCTGAATAAAGATACAAACTTCAGAGACAATCAAGCCCTAGTGGGAATGAAACACAATGCAGGGGAACACGGTTGCAATCCAGAGAAAGTTCGGCACTCGTTACCTTCAAGCCCTGAGTGAGAGTTCGGTCACCGGGTCCATGGGACTTCAACCACTCAGCGGCGATCACGTCATTCCCTATCGCATCCTTGGCGACAGTTCCGCCCCCGGTACCTCCCGTCCTGAATTCATTTCCCCGAACGGTTGACCCATGGAGACACAAGCTTGGTAAGCACATGATATATTACCACCACACCAGAGATAACGCAACACCCTCCCAACTAGGGCAACAAATCATTCTACGAGCTCTATAATATTATGCTTTCCCTTGTCCTGCTTCTAAGGAGTTATGCTGTGCCTCGACAAGTTAATAATCAGGAGGTGGGGAACTGACCCTGGGGGAACAAAGAAGTAAGTGTATGGGAGCAACATCCCGGCGGTGGGGAGGGAGATGGCGCCGAGGAGGAGAAGGTTCATGAGCTCCCTCTTTCCCATGTCGGGGACCCTGTCGGCGGGGATGCTTGTGGCCTGGCACTTGATGCTCATCCCTTTCCCCATGTCCCTGGGCGCGAGCCGACAAGTCCCGGACAACGACTTGGGCAACACAGAGAACATCCCGCTTCTGGAAGAACATAGCCGGGCAGGGCTGGCTGGAGAAAGGACGTTGCTCGCCATTGTTGGGAGGGCGGTCGATTATGCTGGCAACGGTGGAAGGTAAAAAGAAGAGGAGATGGATTGATAAGGGGGGTCGGAGCAACCACGACCACATATGCCTGGAAGATAAGGCTATGGATTGCCACACGCTCGTTCCCTTTATTCGGACAATTTTGTAACTTCCTTATATTATAATGTACTAGTAATAAAAAGAGAAAAAAAAAAAACTAAGAAACAGGCGGGGCACAATTTGGGTTTTCTGTTGGCAGCAGCCCGGAAGGAAAATGAAAAGGCCTAAAAAGAGAACAAACCCAATTGGACTGGAAGTTCAAAATAGAAGTTCAGAAGAATAGATTTTGGATTATGTTCCAATTTCTTTCTACAAAGCAAGGGTGAAATGGGAGCTTGCAAAAGGTGCAGCAACTTCCCCGTATCAGACAGAAAGTATCTCACGCAACCCGACGAAAGGGGGAAACCACCTCCCGAGAGTTTTGCACGAATTGTTTGATTGATGGCATAAAATGCCTTGGCACTTTATGGGCAACTTCCCTGAGACCTTCCCCCCCCCCCCCCAACCCCCCCCTGCTCATGTTTTTGTTCCCTCCTTCCATGGTTCTTTTGATCCCTTCCTCTCTGTGCTGTACGTTGCTTTCTTCTCTGAGCTTCTGCCTACTCCTCACAACCCCATGGATCCCCTTTCACTGTTTTCCCTTTACTGTCAGAATTGTGAAATTATTGGCATCCTTTTTAGTTTATGTTGCACTGTTGGAACTGTGTCCCACCCGAAGCTACGTTCGATATTAAAAGGTTTTTCAAGTTATTTAATCAGGGGAATGAGCGAGGGGTGGGTGGTCGACGTGCCTTGGCTTTCCTCTCTGCCTCCGCCACCCTTCTATTCCCCTGTCTGGCTGCCCCCCCCCCCCCCCCCCTTCATTGTCTCTCCTTGTCCTCCTATGGAGTTTAGCCTCGACAACCCCTTATCCTGTTTTGGCGAACCCTTCCCGATCCCGCGAGAATGTGACCGCGAGGGTGAAGCTCTTTGCTCCCTCTTCCTGATGGAGAAAAATCACATGCCCTGCAGTGATTATGTGCCGAGCCTCAGGAACGGGGACTTTGATGTTTCCATCCGCCAGGACGCCGTCTCTTCCCTCTCCCAGGTGCCCCTGACTGTCCATTTGTCATCCTTTGGGGCCGGACGTTGGGATGTTGTTTGATAATTCTTCACGTTTGGTCCTTGTAGTTGTCGTCCGGATTCGATCCCCAGTTGCGGTACCTCGCCATCAACTACCTCGACCGGTTTCTGTCCTGTCAGGGAGTCGAGGTGGGAATGCTTCGCATGTTTCATTAGCAGAAGCATCCCGTCATTGTCTGAATGCCTATGGCTGCAATTTTGCAGAGTATTAAGCAGCCGTGGGCATCGAGGCTTCTGGCTGTGTCCTGTCTCTCCCTGGCCACGAAGATGCTCAAAGTAGAGCTTCCTTTGTCCCTCATTCAGGTAAATCAACGGCAAGGTTTTATTCATCTCTGGAATGTCTTGCTTCTCGAAGATGAATGGCTTGAATATACGATATTGCAGGGCAAAGGTGGTTTGGTATACGATCCGCGGACGGTTCACCGGATGGAGGCTGTTGTCCTGGGAGCTCTCGGATGGAGGATGCGTTCAGCAACTCCCTTGTCATTCATTTCGTTCTTTGCTTCTCAGTTCAAGACAAAGGACCCGCCGTCGAGGCAGGCTCTGAGAGCATGGGCCGTCAAAATCATCCTGAAATCTCAGAGTGGTAATTTTGAATTTCGGGAACGGCAGAGGTTTTGGGACAGGCTCAGCTGTCAAGAATGAAGAAGCCCTTGAAATGATTGGTTGTTTTGCGTGGCTTTCTCGCAGATGTCGAGCTCTTGAGGTTCAAGCCATCTATCATCGCGGCCTCGGCATTGCTCTTGGCTTCCCACGAGCTGTTTCCAATTAAATTTCACTCCTTCAGGACAGCCATTTTCGCATGCTCGTATGTAAATAAGGTGATTTCCTTTTGCTTCCCTTTGCTTAATTGTTATCATATCATGGACTCAATAAAGGCTTGGTCCGCCTCGGTTTGCAGGAAGAGTTGATGGAATGCTACAGCTTAATGCAAGCCACGGGGACGGAGGGGTACGGATCTGCCTTCACAGACGATGACAACAACGATACCTCCAACGGGGACACGCCAATAAACGTGCTGGACCAACAATTCTCGACTTCCTCTTGGTCCTACGGCACATCCATTGGCAACGCGGCCGCTGCCGCCAATCGCATGGCGACGGCATCATCTTCGTCTTCGAAGTCATCGTCATCCGGCAAGAGGAGAAAGATCTCAATCTGATCAGAGATGCCCAGCTGCAGTGCAGCTGCAGTAGCTGCTGCTGAAACATCCAGTTGTCTCAGTTATTTCAGTAGGGTTGATGATCAACCATAATTAAGACTTTTAGAGAGAAATTTCCAAATGCCTTGTCATAATAAGGCGAGGCGTCCTTCCAAGTAACATTAGTAATGAAAATATGAACATTTTGCAAGAGACAGAGACGGGACAGGGGACACGGCCTTTGAATCTCGTCCTAAATTTCGTAGGTCGACCCCCCTCCCCCTCCCCTTATTACATTGTAGGTTGTGTGCTACTTAATCCTTCCTCCCCAAATAATTCAACGAAATACTCTTAATGATCCAAAGCGACAGTTCCCCCCTCCTACGAGACAATTAAATGATGAATGCAAAAACTTCTTTGGAGGGAGTTGCGAAAATCATGTGACTGCAATTTATGTCTCAACCCCAGCCCAGGGATTGATAATTAAAAAAAAAAAAAAAAAAACATTTTCTGCTCCTTCCCGTCACATCCCCCCTGCTGTTCCAAAATACGTGACAGCAACAATACGATCTCCCCTCCCCGAGAGGACCACCTCGAATTTCTTTGCATTTAACTCAAATACTCTCCCGAGTCCATTTCGTTTGGTTTTTTTTTTTTTTTGTTTTTTTTTGGGTTTGTCGGAGAGCTATTGCTTGCTTGGTTCTTACAAGATCCCTATTTGTAAGGAGACAGGATTAGTTCAACTAATTTTACACTTGATCTCACCTTTTCATTCCTCGGATTGTTCTTACAAGACACCCGTGTTTAGGACATTAGCCTGTTAGGTGGTTGGATTGCCGCAAATTCCTGATCACCCCACGGCTGTCCATTTAATCCCAAGTTATTTCCCCCTCTAAAACACCAAATTTGATCCAAAAACAAAAGAGACCTTTCGCAGACCCCAAAAAAGAAAACAAAGAGAAACACCACGCCATGAAGAGCAGCAGCTCCAGGATCAGATTCCTGCATTGCTTCAAGCCTGAAACCTCTCCCGGGAGTGATTTGCTGCAAGATGGTCCTCCCTCCGAGGAACACCTGACGTACAGAGACATCGCCGGAGAACCATCCCCGTGTCTTCCCTCGAGGAAGGGCACCCTATCTCGTGCCGTCAAGGCCGTCCTCTTCAAGACGGTCCTGGTTCGTCTGTTCTGTCCATTTCCTTCTCCTTTTCTTTTGTTTGTGCCGGGATTTCATTGTTTGATTGTTTCCGGCTGAAAAGGCTCACAGAGTTCGTGAACGGAGGAGGCGGCGCTTGAACAAGAGCTACGTGTCGATAAACTCTGGGATGACAGTTGCGGATTGCCTTGACGACGAGGCGGCTCGAGATGACAATACTTCTTCTATCACTCGTCTCAGCCGATTGCCGTCCGTGTCCGAACCATATTCTTCTCTCGAGAAGTTTACTTTATTGTCTGAATCTCAGGATGGCGTGGCTGATCACATGACGGGAGCGAAGGGCAAAAATATGAGGATTAGGAGGAAGAGGATGATCTGTGCTTTCATCATCGTTCTGGCAGTGACGGTGCTCTTGGGAAGGTCCTGGGCAATGTTCCTGGCTTCCGCCTGGATCTGCATCACCTGCATTTGTGTCTCCGTCTTTCGTCAAACCAACAGAGCACGAAAAAGGGACACAAAACAGACACAGTTCAAGACAGATTCAGGTTGAAATCCAACTGTCTTGATCTAGTAAGGTAAAGTGCTGCTACATTCAATCTGCAGAACAGATGACATTGAAGCAGCCAGGTTCATCGTCAAAACAACAGTAGCAGATTAGGTCTCTAAAGAATGTAAATTTATGTATATATAACTAGTAGGATCACGATGTATAGTTTTTGTACGATGACAATCAAACTATGAATACATGGAATGGAATTGTAAAGAATAAAACCGGCCAACGACCTTGATTGATCATTACCGCAAGCTAGATATCTTTCATTGTTGATTTGCGGGGACTTGATGTATATGTATACCATCTCTTCTGCAGACTCTGGTCCAAGGACGATTCCATGAAGAAAACAATGTGCTCCTAGTTATTCCCAAACAGCCGAAGCACACTTGGGGCTGGCGGCATGTTCACCTCGACAACCCCCTCGAGGATCTGAACCACCTGAACCATCTTCGGCCTGCGGGCCTCCTCGTCCTGGATGCACCAGCAGGCCGCCTTGCATATTTTACAAAGCTCTTCCACATCGACCTCACGCTTTAGCCCCGGATCTATAAGATCGAGCAGGTCGCCTCCTTCGACAACCTTGGCGGCAGCCCAAACTGGGAAGAATTTGACCTGTCTATCACCGGATGGCTCAGAGTTCCTCCGCCCGGACACAATCTCGAAGAGCAGCATCCCGTAGCTGTAAACATCTGCTTTCGCATTAACATCAGCCACAGAGATCCATTCGGGTGCCAAATATCCCCTCATCCCCCTTGTCATCATCAAGACTCGGCTGAATTCCTTGCCCACAATCTTGGCTAGGCCAAAATCGGCCACTTTGGGGACAAATTCAGCATCCAATAGGATGTTTTCGGGTTTAACATCGCAATGGATGATACAGTCGATGCACTTCTCATGCAGGTAAGCCAGTCCTCTAGCTGTCCCCAGAGCGATCTGATATCGTGTTCTCCAGTCGAGGACTTCCGAGTTGTCCTTGTTGAAGAGATGAACAACTAATGATCCATTCGGCACATAATCGTTGACCAACAACTTCTTGTTACCGTTGCAGCAGAATCCGCGTAACCGGACCAGATTCTCATGTTGCATCGACCCAATGATGCTTATTTCTGTGCGGAATTGTTTCTCGCTTTGGCGAACACTCTCCAATTTCTTGACCACTATCTGGGACGAGTCCGATAAAGTTCCCTTGAATACCGAACCGAAGCCTCCCCCACCCAACTTATCAGAGAAATTTTTTGTTGCCGCCTGCAAATCTCTGTATGAAAAGTCTACCAATATGCCATCTGCTGTTTTCTTCCTCATTGATGTTCGCTTCCATAACCAAAATCCTAGAAGCACAATTACAACTATCACTACCGCAGCAGCAACAGATACACCAACAATTGCAATGACATAGTAGGCGTTACTGCCAGTATCAGAAATTTCTGAACCTGCAAGACGAAGGTAAAAGCTTTGTCCATTGGGATCACCTGCAGAAAGCTGTTGCATATTGAACAACTCCTCACTCCAAACCGAACAAGAACCATTCTGAAATGCGTAACCGACACAGGAACAACTGTTCAAGCAGGAGCTCTTGCATTCCCCAGAGCTTTTGGCAGACAACAAACGAGAGCCATCCAGCAATCTAATGTTCAACATGAGCAAGAAACCATCGTTCTCCCAATTTGGAGCTAACTTTGCCCCACAATTCAGATTCATCATCCTTGTACAACCAGCGGACCAGTCAAGACGATTCCAGTCATTTGGAGAGGCGGCTGAAAAGCCACGCAAGCAACTGCAAGAGTTATCAATGTTCTCATTACAAATGCTGTAAGGTCCGCAAAGCCGATCGACCTCACACTGCTGCCTTGGCACGGACCAAAACAGATTCCACTGCTGGGTCAACTCAAGCCAAGACAACTGCCTGATCTGCCCCGTGACATCAATGATCAACCTAGAAATGGTATTAGCAGATGGATACACAGAATAAGTGAAGTAGCTCTCATTCTCGTTGTCGACATAACTGAAGTTGAAGATATAATTCAATCTCATCTCAGGAACCAAAGAGAAGATATGGGATCGATTATCCCAAATTCCACTAGTCCAGTAATATTCGGTCATGTTCCGGAAAATGAAGTACTCGCTTGAGGGCTGGAGCTGGAGAGAGAACAGGCCGACTGCAGGATCGTCGATGTTCTTCCAAGACGTGAGGATGGTGGTCTTGTTCGTCCGCTTGTTGATCCCCAGCCTTGCACCAGGGAGGAAGGTGTGTGCCGGGTGGTCGAAACTTTGCCACAAGGGAGTATCCGTAGAGGACGAATTCAATCCAGATTTCAGCATCAGGTTGCCGTCATCCCCCAGAACAGCGATCACCATCCCCCCAGTGGAGGAACCCAAGGATGAGGTCACGTTAGTGGACCAGGCGGGGACTTCTGAGTCATTCACTAGGACGAGGTTCCCCCCGAGAATCTTCAGATGGTTCAAGTCTTTGTCCTCAACGGGGTTGTCCCTGTTGGCAACCCAGACGACGGTACGTTGGCTGACCTGGCCATACCAGATGCCAATGTAGTAGTAGGAGGAGTTGCCCGGCTGGAAGAAGCCAAGCTCGAAGCTGCCGCCGGAGGACACGAGGGTCTGGTCCCCTGAGAGCGATTGATTACCAGAGATCGTACCGGATGCGGCAGCAAGGCAGTTGTCATCAACAACAAAGACCGGTAACAAACATAGGAGAAGGATCAAGACTTGGACAGTAGAAGTTTTCTTATCCCTAGGACTGGAAGGATTTTCCATTGCCCAAACCAAGGTGAGAAATGAATCGGGTTTGCTAAACAAAGATCACAAGTCCTTTAAGATCCAAACTTGTATATTACTTTTCAAACAATCTGACCGCCTTGGAGATCAAGACCTTGTGATGCCTTCAATACGACTAAAGACTTTGACTAGGACAAAAAAAAAAAAAAACAAAGCTAGGTGAATTTTCTAAACATAAAAATGATTAAATTGTTGTAAACATTTGCTCTCTTGCCTGTTGTGGTATAGGAATAATCCCCAAATCAACTGGCGGAGATAGTATCGACGATCTTCGCCCCACGACGGAACCGTCTAACCGCTTTCAGTCGACTCATATAGGCGCCTAGTGTTCCGAGCTTATTACTCTTCCCTTCTTTTCTCCGGTAGCAATACGAGTAATTTCTTCTCTTGAATGATGACTTGGTCAAAATAGCCCTTGCAGGCCTGCCATTTCTTTCCCCCTGTTCTTTGTTCATCCTTCCAGTTTCTGTCTTGTCATCACAGAACCCAGAATCGTATGAGGGATCAACATAGCAAGGCGACGAAGAAACGATACCTTCCATGTTGAAAGGACGAATAAGCCGGAGGAAGGCTTGAATCTCTGCAAAACTACAGTGATCCGAGTAAGGAACGGAGAAAAGCTTTCGCTGCGCGCCTTTCACTGAACCATCTATTTGTTCAGGCTTGATAGCAGAAGCTTTCTCATTTCCACTCCTTTTGAAACTGCTGCAGGAAGAATCTGGGCGACAATCATAGACTTTCTGATTTTTATCATAGGGCTTTGAGGCCCATGGCATACCAGAAGGCATAATGCCAATTGTTGGATGCATGCTATTCAATTCATCGATTGTATCTGCAGAGAAACTGTAGCGAGGAACAGCCCGTACTCTTGTTAGTGAAGTTCTCGTTGTGAATATGTCATCAAACCCCAAAAGGTGCATGATTTGCAAACGCTCCGGCCACACCCAAATCTGCAAGTCACATTACAATGAATAGCACGAGGTATCTAGTGTATATGAGCAACCAATCTAACAACTGTATCCAGCTGCCTATTACAGATATGCCGATTGCTTAGCCATTACATCAGCACAAGACCAATTTCCTCAATAAGAAAGAATCACGATTCAAATACGACCGCCCTAATCCTGACTTAAATTTCACCCAGGAAAAAGATACTATCCACCACCCAAAAACAAGTTAATTTCAAAACGTTCTCCTTGAACAAAGCTTCAAGTTTTGCATACTGTACAGAATGGTTAACTGACCTTAACGTTAAGCTTCTGGGCAATGTAAACAAGAAGATCTTCCTTCCCCAACGAGTCGATCCCGATGATAACATCGTGATTAGGATGAGATAAGATAATGTCAATAACCTGTAAACAAATCCCATTCAAATCGAATTCACTCTCTTTGCAGAACCAACACAATCAGAGGACCAGGAGAACTACAGCCAACTTGCACCTTTTCCGCGGCTACAAGGCGGGCCGGAAAATCGTGGGATGGATGACAATACGTGTTATCCAAGTAGACGGTATCAACCCTCCTCCCATCGAGAGCCCGCAAGAGTGCCTCACGTGGTTCAACCGCATCTTCCCCGGTCAATTCCCACCGGAAATCACCCGTGCACAGAACCCTCCCGAATTCTCCACGAAACAAATACATCACAGAACCTGACAAAAGCACGCCATATGAGCAACGATCGGAGGGGGTCACGAAACCAGTAAAAGGAAAAAGATGCGATGGGGATGGGGGGCTCACCGGGACAGTGGCGAGCATCAATCGGCATCACGTGGAGCATATGGCCGGTGCAGGAGGACGGAGAGGGGAGTGAGAGGCAATGCCAGGTGGAGGTATCGAGTATGCGGAGGAGGGAAAGGTCGAAGCCAGGGAACTTGATGGGGAGTAGTTTGGCGGTGATGCGAGTACAGAAGAGCGGGCCACGGTTCCAAGAGGAGGAGAGGCCACGGGTATGGTCGGAGTGGAGGTGGGTGAGGAAGTATGCTCGGCTATCGCCGGAAAACCTGTCGACGGAGATCAGGCCCGACTCCATCATCACCCGGCGGTTAGGGCTTTGTCCAGGGAAGGCGATCAGTTCAGAGGGATTTGGCGCGAGGTGCTTTTTCGAACCAAATTGCCGTCTCCAGAGGATCAGGGCCCCGACATGGGAGCTGGCCCATCAAGCATACACACGATCTGGCCGGATCGGAGGTTGTCGGCAGTGTACAGAGGCGGCGACGGGCAGGCAGGTAAAGATCTCGGAATCATCAATCATCATGTCTTCCTCCTCTCCTTTCATCATCGACGACGGGAACCCCAAATGGAAGCCCACATTCAGACCTTCCTGAACCGCCTCTCCCTCTTCTCCATTCTCCTCGACACCAACCTCCTCCTCCGCCTCTTCCTCCTCTCGCCTCGCCCCTGCCCCACTCCCTCCACCACCGTCCTTACCTCCCCCTCACTAACCAAACATACCGCCTCCTCAAGTCCCGTTCTCATTCCCACTACCCTTCCCTCTTCCTCGATCTCTCCCAGAACCTCCCCTTCTCCCTCAACGACTCAAAGTCCCTCCTCCTCTCCGCCGCCCCAGGGTTCTCCTACCTCGCTCTCCGGGGCCTCGGTGCTGGGGACGTCACCGCTGTCGACGTCGTGGATTCTCATCCTTATGTCAGCCGGGCTGATCCACATAACTTGCTGTTCTTCGACGGCGTGTTCGATCTAGCTTTCACAGACGGATTGGACCAGGCATTGTTTCCTCGGAGATATGTCTCCGAGATGGAGAGGGTTGTGAGGAAGGGCGGGGTCTGTGTTGTGGCTTTCGAGGAGGAGGTAGGAGTTGAGGTAGCTCGAGAGGTGGTCGGGTTATTTCGCAATGGGAAGGTTACTGAGGGCGATGCTAGCTGGAATAATGTGACTTTTGGTGGGTTTAGCTTGACTAGGATTGTTCTCAGAATCAGATGAATGAGTTATTTCTTCCATGGCTGGTGTGGTTTAATTCGAGCGCAGGAGATGACAGATTCAGCATTTCGGTAGATCTTCTGATCGTTGAAAGTTTCAGCTTTGTGTATAGTTGGGATAAGGGGCAATGCATCATCTGGGGAATTCAGGATGCTCGATTGTCTTAGTTGGCATTGGTTTGAAAGCTGTGTTGTTTGAGAAAGTAGATGGTTTTACATTTTCACTTTCTCCTGATTGATCCAAGCTTATGGGACTTACAGATGACATGGGAAATGGGATCTAAATTCGTTCTTCAATTCTGTCTGCCGTGTTGGGGATCTGCTACTTGTTCTGAGATGTTCTGTGCATCGTTATGTGCAGGAACAGAAAGTGTGATGAAGCGCTGCCTTTCGAATAGATAGATTCAATCGCCAGAAGTTCCCACTGCTTATTTGTTGGGCTTCGGATCTCTTCTAACCAGCTGGAGGGACTTGACTCCGCTGTTGCTCATGTAGGAATGAATGTTCTGGTGGGCGGTGCCTCTAATATTCAAGGCGGGTTTGGTTGTCTCTGTGTGCGAGAATCAAGCAGGATGTGGCTAAATTGATCAGATTAGAGGGCTGCTGCTATCTAATGAGATCCTTCGCTTGCATCAACTATGGATGTCGAGTTCATCGACGACTATTGGATTGCATTGATATCATGCTGCCAATACCGACTGTGCTCTTCTTGGTTGCTGAACAATACATAGTTAACCGAACAGTACTCGCGGATGTTGATCCATTTCATCTCTTTTATTAAATGTTGTAAACTTGTAATAATATTATTTTTTACTTTGTAGACAATGGAAATTTATTGAATCAAAGATCAGAATGGTGAAAACACTGAGCTCAATGTTCTATTTCCTATTAAATTGATGGCATGTCGTATTGTTCTTCCTCATTGAGTATTTCTGGAGTTCAACTGTGGTATTGAGCCTGCTGTTTCACTTTCCCTGCCATCTCGCTTCTTCGTGTGGTTGAAAATGAGTTACTTTAGATGGTCAGATGCAGTCTTCTATATATTTATGCCAAAATATAAGCTTCTCGAGGCAACTAACTCTTCTTTCTTGTGCTGTTCAGTTTGATTAATTTATCATACTAAAGGTCTCATTTTTTGAGGCATCTTATGCTTTCTGTACCAAAATATGCTGCACTTATGTTTCCTGGCAGATAGCTTTTCTTAAACGCCTTTGTCTAGTATGAATTTGAAATTCTAGACCTTATGCAACTGAAGCATTCTGTGTTCGGTCTCTGCTAAGGTCATTTTCCCTTTCCTAATTACAGTTTCCCAACGTAACTACAAAAAGGAACGGCCATTAACGCTGTCCGTATTGTTTGATGATAATATGATCCTCACAGTTTCACGAGGGGGCAGTTCTCGCCGGATGGAGGCTGGTGGATATGGCAATGAAGGCTAAGAGGAGGGACGCAGTGAAGTAGGTCGGTGCTCGCCAGTGATGAAAACAAGAAGCAGCCATTGATGACGGGTGGGGGTGGGAGCAACTGTTTTGTTGTCGGAAGTGGAATCTGAACATTTGTTAGTTTATAATCACTCGGAATTAAAACCGGCTTTCTACCGGGATTGGTACAAATCGATGAATCAAAAGATAGGACGAATAAGACTAATGATGAATTGTTTGTGGGCCACTGGGAGGTAGCTGATTCACATCATGTTTTTTAGTTGGGTCAAAATCATTTGACAGCCATCCGTTCGATTGACGAATTAATTTAATATCTGTCAACTTTGGCGTTGTGTTTCTTTCTTATCTTACTCAAATACAGCAGTGGCTGTTACAGCCCGCATCCATGAACTCCCCCTGGTTTCCGGGGATTCTGGCCTCTTCTCCCGGCCGTTAAAGACAGAAACCAAGGGAATCACAGAGTACTCTGGATTTAGGGAGCTCGGAACGATTAACGCTTGATATTGTATCGATTGCCTCGTCGAGTCGTCTATTCCCAAAGGATCAGAAGAAGAAGAAGAAGAAGAAGAAGACAGGGCAAAACAGAGCTGGCTAGTCTTTTAGCTGGCTAGTCTTTTTCTTGTAAACTACTCATTCACAAACTAATCATCATCATCCAAACCCAATTCCTGGCTATGTAAAACTTCAGGGGACTCACTTGTCGGCCATAACCAAGCGCATGGGAACGTCCTCCTTCTTTCTGGTGACTCGAATGTAAGCGAACACAACTGCGAAGCATGCAGTGACGAGCCCAGCAATGATAACCCCGCCGCCAACCCTGGTTCGGCTGCCGGACCCGCTGTCCTTCATCACGGGGCTCTCCTTGGGAGGTTCCGCTACAACAGCACCCCGGGGAGACAGTCCCTCGGATCCAAGCCAAACCGGATCCCTCCCTTCTGGCGGCAACTTCCGCAACCAAATAAGGTCCGTCGGACGCTCGCGCGATGGTTCTTCCAGGGGGAGGACCGAGTGGGGTGAGACCACGAGGAAGAGGATGACGACGAGGCGTGTATCCAACTTCATGTTGGGAGGGATGATAAACAGTTTTGATTGAGTTTGTGATGAAACTCGTCACATGGGGTTTTGAAGGAGATGATGATTCGTGCAAACTCCATGGTGTTTGGTCTATATAGAGAGAAAGGAGAACGTAGGAGGATTTAGCTAATGATGGTTTGCCTACTTTTAACAATAATAATACTAGTAATAATAACGAGGACGTATCATTAACTTGTTAGTGATGGATAATTAGCATGGACATGCCGAATTCGGTCCATGTCACGTACTTAAGTCGGTTTCGCACTCGAACTCTGACGTACACTTTTACCTTGTCTAAATCTTCTTATTTGGGGATCCCTGGAACGAGGAGGATAAGAAGCGTGAGTGAATGAAACAAAATCATGTGGTCCAAAACCCTACATTTGAATTTTGATGTGTACAAAATGATACACGATGTCTTATATGACGAAGAGGGTCGTAGGCCAAGGTTTAATATGAAATATGACGACGCTTTATATGCTCGGTTGTTGTTGCTGTTAGGTCCAAAAATTAAAGCGGACATGCATTTTGTGTTTTACGTTGTATTTGATGAAGATGGGGTTGAATGACGGAGAAGATGGGTATTTATGGCCCGAGACCACCCGGGATCCGCAGCGACACGTCGACCACTCCATTTTGCCCACCCGACTACAGCTGTTGATCCCCCCCCCCTATTATTATTGTTCTCTCTCACCTGCTCATTCCTAAAATTTGGTAAGACTAAAAAAAATAAAATTGCCAAGTAGGATTTCAAGTCGACGATAGCTCGAATAAATAATATCGAGTTTGAGATTCGCTTCATTGACCCTGAAGCGGTTTAGAATCGTAACATTTGAATATTTTGTATAATTTTTTTTGTGATTCAGAATCGTGATATTTTTTCAGATGTCAATGACGCGATTTTTAACCATAATACGATTTTTCGAGCTAATATCACCGTTGAATATTAGTAGTAGTACACATTAACTATATATATCTAAAAAATTGGTAAACTTCAATCCTAATTGATTATTATTGTTTTCAATTAACCGTGTCTCGTAAAACAAAAATAAATAAATATACTTCCGACACGCTTGTACTACATACACACTACCACTCTACAGTTGTGATTTTCCTAACCCTACAAACGATTCCAAAAAAAAAAAAAAAAAAAGAAAAAGAAAAAAACTATGACTGCCCCCACCCATCATTTATTACAAATTCTGGTCGAATGTCATAATCTCTCTCGAATTTCGGATGACATTATTCGTTTCATCCACACATATCCCCCTTTTCCCGAAATGTCCCCGATTCCATATAACAAAAGATGGGACAACCCCCCTCCCCAAAATCTTCGTTTTATATTTACATCTCTGTCCAGTCAACACGAAGATGGTTGATTATTCATCACGGTTAAAGGCCGTGTCTGCATATCTTGGGATTTGTTCAGTAGAGTAGAGTCGCAATGTCGATTATTCATTTGAATTAATGTTCCGTGTTATTATGGACGGCGGACATCACGTTACTACTAGAGTTATATAAACATACCCTCGAGTGTCTCGACATGATGTCCCTAAGGGGAAAAGGGGCACCCCACTTGTTTATCCCACGATATCTGTGTGTTGAAGTGGTGCTCACAAAATTTGGGCCCATGACGCTTGGATAAATTCAACGGGCTTCTCCAAATGTCCGGTTCGCTGGCACCACATGTGACTACCCGCCCGACCACACGGCAAGCTACACTTATGTATGGTTAGAAATCATGGCCACCGGACTTGACTTTCCTAAAAGCTAGTCAATAGGAGGAGGGATTCCTAACCATTTTAAAGCTTATGGCCCAAGCTTAGTTATCTAACGTGGGATTAACCTCAACATGTGTGCATCATTTTCCTACTTGACTCGAGGTTACGGCGTCGATATCAACTCTTTCGGCAAGATGATGGTCGATTTTTCGGCCACCGGCCAGGTAATGCCGCAGGTTGGTCCACTAGGAGTCTGAGCACCTCCTCCTTACGATAATAGTATATGGTTTAGTAATCATCATCACTAACCACTGGTGTAATGGAAAATGACGTTCCATGAAGTCAATCAACACCACTCAAGCTTAATATCCTTAAGATATTCACATAATTATTAGACAACACCACATGATCGGCCGTGATATTTACATCATACATCATTTATATCATTACATTGACACGTAACTGGAGTCGGTCCTCGGCTAGTGCCGGTGGTGCTCACACTCCACAGGAGCCACCGGGAACCTTGTCGTGTCGATGCAGTAGTCATAGACCCTGTGATGCACCTGAACCCACTTGAGCTGGTTCCTCCGGTGCTGGCTCAGCGAGGACCCCCAAGCCTCGTCCCCCAGGTAGATCGTCTCGCGGTTGTTCCCAGTGCTGCATTTATTCACCGCAGTAGGTACTGGGTACTCGCAGGCTGTGATCTTGAATCCCTTGTATGATACTAAGAAGGGTGAGTGGGACCAGTCGGTCTTGACCCTGCCACCCTGAGTGGCCCAGTCGTCTGCGTTCCAGATCGAGCTGTAGACCCCCATCGGCTGGTCCTTGGGGAATGGTATGCCCCTTTGCTCCAGATTTGTGTGCTGCCGAATCAGGATGTCGTCCACAAGAAAACTGAACAGAGATCGCAATTTTTAGTCGAGTTTCAACCTCAGTTTGGGGAGGATCGGTTACGGGAGTTCTTTTTCTTACAGAACGCGTCGCGGGTTCCACGAAATCGAGTAGGAGTGGAAGTCCTGGGTCGGATTGAACCAGAGGCTATGCCTCTGTTCCCTGTTGCCGATGCCGTTTACATACAAGTTGGTCTGTACCAGGTAGGGCTCGCCCGTCGTATTCCCAAGGAACTCGAAGTCGAACTCGTTGTGGTTCGGGCCCTCCGAAGACATCTGCAACATCCAAAATCATTATGCCGGTTTGGTATGTATCACAGTTGGACTGTTCCCCAAGGTCTCACATAGAATGCGGTGACGGTGCCGGCAGAGTCGCCTCCCACAAGCCTCATCTGGAGCGTCACCTTCCCGAACATGTACTTGCTCTTTGATGCAAAACCGGCTCCTGAAAGCAGTCAGGGGAATTAGATCGAAACCCGCTAAAATGAGAAAAAAGTTAGAAACGAAGGTAGCTGTTGCTCACCGGAGTAGCTATCGAGCTTGAGGTTAAGGACATTCCCGTCGTAAAGGAAGTGGTCGGGAGCCCAGGCAGGCCGGAAGAGCTTGTCGAACTCAGCGGAATTTGCCCTTGCCTCTGGGGACAGAGCAAAGACAAACAGGAAAGTCAGAAGGATGGAAACAGGATCGACCATCTTATATTCCACTTGCAAGGAGTATGGAGTGAGAGATTCTTGAGTGGGATTTCGTTATGTTGTTCAAGTGCTGCTCTGCCCTTAAATAATATGGGCTGCTGAAGCAGTGGTTGGTTCCGGCCACGCCATCATCGTGGCTGCCGCGTGGGATTAATCCCCGTGCTCGCGAAACATTACTAAATACGTTTAATATATCATGTATACGTATTCTTTAACCATCAAACATAATTACATGTTGTTTTTTCATTAAAAGATTATTTTCAGTTTGGAACACCGTATCAGAGTTTCGTTACTTTACATTGTGAAAATATTTTACGATTTAAGACATTCAATTTTGAATTTATTAAAATAATTTTCGAACTCGATTTTTATAAAACAAGTTTACTCGTTAAGGAACTCAAGTTTCTAAAAGTCGAGTACGTGAGAGTTGAAAGTTAATTACATGAGTTGATCGTCTTATTATTTTTTAAGTAACTCGACTTTTGAACTTATAAGTGTGAATTCGACTTTAATAAATAGCGAGTTTATTAACAAAGGTGGAGCCAAAGGACCCATGGCGATCATAGCGCCTTGGTTTTTGTTAAAAAAAAATTAAAATTAGGCTTAAATTTTTGTATTTTTTGTATTAATGTAATATAAAAATTTAAATAATTTAATATAATTCTCATTTAATTTCTTGTCATTTAATTTGGTTTATTCTATTTTTTTTTGTTTTGCCGTTACTTACAAATTAGATTTTTACAAAATCGAGTTTAATGTATTATTTTAAAAATTTTAAAAAAAATCCTAAAATATGAAATATTTTGTTTAAAACGAAACTCGGTCGTATCATCACTAGGGGTGAGCAGGTTCCAGGTTGGGTAGGCTCCGGACGTGGAATCTGGAATCTGAAACCTACCATGTAATAGTCGGTTCCTTATTTTTAAACCTTAGAACCTACCCCGTGGCTTAAAGAACCAATCTGCCGGTTCTGGTACCGGTCCGGTTTTACGTTATGGGACACTTCTACTTTAAATCCACCACATTACTCCAATTAATTTAAAAAAACATTAAGCATTACTCTAATCAATATAAAAAAACCTCAAACATTACTCCAATCAATCTAAAAAAACCTCAAGCTCAAAGCCTCGCGAAGAGGGCAAGGGGATGGCGGGTTCAGGTATCTGTTAAGAGAGACTTATCATCAATTATATAATTATGCGCAAAATTGCTAAATATAAATAAGAAATATTTATTATTTTACGATAAAATTATTTATATAAAGATATTATATAAATTATATATTAAAATATATTATGTCATGTTCCAAGTTCTTCATATTAGTTTCGAAGTAAGAACCTGAAACCGTATATGGTACTGTCAGTTTTCAAAATTTTAGAACTTAAAATCTACTCGATTTATTCGAGAGCCTATACTGACACCGACCTTGTAGTATCGATTCAGACCGATTCTCGATTTTATCCGGAACCTGTGCTCACCCCGGGTCATCACCGCATTGCTCCGATGGGATTGGCACGAATGCATGGCTGGAAAGCAAAAACCCACAAATTAAAAAGAAAGGCACTGTTGAGAGCGTGATTAGGTGAACAAATTAATTTTTTGTATGGAGTGTTGTAATGATGACGGGCTGTCGTGAATGATTGATTGCTCCTGCTGGTATCGGGATGTATGCCACTCCTCTTCCTTTTTCCTGATTCAACTATTTCGACGTGATATCGAGTGCCATTTCATTCATTGTCTTTTCTTTAACAACTCTTGATCCCTTTTTCTTTTAATCTTTTCCTAAAGGGCCGACGGGTGAATTTTGTATCAATGTAAGTTCAATTTGAAAAGAAAATTACTAAATTTGATTTTATTTTCAAAAATATCAAAATGCAGTTATTATAAGTAACCATTTATAATAACGACTTTTTAATTTAAAAAGAAAATCGTGTTTACAATAACTTAATAACATTAAGTCTATTTTTAGATCTATATTTTAAATATTCACTTTTTCTTGAAAGTCGCCCTTTAAAGCAAGAACTAAAGAAATTTTATAAGAAAAATCCGTTCTCAAATTTAATATTTCAAACAACGACTTAATCATAATTTTACTAAGTATTGTTTTTTAAATTAAAAATCATTGTTTCAAATAACGATCTATTAGAGATATTTTTCGATAGTCATTTTAAAAATAACTAAATACATTCTCGTGATTTTATATTTAATAAGTTGGCTTGTACTTTTTAGTTTAAGGAGGCACCTTTAATCATATAGGTCATAATAATATTTGTTTTCTAAGTATGGAGGCGCCCTCATTATTATTGCTTTATGTAATTTCAAATGAAAAGACGCTTTTTCATCGCTCGCAATCCCCATAGTGGATAATTAACGTAAAATGGGCCTGAAGTAGGCCCATTTTAAAAAGCAGAATTATCGACCCGGCCCACGTTCGGCCCATTTTTGTCCATTCCGGACTTGCGATGACAATGGGCTTTCGGTAGGAACCCAAAAGGGGAAACGTACACACCAAACCAACATCGCTAACCCCAATGTTATAATAACTCAGGACTCGAAGACAACAAAACGAAGAAGCAAATTAATAGTTTGAAGTGTTGGTTAAACTGGATTAATGTCATTAACATTTTTATTTATATTTAAAAGAGAAAACGTAATTAGTTTAACGAAATTAATCCATTTCGTTGGATATAAATTTTTACGATTTTCTCCTCTTTCGTCTTCTTTGTACCCCCTCTTTTCCCGTCTTCCGTTTCTTCCTTCCTCGTATTATCTATCCATCAACTCTCTTTTTTGTTTGGTTTTCTCTCGTTTCTTCCCGCAAACAAAAAATCGATCCCCCGCCCAATCCCACCCTCTCTCCCCCAAATCCCTCGATTCCTTCTCCGTCATATATTACACTCTCGCCACCCCCCCCAGCCCCAACCAATCCCTACCCCTTGGCCCCCCAACCCCTTCTCAATCCCCCACCCGATCTGCGTCGCCCGCCGACCCCTCCCCATCACTTCTTCCTCTCAACTCTCCTCTCGCCCTCTCGTCTTTTGTTTCTTAATTTTGATCCCAACCCACTTCTCAAGTCCCCGTCTTTTCTCCTGGGCGCCATTCCAATACCACTTTTACCTCCTAAATCCCCTATTTCTTTCGTTTCTCCCTTCGCTCTCCTAAACCCTGCCCCATTTCTTTCCCCAGTAATCCTTGATTCCCTTTTTTGTCTTCTTTTTCTTTTTATAATCGCGTTTTTGTTGGGTCCTGAATTAGGGTTTGTTATTTTTTGGTCCGGGGGAGATTGGGTGAAGGGAGTCAAGGTGGGGGGAACCACGGGACTGCCAAAGCATGAGCGTCGAGAGCCCCGGCCGACGACGAAGACGGGTGGATTAGGGTTTCAAGGCTCGTCCTGGTTCGGTGGAGCTGTTTCACATGGGTGATGGAGGTGTGGCTTGCATGTCTCTGCAGCATCATCACCGCCACCATCACAGCATCATGGATAAGCTTCCTGACAAAGTGATCCTGGGGAGCCAGATCGTTGGAAATAATGGGAATACTGCTGGTGTTGCCTCCGGGACGACGCCTACTGCTAGTACTGCTATTACGACTTCGACTACTGTTGCTGCTGGGAATTCGGCTGCCGATTCCACAGCTCCTGGCCCGAAGAAGAAGAAGGTGAAGAAGGTGATAAAGAAGGTGGTTACTGTGCGGAAAGTCCGGAGGCTCAAGAGTGAGGTCGCGAAGGAGAAGGCTGTTAAAGAAGCTGGAAATGGTGATGGCAACCATGCCTCGGAGAAGGTAGAAGCCACACTGAATGATGAAGTTGAGGAGGGCGAGTTGGGTACGCTGAAGTGGCCGACCAAGGAGCTGGAGAATGGAGACTCGGGGGTGAATGACAGTGCACGGAAAAGCGAGGTGGTTGTTAAGAAGGAGGTTGTCAGGAAGTTGGAGTGTGGGAAAAATGAGAATTCTTCCGGGAAGTCACGACCAGCCGAAGTCAAAAGGGAGGAGGCGAAGGTGGAGAAAAGGGAGTTGAGGTCCTCCTGGAGAGAGCCATATGGGGAAGCAGAGAAAGTGGATTCAGTTGCCGATAGATGGCGGAAGACTGAAAACGATAATCTCAGGGATGGCAACTTCTGTTATAGTACGCCACGCAGGAGCATGGTCTGGAGACGTGAGCCTGAGCGGTTGACACCGCCTTCTTCGAGTAAGTTTTCAGGGGACGATGGGTTTCAGAGGAAAGAGTTTGGTTTGGCTGCAAGTCAGCAGAGTAAGAATCCTTACAAATGGGAGGCTGGTCAGGATGATAAAGCCAGGCTGAGCTCAAAGATTTTGCACAGTGACGGTTCTTACTGGGACGACTACTACAATGGTGGTAAGACTCCAGGAAGAGAATATTTTTCTGGGAATCGGTCAAGGAGACATGGAGATGATGGAAGCTATGAGTTAAGTGATCGTGAGCGGAAGCATTACATTGATCAGGCTGATTATACAACTTCCACAAAAGGCCGCAGACCTGACGAAGGAAGTCGACCCTTACAGACCGAGCACTTCACTGAACGTTCTACTGAGAGGACATCTAGAAATGCCTCTGCATCTAAATCATCTTCCCTGGAAAATCATTCCCTTCGGAACTTTGAGCCGTCGTCCTCATCCCGAGCAGTTCATGATAGGCATGCTCGCAGCCCCGATCGATCTCCTCGTGGCCGAGCTCGACAGTATGGTCATAAGGAACGGAGCCCGTTTGGTCTCGAGAGATCACCACATGGCCGAGATAGATCACCATACTATAATGGGAATATACATGAAAGGTCTCCTCTCTACTTTGGAACTGGTCGGGACAGATCCCCACATTATCTCGAGATTGGTCAGGAAAAGTCTCCTTACTCCGCTGGTCGAGACAGATCTCCTTATCTGGGAGCTGGTCGTGAAACTTCTCCATATTACCGCGTAATTGGCTGTCCGAGATCACCTTATCATCAGAGATCTCCATATGGTCGTGAGAGGTCCCCTTATGTACGCGAAAGATCTCCACATGGACGAGAAAGGTCCCCCCTTGTGCGTAGACATCACCGAGAAAGAAGGAACAGAAGTCCTCGTATAGAGAGATCTCCTCCTCGTGATAAAAGTAGGAGCAGAGATCGTAGGGACTCTAGTTTGAACGCTGCAGAAAAATCCCGGGCAGATCGTGTTAAACAGCGTGACAACCGTGATATGAGTAAGAAGACCAAAAATGGAAAGGTGAAAACTGATTCCGAGAAACCCAGTTCTCAGTCCAAGAAAAAGATGGAAGAAGAGAAGCTGAAGGATAGAGATAATAATGTCAAAGAGATACAGAGCATCCCGAAAGAATGCCATGATAGCAGCAATACACATGTGCAGAATGTAGCATCTTTGGCAGAGAAAACAGGCATCAGTCAGCCTGAAAAGGAGGGAAAGGTTCGGAGTCCGAGCACGAGCAAGGAAAGGACCCCCTGTGTCGATCTCGTTCCTGCTCAAGAGTTGGTATCCATGGAAGAGGATATGGACATATGTGACACGCCTCCGCATATGCCTGCTGTACCCGACTCGCTTTCAGGAAAGTGGATTTATCTCGACAGTTATGGGGTGGAATGTGGTCCGGCTAAACTCGCTGACCTCCAATCACTGGTGGATGGTGGCGTTCTTCTGTCAGACCACTTCATAAAGCATCTGGATAGCGATCGGTGGATGACAGTGGAAAACGCAGCTTCCCCATTGGTATCTCCGAGCTTTTCGTCAGCAGTTCCGGATATGGTGACACGGCGGGTAAGTCCTCCTGAGGCCCCTGGGAATCTGCTTGATGATTCAGTTGACACTGGACAATCCAGTCGTGTCCCTGCCGAGGGAACATTAGTGTCCCCTGTTTCCGATCCTGTGCAAGATCTTGACATAGAGGGGAGGGTGGGAGCTCTTCTGGAGGGTCGGAACTTCATTCCAGGCAAGGAGCTGGAGATTATTCAAGGTACACGCAAGTTGCAATACCCTTTCTGGGATTTCCTTTTTTTTTTTAAAGTAAAAAAGGGCGGGAGTTTCTTTAAGATCTGAAAAAGCCCCTGTGAGTGGATGTAATTTCTGACATAGATATTACGTTCTTCTGGGTTTTGTTTATTTTGTTTGTTTTATGGTGTCTTCTTGCTTTTAATTTTTTTGGGGCGGTTTTTACTATTTTGCAGAAGCGCTGCAGATGGAATTTGCCATTGACCAATCTGAAGATTGGCCAGGCTTGGAAGGTAATTGCTGGATGATTGTCCTGAGATCTTTCATTTTATTATATTCTCTTTTGGGGCAAGTTGATTTCTCAAAGATTATTTTTGGGTGGTTGAAATTTCCATATTTAGAAAGCTGCAACAATAATGGGGATCAACCAGGGCTCTCTGCTTGAATAACTGAAATGAAGTTTTAGTGGGTTCTGATAATATCTGTTTCGGTGGGAATGTCCGCAGTAGATCTCTTCATTGAAATAGTGGCCTGTAATTTACTTAAGTCGGTGAAAGTTACTCGTACGTGTTAATTCGTGCTTTTTAAGCAACAAACTAAAATTGGACATTATCAAACTAAATATGCACGACTGTTCATGGCAATCTCTGTTGATGGAAACAGCTTTGTTATTGCGTCAAGCTTTCAGTGGAGAAACACTAAACAAGGCCACAGACATACCATTGGGGAATTCCGATGCCATGTCTGACGACTTTAATGAAAGTCAGGTTTCGGGAACAGAGTTAGCAGGGGGCGACATTGATTCTGGTGTTTGGTTGAGGGGTGGTCGATCATGCAAGGGTGGGGACTGGAAGAGAAATGAGGAGGCGGCCTCAGATCGCTATTCGAAAAGGAAATTTGTCCTAAATGATGGCTTCCCGTTGTGCTTAATGCCGAAATCTGGCTATGAGGATCCTCGGTGGCATGAAAAGGATGAGCTGTATCACCCTGCTCAAAGTAGAAGGCTTGAATTGCCATCCTGGGGATTTAGCTGTCCTGATGAAAGGAATGAGAATGATGATGGGAACCGAAATCAGGTTAAGCCTGTTGTAGCAAGGGGAACTAAGGGTACAATGCTCCCTGTGGTAAGGATAAATGCATGTGTTGTGAAGGATCGTGGATCCTTCATTATTGAGTCACGAATGAAGGTTCGTTCCAAGGATAGGCATGTTTTGAGGTCTAGTAAGTCAAATTCTGTCAGTAATGATGTCCAGAGATCCTCCGTGGAAGGCCCCTCTAGTCAAAGAATTGACATGGAAGATATGATGCCTGGATCTGGAAGGAGCATTGCAGCCATCAGCACCCCGAAGGATCGGGTATGCACTGTGAAGGACCTTCAATTACAATCAGGAGATTGGTACTTTATTGATGGCATCGGACGTGAACATGGACCTGTATCATTTTCCGAGATTCGGTTGCTGGTGGACCAGGGTGCTATTCATCAGCACAGTAGTGTCTTCAGGAAATCGGACAATATCTGGGTTCCTGCAACACCTTTTGGAGAAATTTCTGGCGCATCTGCCAGTACTAATATGGAGAATAACTCATCCTTTGGCAGTTCTTCAGGAACCTGCCTTCTCTTACCCGGTGGAAATAACCTCACGTCTTCATTCCATGGCATGCATCCTCAGTTTATCGGTTTCATGCGGGGAAAGCTGCATGAATTGGTTATGAGGTCGTATAAGAGCAGAGAGTTTACAGCAGCTATTAATGAGGTTCTTGATCCTTGGATCAACGCCAAACAGCCAAAGAAGGAGATGGATAAGCCACTCTATCGAAAATCAGGTGCATACCAAAACTTGACTTTCTTATCTGTCTTCTTGCCTGTTGGTTTTGGTGCAGATGACTTCTATTTAAATTTCATTCTTTGTTATGTTTGCTTTTCTCTATACATCTTTCAAGTTGATAGCAAATGATATTACTCTCCATATTCTTTGGACACTGTGTCTGCTTTACTGGTGAAAAACAACTTTATGGTTTTCGGAAGCCAATTCTGCAAAAGCTTACTTCCGAATCATCCTTCAAGATTTCTTAGAGAACTATTGTTATGAGTGTGTCTCATCCTTGAGCATTGTTACTGTTCTTGCTATGGTCTTCTAATCCTGCTTTTGTAAAGCTACCTTATATTATAAGTGGACTGCCGATTGTAGATCCTGACCATCATGCTAGCAAACGACCAAGGATTTCTATTGAGGATGATGATTACAGTGATGTTGAAGAAGGTGTTGGCGCTATCCAAATGGCTGAAATGTCATTTGAGGATCTATGTGAGGGTGCTTCTTTCTGTAAGGAAGAGAACGAGCCTGTTGAAAACCACATGCATTCATGGGGTTTCTTGGATGGTCATATCCTAGCACGAGTTTATCATTTTCTGAGATTTGATGTGCGATCCCTGGCTTTTGCTTCCTCAACTTGCAAGCACTGGAGGTCTGCGGTGGTGTTTTACAAAGGCATATCCAGACTGGTCGATTTTTCATCCTTGGGTCCCAAGTGCACTGATTCCATGCTTTTGAGTGCTCTGGTATGTACTATGAATTAGCTGATCCTCACTTATTAGCTTCAATTCCTCATCAGGCTTGATAATCTCTTTTTATTGCAGAATGGTTACCACAATGGCAAGATTAATGCGATAGTTCTCAAAGGTTGCACCAATGTTAGTGAAGATACTCTTAGAGAAGTGATTCGTACATTTCCTTGTTTATCAGATGTAGATATCCGAGGGTGTAACCAGCTTGTGGACTTCCCTAATGTATTTCCTAGCATGAATTGGTTAAGGACAAAAAAGAATTATGGGGAAGCACATTCTAGAATGAGAAGTCTCAAGCAGTTAACAGATAAAAATTCAACTGATTCTACGACAAAGGGCATGTTTAGTCAAAAGGATGATTTCAGTAATTTGAAGGATTATTTTGATAGTGTGGACCGCAGAGACTCATCGGGGCAGTCATTTAGCCATGGATATTACAAGCGATCAAAATTATTTGATGCAAGGAAGACATCATCTGTGATATCAAGAGATGCACGGTTGAGAAGATGGGCTGTTATGAAAGCTGAGAAAGCATTCAAGAGGATGGAGGAGTTTCTTGCTTCAGGTTTGAGGGATATCATGAAGGAGAACACTTTCAATTTCCTTGTACCAAAGGTACTTCTACCTTTTCTACGGGACATTTAGTTCTTTTTTGCTATGACCTGCCGGCTGACGGAGGTGAATGTCATTTTTTGGCAGGTCGCTAAAATTCAAGACCGAATAAGGCATGGCTATTACTCACGCAATGGAATTGGTTTTGCTAAGGCCGACATTGATCGGATCTGTAGGGATGCAATAAAGTAAGCCTTGTTTTCAGATTAGCTAGTTATCCTCTTTGCTTTTAAGTCTTTGCTTGGTGTTGGTACTGTACAAAACGGATGGTTTGAAGAGTTTATTTCCTGTCTGTTGAATGTTAGGAATATCTATTATGCATTTTTGTGTGCAGGCAGCAGAATTTGTTTTGGACACCAGATAGTGTTTGTTGATCAACTTTTAGTTAACATGATTAGCACACTGTCAATTTGTTGACGTGTTCTGTTCCTTTTCCCGTATATCTTTCTGTTTCTCTTATATCTTTCTTCTTCTTACCCAAATGTCACTGCCTTCCATTGGTTTACTGAGATGACCTCACTATTTCATACTTAATGCAGAGTGAGGAGTAGGGGTGATGCTGGAGATATGAATTACATTATATCTCTATTCATTCAGCTTGCTACCCGCTTGGATGAGAGCTCAAAAGCTGCTTTCCAGAGAGATGGCCATTTAAATCTACAGAAAGATGAGCCATCTGAAGGGTTTTCTTCGACTTCAAAGTATAAACGGATGTTGAACAGAGTTGATAATGATAGAAAATACATTAGCAGAAGCAATAGTTCTTCCATGACTAGTGGTGTCTATGATGATGGGTCATATGCTTCTGATCAGGAAGTAAGGAGACGCTTATCCATATTGAATAGAAAGTCAATGGACTCGGATAGTGAAACATCCGATGACTTTGGTGGATCTTCTGGTACTAGCAAGTCTGATGGTGAGAGTACAGTGTCAGATACAGACAGTGACCGGGAATTGCAGTCAGAAAGTCGTCCTGGCTCCTTTGGTGGGGATGGCTTCTTTTCGGCCGATGAAGGTCTGGAGGATGATCGTGAATGGGGTGCCCGAATGACAAAAGCCAGTCTTGTTCCCCCTGTTACCCGCAAGTACGAAGTAATTGATAAGTACGTAATTGTAGCTGACGAGGTAGATGTTAGGCGAAAGATGACAGTCTCTTTACCAGATGACTATGTGGAGAAGCTAACTGCTCAAAAGAATGGCTCTGAAGACTTGGATATGGAACTTCCTGAGGTGAAGGACTTTAAGCCTAGAAAGCAGCTTGGGACTGAAGTTTTAGAACAAGAAGTCTATGGCATCGATCCTTTTACTCACAATCTTTTACTTGACTCCATACCGGAAGAATTAAATTGGTCTCTTCAAGACAAGCATATCTTTGTTGAAGATGTTCTCCTTCGAACTTTGAACAAGCAAGTTAGACATTTCACAGGGACAGGAAACACCCCCATGATGTACCCTCTGAGGCCTGTTGTTGAAGAGATAGAACTGATTGCTGAGGAGGAACGAGATATGCGAACAATGAAAATGTGTCTGGCTATACTAAGGGCTATTGACAGTCGACCTGATGATAAGTATATTGCATACCGAAAGGTGAGTCTTTGGTGTGGAGTATTTGTGAGTTTGAATCGATAACAATCTTTTAATAGGATTTTTGTTGCTGCTGGTGTTGTGATGATTCTTTTCTTGGCTTTTATTTGATGAACTTGTAGGGGCTTGGTGTTGTTTGCAACAAAGAAGGAGGATTTGGCGAAGATGATTTTGTTGTAGAATTCTTGGGGGAGGTAATGGTGCTAATTTTCTAAGATATTCTAGGCATAATAATCTGTTACAGTGTTACCTGCGGATTCCAATTTTGTGGACACTATATATATGAGTTAGCACATATGAAATTGTTCTTTATGTTGTGGCCGTTCCAGAAAGCTCATTTAACTTCTTCCTTGGACAGCGGCAGCATTTTGTTTTTTATTGTTAGAATGGTTTAGCCTGTTAACCTCTGTCTGCTGATTATGAATAAAATTACTTGGACACGAAGTATGCTACTGACTGGGCCTGTTTGAACATGCTTAGTTGTTATGGTAATTTTTCTCGATGGAGCTTAGTTTCTGAACTGTTAACTGTCGGATTGGAAGGTCTATCCAACCTGGAAATGGTTTGAGAAACAAGATGGCATCCGATCACTGCAAAAGAACAGTAAAGATCCTGCTCCAGAATTCTATAATATATACCTAGAAAGACCGAAGGTAGCTGACCTTGTCCTGTCTCTCCTTGCTTGCTGCTCTGTAACGTCTTCATCAATGGTCTCCTTTCTTTATCCAGGGGGATGCGGATGGGTATGATCTGGTGGTCGTAGATGCTATGCACAAAGCAAACTATGCAAGCCGAATTTGTCATTCTTGTCGTCCTAATTGTGAAGCAAAGTAAGCAACCCGTTTGTGCCTTTTAAATAGCTTAAGCAAAGATCTGTAACAGTGTAGGTGCTTTCATTTTGTGGCACTAGTTTTATCGCTTTCCCTCCGATGACTTCCTTTGAGCTATTCACTTGTGACTCACTGTCAGATAAATCATCATGATAAGTGTTGAGTTCTAGCTTATAATGGATCTTGCCTTTGCTTCATGATTGACATGTATCCTTCTGAAAGGCTCTAAAACAGAAGATTGTTCTTTTGCTGGTGGATGTTTGGTAACAGGGTCACTGCTGTGGATGGTCAATATCAGATTGGGATATACTCCGTCAGGAAGATCCAATTCGGAGAGGAGATTACCTTTGATTACAATTCTGTTACTGAGGTTTGATTCCTCTCCAGGTTGCGTCTGATTGTGCTGCGGTACTTATATAGATTCCTGACACGTCATGTGTACTGTTTGCAGAGCAAGGAGGAATATGAAGCTTCTGTTTGCTTGTGTGGTAGTCAGGTTTGTCGGGGAAGTTATCTGAACCTAACAGGCGAGGGTGCTTTTCAAAAGGTATCTACATCATATTTCCTCTCGTTGGGACATTCTTCACACATCACATGGGTAATTTGTTTGGTCAATTCTAGCTGATATATTTGCTTTCATCAGGTACTGGAAGAATGGCATGGGATCTTAGACAGGCATCAGTTGATGTTAGAAGCGTGTGAAGCGAATTCGGTTTCTGAAGAAGATTACTATGATTTGACGCGTGCTGGTTTGGGTAGTTGTTTGCTTAGTGGCTTGCCGCCTTGGCTGGTTGCATACTCTGCTCGCCTGGTAGATTGCAATTCTTCTGTTTTGGTATTTAATAATTAATTTACTTTCCACGTGTTTCTCACACATACACCTTGAATAGGTTCGTTTTATTAATTTGGAAAGGATCAAACTTCCCGACGAGATTCTGAGGCATAATTTGGAAGAGAGGAGGAAGTATTTTCTTGAAACTTGCATTGACACTGAGAAGAGTGACGCCGAAGTTCAGGTTAACGACTTCAGATTGAGCTTCTCTCTTAATTCTTCTTCAGGGTTTTGAGTTAAATGGTTCCCATCGTTCTGATGGAAATCCTTACCCTGTTGTAGTATCATGGGCTTTACCGATTTTTGTTATGCCTCTTCATTTTTGTTGTTATCATTGACAGGCTGAGGGTGTTTATAACCAAAGGCTTCAGAACTTGGCTGTCACTTTAGATAAGGTTGCTATTTCTTTCCTTAGTTTCACTATCTGAATTGTTTTTTCACCTTTAAGGTGGGTTTCCTTAATTCAGTGTGTTTCCACTGAATTAATTTCTGATTGCTCTGCTGTTAATTGTTGTATAGGTATTGTGTTTTATCATGTTGAGCATCATTGGATTTGATAAATGGTGCAGGTTAGGTATGTGATGAGATGTGCTTATGGGGACTCCAAAGAAGCTCCACCTCCACTCGCTAGGCTTACACCAGACGAAGTGGTGTCCTTCATCTGGAAAGGGGAAGGGTCAGTCGTGGAGGAGCTTCTTTCGAGCATGGCACCTCACATGGATGATCGCTTGCTGAATGATCTCAAGTCCGGGATTCGTGATCATTATCCTTCTGGTTCCGATAACTTCTATAGGGAATTGAAAAGATCGTTGTTATGGTGAGCAAATACTAAGTGATATCAACCCCAAAACACCTATTTTTGAATGCAACCTATCCTTTTCCTACCAAAAAAAATACTAAGTGATATCTTTATTTTCTTATTGTACACTGATTGTCATCTC
Organism: Melastoma dodecandrum; assembly: GCA_029817715.1. Classification (NCBI taxonomy): domain Eukaryota; kingdom Viridiplantae; phylum Streptophyta; class Magnoliopsida; order Myrtales; family Melastomataceae; genus Melastoma; species Melastoma dodecandrum. The sequence continues at coordinate 3,042,001 of JARUPY010000533.1, read as the reverse complement.
TTTTTTTGTCAAGGTTGAGAGATGAGCTCCGTAATCTTCCCTGCACGTATAAATGTCGACACGACGCCGCTGCTGACCTGATCCATGTCTATGCTTACACAAAGTGCTTCTTTAAAATCCAGGTGAGCTTGTGCAAAGATAAATTGTTCCTAAGTTCTGTGGATTACCATTAATGGATATGTAATGCCGCGGGTAATTTTGTGATAGTCAATCTTTGAAACAATTATGAATAAAGCTATTGTGGTGTGGCACAGGGTTATAAATCGGTGACTTCTCCCCCTGTACACATCAGTCCCCTGGATTTGGGCCCCAAGTTCAGCGACAAGTTAGGACCAGGTTTGCACGAGTACCGGAAGACCTACGGAGAAAACTATTGCTTGGGGCAACTCATTTTTTGGCACATCCAGACTAACAGCGACCCGGATTCTACCCTATTTAAAGCCAGCCGAGGGTGTTTATCTTTACCGGACGTCGGTTCTTTTTACGCGAAGCTCCAGAAACCTTCAAGACAGCGCATTTACGGCCCAAGGACAGTGAGGTTCATGGTGGCAAGAATGGTGAGTTTTGTTCGGTGTGCTTTTTTTATACTTCACGAAGAAGGCAATCCCTGACTTTTGAGAGTGTCTGCATTTTCGCTTTTCCTTTATTCTCCAGGAAAAACAATCTCAAAGACCTTGGCCGAAGGACCGGATATGGACGTTCAACCCCTCGCCGAAGGTGTTGGGCAGTCCAATGCTGGATTCCGTGATAAACAACTCCCCAATCGACAGGGAGATGTTGCACTGGCTGAAGAACAGGACGTCGGTGTTTCAAGCCGCCTGGGACAGATAACATGACAAAACAGCCCCTCCCCTTGTGCCCACGGCCCCGCCTCGGGGGTCGTGAAGAACAGGAGCCCCCGACGTGATCCCAAAACCACAATGTAGCTGACTCCCCTTACTTTTCCGTCTAAACGCCGTGGCAGCTCCAAATTTAGGTGGTTGGAGCTTTGGGTGGTGGGGGGGGGGGGGGGGTTTGCATTATTGTGTACAGTTTTGTTTTCTCCAATTTGTGTAATTCATTGTGTAGTGTTTTAGCGCAGGTGTATTAGTCTCTGTTATTTTTTTTTGCCTAATTGAGATTAGAAGTTAGGGAAAAGGGGTGGAGGTCAGGGAGAATACTTTTATTTCCTTTTCAATGCAAATTCCTTTTGGTTTCCTGTGGTTTTCTATTATTTGGCATGGTCATGCCTGAAAATGGGACAAGACCTGCACGTGTCGTAATTAGAGTTTTGTTCTAATATATCGTACAGGGCAGCATTCATTGTCTTATAACTCGTTTTTTTAATTCCGTCCGTTAAAGTTTGCTTATGAAAAATTACGAATTCGATATTTTAAATATCGATTTTAACCTCGAAGGTAATTTGGCTTTTGTAAAACGAACTTGGTGTAATTCGAATTCGTGGTATTATTTGTTAAAATTTGAAACTTTTGCAATATATTGTGACATTTTTTTGACGAACTGAATTTTAGAACATAACTCTTCGTAATTTATTTTGGTGCATAAGCTAAATGGCCCCTGATTTTAAGCCAAAAAGGATGACACGGATCCCGACAAATGCTGCCTTCCATTTACCGTACGTAACAAATATTTCTTTTGCACCTTCGATTCAATCGTGTTTATTACAAAAAAACAAAAAACAAAAAACAAAAAACAAAAACAAAAACAAAGGGGAAGAGATGAGAACGAGGGAATTTGAAGGGACGGAGGCCGATAGTAAACTGTCAAGTCTGTAGTAAAATTAACAAAATGCATTTTTTCTTTTGCTGGCTTGTACTTCCAAAATCACAGCCGTCCATTCAAAACCCATATTCTTCTATTCATTCCCATCCGTCCACGTGTCTTCTACTATCCCCTTCCTTTCCCTTGTATATATAAACGACAGCACACGGGAGAGAGAGACTCCAAAATAATATAACGCCCGATGGAATTGCATTATCATCATCATCTTCTTCTTCTTCATCCCACGGCCTCCTCGTCTGATTTCGACTCCATCTTGGCAGGCGTGAGCCTCCAGTCCCTCCTCCTGGGGGACCCCGTCCTCCTCACTCCTCCTCCTCCTCCCTTCCCTCCCTCCCCTTATCCACTTCCCCCGTCCCACCACCACCCCGCTTTTCCCCCACACCAACCCTCTCCAACCTTCTCCTTCCGAGCAGCTGAACCCCCTCCCTCCGCGGATAAGCGACGGCCCCATGCCAGGAGAAACCAGGCCCCCCCTCCTCCACGTCGTCGGACTCAGAAGGTCACCGACAAGCTGAAGGCTCTGCGTAGGATCGTTCCCTGTGACCACAAGGCTGACATTGCTACCATGCTGGAGAAGGCCTACAAGTACGTCAGGTACCTGGAGGCCCAGGTCCTCGCCCTCCTCACCATGCGGTTGTGCACCCTGGACGAACGCTGCGTCATCCTAGGGGGAACAGGCGAGACAGAGAGGAGGTTGATAGAGTCGATGGCGTTGCTGAGCAGGAAGGAGTTGGTGGAGGCTGTGGTGAACTCGGGGACGGCGCAGAAGGTGATGTACGAGGAAGGGCTTTGCCTGGTGTCGGAAGAGCATTAGGTTTTTGGCTTGGTCTTGTTTTCAGAAACAGCAGCAGGAGCAGCTGTCGGTATTGATCGGTGCTGCCAAGGTGGGCAACAACAACAACAACAACAACAACGCAGACACTACCGCCAACAACAACCGCAGCAGCAGTTGCTGTTCCTATCCCTCCTCCTGCTCCTACTCTTACAGCTAAAAACCCCTCCACCCCCACCCCCAATCACGCTTTCTTTGCATGGATGGCGGGTATTGAATCGAATTTCCCTAAAAACATCATCATCACCGCCAACATCATGGTAGGGAAACCCGGAAAGCATAAAGTTACAGGGGTAGCTTAGTTAGTATCAGGAAACACTTGCTGTCCTTTTTCTGTATTTTTGGGGTTTTGAGAGAGACATGCTTTTTTACGGAGAGCACCTCCACCCCACCTGCAGATACTCCCCCCACCCACCCCCCTGCGTTTTGTCTCTCAGTGTCGTCTCGGCATGCGAAACCCCCCCCAGAAAACAAAGAGGAAAATAATAATTTGTCCTGGGGATTGTATGTTGTGGCGGCGTTCATAGTTGTTGCAATCAATGCTCAGCTAGTAATTTTTGTTTTTTTTGTTTTTTGAACTCCCATCAATACTGTGTTTGTTTGGAATTCCACCTCCTTTATTTCGACGAAGGGGGGTTGGCTGGCCGCGGCTCCTCTTTTTTCTCCCAAGGGATTATTACCCGGCATCGAAGTTTGAGATGATCCTTTGTGGAATGCAGTCGGAGAGCAACGGACAAAAATACATCAATCCCAATGTCTGGAAAATAAATGCTAATGATGCCAGACATTCTCGTGTCGTTACAAAATATTTTGTTAAACAGTGAAATAAGAAATCGATGAGTACCTAATTCGCTTTTAGAAAATTAGGAAGTGGGCCGATTTAGGGGGCGTATGATTTAAAATTTTCGTCCATAATTCTGCCGGCCCAGGTCTGTGAATTCGATTTGGGCCATGAACAGAGCACGTACTTGTGAACAAGCGTTTGATGCGTGGCACAGATAAGGAATGGTGAGGATGGTCGCTGTGAGCTGCTAAGGAAAGGGTGATTGCTGTGAAGTTAGCTACGAGCTGTTGTATTGTGGTGGGCTGGGCTTTTATTAAATAAATGAATGTAAGGCCCGGTCCACTTAACTGTTGGTAGGAGGAATATTAGAAAAGGGGGTTGGGAGGGAAAAGGAGTTGGTTAGATTCCATTCTGTTGAACTGTTGCAGAGGCGTTGTGGGAGTTTTGTGCGCCGAAGGCGGTGAGTGTGTGCAGTTGGCTTGCGCTGTCGGAGTTTGCGTGTTGAAACTGATTCGTGGTTGTGTTGGCTGGAGTTTGGTGTGCGAATGAGTAATTGATCTGTTCTGTCAATTGTTTTGTTGTTTATCGAGATTTTGAGGGGATTACACGAATCAGCATTCAATCTCGGATTTGGTGCTGGAGGTCGGTCAACTGTGCGTGGTCCACGTACTTGTGAATCTGCTCGGTGGCTGCAACAACTGCATTTACTCCAGAAGGACTCCTGGAGCCAGCAGCTCATCTTACCTTGCCTCATTCTCACTGGTAAGGCCAAGAAATGCCTGTTGGATATCGATCCTTTCACTTTCACAAGATAAAGCAAGAGACTCATGCCAGGCATGCTGCAGGTTCACCCTGGCAATTTGGGCAGTTGTGACGGGGACACTGCCGAACGACAAGTTGAGGGCGTCCTGCGCACCATACTTCATGTTGATTGGAGGCATCGCCTGCTTCGTTCACCTGTTCCTTGCCGGAACTGATGATTATTCGTGGCAACTTGTGGGCATTTTCCGTTGATCTTTCTTTGGGTTATTCCTTAATTAATTTAAGCACAGAGCATAATTATGACCAAGCGCTCAGTTCAAACAAAACAGACGCGAACGGTTATAACGGCGGAACTCCTCAACTACCTCGTTCTACCGATCATTTTTGCTTGCACGGCTCCAAACCCACCTCCTTCCACTCCTCCGACCAGTCAATCTACCGACCTCCTCAAATTCTCGCTCATCTCATCGCCACGGCCCTCTAACTCGCTTCCCATTTCCATCCCCGATCCTCGCATCCATAACCTCGTCGAAACCGCCTCGTGCCTGTTATAATCGTCTTGACTTGCTCGTTGTAACTCGAAGGCTAGCGGGATGAGGAAATTGGGGCACATATTGGGACAATGCACGGAAAGCGTTCGACGAAATGTCCGGGGTAAGAATGTGGTTTAACGGAGTCTATGATTTAGCGCCACTTGCGGTACGGAGGTCCGTGGTCGGAGTGTGCAGGTATTGCTGTTTGATATTGTCGGTTAGTTTTCTGGTTTTTGTCACAAAAGTACTTGACAAATGGTGTCGGAAATGGAATCAGTTCACGGCCCTCGGAGCTCACCAAAGCCCACAACAGCTGGGATTTTTTTTTTTTGTAGTCGACTCAGATAATTTTTCATGAAGGACCTGACCTTAATTTCCATCTCAGCCACAAAAGTTTCGAGGCAATGGCCAAATCTGCCCTCCTCAATGCTCTTTAACTCAGAGTTTAGAAATTCCTTCATCTTTTCAAGGGATTGATTCATCTTCGCAACCGAGGATGATATGTTATCCGCATCTATTATTGCTGCCCTTTTCACATCTTCAAGTTCCGTGCTTAATCCCGAAACAACTTGTAAGCTGAGGGTGCGGTAATGGTCGGCTGATTCTCGAGTCTCGACTCATGTTGTGGGCAAAATCTTCTGATTTAACACTAGACATGCTTTGGCTTTCCCTCATGGTGCGGGAGGCTCGGATTCCTTCGGATCGGATGATTTCTTGAACGACAAAGTGCAATAGAGTGGTCTTTCCATCTATTCCTCTGACATCAGAAAGTTTTAGTAGTGTGTCCAGCTTAAATGCCTGGGCACCACCCCTGAATGTTCCATCATTCATCCGATTACCAGTTTTGAGTACTGCTTCTAGCAGCTTAAGGAAAAGTCGGCTTTCCCTTAGTTTACTGCAAGCAACCTGCAATTTTTCTTGTTTGTCAGTGAACTACTGAGTATTCAGAGTGTTCATGAAGGCATCTATTATCATTGGCTGGCTTTCTAATGCTGACATACCTCCAAAGTTGCTAGACATTCTCTGACATTTGACTCTTCCTCCTGGGCATCTGTCATGAACAACAATGCTTCCACTCGCTTAAATGCAAAAGGAATCTCAATCAAGACTTTTAGGAATCTCTCTGCAGGACCCAGCCTGGAAGGATCTCCAGTGTAGAGTCTTAGTTTCAGCTCTTCATCTGTCGTTGGTGCAGCCCTCGAAAGAGACTGTAGAAGCTCCACTGGAAGTTCGTTCCCTGGAAATATCGTCAAAGGACAAGAATTTAGTCAGAATACTAAATGTAAGATCTGTGCATGATATACGGAATATGTTTCTGAACATTTTCAGTGCTATCATTCTGCTGGTTTGAAATCAATTGGAATATGGTGTTACTGTGAAATTATTATTATGGTCTCGTTTCTGTTTGGACATCTTGAAAGATCAGAACTGGACATATGGGGGTGATCAGGCGCAGGTGTGTGGGCAAACTAAAAATTGTGCTTCCGAATTTCTGTGGTCATGATATACTTGCTCTCTGGGTGAATTCTAGTTTGACCCAAAATCATCTGCGGAGAGAGTATCTTTACTGAGATAGAGTAACTCACTTTCTGTAAGAGCATCACAAACTTCTTCTGTTGTTCAATTGAGAGCTCGTAGAAGAATTGAAAGATTCTGAGCTTTCTTAGGATCGATAATTTGAATGCTCAGGGGCTGACTTTGTCTTGCCGGCGAATCATTCTTGTTATCCATCTTGTTCTTATCTCCAGTAGTGTAGCCGAATAATGATTCCATCATCTCCTCATTGAACCTGCATGCGAAATGATTGGCTTTGACATTGATATCTACTTATGTTATGGATACCAGGGATGAACTCGGTGGTTATAGTCATGAGGCTTACTGGAAGGAGCCAGCTTTGATTTTGTGCCAGACCATTGAATGGTTGGGGCTTGCAAGGACCTTATCCCAGAAAAATGGTTTCAGTTTGGTCTTGGGAGCCTTGGAGTCTCCATTGGAATCAAATCCATCGCATGAAGCACTGTTTCCCCTTGCATGTCCATTAATCTTTGGCGGGGTTGCTGGTGGAGGACGACTGCCTTTCGGTGGCGGTGGAGGTCGGGCCTTGGGTGGAGGCGGAGGTGGTGGCCCAGGTGGTGGCGGAGCTGGCTTTCCTGGAGGCGGCTTTAGAGATCCCTGCTTCAGAGCCGGTGCCCCTGTTTCCGACGAGGTCACGGCTGCTTGCCTTGGGGATTTCGGATTCTCTGTTCCTACAGAAATATGAGTAATGGACGATACTCTTGCAAAACTTGAGCTCATCTCTTTATTGCCGGAGCTGTCAATGCTGAGAGATCTTGGTGAAGAACCTGCGAATTTTCAAAGTTCATTATCAACTGCTTGCATGTAAGTTCATTATCAACTGCTTGCCTGTAAGAAAAGGAGTCAATCAATCTTATTTACCGGCAGAGAAATCGCTCGTCAGATTTAAAAGTGGCCTGTCTTCCTTCTGCATTTTCCTGGGATCATCTCTCTTCTTCTTGGGTTTATTGCAGACCGCAAACAATAGAGCAAGTACCAGAGAGGTAACTGCAGCAGATGCCACGGCGGTTAAAACAATCTTAATCCCCTCATTGTTTTTCTTCTTATCAGAGGGGGCAGGAGCATGACTCAAACTACCGGTTGTATTCCCATCCTTTGGTTTTGGCTTCGTGGGCGTGCTCGTAACTGGTGTGAGAGACTCCTCCTCAGGCAGCGGTGCGTCAAAATCCAAGTCCTGTGATGGAGTATCTGAATGCTCCGGAATGGGACTATGCAACGAATTGGTAACTGGAGATGAAGACTGGCTGGGCGCCATGTTCCGAGCCAGAGGTGGTGGTGCAAAGTCATCCATAACTTGTTTTGATTCCTGGTGCACCGTGTTATGACGGGGAAAGGCCGGCAATGGCATTACCGATAGTGTCCCTGCTCTTTTGCTGGATGTTCCTCCTCGGAATATCTCTTCCTCGAAATAGGATGATGTTGACTAACCATCTACTAACGGGGACCTCTTCGTATTCAGGGCCATGCTGCCACGGGTCATGATGTCGCAAGCATTCCAAGAGCATTGCCCTCAGTTGCTGAGGAAGGACACTCATCGACATTTCGATGTTACTTTTGGTCAGCCCCAGGAATTTCCATCTCTCGGTTGCTTCCATCAGTGAATGTATGTCTATCTCTCTGTCAGCTCTAGCTCTTTCTATCAGTTCATTCTTGCAACAGATCCATGCCTTCTCTATCTGAAATCATATCTAAAATGTTACCTCCCCTCGCATCAAAATAGAGCGAACAAAAACTATATGCAGAGACTCATCGTGTTTCTATCTATTCATAGCCAATTAGATCTTGAAAATTGGATGGTCATGTCCCAGGCATAAGATTTTTGAATGCTCTGTTTTACCTTAACCCCTAGCAACGCAGGCAAACGGCCTACATCTTCAAGAAGCCTGTCATGGGGCTGTCTCCCGCCCTCGGAGGCTAACACCGTCAGCGTACACAGCAAGATCGCGAGGAAAACAACTCCACGGGAGACCCTCGCCAACATCCTTTTCCTCAGGTCGCCATTCCTTTGTCTGGCCTGTCATTTCATATCCCGAACTTCCTCATCGGAGAAAAATCGAGGAAATCTTGAATCTCATCCAAGCAGATCATGCAAGCAACAAAAACGTTTTGCAGGGAAAATGTCGAGGAGGACGTGGAGAATCAATGGAGTCTACAATGAAAGAACAATGATGACGACGAAGAAGAAAGAACACCAAGACGTGATGAGAACAAATGTTTTTTTCCGGGTAAGACGGCAACCTTTTTATTTTTTGGGTATATTTAAGATAAGATTGGGAGGGCACGAAAAAAAAAGTCTCGAATAGTAATATCTGGGGACAATATCACTTCATCACTAAAACCTTAGAAACTGCTAACTAATAAGGATTCAGATTATATCCTCCACCTTTGTCCCCATCTTAACTCATAATCTATTACAAGTCTAAAAACTTGAAAGGGGCACGTACCCGGACCAAGTTAATGAAAGGAGGAGCTGTTCAACCCAAGCTCTTCAGGGAACTCCAACAGCCTTCTCTCTTCTGGTCGCTCCACGAAGCTCATTATGAGCTCAGGAATCCATCCCTCACATCCCTCCGGTGTGGGAAGATCCTACAGCCCCTCAACAACTCCAGGTTCTTCCCACATGGCCAGATGCTCCATGTCCATACTGTCATTTCCAAAGTCCTTCTCCACAACGCCTCTCTGCTCACCAAAGTGGTCGCGCCTTTTACGCCCTCCGCGGCAAGATGACTGATCACCGGTCCGTGTTCAACTATATTCCCGTTAAGAATTCGTTCCTGTGGAATTCCATAATCAGAGGAGTTATCTTTCCGGCGGATCTTGCTTGGAGGGTCTCCAGTTGTATGTCGATATGTTGTGCTCCGTGGAGGTGGGCGATAGTTTTACCTATCCCTTCGTTCTGAAAGCATGCGGTAAATAGTGGTTGCTCAATATGGGGAGGCCCGTCCACTGTCAGGCTGTTGTGAATGGTTGGCAGGGGAGCCAACCTCTGGCGAATTCTCTGCTTGGTGTGTACGGATGTTTTGGCCACACATGGAAACAATGACGAGGGTGTTCCATGGGATGGCGGAGAGGGATTTGATGACATTGGCTCTGTGACCGCGAGCTCAACTGATCTGATCGATCCGAGGCACAACATTGCCATGTCCAAGTCATTGGAATGCATCCAGTGTTTCCAGGCCAGGGCATAAAGGCTGGGCTAATATCATGATATCTTCGCGGAATCTCAGGGCCTTCTGGGGTTACTCCATTTCAGCATGTTCCTTCTTTATGTTCTGGGGAAAGAGTTGGGTGGGAAGAATGGGGGTCGGTGCCTGGTGGTGGGGCCGTGCTGAATGAATGGTAATGGCGGTGAATGTAAGCTTTTTCCCAGGATACGCAGTCAGTCGAATGTACTTGCAAAAACAGTCTTACAGGGGAGGGGGGAAGCATCCTCATACTGTCATCCTGAACCATGTCATTAAGCATCATGAACTGTTTCTCCTCCTCCCAAAGTGGCCTTCACGTGCATTGCCCCATCAATTCATTCCCTCCCAACCCCACAAATCCATCCAAAACACAAACCACCGAGACCCAAAAAGAAATGCCCCATTAACCCAAACACCCAAATTCCATCGAGAAGAAGGCGAAAAGACCACTCCCAACTCCCCCAAACCCAAAGCGACAAACGATGCCAGCAGGAACAACATCCCACTTCTGCTGCTTCAGGCATTAGACAATCCTTCTCAAACTCAGCCAGTGCAGAGACTGACAAATCATTATTACAGACAATAATCCCATCCCCATCCATCCGAGGATGTTGTGTTATGTCGGAAAGGCGACCAAGATCTTCATCTTCATAGTCACGGCGGTCGTCGTCCTCGCCCTCGTCTTGGGTTTCGGCCCCTTGCGTCACTCCCTCAGTCATCACCAGCACTCTTCCCCAAAGTGCTCGTCCTCTTCCGGTGAATGCAGCTCCTTTTCCTCCCCAGTCGTAGTCGTCTCCCCGCCCGCAGCCTCCGGTTCTTCCTACAATCCGACCCCGTCCATACCCAGTTCTTCCGGCTCCACCCAGAGCCCCCCCGCCCCCATTACCGATCCCAGCTCGTACCCGCCACCACCGCCTAAACCATCCCTGCCGCAGCCGAGCACGCCCCCACCGATCCCCGGCTCCCCATTGCCTCCATCCCTGCCCGCAACGTCCCCTCCGCCGACCCAGTTACCGTCCCCTTCGCCGCCACTGCCTTCCGCGACTATCATCGCCCCGCCGCCCCTCCTCGAAACTCTTCCCAGCCCAGGTCCCATGCATGCCTAGCTACGAAACTTTAAATTTTTCGTTTTATTAAATTTACTGGGTTCAATGATTTTGGGAGATTGTTAGTTGAGTGGTTGGTTGGTTGGTGTTGTGCAGATTAAGGCTTTATTTTCTTGGGAATCATTATTTGTTGTTGGAATTAGATAAGACTGGACTAATCAATGGCCTATGAATAAGATTGAACATTGTCAATTTAGTGGACCCACTTCTTCGGGTGCTCTTAAATCATAGTTTGGTTGTTGAAACTGAATCAATGTAAGGTCAAGAAAGCACCGGAAATTAATTAATGTGTGATGAGATGTATTTTAATTCCCTTAAGCAGAGAGAATGATCATTAATCCAAGTACCAGCCCAGTTGCGATGTGAATCGCAGGCGAAACCATATCGCTGGCTCCTGATCCGGGCCCTTCTGCTGCTACCTTCTGGAGGGATGGCGATGGGCCTGATGCTTTTTTTGACGAGACTGGAACGAAAGGATGGGTCGGAGTGTCGGCAGGGGCAGGGGAAGGGGTAGTCTCCGGGAAGGTTGATGGAGAAGAAGAAGAAGAAGCTGCACCTGCGAGAGTAACCACCTGGAGTTTCATCCCTGAAGCACAGTGTCCGGGCGTCGTGCAGATGAAGTATCTCTTGCCTGGGGAGTTGAGGGCGACGGCGGTGGAACCACCAGTGTTAGTTTGGATCGGGTTGGTCGCCTGGCAGGAGTCTTACTCCGGCTTGGTTACTTTGGTCACATCGTGGTTAGGCGAGTATTGGAAGACTGCCACGAGAAATCAAGATAACTAAATATAGGTAAATTAGGCCAGAGTGCAGGAACTTTCCAGGGCCAGTGTGCTGTTTCGACCCTCTGACACTTACCAAGGGTGTCTCCGACAGAGGTGGTCTGAGCGGCCCCCCAAGGCTGGAGATCGGTAGAAGTGTCCCACCTGCCATTTGAATCCCCGACATTACACGTAGCGGCAGCAGCGACTCGTGCGAGTATGGCCACGCTGGCCAGGGAAATCACTAGCCGTGTTCAGAGTTGCCATGATCGCCCCGTTGTGTTGAGCAGAAAGACTAGGAAAAAGAACGCTGATGCTGGCCCCTTTGATCAGTAAATCTGTACTTATATATACTCCCCACCCCACCCAAAGAACAAAATAATTTCGAGGTTATGAATGAAAATTAAATTGAAGTGGTGGGTGGATAGGTTGGATTAGGTTTACTGTGGGTGTGGATCAAGTCCTTGGCATGTTACGGATTTGGTAATTTCCTAATTAGACTCAGGTTCTGTTACGGTGGTAATGAGCCGAGCCATCTCGCGAACCACCCGGCCCGGTTCGTCTCTGGGCTCGAGTCCGGTCTGGGCTCAGACCTCATTTTTTTATTTGGGCCGGGTTCGGATAGGGGGTATCCGAGCCCGGCCCGGCTCATTAACGGCCCTATGTTCAGTCCAGCCCTTGACATGACTCTGGAATGTTAGGAGGACAAACCACTTCGAGGCCCATAGAGAGATTATGTATGGCATTGTTGAAGATCATGGATCAAATTCCAAGAGGGAGCAGGTTTCTTGATCTGGACACCCCATGGGATGTGAAGCCCCCGGTGAAGGAAACGGGCCCTTTGGCCCATCCTAGTATGGGCCTAGTGGCTCTCCTTTTGGCCCATATCCGACGGGTGTCAAGGTGCAAGCGGTGACTGAGTTGAGATATCCTGGTAAAATGCAGAACATCCAGACTTGCACGTTAATGGCAAGAAAAGAAATCTCAGGCTAGTTCTGATCTCTAATGCTTTATTTGGGAACGAGAGGAGTTAACTGATAATCATATCATCATCATCATAATCAAATAACACCCCCTTGGAACTTATTCGAATAATCCCTCTTCGAAATTAATGGCATACGGGGACCACTCTTTATTTATTATACAACAATAATCGGGAAATATATTCCGAAGCCCCCGACCAGCTAGCTCTCAATTAGCGGAGAGGAATGGATAAACCTCGTATCTGAAGTTACAGCTCCCGCTAATCACTCTTCCTCCTTCCTTCCCGTCGCAGCAGCTTGGCAGCTCCCCTATAATCTCGTCCAGGCACTTCTTGCAGTCGCTCGCCGATAGATCCCTCGTGCACTGTACCATCCCGTACAGCACCACCTTCTTCTTCTTCTTCGATGGCGACGTATATCCCTTGGCCTCCCCTTCCCCTGATGCGAACAGGTTTGGCGCTATGTAAATGTCTTCGGCCAGCTTTGTCAGCAGCTCCCTCGTATTCTTGTTGAACACGGCCGGGTTGGTCACATTGTTCACGTTATACAAGTAGAACCTGTTCGACAAGTCGATCTTCCCCAGGAAGTCGGCATCATCGAACTTTAGGAGGCAGTTGTCATACCCTACTATAACCCCCTGGTCGTTAGGGCAGATCTTGGGGATCTCATCCCTGGCGTTGGAGAGGCACGTGCTGCAATCGGAGGGGGATACGTCGCCACGGCAGAGGGCTAGGCCATATACCTGGTTGGGGTACCTGCCGACGGAGTGGGTGCCGAAACCGGTGGCGGGCACGTTCTTGTACAGGGAAGCAAGGAGGTTGTCCAGGTTTGCTTGGTAAAGGGAGGTGACACTTTCGGGGTTGAAACATAAGCCAAAGAGGGGGCTGGCCACTTCCGCGGCCGCCTTTCCGAAAACAAGGGCTGCAAAGAGGAAAGCAGTAGCGAATGAGAACGGGGAGGGAGACATGTTGGTGAAGTAATTGGGGTGAGGTTACGGGAGATTGATCTTATATATAGAGGTGGGTGATGAGGCACATGTTCTTCCAATCCTATTTAAATATAGTTACGGGTCAGCGTGCAAGAGCAGTATAGTTTGAATTGAATGAGTAGTGTCTAATGCCTTTTCCAGAAGTAACTAAGGAAGATCCATTCAAACTGGAATCAAAATGAACGGAGGATCCAGTCACATGCAACCCCCGCCACCAACCAGTGCTAACTGAATTGACATAGTCCTAAGGAAGTAATTAGTCTTCTTATAAACTTTAAGGAGAGAAACCCTTTAACTGAGGATATAAAAATAATATTACAACATTTCTATAAGCTGAAACTATTTAAGGAAAAAAAAAACGATGGCCACGTAGACGAAGGTGTCGTAACTGTTAAACTATATAATATAAGCCCTGACCCAGATTATGAGAAGGGTTAACTCAACTAACCTCATGCTTCTAGAGGTATTAATTTTACTTTGTGTTACACTAAGAGGGGGTGAATTAGTGTTAAAGCCCAATTAAGGATTTTTATCTCTTTTTCAACGAACTCCGTAGCGGAAGAAAGCTTCTGTAAAATAGAACTTTAGAAGCAGGCTTCTGTAAAACAGAACGTACGAATGTGATTGCGATTTGTTTGATGCACGCAAGAGGCAAGATTTTTATAATAGTTCAGCAACTTGCTTACATTCACTCTTCATCCAGAATTTGGATGGTTTTTACTCAGACTTAACTTCGTAACAATTACAGAAGGTGATCAACAATAGACCTTTTATAGCACCTGCACCACAGAAGACTGAGTGGCAAAGCACAGACCAGAAGATTCTCCACTAGAGTGACTGAATTGTTTAGCACAAACTAGAAGATTCTGTACCGTATATCAATCCTCTACATACCCGAAGATTCTGTATCAGAAATGACTTGGTTTCACAGGATAGACCATAAGGTTCTGTACTAAAGATGTCAACCTTCTACAGCACAGACCGTAAGGTTCCGTACTACAGTGACTCGGTGCACACGTTAGTGTGACTAACAAAAGTAATCAATGCGCAATCCCCTCAAGGACAATGACTTCGTGGTGTACCTCACGCGAGCACGTAGCGAACCCTACGCAAGCAGACAACGTCCTCTGTCCAAGGATGGATTTTCCCTCCGGCGGCTCCACACGACCTGCACGATCTCCTCGAAATAGCGACTACGTGGCGAACTCCACGTAAGCACATAGCAAACCCTGCGCAAGCATGCGACAAACCCCACGTAAGCAGACATCAACATCTGTGATAGGTTCCTGCACATACAGAACGTTACACCACAGAAGCTGGTTAGTCCCTCACCTTCTGTGCTCCCGGGATTCTGCCCTTCTCTCCAGCACACTGCACGTTGGCCACGCCAGCCTCCAGCCGCATGCTTCCCACCAACGTCTTCTGCAGTTTCCCAACCGAGTCCCTCGTGGCCCCCGAGTCACTCTCCCAGAAGATTTCACGAACGATGCAGCCTTCTGGAGCTTACGTTCTTTGTGTGTGACTAACTCAACTCGAACCAACGAAAAATTACAAGCTCCAAAGTCTGACCAATGTATCTAGCATTTTATGTACTTTTCTGTGCAATTACAATGACAACCGAATGCCTATTTATAGACAATTCCAAAACACTAAGCAATGGAGCTTCTATACTTAGATGGAAAACGAATAAATTAATGATATTAATTCCATTAATAACAAAATGTTGTCTCCCATTAGTAAGTATTCATTTGGGGTGAGATCTGATCAAGATCAATTGATTTAATCAAATTCGCATGGATAACCGTTGCAGAAGGTTACATATTACGAATTACTCCGTGTGATTCATTCATTTATCTTAAAGAATCTGGACAAATAGCACGTTTTTGTTAACCAAAGAAGAATTAAGAATGAAAGATAACATTCGTATCACATATAGTCAATTACGTAGAACCTTCCATAAATAAATAATTTATTTCCTTCAATTAGAAATATATTATTCTCTTTATTTCTTTGGTAATGAAATCAATTGATTTCGATCTGATCAACTTGGATAATTCGCATGGAATATTTCCAATTAATTTCGTAATTAATTATTAATTACAAAAATATTTCCTTACAGAAAATTCTCGATAACTTCTGTCATGTAGATGGTTGACTTCTATTTCGCATAAAGTGAAAGCTCATCGTTAAAACCACTTCAACACGTTGTTTCTCTTTTATTTACCAAAAGGAAAAGGGGACGAACTCAACGGGGGTGGGGGGATTAAATTTGCCGCGTTGAAACGCACGGGTTCCCTGTTAGACAAGATTCCTGATAAATTATATTCTGAGGGATATTTTCTAAGATTCTAATTTGAAAAAAAAAATGAAAAGGAAAATGAAGTTTGACCGGCTTGCTTGCTGAGAGGATGCGTAACAAGATGCCACCGGCTTCCATCTGATTGAGACAGCTCTGGTGTGTCGGTTAAATGAAGCGCCCTTAAAAGTTTTTTTTATCAATGGCGCACCGCTCAAGCCATTTCGAGCTTAATGCTCCAACCTTTCGACATAGATACACGTAGACAGGAATGCCCGGAACCTTGCACAACTTCAAGAGGAGCGAGATGTCCGAAATCACGGAGTTTATTCTCTGATCCTCAACACTCAGGTTGTATAACCTCTTTAGGGATGCATATACAAAAGAATGCTGCTGCAGCAGCAACAACAACGATTGAGTGTGTAACAAATGCATAGCAAGTTTTTTTTAAAAAAAAAAAAAAAAATTTGGGGGGTATTAGGACATGAACATATGTAAAAATTTCAGTAATTGCAGGGGTGGAGGGGGTCGTAATCATAAGCCTCCCCTGCTTTCACAAATCTACCCTTCACCCTTTTCCTCGTATCAGCCCTTGCCTTCCTCGATGCATACCTTATTTGCTTCCCAAACCTTAAACAGCCACCATCAATACAAGCAATCAGTTCATTCCAGCAACATTTAATGTGTGGAGAAAGAGATAGAAGGGAACTAAAAATTGCAGGCTCACGTTCTAAATTTCTTCTTCTCGTTGTACCTTATCTTGGCCTTGTCCCTTGCCCGCGGACTGCTTGCCTCCACTCTTGATTCCCAAGGCGTGTCCCTTGCCAGTAACCCTGGCGAGAGCCCGCAGTCCTGACAGTCTGCCACGCTGCTCTCCCCCGTGTTGTTCGACAGGGACATGGACATCCCTGATTGGACCTGGCATGTTGGGAACCCGAACCCTGCTAGGACTTTGGTGAAGTCAGGGGAGTTCATCATTGGGCAGTTGGTGCTGCTGCGTACCAACTGTATCCCTTGAAATGACGACGAACATGTCTGCTATGGGATAAAATCATGAGTTGTGATTAGCTCATAAAAGTGACTCTGAATGATTTGTCTCGATCGATTTCCATTACGTTGTTTTACCTCCATGGTGTTATTGACGGGGCCGCTCAATCCAGTCAAAGAGAAGTTCTTCTCCGACAAGAAGCACTCCATGTCCCTGTCCTCGAATGTGTATTGACTCTGATGAGGTTCACAGCCTAGAATGCCGTCAGCATTCGACATGCCGGTGACGCCATCCATCGTTATACTCGGACAAACTTGAACTCCAACATTCATCTGATTTTCACTAGCCAATGGCACCTAAGAAAGAAAAGAAATGTTGATTTCTTTGACGTTTGATATCAGAATGTAAAGGAATTAGGATTGAGTTCTATGTTACCTTAGGAAGAACAAATCCAGGAGAAGCAAAAGGTGCTGGATCTCGGCAGAATGTAATGCAGTTCAAATTCTGCGAACCTGGTGTGTTTTGGTCTGTCCAGTTATCGAGATCGCTCAACCAGCCGCCATCTGAATACCTCCCTGCTGCATTGTCTGGCACGTCTGGCACCACCGCACCTGCCAACTCCCACCTGTCATCCAGATCCTTCATGTAGTTCACGTCGAGGGTCGAAGACCCGAGGGAGGCAAACTCTGCCATAGACGGACAACCCGAGTAACATTCCAGGGGCTGACGGTGGTGTCCCGGACCTGAACAACCATTCCCTCCCCAGTCGCATCTCTGACATATGGAGAGATTCTCGTCGACGCACCGTACAGTGGCCTGCTGGGAACAGCATCTGTTACAGAGCAACGATCTGGAGTGCCGACAAGACAGCGAGTTTGCAGAATGCACGCATCCATCACAGGGAAAACAGAGCCGGGCGGAATCGGAATTGCAGTACACAACAGCCCTCAACACCCCACAGAAATCGCACAGAGGATCCATTAATCGAGAAACGCCAAACCCATGGAATACCCAGGAATTGAGCCACCTAAGTTTTTCGATTCAAGGCATCAGCTTCCTGTTAGGAAGAATGCTTGGTTTGTGAAGTTTTCAAGTTTGCTGAGTAAGGGGGGGGGGGGGGGGGTTAATTTTAAGGGGCAAACTTCCTAAGTTTACTGGGAAATCGACACGTGGGGAAATGTGAGCTTGGAGTTTGATACTGTTTTGAATGACTAGGACAATCTCTTGGGTGTGAGAAGAGATTTGTAGAGAATAGACAAACATTGAGGGCAAGGCCGGCCTTTTTAGTCGGACCCTGATTTTGGAGGAAAAACACCATCGAGATTGCAGTGCTGTCTGGTTTTGATAATCACGTGTCTAAATCCCCGCAAAAATTTGATGCATTTGACGTGGATTTGTTAATAAAATACTTGTATGCCAATTCACTCTCCAACTGAATCGATCAGCATGTTGCAGAGAGGGAAATCTTACATGATCCGGTTCATGAACTTTGACACTCCCCAACTCATAGAACGCAACACTGAATTCACCAGCCAAAAAGGACAGTAACAGCGATTTGTCATTACCACGACTGTAACATGAAGGACCTTTTCTGTCCCATGATTATCATCATCCCTACAACATGAAATCTCCCTCTAAAATGCTGCTTCGCCGGTGCCTGTTATGAAAAAAGTGGCCAATTCTCGATTCCTCCTCCATCCTTGATGAGGGTCCTGGTTGCTGCGTTCGGCCATGAATTGGGGATTGAAATCGGCCGTGAAGAAACTGTCCTTGGAATCAAGGAGAAGATGGAAGTGATTCTGGGAGTCCCGGTATCATCGCAGGTTCTGGCTGTTTTAGGCTGGGAGTTGCTTGATGGCCTTGACATGGATGACTACCCCATCGTCTCCGAAGGGACCAGGATCGACCTCTTGGTTAAGAGCTCGGATTTATTGTTGCCACGGCGGAGTAGGGTCGGGATCATTGTGAAATTCTCATCCCAGCATATTAGGATCGAAATTGACGGGACAGAAACCGTGCTCAGCCTGAAAGAGAAGATACACTTGCTGGAAGGCACGCCGGAAAAGCGGATGTCTCTTTTCTTCTCGGGGGAAGAACTGGAGGATGATTCCCGCTTCTTGACAGAGTACGGCATTAGGGAGTCGTCCGAGGTGGTCGTCCACCTGAAAAACTCAGTTCGATCGAGGGACGAGCCGTTGAACCGGACGGTTGACATTGTGGTGCAGACATCTTCCTCGCTGCTCAACTCGGCAGCGATCCCAGTCGAGATCGAGGACTCGTGCACTCTGAATGACCTGAGGCAGTTGTTGCTAAGACAGAAGACCCTTCCCCTGGATGACTACATATTCGTACACAAACAGCGAATCATGCGCGAGGAATGCAGCCTGCGATGGCACAGTGTTGAAAATGGAGACTCCCTCTACGTATTCCGGGGCACGGTCACTCGTAGTAGCAATTGAATAGTTACACAAATGAAAAATCCTACTCATGTTTTATTTCATACATGTTGTGAAAACTCCTATCAATCCCTTTGAGATGAGATCACCAGTCTCATTTCCGACCACTGTCCTTCACGGTGGTGTCGTGACCAGTCTTCCTTCCCCTGGGAAGAGTTCTCCTCTTCGATGTTGTTGAAGAAAAAAGTGCCACGTTGAATAGAAAGTGCATCCCAACCTTGCATATATGACAATGGGTCACTCCCTTCATTGCCAATTGATTTTGGAGTGAACCTGTTAGGCTTGTATGCTGGGCTTGAGAGTGGTTCAATCCGGGACTCCCTCCATTGCCAATTGATTTTGGGAGTGGACCGGCCTGGGACTTTCCACGTATGGGCGTTATCAATCCACGAAGAACAAGGCACCGGTCAGGATCTCGACGGCCAACTTCATCGTCACCAAACGTCTACGGATGCTTCATTTCCTGGATTATTTCCTGCATCCTCGTAAAAGAAAAAATAGTTTGGCGTCCCAACAACATGTGGCTCGGGCAAAATCAGATAAAAGAACATAAGAATCGCGCGCAGTGAGTGAAAGAAATAGAAAAGGAAAGGCTGGAATTCGTAGGGAAATCTTCAGTAATAACGTGAAAATCAGCTTTTGATTGTGCGTATGATGTCAATTCGTTAATTCGGTTACGTCTTCATTCCCGTCATAATATTCGACTGGTTCAAATTAAATCATACGCCCAATCATATGATTAACATTTCATTCCAAAGTCATGCACGTAACTAATACAAATTTATGTTAATCTCGACGAGGAGGATCGAGTTGAACGTTTCATTGTCCTGTCTTAGAATCTGCTTAATAAACCAAATTCCTAGTCCACGGAACAAAATATAGCATTCAACGACTTCAAGTTTCGTACGTTAAATTCATGTCTTTTTTGCTACTCCCTTTTGTATATAAAGCCGCATTCATCTTCAACTTATCAGGCAACATTCATCCATATTAAGACATTAATCATGTCCAGGGCGCTCAAACTCTGCTGCCTTGCCATGGCTAGTTTCCTAGCTGTACTGGCCGCCGTCGTCATTTCCCTGTCCCTCACCGTCTTCAAACCCAAGCAGCCAGAGATCACCGCCCGCCCGTTTGGTCTCGAGAACTTACAGTTCAACCTCCCTGCAAATGACTCCTCGTCTAATGTCACCATCGGCATGCTCGTGACCATAGAGAACCCCAATTACAGTGGGTTCGAGTACCAGAACTCGGCCGCCAAGATCAACTACCGCGGCATCATTGTCGGCGAGGTCCCAATCGAGCGGCGTACGATCCCGGCTAGATCTAAAGTTAATATCACCAGCACAGCCAACCTCATGACGGATAAGTTGATCGCTGCCCCGGGTTTCATCGCCGATTTCTTGGCGGGGCATCTGGAGATGGTTTCGGCCGCGAGACTTCCAGGGAAGGTCGTCGTGCTCAAGATAGTGAGGTTCCCCGCGACAGTGAATAACACTTGCCGGATCAACATCAATATCGAGTCCCACTCCGCGAATTCCAAGTGCATCACCAGGATCAAGTATTAATCATTTCATTGTTGTGTTGTAACTAATTTATCGGATTGCTTATTTGAGTAAGGGCCCAATTGAAAATGGCCGCCTCTCCATCAAAGCCCCATTCTATTTGAACGAGGCTTTGTATTTTGGCAAGACATTCTTTGGACTGAATACGATCCAACTGTTTGTGTCGTCTTGTTCTGGTGAGAAAGACAGGAAACTTCAGTCCACGGGAAAAGTTTACAACGAGGTGCTCCGATTCTCTCTTGTCTTTCCAGAGAAGTGATGTTGATTAGCAAAACAAAAAGGAGGCGGGATTAAGTGAATATCCACTGTCTTTCTGTTTTTGTCCAAAGTAATCTATCTGTAGTGTTTTCAACCGCGCGAACTTACTACAAAATGCAATTCGCAACACATGTAAGCTTTTGTATTTTACATGGATCATCGTTAGGTGCGTCCATCGGACAATTTGATGGTTGCATCCGCAAACATTTTGCCCACAGTTTCGTTAGGAAGATGAATGGAGCGAGTAGCTCTCTCCCTATACCTCATAAAAGTTTTGAGCTCCTTCTTCAATACGTGTTAAAGGATTTGTTTTAAACTTGAGAAAAATTAGCTTGCCAAATCGTACAACGTGGGGGCGTTAAATCATTCATTATTAAGGAGGACTTAATTAACTACAGCTTATAAATTTTAAAGAGTCTTTCATGTACTACAATCCATTGATTAGGTTAACCGATCATCCTCATGAGATTATTTGGGAGGTTTTAGCCACTAGTGATGAACTTTCTTGATAAAAACTCATGGAGGTACATATGCCTACTAAAAACATGATATAACACTAGGATCGATGCCCCTCCCTTATTTCTTATATTATTTTTTTTAATGAAATTTGGGACGAAATCTTCACCATATTAAATAAAAATTCATTACTACTAGTAAGTTGAAACGAGGACAGAGGAACATAGTCTCTTCAAAGACTTTCTCTATGCGTTATGTGAACTTTGCATGCAATGGAATGGAATGCAATGCAAGAAGGGAAGATTACGATGGCCATAAGTCACGGGGCGGGCGGCGGCGCCCTTTGAAAGGAGGTGCTAACCTCGTTAATTTTTCTCCCTCGGTCAACACATGATATTTATTACCAAAGACACCCAAAAGAACGCGGGTTTATCTAGAAGGACTCTTGGATATCAACGACAGGCCTAAAACCATTTTTCTTCTACCTTCTTTTTTTTTTTTTTTCTTTTTGCCTTCATCGACAACATCTCGTTATCTCTACAATAACAAAGACAATGTAAGGGACAACAAATCAGAATGAAAAGTTCTATTAATACAATCATTGTGGTATGCTAGTTTATGTGGTTGTTTATGTATTTTTTTTCTTAGGGGAGCAATCACTATACCCCCCGCCTTTTTGAACACGAATCAACATCAGAGGACACGTTTCTATCAGTACACTTGCCTCAGGATTTTTCTCAAGCATTCATTTTAATTAGTAAAAAGAAAAGAAAAACAAAATGAAAATACTTCAATGTTTCGTTTTTAAATTTAACGTACATTCATTCATTCACGTAAAAATGAATCTTCGGCTGACATTAAAATTTTAGAAAACGAAGTAATGGATTTTCACTTGTGGGACAAACTCATCAAAGTTACAATCATTTAGCCTACCAATCTATCAAATAAAATTATCGTGAGAGAGAGTGCGTTTATTTTAGGAGGGGGGTTGGGCCACCCCGTTGAAATTACAATGAAAAGGCACATGGCACTTCCGTTACACCATGGTTTCCAGTTTGTAGGGGAACTCCCCCCGTAAATCACGCGCAGACGAGACGACGGCGGGCGATGTCAGAAAAAGTCTTCGTCATGTAATAAAAGCCATGCGCAGGAATTGCGACTTCAAGCTTCGCCCCCACCCCATGAGAATTTAACATGGAGTGATATGCGCATCGACATTCCTGACCATGCGTAAAATCGTCGCCACGCCATTCGACAAATTTAAAATCACTTGGTCTGATAAGTGCGTGTTGGTTTATGAAAGTCAGCGTCATGGCGCACTTTCTCCTTTCGGTTTCAAGTCTCGAGTTCATCGACTAAAGCACCACTTATTTTATTATTGAGCCGCCTGAGCAACTTGCGGTGTGATTTTATCTCGTGAAGTTTCGGTTTAAGTTTATGCAGTTTCATAGGCTTAAATTGCCTGCGAAAATTCAAGTCTAAGTCTAAATTCATAGTCAAATCACGTTATCGTTAGATAACTGTCCTTAGAGGGGGTGTATTATCTCTTGAAATCCCATTGATCTCCTCCGGAATCACATCATTAGTGTCCATTTTATACCAACATGATTGATCACCTAACTCTGCCCATTATGAAAATTATATTAAAAAAAAAAAAATTAGATTAGTGGTTCACGAACCACATCCACCCTTTTTAGCTAATCACTCATGTTTATCTCGACAGACATGGTTTGCCCTACATATATGCACGTAATCCAACTTAATCTTTATTTTAAACTGGTTAAAATAATTCTGCGCCTCTTTCGGGCAACGAAACCCCGACACGGACTCGGACAACGAAACCCCGACACGAACTCGGACAACGATCGATGTACATAGCATGCCACATTCTCGATAAAACATCGCAAATCAAATGTCTACTCTGCCTGCTGATTAACAAAGTCATTCATCCTGATTGAACACCATTTCCTTCTCCTATTAGTGAAATAATGTAATCCCGTCCAAGCAAAAGGATATAAGGAATACAAAATCTGATTATGGCGGCCAGTGTGAATCGCAGTAGAACCTTTTGTTTCTCACTTTAGTAAGAATGGCATCCGGGTAGACCAGATCGAGTCACGAATGCATGGCGGAAACTGATGGCGACAGATCCATGAACAGGAAGTTCTCGTCCACAAATGAAACGAAAGTGTGCTGTTGGCCACGAACTTCTAGAATAAATTGACCAAGAAGATCACGCATTTGTAAAAATTGGCTACGCAATCAACAACCTTTTGGGCATCTCTGTTTCTGATTATTTCACCTGCCTCTAAAAATGCAGTTGCACATGGAGGGGTCATGCTTCGCTGATGCCCACCGATGGGTTTAAAATAATCTCAAGAAATCAAAGCCCTGACAAATTGATTAACGTGTCCGAATCCTCATAATATTAAAAAAAAACCATACTTGAACTTAAAAAATTGGGTCTGAGGGGGTCCAACTCAATTACTCTTTTCCTATTATTCAGTGTCCGAATTCAATGACGGAAGCAAAAACATTACCTAATACGCCCTCTCCCCCCCACTTACTAAAACCTTTGGGGGTTGGGGATTGTCGATTTATTTATTCCACTGGGAATAAATGTCCCTAATGACTTTGGGTGTGTCATGGGCTATTGAATATGTTATTAATCCTTGTATCCCCTCTCGGATGTAGTTTTAATGACGATGCTTCATATCAAGAAATTTTTTTGACATTGACTAGAAATGATTGAGACACGTCGGTTTTGATGTGTAAAAGCCAGTGGAGGCCAACCTTTTATGGGTTCAACTGTGTTCGGACTCTTATGTCCAGAGTTCAACACAGCCGACAAAGACTTCCATGAGATGCTACTGTTCGGTCATGGGACTCTTAATAAGAGTCCGTCTCGGCAGAGGATCGGTATATGTGCGCAAACAGGTATGTAATCTGTTGGATCTCGACTTAGCGTTGAACAAGGCGAACGCTAGTCTTTGAGCAGACTTCGAACTCCTAAGCTCGGAAGAAGAGGAAGTGAAACACTATCACTTGAAGCCAACACTCCACTACTTCAAATACTTGGATTCTTTGATTCTTGGATGATTTTTACAAATGAGGCTCATCGCCTCTATTTATACTAGTTGGTCTCCTCAATTTACGGCTAGGATTATTCCACATGTACGGTTAGGATTGATCCTCTAGAATTTTCTAAAAACTTCTCCAAGTTTCTAATATGTTCTAGAGTATTCTAAATTTATCCAGAAACTTACCGGATTATTCTAGAACTTTCTAGTACCTTCGAGAAACTTGGAAAGTAGTTGTTGATCTTTAACACTCCCCCTCAACGACTACTTTCTCTTTTTATCATACCGAGTTGTACTCGAAATTCCTCGGGCGACGAGACGAGCCTTGTATCTCTCCTCTGAACCATCTGTGCGAGTATTCACCTTATAGAGCCACTTGCAGAGTGTGGGTCTTACCTCGCTAGGTTTTGGAACCAAATCCCAAGTTTGATTCTCCTCTAATGCTTTAATCTCTTCTCTCATCGCTTCTTGGCATACCTTGTCCTTCGACGCTTCTTTAAAGGTCGATGGCTCTTATGGATTGACATCTTCAGCAAGAGCTGCATCTATGTACCTTGCTGGAGGTCTTCGTTGCCTTGTGGACCTCCTCAGTGGTGTTATCCCGTCACCTGTTTCTTCTTCCGCTGCATTCTCTTGAGAGGACCTCTGGTACACTCCAGTTTGCCAAGGCCTCTCTTCTTCTGTGTCATTATTCCCTGTTATAGTGGGTCCTTCATCAGTCTCCTCAATGGTTGGTTTTAGGGTTATTTGCTCCCCTTGTTTCAATTGAGCTTCTTCTTCTGGTTCCTTTGAAGGCAGCCACCAGGAAGTTGCTTCATCAAAGACGACGTTCCTTGATACAATGCACTTGTTAGTCATAGGATCGCAGCATCTCCATCCTTTTCTCTCTGTATCGTATCCTAGGAAGATGCACTTGGTCGCCTTTTTGTCGAACTTACTTCGTAGGTGGTTAGGGATGAAGACATAGCAGACGCACCCAAAAACGCGGAAGTGACTTACAGTTGGCTTCATTTTCCATAGTAGCTCGAAGGGTGTCTTGAATTCAAGGCGAGCTTGGGGTAGCCTGTTTGCAACATCTGCAGCCGTCTTCATGCACTCTGCCCAATATCTTCCTGGGACATTTCTGGCGTGCAACATGCTTCTGCATACTTCTGCAAGATGTCTATTCTTCCTTTTTGCCACACTGTTCTGCTGTGGCGTGTGGGGACAAGTCCATTGTCGTCTTATGTTGTTCGCCCTCAGGTATTCTATAAACTCTCGAGAGGTATATTCTCCCCCGTTGTCAGTACGTAGGTACTTCACCTTCGTCTGCAAATCGCTCTCCGCCTTGATCTTGAACTTTCTGAATTTCTGAAGGACTTCTGACTTCTCTTTCATGAAGTCTACCCAGACATACCTTGAGTAGTCGTCGATGAAGGTTACCATGTATCTGTAGCCTCCTATTGATGGATGCTTCACTGGGCCGAACACGTCGGAGTGAATCAGCTGCAGTGGTTCTTTGGCCCTATACTTGTAGTCTTCGTACGGTAACTGATGTTCCTTTCCGTATTGACAGCCTGAGCAGATGTTGTCAACACTTACTTCCAGTTGAGGGAGACCTTTCAGCATCTCCTTGCTCATCATCACCTTTAACTTGTGGTATCCGACGTGTCCAAGCCTCTCATGCCACAGGTCAACTGTCTCATTCCTCTTTACCTTATCTATGTATGCCGATTCTGCTGACATCACATAGATGGAGTTTACCTTCCGTCCTTCCATGAACGGCGTCCCAGAGAACTTTAGCTCACGGTAGACTTTCACATCTTCTGGCCCGAACACCACGAAATTGCCAGGGGCTGTCAGTTGGGCTACTGACAGAAGATTCTTCTTTATAGCAGGGACATGGTAAACTCTCTGCAGTTGAACCTTGTTAGAACTGTCATCACCTTCTATGACAGTCTTCCCAATATGAGCAATGGGTAGTTTTGAGTTGTTAGCGGTGACGACAACTCGCTGTCCTTTGTATTCTGACAGCTCCTGTAGCTTCTCCTGATCACCCGTCATATGGTTGGAGCACCCCGAGTCAAATATCCAGTTCTCTGCATAGTTCATAGAGTTATCGTGAACTACTGCAAGAGCCTGGTCTTCCAACAACTGCTCTTTTTCCATCACGGCGAGAGATGCTTCAAGGTTCCACTCTTTTTCAGATTTGTCTCCGTTTTGACTGCTTGATGTGGCAGCATTTCCTTCTACGTTTTTCTTCTTGAACCAACAATCTCGGGCGTAATGCCCCTTCTTACCACAGTTGAAGCATTCTGCATCCTTCCGCTGAGCCGGTTTGCCTACTCTCTTCTGTTGTTGTGGTCTATTCGGTTGCTGCTCACGTCGCTCACTTCTACTGCCTTGTGGGAATCTTCTCTCCTCACTCCTTTTATTCTTAGTATAGCTTCTTCCCCTATTACTATATAACGCCTCATCTTCATTTTTTAAGGTTATGCCTGCCAATTGTTTTGCTAGCGTCTCCTGATTAGCTAGCAAATTTTCCAGGTCTTCTAGCGATGGCGGCGTGGGCCATCCTTGCACCGCCGCAATAAATCCCCTATATTCTGGCCTTAAGCCATGGATAATAATCCTCCTCATCCTATCATCGCTAATCCTGGATCCTGGGTCTAACTCTGATATCTCCCGGCAAATAGACTTTACTTTTGTAAAGAATTGGTTAATTCCTAAATCTCCTTGTCTAACTGCCAGCAAGTCATTCTCTAGCAACTGTAGTCTCATATCATTCTTCTTAGAGAACCTAGTCGCTAGTATATCCCAGGCATCTTTTGGAGTAGTGGCGTACCTTATATGCTCAAGCATTTCCTCCTCTATAGTAGTCTTTATGGCGAACATGGCCTTCCCTGCCTTAATTCGCCATTTCCTCAAAGCGACAGCATCTTCCTCCGGTGGGGTTGTCTCACTTTCGCCAATAATCTCCCAAAGATCTTGGCCTTGAAGATAGGACTCCATGCACGTCTTCCACGTGCTATAATTCTGGTTGTTTAATTTCTTCAGCATGCCGACAGTGTTGAATTCCGCCATACCGATCTTGACTTCTAGAAGCGTAGCCTGGTCCCTGACCTATGCCCGACGCAATCCCGGATTGCAGCTTCCTCGGAAGAACTTCGGCGGTATTTTGGCAGAACCTCTGCTATACGTCTGCAGAACCTCCGCTGGACTTCGGCAGAACCTTTGCCGGACTTCGGCACCTTGACCCCAACCGCCTAGCTCTGATACCAAATGTTGGATCTCGACTTAGCGTTGAACAAGGCGAACGCTAGTCTTTGAGCGGACTTCGAACTCCTAAGCTCGGAAGAAGAGGAAGTGAAACACTATCACTTGAAGCCAATACTCCACTACTTCAAATACATGGATTCTTGGATTCTTGGATGATTAAATTACAAATGAGGCTCCTCACCTCTATTTATACTAGTTGGCCTCCTCAATCTACGGCTAGGATTATTCCACATGTACGGCTAGGATTGATCCTCTAGAATTTTCTAAAAACTTCTCCAAGTTTCTAATATGTTCTAGAGTATTCTAAATTTATCCAGAAACTTACCGGATTATTCTAGAACTTTCTAGTACCTTCGAGAAACTTGGAAAGTAGTTGTTGATCTTTAACATAATCATGTTTATCATCTTATTGATGATCCGAATATCCGTGTATACAAAAATAATAAAGAGAGAAATAGAACAACACCCCTCCCACGAATGTGGTAAAGTATATTACGTATATACACTTTGTTTTGGGTTGGACATCCATCCCTTCACGTTTTTTTTTTCTCTTTTGTGAAGATTACAAGATATTTGGGATTGGATCTTCTTCCTGTCTTTTCTTTCAAGGAAAAGGAAAAGTTTCTCACTTGGAGTGGTGGGAAACCAAAACTAGGACGAATTCAATCCTCCCACACCTAAGAATGACAACAATGATTCAACCCATGAACAAGGATGACAAAGGGACCAAACACAGTCCTCTCTTCTTCAGATCACTCGAATTCCTTTTGTTGCATTCGATGCTCCTCCCATCATCCACCTCACATCCCGTCCCCGATTTCTCCCATTTCCCTCCTCCTCCTCCTCCTCCTCCTCCATCCTTTGCCACCAACCAAAAACCCCATAAAACCAATCAACACCATGAAGGAAATAAGAAATGACAAAGGGAAAAACAAAAATAAAAAGAACCTTGGATTTCGGAGTGGCATGCGTCGGGTGATCCATTCCTTTGATCCTGTCAACGATCTGCTCGTGAAATGATTCAGAAACAAGATATCAGATCGATTTATGTTCAAGCTGATGGGGATCTTGATGCGTGGGAGATGAAAGTTGAATGCCGAGTCGCATAACATACATACCCTGGGGCTATTCACTGGCGAACTCGCCGTATCCTCCAGAGGGTCTTCATGAGTAATATCTCTTGCTCCCCTAACGGTTTTCTTGACCAGGTTCACCTTCTTTGGCCCCCTGATCTCGTCGCAGGCAACAGGCGACGGCCTACAAGCATGGGAGGCGGCATCGGAGACAAGTGAAGAGCAGTAAGAGCCGGAGCAGTAGTAGCCGTCGGAGAAATCTCGAAGGTAAGTGGTCCATCCACTCTCTTCAGAGGAGGAGCCGTGGTTGTCGGTCCCGTGCTCCATAAGAAAGGAGGCTAGGTAGATGAAGGGAAGGAGAACCCGGTTTTATTTACTTATTAAGGAGAAGAGATAAGGGAGGGAGGGACAAGGAGCAATTGGGACGACAGAATCTAAGGTGGTCGTGGTGGTGATGGTCGGCTGGTGGGGCAAATCCTTGTGGAGGAGTTGATGGTTTAGGGGGGGGGGATGTTGCATTGCAACAGCGGAACTAAACACACGGATGGAGCAAGAGAACGTGCGAGGAAAAATCAATACAACCCCCCCACCCAATAATAAGGAAAAAAAAAGGTTTGAAAGTTCAGATTAGGAGTTGACCTTTGTTTATAGGGTGATGTAATGGGGATGTGGATTTTTGTAATAGAAATAATTTAGTTGCAAAAGAAGAAGAAGAAGAAGGAATTTAGATGATTTGGTTCGTTTTGATTCGCGGAGTGGGCCGCCACATACTCGCCCTCTCTCTCTGTTCGGAGATGCGGGACTACGTGGCACTCCTCCATCTGGTTTCGACATACTTCAAGATGGATCTATGTCCACTGGAGGAGGCAACCAGGGGATGAGTTCAGGCGGTTCTCTTCTGACCGTGGCATTTCAAATACTGGCTGATTGCATTCCAACAGCTAAGCTGTCCCTCGGGTCCGAGCATCTTCTTTATCCAGCCAAAGCGCTTAAAAGTGTACCCCCTTCCCCTCCTAAAACGCAAGTCATTCACTTTACTATCACTCCCCAACATCTTTACACCATGACCAGCCGATAAAGAACTTGCTTCTTGCCTCCGGAACAGAAAATGGGAGTCAAGAGCCCAAGAGCGCACCCTTACATTGAATCCTGGATGAAGATTTCTTCGGCAAGCAAAGGATAAGAGGTTCGGGTATTGACTGACTTCCCAAACGACAACCTCAAAGATCACTACCGAACTCTGCCAACCGTGTAACGTCTCGCATGCTTGAACTTTTAACTCTTTTTGTACTTCAATTTTTTGGAGTGTCTGCTTCAAACGACTGACCAGCATGTCAGGTTAAGGACAAGTATCTCTTTCACTTAGCTGTATTTCAAGAAGTTTGAAGCTTGATCAATACGAGAAGCATACAGCTGCAAACTGTGATCGTATCGACCTTCTGATTCATTTTACCTCCAACCACACGAAAAGAAACCTGTGAACCTACACCTGCCGCTGAAAAGGCATTACCCAAACTCTCTTTCAATCCTATGCCGTACGGTTATATGCAACTATCCAGTAATGAACCATATATTTTCAAAGTTTTAATGCAAGACAAGTCAGTTGTTTGGTTCTGCAAATCAGACGAGTCCATCTCAGGGTACATTCTCGGGCACGCAAGACTAGCCCCAGAAGACGTCGCAATCCATTGGAACCCAGTTTTGTTCTAATATTACCCGAGGCATACTTGTCAGCACTATTCAAGCAGGACAACTTTACGACCTCAAGGTTGTCTGACATGAGGTTGGCCGTGGTTGATCCATCATGTATAAAAGGAGGATCAATGAAATGTAATTTCATGTGCTTCGAGAGACACTAACTCGAGTTACAAAAAAGTAATTCTGATCAGGATCATGGGTTCCTTGAAGCAGTTGATCTTCCTCGCGTTGATCCTCTTGCTATGTCCTCAGCGTTCTCAGGCGAGAACCCTCGGTGCAGTTGACCAGACCATGCGACAGAGGTATGAGCAGTGGATGGCCCGTTATGGGCGTGTTTATGGCAGTGATCTCGAGAAGGAGAAGAGGTTCCAGATTTTCAAGGAGAACGCCATTCGCATCGATGACTTCAACCAGGCGAACGAGAAGCCGTTCAAGTTAGCCCCCAACAAGTTCGCAGATCTCACCAATGAAGAGTTCAAGTCGACCTATAACAGATATAAGGAACACATCTGCTCTCCACAGGAGAGCTTCAAGTACGAGAACGTCACTGCGGTGCCTTCGACAATGGATTGGAGGAAGAAGGGTGCCGTGACGCCGATCAAGAATCAACAGCAATGTGGTGAGTATAAGGTTAGCGAATTACTACCCAATTGTAGCTGAACGCTTATTGACAGGGTTCAAAACTTTGCAGGATGCTGCTGGGCTTTCTCGGCAGTGGCAGCTGTGGAAGGCATCCACCAGATCTCCACAGGGAAGTTGGTCTCGCTTTCTGAGCAAGAGCTCGTCGACTGCGACATTCACGGAGTCGACCAGGGGTGCCAGGGAGGTTGGATGGACAGCGCTTTCCAGTTCGTCAAGAGTCATGGCTTGACCACTGAGGTGAGTTACCCTTACAAGGGCGTCGACGGGAAATGCAACATAAAGGAGGAAGCCAATGCGGCAGTACACATAACCGGATACCAGGATGTCCCTGCCAACAGCGAGACATCCCTGCTGAAGGCCGCGGCCAACCAGCCGGTCTCTGTTGCTATAGATGCCGGAGACTTCAATTTCCAGTTCTACTCGAGCGGAGTATTCACCGGGCCATGTGGAACGGAGCTCGATCATGGGGTTGCCGTTGTTGGTTACGGGACAGATACCGATGGTACTAAGTACTGGTTGGTGAAGAACTCGTGGGGAGCAGAGTGGGGAGAACAGGGTTACATCCGGATGCAGAGAGA
The DNA here is from genome assembly GCA_029817715.1 of Melastoma dodecandrum. Classification (NCBI taxonomy): domain Eukaryota; kingdom Viridiplantae; phylum Streptophyta; class Magnoliopsida; order Myrtales; family Melastomataceae; genus Melastoma; species Melastoma dodecandrum. Next base: position 3,010,368 of record JARUPY010000533.1, on the reverse strand, counting down.
TGTCAGTGCCAAGGAAGGCCTTTGCGGCATCGCCATGAAGGCGTCTTACCCAACTGCATAAGGAAGCTCATAAATCCGACATACATGTACATAATATACTGCTACTTATTCCATTGGTAACCTCATCTCAAGTATGAGAATGTAAATGCAAAGCCAATTATGGGGCTGTTATATTTTATGTATTCTCAAGTTGGCATACTATCATATTAAAGCTCGATGAGAAAGCTTGATCTTTACTAAAACTCATTAAATTATTCTAAAACATCACCTCACTACATATCAAGATTGGTAGTTAGCGTTAGAGAAAACTATAATTTAATAATGGAAGTTAGAGGAAAACATTAATTTCAATAATTAAAGTAAGAGAAAAACAGGAAGTTTTCTTAGAAATATGATTGAAATGCCTGGGACTGAATAAAAAATCTGCAAAATATTTTTTTGGCGATATTTGGATTGTTAATCCTAATCCAAATGACGATCAAACAACTAAAAATGTTATCAGTTTACAAATGCATTTTGAAAATGGATAAAACTACGGATGCAGGAGAGAGTGCTATCAAAAAACAGACGAAAATAGAGTGAATCGAGCTAGTTAAAACAGAGACTCCCCTCAAAGCAAACTGAGGATGCGAGGAATCCAGCCCGGCAGTTTCAACTGGCAACAATGAAGTTCGGTTCAAGAAGCCGATGCAGTTCAAGCCTTCTTCTTCTTAGCCAATGAAGGCCCTGTGCAGCTTGCCGAAGAAGTCTTGCCAATGCCATGGCAAAAGCCCGCGAATTAAAGGCCAGACAGCAACACCCAAGAAGGGTAAGTAGATCATGTTAAGCTCGTCGGAGTTTTTCGGGGACCAAATCAACTCTGGCAGTATGGCCGGCTGCAGATCACACGAGCAGAGACTAAGTATTTGCATGCTAGAGCTACACGGAAGCAGGCCAACAGATAACTAAAACTCACCAAAGAAGTCACAACAGAGACTCTGTATACGAGGCAGGTGGTGCGGAGACAGGGTTTGGAACCCAAGACCCCGACCAAGTTAGCAAGGGAGAGGGGCCAAAGGAAGGCAAGCGCAAGGAAGACGCCGGAGTACCGGGAGTAGGAAGCGTTGAGGTCGGCGAGCACGTAGGGGTCGTACAACCTGGGGATGCAGGAGTGAGTGTCAAACAGGGGAATGACGAGCCCATGAAGAGGAAGCAGAGGAAGAGGAAGCGGCGTCTGAAAGCAGGATAAGCAACCCATCATTGGACGGAGGGTTGCCGGGAGATCGACCATGTCGGATCAAACTTCAAAGAGAGTGTGGTCTGTTGGAGCTGCGGTCTGATCTCTGAGGATTAGGAGAGTGCGTTTCACGGTGGGACTGGGAGACTGTAATGCGATTTTGAGACTTGCAATCCATATTTTATTTCTATGGGCCTAAATATGGGCTCATCATGGAAATATAGACCCAATTGGGCCATTTCCTCAGGGCCGAATATTGCACGCGTTAAACTCATGAAAAAGAATTAAGTCGAACTCCGTCCATCATCGAATTAAGCAACTCGTTTACATTTCGCTAGATTGATCCATCACATCCTCCTCTCTAGCGACGCGGTCGCAGTTTTTCTTTCTTAACGAGAACAACAACAACAACGAAGATATGTGCGATTTGAGCGAGAAAAGGAGAAAAGGGGAAGACTCAAAAGTCGATGATGGGCTCTCCCACGGTGAGGTTGCGCTCCACGGTCCACGGTAGGTCAAACAGCCTCGCGGCGATGAACTTGAAGATCTTGCTGACGTTGATGTTGTAGGTTGCGCTCGAGAAGAACAGGGTTGCGTTGAGCGCCCTGGCATACCCCCGCGCCTTATAAAACAAAATGTACAAACATTCATTACTCTGATAAGGTGATGAAGATTTAGGAAGTTCTCTTGAAAACATTTATATCGGGCCTAACACGTCCACATCAACTCAACGGCAGTATCAATTTTATTTAGACCAACATTAATTCACTGTCCAAAATAACTGTTACCAATCAAAGTATTTACATTTAATTTTATGGAGCACTCCACTGTCATAATGGCGGGGTCAATTGTCATAAATGACATAATTTACAAATAGAGAGATCTTTTATTTAATAGTAAAAAGAAAGGTACCTGGCTAGCAATTGTCCACTGCAGATCTATGGGTAACTTCACGAAATCGTCGAACTTTGTCCCTACTATTATTGGAATCGCACTCTTGCATTTTTTAAGAAAGGGAAAAACAAATTAATTAACGCAAATTTTGGGTAAAGGAAAACGAGGAAAACAGACAAACCTGGTTCCATCTTCTGGCTTGTTGATACCAGCTTATTACACTGCAACAAACAAACCACAAACACCACTTCATGCGAGCTCTAATCTAACCAGGGCATCATGTCTCCCCGTCTACAACGCTCTCGACGACGGTAACTGACCTGTTCAACGTGCGCCGGCTCGTCAGGTCGAACATGAAGAGTATGGCCACAGAGTCCTTGCAAGCCATGGGAACTTGGTGCTGAGAGCAATCCTCACCTAAACATACAACACAGATAGAAATTACCAACACCGAAGTTTTCCCTTTCAGATAAAAATAATGCTATCCAAAAATACTTACCTTCAACCTCCCAAATGCTGTAAGAGATTCTTGCCCCTCTTACCAAAGTTGTCTTGTCCATCAATTTTAGGCCCTCCATTTTGGAACCATTCTGTTCTTTCCCATCCCCAACATACTTTGCCTACAGAATTTTTTTTTTTTAAAGATAAATAGTTTGAAATTAAATTATGATTCGATTTTTGAACGGGAAAATATTATAAAAAAGAAGAAGAAGAAGTCATTGATACCAAGAAGCTGGTTTTGCCAATCTGGTGATCACCCAAGAGGCTAATCTTCAGGGCGACGAGATCGGAATCCACTCCGCCGTCGAACATCGTCCTGCCCTGTGCCACGCACCCCTCCGAACCCCTCGCACCCTTCTGGCTACCGACATTACCCCTCTTCGAGTTTGTGGAGGGAAGCAGCATCCGGTACGTAGAGCGAGACTTGGGGCTGGAGCATACGACAAACCCGAAGCAGAGATGGCGGGCGAGGCGCCTGAGCGTGGACACCCGACGCTGGATCCTGCGTTTGAGGTTGAATCTGATCATGTCTCGGCGGACGGGGAATGGAATAGAAAAGTAAAACGGGGGAAAACTTGTCTCCAGATTGTGTGGACACCCCCGCCCCCAGAAGGAAAAATAAATTAGCCCGAGATCGTCATGTAAGGGGGGGGGGGGGGGAGGTCTCTTGCTTCTTCTATTTGGGTGGGAGTGAAATTTTAAGCATTGAAAATCAGGACTTAATAGATGATGGTATGGGCATGGGATGCAGGGAGATGACAACATTTTTATTTTTAGGGGATTCAGTTTTGGGAATTTCGACACGTGGAGCTGCGACCATCGCGACTAATTTAACGGGATGGTTTTGTGGAGGGTAGGAGGAACATCGTTGGACTCCATGTACCCAATAATGACACGAATGTTGTTATTGATTTTTCCCTATTGCATGTAGAAAGGGGACTAGTTCAAGATTTGTCCAAATAGCCGGCTGATTGATTGATTAGTCGTGGTTTTTGGGTCTTTCTCTACATTTGGGGAGGAGCAAAGCAAATTGCCCAGTCGGCGTACAAGTAAAAAAAAAAAAAATAGAGGCTCGGGTTGGCTGTGTAGAACGTATGATTAATATTATTTAGGCAGGCCGAACAATGAAAACCCCTATAAAATCATTTGTGGCGGCAGCATATCGCATCTCAATCAGAGAGATATTTATTTTGCATGTAAGGGAGCCACGTAGTCCCATAATTTATGCAGTAGTACCAAATCGTTGTCTCTGAATGAATTTATTTATTTATTTCTTCTCCTTGATTTGATTGTTACTGAGGATGAAATGAGGGGGGGTTGGTTTGGTCGGTCGGCATGGGGGGGGGGGGGGGCGTGTCCCAATCGTGTTCAAAAGATCTGTACATGGGGAATCGGCTGATTGTCCGGTGGGGTAATTATTATGTTTTAGTCGATTGTGGGCGTGGTGCTTCCACCTGTGTTCTACAATTTGTCCTAACTTTTGATAAAAGAAAAAAAATATATATATTCTCGGATCATATCGGGAGCGGTGCCATCAAAAAGTTTTCCACAAAAACGACGACGATTATGATTTTGGGAGTATATGAGTCCATCACGGAAAGTTTTCATCACTTGGTCTCCCCCCATTTAACTTCATTTTTTTGTTTTATTTGATTAAAAGAAAAGGAGGAGTTACCTCGTTTTTTCGCTTACGAAAAAAAAAAACAAAACAAAACTAATGGCGGGTTTCCTATGTTTACGAGATATTATGGACATTTAGAAAAGTTCTTACAAGATTGTAATGATAACAGCCGGGAGTTATTTTAAGAAGTACTTGCTGGGTTGGTAAAGGGAGAAATAGATAAAAGAAGAGAGATACGTGGATAAACGTGACCTAGAAAACAAGCTCATAAAGGCGATACGGGGTGGGGGGGGGGGGAATACATAAACAAGCACACATATGCGGGAAATACAGATTAGCAATAATGGCCCACACTCCAAATTTAGTCACGCTTATTTGGGCCATAGGCCCATTATAAGACACATTAGGCCCATATTAGACACGAAGGGCGGTATCGTCTTTTCGCCTTTCCTCCGAAGATGCAATTTTGGGATAAGGGGGAGGCACGTAACTTGCCCTTTTTTTTCACCCTTCGTTTGCTTGGACTGTGCCTGGGTGATGCACAACTGATACAACGTTAATGGCTTCCTCCGTCACTCAGCCTTTCCAGGCCTGGTCAAATTCCCATAACTTCTCTTTTCCTGATTTTCTCCGTTGCCTTGTTTCATTTGGGTTTAGATATGTGGCTTCGGAGTTCAGACCCTCCTTTGGCATTTATTAGTTGATTCTTTCCCCTAAATCGATCTTGGACGTGTTGAATTTTAGGATTTTGTGGCTCCGGTTTGTGGGAAAATTGGGTAGTGTTTCTCTAAATGTGGGTAATTTTTGTACAATCATCCTTGAGGCAAATGTGGTATACTTGATGGGGTTGGATAAATCCCGGCTATTGCAAATGAATTCTAGGTATTCAGCTTTTCTGGAAATCAGATTACTTGTTTTTTTGGCATCAATTTGATGGAATTTTTGTTGGGCTGCGTACGCAGCAAGCTGAGATCTTCGTTCCTTGGTGAAAGGAGTGGGGCATGTGTTTCTTCCATCAGGAGAAGTCAGATTCGGGTTGGGTTCTCTTGGAGGCCTATTGAATGCAAGGAATCACGTATAGGGAAGCAGCCAATCGAGGTTCCAAAGAACGTGACTCTCACTATGGAGGACCAGTTCTTGAAAGTAAAAGGCCCACTCGGAGAGCTTTCCCAAATTTATCCTAGAGAAGTCGTGCTCGTGCGAGACGAGTCCGGTGTCTTGAGGGTGAAAAAGGCTGTCGAGACACGAAGGGCTAACCAGATGCACGGCCTTTTCAGGCGAGTTTTCGGTTGCTGCCACAAATTATGTGACTTGTGTTATAGCAGATCTAAGTAGGATATTGTTTTTGTCTCGACAAAGTAGATAGGAAGGCAAATACTTGATCAACTAAGATGTACTTTTGATTGTTTTCAGGACACTCACAGATAACATGGTTGTGGGGGTGTCTAAAGGGTTTGAGAAGAGGCTTCAATTGGTAGGGGTCGGATACAGAGCAATGTTGGAAGGGAAGGACTTGGTGTTGAGTCTCGGGTTTTCTCATCCGGTCAGGATGGAGATCCCTTCGGGAATACAAGTCAAGGTAGAGGAAAACACCAGGATTGTTGTCAGTGGATATGATAAGTGCGCGATCGGTCAGTTCGCTGCTTCTATTAGAAAGTGGAGGCCTCCTGAACCTTACAAAGGGAAGGGAGTGAAATATGCGGATGAAGTCGTTAGGAGAAAGGAAGGAAAGGCAGGGAAGAAGAAGTGATGATTAATCTGTTTCATTTTGCTGCGAATGGATGCAAAATTCACATTTCTGTTTGATAATCATATGTCAGAGCATTTTGAGGAGTTTCTGGTTTCATTGTTTCAAGCCAAAACAATTGATTTCTCACTTGTCCAACTAGAACTACGACAAACAGGATTCCCAATTAGAGATTGGGACGTCGTAATGATGAACATGTTGATGATATCACAAGTTTGCAATTATAGACTTTGCACTCCATAACTGGAATTCACTACTATGACATCTAACAGAGTAGTCCTGTGATTAGAAGTAATGGCCAATCGTGGAGTGAACTTGATAAGCTAACAGAGTGAGATGTCATATTAAAAATGAATGCATTTTTAGCATCTGGGAAAGACTTCAGAATGTTCAGAACAATTACTGCAATTTGGATGTACTCAGAACCTCTTTTCAGTTGTCTACAAAGGAAACCAGCCCAGAAAGCAAAATTTCATGCAGGCATTCTGTGATACTTTTAATCTCATTAATCCTTTATATTTTTAAGTCGAAACTACACCTAAGAGGTTGCTGCCGATGCAGTCACTGTAGCCCTCCCTCAATTGCAGTTCGAGGTCACCTAACCATTGTTCAGACACATTGCTACAACATCCAGGTGGAATGGCATGTGCTGGAACAGTACGAGAAAGATGAAATATGAAGTTCAAATTTACGGAGCCATTTCTTCACTTCTACTGATAATGCCAAAGCACGGAAACCAGCTGAAGAAGGCAAGCATCACAGATTATAGCATGGCAAAGCACAATTGCGTGAAATGTGAAGTGAGTAGAGTGCATCGCATCACATGAACCAAAAGAAACTCGTAAAAGAACAAACAAAATGAACGCGAGATACAGAAAGTATTCAATCCAAGCAGACTAGTAGGCATTGATTGATGTCGCGAAGAATTTGAGGGGATGAAGTCACAAAACACTATCGAAGCCAGCCAAGACGTTGGCAGAGAATCCGCCCTTTCATAGCAGAATCTGCGACTGTCAGGGATATTTTGAGAGGAAGAAGCAAAAAGGGAAGGGAATGGATAGAGACGAAACAGGAAAATGGCGAAGGGACGAGGGGGGGCAGTTATTTATAGAGGGGGAAGGGAGATTCGAATTTCGAGGTCAGTTGTGGTTTTGGCCCCGGCGGTCGTTCGTTGCTTTTTGAGGCGATTAACAGGGTGACGTGGTGGTAGAGGGACCGGTACATTCAGGCCTCCAACCCCAACGACCCCGTCACGTTTATTTCATCGCGGCAATGCAATGGTGGCCTTTAAAGTTCTTATGAAAAAATTGACGCTTTTGCCCTTCCAAATGAATGGGAAACTCCACTTATCATTTGAACCACGGTGTGCATGTGTCCGTGGGTGTATCCCATCAACTCCTACGCGCACGAATATGTAAGTTCAAAATCGAAGTTGTAGCGCCGGCAGCAATCATCAGCTCAGTCCCCTTCCCCTGCCTCTTCTGATTCGAGAACTAAGGACGAGCGCATTTCATCGTCGGCTACATTTCCTTTACTTGAGGAGTGGTTCGGTCGGGCCTTGATCTTGCCACTTGTTCAGCCGTTCCGAGCTTCCTGAACCTGAAAACGTATTTAGGAAGCAGCAGAACCGTTGAGGAACAAATGTTACATTTGATTTGATGCTCCTGAAGTGATATGGAATAGCCCAAGCTTCATTACCTCCTTGTTCCAGTCTGTCCTAAACGTGATCCACATTAGAATCAGCGTCTGCATCACTGTGCCTCCGATCATTCCTCCCCATATCCCCTGCGATGTGGCCATCATCATCACGGTACTTAGATACGACTGTGTTCCTAGACGAGCATGATCATGACAATGCTAGCGTAGTTATTGTTTACCTTGGCCCCGAGATTGAAGTGGAATCCCAGGAGCGAACCCAGTGGGATTCCGACGATGTAGTAGCATCCGACGTTGATATAAGCCACGGTTGCTTGCCAGCCGCATCCCACGGCAACCCCTGAGCAACAGGGCGATTGTTCAGATTCAAACGCGTCGATTTCTAATCTAATCGTTATTGACTTCGGGGAAAAGTTTTACCAGATAACACGGGTTGGATCCCATTCAAGAGGAGGGTGAGAGCGAGGAGAGGGCAAAGGTCGGAGACGGCAGCTGCCACCTGTTCTCCTCCCGTGAAGGCATAGCTGAGTACGTCCCGGAAGACAAGCACTAAGCTGGCCGCAACGATGGAGATGATGAAGGATATTATGGTCACTATCGTGACCGAGAATGCCGCCGACTTGGGATTACCAGCACCAAGCTCATTACTCACCCTCACGCTGTAGAATCGAAAACAAACCAGAATTCCTGTCAGAAGAACCGAATTAGACCGTCGAAATCGCCATCACACTCCTGTGTGTGTGTGTTTTTAGTACTAACCTGACAGCTGCATTGAGTCCCACAGAGATCATGAACACCCATCCGTTGATTGTCATGCTGTAATGAACAACAATTTATAAAGAGAGCAAAAATAAGTCATGAATTTTATCAAATACGGAAAAATACAAAACGGATAAAGTGATCCAAATGTCGACCATGCATTAGAAAAATGCCAAATTTTTTGGACGGCATCATAAACAAAATAATAATAATAATGATGATGATAAAGACTTGAGTTTTACGTACCAGATGGAGAGGGAGGCCAAAGCCAACTCTGGGTTATCGAGCAAACCAGCCAAGAGAACGAGCATCTGGAAGTACCATGACTCCAGGCACAGCATCACCGCCGACGCCGCAGACAGCTTGAAGAACCCAACCAGCCCCGTGAACGCCTGAACGCTGAACCCTCTCCATGTCCTCCTGCACCTCTCGCTCTTTACTATGTACACGAACTGCCCCACCACAATAATCCACCATGAGATGCTCAGCACGAGCGATGATCCCAGGAGACCCAGCCCCAGCTTGAATATCACAGCCCAGCTCATCGCCAGGTGGACAACCAGTGCCGCGGCTGAGATGTATGCGCTCGGGGCCACGATGCTCTGAGCCTGCATGTACTTCTGGATCGGGAAGTTGATGGCGTACGCGAATATCTGAGGAATAAGGCCGTAGACGAAAACCGCGGCCATGGACGCGATTTCCCTTGGCTCCCCAAGGAAGATGAGGATGGGGTACGAGAAGACATATATGAGGGTGAGGAGTAACCCTGTGAGGGTTAGGAGTACGGTGGCCCTCTGGAGGTACACCCCGAGCATGTCATACCTGCCCGCCCCAAACGCCTGGCCGCACAACGTCTCGACCGCGCTCCCCATGCCCAACATAAGCCCGTAGGCGAAGATCTGTATGCCGGTATTCCCGAGGGAGGCGGCGGCAAGTTCCCGGTTACCGAGGTGGCCAGCGAACATCTGCGTGGACATGGACATGATGTAGTTTATCATGTAGACGATGACGGCCGGCACGGCGAGACTGAACAGCAGACGCAGCTCGCACCGCGTCCCAGACCAAAGCCTCTCCCGGAGGCTCAAACCGGGGTCAGCAAGGATCCTCTCGAGGACGCCGCTCGTTTCCTCCGCCTTCACGTCCGCAGCATGATCTCCGGCTTGCGGCAAGGGTTGGTAAGTGGTGGTGGCCATTCTTGTGGGAAGTGAAGGGGCATGAAACGGGGGAGAGGTGTGATTGAGTGAAGAACGCCAGCGATTAATTAGCGCCTGCGTGCGTTGTATTTATTGACGGGTGAAGGGTTGATGCTGGACGTCGGCGAATTCGTCATCGTTTCATTTGGAAGAGGTGGTAGAGTTGAATTTTTCTTCTTAATTGAGTCCTTTTTTGTCTGGGCGTGTATCGATTAGAATAAATGGTTTACTAGTCAATTTGGGAGATGACACTGAAAAGTATCTAATAGTCTCTGATTCAGAATGGCTCAAATCAAAACTTTTGGCCCCCCTCCCTTAATTACTTTTTTAATATGGTAATAAGAATTAATAATTTAAATTAGCCTAAAAAGGACACCTTTCATTTTTAATTTACCTTTTTACCCTTCAAGAAGAATTTATGCTGTATGTACCTAATAGATTTGAAAACAAAAAATAATATAGAAATAAAAAAATTTCTCCGAATATAAATAATCTTTTGCATTAATATCAAATAGTTTTTCTTTCGATCTAACAAGTATAAAATAAAAATACAACATACATTATTAAAACTTAAAAAAACAAAATAATATTGGCGGAGAAGGGAGCGCAAAATCAACTGCAATATTAACTAATTCAATTATCCCAATCGACCATTGTTGCGCCATCCCCACGGTTCATGCTCCCATGGATCTTCTGTCGACTAGGAAGTTTCGTACGAAAATATGATTAATTTTAAAAAATATTTACGAAATACGGTTACAGTTTCGTAAAATAAGATTTTACCATCGAAGGGACGCGTTTAAACGCGTACCTTAATTATTTGTATGAGGGCGCGGTTTTAAAATGCGCCCTCATGCAGGAACTGATTTTGAAAACCCGCCACCCGCCGCTTGTGTATTCCCCGAAGGGGCCCCCGACACTTGGAGAATTTCTCCAAGTGTTGAAACCTGCCCCTGTATTAGGGCGCGTCCTCATGCTGGGTTCGGATGCCGCGTAACCCGCCCTTCCTATTATACACGGAGGGCGCGTCTCTTTATAATTTGAGGGGCATGTTTTCAAAACGCGCTTCTTCGACGGTAAAATCGTATTTTACGAAACTTGACCGTTTTTCATAAATTTCTTTTAAAACTAACCGTATTTCCGTACAAAACTAATCGGAGTCTAATGAAGTTTATGAAAATATTGACCTTATTTGTTCTTTCAAATTTTTGGTTGTGGTTTTTCTTTCTACAATATTCTCTGGGCTTGAAGAATCCATGATCGCTAAAAAAACAATAATACTAATTGCATGAGAGTGTTATCGGAAAATTACGAAATAAAAAAGTCACAAATTTATAATATGTAAACAAATATCAAACAAATAAACCTAAAACAATTTTACCTTTGGCTGCTTGCGAGAGTTGCGAGGTTTATTCAATATGTAAATGTTATAAATATTATTTATTATTTTTATACTTAATATTTATTAAGGGTAATTTAGTCATTTTACATCTTAGAGGTGCCTTTTTAGAATACGTAAATGTAGTCTGGCTTTGGAAACTTCCGATTCCGATTAACCTTAAAATGGCAACATGCCAAGTCTTACAATTGAGATTTTGAAAGCTGGCATCAAACTAAACTCAAGAAAAAACAATCGTGATGATACTAGATAAGTATGACGGATTGAACAGAAAACGAAATTTCTTTAGATTTTGATGGGCTCAGGTGGGCAATTTCCCCACGACTTGCAATATGAAGGAAGAATGTACACAGAAAACTTGCAGATCAGCAAATCAACCAAAAATACCAAGATAGCCAACCGACTCCAGAAGCCGTAGTCATAGAACAGCATAGCATCACGAAAAACAAAATTGTTTCTAGGACTACCCTTTTCGCCGTCTTTCCATCCAACCCTAAAAACAAGGAACACAAGCTACAACGAACCAAAGTTTGGAGGATCAATACATTCCCATGTTTCATGGGAGGCTGGCTATACAGAGCAGGTCACGACAAAACCCTGGTACTTACGGGATGTCGATCATTGACCCTTTTTCTTTTTCGGCACAGGAAAGAATTTTGCTGTCTTCAAGACAACGTCGAATGAGCCGGGCTCAAGAAGAAGAACAGGAAACATGATGCGCACTGGGTGCAGTTTCAGTAACACACATTTATTAAATACCAAAAAAAAAAAAAATACAAATGTCATAATGTTTAACGTACTTCCCATTTGGGGTTCCTAATAATGGCCTAATTGATAAATTGATGTGACTGGATATGGGTATTTCACATTACCTAATTTAAGGGCTAAGGATCACGACGCTCCCTCTCTTTATTCAATGAACGTGACCACAAATTATTGCCAAATCACTCGCATATTAAAATGAAAGAATAATAATGATGATGATGATAGACGGGTAGTTTCGTTTGAGTTCAAAGTATTATTGATGCCCGTAAGTTTGGGTCAGCATCCCTTGTAAGCTTCATTAATCGATGCTCAAAAACATAAATGAGAGAGGGGTCCGATTGACAACTATAAAACCGTGTTTCCCTTGTCTCATCTCACCTAACCTAACGTTTCTCGGTGGCGGTGAGTGTGGTGATATTCTGCTGTCACATCCCAATTGAATTCAAGACCAACAAATTCTCCATCCCCCCGTTGTTGGTCACGATCAATAATTAGACTAACCCACATTCAGCTACTCGGCTTGCCCTACGCCACCGGCAGATATATTTTAATAAACATACGCGACATAATTAACCATCCTATATTTTGCAAGTTCGCCGAACTAATGTGTGCTTTATGGATTTCTTACTTTTTTTCGGAAAAAAAGAAGGTGAAAATTCTCTATGATCAAGCCGGGTATTGCTTACATATCTTGCCCATGTGACCCATCAATGGATTCAGTCGATGTACGAATGAACTTGGTCCGAGCACCCATAAGTCATAAATGTTCGAGAAATTGAATGAAGGGAGGAATAGTGGGGATGGTGTGGGGGCTCAGGTGGACCTTTTTTCAACGTCATTGCATGTGAAGTACTGCTATTAAATGACGCGGAAACTTGGTGTTCTGTTCCAAATTACGACTTTGTTAAAAAAAAATTGTAAAATAAGACAAAGTTTTAAAACTTATATTTTACCATTCCTCGCGTATTCACGATTCTCTTTTTCCTTTGACGCCGTCGATGATGATTGTGGTTGATAGTATTGTATTTACGGAGAGAAAAATGAGACGGACTCAACGAGGGTTACGATGTTCGTTAATTATCAAAGTTATTCACCCAAAAGGAGAAGAAATATCAAAATATTATTGATTCCAAAATAGTAAAACCAAATCATTTATGAAGCCAAAGGCAATAATATGAGAATTTTCCCAATGCCGTAAACGGCAAATTTATTTTTTAAATAAGCGTAAGTGGAAACCAAACCTCCGTAAACTCTCGATGTAACGAGTACACACGGACAAAAGGAGAACCTGCCCACCTCATCCCATCCCATTTAATGTTTTTTCTTATGACCACCCCACCAAATAAGTGCTGTAAAAACCATATCCCATGTGCAAATTTCACCTGCAAAATTTGTCCCTCCAATAAAAAGTCATCACATCAATCCTCAACCTCATGCTTCCGCCAACCCCTAGTATCTGGGTGGGGGGAACTAGATTCATCCAACCCGAGCCATTCCTAACGTGAACTTCGAACTTCCGCTTTCTCGAGTCGTCATCGTATCCGTTCGGGACCTAACATGCATGGCGAATTCGGACAGGAAGTCGTATGTTGTCTTCCATTTAATGGACAAAATTAAACAATCATCCATGAAGAAATTATTTTTACCTTCGCTTGTGAAGTGGGAAACAAGATCTTTTGCCTTCTAAATGGACTTCGCTTTTCTTTTTTAAAGTAGTCATGAAAAATGGACGGGCAAACTACTGCGCAAGCAAATTTTTCGATTCATCGTTGCAAAGTGTTCGACTTTTAAGCGACAATCTGAGCACGAAAAAATTTATTAAACCGGTTTTGTAAGTAAAGGGGGAGATGGGGGGCAGTGTAACCCCACCTCTATATAATTTTAACTATGTTTTACTCAACCTTAAAAGCCTAATTAAACGCCTTAAGAAACGGAGATATCATGTGCTCTTAACCCCATCACATCCAATTCATTCATTCATTCTCGCGATATTTTATATGTATAATAATAGTTCATACTGTCATTGGCTGAAGGATATATAGTTGGCCTCCTCCCTTCAACATCCCAAACCCCATTTTGCCTCTTGTGGTTCTCTACAGAGATGGGAAACTGCATTTGCGCTGCAAACAACAAGGTCATGTCCCAAGAAACTGAGGACGACTCTCGTGCGCCTTCTGCCGGAGAGACGAAGGGAGCGGCATCTGCAGCCTTGATAAAGCCTCCAGAAGAGGATCGAGTCGAGAGGAAGAAGATCAAGGTGGAGAAGAAGGTGAGGTTCAAGCTGGAGGATGACCAGGAGGAGGGAAGGGATCCTGGGAATGGGGGAGTAAGGAGGGTGAGGGTGGTGGTGACGAAGGAAGAGCTAAGGCAGATACTAAGGCACGCGAGGGGGTCGCACCATTCTTCTTCTTCTTCTTCTTCTGGTAGCAGCTTGGAGGAACTCATGGTGGCCTTGAGGTCAAGAGGCGAAGAAAGGATCGGCGATGGATTAGGTGGAAAGGGTGATACTTCCTGGAGGCCTGGTTTGAAAAGCATTCCTGAGCATCGTCGTCGTTGAATGCCCCTCCTCAGTTTTCTTTTCCTTTTTTTTTAAAAAAAAAAATTCAAAGAAAAAATTTTAGATTTTAAGTTTGGGGAGTCATTTGTGTTGAGGCGTATATTATTCCTCGCTTTAACCAATGACATTCAGGAGCATATATATGCAATATACAATGTCGTGGTATGTAGATTCACTTGAGTTTTGCCTCAATGAGTTGGCGCTACATGTTCAACCAGTTGAAGCTTTACTTAAATATATTGCAGGTCGTCTTATCTCTTTCCATTTAGTGCTCAGTTTCTTATAATTCGATCTGCCATCATGTTCTACTGTTTAGGCCGCTAAAGTCGTTTTAGATACGAGCAAAGGAATGATCTAAACCACAAGTCCGAAACTTATCCGCCAATTAATGAGCCATACGATGCTTTTCTTACCGGACATGATATCTTTCCGACAATATGCCAACAAGCTATTTGATCTCTCGTGCACCGGACATCAACCAGGCAGAAATGCAGATGAAATTAAATACACGGACTCCACGAGGCCGTGGAGGAAAAGGAAAACACAATCTTCCAGCAACTAAAAAGGGACTCTAAAGTCAAGATTTTGAGATCACCGACGCCTTATTTCTTGATTGGTCACACCAATCTTGTGGATTACAGAACGGAAATATGCTGATAGCAGAGATCGGAGCCGCCTTTGATGATCATGACGAATGCCTTTTTCAGGGTATTACTGCTGAATCAGGCTCCTGATCACGTATGGAAGGATGCCACCGTTGTTGAAGTACGCCAGTTCAACCTGATAGGCAACACAGAAATACTTCAGTTTCGTATCTGCCAAGTCCTCCTGTAAGTAATGTTAGAAGGAAGAAGAGACAGAACTCTCCCTGTAGTTACCTCGGTGTCAAAGCGGACCGTGCAAGTGAAAGATTTTGCAGAGTCAGTTTTGACGGTGACGTCCTGACCGGGTCGTATTTCACTTATCTTGTCTGGAAGGTCAATCGTGTACCGCTCATGGCCAGTCAACCCCAGAGAGTCGGAGTCCTCCCCTGCCTTGAAGCAGAGGGGGATAATGCCCATTCCGACCAGATTGCTTCTGTGGATTCTCTCGAAACTCTTGGCAATCACTGCTTTAACCCCCTGTACAGACATCAAAGTAAGCCTGGCGATGTCAGATGATGCAAAACACCCGATAGGAAGAAAACCGTGACTAGAACTTATCGAGCGAGAAGAAGGCGACCCACCAGTAGCATCGGACCCTTGGCAGCCCAATCCCTTGAGCTTCCGCTTCCGTATTCAGCTCCGGCTAGCACAATGGTGTCTTGACCGGCCTCTTTGTATTTCTGGGAGGCAATTAATAGTTGGCAATCAATAACATACAACAATTTTGACGTCAATGGCAGGGGAAAATGGAATACAGAAGACAGCTTCCCAAAGAAAAGCTTACTGACCATTGCTGCATCAAACACATAAAGTTTCTCTCCCGTAGGGATATGAATCGTCTTTGGACCAACTTCACCATTCAAAAGCTTGTTAACAAGACGGATGTTGGCGAAAGTTCCTCTCGCCATGACTTCATCGTTGCCACGCCGACTACCATAGGAGTTGAATTCTCTTGGTTGGACACCACGTTGCATCAGATACTTGGCTGCCGGACTGTCCTTGTGGATGCTACCAGCAGGAGAAATATGATCAGTCGTGATGCTATCGCCAAAGTTCAGCAAGCAATATGCGTCTTTGACACCATGGGCACCTGGAGGATCCATCGTCATGCCCTTGAAGTATGGCGGCTCATGAATGTAGGTAGAGTTGGGGTCCCAGGTGTACTTAGTTGAAGCGGGCAGTGAGAGCTGGTTCCACATCGGGTTGCCATTTGTGATAGCTTCATAAGTACTTTTGAACATGTCTGGGAGTACACTGGATTGAACAGCCTACCAATAAAAAAAGTTACTTTAAGTCCGCAGTAAATGTGGAATATCACAGTACAATACAAGGATGATTTGTTTACCTCTGCTACTTCTTCTGTCGAAGGCCATATGTCCTTTAAGTAAACATTCTTGCCATCCTTCCCAGTTCCAATCGGCTCCTTCTCGAAGTCAATGTCAACCTGAGTTGCATAAAACTGGACTTTAGAACCGGAAAACAAACATGAAAAAAAAAATCTACGGAGATCACAGCCAAGGCCAATAATTAAACAGACAAAACTAAACACACCATAGCAGCCACTTATTCACTTAATACTTGTGGCGTCAAATTTGTGGAAGTGAGGCAGGTTCAGCAGCTAAATTTACAGATATCCAATGAATAAGAAATGATGAAAGACGCAGGAAACAGGGCTCCCTACCGTGCCAGCAAGAGCATAGGCAACCACCAAAGGGGGCGAAGCAAGGTAATTAGCTCTAGTTAAGGGATGTACACGCCCCTCGAAATTCCGGTTACCAGAGAGTACAGCAGCAGCAATGATATCTGAAATGTAGCCAAGTAAGTTTCAAGTTCCAAAGCAACTAATAGACAAAATACTGGTAAAAATTAACTAATGAAAAAAAGAAGTAAAAGGATTAAAAACGAAATTATTTTTCTGGAGAAAAAATAATGTACCGTTTTCTGATATAGTGGCCGCAACCGTTTCATCTAACTCTCCTGAATTACCGATGCAAGTGGTACATCCATATCCAACTATATTAAAGCCTTGCTGGTTGAGATACTTTTGCAATCCACTACATGAACAAGCAACAAGGGTCACAACCCTCTGATACAGCAACAAACAAGTTCAGGAAAATCATAAACTCAATATAGTCATTTACTGGAAATGAATACTACCTTTGCTGGAGATACTTTGTGACAACACCAGATCCGGGGGCAAGACTTGTTTTGATCCAGGGTTTGACCTAATCAATCAATGCAAGAATGACCGAGTTTATATACAGTTAAGGAAACGGTAAAAGTGCAGAGAAGATTAATTAATTTCTGGCAGGGAAAACCTGTAATCCAAGTTCACAAGCCTTTTTAGCAACCAGACCAGCTCCAAGCATGACACTAGGATTTGATGTGTTAGTGCAACTGGTGATGGCAGCTATCACTACACTTCCATGTCTGAGTTCTGCTGGCTGTCCGTGAAATGAAAACTTTGCCAGTTTATCTTGCGCCTCCTTTGGCACAGCAAAACCCTGCATTTACGATGTACAACCAATTCAAGCAGGATGCATCATCATATATTTGATGACGATGTACAACCAATTTAAGCAGGATGCATCATCATATATTTGATGCCAATTGACAAATGCAATGCATCGGGCATGGAACCCTTGCTCTGCCAAATCCCATAAATAACAAGTGCACTAGTAACAACAACAGAATCAAGTCGGACACAAGAACAATTCGAGGACTCAAGCAGAATCTATCAAATACTAACCTTGAAACCAACTCTACTATCCAGACAGGAATGCCAATCAGCCTTCATATCTTTCAAAGGAACTCTGTCATGTGGTCTGAAAAATATGGCATAAAAAGAATAACAAAAGAATCAGAAAACGTTACTTACTGTATGCTTAAAATCATCATGCAAATGCAGAAAATGCTACTAAATTTGTAATTACGGAAAAAAAAAACAAAAGACTCAAGAATACAAACTTAAATGAAATGAAGCTCTTTTTTAGGCATTAGGAGTTATCTACCTCTTCGGTCCAGAAATACAGGGCTCAACTTCAGAAAGATTCAGTTCCAGATATGAGGAGTAGACTCTTTCTTGTTGAGGCTGAAATTTAGCAAGTGCAGAGCTATTTCAAACGGATAACCATTTTTATGAGGCAACATGGAAAATTACAGTACTCAAATACTTTTCAGGACGAATGATAGTTGATGAATAGGAACAAGAAACAGAAATTCACAACTGTGGAAAAATGTACCTCATTATAATCAACAAACATCTTATTGGCACGCAGGTAGGCTTCCACCATTGCCACCTGCAATTGACAAAACGATTAGCCAAGAAAGCTCGCGTTTTCAAGTCCTAACTTGCTGGTAAAGAATTTGGAATAACCGACAACTTACAGTGTCATCACTTCTACCAGTTAGCTTGAGATACTGAAGAGTAACATGGTCAACCGGGAAGAACCCCATGGTTGCACCATATTCCGGGGACATGTTAGCAATGGTGGCTCTGTCGGCTAATGAGAGTTCGCCCACACCATCCCCTGTTGAGCAATTCCCATTTAATGAATGTTCAATCAGACACAAAGTTGTTCCGAGTCACTTAAACTTACCATAGAACTCAACAAATTTCCCAACCACGCCATGCTTCCTCAGCATTTGTGTGACTGTCAAAACCAAGTCGGTTGCCGTAACACCATTCCGCAACTTTCCAGATAATTTGAACCCAACAACACCCGGCAAGACCATGCTCATGGGCTGTCAAGAAAAGAATGAAAATGGAAACCTATTGAATATAAAAAATTCAACATGTAACAGCTATCAAATTCATCCATCAAATGGATGCACACTTTTTCTAGTCTTTTAAGTGATCTCGTGATCTCTGAAAATGGTTTTTTGCATCCAACACATGATAATTTCATAAAATATGTCTTGGTTTTAGTTTGCATCATATGGGTTTCATAACAAAATTACAAAACTATGAAGGTCAAGACATCTCACCCAATTGGAGAGGTCCGCATATAAATGACACAACTACAGAGAACGGTAGGTTTAATCAAAATTCTTCTCATAAATACGCACATGTATTCAACTAGAAATTATGTTTTCCTTTCCTTAGGCTCCTGCATTCTAATAGTTAGTAGCATCTCTACAAACATTGTGCACGTCAGCTTTGTCTTTTTTGTACGTGAGGTAAGGATACAGAAAAATAAAAAAAAATTAAAGGTCTGGAATATGCAGCAACTACAATAGATTGACCGCTTCGCATGCCATGACCAACCAAACTTTAGTATTTTTATTCAGAGAAGTGAGTTTTCCTAAACAATACATCCCTAGTTTAGTGATGTTACCTGTCCAAGCATAGCTGCCTCTGCTTCAATACCTCCAACACCCCAACCAGCAACTCCAAGTCCATCAATCATAGTGGTATGAGAATCAGTACCCACAACACTATCAGGATACAGTATGCCTTCTGTGTTGAAGACCACTCTTCCAAGATATTCAAGATTGACCTGAAATACCAGGAAACCGTTTCGTTTTTAATGTATAAGAAGATCAGAAAAGCAAATTTTTAGGTAGGAAATAGTACACACTCAATAAAGGTTTTAAGAAATAAACTAAATTCAATAATAAATATTGAGAAAACCATTTGATTGTTTGCCGCACTAAAACCCACTTTCAGTGAATAATGACAGAATTGACCATTGACTCGCATTCATTATTGCTTTCTATATCAGCCAGAATGGCTGATTGTTAAAAGCAAAGCAATGAAGACATGAACATAACACGTGAAATAAGTATTGTATCGGTTAAGTAACTTTACTCAGTAATTACTCCCCTAAATGGGTGACAAGAACATGCATACTACAATTACATTGTGCAAGGCCAACCACACAAATATTTCTGAGCTAGTACTCACTTTTCCAAACAACAGGCAGCAACAACCATACCTGATGTACTATACCAGAACCAGGAGGCACAACAAGCATGTTGTGGAAAGCTTTGGACCCCCATTTGAGGAATGCAAATCTTTCTTTGTTTCTCTGGAATTCAAGTTCCATATTTGCCTGAACAGCATTTTCAGTTCTCGCAACATCAACTTGCACAGAATGGTCGATGACAAGGTCTACAGGAACCTGTGCGCATTGGAAGCAGTTGACAACATGAGCGCAAGTACTGATTCAGAAGCTACAGTTGATCTGACTAATAAACGTGATTAAAAAATCCAGAAAAATGAAGCTAAAAAATTGACGTCAGTTGCCTAGATTGATATTGCATACCAGAAACACTGATAAGATAGCAGTAAAAAAATTTGAGGAATTGACCCCGCACTCACCAAGGGATTGATCTTATTAGAGTCGCTGCCAAGTTTATCCATGGCGTCTCGCATGCAGGCAAGGTCCACCACAGCAGGGACACCGGTGAAATCCTGGAAACAGCAGAATGAGGATTATGCAGCATTAAGTTTCCAAAATCTGTCGTAATGATTGGATGAGACCTGCAAGAGCACCCGGGCTGGTTTAAAAGGAATTTCAACTTGCTTAGGTGAAGTGCTTTCCCAGTCAATAATTTTCTCCACATCCTCTTTCTGGACTTGAAAGTTGTCACAATTTCGGATTGCAGATTCGAGAAGAATTCTAATAGAGTAGGGCAACCTGTCTGTAGAAAAGTAGGAAGTGCATTAATCTCATATGTTAGTGCTGTATGAAAGAAGCTTTATTCAGATGAAGCCTGAACTTATGTAACCAAACTACCCAGCAGAAAGATACGAATTGCCTTTAGATAATTATGATGATACATGGGAATCCAGAATAAGATAAGCAATAGTACCTATACGAGGATCATTCAGAGCCGGCAGACTGTAAAACTTTCCGAAATGGCCACCTCCAGGCTTAGGGAGACTGGTTAACATCCCCTTGAAAGGATTTTCAGCAGCTAAAACGAAAACAGACAATAATTGTTAGATGTAATAGCCAACAGTGGATATTAAGACACTTAATTGAATTCTGGGAAAAAACTTCCTCTAGTACTACTATCAGTTCAATAGAACTGTACGCGCGCCTTCCGGCCTAGCACGCGCGCGCGCGGTCGCTAGTCCCTCATCCAAAAATGGCTCCGTTTATAAAAATGTGTTGTCTAACCTAGGTAAACGATTACGGAGTCGCCACCGACTTAATTTTGAAAATTGGTCTAAGTCGGAAAACCAGAGTAGGATTCGGGGATCCTTGATTACTAACTCTTACACTTAAACATGCGAAAAGGTGGCGTTTGCTCCAAAAGTTTGCTTTTGATTAACGGGTGTTGGACCCGATCCGGGCATGACTCCGGACTCATGTCAATGTTTTAGGGGCGTTGGACCCGATCCAGGCCTTTTGGGCCTGAACTCATGTGTGTTGGTTTGACAAACAACATGCGACGATAAAATCCTAAAGCCTAATAGCATGCACCGCAACCACAGATCAAGTATTTAGATCAAAGGGAGCGGGGAAGGGTGGTGATCGTGGGCCTATGCACTTGGGCCCACGACCCGTTACATGTGGAAATAAAGAAAATCGGGAGGCTCGCACCTCCCTCATGTACCTGAGATGACGGTTGGGGTCGCTTTAATATCTTGACATCGCGGTTTTTACACACGCGGAAAGATCCACGCGGTTTGATACACGCGCCTTCATGTAGTCTTCGAGAATTTGGTGTCGATCTTCCGAAGTCGCATGCTCAGTGTACATGTGAAGATAAAATATAAACGTGATTACTATCGTAAAATTTCAAATAAAACTTGATGAATAAAAATAATTAAGACATGTCTTAATGCATGAGGCCATTGAGTGAGACTATAATTCTTCGAAAAATGTCCAAGTTCCCATTATATTTTTCATGCAAAATAAGGAAGAATAGGCATTAGAAAGCATGAATATTAACAAAATAATCAAGTAGAAGTCCCAAGTACATGGAATGAAAGATAAACATTAAAAAGGCATTCGGACAAATGCATTGCTTAGTCACGTATTTAGACAATGATTGAAATTAATTATAATTTTATCAACTAACGCAGATAGTTAATGGGAATTAAACATCAATTCCAAAAAAGGTTATTTTGACTGAAACAGTAGAACACGTGTTAATTTTATAAATTAAAATAGAATTTTAGCAAAACCCTCGAACTGGTATACCCACTAGTTTCGATGGCCAACAAAACACATCACCACGACAGGAAGAGGAGACTGACCTGGTTCGTGGGAAGACGCCAGTCTCGAGGGGTCCGTGGGTCGCCGCCAGCGGGTTTTTGGGGCGTCGGGAACGGTGGATTCGTCGCTACCGGCGCTGGATCTGGGGACGTCCGCCTTGGGGTGTTTAGGATGACGTGGTCGACGAAGACCGGGGGGCGCCGCCGTTCGGAACGCCTTGGGCTACTAGTCGCGGTTGGTGAGTGGAGGTTGGAATTATAGCAGCCGGTTGGGGCTGCCGCGGTTGGTTTTGTGAACCATTGTTGGAGAGCTTGCCGCAAGAGATTGTTGTTTGTTGAGTGGCATCTACTTGGAGAAGCCGAAAGCGTCCGCTGTTGGTGAGGCTACCTTGGAACCGAGATAGGAGGGTGCTTCGTTGATGGCGAAGGCTTGGCTTGGACGGGTTGACGAATCTAAGAAAGGTCGGGCTTGGAGAATTTGCAGGATTCTTTGGCTTTGGCGACGACAAACCCTGAATACGCCTTAGGGATCTCCCGATGTTGTTGATGTGAGATGTAACTGCAACCGAGTGTTGGGGAAGAGGCTGGTACAGCAGTGCGATTTTTGCCGTCGACTGCTTTGGTCAGAATCCAGGAGATTGTCGAAGAAGATACCGGCGGCCACCTCCTTCTGGGGTTAGCTGCAACGTCAGGTTTGCTGTTGCTTTGGTTGGCAAGACTATCGCTGTTAGTCATCGTCTTGGAGTTAGGATTTCGAGGGCTCGTCTCTCCATCCTGCCATGGTCTCCCTGTTGTTGCGGCCGTCTTTGGGGCCTTCTCGTTCGCCTACGACTTCATGTCCTGCACATGAAAGGAGGAGTATCAATAGCAAAGGAAACCTCCTTGAGTGGAGGGTGACGGGGACGTGGCAGTGGAGGAGCCAAAGCTTTTAGTCCTTCGGCCGAAGGGAGTCCTCTGAAGGTGAGCGATCTCTTCTCTCGGTATGTAGGTCGTCTCTCTCTCCCTCTGATTTTTTTTTGTCTCCCCCCTAGACTTCTGTGTGTCTCCTCCCCTAGACTTCTGTGTGTCTCCTCTCCCCTATCGAGCTTGTGGGGGCCCCTTTTTTGTATTAGGGAGATCTTTTTTGGTTCCTAAAATCTCGAGGATCGTGGGAAAGCCGTTGTGGGGCTGAACATGGGACTGATCTGTTGCTTCTTGTTACCGAAAATGTCGGTCATGCATGGATGGAATTTCCGTAAGTCGGGGAGAGCTTGTTTGCAAGAATCTCGGTGTGGTTTGCTTGTTCCACGCTTTGGCTGCCATGAATACGACTTCTCGGTCTCTGGTGCTGGTCAACTACTTCCCCGATGCACCAAACTTTGCTACTGCCCCATGTGTGGGTGTTCGAGTATTTCCTCATCCGAGAATCCTGTTGAAAGGGAGTATGTTCTATTCAGCTCTGAGATGGGAAACTCTAGTAAGGAAAACAGATTCAACGACTCTGCTGGACGAGTGGAGTTTGCGGCCATTGTTTCCAAGGTCCCTATTCATGCGGTAGGACGACAGCTATTATTCTTGGAGCAATCCACAGCTTGCCGGACAACGGAGAACCTTCGTCATTGATAACCAGGTGGAGATCCGGTGGGTCTTGTGAAAGTTGGGATGTTAGTTGCAAACATAAATCCCGATTTGGGGATCTACAGTTTGCCCCTCCTTGTGAGAGAATTTTTTTTTGGAAAATTTTCGCACAAGGATATCATAGATACCCAAATCGTGAATTCGAGGCACTCTTGATCAACCTGCACTTTGGTCACTTTGGGATCATAACAAGAAAATTGTTAGTTATAAATGAGACCCCGTGAACTACGGGGATAATCAAACATGTATTACATTCATGTATGACATGTATTATTTTGATAAAACTTAAAGATATTGTTTCTGAGTAAGTTTGGCGAAGGACTTCTTGAGTTCTCTCATGGTTCGCTCTTGTTTCTAGAAGCTATCTCGGTCGAATCTTCAGAATTCCTTGACTTGGATGCTCATCTACCGGTCAAATCAGTTTGTCGGTTGGAATGTAGTTTTGGCATAAGACATTCAAAATCATTGTTTTAAGAGAGCAAGTCTCATCAAAAGAGATTCCACCGTCCGAGCGAATTCTCCATCTTTCAGATAGTAGGCCAGTCGAGGCGTTCCATCAGGATTAGCAAATGGCTCATGTGTTTCTTCGGGAATGTTTTTCTTATTTTTTTTTGAATAATACCTTTGCTCTTGCGACCATCTATGTTGGCCCTGGTGTTTTAATTTTACTCTTTTGTTTTGCGCTTTGCTCTTGAAGACTTCAGTCTTTGCGCTAATTTTGCTTTTTCATTGTCAATGTGCGGGATATGCCCCACATTTATTGAAAATATTTTCTAGGAGTTTTTGGGAACATTTCTGAGTTGATGGAGATGTTTTGTCCTTAGGAACAACTCGACTGGCTCACAAATCTGTTGATAGTACCTCTTTGCTCGGACCTTGAGGAAGTGTCATCTCTACATTTCGCCACTTCTGGCTTTACAATTTTTTTTTCGGCAACCTTGATGCGAGGTGATCTGTAGACTCTGTGAGAGTGGTGAACACAGAAACTTTGGTTCTGAGGCAAACAATAATTGACGTTTTTAGGGTAGAGAAATAAAGAGAAGGTTTGATATCATCCCGGTTTGAGCATCTTTTGTCAAAGGATTCTTCGTCCGTCCAGACGCTTTTATAGGAAATTCTCACGGTGTTTGCACTCGTCTCTCGGGGGTGAGTGTTTGGGAGTGGGCTTGCCTTCTCCAATTCTCGCCCAGAAACATTTGTTATTGTGAAAATAGATCGTTAAATGCAAATGGCACACATATGTTCAAGAAACGAATACCTACGAATGACCTGTTTGGAGATATTTTACCAAGACAGTGCCCATGCATGTATGTTTGTCCTCATGTGGCCGTCCTTGATGATGACAAAGGCAATTTCGAAACTTTGGTTCGAAATGTTCCACCCAACTGCCCGCGCCTTTGTTCGTGATATAGGGTGCTCATGTACCTATAAACGCCCAAAGGGCGGACTCAAGTATGCTTATGTAACTTGTTCCGACAAGAAAGTACTAGGAATTGGATTAATACTCCCTTTCATGTTGCTTCGTCAGTGCGTCTTCGTCCGATGGAATCGAAGGATTGTGAAGCTCTACTCATGCCTTATGTTTGTGGTGTAAGGTTGCTCTTGTACCTAACAAGCAATGGCGAGAAAACAAGTGAATTTATGTAACTTGCTTCTATTAGAGTAAAACGAAATTTGCTCATGTAATTTCGCATATATAAAAGGTAAAGTAGAGTTTTGGTACTTCCCTTTTTGTTTCGCTATTGCGTCTTCGTCCGATGGAATCGAAGGATTAACGAAACTGCAACAAGACTTTGGCTCGAAGCTTTGCCACCCTGCCACCCTCGCCTTTGTCATAGGAGTTCTGTACCATTCGTGTGAGGAGCTCATGTACCTGCCCACGAGACAAAGGACATAAACGAAATCATGTAATTCCATTTAATCTGGTGAAGAGAATGATAATTATGTGATTCTCCCTTTTCATGTATATTGTCATTTCTTGCCCCAGTCTACTCCGTGGGGACAGGCAGAAGTTTGCTGATGAAGTTCGTTCCGAAGTTCCAGCTCGAAACCTTGACACCATCTAGGTGTAATAGCGTCGGAGAGCATCTGCATTGATTGGTTGCAGCAGTTCTCCTCCGTCCATCATCTTTGTTAGGATGGTTGCTCCTCCTGAGAAGGTGTGTTTGACTACGTACAGTCCTTCGTAGTCTGGAGCGAATTTTCTTCTGGGATCTTTGGCATTTGGCAGAATCCGCTTGAGAACGAGGTCACCCGGTTTGTACCTGATCGGTTTGACCTTCTTGTTGAAAGCTTTAGACATGCGTTGTTGATAACATTGCATATGATGAGCTGCAGTGAGTCGTTTCTCGTCGATGAAGTCGAGATGAGCGAGCTGATGTGTAGCCTTCTCTTCTTCCGTCATGTTGATTTGAGATGAGATCTTGAGAGTCGGTAGTTTAACCTCCGCTGGAATGACTGCCTGGGTGTCGTAGACGAGTTCAAATAGGGTTGCCCCAGTTAACTCTACGAGGATTTCATGTGTGTCGATTTGTTTTGGAGCTTTGGCTCTAAAGTTTGTGGTTTGTGTTCATTGTCTGCGTATGATGTTAATGTACCTACGAGACAAGTATGGAGAATAAAATAAGTAAGCTCGTGCAACTTATCTTCTTTTGTAAAGAAAGTATTAATTTCGAAACGAATACTCCCTTTTGTGTAATTCGTTGTTCTGTTGATAACGAAACTTGTTTCGAAGCTTTGGTTGTCATGATAGGATGTTGTTGTACCTACACATGACAAGAATAAGAACAAGCGAGCTCATGTGACTTGTTTTTGCAGATAAGTATTGATTAGGGAACGAATACTCCCGTTTCATATGTGTCGTTGTTTTAAAAATGAAGGTTGTCTCGGAGCTTTGGCTCGAGATTGTTTCGAGACTTTAACAATTGTTCTTTGCCCCAGTTCTTGATATTGGAAAGGGTTCGCCAATGAGGGTCGTTTTGAAGCCCCGGTTCGATTGCCTGTGTTCTTTGCCCCAGTTCAAGGGATCGAAAAAAAAGTTTGGCAGGGAAGGTCATATCGACGCCCCGGTTCGAAACTTTATTGATTGCTTTAATTTTCTGTCTAGGACCGCTCATGTACCTATAAGACAAATATGAAAGAACAAGTAAGCATGTGTAACTTGTTATTTATAGAGAAATTATTGATCTTGGAATGAATACTCCCTTCATGCGTGTCATTGTTTTGACAACGAAGGCTATTTCAAAACTTTGGTTCGAAACTTTTCCACCCTGCCACCCTCGCCTTTGTCGTTCACTAAGATGTTCATGTATCTATAAGACAAGCCGAATGGCAAAGCAAGTAAGTTCATATAACTTGTTTTGCAAAGAAAGCGTTTGTTAAGGAACATATACTCCCTTTCATGTTATTTGTTGTTTTGTAACTAAGAGTTATCCAAGACTGCTCAGGCTCGTCCCAGGATAGCTTGTAGATATGCCCCAGGATCGCTTGGAGATATGTCCAGAATCAATCGGAGATTTGCCCCAGGATCGGTCGGAGATATACCCGAGGATCGCTCGATGATTTGTCCATGATTACTCGGAGAATTGCCCCAGGATTGTTCGAAGATCTGTCATATGATCGCTTGGAGATTTGCCCCAGGATCACATGGAGATTTGCACCGGATTGTTCTCGTGTCGTCGTCGTCGTTGTTTTGCCAACGAAGGCTGTTTCGAAAATTCGGCTCGAAACTTTTCCACCCTGCCACCCTCGCCTTCGTCATCTGTCTAGGATGTTCATGTACCTATAAGACAAGCCGAAGGGAAGAACAAGTAAGCTCATGTAACGTGTTCTGCAGAGAAAGTATTAGTTGAGGAACGAATACTCCCTTTCATGTAGATCATCGTTTTGTTGACAACGAAGGATATTTTGAAACTTTGGCTCAAAACTGTTTCAAGGCTTTGGCTTGAAACTTTACCACCCTGCCACCCACGCCTTCGTCAACATGCAACAAGGGCTAAAATAAGTGAGCTCATGTAACTTATTTTCACAAATAGGGAAGTATTAATCAAAGAACGAATACTCCCTTTCATGTGATTGTAGCGTCGAAGAACGCCTACGTCAATTGCTTATGACAGTTCTCTCCGTTAAGATGATTGATCTTCGGTTGAATGTCGTGAATGTGCAAAGTTGATAGAGCCATGCGGTGGGCTTGGGTGGGGATTGGCCACTCATGTAGTGGGCCAACGTGCTTGTTTTTCGTCAATGAGTGCTGCAGTGACTGACCTTCTCCTCTTTTCTTTGGTGAGAGTCGGTGGTTGACTATTGTCGGGATGACCGCTTGGGTGCCGTAGGGAATTCAAAGGGAATTGCCTCAGTTGAAGTATGCGTCGTCCTTTGGTAGACATCATGTTCTTTGGCGTTGGTAAGCTGTTGTATTAGCCCCAGACGAGTCATCTTGTGTTGGGATGCTCCGGTGTTGGCTGTTTGAATATCGATGGCCCCGCCAAACATGTCTTGAGTTGTTGGAAGGCGGGTAAAGCAAATGGGAGCTTGAAGGATCTAGTCCTTGGTCGTGGGGATGCTTTGGATCCGGTGTTTGTCGAGTTCTTGTTGTCGGAGAAACGATGACGTTGAATAAAGTATTCGTATTTGGGAGTTGATTGCTCGCAGCTGTCCTGATCTTGCGATGCCGTTATGAATGGTGGGGTTTGCCCCTTGTGCTGGATTATGTTATTGAGTTGTAAGATGGGGAATTGCCCCTGTTTGGAATGATGTTTCCATTGGTGCCGAGATTATGCCGACTGATGACGTAGTGAGATTGCTTCTGTTTCTTTGAAGTGGTTGTCGGATCAGTAGGGGCGTGATGTTCCCAGTGTGTCCGATTGTAGCATGTCCGTGAATGGCTCTATGGACTTGTCATTAGCTCTGATGTCGACTGTGGTTGGCTGGTGAGATGTAACCTTCTTGGGGTTTTCATGTTGTTGTAGATTCGACTTTGCACTTTGGTAGTCATTGGGTGATCTTTGGTGTTCGTGCTTGCCTTTGTACTTTGGTAGCTGTTGATATCACTTTGAGCTCATGTCGTTCGACGCACGGCTTTGGACCTTGGTAGCCGTAATGGAAACTTTGGTCTTCATGTTGTTAGATGTTCGACTTTGAGCCTTGGTAGACGTCAATGAATCCTTGGATGTTTTGTTCTTGTAGATTTGTAATGTCATGTTTTCCCTAGTCCCGTTCGAGGAGTCATGTCAGAGAATTAAACCTCGAAAGGAAAATAAAGAGAATGTTTGGATTAATATCATGCAACCATGTAATCGATGTATGATAAATTTGTGACGATACTCAATCGTACTCGTATATGCATAAAAGTATGCATTATGTAATTGTAATTGTAAATGAGACGTAGTGATTCAATGGAGCAATTACTGTGAATGACACGATAATGTAACTACTGCAATCGAACATACACTCATGTGATCATGCGAATGTATGAATGCAGTAAGCAATAAAATAGTTAGGGGTAGGAGAAATGAAGGTTGTTGAAGTCCATTGTAATAAACTCCATCAAACTGCAAAACGAGAAAGGTTACTTTTACAGTTATAGCAGACAAAGCGTATCTGACACCTGTCCCTGCACATGTAACAGTCACTCAGTAACAAACAAATGCACATACGGCGTTTGGTACCTGTAGTGGACAAACAATACTAGACTCTCGGATGAAGGCTTCTAAACCTCCCTCGGACTAAGGGAGGCGGGGCCCCGGCCAAAAACCAAACCGCAAAGAGCAGCAGGCTGGGCCTTTCGGTGACCCCCCTAAACATCCTAGCCCCGGGTTCGGGCACTCCTAGACATGCCTAGTAAGCGGTAAACGAATACAACCATGAGAGCAAACAAAAGGCACCGAGCCAAGCAAGTACATACGCAAACAAGAACTCCCCTCCGCATGTGGGTTTAAAATGTAAGAGTGCTCGAAAAGAATCCACATGCGGAAGTCCCCAGCGGAGTCACCATCCGGGATGTACGCGCGCCTTCCGGCCTAGCACGCGCACGGGCGCTAGTCCCTGATCCAAAAATGGCTCCGTTTGTAAAAATGTGTTGTTGTTTAACCTAGGTAAACAATTACGGAGTCGCCACCGACTTAATTTTGAAAATTGGTCTAAGTCGGAAAACCAGAGTAGGATTCGGGGATCCTTGATTACTAACTCTTACACTTAAACATGCGAAAAGGTGGCGTTTGCTCCAAAAGTTTGCTTTTGATTAACGGGTGTTGGACCCGATCCGGGCATGACTCCGGACTCATGTCAATGTTTTAGGGGCGTTGGACCCGATCCAGGCCTTTTGGGCCTGAACTCATGTGTGTTGGTTTGACAAACAACATGCGACGATAAAATCCTAAAGCCTAATAGCATGCACCGCAACCACAGATCAAGTATTTAGATCAAAGGGAGCGGGGAAGGGTGGTGATCGTGGGCCTATGCACTTGGGCCCACGACCCGTTACATGTGGAAATAAAGAAAATCGGGAGGCCCGCACCTCCCTCATGTACCTGAGATGACGGTTGGGGTCGCTTTAATATCTTGACATCGCGGTTTTTACACACGCGGAAAGATCCACGCGGTTTGATACACGCGCCTTCATGTAGTCTTCGAAAATTTGGTGTCGATTTTCCGAAGTCGCATGCTCAGTGTACATACGAAAAATAAAATATAAACGTGATTACTATCGTAAAATTTCAAATAAAACTTGATGAATAAAAATAATTAAGACATGTCTTAATGCATGAGGCCATTGAGTGAGACTATAATTCTTCGAAAAATGTCCAAGTTCCCATTATATTTTTCATGCAAAATAAGGAAGAATAGGCATTAGAAAGCATGAATATTAACAAAATAATCAAGTAGAAGTCCCAAGTACATGGAATGAAAGATAAACATTAAAAAGGCATTCGGACAAATGCATTGCTTAGTCACGTATTTAGACAATGATTGAAATTAATTATAATTTTATCAACTAACGCAGATAGTTAATGGGAATTAAACATCAATTCCAAAAAAGGTTATTTTGACTGAAACAGTAGAACACGTGTTAATTTTATAAATTAAAATAGAATTTTAGCAAAACCCTCGAACTGGTATACCCACTAGTTTCGATGGCCAACAAAACACATCACCACGACAGGAAGAGGAGACTGACCTGGTTCGTGGGAAGACGCCAGTCTCGAGGGGTCCGTGGGTCGCCGCCAGCGGGTTTTTGGGGCGTCGGGAACGGTGGGTTCGTCGCTACCGGCGCTGGATCTGGGGACGTCCGCCTTGGGGTGTTTAGGATGACGTGGTCGACGAAGACGGGGGTCGCCGCCGTTCGGAACGCCTTGGGCTACTAGTCGCGGTTGGTGAGTGGAGGTTGGAATTATAGCAGCCGGTTGGGGCTGCCGCGGTTGGTTTTGTGAACCACTGTTGGAGAGCTTGCCGCAAGAGATTGTTGTTTGTTGAGTGGCATCTACTTGGAGAAGCCGAAAGCGTCCGCTGTTGGTGAGGCTACCTTGGAACCGAGATAGGAGGGTGCTTCGTTGATGGCGAAGGCTTGGCTTGGACGGGTTGACGAATCTAAGAAAGGTCGGGCTTGGAGAATTTGCAGGATTCTTTGGCTTTGGCGACGACAAACCCTGAATACGCCTTAGGGATCTCCCGATGTTGTTGATGTGAGATGTAACTGCAACCGAGTGTTGGGGAAGAGGCTGGTACAGCAGTGCGATTTTTGCCGTCGACTGCTTTGGTCAGAATCCAGGAGATTGTCGAAGAAGATACCGGCGGCCACCTCCTTCTGGGGTTAGCTGCAACGTCAGGTTTGCTGTTGCTTTGGTTGGCAAGACTATCGCTGTTAGTCATCGTCTTGGAGTTAGGATTTCGAGGGCTCGTCTCTCCATCCTGCCATGGTCTCCCTGTTGTTGCGGCCGTCTTTGGGGCCTTCTCGTTCGCCTACGACTTCATGTCCTGCACATGAAAGGAGGAGTATCAATAGCAAAGGAAACCTCCTTGACTGGAGGGTGACGGGGACGTGGCAGTGGAGGAGCCAAAGCTTTTAGTCCTTCGGCCGAAGGGAGTCCTCTGAAGGTGAGCGATCTCTTCTCTCGGTATGTAGGTCGTCTCTCTCCCTCTCTGATTTTTTTTTGTCTCCCCCCTAGACTTCTGTGTGTCTCCTCCCCCCTATCGAGCTTGTGGGGGCCCCTTTTTTGTATTAGGGAGATCTTTTTTGGTTCCTAAAATCTCGAGGATCGTGGGAAAGCCGTTGTGGGGCTGAACATGGGACTGATCTGTTGCTTCTTGTTACCGAAAATGTCGGTCATGCATGGATGGAATTTCCGTAAGTCGGGGAGAGCTTGTTTGCAAGAATCTCGGTGTGGTTTGCTTGTTCCACGCTTTGGCTGCCATGAATACGACTTCTCGGTCTCTGGTGCTGGTCAACTACTTCCCCGATGCACCAAACTTTGCTACTGCCCCATGTGTGGGTGTTCGAGTATTTCCTCATCCGAGAATCCTGTTGAAAGGGAGTATGTTCTATTCAGCTCTGAGATGGGAAACTCTAGTAAGGAAAACAGATTCAACGACTCTGCTGGACGAGTGGAGTTTGCGGCCATTGTTTCCAAGGTCCCTATTCATGCGGTAGGACGACAGTTATTATTCTTGGAGCAATCCACAGCTTGCCGGACAACGGAGAACCTTCGTCATTGATAACCAGGTGGAGATCCGGTGGGTCTTGTGAAAGTTGGGATGTTAGTTGCAAACATAAATCCCGATTTGGGGATCTACAAGAACTTCGCAAAATGAATCTGGGATCAACAAGCGTAATAAATATTCTTTAGATTCTAAGGGTCAAGAAAGCATTTTTCCGAACAGGAATGTGTAGGTGTCTTTGTGAAGATTCACATCAAACTTTGCCGGACATTGCAAGTGGAGCACTATCTTGAACAAGAAGCATTTCATTGGATCACATTAGGCACACCACAAAATCAGCTTCCCAAAAGTTTGCCAAATGAAAGCTAAACAAACAAGTGTATAACCACAACATCCATGCAACTACCAAACAAACAGCAGAACGATCGTCAGTACATCCCAGTAGAATATAACAGACTATCTAACTTCTAAAATTTTCAGGGAACGCATTTCATAGAACGCAATGTCAGGCAGAAATGCAACTCCCTACCCATGGTGGCGAAATTCCTCTGAACACGCTCGACAACTGAAGTAACGGAGCTGGTCTGGGACCTCAACGCGACCGAAGACCTCCAATCCGTCCCGTAACTCCACCCAGGAAGCGAGAAACTAGCCGATCGTACAGCGAAGGACGACAACCAGAACGATCCACAGCGGCCGGCAAACGGAGATGCACGTCGACCAACCACAGAACTATGATGACCACGGCCGCTAACGTAAACAGCGGCAGAGGACGCCGTGGAAGAGGAAGAGGAGAGTCGAGAGCTGGAAGCACGAAGGAGGGAGGAAGCCGAAGCCGAGCCACGCCTTATATACATGATCACGATGACGACGACGACGACGACTATGTGGGCGGGGACCAATCAAGAGCCTCGATTCAATCAACGCGGGGTGGGCAGGAAAACGATAAAAAAAAATGGAAAAGAAAAGGAAGCAAACAAAGGGATAAGATTTTATTTCGGGATTTTTCTGGCAGGGGGATGATGGAGCGAGAGATGCCACTATGGCGGGGGAGGATGGCGGCGCTGCCAGACAGACAGACACACAGACAGGCACAGGAGGAGAGTGTGGATGTTAATGTATATAAATATGGAATGGCGTGTGTTGAGGGGGTGTTCCTAGGGTCGCGTGCCTGCCTAGAAGGAGAAGAGGATTCGATCAGATGGGAGCGGCGGGACTTAGGAGGGAGGAGGGGGGGTTGCGGGATGAGCACGGCTCCGACAACCTTTGATCCTGATTTGTCTGAACGAAGGAGGAGATAAACATGCACACTGTTAAAGATGAATACAAGGATATTGTTATTTCTCCCCTGAATCTCGAGTAAGTAATTTAGTTGACACCAAAACCCAGCTGTGTGTGTCATCATAATACGCAGAAAACCGTCCAGGCAAATTACACTTCACTACTAACACAACTTTTGCAAAACGAATGAGACATGGTAAAGACAACAAAACACAAAAACCTTACTGTTTGACGGCCTGGAAACTCGGAGGAAGCAGAATTCGGGCAACCCTGATCGGACATCACTAATCGAGTTCCAGTTCCAGGCACATCGGCTGGCCACCGAATAAGCCTTTCGGTAAGTGTTGTACATGCTGTATTCCCCAAAGTCCCTTCTCCCGCTGTCAAAGCCGAGTGCCCCTAGTCAAAACACAGTATAACAGCATCCCGACACGCTACATTCATCCCCGGCGAACTTGTCCTGATTTTCTAAATAACCGTTTACTTAAAAGTGGGCAGCTTTATCTTCTAGGGCTATTTACTCGTCTATGGAAACAATGCGTCCTAAACTAATCATAGTCATACCTTAGGAGAAGCTACACGATATAGTACTGGGCTTTACGCCCCATCTGGCAGAAAAGAAGCTAGGATGAACGGCTTCTACGAATACCTGTCTCCCCCTCTGACAAAACAGAGATGTTCCATCCTCTCCTTGCTCCTTGAGAATGTGTTCCACAACTTGCTTACCGTCTGTCCATGACCTAATAAGGAAATCTTTGAATTGTTTCTTTGGGTATTGCAATCACCCTATCTCTCTCTCTCTCTCTCTCTCGACATCTGATGTGTTAACCACTTCGTTTGATGATAGGCATCCATTGTTCGCATTAGAGCACTGGTTGCTTCCACGAAATACAGCTAAACCTTTGTTCTGTGGAACTGGAGAAAGGATCCTGTCGTTGGAGTCGCCACATTTCTCTACCATGGTAAATGAACCATCAAGCTCACAGGTGTTTGCCCCATTCACTGGGGATGACGTCGCATTTCCTCATCCTTGTACTTTATCTATATCACTGTCACATTTGAAATGCTTTGAAGACAATCCACTCTTCTTCTTGAAACGTTTCCTCTCGTTCCAACTAATAGAGCTTGTTGAAGATCATCATAAGATAGATCTCTTAACGACCTATCAACAGAGAAAAGATCTATTACTTCTGAAACCAAAAGAAACTTCCCGACTGCTAGAGGCGATTCAAGGTGGAAAAGAATAGTCCAATCCCAGATACACCTTGAAAGAGACTGCATAATATTAGCAAGCACAACCGGTGACCTAAAAGTTAGGGATTCAATAAAACATTCATTATAATTTCTGGGGTAGAAAGGTCTGGCATAATCACCATAATCATTGCCGACTAGACAGTTGCAACCCATAACATTGATAACTACTGCACCAATACAACTTTTGAGCTTTATAAGACTCATGGTACTGAACTATAAAATGGAGAAACAACACCACTGGTTAGCCAGAGAATGCCACACCTCCATCAGTTCATCACATCGATTGGAAGGCATCTTTGACCTTGTTGGATGAGAGGCATAGCGGCCCTACGCAATTCTAAAAGAGATACTCCAGTTTTTTTTTTTATTGAAATGTATTAATGATTGGGAACTATCAGAGGAAACCAGCGTTTCCCTCATATCAACAATATGCAGAACAAAGAGAGGTATGCCAAATGCTTCAGCTATTTCCCTCTTGTACTTTTCAGCAGCAACATGAGTACTTTTCTTGACAATCAACAGAGTATAATTTCAATAATATATTTTTTTGGTTCATTTGTATCATGCATATATCAATTAGAGACGATCCCTATAAATATTGATATCAATATCCCATTACGGAATATTATGGGTTGATTAGATAAACTATCTTCTAAAGTTGGAAATAGTCACTATTTAATTTCCAACTTCAAATTATTTATTACTTGTATTAGGGAAAAATTTTTTTATTTCCAAATAAGTTGATTTGTTCTATGATTAAATATAATTTCCTCTTATAGAAGGTTAGACATTACCATAGTATTTAATAGAATTTCCTTAGTTAGGAAAAATATATTAATTAATAAAAAATAATATGAAAATATTTATTTGGAGTTAAATATTAAATATCAAGTACCTTTCCATCAATTCAAATAGAATTCTTCAGAAATATTCTTTATTTGGAGTTAAATATTAAAAAACACGAAAATATTTTATTGTAACATAATTAATTCTATGATATAGAAAATATTTTTTGTGATATATTTCCTATTTAATGAATTATATTT
Source organism: Melastoma dodecandrum (assembly GCA_029817715.1). Classification (NCBI taxonomy): domain Eukaryota; kingdom Viridiplantae; phylum Streptophyta; class Magnoliopsida; order Myrtales; family Melastomataceae; genus Melastoma; species Melastoma dodecandrum. Next base: position 2,974,395 of record JARUPY010000533.1, on the reverse strand, counting down.
TGGTTACAAAAGGCTACTAGGGCTTCTATAATAATAGTCAGGTAACATCACAAATGCGCAACCTTCTATATTCATCATCACGAGTCTTTTATAATAGTCAGCTTGGCTTTTGTAGCATTACAGAAGGCCACATTTGGTACTCATCATCAGAACCATATGAATGCCATCATTATTTCTCTTCTGGATGCAGATTTCTATGTCAAGGTGGATGACAACGCCTATGTATATATAGGCAAGCCAATTGGCCCTAAACAGTAAGTTTGTCCATATGTTCATTCTTCATCGTGCTGAGTTTATCAACTGGGGGACTCTGCTAAGTTACAGGCCGAAGCTGTGAGTATATAAATCCGATGTATGAAATCCGGTCCAGTTCTCTCCCAAAGGCAAGCCTCCCCCTGGTAGTTCATCCGGTCTTAGGACATCAATGGATAGGGTGAACATATCGGGTGGAGCTGTGGATTGTTGTGATTGTAATGCCATAGCAGGATTTGGCTGTGTACATATCGACCAACCAGCAAGTCGTGCCAGGCTGTTCGCACGAATTGAACAATATCACTTCCCCCGGACATGAATTTTCCTCTCGCTGATTGGACTATAGCATCTGATCTGAATGCCGCCACAGGGCATGTCTTGCATAAATATGCCAATGATGACGTCTCATTGGGTTCTTTGGTTCATATCGGACCAACGTGGAGCACATAAACGTCCAGAGACTATGTTGTGGTACTCCGCCTGGTAAGGAACTGGATATATTTTTCTTCTAATACATGAAAAGAGACACAAGCAACCACTCATATGGTGTTGCAGACTGCAAGTGGAAGGAAGTCACAGAGAGCTGCCACCTTATGATTTCTTCCTGAATCAGAAAGGTCGAGGAACAAAACCGCGAACACAAGTCCGAATTAGCACGTGAGAGGGGTACATTACCGTGGGTTCATTGTTTAATTGTAAATAGTAATATGATGCTAAAAACAGAAAATGGTGTTGATGTTATGAGAAAAATGTATTGATTTGACAATTCCCTATTTTTGCTTTAGGAAAAAAAAAGGGGGCCATCACCATTTTAATTGAGAACTGCCACAAAAGAAAACAATGAAAAGGATATTTAGGAATACAAGTCATCGTCGTCATTGTTATTATAAAGTTAAAGCTGAAAGTTAGTCACAAATCATTGTCATCGAGATTTAGATTTTTGAAACTCATAGAGAAAGAGGGGGAGTTGGAGGAGGGGGGGGGGGGGGGCATTTTTTGCTAAAACAATGAAAGTAGGTGAACAAAAAAGAAATTCTGACTTTCCATTTTCGCAAGACTTTTTAGTCAATCTATTCTTGGTAGAATGTCGATGTCAAATAATCGTACGAAACATCAATGGACACTCATAGTTTGTTCAATCCTTTGGGTAGTTCTTACATCATAGTCATCCGAGAATCTCGAATCAGTTGAAGACTCATATCGGATTTGTGAAGTCCAAGTAATGGCACAACAAACAAAAGTCAATATCAACACGAGATCAAAGAACAATGGGTTGGCAGGACCGGCCTTCGTAGCCGCGCACTTACAAAAATGCATATGTTATGGCGAATCGGGAGTGTTCTATGAACGGTTAGCGGTGATATGGCTACTTCTCTATGTAAGAGTTGGCCCTTACCAAAATCCTACGGACCTTGAACATCAGAATCAAATTGAAAACGAGAAGAGAAAAGGAGATGCTTTTGGAAGAATACGTTAAGAACCGGCACAAAAACATCAATAAGAGAAGAAGCACTACAAACACAAAAATAAGGATTTTGAGGATGGGTTAACGCGATATTGGCACGGCTCAATAGAAAAGCGAGGTTTTCTCTTATTGCACAAACCCCAGCTTTCTTATTGAACCGGACCAATATCCCGTTGGACGTATCCGGTATAACTACGGTATTCAGCCCCATCATGTGCGGCTCTTTGAGCTCCGAGAAATCAGGCGCTTCAACAAAAAATAACACAGAAGGCACGAGGAAAAGGGAAACCGCATTACCAGAAAAAGAGCTTGGCAAAAAATGCTTTGCTCTTTCAGTCACGAATGTAAAAAGAAGTAGTGGACTTTTCTCGAACCACGGGGGATGGTTTTGAGGAGGAGTTTGGAGGAATTCGTCATGGCTTTTTAAAGGAGTGAGGGAGAGGAATGAAGGAAGGAAGGAACAAACGTGACAAAGATTATAACGAAGGAAGAAGTTGCATTGAATTCCCGCAACTACCTAAAGAGAAAGTTGGGTTGGGAGTAATTAATTTTAAAGGAGGTACAACAAAGAATCGTGTAGGGAAACGAAGGAGGGAGAAAAACAAAACTTGAAAAAAAAAAGAGGGGGCGGGGTTGTTTCTCCGGCAGAGACAAACCGGGGCTATTTAATGTTTATGACATTTATTGAATGATGGGCATAGGAGAGATGAGTTAGGGATGTTGTTCCTCTCCCCCTAAAACCCCTAAAAACATTGATACGAAAAGTTATGTCCTCAATCTAAATATTGAACATTTCTTTACAGGGTCATTGAGAATTTCGATTTCTTAAAACTCATGGAAGCCCCCAGCTCAAAGCCGTCTAAACCCTACTCATCCCTAACAAAACTAAGAAGAGCTGTTCGATGAGAAAGAAATGTCGTAGAAAAAAAGGACGTGTCGCAGTTAATTGCAAAAAACACAACACACCTCCCATCCCTCCCCACTCCTTTCCCTCCTTCCAATACATACATTTCAGAATTGTAGCATTAAATTGTCTGAAGAGGCGTCATAAACACAAAGAATATTTCGGGGATTGCAGACGTAGGTTTTGGGAAGACGAAGACGAAGAAATGAATGTTGTTGCTATTATTTTTTTATTTATTTTTTCCTTCGTAAAGCGGACAAAAGAGCGATACGTCCCCTTTCCGTGATTGATCGACACATGACCTTCGCCCTTATTAAATTCGATGGATGGGAGAAGAGGGTGGAGAGGCTCTTTCTGCAAAAAATGTTCCCCATACGCAAGTAATAAATAGATAGGGTCAAAAAAAAAAAATGAAAAACATCACAGTTGTAATAACGTCGAGGGATTAGGAAAAATAATGAAAGGAAAGAGAGCAGATGGCAGGCAGTAGATTGAATTCTAAACTGCTTCCAAGTAAAAGATACGCGTGGGAGACTGCATCTCATGCATACACACGCCTTCGATGTTAGTTAGTAGTACAGCTACTACCTTGCCTCTTCATTAACTTCCTAGGGTTTCACAACTTTTGGTATTACTAGAAAGTTGATAAACATAAACGCGATCTTTGATTCCCACTGTTGGGCTTACTTGTGTTTGATAAGAAAGGAGAAATAGAACGGAGTTATGTTTGAAGATAGTTTACATGTACAAAATATTTCGTCAAATACGGCGATAATTAGCCAAATAATGCCCCTAAGTTGGTTTAGAAATAACAATTTCACTCGTATAAAGTTGAAAACTCGGTATTATCAAAACATACTTGTCATGTACATTAGATAAATTTCGCGGAATATTTTTACGATGCTCGTTATTTTGGGACAAACTCAAGGAGGAGATATTGACTCGGGGTTGACTCAATATTGGCGATTTATGTTGTATAAAAAGATGTCGGGGCTTGATGTTGTTGGTCTCAGCAAAACAAAATATGGGCCCAATTTTATCGGACCAAGTCTGATGTTCCGCGGAGAATGGCCGATCCCAAGAACTCGGACGGTGATGACAGCAAAAACCGCATGTAAATGTAGCATGCCTTTCTCAGGTAATATGTACCATGTAACAATACCTATCACCATCCCCACCATTAACTTACGTTACACTACAACAACACAGCGCCTGCGGTTATCCCCCCAAGACCTCTCCTGCTGATGCTGCTTACGGGCGAGAATCACCTAGTCGAGCAATGAATATGTATCACAACAGATCCCTGATGAAGTCGAGGTTCAAGGTGTCGCGGACTATTAGGAAGAGCCCCGCGAGTATGACCAACACGATCCCCGATGACATTATCCGCTGCTCTATCTCTAGCGGGAGTTTTCTCCCTCCCCTTGCCGCTTCAATCAGGATTAAGGCCAAAGTTCCGCCATCCAGTGCAGGCAGAGGTAGCAGATTTATCACTGCGAGGTTCAAATTCAACAATGCCGTGAATTGGAATAGCCCGTCATCGCTTGATCTCGCGACTTCTGCGCCAACCGCGATGATAGCTACCGGACCCGACAGTTTGCTTGCGTTCTGCGAGAAATTCGCAAAGGTTTGCCTTAAGCTGTCCAGCACGTTGGAGGAAAGACCCCAGAATTCTCTCCCGGAGAACCTCAATGCTTCGAAAAGATCCCTCGGTATGGCCTTCGTGATCCTCAAATTCGCTGACAGCTGCACGCCAATCTTTCCTGTACCATCGAAATTCTCATCTGGTGTAATACCAATTTCGAAATCTCGATCACCCCTCTCTACCTCGAGCAACACTCGTCTCTTGGGGCTCTTCTTAATAACATCCACCAACTCAGAGACGGCTGCAGGACCCTGTTTAGGAGATTTGCTCCCGTTCTCTGCGAGAATGACGTCTCCAGGGACCAACCCGTCCCGAGACGCGCCGCCGAATAAGGCCGAACCTCGGTAACCAACACCCCAGGGAAGACCTCCTGGACAGGCAACCCGAAGGACAACACTTGAGCGAACACAATCACATAAGCAAACACGATATTAGCAACCACACCCGCAGAAACCACCAAAACTCGATCCAATATAGGCCTATTCTTAAGCAAGTTCACATCATCCGCCGGAATCCCACTATCCGGATCGTTATCCGGAAACCCAACGAACCCACCAAGCGGGAAAGCCCTAATCGAGTACTCCACGTTCTTCGCGTTAAACTTGGCCAGTATAGGGCCGAACCCAATGGCGAACTTGCTCACGTGGATCCCCTGAAGGTAAGCGGCGAGGAAATGCCCGCTCTCGTGGACGACGATGATCGCAGTGAGAACGCCGGCGGCTTCCAGCACAGACTCGAGGTTCCCGGAAAAGGCGCACCGAAACCGCACCCTCTTCGGACAAGAAGGGTGGAGAAGAGCCCGGGCGCAGGGGCTCCCGAGGAAGGAAGGAGGATAAAGGCTGGATTTTGAGACATGGGTAGTGGGATTATGGGGGTAAAGGGAGAGGAAAGACTTGGAGGGGATCGCTCTGTTGAGGGAATAGAGAGGAACGGAGGGGTATGAGCCGAGGTTTATGAACATGGCTTTAACCGGGGGAGGATGAGAGATGATGGGTGGAGTTGGGATTGGATAAATTCATAAAAATGCCCTTTTTTATATTTATTATTAGAGTCTTTGTTTTGGGTTTTTAGAGATTAGGACAACCTTCACTAATAGCTCTGTCCCCTTCCTTGCCTTCCAAGTTTTTGAGCTCCCATAAATGTTTTTGAGCCAGGGGAATCAACCATCAACAGAAGGCGGGCCCCTTTGGCCTTTGGGCTTCAAAAGAAAGTTGGATTGGACATAAAAGTAGGTGTATATAATCCAACTATATACATAATTACACCATAAAACATTAACCAAAATGAATTGGCCGGTCGTGTGAGGAGATGATGATGCCAATCTGACCTCACTCATCCCCACTACCTCATTTTATTTCTTATTCTTCTTATTCCTTTTCTTTCTTATAATTAATCTGTCCTTTTTTTTGTTACAAGTAAGATCGAGGTCGGATGACTTAACCCCGTTGATTTTCGTTGGAGGCAACGAAACACAAACCTGGTTTGGTGTTATGTTAGCAAATGTAAGAACCAAACCAAAAAAGACACAGTCCCTTTCATTGCTTTTTATCTCCTGTCTGCATCCCCGGGCTTTCAAACATAAACAAAGAAAGGCCAGGGCTTCTAGTACTTTGGTGGTAGAGACTAACAAGGAAAAGGAAAGGGTAAAAAAAAAAACACAATAAAGGGGAGAACAGGATTTAATGCAAACCCAACAGGAAAGCCAAGTCATTTTGGGGGTCCCATCTCACTTACGTTGCAACTCATCTCACCAAATTATGAGTAAATTGAGGGGAGGTCCCCCCATCTTCAGTAAATTTGGATCACATTCACAGTCACATTCTCATTCACACCCTCCCCACCCCCAACCTAACCATATCTCTATTTCCTTACACACACCATCCTCGTCATGATCTCGACCCGATTCCATCCCATAAGTACAATCAGGAAACGGTCTTGCTTGGTTTGGTAGGATGGATTACGTAACTGCCTGAAATTTACGTTACTTTCCCAAATGTCACCCCCTCATCTCTGATTTCATCCACATTGTTAGCAAAAACCCTATTTTTTAAATGGTCATTTTCAATGGTTATGTGGGAGTTATCGTTTGGGGGGGAGGGGGGATTGAATGAATGGAAAGAAAGCAGACCCATCACCGGTTTTCTCACCTACCTTACTAATTAATCAGCTTCTTCTTCCCAAGCTTTTGTTCTTGTCTGCTTCCATTATCTTTACCCCAAAAAAAAAAAATGCCATCGCCCCATCCATCAATCAATCACCCCCTCCAACACCATCATAACCCGCCTTCTTCTTAAAGTGTCCTTAACTAAAAACCCTAGTAATCCGGAGGCGTCCCCGTTCCTCAGGTGATCGGCACGATCCATGAATCTAATCGGGAGAAAACCTAGTTTCGGCGAAGATACGAAGTACACCCCTCGATGAACTGGGAGGCGCTAATATATGTGTTACCTAGGGTTTGTGTGTAAGACGGTTGGCTAAGGAGAAGAGATACAAAACATACCGGTGGGGAACGGAAATGTGAAGCGACCGAGGAAGAAACAGGGAGGAGATATTGACGCGGCTCAATCAAATGGAACGCGATTAATGATCCCGTCCCGATTAACCGCGGCCATGAGATTGAGGCGCGCCAACATCTTCCGCCCACGCTTTACTTTCATGTCCCTACTCTCGTCATCGAAAGATTTTGCCTCCTAGGTAATATCTTCGACCTCGATGAGCGCATTACTCGGCCGAAACAGGAGGAGAGAAAGAAGGCGCGGAAAAGAAAGGGAGAACAAGTGAAAGGAGCCTCCTGTTTTCCTTGGTCGAATGGAGTTTTTGCGTTCTTGCGTTGCAGAGTCGTGCCTTATATCGATGGCGGCTTCCTCTTACCCTTTCCATCGAGATTTCGCCTAATTTTTAGCTAAAACATATCAATATTAAAGAATGATAAAATAAAATAACGACGACTTCCTAGCCATAGCCAAGAGTACATACATAACCAAATGGTTGAAGCGTGTGTTAAATAAATTATTACGTTCTATAAATAAATTTAATTAGAGAATCTGAATAAAGTCAACAATCTACTAATAATTAAAGCCGTAAGGCTATCGATTTAGAACGAGGGTTTAATGTCAAATCTTATAGGAAGAAGCAAAACTTACGTGCAAGTTTGATTGACAAGGAAAAACGAGCATGAAGTAATGGCAAGAGGTGGGTTGGTTGAGGGTTGGCTCGGTGATTATTGTAGTTTTCTTGTACAACTTAAAAACTGTGTTAACAGCGACATCTCTGAATAATTGCTCGAAACGTGTCATCATACTTTGTTCATCAATTTGTTTTCTAACAAAATATTTCCATAAAATCCCACAAACTATATAAACGTGAGCGACCCCCACTCCCAATTATGACATTTCTCTTCGAGAAGTCTAGTCTATTTTTATTCATATGGTGGTCATATCATATGCAGATAAAATTGGGATGGAAATTTCCTTAATTACGAGGAACTTTTCCTTTCTCGTAGGCGATTACGGAATAAATAATAAACTAGTGCTTTATTTGTGAGAGGATGGACAAAAAGGCCTTACCTGCTCCAACTCTAACACACTCATTGAGTCGATGATCCACTCAGAGTCCCATTTTAAAACTTCCCACCAAACTAAAATAATAATGATGATGGAAAGAATGAAAATATATTACGTGGGAAAAAAAAGTACTCCTGCATCCGCCATTTTTTATTTGATGGACAGATAGTTATTATTATTATTATTATTATTAGATAAAGACGACTATCTGTATTACTATAAAAAGATGTCTGAATACGAAATTGAATATGAGTTGGTGTTTAAATCATTGATTACTAATTAGTGGGTGCATCGCATTATGTCAGATCTAATAATTAGCCTTCACTAATTTTCTTTGTCTTGATCGGGCCCCGGGTTCAAAAATCACAACGGTGGAGGCAATTTTATCCCTCCATCATGTTTTATTAGATTTATTCGTTCTCTGTAGCCGGACATTTTTCAATTTAAGTAGACATTTCTCACCGCAGTTAAGAAATGCTTCGTAGATTTTCCAATTATGCAAAAAACCAAAGAAATGAAAGAGCAAGGCATCAATCAGGTGGTGGGTATCAATAATCATAATAATAAAAATATCAAGTAGATAGGCCTATATAATAAAATAAGAATAAAGGCTCTTGGTCCTCCTCCTCAATAAATGGGTTTTGTGGGGTGGACGCTGACACTAAAAATTTGCAGGTCGAAAAATAGTGGGCTTACCTGACAGACAGCCCACCTCACCTGACACATTTCTTTTTTCCCTCATTATTGACAAAAACCCAAACCAGTCAGTCATCTGACGGCACCCTCCCACATGAAATTATCATCTTTCGCATAAAAATTTTGATAACACCCCTGTCAGGCTTTGAATCACCAGCCACAGAGATGTTTCAAACCCAAACGCATATAATGCTAATGTAAACGTTAACACCACGACATTTATCGCGGTTTTTTTAATTTAATTTGGTTTGGTTTTTTATACAGTGTGGTGCCATGCCAACAAAGTTCCGTGGGGATTGCTATCTCCTAGCCGGAAGTAACTGGCGGAGAATCCAGTTATACATGTATAATTAATTACACGTCGTCGTCGCGGAAGGAGAATTGGATTGACTGAATCAAATGCTCCAAAAACATGGAATTCAGGGATGTGCGGTCAATCCTCCCCCACCCACCTACTCCCCAAACCACCCACAACAAACCTGACTTGCCCCATGTCAAAGATATGTTTCTTGACAAACTCCCCCCTCCCAAGACTCTCATGGCTCCTTGCAATTCCGCTGTTTTTAGTGCCCCCGTTTTACCAGCTCGATCTTTTTGTCTCCCCCACGGCTCCCCCTCTAACCGCGTCCTGGCGGTTTGCAGGGGCTCCCCGGTGGAGTCGCTTAGGATCTCCGCTGACGATGATGATCTGACGGGGAGCCTGATCATCGCCAATAAGCAGTGCAAGGACTCGAGTCGACGAGCTCTTTCCAGTGGGTGATTCGACGTGGTTCTACTTTGTCGTTTGTGACGGATGGTTTCTGTTGTTGGTTTAATGAATGATCCTTTTTCTAGTCGAGTTTGTCTCCGCGCACGTGGAGATCGTGTCGTGTGCTTTTTGGTATGTCGAGCTTTTGTTTAGGCCTGAATCAGGGTGCATTGATTCCTTGGGTGATCCAAAACTGCAGGACCTCTGAGCGTATGCGATCGTTCTTCCTCTCCGGATAATGGACCGAAGATACGGGTGTCGTTCCGGGTGTGCATCCATTTTCATATCTCTCTGTGCGTAGGCTATTATATTATCGAAACTCACAAGCTGAGTTCAATTACTGGGTTGAAACAGGGTTTGCCTGGTTCGTTCACTGAGGAGGCTGCATTCAAGGCCTACCCCGATTGCAAGACTGTTCCTTGCGACGAGTTTGAAGATGCTTTCAAGGTTCAGCATCGACCCCTCACATTGTCTCCTTCACCAAAAGGTCATTGGCTACCTAAGTTAATCGTGCCTCTGCTGTTTTTGCAGGCCGTCGAGCTTTGGCTAGCTGATAAAGCCGTACTCCCCATTGAAAATTCCTCCGGGGGTAGTGTCCATCGTAACTATGACTTGCTCCTCCGGCATAGGCTTCACATAGTGGGGGAGGTTCAGTTGACGACCAAGCTTTGCCTTCTAGCTCTTCCTGGCGTTAGCATGGATCAATTAAAACGTGTTTTAAGCCACTGGCAGGTAAATACGGATCCTCGGACTCCACTGTCTAATTTCTCTAGGATTTTGCAATCATATTCTCGCTTTTGTCAGGCACTAGAACTAAGCGATGGCACACTTACAAAGCTGGGCGTAGCCAGAGAAAATGTGGATGATACAGCTACTGCAGCACAGGTATGCAAAAAAGATTTCTGGTAGCTTATCCATCTATTGTAGGATAAATGTCACTGAATCAACTTTGTGGTCCAGCATGTAGCGAAAAATAAGCTTAGAGATGCTGGAGTTGTCGCGAGTGTTCGAGCAGCCGAAATATACGGGCTGAACATACTTTCTGAAAGGATCCAGGTAGTTCATTCCTTACGGTCAATTGCATCCTTAGACATATACCAATTTCTGCTCCCTACAACTCTCACAGGATGACTTCGGCAACATGACTCGTTATCTTATTCTGGCTCGAGAACCCATCATGCCTACTAAAGCTAATAAATCCTTTAAGGTGGAATGCCCGTTCTCTGTATTGGCCTTTGGAGCGGCGAGACGCCTTTTGTTTTCGTTTTTGTTTTTTGCTTAATTTGGGGTTCTGTCGTCTTCAGACGAGTATTGTATTCACTTTGAATGAAGGTCCAGGCATCTTGTTCAAGGCCTTAGCCGTGTTCGCATTGAGAGACATCAACTTGATGAAGGTAAAAATAGCTGCAAGGCAAATTGGTGCTTGGTTACATGCCACGGTTAAACTCTTTGGCTTCTCAGATATAATCGATATGTGAACAGATAGAAAGCCGGCCACAGATGATGCAACCGGTGAGAGTGGTGGATGATTCCAACTCTGGATCTGCCAAGTAAGCTTAGTCGATCGCCCTTATTCAAACTTCGTATCTCTGTGATGTTTTGCGTTAGAATTTTCGCTACGCCTAGATCTGAATCTGGGTTCTGCCGGTATAGGTACTTTGACTACTTATTCTTCATCGATTTCGAGGCCTCCATGGCCGAGCCCCGTGCACAAAACGCTCTCGCGCATTTGCAGGTTCCTCACTTCCTTGCTTGTTTTTGGCATCTTCGGTTCCTAACGCTCAATCGTCGTCAGTCATGTTGTGATGTTGATTCGAATCATCGGGGGCGATGCTGACCATACCTTAACCGATTTCGATGCAGGACTTTGCGACCTTTCTCCGAGTGCTCGGTTGCTATCCCATGGATTCGAACGTGTAGTTCTGCACACATCCGGCGATGGGCTGTGGCTTTTTGAGATTTTTTTTTTTTTTTTTGGGGGGGGGGGGGTTCAGAGTTTCGGTCGGGACAGAAAATCGTGCATTTTAGGTAAGGAAAAGGAATTAGGTGAAACATATTAGAGAACTTTCCAGCTAGTTAATGTAACAAAAAATTAATTGATTATGGAAAATATATGAAACTTTTTGAGACGGACAGAGAAGGCGATGGAAAAGCACCCCAATCACGACCAGGTTCAATGAATCTGTCCAATAGCAAAATTCCCCCACCAAATATCTGTCGGCTCTATGACTTGTCCCCCCCTCATCCCCTCTACAAGACTCTTAACATTCCCATTCACATTCCTCCGGCTATTCGCCATTTGATTCCCCCTGGACTCCTCTTCTTCTTTCGGTTTCCCATCCACCTCATCCCCAGGATTATGGACGCGGACACCCCAGCCCGCGGTGGGCTTCGGGGCTCCCGGAGGAAGCGGTGACAACCTCGTCATGTGGCGCAAGGCAAACTTGTCTCGGTGCCGAGGGCTCGGCGAGTTCCCCTTTCAAAAAACTTCAATGTCAGACGCGCGTAAATTATTAGATCTTGGGATGCCCTCCCCCTCTTTATGTTAAGACGAGGTACAAAACATGTTGGTATTTTTTAAGGCATTTTTCATTTTATTTTGTGTGCGTTTTATTTTATTTTTTCTGGGTAATCCCATTTCCATCTACCGTGCGTTTGATCAATGCTAGTAAATCCCAAATTAATTGTACGCGCGCCCTCCGGCCTAGCACGCGCGCTGGTGGTTTGGGCAACCCGAGGATCCGGGCCCGCTCCCCCGAGGCCCAATCCGGTCGGCGTCGCGACTCGAGCGTCAGACGCTGCGGAAGGGCATCGGGTTGAATCCTCCCTTGGTTCCCGAGCGGATCTGCGGGGCGTTTCGCCGACCGTCTCCAGTCCTTGAAGGCGACGAGCGAAAGGCTGCGTTAAGACCTCGCTTGGGAAATTCCGGGAGGATCCAGGAAGCGGCTCGTATCGCCGTTACCCATCCAAAATGGCTCCGAAAAAGGGGTTGTGGGGTTTAGTTTTAGCTTTGGAAACATGTTTGGAGTCACCACCGACTTAGTTTTGAAAAAAATATGATTTTAAGTCGAAAAAATCAGAGTTCTGATTTCGGGGATTCCTATTTACTAACCTTAATATTTTACCACATGCGAAAAGGGTAGCGATTTATCCAAAAAGTTACTTTTGATTGACGGGTGTTGGACCCGATCCGGGAGTGGGCCGGACTCTTATCGACGTTTTAACGGGCGTTGGACCCAAATTTAGGTTGGTTGAGTTAAAAACTCACATGCGACGTTCAATCCTAAAGCCTAAACACAACCGCAACCACGGACAATAATTTAGATGAAAAGGGCGGGGAAGGGGCGGTGATTGCGGGCCTATGCACTTGGGCACGCAATCCGTTACAAGTGATTGAATAAAAATTCGGGAAGGCCCGCACCTCCCCTTTGTGCCTTTAGTGAAGTTTGGGGCCGCTTTACTCTTCAAGCCCGCGGTTTTTAGGCCGGGGTAGAACCACGCGGTTTGATACACGCGCCTTCATGTGATCTTCGAAAGTTTGAATTTGGTCTTCCGAAGTTGCATGCTCAGTGTACATGCAAAGAAAAATAAAGAAGTGGTTAATAACATTCTTAACATGTTAGTTTTATGTAAAGTAATAAGAATAAAGGTAATGTACTAATCTCGTAAAGAATTTAAAACTTTGATAAACAAAACAAAAAAAAACAGACGTGTTTAATTGAAATTTCAAATGGATCGTTTCCCATCAAAAGTCAAAATGTCAAAAGATGAATAGTACTTAGAGAAACAAGGCAAACGATTGATTCAGATGAATGGCCATTCAGGCGAAATAACGATAATAAATAAAAATAGATAAAAGTGTTTTTACCTTTATGATTGGTGTCCCATCTCTTTTGCAGCGAGACCCACGCAAAGCCAAAGTGAAGTGGCGGAAGGAGAGCTCCCGAGATTGCCAAGATGTCGCATGAAGAAGAGGTTCTGCCCCGAAACACCAGATTTACCGAGGGTACAAGTCTTCGGGAGTCGCGGCCACTTGGAGTCGCTGTAGGTTCGTCCGGGGTATGCTTTGGTTCGCCGGAAACGTGGGGATCCGAGGATGTCAAGGAGGGGGATCGTTGTTGCCGGTCCCGGAGAGGCGTGAAGAGGACTCGCCGCCGGTCCTGGAGCGCCGGGAAGAGGTGGGTCTACCACCATGAGGTCTGGGCTCGCCGGGAGGAAGCGGAGGGCTGCCACCACGGGCTTTGGGGACGCCAGGGGAGAGTCGATCCGCCGCTGCGGGAACTTGGAGACGCCGGGAGAGGAGGATCCGCCGCTGCTGGAGCAGATCCGGAGCTGGGTTTGTCTGGGTGCGCCGAGCTGGTCCTGGGAGATCGGAGCATTGAGATGGGAGAGCCGTCTTGGGGCTAGGAGCGTCGAGGAGAGCAAAGTCGCCAGGGAGTTGGAGGTCGCCGGAGTAGGTGGAGTTGCCGTCGCTGCTGCTGGCTTAGGACTGGAGCTTGGGGGCGGCGGGGGAGGCTGAACCGCCGTCATGGGTGGTGCCGGGAGAGGCTGATGCCGAGGGAGGAGTTGGTTTCGCTGTCGCCGTGGAGCTGGAATGCCGGGAGGAGGGTGATGCTGTGAGCTCGACGCCAGGGGGTAGACCCGCAGCCGCCGTACCTGAGTCTGCTTCTGTTGTGGCCAAGTCTGGGACGACTGAGTGCGCCATTATGAGGCTGCCAGTGGAGGGGAGTTGGAGAAGGGAGTCGCTTTGGGGCTGCCCGCTGCCTCTTCCGCCAACGTCGGGGAGCTGCGATGTCGAGGCTGTGACTTGAGGTATGACATGTCCTTTGCTGTCCCTGCTACCGTTGTTGACTGTTCTGTCTTGGTTGGTCAGCGAGGGGGTCCCCGTTGACGTGTTCTTCCTCTTACCTTGGCGAGGAGGTCGCAGGAGATAACGGGATAGACGATGAGGTTGCCCCCCCCTCCTCCTCGCGAAGAGTGCCAGCACCCCCCCTCTTATCTTCCCACGGTGAAGTGATGGCGCCTTGGGCCGAGTGACTTCGATCATCCCTGCAGAAAACGTCGGTCTAGGAGTGTGCCCTCCCCCCTTCTCTCGTTTGGAAAGCTGGGGGATGCAGGAGGCTATCTTCTGCCGTTTCCCCCGTTGGACGCAAGTTGTCCACTAGCCATCCAGGTGAATGATGACACTAGTAAGTTTTATCTTTTCTTGTGTTGAGGTCGTCAGGATATCTTCATTGCAGATCCGATTTTGCCGAAATTCCTTGGCCAGGTGTGGATCAGAGGTTGAAGAAGAGGTGTTGTCACTTCCTTTTTTGGGGGAATTATGATTTGCTGTAAGATTTTTGTCGGGAAGAAATGAAATGGGTTTGGGTGCGTTGTGGGCTTGCTTTGTGGCTGAGCTACTTTGGGCTCTTGATTTGGGTTGTTTTTCTTTGTCTTGCTCGACCTCCTTGGTTTAGGCTGAGTTTGATTTTTGGTAAATGAAATTGAATCGCTGTCGGGCAGAGGATGGGCAGCTCGGTTGGTGGGATCGGGGGACACTTGGTTGCCGACTTTGCCAGAATTGTAGTGGCTGCTGGCTGCGTGCGAGGGTGATGGTCAGGTAAGTTGAGCCTGAGCATGCTGGGATTGTTGTGGCTGTGGCTGTGGCCGTGCCTAGGATGTCAGTAGGTTTGTACCATCGCCTTGCATTTGATGTTGTGCCTGAGATTGATGCTGTTGATGTGGCTGCTGCAACATGGATTGTGCATGCTTGTAAACCGAAGTTTGCTGACTTCATCGGGGGTTGGAGACGGCAGCCGACTTGACTGTGGCTGGTTGCCTGAAAGCAGATGTTTGGAGCATATTGCAGCGGCGTTGGTTGCAAGGTATTCTACTGCGACTGGTGCCTCTTGGTCTCCACTTTAGCTTGTGGGAGTCTACGCAGCCAGTCGTTCGTAACTGACGCTGCGTTTGTGGCATTTGCATCAGTTGTAGCTGCAGCGAAATACGCCGGTGCGGCTACGAGACATTAGTTCATTGCTGTGAAGTGTTGGCTCGCTGCAGGTCGCTGGCGTGTCGTTGCAGGAGCGCTGGCGTGTCGTTGCAGCGGCGACTGACTTGCTGATGCGCTCGGTGGGCTTCATGAAGTTCAAAGTGCAGCCGTTCTGTTGTATGCCGATTTAGTGTATTGTCTGATCTGTGTAATGTTCAAGTTTGTTCCCGAATTTCCTGTTGTAAAGGAGCTAGAAACCAATATTAGCAGGAGAATCTGTAAATGGTTCACGGCTCCGCTATCAATAAAAATATCAAGATTGTTCCTCATGTTTTATTTGTTTTCATCCTATGGTCGAATCTTAACTTTGCAAATTAAATCCAACGGACGAAGTCAAACGGGAAATAATAATTTGGGGTATTACAGTTTGCCCCTCCTTGTGAGGGAATCTGGAAAAATTTTCTCACAAGGATATCAGGAATACCTCAAATTATTCTTGGTTGACATGTGTCATAGAAGCTCATCAAGAAAATCGTTAGTCGCAACAAAAACAAAAACAGCTAAATGTACATGCACATCATGCTTCATTTTGTTTTCCTTTGAAATCATGTTTCCAAGCGAATGCAAAGAAGGTTTGTTAATTCCTCTCGTGTTTCACTCTCATTTCTGATAGCCATTTCAGTTGGATTTCAGAATTCCTTTGACATGGATGCTCATTTACCGGTCAAAGGAGACTTTACTCAGGTTATAATGTGGGTTTGGCATAAGGCATTTGGATTGAAGGTTTAAATCAGTTGTTTGAAAGAAAAAGTTTAAGGACCTCATCGAAAGCTACTGAATCGTAGAAGTTCCACCATTCAAGCAAATTTCCATCTACCAGACAGCAGGCCCGTTGAGACGCGCCGTTGGGGATTGATGGTCGATCCACCGTCCAAGCGAATTCTCCATCTTTGGAAATCTGTTTTGGGGAGCGTCTTGTCCTTGTTTTCTCCGGGAGATAGCACCTTCGCTTTTGCGGCCTTTCATGTCGGCCCTGGTGCTTTAATTTGCTCTTTTATTTTCTTTTTTTGCGCTTTGCTTTTGACGACCTTGGTCTTTGCGCTGATTTTGTTCTTTCTTCGCTTTCATGCAGGGATTTGTCCCATTTTATTTCTTTTTCTTTGCTTTGTTGGAGACGCCTTGGACTCTTTGAGGATTTATATTTCTTGATGGTATATGAGGATTTGCCCCATTTTCATCCCCGTTCATCTTTTTAGAGCTGCTTTGGACTCTTTGACGATTTGTACGTCTTGCAGAATTGGTGGATGTTTTTGTCCCTGGGTACAAGTCAACTGGCAAGCACGTCTGTTGATGGTACCTCTTCGCTTGAACCTTGAGGAAGTGTCGCCTCTGTGGTCCGTTGCTTCCGGTTTCTAGCTACAAGTTCTCCTTTAACCTCAATGTGAGGCGGTCCTTAGACTCAGTGGGAGTAACGTATATAGAAACTTCGACTTTGGCTCGGAAGGGGTTAGCAATGGTCAATGTTTTGTGTTTTGGATAGAGAAGAAATGCTCGATTTCATCCCGGTTTAGAGCATCTTTTGTCAAAGGATTCGTTATCCGCCTGAATGCTTAGGTATGAATCCTTACTGTGTTTGCGCTCATCTTTCTCGGTAAGTGTTTAGGGATAGGCTTGCCTTCTCCACTCTCGCTCAGAAGCATTTTTATTGAAGATAATTTTAAATTATATGCAAATGAGCACACGAATGTTTAGGAAATGACTAGGTTTAGATACTCAAACCTCCGTAGTGCTCTTGTGCAAACTTTGAGGGGGGAAAGTGTTTGCACTTTCATGCCCCAGTCATGTTATTTGATATTAGAATCAAACGGCTTCCACCCGACCACCCTCGCCGTTGCCTAGGAGTTTGTACCGTACCGTGTGGATGTCCATGTGCCTACACAGTTGACAACGGACAGAGACGAAGTTAGCTCATGTACTTCGACTCTCGCTTAGGGGAGATAACAATGAAATGAAGTAGCCGCTGGGGAGATGAGATAGATATGTCTGTCTCAGTGATAGTTCTGGAAGAATATGCTTGTATGTTCGATTCTTGTTGAGGAATGCGATGCATGTAATCAACTCCAGCTTAAACGAAGGCAGGACTCTAGCTGGGAAACGGAGATACGAATCCATCTGGGGAAATATAAGAAATTTTGTTAGAGAGCAGTGTAGATGATACTCCCTTTCGGTATGATCATCTTTGGTGATGACAAAGGCACTTTCGAAGCTTTGGTTCGAAATTTTCCACCCAACCGCCCGCGCCTTTGTCCATAATATAGGATGTTCATGCACCTATGTTAGGCAAAGGACAGACAACAAGTGAGCTCATGTAACTTGTTTTCTTTCAAAGTAAGAATGAAATTTGTTCATGTCATTTCATTTGTATGAAAGGCGAAGTAGAGTTTTGATACTTCCCTTTTGCATGATTTCATCGTTGCGTCTTCGTTCGGTGGAATCGAAGGTTCGACGAAATTGCTACAAGCTTGATGTCTGTTGTGTAAGGATGCTCATGTACCTATCAAACAGATGGCTAGAAACAAGGAAGTTCTTGTAACTTGTTTCTGTTAGAGTAAGAATGAAGTTTGCTCGTGTAACTTCATTTGTAAGAAAAGTGAAGTAGAATTTTTGCACTTCCTTTTTTTGTATGGTTTCGTCATTGCATCTTCGTCCGATGGAATCGAAGGTTTGACGAAATTGCTACAAGACTTTGGCTTGAAGCTTTGCCACCCTGCCACCCTCGCCTTTGTCATAGGAGTTTTGCACCATACGTGTGAGGAGCTCTTGTACCTGCCCACGAGACAAAGGACGTAAGCGAAATGAGCTCATGTAATTTCACTTAGCTTGATGAAGAGAGTAATATTTGTATGATTCTCCCTTTTCATGTGTATTGTCAATGTTCTTTGCCCCAATTGACTCCCTGGGGATATAAAGAAGTTTGCTGACGAAGATTGTTCTGAAGCGTTGTTTTGAAACTTCATCGTTTGTCTTTGTTGTCTGCTTAAGACGCTCATGTATTTTCATGTAATTTGTTGTCTTGTTGTCTTGTTGATCATGAGTGTTGTTTCGAAGCTTTGATTCGAAAGTTGTCTTGATTGGCATGATAGGATGTTGTTGTATCTTCTCGTCTGCCTAGGTTGTTTATGTGCCTATGAGACAAGCCGAAGGGCAAAACAAGTAAGTTCGTGTAACCTGTTTTGTAAAGAAAGCATTTGTTAAGGAACATATACTCCCTTTCATGTTATTTGCCATTTTGTCAACTGAGAGTTATCTAAGATTGCTCAGTCTGGTCCTAGGATTGCTTGGAGATATGCCCTAGAGTCGCTCGGAGATATGTCCATGATCACTCGGAGATTTGTCCCAGGATCGGTCGAGGATTTGCCTCAGGATCGCTCGGAGATTTGTCATAGGATTGTTCTCGTGTTGTCGTCATCATTGTTTTACCAACGAAGGCTGTTTCGAAACTTTGGATCGAAACGTTTCCACCCTACCACCCTCGCCTTCGTCGTCTGCTTAGGATGTTCATGTACCTATGAGACAAGCCGAAGGGAAAAACAAGTAAGCTCATGTAACCTGTTCTGCAGAGAAAGTATTAGTTGAAGAACGAATACTCCCTTTCATGTAGATCATCGTTTTGTTGACAACGAAGGATATTTTGAAGCTTTGGCTCAAAACTGTTTCAAGGCTTTGGCTCGAAACTTTACCACCCTGCCACCCACGCCTTCGTCAACATGCGACAAGGGCTAAATGAGTGAGCTCATGTAACTCATTTTTGCAAATAAGGAAGTACTGATTAAAGTACAAATACTCCCTTTCATGTGATTATAACATCGAAGATCATCTGCGTTGATTGTTTGTAGCAGTTCCTCTTTGTTACGACAGTTGCTCTTTTGAATGGCGCGATTGCACACGTTGCGCATTGTTGTAGCACCTTGTGGTGGGCATGGGTGGGTGTCTAGTCAATTATGTAGTTGGCTGATGTGGTCAGCTGACCGCTCATGTGGGGGCTGATTCTCATCGGTCTTCGGGGTGGTGGTTGACCTTCTCCCCTTCCCTTTGAGACGAGTTCTTGAGAGTCGAGCTTCTGTTAGATTGATCATTTTGGTACCTTGGACAAGTTTGAAGGGAGTTGCCCCTTGTACTAGAATACACTGTTGGCACAGCGAAGAGAGCTGACAGTGAGATGTCAATTAGAGGATTTTTCTTCCTTGTCTGGATTGTCCGATGTCGAGGATCGGGAATTGGGGGATTGTCCTTGTCCGGATTGCCCGATGTTGAGGATCAGGGCTTGGGTGGTAAATTGGGGAATTGCCCCTATCTGAATTGCCCAATAATGAGCGGAGGATTATAGTCTTCTTCTCCATAGTGAAAGAATCTGGGAAACACATTCCCGTCTGTGCCGAAGTTGGGGCGACTGGTGTTGTAATAAGATTGCTTCTGCTTCTTTGGAACAGTTGTTGAATTAATGGAGGCGTGAAGATCTTTGAATTTGACCTTGACATGTTCGTGAATAGCTCTTTAGGCTCGCCTTCTTCCTTGATGTTGATCATGATCAGCCCTTTTAAATGTAACTTCCTTGGGGTCTCCATGTCATCGTGGATTCAGGCTCTAAACCTTGGTAGCTGTTGGGTGATCTTTGGTTTTCATGTTTGACTTGCTTTGGAATATGTTGAGGAAGCTTTGGCCTTTGTGTAGTTGAATGTGTAGCCTTGGGCTTTGGTAGGCGAGCAGACCTTAGCCTTTTGTTGTTGGATGCTTGACTTAGGCTTTGGCAGTCGTTGATGGATCCTTGGCCTTCATGTGGTTGAATGTTGCTTTGGTCCTCGGCAACCGTTGAGGAATCCTTGGCCTTCTAGTTGTCGTGGATTTATTATATCTTTCTTGCCCCCCAATCTAGTTCGAGGAGCCATCTTGAAGAATTAAAACCGCTTCGAAAGCAAAAAGAGAGTTAAAGTTAGCATCGTGTAACAATGTAATCAATGCATAATAAATTTGTGATATGCTTAATCGTATTCATGTATGCCTAGGAGAATACATTATGAGAATGTAATTACAAATGAAATGCAATAATGCAATGAAGCAATTACTGTGGATGACATGACAATGCAACTACTACAATTACGCAGACGTTCATGTGGTCATGCGAATGTATAAATGCAGTAAGCGATAAAATAGGTAGGGAAGGGAGAAAAGAGGATTCTTGAAGTCTTGTGCGATGAATCCAAATGCTGCAAAATTAGCAATGTTAGTTTTACAGTTTATCGCAGACAAAGCGTACCTGACACCTGTCCCTGTACATGTAGAAGACACTTAGTAACAGACAAATGCACGTGCGGCGTCCGGTACCTGTAGTGTGCAAGCAATTCTAGACTTGGAAGAGGTTTCTAGACCTCCCTCGGACTAAGGGAGGCGGGTCCCGGTCCATAGCCTACAAGCCGCAGGAAGCAGCGAGGCCGTGCCTTTCGGTGACCCCCTAAAGATCCTAGTCCCGGGTATAGGGACTTACCTATGTATGCCTAGTAAAGTGGTAAACAAACACAGGTAGGAGATCATACAAAGGGCAACGAGCCAATCAATTACATGCGAAAACAAATAACTCCCCTCCGCATGTGGTTAGTAAAAGGTTTTCGGTAGGAATCCTCATGCGGAGTGTCCCCAGCGGAGTCGCCATCCGGGATGTACGCGCGCCCTCCGGCCTAGCACGCGCGCTGCGGTTCCATCCATCCGAGGATCCGGGCCAGCTCCCCCGAGGCCCAGTCCGGTCGACATCGCGACTCGAGCGTCGAACGAGTGGAAGGGCACTGGGTTAAATCCTCCCTTGGTTCCCGAACGGATCTGCGGGGCGTTTCGCCGACCGTCTCCAGTCCTTGAAGGCGACGAGCGAAAGGCTGCGTTAAGACCTCGCCTGGGAAATTCCGGGAGGATCCAGGAAGCGGCTCGTGTCGCCGTTACCCATCCTAAATGGCTCCGAAAAAGGTAGTGGGGTTTAGTTTTACTTTGGAAAACTTTTGTTCGGAGTCGCCACCGACTTAGTTAAAAATGTGATTTTAAGTCGGAAAAATCAGAGTCTGGGTTCGGGGATTCCTATTTACTAACCTTAATATTCTACCACATGCAAAAAGGGTGGCGATTTGTCCAAAAAGTTACTTTTGATTGACGGGTGTTGGACCCGATCCGGGAGTGGGCCGGACTCTTATCAACGTTTTAATGGGCTTTGGACCCGAATTTAGGTTGGTTGAGTTAAAAACTCACATGCGACGTTCAATCCTAAAGCCTAAACACAACCGCAACCACGGACAATAATTTAGATCAAAAGGGCGGGGAAGGGGCGGTGATTGCGGGCCTATGCACTTGGGCACGCAATCCGTTACAAGTGGGCCTAAAATAAAATTCGGGAAGGCCCGCACCTCCCCTTTGTGCCTTTAGTGAAGTTTGGGGCCGCTTTACTCTTCAAGCCCGCGGTTTTTAGGCCGGGGTAGAACCACGCGGTTTGATACACGCGCCTTCATGTGATCTTCGAAAGTTTGAATTTGGTCTTCCGAAGTTGCATGCTCAGTGTACATGCGAAGGAAATGTAAGAGTGGTTAATAACATTCATAACATGTTAGTTTCATGTAAAGAAATAAGAATAAAGGTCATGTACTAATTTCATAAAGAATTTAAAATTTGACAAACAAAACAAAAAGAAACAGACGTGTTTAATTGAAATTTCAAATGGATCGTTTCCCATCAAAAGTCAAAATGTCAAAAGATGAATAGTACTTAGAGAAACAAGGCAAACGATTGATTCAGATGAATGGCCAGGCGAAATAACGATAATAAATAAAAATAGATAAAAGTGTTTTTACCTTTATGATTGGTGTCCCATCTCTTTTGCAGCGAGACCCACGCAAAGCCAAAGTGAAGTGGCGGAAGGAGAGCTCCCGAGATTGCCAAGATGTCGCATGAAGAAGAGGTTCTGCCCCGAAACACCAGATTTACCGAGGGTACAAGTCTTCGGGAGTCGCGGCCACTTGGAGTCGCTGTAGGTTCGTCCGGGGTATGCTTTGGTTCGCCGGAAACGTGGGGATCCGAGGATGTCAAGGAGGGGGATCGTTGTTGCCGGTCCCGGAGAGGCGTGAAGAGGACTCGCCGCCGGTCCTGGAGCGCCGGGAAGAGGTGGGTCTACCACCATGAGGTCTGGGCTCGCCGGGAGGAAGCGGAGGGCTGCCACCACGGGCTTTGGGGACGCCAGGGGAGAGTCGATCCGCCGCTGCGGGAACTTGGAGACGCCGGGAGAGGAGGATCCGCCGCTGCTGGAGCAGATCCGGAGCTGGGTTTGTCTGGGTGCGCCGAGCTGGTCCTGGGAGATCGGAGCATTGAGATGGGAGAGCCGTCTTGGGGCTAGGAGCGTCGAGGAGAGCAAAGTCGCCAGGGAGTTGGAGGTCGCCGGAGTAGGTGGAGTTGCCGTCGCTGCTGCTGGCTTAGGACTGGAGCTTGGGGGCGGCGGGGGAGGCTGAACCGCCGTCATGGGTGGTGCCGGGAGAGGCTGATGCCGAGGGAGGAGTTGGTTTCGCTGTCGCCGTGGAGCTGGAATGCCGGGAGGAGGGTGATGCTGTGAGCTCGACGCCAGGGGGTAGACCCGCAGCCGCCGTACCTGAGTCTGCTTCTGTTGTGGCCAAGTCTGGGACGACTGAGTGCGCCATTATGAGGCTGCCAGTGGAGGGGAGTTGGAGAAGGGAGTCGCTTTGGGGCTGCCCGCTGCCTCTTCCGCTAACGTCGGGGAGCTGCGATGCCGAGGCTGTGACTTGAGGCATGACATGTCCTTTGCTGTCCCTGCTACCGTTGTTGTCCGTTCTGTCTTGGTTGGTCAGTCAGGGAGTTCTCGTTGACGTGCTCTTCCTCTTACCTTGGTGAGGATGTCGCAGGAGATAACGGGATAGACGATGAGGTTGCCCCCCCCTCCTCCTCGCGAAGAGTGCCAGCACCCCCCCTCTTATCTTCCCACGGTGAAGTGATGGCGCCTTGGGCCGAGTGACTTCGATCATCCTTGCAGAAAACGTCGGTCTAGGAGTGTGCCCTCCCCCCTTCTCTCGTGTGGAAAGCTGGGGGATGCAGGAGGCTATCTTCTGCCGTTTCCCCCGTTGGACGCAAGTTGTCCACTAGCCATCCAGGTGAATGATGACACTAGTAAGTTTTATCTTTTCTTGTGTTGAGGTCGTCAGGATATCTTCATTGCAGATCCGATTTTGCCGAAATTCCTTGGCCAGGTGTGGATCAGAGGTTGAAGAAGAGGTGTTGTCACTTCCTTTTTTGGGGGAATTATGATTTGCTGTAAGATTTTTGTCGGGAAGAAATGAAATGGGTTTGGGTGCGTTGTGGGCTTGCTTTGTGGCTGAGCTACTTTGGGCTCTTGAGTTGGGTTGTTGTTCTTTGTCTTGCTCGACCTCCTTGGGTTTAGGCTGAGTGTGATTTTTGGTAAATGAAATTGAATCGCTGTCGGGCAGAGGATGGGCAGCTCGGTTGGTGGGATCGGGGGACACTTGGTTGCCGACTTTGCCAGAATTGTAGGGGCGGCTGGCTGCGTGCGAGGGTGATGGTCAGGTAAGTTGAGCCTGAGCATGCTGGGATTGTTGTGGCTGTGGCTGTGGCCGTGCCTAGGATGTCAGTAGGTTTGTACCATCGCCTTGCATTTGATGTTGTGCCTGAGATTGATGCTGTTGATGTGGCTGCTGCAACATGGATTGTGCATGCTTGTAAACCGAAGTTTGCTGACTTCATCGGGGGTTGGAGACGGCAGCCGACTGGACTGTGGCTGGTTGCCTGAAAGCAGATGTTTGGAGCATATTGCAGCGGCGTTGGTTGCAAGGTATTCTACTGCGACTGGTGCCTCTTGGTCTCCACTTTAGCTTGTGGGAGTCTACGCAGCCAGTCGTTCGTAACTGACGCTGCGTTTGTGGCATTTGCATCAGTTGTAGCTGCAGCGAAATACGCCGGTGCGGCTACGAGACATTAGTTCATTGCTGTGAAGTGTTGGCTCGCTGCAGGTCGCTGGCGTGTCGTTGAGGGAGCGCTAGCCTGTCGTTGCAGCGGCGACTGACTTGCTGATGCGCTCGGTGGGCTTCATGAAGTTCAAAGTGCAGCCGTTCTGTTGTATGCCGATTTAGTGTATTGTCTGATCTGTGTAATGTTCAAGTTTGTTCCCGAATTTCCTGTTGTAAAGGAGCTAGAAACCAATGTTAGCAGGAGAATCTGTAAATGGTTCACGGCTCCACTATCAATAAAAATATCAAGATTGCTCCTCATGTTTTATTTGTTTTCATCCTACGGTCGAATTTTAACTTTGCAAATTAAATCCAACGAACATCAAACGAGTAATAATAATTTGGGGTATTACATTAATGAAAATCGATAACGATTATTCGATCCGGCTGGGATAATGAGGTTGAAATTTACTTTGGGATAATGAGGATGTTACAGACGTTGCCGGGCACGTCTCATCATCCGGATCCGATCCTCATTGCCCAAAAAAATTTACTCTGGGATATAACATTTACTTCTTGTCTCCGAGGTTGGAAAACGAGGCCATTTCTAAAGCTAAGAGACGCGAGAAAACTAGTCTTGAAAAATTGTGTCGGAATGACATTTGTTCTCTCAGACTCTCTCTCTGCTCCACATTTTTTTTTTTATCAGTCTCTCTTAAATTTATTTTCATTGCATTCCTGACTCTGACTTTACTACGGACACCAAACACGCGTCGTTGGCAGTAGTAGAAAGATGCCTTACATGTACTTACAATGTTATGTTGTTCAGAAGAAGACTGCTACGAGTTGGATGGATTTGGATCATCTAAGAAGTCCTGCGTTTGCAACAAATTCCCCATCAAACTGGTTAAAAGAAATTAATGGAGAAGGCCCAAAAAGACAACGGTCGTGCCGCTTGTAATCTCGAAACACAGGCTGTTGATAAAAAGTTCCATATGAACTCGAAACACTCCTTAGATTCTTATCTCGCCTTTAGCAAACGAGAGTCGGGAACCAACCGTGTATTTGGAATTTCATAATCTTGTAGATTTTTATTTTAAATTCACCGAAACTTTTCTCTCCACGGACCGTTTGGTGATCCATCACGTGAACAGCTAACATCCAAGTCAATCCATCTTATGATGATTCCAGTTCAAGCCTCCTTCTCCTTGGGCTTCTGCATGGGGAATAACGCCTTGAAAGTGGTGGCCGCCAGGAATGCCCCCGCGAAGGGACCGACCCAGTACACGTAGAACAGGTCCCAGCTCGCATGCCACCCGTTCACATATGCCCACCCGAAAGCGTTCGCTGGGTTCATCGACGGCCCCGTATAGCTTGACCCCGTCATCACCAGACCTACTGTCGTCACCGCCAGCATCCACACCTTCACGATCAGGTTCCTTGGGCCCCTCGTGAATATAATCAGCAGCGCAAAGCAGAGTACGAATGTGAAGATTCCCTCCGCGATGGCCCCCGTGTGCAAATCCACCTTCAATGATGGACCTACGGGAAAAGCAATCGTGTCCCGTTTTCTGTTACAGGCTGCTAATCTTATCACTCTTCTACAGAAGGTGGTGAAGTTAAAACTAAGGCTACCTTTGAGCATGTGCTTGTACCGAGCGGGCATCAGCTGAAGTATAGCCAGAGCTCCAACGACTCCCCCAGCAGCCTGACCCGGGAACCTGACCCCCATGGAAAGGAGGGTGGCGTCAGGCTTCATCCCTGCTGCAGAGAGGGCGATGGTGGTGGCAGGGTTGAAGCTCGCGTCTCCAAGAATCGCCCCTAGGACACTGAAGGCGAGGACGAGAGCGGTGGCTAGAAGGGTGGTGAGGAGGAGGGCGGCGGGGGATCGGGGGGTGAAGCCGATGGCAGAGGAGATGGCGAGGGTGAGGGGTCCGAGGGTGGAAGCGCCAGCAACCCAGAGGGAAGTGAGGAGGGCGTCCCCGACCGTGGATCTGATTAGCCCCATGTTTGTTCGAGGTTGTTGGTTCGAGGAAGTTGTCGGGTTAGTAGTAAAAAAAGGACAAGTGTAGTGTTAGAGTGCAGTGAAGGGAATTTGAAAGGGAGGAGTTTTAGGAGATTCCGATTTGGCGTAGGTTGGTGGTGGCGGTGGCGGAGACATTTCAGTTTGGTTTGGTGTTCAATTTGTAGTGTAGGGCGTAAACTTTTTTAAATATATCGATGGCAACCTCTCTAGAATTACCAAGACGTGATCTCCCTTGTCCTTGTTTTTTCATCCTCCTAATTAACTTTTTCAATTAGTTAATTGAGGGAGAATAAGGGAGGGGTGAAGGTTAGGTAGGAGGGTTGGCATTGATGACTTGGGATTTGGTTTAATACTACTTTTTTGGGTGGGGTGGTGGTAGGTTCAGTGTGGGACTATCGTGGGATGGGCATAGGGGGAGGGAGCATCCTCTCTCGGTCGCTTTCTTCTTTCTCTTTAATGTTCATGGGCTTAGATATTGTGCCTCTTTCTTCTAGCCCATATCAATCTTTTTGGGAAACCCGTTAACTTTTAAGGCCCATATGAGTCCCGCCCATTGTTTTGTATTCGGGAATCCCATGATTAACAATTACTTTCATAAATGGTGATTAAATCTGAACCATTGAGAGGGCCTAGTTTGAGTAATAATATGTTATATCTCGACCAGCCTACTTGAAATCTTATAAAGAAGGAAAAAAAGGGAAAAAAAAAACACAAAAAATCTCTCAGCAATATCAATTAAATTCAAAGACGAGAAAGGTCCCCGGAAGCTCGGGAGGATATGCCAAGTAGGCCGAGTGGTTGGCACATTGAATGCCACCACTATACATTAGCACGAGACAATAAAGAGAGTGGACAGATATTGAGGGTCAGCAGCTTCAAATCGCGTCGATGAGGCAATATTTTAGGGTTTTCTTGACCCGGTTTCATTAGTTTACGGTTGGGAGCAATTTAAAGCCCTCCCCCGACAGAGAGAGAGAGAGAAGAGACGATAACTGTGGCAATGCCATGGAATGCAATATCTTTTTGGATAATGTCGCCGTGTCATCTGTCGGGCATTACGAGATTAATCATCCCGCTCCAGTGTTGGTCGACGGTTAAAATATATGCACAATATTTTTTAATCTTTTATTTTGTTAAAAGAAGGATAAAACACAAACAGTGAATGATTTCGATTTGCCACGCCACACATTTGGGAGTGCTTTTGGTACGTTGAGTTATTAGCCGATGCTCCGAAGATAAAATAGAGTACCATCGCGAGTCTTAAAGTACATGTTATCAAGTCATTTTACATCGAGTACGTGAGTAGACACGGTCCAATTGGTTTGACCTGAGCAAGCCACAGGTTTTAATGTCAGCCCATGCATATCCAGGGTTGGACTTCCCCAACTGTTCCCACGCGTTGAATTTTGAGTGATTTCCCTAAACTTTTTAGTGTCGGCTTCAAGTAGTACGTAGCCAATCCAGTGGAAGTGCATGAACTCTATATAAAGAGGAGGTTAACTTCCGCTAAAGGCAAGCCCAAAGCAAATCTTCTCTAAAGCCAATATGCGTTCCTCCATGAAATGGCTTCCTCTTCTCCTTATCCTTTGTTTTCTCGCCCTCGGCCATTTGAGTGGGACTGCACTTGGCGACAGCGTGGTTGACGACAGCCTCTATGGGGACGACTGTCGCTGGAATCGCCGCTGTGGTGGAGAATTTGGCGGCCGTGGGGGAGGGTTTGGCGGACGCAGGGGAGGTTTTGGTGAGAGGGGAGGGGGTTTTGGAGGTGGAGGGGGTTTTGGTGGCGGTGGAGGTGGCGGCATTGGAGGAGGGTCGGGTAGAGGAGGAGGTTTCGGTGCAGGAGGGGGTGTAGGTGGTGGCGCTGGGGGTGGTGTTGGTGGAGGAGGCGGGTTTGGTGGTGGAGGAGGCGGAGGAGTTGGAGGCGGGGCTGGTCAAGGAGGAGGGTTTGGAGCTGGGGGCGGTGTAGGAGGCGGAGCAGGGGGAGGTGTTGGAGGTGGTGGTGGTTTCGGGGGCGGTGGCGGTGGCGGTGTTGGGGGAGGCTCCGGTCATGGTGGAGGATTTGGAGCTGGAGGCGGTGTAGGGGGAGCTGGAGGTGGTCTCGGCGGAGGTGGTGGTGGCGGAGGTGGAGGCGGAGGTGGCGGAGGTGGTGGACTTGGTGGTGGATCAGGACATGGGGGAGGATTTGGTGCAGGTGGAGGCGTTGGCACTGGCGGAGGTCTAGGAGGTGGTGGTGGAGGAGGAGGAGGCGGCGGTGGCGGATTAGGTGGGGGTTCGGGACACGGTGGCGGATTTGGTGCAGGCGGTGGTGTTGGAGGTGGAGCTGGTGGGGGTGTTGGAGGTGGAGGTGGATTCGGAGGTGGTGGCGGTGGAGGTGTTGGTGGTGGCTCGGGACAAGGAGGCGGTTTTGGTGCAGGTGGGGGAGTTGGATCAGGAGGAGGCTTGGGTGGCGGTCATGGGATAGGAGGTGGTGCTGGTGGAGGATTCGGAGTTGGAGTTGGCGTTGGTATTGGAGTTGGGGTCGGAGGTGGCGCAGGCGCCGGCCGTGGAGTCGGGGTTGGAAGCGGGTCAGGCGGCGGTGGTGGCGGCGGCATTGGGAGGTAAATTGTGATCCCACCACAATCGCTTGGACAGAGGAATCTACAACTATGGAAGTGCTGTAATTTGGAAAGCAAAGAAAGGTTTAAACTAAATGTTATGTAATTCGAGTGGTTATAATTTACTTCCCAAGACTATTGTCAAAATGTCATTTACCTATTATTAAATAATACAACTGTCCTTTTACCTTTACCATAGTGAGAATATTTCATTACTGGACCATATCAATCAATGACCTTCCTAAATATTCTCGGGCTTATTTGGCCTTACGGGTATATCATTGTACAGTCGCCAATGCCAATTATCCTAAAAATTCGAACGGTTAGATGAAAGCGTTACATACTATATATTTTCATTTTTAACACTATAAAAGTGAGAAGAATGAGCATCTAATACGTTTGGTATATCATGTTGTAAACATCGTTATGTTTGCCAAACTCTTGATTCATATTATAGCTTGTGTACGAATTTCATCACAGCGATAAAAATGATCTTAACATATCACACACCACGCATTTTGCTTTTTGTCAAATTATGTGCCTTGTCTGCTTAATAATAGAAAATCACGTCTCTTATTCATTTTAAGTTTTAATTTTATTATTTGAAAATAGCATTTGGAATGCTGCTGATAAATATTTGGTCTGGTTTTGTTAATGTAAAAGTTGATCTTAATGTTATTTTTTAAAAGGCTTGTTTTCATATTATCCTAAAAGTAGTTATTTTTTCTATATCTTCCCCACTATAAAGTTCAAGACGTCGTTTTCTAATGTGTTTAGAAATCACGATACCCGATTTACACTAACCAAATACACGGGTCGTCTGCCTTTTATTAACATTATGCTGTGGCGTGATACTTAACTAGTCATGAAGGTAGTTAAGGTTAAAGCTGTGTTCCTTAACCGCCGTCCCTCCCCCATCTTCCATTTTTCCGTACACATCTCATCAAAACTCTTTTACTTGGTGGGTAAAATATGACTCACAAATTTCAATATAGTGTTTTCCTTTGGATAATGAGCTGGCCGGGACTTGACTAGATCAAACATCACACCCCTTTTTGACTTTGGGTCATCACCCTAACTTCAATTTCCTCCTTATCGATCGTCCCAACTGTTCCAACCCCTTCCGTGAATTGTTTCCGCCTCAATTCTGGAAACTTCATGTTGGCCACGCCCCTCTCACTATATAAAGTTAAGATGGTTATCTTCTAGTGTCATGCACATATATGACTGCCCAGTACGTGAACCCGACAACAACAAACCTAGCACTCGAGAGTTTTATCATCTCTTGAAGTAAGATAGCGTTTCTCCAAAAGGTAAAATAGCTATTTCTGACGTCAAAACCTTTAGGCTGACTTTTTTTTTTGTGATCGGAACTTTAAAATATTTTTTTTGTGGCCCTAAATTAATATTATAAATCTTTTATGGCCATATTGAAATGTCGTTAGGCTTTCTCTGATTTGTCGTCGATATTACCTTACATGATTTTTTATTTTATTATAATAATTTTCTTTGTGGATACGCGTAATATAAATTTCTATTCCACATTTTAGCCGACCTTTTTATATGGCCCAAACTTTCAAATATTTTTGTTGCAGCCGTAAATCATATTACGAATCATGTGGTTCCCGACTTTGGTCTTCCTTTCCTGCATTGCACTTCAGTTGAGCGTGTTTGCTCTCTCAGCTATGAGGGCGATGATTCCGGGTGTTTTTTGAGGTGGTGGAGGATCTGGAACTGGAGGAGGATTTGGTGGTGGTCGTGGAATCGGAGGTGGTGCAGGCGGGGGAGTTGGGATTGGCGTCGGAAGTGAATTTAACTGCGGGACCGTCAGGATATAAAATAACGGAATGTTTGAACGAGTGGGTTTAATTTAAAAGAACGTGATGATGTCTAATTTATTTATTACCAATAAAAATTTCACTTAAATAAGTCATGGGCCTGTCCACAGGTCATGGCCCATCACTTCAAAAAATGCCTTGTCAGTTGTCATTATCACCTAAGTACTCGTTTCTCCGTCATTGATCCTCTTTGCGTTCGCTTGGGACTTGCAAAAAAAGCCAGTTCACGGAGAACAGTCTCTATGTGAATGTTTATCATAGCCCCTAAGTCTGA
This sequence comes from Melastoma dodecandrum, assembly GCA_029817715.1. Classification (NCBI taxonomy): domain Eukaryota; kingdom Viridiplantae; phylum Streptophyta; class Magnoliopsida; order Myrtales; family Melastomataceae; genus Melastoma; species Melastoma dodecandrum. The sequence goes on along the minus strand of JARUPY010000533.1, from coordinate 2,943,417 downwards.
TGATTTATCTTCTAACGTCACAGTTAGGGTCCCTTCCAACTGAGGGAACAAGCCGTTATATCATGTCCGTAGTATCGCCGTATGAGAACACCTTATTCATGTATCGGAGCTCGACTGTAGGGTTCATAGAGCAGATGGGAATCTCAATGGCGATGCATCTGGGTGGGCTTGTCACTGATGATTCCCAAAGCTTTTCCAAACTGAGATGGTCGAAGCTGATGATGAGGATGTCAACAATGTAACGGGGCAAGTACAGGCCGCCGCCACTGCAAAACACCTTCACGCTCATCTTTGAGGAAGGGTTAACATGAGGTGATCGATGATGCAAACACGATGAAACCAATTGTTAGCTATCTTTGTTTTTCTTTGTTGTTGGTAAGAGCATATAGTTAATTATTATGTCCTATATAAAATGTATGTATTAAAATGCATGGTTATGGCGGAGGACGATAAAATAATGAAAGAATTATAGTATTTATACCTATCGTGCGGGTTGATATTCTTAGTTTTACTATTAAATAACAACTATATGATAAAAGTGCTTAGTTATGCCTAATTTATAAAAGTATATGATTTATCTCCTATATAAAATATCACAGTAACATCTTTATTCTAACCGAATATATCATTTTAAAGGATTCGTGATTTTACGAACAGTTATAAAGCGCACACAGACACACATATAGCATTTGGCAAATAATCAAATGTAACTAGCTAATGTTGGGTCAAAAAGGAGAAATGAGCCCGATCCAGATATATTGGCATATTGGATCAAATATTATCGAAACCATGGCCTGACTCATAATTCGGTTCACATGAAAGTGACCTAATGTGGTGAAACCAGCGGCCTAAAATGTGAGGGGTCACCTGTCTATAATAGAGAGATATAGAGTCCTATAAATAGAGGATGTGCAAACCATTCATTAATACATTCACAACCCATATAAGAGACACGTAAGTGGCTATGTAGGGAAGCGCTTGAGATCCTCCTCATCGCTCTAGTATTCTTCCGCAACGCCTCGCAACAAAGCTCTGTTGGATTTTGCCTAAATGCACCCACGACTCCACCGCGTTGTTGAGGATTTATCCAAACACGTCTAAAGGCCCCCCAGACTACTTTATTTATTGGCTGTCGAGATTCTGTCAGATCAAGCCCAAATGTTCATATAAGATTCTTAATATTGATTTGATGCCATAAAAGAAATATTTTAAAGTCCGGGCCACAAAAAAAATCTATCAAAAGGTAGGGCCATAAATGTACATGATGCTTGCCGAAACAGGAAATTATTATAATAAAATAAAGCACGTAGGATAATTAGTGACGAAAAATAGGCAAAGTTTGTAAGGCCATATGTGATCATAATATTTATTTAAGGCTACAAAAGAATTATTTTAAAGTGAGGCCAAAGGTGGTGCCACAAATCACTATTTTGCCAAAATATTTTCACACATTTCTTAAAATATAGGTAAAATATCGATTTATGGCATCAACTTTGAGCCACTGTTTTGTCATTAATTTAGTTTGTTATATAAACAGTCCTTAATAGACAATTTTTATTTATTAACTAAAAAAGAAAAAAAATTAAAAAAATGAAAAATAATATTGAAAGCTCTCATATGTTATTTCATTTTAAAATTTCGATAACCAAATCAAGTGAGTTGGAAGCCGAAGTTGAACGATAGTTGCTGATGTTGTAAAAAATACGCAAAACTAATGAATGCCGGATGATGGCTCTATTGAGAGACTAGTGCTGCGAGTAAAGTGGATTATGAGGCAAATGAATGAAATGTTGGGACTCCACCATTATAAGAGACAGGTTATACTATATTAAAGCTTTAGTTGAATTTCGTTAAAAAAAATTCAAGATGGGCCAAAATCCATATGAACGCAAAAGTTGATGATAAAATTATATAACAAACTAAAATAAAGGAAAAACATAATGTTGGCTCAAAGTTGAGAACATAAACGTATGTTTTGCCTAAAATATATCCTAAACTTTCATATTTTTTCCAATATAACCTAGTATTTATATCTTTAAATGTACGTGAATAAATTAATAAAGAGTTAACATACCATATAAAAATAATAATATAATTTGTTATTTAGTTCACATTAGGTAGCGTTGTTATAATATTTGTAAAATAATATATAATGAATTTTAACCTTCTATTTAGTTTTTAAATATTTGATATTTTTGTTTTATTTATTTGGTGGTCTAGGTTGGATACAAGAGGAAAACTGCCAAACTTTTAGGACATATTTGACGATGTGTAAAGTTATAAATCGAACATTAATCGAGTATATTAACTTCGGTGTCACCTAAGAAATCGTCAATAGCCATTTACCGAGTGTAATTTTGAAATATCTGGTCATATTTTAAGTATTTTAGGCCTAAATTTTTAATATAAGTTTAAAATTTTTGGATTTACCTATATGAATTCAGTAAATATTTTTCACATCTTACTGACTCGTGATGCCGCCACTTTTCCAATCGTAAATTAAAGTATTAATAATTAAATCATCCCCGTTTCATTTCTTTTTTTTTTTGAATTATGGTTCAAAATTCATTATTCATTGTATCACCTAAATTTACATTAAAACTATTGGGAATTTTCTCATGGGCTTTTGCCCTATTCAGTTTTACTAGAACCTAGTATCACAATTTTATTGCATGCACACTCAATGTCATCTTGCCCAACTTTTCAAAGTTATTAATATTAATAATAAAGAGGAGATGGGTTTTGATAATAGGTTGCCTAACAAATTGCCCCACCCAGCCCAATTAAATACATGAGTGAAGGGTCAACTTTGTTCAGTCTTCTTTTTCCTCCGGTCCCCATTCCAAAGGCAAACATAAAACCTTGAGATTGCTCGTATTCCCAACCCAAACACAGTAAAGGCAACCCGCGATGTCGAGCTACAAAGCTGCCACCCTTGGGTCGCATGTCCTCTTCCTGCTCACTATGAGCGTTCACGCCTCTGTAGTCCCCGTTGGTAGTCGTTGCACTTGTTCCCCGAACCCAACCGCGACATTCGTAGTGTACATACAGGATGTCACATACATCGGCACGAATGGCAACTACACCAGCTACCCGGTTGCGGGGATCCAAGGGACCCAGTTCATCAATGGGCAGTTTGGCACAATCAACGTGTACGATGACCCCGTGACCGTCACTGCGAGCCCGAACTCGACCGTGATCGGCCGTCTCCGAGGGGTTTTTGCCGTTGCGGCTTTGGGAGGAGGCCGCATTTTCATTACGAGTACCTTTCAGTTTACCGATGGTAAATATGCTAATAGCACGTTGAACATCAAGGGTCTTGGCCAATCGGTCATAAACGTGCCGGCATATCTCGGTATTGATGGAGGAACAAATGCATTCAATGGTGCTATAGGGAACGTGACGCTCTATGCGCCCTCTCGCCAGGGACCGAACACTGTCATCCAGGCCACCTTCAACTACAGAACTGCCAACTGAAGCCGCCCAATCGCGAATCTGTTCCTATAATTATCCACTCGTGTTCGCTATGTGAAATGTTGCCCGTATCAACATCTATGCCAGATACTAATAAATCATGTTGAGTTTACCCGGAAATAATGCACGAGGAGGAAGTTCAATCTGAAATACAAGTAGCTGACTTCTATTTACGTGAAATTGTTTCGGCGACAAGTTTCGACCCGAATTTGAGTTAATGGTTATTGTGTTGCGTCACTTCAGCCGTCTGACAATTACAAGAGAACTTGTTAGAATCAATTTTACGTTCAAGATTAATCCAAATATTTACTTCATAAAATAATTTAAATTACATTATTTAAATTATTTTAACTTATTACTTGTATGTAGCTTATAAGAAAATAATATAAAAGACTAGAGTCAAGGTAAAATATACTCGCATCATCTTAATTATTTTGTCTGACCGTGAAATACTTTGAAACTTCAAACAAGAAATGTCAACTCAAGTTTATCATCCATCATGGTTTTTTTTTTTTACATTTTCTTACATGAGATGAGTTATCTAAAGCGCTTAAGATATTGCGGCGTGAAAAAAAAATTCACATATTTTTTAAAATATATCCTAAATTTTTACATATTTTCTAATATATAGTAGTATTTATATCTTTAAATAAAATAAATTACAGCATATGAAAATGTAAGTTAATAAAGAGTTAACTTTTTATGAAAATGATAATAATTTTATTTAGACATAAACTAATAACAGTACTGTACAATTTAAGTTATATTATGTAACATTGTTATAATATTTTTAAAATAATATATATAATTTTGATATTTTATTTATCTTTTAAATATTTAGATTTTTTACTTTATTTATTTGGTGGTCTAGTTTGGACACATGAATGAAAAAGTCAAATTTTAAGACATATTTAACAATATGTAAAAGTTGTTTTTGACACAATATTAACCGAGTATATTAACTTCTGTGTCACCTAAGAAATCCTCAATAGCGCCCGAGTATTTTGAAATATCGTTCATATTTTAAGTATTTTACATAAGATACCGGTTAAATCTACAAAAGGAACCCGTTTATAATACATTTGACAATCAGGCCTAAATTATTTAAACGTGTTTAAAATTTTCTAATTTAGCTATTTAAAAATAGCCGAATTATTATTTTTTTAATTATAAAATTTTAAGATGACTATCGTATGCCCATTTGGATATTTACCAGATTATTATCTAGTCGCATGAAATATAAAATTAAAAAATCAAAATTTTAATAAGAAGTCAAACACTTTTATGGGAATGAAATTGGGTGTATGGGTCTTCCTCATTATTTTAAAGAAGCCAAGTACGAAACTATGGAGAAATCATGTTAGAATGAGAATGGAGGTAGAGTCGAAATTGTTTTGTAACCTTATCCAAAGTGTCAAACCAAATTAAGAAATCATTTAACAATAAGCGATTTCTTCTTCTTTTTTTTTTCTTTTTTATTTTGGGGGGGAATAGTGTATTTTCTCTTGAACTTAAAAGAGAGCCCCACTCTACAAGGAAATGGAACAAATTGAGCCAGAATGCCTAAGCGCTGCCTATCAAAATTTGGCCCGGTAAATTTGGTTATATTAATTTATTGCAATTATGTTTCAATTTTGTCATCCTTTATAGTACCTAAAATGTAATTCTAAAATATTTCCGGACGAAACTATAATAAAATTGAAGAACAATTCAACTATGAGAATTAAAGTAAACTTTTGATGATTCCGTGATGAATGAATAGTTCGAATTGGATGGAGTTAGATTTGAGATTATTCTGTAACCTGATTCTAACTCCTAAGTCAAAAAGGTGTTAATCATTGCCAAGAGTTGTCTGAATATGCTTTGAGTAAATATTCTTCGAAATGACACGTGGCAGCCACTTTTCCAATCAGAAATTGACGTATCGGTAATTAAATCATCAATAATTCATTATGTCAAATTATATTACAGAACTATTTAATATCTTCTCGTACGCTTTGCCCAGTCCAGGTTTTGATGATAGGATGCCTAACCAATTGACCCACCCTGCTCAATTAAATACATGAGTGAAGGGTCAACTTTGTTCAGTCTCCCGGTCTTCTTTTTCCTCCCATCCCCATTCCAAAGGCCAATATAAAACCTTGAGATTGCGGGTATTCCCCACCCAACACAGTAAAGGCAACCCGCTATGTCGAGCTACAAAGTGGCCATCCTTGTGTCGCATGCCCTCTTCCTGCTCGCAATGAGCGTTCACGCCTCCGGAGTCCCTGTTGGCAGTGGTTGCACTTGTTCCCCGAACCCAACCACGACGTTCATAGTGTACATACAGGATGTCGCATACCTCGGCACGAACAGCAACTATACCAGCTACCCAGTTGCGGGTATCCAAGGGACCCAGTTCGGCAATGGGCAGTTCGGCACGATCAACGTGTACGACGACCCTGTGACTGTCGCTGCGAGCCCAAACTCGACCGTTATCGGCCGTCTCCGAGGGGTTTATGCCGTTACGGCGTTGGGAGGAGGCGTCCTTTTCATTACGAGCACCATTCAGTTTACGGGTGGTCAATATGCTAATAGCACGTTGAACATCAAGGGTCTTAGCCAATCGGTCATAAACGTGCCGGCATATCTAGGTATTGACGGAGGAACAAATGCATTCAATGGTGCGATAGGGAAAGTGACGCTCCAGGCAATCTCTGGCCAGGGACCGAACACTGTCATCCTGGCCACCGTCAAGTACAGAATTGCCAAGTGAAGCCGCCCAATCACGAAATCTGTTCTTATAATCAACCGCTCGTGTTCGCTATGTGAAATGTTGCCCGTATCAACATCTATTGGCAGGTACTAATAAATCATGTTGAGTCTACCCTGAAATAATGTACGAGGAGGAAGATCAATCTAAAATAGCGAGGATTGAAGTCGCTGATTTGGATGACAAATGAGACTATGTGAAATTGTTTAACGAAATTATTAACGAATTTGGTTTAGTGGTTGTCGTGGTATTCGCGTCACTTGACCCGTTTGACCATTACAAAATTCTCTCAAGAGATAACTTGTTACGATCATTTTCGGACTAATCTTACTTTAATCTAACGGGTTAAAATAATTTCATACTTTAAATTTATTTATTATCCTTTTAAATTATTTTTACTTATTACAGAACAAGAAACTATGATTTTTTGGGATGAATTTAAAAATCCCGATGATGATCAAGAACTGGCTTTAGTTTGATCAATTGCTCATAGAGATATATAAAACAATGCCTCTTGGCATATCGAAATGAAGTTGTGCAGGTAATTCATTAGCGACCTAGAAACTTTTAACAGAAGGCATAATCGATATTGTTTAGCAACACAAATTCTGGGCCACAGATTTCGGCTTCATCTGTGGATCGACAGTTCAAAATGTAGGCTCAAAATACGAGAAGTCCAAGTAGCTGTAGAAACAAACCAGGCGGAGGCTTGCGGGCGAAACAGTCACCAAGCGACGGGGCTACCAGGCGACAGGGGTCAACAAGGCGATCAAGCGACAGTCAACTGAACTTGTGGGGAAAATCTGCAGCGAAGGCTAGTGGGCGATTCGGTCGAACAATAGCTGTTATGGGAAGATTTCGGACGGTCTCAAGACTTACGATGAAATTGTTGCCAAGATTGTTATGATGGAAATGAGATATTCCATGAAGATTGGCAACAAGGATATGTAATATATGTACAATATTTCATTACCGTACATATGTAGGTGCTTAGTATAAATAGTTGTTCTTAGGTATTGTACACAGACACCTTTCTACAGACGGATATATTGTCATAATACTTTTTAACCTTTAAACATTCCAGCTCTATGTGCTCCTGCATTCTTGCTCACTTCCGAAGGCATCGACGATGGCATCCGTAAGTGCTTCTGCTTAAGGTTGTTTGTCTGATGCCTTCCCCTCCTTTTTTTCATTTATACGGCGATCATACAACGAACATCCGTGTACCAGTTGCTCGTAATGCCAAATATTCTCGACGTGTTTGGATTCAGCTTGTCCGCGTTCACTTCCAGAGCGAACAACTATACATAATAATACATAATAATCGAATGAATATTCTATTAGGTTTTCAAAAATATCTTTAAAAGTAGTGTAGAAATATAATTGCAAGAAGTTTTTATAACCACATAAGTTTCCTGAATAGAAGCACGATGATATTCCCGCCAAAGTCTATGAAATGACTGCAGTCAGCGACCGGTTTACTGGTAGGGTAAGGGTCCTTGAAGGAGGAACAGGCATCTTCGGATCCGGCTTCGAACCCCAGGGATCGGACACAGTTAGCGAGGTCACCTCCACCTACAAGATAAGTCAGTGAGAGTATCCTACGGAACCTTTGCGTAAAAGGCATGGAATTTCACGTGGGACTGGTACTTGAGATTTCAAAGAAGTCTAAATATAATAACGAATAAGTGATTTCCACACGTTTTTTGGAACCTCCTTCTAATGAAATCCATGTATCCACGTATTTCTGCAAAGGCGAGAGGACGAATTCCTTTGGTTAAAATTATTTTTTCCTGAATTTTTATCGACAAATTAAGGTAGAGATTGCATTATCGAACTGAAAATCGAATTCCGTGTGTTTTGGTATATATTCGACGCGTTTAATAGTAGACACATCCTCTCTTGAGTAAATCTTGAATTTGAGAGGAAATTTTACTAATTTTAAATTAATTAAATATAAAGTTATTCTCAAATTGATATTAGGATGGAGAAAGTTTAAAATTTAGGGTTGGAGTTTCATCAAGGCTATTTAAGATAGTCAATTAAAGCCCATTGCGGTTAAAAAGTAGCGTTTGATTGAAAAAGTGCATCCTTAAATGCGATTATCTTCTAATTATAAATATGCAATTCCACGATAGTTTAGTTATTTCAACCAATTTTTTTTTAACATTTCTACGTTGTTTTCAATTTCTTATTAAAAATATGATTAATGAAACTATGTTATATGTTTTTAGTTAATATTTATTGACTAATTCAATTTGAGTGGAATGACGAGGTTCAATCGATCGTTTCCTGTCACATCGGTGGAATTTTAGATTGAGTACTAGATTAGCGTACTTTTCTTAGTTCGTGATATTCGAACTCAATACATTGACTAAGGTAATAAAATTTTCCAAACCACTTAAATAAGTGGATTCGTTAATATAAGTGACTTAGTTTTTAAGAAAATAAAGTATATGACTCTTCAACTCACGGAGGGCCCCAAACCTCCCATAACAAAAGTTGGATACTAGGAATCCTTAACTGGCCTATCAATTCTTTGTTCAACTCTTCAAAAATGATTCCTAAAACAAATAGAACAAAACCAATCTTACAGGTTTTGAGGTAGACAAATCGAATGGTTACACACCATCCAATATATTATTAACAAAATTTGGATGAAGCTGATGGGCGGCTCCGAGAAGAATAAAATGCTGTCCGGAAATTGCCAATGAAGCCTTGAAGATCAAGGCAAAGTAAAATAGGAATTATTGTGTATAATTATTGTATTGTCTTAACTTTGTTTAGTTAGCTTTCTTCTTTCTTTTCAGGTTAGTTCCCAAATATCCAAATTCCTATATAAAGCCTCGACGTCCCAAACGTTTAGGGGACAAGGAAAAATAATATCCAAGATGTCGAGCTACAGAGCGCTTGCTTGCACTTGTGTCCCAAGCCCTCCTCGTCCTCGCCATGTGTGTGCCTCGATAGCTGCCATGAATTATGCTCCAAGATTGGTCCTCCCGGTTCTTGTTTACTTCCATAACTTTGCGTTCATGGGTGATAAACTGCAACCACACCTTCAACCCGTTTCCTTGTGGTGAGGTGATGCTGACAACCTAATCACTATCCATGGAACGTGTGGTGGGGATGCTAACGGCCCCTTGGCTTTCTATTCTATTGAATAGGACGAGAAAAGGCTCGGTAAATAGGTAGGATAGATAGTCACCCGACACCGGCCTTGAAACAATGACCCGGAAATCAGCACTGACCTTGATAACGCAATCGTGCTTTACTTTCTTCAAGTTGGAGCCACTCTCTTTTGGAGTTTCTTAAATCGTGTAAGTCAAGTTTGTTTATCTCCTGCTGTTATAACTGGTTGAATCACTCCAATGCTTTTGGAGAATTCTATTATGAGAAATATGGATTATTATGTTTATTTAAAAAAAAGGTGGACTCTATATTAAGTAAACTCTCGTTGTTTGGACCATGTCACTTACAAAAAGGCATTGATATGGACCGCATCAATCAACAAAATAAGTAAAGAGTCACGATTCTATACATCGACACTCGTGAAAAGTGCTTTTCATAACAGCGATACTAATTAGGGTGAGTGGGTTATGAAGTTTAGAAGCAATTCCTTTTTGTCAAATGACACAGTTTTCGACCGCGCGATGCTACTTCGGCAATGAAAGTTGCCAAAATTTTTAAGTCCCCCTCTGTCGCTGCTGCAAGGATTTAGACATTTCGAAAGTCGCTTTTGGTAACAACGTAACTAGTTTTACCCAGTTTAGAAACACAATTTCATCCATACAATACGCGGGCAAGTCTTACAATGGTTTACATACTTGGCTATATCTTTCTTCATTTTTGGCCACCAATAATCCTTACACAGATTCCGGTACATTTTCGTAATACCTGAATGCACACTGTACTTACTTTTATGCGCCTCATCTATCAACCTTCGTTTCACTTCCTTCACATCCGGAACGCATACACGATCACAGAACTTTAATAACCCATCCGAGGTAAGTTTGAACTGAGTATTCATTCCCGTTCTGTTGACATGGCAAATAATTTTGGGCCTGGGCTTAGAGCAGAAACCCAGTAAGCACTCAAGTCACACTCCGAGTTGGCCCAAGATGCAACCGTCTAGGCCGACCCATGACGAAATCGACTAGGTCGACTTGTGACGAAGTCGACTAGGTCGACTTGTGACGAAGTCGACTAAGTCGACTCATGAACGGGGTCGACTAGGTTGACTCACAACGAAGGAGTATGGTGATCAAAGTCAACCAAGATGACTCAACAGTAGCTAGGCCTACTAGTAGGGTCAAGTCGATGGAATTCTAGATAAATTGACCAAGTCGATTGTAGTCCGTACAGATCGGTCAAGTCGACAAGGTTGAAATAAATTTATTCATTTTCAATCACGTTTGTTAAAAATCGTAACTGATCTTAAATATCCAGGAACGTGATCCCATATATCAAGGGGGTTGTTAAGACACTCCCACGATATTAGGGATCACGATCTAACACGATCTGCAAAACGATCTATCTGTTACGTGTTAATCACGTACAAGTCCTCTATAAATAGCAGAGGAATTTTTTAAGAAAAGGACACGACCATACACAGCCAAAACTATGAAGTTTATTCGTCAACCTTAGGAATTAGATACCCCGACCCGGTTTGCAGGTCAACTATCCTTCCATCGACAGAGTGAGCTCGTAGGGCCTTTGCCGTCAATTCCCCGCCAGCGACACCACCGACGGAGTGAGCTCGTAGGGCCTTCGTCACAGCTTCCCGCCAGCGACCACCACCGACGGAGCGAGCTTCCAAGGCCTTCGTCACAAGTTCTCCGCCGTCACATGATTCCACATCGTTGACACCGTTTACCCTTTTCATTTCTGATGGCTGTAAGCCCTTGTTCTTAATTCGTTAGATTGTAAGACTTGCATTTTATTTCAATAAAATTGTGCATCTTCTTACTGGCGACCACAACTCGATTCCTGTGAGTCATTTGCCAAATATTTCCGACGTGATCCGTTCTATAGGCGAACACGTTTTTGGCGACCACAGTGGGAGAACGTTGAGGAAAAAAAAAAAAGAGAGATCTTAGTCTCAAATGCCGAGAAATACTCGAAGCCGTGAGTCTCAGTAAGAAGAGGGAAGCGAGGGTTTCTGTTTTCTTGGCGAAGATGGAGAAATGTTGAACAAGGAAGAAAAGTGCGGGAAAAGGATGATGACTCTCCTTTATATAGGGTATGATTTCTGCTGAGTCGGCATAGCCCACCCAGCATAAAAGGGGGGCTTATGTTGACATGGCAAATAATTTTGGGCCTGGGCTTAGAGCAGAAACCCAGTAAGCACTCAAGTCACACTCCGAGTCGGCCCAAGATGCAACCGTCTAGGCCTACCCATGACGAAGTCGACTAGGTCGACTTGTGACGAAGTCGACTAGGTCGACTTGTGACGAAGTCGACTAAGTCGACTCATGAACGGGGTCGACTAGGTTGACTCACAACGAAGGAGTATGGTGATCAAAGTCAACCAAGATGACTCAACAGTAGCTAGGCCTACTAGTAGGGTCAAGTCGATGGAATTCTAGATAAATTGACCAAGTCGATTGTAGTCCGTACAGATCGGTCAAGTCGACAAGGTTGAAATAAATTTATTCATTTTCAATCACGTTTGTTAAAAATCGTAACTGATCTTAAATATCCAGGAACGTGATCCCATATATCAAGGGGGTTGTTAAGACACTCCCACGATATTAGGGATCACGATCTAACACGATCTGCAAAACGATCTATCTGTTACGTGTTAATCACGTACAAGTCCTCTATAAATAGCAGAGGAATTCTTCAAGATAAAGACACGACCATACACAGCCAAAACTCTGAAGTTTGTTCGTCAACCTTAGGAATTAGATACCTCGACTCGGTTTGTAGGTCAACTATCCTTCCATCGACAGAGTGAGCTCGTAGGGCCTTTGCCGTGAATTCCCCGCCAGCGACACCACTGACGGAGTGAGCTCGTAGGGCCTTCGTCACAGCTTCCCGCCAGCGACCACCACCGACGGAGCGAGCTTCCAAGGCCTTCGTCACAATTTCTCCGCCGTCACAGGATTCCACATCGTTGACACCGTTTACCCTTTTCATTTTTGATGGCTGTAAGCCCTTGTTCTTAATTCGTTAGATTGTAAGACTTGCATTTTATTTCAATAAAATTGTGCATCTTCTTACTGGCGACCACAACTCGATTCCTGTGAGTCATTTGCCAAATATTTCCGACGTGATCCGTTCTATAGGCGAACACGTTTTTGGCGACCACAGTGGGAGAACGTTGAGGAAAAAAAAAAAAGAGAGATCTTAGTCTCAAATGCCGAGAAATACTCGAAGCCGTGAGTCTCAGTAAGAAGAGGGAAGCGAGGGTTTCTGTTTTCTTGGAGAAGATGGAGAAATGTTGAACAAGGAAGAAAAGTGCGGGAAAAGGATGATGACTCTCCTTTATATAGGGTATGATTTCTGCTGAGTCGGCATAGCCCACCCAGCATAAAAGGGGGGCTTATGTTGACATGGCAAATAATTTTGGGCCTGGGCTTAGAGCAGAAACCCAGTAAGCACTCAAGTCACACTCCGAGTTGGCCCAAGATGCAACCGTCTAGGCCGACCCATGACGAAATCGACTAGGTCGACTTGTGACGAAGTCGACTAGGTCGACTTGTGACGAAGTGAACGGGGTCGACTCACAACGAAGGAGTATGGTGATCAAAGTCAACCAAGATGACTCAACAGTAGCTAGGCCTACTAGTAGGGTCAAGTCGATGGAATTCTAGATAAATTGACCAAGTCGATTGTAGTCCGTACAGATCAGTCAAGTCGACAAGGTTGAAATAAATTTATTCATTTTCAGTCACGTTTGTTAAAGATCGTAACTGATCTTAAATACCCAGGAACGTAATCCCATATATCAAGGGGGTTGTTGAGACCCTCCCACGATATTAGGAATCACGATCTATAACACGATCTGCAAAACGATCTATCTGTTACGTGTTAATCACGTACAAGTCCTCTATAAATAGCAAAGGAATTCTTCAAGATAAAGACACGACCATACACAGCCAAAACTCTGAAGTTTGTTCGTCAACCTTAGGAATTAGATACCTCGACTCGGTTTGTAGGTCAACTATCCTTCCATCGACAGAGTGAGCTCGTAGGGCCTTTGCCGTGAATTCCCCGCCAGCGACACCACTGACGGAGTGAGCTCGTAGGGCCTTCGTCACAGCTTCCCGCCAGCGACCACCACCGACGGAGCGAGCTTCCAAGGCCTTCGTCACAATTTCTCCGCCGTCACAAGATTCCACATCGTTGACACCGTTTGCCCTTTTCATTTTTGATGGCTGTAAGCCCTTGTTCTTAATTCGTTAGATTGTAAGACTTGCATTTTATTTCAATAAAATTGTGCATCTTCTTACTGGCGACCACAACTCGATTCCTGTGAGTCATTTGCCAAATATTTCCGACGTGATCCGTTCTATAGGCGAACACGTTTTTGGCGACCACAGTGGGAGAACGTTGAGGAAAAAAAAAAAGAGAGATCTTAGTCTCAAATGCCGAGAAATACTCGAAGCCGTGAGTCTCAGTAAGAAGAGGGAAGCGAGGGTTTCTGTTTTCTTGGAGAAGATGGAGAAATGTTGAACAAGGAAGAAAAGTGCGGGAAAAGGATGATGACTCTCCTTTATATAGGGTATGATTTCTGCTGAGTCGGCATAGCCCACCCAGCATAAAAGGGGGGCTTATGTTGACATGGCAAATAATTTTGGGCCTGGGCTTAGAGCAGAAACCCAGTACGCACTCAAGTCACACTCCGAGTCGGCCCAAGATGCAACCGTCTAGGCCTACCCATGACGAAGTCGACTAGGTCGACTTGTGACGAAGTCGACTAGGTCGACTTGTGACGAAGTCGACTAAGTCGACTCATGAACGGGGTCGACTAGGTTGACTCACAACGAAGGAGTATGGTGATCAAAGTCAACCAAGATGACTCAACAGTAGCTAGGCCTACTAGTAGGGTCAAGTCGATGGAATTCTAGATAAATTGACCAAGTCGATTGTAGTCCGTACAGATCAGTCAAGTCGATAAGGTTGAAATAAATTTATTCATTTTCAATCACGTTTGTTAAAGATCGTAACTGATCTTAAATACCCAGGAACGTGATCCCATATATCAAGGGGGTTGTTGAGACACTCCCACGATATTAGGAATCACGATCTATAACACGATCTGCAAAACGATCTATCTGTTACGTGTTAATCACGTACAAGTCCTCTATAAATAGCAGAGGAATTTTTTAAGAAAAGGACACGACCATACACAGTCAAAACTCTGAAGTTTGTTCGTCAACCTTAGGAATTAGATACCTCGACCCGGTTTGTAGGTCAACTATCCTTCCACCGAGAATCTTATCTTCATCCAGCAAACGTAAAAACATTGTTCTCAACACGTGTCCAATGGTTAATTGCAGCGTTTCAAACGACATCTTCGTTATAATTTGAAAAATCTTATCCTAAAAAGCAACGTAGAAAAGGTATCTTAGAAATTTTAGAAACAAGAATAAAAAATTTATTTAATACTAACCGTATTTTGAAACGAGCAAGCAGAAGAGATTGTTTCATAACACGATCCTCATCCCCTAAAACTTTGTCCTAATTCAAAACTATTTAATCATAATCACATTTGTTTCTTATCTTAATCAGATAAATATTTAGAAAATGAGGTGCATTTATATGCCATGAGACTTGCCCTACCTAGTTTTCTAGAAACTGGATCGTATGTAACATTAATGTCATCTTCTCCAAATTCAAATTCAAAGTACTAATGAAAAGGACGAGATGAGTTTTGATAGGTTGCCTAACTAATTGGTTGGCCCATCGCCCAATTAATTCCGAGTGAAGGGTAAATTTGGTTTACTCTACCCCTCTTTTAATTTTCTTCGGTCCCGTTCCGAAGGCCTACATAAATGCACGAAACGTTGGGGGCATTTAGCTTGTCTCAGGCCTGTGTACGGCCTTTGACCTTAACCAGTGGTTCGAATGACGGTAGCGCAGTGGCTTGTGTTGGCCCAAAGATTACACTAAGAGGGGGGGGGGAGTGAATTAGTGTTAAGTCCAATTAAGGAATTCTTAAACACTTTTTCACAACCCTCACAGCGGAAGTAACTTACTGTAATTTACAGAGCCTTCAAGCTTCTGTAATTACGGAACGTGTGAAATTGACTTCGAAATGAGTCGTAGAACACAAAGGATTTTATAGTGGTTCGGTGAAATCACCTACGTCCACTTTCGGTCATTTTTCACTAATAACTCGTATAGAAATTACAGTGTAGAAGGTTGAACTTTCTGTAGTATAAGAAAATAGTTTCTTTAACCACGGTGCGGTTAGACTAGCTTTACCAATGCAAGAATATCTCTTGCCGTGTTTAGGATGTGTCTAGGTCGAATCACAAGGAAATCAACCAGACTTGAGCAAGCACAGAACGTTGGCTGGAAGCTTCAGCCTTCTGTGACTCTGTAGCGGGCTATTCCTTCTGTGGATCAGCGAACAGATCCGATGACGCTTTCTCCAAGTGTTTGGACACCTCTGATATGCTTCTCTTTTTGTGTTTTTGGTTTAATCTGCAAAACAAATAAAGATAGACCGTCTACAGTAGGTTGCAGTCCCTCACCACTTACACCTGTTGCAGAAACCTTCTCTTGGACCTGCTGTACGCCCACCCGACGTTACGGACAGCACTCCTGGCCAAGTCCTTCGGATTCACAGCCAACGACGCCTACGGAGTGGCTTCGCCAAAGCACACCTGCTACGGCCTCCTTCTCTCCGACCAACTCTGTACGCCTACTCGCGACCAACGAACCCTTCCCCAGGCCCTGATGTACGCAGTCCGACGTCACGGACAAAGTTCCGGTCGAGTCCCTCAGATCCGTACGCAACGAAGTCACCGGAGCGGCTTCACCAACGCTCAACCCGCTGTAGTTACCTCCTGCGAGAACTCTCGCCTGGAGAATCCATCCTACAGACTTGCACACACGTTAAACACCACTAACGTTGCCAAATGCCAAGACTTACCTCTGATCAAAATCCTTTTTAAAAAAAAAAATGTTTTTAGGTTTTTCTTTTATATAGAGGTTCCGTCCTCCTGTAAAGAAGGAAACTTATTTTGCCAAATACGTAAAATGACCAGATTCATCCCCAACGTGTAAAAATCATTTAGGGACAATATTTGATTGATTTCAGATCAATCGAATCATTCAATCACGAGATCTCATCTTACAGAAGGTTAGAGCCTAAATCGGTCAGCAACCTTCTATAGTTGGAAAGAAAGAATATTTTATTTTCAACTTGAGAAATATGATGATGGGGTCGTGCAAATATCTGGTTGGAACCTCCAGATTTAATTTTGTCTTATTTTGACAATTAAATCCCCAGATAATGCATTACAGAAGGTTCGGCCAGTAACAGCAACTTGACCTTTTATTCCCAAAAATAATTAATTCGCTCTAGACAAGTAAAACATTGTATCTGGACGAAATATTAATCCAAATAATATTCCTAAGAGTATTCTCTTTTTGAATTAATAATTTAATTAAGATAATCAATAATTAATTAACAAATAATTTATTATTGAAATATCTATTTATGAAAATATTCTCTAATCACGTCTCTTGATCTGAAATGATCCTTGGAGGGTAAAGAAAATATTTTCGTGATATTTTTCCTCTCTTACGACGCGTATCTTCGTTACAGGAGGTTTCAGCTTCTGTAAAGTCATAGCAGGTCAAACCTGCTGTTTAACTCATCATCAAAATTTTGTCAACAATCTCCCCCTTTTTGATGATGACAAAACTTTCATTCATAGGAAATATGTTCATACAAGATGACGTATCAAACTCCCTCTAAGATAGAGATAGTAACGGTTTGACACTTCATAGAAGCTTTTACTTTTGCAGAGTGCAAAAGCTTCTGTGTAAGCATTCAGCTTGTACAGATTATAGGGACAAGGCTCATGTATATTTAGTCCGACGGTAGCATGAGCTTCTGCACTCCCAGGAAAAATGAGTTATACTCAAATTTTGCATACCCTTATAGAAGATTAATAAACCTCATAGTAGGTTTGTCTTTCTATCCCTTTTAATATCACAAGAATTCTTGTGAGTTTGAGATTAGCATACGCTATATCTCTGTGTTATCTCTCCCTTGCTTGTTACTTACTATTTTTCAAAGTTCTCCAAAATCTCTCCCCCTTTTTGTCATATCAAAAAGTATAAAAGGTAGAAAGCGGAGATCTAAGGTCCTGTAGAAGGTATTCTCACAATAAACGTAGAGAATGAAACCAAACTGCAGAATATTAAAATAGTTCATCCCAAAAGGGGTACACATCATCAGTCACTTATTTAAGACCATTACAATAGATCTAGGGTGCTGAAAAATAAGCAAAACACATTACTGGAGATTGTCACGGAGGAGCTTTTCCTGACGTTCAACAGTAATGACTAACTCAGCGACCGTATCATTGAGGACTTTCAGTTCCTCAGTCTGTGCAACAATTTGTCGCTGCAGATCTCTGATGAGATTAGGCAAAGAGGAGGATGAGCCTTCTCGAGGTTGTTCCAGGGTTGAAGAAGATGGAACAACAGCTTTTGGAGCAGTCGGTCCACTCTTGTCAGAAGTAGCAGGTGCTTCCTTCTGCTGTTTCTCTTTCCCTTTGGATTTCTGAATCCAGCCTCCTTGAGTCCTCACATATTGCATACTTGCAATAATTTATCGACCAAAATTTCCAGCTCGCCATTTTTCCAGTGCGGTGGGAGGATTTGGATCAATGTTGCGAAGACGGAGAAGAGCAGCTACAACCTGACCATAGGGAAGAGCTTTGTCCTTTGCTTTAAGACAAGCATGCATGTGAGCAAAAATCATCGCCCCCAGGTTGAATGGCTTTCCCAGCAACAAATGCTCCATAATCTGAGCGTCTCTGGTTGTTACAGCATCCAGACTTCCTGTCCTTGGTAGGAGACAGAAGATGACAGATCGATGGAGGATCCGTTTAGGAAGCTTCAGTGCAGCAGATTCAAGGTACTGCGGCACCTTCACTTTAGATCCAAGTATGGAGCTGTATGACTGATTCTTATTTGCCACAGGAAGAACAGGGTGCTCTTTGCAGCCATACAGGGTGTTGACATCATGAATTGAAAACACCAGGAAGACACCATCAATCTTGGTCCTGACATACTTAACAATGTCGTTAATCCTGAAAAAGGTGAGATTTGTATAAAATTCTCGAATCCTTGTAACAACGACTTCGACGTAAGTTTCACAGAACATCAAGATCATTCTCACTAAACCAGCTAAAATCTAGCCGTTTGCATGCAGCAATCTGCCTGTTTGAGACATCACAGGAGGAAACAGCTTCTGCGTTCATGATCTGCTCTATTTCAGCCTGAGAGACAGTGGGTATTACCTGAGCTGTGATTGCACCTGTAGGCTTGGTCTTTTTTAAGACCTCCTACTCTAGGGACTTACTCATAGACTCGGGGCTTTTGCGTCTGTGTCGTATCCTGGAGGATACTCTTCCAGAGGCGAAAATCGAGGCCGATCGTTTGGCTTTGACAGGGATAGTCTCCACAGCAACAGCCTTGCCTTTTACCTTCGATTTGGGTGACACAGTAGGTTGAGGAACAACAACTGCACAGTAGGTCCTCATCGTCGTCAGAGACGACTCTATTTCTGGCATGGGTTTCAGCTTCCTGTTCCAGATCAGTATTCTCTCGAGGATTTTCGTCCTCAAAGACGAGATTATCAGTGGGAGGAAATGCTTCGTCATCCTCACCAGCAGGTTCCTCCAGAGACACCTCAGAAATAGGGTTCTCCTTCAAAACAGGGACTTCGTCTTGCTGCCCTTTGGTAGCGACGTTGGAGATCTCTTTATCCTCGACAAGCGAGTATTCGGCGATTTCCGGGTCCAGGGGTACGGTTTCCTCATTAACCGCAGGAATCATGGGGGTGGCTGGTTGAGGCTCAGCCGAAGGAGGTGTGGCAGAGAGGGAGAAGGAGCGGCTAGCTCCGGACTTTCTCTTAGGTGCCATAATCAGAGATGGACCGAGCGATTTGGCTATGAGATTGAGTGGGAAGAATAGATTTTCTTCTAGGGTTTCTCGGAGGAGTATCAATGGTGGTGGAGAACCACGAGTGACACCGTGAGAAGATATAGAAGAAGGTAATGTTTTAATTTTGGAAAAATATTATTTTATTTCCCAAAATTGATTAATTGGAACAAAATCTTCCAATAAGATCATGTATTCCTAATTTTTTATCAAGATCATAGATTCTTGATATAATAGGAGATGAATCAAATAAGATTCTCCCTGATTTTTCAAAAATAAAAATATTCTTTTGAAAAATGCATTTCGAGTTAAAATTTCGAAAGATATTTAATACAAAACGTTGAACCTGCTGTACAACGTCTCTGTTATTTAAAATGGATAACAAATCCCCAATTCATTCCTGAAAGACAAGAATTTCTCCTTATCAAGGGGTTTGGTGAAATGTCAGCCAATTGCTTGTCTGTATTAACGTATTCTACGCTTACAGAACCTTGTTCTACATTATCCCTCAGAAAATGATGTCTGAGTTCTATGTGTTTTGATCGTGAGTGATAAACTGGGTTGCGCGTTAATTGAATCACACTAGTATTATCACACATGATCGGAATTTCAGCAAATGAGATACCATAGTCCTCAAGTTGTTGTTTCATCCATAGTAGTTGAGCACAGCAGCTTGCAGCTACGATATACTCGGCTTCTGCAGTGGACAAAGTACCAGAAGTCTGCTTCTTGGAAAACCATGAAATTAACATGTTTCCCATTAGCTGACAAGTACCACTAATACTTTTTCTGTCGATCTTACATCCTGCAAAATCAGCATATGAGTAACCAATGAGACTGAAATCGGATCTCTTGGAATACCATATGCCAAGGTTTACAGAACCTTGTAAATATCTAAAGATTCTCTTGACCGTTGTCAGATGAGATTCTTTAGGTGCTAATTGATATCTAGCACAGAGACATACACTAATAGTATGTCTGGTCTGGAAGCAGTAAGATGTAGAAGTGAGCCAATCATGCTTCTATATAGCTTGTTATCTACTTCTTTACCATTTTCGTCCTTGTATATCTTGGCACTTGTAGCCATTGGAGTAGACAGAGGCTTAGAGCCCTCTAGGCCAAACTTTTTCAGTAGCTGCATAGTGTACTTCTCTTGATGTAAGAAGGTACCTTCAGCAGTTTGTTGAATTTATAAGCCAAGGAAGAACGTAAGTTCTCCTATCATGCTCATCTTGAACTCACTCGTCATGAGTTCAGAGAATTCTGTATAGAGTTTTTCATCTGTTGATCCAAAGATAATGTCATCGACATAGATCTGGACAACAACTAGATGATCACCTCTGTGTTTGAGGAAGAGAGTGATATCTACTCTCCCTCTTTTATAGCCATTTTCAATGAGAAAAGAACTAAGTCTCTCATACCATGCTCTATACGCCTGTTTTAAACCGTATAGAGCCTTGAAGAGTCTGTAAACGTGATTCTTGTACTGTGGATCTTCAAATCCAGGAGGTTGATTTATGTATACCTCTTATTTGATTTCTCCATTGAGAAAAGCACTTTTCACGTCCATTTGATACAGCTTGAAGTTGTTGTAGCAAGCATAAGCTAACAGTAGCTTGATTGCTTCTAGACGTGCTACGGGAGCAAACATCTCATCAAAATCAATACCCTCTTCTTGAGAGTATCCTTTGGTAACAAGTCGTGCTTTGTTTCTTATGATAGCACCTGACTTATCGAGTTTGTTCCTGAATACCCATTTAGTTCCAATAATGGAACGGTTATCAGGTTTATGAACAAGTGTCCACACTTTGTTCCTTTCGAACTGATTTAGCTCCTCTTGCATTACAAGGATCCAATCTGGATCATCTAGAGCTTCATCTATTCCATCTGCTTCTTTCTGTGAAAGAAATACAGAATGTTCATTGTAGGCATTTACAGAAAGTCTTGTCTGAATACCTTTATCAAATTCTCCTATGACTTGATCAATAGGATGTCGTTTTTGATATAAAGCAGGTGCTCTTATATCGTTTTGTTGATTATTCTGTGAAGATGATACTTCTAGAGAATTTTCAACAGTTTGTTCATATTCTCTTTGAGAATTGTGAACTGAAGGTTCGTTACCTTCTCTTCCTTCCTTAGAAGGTATAGGTTCTACATGACTTTCTGTAGGTTCAAAAGATATTACTTGATTAGTATTATCTTCTAATGGGGAGTCATTAATTTTTACATTAATTGACTCTTCTATTGTTCAAGTCCTTTTGTTAAGGACTCTGTAGGCTTTGCTAGACAGTGAATATCCTAAGAAGATACCTTCATCTGACTTAGCATCAAATTTTCCGAGATTGTCCTTAGAAGGTCTCAGTATAAAACATGGACTTCCAAAGGCATGAAAATAGAAAATATTTGGTATTCTCCCCCTGTATAGTTGATAGGGAGTTTTTTCTAATTTTGGTCTTAGTAGTACCCTATTAGAGATATAGCAGGCAATATTTACTGCTTCAGCCCAAAAGTTCTGTGGAACATTGCTCTCACAAATCATGGTTCTAGACATGTCTATAAGAGTTCGATTTTTCCTTTCTGCGACTCCATTATGTTGAGGAGTGTAAGGAGCAGAGAAGTTGTGATCAATGTCATGTTCATCACAGAAAGTAGCAAAATCATGGTTTTCAAACTCGGTACCATGATCCGTTCGAATAGCTTTTACAGAAGATTTATTTTCTTTCTGTAATTGCTTAGTGAGCTTTATGAAAGATTCAAATGCATCGCTTTTATGAGTCAAGAACTTGACCCAGGTGTACCTAGAGTAGTCATCTACTACTACTAGACAGTATCTTCTACCACCAATACTTTGAACTCTAGTCGGACCAAATAGATCCATATGTAGAAGTTCCAAGGGCTAAGTAGTAGAAATCTCATTCTTAGACTTGAATGATGATTTAGTTTACTTACCAAGTGAACAAGCTTCACAGAAGTTGTCTTGCTCGAATTTGATATTAGGCAAGCCATTTACCAATTCTTTTCTAACAAGCTTGGATAACAACTGAAGGTTGGAATGTCCTAACCTTCTATGCCAAAGATGAGTTTCGTCTTTGACAGACAGAAGACAGCTTTCTGTAGCATAGAAGCTCTCCTGTGTTAAAGCGTAGATGTTTCTTTTCCGATTTCCAATGAAGCGGACTTCATTGTTTAGGATACCATAACATTTATCTTGATCAAAGGTTATAGTATAGCCTTTATCACAAAGCTGGCTAATGCTCAGCAGGTTATGTTTAAGTTCTGTAACCAACAGAACCTCTTCTATAACCATAGAGTCAGGACTTCCAATAGTTCCTATTCCAATGACAGAGCCTTTGCTATTGTCACCGAATTTAACAGAACCTTCGTTCTGTAAAGTCAACTTAGAAAATTTGGATGGATCTCCGGTCATGTGCCTTGAGCAGCACTGTCCAGATACCATTCATTTTCTGTAGCTTCTGTTCGAAAACAGAATTAATTTCCTACAGAATTTTGAGTTTTTGTGTGAGTAGTTATGCACATTAGTGCTTGTTCTTCCTCATCATCAGAATCTTCAATATCTGCCCAAGCAATCATAGCTTTCTTGGGTTTTGTTTGTACAGAAGGTTTCTCCTTCTCCTTAAGTAAAGGACAATCAGATTTGAAATATCCCTTCTTATTGCACTCATAGCATCTGATCATCTTATGATCATTCTGCTTTTCACTTTTCTGATTTCTCTTGTTGAAACGTCTTTTGGAAGCGAATCGCAGAAGGCGTTTAGCAATCATAGCGAGTTCATCATCCGAATCGACTTCTGCCTCATTGTTAGAGTCTTCTATTGGTCCTTCTGATGGTTTGAAGGCTACTGAAGCTCTTTTTACATCAGATTGAGAGGTTCTCTCCATTTCATATGACATTAAGGAGCTCATTAGTTGATCTAATCGAAGAGTAGATAGATCCTTAGCTTCCTCAATAGTCGTTTTCTTGGCTTCCCAAGATTTGGGTAGAGTTCGCAGAACCTTTCTTACTAATTCAGAATTAGTATAGTGTTTGCCTAAGTGAGTTAAGACATTTACTAGAAGGTTAAGTCTCTGGAACATTTGTTCTACAGATTCTTCACTCTTCATGGTAAAGTTCTCAAATTGATGAATTAAGAAATTCATCTTGGTTTCTCTAATTTGGTTCGTCCCAACATACATGGTGACAAGTTTATCCCAGATTTCTTTACCCGAAGTGCAAGTAGAGACTTTCACGAATTCACTTTCCGACATAGCACTAAACATTAAGTACTTAGCCGTTTTAGTGAGTCGTTTGATCCTAAGGTACTCCCGTGTAGAATGACCATCAGGACCAGTTTGTTGTTCAATCGATAGAATAGGTGGACCATCTTTAATGAACGGCCATAAATCATCATCGATTGCATCTACAAAGGCACTCATTCGAATTTTCCAAAAGGAAAAATTTTTACCATAAAAAATGGGAGGATTCCCAATGTGTGGTTTCGGTATATAGCAATTATCACCCATTTTACAACTTCCAGAAGGTTTGACTTCGATGCAGAATAGTAGAACCTTTACGGTACTGTACTGATTCTTAATGCACACAAACTTCTGGTAAATTGAAACAGATATTGCTGGCAATCAAATCTCCGTAAAATGGAGTAAAAGTGCCAAGTAGTTTAATTCTGCAGAAACCTTAAGTTTTCAGCAGAAGAAAACAGCGCAACAATCGGTTATATGCGTATAGCAGGTATAACCTTCTATAGGATGTAACTAAGCACTCAAGCTTTTGTTGAATCCCGTCATAAAATAACTGGATGGTTTCTAGTAGAGCAATGAGCTACTGTAGAAGAACGACAGATAGTGATAGTAACAGAGCGTAAGCTTCTGTATAGTAGAAATCTATCGCGTGGAAGGTACAGGCTGCTATAGAATCTCAGCAGGCGTTAAACTTTTTGTTGAATCACAAATTTTTGAATTCTATCAGAGTATAATACTTCTGTAGAATAAATTAAATTTGAGACAATTACAGAGCGTAAGCTTCTGTAAGGCAGAGACAGAGAGCAATAGAAGGTACAACCACCTGTAGGAAATCAACAAGCTATAAAGCTTTTGTTGAAACTGCTTTTGTTCCAAATGTTGAATTCAAACAAAGAACTAAGCTTCTGTTGAATACAACAATGTAGTAGTACTCAAAGAGCGAACAGAAGGTTCGAGCTGCTGTAAGATCTCAACGAGCGGTTAAGCTTCCGTTGAACCAAGTTCTGATACCAATTGTAGGCCCAAAGATTACACTAAGAGGGGGGGTGAATTAGTGCTAAGTCTAATTAAGGAACTCTTAAACGCTTTTTCACAACCCACACAGCGGAAGTAAGTTGCTGTAATTTACAGAGCCTTCAAGCTTCTGTAATTACGAAACGTATGAATTGGACTTCGAAATGAGTCGTAGGACACAAAGGATTTTATAGTGGTTCAGCAAATACACCTACGTCCACTTTCGGTCACTTTTCACTAATAACTCGTATACAGATTACAGTGTAGAAGGTACAACCTTCTGTAGTATAAGAAAATAGTTTCTTTAACCACGGTGCGGTTAGACTAGCTTTACCAATGCAAGAATATCTCTTGCCGTGTTTAGGATGTGTCTAGGTCGAATCACAAGGAAATCAACCAGACTTGAGCAAGCACAGAACGTTGGCTGGAAGCTTCAGCCTTCTGTGACTCTGTAGCGGGCTATTCCTTCTGTGGATCAGCGAACAGATCCGATGACGCTTTCTCCAAGTGTTTGGACGCCTCTGATATGCTTCTCTTTTTGTGTTTTTTGTTTAATCTGCAAAACAAATAAAGATAGACCGTCTACAGTAGGTTGCAGTCCCTCACCACTTACGCCTGCTGCAGAAACCTTCTCTTGGACCTGCTGTACGCCCACCCGACGTTACGGACAACACTCCTGGCCAACTCCTTCGGATTCACAGCCAACGACGCCTACGGAGTGGCTTCACCAAAGCACACCTGCTGCAAACGCACAGATAACAAAATAACCAACTACAGAAGGTTGAAGGTCCCTCACCACTGAACCCCTGCTACGGACTCCTTCTCTCCGACCAACTCTGTACGCCTACTCGCCACCAACGAACCCTTCTCCAGGCCCTGATGTACGCAGTCCGATGTCACGGACAAAGTTCCGGTCGAGTCCCTCAGATCCGTACGCAACGAATTCACCGGAGCGGCTTCACCCACGCTCAACCCGCTGTAGTTACCTCCTGCGAGAACTCTCGCCTGGAGAACCCGTCCTGCACACTCACACACACGTTAAACACCACTAACGTTGCCAAATGCCAAGACTTACCTCAAATCAAAATCGCTTTAAAATGTTTTTAGGTTTTTCTTTTATATAGAGGTTCCGTCCTCCTGTAAAGAAGGAAACTTATTTTGCCAAATACGTAAAATGACCAGATTCATCCCCAAACGTGTAAAAATCATTTAGGGACAATATTTGATTGATTTCAGATCAATCGAATCATCCAATTACGAGATCTCATCTTACAGAAGGTTAGAGCCTAATTCGGTCAGCAACCTTCTATAGTTGGAAAGAAAGAATATTTTATTTCCAACTTGAGAAATATGATGATGGAGTCGTGCAAATATCTGGTTGGAATCTCCAGATTTAATTTTGTCTTATTTTGACAATTAAATCCCCAGATAATGCATTACAGAAGGTTCGGCCAGTAACAGCAACTTGGCCTTCTATATAAGGAAATAATCAACGATTTATTCCCAGAAATAATTGATTCGTTCCAGACAAGTAAAATATTGTATCTGGACGAAATATTAATCCAAATAATATTCATAAGAATATTCTCTTTTTGAATTAATAATTTAATTAAGATAATCAATAATTAATTAACAAATAATTTATTATTGAAATATCTATTTATGGAAATATTCTCTAATCACGTCTCTTAATCTGAAATGATCCTTGAAGGGTGAAGAAAATATTTTCGTGATATTTTTCCTCTCTTACGAAGCGTATCTTCGTTACAGGAGGTTTCAGCTTCTGTAAAGTCATAGCAGGTCAAACCTGCTGTTTAACTCATCATCAAAATCTTGTCAACAGCTTGTATCTTGGACTTCCGCGTTTAAGACAGGCCCGAATGCCAACAGCTCGCTGGTTCTATTTGGCGTTATCAACGGACTGCAGCCTGTTATTGGAGGAGGAACAGACGCCTTCACATTTGCTACCGGAAGTGCAACTTTCGAAACCGTCGTCCTCCAAGGATCATACACGATTAGCCAAGGTCGCCTTCGCCTTCAAGATACGTCAGTGAGAGCATCCAACGGAACCTTTGGTTAAAAAGCACGGAATATCCTGTAGCACTTGTATTTGATAATACACGGAAGTCTAAATATAACAACGAGTAATTGTCTATATGCACAGTTGCATATGAATGTACATGATGCGTGTCAAGAACATACTGATTTCAATTCAATATTAAACAAGTATGTATTATTATTATTATTACAAAGCGATACAAACTTTATGAAATAAGGGGGTAGGTGTATTTTTGTTATTCAAGAATTCGCTTAATTCCACCTGCCGAAAGATAACTATCGGGAGAGTGTAGAAATGGTTGTAGGGGGGTTAATACTAATGCTGTCGGGTATACTTTTCGGCAATTGCCAAATCTTCCTAACTTGTTATATAGTTTTCCTGTCGATATAACGTTGGTTCTTTTTTTTGTAACCAATCACACGTTTGAGGTAGAAGAGCTTCGGGTTTTCTGTAGAATATACCGCGGAGAAGACCCCTGATGAAGAAGAAAAATGAAAGGTGTTGTTTTTCGTCTTTCTAAAAGATGAAACCTTTGCTAAAACTCGCAGTGTTCTTTCTCTTCAGAAATATATTATTTCGTCTCATTATTTGATCATTTTTATTTAACTCGTGTCTTTTTTGTCACAAAGGACGGTAATATCATTGTATATATAAACCAATTGTGTGGGAAAATAAATTATAGTGAACAATGTTGATAAAATAATTATGAAAACTGGGAGAGCTCAATTGCCATCTACAATAATAATAAGAACTATAAAAAAACTTTATGAACAATTGAATTTATTAAAAAATGCAGCTATGAAGCTAAAGGTGGATGAATATTACCCCGATTTGGCATGAGAATTCCGACCCCAATCTCCGCACCGGGGTGTGTACCACATGCCCCACCCCAACACAAAATGTCAGACCACCAGTTGCATAAGAAAGTTGGGTGTGGCAAATAAATGTCCAACTTGAAAGCGGCTTCATTTTTTAAATCATCCGGAATTTACAATATAAGGCGAGGCATGCATGCAATGCCATTCATCCACTCATCAATCGTATGTTGTAAAGGAGAGGGAAGGAAAGAGATCGTCCAACGCAATGTCTTCCTACAAATCACTCGCCTTCGCCATCCACGTCCTATTCGTCCTAGGGACATGCCTTCTTGCTTCCGAAGCCAACTTCTTCCCTCCCCCGTGCCCGAGCGCCCCTCCCCCTCCCTCGATCAATACGGCAACGTACTACCTCCAGGCCGTCATCGCCAATGGCACCAACAATGCCGTCGCCAATGTGTTTCCTGTCGCCGGGGTGCAAGGCAAGCAGTTCTCCCTCCAGGAGTTTGGGACTGTTTTCGTGGTCGATGCTAACATCACCACCACCCCAAGCCCGACCTCAACTCTGGTTGGGCAAGCTTTCGGGACCCTGGTCGCGGTGTCCTTGGATGGTACCGGTTACAGTGTCCAAGTCTCTCTGACAAACGTGTTCACCTCCGGTCCGTTGGCTGGAAGCACTCTGGGTGGTTCTTGGCGTCAGTAATGGGGCTCAGCAACAGAGGCCCGTCCCCATTGTCGGAGGAACTGGCGCGCTCACTTATGCTACCGGTTACGTGGTCTACCAGACTATATCCCAACAGGGCCCAAACCCCGTCATCGAGGTAACCGCTTACTATAAAACACTCTAAGAGCCGCAGTGGTCAGGCAGCCTATGCTCATCTCAGCAATCCGCGGATACGTAACACATGTAATAATGAACTGAAATAAGGGGATGATTTCAAAATCATGGGAGAATATCGAATGTTCAAGTCATCTCATGTTATAATGCATGACCATTTACATCAGACTTCTACGTTTTCCAATTACAAGTCTTGACAAAACACAAACAATGTTTGGCTTTTCTTCCCAACAGTTTGATAAGTACTATTTCAATCATTAATATGAAGAACTGTAGAAAAGATAGTAACCATTAAATAATCAGAAAATTTTGAATGAGTAATTACTTACTAAGATGGAAAACAAACGAAACCCCCCTCCCCCAAAAAAAAATGCCACCACTCACTCCCCACCTCGCACCGCTGCCGATGGCGTCATACTTCGCACTCCATACTTTTGCAGAATATTCCATGCAAGCGAATTCACCACCGATGGGTCCGACCGCATCCTTAATCTTGAATGCTTTTGCTGGCCTAACGAGGATGGACGTTATCCCTGATCAGCCGGTTGTAAGTCATCCTCATGACTGTCAGCCGGTGTCAGGCCTCTTTCT
Source organism: Melastoma dodecandrum (assembly GCA_029817715.1). NCBI lineage: Eukaryota > Viridiplantae > Streptophyta > Magnoliopsida > Myrtales > Melastomataceae > Melastoma > Melastoma dodecandrum. The sequence continues at coordinate 2,914,486 of JARUPY010000533.1, read as the reverse complement.
CATTATGATCACGCTCATGTTATGCAGATATAGGGCAACAGCCTACTGCTTCAAACGAGGGAGGTGCCCAAGGTGGGGGGGCGTAACGGGGAGATTCAAGACATCACCAGGCATTATCCATACAAATTGACACAATACATGTGGGATCAATTCCGACAACTACGTCATTCATTCCAACATCATTCACAATCATGTCCTTGGGTATAGAAAACAGCGCCGGTGGCATCGTCGCATCATTACTATCGGCATTACTGTGTTTATGCATAACAAGATAATTCATGTATGTATACAAAGATTAGAAGGAAACATAAGTCCATTTCCATCCAACAGAACCATACAAGGCACGGCTCCACATCACATATACATGAGAACCGGCTTTCAAGCTGTCTTGATTCTATACACACACGACATATGCTCCATTCATGTCTTCCAGACTTAGCACAGCAACAGAGAGCATGTCAACTTAGGCTGCTTCGGCAAACCCAACCTGCATGTTCCCAAAGTCGAACACGGTGTGGTAACGTCCCATGAACACATCTCCCAGTATCCTGTACCACATACAACAAGATGTTACCTTGAGATGGGTGATGATAAAAAATAACCAAGGAAGATTAAAAGGGAATTGAACAGTACCACAGTGGTCCGCGAGGAGGTGCCACATCCAGAGCGATGAACCCACTGACGCACTGAGCTGCGATTCCCTCGCCGACTTTAAGAACATACTGAGTTCAAAATTGGAGAATGTATAATGAGCAAAGCCAAAGCAAGTAAAGATGCATATCATAAAAACAAGATCGCTCAACCTTTCCCCTTAAATAATCGAATTGGTTTCATAGAAGGAAATATAGTTTCTCCACACAACATTATATATGTTATATGGATCATGTCACATGTTAGTAAGTGTTCGATTTTCTGACCTCCTCAGGTGCAAGATCAAATACTTTTCCACCAATGGTGAAAGAGACGCTGGGCAAGGACGACAGACTTGCACAATCGACTACAGACTCTCCCATCGGGCTAGGCAGCCGCTCACACAGCTGTAAGTCGAGATTTCCATCATGAGTTGTCATGGAGGGCAATTTACAGGAGCTCTACTCAGATCAAACAAATTATTACCTGATTCACATAATTCAGTATTTGTTCCTCAGTCTCATTCCTCCTCAGTTGATTCTGCATCCAGACAACAGCCATTTCACATGCATTGCACATAGCATCATTAACACCACCAGATGATTTCTGGGTGTTCTTGTTGACCACAGACTCGATCCCCATCCTGCATGACATGTATAAGTGTCTTTAGTCCCACAACAATAATGATCAAGCATAGTCAAAATATTTTCCTCTAAAGGTAGGGACCTTACCCGATACCGTGAGTTCCATCAAATGTACAGAAGCCTATTTGGGAACAGATTTTCTGGGGTTGTGACTGTAAGTTCATGTCAAAAGTATTATCAGCAATTCAGGCTAAAAAGCATATAAAAGGTCGTCATCTTGACAGGAAGAGCAAGCAAAGCAGCAAACCTCGGCTATAAGCATGTCGAGAATGGTCTTTCCATATTCCGCAACCACCGTCTTGCACTGTTGGCTGACAACACCGGAAGCTCCAATGGCATGGTTGATTTGGGTTATTATCGTCTGTGAATCTCAGAAGTTAAAAGTGATTCATGACATCTAGATGTAGAAGATATAGGTGCAGAACCACGTGATGAGATGGTCTTCCTGCCAAGAGCACTAGATGCTAACATATTATTCCATGGTAATATCTGAAAATATTTGTATCTTAGTCGCTTGAAAGAAACCCCATCTGAAACAAGGCCACTTCCCAGAGCTTCTCATGAAGAAGTGTCCCAAGGGCATTTACCAACAAACTCCAAAATTTAACATGAGAGAAAAACAATATCAGAAGATTGCACGAAAACAACTACCTAAAATAGGCATGCAACCAATTATTGCTAACTATAAGAACTCGAGATCCAAGTAGGAAAAGAAATCACAAATACATACCGTAGGACCAGCAAGAAGAGAAGTTCCAGAATCGGCAATTGCTTTACAGCCACTTCCACAATATCCTAGAGGGCGCATTAAAGACAGATTTTAGGGACAACAAAGACTAGATGGGACCTTCCAACCTACATCAGAATTAGAATCACAGAAATTTCCACTGTGCTTTAAATGATTACCAGTTGTTTCGCCACCAATCAGCACTTCACCCATATCAAACTGCACGTGACTTTTTTTAGTTAGGTATATCCAACCAGATAATAAAAGATCATATTTGGCAATGCCAGGATTAAGTAATGGGAACAACCTGCCAATAGCCTTTCTGGGAAACCGGAACATATGTGTGCTCCCCCTTGTGGTGGTTAGGATCAACACCACCAAAAACAATCTCCCCACCTTCTTCCCCTTTGGTGTTCCTATTTAACCAAAATGAGAATACAGGTTCCTTGACAAGACCTTGGTTGACCATGTTGTACCTTGACAATTAGAAATTCAATAAGTAAGCTATTAATCAGACGATCAATGAGTTTGCAGGCTAGGCAGGCAGTTGAGCAGAAGTTGTTATGAGGTTTTCTACAAGCAATCACACTGATAGACTGCCAACTCAATAATTAACTTACCACACAGGAACTGCATCCCCAACTGAAATCTCCTGAAAGCCCAGACCCAGAATACCATCAAACTTAGCAGCGACAAATGTGATGCTAGGCTCTTTCGTCGCCTCGATGAATTCCTGAAGAGGCACAGTTCACATTTTAACTTATAACGTTTATGGTTCCGAGAAACGCAAATATGTGAGGATTATTACCTGACCCTTGACAACTAGATCACCAATTTTGACATGATCCTGGCTGAAGAATCCAGAAATTGCCCCCGTTCCATAGTGAATATCAGCAGATTTCCCTATTTTTCATACCAAAATTATAAGTGATGCCAGGCAATGGCATAGGAAAACAACAAGCCGGTGAGGCAATTTCCAGTTTAATACAACAGTTTTTACGTCATCATGTATTATCCATTTCTATGTTAAATCAAGTCAATGATGAATTACAGTTACAAACCTACAAACATCAAGAAAAATATAGCATACCATTCTTCTTGTAGGTACTAGATGCACCTGACTTGTATTTGGCATGCAAATAGCAAGCAATCTGCAAAGAAGTTGAAAACTATTCCTTCAAGCCCAACAAATGGAAATAATGAAATCAACAATCGAAGCCAATAATATAACTGAACTTACAGAGAAGTAACACTTTGAGGAGGGCACCCAAAGATTAGAACTACCAGTATCAAAAATCACAGTGAACTTCTGCAGTGGTGTTCCAATGCCAATTTCACCGAAATACTGAGCATCCATGTAGTTCTTCAGCGATACAATGTCGACATCATCGCCAGAAACCCCATTAGAACTTCCAAGATAGTACTTCCTCTCGGAACATGTAGGCAATCCTCCTCCCCTGGAATACCTGTGCCCTGCCACACGGTTGACTGGATCCAACTTTCCTTTTTTCAGCCCGATCCTGACCAACCCATCATTGGAAGAAGCCAAAACAGCGGGTGACAGGACCAACAAGACACAGATAGCAACCCAAGCACCTCCTATCTTCGTCTCCATGGTTAATGGAACTACAGGACAAGGTAATCCACACCCGAAATCAACATGTGTTCAAGAAATAAATTTCTCCAGATTAGCGTTGAAATCCATGCCATGAGCAGTAGTAAATGCCACGCAAACACACAGACAAGAACGCTTCCACGCAAACAAAACCCTTCAGAATCGAGAAAACACAACACCCACAGAAAAAGTTTAAATTTTTCACTCAGAAAACGACTCGACAAGCAAAAATTACAAAAACCCAGAAACACCAGACCTCCCAAACTCGTCAAATTCCTCACAAGAAAGCAGTTCCTACTCCACCGAACACGAATCGACGGGGTTAAAGTAGAAGGCCAAAACTTGCATCGACAGAGAAATAGAGGAAGGGAGGAAAATCAATTAAGATTTAAGACGAAACCGATCAACATGGAATTGAGATGAAACCTGCAATCCACAGAGGACGGAGAAAAAGGAAGAGGAAATTGGCTTAAGGGGGAAGCAAAACAAAGCTTTTTCTTGATTTTTTCTTCTGGGATACGATACACGACGGGAGGTTTCACAATAATTACGCTGGTCGATCCAGTTTCAGCCGTCCGATGAGGAGTCGGATATAAACCCTGTGACGTGGAGCCATCTGATATGGTGCATGCCTATCAGGTTCTTTTGGTTGCGTGTATGATGGGGAGGGATTGTTGGGGTACAAACTTTTTTGGCCCTTTAACTGCTTGACTTTTGTTCCTTATAAATATTATTCTGTCTTTTTTTTTGTATCATCTATAGAACGAAACAAAACCTAATCCTCGTGTCATTCGTTATCTTATTAATAATATATAATGCAAAATGTAAAGAAGTTGGGCCAAAATGGCCCAATAGAAAGAAAACCTAGCCATGATCCTCTGGCCCGGCCCCAACTATTCATATGGCCTTCGAGCCGTGGGCCGTTCTTTCCTGCCTTGCTCGTTCCGGTGGTAGAGAGTGAAGCCATGGCTACGAACGACGGGAGCCGACCCACGGCGGCGGCCGTGGCGACGCTGAAGGTGGGGCTGGCGACGATCGTTATGTGCATAGGCGGTTACATATTAGGCCCCCCTCTCTACTGGCATTTCAAGGAGGCAGTCGCCGCCACCGTCTCTTCTTCGACGGCGGCGTCGTTCTCGTCCTCGGCTTGCCCTGCCTGCGACTGCGACTGCTCTGCCCTCCCGTCCCTCGTGTTTCCTCCAGGTATTTCGTTTGTCCATTCCCAGTGGATTTTTTAGGGAGTGTGGTTCGGCTTGCGCGTTTCGCGTATGGAAGTGTCCGATTTTCCCGATTGGGGAAGTTATACGATGGCAATGAGTACCTGGAATCAAGATCTGTTATTTTCTTCGTCAAAGTGTTAGGACTGGCGGTAGATTGATTGGCCATTGCATCGATTAACTGGGGACGGGCTGCAGTTGCTTCCTCTGTTTGTTGAAAATGAAGAATTGAAGGAAATCAGAAATTCTTTGAGCCTTAGAAATACAGAGATTTTGATCTTCAGTGGTGTAGACTACTCTCATCTGTACACAAAATATTTGAGAGAATGTAACTGTACAAACCTGCTAGCTTGTGTTGTGCTGCATTCATTTTGCTGTCTGAGCATATGCTAATAGGTGAACCGTTCCTTCTTTCTTCAGGATTTGGCAATGGTTCTTTTCTGGGTAAGCTAATCTCATCCCTTGCAAACCAGCATTCATGTTGTCTGTCCCATGAATTGGGACCTGTGAAGCAATCCTTCCCGCAATGATTATTTTAGTGCAATTTTTCTTTCATCATTTGATTGATTTACTGACTTGATAAGTTGTTAACAGAATTACTTGTGATTTCCTGACTTTAAACAACTGAATTGATTCATCCATCAGATTGCTCGAAGAATGATTCAGAGGTCGGTGCAGAAACCGAAAATAACTTCACGGAATTGTTATCTAAGGAACTGAGGCATCGGGAGACGGAAGCCTTGGAAATTCATCGGCGAGCTGATGCAGCACTGCTGGAGGCGAAAAAATTGACTTCTCAGTATCAAAAAGAGGCTGATAAATGTAACTCGGGAATGGAAACTTGTGAAGAGGCTAGGGAGAAATCCGAAGCCGCATTAGCTGCACAAAAGAAGTTGACAGCGATGTGGGATTCTAGGGCACGCCAGAGAGGATGGAAAGAAGGAATGGATAGATCTCATACTCAGTTTCAAGGGCAGGTACAGTCTTCATAGAGACAGCTATTCCACTGATAACAGCATCTTCAGCCAAATATGACGCAGTTTGTCAAAGGAGGAAGGACCTATTTCTCCTTTCCTGAGTGATACGTCTGAAAATATATATAGCATGGTATCAAAGATGGTTCCCTGTGATGGCGATTAGGATTTTAAGGCATTCATCTCTCCTGTTGGACCATGTAATAATCTTCAAGAATCCTAATTGAGACCAAGTAGTAGAGGGGACTGTATTCTATGTCGTGTGAAGTTGGCAGGAAATTTGTATTGTTGCGTCACTCTAAACAATCATGAAGTAAAAGGGAACAGAACGTGGTCTCGCTCACCATTTTCTTTAACAAAGAGAATGTATTAGCCTCACTTCTCCTGTGAGAATCATTACATTTTAAAAGAGCAGAATCTACTGCAATACAAATTCTATCAAGCATTTAGCTACCACGAAATGCTACAAATAGAGATTCACACACCTAATCTTATGTTACAAAAACATTCGCTGGCAGATTCATCTACTCCTAATTAGCGGCAGTTCCCTTTCCAGCAAAAAAAAGCTGAAGGTCATTAGTTGTCCACTAGGCAACACCATTTGCACGCAAGTCAAGCTGAGGAAGATGAACATTAACATCGCCCAAGTCATCACAGGCACAGAGGACCAAGCCATGCTCATTGGCCAAGTGTAACAGGCAGATGAAAGATAAATGAGGGGAGATGTCCCCGATGGTTGAGGCAGCTCTACAGTCGGCAGGAAAGCTGGCCAAAATCTGTTTAAAAGAAATGGCTTCCTCTGGATCCTTCTGCAAAATCAAGTCAAACCATATATAGATCCTTTCTACCCGATAGCGAAAAATGGAAATCTACTAGCAACCAGCACTAGAAACCAATACTTAGTACATTATGTTAGTTTAGACAAAATAAGTATCAAAACGACCAGATGAGATGTTATTTGAAAAGTAGTCTCCTAGAAAACAAATGCACGGCAACAAGAGAGAGCATCTCGTCATGTTATCATGAAAAAAAAAGTATCATGAGATAATCAACAAATTAGAACATAAGAAACTTAGAAGCAATCGCAAACTGGATGAATACCTGGATGGACCCCTCAGGAACTTGTTGAATATGGTGCCACAGAGTTTCTTTCAGTAATTGGACATCCACTTGTTTAGAAGTCTTGTCGTACTTTACTTCAGTTTTATTTACCTGAAATACCGACTCCCAAGGTTATTCAGCCCACCTAAATGCTTCAAACCCCCTGGCCACATAACATCCTAATTCACCATTCTACAATGAAAGGCACAAAGTGCCCAAGGCGCTCGCCTCATCGGAAAAAGGCGACCACATAATAAAATCAACAATTTATTTGGTCTGTTAAATTTAATAAAATTGCCATTAATTCAAAAATCATGTTCCAAATTAAAATTAACATAATTTCTAGCAAATTGCATAACAAAGTTACAAACAAATAATGAAAAATTGATGGATGTTTCTTGAGAAGGCTAATTTCTGAAGAACCCAAGACTGTGTTCTATTTTAGGACATTTACTGAAGACAGCTAATTATTGAAGAATCCAAGACTCTTTTGTTTCTGGGCATACGCCATTAATTGAAGGTGCTCACTTAGGCATGCCCAGCGGCTGATCGCCTCTGTGCAACGCGACCGCTGGACATCGCCTTGCCTTGGCCCATCGCCAAGGCGAGCCAGGCGCTCGCCTTTAATAACACTGACAAGGCCACAATCAAAACTAATGGAAAAAATGAAAACTAAACCTGTCGTGGCTGTGAAACAAGTGAAGTATCCTCTACATCACTATGAATATTGGCATCATCATAGGGTCCCTTGAATCCACTCTCATTGTCCCAGGATGTTGAGGGGCCACAATCGTCATATGCTGCCCTCAAGTCATCTGGAAGTGTACAATAAAAATAAAGACCAATACCACGTATATGAATGATGTACAGAAATAAGTAACAGATAACTTCACCTGACTGCTTTCTCTGTGTCCTGCCGATGCACTGAGACAAAGAAAAGTATTATTCACTGTGATATAAACAAAAGAAAGGAAAAGATTGTGCACACGCGTGATAGCAAGAATTACCATGACATTAGGCAGGAGAAATAATTTCACCAAATTCTCTGGCTGGTAATGGCGATCTTCTGGAAGTCTGATGTTACTGGCAGTCCTGCTTGCAGGAAGCAGTAACGTTTTAGGATTTTTAGGAGGAGCATATATATCTGCAATTTTCTTATCCAGGGAACTAGTGAAGTCAATGTCCACAACTCCTTTCTTATTTCTTGTTTTCTTTGCAACGCCAGGGGAACTATTTTGCTCAACATCCTTTTCTTCAGAAGCTGTGAAAAATATGTAATCTTTTTAGGATCTTTTCCCAAAGAAAGAAATAAAGAAGGCAATCATTTATGACACGGCACCAACTTTCGCCTGCTACCTTTTGATTTCCGGAACTTCCAGTGCTCGGGACCAGCCCAAGCATTGTATTTTCCAGTGTAACCCAATCCAAGGAAAAGATAGCTCTCCAATTCCTCAAATTCAGCCACTCCATCAGGTGGATCGCCTGAAAATCCTTCATTCTTCTGACGAAGTGAAGAAACTAGCACACGTTCAACTCAACTCATTCCAAAAAACAAATGATAGAAAATTAAATTGGTAAAAGAGCCCAACCAGACTAGCAAATGACACACCTCGGCATCATGATAAAATATGGGATTCCCTGAAGTAAAATCTTCAGTGCCCACATCTGCATCATCATCATCTTGGTGGAAATCCCAACCATCATCATTCACAGATTCCTCAGCTTCAAAGATATTGGCACTGCAACTCTGATCACTTAGCTTATCGGGCTCCTGAATGGTAAAAGGAGCACCTGTTGTCCGCCTATCTAGCTCATCAAACTGGTCGACTATTTCCCGCAAGGTAGGGGTGATTTCTTTCTTTTCCAGCATATCCAACTGCATCTGCTCAAGACAGTCTGCAAATAGCCAGATTTATTAGTACTTGCAGCATCCCCAAAAACAAATTCGCCAGGTGTGCGCGTTACAACTTCCAGAGCTACACACCTCTAGCGAATGAAAGATCAACCTTGTCAGAAGAACTGTTTTGACCATTGCATGAGATGCATTTCCCGGGTACTTCTAAAGAGTCAAATAGGACCCGGCAATCACCATAAACTCCAAGATTACTCATCAACAAGCCCTTAGCTCCACCCTCGTCAAACTGAGCTGACGTCTGATGGTAGAGTGGATCCACCAGAAATGCAACTAAAAGAAAAAAGAAAATATATTAGGCTTGTAAGCTCAAGTGTGAAATCATTATGACCGAAAGCAAAATTACAGAATTATTTACCATCAAACTTCTTCACGTTGAGGGCCTCAAAGGACGATTCAAGAGTAGATAATGGGGATAACTACAAGAAATTAGCTTTGTTGGTACATGCTATAGTGTTCACTAGACAAGTCTGGTTTAAACATTAATCAATACTGAACGAGATCTTGAGTTGAGAGAACCTTTTTCTCAGCTTCTTTCTTTGAAGGGCCTTCCACTGGTCCACCACCAACATCCGGATCCTCGACCACTCCATCTGACGGTTTATCAAAAGAACATATTGCAGTAACTCAGGTCTATAAAACAAATGAGCATAAAGGCAGAAAATTATTCTATTCACCATGATCATGAGAAACCAGCAACCAGATTGTGAGCAATATAATCAAATGTAAAAATTGTGAAGAAACAATTGCCGCATCAGGTTTCATTCATAAGAAAAACAAGTCAATCCGACCTTGTTGATTATCATTGCCGGCTCTATTTATTCCACCGAGGACCTTGTATGCCTCTGAATGCACGGAATCAACTCGTAATGAGTATATCTTAACTCCAGCTTCCAAAGTGCAACTTGCCTAAATCAACAAAAAAATAAATTCCACATCACTGCTGATTATTGTCATATATTCCACATAGAACTTCTATTATTCCATTTTCAGGATATTCATTTTTTTCTTCAACCAAAACGCAAGGGAAAATTGTCCGCTCCCAAATGCAAAATAGCTCCCATAAAACACCAACCAACCATTTTAACTCGACACAGCCACATTTCAACCATTGAAAAGAAATAAAAACGCAAAGGATTTCTGCTCTGAGTGCTCACCTTCTGAAAATTCGTTTCTGCCTCGCTCTCCACTTCGACCTTGATAATCTCATGCATATGATCAATCAACCCAAGTTCCCACGTGTTCTTCTGATTAATTTTCTGCACGACTCGAATGAAATAAAACGCTCTCGCGTCATCGCATAAAACTCCGCTTAACCTGGCAGAAAACCCAAAATCACGAACGAGAAAACTCGCTCACGTTCTCGCTGGCTAGCTTGATGCAATTCTGGAACAACTCAAGGATCTGCTGCCTCTTCAGCCCGGGATCCCCATTTCCGTCATCACCATCACCGGATGGGGGCTGGGAGTGAGGGTTTACGGAGACGACGGACCTTCTCCTCAGGGCAGCTGCACGAGCGGCACGTGCCTGGGCACGCTCAAGCGCGTCGTCATTGGAGCCGAGGAAAAAGGGGCTCGTCGGGGACTGGAGCCGCTGCTTCTGGACGTTCGCCGCAGGGCCAGGGCTGGAGGCTTCGATCATCGCCGGTGGTGCTAAGGTGCCGGATTTACTTCGATTCGAATCGGTTACGTTTGGGTAGAGATTTGGTTTGAATTTTTGGGCGGGGAAAAGTGGTGGAGAAAAAGGAAAAGGGGAATGGTATGGTACGAGCTAACGCAGAGTAATCTAGCCTAAGGTAGAAATCCAACGGTGAAGGATGAGCGGGAAATGAACCATCATTAGGTTTTTAAAAAAATAATTAAAAAGCTTTAAAGATGACCTTCTTTGGAATAAAAAATCATCTATAAGAACAATCGTAGGGACGCTCTCTCTCCATAAATATCATCCACCAATTTCTTGAATTTGTACTTCATACTTTCAGGCTATTCACACATATGCTTTAAATAAATAGGGTTATCCAGCGGCACGTATGTTTAAAAACGTCAGACAAGACTCAATCAGCAAATCACAATAAATGACTCGCCCCAAGGAAAACCAGGTTCCGACAAGTAGTCTTGCCTAACATTCATTCTGAAAGCAATATCAAAAATCTACATGGGTTAAGTAATTCACAGACTCGGGCATACAAGTCCTTATTACACTCAGCACGACCAGTTCGCTTGGTAGAAGACAGTTTATTGAATCCAGAATGACACGCTTACCATCTGCTCCTTTTCGAGGGCACCACAAGGGCAGTGAAGGGGCTCATGAAACACCTTCATGTGCTTTTCCATCTCTACCTTCTGGAGAGCCTGCCCGCATTTTTCACAATGAACATGCTTCAGGGCATCCTCCACACTAAGGACAATCCCACAACTAACATGCTGGCAAACGACGTTGTGTCTGCTGCAATAGGCTTCATGCAATGCAATAGTCCTACTTGGAATCTGCCTTCTGCAATTTTTACACTTCCATTTTAGATGAGGATGCTGCAACTTCTTATCCCTGTGGCTTTTTGTTATCGTGAACTTGAACTGACAAATGATATTTTGTGGTACCCCAGAAACCGTGACCCCTATGCCGAAGTTACCTGACCCAAGGCCCTTATGCATAGAAGTAAGAATCAGTGATTTCGGGCCAACATCATGTGAAGAACCCTCGTGCTGGTGCTGATTGGGAAATAACAGAGGATGCTTGCATGCATATAGGTAAGTGTCCCCTCCACTAGTCTCCTCCACTCCTATTTTCACCTCCACTACAGACTCCTCTGAAGCAATATTCCCAAATACATCATCCTCAATGGAGAACTTGTAATAAATGTAATGTGATCTTCATCTACCAATGCAGATTCCGAGTCCCCTAGTTTCAGTGGGATGAGGGCATGCTCATCGACCATTCCTGATGCAGAATCAGGGCTCACAATATCAACTTCAACATCTGTCTCCAGAACAGATACACTTGACGATGGCTTTAACTCTATAGCACGCGTAACTTGTACGAAAGTTCACCATAACTCACTTTTAAAACGTCATTTTAGGAAAGGGTGGCATGTTGTCGAAGGCTAGCATCAAGAATAGCTTTATGAATGGGAAAATCTGAAAAGCCCATCCCATCGGGTTGGAGTTTCGCATAAGTCCCTTTCGGTAACCAGACATAACGAACCCCGACTAAGGGAGTTGCAGCTGAATCCACTCCGGAATAAATTGTTCCATACTTCAGGATGAAGTCCAACTACACCTTCGTCGGCTGTGAATTCTAAAACCACGGAGTGAGTAAACCCTAAGTTATATTCCCCATCACTGGCACTCAACCAGACTCCCAGTTGGACAGCTGACAATCTGAAGGGCAGTGGCCCTTATCAAAGGCACCCTGACAGACAACTCAGTGAAGCAGGAAGGTGGCAATTTAATTTCATCTCCAACACCCTGATAAGGAACAGCCTCTAAGACGTGGTAGAAAGATATCCCTTTCCCAACAAGCAAAATCTCTGAGATTGTTTGCTCAATCTGTCAAGCATATAAGGAAAATGGAGGACATTCAGCATCATCACGAGGATACCAGGAGCAAACATAAGCAAATCACAAATGTTGCCATGATTGAGGAATGCAGAAGAACCCGCTCCCAAATAGTATCAAAAAATTTTCTTAGGGTTTCGACCATATTTCATAGCAATCAAGCGAAGAAATACAAGCAGCCTCTAATTGACGGAATTTCTACTTAGCCAAAGACGCACCATAAATAAGAGGAACCCTGTAGGGCAGTGGAAACCCAAATACAGCGAAGCACCTAAACCCTACAGATACAAAATCATCATCCAGGAAGCAACAAAAACTTTCCGGACAATGACAGACCTAAGAAACTCAAATGGTTCCTAGAATTCCACATCACCAATCGTTAACTACAACATCCAATCCACCAAACAATAACATTCCAATCGCTACCCCGCATCTTCTTTGTGGATGAGTTCGCCGTCGGTGTTCTGACCGGCTGCGTCAGCCGCCTGCTTGTCGGCTATGATCCGGTAGACGTTTGGCAAGGCGTTGTTGGCCGCCCTGCACCTGGCGACTTCCTTCTTCTTGGGGTGACACCCGGTTCCCGCGAGCTCTCCATGCACGTATACATCAAAACACCTCGTCTCCTCCCATAGGTCCTCAAACCTCATCTTCACGCCGTGCTTCTGGCATATCTCCATGAGTTCCGAAGTCGGGTGGATCATCAGGTTTTCAATCCCCACCATAGGCTCAAGCAGATTCTGACAGACTCTCCAGGCAGCCTCGAGGGAGGAATCCGAGTCGACGAATACTGCCCCCACGGATGACTCCACAATGTCGGCGAGGGTCTTCGGCACATCTATCTGTCCATTCGAATGGAGCGGATACTTCCTAATACATTCTTCGAATAACAGAACCTGCATGCAAAACCATGATAATTAGTTTGATTATATTTTGGAATAAACGCTTACTTGAACACAACTACATGCTCGATATCGGACCTGTTCATCCAGGGGCTTCTGGTGCCGCAGGTAACGGTACAGGCCATGCCTAATAGAAGCACGGGCCAACTTCTCGGTGTCCACATTGTTGGCGCGGAGCCGAGTCAGCGTCCCGGTGTTCAGATCAGGGTAGAGCCGGAAGTGCTTGTTGGCGAACAAGAGACCGATCACGGCGTCGCCAACATACTCCAGCCTCTCGTAATTGAAGCCCGGGCGGTCTGGATCATAGGAAGATAGGGTAAACGCCTCCTCGAGCAGAAGCTTGTTCTTAAAATCGTAACCCAATATCTTCTCGACTTCGCTGAGGTCCAGTAGCGGCGGAGTCGTGAGGGCAGGCTCGGGCTGGACAGCCATCGCGAGGTCTTCGAATTCCTTGTGCTTCTTGACCCGAGTATAACTGTCCCTAGAGATGTGGGTGGAAGAAATCAATAATAACTCTGTTTGCCCCGGAACCCCCACCGCCCTTTTGGTTTTTGTCTGAACCGAAAGGACGCGACGGGTGCGTGTCAAAAAAAAATTATAGAAAATCGTTGGTTGGAAAAAAAAAACTTGTTTAATCCTTAAATAGCAAAAAAAATCACTAAAAGAGGATTTAAACTGAAAATATAATTTCCTATGAGATTTACTAAATCAAATCATATTCAAACTAACAAATCAAATCCTAAAAACCTTAATCATTGACACTCCTCGTAGTTTTTGTCTGAAATGCTGGAACTAATCTTTCGGTAAAAACTTAGTCAGAATATCAACGACTTAATCTCAAGATGAACAATATTCGAGCTTGACTTCACCATTCTTCACCGCTTCTCGAATTGCATGATACTTGACCGAAATATGTTTTGTCCTACCATGTTGACCAGAATTTTGAGCTATTACAATAACAGACTTGTTGTCAATATATATCACCGTAGGAACCACTTGTTTCCAGCCTATGTCCTCAAGAACTTTTCTCAACTAAATTCCTTGATTGTTGGCCACAGCAGCTGAAACATACTCTGCCTTGGCGGAGGATTGCGCTACAAATTCCTGCTTTTTTGAATTCCAAGCAAATACTCCACTTCCAAATGAGAACGTAAAACCTGATGTGCTTTTCGAGTCCTCAATACTTCCAGCCCAATCACTATCGCAAAAACCTTGGAGGTTTGAACTTTTATTCTTCACAAACCGAATACCAAAACCAACCGTGCCTTTGACATATCTCAACACTCTTTTCGTTGCACAAGGATGGATTTGGCTCGGAAATTGCATAAATCTCGACAAATAACTGGCTGTAAATATTAGATCCGGGTGCGATCTGATAAATACAACAAACTTCCGATAATACTTCTAAACAACGTCGCATCGGCCGCATCACTTCCATCATCCTTCACCAACTTTGAATTAGCAACTAGAGGAGTCAGTACCGACTCAGCTTCATTCATTCAGCAAGTCCGTGGCGTACTTTTTTTGATTAAAAAAGACACCGTCATCTTCTTGATGTATCTCGAACCCCAAAAAATAATACATTTGCCCTAAATTTGACATTTCGAACTCTTCGGCTACGTTGAGCTTGAAATGATTTGCCTCCGTTTCATCTCCCCCTGTGATAAGCAAATCATCCACATATAACGACACGATAAGTAACACTTTACCCCCTGACTTTTTTATGTAAAGTGTTGCTTCCGTCTCACTTTTAGAAAAATCCTTCTCTAAGAGATATGAATGAATCATGATGTACCACAAACGAGAGGCTTGTTTCAAACTGTAAAGTGCCTTACGAAGCAAACAAACTTTCTCTTCGCATCCATCCACGGAAAATCCATCGAGCTACTCTATAAAAATTTCTTCATCGAGATAACCATTTAAGAACGCCGACTTAACATTGAGATGAAAGATTTTCCAGCCCATCTTCGATGCAAGTGCGATTAACATCCTTATTGTGTCATGCCGAGCCACCGGTGCGAAGGTTTCACAGAAATCAACTCCGGCTTCCTGAGAATATCCCTTCACAACCAGTCGTACTTTGAGTTTATTTACAGAATCATCGGCGTTTAACTTCGTTCTATATACCCACTTTACTCCGATTACCTTTCCATCGGATGGTCTATCGACAAGATCCCCAGTATGATTTTTATTAATCAAATCAATTTCTTCTTGCATGGCTGCAATCCAGTTGACATCCTTAGAAGCAACTTTATAAGAATTGGCGTCTTGCATGGTCAGGTTACATCTCTGATAAACATCTTGCAAAGTTCTTAATCCCCTCACTGGTTCGTCATCAAATTCGGCGATATCAAGAGAAGATTGTCCAAGTTCACCAAGACTCGTGGCTGGTGTTTCAACACACCAATCCCACTTCACGTCCTCATTAAACGATAAACTTCTCTTGCTAATTGAATCTTCCCGCACCTAGAATACATGCCGATAAGGGCGGCATTCAGAATGAAGGTTTCTTCTTTTCTTGCAATGAAAGGTTGGTTTGGTTCTCCCTTCTCTTCCATTTCTCGCTTGGATTTCTGGGTCGGTCAGTTTCTTTTGGATCTTTTCCCTCTACTCACCGAAAATTTCTTAGTCGTGGGATTATAGATCCTGTATCTCTTGGTATTCAACCCATATCCGATAAAAATATATTTTTCAGCTCGACGGTCCAGCTTGTCTCTCTTTTGTTCCGGAATATGAGCATAACAAATACTTCCGAAAACTCTTAAATGATTCACCGAACATTTTTTCCCAAACCAAGCTTCATACGGAGTAAAAGTTTTCAAGGCTTTAGTTGGTAGCAAATTTAGCAAATAAACCGAAGTGTTTGCCGCTTCGGCCCAAAACTTCTTCGGCAATCCCTTTTCAAACATCAAACACCTTGACATATCCATTATAGATCTATTCTTCCGTTCACTTACCCCGTTTTGCTGCGGAGTATACGGCACCGTGGGCTGTTGAATGATCCCGGCTTGGGCACAAAATTTTTTGAACTCCCCAGAAGTATATTCACAACCACACTGATTTTCGGCTAGCTACTTAAACTTGACAAACTCGCCGAAAACTTCACTTTTTGTCTTGAGAAAAACAATCCAATAAAAACGAGTAAAATCATCGATGAAGATAAAAAAATACCTACTTCCATTTAAAGAAGGCACACTCATTGGACCACAAACATCTGAATGAACCAATTGAAGTTTCTCCGTCGATTTTCACTGCGCTTTTTCAAAAGGAAGTCTGGATTGCTTGTCGTATTCACAAACGGCACAAACATCTGAGCACGCATAAATAACCGGAAGATCAATAATCAACTCATCTGAATGCATCTTCTTCAAAGTATTGAGGCTTATATGCCACATTCTTTTATGCCATAACTGAGAATCATCTACATTGGTCGACAAGGCCAAAGAATCTGATTTAAATTTAACTGGAAAACATCGATCCTGTATTTTCACTTTCATAAACTCCTTTCCATCATGGTCAGCCAATCAACAATGCAAATCCTCGAAGTGCAAAATATATTTTTTGTTCCAACAACTGTCCCAAACTCAAAAGATTTTGGCACAATTCTGGTACAAAAAGAACTTCTGAAATTCGGTTAGTACCCGAAGAATTTTTAATAATAGTCGACCCCTTACCAAGCGCCTTTAGAAGCTGCCCGTTCCCGATTTTAATGCTGGTCGAGAAAGACTTATCCAAGTCTACAAATAATTTCTCATCGGGAGACATATGATGCGTACATCCGCTGTCGATGAGCCATGCATCAGCTCCATAACTTGCTGCAGAATAGGTTGCCGCAAAGAGTTGATCTTCCTGCATCGACTTGTTCTCCGCTAACTGTGCTTGCTCTTCATAAACAGTCTTTTTCTTCCTACAGAATTTTTCACCATGGCCAGGAATATTACAATGCTTGCACTTGTAATCGGGTCTAAACCAACAGAAATTTTCCATATGAGAAGTTTTACTATAATGAGAGCATGGAGGAAACTCTTTTTGATGTTTCTCGCTAAACTTTTTATTCTTGAATTTTCTTTTGGCGGCACTTTTTCTCGGCTCGTTTCTACGGGCATATTTCTCCTTCCCGTTTGCATTCATTAAAAGTGCGCCTTTAGGTTGCTCCTCTTGTCTTATTGCTCTCTTTTGTTCTTGTGCTTGAAGAGAACAAATCAATTCCTCGACTGTCAACTTAGTGAGATCGCGAGATTCTTCCAATACAGAAATCTTCGACTCAAATCTCTCTGGAATAGTTACAAGAATCTTTTCAACAATTCTACTGTCTGGCAACTCAACCTGCAACAGTCTGATCTAATTGACAACCCTCATCAACTTGTTGACATATTCTTTTATACTCTTTGAGTCCTTCATTCTGAGCAAATCAAACTCTCACCACAAATTTGAAACTCTTATTCTCTAATTTCGGCCACTACCTCCGAACATCTCCTTTAGTCGATCCCATGCTTCCTTTCCCGTCTCACAAGTAAGAATTTTTGCAAGTACTCCTTCAGAAACAGAGGCATGAATAGCAGCAAGGGCCTTGAATGGCTTGGTGGACTCCTCACTGTGTAGCCTCAACTGATTTAATGTAGGATTTTCAGGAACGGCTCGAGCTTCAACGTCCTGCACAATAGTGCTCCAGCGATCCTGAGATTTCAAAAAAATCTTCATCTTGACCGCCCAAATTTCATAGTTTTCACCATCAAACGGTCGTGGAGGTTGTACAGAAAAACCATCGGAGGAAGACATGATGACAAAATCAACGGATGATTTGGGTATGAAAGGAAAGGTAATTTTTCAAGCGTGTACTCACTCACAGTCCCTCAAGATTGCGAGCTCTGATACCATGTCAAACTTGATTCGAAGAAAAAAATTATAGAAAATTGTTGGTTGAAAAAAAAAACTTGTTTAACTCACGCTTACAAGAGGTCCTTAAATAGCAAAAAAAAATCAAATACTAAAAGAGAATCTAAACTGAAAATATTAGATCTCCTAAAATCTTTTATGAGATTTACTAAATCAAATACTATTCAAACTAACAAATCAAATCCTAAAAAGCTTAACGCTGACAGTGTGTCGGAACTGGTTTGGTCAGTTACGGACTAGACGGGTGAGGTTGTGGCCGGTGGGGGTGGGACGATGATTGGCTACAATCGGCGAAAGGTTTTGCTTTTGTCTTTGCTTTTTTATTTTTTTGGTACAGGGAAAAAAATATACTCAATCTTGTAAACAAGCAGATTATGGTTATAATCATATTCTTGTGATCTTTTCCGTTATATGCTATGAAAATACTTCGGAAATTAATTACTTTTTCTTCTCATTGTTGACCAGATTTTAATTATGACTCGTGTTATTACATTCCTTATGTTCATTTTTAAATTAAAAAAATAAAAATTGTGATAAAATCTTTTACAATTATGGCATTCGATTTTGAAAATCTTGTAGGATCTAATAACAAATAATACCGTCGAATTTATTCTCTTCTTTTTTGCAGTTATCTCTTTCGACTTTGCCTTTATATTTCATGTGTTTGTTTTGGCACGTGCATGGTATGCAGATGGAGAGGTATTGGCTCGATCTCGGATAAGTTTAAGACATCAACCTCGTTACTGTTGAAAATGAAAATATATAGTATGACACGCTTTTACCTATTAGTTCGAGCTTTTAGGACAGTTGACGTTGTCTGCTCTACAACAGTGGTATCAGAGCCAGAGGTCGAGGGTTTACACCCTGCCAGGCGCAAAAATGAAAAATGAAAAAATTAAAACTATTTAATTAGGTATCGAGGAGTCTTTGTCGTTAGTGATTAGAGTTAACGAATGCTAAATACGATGTTTCATCTAAAAATTAGGTTATAAAAATACATTATATATGCATAAAGCGACTTTTCCGACAGAAAATGATTTTCAAGATTAGGTAATACATTACTTCAATTTTTGTACAGTACATAGGAGAGTTTCCGGTATGCATGTATGAATGCGATATGTCATGGTGATCATTGTTGTTTGTGCATCTATGCTCGCCTGTGGGAACTCGATATGGCGTCCATTTGCCGGATGCGAATGTGCATGCCTAAATGCAGCACTTATCTACATGGTGATTCTTATAGAAGGAACCAACGTCCCAGTCCTCGGTGGAGGAAGAAAGGGCCATGAGAGCGACCATGATCGATCTCATGCCGGGACGTTGTCTAGGGTTCTCTTGGGTGCACGCCTTGGCTAAGCTGAGTCATCTCCAGGACATTGTATGCCGATGGCGGTTTTTGGGCTGGTTAAAGCAAAAATATTTGTGAGAGGAAAAGGAAAAGTAGTAAACCAACAACTCGCCCGATTTGGTTAGAGTTCGGGAAAATAATACCGATCGTATTATTTTACGAGTTTTAAAAGTCACCCGCCGAAACGAAGCTACCGATGTTGGGTTTTTGTCCCATCTGTCCGTTCTCATCGGATTGATTAAGGGTGGGAATTTATTGGGCTAGGCCCAAGTTACTCATTGGGCCATTTCATAGTTTGTCTGCTGAAGACTTTTGTTAAAGATAGGCATTTTTAAAAAAATTTGATAATTTAAGACTAGCAGTGGGCTTAGGAAACATTGTTTAATTGTCTCCTCGAACACGCGATCATTATCGTACGAAACATGCCAAAAATCTCAAGTCACCAACACCACCACAACGTTGTTGTCGGAGTAAAACCATCTTAGCATCAAGCCTTAAAATTCACACCACTTACTTTAATTGAGTGACAAAACTTTTACCCATTGGAAACATTTAATGAGGCCAAGGTCTGAGAAGACAAGAAATTTTGCAGCAAAAACTGTACCGCCCAATCAATTTCCTTTTTTGCTTAATAATGCAAGGCAAAAGTAATTCCCCCTTTTTCTTCATGTAAATGTTCCAAGCCAACCCCATCACATTCTTGTTACTTCCACCCGCACACCCCATTTCAAGACATGAAACGCTTCTTCCTTGGTTTCTCCCTCTTGATCCTCCTGGGGGGCTCCTCGCTCGAATTCTTCCTAACCCGAGCGGCCAAGGGGAGGAGCTTCTTGGCCACAGATACAGGCGGAGCACCAACCCATCGACGGGGGATTGTTAGTCGTCGTGAGAAGGACGTTATTGATGGCGGCACCATCTCGTCGGGCGGAAATGGAGGGTTTTGCTTTCAGGAGAAGAGAAGGGTTCCGGCAGGATCAAACCCTCTTCACAACTAGAGTTCTTAAAGAGGAACGGTAACCCCCCCCCCCTCTTGCTTTAACTCTTGACCATAGTTCAGAAATGTGTATTCCATTGCCCGTGTATGCATACATCCCATCTGAACGCATGTTTCCCTCCCTATTATTAAAAAGCACGTCAATTCCGGGTGTATCATTTCAAATGCCGCAGCTCGAATCACGTTATACGAATGGCCAAAGACATAATACTACCGTACGACAAGCTCCATCTCGAGTACTTTATATTTTGGTCCAAATCACGTCCGTTTAGTTTCCATACCCCTTTCGTTCATTTCCCTGCGTTGTTAAGATTGATTCGAACAACTCGCGCTGTCTGTCGAAAGTGTTTGGAGCATAGCCAAAAGGCTGAGTAAATGACATCCCAACTACCGACCTCCGATATCAATTAAAAACGAGGTACGAGGAGTGTTTATGGGAGAGAAAACTCAAACTCCAAAATTCGAATCGATACGTCCCCTTAGCATACACGCACAGGCGATGATGTGAATATAATAGTAAATTGAGGGAGGGAAGTAAATGAAAATTATGGAGGAGGAGGAAGCAACACAAGGCCCGGAGGGAGAATCAACTGAAAGGGATTTGCTTTCAGGGTTCGTACCCCTCACCATTGCATTCATTGATATTATATCATCCCCCCCAACCTCATCCCATACATATATCAAAACGATACATTACACATTTAATGACTCGTCGAGTTTGTCCAAAGAAAAAGCTGCAACTGAATGAATGTCGGTCTTCTCTTCTCTTCTTTGACCATTCCCCACGTGACACAAAATATAATACTTGTTACCGAACAAATATGGTTCTTGGGACAAAATCCCGCGCAATGCTCGGTGTTTTATGGGCTGGGCTTATTGCTTGGGTGTCATTTCCCCCATTCTATTTCGATGATCCAATTGAATCGCCTTTGCGTCTACATCCAATTTTTGACGCGTGTTTTCATTCGTCACTGTCCCACCGATTACACCGGGGCTCTGGAGAATTGCCTGGTTGGCCTTTTCTGTGTCCAAATTTTCTCTCTGTCCGGCGGCGTCGGTTGTGATGGCGTCGTCGGAGGCGAACGATGGAGGAGATCGCGCCCAGGCGGTGGAGCTAATCGTGTGCGATGGGTCTACAGCGTCGGCTACGTCCCACGGCGACGGCGATGCGGTGTCGCAGGAGATAACTCCCCTTTTGGCGCCGTCGGAGAAGCCGAAGATCAACATCTTCACTGTGTCCTACCCCAGGAGGAAATCAAGGGTAATCGGTGGGAATTGATTTGATTGACCGCTTGTTTGGACGATCGTGATGTGCGTGCTTAATGTTTCTTTTAAGTTTTTAACTTGAATGCGATCCAGTGCGGCTGTAGTTTTGATGGAGCTTGAAATCTGACTCTGGTTCTTGGTTTGATCTGTTACAAGGGCAGTGAGGATGTTGATCGCCCAGTTGTTAGTATGGTTTTAAGGTTAGGGAAGGAGAATTTAGTTGGGTCTGTGGTGTTTTGGTTGATTGATACGATGGGCTGAAAGGGAAGTTGTAACTAGTATTGACAGGAAGTACTCTATGCAGTATGGCCCCCGTTTTTATGGGGGAGTTATGCTACCTTCTTCAGCTCTTCTCTTCCTCTAATCTGAGCAGAAGATCAGGAATCTATGTTGTCTAAAACTTTAGTGGAACATTTGTTTTTGTAGGAGAATATTGGCAGATTAACAGATGTCGAGACATCCCCAACAACGCAGTGTCTTTCTTGGCTATGGAGTGGATCTAGACACTCTGGGTTATTGTGCATGGCAGTCTCTTCCATTATTTACTTCTTGATGGAAATTGTTAACAAATCTTTCACAGGCAAGCCAGTCCTCATTTGCTTTCAGCATATGTTTTCCTTTGAAATTCCTCCAATGGCTGCTAGTTACAAAATATTGACCCTTTTAGTCAGTCCCTCATGTTATTGATTCATGGTCCACCTCTTTATACACCAATGGCAGCTCAATCAGTTCCTTTGTTTGAAACAACCTTCGCTCGATCAGCACTTATCCTGGTACTTTCATTTTTCTGGTTGAAGAGGAGCAGGCAACCACTATTTGAGCCGAAAAATGCCAGGAAATTTCTGCTTTTCAGAGCCATATTGGGGTTCCTTTCCATGATCGGTTTTATTTATTGGTAGGTAACTATGTGGCAGCTTACCTCCTATTAACTGTTCATCATCAGGTGCAATGATAATTCCTTTTTGGTGCATTCAAGACTAGGGAACCTCGTTTTCCTAGTATCATGCATCCATAACTGGATATTTCTTAGATCTTTTGAGGCCAATAATGGAATCCTGTTTTTCTTTTTTCTTTTTTTCCTTTTCAGCATTCAAAGATTATCTTTGTCTCAGGCCACTGCATTGAGCTTCACCACTCCAGTTATGGCTTCCATCATGGCAAGGTTCATTTTGCATGAGAAACTGAAGACTGGGGAAATAGCAGGTATTCCATCCCTCATTTGCAGTCAGTTAATAACTTTAATTAATAGAGTTCTCATTATTATTTGCAAGAACAGTTCATAACAAACCAATTGAGCCTTCCTGCTTTTTGGAAAGTTATAGCTTCACTATAAGTCAAACTTCATGCAAAGAAGCTTATTCATGGGATTATCTAATGGAAATATAATTGATGATGAAAATATTCATCTGACTGTGGCTGCATTCATTGTACTCATCCTGCCCAGGCCTCGCTTGTAGTTATTTTGGCGTGCTGTTCATCTTCCAGCAGGGGCTCTTGACACAAGGTATAGAAGTGAGTTCTCGGAACCATGCAGATATTCGGTGCACCTGCGTTGAGATTAGTGGAATCTACTGAATATGTTAGATGGGACATATAATTGAATACTTAACAACTATAATTATTCAAAAGATCCTATAATAAAGATTATATAGTCTCTGCTTCTTTGAATTGATGTTTGGCTTTTTCAGGGTTGGATAAAGGCAAAAGAGGGCCTCTATACATTCAAGGAAGTCCCCGCATGTACACTTTTCTGGCTGGCTTAATGTCGGCAACTTTGGGTGGAGTGACTTACTGCCTTATCAGAGCAGGAGGCAAGGAGACCGAGCAACCTTTGTAAGACTAATCTCCCCTATCCGCTTTATCTTTGATACGAATGTTGAAATTTGGGAAAAAAAATTCTTGACTGTTGTTGAGTTTTCTATTTATTGCGGTAAAAAGTTAAATGGGTTCTCTTCATATAGATCTGGACTGAGGTTTCCTTTCATATTTCGAAATAAAAGAGGAGCCTATTTTTCAATGGGCAACTGTGTAAATTATCTAGGTTTCCCTACCTAAGGTAATTCAGATGACCCATCTCCTTGAGAGATACCATCAGTGTGGAAAATTTTACCTTATAACCTCATCAAATTTGCAGGAGCACAAGAAGAAGAGAATTCTGGCATTGTCTCTTTTCTCCTTTTTTCTGAAGAACTTGATTTGCCGTTCTTCCTCTTTAACAAACCCCATATATTGTGCAGGATCACTGTGTTTTCCTTTGCTTTGCTTACAACCCCTGCTGCCGGAATCTGTGCATTTCTCTTTGAGGTTAGTTTGTCTTTTGGCTTGAACTTAGCAAACTGGCACTTTGAGGATGGTTTCATTATTCTTTCCTACAAAAACCTCCTGCCAGCTGACTATAGTTTCTGTAAGTATGAACAGATTCATGCTTATATAAGTGACTGTGTCCATAACTAGCTGATCTTTGCCAGACATTCATGTATTAGGTGTCCTCATGCTGTCTCCATGAGTGGGAATACACATAAGGAGCTTTTATTTCTTATAAAGCTGTGGTTCTTGTCAATCAACTAGAAAGTCTACTTCTTGACATAACAAATCTTGAGCCGGGATGCTCATATTCATTGCTTGCTCCTTGGGCCAGTTACAAGGTTTTCTCACACTATCAGTTCAAAATTTAATGCAGGATCTTGTGCTTCCGGGGTTGTATACATTGTTCCTTATGATCCTGCTTGGTCTGCTGGCATTTACCGCTGAGGTGTGTTCCAGAAGCTTCTACATGAAAACAGACTTGCAACTGCTGGAATCAGTCACTGGAGGATTTTGCTCTAGTAGTATTTTTGCTGTGGGTTTGTTTCTTGTGGGTTTAAACTCTTGTTATTTTGCAATGCAGTTGCTGTTAGCTCGTTCTCTTCAGCTCGAGAAAACTGGCAAAGTCTCAAACATCCAGTTTATCGAGGTACAACCTGTCCTGCTTGAGTTTTCAGAATCTGATGTAGCATGTGGCCCTGCATATATATTCTCACAAATGTCTCAGCGCATCTTATGATCTTTATTAGGTCGCGCTGCTGCAGTTATGGGGAATGGGCTCCAGAGAACTGGCTCCCTCTTTCGGACGGATCTTCGGGTGTTTCCTCATCTTAATCTCGGCAAGCTGCACTCTATATACTGGACCTGATAAGGAGATGACCTGATCTCGGCTACATCAAAAGTTCTCTTCTGCTCGATTTCGTGGAAACAACCATGGAGTCCATGCTCATATCTTCGCACCGCTGTGCCAAGGTCATCAAACAGTGCTCGCACAAACATGGGAATTTCATTTACCAACCTGGGCAACTTTTTACGAGCATGGTTCAGAGGGTAGCGGAGTAAATCCCCAAAGGAGGTGCATCGAATCTCTGTAAATGAGCTTAAAAAATCTCTGAATTCACTTGTCTTTGTAATCACCGTTTTATCTCACGGGGGAATTTGGGATGAAACTGTAAATTCTTTGTTCTCCGGGAAGTGCTGTTCATTTGAGCCATGATAAGATGGGCCTATATCCAAGGAAGAAGGCTTTTCTGTTTGCAGAGGATTAGGCGGACGCGTGTCTGCTTTCTTTTGCGGGCGAAGCAAATTATCTCTTCCTTGTAAGGTCACGTTTCCGTTGATGCGAGCATTTGTCTTTCTCTTCCCCGAAACTGTACTTCTTGCTGTATGACCTTCCCGTCGCTTCACCGGCGAGGAGTACTCTCCTGTTCGTTCCGGAACTCGCGTTTTCTGGCGAAACTTGGTGCGTCGATGTCCGATTTCCGATGCCGCGATGAGTGAGCGGGACGGTAACCGATCCCTCTTTCCTCTCACGAGTCTCCAGATCGGGTGCGTTCTCCGTAGTTGTTCTATTACCTGTTCGGTGGTTGCTAGTTAGGATGGGCGGATCGACGAGTTAGGTTTTTAGTTCGTGGACTGGCGGCAGGGGTTGCATGCCGATGGGGCTGGCGGGAACTGCGACGGGCAGCATCAGCGGTTGATTTTTGTTTGTATTGAGTTTGAGCTTGTGCTGTCATTGCTGCGCGATTGCTGTGGAATGAGTATCGTTGAAGGTGCTCGATAAGAGCTCGGATTTCATCGACCAAAGTTGTTGATTGAATGTAGCTAGTTAAGTGCTATGCATGCCGGCGTTTTATAGGCCCTGAGTGCTTGTATTAGATTGTTCATCATGAGAGCGCAAATGGTGAGGATCCATTAAGATGAAGTCGTGTAGGGGGAATCTTTTTTTCCCTGCTTTGTAGGCATTATGATTCTTCATGTGAATGATCAGTTGTGCTAGAAGAGGCTGACACTGATGGCTGTAGTGAACTTATCGGGTTTGGTCATGAGATAGTTTCGCTTATCCTTTTACTTCTCATTTCTGGATTACGGCGGCTAAACTTTCATTGTTCAATTTGAGTTCTTACTTCTCCTCGTAAATGCAGAGATTTGCAGTCTTATCTGTCAGAACTTAGTATCTTTCTGGCGCTGGAGAGCAATAAGTTATACATCTTGGTTGACAATAGGCCATGGCTGAAAAACTTTGGTCCACGGCCAGCACACTTGTGGCAGTTTATGGTTACGAAGGTGGATTTCCCTTCTCAATATTCAATTGATGCCATTGTGAGCATTTCTTATGTTCTTTGTTAATGTTCACTTTGATCTCTTTTTTGTGCTGTTCATACACAGTCCAGATTGTCACCTTTTGCAAACTCTAAAACACGGAAGAAGAAAAAGAAGGGAAAGCAAGCTCATCCTAAATCAAATGGTAGTGACCCTAAGAAGTCAAGGAGATGGTTCCGGCTCATTGATGCCGCTTCCTTATCTCATAAAAGGGCCTTACTTCCAGTAGAGAAACTGAAAAATTCGTTGCTTCTTAGCGGAGAGTTGCATAGGACCTTATATGGCTTCATTGTCTTTGAGGTCGAATGGAGTAGCGTTCGAGGTATAAATTATTTGAATGAGCTTCAGGTACTGTCCATTCTCTCTGTTTAATTTTTAACAGTCTTCTTTTGTTAGCATTTACTGTTATACCTGTCTTTTCTTGTGTAGACTGATACATCGCTTGCAATAGAGGCAAAGTTGATGAAGAGATGGGAATTCGACGGCATAAACCAGGCTTCTAATTATATATCATCGTGGTTCTCCGGGACTCTTGCCGAGAAGCAGACTTTGATTGAGTATTTAGATGCTGCTGAAGGTGCATATTCTTTCTCTATTTATTTGAGTTATCCAAAGCGCAAATTTCTTTGATGTTCTCCTTTGTGCGGTGTGATGGCTAAGGCATTGAGCTGCTAGTTCAACCGGCTGCTACTTGGCGGTCTCCTCTAACTTCCGATGTATTTTTGCATTTTTTTGGCGGGAGGGGGGTTGAGATTGTGATACGTGGAACATCTGAAATTGTAGAATTTTGGGACTAGCTTTCTGTAAAGGTGTATTCTAGTAAATATGATGATCACTTGAAGGCTACGGTATGCTGGGCACTTTATCAAGCAGATTGTTTTCATTAGTTTTTTGCCAAGTTGTTTGCATAATTGGTGCTCAGGAATTTCAACTTCTGTGGATCTTTTGTTAATCCAGCCCACACCTGTTCCAGGTGACATATTTTACGATGCAAAGGAGGACGTTTCTTGGACAAACTCCACAAGTTGTCAAAGTGAGATACACCAGGATGAGCACTCTTGTGAGGGAAGCTCTCCTCAGTTCGTTGCTGGCGCGGTTGATTTATGTAATCCTTCTGGTGTCAACAATAACGATGAGCCACACACTCCACCACCTCCCAAGAGAAGAAGATTAAGTAAAATCACCAGCATTGGAGTTGAAGTACAGTCCCCATCGGGGGAACAACAGCTTGAAGAAGAATCAGTTAAAAATTTTGAGACATTCCTACCAGATGAATCTGATAATTCCATCGAAAGCTTTTTGTACAAGGATGTGCTTATATTGGTTAGGTTTGATGACCCAGACCTTCCTTCCAAGTTGAGAGAAATTATCGTCCCAGATCTGCGATTGTTAACTTTACTGGAATCGGGACTTCCATCCTGGGTGATATTTCTTCAATCATATCCAGGATTTTGTCATTTATATCGTCCCTGGATGTGTCCCCTGGCCCGTGCATTGTATGTGGCTATTTCTGTCATTACCGTCATGATAGGGTTTTATGACCTATACAAGAATGTACCTGTTCTCAAGACAACTGCAGCACATCTGCTTGGGCCCCTTTTTGAATGGATTGAGACTTGGGAGATGGCTTCTCGTATTAAGTACTTGGGAACGATGCTGTTTCTTCAGAATATTGAGAAGTCTGTGAGGTGGTTTCTCACGGTTGTACGGGCTGTGCGATCCTCCCTCTCAGTTTTTACACAACCTCTCTTGGAACCATTTGTGGAGCTGTTTCAATGGTTTTATCCTCTCTGGGACGTATATATGGGTGCTGTTGTAAGCTTGTTTTCCTTGATCTGGGCTCTCATCGGAACATCATTCTGTTTGGTTATGGACTTCTTGAACCTCTTGTTTCAGCCCTTGTGGTTTGTTCTCTCTGGCATCTGGACAATAGGTACTTTGACAAAAAGTAACTCCTTTAATATTCTTAGGCAAATGTCCACTTTGACCAATGAAAGGTGTCACCAATGCTTCTTTTATTGTATTGCAGGAACCTGTGTATTGTTTCCAATATGTTGGATTCTTGGGGAGATTGTTCATGCTCCCATCAGAATTATCCTTTTGGTCCTGGATTTGGTCCTTTTCATTTGGAATTGTGTGTACTGCTCTCTCGTAGAGATATGGATGTCCATAAGCAGTCTATTTCAGGTCGCCTTGTCTTCTAAACAAACAATGACGACTTACCAAATTTCTAAAGGGAGTTCCCTTTGGAAGGACATTTTCTCTCAGGTAGATATTTCGGATAGCAGTTTGATTGCAAGGACAGTCAAGACACAAATAGCTCTTTACAAGTCGTTACCCAAGTATTGTTCTCACTTATTTTGTTTGCTTCCAGGTCTTCCGTGCTATTAGAAGTATACTAAATGGGTTGATTGCATTCCTTGTGGCCTGCAACAGGCACCGTCTCAGGTTTTTTTTTGTACTTATCTGATTCCTAAGGTTTCTTCCCGAGAAATTAAACTACTCTCGATAAAGGTCTCTCTATTGTTGTAAGTCGTCCCTTGGATGATTTGATGAAACTGTCACGGAACTGCAAAAATTGAAAATATTATGATAACTTCCTATTTAAAAATCCTGTTGTGCCATTGACAGCATTTGTACTATTAATCGTGCTTGTGATTGTTTCGGTTATAATTTTGTGTTGCTTGTTTAGTAATCTGCCTTAATGATGGTTTGTCTCATGATTATTGGAATGTGGATGCTTGTAAGCTTTTATTGGAGGAATATACTGTCTATTCAAATTGGAAAGAATGACATTACTATCATGGACTGTAAAATAGTTTTTTTCAAGAATTATCACTGAATGTTTCCCAAGGATTTTGTTTTGGACAGGAATGTTGATCACTTCATTGTGACGTGTCCTATTTTGTTTAAGCTGCTGTTATTATTTTGCCGGTGCTGTGTCTGCCTTCTGACATTAATTTCTCATGCAGCACTTACAATTACATGCAAGGGTTGATACACAGAGGTGTTCGTTTGGCAAAGAGGTCATGTTGGTCCGATTGCATTGAACCCCATAACACTTCAAGTCAAAGTTCGGTAAGTCCTGAAGGGTTGTTGTATTAGTACATTTTGACAACTAAAGTAATAAGGCATCTGGCTTTGCTTTGAAAGAGATTGTGCGTAAAAAAGAATGAGCCACATGGGTGGGCATTAGCGCAACAATGAAAGTTGGCTTCCTAGCCTAACAAAAGAACCCCCATTGTGGTATATTTTCAAGGGCAAGTTTGCTTAGATATACGCCTTTCCTGCCCTCTTCCGGAGGAAGCTGAGCTTTACACATTTGGAACGCATAATGTGATTTGCTTTTCTTGTGGCTTTTGCATTTCGTAATAGGCTTGTTTAAGTCTGGCAAAACTTTATGGTAAGAATTGTCTCTTAATGTGAATGTGCAGTGGAAAGTAAGGAGGAAGCTCCATGTGGAGTAAAAGCGTGGACTGGTCTATGAAGATCCATGAGGTTGCATTTAGCGCCGCCATGATATTAACTTCTCTAACATTGGAAGATGACGGGAATGGTAATTATAGGAAGGTACAGTGAACTAATCTATCTCACATCCTGGGCAGGAGCTAGATGAAAGGCTTGGAGAAATGTTGTGTTGGTATGTATCTACGGGACAGACGGGAAACTTCCCATCCCGGATTGTGGTTTTTGTGGCTCTCCAGACACCTGGAGACTCGGTCGAGTTTTATTTTATTTTTATTTTTGTAATATCCACTTTCAGGTGAGTTTGTATAGGTACATGGTGAGTGAAGCCAACCCATATTTTGAAGTCCATGGAAGCAGCTTACATGCCCCTTTTTTATTGGGTTGTTTCACACCGTTTGGTTAGACATATGTTAGAACAGCAAGCAGGGGAGCTTGGGGAAGTAGTTGGGGCTTCTAGGTCTCAAACTTGGCTTTTCCCTCCCAAAGTAGGCTTTTGGTAAAATTATTATGGCAAAATATCAATTTATGGCCTCAACTTTGAGCCAACTTTCTGTTTTGTCCTTAACTTAGTTTGTTATATAATTTTGTCACCAACTTTTGTTTTTATTTCTATTTTGGCCAATCATGAATTTCTTCTAGCGAAAGCCAAACAAGGCCTTAATAGACAATTTTCATTTATCGACTAAAACGAAAAAAGATTTTAGAAAATAGGAAATAATATTGAAACCTTTCATTTGTTTTTTTATTATAAAATTTTGATGAATAAATCAAGTGAATTGGAAGCCGAAGTTAACGATAGTTGCTGATGTTGTCAAAAAATATGAAAAATCAATGAATGTCGGATGATGTTTTACTAGGAGGCGACTATTACGGATAAAGTGGATTATGAGACGAATGAATGAGATGTCAAAACTCCACTATTATAGGACACATGTTAGACTATATTAAGGCCTTGTTTGGCTTTCGCTAGAAGAAATTCATGATTGGCCAAAATAGAAATAAAAACAAAAGTTGGTCACAAAATTATATAACAAACTAAGTTAAGGATAAAACAGAAAGTTGGCTCCAAGTTGAGGCCATAAATTGATATTTTGCCAATTATTAACCTCGCCCAAAACCTAAGTAAAGGCCCTGGCTAACTATAATTTTTTTTTTATAAGAATTGTTTTGTTACAATGGCCCTTGGAAAATGTGTGTTGGTTGGGGGGGGAAGAGGCACATGTAGAAGAGAACAGTGAAAAGATGATCCGATCTTCCAGCTCATACTGCATCTGCAGCGTTGATGTTTGTCGTCTACCCAGAGGAAGAGACCGGGGCGGGTCACACTCCCTCTTCTATTCCTAAGTCACTCCTTTCAATCTTCCTTCGACAGAGGAGGAGGAAGAGGAAAATGATGGAGCAGCCTCCCCGCCACCACCTTCTCCTCCGCCTCCCCTACTTCATCCTCATACTTCCTCTCCTCGTTCCCTTCTCCGGTATACACTTAACTCCCTGATGCATATTAATAGTGTGGATGGCGGGAGAAACGGCATGAGTTCGCTGGAATTGAAATGGGAACGGGCCGAAGAGAAGGAAGCCGAAAGGGCCGAGGAGAAGAAGGAAGACAAGGAGCTTTGGGCTGACGAGTTCAAGGAAGAAGAGAACCCAATGTACTTGGACCTGAGTGAACAAGTAGAAAATGAAGGAGGACGACAAGAGGAAGAAGAGGAAGAGAAACAACCAGAGGTGGAATCCCCAACAGAATGCAGCGCGGACGCGGAGGGGTATAAGGGTACTGACAGCATTCGTTAGAAAACGACATTCGGTTGTATGGGGAAATGGGGGGAAAGAGGTGACGTGTGTGGGTAGTGTGGATAAGGAAGAGTAGAAGGAAGACGTAAGAAGGAGGAGCTCCGGTGAAGAGTGGTGGAGTGTCGCCGGAGATATACTTTTCTGGTTTTTCTTAGCATAGCTATGGTTGTGATGTTGTTTTCGGAGAGACTCAGCTGTTATAGTTAAAGTAACGTATCACCTGGTATCAGAGCGGAATAGCTCAGTCTTTCCGTTCCGGTATGCCCGTGGGTGACCACACTCGATCAAAGGCAACGCAAATGGAGTCGGAATCTGTGAAGGAGGTGTTGCAGGAGTTGGTAAGGAAAATCGAGGGAATGGACGCTAGGATCGCGGGTCTGGAAGATCGTGAGGGAAGGAAGGAGCAATCCCCATCAATGGAGCGAAATGAGTCGAGTTGCCAAAGGGGTGATAGGCAGGGATGGCAGGACGACAGAGTTACCCGACGGACGAGAGTGGAATTTCCTGAGTTTGATGGTACTAATGTTCAGGAGTGGGTGTTCCGCAGTGAGCGATTCTTTGAGCTAGATGATACCCCAGCGGATCTTAAGGTAAGCATCGCGTCCATACATCTTTTTGGACCGGCCGTTGAGTGGCACTATGCGTTTTTGAGAGGTCGTGAGTTGGGAGGTCCTGTTAGCTGGGATGAGTACGCGGCTGCAATGCTGGTTCGTTTTGGTCCTACGGAGTTAGCAAGGCCTATTGTTTTATTGAAAGAACTGAGGGAGAAGAATACCTTGACAGAGTATGTGGAGGAATTCATTTCGCTAGTGACGAAGGTGGAGTTATCGAACGAAGATCAAGTAGCTCTGTTCGTGGGGGGTCTGAAAAAAGAAACTAGGAAGATTGTCACTGTTCTGAATCCACGTACCTTGCAGCAGGCTATTGCGTTTGCAAAAACCTTGAGTACTGAGGATGAGGCTGCACCTTATAAGGGGAAAGATCTGGGAAGTAGAGGTGGCAGGATGGAAGGGTGGAATACGCCGAGAGGTATAAATTCGGGAGCAGTCAACAGATCTCTTACAAGGCCCTTTAATAACAAACCCACCGAGATGAGAGGGATGAGAGTTCCAGGAGTGCGATCTTTACCTTACCAGCCGCCCCACAAGAGACTCACTACGGCTGAAATGGAAGACAAGAGGCAAAAAGGGCTTTGTTTTTGGTGTGACGAGAAATACTCGTTCAACCACAAATGTAGTAATCGGCGTCTATATTCAATTACATTAGAACCAGACGGAATGGATGAAGGAATGGTGCAAGACGTTGTGGAGGGAGACTCAGCGGGAACAGAGGATATACCTGTGGTATCCCTGCACGCCTTGTATGGCGTGGCACTCTCTTTTAAAAACCAAACGATGAAGGTCGTTGGGCTTCACAAGAAACGACGATTAACCATCTTGGTGGACTCGGGGAGTACCCACAATTTTCTGGATTTGGGAGTGGCGAGACAATTGGGATGCTTGATTCAGATGGTTACAGAGCGAGGGGTGTTGGTGGCTAACGGTGAGAGGATCTCATGTGCTTCGGCCGTGAGAAACTTCCAGTGGGAATTGCAAGGAGAAGTGTATACTGCGGACATGTTACTAATGCCTATAAAGGGGTGTGAGATGATATTAGGGATGGATTGGCTGAATACTTTGGGCAAGGTTCTGTGGGACTTCCCAAGGCTCATTATGCAGTTCTAGAGGAATGAGAAACTTGTACAGATATCTGCTGGTGATAGTGAGTTCGCTAAGGTGACACCGGGAGTTTTCTCATTGGATAGCAAAGATATAGGGTTGATGATTGTACCTACAAAACAGCAGGAGCAGGATAAAGAGTTGACTGCGGAAACTCCAGCACCCGTGCTGCAATTGATCTCAGAATACCGAAGCGTATTTGAAGAACCTTCGGGGTTACCTCCTAAGAGAAAGCACGATCATGCGATCAACTTGGAGGAGGGAGTACATGGACTTAATTTGCAGCCTTACAGACACTCGAGCTCCCAGAAGGACATCATAGAAAAGCTAGTGGAAGAAATGTTGCAGGCCGGAATCATTAGACCCAGTTGTAGTCCGTTTTCTTCTCCGGTGGTATTGGTGAAGAAGAAGGATGGGACTTGGAGGCTTTGCATTTACTACCGTGAACTAAATAGAAGAACCATCAAGGACAAATTTCCCATTCCTATTATAGAGGAATTACTTGACGAATTGAAGGGAGCCAGCTGGTTCACTAAGCTGGACCTAAGGTCCGGTTACCACCAAATCAGAGTGAGGGAAGAAGACATCTCAAAAACCGCCTTCAAGACGCATGATGGCCACTATGAATTTTTGGTTATGCCCTTTGGTCTTACCAATGCACCGTCTACGTTTCAAGCTCTAATGAATGATGTATTTCGGCCCTACCTCAGAAAATGTGTGTTGGTCTTCTTCGATGATATATTGGTTTACAGTTCAAGCCTCGAGACACACCTCGGTCATCTTGCACAAGTGCTGCAAGTGCTGCTACAGAACTGTTTAGTGGCAAAGATGAGCAAGTGCTCGTTTGCGGTGAGAAGGATTGAATATCTGGGTCACTATATTGACGAGACTGGAGTATCGACAGATCCCAATAAGATAACCGCAGTTTGTAGGTGGCCAACTCTAACTAACGTCAAGCAGCTTCGAGGATTTCTGGGATTAACAGGATATTACCGGCGATTCGTCCGGGGGTATGGAGCTATCAGCAAACCGTTGACTCAGTTACTCAAGAAAGATTCTTTTCGGTGGACACCACAGGCTCAGGCAACATTTTCGCAGCTTAAAGAAGCTATGACCACAGTTCCAACACTAGCTTTACCGGACTTCTCTAAAACGTTTGTGGTAGAGACAGACGCTAGCTCCCATGGAATCGGAGCTGTTCTGATGCAGCAGGGACACCCCGTAGCTTTCATTAGCAAAGCCTTGGCTCCTCGCCATGTGGGTATGTCGGTTTATGAGAAGGAACTTTTGTCTTTGGTTTATGCAGTGGATAAGTGGAAACATTACTTGATGAGTAAGCATTTTATCGTGAAAACCGATCACCAAAGCCTGAAGTACTTGTTGGAACAGCGGCTGCACAATGAGATGTAATTTCATTGGCTGTCCAAATTGGTGGGGTATGATTTTGAGATTAGCTACAAAAAGGGAAAGGAAAATATAGCAGCAGATGCCCTTTCCAGAATCACCAGTCCTGAATTGTTCACCATCGCCCTGGAATCACACCAGAGTACTCTACTGGATGAAATTATGCAGAGTTGGCAAGCTGACGCGACATTACAGGCCATTTTACAGCAGCTGGAAAAGGGTCCCGTCTTGCATTACACTTTCCAGCAAGGGTTGCTGCGGAGGAAGGGCAAACTGGTCGTTGGCAATAATTCACAACTTAGAGAGACTATAATTCGAGTCTTCCATTCTTCCGCAGTAGGAGGACATTCCGGTATTAATGCCACCACAAAACGAGTAGCGGGATTCTGTTACTGGAAGGGTCTTGAGGAGGATGTCAAGAGGTTTGTCAACAGCTGTGAGGTATGTCAGAAAAGCAAATATGATACCGCTGCCTCGCCTGGGCTAGTGCAGCCCCTACCCATCCCAACTGCTATATGGTCTGACATTAGTATGGACTTCATTACAGGCTTGCCGAAATCTGCGGGTAGAGAAGTAATTATGGTGGTGGTTGATAGGCTGACCAAATTCGCTCACTTTATTGCTCTGAAGCACCCATTCACTTCAATGACGGTGGCAGTAGCATTTATGGATCATGTTTATAAGCTCCATGGCCTCCCGAACACCATCATAAGCGACAGGGACCCGGTATTTTTGAGTGATTTCTGGCGTCACTTCTTTTCATTGCAGGGTGTGGAGTTAAGGTACTCTTCTGCCTACCACCCCCAGACGGACGGCCAGACTGAGGTGGTAAACAGGTGTGTCGAGACTTATTTACGCTGTATGTGCGCTGATTGCCCTGTCACATGGTGCAAATGGCTCTCCCTTGCAGAATGGTGGTACAACACCACGCATCACTCGACTATACGCATGACACCTTTCCAGGCATTGTACGGCTACGAACCACCACTCCACATTCCCTATATTCCAGGTACTGCCCCTAACATTCGGGTGGACAGAGAGTTAACTGACAAGGAAGCCGTTATCCAGCTCCTCCGCTTCCATATACATAGAGCTCAGAATAGAATGGTCCAATTGGCAAACAGACATCGCTCTGATCGTCAATTCCAGGTGGGCGAACTGGTTTACGTCAAGCTTCAACAGCATCGACAGATTATAGTAGCTGGTAATCAGCATAGCAAGCTTGCCTACTTATATCACGACCCCTTTAAGGTGACTGATAAGATAGGGGCTGTCGCCTACCGGTTGGAGTTGCCAGAAGGATCACAGATTCATCCGGTTTTTCATGTGTCACGCTTGAAGCGGTTTTTGGGACCAAAAGATCATCATTCCTCTGCCGAACTCCGAGGTCAAGAGTTAATACCTGAGCTCATACTGCAGAGGAAGCTGGTTCGCAGGGGAAATGCAGCAGCTACACAAGTTTTGGTTAAGTGGCGACACCTACCAGATGAAGCTGCTACTTGGGAATTCCTTGATGAAATTCTGCAGAGGTTTCCTCATCTCACCCTTGGGGACAAGGGTGAATTCGAGGAGAGGGTATTGATGCATATTAATAGTGTGGATGGCGGGAGAAACGGCATGTGTTCGCTGGAATTGAAATGGGAACGGGCCGAAGAGAAGGAAGCCGAAAGGGCCGAGGAGAAGAAGGAAGACAAGGAGCTTTGGGCTGACGAGTCCAAGGAAGAGGAGAACCCAATGTACTTGGACCTGAGTGAACAAGTAGAAAATGAAGGAGGACGACAAGAGGAAGAAGA
The DNA here is from genome assembly GCA_029817715.1 of Melastoma dodecandrum. Taxonomy (NCBI): domain Eukaryota; kingdom Viridiplantae; phylum Streptophyta; class Magnoliopsida; order Myrtales; family Melastomataceae; genus Melastoma; species Melastoma dodecandrum. The sequence goes on along the minus strand of JARUPY010000533.1, from coordinate 2,877,909 downwards.
GGAAGAGAAACAACCAGAGGTGGAATCCCCAACAGAATGCAGCGCGGACGCGGAGGGGTATAAGGGTACTGACAGCATTCGTTAGAAAACGGCATTCGGTTGTATGGGGAAATGGGGGGAAAGAGGTGACGTGTGTGGGTAGTGTGGATAAGGAAGAGTAGAAGGAAGACGTAAGAAGGAGGAGCTCCGGTGAAGAGTGGTGGAGTGTCGCCGGAGATATACTTTTCTGGTTTTTCTTAGCATAGCTATGGTTGTGATGTTGTTTTCGGAGAGACTCAGCTGTTATAGTTAAAGTAACGTATCACTCCCTCCCTCTCTCTTTTTACTAACAGCAGCTAAGACTAACCCTCTTTTTTACTAACCCCCTTTCATCCTCTCCCTCCTTTTTTTTTTCCTTTAATTTTTGGGAACGGACGGGGGATCCATCGGCGTCAACTACGGCCGCACCGCCTCCGACCTTCCCTCCGCCACCCTCGTCGCCTCCCTCCTCCGCTCCCACTCTGTTCCTCGCGTCAAGATCTACGATGCCGACCCCTCCGTCCTCCGCTCCCTCTCCCGCTCCGGCATCTCCCTCACCATTGACCTCCCCAACGAGCAGCTCTTCGCCGCCGCCCGCTCCCGCTCCTTCTGCCTCTCCTGGCTCCGCCTCAACGTCCTCGCCTACCAGCCCTCCACCGTCGTCGAGTCCATTGCCGTCGTCAACGAGGTCTTCGTCGACACTCACCACACCACCCGTTTCCTCATTCCCGCCCTCAGAAACCTCCAGTGGGCTCTCTCACCCAGCTCAACCTCCATAATGCCATCAAGATCTCTACCCCCATTGCCCTCAGCGCTCTCCGGTCCTCTTACCCTCCCTCTGCGGGTGCTTTCAGGACTGAGCTCGTTGAGCCCGTGTTCAAGCCCCTTCTCCAGTTCCTCCGCGAGACAGGGTCACCCCTCATGGTTAATGTCTACCCCTTCTTCGCCTACGAGTCGAACTCCGACGTCATACCCCTCGACTATGCCCTCTTCCGTGAAAACCCGGGCGTCATTGACCCCGGGACTGGCCTCCGCTACTTCAACCTCTTCGATGCCCAGCTGGATGCCGTCTTTGCAGCGGCGTCTGCCCTCGGCTTCGACGATGTCCCTGTTGTCGTGACAGAGACAGGTTGGCCCACAAAGGGTGACGAGAATGAAGTCGGTGCAACCATTGATAATGCCGCTGCCTATAACGGGAACCTCGTCCGCCGGGTGCTAACTGGCGGCGGCACCCCACTTCGCCCTAAAGCTGACCTCACCGTCTACCTTTTCGCTCTCTTCAACGAGAACAAGAAGATGGGCCCCACATCGGAGCGCAACTACGGGCTGTTCTACCCGAACGAGGCCAAGGTCTACGACATCCCCTTCACTCTGGAAGATCTAAAGAAGTACAAGGACGTGAGGGGTGCACCGGTCAGTGGCGGGGGCGGCCAGAGCACTGGGAGCGACAGCGGGGGTGTGTCAAAGAGCATGACGGGACAAACGTGGTGTGTGGCGAGCAGCGAGGCAGGGAAGGAGAAGCTTCAGGGAGGTCTGTACTACGCATGTGGAGAGGGAGGGGCTGACTGCAAGCCGATACAGCCAGGGGCCGCATGCTACGAACCGAACACGGTGGAAGCGCACGCATCTTACGCGTTCAACAGTTACTACCAGAAGAAGAAGAGGGCGGTGGGGTCTTGCTACTTCGGCGGGGCGGCCTACATCGTCAGCCAGCCACCGAGTAAGTCCGACATATCCACCACCTCCTGCCTGTATTCATGCTACCATTAGTTAATCAAGATTACTGAACCCTAATCATAAAGAACAGGATTAATAATAGAACGGATAATGCATGAATTGAGTTAATGAGAGAGATGTGTTTCTGGGATGGGTTGGATTTGAGTAGAAGTTTAGTTTGGTTAGTGAGCGTTCCCCCAGTTACTTATTATTAATGATGTCTTTCTAACCGACAGCGGATTTAAACATAACCATGCGTGTTTTTTTTGAGTCTGTGAAGGGCAAAAAGTTATGGTTTAGGGTATGAGCGGAGTCCAGATGGAATGGAGGGATACTTTTTGTTGTTACAGGGGGAGGGGTCAAAAAGTTAACGGGGTTCTTTAGATAAAGTAACCCCCGTCCCCACGTGATGGGCACTTGGGCAGACTGACAGAAGTAGAAGAAGATCCAAGTAATTATTAATTAATTAGTCTGAGTTGAAATAAATTGGACTGCCTAAAAATGGTGTGAACAGTGAACTCCTGTTTCTCTCTCTCTCTCTCTTTCTGAATCTGCAAGTAAAAATAAAACTGTGATTTTCTCCTCTTGTTTGTGCCATTTTACTTCATGTATTTCTTTCTTTGTTGTTGCAGAATATGGGCAGTGCCAATTCCCAACTGGGTATTGAGAGGAACCCCTGGTTTAAGCAGTTAGTAGAGAGAGATCCAAAAGTACGCGAATCAATCTTCTCTTTTTTTAGAGAGGTGAAAACGGGTTTTAACCATGGGGGCTGTGTTCGTGCTCTGTATCTATGGTGTTGGTGTACTTAAATCCCCTAAATTAGCATTAATTTCCACGGGTGTCTTCTTCTTCTTCCTCCATTATAACTTTTGAGCAAAAATCACGGGGATAAGCAAAAGGGCATCATCATTTTTGAAGATTCCCTTAGGGCACTTGTGGTGGTGAAAGGGGTCACTACTTTTGCCTATCCATCCAAGACAGATAAAGAAGATGAGGTGCAACAAGAGGGTAGGTTGTGTCTCATCCCATGTGCAAACGCTCCACCTTTTCCTTCACTGCTTCTTTTCATCCCCCCCCCCCCCCCCCCCCCCCCAATCAGGCGAAATAAGAGGATAGTCATATCGTATCTTGTAAAAAGAAAGAAACAAAACAATAAAAACAACACTGCCTTGTATGTGGAAAGTTCATCCCACAGGGTACTCCCGACAAGAACGTGCGCACATACGTACATACATATATACATTAGGAACCTATGACAGTTTTTTTAACTGATGCCAGTCAGCTGCGTGGGTCTCCCAGTGGTTCTTAGTTGGGTGGGTGGGAGTAAGTGAAGAAGAAAAGATTCCTCCTCATCCTCTCGCTCACAATCACGTGTGTCTTCTTCACCGTTTCCTGTCGGCTTCCTTCCATTTCCTACCCTTTTTCCTTTTATTTTTAATGGGGAGGTCTCTTATCTTCTTCTTCTTCTTCATCATCATCATCATCCAACGAAACGATGTCCTCAGACCTTTCAAGCTAACTGTATAAAAAATAAAATAAAACATCAGAAGCTATTACAAATAGATAAAAGTACGAGGATAAAAGCCCCAAGTTAAACAGAACCCCAAATGGACCCGCATCGGCCCAGTTTTTGCTTATGGGCCGAACGAAGCCCGAACAGAATTTTAAAAAGGCGACATCTTTGAATTCCGACAAGGACATGTCCATGTCCATCCTCCCATTGTCAAACTTCAACAAAGGAAAAGTAGAAGGAAAAGCATTGCATGCATGACCGACTTCCATCATATTACAAAAATTACTAAATAAATAAGTGATCCCCGGCTGCCTGCTTTTTCACCCCTACATATAATAATAAAAAGGAGTAAGGCACTCGCAGCAGCCTCTCTGTCTGTTGCTTGCAAAGCAAGGTTGGGTCTTGACATTCTAGTCAAAAGGGTATCGACCCATGCTTTTTTCTTTTATTTTTATGAGTGAAAAAGGAAAAAGAAAAAGGGAAGACTAGATGATGATGAAGAAGAAGAAGAAGAATGATTCCTCAGCCGCAGAAAATGCAGTCAAAAGAAACTTAATCCCTCTTTCCCAACTAACTTATTTAGATTTTCTTAGATTCTCCCTATGGCCGACGATGCATAATCACCACATCCTCTCCATATCCCTTGCTCCTCACTTGTGGTGGATCAAATTCCACTTTGAACAAGGAAACGACAGCGGATAATTCTTCAGGCTAGTGATGTCAAAAAGTTCCATGAACCTTTGATCGGACACTCTAGCCTTGGCCGCCGCGAACCTCTGGTACTCGTCGAACACAGATGACAAGCACCACCTCTGGAGCTTCCTCAGGCACCCCACTAAGCAACCGGTCCTATGCTGCAGGAAGACAAAAAATAAAGAGGCGCCATCTTAGAACCGAGATCAGGTCATTCATAGCAGTGTTGATTTATCTCTTTTTGTGAGGAAGGGAAATATGTTGTGATACCTTTCCTCTCTTACAGTGGATCAAAACGGGATGATTCCTCGAATCTGCAACGAGTTATTGCAAATGAGAATTAAATGACAAAAACGATGTCCCGCGGAGAAAAATGGTGTGTGGGAATGGGGAGAGATCCGCGCAGTACCGATTACGACCTTCAACGCTTCACGAATGGTGTCCTCTGGGATATTTGCAAACGGCTCCTGAGAAGAAGTATAATGCGGGAATGTCATTTAGGAACAATCACAAATAATCTCTTCTTCTCTACCTCAGCTATTGCAAAGCCCAAAGAAAACAACAAAAAACAAACCATTTGCGATATCAAGTTCAAGCAAGAAAAGGTTGCGCAGTCACTCCATTACACTGAAGATTTAGTGAAAGCTTTCTCAACTGATTCAGTCCGAATCCCAGTAACATTTTACAGTGGAATTTACACTTTCAACTAACATGATAACAACCTGTTCGATGATGGATGGATGGATGCAGAGAATAAGCACTTTTCAACAGCATACAATAAAGGAACAGAGGAGAAGCTCATGGAATATTCCAATGGACCAAATGGGAAAGAAAATCAATTAAAACTGGAAAGAAAAGCCCAGCCAGATTCGTGCCATGAGCCCTCCCTCCCAGTATCAACGACATTATTTACGCCCCCACCTCTCTCCTTTCCGGAGAATATTCACAGGAATATTCCTCCAACAGCAGGATTACAAAAGGGGGAAAGCCAATCAAGTCTCTCCCACCTGACAGCCTTATATTAAAAACTATGCAAATTCCTCGATCCGATACGTCTTATTAATTCCCTGATCACATCAGCATTTGCCTAACCCCGATTCCCTTTTCCTCGATTGAATGTCCAATAAAGACAAGCCTATTTCTCCTGAAATTAACTTCCACACCCCCGTTTCTTCACCCAACAATCTAACTAGCTGGAGAATTGTTGTCAATTTACCAATTTTTACAGCAAGCAGCCGATGATGAGGAGGGGAAAGGAATTGGTTTTCACATTATCCAGAAGTTGATGGAATCGACGAAAAGACGGAAACCTATTCCTGGGTTGGTGATTTTTTTTTTTTTTTGGGGGGGAGGGGGGGGGGGGGTTTATACCTTGTAACCTTCTATGCCGAATTGATAGAGCTTGATCCCATTGGACTTGAGGAACTCCTGGGTCTCCTTGGGATAATCCTCCGGGCACAAACATCTACAACCCCCCCAGAAAAACAGACGGTAAAAAAAAATTATTAATTCGGACGGATCCATCGACTGAGCAGGACGCGAAGAAACTGCGAAGGTGGAGGAGGAGGGGAGGGGACTGACTACTCACATGATGGAGCGGAGGCCTAGGGTTTGGAGGAAGGAGAAGTTGGCTGGTTCGGGGAAACCAGACCTGAAGACGCCGTTATCAACCATGGCGAAGTTAAGAGGGGGGACGAAGTGGAGGTCCTCGCAGGAGGGGGGCGGGTCTAGGGCGATGGCGAGGTTCCTCTCGTTGGCGGTGGCGGGGGTAGCTTCATTGGAGTTGCACATAGGGATGTCGGAAGCAGGCCTGGTGGCGGTAAGTTGCATTGAGGATGGAAATTGCGGGGGAGAGAGAGTATTAGGCTTGGATTGGATTGGATTGGATTGAGGGGGTGCTGTTTTCGAAGAAGGTTTAGACTTTTCTTGTTTGACAGTTATGGCGGAGATAGAGAGATAGATAGAGAGAGAGAGAGAGGTGGTTATGAGTTGTTTGAAATGAGACGAGGGTGTGGGTTTGGGCTTACGGCATTTATAGACCCCAAAAAAAAAAAAAATTGAAGGCCTATTTTACTTTTTGATCTCCCACAATTATTCAAAGAGACTTTTCAACCTTCTTTAACTCCCAAAAATGAAAAAAAAAAACTATATATATCATGTGACAAAATTGAATAATCGGATCATGAGAAATCAATTCGCAGGAAGGAAGATGGGGAAATTGTCAATGGTAATCGACAAAGGAAAAAGAAAACATGGAATTTGTAAATAATTAGAAAATTATCGTATTAGATAGATAGAAGTAGAGATATTATTAGTTGATGCACTTTTTTGGGTGGGTTTTAACATGAATTTTGACGTCCACCGCCCCCAGCCATAAAACGAAAGGGATGTCCTTCTTTCTCCTCCTCCTTTTGGGGCATATTCTCCGAAATGCTGACAGACAAACAGGCAAAAGCAAAAACAATAATAGACTGAGCTTTTTGGCGCTCGATCGTTCGTTGGAAGAAGACCCCTTCTTACTCCCATGGATTCAACAACTGTAGGAGAAGACACGACCGGATATAAACCGTCAAAATGGGCGGGAGCCAACACTGCAGCAGCAGCAGCAGCCCACGTGGAATCCAGACACACTCACGACTCCATTAATATTCACCACCAACAACATAAAATTTCACATTCACCCAAAGTTGAACCAAAATGAGATAATATTATTATTTAAAAATGTGACGGCGGCAAAACCCTTCGAAATCTTTATTTAGGGGGACCTTTAAGCGCAAAAAGGAGGGACGATGATCCATTGAATCTCTCAAAACCCATGTTGTTTTCCTTTATACATAAATATAAATATAAATATAAAAGAGAGGATGCACCAATACATGTTTGAGAATGAGTGGTTCAAGTGGTGGGGGAGAGGAAGAGAACATCCCGAGGAATATTCCCTTCCTCCCTCCCTCCTTACAAATTACAAAATGTAATAAATAAATAAAAAAAGAGAGAGACTGCTTTTTGGATGTTGAAGAAGCCAAATTGCCTCGTACCTTTTTGTCCACTTTCACCCGACTTTCGTCTTCAAGATATCGTGTGCGTGTGCGTGTGTGTGTGTGTGAATATTCACACCGAGGACGACATAAAGTTAGGAAAATGGAAGGGAGTAAAAAAGTTTCATGGATGTTGTTGTCCTAATTTAACAACACGCTATTAATTTTAATTTTGTTAAACGTGAATTTCGGCTTTTTTAATTATAAATGTTGCTCTGCTAGTGTGACCCTTCTTTCCCTCATTAGTATGATTTAAATAATTATTTAAATTTCTTTTTTTTTAAATGAAATATCGAGTGAATTACCGGCTAAGGAAGGTGTCTGCATTCTATTCGATATTGGCAAAAGCCACCACCCGAGTAATTGCTATTTTCGGACTGAATGTTTATTGGTCGAATGGTGTGCGTGTGCGCTCTCCACTTTTTGTCTCTGTCTCCTCCGTCCCATCCCATCCCCACCTTTGATCCTAACTACGCGAGCCTAAAATACCTGTAAAACTCTCTATGCCGACGACGACCTGATTTAATCATCCCCAATGTCAATATTAATACCGTCGTCTTATATCGGAAATAACGGAGGATTTCGGGAGAGCATATCCTTTTCGGGACACCACCCCCGGACAAAAAATAACAGAGAGGAGATCGGTGGTGGTACAGAATTATTGGCAGACAATAAGCGATGACGTGTATCCCAGTCATATCTGACAATGTGTAGAAGATGACCAAAAATTCCCATATTGTCTTGAAACCCATGATAATGTCGTCCAATACCAAATACCCAACAAATACGATAAAGTTTACAAAGGATAGAACCCAACCTCCCATGTTTTTTTACTCAAAATATAAAAATTCACTAATTTTAATTTGGTTTTGTAATGTCTGCAAAAATGGAAAAAAAAAAGGTTAGAGGGTGCGGTGGGTCAATCATTCATCCCGTCTATGTATTAATTTTTTTTTTATATATAGTAAGTGGTTTATAAAGGAAGAAGTCGTGCTGAATGACGAAGTCACACGTACAGCTTAATTTGAACTCACCCTTACTTTATCAATCGTTGGGCTTACATGGTTTGTCGGAAATTTATCTTTGATTTCCTTTTTTTTATATATAAAAAAAGGTTGGCAAAACAAATCGCCTCTCTGTTGAGGTTGAAAATCGTGTTTTTATTTATAATTTTAATATAGCGATTTCCTAAAGTAAGGACGTTAAATAATCAACAATTGAGTCTAACAACCAACTCAAGATGGTAATGGTGTCACCCTTTGTCTTTAATTCTTTTTCTTGACACACTACACTACACTACAGGATTCTGTTCTTATTACTCTCCATTATTACACCCCTTGCTTTTAAGGGCATGATGATTTTGGTTGTGCCCCCATTCAACTCATCGAAAATGACTAATTCGGGATGATATTATATCCTTAATTATTTAGACGAAGGACAAGTCAAATTTTGTATTTGAGTTTTGTATGCGGACGAAACACGTCTTAATATATCGGGGACTAAATGTTGAATATGGTCGTCAATTAAGAAAAAACAATCAGAATTCACCGAGCACAAAGAGAAAGACTTATAGCCATCTTGCAACACACTTAAAACGATTATGAAAAGATAAGTTGACAACCAAGCAGCCCTTTAGGGTCATGGAATGATTATCGTCTGTCTTACAATTGACCAGGGCTGACTTATTTATAGACCTAACCTAAATAACCGTTAACTGACGCACAATTAACACGTGCTAATTCTCCTAAAACTAAATAGTCGATCGAGTATCAAAACTATATCGTCGTCCAACTCCTGTTAAAGCATCGATCTTTGTCTTGAAGGTCACTTCGACACTGTTTCAGCCTTCATCGTCGACGCTGCTCCAGCCTTCGACGCTGCTTCAGCCTTCAACATCGATGGAGCTACTTCTACGCCAGCCATTGATGGAGCTGCTTTTACGCCAGCCGTCAATGCTGTCGAGGATGTCCATCGACGAGTCATGGAGTTCTTCATCATCCATGACGTTTCTCTCTAGGCTTTCCATTATACATGGTCTCGTCAATATTAGGCATCGACATTACCCAAAATGTCCTTGTAAATAAGTTTGGCCTGTGGATGGGGGGTGGTGAACCAAGCAAATTGGGCATCGCTTTCCGACCGAAACATAACATGCGTCTAATTGCTGCATATCCTATCTTCTCCACCCCGCCCCCCACCCCCTCACAATAAAATATACACACACAAAAATCTCACGCTCGCTCTTTTGTTATCGACCGTTGCTTTTCGAAGAGAAATTATTATTCGTTAAAAAAAAAGCGAAAATAAAGAGACACTACACTACACCATGTCTACTATATTCATTCACTTATCAGCCGCGGGAGTTAATATTCATTTTTAAAAAATAAAAACGAAACGAACACCGCGGTTAGCTCATTCATCGGGCCTTCTTTTGGCTTCATTGTATGGGGCGATCGTCCACGACATTTCCCGGTAACATTTTTTTTTTCCAATCATCGTTGATTTCCGACGCCTTACTTTTCCATCCCATGCAACATCATCAATTTCTCAGACGCATCTAATCTAAATGGCTGGTCCTAAATCAGTCCTTTCTATGTCCAATCGATTCCACTGACCTCCCAACCACCCGCGACGCCTCCCCAGCACATATATATATATATATTTTGTTTTCGTTCTCTCCACGTTTCGACGGGGGCGACCCTCCCTAATTACGTGACAAATTTCAATTTACGATGCCGACGATTTTTTTTTTCTTCTTCTTCTCCTTCCTAAATGGGAGTTGATTTCGACATAAGAAAAAGCACGTCTCGTGAAACTGGCCGAGTGAACTAAAAAGGAATAACCTACCACGTGCCCTTTGCGACCTTATCTTCTGTGGACAATAATGTCGACACCACTTTATGACACGACCCGATTTGCCTGGCCATGATATCGAATTCCATATCCCTCTATCCAACTGCATTTCCAGTTCCTTTTTTTCTCTTCTCGTCGGAGGGTCATTCTCAGCCTGGCTGGCAGAGGGGGTGTGTGTGTGTGTATGTGGGGGAGGATACATTTGGGACCATCCCCCGGGTTTGGATTTCGGACAAGATCAACGTGTCCATGACGGGGCAATGTGGCTGAGCTTCTTGTCCCTGCCACTCAAAATTCCAAGGCCAATCATTCAAAGGGACCTACCTATCCCCCCCCCGAAAACAAGAAACAAAAAACATTGCAACAAATTTGATGACCCCCCCCCCCCTTATCTGTAGTGCTGGAATTGGATCGACCGAACAAGTCCTAGTCGGTCTCTTTGGAAGATGAGTAATATAAAATGCCGTGAGTAAGCGGCTTTTGCTGTTGCTAGCTAGCGACTTATTCACAGCTTGTTGGGGTGATCGGAGTAATAGGCCAGCAGGACTGCTGTCTAAAGTCGGTGTTGTTCGCAAGCAACGGTTTGGTGTAGCTTTCTTCACGGCATTTTTCTCTTCTGGGATAAGAACGAACGATTTGGTAAGTCGCGTTAGAGGCGTGTGAAATGAGTTGGTTAAAAGAAAGATCCGGGGGGAACAAGGAAACGCCAAAGTTTCATCCAGACAAGCTACAAATAACGTTGACTTTTAAAGTTTCAAAAGTCCTAATGAGAATCTCCCACACTCCACCTAAAGGAAGACCCAACCCGTTCTCATCTTGGAATCTTGAACATATATATGACCTTAACGCATGTATGTCGAATTAGGACTCGCCATGTGTAAGATATGATCGGAAGAGATCGTGTTACTTGTTTGAAGGCAGCGACCTTATCCTTCTGCAAACACGCAGAAAATGTCAAATGTTTAGTTTCTTCTTCGTCAAAGGCAATGACTCGGCCATCCCTTGAATCCAAGACCTTTCAGAAGAAGTACGTATCAATAATTGTTGACCCAGAGATAAGATGGAGACCCCGCGGGTTCTCTCTGCTTTGCTTGTAACGTGACGCGAGTGGAACCAGTTGAGAAAAAAGGAAAAAGGGGGTGGTCGGTGGGCACTAATTCTTGATTTCGAGGGTTTGAAATTCTCAATTTAAGTAAAGAAGGAACAATTGTTTACATTTAGGGATAAATGTGTATGTGGCTTCCCTCTTTATCTGGGGACTCTGGGATCTTTTGATGTGCCCCCCTGGACGGGCATACATTATTGGTGGATTGAGTTTTATCCAGTCCCTTGATCGGCCCCGCCTGTCTGCTTGAGACCCCGTCACGATCGTCATGTAATAAAAACTATCTGATCGACATGTTAGTCCAGAGAAATTTCTCAATTAAACTGATAGGAACAAACAGTAGTTTGATCAACTATGCATAAAAAACGGGCCTGATAATTGGGCCCAACCGTTCGTCCTAAATTTGGGCCGGAGGGCGAAGGGTGATTTTCTTTTGAAGCCCATCGGCCGACAACGCCCCTGCGGTAGCTTAACCCTAATTGCACGAATTGGCCAACTTAACCCTTTAAAAAAAGTTGGGCAGGGAAATCAAACAAATGGAAGGATTCATGGTAATGGTGGGTGGGCAGCCAAAAAAAAAGAAGGCATCCACAATTTGTCCCCCGTGAATTGTTCTTCCAACAGAAGCAAAAGGAATTATCCCCCTTAACGACCCCCAATGATCCACATGTCTATGTTTAGTGCATCGTGTAACACCAAATTATAGGGGCGGTGGACGCTGTTGTCTGTTGTTTGGGGGATTTTGTGAAGGAGTAAGGGGCGATGTCTTTTGTTTGTTAGACGAATTTATTACATTATCAGTTAGAGAATATTCCGACAACATTATTTCGCTCATGTCAATGGGAGAGATATCATTCCTTTCCCCTAACCATAAACCTTAATTAGAAAAACTATGAGTTTAGAGGTCGCATAACTTTGGGACGCAATCTCAGTCGGGGGGAGGGGGCCATTCTTTTGTCGCCCTTTTAGCACGTTGACAAACCTCAAGTCTTTCCTCTCATAAAATAATAGCGATCAATTACAAATTTCCTTCTCTTCCTGGAAGGAATTTGAGTGGTAATTTGACATTATCCCAAATTATTCTTTCAAAAGGCCTTTCCTCCTTTTGCTAAAAGAAATTCCGGTCAAAATCACGAAATTCCAAATATATGCTAATTAATCGTTTAGGGTTTAGGGTTTCTATTCCGGAAAGAAATGAAAATACGATTTCTTTATCCTAAAATTACATTTCCTTCTTTAAAAGTTCTTTTTCATAAATTAATTTTTCGAAATAGATTTCCTCCCTTAAAAACTTGCTTTTAAAATAATTTTTACCTATGTACGATGGAGTTTTTCTCCATCACGAAGAGTTATAATAATTTTAAAATTAAACTTGCAAAGTCGTCTTCTGTTCTATTCTCTGTGTACAAAAAAAAAACGATGATAATTAGCACAACAACAACAACTCAAACACGAATGCAAAATCCAATCATTTAGACGACCAAAACTCTACACAGCGAATTTCCATTCTATAGCGTTAAAAATATGTTCACACTCACAAAAATGTAAACTGATTTAATCATTTTTGTCTTGTTTTTAGTTCGTGCGTGAGTATATATATACCTGGGATTGTAGAGGGAAATGCACCAAAGCAACTCCTAGACTATCTTCTTGCATAGAAAGAACGACCATGGCCAACGGTCTAGTACTCGTCATGATCGCACACCTCGCCTTGTTCGTTTGGTCAGTTACGGCCGCACGCCAAGGGTTGCGTGAACTGAACTCTTTGTCTCATGGGAGGTCCTTAGCATCCACCTCGTCCTCGTCCAGTTATAGCCTCTGCGAGAACATGGTCACGCCATGGGGATATGCGTGCGAAGAACACAAGGTAAGACGTGTATATATCTAGAGCGACTCGTTATTAGCACGGGTCATAAAAGGGTCTATTTGAATCGGGGCTGGCGTTGGTCGGATTTTCAGGTGACCACGGCCGACGGATACATCCTCGGACTGCAAAGGATTCCAGCTAGCCACTCCGGCCAACAGGCTAGCAAGCCCCCTGTCCTGTTGCAACATGGGCTAATCATGGTAAGAACTTCTTCCACTCTTTCAATGTTGTATTGACGTACGGAACCGATGACGTTGGATGCTTCGCAGGATTCGGTCACTTGGGTGTACAACCAACCGAGCGAGTCGTTGGCATTCATCTTGGCCGACAATGGGTATGATGTCTGGATGGCCAACTCTCGGGGCACAAATTCCAGTTCTGGTCACACTACGCTTACTACCAGCGATGCGGTCAGACTTTGCTACACGCACTCAACATATGTTTTAGACAAATGTAGACTAACTGGTTAAGATTGAATTTCCGCAGGCCTACTGGGAGTGGTCGTGGGATGAATTGGTTAGCTATGATCTCACTGCCACGGTCCAGTACGTAAATGGGGTGACAGGCCAGAACTTGCACTATGCTGCACATTCCTTGGTAAATTACATCTTTCTCGCAAGCGCAATAGCCCGATTTCTTCTCATGTTCGATTCCGAGTAAACAGTCATTGCTGTAAATTCTTCACAGGGTACTTTGATGGCATTGACCGCCTTCTCCCAAAATCAGCTGGTGAACTCTGTTAGATCAGCTGTTCTTCTCAGCCCGATTGCGTATCTCAACAACCTGCCATCTTTTTTAACAAGGGTTGCGGCCGAAATATTCCTAGCAGAAGTAATTAAATTCAAATTTCTTCGCGAAAATGGGAAATGTTTTGAAGAACTGGGCTTGACTAGTGATCTCTATTGCTTTGTGTTGTGCTAGGAAATTTATTGGCTGGGACTTCATGAATTCAGTCCCAAAGGGTCAGTTGTTTCGTTCATTTTCATCAATCTTCCGGCGGGGCTTTTCCTTCAACTGACGTTTCCGACTGTTTTGACAGGCCGGCAGTGGGGACCCTCCTGAATAATCTGTGCTCGCTATCGAGTGCCTTATGCGGGAACTTAATGAATGCATTCACAGGTAAGTAATCAGAAGGGTGGTAGGTTTTTGTACTTGTGTTGATTTTCATGGGGTCAATGATCGGAACAATGATTACAGGCCAGAATTGCTGCCTGAATTCCTCAAGGTCCAGCGTTTTCTTCCGCTATGAACCTCAGCCGACGTCTACCAAGAACATGATCCATCTCTCGCAAAGTAATCTTTAATTTCGTCAACTTACCCTGTTATCAGGACTCAATAGGATCTTCCCCTGAGGAATTTAAATGGATGATATGCAGTGATCAGGACGGGAAAGATAACGAAGTTCGACTACGGGCAAGACGGGAATATGAACCACTATGCTCAGACAACTCCCCCAGCCTACAACATGTCGAGCATCCCGACCAACATCCCCCTCTACCTCTCGTACGGAGGGAAGGACGAGCTGTCTGACGTAAAGGACGTGCAGCAGTTGCTTGCCAAGCTGCAAAACCACAACAGCAACGACTTACTGGTACAGTATGTGGCTCAATATGCCCACGCCGATTTCGTCTTTGGCGTCGATGCTTACCAAGTCGTATATAAACCGGTGCTGGCATTCCTGCAGCGGAACTAACTAATCAAGCCATACACACGCATGAATACTAGATTAGATCGGAATCCCTAATTGTATGCTCATCATTTCCATAATGAAATAAGTATATCACAATCATTCATTTCATCAGAAAGCTTCCTCTGGATGGTCCTATACATAGATGTTGTGCTTCTGCGAGAAAAAATTCAGGGCGGCCAGGTAGTCAGCTGGATAGAGGTCTCTCCCCTTCTCGGGTTGAACGTACAACCCGTCGCAGTGAACAATAGAACATTGACCTTGGTCACGGCTCTTGGCCTTTGCCCTCTTGAGGTTGAGGAGAAATCTGATGACGCCTAACACTACTCCCATTTGAACAAAGAAAAATGAAATCCTGAAGTCTGCAAGTTTTTCGAAAACTGGGGAAGGGAAAGGATGTAGTTGGAAGAGAGGATTAGTATCATCTTCTTTCAAGGGGAGAAAGCACGCTAATTCTTATACTTTGCCTTGCGGGCAAGGAAAGTATGACGAACTGAATTCGAAAATGGAGTTGGTTCACATCATCTGCTCATTCCTCGGGTGATGTTGAGGGATAAACAAAAGTGACCACACCTAACTGCGTGATTCAATCAATCCCTATACTACGATTGTCCCAGGTAAATATCGGGATCTCCAAGGAAACGTTTGTAACAAGTCAGATCGAGGCGAAATCGTTCGGATTTGGAACCTCATCATTAGCTCGCCTATTTGTGTGGTCCCCTTTATCAACATTCCTGAAATGGGCAAGGGTTCAAACCTAGAATCCGCCGTTTTTGATCCAACATAAACACTCTTTCCTCAACGACGAGTCCGTGACTATGGCTGAATTTGCCTCAGCAACACTTGTTCAGCTTTCAAATGTGATCTTGCTGAAAGTTGGTTGCAACTCACAATGGGGCAAATCCATTCTCGCATCGGAAAGAAAGTTGAGTCCGGCCTAATATATACTACGCTCGGCATATGGGCCGGTCCAATATTCTATTGCAATTAAAGACTATAATACTCTGTACTCACAAAGCTTATGGAGCACACTCTGTTTTGTCTGTATGCTACAGCTTGACCTAGCCCAACTCTGACTGACGGCCACGGGCAACGTGAAGAAATTCTCGAGCAAATCATTAGTCCCCACGCTGATCATGTAAAGGGACTCTTTGATAACCTGGCTCGCCCACTTTTTGCCTATGAAAGACTTCAGCCTCTTCTGATAAGTCTTGTAGTATTCCCACTTCTTATATAACAGGACTACAGACTGCGATCGCTGCCCACAATCAAAATCAGCGGTAATTTGGATGATGACATCTAGCATATACATGGAATGGGACGACTTACCAGGACATTTGATGTGGCGGTGTTGTATCTGGTCTCGGCTGAAGCAAAAGTGACCCCAGTAACGAGGTCGGAGATGCTTTACGTTGGGTCCAAGAGGGACGGGATGCTAGGTGTTGGTTATCCAACCATTGGAGAACCTCCCACGAGGCTTTCCTCCAAAAATATCACAGCCGTAAGGCTTGAAGTTGCCCCAAGCATAGCGGGCATGAAATTGTTGTTCCTCGCATTGACGGATGAGTCCCCGAACACTATTGTCACTGGAAACTTGGATCCTGAATAGCTAGGGAGAAGGTAGGATGACAGAAGGACTGACAATGCAGCAGAGCACTTAGCCACCATGCTGTAGGCTTGTCTGAAAACCGTATCGCCAAATTCTTAGAGATGCCTCTGCTTTTCGAAATAAAACCAGTCAATAACTAACGAGGTTGTTGGAGAAGAAAAAGAAACAGAATTAGGTGCAAAGATGGTTGTTAAAAAAGTTTTAATGTTCACCTGTTTGGCACTACTTTTTATAGCGGTTTGAATTCATTGTCCCGTGTTCATATGAAAGAGAGATTAATCTAGGCATCGCTTGAAATTGGATCGTGATTTGAGAACCTTTTGGGTTCTGATATGACATCTCATCTCATGTAGCTGCAATCCGTGCAAAAAGGAATTCACAGAGAGGAAATGGAGCTTTAACGTGACAAGGAATGTTGGTGAAAACATCAAACTTTACAATCTAAACTCAGTTTGATATGGCCCCATTTCTTATATTAACAGGAATCCCCAGATCTTGTGCAATGGCTGTCGAATCACTTCATTGTAACATTATGCAACGGCATCACAGATGTGTGGCGGCTGAGAAGTATCTGTTTATGGACCAATGTTAACTACCCAAAAAGGGAATTGTTCGAAACAGTCGGCGGAGGATTTGAACCGGAGGGTTTGTGTTCAGATGGTGTATGATTTACTGGGGAAGCAAATGTAGTTGCAACAACCACTCCATGAAGAAAAGAAGAAAAGGTCCTCTGCTATTAAAGAATTTTACGATGGAAGTTCCAATTCTCCAACTAGAATGTAGATCATTACATTACAGGTGGTTTGATTTTCAGACACAAACTGAATTGTTGCTTGCTGAAGTCTGCAGTTAGATCATTCTAAGAATTTTGAGATAGTCATCAAGAGACACTCATCATGGTTCACATGCCGGTGCTCGTGGCTATAGAATTTGCTTCCCTGTAGGAGGGACTGGTGGTGTTCATTAATTGATCAACCGCGCCCCCGGAATCTAGATCCTCAGTTGATGTCCAATTCTCACTTTTGATTTTTTCACACTTGATTTTATTTTTCCAAATAATTACACGTTCCCCTTTCAATCAACAAAAACCTCTCAAGTGCGATGTGCAGTTGTGAGATCAGGAAAAGGTGGGGAGAAGGACGCTCTTGAGGAGGGCATCCGAAAGGATCTTGTTTGTCCTCTCTGTGGGATGGAACGAATCCCAGAACACGAACTTGCTTGCATCCAAGCAGGTGAACAGGCTGTGCTTGTTGCAGAGGTAGCTCATCTCGTATAACCCCGTCCCGCAGCATGCCCTCTCTGCAACCTCGAACCCTGCAATTATGACTGGAACTGTCAAAGTTCAAGGTTACAGTCCGATGCCATCTTGATCAAAAGTTGTTCTAGGTAACAGAAAATCTTAGACATTAATGTAAACAAACTCCATTGAAGACCTCCCTTCCTACCAAGAAACCCTCTTCAATGCAAAGGTTATCCTAAGTGGAATGAACTCTCAAAACCCACCCTCCACCTTTCCACTGTCCAATGAATTCCACCAAAAGCAGCCTTTAATCACAACTTCTGTCTCAATCATTCATAAAGGCAAACGTGACTATTTCTGACACACCAACCGCAACTGTGATAACCTTAATTAATCTGCCCACAAGATCCCCAGTGGCTAAAAATTTGCTTTTCATCTAGATCTCGGTTGCTCTTTTTATCAAAGTTTCCGGACTTACCGAAAGAAGATGGTTTGGTGATGATCTGAAGGAAGAGATCATAAGGATCCGACAACACCATCTTCAGCCCCGGCAGCTCCTTGTTCAGCTTCCCGGTGGCGATCCTCAACTTCCCGTTGAAGTCCTTAGCGGCAGAGTTGTACTCCTCATTGCAGCTGCCAGGCCTCCTGAAGAAGTTGGCCGTCCTCTCTAGAGGTAGGCATCCCATTGGCGGGAGACCAGTGAGAGATATTTTCCGTGCCTGAAGTGCGTGTATCTCCCGGATGAAGTTTGACGCCAGGCCCACCAGGAATTCCTTGTACTGCTTAAGGGAAAACTGGGCTCGGCGAACCCCCACCGGGATCAAGTAATAGTTCTCAAGGAAGTCATTGGTGCCCAAGCTTACTATGTATAGCGCTTCGGACAGGACGTAGTTGGCCTGGTCCTTCCCTAGGTACTGCCGGAGCTTCTCTTGGTATTCTTTGTAGTACTCCAGCTCTTTCCACAATGGTATGACATTCTGCAAATCCACAATTCTATTACCACTTCCCCTGAAACCAAGTAAAAAGCACGTGCAAGTGGCGGTTTGTAGATTATTCTAGGACGACAAACCAGGACATGGGACGTCGTGTTGTCATAACCGGTCCCGGCGGAGGCGAAACACACGCCAGTGGCGAAATCTGAGATCTTGTACGCAGGATCTAAGTACGCCGGCACTGACGCCTTGATCCCAAAGGCCTCGGATATGAAATCTGGGGGTACCCTACCATTGGAGAACCTCCCTGTTGGGTGGCCCCCGTAAAAGTCCCTCCCATAAGGCTCGAAGTTGCTCTTGAGGATGGTTGCAATCACGTTGTTGTTCCCCGAATCGACCGAGGAGTCCCCGAAGACTATAACCGCGGGGATCTTTGCCTCAGTCACGGGGTCGACAACACCCAAGATCAGCAAAAGAGCCAACACACTGAACAATGCCAGTGGTCGCGGGGGTGCCATTTCTTACATTCGAAAAGGCTCCCCGGAAATGCTGGTTGGGGACAGTTTTCGGAGCTTAAAAAAGGAGGGGAGTGATTGTTGGTGAGTTGTGATTGTGAAGTGTTGGGAGGAGGGAGTTTGGTGCGACTCATTAATGAATTTCCAGAGGAACTATTTTTTCTGCTGTCACTCGTCTCTTTAGTAATTGCTCAAATCTGTTTTTTTTTTTCCTTTTCATGTTTCATCGTTGTGCAAAGGTGCCTCTGATTCCCAGACAACAGTCCAACAGTTCCTTGTTTTTTTATTACAGGACCAAACTGTTAGCTTTGTCTCAAATGCATTGTCCTGGCGTGATTAGAAGAGAAATTGAGTTATGCTATGAGTTCGACAGGGGCCAATTACTTCGACTGCATCATGGAGATGTCAGAAAGCTAAAGTCTGAGTTAAAAAAATCTGATTTGGGTTGGGTTAACTATGATGACAGACTTGTAATCTTCATCATTAAGGAACAAAAGCAGAGTTTTGGGTGGTTGGACTTAAATTATTCAGAGAACATAGGATGGGAGGCATGGGGTTGGTCCAGTTCTCTTATTCATATCATTAAGAGACTGAAATTATTAGCCTCGGGATCATTGATTATCCTCTTGGCATGTGGTAATAAAGTAACTAATCAACTCTTTCTCATGATGATGAATTTATTGCTTAGGACAATGCCCCCAACTTTCATCACGGATAGCTCAAAAGACCACGAGATGAGGATCACCCAAGGACAAAAGCTCATAACATTGTTCAGATTCCATGATATTATTACAGGGAAACGGTCTCTGGATACCTGTATTTTTTAGTACATGCAAGGCCAAGAAAACCATGGCAAAGGCGAACCCTCTCATACTGTCCAGGTGCAGAGGGGCAAAAGGAAGTCTCCGAAAAACCACAGGGATTTCCTCCGCCACATGCAAAAGCAGCATCTGCACGTCTTGGCTAATACGGTTTCCATCAGAAAACGTAACCACCCGGCATGCAGATGTTCTGTCTTTTTGTTTGTAACAAGAAAAACCTATTCAGGAGCTGTCCATTGAAATGTCGCCGCCATTGGAGCTCGGTGAGCTCCCCGTCAATCCCAATCCAGCAACGTTCTGCACAGTTTGGCTGGCCCCAAAGGTGAACTCCTGAGGAGGAATGTTCATGATAGGCTGTGAGAAGATGGAGGCCGTGCTAGCACTGCTAAATGCCGGGACAGACACCGGGATATTTGTTCTTGAGTGGCCAAAGCTTAAGGTATGAGAGCTAAAAGACGGGAAAACTGGAAGAGGAATGTCGCAGCTGTCTTTCGTGCCAAATAGCATCCCCTCGTAATCCTGTAGCTGCTTATATACACCTATGAATGGAGGAAAACCAATACTTAGGAGCAAGTAAGATAATATTATTGCAGGGGCAAGCTGAGAATACATCATATCTAAACTCTCTGTGGCATTCCCCCCGAAGCCCATGGAGAAGCATTCTGTCAAGAGCTGCTGTATACTCCTTGGTTAAATAAGATAGATTGTTTTATAAGTATAACAAGGTTTTCAAAATTCCTGGATCAATATTTTGTGTCCTGGTACGGGAAACATTCATCTGGACATTTGATGTACCTTCTGTCAGCTCAACCACTGGTCTCCTATCTTTCACCCACTGATAGCTCTGTGAAAGCCTCCATCCTCTTGATTTCATTAAATAAGCAATCACTATAGCAGGTGATCTGAATAACAAAGAAGTAAAATTAAAATACACGCCTTGGAGATTGGATGACATCATCTCTCTCTCTCCTAGCAACGTATTCTGTTCCAGATATCCATAAAACAAGTAATAAATGGGAAGTATGACAAGTATGAACAGTTCATTTCATGACAAGAAATAACCCACCTATTTTTCCCCAACATACAGTGCACAAGCACTCGAGCTTTGTCTTTCTCACATTGTTCTGCGAATAAATTTACTATTAAAACATGTCCCATAAAATGAAAGTCAGGGGATGGTTCATGGAATCAAGTTCTTAACCGAAGAAAAAATCAGGAGATAGTTTTTAGCACTTTATTTCGGATTGAAAGCAATTTTAAACCTCAGAGCTAACATCAGAGAAACATTCAATGTCAAAAGTACCATGATATAAAAGAATGACGGTGAAGATTCTGTTGCACAACAAGAGTAAAAATCAAACCTAGGAATTGATTTGCATCATCGAATTGTAGGTTTTTGTCATCTCGCAGGCCGTGATAAGTGAAGGAGTTCTTGTAAAGATTTTGGCAGCTAGGTACTGTCTGCAATAACAATAAAGTTCCTCATTATACATGCAATCAAGAATGGAACTTCAAGGCTACAATCAAACAATACTTCAATTTCAACTGCATATAGGAAGAGCAAAATAACAAGAACCATGTGTTGATTCCAACACAAGCAGATTTCTCCCAATAATTCATTACTATAAGGGAGGGGAAGATAGAAGTTGCATCTAATTACAAAGACAAATTTCAACTCCAACATACCAACAGATGTCACACAAAAAACCAGCGCAACAAGTTAACATCCCACAAACTAACAAGATCAGCAATCTCCAAGAAACCCTGAAACAAGAAAAACAGTGAAATCTCACATTGAGAATGCGAGAGACCCCCTGAGCCTTAAGCAGTTCGGATCGCGACGCGTTGTCGTAACTCCCCAGGTACAAGAAATTGGGCAGTATCTCAGTCGGGAACGTACTGACGTGTACGCACCTGCTGCCCTGGTCGGACTCCGCCGTCGCTCTCCTATGCCCGCACACGCCGCAAACCTCGCCTTCCTCGAACTTGTGGTAGTGCCCGCAAATCCCACACGGATTCTCCCTCTCCCTCTTCCTCATATCGCTAAAAATCAGTCCTTCACCCAATCCACGAACCTCGCCAATTCACCAATCCGACCACGACCCAGATCAGGAAACACCAGAAAGGAAGGAACTTTCGAGCAACGGAGGATGCGATTTAGGATCGCGTGGATCGGGGGTCACCGAAGGGGGAAGGCTGAGTAGTTTTTAGGTCAGGCGTGGGTCAGAGAGATGGAATTGTTTTGGATTGAGCCCTAATCCATGCGAGGGGAGTGACGTGGGGAAGGTTACCCAAATCAATTGGGTCCAATTGGATGGAAAGTGAGACCAACTTTCTTCTAATCAGTTCATAAATTATTTTGCTTTTTACGACTAAATTTTTAATGTCTTAAACCTACTTTACTTACAATATTAACGATCTCGATTTAAAATGTTTGGCGATGCAAAATAGTAGGTGAACTAAAGCAAAATAGTAATAAAAGCTCAAAAGTGGGACATTATCCCGGATGAGTAATTTGTAGAAACTCGTGGTCCGAAATCTTTCTTGTCGTGTTGTCGGTCCTCGTCCTATGGACACCAAGGTTTTGCTCCTCCCTAGTGATTTCCAATGAGAGCGACGGGTGGTTCGATGTGATACAAGGCTGCTAGTGATTTCGGGGAAGAGCAATTTTGTACAGAATGCCTACGGAAGTAAATGTCTAATGGTCTCCGGAAGGGAATGGAATCTACTCTTACAGCAGCATTGAGTTTCAGTTACAGGAGAACTCCAGACTATTTGATTGGCTCGAATGACATGGCGTCGTTAGATATTCATCATGTCTCGAATTCGATACCTTTGCTGCTTGACGTCTGTTCACGCTGACGATCTTCTGATGCCTTCTTGATGGGGAGCTTTCCCAGTTTCCTGTAAGGATCAGTTGGCATGGCGCGTTTTCAGGATTTCGATGGTTCTGATGGTGGGATGTACTCGTAAAAGCCTTGTTTTGATGTTATGCATGTTTCACGGCTTCACCTGAATTTTCGGACACCGAGTTCAGCATTCTGCTTCGATTTCTTGTGGTATGATTTAAGCCTGTTCTTACTCAGCAGCATTTTCTTCATCTCCTCTCCAGAGCCGATTGAGAAACTCCCTATGTTTAGAGGCACTTCGTTCGATCCACAGCTCTCCTTCTCTTCCCCGGCCAACTCAAGCAACTCTCCTGTGGGTTTTCCGCACTTTTGTCTGCTGGGGATTGCTCCGACATCCCCGCCGTGAGGAATTAAAGGGGAGAGACTTTCTGAAGGGCGAGTTGCCATCCACCTCTCCAACCAGCTCAAACCTGCGTCGGCTTCTTCTCCTTCCAGCCTCTTCCTCGAACAGAATCTTAGCTACAAGCATCACCATCACAGCACGTTATTTGATCAATGGGTTCATCACTAATCCACGGAGCAATTTTAAACCTAGACAAACTAACCTGTTGCGAGAATGCATATGCAAGAGCTCTCTCGCGTCTGGTCATTCCTTCGAGCCTTCTTTTGATCCTCATTTCCGCCACGTTGCTGCTGACGGTGCTATCATCCCACTTTTCCTGGGAAAGTAGATTATATCAGCAATGTACTTTTTGGTTGTAACTGTCTTGTGGGAATTGCCCAGAGGATTGGCATTCTGATTACCTTAGCACGCAAGACGGAGATTCTGGGTTTTCGCTTCGTCTGATTTACCATTGAACTGTCCTGTTGTTGAAGCATCGGTACTTGAACCAAATTCTTATTTGGAGTTTCAACGGATTCCCAGACAGACGGTTCTCTTGCTGGATGTTCTGTGCCTGTGGTTTCTGAATGCAGCTGTACAGAATATGCAGGAGGAACTTCAATAGATGTGTCGACAGACTCTACATTCGGGCTCCAATCTCTTCCAATGGGTAGGAGAAGAAGCTTGTTGTCTTCTTCGTTTACCATCTTTTCTTTTCTCTGATTTCTGGCCTGAAAATCGAAGAAGGCTCAACAATTTTCCATAACAGAGATTCTCAGAGTAATCTGCTTGTCCCTTACCATGAAGCTTCTGAAAGCTGTTTGAATAACAACGGCGGCATCCTGTTCCTGGAATAGCTTGGATATGGAATTCGGTTTCTCCCTCGGGATGTTTTCCTTCGCAAATCGAGTTTCCTCTTCCGTGGAGGACTCCCCGGTTAAAGGCTGCAGAAAAGCTGTGTCCTCCTCTGCAGGAACCGAACCCGTAACCCTGCCCCATTTTCCCCTCTCCCCGAAACGAAAACCGTGTCTCCCCTTAACAACAAACCATTCATTTTCAAGTACATACACACAATAGTAGTTGGAAAAGGAGACATGAAGCAAAACAATACTCACATTCATATCAGTCCTGCCTTTGTTGAAAACACTCTTCATCAATTTCCCAGCCAAACCCATCTCAAGCTTCAATCAGACAGTAACGAACTTTGCTTCTTCACTTGTTTGTATGAAAAGTATAGTGAGGTGGTCATGTCTAGTTTGGCATGAAACTTTAGAGGGGGGGGGGGGGGGTTGCTACCAAGACAGCAGACATGGAAGGGTGGTCTGATGAGTTTGGAATAATTGCTAGGACGCATGATCCCAGCAACTTTTCTTCTGCTGCTTCTTTTAGTGCACATGGGACAAGCTGGTCGAGCTTTATATTCTTTCATTGGACTTTGCTTGCCACTTGGGTTATTGCAATATCCTTAACATCTTCCTTTTTTGAGGGAGCACATGCTATCCTTGCTTTTTCTGCAGCGCTACAAACTCACATAAGCATGAAGCAGATCAAATGCAAAGGGACCCTGGACACACGAACACAGTTGTTATGCACTAAATGATAGAGTCTGAATTTTAGTCCCATCTATTCAAATGTGCCAAAGCATTCTTAACTCGTTTGGTAAGAGCATATGACAAGTATATGTGTTGTGAATAGTTCTGGCATACATAATTGTTCTTGTTATGTATGGGTTGTTTTCTGTGTTAGCACATACATGACTATGGGAACATAAAATAATAAACAAAACAAGGATTGATTCATAGTAGTGTCACACTAAATGTTTGTGTTCATTATCTCATCTCTTTTACTCAAATTAGGGCGTATCTACTAAATTCAAAGAGCGAGTACAAGAAATGTGCGATGCAAACTTTAGCACAAAAGCATGAATGACTTAATCCTACACGGCTTCTCACCGGGTAGCACTTTTTTATGCAAAAACAAATGACTTTTCTAATGTCGTTTGTAACTGCACAATGACTATCTTATTTGTGTTTTTTCCTTACACGGCTCCCCACACTTAGCCACTGTGCCACATTCATGGTGACTCTCCCATTGCCTGCGCAAACGCTTGCCTAACCCGCGGTTTTCTTGAATGTCTCCTCGTGAAAAATAAGCTTATGGTGTTTACTCTAACATAGACCTTCCCCTATTGCTCCATCATAACATATCTCATAAGTAGTAGTCCGTTTACTTTTGTTATCAAGTTTTAATATGCAGCGATGTCATAAACTCAATATGTATTATTAACAACCTCGTTTTAAGACACGTATTCTACGTTGTAAAATATTTAAAAATTTTTATAAAAATGTTTACGTGACTTATATTGAAAGTAGAATTGTCCTTATAACTACCAGCTGCTTGTCGACCTCACTATTTCTTCAAAAAATAGGCAGGGGTGAGATGGCCACATGTAGCTTCTCTGCATGTTTAATCTAGAGAGTTTGCCACAGTTGAGTTTGCACGTCAGTTGCTCCGTTCTGGCAGCACAACAGTGTCCCACAGTGGTAGTACCTCCCGCTGCGATCACCAAGACAGGCAACCGCCTGCCGTGGGGATATAATCCTCCAACACCAGCCCTCGGATAACCCCTCCTGATGCACTCTTCGGGACGGCGCCAATTAAAGAATGGACAACATCAATCATGGAGGGAAGCAGTTGGGCATTGAATGAAATATAATGCATCGTTGCGAGTTTTCGAATGCAGCCACAAAACAAAAGGAACACGGGCCATTTCGTTTTGGAGGATTGATCGTATCAGAAGTCAAAGCCAACAATTATATGATCCACACTCCAAGTCAACTCCTCGATCCACAAGTTGGTAGCCTCCTATCCAACCAAAACAATAATTTTGAGGGATAGGCTGAAGTTAGGGAAAGTAGTACGACTTGGCCATACTCACTAACCCCCAACCATTCAAAGAATGGGGTCCTCTCAACAGAAGACTCGGCCATTCATTGATTACATTACATGTACTTAACGTGAGCTCCTACCAAACGCCTATAAATAAGCTCAGCACAAGATCAGTTTTCTCATCCCAATCTCATCCACAATACAATTCCAGGACGTGTATCAAACAGTCCAAACAAGAATGAATTCGAGGGTTCTCGTCCTCCTCGGCCTATTAGCAGCCTCCTTACTCCTTGTGTCTTCGAAGGTGTCTGCTGCCGAGACCGCGGCCGGAAACAAGGATGGTACATGTCCATGTTGCACATAAATCACTACTTTTGAGTACTTCTGGTTTGGTGCATATAAGAAACGTAGTTTTGAATTAACTTGGTTTCGGTGTACGCATGCGAAATTTCAGCAAAGGTGAGCACCAATGAGGCCGATGAATACGGATATGGCGGACGTGGAGGATATGGAGGCTATCCTGGTCGCGGCGGTGGTTACGGCGGGTATGGTGGATATCCAGGGGGCGGATATGGTGGGTACCCTGGTCGTGGTGGGGGATACGGAGGATACCCTGGTGGTGGATATGGAGGTTACCCTGGTCGCGGAGGAGGATATGGCGGATACCCTGGTGGGGGATATGGAGGATATCCTGACCGTGGCGGCGGATACGGAGGATACCCAGGCCGTGGTGGCGGATACGGTGGATACCCAGGCGGTGGCGGATATGGCGGTCCTGGTGGAGGCTACGGTGGAATCCCATAAGCAATGAACCCATAAAGCGATGTGCTTGTGTGATGTATGTTATACATAAAATAAAGCTGTCAAACTCTGGCGACAGCATGTTATCTATGCTTTTTAAGGTTATATTCAGAGAATGTTAGTATGTTACATTCAGTTATTCTCACAATGGTAAATATATGAAAAAGAAAATGTGGGTACTTCAGAATGGCATGGATCGAACTTCAAACTGGGTAACATGTCGGAAATTGTTGAAGGACAGAAACTCAAGCCCCACGTCGGGAATATTGGAGCTGGCAGGATATAAGTCTAAGTGAGTTACTCCCTCTATAGTCAATTGGTTTTAGAATGGAACCCCGCCGAGCGTGTATGGAACTTACAAGATAAAGCAGACGAGTTAGTGAAGGAGAAACCAGAATGATATTCTAAAAAGAAACTCTTTTAACTTTATTTAGATTTTAATTAATTTCATATTCAACGGGTACGAGTCTATATAATCCTAATTTAAACACGAATATTTTTACGTCAAAATGGCACCGTGTTACTGTTATAAATTTTGAAACCCTTGAGTGATATAGCTCCAAACTTATCCCTCACAATGCACAAAGATAAAAGAAACACTAATAAACAAAACTACCACGAATGCAAAGCATTACCATGTAAGAGTAGAAAAATATATAATGTGTATACATTATTATTCAAAGCATAAGTACAAAAGCATATAACATAAACCATTTACCTATAATTTAACCGATGTGAGACAACTCACGAATTAATATAGAATAACTTTATGTCTAAATATACTGAAGACATAATTGTCTGGTTTTTTAGCACGTAATTCTTTGGTAGAAACATAACTCACATAAGCATGAAACATTATCAAATACGAAAGGATCGCCCCTAATCAAGCAGCCATCGTCAGTAAACACCGCAGCATTAGTCAGCATGAGCTCGGATGTGAACTACATTAGTGAGGGAGTTTATGATAGCTCCGATAATCATAAGTCAAAACATCTGCAGTGTGTGGTCCCCTAGGGCGGCAATGGCCGACTTGTCGCCAGGATGCCGCCTCCAATGGCCACGGTGGCCCGATAAACCACCATAATGCACTCCGCGGGATAGCACAGTTGAGGAGCGAACAGTTGGCCTTCAATGCAGTATACACCATCGTTGTCTTAATCTGAATGCACGCCCGAAGGCGCACGGCCAATTTCATATGGGAGATTCAATCGTATTAAAAGTCAAAGCTCATAATTATTTCATCAACATCCCAAGTCCACTCTTCAATCAATAAGGTTGCCCTAACTTAAAAGGAATACATGGATTTAGCTCGTCGGTAAGAAAGGGATAATACTAACGACTTGGTCATACTCACTAACCCCCGACAGGACAAAAAAAAAGGGGTCCTCCCGATCGGCCTTCTGTTGATTACATTAAAGGAGATATCTAACCAAATGCCCACAAGATCAGATTTTCATGTCCCCGTTTACATTATTAAAATTTTGGGCCCTTGAGAAGAATTTGTGCTTGATCGAGAATTTAATTGAATAGAGAATCCTGGTTCAGATTGAAAAAATACGAGCACTCAATCAAGATAACATTAACTTCTCAAACAGCAACTTCCATCGCCTACCCCTTTTCTTTTCTTTTCTTTTTTGGGGGGAATTGAAAACAAAAAAAATCAGCAACCAATTGTTTTTAAACCCTAAAGCTTCTAAGACAATCTTCACAATCTATCGGTATGAGTTGTGAAAGGAAATTTAATTATAATTATGTGCGTTAGAAAAGAAAACTTGGCCAAATTATCAAATCTACCATGAACTTTGACCCGTTTTTCCGATTTACCCAGAACTTTTAATAATATCATCAGCTAGCCTCACGTTTCTCCATTATCTCAAATATGACCTCCGTCCACCCAACCCTCGGGCAGAAACTGACGTGGCTCCGACGTGTCCCTTGACGCCGTTAAACCACCGTTTTCTTCCAACATTAGCTGACATAGCATACCCTAATTTCGATTTTCCCAATTTCGATTTCCCCAATTTCGAGTTCTAATTTCCGATTTCCCCAATTTCGGCCCCAAATCAAACTGCACCCAAACCCTAATCGAAATCACAGGTATGCAAAGCCATTAGAAACGGTTTCACAAGCTTTCGAACGATTTATTTCCTTAAAGGAAGGCTTTGACTCAAACTAGTACTTAAGGAACGAACACGACGAGGTTTGGGGGATGGACTATGCTAGTATGGGGATGCGATCGAGGCGGCTGTCGTGGGAGTTGAAAAACAGGGAACTGGGCGGGCGGGTGGTGGGGGCGAACCAGAAAGAGAGCATATCGAGATCGTATTTGTGCCGGAATACAAAGGCTTTGGTCATAACTTCCATCAGGAACGCGGAAAACACCTGGGTGGTGTTCGGTTTGAAAAAACAATCCCCAAGGCACACAAAGAGAGAAACAGAAGATCAAAGGCAAGACGAAGAAGAAGAAGGGAGGGGGGTAGGGGATCATTTACGATGTGGCTCCACGTGAGTACCACGTGTTTGCCATGTCAACTAATGTCGGAAGAAAATGGTGGTTTAACGGCGTCAAGGGACACGTCGGAGGCACGTCAGTTTCCGTCCGAGGGTTCGGTGGACGGAGGTCATATTTGAGATAACGGAGAAACGTGAGGCTGGCTGATGATATTATTGAAAGTTCTGAGTAAATCGAAAAAACAGGCCAAAATTCAGGGTAAATTTGATAATTTGTCCAGAAAACTTTAACTCGTTGGCAGTGATTGGAGTGATCAAAATAGGATGGGCGGGCTAGTTGTTCTTATTAATTGCCTGTATCTCGGCCCAGCCCACATTAAAAATATCGGCCCAACTACTAGCTGGGCCCAAGAACATGAAGTCCCGTTCGAGGATTTAACCCTTGCTTTGCTGCTACAAGACATGTTGTACATAGCTTTTGGTTTTATTGCATGCAACCTTTATTTACATAAAATAAAAACCTTTATTTTTTTTTCCTTATTCAGGCATGCTCTGCTTGCTCTCTTTTCTCGGTGGTACGGTAACCAAACTCACGTAACCAGATCAGATACGAAAGGATTGATTGAAATGTGCTGCCGCCAGGATATCCACCTCCACCACGACCACGACCACAACCACAACCTCCCTAAATGCACTCTTTGGGACGGCATCCGTTAAAAATTGGACGGCAATTATGGAGGGAAAGGTTGGTAATGTATGGCAATAAAAACACATTGCCCCCGATTTTGAAACTAGGACAAGCATGGAGGCAAGCGGACCATTTCATTTGGGGGATTTGATATTCACGTTAAAAGTCAAAGACCTTAATTATACTCTATCAACTCCAAGTCAACTCTTCACTCATCAAGTTGCTGCCCCCCGACCCACAAATTTATGGGTATAATATCGAATCGACTCGTTCATCTCAATTCGTCCATCTCTTCGCACAAATTTATTTAGATCAATAATTCCTAATGACGTGTTTTGATTTATTAGCTCGTCGGTAAAGAAAGGGAAAGATACGATACGACTTCTTTCTCTCTAACCCCCAACTGTAAGAAAATGGGGTCCTCTCAATAAAGGAGACTCGGCCATTCATTGATTACCCTAAGTGCACTCACACTTAAGGTTAGCTCTGACCAAATGGCTATAAAAGAAGCTGAGGACACGATCACAAGTTCATCACCCCAATCCTATTGACCATACAGTTTTAGAACGTATATCAAACTGTCCAAAAGAAGAATGAATTCCAGGGTTTTCTTCCTACTCGGTCTTCTAGCGGCCTTCTTACTCCTGGTGTCTTCGGAGGCATCAGCGGCTGAGAACGTGGCCGGAAACAAGGATGGTACGTCTTTCCGTATTGTACATAATCACTGCTTTGAGTACTTCGGGTTTCGTGCATGAGAAACTATTATAGTTTTGGCTTTAACTTATTTTGTGTACACATGCAAAATTTCAGTGAAGGAGAGCACCAATGACGCCGAGGACTACAGGTATGGAGGATATGGAGGCTATGGAGGCTATCCTGGTCGCGGCGGCGGTTACGGCGGGTATGGTGGATATCCTGGTGGCGGATATGGTGGGTACCCTGGTCGTGGTGGGGGATACGGAGGATATCCGGGTGGTGGATATGGAGGTTATCCCGGTCGTGGTGGAGGATATGGCGGATACCCTGGCGGGGGATATGGGGGATACCCAGGCCGTGGAGGTGGATACGGAGGATACCCTGGCGGTGGATATGGAGGATATCCTGGCCGTGGCGGATATGGTGGAGGCTACGGTGGAATCCCATAAAAAGATGGACTTGGTGATATGATGTGCTAGTGTGATCTAAGTTATATATGCGCAAAATAAAGCGGTCGAACCACGGGAGACGGCATGTTCTATACGTCTTTAAGATTACAAGTAAAAAGTTATCGTATTATAAACAGAAATGTCTACGATCATAAGCGATACGGGCGTCGGATACATCGCCTAGCGGGTGATAATTTCTTTAACAATTTTATAATTAAACTAACTTAAAAAAACATCCACAAAATTTATTTAGTGCGACTTCGCATGATTAAACTTCCACGATGATATATTCC
The DNA here is from genome assembly GCA_029817715.1 of Melastoma dodecandrum. Classification (NCBI taxonomy): domain Eukaryota; kingdom Viridiplantae; phylum Streptophyta; class Magnoliopsida; order Myrtales; family Melastomataceae; genus Melastoma; species Melastoma dodecandrum. Next base: position 2,846,804 of record JARUPY010000533.1, on the reverse strand, counting down.
TTGTGCCATACAAAAAAGAAGAGAACTTCCCAAATATATCATGCATGAATTTACGTTAAGTAAGCATGCGACTCGATGTTCCTGGTTATCCGGATAGCCTCCGCCACTATGCAAAACCCTTTATGCGTAACCACAACAACCGGTCATTCTTGTCTAAAGGATTAACTTTGTGGTTGTACTTCCTGTAATATTATTCACACTTGGAAAAACGGCCAAGGCGAAGTCACGCAGGGGAGATGTTAGGGAAGGGGCCAGCCATACTTACACAAAATTCTAAAACTCCCTTAGAATATCTTCAGGTGGAAACTATACATTACGGTGGCGTCTAAGCTGGTGCCGATACTTTTCGTTCACAGTCACGTTGCTCGCCATTCGATGCATAACAGAACATCCTTTCTACCAGCAGCACCCAGGCCTGAAAGTCCTTTTACGACCGCTCTCTCGCGTCGGGAAGAAGACCAACGAAAACACGATTTCCGCAAGAGCAAACCTCATCCTAAAAAACTGTAGGGCCCGTCCGATGATTGGGCCCACGCGTAAATCAATTTAGGGAGAGTGTCATAAAGTGCCAGTACACTGAACGCGATTGATGGGTGGTTGGCAACAGCAAAAACATGCGCCCTCCAATTATTTTCTAATCTCTTTCCGGGGAAGATAAAATTTTTAAACAATTTTTTTTTTATAGTAAAAGTAGGGACATGTCTAGTCGTCGTGTCACTTCCTCTAGGCACATAATTCAAATCTAGTTCCCGGCGCATAATTTCCTACTCGTGAAAGATAGGACACCCACCCAGTACATATTATCATATATCTCAACAATAGGCCTTTTGTTTGTTGATTTCTTTAAATGCAGCAAATCTAAAAGCTATACACATGTGGTAGGATTTCATGGCCCGAAGTCAATTATATATTCGGAATGTGAGATAATATATCTCTTGGGGAATATATTAGATGATATTTGATTATATCACGAATATATTTATCTGTCAAATTTTTAACATATGTGGGGTCATCTATTCTATAAATAGGTGACAGCATACGAAGCGAATAAAGAGACAAGAGAGATCAAATCCTTAGAGCATAAGATTACGGCGGTAAAGAAACGGTGTGTATTGAGAAAACACAGGAAACACTTCGAGGTTATTTCTTACCGGGAAAGCGGAATCTTGTACTCGGATAGGTCGAGCGGGTTAGAGAGGGTCTCAATCTAAAGTCTGTACTCTATTGAATATAGTGAAATCTTCTTATTCGCCCGTAGACGTAGGTCGATTGACCGAACCACGTAAATTTTTTGTCTCCTTATTTTTTGTTAACTTCCGATCGACGATCGAATGCAGTTCAACGTGCTATCGAGAGCTTCTGTGTGTGCCAACGTATGTATATATACTAGTTATCTACTCTTTTTTTTTGTTCAACCACGTTTGTTTGTCCGTCTTGCCAAAACAGTGTCCAATCAATCGTCAAACGCGCCGAACGGATCTTAATCATTTTCCAACAATCCCTTTGTTGAAGTTTTTGCTTTTTACTCCAATTCTTCCTTTGGCACGTTAAAACATCCCCGATTCGTAATTCTTCATCGACGAAGAAGAACTTCCAAATCAAGTCATCCATTCCGAAGGATTCTCAGGATAAACTCGACTAACCCAAGCCACTAATTACTTTTACATATATTAGCGTCTTCAGTATAAATTAAATCTATGTGGGACTACCCGATTCTATTAGCGTTTGATAATATCAGGAAAACTTGCGATCCCGGCGGGCCCTAACGTCCCTATTCGTTTCCTTTATTACCTCATCGGACCTTGTGTTCTGTTCTGTCTCTGTTCCCAATCTGTTCTGTCCCTTTACCCTTCGTTCTCCACGTCTTCTTCCTCCTCCTCCTGAAAGATCGAAACTTTCTCCTTCTTTCCGGATTGTAACCCCAACTAACCCTTGCTCGACGCAACCCTCCTTATATTATATCTGAATCTCCCCCCAAAATCCCAAGTTAAGGCGGCCAAACGAGAAAGACAAAAAGGAAAGGAAGAGCAGGGCAGGCCACCTTTGTTACCGTTTCTCCCCTCAAATTTTCTCCACCGCTACTATTATCATCTCCCTCTATTTCCCCGTTACCGTCATTCGTCATCGTTCCTCCGGGAAGAAATGAAAGCTCACTAAAGAAATCCGGGTTTGATTTCTGCAGAGGAGAGTTTTTTTTGGTTATTTAATTTTGCTGGAAAAGACGCGGTCTTGGGTAGGGGGATTTTCTCCCAATTTGATGCATTACCCCCCACTCCCTGGTCATTTGACAATTTAACCCACGTGGGCTTGCCTTTGACGTTAGTCCTGAAATCCGACCCTGCGTGAAAGTTTTGATCTTTTGGTTTTCTTGATCTGGATTGGTGGGTGGAGGCGAGGGGAGGGAGGGAGTGGAGATCGGACATGTACGGCACTCACAGCAAGAGGGACTTGTCCCTCGAGCTTCAGGCCCAGATTCCAATCCTGAGGCCGAGTATACACGCGAAGAGGGCGAATATCACGGTTAAGTTCCAAGATTTGTATGGTTTCACGGTGGAAGGGAATGTGGACGATGTTAATGTTTTGAACGATGTTAGGGAGAAGGTTAGGGAACAAGGGAGGGTTTGGTGGTCACTGGAAGCTAGCAAGGGCGCTAATTGGTACTTACAGCCTGAGGTCACGAGTGGGATCATGCTCAAGCCGTCGCTTAAGTTGTCTTCGTTGGCTAATGCGATTACTCTCAAGAGGTTGATTAGGAAGGGCATTCCCCCAGTTTTGAGACCTAAGGTTTGGTTCTCGCTCTCAGGCGCAGCAAAGAAGAAGTCTACTGTGCCGGAGAGTTATTACGATGATCTTACGAAGGCTGTGGAGGGAAAGGTTACCGCCGCTACTAAGCAGATCGATCATGTGAGTCAGGCGCTTGTTCTTGAGCGATGGCTCAATTTTATTGAAAACCGCCCTTTGACTTATGGATGTTGCTGTGATTGCTGTAAATTAGGGAAAAGGTAATGCAGTCAAAGCTGTCTTGGTGAATATCGGGAAAAAAGATGTGTTTTTTCACATTGGTCGATTTGTTTTCCGAAGTGTGCAATTGAGATGCTGTTAGCAGTCAAATAAGTTATCTATGATTAAGGATAAGATTTTTTGGTCAGTAGTGTTGCCTTATACCCGGATCATATGCTTGTAGAAGACGGTATATTGTTCCGACAATTCACACTTAGCTTATCCCAAAGAAACCAAAATATGCCTGGACATATGCTGACCAATGTGGTGAACTTCAATTCAGCTACTGAGTATCCTCCAACTTCGAAGTTAAGTGGATCCAACTCTTTTGCATGGAGATTTATCTCTACACTAACTGACTGCTTTGGAGCATTTGTTAGAAGTGTTCTCTTGTCACATAGAAAACAGTTTTCTCTCTTGAAAATTTGGGATTATTTGTCCTTGTAGGATCTCCCGCGTACTTTCCCGGGTCACCCCTGGCTGGACACTACGGAAGGGCATGCTGCTCTCAGACGGGTTCTGGTCGGGTACTCATTTCGTGATTCTGACGTAGGTTATTGTCAGGTGAGAGACCATTCTAACCATTAACTTTTGCAGATGAGCAATCGGTTTGTATTTGAATCTAAATCACACTTAGTGGGCGACGTAGCATGATACTGGGAAGGTGGTTTAGATTTCATCTCTATCACAATAGGGTGACAAGAAGTTCAAATGGAAGGACTAATCTTAATTTAGTTAGTTCTTCTTTTATTATGATCGAGACCAAGCTGTTTGTGTTTTGTGCTTTTTCTGTATTGCTAGAGTGATATAATTATAACCTCTTCATATCATGCGGTCGAGGTCAATATTATGACTCTCTGGGTGGTAAATTCTTCTGTGTCTATTCTGCAGGGTCTAAATTATGTTGCAGCTCTTCTGTTGCTAGTGATGAAAACAGAAGAAGATGCATTTTGGATGTTAGCCGTTCTATTAGAGAACGTCTTGGTAAATGACTGCTATACGACTAATCTGTCCGGGTGTCATGTTGAACAGAGAGTTTTTAAGGATCTCCTCGTGAAAAAGTGCCCGAGGTAATGCCTAATCTACAATACACGGAACTGTTTTTTGGTCATCGACAATCAATTCTGACTTTTTTTAGCTATTTGAATGAACCTCAGGATTGCCACTCATCTCGAAGCAATGGATTTTGATGTGTCTCTTGTTGCCACTGAGTGGTTCCTCTGCCTTTTCTCGAAAAGCCTGCCTTCAGAGGTTTGAAGAATGAAATATCTGTATGTATTCTCAGCGGATATTTTTTCCGTTATTGACGACTCTCCACTTTTGTGGGTTGGTTCTAGCAGACAACGCTAAGAGTGTGGGACATCCTTTTCTACGAGGGGGCCAAGATCTTATTTCATGTTGCCCTGGCGATCTTCAAGGTCCAGTTTTGTTTCCTTTGTTATATGCTAATGATCTATGGCCGATCCATTGCTCGTGTCATTAATCCAGTTCTAACATCGCTCTGCCGCAAAAAGCAGATGAAGGAGGACGCATTGCTTCTTACGCATCACGTGGGAGAAGTGATCAGCATATTGCAGACTACAACACATCACCTTTTTGATCCGGACGAACTCTTGACTGTAAGAACAATCATAGTCTCTGTTTTTGGCATGTTTTCTCTACGAAACGGCCCACTTCCCATGTCAGCCGAGATTACTGTGTGAATTGCTTGTGACACAACATCCACGAGTCCACTAGGCATTAACTAAGTATATGGAACTCTTTGACTTGCAGGTGGCGTACGATCAGATCGGTTCGCTGACGGCAGTCACGCTATCCAAACAAAGGAAAAAGCAGGAGCCGGCGGTCTTGGCCGAGCTCGATCAGCGGTTCAGGAGACTAAATCCCCTCAAAGTGGAGGACGGAGAGTAAACCCAAAGACAGACCCGGCCGGCGGGGTCTTCAGCCAAACATCGTAAATTTTTTGAAACGATATTATACTAAGGAAGCATGCAAACCCTGAATGAACAAACAAGAAAATGGGGGATTTGTGTGGTCTTGTTCCTTACAAAATGTTGTTCATTAGTCCTAAATGAGATCGACGTCTTAATAGTTGCACCTCGGCATCTAATTGTATGAAGTGGCCTAACCACGGACGAATGCAATTAATTTGTGAGGTTAATTGGCTGGATCTTACTTACAATCTGGAAGAATAGATACCAACTGTGCTAATAGGCTGCTTGTTCATTGTTAAGGAATATTATTTAATTAAATTTACAAAGCTTTGACACAATTTGTGCCTAGCGACTAGAAATAGGAAATGAACCCTCCTAACATGCTGTTCGATCAGGTTGTGAAACACATGCTTCAAAAGGGCAACCACCAATTGCCGGGTAGCATGTCACTTTCATTCCGCCCATGACTTGACTTAGGATTTTGTCCTAAGCAATCGCTCCACCCCATACCATCATCATTCCATCACTAAAAAATAGCAGTTGTTTTTATACGTTTCATGAAGTGAACCCTAAGTGTACTAAACTTTAGACTACTAGTAATGATAACAAGAATTCCTGGAACAAAATGGATCCCAAAACAAATTGCGAACTCGAATGTTTCCTGAAGAATCTGTTTCCAAATGAAAGCAATTTTAATATCATCCATGTGTTTATGTATACCCCGCTCTCTTCACATCATGATCAATCAAAATAAACTCTTTCTTCATTGCAGGATTGAATGGAATGGAATGGAAATGAATTTTCATCACCGCTGTGCTCATCAGATGAGGAGCAGGAGCCCAACAAATGCGCCGAGTAGCCATTTGTTACGCGACCCGATGAGTTCAGATGAGGCATTATTCTTCGAGGATGATGCTGTCGATCCAGCAGCCTCGGTTGTTCCAGAGGGAGTGTCGGCAGTGGGGCTGATGTCGGTAGCCGGGGCTGGAGCAGGAGTGGGGGGTATGTCTGTACCGTAGATTGCCTCGGGGAGTAGGACCCTGTTGATCTGGTAAACCGCCACTGGATCGGTTGAATGCACACTGCTGCTGATTTTGGTGTGTGTCCAACCGGAGCTCAGGTGAACTGTCCCGGAATCGTCCGTGAAGTTGATGCTGTAGCTTCCGCCCGCAAACGTGCTGACAGGACTCGACTGGCTGAGCTGGGCGAAGTCAGCAAGGGTATAGTAATGTGGGAGGCCGTGGAAGAGGAGCAACGACTTGAGCTGGTCGTCGGTGAGGTTTGCAAGCGAGGGATTCTTTTGGGAGGAGAAGGCCCCATCCTTAGGGACGAAGATCGTGATGCCCTCCTCGGTGTTGTTGGCCTGGTTCTGGAATGTGTCGATAACCTTGGTTGATACAAGGTAATTCAGGAACTTGTGGAAGGGTCCGGCCACGGAGAGGAGATCTGTGAGGTTGACGTAATCAGGGCCCGGAGCCGGAGCAGGGGTGGGACTAAAGGAATCTGGGGAAGGGGCAAGCGCCGCGGTCTTGGCATTGGCCAGAGGAAAACAGAACAGGACACCAAGAACCACAACAAGGGCCTTCATAACTCTTCACCCACGGTTCTTACAAGAAGCCTCACCAGGTAAGGAATAAGGACAATGCAGATCTGGATCAGCACTGAACACTAAGACAGCATAAATTGGGATCGTCAGCGATTACTAAACACGAAACCAAGGGATTGTAAACATGGGTTGATGTCACCTCCAAAAGAAAGCCAAACGAGCCTTCCGAGAGAATCGGGCGAGAGACGAAAGACAAAGAGGAATGGGTTGAGATGTGCTTATGCTTCTATGGGGTCCGTTTGTTTCCCTTTCTATTACATTTTATAGGGCATTAGGATGCCCGAGTTGGGGGGAGGATTGTCTTTTCTTTCTTCTTTTCCCATTAAAAAATTTATTTAATAAACGCTTATAAAATTTCATCCGAATAATACACTATGAGTAATGAATGATCTACTACGGCTGCTGTCTGATTCGGACAGTTCCCATCAGGGCGAAGTGAGTCAATTATTTACTTAGTGGAAAAGATTGGGAGATCTTCAGTAGGTTGGGCTTTCCAAATCAAACTGATTTCCCCAGCCTCAGCATTTGAACTCATTTTTACTTTTGTTCTTCGTTCCACCACTCACTCGTGCGCAACCCCAGGGGTAATGACTGGCCGATTGTCCCAAGATCTCCATCATCCCATTCATCCGAGGATCAACGCCCCCAGATAACCCTCTTAATCAAGTGATTGGGGGGGTATAAACCCGGTACTGATCGGTCCTTCATCTCCTTCCTAATGGTTTCATCTTATTTTAGTTCTACGGACTCTCGGACTGAAAGCGTCGTCCTAACCTTTCTCTCTGAAGGACTCAACTTCAAGGGAAATCAAATGACACACCTCTAAAGATCGCAACAAAACCAAAGGATGGGGACAGGACATCACAAACCAACCAACCCCAATATATTCTGGAATGTGTGGTCTTGATGGATTTGATTTGACTTCTGGTTTGACTTATAGGATTTGATTTCTTCCGGGGGGGGATGATATTCTCATTCTCATTTATCGTTCGGACGTCTCCATCATTTCTATTCTCTCCCAAAGCTTTAACAGGTGTCGAGTGACATTCCTACGTGCAATTTTTCCTATTTACTTAACATTCGTGCCAAACAAAAGTGGTGGAAAACTTGTGGACATGAAAGTCCGCAACGCGTACCGCCCACTCAAAACCCAGATATCCCCATCGGGGTTCCGAACCGACTCGTACAACTTTTACGATACATGTGTACAGTGACATACGAGATTAGTTTAGTAATTACATTAAAAGAAGCATAGTGTCGCACCCAGGGTCTGTGTTGAATATCATATCAAAAACCTAACCCTAATCTGTGGAAACTTCACGACATTGTGGCATTTTATTATTAGTTTTTTTTGGGGGGGGTTTAATGGAAAGGCCTTTTTCTCAGTGAATGTAATTTATAAATAAAAAAAAGGAGGCAATGTTTTGTTGGGGGGAGGGGGGGACGAATTCGAGATGTTTTCAAAGTAAAAGGCTCATTGAGTTTAAAACATGTTCTAGTTTCATGGAAATGATTGTGTTATTACTCTTGAACGGATCGCCCAAGTCATACGTAAATTAGTTAACATCAATTATGTGACAGCAAGTTGGGTCCAAAATCATTCGAACTTAACTTTAAGAAAGAAAGCTTTATGACAATCAAATATGTTAAGGATAAAAAGAGGCCTAAATGAAAGTAGTGATTAAAATGAAATCCATAAGGAAGTGCGTCGCCCACCGAAGAACCATTCGTTGCATCTGGACGGCACCTTTGGACTGAATCTTTATCACAAGAGAATATATAAAAAAAATCATTAATCGAATCACGATTAACAAGTTTTCCGGTTAAAAAAAGAAAGAAAAGAAGAAAAGTTGGATTTATCTCGAAGTAATTTTTAACTCTTGCACGATGAAAAGAGCCATATTATCTTGTCATAAAATAATTTTTGGACTCACATCATTCTATACTTTTTCAAGGTAAAAGGTAACAGGAAATTTATTTTCATGAATTAACACACAAAATTAAAAGTATTAGTACCGACTTGTTCATGCTTAAAAATTAAAAAAAAATCAAAATAAAATAATCAATATATTAAACTAGAATGAAATAAAAAAATAAAGTAGACATGTTTTTAAAGTTAAATTATCTATATGCCAAGTTAATTATTTCTTTTTTTTAAGATGTAATGGCAACCTTACTTTTTTTAATCTTAAGTTCACAAAGTGTTGTTTCCTCACCTTTTCATTAGGAAAAGCTAATCTCAATCCCACCAAAATTCCTTAAAAATTCTAATGGAATTTATTCCATTTCCTTTCCAAAGTTCTAACTAAATAAATTCACGGATGAAGGATTATTATATATTAGAGTCCAAATAAATAAGGCTAGACAAGGAGAACATGTCAAAAGGCGGCTAGTACTAGTAACCAAATGATGGTTTCATTGCTCCTCATCCAAATACAGTACACGAAATGCATGCACCAAAGGGCATCGATATCCACCTTAAAATTTGGCCCGTACCGAAATGACACCTTCGTCCGTATCAATTTGATATCTTTAAATAAAGTAAGCTTTGTCGGCCTATTGGCCTTAAATAGCCCCCCCCACCCCCACTTGCAATGATAACAGTTGACACGCGGAAATTACCCGACTACCCCCCTTCCTTCCTTCCTTCCTCAATCAAAAGCCTTATTTATTATCGCCGCTTGACGAGAACAACACTCAGGAGTTCCTCTCTATAGACCACCGCGACATTCAGTGCCTTCCAACCGAGACCCATCTCTCTCGGATCCGGAAATACATAACCTCGCCGGCTGCCGAGGGAGGAATCATGTGGCGCCTGCTGGCTGCGATGCACCGGAACTTCAGGAGAAGCGGGAGGGTTGCGGACGAGGGTGCCTTTGGAGGAGTAGGAGTTGGTTTGAACTGTGAGGTCATCGCAGGAGGCACCGCGCAGAGATCACCAACACGAGGGTGGCTTGTCCGTGGAGGGTTGGCGATCGTGTCCGGCGTGATCAGGGCCCCGATATCGTTGCTTTCATGCGTCGCCAGCCCCAACGTTGCTAACGGCCCAGATGGGGCTTGGGTCTCTGAACGCGATTTTATCAATGTGTCCGAGATGAATCACCTTGTGGTTGATGAAAGTATGAGATACGCCTTGTTCATGTAAACGTTCTATTTCCAAGAAATACTTGCTGGTATAGTCTTTTGAGACATTTCTTTTATGATATGGAAAGATGACATCGCGACTCAAAATGACAATCTATTCTCCACGGCGGCGTTGATTCTGCTTGCGAATTCACCTACCGGCATATTCCCGAGTTCCCCGTTGAACCGCGATCGTACCGTCACGGTCTCCGTCTCGACTTCCTTTGGACCGACAACCGCCATTAATGGTATCTTCTGCTTCTCAGCATTTCGTATGAGCTTTGGCAGGCGCTCGCCGTGACAAACCTCCGCTCGGATTCCGCTCTTCTTCAGCTTCTGGATCACCTTGTTGCAGAAATCAACCTGCAACAAGTTCCGAAAGTAATAAGGATGATTTATGCTATTTGAAAATATCTAACGGTTCTCCTCCAGAGCAGTAAAACAGATTGTAGTAGGATTACTTGGTTATCAGTAACTGGCAAGACTCGAGCTTGAATAGGAGAAAGCCACAAAGGGAAATCTCCGGCATAATGTTCTATAAGAACCCCAAAGAACCGTTCCAGGGATCCGAGCACCGCTCTGTGAATCATGATGGGCCTCTTCTTCTCCGAGTTGGAGTCGACAAATGTGATGTCGAAGCGTTGAGGCAAGTTAAAATCAACCTGCAAGTAAATGATCATCAGTTACTCTGGTCAAACCCGAGTCTCACGCGTTCATAGATCAAAACTTACCTGAATGGTGGAGCATTGCCACTTCCTTCCCAACGCATCCTCAATCTTGAGGTCAATCTTGGGACCATAAAAGGCCCCGCCTCCGTCATCAATTTGGTAGTCCCACCCTTTATCTTCGAGGGCTTCTCTTAGAGCAGTGGTCGCTTTTTGCCAAATGTCGTCATCTCCAACAGCCTTCTCGGGCCTCGTAGAGAGATTGACTTCATATTTATCGAATCCAAACTGCAGCAGAATCCTCTCCGTAAGATCGAGGACTCCCCTTATCTCATCTCTGATTTGGTCTTCTAGACAGAATATGTGGGCATCATCCTGCAGAAGCAGTATCATTGTGCGCACACAGTCACTGTAATGGAACGCCCAAAAGAACGAGCATTTATGATAAGTCACACTCATCACACACCTGCGTGAAACCTCTGACACGGAAGAGCCCGTGCAAGCTTCCCGACAACTCGTATCTGTATACAGTTCCTAATTCCGCAACCCTTATCGGGAAGTCCCTGTAGGAGTGCAGCTTGCTTTTGTAGACCAATATGTGGTAAGGGCAATTCATCGGGCGAAGCTGATATAAGTCCTCTTCAATGTTCATCTGATCATACATGTTCTCCTTGTAGAAGTCCAAGTGACCACTAGTCTTCCAGAGATGTGCCCTGGCGACATGGGGAGTATACAACAAGTCATAACCATGTTCCATGTGTATCTTCTTCCAAGAGTCCTCGATGATATGTCTTACTATAGCACCTTTTGGATGCCAAAACACCAAACCTCCGCCGGCTTCATCCTGTTAAGTCTACCACAGATCAGAACTACTCATGAAACTTTTAGTTTTGCAAATTGTTGACACCATAAGGACAGATCACCTGAATCGAGAACAAATCAAGATCTTGGCCAATACGTCTGTGATCTCGTCGTTTTGCTTCTTCTTTGAAGTGAAGATATGCTTTCAACTGTTCCTCATTTTCCCAGGCAGTGCCATATATCCTTTGAAGCATTGGTCTTTTTTCGTCTCCTCTCCAGTAAGCACCGGCAACAGATTCAAGCTCAACAGCTTTCTTGTTAATATTTCCCGTGGAATCAACATGAGGGCCAGCACACAGATCCCACCACTCGTCTCCTGTGACCAGAACATAAGGGTTATCCAGTAAGTAACGAATTCGAAGCTCATTAAGAAGGTTAATCTAGCATTTTCAGGAAAAGCTACCTTCTAACAATATATGATTGGCACTCACAGAGTGACTCGGACAAAAGATTTTAAGGAAGTTACTAACCAATGTGATAGATGGTAATTGGCTCTTCTCTGATACTGTCCAATATTTCCATCTTGTAAGGTTCGTTGATGGCCGTTATCCTTTTCTGAGCTTCATCTCTAGACACTTCTTCTCTGATGAGAGGCAAGTTTCTACTAATGATACGGTCCTACAGATTATTCAAGAAGTTTTATTCCAGCCCTGAAAGCATACAGTAAGAATGCATTCTCTAAAACTAAAACTCATCCCAAATCAGTTGTTAGGAGGAATCAAATCCTTGCCCACCATCAGACAACAAAAAAAGAAAGAAAGATAAAACATCAACTCAGTGATCTTCTTGCTCACCATTTCCTTCTTAATTCTCTTCAGGTCCTTGTCAGTTAAAGGCTCCATATCAAAATCGTAGTAGAACCCACTGTCTATCCATGGACCTATCGTCACTTTCGCCTCTGGAAAGATCTTCTGAACAGCCATTGCCATCACATGCGCACACTGCATTTCGAAATTGGTTCAGCCTTAATTTCAAGAGTTTGATAACTTCGAACACTACATTCTCGACAACTTGAAGGATTTCAAATCGGTTGAACAAAGCACGACAAAGAAAAATCATAGGACACGTGGAATCAAACAAAGCCATCCAGATTAAAAGGACAGAGCAACATTAAATATGGGCACAAAAACCATTCCATATAGAACCTGACTGCATAGTAGGGAAATAGCGATTCTTTTCATCACTCCACTAGTTCCAAAACCCAGATGTAGAACGAAGGTAAATCATTTCACAACCAGTGTCAACCCAACTATCAATGATCCAACGTGAACCTAGCGGGCTCAAAACCCCAGAGTCAAACCATTCACTAGCATCCAAAAGCATCGCAATGCACATGTCAGCTCATCTAATCAAGGCTTCGAGGGTATAAGACCCACCAGTGGATATGCGATGAAGGACTATTCAGACACCAATTCTATATTACATGGAACCAAAAAACTTGTTATCCTAGACACTGGCCCCAGAACAAACATCAACCAGACCATGACAATACATAGCGACACCCAATACACACACCGTGTGACGGATCCTCAAGAGTGTTTCGGAAGACTCGTTAGTGGGCAACACAATCTTCTCGGCGACTTTCTCCTCTTTGTCGTCCTGGGCAACCTCGGACACTTCGCTGGGGCTTAAGCTCCCCGACTCAGTAGCGACCGCGCAGGAGAAGCGGGAAAAACGGGCCCCCTTGGAAATGGGCGCCCAAAAGCTGCCGACTTGGGCGCCAGGGAGGGACAAGAAGCGCTTCCTGAGGGCTAAAAGACCGAGATTGGAGGTGGGCTTGGAGTAAACGACGGGGGATAAGAAGAGTAGAGAGCGGGACGACGTGGTCGCCGCCATCCCCCGGGCGGCGAGCATCGCAGCGGCTTTCTCTTCAGACAAGAGGAGGATTAGGACGGTTCAGTTTGAAGGGAGGCTCGAAGGCTTAGGTTTCGATGGCCGAGGTTTTGCGTCTCCCTGACCTGATGTTGGTTGGGCAAGGGGGATTATCTTCGTGCTTTGTTGGGCTCTCTGATTGTGAGTCACGAAAATGGGAAAGCATGTGGTTGATTTGAGGAATGATTTGTAAAATCGTCCAAGAGTTTTTTTTATTTTGTTAATTAACATTATCCCACGACCCTTATAAATGTTTAAAAAAACATTTTTCAGCGAACACCGACCCTTACAAAACAATTAGAGCCCTTGATAATTTTAAAAAATTATTATTTAATTTTACGAAATATTTAAAAAAAAAAATTCTACGTGAATCCATTTATCTTCGTCCCTCGGTCCAAATTTGGAATGGGCTTAATATCTTCAATTTTTAGAAGTGGGCATTCCAAAATGGGCCTTCTGATTACCTGACCCCAGCCCATCCCCTTTATATGAATCCAACCTAGGAAATATATATGTATATATTTTTTAAAAAATGACCATATTTCTTTGTCCATAGTGCCATCGACTTGTTCCATTTTGAGTCCGTGAGTAAGCAACAATGTCAACTTTTTGCACCCCAAAGAAAGAAAAACAATAATAGTATTAGTCAACCGCGCCGCGTGGCCTCCACACTTCCTTTCCTCTCCTTTTCCCACGTTCCTCTGACCCAATATTGTCTTATTACACACGTTCCTATGTCGAATCACTGGTTATAATCTATTTCTTTAACAAACGTAATAACTGAATAATTTAAGCGTGTAAACGGAAACCGCAGTCGCCGCAGATGCACGAATTCTCTCCTTTGTTAATTACCCCGCTTGCCTACATCATTAGACTAATCTCCCCCATATTTCTAATGCCCTACGACCTTCCCCCCTCCCTCGAGTCTTCACGCGCCACTTACAACCATCCCCTCGTCTTTATACCCTTTTCTTTATTTATTATTTTAAGATTCGTGTAGTTCGGTTCGATTCGGACCAAGTGGGTTAGAGAGTTTTACAGTCTTAGTTCCACCATATTCTAATGTATAAGATTGGAGTTGGATGGATCATGTCGTCGTACTAAGGAAATGGGCATGTGCCCAGTACCGCTAGATGGCATATGGATCGCCGAGGAAACATAAATTCGAAGCAAAAATAAAAAGGGGGATGATACGATACGTGATACCATGGTAATGAAATACAGATCCGAATACATCACGAACTCAGCTGTAACCGGGAAAAAAAAAAAGCAATAATAATATATGGACATAAGAAAAGAAGAAGATGGAAGTTCTGAAGCAAAAAGTACCCCTGATGAAATCTACACCACTAAAGAAAAAGACACGCGACGGCGGTCATACGATCCCGTTCTGTCCCCCGTGGTAATGGTGGTTTCCGTTGACTTCGCCGGGATACCTCCCGCCTTCCTTCTTTGATTTCCTCCTCTTCAGGACTATGTACCACGTGATGGCTTCCAGTACCCCCGCCATGCCTCCCAGGAATATGAGGATGCCGACGTACGCCGTCTTCCAATTCCCACCTGGGTTCAGCAGGTCCAGCCCCTTGAACACGTTCACGACGCTGAGGACGATGACCGTGTACCCGATCGCGTAGTGGTATATGTTCCAGTAGGTCCTGTACTTGTGATCCTTCTTTGGCCGCAGCAGAAGCGCAAAAACCTGCCACAAGGAATCGTTCCCCACCTGGTTAGCTTAAAGCTGTCCCCTGTCAAGGGATATGAAGGGAGTGACCCGGGGGTAGGGAGATATCTTACCTGGAGAGTCCCAAGGGCGAAGAGGGTAGCGCCGATGTTGCCGTGCACTTCGGCAACGTCGCCCCCCAGTTTCATGCCTGTGATCCAGCCGGCGACCCCGACGACATATGCGGTTGTCTGGCACGTCACATGGAGGTAGAACCATGCCGGATCGGCAGATTTAAACACCTTCAAGTACCTTGCGACTATTGCCCCTAGGGGCATCAGCGTCCCCCAGCTGATGGCGTTCAGCACCCCATGAACGTTCTTATTCCTCTGCTTCGAGTTGCCGGAGACGGTGGTCGTCCCAGACACGAAACTCAGGGTCCCCGTTGACCGTCCGTTGTCCCCTCCCAAGGGGTGCATCGATGGGCTCCCGCC
This sequence comes from Melastoma dodecandrum, assembly GCA_029817715.1. Lineage (NCBI taxonomy): Eukaryota > Viridiplantae > Streptophyta > Magnoliopsida > Myrtales > Melastomataceae > Melastoma > Melastoma dodecandrum. The sequence goes on along the minus strand of JARUPY010000533.1, from coordinate 2,831,589 downwards.
GCTCATTGGCCCCACCTGCCAGACCTGGTTGATCCCGTTCGCGGATCCAGCCGTCAGCTGGAGCGTTGCGAAGATGGTCATCTCCCCGTTCTGAAAGCTCGCGTTGAGGCTCGGCACCCCGAAGCTTAGGTTCCCCTCGGGGAGGGTCGTGTCGGTACTGGCGATAGGGGATGTGTACGCATACATGGAGCCCGTGCTCGGGTTCTGGTACGCGACCAGGGCCTGAGACCCGGCCATCTGCGGCTTGCTAGGGTTGATCGCCCAGGAAATCCATTCAGAGGCAGATGCACCAGAGCGACGGAACGCGATGGAGGCAGTGTTGGTGGTCTGGTCGTAGTTCCAGTGGAGGTAGGAATTGAGGACGGGGAGGTCGACGCAGGAAGTAAACTTGGCGTTGCTCGAGAAGGAGTAGGACGAACACGTCTGCGAGCGACCGGGTGTGGGCAGCGCGGCTAGGATGGTGCAGCAGAGGAGGGCGGCGGTCCACATGCGGGCATTCATCTTGGGTTGAATAAAATTTGTGTATAGTCTAGAAACTTTGAACTCCTCCCCACCCTGCCTGGTTTTTGTATATTTATAGTTGGAAAACACCCCCGCCCATAGATTGATCTGGTTGTATTTGGTAGGATTTTACGTATTTGAATATTGGGAAATATTTGGATCCGCATTTAATATATCTAAAAGGTTGTAATTTTTCGTGTTATATCGACATCAATCTCCATTCGAATTATTGTCTGTGCAAATATTTTCGTGTTATATCGACATCAATCTCCATTCTCCACCTTTTCATCTCATTCCATTAGTCCCAAATATTGTCTGTGTAAATATTCCCTAAATCATTAGCTTAGGCTGACGGGATTAAAGCGTCACCGGCGACCATCCGTGAGTTCAACCGGCATCCATCCCTAAACGCGTTCGAATGGAAAGTTTTTCAGCAAAATCAAAATGTGAAGGGGGTGGAGGAAGCTGCCAACGCACCTCACTCTGTTTTCTCTTCTCAATGTAAAAAAGAAATCTTGATAAAAAAAGTATTGAGTTTTGAAAATCGGGCAGTTGAATAAAAAAGTGTAGTTGGGGATGGATATTCCTTTCTTTTTCTTTTTATTTTTGTTTTTTTTTTGGATTCCCTGTTTTGTCGTCGCGTTCACACCCCCCGACCAATGAGAGGGCACGTCAACTTTGGACTCGGTCAGAGATCGGAGGGGAAGGGATTAGGTGAAGAACACATCATCATCACTCGCAAATATTCACCCAGATCGTACCTATTTTCATTTATTTATTATTAACAGCAAAAATATTTAAACAAATTTTAAAAAAAAATTATTAAATGTAGAAACACCTTGTATTGTTCTGTCTTTTGTTATATGTATATATGATCGTAGCGCGTGGGTTTCCATATAAACTAAGTCGTAGCGGTGAGATCTTCTTCACCGCCGGCCAACAGGGACGGTCGTACAGACAGATCATGGTAGTACTAGTACGGCACTCCTTCTTTGGGTTAATTTCAGTGCCGTATAAGATACGGAGCTAGCTTATGATCCAACATTTCAACCCAAAGAACAAAATTCCCGAACGACGAAGAAGAAGAAGAAGAAGAAGAAGAAGAAGGGAGAAGAAACGTTTCCTGTGTTTTATTTATTTTCCTAGACCAGTTGTCGGAATTGTGGAAGAAAAGTAATCCTTGTGGCGGATGAAAAAAATAAGGCACTGTTTACTTGAAGAACGGACTGGTTAACAAACAGGACTAATCTTCCGTGTCGGAAAGAATGAACCGAAACAGAGTTCATGACGTGTTCGTGGTTGGTCGGCAAAACGCTGCGGTGGACTTAAAACGGCCGGACGGTCCAAAAGGGTGCTAGGTTTTTGTCCCAACCCAACCAACAAAAAGAAAAACTAGAAACTCAATTCTCAGTTTCTAGAATTTAATTTATAAAAATAGAAAGTGTCTGACTGATGGTGGGGTGGATTGATCCAGCTTTACATTGGATGGATGTGAGAATTAAGAGCACACGAAATTTGTAGGGACCCGAGGGTTGCAGCAAGCAGCATCGTTTGAATGAGTATTACATATATGATTAGGTGGGGAAAAGAAGGAATCGGATTAAAGGAAAGTTCATCACGCGTCCCAAACCAATTTAATCACCATCAAATTAGTACGTAACCTCCTCCCCCGCTGTTCGTGTATATTAGCCCAACTCAATTCTCGATCCTTGATCTTGTCTTGATCGTGCTCGCTAGAATGACCATGTCCCTTTTGCTAACCTGGGCAGCTTTCACACTACTCTCGCGTGTTTTTGTCTCCGCCAACGGGAACTGCTCGACCTACGTGTTTGCAGATAGTCGGCGAGTCTTCGAGTCGTGCGAGGACCTCCCCGTCCTTTCCGCGCACCTCCACTGGACCTATCTTAGGTCGACGAAGAGGGTCCAGGTAGCCTACAGGGCGTCCCAGTCCCCCGGTGGGTGGGTTGCGTGGGCAGTGAACCCAACCTCCATAGGGATGATCGGAGCGCAGGCCATAGTGGCGTTCAGGGACACAAACGGGACGATGGTGGCGTACACGTCCCGGGTGGAGAGCTACGCGGCGGCGCTGGAGCCTGGGAAGCTGAGCTTCGGGACGACGAACGTGTCGGCGGAGTACAGGGAGAGGGAGGGGGAGGTGATCGTGTACGCGGTCGTGGGGCGGTTCGAGAACGGGACGAGTAAGGTGAACCAGGTGTGGCAGGAAGGGAGGGTGAAGGATGGGGTTCCGCAGATGCATAGCCTGAATGGGGTTAACCTGCAGTCTATGGGGGAGATCGATTTCCTTTCTTCTTAAAAAGAAATGTGTGTATGGATATAAATAATGACTAATATGTCAAGAATGGGATTCGAACCCATGCCCTTTCGGACCAGTACCTGAAACTGGCGCCTTAGACCAACTCGGCCATCTTGACATTTTCTGTCAAGTCAAACCATTTTATTAATTTGATTGAATAGTGCAGTGGTTACGCATGACTCCATGCGGTTCTTGCATTGGGCCCTGGCCGATCTGTCTTCCTTCGAGCATAGGATCGGATCCGATGCTTGCTGAAGAGCTTGGTGTCGCAGGTCAATGTGATTGGCATAGACGAAGCTCAGTTTTTCGATGACCTTTATGCCTTATGCTGCAACTCCGCGGCATTGACCGCAAAATTGTGATTATTTCAGGCCTCGGTGGGGACTTCCTAAGGTCCTTCACCAGTGTCCCCAGTCTCGTTTTAACATTGCGTCGCCTGAGGATTTTTTCACAATGTTTACTCATTGTGAAATGAACTTTGCAGGAATTCGTTTGGCTCCATTCTTTGGTTGGTACCTCATGCCGATTTCATTGTCATGCTGACGGCCAGATGTGAAGTCTGCTGCAAGAAGGCGTGTTTTTCCCTGAGGAAGAGGCAGAAGAAGCAAACAGAACTGACTGGAGGTTTTGGCATCGGCATGGCCCCCCCCTGCCGTGCTACCTTCAACTATAGCCTAACTCTGAGAAAGAGGACTCCGTAGCGGATGCTTTGTGTTTTGATGCATAAGCTATTTAGCCGATTACTGTGTCCACAATTCGCTGAACTCCTAAAATTTGACTTTGTCCCGGTAATGATATGATCAGATGCACAGTTTCTGTCACATTTCTTCATGCATATGCTGAGAATGCTCAACCGAACTATCAAGTCGACATTACGCGGCCGCTTACGTGTTGTCCTAATATTGATTCTTTGCCTGTGGCGACTATGACAATAAGGATAAGCTCGAAGCAACTCACTTTTTCCTTGTCGTTTTAGTCCCAAACAAGTTCATTCGTCTAAGTAGTTTCACGAGTCGGTTTGCAGAACCAATGCAACTCGTCATTTGTCCCAGCAGGTTCATCCTCCTGCTCATTGATCTTTTCTCCGTGCTGCACGGCTTTTTAGCATCCTGCAGCTTGCTAGTCGTGTATCCAGTCTTCTGGAGATTATTCCCATCCTTTAGGCTTCTCTTCAGGGACATGAGTTCCTGTTCGAGACTCTGGATCCTGAAACTTGTGGACTCGTACTCTTTGTGAGGAATATCCAATCCCGGGCCCAGGCACTCCGTCTGCAATAGAGTGCTCAGAGGCATTGTTCCGGCATCCTGCCCGGTGAATGGGCTCCTCAAAATCGGCATACTCCCTGAGAATTCCCCGTGATGCTTCGTGTATCTGAACGAGTCAGAGCATTCTTTGAAAGCCTGGTGAGTGTTGAGCTGCTGGATAAAGAGTGCTTGAACGATCAATCGCAACGGCATCAGCTCGTTCTGAACAGCTTCAATGCACACTTCCTGCGACAGCTTCTGACAGCTTAGGTACTTGCAGACTGCAGACTTCTCCTCTTGGGTTGCGCCTCTGCGGCTTTGAAGGAAGCTGTCAAGTGCTCTGTAGAGACCGTCATGACGCTGCCTGTAAGACTGCGGTATGGTATCAATGAGTTTCGTGAAACTCTCTGTACTCAAACTAGGATCAGCCGCTATATAAGCCAGATATGCATCCCACAGGTTAGCAACCACCGAATTGCTGTTGGGAGGAGTGGACTGTGTGTCCACATTCGAACACACATAAGCTGAGAAAATGGCTCCCATCATTGCCAGCTCTATGCTGCCAGATACCGGTCGATCCGCTTCCATCTTCGGAAAGATAAGTTCGTCCAGGTGGGCTAAGGGTAACATGGAAGCGATCTGATCCTGCAGTTTCCCCACAACCTCGCTCTGCAGGCCAAATTCCATGCAACGGGAAAGCAGCGCGAGGTAGAATCCAACGGGAATCATCCTCCCTGCCTTCTCTCCCATGGGAAGCAAATGCATCAAACCTTGTAATATGGTCTTGTCCGATTCGTTTTCCTCGAAAGTGTCAGATAATACGGAGTTGTTTGCGTAAAAGACGAGCAGTGGACTCACGTACTTTTCTTTCATTCCTTGTCTCCGTAAGGACCCAACAATCCTCTTAAAGAAGGTGAATGGAAGAGCGATCAGGTCTTTGATCCAAATGTCCTGGTTCACGATCTCATGGACTCTCTCGAAGCTCCAGGGACTGCAATGGGCCATCATCTCCAGCGTGGCCGCTACTGGCTTTCCCCGTCTCCTCTCCGGGTCCAGAATCTCCATACAAGCCATGAACGCGAGCGACTCGATGCATCGGCTCACAATCAAAAGGTTTTCTGCCCATGGAAGCAAATCCTGGCATTTCTGGAGAACGATCAAGGTGTCGTCCCAGTTCTGAAGGACCACCTGGTTCAGATACAGATCGAACTTCTGGCAGAGATTTCCAGTCCAATGGTCCTCCGTCATTTGAAGGAACTCGGCCGCACATCGCAGGGCCGCAACATTCGAAGAATTCACCGACATGGAGGATCCGTACGAGAACAGAACGATCCTCTCGAAAGTCTCTGGCCCGCCCGGAAAAGGTTCCGGTATCTCGACCTCGGTTGAGACCATTAACTTCTGTTTGAAGTATCCACTCCTAGATAACGGGAACTAATACAGAAAAACGCAGGATAAAAAGCAAGTCCAGGATTGATGATCAGAAAGAAACGAGCAAGCAATCCCGTCTTACTTTGTGCAAGTTGAAATGACGGTCGCCGAGCCGGACAAGGACGGAAGCAGGCAATCCCGTCTCCTGGCTCCTAAAGCGTGCAACACGTGGAAATCGGCCAGTCACAAAACCAGACCCAACGGCACAACAGGCGAACAAAACAATGCCAATACTTCACAAAATGTAAAAAAATCACACACTAACCATGAAAGGACCTTGATCTTGAGAAGGGCGCCGACGTTCGGTGAAGAGTAAGGGCTCGAGGATGCAGAAGTCCAACTACCCTTTGGGCTCGCAGCTTCCATCCGGGCAACACAGGCGATGGGGCTGGTTGCTATTACTGGGACGACCTCCTTCCACAACACAATCTTATCCCAGAATCCATGCGGAGAAACTTAACAGCACTTGATCACGTGCGGCAGAGGAAGTCATCGGATCGACAGTCCATACAACCCATTTATTATTTTAACGTTTAGTATCCCGATTTTGGTCATTGGGAGTTGATAGGAAAAAGTTAGGGGGAAGAAGGAGACGATGAAGTGAAGGAGAAGCAAGAAAAGCTCTTTTTATGCTTTTGCCAAGACGGCACGTTTTCTGAATTCCCGGCGTTTGGAGAGGTTTGACCCAAAAAACAAAACTCTGTGCTTTGGGGAAGTAAGAGAGCCAATTTTGATTAAATTAACATACAGAATAAATAAATAATGCCTCTGGCAAAATGGATCAATACCCAATGCTTACAATCACACGCAGGTTGGTAACATCGTAGCGCACGGTCACTTCTAGAAACTGGATGGATCTATACATCTGGCCCCTTCGTAGACAGTCTAAAGATGTACGTAGAACAAGAATGACGGACAACGTTTAAAGCATACCCAACCGTGACAGAAAAGCAACACGACCATTCGCGTATTCACAGCGAGTTTACTTACTAGGGGGGTGACTTGACAGCAATACGCTTCGACCCCGGATTGGAATGAGAGAGCTCCACGCTAAAGGGCCGCCGGTCCACTCGCCGTTTGATCTATGTCCTCCAGATCAGAAAAGAAAGGGTCTCTGAGAAGGTCAGATGCCGAAGGCCTCGCCCTTGGCTGGGCGATGCACTTCTCGATGAATGCTTTCAGTTCTGGGTCAGATACTTTGTTCATAGCTCGAGGCTTTACTCCGGTAGTCACCTTCTTGTATATCTTGGCGATGCTGTCGCACTCGCTGTAAGGGATCTCCATCGTTACCATCTCGAGCAGGCACATGCCGAATGAGTAGATATCCACCATTTCCGTGTAATCCTCCTCATATAACTCCGGTGCCATGTATTCTGGAGTCCCGATGAGGGAATGGGCGGTGTGACTCTTGCCAACGATTGCAGCCAGACCTAGATCTCCGATTTTGATCTGTCCCGTGAAAAGAAATAATCAAACTCTGAACAGAAATTGGAGCCAAGTAAAGGAGCCACAAGCATATACTTTCTCAAGGGGACTCTAGAATACAGCTGCCCCGTTTAATTTCTCACTCCGGAGGTGGAAACCCTCCCTTATCAGACCGTTCTTAGTTATAGCTAGAATAATCAAGCCTTTTCTACTTTGCTTTACGTAAATACCAGTCTCCTCTATGATCTTGATGCCGTAGCAGGAGATAACAATAACGGATAAATCAGCCATGCTGATGTAGAAAATACCAAACACCTTGTAAACTTGGCATGTATGACCTTAAAATTTATGCCGACCAGCACAACCATGAGAGCTGTGGGAAATATGGGTAGTTCTCGTATGTACCTGGCCGACGTTCCCATTGATGAAGATGTTGCTGCAGTTAAGATCACGGTGAATGATGCAAGGCTCATGGGTATGTAGGTAGTCCAAGCCCTCCAGAATTTGTTTCGACCACTTCTTCAAGGCCTTCGTCGACACATGGCGATGCTTTTTCCTATAGTTCCTCAAATTGCCAGAAGTGCACACCTCGGTGATGAAGTTGAGGTTGTTATGTTGACTGTCTGTCCAGACACTGTGGCAAACAAGTATGTACTTGTTCTTCAGGGTGCTCAGCAGCTTAACCTCTGAAAATAGCCGGCCTATGAAGGAAGGATCGTCTCCAAAATTAGCCAGACGTACTTGGTTCCAAGCCACTTCTATGCCTTCTTCCTGGTCGAATGCTCTGTAGACCTTTTTTACCGAACCATGTCCGAGGAGATCACTGTACCGTCCAAATCTCCCCGTGGGGTCAATCTCAACAAACGATTCCGCATCTCTATCATCAGCACCCGCAGCTGGCATATTTTGCACGATCGCAGAACCTATCGTTACCTGAGTAGCAACAAGATATCTATCTATGTTACAGCCTTCAAAGTTCCAAATAGAAATGACCAGAGAACATCATAAACAAAATCTCCTATACATCAACTAGATGGTTTTCAACCATTTTTTTTCTAAACGAGATCAGATCACACAGAATGATAAACAGCCCACTATTTGGAGGACCATATCACCGATTAACACATTCAACAATCTATATAGCAAGGGGTGATAAAGCAAAGCACTGTATGATCAACTGGGGAGGAGAACTGTTAACAAAAGAGGGCTTCCGCACTTTCCAAATGTCTAACCTAATCCTCTCATCCTGATTAAGTAAATTTGCAACCAGGCCAGTAGCTACGCACCACAGAAAGACGAATCTGCGGACGAGGACATGACACGAGACACAAAACTCGAATTGCAGGCTTAACTGGTGCAGTAGAATTAATCTTCCTCGGGAAGAACTAATCACGGCAACAACGTTATCATTATCGAACTCCCCTTCACCGCCCCGTACAGAAATACAAAATTCAGCAGAAAGAATTCATCCCATAGGACCAAAACCGGAAATTAAAAAAAAAACAAAAAGAAACCACGAATCCAACTCCAGCATCCAGTGAAGGAACCGCGAATTTCAACGGGACTCCGATCTGATGGCTATAACGCGAATGATCCTGGAAGCCCGTCCCTAATTAAAAACCCGGACCACCCCGTAAGATCGACCTAACATCGTCACAAATCGGGAAAAGGGATCGTTTTCCATCTACGTAGTAACAAATCAAAACAAAACCAGAAACTTTTACAAGCAAAAAGGAGAAAGGAAAGGATCGGCGGCGGCTATGGTAGGGGCTTACGGAGATGATTCAGTTGTGGAGCTTCAAAGAGTGGAAATCGGAGGGACTTGCGGTTAAGACGAGGGGGAACCTTGCAGTTGTGGTAGAGAATCGAAGGGATTTGTGAGGTGGTGGTGGTGGTGCTTTATATATATACGCACACAATAGAGAGGGAGATGGAAAGAACGTGTTGTGTTTTTGCTGCTGCCTCCCCCACCCAAAGTGTCGGCGTTTTTCTTTTAGTTTTATCTTTTTTAATTATTATTCTCCAGGGGGAGAAGGAGAAGGGTGTGTGGGACATTCATTTTATTTTTTACTTTGAATTCATCGTATTTCGAATAAATGAATAAATAAATAGTTGTCGTCTGTTTAGGGGCGACGTGATTGTGTTTTGTGTGAATTTTTAATTTTAATTGAGAAAAATCTTTGAACAGGGAGGGAGGGGGATTACTCAACTACAAAAGGTCAAAAAATGGTCAAATTTCTACTTCGAACAGTATTATTGTTGGGTGGCTTTGTTTTTAAATAAAAAGAGGAGGTGTGAAGTGAAGCTCGTGTAAACCAAATTTAATTTGGGGGGGGTTCAACTCGCGGCTTCCCGCCTCCTCTTCGTTTGTTCCTTTTCTTTTTTAGCCGTCGGACCACGTGTTCCCATTCACTTACTTTATATATATACACACAAACTCAAATCCAAAAATACATTTATAATAAAACGAGATGAGTAAAAGTCGATTCAAATATGCTAATAATAATAGTATTAAGAAAGTAGCATTCAAAGAGCCCTCGCAAGAGCGCCTGACAACACCCACCCAACCTAAGTACGAGGTGTGACCGTGAGACTAATTAATCACATAACCAACCTCGACCTTTTTTTCTCTTACGTATTCCTTTTTAGCTCTACTTCATGATCTGCCCGTGACACGACGCACTCGGAAGATATCAAAAACTCCGGGCCTTTCTTCTGAAAGAATCCGTTCGAGCATGAATCCGGACCGGAAACATGACTTCCCCCGAGTTCATCCGTTGAAGAATTTTCCGAGGGATAACGTAAACATGCAGGGTCGGCTACCGTGGGCTGATCCTCATACTCGTGGGTGTGGGTGATCATTGCTTCTCCCACCCCCTTCCATATCCCTCCAATAATATTAGAAAAGAATAGTTCCTAATACACTAAATGTTTATCATATATATATAGATATTCCAAACGAAAGTTCATTGGTGAGCCTAGGCCCAATACGAAGTCTAGTTGCCCAGCCCAAGAGAGTGGCAATATATAGGGAAGAGAAAAACCGAAGAGGAGTTGCTGCTACATGGTGTGCGGAGATAATTTATCCAGTATAAAAAGAAAAGTAAAGGGAAATAAAATAACCTCGAATCCTTCTACTCCGAATTTTGTATTATACGGTTAATTTTAAAAAAGATTTACGAAATACGATTCAAATTTAATAAAATACGATTTTACCGTCAAAAGAAACGCGTCTTCATGCGCATCATTGGGATGCCCATAGGGGCGCGTTTTAAAAATTCGTCCTGTTTGTATTTCGAGGGATGGGTAAAATCGTATTTTACGAAACTCGAATAGTAACTCATAAATGTTTTTAAAAATTAATCGTATTTTCGTAGAAAACTCTTTCGCCTCCCACCTCAACCCAAGTACGAGGCAGCCGAAACCCAGGAGCAAGTCAACAACTCTTACCTTCTTCTCTTTCACCTTTTTTCCTCCATAAACATTTTCCTCTGTCTGTCTCAGATCTGCCCGTGACACCAAACACTTGGAAGATTCGAAATCAGTCGCCCTACCCTCCTCCCAAACTTCTTACTCTTCTCCGTCGGGGAGGGATCTATTCGGACTTGAATCTGGGACTCCAAACAAACGGTCAAGTCTCTATCGCGAGGTCATCCCATAAACAGTCATTTTCCGACTAATTGGGGACTGATATGAAGCTATATACGAAATCAAGGACTAATAACGTAAACATTCAATAGTAGTGGTCTGTCGTTGCTGGGGAATAAGCAGGAACACCACATGCTATCGTGGACTCGAATTCACCCGATCATTGTTTTTGCATATTTTAATTAAATCAATAAAAAAGGAGAATATTATTACTATTCTTTTTCTATTGTTTTTTTTTTTGGTTAGGGAAAAGAAATAGGAAAAAAAAAAAAACTTACACAGCTTTTAAGCCACTGACTTGACCCATCACCTCTCTCATTTAACCCCCAACCCCCTCTTCACAACGACAGCTTCAACGTATAACCCGATTCCCCCTGTCATGCAATAACAAACGGTTCCAGGGGTTAGTGGTTTCTTCCGGGTTCTGGTTTTGTTGGTCGATCGGGGAAGGAGTTCCTTTTCTTCTGTTTTCGGGTGGAGAATCGGAGGGACGGTGAGTCAGCTCCTTCCTTTCTTTTTGTCTACCTTTTCCCTGCTCCCCCCCCCCCTTTGCCTGGTAAATTTTTATTTCTAATTCTTTCTGGGTTATGATTCTTTGGTTGATTTTAGGGCAGGGTTAGGTTAAAGATGTTTTTTTAGTCGTGGGTGATGGGAGTTTTTTTTTTAAGTTTTTGGTCTGAACTCAGCCCATCAGAAGGTGATCATGTGGGGGTTTGGATTTTGATTTTGATGTGATTGGAGGTGGTGCTCTGGATCATCTGTTTGTGATGTGATTTGTTCTGCCCAAGTAAGGAGTACGGAGCTCTATTTAGGGTTTGAAGGAAGCTGCCTTCAGCTTCTTTTTATAAAGGAAAATTATGTTGATTCTTGGAGGCGTTTTGGATACGCTTTTATCTTGGAATTGTCAGTTAATCAATGCCAGCATCTCTAGGTTTAGCTATTATGGTGCTGTTCGAACAGAGTTCCGTTTGTTTTAGGAGGATAAAGGCTTTCTTGAGCTGAATCGGCGGAGTACTCGATAGTACTTGGAAATTTGGATTTCGCAATAAAAGTTCCAGCTATGTGATATAGATCATGTTGTGCTTCACATCGTCGGTGCAGTATCGAATGTTAGTCTGACTAGAGAATATAGTGCGATAGTTATCTGGGGAAAGTGTTATATCTTGAATGGTTTCCTTTCTGCTCCGAGTTTCAGTTTGCAGTGTTGTTTACTTACTTGACCTTAGGCCATTTCATCTTTTGCTACTTGAAACTGTTACCGTAACAGTTTCAGATGTTAATTGTCGATGGATGGTTTCATATTGGTTTGTGTTTTATATGGAATAAACATCTCGACTTTTTATGCTTCAGTTTCATTTTGGAAGATCTGCCCCTATAGATGACTGAAGCTAACCCATCTGTCGTCTAGATGACCAGATGACTAATCAAGAGGCTCCTCAGGACAAAAGTGCCCCAGACAAGATGAAACAGGAAAAAATATCCAATGATGGGTCTTGTATAACACAGTCTGATCAAGGAAAGGAGATGGAAAAAAGTGAAGGAAGGGGTGCAGATAAAAGCGCCTCTGATGACGTGAAACAAGGAAAGATTCCTAGTGATGGGTGTTGTGCACCACAGTCTGGTCAAGAGAATAATGTGGATAAAGGTACTGCAATGGAGCTGACCCAGGAAAAGATCCCTGATGATGGGTGTTCTGTGTCACATCCTGATCAAGAAAAAGGTGACCAGAAACTCCAGGTGTCTGATATGTCTCAAGCGATTGTTCCATATGATAAAGAAGAAAATGGAGCCTCTGATATTCGAGAGCTGACTCTGAGGGCTGAAAGTACATCCGTTCATGCCGAAAAGGTTCCTGTGGATGGATTTAACTGGAGGAAATACGGCCAGAAAAACGTGAGAGGAAACGAGTTTGTTCGTAGCTACTACAGATGCACCCATCCCTTTTGCCTGGTGAAGAGACAAGTGGAACGCTCACTCGATGGCCAGATTACTGATACCGTATATTTAGGTCAGCATAGTCATCCCCCGATAAATAACCCCGCTCCTGTAAACTCTCCAAATTCCCCTACCAGTAAGAAATCAGACAAGTGCCCTCCTGCAAGCATCAAAGGTAAGTGATGAACATTTAGTTTAAATTACTGTGAGGGAATGATGGTAACAATCTCTAACAACACACTTCTGCAGAAAAACTGCCTGAGCTGAAGATTCCGGCATGTTCTCCTGTCAGCAACATTGCAAGGTCTGAGGTTGTACCTCATTCCCGTAAAGAAGAGGCAAAATCCCCGGTTATTCGAATGGACAAGGTCCCAGATAACGATGCATTTAATGCATGCCCTCCTGTGTTGAAAAAGAAGTATGGTTGCCTTACTAGGCATATCTTTAAGGTTTTTTTCGCTTAACCATTAAGCTAGCATTTTCTGACCATGAATGACTCTCTAACAGAAAAAGGGATCCTGAAAATGCTAATTTTATGGGAGGAGGTACACCCAACAGCGAAGCACGTACTGTCGTGCACACTGTCAGCGAGGTTGATATAGTTCATGATGGCCACAGATGGCGTAAATATGGACAGAAAATGGTGAAAGGCAATACGAATCCAAGGTAGGATTTCTTGCTGCTTTTGGTACCGCAGAGAGGGGTATGATCATATTGGCTGATTACATTTGATCGCTCCCTCAAATGTGTTTGAAATATACAGAAGATTAACTTGACATGTCTAGGATATCAAAATAATGTTCTAACTAGGAGAAGAGATCGATGTGCCAAGTGCAGTTGTTTGGTGGAGGCAACACTTGCAGGGATAGGCATCTATATTATGATATCTATATTATGTGATCATATGACCTTTAATTTATATCCTACAGGAGCTACTATAGATGCTCATGGGTTGGATGTCCAGCAAGGAAGCTAGTTGAAAGGGCATCGGATGATCAGAAAGTGGTTATTACCACTTATGAAGGCCAGCACCGCCACGGCAAAGATGCCTTGACCGCTATGTCTTCTTGTCATAGCGAAGAAACAGAGAAGCAGCCCCATAATGAGAATCCACTCACTATTATTGTCCCAGAAGCTAGCACTACGTCCAGGGGCAAAATAGATGGGGGTGATAGGAAGGGGAAGAAGAGAGAAAGCATCAGCCATCTTGTCGGTTTCAATATGTCTGTGCTTCCAGGTCCCGAAAGTAAACCGGGTGAGAAGCCAATACACACAAACGGCAGTAACCTGGGGGACAGTGAGAAAGCCGCTCGTGGCCCATTTTCAGAAACGAAGGAAGAACACTCACGTGCACAACAGCCTACGAATAATGCGGCCGCAGTACGAAGCTAAAATTTTTAATCGCTCTACGAGAAGCTTCAGATAAGTTTGCCGTAGCAGGGCTGACTGTAATATTTGACCAGCATACAGCATGATTAGTTGAGTAGTGTTTTCTCAGTGATTAATTTTTCATTCCTGTTATGCCTGTAATCTGTGTAAGCCATTAGCTTGTAATTATCCTTGATTTGGTAACTGTTGGATTAGACCCATTATTGCGAGCTGAGTTATATATGAAGTTGTAAGCTACCAACAGTACTAAATGATCATTAGGACATGAAGTGATTTGATTGTAAGAAAGAGACCACTTGATTCTTAGTAGAACAGCAACAAATTGTTGCCCCCAAAACCCAATTCTGTCTCCAAGCGACATCCACAGTTAGGAGCCAAGGCATTGGAATACTATCAAACACACTTCCATTTCATGGATAAGAAAATTATACATGAAACCTTTTTTCTCCCTTTTAAGATCATCCTCAACTGAGTCACCGATGAAATGTTGGATTAATATCATCATCCAGGCGTTGATCTTTAAGGCTCGTGTCATCTCCAGGCACAAGATGCAACCAAGTCCCTATTCATCCACCCCAAGTACAGAGCCCCGTCCTTCTCGGCAATCCTGTACTTGTCCGAATAGTTCCCCAGGAGCGACCTGATCGTACCGTTCACCAGCGTGCTCAACGGGTAAGGAGTGAACCCAGCCATGGAAAAGCGCAACCTCCACTTCCCGAGGAGCTCGTGCCTTTCAACCCTCTCTCCCCCTTCACAAGCAACAATGTTCACAACGTCCTTCGCCAGGCAATGCTGCTCCACCTCGATACGTTCCTTGCGATCCCGTGGAAGGGTCACATCCATCGACTCGAACATGGCCGCATAGTAATCCAGAGTTTCCTTGAACCGAGGGAAGAAAGCTGTGGTGTTCGTGTTAGACTCCTGCTCGATCAGGGTCACTACTTTCGGCTGTAGGCTCCTGATCATCCTCAGTAGCCGGTCGCGGTGGTTCTGAGTGCTGACGCTCTCATCGGGCATGTGATGCAATGCGAAGGCAAAATTCACGGCCAAGGCCTCCCCTGGCCTGACGCCCAGATGCTCGAGCTGAACATCAAGTCCCGAGATTGGGGCTGCATGGAACTCAAACGGGACGTTCCAAGACTGTGCGAGCTTAGATAGTCTCTTCCCAACAATCTCGAGTCCTCCTCCCCGAGCATAAGCCGACGTGGAGTCATCCATTCCGGTTATCCGGATATGTGGGGGCCCACTGGGTCTCGCTGCAAACGCCTGGATGAGGGTATCCCACTGGCTACCTTGACCGATTTGAAAATCGATAATGTGCACTCTCCTCTCGTCCTTCATGGCCTCCGCAATAGCGCCGTTTGCGGACATGTATCCGAACTTGAAGTAAGGACACACCTCATAGAGTATGTTCATGTATGAGAGGAGGTCCGAACTTTCCGGCTCCTTGCGTCGCAAGGACTTGTAGATGGAACTTCCTGAAGACGACATACGAGCGACAAGGCCTTCCAGCATGTATGCTCCCAGCCTTTCAATTGGCTCTCCACACACCGAGACCATCTCTCGTAGCTCGTCCAACAACCACCAGGCCGTCACATGATCGTCCTCCGCAACGGCTCTCGCTGCTGTGATCAATACCTGTTTCAGATCCCTCTGGGATATCGCGTCGTTTATATGCATCCAGAAGGCAGTATTGAGCAGCATACCACCGTGAAAGTTCTCTGTGCTGTCGTCACCATCCGGCCCGAGCATCATGCTCTCCAGCTCCTTCAACTTGTTCCGGAACTTGTTCTCTTCATCAGAGACACACGAACCACTGAAAGACGAGGCATTCCCATTTTCTGGGGAACTCCGTGCATCCAGAAGGCAAGAAAACGAATCTTTCCTTGAGATTGGACTTTCGATTGAAGAGAAGCTGATAGTCGATGCGGAACTATGACCTCCATTCACCGAAGACGAATCGAGGGTGCAGAACTTGGAGAGATAATTCTCTCCACAGAATCGCTTCCCCCTGTTACCATTCTCGTAAGGTCGGCACATAGTCGAGTAGCACGAGTAGGTTTCCTGGACTTGTGGGGCGAACATTTTAGCTGCCGACCTCTTCCCAATTCTTTGGTTCGACGAAGCCTGCATCAGCCGGAACCCTCGTGAAAAACCACTGGCCTACTCCTCCAGTTGCAGTTTCCACATAGCAGCACCGCGAAATTCCTTCTATGACGCACCCAAACCTGTCAAGCTAAAACGGTCTCACTTCCTCTGCATAAAAAGAAAAAAAATCACCCTCCACCTGAAACATATATACTAGATCATCATCTAGAAAGTGGAAACTGAAGCTAAAGATCAGGCCTTTTGCTGAAAACCTCGAGACCCAGTTGCGACATCACATTGAATAACGCGGGAAGTAACAAACAAAAACTCCACACCATGATTTCCAAGAACAAAATGCTCATTATCGACTGCACACACGAAACAGAGCATCTCCAACAAACACTGGACTTATATATATATAGTACGTGTCTGGAAGTAAGAAGAATGATCCGGCGCTGCAGTCCGTAAACAAATTGGAAAACAGGACATCTAGCAACAGGAGCAGGTAATGGAAATCCTGAAAGAGGGAAAGCAGGCAAACCTTGTGTCTGAATCGGGCAACGGAGTTCTGGGGACAGCGAGGGAGACGGGAGCAAGGAACGGAAGCAGGGGAGGGGATCCCCCCTCTCCCCTGTGTGACCATCGAATTAAATACAGAGCACACGTGTGAAACTGCCCCCGAGATTGCCCTTTAACTACGATAATGCCAACAGGAAAGAAAAATATAATTATGACTTAAAAAAATGTTTTGAACGGGTTAAAATCATTAACCACATGTTAATGACGAGTGCTCCTTCTTAATGCTATCAAACACTACCTACCAATCATATGATTGGACATCCGACTATATTAAGCAACTCTGGAGTTCAAAAGAAGTGATGTTGTTGTTTTACTCGAGAAATGATAAAGCTCACAGGTTCGATGAAATTAGACGTTTTTGTGCTAGTCGAAGCGAGTGGAGACGATGAGATTAAGGAGATTTGGGGATGGTGGATCTGCTTTAGAATTGTTAATTAATTGATAAGGGAAGTTTCCAATGTCATCATCCACCACTTCAAGTGGGTCAGGTCAGGCGAGAAAAGGTGAGGTCATGTCACGTTGATGCTCGTCTTCTAAAATTATTTATAATGTTCCTCCTCCATTTTGTCCCATTTTGTCGTCACGTCGAAAGGAATAGTCAGACATTTTGCATCTCTAGTTTTTACTATCCAACCGTTGGATTCATGTAAAATTTTACGCATATATTTTTTATCACTTTATCTTTTTGTGAAGTCTTTTTGAACTCCAATCGTACATTCGAGGATCAAGATATGATAGGAACAACACCGACTGTGCAACCTATTCCGCTTTTCTAGACAACCATATTGGTTTTCTGATCGTGAAATATTTCACCGTTAGATTTTCATGAAATTTTAAATGCAAACTCGTTATTGAGTTTTGAATCTTTTGATTCAAATTTCGATTAAATCGGACAATTTTAGCCAAAGTTATAATCCGTTTTCTGAACAATGCGCAATCTGTGTTCGTTGTTGTAATATGATTATATGTGAAGTCTTGCATAACTTACGCTCTACTATCTCGCGTAATTTACACTCTATTTTTTTTGTCTATGCATGTGCAACGGACGCACAAATTTTGAAGTTTCGGCCCAAGCCTCTCGAAAGATTGTTGAAGGCGCGTGAATCTTGCCGCGCATCAAACGGCTCCAACCGCCACATGAGGTGAAAGGGGAAAATGGTTAGCGAGACCAAAATTTCGTTCCTAGTATTGTGTGTTGATGAATATACAATGATATTCTTAACTTAGAGTCTATCAAGACTTAGGATGCAGAGTGTAGAAAAACAAAACCCAAGTCAACCCGTTTTCATACAAAAAAAAAAAAAGAAGTCTTTCTTCCTGGTCAGGACAAAACCCTTTCGAACAATGTCCCAGTTTTCTTTCTTAGAGAAAATAAATAAAAATTTGGGACATGCTCAAACTGTGTAGCTGGACCATCGCCGCTTAACCCGACAGTGAAGGGACAAGAGGGAACGAGTAAATGGCGTTGGCCCCCCTTAAAACTCGAGTGCACATGGACTGACTCATTGACTGACTAGATTTTTTTTATGGAAGAAATGTTCAAATTCAAATAAAATGGGGGCACCTAAATCATAATCAAGGGTGGGGGGAAGAAGGGAGGGAACCTGTGATTGATGGGTTGGGTGGGCATGGGTTTAGGAAAATGAAATAATAACATATGAAAGAAATTGATGCAAACGGGATCTCAGGCATGTTGTTGTTATTTTCTTGTCTTGTCTGGTCCCCTCCCCTTCCCTTGGAAATTTTCTAACAAACCTTCTCAAACAATATTCATGGGTAACCCAACCGTTAGTACCAATCGGACAACACCGTCAGGTCGAAATTCAATTACCTCGTTCAAAATATCACAAGGGTTGTTATCACAAATGGGTCATGATCCATCTTGATCGAATGCATATTTTCTTTTACCTGAAAACGAAAAGAATGGTTCGGAGAAGCACCCGATTAGCTCTCGAATAATAATATTAGATAGCGACTCCCATCTTCCCCTTGTCCTGTTGATTAGCATTACCAGATGGGAGGACAACCGCTAATTAAGCTCATGTGATGTGCCCCACATCTCCATCTCCCTCTCTATTTAACTTGTGTCGTGGGATTATTACGTACAACGAGAATCTAAAATTCCAACATAATTTAAAAAACATCGTTGAAGTTTCGTTTGGGAGTCGCATGGAATTTCACTTTCAGAAACAGGCAAAGAGTTAAGGATGTTAAGGATGGGATGACAAGGAAAGGTAGGAGAAGGAGGAGTGCCGACATCATCGTCAAATCATCGAGTGCTTCACTACCACACGTCTCGTCATTACTTCGACTTTCATAATCCATGTCTAAACCACGGCATTTTTCGCTTTCTTTCCCCTCTATGTACAACAGCGTGGTAAGAAATTAATACTTTTTACTACATAACGACATGTAATAAATACTCGTTCCTTAGATGGAGGACCATCTGCTGGTCGACACATGGGATTTCGACTGGGGCACTAATGAAATTAAATCGTATCCAAGGGGGAGACAAAATGGATGGCTCAGGATGCTCGAACATGAGGGAGTGCTAACATCTGGAGTAGGAACTCTGGGCTGTACCATGATGCCATTTGGCGTGAAACTTCGTCGGGGCCACGAGGCATCGAGGCAAGGAGAAGGAGACTAAGACACCCTTGTAAGGAAGGCAGTCCCAGACTTGCGGCTTGGCTATATATATATATATATTTAATGATTCTCAGGTTATGTCACGATCGTTCCCGATGGTGTCCGTCATGAAAGGAAACCCAACACCTTGATGGCTCTCGACTCCCTTCCAGGCTCAACGTTTTAAATCATTTAAAGAATAAGTTGTGTAATTTTATTATAGAAAATAGGGTCGTGGCTTGTTCCGATCCTAAACCCTAAAACCCAACCCTCCCTCGCACATGACCGCGTGATAATTGCGGCCTTTAAAGGAAAGGAATTTTGTAGACCACAGAGAATATATATTTTTTTGAAAAATATATCAGAAATATTAAATTTTCGATATCTTTGACGGCCATTTATTCTATAAATAAATACGAAGTTAATTAAAAGACGAAAGAGAACAAATCTTTTGAGTATAAAAAAGGATACACGAGTGCCGAACTAGTGTAGGTTAAGGGGATTAGAGAGGGTCTTAATGTAAGTTTATACTCAATTGAATATAGTGAAACCTTCTTCTCCGTCCATGGATCGATTGACCGAACCGCGTAAATTTTTTGTCTATTTATTTTTCATTAACTTTCGATCAAAAACCGAATCCGGTTCAACACTCCACCGAAGATTCGGCGTTCGCCAACAAATTTGATTCGATGCAACACGAAATAAAGCTGGTAACAGAAGTGGGTTCCACGTTGTTCCTTTTTTTTATCTGTTGATTGGAGTTCAAAAGAAAAGTTTAAACAACTTTTTTTTTTAAATTATATTTGATACTAGAGTATTGAAATTATTGACACACGGTGATGATAACACGCTTAATTTCACGTCTCGAATTCAAGCCTCGCCGATGGAAAAATAACATCTACTCACGTATATTTTCTAACTAGAATACTAAGTTTTAATTTTCCTTTGACAAGTTTGAAAGGATTTTATCAATTAAATTCGAAAAAAAATTTACGAGATAAGGTTTCAGTTTCGAAAGCTTCGTATACCGCTTTTGAGTTGCGCTTTCAAGTCGCAACTTTGATTTACAAAGAAGTCGCAATGGGCCTCTCTGGTATCCTATAAAAGCCGGGGTTTAAACCGCGACCATCCTTTAAAATCCGTGGTTTCAAACTCCAAATTAGACATGTTTAGTAAAAATCTCCAGGCGAGTGACCTTTTTGGTGTCTTATGAAAGTTGCGGTATAAAATTGTCACTTAAGAGCGATATTAAGAGAATTTTTGAAAGTGAAACCGTATTTTACAAAATCTTTTACGTCGTAGGAGTGATTCCGCACAAAAGGCCTGACCTAACATTGGAATGGAGAAGCACTAGGCAGGCATTAGCCGGAATGCATGACCCTAACTGTATAATTAAATTGGATGGTGCGGGGCTTGTTTCTTTAATTGACAGTGACTATCTATATGCCCCACTCAAATTATATTATTATTCGGTATGATGCAATCCATCAATTGATCATGCTTAATGACTTCTAGTTTATTGTAATCAGGGTCATTATTTTCTCCTGAGGAATCGTTTTGTTTTTTTGCCAAAAAGATAGTGACATCCATGGCCCGCAAAACTATTCTTTCTTCTTTTGCACACAAATATTAGATCGATTTCGCCATTTTGATTAATATGTAATATATTTTTACGGAAATCGATACCCTTTTGTTTTCTCTGCACGTTCCATCCCGACTTTAGGAAAAGTAAATAAAAGACAAGATCATACGAAATAAGAAGTAAAAAAAAGTCGGGTAAAGGAAAGGGAGGACAACTTGACTCGGCAACACGTGGGTTTTCTTTTTAATGCAAGGCTCAAGGCCTAAACAAAGAAGACCAAGGGAAACCGATGGAGGAGATAATATTATTCGGTCAGAGTCAAAGAGTATTTATTTTCTTTGTGGGATTATCTTTGACTTTTGATATTAGTTTTGTTGACTCGGGGATAATGAGACGTAACTTCCTTGTACGCTTACGGAACGTGTCTGTAAGACCCTCCCCTGGACTCAACTCAAACCGCATATTTTATATTACATGAAAAAATGGAGAAAAGATTTACGATTTCTGCACGTGTTGCCCTTTATTTCATTTCGTACGAATTAATTTGACGTTGAAAAAATTTCCCAAGCTTGGGGAAAAGAAATGACAGATGAGAAGGAGAAGTCGGAAGAAGATATTCATTCAATATGATGATAATATAATTCGCATGTTCTCTTAGAATCACCTCGCTAAAGCGCAAAATACGTGCTTAAACCCGAACTTGTGGCGGGGGAAATGGGATTTTAGGGTGCCTCTACTTTCCCAAAACACAACGAGAAAGCTAGAATAAGACTAAAGTTTGCCTAACCAAGACATTTGAATCAAAGAATGAGAAAAATGGAGGGGGTTTGCATCGGCATGCCGTGAGATCATGAGACAAAACCTGTGGTTTCAGACAGAGAAATGGGGGTTGGAAACATGGTTTCGGGGGGCGAGAATTGTGTCCAAAACACACGACTCCCCTGCCTCCCCGCCATGCAATTTTCGCCACCACATGCATCATGAACGTGTATATATAAAGTGTACAGTGTTGGTACTTTGATCGTGACAAAGAGGGGATGAATTAATCTTTTCGCTTGAATATAACTTTTTCGACAAATTCACATAACCCTCACGGTGGAAGGCTTAGCTTTTGCGATTTACAGAAATTTAAAAGCAAATTGGAACACAATGTTTTATATTGGTTCGGTGAATACACCTACATCCACTTTCGGCCGCTTTCACTAATAACTTGTAAGTAGTGATTACAATTGTAGAAGGTTGAATCTTCTGTGGTGAAAGAAAATAATTTTTTTAACCACGGGAAGATAAGACTAACTTAACCAATGCAAGAAACTCTCTTGCTGAGTTTGGGATGAGTCTAGGTCAAATAACAAGGAAATCAACCAGACTTGGCGAGCACAGAACCTTGGCTGGAAGCTTCAGTCTTCTGTGACGCAATAGCGGGTTGTCCCTTCTGTGGATCTGCGATTAGACTTGATGGTGCTATCTCCACGTGTTTGAACGTCGTCTGATGTGCTTATCTTTTTGTATTTTCAATATAACCTGCAAAACAACAAAGATAAACATCTACAGGAGGCTGCAGTCCTTCACCACTTGCGCCTGCTACGGAAACCTTCTCTTGGACTTGCTGTACGCCCACCCGTCATTACGTACAGCTTCCCGGGCCAAGTCCTTTAGTTTCGTAGCTACCAACGCCAACAGAGTGGCTTCACCAATGCACACCTGCTGCAAACAAATAGACAAACAGATAACAGACTACAGAAGGTTACGCCTGCTACGGACTCTTTCTCTTCGACCAACTCTGTACACCGACTGGCCAACCAGCAACCCTTCTCCCCAGGCCCTGTTGCACACATGCCGACGTTACGGACAGTGTTCCGGTCGAGTATCTCGGATCCGTAACCACAGGCGTCCCCGAAGCGGCTTCAACCCGCTGTAGTCACCTCCTGCGAGAACGTTCGCCTAAAGAATCCGTCCTGCACACTCACACACACGTTAAAGTACCACAATAACGTTGTTGAAATGCCAAGACTTGCCACGCTCAAAATCTGACTAGAAATGAAATGTTTAAATGTTTTTCTCTTATACAGCGCTTATATCCTTCTGTTTAAGGAAAATTATTTTTCTCAAAACAAAATACGACCAGATTGATTCTCGTAGTACATAAAACATTTGAGAACAATCTCTGGTTGATTTTGCATCACTCGGATCATCCAATCTCAAGTTATCGCATTACAGGAGGTTGGAGCCAGATTCGATTAGCAACCTTCTATAGTAGCAAAGAAAAAATATTTTATTTTCTACCAGAGAAATCTGATCTTGGACTCGTGCATTTATCCTTTAAGGACTATCCAAAATTAATTTTGTGTTAATTGGATGTTTAAATCCCACAGGAAGGAACTTAACCTTCTATATAAGGAAATAATCAGTGATTTATTCCAAAAATTAATTGATTCGTTCCAGATTAGTCAATCATTGTATTTGGACGAAATTCATGTGATTTGAATGTTTGGTGGATGCTCTTTATTCACATGATCTCCTTATAGAAGGACAATAAGAAATTTTCAACTTTAACAATATAATTTCCGTAAATAGGAGAATTATATTATTTTCGACTTTTATGATTTGTCTTACGAGATAAATAGTTTAATATTAATTCAAATAATATTCCTAAGAATATTCCTCATTTGAATTAATAAAATACTTAAGATGATCAATAATTAATTAACCATTAATTAATTATTAAAATATCTTATTATGGAAATATTTTTTAATCACGTCACTTAATCTGAAATGATCATTGGAGGGTGAAGAAAATATTTTCGTGATATTTTTCTTTTACTAGGAAGCATATCATCGTTACAGGAGGTTAGAGCTTTTGTAAAGTCATAACAGGTCAAACATGTTGTGTGACACGTCATCAAAACCATATCAACATATAGGAATTTTTTTTTTGACACCCATAAGAAAAGAAAGAAAGGGGCTGGGTTGCTCAGGCGAGGTTCCTTTCATTTCTAATTATTTTACCTCTTATTGTTTCCTTTCATCCTTCCCTATCAAGTTTAAGATGACAACTACAACTCCTCGTTTTGGAGTGGGGCATGATGGACTTGACATGCTTACTAAACTTTTGACCATAAGCTTTGAAGAAAATATCCCTGAGATTGTCTCTTGTCCGGATTCACGATTCGGAACCTCGAACGGTATTTTTCATAAAAGAAAATTTGATCGAATTATGCGGATCAATTTGGCTTAATTGTCATATTCTTAGTCACTGTTTTAACGGAGAAAATAGGAAGAGATAAGACTTAGGAACATGGTTTGGAATTTTATGATAGATTTCCCATCGTTTTTAGCCCTTCGAAAATTGTCGGTCCTTCCTATATTCTCTATTTAACATGTAAGAAAGATATATGGCTTCATTTGTTTCTAATGTGCTTTAGGGTATTCCCCACGAATTCCTTTAGGGTTTCATTTTTCATATTCTTGTCATTAACATCCTGAAACGATCGATCTTAATAAACCACGCAATTCCCATTAATCAGCGAAGAAAAATAGAAAGTTTGTGACAAACCAAACAAGTTTCCCTCGTGCGTGCAAGTCCACGTTCAAGATTTCCTCGCTTCCTATCGCTCTGTTATTTTCACTGCATCTTTCGGCCAGTTCATGAATCCCATTCACATCTTAAGGACAACGTCAAGCATCGTGATCACTCTTAAGAGGGAGCTCAAAACTCGTCGGCACCTCGTGGGTGGAGTCACCGATATTCCATCAAACGCGATACCGTCACATGAAGAGACAGGAAGAGTTTGCGACTCGTGTTGTAATTTAATACCTCCCCCACCCCACCCCAACCCCCCCCCTCGATGCGGACGACGGATTTTGGTCGGCTCGTGCTCAACAAAGTCAGTCCAGATAACACGGTGAAAGTAATTTAGCCGGACGGCTTGAATTATTGCAATCGTGTTTGCTGCGTCAACTTGATGTTGCTTTTGGCTGCGGTCACCGGAATGGACGAATTGTATTTTTGTGGTTGGAGTCAGCTCGATGAATCATGCGATTGGTCGAATTCGAAGACTTACAAAAGATGCCAAATCATCGTCGGCTTAAGGACACGATAAATTTCTCTTAAAGAAAAATCATCGGACGGATCGACGCATGCCAAGTTCGTGACTTAAAAGAATATGGACAAGAATTGAAATATACCACTATTTTAATCGGAGTCATTGGTGCTTACTTGTTATCAGGTTTCAAGGGAAAAGCCAGAGATGCAATGGTGGGGGCCAATGGAAAGACTTGAGAATGAAAAGCATTTGGAAGTCTTTGGCGGGGAAAAGAAAAGGTATACGAGGGAAACTTTGGAAAAAAAAAAAAAAGAATCAATCATTCAGAGAGAGGGATGGGGGTGGGATGGAAACTTCAACTCGCACGTTCCACTTGACGTGCCACCTAAAAGGAAGAAGAAAAAAAACCAAAGAAGATGTCATGTGAATTTCCCTATGAATTCAATGATGCCTCCTCGTGTTTTGCCATACCATGCCATTCTTTTTGGATGTAATCATTGATTTGGTCTATGTAATTATTGACTCTCATCTTGGGGCGGTGCACGTTTGCCATAATTTTATGTACTATCCAGATAGCAGCTACAGGTGAATTCCAAAAAATTTTCTCAAAACTTTCGAATTTGTCCTTAACTCGCTACTTTGGGTCGCGACTTTCTTTCACGCCCAGCATGATCGTTGCTCGAACCAACGATTTCACGAACGACGTGACAACAAGTTGACATAAAATCGCTGCTTCTCGCTACTTGGAGTAGCTAATTATTTATGGTACGTCCGGCACGACTAATTCAGTCATCAGTTTAAACTTCATGGGCTCAAGCTGAAAGCCCAAATTCTAACTCTTATTGGACTCGTGGATTTTCCTGATTTCCCTGTCGATACCAACAGAGACCCAATGGGCTTTCTCGTAGTAGAAGGCCCAAATACAAAAACGACGCGTCGGCTTAATCCCCCAGTTTTTTTAATTAAAGCATCGCGCGTTAAGCAAGGTATATATCCCGGCCGGAGCTTTCGCCGGAGAAGAAATCGGAGTCCGCCGGGGCAACGGCGGCAACAGGGGCCCGATCGGTGGATTGGCTGGGGTTTTGGAGGCGAGGATGTATCAGTGGAGGAAGTTCGAGTTCTTCGAGGAGAAATTGAGCGGGAAGTGCGTGATCCCTGAGGAGGTGAAGGGGAAGGTCGTGTGCAGCTCCAGCGGAAGAGGTAAGGTCGTGCTCGGCTGCGACGACGGCGCGGTGAGCTTGCTCGATCGCGGTCTGAAATTCAATTACGGATTCCAGGCGCATTCCGCATCGGTGTTGTTCCTCCAGCAGCTTAAGGTTTGAGATTTGTTCTCCGTCTCGTCCTTCTGCTGATTCTTCTCGTTGTCGTGTGATTGTTGGCGCAGGCATTGGAATTTAATTGCTCTTGATTGGTCGCGGTGTGCCTAAGGTGCTCTATGTGGCCGGGACTATTCGAGAAATACGGGCATTTAGCTTGTGATTATGCTCCCACGATTTATTTCTAGATTCTATTCGATTCCATCACAGTAATTTGCTTATGGTTTTTTTGTTACCAATTCGATATTATTAGGAAGCTAATAGTGGCTTTTATTCTTGAAGATGAGCCTTTGCCTTTCACTACACCAAATGTGTAGTCTTTACCGTAACAAAATTACTTTTGAAATTTTGTAAGAGGCGTAACAGGACCACAGATTATTGAACGATATGCCTCAGGTGAAAATTAGGAGATTGGTTAGATTATGGGTTGTATATTTGTTTCCTGATTCTAGATCCTCAAGACGTTAGATCATTGCAACTGTGTAATGGGTGGTTGGGATTTGGAAAATGGTGTTGTTAAGGGCAAGTAAGTAACCAGTATTTTTTTGTGATCGTTTACAGCAACGGAATTTCTTAGTCACTATTGGAGAAGATGAGCAGTTATCGCCACAACAGTCAGCTTTGTGCCTCAAGGTTTTTGACCTTGATCGAATGCAGGATGAAGGGTCCAGCACATCGACTCCTGCTTGTATTGGAATACTTCGTATATTTACCAATCAATTTCCTGAAGCAAAGGTAGTAAAAATAGCGGGGTCGGGCTTTATTGATTCAATTCCCATATTTAGGTTCTGATGTGATGTCACCTCACTGACATGCTCAACAGATTACCTCATTCATGGTCTTCGAGGAAGCTCCCCCGATACTGTTTATAGCTATTGGGCTAGACAATGGTTGCATATACTGCATTAAGGGTGATATTGCGCGGGAGCGCATCACCCGTTTCAAGCTACAAGTGGAGAATGCTTTAGACAGAAGCCAGTCCTCTATCACGGGTTTAGGATTCAAAGTCGATGGACCAATGCTTCAGCTATTTGCAGTTACACCAGGATCTATAAGCTTATTCAACTTGCAGAGTCAGCCTCCATCGCGGCAAACGCTTGATCAGATTGGCTGTAATGTCAATAGCATCACGATGAGCGATCGTTCGGTATGCATTGTCCTCTGCATGCATTTGGTACCTTTTTTTTAACCATATGTACTTGTGAAAAATACATCGTCGTGGCTTTCAGGAATTGATTGTTGGTCGACCGGAGGCTGTGTACTTCTATGAAGTTGATGGACGTGGTCCTTGTTGGGCTTTTGAAGGAGAGAAGAAGTTTGTTGGGTGGTTCCGAGGCTACCTTCTGTGTGTTATAGAAGATCAAAGAAGTGGTAGGAATACTTTCAACATATATGACCTGAAGAATCGTTTAATAGCCCACAGTATAGTGGTGAAAGAAGTTTCCCAGATGCTCTGCGAATGGGGTAACATATTGCTGATATTGGTGGATAAATCTGTTCTGTGCATCGGAGAGAAGGATATGGAAAGCAAACTTGATATGCTTTTTAAGAAAAATTTGTATACTGTTGCCATTAATCTCGTCCAAAGTCAGCAAGCTGATGCTGCTGCAACTGCAGAAGTTTTGAGGAAGTATGGAGATCATTTGTATTCGAAGCAGGACTACGATGAGGCAATGGCTCAGTATATCAATACTATTGGGCATCTTGAGCCCTCCTATGTGATACAAAAGTTCCTTGACGCACAGAGGATATACAATCTGACAAATTACCTCGAAAAGCTTCATGAGAAAGGGCTTGCATCCAAAGATCACACTACCCTCCTGCTGAATTGTTACACCAAATTGAAGGATGTTGAGAAGCTGAATGTATTTATTAAAAGCGAGGATGGTATTGGGGAACACAAATTTGATGTTGAGACTGCTATAAGGGTCTGTCGAGCTGCTAATTACCATGAACATGCAATGTATGTTGCTAAGAAGGCTGGGAAGCATGAATTGTACCTTAAAATATTGCTCGAAGATCTTGGTAGGCATGACGAGGCCTTGCAATATATCCGCAGTCTTGAAACAAGTCAGGCTGGTGCAACGATAAAAGAATACGGCAAGATTCTCATAGAGCACAAGCCAGAGGAAACAGTTGACATACTAATGAGGCTTTGCACGGAGGATGGAGACTTCGTCACAAGAGGACCCTCAAATGGATCCCACCTAACAATATTACCATCTCCTGTTGATTTCCTGAACATGTTCATACATCACCGTAAGGCACTGATGAAGTTTCTAGAAAGATATACTGATAAGATTAAAGACTCGCCGGCACAGGTAGAAATCAACAACACACTGCTGGAGTTATATCTGTCCAATGACTTGAATTTCCCATCAATGTCTCAAGCAGGAAAAGATGTTGATGTTAATTCTCATGCTGGACCAAAGCTGAATGGTAAATCACAAGAAGTTGGGAATGGTAAATCATCTGTGGACCAGAAAGACGAAAGCAAGGAGTATCTGGAAAGGCGTGAAAAGGGACTTAGCTTGCTTAAGATCGCATGGCCGTCAGACACTGAGCAACCACTGTATGATGTTGACCTTGCTATAATTTTATGTGAGATGAATGAATTCACTCAGGGGCTTCTCTTTTTATATGAGAAGATGAAACTTTATAAGGAGGTTATTGCCTGCTACATGCAAGCCCATGATCATGAGGGTCTAATAGCTTGTTGTAAGAGGTTGGGGGATTCTGGTAAGGGAGGGGATCCAACCCTTTGGGCAGACCTACTAAAGTATTTTGGCGAACTGGGAGAAGATTGCTCCAATGAAGTCAAGGAAGTATTGACTTACATTGAAAGGGATGATATCCTGCCCCCTATTATTGTCCTTCAGTTGCTGTCGAAGAATCCTTGCCTCACGCTTTCTGTTATCAAAGATTATATAGCCCGGAAGCTAGAGCAAGAATCTAAGCTTATAGAGGAGGATCGAAGTGCCATTGAGAAGTATCAGGTCTGTATTATCTTGAATTGTTATTTTCTTACTTTTGTTGTTGGCTTCTGTTATCCCACTGTGGGGTTACATATCTATAAATTTGAATAGACAGCCGTTCAACTACAAATGCAGAAGCTGATTCAGATTAATAGTAAAAATAGTATTATTGTAATTTTTTTGGCGATACTGCTCTTAAGATCAGCAGTTGTCCATTCTGCAATGGCTGCAACCGTTTGGTGGTATAGCTGATTTGGCTGCCAAAATATCTTGTAAAGCTCCTCTGATACCGTAATGATAATTTCACAGTATCTTGAGGCAGGCTGTTTAATAGTGACATTATTGCCACATTTAAGACCATAATTAACTTCAAGACTTTGTTGGTGCAAGTTTTATCACTTTGATTTTTGTAATTGATATTAGTTAAATTTTCTTCTGATAGGTTTGCTCCATAGATGTCTGTACTACTCTTTCTAGGAAAGGTTCTCTTATTCCTCTCTTATGGATTTGCAGGAAGACACTCTCACAATGAGAAAAGAAATTGAAGAGCTTAGGACTAAAGCTAGAATCTTTCAACTTAGTAAATGCACTGCATGCACCTTTACCCTTGATCTGCCTGCCGTCCACTTTATGTGTATGCATTCATTTCATCAACGATGCCTCGGAGATAATGAGAAAGAGTGTCCGGAGTGTGCTCCTGAATACAGAGCGGTCCATGAAATGAAAAGAAATTTGGAGCAGAATGCCAAAGATCCGGAGCACTTCTTCCAGCGAGTAAAATCGTCAAAGAATGGATTTTCTGTCATTGCTGAGTACTTTGGGAAGGGCATTGTGAGCAAAGCTAGCAATGGGACAGCAGGGACGCTTAGATCCAGGAGCATTTCCTCCAGTGATGGGTTATGACTCATGAGGTCAGTATGAAATCAGTGCTTAAAATCACACATGTTAAAGCAGAAGCATCTGGATATGCGTGCCCTATAATGGTGATGCATCATTATGTGGACAACCACATAAGTTTAATACTTGCTGTACCTGTTTGGTGGTGTCCCTTGATTGGGTCTTGCTCTCTGTGCATTGAACAGAAGAAAGTTTCGGCTTGCCCTGGTAGTAAATATCACCGGTTTGTTGTGGCACTGCGGGTTGCTTGTTTGTTTGATTTCTCTACAGCTCGATGAAAATATTTCTGGTTGCGCTCTTCTGTTTCTACGCTTATTCTTTGGAAACTTCTATAGTGTACTCTCTGGTGGTTTTTTGCCTCGTTTTAAGGTTGTAATTGATCCGTGTGTGTTCTGGTGTTGTGTTCAAACATAGGGAAAATTACTGCTGACCAATATTCTTAGAATCGTCTTGAAACATGGTCATATTTTGTGGCGAGGAACTTGTGTTTTATAGAAGGTGGAGTGTCATGATTGGGCGATATTGCTGTAGTATTGAACAAAAATCGCAGTGTTCTATCATGGGCCATATTTAGTCCAGGTTGCTTTTGATGGTCGATTGATGTGCTTTATATTATTTCCACGCTTCATTTATTTTTATTTTCCCCATGTGGTGGTTATATTGGATTAGGTTAATGGTTTGCATAAGGCGAGAACAAGGGGGGGACTGTTTCCCCAGTACACGAGTGAGGATACCTCTCTTTTTTCCTACATGCTCTATTCCTTTTCCCGACTGTGTTCATGGAAACTACTCCCTTGGCTGGTTGTCGTAAAATTATTCGATCATCGGTCCCTCGTAAATCTTTACTTATCTTGTGGTCTAGAATGAAAGTGAGACCTGGAGACCTGGCATGGCTGATGATTGATTTATGCGAGTGCTCACTTCCCTTTTGACCGATTCTGATTGGTTCTCTCCTATTTGTTCTTGCGATGATTGTTGTCATGGGACCTGAACCTTTCATGTTAGGGCGGGAGTTTCTCGACCTCATTTTGGAGGTCATCCGGCGGAGGACCTTGTTGTCCAAACTCCGGTTGTCCTCTTGCGCCTTGTGGATCGGAAAGGATGGGGACTCCCCCCACGCTCACAAAGGGAGATTGTCTATTTGTCTAGTCGAATAGATTGGTCTAGCCCAAGGGACACCCCTCCCCCATCCCCACCCTTTCTTTCTTTCTTTCCCTAACTTGGGAAATATAAAGGAGGACGGCGTGATCTCCTACTATTTATTCCGGATTGCTCGAGGCTTTCTAGTGGTGCTGCACACAAATTGATTGTGATTTTTAATGGCATTTATCCCGATATTCATCCAAAAAAATAGTTCTGATGACTGACATGGTAAATAAGAACGTCTTTAACAGGCTTCGACAGGTTAACATTCTATCGGGTTCACACGAAAAGCTAGCCACGTTAAACGTGAGCGATCCGATCATTCATTGAGAAATGTTTAGTCGCTACTTCGAGTTTTGTTTTCTTCAAATAACACTTTTTCCTTTCTAGAAAAATAATAACCTAATACTTGACCTAATACGTAGGATTTTTCTTTGACTTTTATTTGCGCATTTTTTTTCGAAATAATGACTTTCTTTTTATTATACTAAAATTTACTACATAAAATAATGATGTTTTGGGATATAATCAATCATCATAAAACAGTTACTTAAATAGCAATTTCATCCGAACGAAACCTTAAAGTGCCAAATTATCAAATATATTCTAAACTTGGGCACTTTTTTTCGATTTAGCCTAACATTTAAAAAATATCTTTCTTACATCCCAACGTTGAGCCGTTATTTCTATTATATCATCCGTTATCCATTTATACTAACGGACTCCTACGTGGCGCTAACGTGGCAATTAACGTTGTTAATGTCACGTTTTATCTATTTTTTCCTCAGGTTAAAATATTAAATATATCATAAACTTTGTCACTTTTTCTAATTTAGCCTAATATTTGAAAAATATCCTCTTGCATCCCAATGTTGGACTGTTGTCCTCATCATATAATCCATAATCGTCCCACGAACAAATATTGTAATAGATTTTTTAGCTATTATGAACAAATTGTAGTTGTTTTAATTAGAGTCAAAGTTAAATGTTTTATACATGGGATTACTAAAATTTCAGGACATGCCCACGCAAATACATCGTCATACATTATTTAGACAAACACACGGTCATTATTTAAGCAAATAACACTCTATTGAGATGTCCAAACTTTTTGTTAATATTGTTATATAAAGGCACAACTCTAAAGTAACATTATTGAGATGTCAACAATTTGGGGTTAGGAGTCGATGGTTAGGGTGGGATAGTGATTGGGGAATAAGGGTTTGGGTGAGATTATGGTCAGATGCCGGTGTAGGATTGGTTGGAAGTATGATTAAAATATTCGTTAAGAGTGAAATTAAAATATATTTAGAGTTTTATTCGTGATTTATAGTCCATTTGAGAAAAAATAGATTAAACGTGATGCCGACAACGTTAATTGTCGTATCAACGTCACGTCTGACTCCATTAACATCGACCGTTAACATAGAATATAATGAAGGTAACGGCTCAACGTCGAGATATAAGATGATATTTTTCAAATGTTAGGCTAAATTAGAAAAAAATGTCAAAGTTTAGTATATATTTGAAAATTTATTATGGAGAAAAATATATTAAACGTGGAGTCTCCACGTTAACTGCCATGCTAGGGCCACGTAGGACTCCGCGAGGACCGCTAACTAAGGATATAATTAAGATAACGGTTTAATATTAGAATTAAAAAGATATTTTTTAAATGTTAGACTAATTTAAGATATGTTTAATTATTTGTCTTTTTTTAAACTAACTTGTAAGTTAAAAAAAAATCCCTCAACAATGACGGCGGATACGGCCGGACCAATCAACACACCTCGAAGAAACTAAACCCAACTGCTCGTTTCACTTTAAAGGGAAAACCCCAACATTCCTCCTCGTTTGCCCGCTAGCTGAATTTCCCACAAAATCTCCAGATTCAAAGGGTCTGGAAATGGTTCTTCCTCCCCATTTTCGGTCCTCTCCCGGTCACCGTGTTGTACGGCTTCGACGAGCATCTCCCGTCGTTTTTCTCTGCGATCTTCTGCTTGATTGTGATATTCTCTTCTTGTTTTTTTTTCTACAGGTGCGTTGATTTGATTCATTGGAAGGTGCGATTTGTTTTTAATTGTCGAGGATAAAGGAAAAAGACTTTTTTTTGGGGGGGAGGGGGGAGGGGGGGAGGGTGTTGGGGGTGGTTTAATGAGCAAGGAGCAGCCACCGGAGCCACTCGATTTCTTCATCTGGAGTTTGGAGGTGATTTCCTCTTTCTTCTGTTTTTTTCTTGGTTTTTCTGACAATTTTCTTGACGTATGATTTTTGTTGGTTTTGCTCGATTCGGAGTTTGTCCTCTTGGTTCGAGCCAAAAAATCAGCGGTTTCGTCCAACGAATGAGCGGATTGTTTGATGACGGGGAAGTTGACGGGCGGTTTACGGATAGCTCGTCGTGGCTTATGCGAATTAATCTGCTTTTTATCGTTTATCCTGGTTCAAAACATTTGTCTACCTGCGAAATCCTAGGTTGCATCCTCTAGTTTCCGGTTCTTGACCTGATTTCTTCGTAGATTTTGTTCAAGCCAGTGTCAGGTTGCTGCTTGCACTGTTTTGGTCTGAGATTTTTGCGTAGCGTGTGACCTTGTGAATGACGGCGTTTTTTTCTATTTTTTGGCGTTTCAGGATGTGGGCATGTGGTTGGAAGAAATAAATTTGGGAGGCTACCGCCAGATATTCAAAGAGAACGGCATAAATGGGGAGTATCTGGAAGGCATGTCGATGTTCACAACCGAGCAGATCCTCCGATTCATACGGCGGTGCCATATGAAGTGGGGGGACTTCATCATTTTGTGTAAAGAACTTCGTCGGATAAAAGGTCCTCTATCCCTGCCTTCTCCCTCCCAGGCGCACACTTTTTCTTTGGTATTGTGGTCGAAACTGCTATTTTGCTTTATCTTCACTTCAAGTTGTTTTCATGCAATGTGGAATGTCGGCTTAACCAGTTCATAGATAACTTTTGCGGTAATAACTCATGGATGACATGGATCTGTGTGTGCCTGCATTTTAGGCCATCAGTTAACGGCATTTGTTATTTCCAGACACCTGACGTGATTCTTGCATCCTTCTCCATGAACAGTTCAGAAACCTCTTGGCTTTGATCCCTTTAGGACAGATGCTCGTGGTATAATAGTGTCTTCTGTTTCCTGTTAACAATTCCTTGACTGGGTAATGTGCATATATGTATTCACAGTGGCATGCCTCAAGGGGGAGCAGAAGGTGCGGCGACCATGGTGGGCTCCATCCTTCCTGTCGACATTCTTTCACAAGGTCGCGAAGCGAAACAGACGATCCCGTGTTGTCTCGCTCAAGCTGGAACCCTGATACCTATGCTTAAGTAATGCATACATTTTTTAGTCTGTTCTCCCTCTGAGAAGAGAAAAGCAGGAAAGGAAAGATCATCCCTGTATCTTCATTAGCATCCTCCCTCCATCGAGCCCTTCATGTAAAATCTACACCGATGGTTCTCGTACCAAACCTCCGATGGTGGGCTGAACTTTAATTTGTATTAAGCTTCGTGCGAACAAGTATGGCAGACCTCCGGTTCGACGCCCGTCGAGAGACGTGGAATGGCTTTAAAACATTTGCTTGCGCGTGTTCTTGGGTTCGTCCTCGGCAACATCACTGCGGCCGCTCCCTGCACGTAACTTTCACTGACTACCGTATTCATTCGTGTATGGCATTTCGTGTCTTGTTTCGTACCTTGATCAAACTATACTATATTTCATAGTAATTTTAAAATTAAGAAACCCTAAACCGTTTCCCTCTCTTCCCCCCTTCTCAACTTTTGTAAAGTTCTCTTCTTGGAATCGAGCAATATGTTCTCGCCGGCGACTAAAAGGAAGGCCTCCCGAACCAGCGCGTCTCCGGCCGCAGCGGCCGGCGATGATCGAGTCGCCGGCCGTCCTTCCTTCGGTACTCCGGCACCCTGGGCTCCCCCTCGCCTCTCGCTTCTCGCCAGGTCTGCCCTGCCCACCCCCGCTCTACCGGCGTGGATTCCCGATTTTTTTTTTCCTTTTTTCACTGTGTTAGTAGTTAGTGGGGCTGAATGTAGTAGAGGAAGTAGCGTTGAAGTGTCCTTTAGCCGGTTTGGTTGGGGAAGGCTTCTTAGCGTGAGTGCCGTGGGAGGAGTTGGGGATTTTTTATTCGGAAGAAGCCGTGGAAGGAGAGCTAATGAGGTTCCATCTGTTCGAAATTTGATGAAGGTATTGGGGTTTGATTCGGCTTTTTGATCGTTTCTTTTGTGATCCGTCTTTAGAAGTGGAGGGCTCCATTTGTTGGGGCTATGAACTCGTGAAGGCTCTCTTTTCGCATCCTGATTTCTTTGTCTTTTATTTGATGCTGCTTGCAGATTCCTGTGGCTGATTTTGATTGTGTGTTTATCGATTATGTAGCTTAATGTTTTTCATCTGTTGTCCATGTATTCTGATCTCTTCCAATTGGGTTTCCCAAGAATTACATCCGGGAGTGATGCTGATAGAGGCGGTGAGGTTGAACAGACTAAGCCTGTTTTTGTTGGAGATTTTCCTCCAGCTGTTCGGGGTGAGCAGTTGAATACCTGGCAGAAGCATGCTCATGGTTGGTGATGTGGCATTTCTTCATCTTTCATGTGATATGAGACAGGATGCTTTAGGTAACTTGTCCGTTTGGTTGACAGGTGATGCATGCCCTTCGGGCGGGATAGACAGGGAAACGCTGCTTTCTTGGATCATATCAGGGAATAGAATCTTTGTTTGGAGTTATTTGTCTCCTGCAGCTTCAAAGAAGTGCATTTCTCTTACAATTCCCTCTGCTTTAGTTGATTCTGAAGCTAACAATGCGGATTTCTCTGGTGGTACTGAATGGTTACTTGACATTATAAATTGGGAGTCTGGAAATCCACAAAAAAGGAATGTTGGCCAAGAACACAGCTCCATTGGTATTGTTATATGCAACAAAAGAAGTAGAACAGTATTATATTGGCCTGATATCTATTCAAAGCCAGAATCTGATCCAATTATTAGTGTTGCTTCTGCTGATGAGGCAGGTGCCGTCAGTTTGCCTTCACCCTTTGATGGAAAGGCTAGTCCAAACAAGCAAAGACAGCGTGGTAGGCTTGGGAGTGGATCCCCTATGCTCAGTACTGTTAATTCACTGATTGCAACTTCAATTTCAAATGAACAAAAAGAGTGTATTGCCCTCGCATGCAGCTCAACTTGCGAACTTTGGCAGTTCCATTGCTCTCCACATTCAATATTTAGAAAGTTGTCAACTGAAGATGCTCTGAGTACTTTTCAAAGTAGTGATATTGGGCACGATGTGAGTCGGCGGGCAACTATGAGGTCACTAGCTTGGCGCTCTCCTTCTTTTGGCCCCAGTGAAGCTAGTCGACAGTTTTTTTTGTTGACAGATCATGAGATCCACTGCTTCTGTCTCAAAATTTCTCCTAATGTGGAAGTCATAAAGCTCTGGACTCACGAAATTATTGGTAATGATGGTGGACTGGGGATTAAAAAGGATATAGCTGGTCAAAAACGTATATGGCCTTTAGATTTGAAGGTGGATGACAGTGGGAAAGTGATTAGTGTCCTTGTTGCAACCTTCTGCAAGGACAGGGTTAGTGGTTCGAGTTATACTGAATATTCTCTTCTAACAATGCAATATAAATCCGGAGTAAGTGTTTCATCTGAAGCTGCAGAATTGTCACATGAAAGAATTTTGGAGAAAAAGGCGCCTATCCAAGTAATAATCCCCAAAGCGAGAGTTGAAGATGAGGAATTCTTGTTCTCAATGAGACTGCAGGTAGGGGGTAGACCCTCAGGATCTGCTGTCATTCTATCTAGCGATGGAACCGCGACAGTTTCGCATTACTACAGAAACTCCACCCGTCTTTTCCTCTTTGACTTGCCTTATGACGCCGGGAAAGTTCTAGATGCGTCGGTTCTTCCTTCCACAGATGACAATGAAGAAGGGGCTTGGATTGTTTTGACTGAGAAAGCTGGGATATGGGCAATTCCTGAAAAGGCTATCGTACTCGGTGGAGTTGAACCCCCTGAGCGCAGTCTATCACGAAAAGGGAGCACAAATGGGGGTTCTGCTGAAGAAGAGAGAAGGAATGTTGCATTTGTGGGCAATGTGGCTCCTAGAAGAGCTAGTTCTGAAGCTATGAATACAGGGGACAGGCAAAGAGCTATAATGACTGGGATTGCACGGAGAACTGCTCAAGATGAAGAATCTGAGGCCTTGCTCGGTCAATTTTTTCAAGAGTTCCTGCAGTCTGAGCGTGTTAATGATTCTCTCGAAAGGTTAAAAGCTGCCGGGGCATTTGAAAGGGATGGTGAGACTAATGTTTTTGCTCGTATAAGCAAATCAATAGTTGATACCTTGGCCAAACACTGGACAACGACCAGAGGAGTGGAGATTGCTTCCATGGCCATCATCTCTAACCAACTCATTGAGAAGAAGCATAAGCATGAAAAGTTTCTACTTTTTCTTGCATTGTCCAAGTGCCACGATGAACTTTGCTTGCAGCAGAGTATGTTTTCTTCTTGTTTTTTTATGCATTGTTTTCTTAAAATAAGTGCTCTCGGTAGTGCGGAAGCCTAGTTTTTCTTTTAGATTTTTGTTTTCAAAGGTATTTCCTAGTCTGTGAATTTGTGTTTATGAGGACCATTCTTATCGATCTCCTAACAAAACAATTTTTGGCTTTGCTGCTGATACGGGCATTCACTTTATTTTGCAGGGAACTCTCTCCAAATCATTTTGGAACATGGTGAGAAGCTAGCTGGTATAATTCAGCTGAGGGAGCTACAAAACAGTATTAGTCAGCATCATTCTGGTAAGGTTTCCTCCCCGCAAGTTTCTTCAGAAGGTGAATCTTCGAGTGCCCTGTGGGATCTCATTCAGTTGGTGGGTGATAGAACCAGAAGAAACATCGTCCTCCTTATGGACAGGGAAAATGCAGAGGTTTTCTATAGTCGTATTTCAGATGTTGAAGAATTTTTCAATTGCCTAGCGAGGGAATTTGATTACTTGATTGGCAGAGGAAATCCTGTGCATTTACAGATTCGTAGAGCTCTTGAGCTCTCCAGTGCATGTGAAAACATAGTACAATCTGCCATGGACTACAAAAATGAGCATCATCTGTGGTACCCACCTCCTGAAGGATTGACTCCTTGGTATTGTCAGTCCGTGGTACGCAATGGACTGTGGAGCATTGCTTCCTTCATGCTTGAAATATTAAATGAAGCTGCGAGGCTAGATAAATTCTTAAAATCAGAGGTTTACAGTCACTTAGAAGCAATGGCAGCTATCCTTCTTGAGGCATATTCTGTTGCTATTACTGCCAAAGTTGAGCGTGGTGAAGAACAGAAGGGGCTGCTTGAAGACTACTGGACCAGGAGGGATAGTCTTCTCGAATGCCTCTATAAACAGATTAAAATATTATCTGGAGAAGAAAACCAGGTGCACCTTTGGGTGTTTGTTTACTCTACTTAGCCTTTTCCTCTTGTGTAAAAAATATCAATTCTTGCAATCCATATTCAGGATGCAGGTGAAGCTACAAACCAGGAGAAAGTAGAGAAGTTTAGAGCACTCTCCGTCAATTTGCTGTCTTTGGGAAAGCAACATGAAAGCTATAAAACTCTCTGGTGCATATGTTGTGATCTCAATGACTCAATGTTGCTTAAAAATCTTATGGTACGTATTTTGTGGACAGACTTCATCTTGTATTGCTATCAAGCCTGCGCTTCAGCTGAATTTACGTTTAAGTATCTCTTAATTATGCAGCGAGATAGTGTGGGGCCAAGAGGAGGTTTTAGTTATTTTGTTTTCAAACAATTATACAAGAGGAAGGAGTATTCTAAGCTCTTAAGGCTCGGAGAAGACTTCCCTGAAGATCTCTCCATCTTTCTGCAGCGACATCGCAATCTCTTGTGGCTTCATGAGTTGTTCCTTAATAGGTTTTCTTCTGCTTCGGATACCCTCCATGCTGTTGCTCTCTCCCAAGAAGAGAGTACTGCCTCAACATCTGATGAGGATGTAAACATGGACCGTAATAATTCGAACCTGACAATTGCCGAGAGGAAACGTTTTCTGAGTCTATCAAAGATAGCTGCTTTGGCCGGTCAGTTTCTTGCCTTTACCTTCTTTTCTTCCCAGAATTTATTGTCGCTTATTTGTTTTGTTTGATTTGTAGGAAATGACCCGGATGCTGACCTGAGAACGAGACGGATTGACGCTGACCTGAGAATCCTGAAGCTGCAGGAAGAGATTACCCACCTCCTTGAAGATGAAGAGAAGCAAAACCTTGGTCGCCGGCTCTTGTCCCCGGAAGACCTCATCACCTTGTGCCTAAAAAGCGATAACCCTTCGCTTCTGTTGTGTTCGTTTGAAGTATTTGCCTGGACCAGCTCCTCCTTCCGCCGGTACCACAAGAACCTTCTCGAAGAGTGCTGGAGAAAAGCCGCTGATCTCGACAACTGGGACGAAATCTACCGATCATTTGCGGAAGAAGGCAGGAGTGACAACGAGACTTTGCAGATCCTTAAAGGCACTCTGCTATATCAGGCATCGAGCCGGTGCTACAGCCACGAGGCAGAGACTTTTGAAGAAGGGTTTGAAGAAGCCCTGCCGCTGAGGAAGGAAACACCGGATGCGCCATCCCTTTTGAGGGAATCCGGGTCTTCCGTGGAAGCGGTATTGATGCAGCACAGGAGTTTCCCCGAAGCGAACAAACTCATGCTGGCGGCCATCGTACTGGGAAGCACTCAGGGTCGTGCTGAATCAAACGACGTTTATTCCCCAATGGAATGAGCAGGCCTAAAATTGTTATTACAATTATCGGATTTAAGTTCAAGACAAAATTTCTGGGTTCTGATTTCGTATTATTTGCTGACCGTCAGTGCCTTTGCTTATCTCCCCAGACATTCAGAATCCCAGGAAGATTGGGAGTCCGACAACCAACCAGGATCGTGTAAGAAAAGTCTGAACTGGGAAATCAAAAGCCCTGGGTTATAACCAATGGGACGGTGCTGACGGGGATGCATCCAAATCCATATTTCACTCCTACCAACTATATAAACTGACCCCTGCTTGACATCTTCCCTCAGCTCAATCAATACACTCTCCATGGAAACATTCTCTGAAGCCATTCTATCAAGAAATGGCGACAACAGCCTTCCCGCAATCAGCTTTCTCTGGCCAGACTGCCCTCAAGCAGTCCAATGAGCACGTCCATAAGGTTGGCAGCTTCAGAGGCAGTCGTGCAACCGTTCGCCGCACTGTAAAGAGCCACCCTCAGAGTATCTGGGAATGCTTTAGTCCAGTTCTGTAATCCTAAGAGATTGAAGTCGTGGTGGCTCTTGCGTCGTTGTACAATAAACGGTACGGAGCCGATTACCCGAAGTACCTGGGTTTCATGGGATGTAAGAAATCGGAATTCTAAACATCAATTTTCTTCTACGAGAAATCGAATATAGTGAAATAGAATTTACTATGATTTCAAGACGAATTTTAACAATAATTATTTATTTTAAAAAATGCATGACGGGATAATAAGGAAAACGGTCGAATGTATGCTAAAGTTACGTCACCCGAAGTGAAACTCAAACGAGTCCTCACCGGTCAACAAAGGCGGACTTGTACCGGTTTAACCGGTCAACCCCCAAGACGATCCCAGCATTGCAAGTTAGTCTGTGTCGCCTCTCCCCTCCGACGATCCCTTCCATCCGCTTCGGTGACTTCTTGACTCTTTTTCTGGATCGGGAGCGCCCGTATAGTTTTGACTAGTTTAAAAATGTCATCTTGATTTTGCTTGTTCTGTCCTCGACCGAGATCACGATTGTTTTTGTTCTTGGGTTTTCTTTTTGTTCCGAGCGGTTTTCCATGCGCGTCTTCTCCGTCCCCCGATTCTGCCTTGTGGTCACCTCGTCGTTGATTCTGATGGGGGAATTTCGAGGCTAGAAGAAGATTCAGTTGATAGGGTTTGTTTTGAAGTTAATGACATGACTTGACTTTGAATTATGGTTTAGCATGATCAAGCCCCGTGTACTCTATCCGTTGCTGAAACTCTTTGTTTTTTTGAGCTTCCCTTGGTTTGACTTTCCTGGTTTCTCAAGTTTTCAGTACTTTAATTTGGATAAGCGTCCGTGTCATTGTTTTGGACTGTTATGCGGATTTTTTAGTGGTGTGCATCGGAGGAGCTTTCGTTGTTATCTGTCGCTCGCTGCTTGCTACTGCAATTCCCAATCTTGCTTTTCGAGTGTAGACAATTCCCCGTGTTATTTTCTGTTACCATCTAATTTCACAGTTTAGAGCTTGGCATGAGAAAGTGGTCGGGTCAATTAACAGGTTATGACATTCACCGCCGGTCTTCTTTGCAGATGCTTCCCCCTCGAGATCAAGCTTGGCCCAGTGCGTTGCAGACTTCGCTCTCCCTTGTTTCTTCAGATGCCCATCCGACCCTCGATGGACAGGATCCTCGACCAAGTTCTGAAAACCGCCACTAGTCTCCGACAGAGAGTGCTAGTTCAAGATAAACCTGGCCTACGGCTGATCCTGTCATGGGGAAGAAGGTGGAGAATGGTAAAGCAGACGATGACTTCAAGCACTCTGTTGTAAGGCGTCTTTCGGTTGCAGATAAGGTCTCCCTTCGTGATATTGCGAAGGAAAGAGTTGATGTATTAGCTGAGAAAATGCATTGCTTGCCTGACGATTATCTTGGGGACCTGAAGAACACGCTTCGGATGATCCTCGAAGGGAATGGCAGTTCACTGCAAAGGGAGGAGTTCTTGATTTTGCAGAAACTTGTACAAAGTAGATCTGATTTGACTGCCAAGACATTAATCAGGGCACATCGCGCACAGCTTGAAATCCTTGTTGCCATTAACAAGGGCATTCAGGCATTTTTGCACCCAAACATCAGCCTCTCCCAGACCTCTCTCACTGAGGTTTTCGTGTATAAGAGATGCAGAAATATGGCTTGTCAGAACCAGCTCCCTGCTGATGATTGCACCTGTGAAATATGAACGACCCGAAGTGGCTTCTGCAATCTTTGCATGTGTGTCATCTGTAACAAGTTTGATTTCGAGGTGAACACTTGCCGTTGGATTGGTTGTGATTTGTGCTCCCACTGGACTCATACGGACTTCGCTATTCGTGATGGACAAATATGCTC
This sequence comes from Melastoma dodecandrum, assembly GCA_029817715.1. Lineage (NCBI taxonomy): Eukaryota > Viridiplantae > Streptophyta > Magnoliopsida > Myrtales > Melastomataceae > Melastoma > Melastoma dodecandrum. The sequence goes on along the minus strand of JARUPY010000533.1, from coordinate 2,789,290 downwards.
ATTGTCATCTGCGAAGATGGGTGTAAGCCCTAGCGAAATGTTTTTCAGATGCCAAGCTTGCAATAGTACATCGGAGCTGTTAGGCTGGGTCAAAGAAGTGTTTCAGCACTGTGCGCCCACATGGGACCGAGATGCTCTCAGCAGGGAACTTGATTTTGTCAGTAGAATTTTCCAGGGAAATGAAGATCCCAGAGGAAGAAAGCTCTTCTGGAAATGTGAGGATCTTATGGAGAAGATGAAGGGTGGTCTTGCAGAGCCTGCTGCTTGTAGAGCAATTCTGGTGTTCTTCCAAGGTATGTAAATTGTTCGATACAGCCAAATTTATTTGTTTTTGGGCACAAGTGTCGGTTTCTGTTGATTGTTATATTATGATTGTTAAGCGATGATGCTGAATGCCCTCTTGTTTAAATGCCATTTTCTTTGATCCCGAGTGTTTCCATTCTTAAATTGGAATGATGTTATCTTATGACAATATGCTTGAATCGGAAAGCTGGAATCTGAATGTCTTATCTCTGGATACTTTTGACTTCTTTTGCTTCTTTCGGTTCATTGTTCTTTGGTGCTTCCATGGTTTATGCATATAAACTGTTGGCTTCTTCATGTCATCACTCTGAAGAACTTGATGGCGACTCTCCGAAGAACATGGAGAGCAGGGAGGGGGAGCGATTGATGGCTCCATCGGAGGCCTGCAGTCAAATCACTGAAGTAGTGCAGGAAGCAATAAGGAAGATGGAGATGGTGGCTAATGAAAAGATGAGGCTGTTCAAGAAAGCCCGCGTGGCACTCGATGCTTGTGACCGTGAGCTCGAGGACAAGGCCAGGGAAGTCGCGGAATTCAAGTTGGAGAGTTAGAAGAAGAAGCAACAGATTGAAGAGCTGGATTAGATTGTAAGCCTTCTACCGTAACTTTCCGTTTTTCTTCTTTGAAACTACCTGACTGTCGTCTTTCAACCTTCGACCATCCTTCAATCACCGAACTTAGAAACCTCCGGGACTTGCCCCCGGCCTCATATGAAAAAAACAATTCGACATTTAAATGTAATAAGTAAATGGGAAGATCCGGCAAATGATCCTCCAATCCATATTATGGCAAATACAGATTTGCAAGTCGACAATAATTGTAGCCTTTCTACCCGTGACCCACACTGCTAGCGTGTGTATCGTTACTGTTTTGCGTGAAGGGACGAGGGTTTGTGTCAAAAGTCCCATTTGGAATGGAGGCAGGCAGGCATGCATGGCTCAGTAATAAATAAAAAATGAAGGGTTTGTCCGAAGTACTGACTGGACACCTCCTCACTTGACGTTACAGGGACTTTAGGGCCTTCCGGGTTGGATTCTATCCTATTGTTAGATTTTCAGTCTGAATAAAACTTACCTCCTATTGTGCGTTTGTGGAGTTGTACATACGCGTGCGAGACACGTCGCGATATAAAGGGGACTCAAGTGTTGAATGAAAATATGATCGCCTATAAAATAAATAAACAAAAAAACAATCGGAATTTCACTAAGTGTAAAGGAAAGAACTTACAGCCATTGCACAATACTTAAAACGATTACGAATAGTTAAGTTGACAATCAAGCAGCACTTCGGGATCATAAAATAATTATATGTTGTGTCTTATTACAAGCCAGAAGTAACTATTTATAAAAATCCTAAAACAAAACGTGCTATAATTAGAATCAATTATTTCATCTAATCCATTTGCAATGAACGCTGCTTCAGCCCCAGTGGACGACGCTGCTTCAGCCTTTATTGTCGACGCTGTTCCTTCTACGCCAGTCGTCGATGCTGTCGAGAATGTCCATCGACAAATCATGGAGTTCTTCATCATCGATGACGTTTCTCTCTAGACTTATCGTTACATATGGTCTCGTCGATATTTGCCATCGACCTTGCCCAAAATGTCATTTTATCTTATAAACACTTGCTTGCCTAACCCTAATAATATGGAAACGTGATAAAAGAAAAAAAAAACCAATTAAAGTAGCGGTGGACTGAACGTCAGATGTTTTTCAGGAAAGTGTTCTCTTAAAAAAAAAATTTATGGGACCGACTGAGAGCTGTTTTTTTTTTTTGGAATCTTTTGGGTGGGATTAAACTAAATTTATTATCTTAAGCATGACTTTAACTCAGAAAAGAAGAGGGAGGGGGGAAGGGTCTGAGGGTAAAAAATCTACCAAAATCCTCATCATCATTGGTAATGATGACAAGATTAGAAAGAATAAAAGGAATCTCTTTACGAACTGCCCACCTCCTTCATTCCCACCGTCCAAATATCTATTGTAGTACTCTATTAATATTACTTATTTCTTTCTGTAAATAAAATTCGGTCTCAAGTTTCGGCCTAGCGAAGCGAAGACCGACAAAAGAACAAGCAGAGAAATGTGAGTGGGGGAGGGACCCAAAAAAATCCTCTAAATCGTCTGATATATGTGTAAGAAAATTTGGTCGATCCAACCATTGGTGGGGGGGTCACCAAATAATTAAGGAAATCTCCGGTGGACAGCAACATCCAACATTGATAGGGCGAATAAGATTAAAATAAAATAATAAAAAAAGGACCGGACCCCCCCGGTTGTCCCAACGTTGTTCGTCTTATCATGTCCATAATTCCTGAGTGATACAGTGTTTGCGCCCTCATGGGACGGACTCCTGGGTCTCCCTTCTAATGACCACCACCACCACCATTACTTTTGTCCCAATCATAATCAGACAGGTTGTAGTTAATCGTAACAGCCCGTGAATAATTTTGAAAACTAAATAAAAGAAACTATTATTTTTCCGATCCCGCAAATATTAGATGTAATAAAACCTTTACTAAAAAACAAGAAAAAATTGGATAAATAAACGTCGGGGAAGGAAAGGGAGATGAAATTGACCAGGGGAGGTGCACGACAAGCTGTCATGGGCCCCACCGCAACCTGTCCCCAATCCACCCCCTCCCGGACTCCCCCCGACCTCTCCTTTTCTCTGACGACTTCCATTATAATTACACCCTTTTTTTTTCTTTTTTTTTGGGGGGGGATTATCTCCCGCCTTTGCATTTCTACTTACTTTGGTGGAACTTTGGCTTTAATCTGATATCTCTGCAACAAAACATTCCACCCCCCTCCCCACGGGAAATGACAGATGGGTTTTGGGGGGAAGATTCGGGATAACTAAAAATATGGTATATGGCATAGTCAAGACCTTATTATAATCATGGAAAACGACAAGAAAGTGGTGACCGATAATGGGATTTTGTGTGTTGGGGGGGGGGGATTTTATTACGAGTAGTGGGCATATCTATCTCTTGAAGTTGAGGTTTGGGTGGAGCGAATCATGTAATGAAAACTAAACTAGATTTGTATATTTATTAGTAATGATACAATGCACCCGGTATTAATTTGGTTAAAATAATCAACCCCATTTGCATGTTTTAAATTGCAAAAAGAAAAAAGAAAAAATATCACTACAAAATCGAATCTCAATAAATCCCATGATACACGTGTTTCTGTTAACCCTCGATAAATAATAGATGTGCATTATGTGATCCTTTTTTTTTCCCTGATCCGTTATGTAATAAAACGAGAGAACTGACCCTTGTAAGAAAAAAACCGGCGTACGATTATGCAACGACCGGGAATTACTCATTACATATTATTGATGTGATGTAATTATTGATTTTTCTTTTTCCTTTATGAAATCTCCGGGGGAGACTTTTTTGATGGGGGGGAGTGAGTTTCTTCTGTTCTTTGTTATATCCACCGTGGTACTTTGTTACAACAGGTGTTTTTGTGTTGTAAATTGTTTTAGTCACCGTTGATCTGTTGCCTTTTCTTTTCTGGGATGTTTTTTAGATGTAAAAAAAAGCTTTATCTTCACTCCACTGGGATGATGAGGCAATGATGCGAAGCAAGGCAAAAGCAAAGGCAATCCTCCACCCCAATACCACTACAGCATCACTTCAAACGAATGAATAGGGGAGGTTGTGGAGCAAAGCTTGCGGAGGGAAGGGAATCTTTTGGCCGAAGCCGTTGTGGGCTGTCTCCGAGGATTGACAAGGTCGGTGTTTCTGTGAAAAAGTTGCGAGCTTGATGCTTGTTTTGGCCGCACAGACCATTCTGAGGTTAGAAAGGGGTTTCTGCACGAAACCCAGTTTGGTTATTTCCCTCGCGGTTTTCCCAAAACCAATGTAGTGTTGGGGTGCGGAGTTGGGTCGTTTGTCATGATTGTTTTGCCCTGTTGTTGATGGAAAAGTAGGGGTTTGGGGTTGGGGAATCGATGGTCTGGAGTGGAGTGCCCATCTTTCTGTGCATGCTCTCTGGTAAAACTTGGGGGGGAGGAGAGATACGCGTCAAGGGATATGTCAGATGGTAAGAGGGGTAAGAGGGTTAAGTTGTCTACTGCTTGCATCATCCTCGAGGTGTGAGATCATAGCTTTTTTGGAGGCTTCACCGAGCTTTCTGTCATGTGGGGTTGTTCTGTTTGATTGGTAGCGGTTTTAAGTTGTGGTTTCTACGGATGAGTCTTCTTCAGTTGCTAGGGTTTTCATGAGGCTATCGGCGCTTCTCTAGAGGATGATCATCCAATTCGGCTCTGTTGAAATGCATCTTAATTGCACACTACGCGGACCTGATGGGAGGTCGTGCTCGGGTTCGAGGATGAATAGAGGGAAAGAGATGGTCAGGAGAATGGGGATGGGACAGCGGAAGAGAAAGGCTGTTTACTTCTTGTTTCTGTTTGTTGTTTCTGGTATGATAATGGGGCTCTTTGCCGGCTTCAGTTTTAAGAAGGTTTTCATGGTGGAGAACACGGATCCATGTAAACCTTGTGAGGAGAGTGCTCATTTGTGGATTGAGCATTTGAATGTTAGCAAGATTGAGCTTCATGCTCTAGCTTCGTTCTTCAGTGAATCCAAACAGGTACAATAGTTCTTTTCCCTTCTGCTCGAGATTTGAACAAATGGATAAGGTGGTTTTCTGTGATTTAATACTCTAAGCTGTTGGCTGCAGGCAGCCTCAATCCAATGCACAAAAGAAACAGGACCAGAGGAAGCACTCGTAAATGGTTTTGCCTGTTTTTTGAAGGTTGAGTTCTCCAAGTTTCCTAATATTGTGAACCAGTACACAATCTTAAAAGAGGTTGCCAGCTGGAAGGACCAATGCCCAGCTAGAAATTCTTCGATTCTCTGGACGGACAGTAGCTTATTTTCTGTTGATGAAGAAACACTCGATTTTTCGGCGCTTTCATTACAATCAGCCTTTAATCAGCATTTTCAACAGGTACTCGTGTTTTCAGCTTACCGCATTTTGGGCTCTTCATTTGATTTCAGGCTATAGGCCCTCTCATTCTCCATGCCGAGTAGGAGCTGTCTTACCATGCACAATGCAATTGGAACCTTTAATTTTAGCATCTCTGATTTTCTTTGTGCTCATGTGAAGGAATCGTCTGAAATGAACCCTCAAGGAAGTCAGCCAAATTATTTCTGCTGGACTTTGTCCTCTTGTTTGGTTTTGGAATGTCGGTGGGTTGTTGTTGGAATAGCAGCCAGTTTCATAGTATTGGCCATCAGTTGGATGTCGCCTAGAGGAAAAGGCCTAAAGGCGAAGCATAAGTCAGCAATAATGTCTCCAAAGTGTCTGGTGTTACTTCAGCATTGGCAGCAAAATCATCTTCGCAATTCTACAAAAAGTGCTGGGAATTGGCAGAGGAAACTCCTTGTTGCATTTGTCCTCTCTGGGAAGCTGACGTCTGGCTGGTTGCTCTGGCACTTGAATGAAAAGGCAAATTTGAGGAGGGAAGAGACGCTAGCAAATATGTGCGATGAGCGTGCCAGTATGTTGCAGGATCAATTCAACGTGAGCATGAACCATGTTCATGCACTTGCTATCCTTGTCTCCACTTTTCACCACGGCAAGCATCCCTCGGCAATCGATCAGGTTTGAACTTCTTTTGTTCCGTAAGATTAAAGGACTATTTTTTTTTTATTAAGTGGCTTCTAAGCTTTATGGCATGATCCACTGATTATCTAGTTTTGGTTGTCCTAACTTCATCTCTTGTATTTGTATTATCTGGTTTGGTTGTTTTAAGTTTAACGGCAGCAGAGTTCCTTTGTCCGCCCTGGGTCAGTGGGAATAAATATTTGAATGAATCTACCCACCTTCTCATTGCAGAAAACTTTTGGTGAGTACACGGAGAGAACAGCTTTTGACAGACCGCTAACAAGCGGTGTTGCCTATGCTGTGAAAGTTCCCCATTCTGCAAGGGAGCACTTTGAGAAGCATCACGGGTGGAGAATTAAGAAAATGCAAACAGAAGATCAGTCTCTCGTGAAAGACAATATACCAGAAAAATTAGATCCTGCTCCAGTTCAAGATGAATATGCACCTGTTGTATTTGCCCAAGAAACTGTTTCTCACATCATATCAGTCGATATGATGTCTGGCAAGGTATTGCGACTATGTTATTTATCCGGGATATTAAGTATCTTTTCTGGGGAGGAAGATGAGCATCCTGTATATTCCAGGAGGTGTTCATCGTCTGTATATTTAGACATAGAAGGAAGGATGTCCGTGAGCAATTTGGTGCCTTTGTGTATTCTTCTTTTGTAAAATTGATTTGCATTTGATTGGTGTAGGAAGATCGTGAAAATATACTTCGCGCCAGGGCCTCAGGAAAGGCAGTCCTCACATCTCCCTTCAAGCTTTTAAAGTCAAACCACCTCGGTGTGGTGCTTACATTTTCGGTGTATGATGTAGATCTTTCTCCTGATTCTACACCTGAGCAAAGAATCGAAGCGACAGTTGGGTGGGTGTTGGTTATTACACCCCTATACATTTTGCGCATTTTACCACTAACTGAAGTTTTCTTATCCAAGCAGGATGAATTAACCTTGTTTATTGTTCATCATGGAAGTTATCTAGGTGCCTCGTATGATGTTCCATCGCTCGTGGAAAAGTTGTTGCACCAGCTGGCTGGCAAACAAACGATCTCGGTGAATGTTTATGATACCACTAATGGATCAGAACCCATTACGATGTATGGTACTGGCGTAATTGACACCGGGCTTGTGCATATTAGCAACCTTGATTTTGGGGATCCGCTTCGAAAGCATGAGATGCATTGCAGGTTATCCTCAGTTTCCTGTATTAAGACAACTCCTGACCGAATTCCTTTGTTGCTTTTGAGTGACCTTTCATGTGACAGGTTCAAGCAGAAACCTCCATTTCCATGGACCCCCGTGAGTGCATCATTTGCAGTTCTCGTTATAACTTTGCTTGTCGGCCACATCTTTCATGCTGCTATAAACCGTATTGCCAAAGTGGAGGAGGACTGCCATGCGATGATGGAGCTTAAAAGTCGTGCTGAGGCAGCTGATGTGGCGAAGTCTCAGGTGAACTACTTGCTTGGGTTTTTCTTTGGATAGTAGTCTTTGCTTGGTTTTACCTTCAAGAATTAGCTGCAATGGGGCATTTTTAACGTGTTAAATTAAGCAAGCAGAATGTTCCTGTATTGACCGTTTACATGTCTTCTTTCTGCAGTTTCTTGCTACAGTTTCTCACGAGATCCGAACTCCAATGAATGGGGTGTTAGGTATGTGGAACCTCCTTGAGCATGCAATTGACTGGATGCTCCGGCCGAATATTGACTTTTATTTTTCTCAATTCTGGGCCAGGGATGCTTCAAATGCTCATGGATACCGAGCTTGATCCAAACCAACAGGATTATGCAAAAACTGCTCATGACAGCGGTAATAATCTTATCTGGTTAATCAATCAAGTTCTCGATCAGGCCAAGATTGAATCTGGTCGACTTGAGCTGGAAAAAGTCCCCTTTGATCTGTGTTCTGTTCTGGATAATGTATTATCCCTCTTTTCTGGAAGATCTAATGAGAAACAAGCCGAGTCAGGCATTAAGGCAAAGGAAATTGAGGTATGTATCAACAGATTTTCTGTCCTGTATATCATTGATCCATCATTTTCCGGTGTTAACGTCCCTGACTAGATTGCTATGTTTTTGTCAATGGAATCTTGGTGGAAAAGATGGCTGTGTATGTCTCTGACAAAGTGCCTCAAGTAGTTACTGGTGACCCTGGTCGGTTCCGGCAGATTGTTACTAATCTCATGGGAAACGCTATCAAAGTCAGTCTTCTTTTAAGCTTCTTTGCTGCTCATAATGTCCGAGAGGGAATAACACTTTTGAGCGAGTTGGTTTTGTTATTTTGATGCATGGTTATGCTTGCATGCAGTTTACAGATGACAAGGGACATGTATTCGTTACTGTTCATCTAGCAGATGAAGTTCAGAACAGGACAAATGTTAAAGATCCTGTTCTGAGGCACAGTTTGAACATGGTAGAAGACACATCAGATGCGACTTCTAATACACTCAGTGGGTTCCGAGTTGTTGACCGGTGGAAAAGTTGGGAGAAGTTTGAGAAATTGAATGATACTAGCGAGCCAGAGTCAGTGTGGGTGCTGGTCACAGTGGAGGACACTGGAGTTGGAATTCCATTGAGTGCGCAAAACCGCATATTCACTCCTTTCATGCAGGTCGACAGCTCAACTTCGAGGACTTATGGTGGAACGGGTATTGGCTTGAGTATAAGCAAGTGTTTAGTGGACCTCATGCATGGGGAAATAGGTTTTGTCAGTGAATGTGGAATCGGCAGCACTTTCTCTTTTGCAGTTCCTTTTGGTAAATATCAGATGCATCCTGAAGATTCAAAGAGACAAAGCTATGAGCCTAATGTAGTGGAGTTCAAAGGTATAAAGGCACTGGTGATAGATAGAAGAAGCACCCGAGCAGAGGTCACTAGATGCCATCTGCAGAGGTTGGGAGTTCTCGTAGACGTGGTTCCAAGTTTACAATCGGCCAAGACATACATTTCTCCCAGCTGTGGAAGCAGGTAACATTGCCTCTGACTGATTGATCATGTTCGTGGCATGGAAAACTAATGTTCTTCCCTTGTATCCACCTGTCTAGGATGAACCATATTTATTGAGAGATCAAAATCTTTTTGCTGCAGGGAGTTCTGCAGTTATGCAATGGTGCTAATCGATAAAGATGACTGGGAGAGAGAAAGCTTCCTTGGATTAGTTTCTTTATTCTTGAATAACGGTGATAACTCCGGCATCAAAGTTTCATTTCGTCCTAAAGTCTTCCTCCTAGCTACCACTATCGACAACCATGAGCTCCCCGAGCTCAAATCAATTGGTTTTATAGACAGTGTGCTGATAAAGCCCCTCAGGTTGAGTGTCTTAGCTTCCTGCTTCCAGGAAGCCCTTGGCCATGGTCAAAAGAAATTCGCTGACAGGAAAAAGGTGTCCAATCTCGGGACCTTGCTCAAAGAGAAACGGATTCTCGTTGTGGATGACAACTTGATTAACAGAAGAGTTGCAGAGGGTGCTCTGAAGAAGTATGGAGCCATTGTAACTTGTGTTGGGAGCGGTAAGGATGCACTAAGATTGCTTCACCCACCGCACGACTTTGATGCATGCTTCATGGACCTGAGGATGCCGGAGATGGACGGGTAATAATTTCTACCAAGCTGTTTTGATATCTTCCTTTACACCTTCTATGTGATTAGTCGAACGAAATTTGCCTGCAATTGAACTAAGTCAGACTGGATCCAATGGAAATCACTTGTTTAGCACATGTCATTGAGCTTCTTTACTCGCATTGTCCTTAGAACCCCAGATTTTGGCATTCAAATTCAGGTTTGAAGCTACGAGGAGAGTTCGGCAACTAGAGGAGGAGATCAATTCAAAGATTAAATCAGGGGAAGCATCAGCTGAGACATTCGGGAATGTGGTTCTCTGGCACGTCCCTATATTAGCAATGACAGCAGATGTGATTCAAGCTACCAACGAAGAGTGCCTGAAATGTGGAATGGATGGCTATGTCTCGAAGCCTTTTGAGGAGCAGCAGCTTTATTCGGCCGTAGCACAGTTCTTTGAGTGTGGCTGAGAGTTGACATAATGCAGCTGAGAGGGATCCTTGTTGTCTGGCTTTGGCTGATTACTGACCACAGTGCCACAGGAAAAGGATCGAATCCACAATTTGCAGTTCTTTGGAATGGTAAATCCATTAACTTGTTATTGATCCTACCAGCCATATTCTGCAATACTGACTAATTTTTGCCCATGCTTTGTAGTAGCTGATATTGTTCTTCTGCTCCCCCGAGATCTCACACGTTTTGGAGGACTTGTGATCCTGTGTTTGAACAAAAGTAAGTTCCCGATCCTCTTTGGTCTCTTATATCTTGTACTGAAGATATTAATCTGCCTAACAGAGACATGTAGATGATTTTCAGAATTTGGGGGTTGGTGGGGAGAGGGGATCCATATGGGAAGAACCAGCTGCGTGATGAACAAGCAAGCAGGGGAATCATAGTCGAATCGAATCATCCGGTAACCTGCATCATGTGAGGACATTTCCAGGACTGTTGATCGGAGGGGCATCTCCTGTCCAGTTTCCTGCAGGAGGCACCAGGGGGGCCTTCCGCAAGACCTGGGGAGGACCCGTGGTATTGATTATCTTGACTCCAGGTCATCTCCATCAAGTTCTGAGAATAATGAAATCTCGTGCAGCGAAGTGAGGATTTGGCAAACAATAAAAGGGCACTATTAATAGAAGAGATCCATTTCGTGTCTTCCTCATTGAGGGATTAGAGCAACCTCAAATGTTCAGACACCATTACCAACATACGACCCGTTCTTGAATTGGCCACACATGTATGCATTCCAATATTCACAGATTGCCTGGGGCGTGGTTCCCGGCATTGCCAGGATACAAGGCGCACGGGCTGAGGTTGTCAGAAGAGCAGGCTTGCCCAAGCAGCCACAAATGCGAAACCTCCCAGAGGGGCCAGGGTCGAGTAACCTTTATCCTCGAACCAAGCAGCCGTGTAGCACCTGTGATGATGAGTCAGAGTCTTAAAACTGACAACTCAAACTCGGGGAGGTAAGCGAGCGAAGGGACTTACGACCCGGAGAATGTAAGAATGCCGGTGGTCAGGAGGCCTCCAAACTGGCGACGGGACATACGAACGAAACAAGAAAACCTTTAGGGAAAGAACTCAAAACTAGCCCCATAAAACGAGACAGGGCCTGTGGAAGAGGGGAAAAATGGATGAACTCACGACATGGGGGTGTTTGGTGAGGGGGGCGGCGAGGAGGGCAGTGGTGTGGATCAAGTGGTACAAGGAAGCGGTCTGCCAGACCTCCTTGTAAACCGGATTCTGGGGCTTGAAGATATGGAACCCGTAAGTCCCTAAACCAAGAGCCGCTATCCCTGCTCTCCCAAATGACCACCGCCGGCGATCAGATTCAGACAGACACGATGACATAGAAGAAGCAGACAGAAAGCAAAAGAGGGGGATTGGACCGGAGATGGCGGCGACTCTGTGCCAGGCGCGTGGGCCCATCGCCGTCGTCCTGGGCGGTCTCCCTCCTCCTCCAGCAGCCTCGTTGACCATCGTGCAGAAATCAGGTTTTGTTGAAGAGAAGAAATGCTTTTTCCATGGAGAGGGAATAATACAAGCCATTTATTTTTGGGGTTGTTCAATGGGCCTATTAGGCCACTGAATTAATGGGCCTGCACCAATTCCATTTAGTAAAATGCAGCAGGGCTAATGATGAGATGTTGTTCTTTGTCCTATGCATTGTCTGGAAGGGAAGAGGAATCTGGGAGGATGATCTCATTGAAATCGATGGATGGAGAGGGAGAAATTTGACTTACTACACAATCAGGAGGGGGGGTTCGATCCATCGTTATCAAAAAGAGGGAGGTCACAGTCGTAAGGGTCCGCCAGCTAAAATAGTTGCTAAAGGTCAATTTGCTACGTAACAAAAAACTGAAAAACCACAGTCCCTCCTCCTCCTCCTGCGAGTCGAGGAGCCCTTGATGAGGAGTAACTTAACTACTGGGTGGATTCTTTTTTTTTTTTCTTCCCCTTTTCTTTTTCTCAAATTTTGATTCTTTTTTTAGAGAAAAGAGTGATTAAGAAGTTGAAGTTTACATGATGATAATGCCCACTCCTAAGTCGGGGGGGGGGAGGAAACGGACACCTTCGGGAATATAAAACCGCGTTTTCCGGATGCCTAATTAATTATTTCATCATTAATTTCAACAGTTCTTGTTTGTTTGTTCTATAATAATGATAATAATAGAATAGTAATAATACCAACAATAATAACAATATGGCGAGGGACGAGAAAGATCCAAAAAATTTAAAGTAATCAGACATTCACGGGCTTGCAATTGCAAAGGAACGCCGGCGACGAACACGACGACGATGCTGTTCCCACCCTCTCGTAATAATCGACGCAGAACAGTGAAAGCGACAGCTGAAGCCCCTCGCGTGACCACATCGCCAGCCCCTCCCCCCTCCCCCTTCCTCCACCCCCGAGGAGCAGCGGCCGGACGCACATCATGTAGAGCTTCCTGTAACCCCCAAGCGCTAGTACCACGTGACGTGTCCCCGAAGGAGGAGGGGGCGAAACGTGCTGGAAGCAGAGTCTCTCCCACACCGCGTCGCTCCTCGACAATGCCCTCCAAGCCCGGCAAACGCACGCTGCCACGCCGAGGGACCGGCCGTCGAGCCTCGTTAGGATCTCTGTGAGGATGTCGACGTGGTCGTTGAGGCTGAACGTGGCCGTAGACCTCTTGCTCGGGGGACTGGGAAGGGGGCGCACCATTTGCACCCCGTTGTTGCTATATTTGACCTGTATAACCCCTGAACAAATGAATGGAAGGAGGCTAAGGAAATAGTTTCGGTCGGTTATTTATATATGCAAATGTATGTCCGAGAGAGAGGGTAGGTAGTGATGCACTTGACTAGGGATTCCATTATTAATATTATTAAATTACTACGTGTTCGCGTAGAAAATGGACCACGTCGGAAATATTTGGCAATTTGACTCACAGGGAAATGTATGTAGTCGCCAGAAAGATGAATTTTAATGATAAAAGATACGACTGTACAAATTCAGAGTTTCGAAAGAGAACTTAGAATCTTACAGCCATAAAAATGAACGGAAAAGGGGTGATACGGCTGACGTAGGCGTCGTAGACTCGCTGCTGATGTCGTAGACTCGCTGCTGACCGTAGACTCGCTACAGTGCGCTGCGCCGTAGACTCGTGTGACGGTAGTAGTGCTGGCGGAGGGTTGTTGCATCGGTTACGGTTGCTCGCCGGGACAGTGAAAGTGCTGGCAGAGGGTTGTTGCCTCGGTTACGGTTGCTCGCCGGGACGGTGGAAGTATTGGCGGAGGGTTGTTGCCTCGGTTACGGTTGCTCGCCGCGACGGTGGAAGTGTTGGCGGAAGGTAATCACCAAAGCTACGGTTGCTCACTCTGGTGTTGAAGGTAGTGACCAAATAACCCAGGCCGAGGTATCTACTAAAGTCTAAGGGTGACGAGCAATGCAAATCTGTGTTTGGCTGATTGATCGTGCATTTTCCTAAGAATGATATGTTTCTTTTATACTGAATCTTACTTGCCCTACACGCTTCGCGCGTCCTCAAAACGATCCCTCATATCGTGGCTCAATCTTAACTTCTCTCCAGGAATCTCAGAGTCTGTTTTAAAGTATCCTTTTAATTTTCTGAGTTGTGTGTTGGGATCGTGTGAGCATGTGTTGACGCAGGCCGTAGACTTAGCTCAGGCCCAAGACATTCTGTAGTGTCAACACGTTGACGCAGGTCGTAGACTTAGCTCAGGCCTGCATCCTACGTCGAGCTGTAGACTTAGGACCACTTTTCTGATCTTGTAAACTTAGCACATGCCTAAGATATTACGTAGTGTCAACACTACCATTAATGGGAGCGGGTGCTTTTAATTTGATCTTGTCGTATGTAAGAATGGAGTGGCCCTGGTATCGCTGTCCCGAAGTTAACATCCCTAAACCTCTTTGTTTGGGCGATGGTCACGTGACTTTTTGGCAGTGGTGGGATGAAATTTAGACGCATCTAGAGGGACATAAATACTTGGATCGTTGCCAAATAGTTTGGTTGCCTTTTATCGTTATTCGATTTTCTTTTATCAAGGCCTTCTCACATTTTTTTTGGGGGGGGGTGGGGTAATAAGCCAAAGGGAAGATCAGCTGTACCCACAAACAGTAAAAGATGAAGAGGAAACTCGGGGATTGTTTCTTATGAATAATTGGGACGTAAACATTATTCATTTGGACACTGGGAGGTCCTCCTGGTCCGGCTAAATAAATATGCGTTGACAACATCGGCTTATCCCCAGGGGGGAAAACAGTGCGGGATGATTGTTTGTTATGTGATTTAATCACAAGAAGCCATAGACTAAAGAGGAAATTAGAACGGTGGGGGTGATTAATATTTGACTTGATCCAGTGGAAAAAAACAAATATATATGGGGGGGGGGGGGGGGGGGAGTATCAAGGGAAGAAGGGGATGAGGACAAAGAAGAAGTTCCAATCAGAAAATTGCTGAAAGAACCCCCCCCCCCCAATCAGGTCCTCCTCCTGCCGTGAATTTTCTTTTCGAAGGTTTCGTGCGAATGTAGGTTTTGATGATGGGAATAAAAAGCTTAACCCCAGAACAAAATTAAAGTTATCAATTTTTTTTTTCTTTGTAATTATCCAACGATTCATTTGAATACCTCAACATGTAAAATTTAGAAAACCAACCGAAGAAGAAACAGGAGAAAAGAAGCAAAAAAAGAAAGAAAGAGGGGTGTATATATCGTGTTGTCGTAGAGGAGCAGTAGCAAGTAGTAAATAGTGATAATAGGGGGGGATTTTGTATGCTTTTGAGTCATCGGGGGTGGCACATGCAACGAGGTTACCCACTTTGTGCTTTCGATGTTTGTCGGTTTGGGAGGGGGAGGGGGTTCTTTCCTTTGCCAAACACCGATGGAGAGAAAAATGGCAAAACAGTACGTTGTTGTGTGGGTGAGAGATAAGAGAGAATTCACTGACTTCTTCGACCCCTTTTTACCTCTTCCTCCTTTTTTCGTCCCGTGTCTCTCCTCCTTTGCATGTGAATGAATAACACCATCCATATCCTATTATCATTATAATTAGTTCAATATTATGACTCAGGGGCGAAAAAGAAACAAACATGCCACCTCCCTTAGGTTCTTACCACCTGTTTCTTGAGAACAGGTGATGGGTGTGACACCAAAAAGGAAGTGGGTGTGACACCAAACAGGAAGCTGATGCAAATTGTAGGTCTGGGGAAGGCAGGACCAATCCTTAATTTTGTCCATGTGGGTGTTTGTCGGGTATTAAATTGGCGTTTCTTAGGGGCGTGGAATAGTATCATCGCGCATACTCACGTATATACACACCAACGTGTCAAGTATCAACGGTAACACCCTTTTGATCTGACAAGTGATAGGAAGGGGGGATTAGAAGGGAGTTGAAAAAATGGGGTTTGCTTTGTGCTTGTTTTTTGGGTTTGGAATTAGATTTTGTCGGAAGCATTTGGCCACAGTCTGGTCCTGCGTTTCTCTTTCTCGAAGGAAAATTTGGGATTTCGAATGGATACAAAAGGAATCCCCGGGGATTGAGCAAAAAAAAAAAAGGATAGGAAGGCAGGGAAAGTGAGACGGGAAAACTGTATATATAAATTTTGCAGACTTTTTGCACTCATTTGTGTAACGTCTATATGTGCATTGTTTGGACGTAGTTGTCGGTTGAATGTCTCGACGTTCGAAGAAAAAAAGAAGTGATAAACTAGGGGTCATCGTTTTATATGTGCCAACGACTAATGAACAGTATGGTAATTATGTGACGCCAATTGTTTTTTGAAAAATTTAACCAATGAATATTTGGTATCTAAGTTAACCATTGAGAAAACTAACATGAGAGTAATAGCAATGCACGCTAGAAATTTAAACGAGTTGACCCAATTCGAGATCCACTAAATAAACACTTTTATTATGATTGCCTCCGCACTATATTACCACTCAATAATAATTATTTTTCACTGATTTTAGCTAATGACATAAAAGCTACTCATGTACTGTTTCATCATATCAAACCCCTCCCCAAGGAAAAGGAAAACAGAAGGCCTCGGTCGATGTCGATGAGAAGCATCCAAAGAGCAGGTCCGTTGGCTCGACATGAGTCGTTTTCTTCTTTTAACTTTAAAAAAACCAACTGCTCGTGCAAATCATGCCACAAGGTCAATGACGACACCCCCCTGGTGATTAGTTAATTTTACGACTTTAGTTAATCGGGGGGGTGGGTTTGTTCCCCCATTTTTAGAGTCAAGATTCATTATTAAAACCCCTTCTTCCCCCGCCCCACCAGCCCTATTTCGCACGACGATAATGACCCGAGAACAACACGAGCCATACCAACAAGTCAAGGACAAAAACGATGAGTAGAACGAAAAGGGACTTCGTTGAAAACAAAGATTTTTAGAAATTTTGTTTTTTGTTTTTATATGAGGAGGAGTTAACTACTCTCTTAGCAAGATGCGGTTTTTGGGGGGAGCGATTTAGAAGGGAATGGATTGTCTGTCACTCGGTGTGTTTAGGACATTAGTTGTTGCACATAGGAAGATTAAGACATTATAGGACAAGGCATATTACATGCCGTTCTTTTAAAACTATACATCAAACTATTTACGTGACGTAAAATGGGTGTCTAATTGCTTGTTGGCTATGTTGTGCCGAACCTCGCATTGTTTGTCTCCTCCACTCCATTTAGAATTTCCTCTTGCAATGTGATCAGAAGCTAACACCATTTATCTGCTCCGAACAGTAGGAACTCGAAGGTGGGGTCCGGTGAAAGCCCTAGGTATTTCCGAATACTATCTCTGGCATGAAGCTCTCGGTGTCCATCATCAAAGCCCACAAGTTGACGGCGACTCTTGTTTGGGGCAGAAGTCTTAACCGTTAAATTATATACCTTAAGTTCTTAAAGTTTCACAATGGCGAGTCCAAAGTCTCGGGATTAGAGGCCTAGATTTTTATGACATTTTTTCTTTCCAAAATATTAAAAGTATATAAAATAAAATAAATCCACATTCTCACTTAGAATGTTCCATAATTGGGAGGCCTTGCACTCCAAACATTATATTAAAATTAAGAAGAAAAAGTTGCGCATAATTTTAATAAACTCCAAAGTACAAGATCGCCTTAAATTTTTCATAATTACGAAAAACAAGAGAACTCTACAAAATTATTATTGTCGATTAAAATAAATCAAACATTAAATTTAGATAACTTGTTGGAAATTTTTTAATGTAATCATTAATTACAAGTTATGATGAAGGAAGTGGTAAAAATTCAGATAAAATGCTTCTTCTTTTTTTTTAAGAAACCCCACCCTCTGCGATATTATTTACAAAAAAACAACATCGAATAAAAATTCTTACAACCAGTAAAAGAGGCCCCCACAATCGGGCTAGTACATTCTAACAATGACCGAGCCCAAGCCCAATAAACCGACACTCCGTCGACCCGATCGATCGGCCGACAAGCCTGTCCAAACTTAATTTCATATTGATATCTAGATCAGCATTTTTCTGTTTGTTTCGGATTTCAGAACACGTCTCCGTCAAGGGGTGATAGGAATGGCTACCACGTTCAATGCTTCCTTTCTCCGGCAGGTCCCGCCGAACGACTCCGTCATGTCAAGTTGTTCTGGCGTAGCACCTTCAGGGAGTTTCCAGTCGAAGTGATACAAGAGCTGAGAGAGGGGCAGCTCGATGCTCGCAAGGGCAAATGCTATCCCGGGGCACATCCTCCTTCCTGCCCCGAACGGAAGGAACTCAAAGTCCGTCCCCAAGAAACCGACAGGATTTCTGAGGAACCTCTCCGGCATGAACCGCTCCGCGTCCTTCCAGAACTCCGGATCTCTCCCTATAGCCCATGAATTGATCACGACTCTTGTCTCTGGCGGGATGTCATAGCCTGGATTTCACAATGGAGGATTGAAAGTCTTGGAATCAGAGGAAAGGGAGGGTAAAGGCGCAGAGTTTCTTTGATGACCGATCGCAGGTAACTCAATTCCTTTGACGACTCCTCTCGTGCATTCCCTTGGCCTCAGAAGGCAGCCCGGACCTCGGATTGTGCCCTCTCCATCACTTCAGGATGTTTCAACATTGCAGCCATCACCCAGTCCAGTGCAGTTGCGGAGGTTTCGCTTCCGACCAAGAAAATATCCTGCAGACTATAATTTTATAAGCGATGTGCAGCTGCCGATTCCGGAATGCTGGCTAATTGCATCATTGAGTGACCTACCAAGAGGATTGCCTTGATGTCGTTAAGTGTCAAATGGAAATCATCCTGATCACTGGTTGAATCCTGAAGCTTCAGCAGGACATCGACAATATCGTCTCTTGTGCCTCCCAGCCCTTTGGTCTTTGTGTGCTTGTAGAGGATCTCGTCAAGGATTGTGTCGAGCTCATGCTTGATCTTCAAAAGCGCACGCTTTACCCCTGTAAGAGTGCTGAGGAATCGTAAAGATGGGAATGCATCAGTCAAGCTGAAACCTCCACCAAGCGCTACTATTTCATCCAGCAGGGACAGGAACCGGTCCTGTTGCTGACATCTCTCGCCAAATGCTGCTCGAGATATGCCGCAAGTGATTAAGCTGGAGAACTTCTCCGTGAGGTTGAAAACTGCCCCTCGAGTTGAGGCGACCAAGTCGATCAAGTCCCGAGTCTCTTCCTCCCTGATCGACAAGAATGACCCCACTCGCTTTGTGCTCAGTAGTTCGGTCACTGCAATCTTCCGGGACTTCCTCCAGTGGTCACCGTATGGAGAGAACACGAGGCCCTTCTTGTCATAAATCACAATCTTCCCGATCAGGCTAACGGGCCTCTGAGGGAAGTTCTTCTCCTGAGTCAGCAACACCTCCTTCGCTGCATCAACCGACGAGATGATCACTGTTAATACCTCTCCGACATACACCCTCGAAATGGGACCGTACTCGAGCGCCAGCTCCTTAAAGTAATGGTGGGGCATCGACCCGACCATTTGGTGCAAGTTCCCTATGAGGGGCAACGTATTAGGCCCCGGGGGTAGCTTCGCCTTGCAGTTCCAGACAGTCGACATGGTCCGGCCAGCCACAGAAACATAACCGAGTACGAGAACAGCAACGGAGAAGAAGACGGCGTATATGAAATGCATCTCCATCAATCAAGAAGAATCTCAAATTCGCTAATAGCAGATTAATTTCCAATGTCTATAAGCAAATCAGAGGTTTACCGATTCCATTAAATTTTAGATAATTCGTCCAATCAAATGATTTACTTAATCACTGGGGGCGTGAACTTTTTATTTTTTGTACACTCCCTTTCCAATATCCCGAGAAAAACAAGGTTACGTTATACGTGCCGGCCTTGGAAAGAGACAACAAAAGGCTGACTCAGTCCGCATTATCCGAACGCGGCAATAAAAGGCTGACTCAGTCCACATGATCGGGCATGTCAACGCAAATCATCGATGGCAAATTATTATATAAGTGCACGGTGTCCACTCCACTCCTCTAAGCTGGTGATCCCACACTTTCGGGATATTTTGCCAGCAATGTGTCCCACGCAAACCACGTATTTTTTTTAAGGAAATTTTAGATGAATAGAATACCATTAATTGCGACTAATGAACTTACACTTTGGTTCGTCGAGTTCACTTCTTTATAGTTAATTATTACACGTCCAAAGACGAGCCATCCATAATAATTTATCCGTATTTTGTGGAATTATCCCTGATCTGTGGCGACTCATTCCGAATGTGCCACCTGGGCATTTGATCCTTTTAGATAAATTATTTACTTATTTGTGGTCCGAAAATATAAAGAAGAAAGTTTCATAACTATGTTAACTATATCATTATATACGTTGTGTTATTTATATGAGGCGGTCGGCCGTGAGATGGGCCATGCACGTAGGTCTGTCTCAGTTCTATCGATAGGACATAATCTGATGACGCGGCACGATGGCTGATATCCGGGGTTAAATAATGTGATTAGTAAAAAAATGAACGATGCTCTCGCATAGCTGAGCGAGCCGTAGACTTGGTCTGATTTTTTGCGCGAACATAAACGAGGACGATGACGAGGGCGGACAAGAAGAATGGTGTAAAGGGACTTAGGGCGCATCTCCTCCATCATCATATGGGAATCTGTGTCCTCCAAATTTTCTTGTTGAATCCCCAATGTTTATGGAGCAGGTTCCAATCAAACGACGACCTAATGAATTTTATTTTGTTTCGACATTATTATACACGAACCCGCTTCACTAAAAGCTCAGATGTGCCGGCTTGGTTCCGCACGCGATGAATAAATTGGTGGTTGAATCGGTCCAAGGTAGTCATTAGTTTAATCTTGAAAGGCAGATAACACGTGTCGATTGAAGAAAAAGAACAAAGAATCATTAGATATTCCTATGTTGTTATTGGACGAGCCCAAGTCATCCTTTAATTGGACAGGCCCAGTTCAAATCGCGCCAGCTCAGCCCAGCCCATCGAAATATACCGACAATGTTTCGGTCGGGTCGCCCGATCGCTCTCTCGTCAACGGACGGAAAGAAGGGATGGGATGTTCGCCCACTCTGTTCGGGCGGCCGCGAGGCAAACGAAGCCTTTTAACACCGCTCCCGACAGTTTAAGGCCGATCTGACCAATTTCGCGCCATCCCATTGCTTTTTCGCCCCCAACTTCCTTCTACGGATCGGGCGCTAGACTGTTTCATTCCTCCCCATGGGCCGCTCTCGGTTTGCGGCACGTTCCGCGGAGGAGGACGATCCCGATTCGAGGTTCAGAGTCCTGATAATTCGCGTGTCTCGAATCCACGATTTTTGTTATGCTTTTGTTGCGAATTTTTTGAGTCGAGGATTTGATTGGTGGAGTTCCTGGGATATTTGTGATTTAGGGTTTTGGTAGTGAGTCTTGGTGTTGTCGGAGTAAGTTTTAGTTGGAGTGTTTACTGGGGGAGGATGCCTGTGAAAAGCCCTAAAACAACACCGCACAGTTGACTTGATACTCTTGACGAAGTTATTCTTACTTCTCCTGGTTAATGAGTGAAAAGAACGGACGAATTGCATGTGTGCGAGAGGACGGAGTAAACTGAATAGGACCAGAAGAGAATTTACTGGAGACTCGTAATGTGTGGTGGCTGTGAATCATGATTTTGTGTGGTCCGTCTCATTCTTCTGTGGTTGTCTTTAGGTTCAAGAGAAGGAAGATTGCAGTTGGCCTGGAAGATGCCCAGTCTGCAAGTACGATTTTATGATCCCATAAGCTGCCTTCTAATGGTGCATGTTTATAACTTGTTATGATATGTTTCATTTTCCCATCATAAAAAAAATGATCGTTGCTTGTGGGTCAGCATGATTTATTGAGCACCAAATGCAATAGTCAGAGAACAGAAAACGTTTCCTTGTGATTTTGGAAGAAATAAAGTTGCTGCAGTTTCTCGTGTACATTTGTTAATCCGTCTCTTGATGAAATCCGTCTCATGCGAAGCTCATTCGTCTATGTTGGCGGAGCTAGTCTTATGCTCTTCATCCCTTCTTAG
Organism: Melastoma dodecandrum; assembly: GCA_029817715.1. Lineage (NCBI taxonomy): Eukaryota > Viridiplantae > Streptophyta > Magnoliopsida > Myrtales > Melastomataceae > Melastoma > Melastoma dodecandrum. Next base: position 2,767,802 of record JARUPY010000533.1, on the reverse strand, counting down.
CTATGGTTTCATGAATCTTCTAGTAGGAAAAGAGCTGACTGATGGGAAATGTGGTTTTTATCACTGCAACTATTGCAACAAGGACATTTCTGGGACCATTCGAATCAAATGTGCGACATGTCCGAACTTCGACCTTTGTGTGGAATGCTTTAGTGTTGGAGCTGAGATTTCTCCACACAAGTGCAATCATCCGTATCGAGTTATGGTGGGTTCTCTTTTCTGCAATCGGAATCTTGCTTTCATGAGTGTAATTGAGCTAGGAATTCAATGAGTGGACCTGATTTATTTTCATTTGACTAAAATGTTTGGTTTTCAATTCAACTGTTATTTCTCTTTGAGTAAGTGTTTTCACTGAGGGCTATCTAGGAAGATGCATAAATAGGGACTGCCACTTTTCTTATTCCATTTAATTGATTCTGCAATGGTAAGCATCGTCAACTTCTTTGCCAGTTGTTTCATTATGTTGTATTTTTCCACTAATGTTCTGTATGGATATATCTGCAGGACAATTTATCCTTCCCCTTCCTCTGTCTCGACTGGAATGCAGATGAAGAAATGCTACTTCTGGAGGTACTTGAGTTCTTGGTCGATATATTCTTGTACCTTCTGGGTCAGCATTTATGGCTTCTGCTTCGTGTACCTTTACTTGTTTACCTGATAGACTTATCTGTTTTAAGGGCATTGAAATGTATGGGTTCGGGAACTGGATGGAAGTTGCTGATCATGTTGGATCCAAAACCAAATCCGAGTGCATTCAGCACTATAATGAACTATATCTGAACTCTCCATTGTTTCCACTACCAGTAAGATCACGCCCATGACGTCCCGATTAGTTGATTTAACTATTTTTAAGTCTCTATTTTGCACTGGTAAAGTTTTTGAACATTTTTAGGACTTGTCTCATGTGATGGGAAAGAAAAGAGAGGAGCTTCTTGCCATGGCAAGAGACTGTACAGACGAAGTCAAGGAAGGTATTTGCTTTTTATGATTTTTTTAATGGGATTTAGTAGCAAAAATTGATGTCAGAATAAAAAATACTTTTGATGCCCATGAATTGATTATTGCAGAATGTTCCTCTACTGCTGAGTTTTCTATGAAGGAAGAGTTGCCTTTATCTGAAAAAATCAAGTACGTTAATGTATTGTATTAGTCTGATTTGGCTTCTGTTTCAATGTCCTCCTGCTTAGTCCTTTTGGGTGCTTGTCCAGCTCTACTGAATCTACAAAGGAAGCTCCAGCAGTTCAGTCTCCTTCTTCTGTTCAAGGTATTTCCAATTCTTTGAGGTTCCACTCTTCGATTAGTTATGTTCCTTATGGTTTTATATCATCTTCAGGAGAATGACTTTGGGATGTACTTGTTCAGGTTCGGTCACAAAGGGCTCAACAATTTCAGTTGCCAATGAAGTAGTTAAAGACGAAGGTGGTGATGCAATTCTTGAAACCATTGATTGTCAGTGTACATTGTTATTACTTTTTAGATCCCAATGCATACATTTTTGTGTTTCTGCATCATTTTGCAGTTTTGTTTCTTTTTTGTCATGGTCTATTTGAAGGATTTTTGTTCTGCATTTATGTTTTTATACTTTTTACCTACATCCTTGAAATAAAATTTCCTTAAAAGAGACTGAAATTAAATATAATCTGCATTCTGCATTGATGAATCATTCTCCATTCAGGGATGACTGTATTGATGGCTCATTGATGCTTTGGCTTATGCATATGGTGTTTGCAGAATGTGAATGGAATTCCTAAATTATTTGCTAGAGCTTTGTGCATAGAACTGTTCATTCTTTTGAGAGAAGGCAGGTCTAGATTTGACAGGCAATCATGTCGATCGGAGCATTGGGGAGAAGAAGCCACGAGCATTTGGAGATGGTGGGCCTGCAGTGACAGAGTTTAGCGGTTACAACTTCAAGAGGCAGGAATTTGAGGTTGAATATGACAATGACGCAGAACAGTTACTTGCGGATATGGAGTTTAGGGATATTGATACGGAAGCCGAACGAGCCTTGAAGCTGCAAGTTCTGCGAATATATTCAAAAAGGTACATAAATGAATCCTAAAGATTGGATGAACTAGAGGATCCTAGAGTTAAATTATGCCTATTATATGTTATTTTCAGCTCATAATTGGCATGGCAGTTGAATTTATATCAATTCCTTTTGTTCTGTCCTACTTAATCTTCACTTTTGCGAGTGCCCAGGCTTGATGAGAGGAAACGTCGGAAGGATTTTATAGTCGAGAGGAATTTACTTTATCCCGATCCCTTTGAGAAGAACCTTTCATCGGAAGAAAGAGAGATATACAATCGCTTCAAGGTCTTCATGCGGTTTCACTCAAAGGAAGAGCACGAACAGCTGTTGAAGACTATAATAGATGAACACCGAATGCTCAATAGAATACAAGAACTTCAGGCATGGCCTTCTCTCTTTTTCAAATTTCAAAGGGGAATTATATAGATTGGCATTCTCCGTGGCATGTTTGTGAATGCATTATATTTTTTCCTAGTCGTGTGATGCTTGGCATAATGACCATATTGTTGCAGGATGCCCGTGCTGCAGGCTGTCGAATGGCTGCAGAAGCAAATAAGTTCATCGAGCAAAGAAGAAAAGAGAAGAAGGAAGCCGAAGAAGCTGCTCAAAGACTGAAGGAAAGTGCCCTACCCAGTCCTAGCGAGAAAGTCACCCTGAGGCAGCCGGAAGTCAGCCCCAGAGGACTCGGTAGAGGGGTTGCAGTACTTTCCCCAAGAAGTGCGGAAGCTCCTCCATTGATAATGGAGTGGGATATCAGCGACTTTGTTGGGGCCGACTTACTCTCCGACACTGTGAGTTTGCTCGTGCTGTTTCCACATGTAGCTAATTTTTAGCGACACTCTGAGTTCATACTGTGTCCAACACCCTGAGTATAACCTGATCATCCTCGATAATTTATCGCAGGAGAAACGTCTCTGTGGCGAGATCAGGATACTACCCGCACATTATCTAAAGATGCTGCACATTATGTCAGGCAAGATCATGCAGGGCAACCTAACAAAGAAATCCGATGCTCATGTGTTGTTTAAAGTCGAGCCTAGCAAAATCGACAAGGTTTATGACATGCTCCTGTCCAAAGGAATCGCTAGAACATGATCCAATTACGTTTAACTGTTGATCTGAGAATCCTTAAAAAGTTCAGAAACACTTGCAATCTTCAATATGGCAAAGGATTCAGATTACCTAAGACCTGAAATAAGATTTTGAAATTAATTTGCACGGTCTGGTTAGCAAAATAAATTGTTAGACCCATCTTCAAAACAATGTGAATGACCGTTAACCGAGACCTCTACAGAGCAGCGCCAAAATCCCACAAGTGTATGGTTGCATCATTTGTGTATGCCACAATGTATCTGTCATCCGCGATGATCGCAATAACCTCCCCTAACCCGTCGCCAAAACCGTACAAGGCCTCGCCACGGTGCACGTCCCAAGTGCCAATAGTGCCACCAGCACTGATGACTGCATATCCCAAGTTCATGCACCCAATTGCCCTGCCCTGTGCTGCACCCCTCACCATAAACCTACAAACCTGCTCGAAAGTGACTAGCCTCCGGACCGTCGCTACGCCTCTGGAATCTACAATGATGTATGCCTCGTTGTTAACATCCGTTGAAGTCACTATAACACCCCTCCGGTACCTCTGCTCGCCAATCACTACCCCATGATTTCTCAGGTCTATTTGGACATCCCGCGTGCTCGTGCAAGCCACGGCAGTTTCCTGATCAGTGACACATACACGCCCAACAAATTGGGTCAACTCCGTGAGCATCCTCCAGCCCATCAATGATTCCGGGTCCGTCAAGGAGCCACCAACGAATACTACCTCCTCGGAGTTAGCATCCCAAATGTGGAAAGCCCTGCCCGGTACGCCTGCATAAAGGCCAACCCACCAGCGACCACATCCCGCAAAGTCCACCAGTGCACCATCATTTACCACATCCCCAGTGTGAGCCCTTCGCAACTGACCTGCAACGCCGATCGGAACCACGTGCACGTCACCGTCCAATGTGGCAAACACGAGCCTAGAGTGGTCGAGTACGATCCCCGAAACTGCCCTCGGGTGGAGTCCAAGGCCACCGAGATGGTGTGGTTGGTAGGTGCCTAAATGAACGCGGCTGGTCAGATCAAACAACCGTACAGTACCATCCGCAAACCCACAGGCGAGGTGAAGCTCCGACAAGGCAAGGCACCGGCATATCAGACCATCACTATTATCATTTATTTCCAACAGATCGAACTGCAGGGTGGAATGAATCGACCGCCCAAGACGAAAATTGATGGTCGTCTGATGCCAATATATGTACTCATCATGCCAAGTTGGTTGCGTGAGATGGGTCCTCCCCCATACTTGCCGAGAAAGCCTTGCCCAGAGGAGCTCCGAACGAGAAACTGCTCGCCAAGTCGAACACACCTGCATCAGTGGCATTGGCATCCCATCACCAAACTATCTCAAGAACGTTCACAGTCCTGTGTCACAAGATCATTACTCGCCTATAAAAACATACACAGCCCGTTACAGAACCCCATTCGGTCTTTCCTCCAGCAATGTCCCCAGTCACATCATATTACCAAGCTCGTCCCAATATAACATAACAATTCAATTCAAAGTTCACACAGAAGCAACTTCTTGTTCTTCGTCTAAACTGGTAAGTATGCAGACTCAGTGCTCACTCTCCAATGACACCGCGAATTAAACAGCCCAAGACTCAATCTGAGTACCGTTCAGGAAAAAGAAGGAAAGAGACCCTGCATTTGAATCTCAGTTCAGGATTTGATGAAGTGAGCTGGCAAGCTTTGAATGTCGTCATTGTTTCTGAGGCAGGAAGGAGGAGAGGATGTAAACCACAGTGGGTTTAAGAAAAAGCAAAAAGAGGATCAAGCACTGACCCTAGAGGCCTAGGACTTGTAGACCCCAGATATCTCCCTTCCCCCTAAGATCCACTTAACTGTTGTCAGAATATGGAACAGAAACAAAAAGGAAGTACGGAAGATGGGAAAAGAAGAACCACGTTACACAAATCGAAGTAATCAGAACGTATGAGGAGAAGAAGAAGAAGGAGAAGAGGGAAGTAGTTCTTCAAAATGGGAAAAGTTAATGATGTCCTTTTGCACTGCAGAAGTGCCCCCCCCCCCCCCCCCCCAAAAACATCACAATAATAAGGATTTACGAGTTGGGAAAAGGAGTTGAATTTTGGATATAATCAGGAGTCAGGATTTCCGTTTCGAAGACAAACCAAAATCCCCAGGATCTGAAAATGAAAATTAAGAAAATCTGCAGGGGCCTACTGCTACTTTTCAAAAAAATAAATAAAAAAGTTTCTACTAGTCCTAGTAGAACCTCTGCAATGGCTACTTATGTCAAAAGGAGATCTGGCAAGAGGAGAAACAGGGGTTCCTGATAGACTTGGGATTGTGACAACTCTTTCGGACCCTTTCTCATTAACCCACTGCTGCTTCCTTCCTGCACTTCTCTTCCAATTTGTTTTCACCTCTTCCCACATGACAAAACAAAAGTACGACCTAAACCCCACCACCACCACCTCCACCTCCACCTCGATATGGATTTCTTCTACTACTCCTAATCAATTCAGGTCTTGACCCAGAAAGGCAGGCACATGCAGTCGGACAAAAGAGATCCTTTCTATTCCATTGACCACCCCTTTCATAAGGGCATAAGAAGTTTGCAGGTTTTTGGAAGAAATTCTTATGTTTATGTGGTCCCGTAAACAAGAACATTTTTTTTCCAACTTGTCCCATCAGGGAGATAGGCCAACAGTCATGTCGAATCAAACCAATATAATAACATCATGTTTTGGGAGGAGGAGGGTTTAAAGAGTATAAATGCCAAGACCTGGACTCCCTCTTTCTCTTTATTATATTTCCAAGGAAAAGCGGAAACCCCCTCACCCCTCTTCTCTTCTTTCGAGCAGGAATGCCATCACAACACGACAAAGAAAAAATAGAAAAGAAAAGCTAATATCCACGGGCGAATCTTCGACGATTCCACACGGCATGACCCTCCTCTATCCCACCCTTTTGACCATTTGCCCATCTCTCTCCCTCTCCCTCTCCCTCTCTGACATCTAACCATTTTTCTTTTTATTACACAACTTACTACTTCCCGTTCCATGAGACGAAGCTATAATAACCACGTTTAGATAACCGGAACCATCCTCCTATATCTACTTAATCCTACTAACTAGCCAGGAACCCATTTTGGATTATCCAACCAAATGTAGAGAAATCAAGATGAAACTTAATGATAGATAAAGGCCTTAAAAAACGAAAGCAAATAATGGCTCGACACCCAATATATTCATTGGCATTCAAAGCATGTTTTCCAATGCCGTAAACAGTACTTTCCCGGCGTAACATATTTATTTATTTATTTTTTAAAATAAGGAGCATAAAAAAACTGCAAGTGGGTTTTCCGATCCACGCGTAAAACAGATCCCTCATGTTTTTTCCCTTTCAAGATTGTGAAAGAGACCCAGAATTATTCATTCCTTCATTCCATTGTAGAACCCACCAAGAAGACAATTACAAGATAAAAGATTTGCAACGTGATGATGAAGGGGGAGGAACTCCTGCTTCTTACTACGTGGGAAAACAAAGGGGGAGAAAGAGACTTGGGAATTAGTTAGAGAAAGAACAGAAAAGAAGAAGAAAGGACTTCTCGTTAGCCCAAAGTCCAGTCGCTTTCACCCCCCCCCCCCCCCCCAAAAAAAAAGGATATCAAAATATATATGAAACAAACGCCAAAAGAAGAATCTCCCACGACAATATTTTCCCGTAAAAACCCTCAATCACCCTTTTTGTCTAGGAACAAACTAACCAAAGTAAAGAGTTGCAATGGTCATTTTAATCACAACAGTAAGCAAACAAACAAGCATCCTCGGCAAGAAAAGCAGGGAACGAGACATTGACGAACATTACCAAATGCAAAAATGATATCTGATTTTACTTTAAAGCTTGTATACACAACAACCCAAGACCATGAACATGTGACTGATGAAAAAACATCAACAGGAAAGAGTGTGATAGCTGCTATGGAACCTGGAAGACATTGACGAGAGACGGTGCGGCAGCCAAGCGTCCGAATGAACGGGAAGCGTCGAAGGCTACCTGCGCAGTGAGGGCTTCGAGGAAAGGTTCCGGCCACACGTCGTTATTGCCATCGCCGCGACGCAAACGCCTCCTCCTAGAAGACGAAGGGTCATCGAACTCTCCCCCACCGCCGCCAGTGTCGGGGGCTGCAACCGTTCCGGAACCACTGCCGTTACCCCTATCGAAGTATCCCGCGTCACCTTCGGAGGACGAGGAAGTGGAAGACATGACGACGAGGACAAAGGTAGGTAATAACGAGAATCTAGCAGGAAAGGGAATGGAAGAAAAGGCAAAAAGGGGTTGGATAAGGACAAGTGGGGAGGTGGGGGAAGGGTGGGTTTAAGAAATAGAGAAAGTGGCGGTGTCCCGACAAAGGAAGTGCATGCGAACATCAACAAAGGGGTTATAGTCTTTGTAGATATATATCATTCACTACTGGAAGTGGGGCTTCATAAAGTACAGGGTGAAATAATAATATGAAAGTGTTTGTGTGTGGGGTGGGAGAGGGAAGCAATGGCGGCGGGTGTTGGCGGACAAAAACAAACATCTAAAGAAGGGCTCGGTTTGTTCCTCCTCCTATCCTAAAGTTTGTCTCCTCTTCTCTTCTTGGGAACTGACTGTTCGGTAGGAAGTGGGACGAATGTTTTGTTCGGACTACAAAATTTCCCGAGTTTTTCCACTCGATAGTATGTCGTCCCCAGCTAAAATATATCTCATTCAAATCTCTGTTTCTCTTCACTGTTTCTTCTACTCGATTCCTTCCATTCCCCTGACACAAACGTGTGTCGTTATAAATCACATCATCCGTGAAGGATACTCGCCAAGCTGTTTCTCCTTTGTCAAGCTAAAAATTTTCGGATTAATTTCTAAAATATTTATAAACTCAATTTTGAGTCAATTTTCCGTTTTATCAATATTTTAGTTTGTTATATAATTTTGTCATCAATTTTCGCTTTCATATTAATTTTGATCAATCTTAAATTTTTTCTGACGAAAGACAAATAAGGCTTTAATATAACGTGACCCGTGTCTTATAATAACGGAGTTCCAACCTCTCATTCATTCGTTTCATAATTCACTTTACCTGTACCAATGACCTCCCACTAAAGCAATCATCCGACCTTCATCAATTTTGTATATTTTTTACTGCATCACCAACTATCATCAAACTCTGTCTTCCAACTTACTTGATTTGATCATCGAAATTTTAAAATAAAATAACATACGAGAGGTTTCAATATTATTTATCATTTTTTTTTTTAGTCAATAAATAAAAATTATGCCTTAAGGCCTGTATGACTTTTACACGATGAAATTTAAAATTAAATAAAATTAAAATAAAATTAAAAATTAATAATAAAATTATATAATAAATTAAATTAATAATAAAATAAAAAGTTGATTTAAAACCGTAATCGATATTTTGCCATTTGTAAAGGAAGGAAAAGAGCGAGAGGAGACCGACACGTGGGGCGGGGGTTCGGGAAATATGCTTAAAAGAATAAAGAAGTAGAGCTTTTTGACTTGACCTGACCTGAAGCTTTTCTTTTCGTTCCTATCAACTTTGTCGTTCCTTACGGTCGCAAAATCTTTTATCAAGAAAAGTCCCAAGATTTTGCTTCCAAGTGGTAAGCATGCCCTCCCCCGCCCTCCTCCCCCCAAATTTAATCAATACGCAGGAATTCAATCCCGATTTAAGAATCCTCATATCAGACTTTCCTTTTCCTAAGATAAAAACAAGCTTTAAATTCAATCCCGATTTAATTAAAACACCACTAAGATAAAAAAAAAAACAAGCTTTGAATTTATTCTTTTGGTAATAAATGTTTAATACACTATTACCCCTATTTTCTTTTCCCTTTGGATAGGCCGAGGGAGGATTGGGATGTGGACTTTGGACCGCCCACATGATATGAAAAAGTATATTCAAGAAAAGGATAATGAGCTTTAGGGCAAAAGCGAGAGGCACGGTCCACATGAACAAAATAAAAGATTATTTTATTGGTTCCTATTTTTAGTCTTTTTAATAAAAACTTCTGGTCATTCATGTGATCAACTTGTTCTTTAACGGATTATAGTTAAATATCTGTTGAAAAATTTAAGTTCTAATTGATCACATACTATCTTAAGAGTAGCTTAATTTTCATTCAACTTATACACATTTTAACCAAAAGACTCTGCTAATGTCCTATTTTATGGACAATTTATTTTATTATATATTTTATGTCCCAAACGTTCTATGTAAGTCTTTTTAAGTGGTCGTCGACGTCCTTGAGTGATTTGCTGACCAATCCGACTCGGATAATTTGAGTCGTTACCCACGTAGAAGACTTTAATTAATACGTGGAAGTTAACATCCCAAAAGTATTAAAAATAATATAAAAATTCCTTCCCAGATTAAAGAACAGCAAACGCTAACCCAAATCGGAGAACCCTAACCTAAATCAATTGAAATGGAAGGCAGAGAAGAGTGGCGCGCGAGAATGATTAATTCTGGAATCACTAGAGGCCCAAAAGCTAAGCTAAGAGTAAGAAGAACTCTCCTCCTTACATACATGTCATATTGAATGGGCGTCCTCGACAACGACGTGGGACTACTTCCCATGCATCAACGACTGAGATCCATACGAGGGGTGGTTTGGTTGGATTGCTTGTCGTAATTTTTCGCCGGGGTTTTTGGTCGAGGAGGATGAAGCAGCATGGCGTCTGAGAAGCATCACTAACTCCAAATCCCCTTCTTCATTTCCTTTTAGAAAATTATTTAAACAATTTATTCCTTTCATTTATTTTAAATGTTATATTCAGTTCAAATCTAAAATTTCACGTCAACGCCTCATTTAACGTCTTTCGGGTAAAAAGAATATAACATAAGTAAATAATAAAATAAATTTTAAGATTTGTCCCTTTTCCTTAAAAAATTCGGAGTTGCAAATAACTGTACGTTTGGCTCGACGGAATAATTAACCTTAGTTTTTATATACGAGCGAATATAATTTTTGTTTGGTTGCAAAAAGAGGGGAAGCAGCGCATGCATGCTCTCAACGTCTCATCATATCATATCCAATGCCCTTTTTTGTGGAATCCAACATTTCTTCTTCTTCTTTCAATCTACTTGCTCTCTCTGCAGCTGCAAAATCCTACTTCCGACCCCCTGCACCATTTAAAAAAAAAAATAAACAGAAAAAAGGATAACTTTTATTTAAAAAAAAAAAGAAAACCCAAGTACAATATTACGTGCTGTTTCACGGGGAGACCTACGATTTTATAGAATGGTTGGGGGGACTCATTAAAGAGGGGTAGGGGAGGGTTTCATACGGAAAGGCAGCATCAGAAGGAGGATGTATCACATCCCTTCACCCCTTTCTCTGTTATCTTCTGATGTATATCAGTGGGGCAGTTCAAATCGAGACAGACAACCCCTCTCCCTCCCTCCTAAATTGATACTTTCAACGCTTTCCACCCTTAAAGTTGAAAACAAGCTTGAAAAATATTTTACTAAGTTATTTTACATTCTCCTCCACGAGTGATTCCATTCCAGGGACCAATAAAGCTAAAAATGAAGAGAAGGAGGCCTGAATTATAAATTGGATCAGCCCAGGCCCTATTCTAGTTATTATAAGATCGTGGAGGTGGTTGCGGACGGGTTGTTGAACCCGGAATTGGTCTGTAAAAAACCCTAGTCGACCCCTAACCTACGGGTCCCCGGGCTCAAAGCTCAACCCGCTACCGACATACAAGTTGCCAGGCCTGTTACGAGATACATGATTTTCATCCCGTGTAGCCGACGAGTCGGCCCGTTATTTTCCAATCTAAAGGGGAACGAGTGTGTTTGAGCGTATTCCTTAATTGCAAGAGACATGCCCGCTTGTTCGATCTCTACCGTCATGGCCGAGTATGCTTTCAGCATTAATGGCAAAACTTTAAATCGACATAGGTCCATGTTTAGCAAGGAGAACTTGCAAGCGTGTGAGCTTTGATTCCCCTAAGTCATGCTAAGAGCATACGTGGTTAAGATCTTGCTCTTTTTTTTATTATTTAAAAAAAAATAATATGAAAAATTTGTACAATAACTTATACCCTATACGGTATAAGATGAAATCTTATTCACATGGTGATTTGTTTGGTTACCCTACAAGCTATAACCCATGAACTCGACGAGTTAGTTAATCTTTCTGACCCTTATACTTTTACGAGCAGGTTATGGGTTGTATTATCTTTTACCAATGACTCGGTGATTCCGACCCGTGACTCAATCGAACCCGAATGTAAATTTTCCTTTTTCTTTTCTTTTAACAAAATAAAAAAAAATGGGAAAGAAATTTCATGAAATTAATATGATAAGAGATTTTTATACTTTGGTTGCCACTATTGTAACTTAACAACAAGGCAATGGTTCTAAGTAATTTAGCTTCTACTTGATCATAACATGTGCAATTTGTCGTTTCTCATTTTAATCCATTGGAATGTTATTATTTTAGGAGATAATGAAAAGAACATTGACACATATACTTGTAATAAATATAAAGAAAATAATTGAATGTATATCATTCCCTATTATTTCAATTGAGAAGTCAACCATCATCTTCTTTGTCAACATTCTTATTAACTGTTATGGATTTGAACTAACATTGATGTATTAAACATTCAAAAAATGGAATAAAATTTTAGCTCTAAATATATAAATTTTTATTACAAAATAAAATTTTAGTATTATTGCGAATTCTTTTATCCCTTTCCTTTTATTGGGGATTTTCTTTTCCAAATATAATTGTGAACACATATTTCAGCTAGGGGCGTTAATGAGTCGGGCCGGCTTGCGAACTATTCGGCCCAGCTCGACTAAAAGTCCGAGCCCGGCTCGATAATATTCAAGCTTTTGCGAGCTCGGACCCGGGCTCGGGTCTTATTCTTTAAAAATCAAGCCGGGCTCGGGCTCATTCATTAGCCCGACAAACAGTTTGGCCCGGCCTGGCAATAATTATAATGAATAATTAATTATAATAAATATTATTTTTTAAAAAAATCTGAAACTTTCCCTGGCTTAATTCTCCATCCTGTTTGCCTCTTCATCATCTTCATATCCTGTAGAAGCCGTGAGACCACCAGGAGGTTTTTTACATCGATCGCTAGCATAACACTGTCCAGGTATTCGTTGTTCTTTTTCCCTTATGGGTGATTCTTAATTGTTTATTCGATTGATTATTTCAATCGCCGATCGCTGGCATAACACTGCCCAGGCATTAGATCCAATGAGCCTTCCCTCCCCGAGAAACTTTCTTGTTTTTATTGGGGGGAGCATGCTTTTCAATTCCAAAGGTTGGAGTTGGGGGGGTTAGCACAGTAGTATTTGTTCTGTTCTTATCATTTTTGTCTATCTCCTTGTCTTTTATCCTCACCTTCATTTAAAATTTCGGATTCCCTCCAAAAATGGGTCCCCACCATCTTCCCTGCTGGGAACAAAGAATAACAACCAGTAGGGGAAATTCGGAGGTTGATATTTTGTCCTGGGTATTTTTGTTCTTTTTAGGTGGGTTATTCCGTTTCTATTATCAATACCGAAAGGAATAGAGAAACAAGGGCATTTGGGGAGGAGGGGAGAATGCCGATGTGATCTTTTTGGATTGGAATTCAAAGTAGGAAATTTTAAACACTCTGTGGATCCTTCTACCCCCTGTGTATTATTAAAGATCCATAAAATTTTAATAATGGCGAACTCTTGCATATGTTTAGATTAAGAAAATTTTTTAACTTTTTTTTTGCTTTACTTGTAGTTTGTTTTTTATTTAAATTAAATAGATGATTAAATTTAAAAAACACAAACGTGATATTGGTTAAGTAAAATCACTTCGTTGTCTTAAAATAAATAATTTTGTCATGTTCATTTGTTTTGTATGTCTTTCGTGTCTCACTCATTGAATATATTTTCTTTAATTGTTAGGTAGTTTAAATGGAATTAGGATCTCAATCCGAAGAATCCAATATCGGAGGAAATTCTTCAGTGGATGTCGCAAATGAAAAAGTTCAATCAGAAGAGTTTTCTGTAAAGAAGAGAGCGAAAACTTCTTCTGTGTGGGATGGGATGACAATCGTAACGGATAACAATGGAGTCAAGAAAGCGGAATGCAAATATTGTAAGACGCGATTATCATACAAAAATTCAAGTACGAGCCACTTGAAGAGGCATTTAGACGGTTGTACTTACAACGTCTCCCTACAAAGGCAACAAAAATTAAATTTCAAGCGCGATGATGCTCCTGCGAAGGTAACTTCTTCAGCCTTTAAGGATGGTATTCTCGATATGGATAAAATGAGGGAGGTTGTAGCTCATTGGATAATGATGCATGAGCATTCATTTTCAATTGTCGAAGAAGAAGGGTGTCACGTCGAAAACGTATTCACCACGCAAGTGCACGCGATCGTACAAGTAATAAAGTGTAAGTAAGATATCGTTCCCACGAGGACTGATCTAAACTTCTCCCAATTATTAAAATACCGTCAATCTCTATTATCCAACTAACGAGTTGAGACTTAATCAAACTAAATGAAAAGCTAAAGAAAACGAGTAAGTAAATTGAATTAAAATTCAGATGAGAAAAGCACCTAGGGCGACGATTTCACCGGACAATTAATCGCAAGTCATATCTCAATCAACACGCGTAAAATGATCTGGTTGATAATCTGGAATTCGGTTATCTTCCTACGCCCCTCCCGAGGTCATAAGAACGTACAACTCTGTAAATAGTAATCACTCTATTCCTAGGTAGATTAACTATCGAGTGCCCCTTAAGAATCAATTCCAATTCAATTACCTAGGACGATTGGGTATATTCCTATCCCGCTCGTTAATAAACCCGTCTTCCAACTAAGTTTACCCTAAGTTATTCCTATTCCCGTGCTTAATCTAGGATTCCCCTTCCGAGTTCACCTAAATTCACTATTCAATCCTATTGGTGATCAGGCAATAAGAAAGCGTTAAGAACGAACAGAAATAATCAACCCAAAATCATTCAAGTGCGTCAAAAGAGATAGACTCTTGACTAATCGTCAAGATCCATCTTAACCCTAGGCAAAGAAATTTAGTTCATAACCGAATTAAACGAAAGCATCACATCCATTGTAGACAATGAAAACGACATAAAGGAAAACTAAAAGAAAAACTCCCAAAGTCTTTGTCGACGGCTCTCTGAAGTCGCCTCCCCCTCCCTCTAGGTAAAAATAAAATGTTTTTATATCCCCCCTAAACCTAGAGAATCTTTAGAAAATAAGGAAAGAAAATCTTCTAATTTCTCCCCATCGTAGCTTTAGGTATTGCAAGAGCATCCAGAGAACTTCCTTCTGCACGAAGTCTTCATAATTACGCCGAGGTCCCCTTTTCTTCATATTTATCCTGAAATAGACCAGAAAACTCGGCAGTAATCTATTTCTCGGGAATAATGTGAAATAACTAGGAATATTACGCAATAAACACAATATTTCATTAATCTAACAAAATCTAAGTAGGAAGTTGCCCTAAATAACTCTACTTTCATAGAGTTATCACACCCCCAAACCTGAATTTTGCTAGTCCCGAGCAAAAATGAAGAAAATAAAATTCAAAGACTCTCCTCAACAAACCCAATTCAGTCAAACGTAGAAGCATCTTTTAGAACATTCTCAGAAATGGGTGCATCCTCCGCATGCATCTAGATTCCATTCACTACCGAACATGCTCAATTAAAGGCTTTAAAACATAATATCTTCATCCCAGCAGGTTGTACACTCAACATTAACAAGCATACACTCTAAATAGCTCATGTCAACCAGTAACTCGCAAAGATCACCACAAACAGCTCTATTCACTTATCAAAGGTTTTTCGACCTTTTAACAACTTCATCATTTATTTTTTCTTTCTTTTTTTTTTTCAGATTGCACGACTCTAAATGTTCATCTGATTCCGGCTAAAGCTTATGTAGCAAGCTCTCGATCAATGACTCCCGACTCAGTTGAACCAAGGCATTAGGTGATAAAGCACCCCTCGGATCAATCACTCAAGCTAGCACGGAAGACTCACACCACAAGCACATATTCAGGTAATATCTTTTCCTCTATTATTCTTTTTTTTTTTTTTCAAACCTGAACTCAGAGCCTTGGCAACCTAATTTTCTTTCTTTTTCTTTTCTTTTTCTTTTTCTGCCGAGATCCCCACAGATGTCGTTTCAAGAGATAATTCAAGCTACTCTACTCACCACTAGTCACCATGCATTCTGAGGAGATGTAACCTGTTCCCGCTAAGCACACTTCCTACTGGGAGATCTTTTCAAAACTAAACGAAAAATTTTAGCATACTAAGCAGAGAACTTCATCTATCCACACTTGAAGAATGCAACCCATATGCTCATCATCGAAAACAGACATTCCACATCGACTTCCTAAGGTTACGTCGAGGAAAAACGACCAAAAAGATGAAAAATAAGGCCTAGACAGGACTCACCCTAAAAATTCAATGACAAACAACCCGACATCACACCCCCAAAACCTAAGCAGAGCAACGTCCTCGGTGCTTAAGATAAGACGAGTAGAAAACGAGAGTACCAGGATATGTCGGTGATCGGGATGCGCCGATGTGTAGCTACAGACTGCCTCAGTGTATGACTAAACGGTATCATCGGAATCCGCATCCACGGCGGCCGTGGCTCGGGAGGGCGACGGCGTGGGTGCGGCAGCTCTAGCTTTTCCTTGTCACAAGAAAGAAAATGATTAGGGTTTGTCGAGTCAGATGCCCAAATTCGTTTTATTATTTTATGTTTTTATTTATTTATTTATAATTCCGGTGCAGCTGCACGAGATTTTCGTGCAACTGCACCAAGTCTCTGTGAATTTTGTCTTTCGAGCGGTGCAGCTGCATGAGATTTTAGTGCAGCTGCGCAAAGTTTCTGTGGATTTTATGCTCCCAGCGGTGCAGCTGCACCAATTTTTCGTGCAGCTGCACAAAGTTTCTGTGCATTCTGGGTCCGCGTGGTGCAGCTGCACTAGATTTTGGTGCAGCTGCACAGAGTTTCTGTGCCTTGGAGGTCCAAGCGGTGCAGCTGCACGAGATTTTTCTGCAGTTGCACGATCTTGTTGTTTGCTCTTGCGTCCCCCGCTACCTTTTCACCTAATAAAACAAAAGAAATAAAAAAAAGATTAAAAGAAAATAACTTGGGTTGCCTCCCAAGAAGCGCTTGGTTTATAGTCTACGGCTCGACTCTTGATATTCATCACGTGTCTCTTAATGTTGCCGCGGCAACTACCCTTTCAACGTTTCCTCCCCAATAGTGTTTCAGCCTCTGTCCATTAACCTTGAATGTATGTTCTGAACATGGATTTCGTATTTCTACGGCACCATATGGGAATACCTGAACTACCTGAAATGGTCCAGACCACCGTGATTTGAGCTTTCCTGGGAATAACCTTAGTCTGGAATTGAATAGCAATACTTGTTGTCCAGGCTCAATTTTCCGCTCAATGACCTTCTTATCATGCCACTGTTTCGTCTTCTCCTTATAGATCCTTGCGTTTTCATATGCTTGAAGCCGAAATTCATCAAGTTCGTTCAGTTGGAGCAACCTCTTCTCTCCAGCCTTCTCGAGATCAAAATTCAATTTCTTAATCGCCCAGAATGCTTTGTGCTCCAATTCCACCGGCAAGTGACATGCTTTCCCATAAACTAGCTTAAACGGAGACATTCCAATTGGCGTTTTGTATGCCGTTCGATAAGCCCACAATGCATCCTCTAGCTTCAGTGCCCAATCCTTCCGTGACGTGTTTACAGTTTTCTCGAGAATTCTCTTAATTTCTCGATTTGATACTTCAACTTGCCCACTAGTCTGAGGATGGTATGCTAGAGCAACCTTGTGATTTATTCCATACTTCTTCAATAAATTGGCGACTTGTTTATTGCAAAAGTGAGATCCCCCATCACTGATGATTGCTCTTGGGGTACCGAACCTTGTAAACACCTGCTTCTTCAAAAACTCAACCACTGTTTTAGCCTCGTTAGTGGGCAAAGCTTTCGCTTCAACCCATTTAGATACGTAATCCACAGCCATTAAAATATAACGATTTTTGAAAGACGAAACAAATTGTCCCATAAAATCAATACCCCAAACGTCGAAAATTTCTACCTCCAGAATGTTGTTTAAGGGCATTTCATGTCGCCTTGATATGTTTCCCGTTCGTTGGCATCTGTCACATTTAGCAACAAAATTGTAAGCATCTTTAAATAAAGAAGGCCAATAGAAACCTGATTGTAAAATTCGAGCAGCTGTTTTATCCCCTCCAAAATGTCCGCCGTAAGGTGATGAATTACATTGCCACAAAATTTGATCCCATTCCTCTTCAGGTATGCATCTTCTAAGAATCTGATCTGCACATTGCTTGAACAAGAACGGTTCATCCCACACATAATTCTTAACATCATGTAAAAACTTCTTCTTTTGTTGCACATTCAATTCAGTGGGCATGAAATTCGAAACAAGAAAATTAACAAAATCTGCATACCACGGAACTTGCATGTGACTCACCGAGAGCAGCTGTTCATCGGGAAATGATTCATTTATAGACCTGGTTGAGCTTGGTGTCGCTTTGACCATCTAACCTTGACAAGTGATCAGCTACTTGATTCTCTGTTCCTTTTCTGTCCTTGATTTCGAGATCGAATTCTTGTAGTAAGAGAACCCATCTTATCAATCGTGGTTTTGCATCCTTCTTCTCAATCAAGTACTTGATTGCGGAGTGATCTGTAAAAACTATGACTTTCGAACCCACAAGGTAAGATCGAAATTTGTCGAAAGCAAATACAACAGCTAGTAGCTCCTTTTCAGTGGTCGTGTAATTTACCTGTGCATCGTCCAAAGTTCTACTAGCATAGTAAATCACATGAAAGACCTTATTCTTACGTTGCCCAAGCACTGCTCCTAAGGCATAGTCACTCGCATCGCACATCAATTCAAAAGGCAAAGTCCAATCAGGCACTATAACGATAGGTGCTGTAACTAACCTCTCTTTCAATTTTGTAAACGCTTCCATGCATGCTTTGTCGAAGTTGAAAGGTATGTCTTTCTCCAAAAGATTGCATAATGGTTTCGATATCTTGGAGAAATCCTTAATGAATCGCCTGTAAAAGCCAGCATGACCAAGAAAACTTCGGATAGCTCTTACCGATGTTGGTGGGGATAACTTTTCGATGGTTTCAATCTTTGCTCTGTCAACTTCAATGCCCTTGCTCGACACCCTGTGACCAAGGACAATACCTTCTCGAACCATAAAGTGACACTTTTCCCAATTTAGGATTAGATTAGTCTTCTCACAACGTTCGAGTACACATGCAAGATTATGCAGGCAATTATCAAATGAGTCACCAAAAACGGAAAAGTCATCCATAAAGATTTCTAAATATTGTTCTACCATGTCTGTGAAAATAGATGTCATGCATCTTTGGAATGTAGCAGGTGCATTACACAATCCAAATGGCATTCTACGAAAGGCGAACGTACCGTATGGACATGTGAAAGTTGTTTTCTCCTGATCTTCTGGTGCAATGGCAATCTGATTATATCCTGAGTAACCATCGAGAAAACAATAATATTCCTTACCTGCCAATCTGTCCAACATCTGGTCGATGAATGGAAGCGGGTAGTGATCTTTTCTAGTTGCTTTGTTCAACTTTCGGTAGTCCATACACACCCTCCATCCCGTGACAGTGCGAGTAGGGATGAGTTCATTCTTCTCATTTGTCACAACTGTCATTCCGCCTTTCTTGGGAACACACTGTATAGGACTAACCCATGAGCTATCAGAAATAGGATAGATGATACCTGCATCGAGCCACTTGATGATCTCCTTCTTTACAACCTCCTTCATGTTTGGGTTTAACCTCCGTTGATTCTCTATCGAAGGTTTGTGATCTTCCTCCAGGAGGATTTTATGCATGCAAATTGCTGGGCTGATTCCTCTGATATCTGCAATAGTCCATCCTATCGCCTTCTTGTGATCCCTCAAGATTCGAAGTAATTTCTCCTCCTGCAACTCTGTCAATTCTGCAGAAATAATCACAGGGAGTTGATTTGCGTTTTGGAGAAATGAATACCTCAAGTGGGTGGGTAAGGTTTTGAGCTCTAATTCTGGTGCTTCGATGATGGATGGTTTGATGGTCTTTTCTGGCATCTCCAATGGATCGAAAGCTCTCAGATCTCTGGGTATGTAAGATTTGCACCCCATCCAACCGATCATTTCCATAGTTTCTTCATCGCTAGTTGTTTCCTCAGAAGTTAATGCTAGCTCAAGCACATCGGTCGTCTTCAAAATAGTAACTTCTTCGGCTGTTATCCTGTCAATGATGTCAATAGAAAAACAATCATCAGGTTCATTCGGACATTTCATTGCACGAAGAATATTAAATGTTACCTCCTCGTTATTAACCCTCATGGTTAGCTCACCCTTTTGGACATCAATTAAAGTCCTACCTGTGGCTAGGAATGGTCTTCCAAGGATGATTGGTATTTCACGGTCCTCTTCAAAATCAAGCACGATAAAATCCGCGGGAAAAACAAATTTATCTACCTTAACCAAAATATCCTCAATGATTCCCCTTGGAAAAGCAAGAGACCGGTCGGCTAATTGCAACGTGACCGATGTAGGTTTTACTTCCCCCAAACCCAATTCGTAAAATATTGATAAAGGCATTAAATTAACACTGGCTCCAAGATCACACAATGCCTTACCGCTAAAATTTGAACCAATAGAGCAGGGTATAGTGAAACTACCTGGATCTTTCAGCTTTGGAGGTAATTTTTTCTGCAAAATAGCACTACATTCTTCAGTTAAAGCAACAGTCTCAAACTCACCGAGACGTCTCTTTTTAGATAATATATCTTTCATGAATTTAACGTAGCTCGGCATCTTCTCCAACGCTTCAGCAAAAGGTATGTTGATGTGTAGCTTTTTAAAGATTTCTAAGAATTTCAGGAAATCCTTCTCATCATTCTGCTTTATAGCTCGCTGTGGAAAAGGAAGAGGTGGATATACGAGTTTATCTTTTCCATTAGAAGCATTTTCCATACCTTCTTTTGGTTGAGAAAGTTGTTGGCTAGGCTGAGCAGAAGGTTCATTCCCTTTGTGCGTAACTTCTGGTGTAGTTGCAACATCGTGCTTGAACTTTGAGGCTTCAGGAAGTGTTCTCCCATTCCGTAAAGTGATAGCTTGCACTTGTGCATTCCCGTCATTCCTTGGATTCACCTCAGTATTGCTCGGAAGAGTGCCTTGAGGTCGATTATTGATTGCTTGTGCCAATTGTCCGACTTGGGCTTCTAAACTCCGAAGTGAAGCCGATTGGTTCTGCAAAAGAGTGTTGGTTTTAGAAATATATTTGACTAATAGTTCTTCAATACCTGACATTTTCTCTTGCGGTTGTGGCTTTTGTTGATGAGCCCTGGTGGAGGATTTGGTTTCGCCGATTGTTGATTTCCCCACGAGAAATTCGGGTGGTTCCTCCATCCCGGATTGTAAGTGTTCGAAAAGGGGTTGTTCCTCGAGTTGGCTCCCAAGTAGTTGGCTGACTCGGCACCAGTAAAACATTGACCAGGAGCATGATTTTCTCCACACCTCTCACACGGATAATAAATGGGATGACTAGGACCCTTTAATGCATTTAGCTCCCGAGTTAACGCATCCACTTTAGCATTGAGGGTAGCAACTTTATCAACTGAATGTACTCCAGCTACTCCTCGGGCACGCGATATTCCATGACCGTTATTAGCCATCTGCTCGAATAGCTCCATTGCTTCCTCTGGCTGCTTGTTTAATATTGTTCCCCCTGCAGCTGCATCAATCGTTGAACGAAGTGCATCAGTTAATCCATCAAAAAAAATTTGTACCAGCATCCATTGAGGTATCTCGTGATGTGGGTACACTCGTAAAAATTCCTTAAATCTCTCCCACGCCTCATAAAGTGACTCTGTTCCATGTTGTCGAAACGAAGTGATGTCATTCCGCATCTTGATGGTCTTGCTAGGTGGGAAATACTTTGATAAGAATTTTCCGGACATCTCTTCCCAGTTTGTGATGGACCCTTCTGGCAAAGAGTAGAGCCATGTTCGTGCTTTGTCCCTCAACGAGAATGGGAAGAGTCTCATCCGAATGGCCTCGCTCGACACTCCATTATATCGAAAAGTGTCGCAAATTTCCAGAAAGTTGGTGATGTGCCCATGTGGATCCTCCGATGGAGATCCTCCGAAACTCGAATTTTGTAGCATGGTGATAACCGCCGGTTTGATTTCAAATGTGTTGGCTTGGATGGTCGGCTTCACTATGCTAGAGCGTTCATGCACATGGGGCTGGGCATAATCCCGCATGATTCTCGGTTTAACGTCTTGATTGTTGTTCTCCATTGTTTGTCGGCGTGTGGCTTCCTTTTGCTCTCTTAGTCGTAACCGAAAGGTTCTTTCTATTTCGGGATCAAAAGGAACCAATTCCCTACTGCGCATACAACGTTGAAATTTTTCCTGCAAGTAAATCGAAAATCAAGATTAAAGCTGAATTAATAAAGATCTGATTAAAAATAATATTGGCTGAAAATCTAGAAAACAGTCCCCGGCAGCGGCGCCAAAAACTTGTCACGTCGAAAACGTATTCACCACGCAAGTGCACGCGATCGTACAAGTAATAAAGTGTAAGTAAGATATCGTTCCCACGAGGACTGATCTAAACTTCTCCCAATTATTAAAATACCGTCAATCTCTATTATCCAACTAACGAGTTGAGACTTAATCAAACTAAATGAAAAGCTAAAGAAAACGAGTAAGTAAATTGAATTAAAATTCAGATGAGAAAAGCACCTAGGGCGACGATTTCACCGGACAATTAATCGCAAGTCATATCTCAATCAACACGCTTAAAATGATCTGGTTGATAATCTGGAATTCGGTTATCTTCCTACGCCCCTCCCGAGGTCATAAGAACGTACAACTCTGTAAATAGTAATCACTCTATTCCTAGGTAGATTAACTATCGAGTGCCCCTTACGAATCAATTCCAATTCGATTACCTAGGACGATTGGGTATATTCCTATCCCGCTCGTTAATAAACCCGTCTTCCGACTAAGTTTACCCTAAGTTATTCCTATTCCCGTGCTTAATCTAGGATTCCCCTTCCGAGTTCACCTAAATTCACTATTCAATCCTATTGGTGATCAGGCAATAAGAAAGCGTTAAGAACGAACAGAAATAATCAACCCAAAATCATTCAAGTGTGTCAAAAGAGATAGACTCTTGACTAATCGTCAAGATCCATCTTAACCCTAGGCAAAGAAATTTAGTTCATAGCCGAATTAATCGAAAACATCAAATCCATTGTAGACAATGAAAACGACATAAAGGAAAACTAAAAGAAAAACTCCCAAAGTCTTTGTCGATGGCTCTCTGAAGTCGCCTCCCCCTTCCCTCTAGGTAAAAATAAAATGTTTTTATAATCCCCCAAATAAACCTAGAGAATCTTTAGAAAATAAGGAAAGAAAATCTTCTAATTTCTCCCCATCGTAGCTTTTGGTCTTGCAAGAGCATCCAGAGATCTTCCTTCTGCACGAAGTCTTCATAATTACGCCGAGGTCCCCTTTTCTTCATATTTATCCTGAAATATACCAGAAAACTCGGCAGTAATCTATTTCTCGGGAATAATGTGAAATAACTAGGAATATTACGCAATAAACACAATATTTCATTAATCTAACAAAATCTAAGTAGGAAGTTGCCCTAAATAACTCTACTTTCATAGAGTTATCAAAGGGTTTAATCTTATGCAGATGTGTGGAATGCCTCAATGGCAAAGATTATCACGTCACACCGTCAGGAATGACTGCTTCAAAGTGTATGAGTTGGAAAAACAGCGTATCTTTAACATGTTTAAAGAAATAAGTGCGGTTAGTATCACTACTGATATGTGGAAGTCATCATGTCAACGTATTGAGTATATGGTAGTCACTGGCCATTTTGTCGATCAACAATGGAAGCTACAAAAAATAGTTTTGAATTTCATTCATCTGCCTCCTCCAACTCGTGGAATAGACATATCAGATGCAATCTACAAACGTTTAAAGGAATGGGGAATCGAGAATAAGGTACGAGATAATTCATAGTTATAATTCAATGGTTACTTATTATTCATTTTTCTTTTTTGAAAACATTTTTGACATCATTCATCTTATTTGTGACAGGTAATTTCAATAACTGTTGACAACGCTTCAAAGAATGATGTCGCATTGAGGTATTTAAGAGACTCTTTCTCAAGGAATAAGCAGTTGCTTTGCAATGGTCGATTATTACATGTGCGTTGTTGTGCTCACATCTTGAATATTATGGTTCAAGATGGTCTTGCTGAAATAGAGAAGATTATTGAAAAAGTACATGACAGTGTGGTATTTATCAACCAAAGTGAGGCACGACTTCGGATGTTTGCCGATATCTCACACCAATTGCAGATACCCTTCAGAAAACTCATCATTGAATGCAAAACAAGATGGAATTCAACGTTCGACATGCTGACACGGGCAATGAGGTTTAAGGATGTTTTTCCTCGCTATAAGGAGTGAGAACTAAGCTATAAGTCTTGCCCATCCGCCGACGATTGGACAAAGGTGAAACAAGTTTGCGACGTGTTGGATGTATTTAACTCCGTCACTAAAACCATTTCAGGTAGTGAGTATCCTACCGCGAACTTGTTCCTTCATGAAGTTTTTAGAGTGAAAATGATGTTGGATAAAAAGGTTGTCGAGACAACTGATGAGCATCATTTTCTGTTTAAGATGGTGAGAAGTATGAAATAGAAATTTGACAAATATTGGGGTGAATGTAACTTATTGATGGCTGTAGCGGCGGTTTTAGACCCAAGAAACAAGTTCATGGTGATCGAGTTTTGCTTTCCAAAACTCTACTCATTAGAGGATGCTAAATACAATATTGAAGAGATTCGTCGTGCTTTACACAATGTATATGATGCTTATGTTTTGGAAAGTCAAAGTACGACTAGCGAGCATTGTTTAAAGGTAGAAGGTTTGACAGATGAAAACACTCAATTGTCAACCTCATATTCAGAGCCTTATTGGTCGGAGTTTACGGAATTTAAAAAGAAGAAGCTCGTAGATAGCACTCATTCTCGGAAGTCTGACTTGGATATGTATCTTGATGAGGATTGTCATATGAATGATAGAATTATTGGAGATGCTACTTTTGATGTATTAGAGTGGTGGAAATTTAATACATCGAAGTATCCTATCTTGTCGAAGATGGCGCGGGATGTTCTTTCGATTCCCATTACTAGTGTGGCTTCTGAAGCCACTTTTAGTGCTGGTGGAAGAGTTATTGATGCATATCATTCATTGTTACTTCCAGAAACTGTGCAAATGCTTATTTGTGGGGGCGATTGGCTTAAAAATCGACATGGAGTCAAGAAGGACAACAAGGTAATTTTTTTCTGTGAGAATTTTCCTTTGAAATTTTTTATTTCAATTATAAATTATCTTTATATATTCATGTATTTACAGATTAATAAGGAGCCCATAGAAATCACGCTTCCAAATCCTTGATGGTAACAACATCATAGTTGAGATTGCTTTTTTATTTTTATTATAATTTTAATGTTGTTTTCTTAATGATAACAAGTAGGGGCGGAAATGAAAGGAGGACGAGAAGAAACTCATCGGTCTAGAGTAGGGGTTCTCGGAACCTCATAAATCAACGTCAAAGTTATTCGATGCTTAACTGTCTTTAAATGCTTTTGAATTATTTTGGAGGTGTTGAAGCTTGAATATGATGAATAATTTGTTTGTTTCAATTTGGATTTGCCGGGACATTGTCGGGGCGAGGAATATTTCTGAATGTTATGATTTTTTATTTTTGTTCAATGTTAAAACTTAAACGGGCTCATGGCGGGCTCAGACTCGGGCTCGGTCTGAAAATTTTTAAATAGGCTTAAGCCCGAGCTTGACTATATAAAGCCCGATCAAGCTCGAGCTCAGGCTCAAGCCTGATAAAGTTTTATTCGGGCCAAACTCGGGTAGGGGGTGTCTGAGCCCGGCCCGACTCATTAACAACCCTAATTTCAGCTGTGGTTTCAATTTATTGGTCCTTTTGATTAGCTAAAAGAATCATTCCGTACCCCTCCGATCTCGTCACCTAAAAATCCATTTTATATTTAAATTATTACTTCCAATTTTATATGAATATATTTGTCGATAAATATGGAAGTAAATACTTCCTGAATTCATCGTAATGATTTAGTTGTGCGAATAATGAAACAAATATAATATCGTATGAATAAAGTTTAAATTAAAGTATGTGAATTATCTTATAATTGATTTAGGCATGTAAATAGTGAAAAATATATAATATCGCATGATTAAATGATCCCTCGTTAAAGGAAACAATTATAAAGAAAAGTTTGGTTGAGAAACAATCTTCTCAAATCACTTTACTCAAGAGATTGATCACAATTTATAAATCGAGTAGATCACTCAAAGTAAACTCTGTGACGTGAAATCAGAATTGAATAATCAATTAGGTGTGGTGTGAAGCGAGGAAATGAGTGTGTTGAATAGTCACTTTATTTTCTCAAAATTTGTGTGCGCGAGAGAGTCAAGGGTTGTGTTCTCAACTTGTTCATCCAGAGATAAATAATTTGTTATAGAGGAGCAACGAGCTCTGGTTTCGAATTAATTCGGTTTGCCTTGTATCTTTGATTTGTATTTGTAATAAGCAGCTGCTAACTATCAGCAGAAAGTTGTTGTGGTGTGAAGAGTAAAGTGCCGATCTCCTTTGCGAAAAACATTCATTTGTGTTAAGAGGAACAATCTCGTGCGAGGAATTTACCACTTAGTGATGAGCAATCCTTTCAAGGGTAAGAAGAAACGTCTGGCATTACATCTATTGTTCATATTAGTTAAATATATATCTGGTTGGTGGAGTGGATGCAAGTAAACTAGATCGAATTTATAAAAAAATCTCGATGTCCATTTTGGCCATGCGATATACTCTTTAGAATGAATTAATCAAACTGATGTGAAGTTGCAACAAAGTAAGTGTTTTGATCGTCTCGAACAAAACCGCTTTCACATTTGTTTCCACAGAAACAAATTGTTCACGTAAGCTGAGAAAGGATAACAAAAAATACAATCCAGCTTGCGGTTGGAAGTTCCTAAATCCTTCAATATTTGACTTTAGAGATTCTCAATCCCTTGGCGGGCATGTCCTTGATGTGGGCACGTCGATGACATGACAACGACCGGATCAATCAAAGGGAGCAAATTATCATTCTACTACACCATTCATCTAATTAAACATTACCAAAATGATTAATAAGTAACGTTGTTTTTCCTTATATCAATTTATTTTAAATCCTCTAACCCTAAAGGTTCTGTATGGGGACGAGGGGATCTGGAGGACTTTATAAAAATAAAGTTAATTTGGAAAGAACTTTTTCGTATGGTTTTTTAGGGTAAATTCTTATGAGAAATCGATAAAATTCATGCCCTAAGTAAACGGTCTAGCCCAAAAAGAAAAAAGAAAAAAATGAACATGAAATTATCTCATGAGGAAATCATCCTCGGTGACAAGTTCCAATATATACACACACACACACGGGCGCGTGGGGGTCTGCGGCCTGTGTTGTTTAGAAGTATATTTAACAAGGCGTTCAATCGTGGTAGGTGGTGGTGGTGATGGAGTTGGGTCCAACCCATGGTCGATCGTTTCCCATTACTAAACCAGATGAAAGGAAAGGAATAATGGCGATGAGCTTGTTCCATGGCCAACTCCGGGGAGTTGGTCAAAGGGTCGGCTTTGATTAATCCTACGCGGAGTTGGTGACATGGATGTGATAATTATATATTTCATTTTGCTGCAGTGCGATTCATGCCTGACAAATTATGTACGAATTTGAGGAGGGTATGGCAAAGAACGGAATAACAAATAGGAACGAGAATAATGACTCTTCTTTGGAAAAAAAACAAAATTTATGGAGAAGCCGTGTGCAAGAGTGAGATCCGCCTCTTCTTTGGTTTATACATATCAATTCGGTCAAAATTGGCTGTTAAGAGAATTATTTTTGCGCGATTTCAGTCGTAGGTTGTTTCCCAGTTTTGATCGAATAAACCAAAGCTATACCTGGTATCTTTTTTTACTTCAATTATTTAATTCAAAAAAAGAAGAAGCGCTAGCTAACTAGGAATCAAAGTATCCTTTCAAAACTGTTATTTCGACCTTTTCAATGTCCGACCCGAGAAAGTCCATTTGGCAACAGTTGAGTTTGTTTTATCACAACGCCGAGTTGCTTATGCGATAAAAGAATTCGAGCGGCGGAGTGCTTAGTAGACACCACCCTCTTCGTTAGGTGTAGTACATGAAAGGGGGAATAGTTCAACTGAAATCGTGTTCAGATCTAAGTGTAAGTTTGGTGTGCAAGAACACCATACAAAACAAAGTAAATAATATCCGAACAACCCTTGATTTGGTGGCACCGCCCTAATGCTAATTCCTATTTTTCTTATTCTTCATCTATCATAATCCATCAGAGTACACAAACTCGATCGATGGACATGTGAGTGGCCGAGGTATTACCCATGTATTTCTAGCCGAAGGTTTATGATGGGTCATGGAATCCGAGGCATGCGGAAATCGTGAAGTCCGAAACGGGAATCTAAACTGTGGGAACCGTTCAAGTTTTGTGTGCTTGCTTCGGGACTGGAAATTGCCCGTTCCCGCCTGTCCGAAACACGGTTCCAGGGAATGGTTGTCGTCAAGTTTGTTTAAATGTTCCTACTTAGAATGTCCCTTTTCACTTCGCTTCACAAAAAAAAAAAAAAAATTACGTGCTATGACAACAATGTCACTGACAATTACAATTGAGCTGTCCGCATAGAAAATCATAGCCGAGACGTGGCCCAAGCACTTCATCTTTCACCTTACCCATGGGGTAACATTTAACAGGTTACATGTATAATAATGTGACGTTTCTTGCGTTAGAAAAAATTTAAATTTTCATTATTGAAACGATAAACCGTCCGCATATATAAAATGTATTAAATATGAGGTTCACGTTTCTCTGGCTCCGATCGAGATGATGAGCTTATTTAAAGAGATTAATCTGAAACCCTCTACTTCAGACATCCAAGTAGAACGTTGTTGGAGCTTTCCGCATAAGGTTTTGGCATACATTGCTAAAAGGTTAGGCGCAAAAATAATTCGTAGCCATGCTTCTTCTGCTTGAGCTAACAAAAGAGTGAAATCTTATAGGTTGTTGGTGGAGCTAACCTGAATGGCGGCATCATGACGGTGAGGATGTCACCAGCGGTCCTTGTGAGGCCGGAGTCTGATACCCCGAATGGGTTCTTCTACCTATCAAGCCTCGACCAGGCCATTCCCATCACGATAAGTACCATCTACACCTATGACACGTCCAACAACAACTAGGGGAGATCCTGAGAGAAGCGCTGGCAAAGGTCCTAGTCCATTATTATCCACTTACTGGGCACTTGGTGTTGAGGCCTAATGGCGAGTTCATGGTGGAACTCACAAACAAGGGCATCCCATTTGTAGAGTCGGTGGCCAACTGCACCATGGATATGATTGGTGATATCAAGGTTCCGGATAGCAACACAATCGCGAAGCTCGTTTACACAGATCCTAGTGCGAAAACCATCTTCGATATGCCACTATTGACCACCCAGGTTTGTATTTGTTTAAGATGGTCTATTAATAATTTTCACTCAGATTAACTACCTGATAATGTGGGGGTCTCATGCATGGCTAGTTAACTGCAGATACCGATTTGGAAGATTACACCTGATTAGAAAGCTTATGAAAAATTTTAGATCCTTTCCAAATAAAGAGAAAACATTACGAAGCCTTAAAAAGTGTACAGATTTTGTTCTTTATCAAAGACTTGAATTACGTTCCCTAAACATTACTTATTTTTTTAATACAATTTGGCGGTTCGTATAATTTCTTCTATCGTTGTTGTTGGGAATTAGAGAACGAAGTTCAAATGTGGAGGGTTTATGCTCGCATCGGCCTGAACCACTGCATGCCGATGGAGTCTCAGCGATGAACTTCATCAACTCGTGGGCTGAGACTGCAAACTCTAAGCCGATCTCTGCCATCCCGTTTCATGACCGTACCTTGCTTAGGATGAGGATGCATCCACGGATCATGTCCCCATATGATGATGTCATCGACGTGACGGACTCGTCCGACATGGAGTCGTACTATCAAAAGGAGGCGATCATCAACCGGTCCTTCCACTTCGATACTGAAAAGCTTGCCAAGATCAAGGACATGGCCCTGGTTGACGGGACCCTGAAGAACTGCTCCACATTTGCGACGCTGACGGCCTTCATATGGCGAGCCAGGAGCAAGGCCCTCAACATGAAGCCCCACCAGTTAACCAAGCTCCGTATCATGGTCGATTTCAGGCAGAAGATTAAGGGACTTCCCGAGGGATACTTTGGGAATGGCGTGACCATGATCAGGGGCATCTGCAGCAACGGCGGGCTGACCGAGAGGCCCATGTCCTTCGCGGTGGAGAAGATAAAGAATGCCTTGGGGATGGTCACGGAGGAGTATGTGAGGTCAAAGATAGACTTCACGGGCACGTACAAGCCGCAGCTCACGTCGGTCGGCACACTGGTGATCAGCTCGTGGATGAGGCTGGCCTACGGATGCTCAAACTTCGGGTGGGGCGATCCGACCAACTTTGGGTGTGGCGACCTGGCGAGGGAGTTGCGCGTGTTCTTCAACGAGGGCGAGAATAAGAAAAAGAAGATGGTGGTCGTCCTCGCGTTGCCGGAATCCATTGTGGCAAACCTCGAGAAAGTCATCCGCGAAGCCTGTAAGTGACGTTCCATGTTACCTTAAGCACCTCTTTGTCTTACAACTATGGATACTTTCCCATTGATGTTTCTTGGTTCCACTTATGTTAATGTTTTGTAAAATGTAAAACTGTTTATTCCATCAATAAATAACCAAACTTGCGAGGCCCTCGGACACATCAATATAGCCCAGTCGAACCGAAGCGAAATTATTAAGGCGCCTTGGATCAGAACAATGCTTTTCACAATCGGAAACACTTTGAAGTAAATGCCCTCCTAAGTTTCACCCGACTGCTAATTATCGAGATTATAAGTAAAATTATTTCGGCAAACTCTTACAACGACGGAACGGACGGACAAGATTGCTTTACTGCATGAACATGCATAAATCTCAAACCTTACATGGTCCGACTTAAAACAAACCAAAAAAACAATGACTCCACGTGCGTGATTGGATGGACTTGTATGGGGAGCAAGAGCATTATTTCTTCTTCTAGGCCTAAACACCATCAATAAGCCCAAAAATAGTTTCCACTTTGCCATTTCGGACATCGTCCAATAGCTGATTAAATAATTGTCATCATTTCCTTATGACCTCATATATTCGAGATTTCTCGTAAAGCCTTAAAACAAAGTGGGTGCAGAGTCAACCAACGAACGCACGAACGTGTCGCGCTCAATCGTTAGGTAAAAGTTAGGAACGAAAACACGACCCCAATGCCGCTGCCATTATTGTAACATGACAAATTGCCAAGACGGTGCCATTATCAATTAATGCAATGTTCCATCGCACCAAACCTCAGTCAAACAAACCAGAACACATTAGCCAATACTCGGTGCCACGTACGTGGCTTCTCCTTTCTTTCCCTTTTCCCATAATCGTATTCAATAAGTGAGATGAACCAAGTTTCAATGTGAGCAAGTGGTTGTGACAACCACGTCGTGAGATTTCGTCCCTGGAAAAGTTGACCCACACCGGTGAGTTCTTGTTCCGGATTCATCCGCCGTTTCTGTTAATTATATGATTACACATTGGAGTTGACTTGCCAATATTCATTCTTAAGGTTAATGTCATGATCCCGAGTTAGAATCTCCTAGCATTCAAGAAAAAGGGAGCACGTTTACTGCATCGGTTACTATGGTGGTGACATCTTGAATACATAAAAGACCATCATGAACAACGATCGTCGAGTCAGGTAAAACATATAATATTAATACCTTTCTTGCTTGTTGTTGGTACAATGATTAAGACTAAGAGGGGGTGAATTAATATTAATGTCCAAAGGGTCACTTTTGAACTTTTTCACATAAACCCCAACAGCGAAAGACTTGACCTCATGTAGGAACAGAACCTTTGTGAGGTTTCTGTTTGCTATAGAGGCTATCGAACAGAACCCGAAGTGATCTGTCGTATACGTCATCAATCAGACTAATGGAATGATTTTTGATAATTTTCAAAACCTTAGAGATTCAGGTTTAAACGGACGTGTAGAACAGGAGCAGTGTAGCATCACCTCTTGTAACTCGTTAGTCAACCTTCTGTATCTGCGCGATTATCCTTCTGTTTTCGGCTTTTGTATGATTAACACTTATGAAATAGTTGGCAAACAAAAGTAAATGAGAAATAATTTTATAGTGGTTCAGTAGAGACAACCTACGTCCACTCTCACCCAAAATGTAAGGTTGTTATCACTAATCGGAACGTATTAGTGATGTAGAAGGTGATATAATGTTAGCCATCTATAGCACATGCACCAGATGGTAGTTCACTTTTACAAGTTTGCACGGGTTAGCGTGACTAACAATTGTAACCGGGTGTTTGGACGTTCTCCTCCTCGGACGGTGTCGTCGCCAGTTGCACAGCTGCCCACTACGGCTTCCCCTCGGCTCCTCATCGAGTAATCCCTTGGCTCCTCACCAACCATGCACAGCAACCCACTGCAACTTCCTCTCAGCTCCTCACCAAGAATGCTCCGCTTCCCTTTGGCTCCTCACCGAGTAAACTTTCCTGCACACAACCACATCAGAACGTAGTTACAGAACCAGGTCAGTCCCTCACCTTTTGTGCTCCCAGAGTTCTGGCATTCACTTCGGTTGCTGCACGTTGGCTTGTACACAGCCAGCGATCCTCCCCCGGATCTTGTTGCACGCCCCTCCACACTATCCACAGCCTCCAACCGAAGTCCCTCCTGCCCCCCGAGTCACTCTCCTAAAAGCTTCATCGATGATACTGCCTTCTGTAACTCACGCTCTTCCCGTAGTGTGGCAAGAACAGAAGGACACACTCAAAGCAATATCAACTATTATGCTCTGACGCACTCACTCAACCAACTTATTCAGTAACAATGTTGAATTAATCTATTTGTAGCTATATACATAAATTTAAATTAGGCTAATAGTTTAGATGACATCATGCTACTGTAAATAGAAAGTATCTTGCTGCAAAATAAGGGATGTAATATGTTAGTGTAATAATAATAATATTCCCAGAAGATTATTTTCATATTGTGGCAGTTTATCATGTTACTGTTGGGAATCAATCAATGATTGATTTCATCCCAGCAAGTAAATTATGGTCAGAAGGTTAAACCTCTTTAAAAGGAAATAATCATTAATCTATTTCCTAATCTAGTTGATTTCATCGAAATGTGATTACACATGATTCTCGACGTTGTCAGAAAGATTGAAAGAGGTTTGTCATATCAAAATACAAATAAACGTGGAGCTCTTTAACCTAAAGAAGGTCATTATGGAACTTATGTGAGAAATAGATTATTTCAAAAAATGGGAGGATATAATTTCATTATTTCTTTGGTAAGAAATTGATTAATATTAATCGGATAACATTGACAATATTCACGTTTCTCGGGTTCCGTTCTAGATGATAAGCTTATTTAAAGAGATCATTCTAAAATCCTCGAATTCGGACATCGAACCAGAAAATAGTCAGAACTCTTCGCATAAGGTTCTGGAATACTTTGCTATAAGGTTAGGTATTGCAAATAATTCGCGTGCATGCTCCATTTCCTTAAGCTAACAAACGCGTGAAATCTTCTAGGTTGCCAAGCGGTCTTGCTTCGAAGACAGGAAGGCATTCATGGGGGAGCAAATCCTGAACGGCGTCATAATGACGGTGCGGAAGTCCCCGGCAGTCCTTGTCAGCCCTGAGTCCGAGACCCCAAAGGGGTTCTACTACCTGTCAAGCCTCGACCAGGCCATTCCCTTCACGATAAAGACCATCTACACCTACAAAAAGTCCGACGAAAACCTCGCGGAGATCTTGATGGAAGCGCTTGCGAAGGTCCTCGTCCAATATTATCCCCTAACCGGGAGCCTCGTGTTGAGGCCCGACGGGGAGTTCATCGTGGAGCTGACGAAAAGGGGTGTCCCGTTCGTTGAGGCAGTGGCCAACTGCACCATGGATGTGATTGGCGATATCAGGGTTCCAGATCCCGACACGACCGAGAAGCTCATTTACACCGATCCTAGGGCCAAAACCATCTTCGATGCGCCACTGCTGACTGCGCAGGTTCGTATTTGCTTATAAGATAGGTTATCCAACTTTTATCAGTCAGATTAATATCGGATAATATGGGGTTCCATGACTATTTAAATGTAGGTATCGATCTGGAGGTTTAATCCATTTTAGGAGCTTATTAGATATTTTAGATCCAGCGAAAAACATTGCGAACCCGTAAAAAGTACTATTATATGCACTAATATTGACAAACACTTTCAGAAATATGAATGATCACAATAATAAAGTTTTAATTATCATGGATGACACGTACTTATGTTCAGACATAATTAGGTGGCTTTGATACACTCTTTTTAATCGTTGACATTAGGTAACAAAGTTCAAGTGTGGAGGGTTCACGCTCGGGATCGGTGTGAATCACAGCATGGTGGACGGCGTCTCTGGGATGAACTTCATTAACTCATGGGCTGAGACCGCGAACTCCAAACCGATCTCTGCCATCCCGTTTCATGACCGTACCTTGCTAAGAATGAGGATGCCTCCCCAGATCATGTACCCTTATGATGATGTAATCGACGTGACGGACTCGTCCGACATGGAGTCGTACTATCAAAAGGAGGCGATCATCAACCGGTCCTTCCACTTCGATACTGAAAAGCTTGCCAAGATCAAGGACATGGCCCTGGTTGACGGGACCCTGAAGAACTGCTCCATGTTCGCCGCACTATCGGCATTCATATGGCGAGCCAGGAGCAAGGCCCTCAACATGAAGCCCCACCAGTTAACCAAGCTCCGTATCATGGTCGATTTCAGGCAGAAGCTGAAGGGACTCCCCGAGGGGTACTTTGGGAATGGCGTGACTACGATCGGATGCATCTGCAGCAACGGCGAGCTGACCGAGAGGCCCATGTCCTTCGCGGTGGAGAAGATAAAGAATGCCATAGGGATGGTCACGGAGGAGTATGTGAGGTCAAAGATAGACTTCACGGGAGTGTACAAGCCGCAGCTCACGTCGGTCGGCACACTGGTGATCAGCTCGTGGACGAGGCTGGCCTACGGATGCTCAAACTTCGGGTGGGGCGACCCGACCAACTTTGGGTGTGGCGACCTGGCGAGGGAGCTGTGCGTGTTCTTCAACGAGGGCGAGGATAAGAACAAGAAGATGGTGGCCGTCCTCGCGTTGCCGGAATCCATCATGGCAAACCTCGAGAAAGTCATCAACGAAGCCTGTAAGTGACGTTCCATGTTCCCTAAAGTACCTCTTTTGTCTTACAACTATGGATACTTTCCCATTGATGTTTCTTGGTTCCACTTATGTTAATGTTTTGTAAAATGTAAAACTGTTTATTCCATCAATAAATAACCAAACTTGCAAGGCCCTCGGACACATCAATATAGCCCAGTCGAACCGAAGCGAAATTATTAAGGCGCCTCGGACCAGAACAATGTTTTTCACAATCGGAAACACTTTTGAAGTAAATGCCCTCTTAAGTTTCACCCGATTGCTAATTATCGAAATTATAAGTAAAATTATTTCGGCAAACTCTTACGACGACAGAACGGACGGACAAGCATGCACATGCATAAATCTCAAACCTTACACGGTCCGACTTAAAACAAACCAAAAAACAATGACTCCATGTGCGTGATTGGATGGACTTGTATGGGGAGCAAGAGCATTATTTCTTCTAGGCCTAAACACCATCAATAAGCCCAAAAATAGTTTCCACTTTGCCTTTTCGGACATCGTCCCATAGCTGATTAAATAATTGGCATCATTTTCTTACGACCTCATATATTCGAGATTTCTCGTAAAGCCTTAAAACAAAGTGGGTGCAGAGTCAACCAACGAACGTAAGAACGTGTCGCCCTCAATTGTTAGGTAAAAGTTAGGAACGAAAACACGACCCCAATGCCGCTGCCATTATTGTAACATGACAAATTGCCAAGACGGTGCCATTATCAATTAATGCAATGTTCCATCGCACCAAACCTCAGTCAAACAAACCAGAACACATTAGCCAATACTCGGTGCCACGTACGTGGCTTCTCCTTTCTTTCCCTTTTCCCATAATCCTACTCCGTTAGAAATAACAACAACACCTAGGTTCTCTTATTTTCTCATGGACTCTAGAAAGTTGTTAAGATTTTCCTAGAAGACTCCTAAGATTAGTGTAGAAGGTTCTTAAAATTAGTCTAGAAGGTTGTAGGATTAATCTAGATAGGAAAGTTCTAAAAAGGCGGAGAATCTTAGACCCTCCCTATAAATAGCGGTCATTGGTTTGTTTGTAACTCATCCACAATGAATAGAATTTTTCCTTCTCAAATCATTCCTCTTCACATTTACAACTTTCCTTAGTTTTAGGTAGTGGTTTAGTTAAAGAGATAGAGTTACGCGACCAATTAAGTTAGTATTATGAGGGTTACGACTCAACATATTCAATAAGTGAGATGAACCACGTGTCAATGTGAGCAAGTGGTTGTGACAACCACGTCGTGAGATTTCGTCCCTGGAAAAGTTGACCCACACCGACGAGTTCTTGTTCCGGATTCACCCGCCGTTTCTGTTAATTATATGATTACAAATTGGAGTTGACTTGCTAATATTCATTCTTAAGGTTAATGTCATGATCCCGAGTTAAACTCTCTTCGCATTCAAGAAAAAGGGAGCACGTTTACAGCATCGGTTACTATGATTGTGACATCATGAATACATAAAAGACCATCATGAACAACGATCGTCGAGTCAAGTAAAACATATAATATTAATATCATTAGAGCTTGTTGTTGGTAAAATGATTAAGACTAAGAAGGGGTGAATTAGTATTAATGTTCAAAGGGTCACTTTTGAACATTTACACAGAACCCCCAATAGCCTAAGACTTGACCTCATATAAGAATAGAATCTTTGTAAGGTTTTTGTTTAGAGGCTATCGAACAGAACCCGAAGTGATCTGTCATATACGTCATCAATCAGACCAATGGAATGATTTTTTACAATTTTCGAAATCTTAGAGGTTCAGGTTTAAACGGACGTGTAGAACAGAAGCAGTGTAGTACCACCTCCTGTAACTCGTCAGTCAACCTTCTGTATCTGCGCAATTATCCTTCTGTTTGCGGCTTCTGTACGATTAACACTTATGAAATATTTAGCAAACAAAAGTAAATGAGAAACAATTTTATAGTGGTTCGGTAGAGACTACTACGTCCACTCTCACCCAAAATGTAAGTTGGTTATCATTAATCGGAACGTATTAGTGATGTAGAAGGTGATATAGGATCAGCCCTCTATAGCACATGCACCAAAAGGTACTTCACTTTACAAGTTTGCACGGGTTAGCGTGACTAATAATAGTAACCGGGTGTTTGGACGTTCTCCTCTTCGGACGGTGTCATCGCCAGTTGCACAGCTACTCACTACGGCTTCCCCTCGGCTCCTCACCGAATAATCCCTTGGCTCCTCACCAACCATGCACAGCAACCCACTGCGACTTCCCCTCAGCTCCTCACCAAGAATGCTCCACTTCTCGTGAAGACTTCCCTTTGGCTCCTCATCGAGTAAACTTTCCTGCACACAACCACGACAAAACGTAGTTACAAGCATGCACATGCATAAATCTCAAACCTTACACGGTCCGACTTAAAACAAACCAAAAAACAATGACTCCATGTGCGTGATTGGATGAACTTGTATGGGGAGCAAGAGCATTATTTCTTCTAAGCCTAAACACCATCAATAAGCCCAAAAATAGTTTCCACCTTGCCTTTTCGGACATCGTCCCATAGCTGATTAAATAATTGGCATCATTTTCTTATGACCTCATATATTCGAGATTTCTTGTAAAGCCTTAAAACAAAGTGGGTGCAGTTACTTATCCAAAAAAAAAAGTGGGTGCAGAGTCAACCAACGAACGTACGAACGTGTCGCCCTCAATTGTTAGGTAAAAATTAGCTTTCATATTAGAATATATTATTTTTATTTCAATTTAAAATTTTCAAATTTCTATTTTAAAAATGTCTTTCATACATCTTGAAATACATCACAGCGATCACGAAAAAAACGAATCACCGAGTCCGGTAATAGTAACATACGAATAGTCGAACTTATGATTTTTTTCCGTTTTTATCTTTCTTGTATCTTGAACGAGTTTAAGGTGGTTTAGGTGCAATCCCTGACGATGTAGTGCGAAAAGCACCAAACGAGAAATTCATTTTGTCTATCCGACTCAATGGGATGGAAGTAACGAAACAAATGACATGAGGCTGGCCTTCAGCCACGACGTCCCTTCGTCCTCAGCGTCATGTCCTGGAAAAAAGAAAAATTCGTCCAATTTATATCTAGAAACACGTCGAAGCTCTGTTGTAAGATCTTTTCTCTTCAGTGGTTGTGAATGACTGATTATTTTGTCAATCTTTTCGATCTTGGTTTCGTAGAACCAAGTCAGAAAGATTTACAAAACGAAAAAGAAAGAATAGGATTTAATCCTTAATTCTTTCATATTTTATTCATGAAAACTATCGATAAAAATATGTAGATTTAATAGTTTCGACCTTTGAGAGTGAGAGGATGAAATTCGACCTAACCCCTAACAACTTGTAGTTGACTAACAACATCTCCCTATATTTTAACATTGACGAAACAATCACATCGAAGACAAATCCAATATATCGGACTTGAATGACGGATAAGTTTTAACTCCACACCCCATATATTTTCTCTTGAAAGCCCCTACAATTATGTAGTATTCTCATGCCGATTGCAGATGATCGCCAGATCGATCGAGACGAAAGATCCATGTCATCATTCTTATTACACCCTTCAAATAATTAAACGTGACAAAAGAGGATGTTTCTCTTCCTTATAAGATAAAATAAAAAGTTCAACTCTTAAAGCATCTGTTTGACTACATGGGGCTTCGGGGATTTGGTGGTGAAATGTGGAATGGGAGATGAAAATTTCTTTTGTCATTTGTTTGTTTTCAAGTAGTTAATTCATTAAATGGAGTGGGTGGGGGAGGGAGGGGGGAGGGGGGGATTATTAGCGATCTGTCCTAAGAATGGAAAGGCAAACAAGTACAACCAAGACCAAATTCGCCACCCACCTAACCTCACAAGTTAGGGTTCCAGTTCGGCCAATCGTTTCCCCATTTCTAAACCGACAATGGAGGAAAGGAAAACTGCTTGTTGATGAATGAAGGTTTTAGAAATCGAATTTTGAATGATTTACTTGCGAGCTTATATGACTCCAATCGAGCTAGTTAGGATTAGAATAACTTTTCGAAAGTCGGATCTTCATCATTACAAAGATAAATGTCATTTTAACCTTATCCGAAATAACTAAATTTCTTGTGATATAAACTTCTGGATAAGTCTCGATTGGATTGCGTTCTTTGTCGTTATCCTTGGGCTAATAGCTTTTCGAATATCAAGCAAGATATTGTTGAGCCGTCTTAAGTTGGTTTTGGTACAAGTTATAAAATTATTACTTATCGAGATAGAACGAGGGTTTGGATTCGAGTTGTAGGAGAGGGTGGTTTTAAAGATCAAACAACTTCTTTACCAAATCCAAATCGAGGAGGACAGAAATTATCCCAAATGGCAGCAGATGATTGAGCGCTCACTGGGATTCGAACGATGACGTCGCATAACGTGTATCATTCGGTAAACTGGCATGTTAATGTGCAAGTTATCATTCATCGGTCCTTGGAAGAGAAGCAATAATTGACCCGAAAAAGTCACTTCAGCTACAAGTAAGAAAGCTGAGTTCGATCGCGACTCCGAGGTGCCTATGGGATACAAAAATTCCAACGGTGGAGGACTAGAAGACGTCGCGCACATCGTTTGGTTCTGGAGTAAGGTGGAAATTTTCGGCCAATATCGTCTCCAGGTCTAAACGTAAGTTGAACATGCAAGAACACAGCACAAAACAATAGTAAATAACATCCGAACAACCCTTGATTTAGTGGCACAGCCCTAATGCTACTTCCACTCTTTCTCTTTTTCATCATCTCTCATTGAATCCAATAGAAGCAGACCTACTCCTTTGATGGAGATGTGTGCGTCCGAATTGTAACCTGCGTATTTCTAGAGAAAAGTTTTACATTGTAATGTCAAACATGATGTCTCATGGAGTATGATTCTAGGAATACGAAGGTGGAAAATCGGAAATGGAAGATGAAACCGCAGGAGCAACTCCAGTTTCTGTTACGCTTGCTTCGGAATCGGAAATTATACGTTCCAGATGCTTTGTTCGGGTGTGAGACTCGTCAGCAAGCTTCCTTAGATGTTATACTTAGAATTTCCCTTTCCCTTCGGGTCATAAAAGATTACTTGCCCGAAACAACAATGCCGGTTACAGTTATCGGAAAATTAATCTTCTACAAGAAATTTGCTAGTGACGGGTTACCTCACCCGAATACTACATGGAACAAATCCATTTCAGTTGTCAACGATCTCTCTTTTCTTTCTATATGATCCAGAACTGGAAGAGTTACCAAGTCTTACACAATTGTGTCCACTCGATTGAGCTGTCCACATAAACCATCATCCGTCCCGGACAAGTCCCAAGCAGCTCACCTACCACTGACCCCACACACGCCGATAATTTCGTTAACTCTTTGTTTTCTTAATTCGCGTTTGTCAGGGTCCGTTCGAGATGATGAGCTTATTTAAAGAGGTCAGTCTGGAATCCTCAAATTCAGACATCGCACTAGGAAAAGTTGGAGCTCTCGACATAAGGTTTTGGTAAACTTAGCTACAAGGTTAAGTGCAAAAATAATGTGTGTCCATGCTCCTGTTGCTTAAGCTAACAAATGCGTGAAATCTTTTAGGTCGTCAGTCATTCTAGCTTCGAAGAAGGTAAGCACATTCATGGGGGAGCTAATCCTAAACGGCAGCATCATGACGGTGAGGAAGTCACCTGCGGTCCTTGTCAGCCCCGAGTCCGAGACCCCGAGCGGGTTCTATTATCTTTCAAGCCTCGACCAGGCCATTCCCTTCATGATAAAGACCATCTACACGTACGACAAGTCCGGTGACAACCTCGGGAAGATCATGAGGGAAGCGCTGGCGAAGGTCCTCGTCCATTATTATCCCCTCACAGGGAGTTTGGCGTTGAGGCCAGACGGGGAGTTCATCGTCGAGCTGACAAAAAAGGGTATCCCATTCGTTGAGGCGGTGGCCAACTGCACCATGGATGTTATTGGCGATATCAGGGTTCCCAATACCGACACGACCACAAAGCTCATTTACACCGATCCTACCGCCAAAACCATCTTCGATGCGCCACTGCTGACCGCCCAGGTTCGTATTTGTTTAAGATAGGTTATGTAATTATTATCACTCGGATTAATTTATGGGATAAGATACGATTTGGAAGTTTTATCCTATTCAGGAGCTTATTACATATATTTTAGATCATTTCCCAATACAGAGAAAATCATTACGAAGCCTTGAAATTTGTATGGAATATGTCATCTGCGCTTAAGCAAAATGTTGGTTGTCTTTACCAAAGACTTGCGTTACGTGCACGAATTGACGTGCACAATAAGCATCAAGAATCATAATAACCAAATTTTTAGTTATCATGATTGATGTACTTAATTTCGGACACAATTAGGTGGTTATGATACGAATGTTATCGTTGATGTTGTGGATTAGGTAACAAAGTTCAAGTGCGGAGGGTTTACGCTCGGGATCAGCGTGAACCACAGCATGGTCGACGGCGTCTCTGGGATGAACTTCATCAACTCGTGGGCTGAGACAACGTGCTCCAAGCCAATCTCTGCCATCCCGTTCCATGATCGCACCTTGCTTAGGATGAGGACACCGCCCCAGATCATGTACCCTTATGACGATGTCATCGATGTGGCCGACACGTCCGACATGGAGTCGTACTATCAGAAGGAGGCGCTCATCAACCGGTCCTTCCACTTCGATTCTGAAAAGATTGCAAAGATCAAGTACATGGCCCTGGCTGACGGGACCCTGAAGAACTGCTCGACGTTCGCCGCACTATCGGCGTTCATTTGGCGAGCCAGGAGCAAGGCGCTCAACATGAAGCCCCACCAGTTAACCAAGCTCCGTATCATGGTCGATTTCAGACAGAAGCTAAAGGGACTTCCCGAGGGGTACTTTGGGAATGGCGTGACTACGATCGGATGCATCTGCAGCAACGGCGAGCTGACCGAGAGGCCCATGTCCTTTGCGGTGGAGAAGATAAAGAATGCCTTGGGGATGGTCACGGAGGAGTATGTGAGGTCAAAGATAGACTTCACGGGCGTGTACAAGCCGCAGCTCACTTCGGTCGGCACACTGGTGATCAGCTCGTGGACGAGGCTGGCCTACGGATGTTCAAACTTCGGGTGGGGTGACCCGACCAACTTTGGATGTGGCGACATGGCGAGGGAGCTGTGTGTGTTCTTCAACGAGGGCGCGGATAAGAACAGGAAGATGGTGGTCGTTCTCGCGCTGCCAAAATCAGTCATGGCGAACCTTGAGAAAGTCATCGAAGAAGCATGCAAATGATGCTACCTGTTGCCTTAATCACCTAATTATCTTACAATTAAGGTGGTTTCTGTTAGTGTTTTCTTTGTCGTACCTATGTCAATGACGATGAAATGTTAATGTCTGTAATGTAAACTTCTTCGCTCCTTAATGTCTGTTTGACTATTTCTACATAAATGTCCTCTTACATTATTCCCTATTGTTGAATATGTCAATTATAAAATAGATTTCTTTCAAGCAAACTCTTACAACAGAAGCAAGGACAGACAAGACTCTGTTACTTTACTACACGCACATAAATCTCAAACTTTATACAGCCCTACTTAAAAGAGAACAATACAGAGATATTACAGACATTACTACTTTTTATTCATTCGTACATTCAATCCAACACAAAAGGCACAGATGCAGGGAGATACTCTTAGTAGCCCAAGTTCTTAGCTCGATCCGTAATCCAGCATCTCCCACCTGAAGGGACGGAACACGTAGTGGACTTCCGGGCAGCTCTTGAATAGGAGAGCCACGCAGACACACACCGCGGCGATCGCAACCATTGACAGCATCGTCGGCCTGTACAAGAGGGACCTGCCTCCCAATCCATGGGTCAGATTCCGTGTGCACTGCTTGCAGCCCTGCTGAATAGTTGTTGGTCGAGCCTTCCCGAGTTCGAAACTCGCAGACGGTGGCCCCTTGGTTTGTTTCTGGCTGTCATTATTGGATTGTGTGGCACTGGGGATGTCGACAACAATGTGCGGGACTGAGGTTCTCCTTTTCATTTTCTTCTTTACTAAATGGATGTATGAGTAGTGACCTCGCAGTCGAGCATAGTCTTCTGGGGTAGACCCTGTACTATCACGGGCGGTTTTCCATGCTTCAACTCCAACCTTGGGAACAAGATTGAAAAAACTCTG
Source organism: Melastoma dodecandrum (assembly GCA_029817715.1). Taxonomy (NCBI): domain Eukaryota; kingdom Viridiplantae; phylum Streptophyta; class Magnoliopsida; order Myrtales; family Melastomataceae; genus Melastoma; species Melastoma dodecandrum. Next base: position 2,724,895 of record JARUPY010000533.1, on the reverse strand, counting down.
CATCAGGCACAAAAGCCAGTGCTAGAATAAAAGTCTTGTACGCGAAATCATTCAGAAGGCAGCAGCTTACCATCGCTGGGTCATCAGTCAAAGCATCCAACACGTCCTCCGAGCCATCTTTTCCTGCCGCAATGTGAAGTGGTGTTAGCCCTGCTGGTCCAGCTGCATCAGGTCTAAACAGAAATTTCTGACTGCTTCCATGGTAAAAAGACATCATTTCTTCCCCAACTCCCTCTGAGGCGCTCAACGGGACATATCTCAATAGAAGATCGACCAAAGGCCTAGAATTTCTCCTCACAGCCCTGTGAACAAGACCCAACTTGAGCACTGCGGTATGCAAGCAAGGTTGATCTCCTGCACCCACAATTCCATTGAACAGAATATCTAGGAGCTTTTTCACCACTGAACACCAATCATGATCCACGGAGAATTCGATGAGCCACTCAAACCGCCTGAATGAGAAAAGGTCGGTATTAGGGTCTAAATCGCCCAATCGAGCCCTCACTCCATTTCGGTGTAGAATCCAGCCCATTTCATGTATGAAGTCTAATGCTTGATTCTTCGTTTCCAACTTCACGTGTCCATGGGCATCAGTGTCACTTCCTGAAAACTCCAGCAAATCCTCGAGCGTGCGGATCTCTTGACAAACATTTTCTTCCGCCACTATGAAAGGGAAAAAGCTACCAGGGAACCCACAGTCTTCAATCTGGATATAAATGCAACTGCTTTAGAAGCTCCCACAATATGGTCCGCATAAACTAGTAGAACAAGTTGGTGGAAGGCTGTAATAACTAATAAGTGCATACTATGACTTCAATACTCTTATCATGAACATAATATAAGGCCAAAAGGTACGTGATGGGCCAAACTTTTGTCAAGCAGTCGTACCTCAATGAATCCCCTTCCAGTTGTTGCAGGGATAGAGCAGGAAAACTTCACACATTGCATCTCTTCTTGAAAATCTGGGTCGTCATTCCCATCAACAAGTTCCTCAATCGTTTGCTGGATCAGATACTTACCTTCCAAAGAACATGATAGTCTAGAGAGACAAAAGGAAATAATATAAGAAAGATAAAACACAAGATCCTGGTTTCTGTAAGCTAAATTTGAGCATGACCAAAAATTCACCTAGATGCTGGCTGACGGAGAGCAAGGCCTTTGATATAAAACTCGGTCCTTTCCGAAACAGTGACCGCAATGGGTTTGATGCTTAATATTGAACTGCAGCTCATATCCATGAGAGGTAACGATTTCTCAATCACCACGTTACCTGCAACATAGATTATTATCAGACAAGAAAAAATCGACACAGTGAATCTGCTTTCAGACAAGTATGGATAAGGAAAAAAGGAACCTTCATAGATGAGAGCTATTTGATGCTGCACCCGGATGTACATCCATCCACTCTTCCAAAAGATGTCATTCGAGACATCTAGAAGCCTACTTATGCTTGAATTCATATTGTAGGAAAGCTATACAGAAAAGATTGATAAAGGTATAGGGTAAATAAGCTAAGATTGATCAGACGAAATTGTATATGGATTTATCAATGGTTCTTAGAATTAACTTACCTCCTCCCAAGAATCCTCGGGTTGCCGAAGATAGATGGTGAGAATGATGCAGCCAGGTCTAATGTGACTCTCGATGTCAGTAGGACTGTTAGAAAGCCAGCCCAGAATCTGCAACAGGGAGAGCGTATGGAGATCAGAGTACTGGTTAATATCAGCAATTCAACAAGACACTAGAAATAACAGGGATGATTCTCAAGTACCTGCGAACGTAGAAGATGAGGGAAATCATTTGGCTCTTTTCCAAATAACTTGAACACAATCCTATCTGTCCGTCCCTGAAATAAAGAACAGTTCGGCTGAGAAACAGCAACTTTAAGAAATTTAATTTGTGCACTGAAACTTTCTTCAAAGAACGTTCCACATGGACATCTTCAAGATAAATTCTACTTGAATCTAGAGGATAAATCAAAAATCAAAAGAGGAAACACTTTAAAAAAAAGTCGAGTCCCATTCTCAAGGAGAATCAATCATTCATAGTCTGCCTGCCGGTGAACTATTGATGTTTGCTATCAAATACATACAATAACAGAGATAGGCTACTTCCAGGAAGCCCAACCATCCTGGTCCAATTTGCGACAATAAGAAACTGGGAATAAATATTAAAATCCATTAGGCAGTGATGGAATTAGAGTTCCCTGCACCACGAAATGTTCATAAAGCCTGACAAGAAGAACCCACAGAGGACAACACATCGTAACACTTGTTCAAACATACCTGAGTGCCTCCGCTGGAACTAGATGGCGACTGTGCAGATGCTGAATATGAGGTACCGCTTATCTGAGGTGGGCTAGACTGATGAGACTCCCGTCGCATCCATGGCGGACAATCAAGAGAATTACCACCCACATTTGCAGGAACGGGAGATCTATCCAAATCATCCATGCCATCATCAGAGTCCACATAAATATCATTCAAATCGAAGTTATTGAGTTTGCTCTGCGCAACAGCAGCATCACCAGCATCTGCATATAAAGGAAAACTTAGAAACAACTGTGCTTTAAGTAGTTCCGTATAACTTTAATTACTCATCATCCATAGTGATCCTACTTGGTATCAATGGCAAGGATGGTTCTCCAGCTTGTGGCAGACTGAGCACTGATGGTCCTTCATGACCCTTTGAGAGAACAGTTGAGATAACCTCTGATTTAGTAAGAGCAGCCTGTCCACCATTTAGAATGTCTTGTGTTCCCAGCAAGAGCCCCAATATGTTCGTTTCGCCAGATCCACCATGGTTATTAGTGAGGCTCCGGATAATATGAGTCAGCAGGTCTTGATCTGGAGCTGCCCGTGATTCGTTATCTGCAGTCAGACAAACACGTAAAACGATATTCTGACTTTAAAACAAAGTACAGGTTCTCCTTTGAGAATAGGCCCGCTACACTTGTCGACCGGCACTTTGTAAAGCATAGATCACAAAAGGAGCAGACAGAATTCTCTATTCCTATCCTATGCTTACATAACCTCAGCAGTTGAATGGTCATTATGTCATACAAAGATCCTTTCTTTTCTTTGGTATAGTGAAACTTGGAAGTAATGACATTAACAGCTAAGAAGACTACTTTTCACTCACTATGCATGGATGACAGTATCTTCAGTAAGGTCATCAGCAGATAGCTACTGGCTTGCTCATCATTAAGAGCATTTGGATTTGATGTAGTTTCAGGGTTAGTCTTTCTTCGCCTTCGGTTATGACCAGCTAGACGTCTACGACAACTTCGCTTTCCTTCATCAAACTCTGACAAGGTATGAAACCTGCTCATGTGGACAGAAAATGAGGACTCTTTCGTAAATCGGTAAAGACATGTATTGTAGAAAATAATGACATGAAATGGAAAAGGGAAGACTTGTTATAAATGTATATGCACGTACACAATTATATCTAATGGCATGCTACATATAAATCCTAAACAGGGAATGTGACTGGGAAAAAGCAAGCACTTGTTCTAATGCAGCCACATAACAACATGCATGCATATCTTACCTACTACACTGCTGGCAAAACCGCTGCAGGGCACCCCCAACCAGTGCTTTACTCGTTTTGGAATGCAACTCACAGACTTTGTGCCGCTTATGGTAGTCCTTCGCACTACTCAAATCTGCTCCACAGTCCTCAACCTGACAAACTGCACGACTCGTAGAGACACCACTTGTTTTAGCCTTCTTAACATTGCTCCGCTCCCAATCACCTGCATCACTCTCAGAAACAGGAAAACCACGTCCACCAAGCTTCAGGGAAAGCCCATTCACCTCATTATCAACCCCAATAACCCGTCCATGCTTCTCCATTTCCTTCTGTCTATTCAAAGCTCCAACATTCACATCGTCTGAGCATGACGACGAACAATTTGATGAATTCCCAGCGGCAGAAACCCCATTATCCAGAGGGAAAAGCTGGTGACCTCGGTAATCAGCCGGGGCAACCGGGTTCAAAGGCCTGGCAGTGAACAGATCGCCATCCCACTTCCAATCGTTCAAATCCCAATCTAAACTCCGCTTACCCACAACTGGTCCCATTCTATAAAAGTGATGCGCCTGCGCCTCCACTCTAGCTTCCATCTCTGACCTCAACTAACACAAGATTGTCAGCAGATCGTTTCTTCCACACTTCCCCCCACCCCCCAACAAATAAAAAGCGGACTCACAATCACGCTTACACAGAAGTAACCTCGTCACAAAACCCTCGAATCGGAGAAACCTTCAGAACAAATCACTTGGAACTGGAGCTAATCCGCTTCAGTCCTCCCGCAGAAATCAAGAAACAGTACGAACAAACATACATGCCTCCAATTAAGAGCTGCCCACATAACAATCACCGCCTAATCGGGTAACCCAAATCATCAAAATCCAAACTGGAGGCTTCCCCAACGCCGTTCAAGGAACGAAAACAAACCCCGCCCAACTACCTCAGAGAACAACAGCTGGATTCGCACCGAAGAGGGAAAAAGGGGGGGAGCGCCTGGAATCAAGAAAAGAGTTGTACGAACGTGCTCGGGAGGCAGCAAATCTACAGAACCGAAGAGGGTTTACCCTGTCGATGGCGAGGAGGAGGGTGATGTGTTCCGGTCGGCGCCGGTTGAAGTATGAGTGCTGAGGCAAGAGAGAGTTGTGAAGGTGGGTGTTTGATTAAAGGATGACCAAATTGGGAACCACGTGGTTTTGCTCTCTTTGGTCATCAAAATGTACCGGTCTTACAACAACGTTAGACAAATCGTCGGTGACTTAAGGAATACTAGTTTATTCCAACGGCAATTTCTTTTCGCAAGTGTTCTTACAGCGAGTCTTAAAATTCACTTAAGGGTATTTTTTTAGTTTAATGGTGTTAAAATTTCTTCGTCCATGTACTTGGAAAAATTAATTATATACTTTTTTTATATATAGGCTAGGATAAAATCGGTGGAATATATTTGGAGTGGACGTAATAATTTATTAAGGGAGAAAGTAAAACAGGAAGTAGGGTTGTTAAAATAAAAAGGAGGGAGAAGGAGTTGGTTGGTAATAACAATCGTCTTCGCTTTCCCATATTCTTTTTTCTTATATTATTAAATATATATTGAAATAACTTCGATGACAAGATATGAGAATTCGAATATTTCTACCCCACTTTATTGTCGGCTCGTAATTTTATTTTATTTTTTTATCAGTTTTTTCTAGATGAATGGGGGGCGGATGAGAGAATAATGCGCACTGTCCGCCTTGACTTATGCTCTACAAGATTAGTTTTTAAATAACAAAAAAAAAATGATGACACCGACAAGTCAAGAGTTGTTAGGTAAAGTACATCAAGAAATAAAATAAAATTATACGGCAAAGACTACGTCAGAAAAAAAGAAAATGAAAAAAATTATTAGATTTGTTAGGGTTAGATACGATCGGGGGGAGAAAAAGGCGAAATTAAGATTTTGTATAAATAAGTTTTTTGTAAAAGGTATAGGAACAAAAATAATTAATTAAAACATAATTTTATCGATAGTTTTAAACTCTTAGGCAGAGTTGTATTTGTGATTCGATTTCGTGTTTCTTTCAAGAATAAAGTTTAATACTATCAAGTTGTCTTCAATTTATATGTTTCTCTAACAAGGGCGAAGGTAATCAATCACTCGTTTGATTGAAACCTTACGCACCATATTTCTGTCAAAGGCGAAGGACAACCTCTTTTGGTGAGGCTTTGGTTTTTCTTGAGCACAGAAAAATTTAGATAGCGACCATATTATCAAAAGAAAAATCGAAATCAGCGTTCGTTTGCTAGATATTCGATTGTTAGTCAATAATTTATTGTCCTTTAGTCGGTGTTTTAGAACCGAATATTCAATTAAGTAGAAAGACATTAATATGAACAACGACCCCCATAAAAAAATTATCTAAATTTTTCAAAAATAACTATTTGAAACAACATCTTTTTTAATGATCGCATTTCTAAATCGAGATTTTTAAAAATACTAAAAATGAATTTCCTTTTTTCTCAAAATTACAATTTGGATAACTAAATAAAATGGCAGTTCCAAATAATATCTTTAGAAAACTTTGAAAATTATTTATCAATTTCGCTATTAAGAACGTCTAATAAATTGAAAGTGGCCGCTTTCAATAAACGATAAATTGAGACCATATTTTATTTTTCAAACCAACCATTAGAAACTACAATCGCGACATCCCAATTTTCCATTTCCGGGGGTTGCCATCTGACGGACCGCCGTCACGGGTCAAAAAGAAGAAAACCCTCCCCGTGAAAATTCAACCAGGCAAAGTCTTTTTCCTCATCTTTTTTTTGTTCATGTTTTGGTTTGTAATTTTCCTAAATCGAGTAAACTTTAATCAAACCACATCAATAATTATAATTGGGGTGATAATAATTAGGTGGGAGTCGATGCCAAATGTGTTTCTGTGTGGATTGGAGGGAGAACCACGTGCTCGCTTTTGGAATCAAAATCGGGCGGTACAACCAACCTCATCATTTATGTATTCCTCCCACAACAAACAACGTCATGCTTCTCATTTTAATAAAATGGGATTAATCATTTGTCCCTTGTCGGAATCGTGTCCTAAACATGTCGTCCAGTAAACAATAAAAATACCCCCACCCCACCGAAAGGCCAAAATCCTCTGAGAGAAGGAAGGTTACTATCGTAGCTGGGAGACATCGCTATGGAAGATTGGGCCTGAGCCCAATGTTGTGAAGCCCATCCCCCCTCCTTTCCAATCTCTTGTTTGGGTTTTTGTTCTTACTAATTAATGGAGACGAGGGACGAGCGTTGGATTGGGTTAGAGAGGGAATGAAAGCAACGGAGGAGGAGGAGCTTTTCAAGTTGGCATCGCCCAACAGATGTACTGCTGTATTATACTTAAGCTGATGAAGATAGACCAACCATTGAGTTGCTGGCTGATGATTGTTCCCCCGTCCTACTGCCCGGTGATTGCATTATTCCCTAGCCGTTGACACGCGGTTGTTTATGCACAGGCAGGAAAGGAGTTAAAGGAGCCCAACCTGATCCTGTTCTGTTATCTCATGGGCTCAGAGAGTAAAAGTTGCTGTTGGAGCTGCGGAAAATATCTTACATGAGAAGGCGGAGCCTCGAGTCATCATCCATCGCGATATTTAAGTCCAGTAATGTGCTGATTTATTAGAATGACGTTTTTCTAAAAATTGCTGATTCTGATCTGTCGAATCAAGCTCTTGATATGGCAGAGCACGTCTCCATTCAACTCGTCTTCTTGGCAACTTTGGTTATCATGCTCCCGAGCAAGCATCTCTTGTGACACTAGGTCTAGGATCTCCTGATGCAATTGGTTCTGGTCTCGACATGTAGGTACAATCTATGATCTATCTTCTTTTACTTGTTTTCTCAAATAGATATGCCATGACCGGACAGTTGAACGCCAAGAGTGACGTATACAGCTTTGGTGTCGTGTTGTTGGAGCTCTTGATTGTGGTGAAGGCTCCCCAGCCACTGCTGAATGCTCGGCTTGAGTAGGACCTTCAGGCGACAACCCGAGCTCCTGAACCCCCCCCCCCCCCTTTCCGCCTTAGAATCTCTGTAATTTCACAAAAGTTGAAGATCAAGCAAATGGGACACCGTGAAAATGTGTTGATATTTTGATCTTAATCAATATAAGTCTCTGTACTCTGGACTTTCTGTTATCATTTTCATAACATAAAGTGTTGGTCTTGGCTTCATATTTTGTGGTCCACTGTGTTGTCTACATACATTCCTGTTCTAACAGTTTCTATTAAGATGACTCAACCGTCTGTCGGAGGTGACTGAATTCGCACGTGGAGACGAGAAGTGCTTGCCATGGATCCGGCCATTCCCCCGAGTTTGCCCCAAATCCCAAATGACCAACTCCAGTCCGTTAAAATCGACATCCTGATCGACCCCATCGATCTCCTCAAACAATCCTACAATAAAAGAACCGGACGCATTCGAAGCTGTCTCCGCTTTGTTATGGAAATCCAGGACAGCTCCGGTGGTGATGCGAAACCTGACTTCCCATTGCTCCAACAGACACAGAAGCCGTCACCTGATGAGCCCGCCGTTGCCAGTGGGAACTGATCCATTTTACGGCGGAGGTAGATACAGCAAATGAAGGTAAGCAAATGTTGCCTGAGGCCTATACTTATACGGGTTTGCGCCGAATGTTCCGAAATGGGGCTTGAGCCCATGCAAAGAAATAATTATCAGAAAAGGTTTTTTTGACTTTTCGTTTCCCCACTATTTGAGGCAGACAAAACAAACCTCTCATATAATCGATCTCTCCTTTCCTTTTGCTCCTTGTCCATTTCACCCCCCCACCTAATTCGCGTGACTAACCCCTTCTCACTCTCATTATTAATTACTTTTGAGCACGACTCTTTAATCGAGTGCGATTTGACAGTACGTGTCGGCCAAGTATCCCACAAAAGAAGGGTGGACAATTCACCTCCAACCAAAATCCGACTTTCAACTCCGATAAACCAGGACGCCCCCTCGACCCTACACTTTTTTAGTTTCAAATTATTCAGGTTCAGATTTTAAGTTAGAAAGAGTACGTGTCCTAATTTCTTGGACCACGATACATGAACTTAGTTGTTCCATGTCTCCACACAGGTTCTCCCTAAACAACTTACATAAAATCTCAAACTTCAACTCGTCCACTGAATGTGTTTTCTACCAAAAAAAAAAAAAAAGAGTTGTCACCATACTTGAATTTAATGAAACTCTCTTGCACAAAAGACTTTTTAAAATTGGAGGACTTCAACATCCCCAACCATATATAAACTATCATAATCCATAACTACCTAAGAATTTCTAATTCTAACTATATTTAACAAGTGCGATGCTCATTTCACGATTTAGCTCAATTATCGTATTCAATTATAATTAATATTATTTTTGCATTTCATATGTGTCTCCTACTAACTTCATAACTGAAACATTCTTTTATTATGTTTTATAGTAGAAAACGTTAAAAGTTATACAATCGAGTATAAAATAACACCCATCACCATTACATCATTTATGCTAGCATTTCTTGCTGCATTCCCCCCTTTTTTCCCCTTTTCGACATAAAAGAGTTCAAAAGCATATCCCTTTTTCTTTTTCAAGTGTAAGTTTAGGGATCGTTTATTATTATCAGCCATGGGTCATCATGAGCACAATCGATCTCATCTCATGACGACCGTTTTTGGGCAACCAATGAAAACTCTAGTGAGATGATGATGATGATTCATATGCCCAACCAATGTGCGCGGTGGTGTACGTGGCCTTGGATAATCTCCTCATTTAACTAAACCTCCGCGCCTCATCAAACTCCATCAACACAAACAGTACCACCACCCAAAGTGCCATATCATTTGATCAATAACACCTAATCATCTGTCCTACGCCACTTACATTTAACCGAAAAAAAAACATACTTCAAATGATGTTGAATGAAAATTATTGTACTACCCCCAATTAAACAATCCCCTCGAATAGGCCATGCATGTACTAAAACATACATTTTGGAAAAAAATATGCATCTCTCGTACTAGTTATATACTTATTTACAAGGCCAGTACATTCTTTTTACAAAACCTAATTCGTGCTCGCGTACATATATACCAAAAGAATCATCTTCTTAAAAAAGCATTAGAGCTGGAAAACGTAACTGGGACAAAAGGGAGGAAAAAATTGGCGGGAGGAAGAAAAAAATGATCGGGTCGGGGTCAGCAGGAGGAGGGGTGCCTGCAAATTTGTGTCAGATGAAAAATGAAGAGATTTTCGACGAATTTAATTCCTGACCTGATACTTTCCCCCCCTACCCGATACAGAAAGGGAGAAGGTCGCTCCCCCACCATTAAATTTCTGACCAATCTAATCAACTGACTGCCCAGCCGACCGTGACGACGGCACACTTGGTCCGATCCGAACGAACGATAACCGATTTAGTTATTATTATGTTGTTGTTTTTTTTTTGAAAAATAATTGAAGGGGTTGTCGGGGTTTGCGTGCGTAAACGTACGTCGTTGATCTTTCTCCCCCCCCAATGGAAATTATATTCAAATCGAAATCAAAAGGAAAAGGATAAAAAGTAAATAGCCAACCGGATTCGTAAATGTGGTTTGAATGTGTTAAGTTGTGGGGTGAGACTTATGAAGAGGAGTTTGCTTAATCAGATGAGCGTGCTGGCTTCTAGACGGTCCATGGGGTTTAATTAAATTAACATCACCGTCGTTATTGCGTGTCTTAATTAACCAACTGCCCCCAATTAAATAATTCCTTTAATTGGGGGCACCTTAATTTGTTTGCTTACTTTATTCTAATCAAACAAGTATTTTATTTATATTTAAAAAAGTAGCACCGTGCGAGCAATTGCTTAACGTACACAACACACACCCCCACGTTTTGCAAATCTTCCTCTGCATCCCTCCCTCGGTTTTTCACGCGTCATCTCCCGTTGAAATATCATAATGCCGAAAAAACTTGCCAGCCGGAAGAGAAAAAGATTAGTCGGTCATACCATTTGAAAAACCGGTGTGGATAAGGAAATTGGTAGGTGAAGGAAAATGCGACCCGGATATGTTTGTTAGTCAAAGGGTGTATGTTTCCCTCGAATGTCCAGGCAAGCTACGGACGTCGACTGCGGCCCTATTGTCAACGGAACGGACCAGAGTCGATACAAGGTCCATAGATCCTCCTGCTCCTGCCTCGATCTCCACTTCTAGTGCAAACGATTGATTAATCAGTGATGATAAGTTAGGTGGAAACCATTGATTGTTAATCACGTGGGGTAAGTCCGAGTCCCATTGGCTTGTCGTATTTAATATTTTATTTTCAGTTTGACAATTTAGGGGCTTTTTGTAGAGGAGGGGGGGGGGGGGGGTGTCGCACCCGCCCCAATTCACGAGTCCAGCAGGGAGATTTTCTTTCTTCAAATTTCAATTATTATTAAAACACCCTTTCCGAATCAATATAAATGTTATCTTTCTTATAATATTTTTAAATTTTCATCATTTCAATCCCCAGCTGGACAACCTCTAAATATGGGGGGGGGGGATTGTTAGTTGAGATAAAATCCAAAAACAAATAAAGCAAAAAAACATTAAACCGACGCAAAGAATACATAAGGCGAATAGGTAAGGAAAGATTTATTAATATAGAGGGCATGTGCTTATTTATCTGCGTTGAATAAAATAAAATATTTGTTTTTCTTTTTTGGCTTGCGGGGGAGGGGAGGGGAGGTGGGTGGGTGGGTGGGTATATGAGAAATGTATGCAATTTCGCTCATTCCTCTGGTACATTAACTTCCACCAATAGGAAAGGAAAGCGACATGGCGATTTTGCATAGCGTAAGCCAGACAGCATCTGCTGCTGCTTGTTGGACAAGTAAATAAAACTAATGCCGATGCCAATGCGGCTTGCGTATAAATTAACATTAAGACATCCCTTCCCTCTCCCTTAAACCCATCTCCTCCCCTTCCATCATCTCTCTCTCTCTCTCGGGTAAGAGGAGAGGACAGGAATCAAAACTAATAAGAAACAGCGGATCCTCCTCATTCCGCAAAACCAAGCAAAGAAACAACTCCTTCCTCTGCTTTTCTTCTTTCTGGGTATTCTTTCTTCTTCGTCTTCAATCCTCCTTGTATTTTTCTTTTTGGCTGGCTGGCTTCAAGTATTGGTAGTAGTAGTGGTAGTAGGAAGAAGGAAAAAGATAAAGGGTTCGTTTTCAGAGATGGGGGTTGGACTCCCCCTTGCTTTCCACCTTCCCCCCCGTCTCGCTCTTTTATTTATCCGTTTATGTCCGACTCCGCCGCTTCTCTGTTCCCGGATCAACGAACCGCTTCTCTTTTCTTTATTTTCTTAAAAAGAGTCGGCTTCCCCCTTTCCCTTTGCTTTTTTTCCCGAAAATGGTGATCTGGGTTTCCCATCAAGATCAAACCTTTTTCACGTCTCCTCCCCTCTTCTTGATCTTAACAGGCCTCGGAGCCGTTCGTTGGTAGTGGTTAACATGGCCCAGGAGAATAGCGTGGCCGGGAATGTGGATACCAACCATCACGGCACTTCTAATGGGACGGACGACAGGAGCGGCGAGGAGAAGCCCCGCTCCGTCCCTTTTCACAAGCTCTTCTCTTTTGCGGATTCGACCGATGTCCTGCTGATGGTGATCGGGACTGTTGGGGCGGTCGGCAACGGCCTCGGGATGCCCCTCATGACGATACTGTTCGGGCAGCTGATCGATTCCTTCGGCCAGAACTCTCAGACCGATGTCGTCCAGGTCATATCTAAGGTTCGTCTCGTCAGACGTGAGCAAGCTGTGGGTAAGGTTTTTCGGACGAATGGAGCTGATCGTTGTTGTCTGTTGAGATTTTAGGTGTGCCTCAAGTTCATTTATCTGGCAGTGGGGACTGGGGTGGCCGCATTTCTCCGTAAGTGTAGCTCCTGATCCGAAGCTCTTTCTCGTTTCTGGGAATCTATTTTAGAAATGACTGATGGTTGCGTTTTTTTCCATGTCGGTCCCCAGAGGTATCTTGTTGGATGGTCACCGGGGAGCGGCAGGCCGCAAGGATCCGAGGCTTGTATCTGAAGACCATTCTGAGACAGGACGTTGCCTTCTTCGATTGCGAAACCAACACGGGGGAGGTGGTGGGGAGAATGTCCGGCGATACCGTTCTTATCCAGGACGCAATGGGCGAGAAGGTAAGAAATCGGCCTCTCCTTCTGCAGCCTCCTCGAGATACTCAAGAAAAAAAAATCTGATTTTGTTTCCATGTGTTAGGTGGGCAAATTCATACAGCTCGTATCAACCTTCATAGGAGGATTCGTGATTGCTTTCCTCAAAGGTTGGCTTCTGACTCTCGTGATGATCACGTCCATCCCTCTTCTTGTGATATCCGGCGGAGCTATGGCACTCATCATATCAAAGATGGCATCTCGAGGACAGGATGCGTATGCTAAGGCTGCCAACGTGGTCGAGCAGACGATCGGCTCTATCAGAACTGTAAGTTCCATGACCTACTTCACCTGAAATTTTCCTGTCATAGCTGCTCGAAAATTGATCATCCCCTTGTCTGTGCAATAGGTCGCTTCATTCACCGGAGAGAGGCAAGCGATCGCCAGTTACAACAAGTTCCTCATTGATGCCTACAAGTCAGGGGTTCATGAAGGCTTGGCCGCAGGATTTGGCCTGGGTGCTGTCATGCTTATCATCTTTGGTAGCTATGGCTTAGCGATTTGGTATGGAGGGAAGCTCATCTTGACCAAGGGTTATACCGGCGGTGAAGTGATTAACGTGATCATAGCAGTCTTGACTGGTTCAATGTGAGTAGATATTGGTAGTTGGTCGGTGTTGTTCCAGTTGGGGCCCCGTTTCTCACGCGTGCCTGAAATTGTTGTCTCCATCAGGTCTTTAGGACAAGCTTCTCCTTGCATGAGCGCTTTTGCTGCAGGTCAAGCTGCCGCATTCAAGATGTTTGAGACCATTCACAGGAAACCTGAGATTGATTCCTATGATACGATGGGAAAGACTCTTGATGATGTGCGTGGTGACATCGAGCTGAGGGATGTCTATTTCAGTTACCCGGCAAGACCAGACGAGCAAATATTCAATGGGTTCTCCCTTTACATTCCTAGCGGCACGACCGCGGCTCTGGTGGGACAGAGTGGAAGTGGGAAATCGACTGTGATTAGCCTCATAGAAAGATTTTACGATCCACGGTCTGGGGAAGTACTCCTGGACGGAATCAATCTGAGGGAGTTTCAGCTGAAGTGGATCAGGAGCAAGATTGGACTCGTCGGTCAGGAGCCCGTGTTGTTTGCCTGCAGCATTAAGGACAACATAGCGTACGGGAAAGAAGGAGCGTCGCACGAGGAAATTAAGGCTGCTGCCGAGCTTGCAAATGCCGCTAAGTTCATTGACAAATTACCTCAGGCAAGGGCAGTCGTGCTGACAATTTTAATTCCTTCCCTTATTGCTCGTCTTTTTGACCGAAATATATTGGTATCTAGGGACTTGATACCATGGTGGGCGAGCACGGTACGCAGCTTTCTGGTGGCCAGAAGCAGAGAGTTGCCATTGCTAGAGCGATCCTAAAGGACCCGCGGATTCTCCTTCTGGATGAAGCCACAAGTGCTCTCGATGCAGAATCAGAAAGGATAGTGCAAGAGGCTCTCGACAGAATCATGGTTAACCGAACTACAGTCATCGTGGCACATCGCTTGAGTACGGTCAGAAATGCGGACATGATCGCGGTTATCCATCGTGGAAAAATGGTAGAGAAAGGTAATGTTCGAATTGTTTAAACAGGAATGGTCGATGACTGAAATTATGGAGATTTTACTTATTTTGGTATGCGTATTCAGGTTCGCACTCCGAACTCATCAAAGATCCAGAAGGTGCATATGCCCAGCTTATCCGATTGCAGGAAGTAAATAAGGATTCTGAGCATGCTCGAGATGATCAGAACAGGTCGGAAGTCGGTGAGATCCATCGACAGTCGAGCCAGCGGATGTCTTACGTTCGATCTGTCAGCCGAGGATCGTCCAATTTAGGGAACAGTAGTCGCCGCTCATTCTCTGTCTCTTTCGGACTTCCCACTGGATTGAATCCTACAGATGACGGCCTGAAAACAGATCCTGAGTTGCCGGAGACCGGTGAAAAGCCCCCAAATGTCTCAATACGCCGGTTGGCTAAATTGAATAAGCCTGAAGTTCCGGTACTTTTGTTGGGAAGCATAGCGGCGATTGTCAACGGCGTGATACTTCCCATCTTCGGTATACTGATATCCAGCGTGATCAAGACATTCTACAAGCCACCGCACGAGCTCCGTAAAGATTCCGGGTTCTGGGCATTGATGTTCTTGGTCCTTGGGATGGTGTCCTTCATCGCATTTCCTGCTCGTACCTACTTATTCTCCGTGGCCGGGTGCAAGTTAATTCAGCGAATCAGATCATTGTGTTTTGAAAAGGTGGTTCACATGGAAGTCGGCTGGTTCGACGAAACCGAACACTCAAGTGGTGCTATTGGAGCCAGGCTTTCAGCCGATGCTGCCTCGATCCGTGCTCTCGTCGGAGACGCGTTAGGTCAGCTCGTGCAGAACATTGCATCTGCGGTCGCTGGTCTTCTCATTGCTTTCATTGCAAGTTGGGAACTGGCGCTCATCATTCTCGTGTTGATTCCTTTGATTGGGATAAATGGCTACATCCAAGTCAAGTTCATGAAAGGATTCAGCGCCGATGCAAAGGTAACTGCCCGGGTGCATGCACAAGCTTGTTTCTTTGAGCTGCAGTTTTGTTTCATAACCTGGTTGTGCTGTGCGTCAAACTTGCAGATGATGTATGAGGAAGCCAGTCAAGTGGCCACTGATGCTGTTGGGAGCATCAGAACGGTCGCGTCCTTCTGTGCCGAGGAGAAGGTGATGCAACTTTACAAGAAGAAATGTGACGGCCCCATGAAAGCCGGAATACGGCAGGGGCTGATCAGTGGTATCGGATTTGGCCTTTCGTTTTTCCTATTGTTTTCCGTGTATGCTGCAAGTTTCTATGCCGGAGCGCAACTAGTCAAGCATGGCAAGACGACATTCTCTGATGTCTTTAGGGTGAGTCCCTCTTCCCGGATTTTGTACCATCTTTCGAAGCAAAGGCATTTCTTGAAAGACTTGTTTCTGTGCAGGTGTTCTTCGCTCTCACCATGGCTGCCATCGGAATCACACAGTCTAGTTCTTTCACTCCCGATTCTACAAAGGCCAAGGGCGCCGCAGCTTCCATATTTGCCATAGTAGACCGCAAGTCAAATATTGATCCCAGCGATGAGTCTGGCACTACATTAGCTAACGTGAAAGGAGAAATCGAGCTCCGCCACATCAACTTTAAGTACCCGTCGCGTCCTGACATTCAAATTTTCCGTGACCTCAGCCTCACCATTCATTCCGGCAAGGTAGAAGCGCTATTCTTTCATACGGGCCGCCGCAACCTTTGCTTATAGTTGAATCATACGATTTCTTTTTTGTGGTTTTAGACTGTCGCTCTGGTAGGTGAAAGCGGCAGTGGAAAATCGACGGTAATTGCGCTTCTTCAACGGTTCTACGATCCTGACTTGGGTCACATTACACTCGACGGAGTGGAGATCCAAAAGCTGCAGCTCAAGTGGTTAAGGCAACAGATGGGTCTAGTCAGCCAAGAACCGGTTCTGTTCAACGATACGATCCGTGCCAACATAGCCTATGGCAAGGATGGCGATGCATCTGAGACGGAGATACTAGCCGCTGCGGAGTCAGCAAATGCTCACAAGTTTATCAGCGGACTGCAACAGGTAAGAGAAGAGTACATTCCACATTGCAAGTTACTCGTAGCGTAGCCTTCACGAGGCACCCTGACAGAATCGGCTAATTCCCCACAGGGCTACGACACCATCGTCGGCGAAAGGGGCATGCAATTGTCTGGAGGGCAGAAGCAACGCGTCGCCATTGCCCGGGCAATAATAAAGAGTCCGAAGATCCTTTTACTGGACGAGGCAACCAGCGCCCTGGACGCAGAATCTGAGAAGGTGGTCCAGGACGCATTGGATCGAGTAATGGTAAACAGGACGACGGTGGTGGTCGCCCACCGGCTGTCGACCATAAAGAATGCGGACGTGATCGCGGTGGTGAAGAACGGGGTCATCGTCGAGAAAGGCAAGCACGACTCGCTGATCAACATTGAGGGTGGGTTCTACGCATCACTGGTTGCCCTTCACACAAGTGCTTCCACCGTGTGATCGTAGTAATAGAGGCTCGTGGTTCTTCATTTTGCTTATACTTAAAAAAGTTAAATTTTTTATTTTTAAATTTTGGTGTGTAACAGTTAGTTTATCTCGTGTCATTATCACAAGGACGAAAGGAAATGTTTATCGTCCTTGTCACTACTAATACACGTTACGAAAGCTGTACTTAGTCAAAAAGGGAATATTAAGATTTTGGCCTTTCTTGAAGGATGTGGTTGGTTGCACCAACTTTCCTGTCGCATTGAATTAAATATTCAATCAGTAGGAAATGCGTCATTGATGACGTTTTTTTAGCAGACCCCCTCTCCTCCCCAGTCCCAGTTGCATTAAAAAAAGAGTAAGTGGGTTTGGCATTCGTCAACATTGCCTGCCTTGCCTTTGTCACGAGAAAAATAAATAACATGAGAAGCGACGAAATCTGAGATCCCACTTTTCGTCATGTGGACGCACATCACCCTACAATATGATGATATATGAAGAAGCCAATCGTTGATATTTTTTTCGGTTCTGGTCAACTTACAGAAGGAGGACAGCGGACACTTCGTCACGACACGATCCCAATCTTCGCTGCTTTCTTCGGACATTGCATCGATGCTCTGTGCTATATTATTCGTAGGTTGCAAGGGATGAGATGTATCTGTCGATCCTGTTGTACCTCATGCTTCAAAAGTCGTTCAACTTTGGGGGACAACTTTTATCTGGTGTGACGTCCTAATCCTCGATCGAGATTATGGTTGACGCTAAGCAAATCTCAATGTTTGGTGGAGAGGGTGAGATGTGGACTACATTGGCACTGTGACAGGTGTATATATATCTAATGGATCAATTCAACAAAAAAAAAATGTCTCCCTGAAATGTATATATATCTAATGGATCAATTCATCTATCGTCAAATGGACCCGTTGGACTTATAGACTGGTTATGTCCCAGGGCCGAAATTCTCCTCAAAATCTTGGCCGAATAACTAACTGTTTTTTACTAGAAAAAGCCCCGAAGTTGTCCATACACGATTCCTGAATATTAGAGCTATCGACACACTTTTTGGCCAATCATCCCAGAAAAGCATCCTAAAGGAAGGTTATGCATACACGATTCCTGCCTGAATATTAGAGCAAAAGATCGGGTGCATAGATCCTCTATCTCAGGCTAAATTAGATCATCAGCATCAAGCTTGTCCATCCGGGAATGGAGAATTTCTTCAAGGCATCGATTGAGGGCATTCCCTCGAGCCTGCCAATCAAGAATACCAGTTGGGTCATGCCTACAAAATGGACAATGGGGACTGTATATCGAGCAAGTTACCTTTATTCC
Organism: Melastoma dodecandrum; assembly: GCA_029817715.1. Taxonomy (NCBI): domain Eukaryota; kingdom Viridiplantae; phylum Streptophyta; class Magnoliopsida; order Myrtales; family Melastomataceae; genus Melastoma; species Melastoma dodecandrum. Next base: position 2,706,800 of record JARUPY010000533.1, on the reverse strand, counting down.
GACTGCGATCGCGGTTCTTACATTCGCTATCTGCCCTAGCCTCGAAGAACCATGCTTCTTATCCCTGACATAAATCAGGGGGACTTTCCTGGAACGAGCAAGGCCTGGCAGGTGCCTGATAAGCCAGCGGGGATCGCAATCCAAGGCCAAGAGCACTGCCTGCAGCCGCTGGTGAGTGTTCCCCCCTTCGGAGGGCGGTGGATCAGGAGGCATCCGCTCGAGCGTCCGAGTGACTTCGTTCACTCCAACAGCAAATTGTCGCTGCAAGAGGAACAGCATGCGAATATTTTCCTCAGGATCTCTCTCCGACAATCAAACAGACAAAGGAATGATTCCACACCTTGAACCAAATCTTCTCGGGCAAAGCTTTATCCCCGTCCGATGATCTGGCCTCCTTCGTCTTACTGTCCATCACAAAAATCCGAAAAACAACAAAACGAAAATATTAACCTCCCAACCAGTTTCATCGGAAGCACATCCGTCGAGTAGGAGCAGAGATTTCGACCTTTGGATGGACTCTAGGAGTGAGCTCAGCCGATCTCCCTCAACAGCCCTGCGGTCCCGAGAAGATTCAAGCACAACAACGCACCGGAAACAACAATGAAAAAGAAGAGGGTTAAGAATCGACGTACTCGTGTTCGTAAGAAGCTGCCGATTGAGACCTGGCGGTCTCTCCCGGCGTTGCTCTCAAACCCTTGCTCTTCCTCCTCCCCATGGCCGCCGGCGGAGATTCCTGTCCCTGATCTCCCCCCGCCCCACACCCCCAAACGTCGGTTACGAATATTATTTTGGGCCGTTATCCCAGCTATCATATGGGCCCAATAAGGCCCATTCTGAATATGGTAATCTCGAAATTTATTATGTTTTGAACTTTTTAAGAATCTTTTAAATTATTATTATTTTTTAAATTTTGTATCGAAAATGACTCGTAACAATTAATGATTATACATGCTAATACTTCATTAAAAGAAGATCTCGATCGGGGGGATTTCTAACAAATGTACATGTATAGATTTACTTTTTAAAGTTACTTCAAAGAATTTTGCAATAATTGTTTCCAGGGGGCGATGAAATGTTTTTGCTCCTATCTAGGAATGGCTTCTGCTGCCTCCATCTTCAGAACAGAGCTCAGAACCTGTATAGAAGCATAATGGTTCTCGAGCGTAGTCACGTCTAGGTTGCCCTTATATCTCTTGGGAGAACCCATGATGCCCCGATAAACGCCTTCTTGGACTCGGGAAGTGCCTGGTTGATCCCGTTTGAGATAAGTGGTGACAATACCGTCGCTAAGGTTGCCATATCCTTGTCCTGGTTGGTCGTGGAGTCAGACTTTGGCTGTTCTTTATAGGGTTTCATCTTTGACTGGTGGCTTTTTGTTCAAGAGTCTTTCTCTCGCTCTATCTGCCGCTAGAAGGGATTTTTATTTCCTCGATTAACAGCTTCCAAGGGTTGATCCTAACATGGATAATTTCATCTTTCCAAGCTGAGGAAAGGAGCTCGGGATCTCAATCTATCCTTAAGAACAGTCTTATCCTGAAAAGAAGATGCCAGACTTACTCCAAGCATTATAGATCATTGTTGAGTTCAAGTCTATGTCATGCGAAAGACGATGAATACCTGATTTAAACTGCTTCCATTGCATTTTAGTTGAGACATGAGAGACGACTTCTCTGAAAGACTATAGTCTAAGCTGTCATCCAAACCAAATTCGTCCGACTGATCAAGATCCAGAGTTCGAGCCCTCTCTCATGGCTAGAATGTAATAATAGGTTCTCATCCCCTGACAGAAAGTCCATAAGGTCCGCAACACCATAATGGACAAATCCGACTTATTTCACAAAGCTGAAAACTCACAAGGTAATTATACCTTCTGAATAAGTACCACATGGAAGAAGAATAGCTGTCCTAGCGCATCTGTATTGTAAGCTGTTAGCAAAATAAAAAAAGAACTGTGACATTGTGTTTAGCCTCGGCAATGGAGTTCTCGAAGACGTGAAATTCCTCGACAAGTGGAAAAAGTCAGGGAACTAGAGAGGGTACTCACAGCTATTGTAGCAAGAAGCTCTCTGGGAAAATGTATGTGAAGTCTCCTGACAATTCCCGCTCCATCCCTTTCTTATCCACAAAGCACCGCATAAATACCAGTGCAGCTACTTCATGGGATCAAGACGCCACATTTTTATACCCAAGGAGTAGTTGGAAATCGACTGATCAAGTAAAAGAAATCCGGTTCCAGGTCAATCACAATGAGTAAACCGAAAACTAAATCTACACAAATCTCACAAGAGCAAGACATTCCTAAAATTGGAATAATCTTCCCGGGTGTTCAATCTCAACGTCTACTGCAATTTCCAAACCGGTCGAGCAATTTCAGCTCAACAATGGCAAATTTCACCACCTCAACTCTTCTCTGAATTCAAATCCACGCCATCAAACTCGTGACAAGGTCAACGCCCCCTATTAAAAATGCCTACTCCCTGCTTAGATCAAGAACATTGTCCACTAATAACTAACAATGGGAATATGAAATCGTCCTCAAATTGATGCCAAACTGCTTGACCTGCAGCGGATGAAGGGGAAGCTGCCAACCGTGGCGCCTGACGTTGATCACCATCCCCTCGACCTAACTCCGGATACGATTGCGGCAGGATTGAACCGAAGTGAATCGCCGGCTGATCTAACAACCGCAACGTTAATGCCCGTCGGTCGATTGAATGGAGGGGGAAAGGGGTGGAGTGCTTCGTACCCAAATTTGGCCGTTGATTTGTTTTTGAGATCGGACGGCGGAGGGATCGTCACGGGAGCTGATTAATGGGCCACAACTAATCGGGCCTATTTTAATTGGGCCTGGCATTACTGGGCCGCCCCTTTAATGATAAAACTTTTGGGAAGCGGGCCCATTCGATTCCTACTCGAGAACATCTCCCCCCCCCCCCCCAAAGCACAGATTGAATTTTTTAGCAATCCATCCAAATTATTCAGGTACATGGTAAAGGTAGATGAACGACACGGCACATTAGTTGGCTTGTAAATTTAGCCCAAAACTATATTTTATTTCATAGAGGGATGAATTTGAGGATGGAATAAAATAGAATGAGATGGGGAAATGAAATCATCTAGGACTTCCCTTATCTAAGGAGCAGTCATTTCATCCATGAATGCAATGCAATGGAATAAATTTCATCTCATTGTAAGCGTTCTTTTGTTTGATTGATTTCATGATGGGATGACCATTTTATTCATTCCCTCGTTCGGCAAATCAAACGTACCATTACATGACAACGTTCGGACAAAAACTGTTAGAATTTTACTGCGATGGAGTGCGTGTGTTTGCTTTTCTAATTAAAAAGAGCTACTGACGAAATGCGCGGTACCAAAGACGCTTTCTCTATTGCTTTACTGTTCTACATGCGATGGACCTAACAACCTATATATTTATTAAATAATGAAGTCAATCCTCAAAACGTACGATGATAATCGGAAGAAGTCGAGCGATCCTTCCAATATTAGAAGAATTATGGCGAAAGCAAACCAAATATTTCCTAAAAGGAAAAGTTGCGTGTGTGTGTTTTGCTTGGTGACACCCAGAGTTCCTCCAAACCCTTCAGAAGGATTGATGGGCGAATCGCTAGCGCGAATGCCCATTACAACGCGCTGAAGAGGTAGGGAGGAACTCCAGGTAGAACCAAGCCAGGATCAACCGCGTCTTCCTCTTCATCTTCCTCTCTAGATATCGGACCAAGCTCTGATCTACTGGCCCATGCTGGAGCTTCGGCTCGTACAACGGCCTATTATATAAGCAGGGAGCAGGCGCCTCGACCCCGAAAGGTCGCTATTGTTGGTACAGCTTCGATTCGGCGAGTCTTTCAGGATAACACGGAGAATAAAATCGAGACGGATTCTCATCCTACCCCAAGAACGCAAGTAGTGCGGGACTGTATGGTCCGATTTGAACCTAACTAGTTTTTATGGAGGTTCATTGAACTTGGACAGATTTTTTTGCCCAATCTTCTCTTGAAATCATGGAGAGTCGACAAGGGAGAACGTAATTTATCTTATCATCTCCCTCGGAAAATGTGCCTTGCGGTTCGCTTTTGTGTCCCGATAATATTCCGAACAAAAAAAAAAATATTCTGTTCTTTACCCTCCTGAGCTCGAGAAGTCCGTGACTCTCCAATGAAGCATAACATAACGTTTCATGTATGAAATTCACGCCAGGCTCGACGTGTGAGCTCTAAGAGATTGAATTGCTGTCGTAATTTCCTCATCAACTAGTATTGAAATGGTATAATGTTCATATTGCCTGCCCCATGACAAAACAGTAAAGCTCATTTTTATACACACGTTTGAATGTCAGAAAATTTCTTAGTAAGAAACCACCTCGCGGTGTTAAACTATGTAATGTATAATCAAGCCTCATCTAACGGCTTAAACTTTTAGGTCAAACGATAAAGTTTTTATATAGTATCATAGCGGTCCTGGGTTCAAACCACCACGCACGCAAAACCCTAAACATATGACGAGAGGCCGAAAGAGCCCGCCTAAGGGCTCAGAGCCAAAGATGCCAACCCGATTCGGGGATCACGGACTTCTTTCAAGTGGTGCAAGATTGGGGAGGCTGTGGAGACTCGGGGTCACAGTCACTGCCGCCAAAGGAAGGCCACTGCCCCCGTTTGAATCGGCATTACGCACCTGTAAGGCTCCACTACCTATGACATTTGAGATGGCGGCTGCGAGTGCAGAGGTGAAGCCCGGATCAGAAGCAATGACAGCACTCACCGTCTCGATAAGGGAGGCTGCATCCCTCCCTCCCATGGTCACAAATGGTGTCCCAGGAAACTTAGGGGCAGCCGGGGCAGCATACGTTGCATGTCCTAGCATTTGAGAAGTGTAGCCATGGAGAGGGAGGGGGAAATCTGTGGTAAAATTAGGATATGGCTGGGCCGATCGGGCCAGTTGGATGGGGTTGTTAGGGTTTTGTGTCAGGTCTAGGGTGATGGTGGGAAACGGTGTCGAGGCTGACAACATCGCAATTGGGGGTGGATGATGAGGAGGGCAGTACCCATTTGAAGCAGCCTGGGCTTCTCTGCTCGATGTAGAATCGGAAAGGAGCATGGCTACCGCGGCCGACGTGGTGCTCGCCATGGCGGTCGCTGACGGTGGAAGAGGGTGGTTGTGGTTCCCTTCGTAGGTGGTGATGAAAACGGTCTCGTCTTCGGCACATCTTTGCACCTAAGGGCAAATCTTGAGATTAGATTCCTTGAGTAGCAAGCAAGCCATTTATCCTGGCCGTTCATTCATACCTGTTTGCGAACTGGACATCCAATGGCCATGGTGCACCGATAGTATGCCTTTGGGCGCGGATTCCCCTTCGCCATCTTTTGTCCGTACTTTCTCCATTGACAACCATCACTAATCTATATTACCAAAGCAAGTGTAAGCAACTTTACACAAATATTTCCATAAATTGAAATTTTTGTCTTAGGGTTGATGCATACCATAGGTACCTCTGATCTAGCTCGGACCGAGACCCTTGCCTTCCTTAATGGCGCCTCAGCCAACTGATCCTCAGGTTTGGATTCTGGGTTCTTGAGCTTCGAATTCTCCCTGAGGCTGTCGTTGATTCTGCTCACTTCCCCTGGACTTGGTTCCGTCACAGTAGTAGCTCTCTGCGATGCCAATTCATCCTCAGTCTTTATATTGGCTTTCATCGGATTGTTGACATCAATCCCTGCAGGCACTTCATGACTCGGTGGCTGGTAATGCACCTCATGCTTCTGATTAAGGAACGAGTCGGTTAACATCTTAGTCAATTATATTTTAAAGTCAATGCTTGTGAAATAGATGAAATATAATAGGGAGGAAAGAATGAAATAGAACAAGAAAATCGATATATTAAGGAATGTAATGAGACTAAATCAGAATCACTCAACCCTACCAAAAATGAGATCCTCAAGTCAAGAGTATAAGGAAAACTGATAATGACCTGATCAAGGAGGCATCGTTTCTTTAGTTGATCCATCAATTCAATTCTAGGAGAGTTGTTTACCGCGACTAACGACTCAACTGCGACATGAGCTGCACACCCTCCTAATGTTTCGCTAAGATGATAACCAACAATACATGACTTTCTTTTTTTGATGCTTTGGGAATAAGTTTGTGGGAGGGCAACGATCCGTGCGCTTTTCAGGCTAACCTTTTGCAAGACATCTTCAACCGTGCTAAGTAACACCCCCAACCAAAAAAATGGCGAATGTTTGAACTGTTACTCAGTAATCAGCGTATTTGTAGTACCTGGCGATGATCTGGTAGGTCAGTATTCGTTTGCTTGTGTATTGACATGAGAAGGTGACGTTGAAGGTAATTGTAATTCTTTGTGATCTGATCCAGCATGCTTTTCAGCTTCCCGTTCTCCTCTTGCAATCTTCTCATCTCTCCTTGCAACATCTTCACCTAACCAGAAAAAAAGAACTACTTCCGAATTATCTAAACATCGTGTTTTTTTTTCTTGAATAATTTACACGCAATAAACATCTAGGAAAATACATGGTTACCAGTCTCACCTCCGTGGTATCGCGATTCTTCGGTGCAGTTGAATCTGGGGTGAATAAATTCAATCCAATCTATCACAGAGGACGTTTAACCAAATCAATAAAATGAATCAATCGAAACAATGACAACGACTTATCTGGTCAATCTAAGCTTTTCCCCAAACTTACAGAAGTATCAGATCTTCCAGTACCATCTCTCCCAAGAGCTTTCCCACCCAGACTACCAACGAAGTGGCTAACAAACTTAACATCGCCCGAGAAGAAATCCAGTTCTTTGATCGAACGCTCAGGGATCGGATCATCTGGTCGGCTTTCGGACTCCTCCGCGGTCACTACAGGGGCACGTGGTTGGTGGGGCTTGTCGCCGTGGGAACACAAGAAACCAAGGTCAGGGCGTTGTCCGTCCATGAGTAATCCGGGAGAAAGAGGTAAATTAAAGAAAAAAGAGTAGTAGCTGTTGAGTTGAGGGTGGTGACCTGTTTAGACCGAGTAGATAGATAGATAGATTAATTTTTGGTTTAAGCTCAATTTGACTAATATAATAAAAGATTGGTCCATTAAGTCTAACAATAAGGCCCTAGGAGAGACAGCAACGTGCGAAAACCAGGAAAGACCGAGTTTCTCTCGTTAGAAGCTCACAGGAGTGGTTCGAATACAGCGACCGTTACCCCGGAACGATAATGGGGAGGACCAGCCGGAACTTGTCGTGCCCACGCGCATGATGTCACGGTCTAGATAAGTGTCCCCATGGCATTTTCTCACATAGTTTAGCATAGTCTTATTACTTTATTATGGAAGACAAGATTAAGCTGTGTGGTAAATATGGTTTAACTCCTTATCTACTCTTAAAGCTGAAAGATGTAACCCGGATTCCTCATCCAGTCCCCACGACTAAATCTCGATTTGAGAGGGAAAGCCTCGCCGTCCCTGCTCCGATGGGAACATGATGTCCGTCCCGCAGGGCGTAGTCGGAGGTCAACGGGAGTTGACCGGAGTACCTTGCTCTTCCCCGACGAGGTTCCTAAGTAAAGGAGAGCAGTTATATTGTCTTGTCCACAAGATGATATAACTTGTTAGGAAATCGTGCTGTTGTGCTGCCTTTTTTAAAAATAAAATAGAAAGAAATTTTAGGGAAAAAAAATATCTTCAGAAGAGAGTCATTCACGCCAAGAGCTCGATCAGCAATGAGCCGATCATTTCACCTAACTTTTGTTGACTTATGGTCGAAAGGTGTCATCAACCCTAAGGCTAATGTGGTCGAAATATTTTTCATTCTTTACACGATTACCCACCAGTCCAGATGGATAATATAGAATTTTAAACTAAAGTCCGGCCTGTCGCAGTCACGTTTATAAATAATATTGAACCACCGCCGGGATAATTGAATTAAATTGGCCATGAAAATCCCAGTTTTAAGTAACTAAGTCAAGGCATGGATTGAACCTTCATCAGCCACACGGCTCCAAAGTTTTTTTTGTCCTTAAACTCAGGTTAAAAAAAAAACCCAGAAAAAATATTAGGCATCCGGGCAAATGAAATTTTGTCGTGTTCAGACAAATGACTAGACCCGTTTCGGAAGTGGTGCAAATTTTCCATGCGTAACGACAACAACAACACCGGTCCCCTTTCGTCCATTGCCCAATGCAAGTTGATCCATGTATTGTTGTCCGAAATTACTCTGGATGTGACTAAATGCGACGTTATTATGATTAGTCTCCAAGCTCTTTGGTATTGTGGAACTCTCAAGGCTGGATGAGTAGGTCGATTTGCGTGTGGTGACAGGGGGTGGAATTGGATTAGACGTTCTGGATACCCGGGGCCAAGAGACGGTTCTTGTCCTAGTGTGTGGAAAATTGGGCACGCTCCTTTCCCGAATCCCGTCAACTTCCGGACTGTGGGATGGGAGAGGTTTGGTGAGTCGTATCACCCTTCTCTCGTTTGTCTAACTCGTCATACGTACTCGTCATACGTTGTATGCCGTTTCATTGACTCAGTCCAACCATGTGGGATTTGATCGTTTTTGTTGTTAAAAAGAAGAAAGCCTCCATTTTCGCTGTTGTTCGAAACAGGGAGAAAAAGTGTCCCCCTCCTCGCCATATCCACTGCGTTCGTTGGTGTTCAATTCATTCGGGCTTGACTAAGGTTGGAAAAACGGGGTGTTTAGAGACAATGTGTCCCACCCCATCTTATCCTTTCAAACTGGAACACTACATTTGAAATAAAATTGGGTTGTGATTAGGATCCAATTTTTGCCAGAACAACTTGTTGTTTGGTTATCTCTTAAGACTTTATATTCCGCTTTCTTTTTTTTTTCTCCCAGTGCTGGTATTTCCTAGCTAGTCGACTCGGAAAAGAATTAGAATATTGATAGATACAAATTTGATACACATAGGAGATTACTTAGTTTTCACCTATCATGAGCTGTTATCATTGCTTGGACTTCGTCATTCGCCCGTAAAATCACAATATATTTTCATTGCTCATTGAATTGTCGCCAGTTCTGACATTCGTTTAATGTTGAATATCGTCCGGACATTATCATTCGCTTAGAATAAAGTAATAATTTTCAACTCATTCAGACAAAAGGTGATAGCAATGTCTAAGGACACGTGTTACAAAATTAAGAAGGTAGTTGGCTTTGACGTGATCATGTTGAAGAAAAGGAGAAGACTCGAGAACCGTCAAAATACAATGTAACTAAAGAAATGCAGGCCACTCAACGTGAAGATAACTCCGAAATCTTGGACAGTTAGTTAGATTTTTTAATAGTAATAGGTTTTTTACATACAGTTATAAAAAATAACGTAACAACGTTTCAAATAGAAATTGAGTTGTTACTTAACTCGTAGTATTTAGGCATTTATGTTCTCTATTGTGTTTTCTCACGATGTACTCTAAGCATCTATCTTTATACATTATTGCTTAAGCATTATATTTTGTACTATTTATTTACGACATTCACGTTCTCGAACCAAACATCGAATTCCATATTCATTTTTCCAAATATTCCTTATGTAAATAGTGAGGACACATTCCATCCTCTCTTATTGTGTCCTCTAAAGGAAAAATACTTTGAGATCACGTCGGTCACGATTGATTCGGTATGATTCTTATAGGGTAATCAGAATTTCACAAAGAATCTCGCTGATCAGACAAAGTTTATAAGTGGGTGTCATGCATGCCCATCCATTCATGTTCTCCTAGGCGGTGGGGGTTGCTCGTTTGAAACGGGGTAGACTTCCACCCACTACACGACAAGAAGATGGGAATATGATTGGGAAGGGACAAAAAAAGGGTCGTCTCGCTCTCGGCTACTAATTTCAACCCGGATCTCTCTCTCGGTTCATTTTATGGGCCTTTTGATAAACGTAACGTTTCCTATGATTGATCGGGCTTTAAGGGGGGGCCAAAATACGGGCTCTTTGATGGTAACTAACTACTGGTGTGTTTTCCCACGTCATGGGAGGTGTCGCCCTCGCCGAAGGTAATGTCACAAGATGTGGGTGTGATCGTCTGAGTTCGGCCTAGAAATATTCGTTTTTGGAAAAAAAGGGGGCAATTATTAGATAATTCTCCCCCAAGACTTTTATCCCCTACTTATTATCACGACAGCCAAATCTTATTAGATTAACTCTTATCGAGTAAGAAAAAAGCCAGTTAAACTTGTATCCGTCTGAAGTCAGCGAGTCTATCGGGCATGTATTAAACTTGCTTTTATTTAAAAATATATATATATATTTAATTGGAGTTTCTGTGCAGTCACAACGCAGCCCCTTGTACATGTGCGTGTCAGATCATTGAATTGAGGAAAATGAGTAATGAATGATTGGGAGGCCCTTAATCATAACCCCCCCGGTCGTGGCTGCAGTCGGGCCTGACCTTTTTATCCTTTGGAACAGTCCCACGTGAGGCGTCACTTGTCCCACGTGAAGTCCCCACGCCCCCCGCCCCCACCCATCTGCTTCCACCCGAGCTGCGCACTTCCACGTGTCCCCCCCGTTCCAAGCCAAATATCAAGCACATCAAATGACCCCCACATTCGGATCATCCTATTTAACTAATTCGATATTTATATATATATATATCGATTACTTCCTACTTGTTTTTCTATCCACCCAAAACCAAAACAACAAATATAGATAACATCGATATGTGTGGACGATGGACATGGGCTAAAGGGCCTGAAAATTTTCAATAAAAATTGGGAAACGTGGCACGTGACAGGTGTTGGGAAGTAATATAGGCGATAAGGTTGCATGGGGATGGGATGGGGATGGGATGGGATGGAATGGGACGGACAACCCCACCACCACGCACATGACCCCACACTTTTGTTGGATGATGAGATAAATACAAAAAGACTTTCCAGTTGCCTTGTTTGTTGCAAAAAAGAGCATCCCTCTCTCTCTCTCTCTCTCTCTCTCTCGCGCTCTCTCACCCTCATCGCTAACACACTGAATCCCCCCGGCCCATACCGCCGGCGAGGGTGTTAAATACTGTTCCTAGACGAGGGAATTACTCACGGACACGATGGCCACTCATCAACGTCCTCCGCCATCCCCCAGAGATGGAGATCGCCCTAGGGTTTCCTCCTCCAAGGTTGGAGAGGTCGGATTCGGGACCGGCTTGAACTCCCCCCGTGGAGCCGGAGAGATCTGCCCGGCAAAGAACGTCAACTTCTCCCTCTTCCGGCGGCCCACCGTCCTTAGAGCTGCTGGAGGAGGGAGGTGCTGTCTCGAGGAGTTGTCTGTTTGCAACAGCGGTCTTGCTCGGAAAGTTGTGGGCATGAACAACGACACTGGAGGAACTCCCCGCCATACATGCGGTCCCGATGAGAAGGTTGGTTCCAAATCCTCCCCAGCTGACGAAGAGCTAAACAACGTCTCCCGGTACGTGGAGCCTACAGGAAAACCCGGACCTGTTGAACGGCTCCTAGGACCGTCGTTACGAGCTTCGTCCATGGAAGAGAAAGGGGGGCGATTCCGACGACAAACCTGTGATCCGCATGTCCCAGCCCCATCATCATGCTCCCAGGGCGCTTCGAACAATCCCGGGGTACCTCTGAAGAGAAGATACGAGGATTGCCAGTCTTCGTCCCAAAGTGGGACAGATGTAAGCAAATGTGGCACAACTATCATCAGTTTCCGCCTCGGATCACTCCGAGCTTGGTCTCATCGCAACTAATCTCTGAACCTGTTACAGAGCGAGTGCGAGAGCGAGGATTCTGAGAGGACGGAAAGATCATCACGAGCCAAGGCTCACCGGGCCTCGGTTTATCATAGCTCGTCGGAAAGAGTAAGGAATCTAGTGTGCAATTGGTCGACATAGAGTTTGATTGATTTGATAAGTTGGCAATTGATTCTCATCATGAACACGCAGAGACGAAGTGGGAGAGTCGACAAGAAGTTGAGGGTGTTGCAGGAGCTTTTGCCGAACTGCAACCAGGTCTGTCTTACCATGCAGGGCATTTTCTTTAAGCGCAATCCATTCTATAGCATTTACGCTTTCTTCTTCGATTACCTGACTCATCTTTGCTTTGTCATTGTAGAAGAAGGCGGATCAAGTTGCGGTTCTGGACGAGGCCATTGACTATCTCCAGACGCTTCAGCGGCAGCTTCATGTAAAACTTTGGAAATTTACATAAGCTGTTTCTCAAAGAAGTACGGTAAGATACGATTACCTGACTCTCTGCAGCAGTTTCAGGTTCTGTCGACGGGATCACCGATGTATATGTCCCCTCCCATGATGTTATCTACGGGAATCCAACAGATGTACGCACCATACCTGAATCAATTTCCAGCTGTGAACATTCCGAGGGGGGTGAACATTGGAGCAGGAGTCGGATGCGGAGGAATACAGTTCCCGATCTCACATTACCCCAGAACACCCACCCCATCTCTTGGAAGCGGGATATTGGGTTTGCAGTCCATGGCACATATTCCCCCCTTCATTGCATCCTTTGGGCAGCCGTCAGCACCGTCTTTGTCCACCCAAGCTCCCTCTACCGATCTCCTGGATTCTGCGGGTCGGCCAGGCTCTGGTGACATTGCGTAGAACTTTGGACATCTCAGAAATGATGCGGCTTTCCACTTGGAGAATGTACATAAAGGTGAAGAATTGAGAATAAAAGAATTCACTATGCTTTGATTTCATATTACAGGACACAATCGATATGCATACACAGCCCTCTCATTAAACAGAACCAGCATCGAGCATGGGGTGTCTAGAAGACCCCTTCCTTGACGAAAGTCCAGAAAACCATACATGCTCTCTAGGAATGTCGTTCATGGCATCTTAAAGCTTGATTTTCAGCAGAGCATCAATTAATGATGCGACATTGTTGTCCTCCGCCTGGTTCCTTGTGGCAGTTGCCCCCTATTCGACACTTGACTCTTCCTTGCGAACCAGTAACTCCAGTTCCGATAGCTCATCTTCAACATCCTCATCCTCGATCCCAGCAAAAGGAACCTACCCTGAAAGCAACTACCAATGAGTGAATTCTTCAATAAAATTGTGCACAAGCATACAAGAGAGGAACACTCATGTACCCAGTGCCATATCAACTTCTTTTTGCGAATGGATGTCCTCTTCTAGTTCTCCTACGCAACGTTCCACTTCTTCGGCATTGATCATAATAGCTTTTGTAGCACGAGCATCGGCATTTACAGCATCAGAAACCTGGTATAACGTTATGAAGGTACAAACTTGAGAATTCAGTGAATTACCAAGAACAATGCCTGTTGACACCACCAGGCAATATAGGATTGTGCTCCATTAGCTGTTACTGCCTTTCTGGCATATTCTGCGTCATAGATACCATGTAGAACTTGTTCCACTTCGGTCAAAAGCGAGGCACATTTAGCTCTATTCTCAGATTTCGACTTCATTTCCCTCTCATGCCTAAATGAGATTATCTTGTTTCCACATTTTAATGAAGCTATTGCAGAAGATCTTGCCCTGGGATGGTTAAAAAGGGAGGGATAAGGAAAAATTACGATTGAGCACGGATTGACATAAGGTTCGTTTAGGACAATGAAAAACCAGAAATATGTTATTTTCAACCTCCACATTTTAAATAAACTCCTTTGGTAGCTCAGTACATGCCTCACGACAGACAATTACCAGCACACTTGCTTTCTGTGGAGCTATCGATCAAGTCAAGTTGTTGCTGACGTTTTTCTGTACTCCAAATCAGGTGCAGAATGTCCCAGTCAAGGCTGGAGACACTCGGGACAACCAGCAGATCAGACGAGCCAACAAATTTCTTAGAGGATAAGTTAATTTTCTAAAGATAAGGTGATTTATCTGTGGACAAGCAAAATAGCTCTGGAAAAGTAGAAAGTCCATAAAGCATAAGATAATGAAATCTCTGTTACCTCTGTTAATTCCATTTTACGAATGGATAAGGAGAGAGATTTAGAACGTACCAACAAATAGCTCAAAATGACAGACGCCTCTTCAAATACTCCTCATATTTCCCGGATCCTTCTCTTTGTAATTACACAAGAAGAAGTTCAGCTGCTCTTGGATAACTCTTTGATAGCTTGAGATGCTCTATCCTGTTGACATAATATAACAAGGAAAAAACTAAACACATTATTGACAAAACCAACACACACACACACATATTCATCACCGGGGCAACAGTGCATTGGACTTTTCTGTTACTTCAGTGGCATGGACAAGCATTGCAACAAGCAAAGACATCATGTGAAGGCACCAACAATCAGACCTTAAGCGAAGATATAAGAATGAGATCATCCTGCAAGACTTATCCAGAAGCAGGCTTCGCCAGCAAACGCCTTGCTTTCCCCCAATTTGGGCCAGTGGTCCAATAGTTGGACCTCTGAGATTGACTTATGGCATCACCTTCATCTTACATCAAAGACTGGAAAAATGAAGTGAAGCCAAACCCAAACATGTAAAGAAATAGATCTGCCAAATAAATTCACCAAACACATGCGGGAGCACCGGATTTGCAGAAACACAACATCGAACTATATCAGCCATCAAAGTGGCTCGGTCATTGGAGAAAAAGGTCAAAGTGGACGACGGTACTTTGCCTTGAGTTAACTAGAAGCAGTCAGTAAATTTTTTTACCATTAGTGACTCAAATGATATCATATCAGGCTCAAGAAACGACTAAACAAAAACCCGGGAAGAAGATTGCCAGCTCGTGATCAATACACAAAGGAGTCAATCACCACTCCTTCACCTGCAACCTCCCTCAAGAACAAACAGCAACTTAAGATCACTCGCAATCCCCTCCACCAAGAACGCCCAAAAACACAAAACAATCCAACGACCCCCGTACAAACCTCCGCAACATTAACAGCAAGGATCCCAAAACGACGAGCTACTTTGACAATCAACTCCTTCCGGAAGACGTACTTATGCTCCCAATCGGACCTCTGACCGCTGAAGGCCTTGAATCGAGCGGCCGACATCACGTCGTCGTCCCAATCGGGGACTTCACATCGCACGAATTCCGTGACCGCTCCGTAATCCATCGTTGCCATTTGAAGGGATTTGGATTATGAGCCTAAAGATCGTTCCTTTCTGACAAGGATTGGCCGTTTCGAACCGTTTCGAGTTCGCGCCCTAAAAGTTAGGGTTTTTTCCCCAAAAAAGAATTGGAAGGCCCGTGATGAAATATCAGATTGATCCTCAATTTTAATATATATTTTTCAATTTGATCCCCTAGCGTTTCGATTTTCCCTCGGTTTGTTTTATGGCAAGAGGCGTGAAATGAAACCAGCTGTTCTGGGGGCTGACGGTGTAGTGGCAACACTAAATTAGGCAAAACTAAAAAAAAAAAAAAAGAATTAAATTATACGCAAACAATTACACTCTCCACGCCAAGATTGAATTCCCATTTTCTTCCTTGTCATTATCTTAATCATGCGTCGTTCCCTCGATGAAGAAAAGATCCCGCTCCGTACTAAACCATCCTTCTTGGTCACTCTATCCTTGCAGCCATTAAGCCAATGGAATTAGCGCGCCATAGCTTGCATTTGGCTGATTGCCTTTTCCGTTTTTTGTTTTCCCTCCATTCGAATTTCGCGTGCTTTTTCGTATATTCGTACCGTATATCGAGGACTCTGTAACCTTTCCGCCGTCGAAGATGCTAAAATTGCGAATATTGTTACTTCTCATAGCGAAGGTTAAACCGACTACACTGGCCCCTGAACGATAAATCACGGCTGGTTATTGTCAAACCCTAATCCCTGATACAAAAGCCCCTTAGCCCTAAACCACATTAGCTTCTAGCTAGTCTACATCGACCCGAGGATCCGACCTGAAGTCGGCTCCTCCTTTCTTTACGCGTTGTGGCCCCTTTAGGACCACATCATTGTCTCATCCCTGCACCGGTGCCTCGGTAGGCTCCCTCACTGGCGATCTCTCGACGTTCCAGTTCTTTTGACGCTTTGGAGCAGGTGGACAAGTCTCCATCTTGGGAATCCGGTACTCCACTCCCTTGGGCGTGGCGCACTCGTCCGATTCGAGCCCCACATTTTCCCCTCGAACTCGAATCAGTTTAGGAGGAGAAAGGCGGGCCTCCTCAGGATTCCTCCCCAAGCCCTCGGCATCGGATGACGTTCCATTCAGGGAAGTCTCCAATACGAGAGCGCACAGGCCCTCGATCACGGATTTGGAGACTGTAATAGGGGGCGGCTCATTCCGTCGTTGGTCTTCTTCCATTCGAGGGAGAATCCAAAGTGGAAGTGGGAGAGGGGAGACGATCGAGTGAGAGGAACACGAGAAAATTCTACGTGGGGCAAAAGGAAGGATTTCTAAGATAGAATTTTACGGTTTATGGGAAAATGCATTTTATATTTAATCTGTACACGACAAGGGTAAATATTTTTCTTGTTTCTAGAATATAAATTCAAAATCCCATTTTCATTTACTACAAATCATATATTATACCTCATTGTTGGGGGGATATCAACATGCTTGTATCGGCACCGTAGAAACCACACTAAATGCTGGGACAGTATTTGTTACACTTTATCCCAACTTCTGTATGTCTCTACAGGATTCCAACATACTGGATGCCTTACAAGTACAGGTCCAGATTGCAGGACCAGAACAAGATGAGAAATCCATTGAGGCAACCATGCATTACCAGATGGCTTATAGAGTGCAGAATCATGCACTAGACCTCAACGTTGCTGATAATAACGGTGATGCTCTACTCATCCGAAGTGATTACCATAACTCACAAGCTCCTACATGCTTGTATGTACCTAGGCAGATAAGCAGAAATGACCTCCTCAAGCTCTTGCCTGAAAGATGGATCACTAACTATGAGAAGACCCAGCAGAAGGTCAAGCCCATCCAATCATCTGAAACAAAGTTCATCAGAGAAAAGGATGGCACCGTTATCATCAAATTTGACCGGTCACATGAGAAGGATGCCCCAACTCCTTCGATTTTCCCAACCATGTTCATGATGCAACCTCTTCCTCAGCAGAAGAAACCTGATCCCCTTAACCGTATCATCCATTCTTTTGATGAACAGGGACAAGAAACATACCACTTCAGAGATCCAGCAACTGACCACTGCTATTGGGATGTTTGTTCCTCAGATATTTGCGGATGCAAAGATGAACATCTCTCAAGCGATGAAGAGGATACCAGGAGAAAAAAGAAGTCAGGACAAAGAAAACCTGTAGACTCTGATTCTGACAGTGATGATGATGACCAGGATGACAGACCATCTAAGGATGATGAGGCAGATGCTGCTCCGCAAATCGCAACAGATTATGGAGCATGGCAATTTCTGATCGATCAGGCCCAACAGAAAAGGCCCAAGAAACAGCCTTCTAAGGTATTACCCTGCTACAAAAATATTCTTAAATGGCAAAAGAAGAATCTGTCTTCGCAGATAATCCCAGTACCAGAGGCTGTACTACCAACCAGTTGTGCTCAAGAGGCTGCAGAGCTAACACCCACCTGCACACCATCAGAAATCATGATGATGGGAAGACCTGGAGAACTAAACTTCCCACCTCAGAATGAACAAACTATTGACGGTATTAAATATTGTTCCAAGATTCCTATTCCCACAGGTGTTGATGCACACGGTGAACCCCTGAGAAATAGTATTGCAGAGAATGTCCTTAATTGGCAAAGCCAGAATGCCTTAGCCCAAAATGCAGGACTCAATACTATCTGCAGAAAGATAGACACTGTCCAAGAACTTTTGACAGGAACAGAAGCCAGGCTCAGCGCAAAGATACACGCACATCAGGATAAAAATCAGGCGATGCTCCAATCTCTTCATAAGAGGTTAGATAACTTTGAGAAAGGAAAATACCCTTCTTATTTCAGGGCTGACCCAGATGATGAGATCGCCAAGCTAAAAAGGCAGATCAAGATCCTAGAAGACAAGCAAGTGGATCTAAACAAACAACCAGATCCTGCCAGTCTACTAAGCTTTGGACGACCACAAGTTATCCCACAAAGCTATGGATTAAGTCTGAATCCCATCTCAAAACCTTTTGATATTCTAGATTTTGGCAACAGGACTGCTTCGTTTATGCAAATATCCTCTAACGCTCCTCCTCTGTATGGACAAGCTGGCAAGAAAGATCCTGCAGAAATTAGAGAAGTTATTAGAGAACAGCATAAGTCATCCAGAAGAAAAAATGAGATTAGAGAAGGAAAAAGAAAAGCAGAAAGCTCCAAACCTACAGAAAGACACCGTACACCCAGTCCAGAAACACAATCTAGTCCCAATCCTCAGACACAACAGTTAATGATCCGAGGACATCAGGACTCTCTTGATTGCCCAACAAGGAAATGGGTAACATCGACTACTCTTCAGTCCTCACCCAGTCTTTCTGATAATGCTTCTGACGGTTATTATGATAACCATGATCCTATTGGAAGCTATTTCTCCCAGTGCCCGCCGTTTATGCCTTCTCAGATTCAAATGGCAGACAGGTATGAGGAATCTAATACTTCTGAAAGCTCATCAGAAGAAACTTCCTCCTCTTCCGAGGAAAGCACCTCTACAAATGAAACAGACCAGGTATCTGGTGTTACCTCAGAAACCTCATTCTTAGATTTACCTCACTTGTTCATGGCTGACAGAGAAGAAACAAAAACTAGCACCTATAGACAGGAAGAAGTACAGTCAGATGAGTCAATGGAAGAGACTCCTCCTAGGAGAACAGAGGGAAATACCAAGTTCACCTTTGATGACATACCACGAACCCAATGGCCTCAGCGCATACAAGATTTTCTTGCGTGGTGTATTCACAAGAGGGTAACTGTATATAATACCTCTGATATCCTTACAGACTTAACCTCCAATTTTCATGGCACCTTGCAGACATGGTGGAATTTGTTCTCAGAACAAGATCAAATCCAAATGGTAAACATGACTTTGCCAAATTTCATGAACAACCTCCACCTTCATCTAATTGGCAACCCAAATGACCTCTTGGAAGAAAAAAGGACAGAATTCTTCCAGCGAAGATGCTGCTCTTACAAGGTACAAGATTTGGATAAACATTTCCAAAGAATGCTGCATCTATTCTTGCATTTAGGTGGAGACAATACATACAAACCTGTATTTCTATCTTCGATAGAACCACCTATATCTGCTATGGTTGAGAAAAGCCTTATCAGTAAGAATGTTAGGATTGCTCAACTAACGGTTGGACAGATTCAGCAAGAAATTATCTCTGGGGTCAATGAACTATGCCAGAGGAAAGAAATCATCCAAGGATTTCTGAATCAAGACAAACGTCTAGACCAAGTCTGCCGAGCCAAGAAAAACAGGTACAAAATTAAGTGTACCACCAAAGACTTGTGCTCTTGTGCTCCAGGAACTAAGCCCCACAAGACAAAGCATGGGAAGAATGACTCTTTCAAGGGAAAAAAGTTCCCTAAGAAATCACGCAGGTTTCCAAAGAAGTGGAAGAGATTCCTCAGATTTAAGAAGAAGGTTGGACCACAAAGAAAGTCCACCAGATGCTTCATCTGTAACAAACCTGACCACTTTGCAAAGAACTGCCCCAGAAGGGGAAAAGGCTTAATGGCGCAAATTGAAGAATGCACCCAGACATCCCTGAGGGATGATGATCTTGAATCTCTTTTCTCCTTAGAAGAATTCCAAACTAAAAAGACAGTTTTTTGTCTTGAAGGAGAATTTTCAGAAACGGATCTTGAAGAGGGAATATACACCATCAGAGTTCATCCAGAAGGACAGAACCTCCCCGTCATTCCTATAAGGCAAGTACCTTCTGAAGAATCTAATAATGGTACCATCATTATCACAAGAGACTCTGATAGTGAAAAAGATTCACGCCAACAGCTCCCACTCATTGCTGTTTCCCAAATGGCACCACATATAAAGGTCCAGGTATATTTTTCCAAGTACCATAGACCAGTTACTGCCATTGCTTTCATAGACACTGGAGCAGCAGAAAGTATGATTAACCCGATTCTCGTGCCACGAGAATTCCTAGTACCATACATGAAGAAATTTGTGGCCGCATCAAGCGATGTGTTTCAAACCACTCACAAGACTAAGGATTTAAAGATAAAGCTTTTTCACAACTGCATTATCAAATCCTCCTTATATGTCACAGATCTTCCAGGCAGAGACATAGTACTTGGATGGAACATTCTGCACAAACTACCTGAGTTGATGATCTTGTCTACAGGTCTCAAATATCATGGAAATTTCAAGCCATACACATCACTAACCCGGATGTTTTCTATTGAGCCTGCAGAAAGAATGAAACAATTATTCAGCTCATCCTTTGCAGAAAGTCATGAAGAATTTCTACAGAAATGCCCTCATCCATTATGGAAGAATTCCAAGTTCTTTGTACGACTACCATTCATGCAGAATGAAGACATTAATCCCACAAAGGCTAGTCATTCAGGTATGAATCCTGATGATAATAAAGCTGCAAAAGAAGAATGTGCTTCTCTATTACAACAGGGATTAATTGAGCCATCAGACTCACAGTGGGCATGTGAAGCGTTTTACGTAAACAAGCGTTCAGAACAGATCAGGGGGAAACGGAGGTTAGTTATAAATTATCAACCTCTAAATCAGTTCCTACAGGATGATAAGTTTCTTGTACCAAGACGAACGGTATTGTTCTCTTCACTTGCCAAAGCAAAAATATTTTCAAAGTTTGACCTTAAAAGTGGCTTTTGGCAACTTGGCATACACCCTGATGATAAATGGAAAACGGGATTTTGCATCCCAAATGGACATTACCAATGGACAGTTTTACCCTTTGGACTAAAGACTGCCCCGTCACTTTTTCAGAAAGTTATGATAAAGATCTTTGAACCGATCTTAGACTCTGCACTTATCTATATTGACGACATCCTGCTATTCAGCCCAGACAGGCCTTCGCATGAAAAACTGTTAGAAAATTTTGCAGGTCTTGTACAGGAACATGGCATAATGCTCTCAGAAAAGAAGATGAGACTCTTTGAACATTCAGTGGAATTCCTGGGAATGAGACTATCGAATGGACAATATCACCCTGGACCTCATATAGCCCAAGAATTATTAAAATTCCCGGACCTAAGTCTTACAAAGAAACAAGTCCAACAGTTTTTGGGAATTGTTAATTATCTGAGAGATTTTGTTCCTAACATCAGCAGGTACACCAGTCCACTAGAAGCCCAACTCAAGAAAGATTCATCACCCTGGGGACCAGCCCAAACCGAAGCAGTCAAGTATCTAAAGACCCATTTACAGATGCTTCCTCCCTTGCAGATCCCTTCAGATGGAGTTCGCATCCTCCAAACAGATGCAAGTGACCAATTTTGGGCCGCCATCCTCTTAGAGGAAAAGGATGGTAAACGCCAGGTATGTGCCTATAAATCTGGGAGATTTAATACAGCTGAGCAGCACTATCACTCAACAATGAAAGAAATTCTGGCAGTCAAGTATGGCATTAAAAAGTTTGAGTTCCATCTCATTGGCCATCATTTTATTGTTGAGAGTGACATGTCTTCTTTCCCATCCATGATTAAGTTCACACAGAAGAAGATACCAAATGCACAGCTACTCAGACTCTCAGAATGGTTTTCGCAATACACCTTCACTGCCAAGCATATCAAGGGCAAAACCAATGTGGTTGCTGATTTCCTTTCTCGGCCCTTTGATATATCTAATCCTTCACTTCAGGAAGTCCCGAGCCTGCAAGCCATGATACGTACATATGTACCCAAACCATTGGATATGAGGAGGATTCTTCCCCCAGAGATTATCCACTATGATAATAAAGAACACGTGGAAGAAGTCCTTGCCAATGCTAGCCTCATGGTAAAACGATATCTGGAAAGGATTTTTAGCAAATACGGACGAATGATGTTCCCAGAACATGGACTACATCCCTGCTATCCTTTCCTCAAAGTCCTACCTATTGAACCAATGAGTATCTTCCCTGAAGAACTAAAATGGCTCTTATGGTATCTCCTGCATAAGTACATAGTGGCCCTTGAATTCCCTACTGAAGAACTACTCACATATCTGGGACAATTGGGAGACCTCTATACTTTCACACCACACAGAAGGCCTCACTCTCATTTAGCTGAAGTACTAGCGTGGTTTGCACCACTAACACAGTGGAAGATTTGGATTGAAGCTCACCAAGACAAATACTTCAAGTTCGGCGATATAACCCCATATTCAGTTTATCTTTTTCGCAGGTACTGGTATTTCGACTCAAGACTACAAGCGATGGCATCCATCAACACAGTAGACGAATTCGCCAGTCTCCCCTTTTCTCTAGTTCATGAAGCTCCACTCCATTCAGACAGAGAGATGGCCATCACCGACAACGAATTTTTAAAGATCAGACTCTGTAAAGAAAATGGTGTTCCATACTTAGATCCAGACGTGGTACTCCAACATCAGATCCAGTTCACAGACCCGAACCATGTCCACATGCTCCAATGCGCGCTCCACCAGCACGAACATCAAGATGACGGAGTATATTGGGAAGATATTGCACAAGACTTCCTAGACAAGGTGGACCTTGGCCCAAGCTCATCAGACCCATCCGGCCCAAATCCAGAATCTTCAGCGGGTCCCTCATCCACTCAAAAAAGAAGTTCAGCGCACTTATCCGACAATCGAGGAAAGCGACCACGAGAGTAGCCGCCCATGAGGAACAAGAAAGATGCCTTAACGATAAGGCCGGCACTAGCAGCCAATCAACTTTCCAAAAGCTGCAAGATTCCTCCGCAAATTACGCCCCACTAACTTAGCTTTACAGCTTTGCTTTCAATTAGCAATAGTGTGTTTTCTGTAATATAAATAGACACTCCCACCAAAGGAGCAAGTAGAGCAATTTACATTCAGAGCTAATACACAAGTAGTTTTCCCATATCCATGGCCGGCTAAGTTTCTCCCAAGGTGTTATCCAGTAGTGGTGGTTCCCTAGATCGACGATCTCTCAAGAAACCTCCTCACCTTCGATAAACCCAAAAACATCTGCAAAACCCAGAAAACCCAAAAACATTCAAAAACCAGAAAATCCAAATTCATGACTCTCTTATCCAGCATCCATCGTATGCTTTATCTTGCATTCATTTTATCACTCTTGTTTCCAGAGTTTTCCAGGTTCTGCTTTATTTTAATTATTTATCCTTTATCACCTTTGATGATGTTTATATTGTAGCTGGCAAATCTTTTATCAACCTTATTATTCTATGTTATCTACTTCAGTATGATGGTATGACCTGTTAAGGAAAGGACTCTTCCCCAGACAAACTCTAAATCTTGTAATGAACGTTGTGGTTTTGACTACCCAGACTCTAATTGTGAAATGGATGTTTGCAGTACACTGTTAACTCGGTAGGGTTCTCTCAGAATCGTAAAGCTATCGACTGCCATAAGGACCGCTTGCCGTTATAGCCAGGAGGGCTGCCAGGCGCAGGTCGCGGCCACTGATAGTAGGTGTGATGAGACCTCCACTAAGAAGACAGCGTTTCCACAAACCTCCCTTTCCCAATAGTAATGTCTTACGTAGTCACTTCCACAGCATCCTTCGACAGTATGACGAGCCACTCTGGAAGAAGAAGAAAACTCTTAAACATTTTACCCGTACCATCACTGCATTAAATGAGTACATAAACTATAAGGCCCGGAACTGTGTGATTCACACAATTGAGGCCCAGCTTTCTTACTTCAACTGCATGAAACCAGGTGAGGAATGGATCTTCCACAACCCCTGGGATTTATGTGGCGGATGGACTTCCCTCCGCAACCATGTCCAGTATCGGCAGTATCTTGCTTGGTATATCAAGCAACATCTGTATTTATCTACTGCCTAGTTTTAATATTCCGCTTTCTCCTATCTTATCTAAAAGGACTCGGATATCCTTTTAGAAAAATTTTATCTTTGTATTTTTCCGCTGCTTTATTTCCGACCTTGAGCAACTTTCGCGTTGTTCTGTTCTGGTATTTCGCATCATTCCAAGCTCATTCATTTAAAATTATTTTTATATATAATAGAAATGGGATAAGATATAATAAATGGGAAAAAGGGGGCATTTCTATTGGGCCAAATTGTAAAATGGGTCGAATTGGGTAAACCCAAGAAGGTGTTGTTTGATTGGACAATTGGGGAGATAAGGACGAAACGAAACCGATCTGGAAAATGTCAGTCGTTCAATTAGTCGAAAATTCATGTTATTAAGAACCCAAATCACACACACACATTACTACTTAAAAACGGGAGATAATTAACCGCCTCTTCTCTTATAAACTATGCTTCGCAACTCCTAATGGGAACTCGACACGAACCATGGGGAAAAAAATCATCGAGTTCGATATTCTGACAAGACTACACCCAACTGGTTCCCGCCTTAACAAAAAAACGGGATGAAATGAAATATGTAAGAAAAAAGAAATTGTAAAACCGGTGATTAATCCTCTCCCTCCAAGTGGAGGATCAAATGATTAAATATGTGACAAAATCCGACCCCAATTCCCAACCAACGCCTCGGACTGAAATTTTACCCAAACGGAATATGAAAATGATAAAGAGGAAAATATTACAAACAAATCCTACTAATTATAGGGACAAAACCATAATTGATCTTCTAGACCTTCTTCAAATAAAACCAAGTCATTCGGATTGATGGGATTTAGGGGACTAATCATTGTAATTATGCCCTGTCTTTTTCTAAGGGGAGAAAAAAAAATCTTTTCGGGATTAGTGATGGGTTTTGATGTTTTAGCTTGAATTTACGTCAGCTAATGATGAAAAGAGGGGGGGGGGGTCGATCTTACTTTACCTCGAGTTGAAATTTCTATAATTCTCCTTTTTTTGGGCAATGTGACAAGTGATGCGTGATCATAATCACTCCTTGTCTCCCCACTTCTTCCTCAAAAAATGAGTTGGGAATAATTATTGAAAATTAAATGGAATTGGGTGAGTACTTGTACATTAACTCGGTCACTGTCGAAATTCTCCATCACCTTAGCCACAAAAATGTGTGGTCATGTGTGAGAGGACACTAATAATAAAAAGGGGTTAAACCCCAAAAAAAAATGAAATAAAATTGGTGATTTATCAAAAGGAACATGTGCATGTGCTAATGTATCCCCTCCTTCCCTCCCCTCCCCTCCCTAATCCTGATGGCCCATTCATTTAGTGGGATGCACTAATTGTCATCTAGAAATAGACCATGAAACCCCCAAATCAACTCTAATTGCAAGAACATGCCATGCTTATTCCTTTCACTCGCCAAAAAGAAAATTGTGGGTCACATGGTGTGATGATAATTAAAATGAAGGAAGAAGAGAAAGAGAGAGAGGGTGTCAATTAGTTGTCTCCATGTATTAATAATTATTAGCCCTTTCCCCCCAAATTCTTTTATAGTAAACACACTTGGCAACCATGTCTAATTGCAACGGTTGATCTTTCTTCTCACATGGGCAAAAGGAAAAAAGGAATTAAAAAGTAAAGGGGGGGTTTGAGATGAAATAGTGATCATGAAAGTGTTTTGTTGTGTGTGTGTGTGGGTTTTATGTGTGGTGGGACCAAAAACTTTATTTTCCATTTGTTTCAAAGAACATTAAGATGAGAATATGATGATGATAATTGCTTAAGTTTTCAAGCAACTTGGTTTTATTGATTGGATGTGTTGTTTTGGTTTTTGCTTTGATGTGTCATTCACACAAAGTACCCCATGTCCCCCCCCCCCCAAATAATGCCTTAATGTGTGCATGTAACCATCAAAGGGTGTTAACTCAAGAGGACCACCCCCTCCCTCTCAATAATCAACAACTACTAAAATACCCCCTCCCAAAACAAACCAAAATTATTTATGAAGGGCTTGTCTCTTAAAAAAGCCTACTACATAGTTCCACAAGTGGCGGACCAATCTATGATCGAGATACTTCTCTTTCCCTAAGACCAGACCCTCGTAACCTCGATTCTCATAAAATTCCCAACTCAGTTTTCCTTGTTTCGTCTTCTTTTTTTGGTTATCTTAACTCGGTAAGATTAGGATGAGATAGATCCATTTGAAGGGTTCGGATGTCGAAATGAATTAAAAAGAAAAATCGGGGGTTTTGTCTCGTCTCGTCTCGTAAGGAATGTGTGTCGTGCCTGTTCCTCTAGCAATGTTCCTCCCCAGTCTTGGTTAAATGATTAAAAAGCCGTGAGTTACCGACACAGGACATTAAACCCCGGACGTCACCGCTGACGTCGTCCTCGTCAACCGGCGAAACTCTCCTCGGTTCCCATTTTCCTCGAGAATCTTTTCGAGACCTCACGGGATTCATTCTCCAAAATTTTAAAGAACAAAACTCCACGCGTTATCAAAATTCGCCGTGGAATCCTTCTTCCAAAGGAAAAGAAAAACCAAGAAATCTTCACACCATTAATTTTACATTCCGTACAGTCTTTGCTTTTTTGCTTTTATGTTTCGTTTTAAAGATTTTACGGATGATAAAAATTAGGGGCCTTAATCACCGGTTATGTAAACATCATTACATTACAGTAAGGGAAAGAGAGGGATAAAACCCTAAGAAAAGATGGATTTGGCATTCGAGAGCGAGGAGAAAAAGGAGAGGAGGGGGACGAAATTTTTACTCCCAAAAGGGAATCTCTCGTTGACAACAAAGATTTACGAGATTAAAATTAATGAGTATATAATAGCCTCAATGTTCCCCCCCCCCCCCCTCATCATCCCTTTCTTTTTTCACCTTTTATGGTCTCTCAAAAGGAACATTGCCGACAACTACTGTTCAGCTTATTCTATTATTTCCTTTCTCCTTTAAATATGTATATATATAATCTTATTGCATCCAAAAACTTTATATCTAATCCACCGCTGGTCCTTCTATCGAGACGTCCAATTGAATCCCCCGCCATTTTTACAATTTCACGTAATAAAATAATGTCCAAGAGTTGTCGCCCGGCATCCGGACAATTCCGCCCGCCCCGCATCCATCTTTCCCACTACAATCCTTTTTATTTTACAGAAAGATTTTCGATTTTTATGACACGTCAAAATTTATATGTAACAAATATTAAGTTATTAGTGTTCCCAAAAGAAATCGAGATATAAAATTGGTCATGCGCAAACTGTTTCTTCCCATCACGATCAATGTAGTAATTGGTTTTCATATTGCTCTTTTCCTTTTTCGGTGCGTATCGTTACACGCCCGCCCACACACAAACCAGAAAATGGGACACTCCATTTGCGAGTCATGCATGAATCAAAACTTATAGGACGAATACTACACGCCCGGATCGCCATGTATTGAGAAAGATTCGAAGGAGAGAACATTGAGTTCCATTTATAAAGAATTAGAGACTAGTGCAGAAAATATTTGTTAATATACTTATTTCGCAAAAGGAAAGAGGTTATGAAATGGCGTTTCTCCACCTCTCTCTCTCCCTCCTTCCCTCGCCCACGCCCACTCTCCCCTTCCACTTGCTTATGTCGTGTAATAATGACAAAAGAGATATCACAAAAATGTAAAACGTGGGTGGGATTATTCCTTACTTTTCCTTAGAATAGAAACCATTGATAAATTTTTAATATTTAAAAATGAAATAAAAAACCAATGAGAGAAGGAAAGCCATTCTTGTTGAAACGGATCCTCCAGCCCCTCCCTTTCTTTCTTTTTTTCATAAAAATCGTCTTTGCAGTTAATGATGGGAACTTTTGCTTAGGAACGATGATGAATGATTTGTACAAAGAGATGCCCAAATTCCACAGCATAGGGTTAGTGGGAGGCCCCCCCCCCGCGCCGGGCCTCCTCTCTTATTTGCTTCTCCAGGGAAGGAAAATCCCTCACCCTTCATTATTTTGTCCTTACCGATTGGGATTCATGGTCGTTATCGTTATTTTACCTAAAACACTTGCAAGGTAGAAAGGTCGTTACTTTGCCCAAAATAATAACACCAGTTATCTCTGGTCGGATGGAATGAAACACTGGTAGTTGTAGCGGCAGGGGCGGCAGGAGAGAGTGACCGAGTAGAGACAAAGTTTGCTTTGGCAAAATTGGCGGAGACCCCTTGATAAAGAATACCTTTGTTTTACGAGAAGGGGTTGCTCTCAACTATGCTTCAGATTCAGACCATGTGTGATAAAACATTTAGTCAATCCCTTGCATTAGAAAAAGAAAACCTCCTCGGCACACGATTTTGACTTACATTGCACGCATCTGTTTGGGGGTGGGTTTATCTTCCCAAGTATTGCTTTTAACTTCCTCCCTCCATCATTTAATTGATCTTTGTGTGGACCCCACCTCTAATTCACTTGAAAAACCCACGTTTTATTGAAAAGTACTTCCACTCTTTTATTATTTCATTTCGGCAAATCAAATAAATTAATGACCAATAGCATCGATGATCGTCGGTGTTTAATACATATGTTAGGAGAGGATATGGTGCAGTTTTGAAAGTATTCCTCCGGAAATGTGCATATTGCGAAGTGTGATATTATTCGGGAGAAAAGCGTGATAGAAATAGAATCACCCTTGCGTGTACATTTCTGTTCATATCGTCTGTCTCTGTGTGGACCCCCCCCCCCCCTCCTAAATCTTCCCTACTTTATTTTCTTAAAATGTCAAGTTTTCAATCTTTTATTTTTAATTAAAAAAAGTTTCTTTTTGGGATGTATAAAAGTACATCGTTTTCCATCCGCACCTGCACAAAAACAACACACCACCACAGAATCGACTTGGAGAGCAGCAGCCTTCTCACCTCCTCTCGTGTCTACTGAGAATCTTACATTATGGGAAGGCACTCCTGCTGCTACAAGCAGAAGCTTCGGAAAGGTCTGTGGTCGCCCGAAGAAGATGAGAAGCTTCTCCGTCACATCACTGTTTATGGCCACGGCTGCTGGAGCTCCGTCCCCAAGCAAGCCGGTATGTGCAGCATTCCCACCCCCCCCCACCCCTCAAAACACTTTTAATAACGCCTGCGTTCTCTGCAAAATGCGATGATGTTTTCGGTTTACTCTTTTTAACAGGTCTACAGAGGTGCGGGAAGAGTTGCAGGTTGAGGTGGATTAATTACCTTCGGCCGGATTTGAAGAGGGGAGCGTTCTCTCAGGAGGAGGAGGATCTCATTGTTGAATTACATGCTGCCCTTGGCAACAGGTGAACGTTTGCTCATCATATAAAAGTCATGGTAGCGGCATTTCGGACGTTTTTCTCTTCCAGGAGGTTCGTGGAAAATAATTTTTATGGGGTTTTTCCTTCTGCTTCTTTTCTTTCTTTGGGGCGTATCAGGTGGTCCCAGATTGCGACGCAACTTCCGGGGAGGACGGATAACGAGATTAAGAATCTGTGGAACTCGTGCCTGAAGAAGAAGCTCCGGCAGAAGGGCATAGACCCCGTTACGCACAAGCCGATCTCAGAGGTCGAGAATGCAGGGGAAAGCAGCGGCGGAAATGACAGGGTTTATGTGCCCGAAGCCGGTCTGAGCCCATCCGACGCGACCCTTAATTGTAGATTGGATAGCTCTATGACGGTTCTAGCAGGGCCGTCTTCTTTCCCGGGTTTGATCGGCGACTGCGACCCGGACTGCGGCTGGCAATTCTCCCTGCCCCAACTCAGTTATGCTCCAGCTTGCTTGAAGTCTGCCGAGAACTGCGTCACCATTGACGATCTCCCCTACTTCCCCCCTTATCCAGCGGGCACCAATGTTAATCCTAACCCTTCCACCAGCAACGGCTCAAGCAGAGGCAGTGCTGGACCCTTCTTCGACAGTTTCGACATATACTCCCCTATTGAGAAACAGGGCACGGCGCTGGACCGTGAACTCAAGTGGCCAGGGTACTTCCTGAATACGTCCTCGGTTCCGGGATTAAACGATCAGACGATGATAAAGCCCGAAGAGAAAGTGTTCCCGGAGTCAGATAGCTATTCAAACCCGATTTGGGTAAAACTCCAGGCTGAAGCGGCATCCATATCGAGTGGCTACAGCGGAACTCACGAAAGGGAGATCGACATGCAGAGATTAGCGACACTTTTGAGACAAATTTAGGTGGAAGGAAGATGATACGAAGATGAATTCAAAAGTTGGAGAAGACTAGAGACACAAATATTTGGGATTGGCCCAGTTCTTATGCAGGTCGTGAATTTGGTGCTTTTCTTTTCCTTACATACATTATTTGTGTTCTTCTTCTTTTTCTTGTCCCCCTTTGATAATAAAGAGTTGTATGTGTAAATGCAATGCGTCGGTCTCGGAATCGTCTCGATAAGTCTACGTCCTCTGCCTTCGTCGGCATAAATGTGACTTATTATCACGGTATCCGCCATCGGACAATGGACAGTACTCGGGGCAACATCAACCCCACCTTCTGTCACTTTCACTGCTTCCAACTCTGGAAACGAACGGAGGACCATCCTCGACTTTTGATTCTTCCTTAGGACTTCCCTAGCATATAGCCTCGACCCTTGAAAGAACTTTGAATCGAAACTTACGCTATCCAAGTAACACGAATCGGCCGGACAAAGACGCATTTCGTCGACACAAAACCTTTCGCATGATTAGAAGAAGGTCGATGCTGAGCTTTTTTATGGTCCCATGCCAACAATCGATGTCGACACTACACCGGAATATAGGTTCCAACCTCAAGGCTAAAAAAAGCAAGGCCACGTCTCTGCTTCATGTAAATTATAAAAGGGAGGGGGGGAGGTTTGGGTTGGGTTGGGGCCAATGACGAAACTACATGCTTTCCGACAGAGGGACGGGACCATAAAGCCCATTTATATGGGCCTATAAGTTCAGGCCATATTGAACAGAGGCCCATTATGGGCTTCGCATTCTTTCTCCCATGCAGACAAGGGACGGGAAAAAGAAAAACAAGATCAAATCTTTCTTTGACCAGTTAAAAGATATGAATACATTATCCATTTAAGAAGAAGACAACCCCCAGCTGTTCTCTGCACAGTGGTTCTCTCCATGTCGGCCCAACAGACAGAGAAATGTCGCAGAAGTTTATGGTGGAAGTGTGCACGTGTCTGTACAATAAACAAGCCACTTGCGTTAAAACCTGAGACTAATTTGCGGGGGTGGAAGGGAATTGCCCAAGATTTTCAGATATTTATTATCATTCCTCCTCCTCACAAAATCAAAACAAAGCCCCCCCCCCCTCCCCCCCCCCAATTGAATGATCGCCACAAACTTAAAAATCGAAAGAGAAGTCGAAATGGAGTTGTGTCGTCTACTTTCTTTTGGGTTTTTTGGTACTCCCGACGCATCGCATTCCGCCTTCCCGATTTCTTCCCTGCTCAATCAACGTGGTTTCGTTTTCGATCGGATTCAGAAAGGAAATACATTGGGGGGAAGGGTGAAATGATTCGGTTTACGTGGGGTCGGAGCGGGGGGACACGTCCTACCCTCCCCTCTAGAATTTGTAATCTTATGAGCAGCAGCCGTCCTAATCACCATTAGTATTATTAAAAAGGAAATTGGGGGTGGGGGGGGGGGAGAGTCGGGTAGTCGGTCGGTGGGCTCGGACTGGAGGGGTGGGGAGGGACGTGTCCGAATCTCGTTATATCCATCACTCGTTTAGTAGATAGGTTTTTTTGTCGCTGATTGGGGTTTGACCAGGGAGAAAGGGAAGGATTTGTTATCCCATGATTAAAAGAAAAATACCAAAACACGCTTTTTCCATGACGATAAGAAAGAAAGAGAGAACAAATTTTACCATTGAATGACGACGACAAACGTGTGGGGGAATTGGGAGAATAGAGTGTGGTTGGAATTCTCTAACCCTATTTGTTCAGAACAGTGAAAAGAGTCCTTCCAGTATTAACGTATAAGAGTAGTAACTACGGCTACGCAGGTGAAAGATGAGACAAACTTGTTTACCCGATATTTTAACGCACATCAACCATAAGAATTCACGAAAACCAGACCCAGAGGCCCTTTCTTTTACTACTTACAA
The DNA here is from genome assembly GCA_029817715.1 of Melastoma dodecandrum. NCBI lineage: Eukaryota > Viridiplantae > Streptophyta > Magnoliopsida > Myrtales > Melastomataceae > Melastoma > Melastoma dodecandrum. The sequence goes on along the minus strand of JARUPY010000533.1, from coordinate 2,674,830 downwards.
GCCGCGTTTGGCCTTTGGGACGGGGGAGGAGGAGGAGGCGGAGGGACCACCCAAGACTTGCCTTCGTCGCAAAGGAAAACAAAATTAATTTAATGCAAGCGTCTGTCCCTATGCAACGCTAACCGAATCAACGTAACGATTCTTTTTTCCCTAAAAACAAAATGAACGGAGTGAGAAGCAGGAACTGTTGGCAATGACACGACGATGATGATGAAATGGGAAATGGAAATGGAGTTGAACGTACGTTTATATGAGTCTTACAAATCAGTTTTCTATTTGATTATTACCTGTTTATTAGGGTTGTGTTTTGGCCATGGTTTTTAGGAGGATTCCGGGAATTCACATGCAAATAATTGCCAGGCTCCTCCTCCTGCCAAGTTAAAAACGAGTAGTAATAGTAATGGCCGAAGAGGAGGAGAGGAGACAGAGGGTCCCGCGTGTGTCTGTAATAAGGACTGACCCCAGCGAGTCACAAAAGAAAAAACCACTGATTGGTAAATAGTGATTAGTTTCCTTAATTCACTCCCCAGCCAGCCTCCAGTTGTGCTTTGGTCTGGCGTGTTGGGATGACTGACTGACTATTCAATGCTGTATTACCGGAACATGGGTGGCAATGCAATTGACAGACTGACTGACTCTTCGATAAAATAGCAACTTACAATGCCACGTCTACCAACGCAACGCTGCCCATAATTAACTTAACTAGACGTTTATTTTCCCGTAATCATGGTCCATTGTTAAACTGCAGCATTCTCTCCCTTGCCTTTTACTTTTGAAAAATACAGAACCCTGTGACTCGTTCCCGTAAAACACAATTATATATTACGGAAGAATTCGTAAACACCAAAATCAAACGAAATATTCCCCAGTTAAAAAACACGTATACGAAAGGGAAAGAGAGGGTGGTTCTGTTCTGGCTTTTCTTTTTTTTTTTTTATAAATTGTAAAAGGGTGGTTGGCCTGACTTTGCCTCTTCTCATCTTCATCTTATCACACACACACCGTCTTCAGTGAAACGTATGATCACCACCAATCACTCAATCCAGACAACTCCCTATGAAACTCCTCTTCCTCTTCATCCTCCTTCACTCCCCTTAAAGGAGCGATCTTCCACTTAATCCCCCCCCCCCCCCCCGGCTGTTTCGCTCCTGATAAACTGAGAACGGGCGAGTGTTCTCCAGGCTATGGCCGAGGAAGAGTTTATGTCGCAGGCGATGGCCAACCCCGAGGACGAGTCGGATGACTTCTATGGCGGGATTTACCATAACCCCGGCACCAGGAACCTTTCCAGGCTCTCTGTTTGCACCAGCAGCTTCACCACTAATGAAAGTTGTGACTTTTACGAGGAGAACGACGCGAGGGAGGGTGGTTCTGGAGGCAGGAATGGGGGGCATTTTAGCTTGTGCGGAGGGGACGATGGGGATGCCGTGGGGTCTTATTTCTCGATGCTGTCGATCGAGAATTTTGACGCCGATGCGGAGTTCTCCGAGGACGAGGAGGAAGAGGAGGTGGAAGAGGGAGAGGGAGAGGGAGAGGGCTCGAGTAGTTTATCGTCGTGCTCGATGCTTGGGGCATCACCGCGAGAGGCGTGGAGGGCGAGACAGGGGTTGGTGGTGAGCAAGGATGAGTACGCGAGTGCCAACGAGGCTCGGAAGGGTAAGGAAAACAGGACCAAGAAGAAGAAGAAGATGGTGATGAAGAGGGTGGGTTTCGGCAGCAGCGAGAGCGGAAGCGGGAGGTGGGGTAGGCAGAATAGTAATGACGGCGGAGGCAGGGAGAGCGACTGCTGCGGTGGCGGTGGAGGGAACGGATTGATGGTGATGACGAGAGCGAAGGGCGGGAACAGCCCGCTGTGGATGGACATGGAGGAGATCAAAGCTTGCAGGCAACTGGGTCTAGAGTTGGAGCTCGAGCACGAGAGAACAGTCGAGATCCCAGGTCGGATCTCGATATCGGGATCGGTTGACACCGGTGGAAGCAGTGGCGGGAACTCCCCCATTGCTAATTGGCGAATCTCCAGTCCAGGTAAAATTACCAAACTTTCCTTTTGACAGATGATGAATCTGTCCTTTTGCAATTAGTGAAGGTGATGTCGTTCTGGTAAGATCGACGATTGATCCTTTCCTTTGGGTTGATTTTATGGATCAGGTGATGATCCAAGAGATGTGAAGGCCAGGCTCAAGGTCTGGGCACAGATGGTTGCATCGGCATCTTCATCCCTGCACAGCAATTGATTTCTTAATTTCCTACTCTTCTTCTTATTCCTTTGACATTTTGGGTTAATTTCCAGTGATTTTTTTTTCCTATTTTCTAGGAAAAAGTAGAAGATTGGATCTCTCTATGTTTTTTCTTTACAACTTTTGGCGGGTCAAGAGAAGGAAGAAAATCTGGCTCTGGTTTTGTATAGCTCAACTCTAGACATGTAATTCTGATAGATTTTGTGTATAAAATCATATGTTGCTAAAGGGTTTCTTTTCCCCCCAAAAAAAACCCACTTCCCTGTACACCTGTACAAGGAATCTGAAATCATTGGGAGTAGAAAGATGCCGAGATAGGAACAGACAATGGAGGAGATAAACATTACTAACATTCTGATTCCTAGGATCGATATGCTGTCCCAATAGCAGATTTCCAAGCTTTTAACACAGGCTGGTAAATTGGACGACTTTTTTTTGCTTTCTAACTTTGATCTTCGATTTTAATTCCACTGCAGCGTTCAAAAGTGCACTCTGGGAACTAATTGCATACTTTGTTAGATCTCAAATGAGTCCGATCTGCCAATCGGGGTTAAATAAAGGTGTTCAAATGCACATCTCGAAATGATCAAGTTCTACAGATAGTATTCGCTGAAAGGGCCTTTCCTTCAGCTTTTCTGAAAACTACTACATCTTTAATCAATAAAATGGGGGCCATTCTGCTCATTTCTTTGTGGCAGAGGCCTCTCAGTCTAACTAATACAGCACAGTTCCTCATTAAGTAAATGAAGGGAGAGGAACCCGAATTGCGCATCCTTACCTCTTCGGAATAATTCATCGTTTAAACACAAGATTGTGGCAAGTTTTATCGCAGGGGTAAGCGCAGTCAATAGCTTTAACAGGCCTTCGATCAAAATACCAGTCTCCTACAGATTCCGCAATTCCCTGCAATGAACATGAAAAGGCGCCTTAAAAGGTTAGGGCAGATACTAATCACATCAACCTTTCTGTTCTATTCTATCTGGACATGTGTCTACAAGTGCTTATAGTTCCGGAATCACGTTAATTGTCTCATGTCTAATCTTAACATTCCAAGAGGTGTTCAACCCAAAAAAAAAAAAGATTACACCATATGGACATTCAATGTGCATAGTCAAATGTGAACTGCCTTTATTGTAAGGCTGATGACACATCCTTAACTAACCCCAGGATGAGTCACGGTTCTATATGTTGATGCTCCTACTACTACTTGACAATGTTATGAACAGGACTAGAATCCCAACATCATACCGTATTTCCAATGAGAGGGGAATCGGCTGCGAACCATGTGTCCTGTCTCTCAGTCTGGCAATGTGCGAAACAGGAATTTATGAAAAGGCCATTTTTACCGGATGCCGAGAAAGCTCTAACTGCTTCCAGCATTTGGTTCCTAAAATCTGTAATTATCAGAAAAGGATGTCAAAAAGTTTTCTTCGGAGTCTATCTGATAATATAGCTTGTGTATAATTTAGCTGGGAGGCTAAACTGACCTTGAAAGAAAGCAATTTGAGAGGAATTACAGAGTTCGTGATTTGCTTTGCAGTCATTCCAGATGCCACGAGGGTCAGCCGACGGTGGAGCTAGACTGGACTGAACCTGATAGCACATCACAGAGAGAAAAAAACTCAAATAATTATAATGTATCGTGGGCAGACACATACATACTGATTCAGAAAATGACAGTGCTGTGAGCAAAATATGAAAATTTCAGTACACATATGTACCTGCCAAGCATCATAAGCTGCATTCAGGAGAAACATCGGAGTCTTAATGTTTGCCACCAAATTCTGGGGGAAGAAGCACTGAAATTGACAGAAGTTTTGGCTTCAATGATACATTCTTACATATCATTACAATAACCAGAATAAAGACAAGATTATTGCTATGCCATGAGCAAAAACTACATCAGCCAAACAGTAAGTATGACTCTGATTGGAAACCTTTAACTGGACAACATATGGACCCGTTGCAGAATAAGTATGACTGATTGAAAACCTTTGACTGGACAACATATGAACCCAAAAAGAGGCAACTGAAACCGAAGGAAAGACCCTCATTATTTCTGAACAATAAAATCCAAGAGAGAACAAGAAACTTCCTAAATAGACGTCCATCAGGAAGGCGACGGCATACCATAATTGATTCCCAAGATCACCACATTTCTATAGACATGCAAACCATATTACATCAAAGATGAACTCTGCTTAAGAGGCAGTAAGTGTTTCATAGAAGTAAATAGTACAGAAAAGAAGACTACCGAAGTTGGATCCAAATGGCTGGTACAGGAGGCTGGTAGATTTTCTTTCACATTCTACAGCAGCGACAAGATGATATAAGACGTGAACGAGAACAAAATAGTTCCATAAGTCAATGAAGGAAAAAGGTCTTTTTTTATGGAAAAGGATTCAAAAGTGAATTTGGATATAGATTGAAAACTGACCATACAGGAACCGGGAACAAGGAACAAACATTACCTGCAAGTTCACGACACCTTGGTAGAGATTCCTTAGGGTGCGCCCTCCTGATACATCCACCCTACACAGCAGAAGATAATTCACCTATGCCGAAATCAATATGAATTAGCCAATGCTGACTTGAATGGACATGAAGTTGTTATAGCTTACGCATCAAGAAACATCCCGGCATCACTTAGGCATTTGACTTTCGTAGTAGCAGGTAATAACTCGCGGAACTCGTCGCAATGTAGGATTGAAGCCAAACCACCAGCAGAGCATCCAGAAAGGAGAGCCTGCGCGAAAGATTACATTAACTAAAGCACATGTAGAATAACAAGCAAACGCGAGAAACAAAGAAGAAGTCCCAAAGACAAGCCTGCTCGGCATTCTTCATTCCCAGGGACATCAACTCTTCCATTCCAGCTAGCCAGATTTGTTGACCTCGGAACTGAAGATGGGCTGCCTGAATGTATACAAACAAGATCGATGTTAGTAAAACAGTAGTTCATGGATGTTCACAGGGGAAAGGAGGCTCTCAGCACCATTTTCTAAATAAACACAGTAATACTTGGGATTCAACTCACCTCATTCTGACCAGACCCGGTAAAAGAAGCTCCATCGCAATACCGTAACTTAACTCTATTCCAGTTGAAGAAATCTGCCAGCAGTGGAAAAAAATCCCCATGTATTAGAGAAATGGGCGGACATTACAGAAGTAGTAAAGGCTCCATAGGTCATATATACCAGGGTTCTCTTCTGCTTTGTCACTCAATATCCCCGTGAAGGGCAATTCCTTTTCCATATACTTTGACGAACCGCGCCGAGTGGTCTTACGGAAAACACAGTTCCGAACTGTATTACACCATCCTCCACCCTTGGGTAATAGCCAAGAAAGAGCTTTCAGATGATATTTCCACCAACTAATGACCAGAGTGAGGCTAATCTGAACCCACCAACCGAAATAACTCTATCCTTCTTCTCATGCCGGTACATAAATCACAGAACAGAAAAAAAAAAACCCATGGTTTACAACACGAACCTCTAATTGAATGAGCCAACTGTTGGCACCAGATCCAGAGCCCCGATGCAGATGATAACCCGGCGGAGTCCCATCCAGGCAGACTGTGGCATTACCAACCAAGGTGTAAATTTGGAACAACGAAAAAAAAAAAAGAAAGCATCTTCCTCGCTTCGGAAAGAAGATAATACCCACAAATGTTCAATTTCCCGAAGAAAGTAAAAAAAAAAAATTACCGGCTCCTTTGTCGGCAGCTCCCTTAATGAGAGTGAGGCCGACCATGAAAGGCGTCGGAGCAGCTGAAGAAGAAGCGGAAGAAACTCCGTAGCCGTAGCCATGGCCACCGCCCTCGATGTACGACAGCACACCCTCCCTACCTTCCAAATCCACGACAACATCCTCGGATCTACACACAGCGAGCAAAACGCTCAAGCACGCGGCCACCGTCACGGCCTTCAGCTCCATCATTCACTCCACTCACTCGGCAGCTCCAAAAAAGAAAAGGGGGTGCGATTTCTACTGGGGTCTTAAACCTCCGGAGAAATCTGATTGGAGGCCGAGGATGAAAACATTCCGTCCACGAAAATAAAAAGATAAAATAATTATTTTTTAGAGCATTCCGTTATTACATGAAACCGGCGTGGTCAATAAGTCTGGGGTTGGGGCGACAACGACAATGCTGGATGTCTTGTCCGATTTTTTAGTGTAAACTAACCCCCAGATGTTCGTTTAACCGGGGGGAAGTGTCTTCGGAAACTTCGTGAGAACGAAACCAACAGTTACGAGAAATTACGTGACCGATAAATATTTCTGTTAACTTTATATTCATTTATTATTTTTTATCAAATGAAGTTTGGTGGGAGAAGCAACACGAGTCAAAACAAGAACCGACGGTGGTCTTCGTCGTTGTCTGCACCAGAACTTGTGGCATGCTTAAATTAAGGTGGTCCCTTTATGGTTTTCATTAATGGAGGTCGGAGGGGTCAAGGTCAACGGTTATCCTTCGTATTCCGCCAATAATTGTCCCGCTTTTCTGCTTTCGGTTGTTGGCAATAAAGGCAAGCAAGTATTCATGAAAGGGGGGATATAATAACAGGGGGATCGATTACATTTTCCGCCCTCGTACCCCCCGCTTGCTTGTCTTTCTTGGACGATGGGATCAAGAAAAAAAGGGACAAGAAGCCCCAGGTCAGTGGACGCATATGCAAATCATAATTACCAAGATACAAATCATCATCACCTGACCCCCAAATCACGGCACGGATGGCGCGCCCATGCATGATTATGTCTCAACCCAATCCATGATACATGTGGATTATGGCAGAAGGATGGATAGTATAATGACAAATAGTACGCATAAATACCTCTTTTCCTATTAGATAATCTGCCAATCGTGTCATTGTTTCACTCACCGCAATGCAAGTCTCCGTCTTGTCCACGTTAGACCGTGTAAACGACTCTCTTTCACGCAGAGGCACCTGCAAAATAAGAGTAGGACCCAATATAAGTAGTAGCTCGTCCAGGTAAGCATACTATGAGGAGGCGACCTTCTCACCTTCGTTTGCCGGGATAAATTACGCCAAGCTCGGGGTAAGAATTATCTCAAAAGGTAACTCAATACAAAGAATTTGATGCCAGTTTAGTATATTGGGTTGAAAACTGGAATGGACCTTAAAAGGACGACGCCTTCTTCAAAACCTGACCACCGTCTTCATCGTCGAATCGGTATTGCTTGTATATTCTGAGGAGTAGCATTTCATGACAAGGGACAGTTGCCCCAGGCTTTATGCAAGCCAAGAAAGCTCCCCAAAGCTTCTGATGAAAACTGTGTAGGCCTCGTCGGGTGGCGGTGTCAGCCGGTGTCTCTCAACACCATCGCTCCCAAGACTGAAACGCTGCGAGTGATGTTCTTCTTCGGAAGTCAAAACCAACATGCTCAGCGAATGGTAACCCAATAATAAAGCCTGCTTGTACATGTGCGTCTAACATGACAGATTACGTTCCAGTGAGGAACCCCTGCCCTCTGAGTCATATCAATGACTGCATCTCTATCGTTACTCGCACAGGAAACAACCTGATCAATCAGGAAAGATGTAAACAACAGATCAAATATAGCAAGCCTTACTGTGATTAATAAAGATGAAACCCTCGATGCCAGGTCAGTAATAATCAAATATGACCACAAGAGAGAGCTAATGCTGGGCATGAGAACAGTTTGCTATCAAGATAAGCGAGAAACATGTTCTTCACTGGCAATTGTCTCCCTGCCCATGCTACAACAGGGACTGACAATCTCCAGACAAGATCATCAAAGAAACAAAGTGCGCAAGGGATAAGGATTCACCATGCGTAGATAATCATCCACAAAACACTTAGGATAATCGCGAGCGGCTCCAAAATCAATGAGATTAATGGTCTATTTCTCTTCATCGTGCAAAAAGTTACTCCAGTTAGGATCTGTCTGTAATACGCCAGCAAGGAGTGAAAGTAAAGAGGAGCACAATGGTCTAGAGCCACAAGGCAAAAATTGAATGAAAAATGTAGGACCCAGGATAGAAAGGTGCACCTGGATGAAGCTGAACACAAACAGCTCTCCATCAACATAATTACGAGTTCTTTCATCTAGTGGAGCCCACCCTATCGATTGGAACAGCTGGAAGCGAAAATCGTTATTGAATTATGCAAAAGAACAAACCCAGATCTCTTCCCTAACTTTCCCTTTTACTTAATCTCCCGGGATTTTAATTCAAGGAAAATGCAAGCGCTTCTGATGAGCTTGCTTGTTTTCTTTCTTTTCATTATCAGTTTCAAAAGAGTGAGTGCTAGGGATCGGAATACGTTTGACAAACATAATTTGACCTACAATGATATTTATCCATATGAAGATGTACCTGAGACAAGTTCCAAAGTCAAAACTCTCTTGCTTGAAATATGATCCAAAACCATAGGTACATAGAATAGAATCCATACTTTCCAAAAAGAAGATCCTGGAACCTCTTTTGATTCATTGTCTCCAACTAGAAATCACATTCTCGAGAAAGCTCTTCCTTAGCCACCTGCAGGGAGTTGGCAAAGAATAAAGGACATACTGAAAATCCATTGTCCTGCAGCTCAAGTAGTCGCTAGTCTCTCTGATGCAGGCAAAGTTGGCCACTCTTTTTTATGACCCATCAGTTTGATGAGTTCTGACAGATGGAAATGCATACTTCACTTACATCTTGTACCCATTCCATCTTTTCTTCAGTCAGGTCATTTTATGTAAACCTTATCTTGTTGGCCCAAACAACCACAGATCTCAAGATGGAAACAATTTGAATACCAAAAGTATTTTAAGCATAAATGAGAGAAACCGCCTAGCCTTGCATTGTCTAACCATGCAAAACAACCCAAGCGTTGCAGCAATGCCTGTTTTGTTTGGTCTAAGGCACTCAGATCTAGCAAAAAAGTCAATCTTAGAAATGCCAAATTTAAACTATTCTCAGTACCTTCATAGCTCTGTCCAAAAAAAGCCTTTCCGGGATCAGATTTGCGTCTTCCAAAAGAAGCTGTACATTATCAATATCACTCTCAATGCTATCTGCAACACCAGGGTACTGAATTTTCATTGGCACTTGCAGGCCATCTTTTGTGACAGCTCGATGGACCTGAAAGCGTTCCAAAGCCATACGCCAATGGAGAAAACAGGAGGCTTCTTGAGGGAGACAATACAATAGCAGAACCAAAAAAGACAACCTGCCCTAAGCTTGCTGCAGCCATTGGTTTGTAATCAAAACTAGCCAACTTTGACGTCCAATCAGTACCTAGTTCAGAGTGCAAAACTTGATTAAGCTGGCTCCTTGGCACCACATCTGCTCCTTGACGGACAATATCCAGGGCTGCTAATATCTGAACAACTAAGGATACATCAAATCTCCTCAACTGATCCCTTAATAGTGTATTCGTCGTGTACAGCCACCAAACTGATCCTTCGGGATTTCCGGGACAAGACAGACCCCTTAACGGAGCAGGCACGAGACGCTCATCTTGTATGCTCAGCATTTATCCTAACTTGAGAGCAGCTCCACGCATTCCACAGAGGGCGAGAGCCAACCGTTCCGCATTTTTATCAGATAAGAAAGGGGAAAGCACAGATTGATTGTCCTGCATTTTAGGAGCACAATCGACAGGCCTCTTGGCAGATTCCTGAAGAGTACCCCAAGAAAGAGTGGCACCAAGGCCAGCAAAACTTGAGCAGTACAGGGTTTTATGAGTCATGGATCAGAAAAGTGCCCAAAGTGAGGCCGGCGATGTCGGTGGCGGAGACCACGGCTACCCTCGCGACGGACCGGAGGATCCATGAAAGTCGCCGTCGCTAGCCGCATGGGGGGGGGGGGGGGGGCGGAACGCCGGCCAAATTCCTTGGCGACCAAGGAAATGCCGCTCAGTATCCTGGTCAGGTCCTTGGCGGATGCCATGGGGAAGGACCGTGAAGAAAATGGGGAGGGGGGCACGATGCTGATGGGCTGGGCTGGATCAAAACTTTTAATGGGGCAGACCCAATCCGGAGAACGATAATGGATGGGCCTAGCACCTCCATGGGCACTGTATCGGACCGTTTTAATTTAAATAAAATGGGTTAGGTTTAGGTTAAAATTAGTGTTAACTTTTTTTCTTTTATGGGGGATGGTGTTTAAGTAAAAAGGTCGACTTAATCCAATTCCGGAAGATGATGATGATTAGGTCCCTTTTTGCGTGATTGTGACGTGGTGGAGGAATATCTGCTCCACAATGGTGACTCCGCCCACGTCATCACATATCACACGCACAGGAAGGAGAAAGAAAAGAGTAATGATTGGAGGTAATAATAATGATGAGACATGAGACGAGATGAACCACCCCCCCGGGTTATTTATGGAGTGGATGCACCCAAATTACAATCCATCCCTCGCCGACCTTTCCCACTTGCTTCGGTCGGATGCATTTATTTACTTTCTTCCATTATTTACACGCGTGTTGCGTGTGTGTGTGCGAGTATACAATGGAAAGGACGAGTTAGACTAGACGAGACTAGACTTCCCCGAGAGAGAAGGGAGAGAGAGAGAGAGAGAGAGAGGGCATTTACTTTTGCTTGGTCACGTCTCCGTCCTTATCTGCGGCAGCTTGATTTTCTTTTCTTTTTAATAATTTTTTTAAAAAAAAGAAAGTCAAAAGATCGTACAAAAAATTCGTTCAGTAAAGCTCGTGTGGAATTTGTCCTCCTCCTACGACTACGACCAATTATTGACCCCTCCGCGACACGTGAGGAACTCCCACTCCTCATCAAACACGTCCATGTTTTTGTAGACGCACCCAAAAAAGTTACAATGTTAGTCTCTTGGATCATAACAATAATTAATAACACAAAACGTTTATACCAATTGTTAGATTTAGATTTAGATTTTTATTTCTGTCAAGAGTGGGAGGATCTAATAATCATCGTGGCGAATGAAATATATTGAGTTTTTATTTTTTTGGGGGGGCGGGGGCGGTTTAAATAATCTTATCCAGAAGATGATCCACTAATTTTAGGATGATTATTTTGCCAAAATGGTCATAGGTTTGTAATGAGCGACGCCATCATTAATCCAAACACCAAGAGTTCAGTCAAAACCCCCCCCCCCCCCATCTTAATCAATCCTCGGATCCAATTCATACAATTTCCACTAAAAATAAGGGTTTGGTTTAGGTTTGATATCGCAGCATCGCACGCAATGGGAACATCTGATAAATCATAATAACATCTTTTTTTTTTGGTAGTATTTGGTATGAGATGAGGGTCAAAATTGCAGACAATGATGATGACGATGACAGGGGGAGGGGGTGGGGAGTTTAGATTATTTATTGACTTTGCCACGCCACACCTAATTCACTATCAATCATCACCTCCCTCACCCTCAAAGGTATTTTATTACTTTAATGAAACAAAGGGCAGGGAGACCCCAAATAAAAACAAGTGTTGTTATTTCAATTGAAACCTTTTGAAAACCCATATTTGTTTTACTAAAAAGGAGAAAACAATGAGAAGATTTTATTGGCGGTGTGTTGTCAAAAGCTATTGATTTTGCCGATGTTAGTAGACATACTAATGGGGCGGGAATCGTGGGCGCGGACTACGAAAGTAAAAAGAATAATAGGATCGATGTTCGACGAAGTAAGTTTACGTGATTCGGTCCAAATCGGCACGTCTACGAAGGGATTCTTCTTGAGATATCACTGTGATCAACTACTTACACGATTATAAGTTTCGGACTCTCCAAACATTCTCATCGCTCACTATAGTTACACAATTTCATTAACCCATGAATTTCACCTATCACACTCTCCTAATAACTCGTCTATTTATAATCTTATGTGATATTACTTATCAGATTATTCATTATTTCGATTTCAAATCACATTCCTAACGCATGCGTACAGGTATATTATCCCCACCCAATTAAATGTTGGATGGTAAGGTTGGGGGGTCTTCCTTCCTTCCCCTTCCAGCGCCATCCTGTTTGACTTTTTATTCACAATCGCCAATAATGAATGCCACAGTCTGTCGTTACTCCTCTGAATTATCCCTATTCAGCTCACCCCCATAACCATAGACTTCCTTACAATGCCAATCTATGATCATGTCTTAATTAGTTCGGATCGAGTTTTTGTTTCTAATAATTCCTTCCGGAACTCAAACCCCACCATTTTAAAAGCCCGAGAAAGGGACTCTCTCTCTCTCTCTCTCTCTCACAGATACATCTCTTGATCATCAGCTCAGTCTATTTGATTCTTCCATCATTTCATCGTCTGATCAAATACCCCCTCATTTCCTTTTCTTTTGTTTGTTCTTTCATCCTTGTAATTATTTTTTATTTCCTTTGACAAAAGGGAGGAGGAGGAGGAGGGCCAATTGCTTGCTTAACCCTCTTTTTATATAAAATATATATTCGGCTCCTCTTGTTCCCTGCAGTGGGAAGTGGGTTTTGACTGTTTCTGGGTTCAATCGTCGAAATATCAGAGCTTTAGCGAGTCTAGATTAGTTTTGGCTTCTATGCATGCGTTGAATTTTTATGGGCAGTAGTCAAATTCTGACCTTGAGCTTGGGGTTTGCTTGTTTTGGGTACTCTGTCGGATTCCGCTGCCGAAAAAATGGGTTTGATCCGTTTCATTTGCTCGCGCTTGCCTCGGTCAGATCCGTTTCCGAGCTTTCCTTGATTTGCTTTGATCGTGTTGCTGCTGCACGAGGTCAGATCGTCGCTTGTGTGAGCTGCGGTGATTTCCCATAGGAGACGATGATTTTACTTGGGAAATGGGTGTTGTGGACGATGAATCATTGTGAGGTCGAGGTCAGTTATTCTCGGATGTGCAGGGAGTTTGGTGGGGTTGTTTTATGCTCACCAATGACTTGGATGTCCTGATGATGCATTGTTGGCTCAGTAGCCGTGGGGTTCTTGGGTTTGTTGGGTTTTCTAGACTTTGCTTGAATTCCTTTACTTTGTATCTGCCTATGGTAAAAGGCCGTAGGAGCTGTCCGTGTCCTAGGAATCATTTGTGAGGTTTGCTTTGAGTTCCTATGGGAAACAGCACTTCCCGTGTCGTGGGATGTTTCGTGCCTAATGGCAGAGATGGAGGTGATGTGGAGTTCGCGGACCCTTTAGATGAAGGGTTAGGCCATTCATTTTGTTATGTCAGGCCGACTGCATTTGAGTCTCCTGCGATCACTCCTTCCAACTCTGAGAGATTTACTGTTGATTCTAGTACTCTGGATTCTGAGGCACTGAGTGGCTCCTTCAGGCACGATAATGTGGAGGATGCATCAAGTTTGAACAGATCCAACAAGAACGTGGCGGAAACCACGTTCAAAACAATTTCGGGGGCCTCGGTTAGTGCCAACGTATCCACTGCTCGAACTGGTTACCAGGGCGCATTGTTTAACAATGATGCTCAGGAACCTGCAGCGTCATTCGAGAGCACAGCTTCCTTTGCTGCTATTCCTTTGCAGCCATTGCCTCGTGGCTCTGGACCACTAAATGGATTCATGTCTGGTCCTCTGGAGAGAGGCTTCGCGTCTGGTCCTTTGGATGGTGGTGCCGGTTTCATGTCTGGTCCAATGGAGAGGGGTGTGATGTCAGGCCCTCTAGATGCTGCTGATAAGTCCAACTTTTCGGCGCCTCTTGCACGTGGACGTCGAAGAAAGGGCTTCCAGAGCCTCATGAGGAGTGTTAGTGGGCCTATGAGAAATACTATAACACGGACCTTCTCAAGGCATTCTATCCGTTCTCACTGGATGCAGCGGTTTTTTCTTTATCCAGTCTCTCAGTTGGCCTGGAACATGAAGGAGCCGAAGTATCGAATAGATGAATCCCGAGAAGGTGGGTGTTCTGAGGTGGGTCATGGTGATTTAAACAACCTGCAATGGGCTCAGGGGAAGGCTGGTGAAGATCGGGTTCATGTCGTGCTTTCAGAACAGCAGGGTTGGTTATATATCGGCATATATGATGGATTCAGTGGGCCGGATGCTCCTGATTTTCTTATGAGTCATCTTTACAGAGCCATCGATAAAGAATTGGAGGGAGTTCTTTGGAGTTATGAAGTGATTCCTTCTAATGAACAGAAAAATTCGGAGCCTCCAAAAAGTAAAATTGGAGTGGGTATTTCAGGCCATGGAAGCGTGGACCAGCCATTGCCGAAGCCTGATAAATTGATCTCTTGTAGTTCAGGGGTCTGTGCTAGGGTAAGGTCCTCTCATTGTGAGAACTGTGAGAAAGACCGTCAAAATAAGGAGACTGCCGCGCAAGTATTGTTCCATCCAGACAAACAAGTTATAACTGAAACTTCAACCGGTCCATGTAAGAAAAGCATGCGACTATATGAACTCCTTCAGATTGAATTATGGGATGCACGGAAACATGTATCTCCACTAGATGGTGCTAGAAGAAGGGGCTCCTGGGATTCTCAAGAAATGTCGAATGGTATAACTAAGGCAGACCTGCAGAAGGAACGTCTCAGATCTCATTCCTTAAACTCAAAAAGCAATTTGGCTAATCATGTCGGTGGTCCTTCGACTTCAGGCGCAGATGGGGGGATTGGAACTGGCATAAACAAAAACAATGACACGGTGTTGCACGCGGTTCCTGTGCAGAGGCCAAGTTCCAAAAAATCCCTCATCAGTTCAAAAATTAAAAACATGTATCGTAAGCAAAAATCACTGCGTAAGAAGCTTTTTCCTTGGAGTTATGATTGGTACAGAGAACAAAACATTGTTGACGAGGGAAACATAGAACCATCAGGACCTATTAGGAGATTTGTATCTGGAACTGTGAGTCATGATGCAATCTTAGGAGCTATGTCGCGGGCACTTCAGAAAACTGAAGAGGCATATACGGAAATGGTGGAGAAGGCTCTGGACAAAAATGCTGAGCTTGCCTTGATGGGATCATGTGTCTTGGTAATGTTAATGAAGGACCAAGACGTTTATGTTATGAATCTTGGCGACAGTAGGGTGATATTGGCTCAGGAAAGGCACCCCGATCGTCTTCCCAATCCCAATATGTTGAAGGATGATTTGCAGCACCGAAACAAATCAAGAGAATTGTTAGTACGTATGGAGCTTGACAGAATCTCAGAAGAGTCGCCAGTGCACATTCAAGCCAACCAGGTTAACGCAATTAACAAGAACAGGGAGATCTCTATCTGCAGACTAAGAATGAGAGCTCTTCAGCTATCAACTGATCATAGCACTAGTGTTGACGAGGTGTGGATAATTCTTTTCCTTAAGATATCCATAATTTCCAGTTTTGGTCGACTGGAGATCTACATTATTGGTTGTTATTGTGAAATAAGTAATTGTATCCTCTTTCTCTTTTTGTTTAATCTCTAAAATGATTAACGATGATCTTAATGTTCCAGGAAGTCCAAAGAGTAAGATCAGAGCATCCGGACGATAACCAGGCTATCATGAATGATCGAGTCAAAGGACAGCTCAAAGTTACTCGAGCTTTTGGTGCAGGGTTCCTGAAGAAGGTCAGTGTGTTTTATTAATTTATGATTTCCTACCTCACTGTGTTTATGTCTTGTACGTCATCTTTAAATACAGAGAGATGTAAACTTTAAAATTACCCTGCACGGAAAGAAAATTAGTGTGCATGAGCTTGAGTAGCATTTTTAAGAACGTGCGTGGCGGGCTTTGTCAATTACATTGATCATGTCAGCTAGATGTTCATACTGTCCACTGTTACTGGATCTATTGCCTCAGCAGTCCTTAATTTGTGCCTGGAACTGATGCAAACAGATTAGAGGAAGTGGATGGTGAGGCATAAAATAAAACCACTAATCGGGGAATAATTTACTTGCAGCCTTCTTTCAGTTTCTGGAAAATGAGGCACTTATCCTATTTGGATATTTTCAGCTCCTGAATCTTAGGGTTTACCACATCCTGATGTTTATCAGATCACTGCACTTAGTTATGGAGACATTATGGTGATAAACTGATGATTCGATATTGTTACAGCCAACGCTGAATGAAGCCTTACTAGAGATGTTTCGGGTTGATTATGTCGGAAGCTCTCCCTATGTTAGCTGCACGCCATCGCTTGCTCACCACCGACTTTCCTCAAGCGACCGTTTCTTGGTACTCTCTTCTGATGGGCTTTACCAATACTTCAGCAATGAAGAGGTGGTTGCACATGTCACTTGGTTCGTGGAGAATGTTCCTGAAGGCGATCCAGCACAATATCTCATTGCTGAGCTTCTTTTCCGGGCTGCTAAGAACAATGGTCAGCTTCCTAATGTCATATTCCGAGAATTGGAAGTGCAGTTTGTGTCAATTGGCTTGTGTCAACAGCTTTCAAAATACTAATGTCCCGTAAAAACCCGAAATCCTTGGACTTCATACGAGGGATCTAATTCATGTTGATGCTTGACCATTGCAGGAATGGATTTCCACGAGCTGCTTGATATCCCGCAGGGCGACAGACGTAAATACCACGATGATGTTTCTGTCATGGTAGTTTCCTTAGAAGGAAGGATTTGGAGATCATCTGGGTGATTGCTTTCGCATTTTACATTTCTTCCCCAACTTTGTATGCAATTTTTTTTATGTTGGGGCTTTGAATGTTGTTCCTTCATTTTGGAATCAAGAGCTGAAGGCTTTGAAATCTTTTGGAAGACCCCCCAGAAAAACCAAACCCAGTATCCCCCTCTTCGTGGACAGAATATTCACTTTCAATTTGCTCATTAACTGGGAAATAAGGAATGGTTGAAAAGTTTCTGTGGTAGCCACCCACTCCATTAGGCATCTTGTTTTGAATATGCCGAGGATGCTTGAAAAATTCTTTTTCTGACAAAGAGACGGGACTTTCCAACAACTGCAACAACAGGGGCTGTTTAACCGAACCCCCTTTTATGTTGCCGATTTGCAAAGCAACATCATAAAGCATGATTGATCCAATCAAGGATATGAGAATGATACAGACTGCATATGCTTTTTTACTTAACATCTTAGTTTTGAGGTTAAAGTCTTTCCAGTCCTCAAATTACCCTTTAATAGTCATCCAACCTAACTTTCTTTCCTTGCTGTAGTTGTTTTAACTTGGACCAGTCTGTCTCTTTGTTAGCAAGCATGTTGCAGCCACCCCTAAGCAATTCACCAACCAACCACTCTGTACACTTCACGGGACCAGCTTTTGCCTTTCTATCAGATCAGATCCGGGAAATTCAATAATCGTGATTATCTCGGCAAATCCACGAGTCCAGAATAAAAATGTCGAATTGAAAAAGCCGCCTCCTCCTTCCGATCTCTTCCTTTGTAGTAAAGTTGAAGGGCATCTCAATTCTGAACCAGATTCCGCGGGGCATCACATCAGTTCTCGTCCGCACTGTCTATTCTGAACAAAATTCACAATCTATATAAGTCAGTTATTCTTCCCAAACCAGTTGGGTATTAAGGTTCCTGAATCTGGTCTGAATCATGTCTTTTCCAAATATGTTGTCAATGTTCTTAACCCTGGTTTTATGTGGTTCCATGTTTGGATCTACTCTTGCTTATGATCCTGACCTGCTTCAGGACATCTGTGTAGCCCTTCCTTCTTCAGGTATCCTCATTTTTGTGTTGATTTCTTTGTTTCGTTGCACAGAGAGTAGAAGGTTATGTAATGCGGGATGAACTTGTAGGTGTGAAGGTGAACGGTTTCGCCTGCAAAAGTGAGGCGAATGTCACGGCGGATGATTTCTCCTTTAGAGGCCTAGCGAAGCCAGCGACCGTCAACAGCTCCGTTGGATCCACCGTCACGGCCGCAAATGTCGAGAAGGTCCCGGGACTCAACACATTGGGCATATCGATGTCCCGGATTGATTACGCGCCTGGCGGAGAAAACCCACCTCATACTCACCCACGCGCGACAGAGCTTGTGTTTGTCCTGGAAGGCGAACTGGACGTCGGGTTTATCACCACAGAGAACAAGTTGATATCCAAGACAGTGAAGAAGGGCGAGATCTTCGTGTTCCCAAGGGGGCTTGTTCATTTCCAGAAGAACAATGGCGATAAGCCAGCTGCAGCATTAGCTGCGTTCAACAGCCAGCTGCCCGGTACACAGTCCATCGCGCTGACTCTGTTCACAGCGACGCCACCAGTGCCAGATGATGTGCTCGCAAAGGCGTTTCAGATAGGCACCAACGATGTCAACAAGATCAAATCAAAGCTTGCTCCCAAGAAATCATAGAAAATTGATCATGTTGGGCAATTTCTTTGCCATTTGGAGCAGAAAACTGCCGTAACAGTATGCTGTTTTTTTTTATCTTGATGTGTAATAATCAACCAGCACTTTACTTTCAAATAAAGGAAAAATTAAGAATTATGGTCTGACTCCACTTCCGCAGATGATAGACACAGGGGTAAGAAAGGACAAGAAAAAGCACTTCTTGCCCTAAAACTTGAATTGGGTTCGGGCAATTGCGGTTCTTTTCGGTTGCTCTTTTGGGTGTCGTCTTGCCCAAGAGGGATAAACCCGAATTCGATGAATCCCCAGAACAAGAATTTCAGGAAACGAGCGATCGAAGAAGAAGAATGCGGCGGCCCGCAATCAGAGGACGAGGAAGAGAGAAGGTGAGTGACGACGGAAATTGGCCACACAAATCAAAGGAAGCTGAGCCACTCTATTAACGGAAACAAAAAACAGAGGAACACACGCTCCGCCGGTCAGACGCCAATCGCTCCTTAAAAGAAAAAACACCCTCAAATTCACCATCGTTATCCTACCGAAAGAAAAATATCTTCTACCCCAATCCTATGTCTTCTTATTTCCGTATACACCCCCCAAATCACCTACGCACTCCTCTCTGCTCTCCTCTTCCCTTTTGCTGTTTCCCCTTTAATCACCACTGCGTGGTTTGTTTTCCGTTGCCGATTCCCTCTTTTTCCTCTTAGTCCAGTATAATTGCTCCGTCTTCAATTACGTCCCTCGAACTCTATTTAACATATTTGAATTTGGGTTCCAACATTCTTCATGCCCGCTCCTCTGATTCGGGGTTGCCCATATTCTTCAGGCCCTTTTCTTTATTAAATCCAATTCCTCCCTTGGCTTTATCAGCTGCTACCTCAGCTACAGAACCAACGAGAGCTGCAGAACCAGCAAAAACATCAATTCCCTGCATCAATGAGCTTATCATGGATTCCCATATCAAGAACGTGATATTGACGAGTGGGTATTGGTTTTCGGAGTGAAAGATTGGTTTTTGAGTTTGTCTCGGGGAATCATTTGTAGGTTGGCTTTGGAGGAGGTGAAGTTCCTGCAGAAGCAGAGGGAGAGGAAATCGAGGATCGCTGCGATTCCGGTCGCACAGAAGAGCGGAGCAGCGGCAACGCGTGTCGGCACTGTTCCTAAGAGTGTCGAGGGCAGGAATGAAGGGGATGGAGAGAAGGAGGAATTGGTTCTTCAGGACACTTTTGCTCAGGAGACTGCTGTCATGGTTGAGGATCCAAATATGTGAGCTCGCTATTTATGTTTTGCTTGAAAGATTTCTTTAAATGATTGCGTTGCGTGTGAGATCATCTTCAAAGTTGCACGGATGTTGTTTGGAATGGTAGAAAATGAAGTGCACATTAGCGGAATTTGCTTGTTATTGGCGCCTCTCTGGTAGTTGAATCCGAGGGGCGTTTAGCTTGTTCGAAATTCATTTACACATGCTGAAAGATACCTTTGTAATACTTGGTGGCATATATCTGGATAAACTGCTTAGGATCCTTGAATTTGTCCTCCTTGTTGTACACTATGCTGAAGGAGCTTCGTGAAGATTTCTCAAACAATAGTGGAGATATGCTGACTGATCCTGTGCTTGAAAGTTAGTCTCAGAATCCAGGCTGTTAACTTCACTTTTATTTATAGGTCATCCTCTCTGTGGCTATGGGACTCCTAGTTATTGCGTTTGGTTCTTCTTTCTGTCGGGTCCATGAGAACCACATCTTGTTCAAATGGAAACGCTGCTGATTTTATTGTTTGAAGACAGGTCCTGCCATCATCTAACATTGTGTAATCATGGGATCCTTTTGACTGATTGTGTCCTTTAATCTTTTTGAGATAATGTCTTGCAATTGAAAGGGTGAAGTATGTAGAACATGAATTGGCAAAGAAAAGGGGCAGGAACAATGAAGAAGCCGATCAAGTGGAGAATGAAATAAAGCGAGTAGAAGATGAGTTGTACCGTGTCCCAGAGCATCTTAAGGTGAACTACTTGCAATATTCATGAATTTCTTTTTTTAAATCCAAATTCTATTTCGACGCCCTCCTGGATTATTAACGAAACGTATAGGCAAAAGTGTGCTTCTGCTGTCAGCTGATGTTGTTAACGATTTTTTTTCCCAACACACGTGAAGAAACGAAGTTCAGAAGAAGGTTCTGCACAGTGGACGACTGGGATTGCAGAAATTCCGCTTCCAATCGAGTATGCACAGAACAAATCCGGTCTTTTGTCTTATTGGCCTTCTGTTTGGATATTGTTGTGTCCTATTTTCTTTACCATCCATAGATAGAATTATGTTGACACTGCTTAACCGAGTACAAAACCATGAATTAGCTGATTATATAGGCCCCTAATTTTGGCTGGTTGTCCTTGACTTGGCTTTCACGAGTTCCTGGTCTAATTGTGTTCTTATGCAGATACAAACTAAAGAATATTGAGTTGACTGAAGCTGCAAAGAAGCTTTTGCAGGAGAGACGGCTAACTGGCAAGGCAAAATCAGAAAGTTACATCCCTTCGAGTTACAGCGCAGACTATTTCCAACACGGCAAGGATTATTCCAAGAAGCTTAGAAGAGGTTGCTCATATTTCTTTGTTTTCTGAGTATCATTTCATCCATGCTGCGGTTTTCTTTTCTACTTTCTGACACTTTCTTTAAGAAAGATAGCTGTAATATTGGTGACATTGCTTCTGATTAACATTGCGAAATCATCTCAGATCACCCTGAGTTGTACAAGAATCGGGCAAGGGATGTAGATGCCAAAACTAAAACGGGTGAGAAGGATCCAGATGCGCAAGGACAGAGGCTGGCTGCGACGGATGAATTGCTACTGTAGCGTTTCCGAAGACGTGAAAGGCACCGCGTAATGTGGAGATAAACTGACTAAAACATGTGGGGGAAAGTTTGGTGCTGGGATAATGAGCTGAGAAATTCTTAGTCATGCCATGTATTCTTAGACCTTTATATGCTGCTTGTTTGACGGACACGATTAACAGCCCTTCAACCTGGCCCCTGAGTTCCTTGAACATTTCCATAACACGATTCCAGGCATGGCCTATGATAGTAAAAAGAGTGATGATGCTTACATTTCCGTAGGCTAGCAATGCTCAGAGCCAAACTTGCCATTTCAAGAAGAGTGGTGGAATTTCTCTTTTTTCTGAAACAATACCGCTTGGATTGGGATGTGTATTCAAAAGAGTAAACATTTATCTCGCCATCAGAGTGCATTGAAGACACACTAAGAGTACATAACTAGTAAAACACACATCGTTGAAACATTTAGATGTAGCACCAATGCTGGAAAACAAATCTGAGCATGTCTTGGAAGAGTGTTTCAAGGGCACTAGTCAACAAAATCCATTTAACATTTTTTACCATCTTTATTGTTAATATGGCTATATTCAAGGAAGTCCTTTCTAAGTTATAACACTTCTTTAGCTGTTTCGTGGAAATCACGGCTACACAATGGCATGCTTATCTGGAAAAGAGATGCGGATTCATTTGATCATGATATGAATGGAGAAGGACATGCAACATTCAAACCATAATATACAAAAAGATTAGGGATCAACAGTAGCATCTGGTTTTTTGATACATTCATCACTTTTTTGAGGAAAGGAAAGAAAAGCATATGACTTAACATTCCAAGGAAAGCAGGTCTTGAGCTCATTGCCCCAGGTAGTCCACATGCCATCATGGATTTACAGCACAGCATCTTCAGAATCGTCCGACACAACCTCTCGCACCAGATTCTTGGTCGAAGGCAAACCAGCAACAACGTCCCCCTCGATGCCGCATTCATTCGTTCCCCTTCTGATCTTGAAGTAACCATCCTGCAATAGCATCCATCAAGTAAAGAAAGAGGCCAATTGAACAATATGTAAAATTTAATTGGTATTTCCAAAGACAACATGTAGACATACATCACCCCAGCTCCTGTTCCACTGATTGGCAACAAGCTGCAAAGATAAAGTAGATGCAAGTGAATCCAATTCTGAAATTTTTCCCGTTGAGTGATACTAAGAAGAGGATCCGTCAAAGGTTTACCCAGTAGTCCTCCCCATCCACACTGGTTCCCCATCCAATCAACTTAACAGCATGCCCACCCAGAGCATCACCAGTGACATGCTTGTATACCCCAGACTTGTAATGAGCAAAGTCCTGAAAGAAAGGGTCCATCCTCCATAAGGCGAGTTATTGTTCTAGAAAATCGCAAGGAAAAAGCCACTCGGAGAAATACCTCATAAACTGTGTAGGAGACCTCAACAGGTCCATTCTTGTAAACTTCAGCCATGATATCATGTGGATCAGAATGGACTCTGTATGTGCTAACACTGTAGTGCTTCGAGGCCCTCCACATCTGATTTCCCTTCACACATTTTCTCACACACTTTGGAGTCGGATATCCAGGCTCACAACCAGGGTGCGAACAACCAGTGGTGTCAAAGTAAGGATCACACTACGAGTACATAGGTTTTTAAATGGTCAGCAAAAGAAGTGCTTTGCATCAGGCTTTTGGAAGGTGTGGGGGAAAGATTCCGCCAATACCTCCTCTGTTACAACGCCATGGTGCATGAGATACCGCCATGCGAAAATGGGATAACCCCCATCGCATCCAGATCCACACAAGAAGCCACAGCAGGAGAGGAGATCATTTACAGACAAAGAGATGTTCTGCAACGATTTATTTCATGTATCAGTTTTTGTTCCATTTGGGATATATTCACTATATAGGGATCAAGTGAGGAAAATAAAGCAAATTACCACTCCAAAGTGGACACAGAAACGATCGGAGAGAGATTCCACAGCCCCAAATGCCCAGCAAGAACCACAATGTCCCTGTTTGAGCCAAAGCATGATGATTATGCTGTCTATTATTCAAATAGCATAAAGGAACAACAAAGCGACGACTCATATACCTGATCTGGTTGATGGGAAGTGATCCGCCACCAGACGCAGGAGAAGCAAAGTATTAGTGTGTCATATAAATATAAAATGAGATAAATATTCTATAACGGTAAGCATATAGAGTTGTCACCTAGAATTCTTCCAATGGTACTGCACTGTGACCAAGCAGTCCTCCCATCGAACTCTTTTGGCAACTTTGTAGACCTTGGATGGGTTCTCACGGGTGTCTGCTGTAACTCCCTGTGAGGTAAGGGTTTGACACCAAGGAGGCGTCGGAATTCCCCAACCTATGCATAGAAAGCACAACTTCACTGTCAATTTGCAGCAGATGGATATATAATGATTTCTTTTCTTCCACTAAGAAAAAAAGACAGAATGAGATGCCCAACAGAATAGGCCTTGGAATATTGGGCTCTAGATAACATGCCTTAGGTTGCTTCTATAATCTCCTCTACTACAGATCTTGACAATAAGCAGAAGAAAATTTTGAGAATAGAACACAATCAAAATCAAACACAAGAGAAGTGAACTAACAGTCATGTTTGAGAACCGGGAGTTCTTGTCAGCTTTCCAACCAGCATTTGGATTTTCATTGATCTTCTTGATGATGGAATCCTGCACGAGCAGCAGATAGGGAAATTAAGCCAAAGCAATCTCGACCAATATGTAAAGGTAAACTCAGGGATTTTATTCACAATCACACCAGCAAACAGAAAAGTACCTGAAGTATATGAGACTTCAGCTTGTGCTGGGAGAGATATTTCTCGGCAGTAATCTGTAGACATCATGGAGTAATGCAAGCTTACTGTCAGAGTAACTAAAATTACATCTGCCTACGAAATTCTTTTGAACTTTTAGCATCCAACGAAAGAAAAAAGGAGATTCATATCAACAGTGACCAAAGAGTTCGAGGTTGAACAGAAAAGCCAAGTTTGCTTCTTTCTGACAAGAATCTCAAGTCAAATCAGACAGACCAATCAAACACTGATGATTGATTTCACATAACCACCATCCAATCCAATGACAAGCAAAGCCAAATCCAATAACTTAAATTCCCCAACAAACAGCTCAAAGCAATCAAAATAGTAAGGAGAAAGGTCATCGCCCAGTTCAACTTTATCTCCTCATGAATTTCTCGGCTGATAACAACCAAGTAAACTATAACATATGACTTCTAAATCCTCGACGATCATCGAAATCACAAGACTATCACGAGATTCGGATCATCACCTGTCCCTGAATGGCGAAGATGGTTGCCAGAACAACCATCAAGTTCACAACAACTCTCATCCCCGAACCACCCATCTCTCTCTCTGTCTATATCCCTCTCAAACCTACCTCCGATGGAAAAGGAACGACCTTTAAGCGATCCACTCCCCTCTTTTTATCTGGGTAGGAAAGGAAAAGTCAGGATAAGGCAAGGAAAGAGATAACCCAATTAGGACAGACCCACTTCCCAAGGAAAATTAAGAAAAACCTTATAATCTCTAGAGAAAAGGGTCGTCTTCAGCTGCGACTGGACGCGCCTCCAGTCATGGGAAATAGGGGATGGCGGAAGACGACGACCCAAGAACACGACACCCAACAGGATCGATCGGGGAATGGTAATTGGGCAATCTCCTCACGCAACATGGGGGGAGTCCTTCCTTCGTCCCTTTCCGCTTGTGAATTCTCCGTCTTGCCATTGGCTTTGACTCCCCATAAAGCGGGAAGTCGAGGGGTATTTACGACCTTTCGATCGCCTCGTTTTCTTACACGGCAACTGGGGGGCCAGGACAGAGAGTCAAATAGATTCAATCACATGACAAGGGACTTCTGCTCAGGATCTTTTCTCTCTGTTGAAAAAAAGAATTGGGGGACCGCAATAAAATGTATTGATGAGCATGAGGACAGTGACTCGCATCTATTCCCCTACAACTAGAATTAAATTCCCTGGACGAGGGACATTGTGAATCCCAACAATTTCAGCGTCCCCATCCTTATCATTGATCCTCCCTCGGAATCGCCACTCAATTAACAAATCCAAATCCAACTCGAGTAAAATTTCTGAGTTTCCGTTAAGATTGTTTGCTGAAATCTTAAAACATGTTGGACATCTTCTACAAACATTTGGTCCTTAAAAGTTTTAAGAGTACGACCGCTGGTTTTCGTTCAAGATACAGAGGAGAAATTGCGTGGCCTTCTGGCTGATGATATAGAAATAGAAGTCCAAGCTAGCTTGAGGGAGCTATTGCAACATAATTGTACCCAGGAAAGCATCTATGCTATTAACTTATCAATAGGATGCGGTTCCGTACTGTGTCGGAACTGAGACGAGCCAAGGAACCGAGACGGTTGACGTCGAGCTGAACCAGCCGAGCTTCTGCAGCAGGTAGTCGAATAGTTTGCCAACCAGGAAAGAGCTTCCCGATGCCCCGACCCCCATGATGAGGTAGTACGAGATTGTCTTGAGGTACTTCTTTGGGGGCCTTCCTACGTAAGCCTTCCCTACCGCAAGTAAGAGGATACAGAAAAGGGAGGCCCCAGCCACCGCCGCGAGCTTGTAGTCTCGAGAGTCGCTCTTCCGGAAGGAGAATGCGTACGTGACCGGAGCCACGGCACCGAACACGATGAAAGATAGGATGACTATCGAAGCATGTAGGAAGATGTGCCGTCTGTTTCCTAGAAGCTCTGTGTACTTGTCTTCTGTTTCGCCAGCAGCTGTCGTGCCTGGCTGTTGATTCTTAAGCTCCCTGAGCTTTTCTCAGCAAAGGAAAGAAAAAGGAATGCAATAAGAATCAACGAACTGACTAAGTTCGTCAGAATCAACCTGGCCAAGAGCACTCACATTGTTCGCGATGAGGAGAAGTCCTCCGAAAAGGTTAGCCAACGCCAAGGCTAGAGTATTCACTGTATCAATACCCCGAGTTCAGGTTTTAGAGTTCTTAATGATGCATCGATCGGCAGAAACAAACGGGAAGCAGGAAAAGGCTTGGAACTCACCCGTGGAAGCACCACCACCTGCAGCAGACGAGACGATGCCGAGGCTTGTTATGGATTCAATCAATCCACCGTACACTATACTTTTTATTATTTCCAATTCGCGAGCTTGACCAGTTTCAGTAACTTGGGTTCCAGCCAGACTTGTTTGAACACCAGTTCCTCGCACAGATGCGCCTAATTTCTTGCCCAAAGAGGTACCTGTCCGGATAAAGAAGCTGAGGCACGATAGGCATCGGAACACTTCCCTTTCTTCATTAACTTCCTCATGTTTCCGACGAAGTATGACCCTCCTGGTTATGCAGGATTTACAATTGGGACAGAACAAGTCGTATGTGTTTTGCTTCGCTAGCACGTTCTCGACATCGTATTCAGTCTCTCCAGTGTCATCTTCCTCTAACTTCTCCTCTTGTTCAGCTTCCTCCTGGACAAGGTCTACATACAATTCCACAGCCCAATCAGAGGATATCCATCATAATCACACAATTCCTTAGCCAGCTTGCAGTACTAAATCAATCCCAGTCCGGAGATCAACATCTTGCAGGTTTGCCTACTAAGCTAGACAGTTAGCCTCATTAAACGACAGCATCACCTTCCTAGAGGACATGTTTCTGACTAAAGCCCCTTGTAACAAGTTCCTCAACAGATGCCGCAGAAATCTTAACCTCATGATTTCCCTACCTGGGTTTTGTCAAACTCTTACGTCGAGGATGATGGTGAAGGAAAGTACAAGAGCTGAGGTCTGACAGTGATTGCAAGATTCAAACTAGAGACCATGCTAAAAAATTTATTTATTGTTTAAAGGAAATAAAAAGAAAAAGGATGGTGGGGGGTAGAAAGAAGACAAAGCGGTTGACTTAAAAAACTCAGGGAATCATGAAATCCGGCTTCCTGTTTGAGAAAACAGTGTGGGGTCCTCCTCTTACCCTTCTTTTTTCCTTGCAGATAGTTAAGAATGAACATTCACAGTAACAAACCTCGTTGTCGTTCTTTCCCTGAGAAATCTCGTTCGCCCGAGATATCCCTGGAATCCGTCTTCTCCGATGCCCCCCACATAATCACCTTCTCTACGTGGTCCTCCATGTCCATTTGATACTAGAGACGCGGATAAGATGTGAGAGGAGGGGGGGAGGGGGACTCTTACGCCAGGCCAAAAGGTGTTGGCTCAACTCGCAGATAAATCTCTTTTCTATCACCCAACACACACATTACCCCTCTCCTTTGTTTATTTTATTGACTCACCACCAAACCCTTGGAATTTTATCGATTTCCTCTCTCACTCGAAGTGCAAGTGCAATGCAGCTCAACACAACACAACAAAACAAGAACCGAAACCTTGAAAGTCAACAGAAGATAATTTAGAAGTAAATGCAAAATGGTTAGTTGTGGTGGAATATGACTGTTGGGGGGGAGGGGGGGAAAGCTCGAGTTCACATATGAATTGTCTCTTTGTTTATGAAAATCGTACAAGGAAAGTAAAGGTTCGAAAAGGAATTATTATTACACGTACTGACCTTAAACCAGATCGTCCATAAGTTGATATTCAATATCAGTTGGGCAGGTAAGCTTTTCACATAGGTAAAGGAACGTGGCACAGGAAACACGTTTATGGAAGAAAAATGTGGCGGTGTTGGGACCATCGAAGAAGAAGAAGAAGAAGAAGAAGAAGAAGAAACTTTAACTCATTTTTGATCCAGATCAAAACCATCCCCTTTGTTTCTGAATCATGATTTAGACTTTGGATGAAAGTATATTCATGACAAGCGCAGCTCCTGTGCGTTTTCGGTGTGGTGGACAGAAGAACAGTGCAACCATAAACGCGTTCACTTATCTCAATATCATAATTCAACCAGCTCAGAACTTCATTATGGGTGCTGCTAGACGGACCGAAGATATGAGCCGGCTTCGTACCAAAGATTAGTTGGTGGTTAACTATTCATTTAATTCATTTGAAATTAATTCTTGTCATTAAATTTTGTTTGTCAACAAATTGAAGGAAAAACCCATGATCAATGTTGGAGAGAAACGAAACATCAAACAATAATAAATAAAGACTTAAAATCTTCCCGATCGAAGCCGAATTCCCATCGCAATGTGCACGTGATGCGACGACTTGATTGACCAATTTTTGGACTGTGTTCGGGGGAAGATGTACCTTTTTAAGTCATATACCTTTTTTCCCACTATGTGAATTGAGAATAAACCTATTTTTTTAATATAATTTTTCAATTTTGGACTCTTTCCTCTCCTTGAAAATATGCCGACACACAAATTCCTTCGAACTCAAAGGAATGACTTAAAAATATAATTGGTGTGAGAATCTTGAAATTGCTTCTCAAAAGAAAAGTTGGTGATCAACCTATAAATAGAGCCAAAAGAATCATAATTCTCTTCTTTGTTTACTTTTGTCCACCTTGTTTCTCAATGCAATGTCACGTTGGTGAACGAATTGCTTCCATGATGTTTTTGAGTTGACATAGTCAACTAAGAAGGTATTCATACTTTCACTTCTTTGTGTCGTAGATATTTTGGCTCAAAAGGTCGATTTCACGTGATAAGGAACCCATCATCATGACGATCATCGACTAAAGAACTCAACCGCCGATTATCTTCAAGGTTATTGTCTTTAATCATCTTACTCAAACTTTCTTCTTCATAATCCTCTTAATCGCATTGTAACGAGACATGCCACCTAATTTTTCTAAAAGTTTTCTCATGATATGCCATAGAAAAAGCCTGTGACAAGAGTATAAGAATACAGTGGCCACTGCAACTTGGATAGCTTTACATTGGTTATTGATTATTGCATTGGAAAAGTGTACAATCTAAACCATGATCAAAATAATTAAGGATAAGTGTCCGAGTCTTCTATATTGTTTTTAGGGCTTTGCGGAAATAAAAAATATAAACTTTTATGCCTAAAATAATCAAATCATGGTACGTACATTGTACTTTAAGAAAATATAATAAAATTCTTATTCGGAAGTTGTACCTTGTAATTTCCGGCGAAATAAAACTGTAACCGGAAATAATCGATCGAGATTCCCACGTGTGACTCCTCTAGCGGTATCAACGCGAACGTGACGATTTGGTAGGTGCTAGCCTCTTGGATACGTCTAGTCTCCAAATCGGAAGTACCTAAAAAAAACACTCAAGCTTTCGTGTTTCCTTTTCTTATTTTTTTGACCCACTATCATTTGACCATCACCATTCCCATACGTTCTATATCTTTCCTTTGTTACCATCTGAAGGGGAATTGCTTGCGATTGTAACGGATTACTATTAATGAAAAATCAAATCGTTTCCTTATTTGATTTGTAACGCAGAATATCCATCTGATTGATGAAAAGAAAATACGTAATCTATTTTATTTATCTTATAATGAAAATATAATATAATAGAAATTTAATCACTTTTAACTTTAAAACACCGTTACCAACTTATCCCTCGAATATTAACAAAATATTATGCAAATGGATCTTATGTTTAAAGCTTTAATGTAAATAAATCAATACTTACAAATAAAATTGACATGAATAAATTCATATTCAATATTGATCAATTTATCTACTTCCGATATTTCAGAATAAATTAATAATCCAATTAATTCTAATTCTGAAATAATAAAATGATTAATTTAGTATCCACTAAATAATCAATAACATAATGTTCGTGTTAACGTGCTATGCGTGCGACCCTCTAGGTCCTATACACGAAGGTAGTGTAAATCCATATACAAACTAAGGTAACCGTCTAGCAATAGGTTTTAGTCACCCAACGTGTTAGGATAATGATCATAAATCATAAATGACTATGAACCGATTACTGTGTAATTCAATCTCTTCATTTAACCGACATCCCAATTAATTCGGTGCAAAATACATCATCACCAAATTAATTGTTTTACTTGATTACCAAGAAATAATAGACTCACTTGAATGTAAAGCATTCCTCCCATGGCCATGGATTTTAGAGTCACTAATATCTCTATCAAGTGGCCTATATGTCAACTCTCTAATCCGAAAGAGAGAAGAATCCTATATTGACTCAACAATATTCTCTTTACGCTTTGTCACACACCCAACAATCGTATTACTCACAATCTGGTTAAAGATTGCTTTTAACAATGTTAAAGCGCGTAAACACTATGCATAGAATAAATGAAGGTATCAAGTCAAAAGATCAGTTACACTCGTCCATAAAGAGGATTGACCAATGATGTTTAATATGTGGTATACTCTTAAACGGGTAGTGTCCATTAACACTAATCTCAGGGTACCCCTAAGTATAACTTAGATAAACTATCAATCGGTCTATTTTGACCTCAGTTATACTTAGCGATAATCTAGATGTCCATGTCCCCTCTAAACATCTATCCGATCACTGACTATTTCAGATTATTATACTCATTAATATGTGAGACTTTATTATTAATAATTTTACGTACAAAAAAATAAAATAATTAATGACAAATACTCGCCTTTTTTAATTATTTATCCACAAATATAATAAAGTGTCTTGACACATAAGTACACGCTAACATTCTCTTGATAGCAAACTAAAGAATATAGACCGTCCGTGATTTATTCAAACAAATGGAGCAAACGGCATGTCGTCGTAAGATATGTGGAGTTAAAAGACATGACATCTTCAAATTCTTCATAAGTTGTCCCACATCTTAAATCTGCCCAAAAATACATTTCCTAATCGGCTTTCTTCGTCCATGGCTGTTACAAATGGAAGAAATTTCGAGGGGTATTTTAGACTTCTCGGTCTCCCCGTTTTCTGTCCCGGCGACTGGGGGGCAGGACAGAAACTCAAATAGATATTTAACTTTTACGACTCTGGTAAACATACGACAGGACAAGGGACTTCGGCAAGAATTTAACATAGCGCATCGATGAACATGAGGACAGGGACATAGTAGCATCTTTTCCGTTGCCAGATATCAATAGTCCAGAAAATATTTTTAAATTTATGAACAAAATTTTTAAAATTCATAATTTATCGTACTGAACTCGAACTCTCAGTGTTTGACCGTATAATTCGAACTCGAACTCAAAGTTCCACCCCCTTGTTTTATTAAGAAAAAAGGCAGTGAGACAATGGATGGGAGCAGGGGAAGGGGAGGAGGAGACGGGGAGTTTAATAAAAAAATTAATTTTTTAAATATAACTCCGAATTAGCTCGAATTCATTAATACATGAATTAGACCGTCTCTTTTCTTTCAATACTTAAAAAATTTATAAGTGTTTAGTCGTAGTAAGGCGAACTCGAACTCATATGGAATTCCCTAAGGACTAAGAAAGTCTAAGAGTCCGACTTCATATGAAATCGTTCCATCTGCATGAAGTCAAACTCTAAGAGTTCGAGTTCGGGACGATAAATAAAATATTTTAAAGGTTTAAATTATAAATCCAAAAATATTTTTAAAATTAATGATATTTCGAAACAAAATACATTTTTTCCTAAAATTTCTAGAATTAGTTTCCCTCAACGAAGGACTTTGTGAACCCCAAACAGTTGGTTCTTAAAAGTTTCAAGAGTACAACCACTGGTTTTCGTTCAAGAAGTAGAAGGGCGACCTTGCTGTTTGATGATAAAGAAATGGAAGTCCAGGCTAGCTCGAGTAAGGTATTGCAACAAAATGGTACCGACGAAAGGGTCTATTCTATGAACTTATCAGTAGGATGCGGTTCCGTACTGTGTCGGAACTGAGACGAGCCAAGGACCCGAGACGGATGACGTCGAGCTGAACCAGCCGAGCTTCTGCAGCAGGTAGTCAAATAGTTCGCCGACCAGGAAAGAGATTCCCGACGCCATGAACCCCATGCTGAGGTAGTATGAGATTGTCTTGAGGTACGTCTTTGGGGGATTTCTAACGTAAGCCTTCCCTACCGCAAGTAGGAGGATACAGAAAAGGGAGGCCCCAGCCACCGCCACGAGCTTATAGTCTCGAGAGTTGCTCTTCCGGAAGGAGAATGCATACGTGACCGGAGCCACGGCACCGAACACGATGAAAGATAGGATGGCTATTGAAGCATGGAGGAAGATGTGCCGTCTGTTTCCTAGAAGCTCTGTGTACCGGTCTTGTGTTTCGCCAGCAGCTGTTGTGCTTGGCTGTTGATTCTCAAGTTCCCTGAGCTTTTCCCAGCAAAGGCAAGAAAAGAATGCGATAAGAATTGAAGAACTGAATAACTTCGTCAGAATCAACCAGGCTGAAAGCACTCACATTGTGTGCGATGAGGAGAAGTCCTCCGAAAAGGTTAGCCAATGCCAATGCTAGAGTATTCACTGTATCAGTACCACAAGATCAGGTTTTCAAGTTCTTAATGATGCATCGATTGGCAGAAACAAACGGGAAGCAGGAAAAGGCTTGGAACTTACACGTGGAAGCGCCGCCACCTGCAGCAGACGAGACGATGCCGAGGCTTGTTATGGATTCGATCAATCCACCGTACACTATACTTTTCATTATATCCAATTCGCGAGCTTGGCCAGTTTCAGTAACTGGGGTTGCAGCCGGACTTGTTTGAACACCAGTTTGGAGAGCTGCTTCCGCGACAGTGCTGTCCTCCACGTCAACAATCACGTCATCTGCTCATTCATAATAAATGTGAGCAACTCAGGAAATGGCCGCAACTGTACCTCATAAAGGCTTCATACAAACCTATCTTTTTTTTATTGGCATCTTGTAGTGCCTTGACTAACGGAAGGCTTACGTCGTCGATGTCCTTAATCAGCTGTTTGCCTGGAGCAGATGAAGAGTTGACAATGGCTGCACTGGCTTCAGAAAGCAAAGACTGAGGCACGGGCATCACCCCTTCGGGTAATGTTGAAAGGCCCTTCAAAGCTGGTAACTGCTTCCCTGTTTCTGTGACAGTTGTGTGGTGGATCTCTATGTTGGTTTGTCCGAGCACCAACGAGGCAGTGGAGGATGGTTGTATCACCTTACTGGGCTCACGTTTTATGACCTTCCCGTGCATGGTTTGCTTGATCTCAATGGTAGTCTTTTCCACGACAGGCTCCGACAGAAGAGAGTTCTCTTGATATATGATTGCAGATTCCTCCACGGCGTCTTTCGACAAAGTATCACCCTTTTGAATTTCCTCCGGGAGTTTGCTTGTATCTTTACCGAGTCCTACTCCAATTAAGGAATCGGCTTCGGGGGGATCTCCTTTTGTCGCCACAGGAACACCATTCTGCAAGGACTCTGCCACCTTCTTGTCTACCACATTAAACCACTTCAAATGTTAAGCGAGGAGTGACACTAACAATTTTCAAGTTCCTTTACAGAGCACGTCAGTAACACCTGAATCCATCACAGAGTTCTCTATATGCTTGGTAGATTCTGCCGTCAGCCCAATGCTGACAACAGTGTTGGTTTCGGTGGAGGTTCCTGTAACGGCGAAAGAAACACCATTCTGATTCTGATGAGCTATTATTTCCTGGTTGGCTATGAGCGAGTTGCTTTTCCTCCTTTCATTCTGTGGTTCCTCTGCTGCTGTTTCATCTTCTAGAAAAAGAATGCACACGATGCACAGATCAAATTGTGGTCGCACAATGATTCCGTGTGGCTCAAAACCTCCACAATGATTCCAGTGGCAAAAGTTATATTACCTGGTTTGGCAGTAACCTTTGTCTTCCAGAAAATGGAGAGGAACGTGTTTGTCTTGGTCGGAGGTAACTCTTCTGGTGGTCCTTGCACATTTCCACCTAATTTCTTGCCCCCAAAGCTCCAAAATGGTTTTGGCCCATCTCCTGCCCAAATTGAATTGTTTCAAGCGTCAGCGAAAGATTAATGCGAGTACTGGAGACTGTAGCGTGTCGTCCCATGAGGCACCTGTTCGGATAAAGAAGCTGAGGCACGATAGACATCGGAACACTTCCCTTTCTTCAACTTCCACATCTCTAGCAACAGTCTCTTCGTTGGCTGCAGAAATCTGGTCTTCGTTTACATTGGTCACAGTTTCAGGTATGTTTCTATCTTCTGCTGTAATCACTGGTTCGGAGTTTGAAGCTGAAATGGGAACTCGCTTGACCCTAGCATCCTTTAGCCTGTTTCCTAGGTTCTGAACCTTACGTCTCTTCCGACAAAGTACAACCCTCCTGGTTATGCAGGATTTACAGTTGGGACAGAACAAGTCGTGTGTGTTTTGCTTCTCTAGCACGTTTTCGACGTCGTATTCAGTCTCTTCAGTGTATTCTTCCTCAAACTTCTCTTGTTGGGCTTCCTCCAGGATGGGGGCTTCTGCTCCCATTCCAATGACGCCATCCGAATACTTGTGATCTGTAACCCCCTCTACATTGGAATTTAAGAACCCAGAAATTACTTCAACTTCATCCCTATGCTCGATATGAGGATGATCCTTCAGAGATCCGACGGACCTGCCGTGACCTGGTCGCTCATCCAATTTCTCAAGCTTATCCGTTGTATCAAGGGTATATTCTTCAACAGCGATAGTATCTGTTTGCTGAAATGTCTTCACCTCTTCTGCAGAAAACCAGAAACATGTCACTAGGCAAGGGCTAAAACATAGACACAGAGATCTCCATTCGATCATCGGACATTGACTGCATACAAATTCCACAGCCCAATCAGAGGGTATCCACCATAATCACACAATTCCTTGGCCAGCCTGGAGAACTAAATCAATCCCAGTTCCCAGAGATCCAACATCTTGCAGGTTTGTCTAATTAGCTAGACATTTAGCCTCAATAAACCACAGCATCGCCTTCCTAGAGGACATGTTTCTACAACATTCTGACTAAAGCCCCTTGTAACAATTTCCTCAACAGAGGCCCCAGAAATCTTAACATCAGGATTTCCCTACCTGGGTTTCCAAAAACTCTTACCTCGAGGATGATGGTAAAGGAAAGTACAGAAAGAGCCGAGATCTGACAGTGATAGAAAGATCCAAACTAGAGACTATGCTTAAACTTTATTTATTGTTTAAAGGAAATAAAAAGAAAAAGGATGGTGGGGTGGGGGGTAGAAGAAAGAAGACAAAGCGGTTGACTTAAAAAACTCGGGGAAATGGAGATCCGGCTTCCTGTTTGAGTATGCAGTATGGGGTCCTCCTCTTACTCCTTTTTTTTTCCTTGCAAATAGTAACGTACCTTTTTGTTGCTCATTCTTCTCGGAGAAACCTCGTACGCCGAAGATATCCCAGAAATCCTTCTCCTCCAATGCCCCCTGCATAATCAGCTCATCATCCTCCACAGCTGCTACTCCCCCAACTTCATCTCGCTTCTCAGAATGACCACCCTCTCCCACGCCTTTAACTGCTGCACCAACCCATTCTTCTCTTCGTTCCACCTCCTCTTCTTCCATATCGAGCACAAGGCCTTTCATACCAGGAGGACTCTCATTGATTTCGAATCCGTCATCCTCCCCTGCACCCGCACCAACGACCTCGACAAGGCCTTCTTCCTCTGGACCCTTTCTGGGAAAACCAGTACCACCCTGCTGTCTCCTCAGCAAGCCCACCACCTCTTCTTCCTCCTCTACGTGGTCCTCCATGTCCATTTGATACTAGAGACCCGGATAAGATGGGAGAGGGAGGGGGGGGGGGTGTGGGGGACTCTTACCCAGGCCAAGAGGAGTAAGCGCAACTTGCAGATAAAGCTCTTTTCTATCTCCTTACACCCACCCGCTCCTTGTTTATTTTAGCCGCACCTCCAGTCCCTTGGAATTTATTGATTTCTTCTCATGCATCTGCCAAGGGACATACTTCAAGAAAAGAAAAGTCATCCCATTGCCATTGCATTTGCAAATGCATGGACCGAAACCTTGTAAGTCAATGCACTTGCAAAATGGTTAGTTGCGGTGGAATATGACCGTGGGGGGTGAAAGCTCGAGTTCACATGTGAATCGTCTCTTTGTTTATTTATTTATTTTGTTTTTTTGGGTTGGAGGGGTTTTTGGCATCTGGGTGGGGGTTTCACGTGGGCATGTATAAATTGTCTATGAAATTCTTACAAGGAAAGTTAAGGCCCGATAAGGAAATTATTATTACACGTACTGACCTAAAACCAGATCGTTCCGCTTCATTATCAGTATTTAGCAGGTAAGCTACTTGGTCCCTTTCTTCGCATAGACATATAAAATATTCTAGGCGTTGAGCATCTCGATCTTGATTTACCAGCTTTTCACTTTGGTAAAAGGAACGCCACTCGGGAAACACGTTTATGAAAGGAAATGTGGTGGTGGAGGACCATCGAAGAAGACGAACCTTCAACTCATTTTGGATCCAGATCATGATTTAGACTTTGGATGAAAGTATATTTATTACTAGCGCAGCTCCTGTGCGATTTCGGGGTGGTGGACAGAAGAACGGGTGCAGGCTTAAATGCGTTCGCTTATTTCAATATCATTATTATTATTATAATTATTACGCAAGAACCAAGGATAATTTAATAATCATTATTAGATATGTCTTTGCTCTTTCCCATGGTATCTACTGTTCATAACTAAGTAGATAAAAGAATGGTAGCTGGAGTTTTTAGCTTCCTGACAAATTTAGGTGATTTTGGACACAAATATGACCATCCAGCAGCATCATCACAATTAGTATAGGAGACACGCAGCCGGCGTCCATTTAAAATTTAGTTTTACCTATTGGTTAGTTTCTGGATGGGATGTGCAATAAATCCTCATAAAAAAGCGTACAAAAGATTGGCAAGAGCATTAATGGTTGACATTCATTTCGCATGTCTCTCCCCTAAGCCCTTCTTCATCCAGCCAATTCTCGGATGCCTTCATTCCCTACAAATTTATGTATATGCTGTGTATTGTCTTCAGCTGCTCCATGTCTTCTCCTTGCGAGATGCCAAAATCAATGTAACACAGCTGAGAGAGTTTCCGAAAATCAGGATCAGGAATGTCTGAGTACCCTGTGTTTCATTGTGTCCGGAATGGTTTTAGAGGAGGAGAGAGGGTACCTGGTACTGCGAATGCCTTAGTGTATGCGCCCCTCTTTTGATTAGCTTCTGCCAACCAGAATTGCCCCTCAGTGCTCCCATGATATCTGCAGTTCTCTGCCAGGAGAACAAGCCGAATGATGTCAGGAAACCGGGCGTGTAGCATGAAGAATTTTGCGAGTCACAATATTCATAGAGATACTTACAGCAGCTGGG
Organism: Melastoma dodecandrum; assembly: GCA_029817715.1. Lineage (NCBI taxonomy): Eukaryota > Viridiplantae > Streptophyta > Magnoliopsida > Myrtales > Melastomataceae > Melastoma > Melastoma dodecandrum. The sequence goes on along the minus strand of JARUPY010000533.1, from coordinate 2,637,366 downwards.
TCCAGAACCAAGAGACTAAATTTATGCTTCCCATTAGCCTGGTGTTGGAGTTGGATCCCGACAATCGTTCTGGAGTGCCCTTCGTGTTGAAAATACAAGGGCCTGCATTCCATTCACACAAACACCATCTCATCACTTCTTGTGATACATTTCATAAAAGGAGACCTCACACAACATGAAGGATGCTGAATTAGATAAAATTTTAACATACAAAAGGCTTACGATTTAGTTGTAACCATGACAGGGCTGCTGCAGTTTTTTATACAACTCCTATCAGTAAAATACTTCCATACCCAATCAATGAGAGCATGTTGATCCCCATTTGTCAGGTCAGATATTTCTTCCGAATTTCTGGTGCTGCCACAAACATTTTCATCATTTCTGGGGCGAGAACAGCTCGGATCCTCCATGGAGGAGTAGACGTCGGCTGAAACTGGGTCCTTCCTTGCTAAGAATCTGTCCATCGGTCCGTAGATCTGACCAACCTTCCTTTTGTTTCCCAAAGGCTGTTCCCCCCTTTCCGAACCAGGGACAGAAAGGAAAAGCGACTCCAGTTTCTTTGGACCAAAATCTACAACCCTAGCCCTTACTCCGAAAGAACGAAAAAGGGTAGCACATTCTGTTGTACCAATCCAACTTCTCAAACCATAAATGTGATGATTAAAGTGTTCCGCTCCAGGTACATCAAAGCCCCCTTTCCAAGCGATTTCAAGCCATCTCTGAAGGGATAGGATATCAGGAACAACTCCTGAACCACCAAATAAAAGATCCCTTGTTTCCTGTCTTTCGGTTAATACATGAGATGCAAGCATCTGAATGTTTCGCCAACCACAACCCCAGCCAAGATCCTTGGACTTGACACTCTCATAGTGATCAATGAAACCCGACAATACACAATTCGATTTCCCACTTTCTGCTTCTAAACATTTTTTCAACAAATGCATTAACCCATCTTTAGTTTTGTAGCCATTCCTCCTTTCGTCAACTGTACAGAAAAGATCATCACCAAAATCTGTATAAAACCCCTCAGCAGGCCTCGAAGTATCTTCTTCTCGCTGATCAAGGAAATGGGGAAGAAGTCAGAAATCTGCACACCCAGCCCTGCATTCTGCTCACACAATATGCACATGAGGTTTAGAAGCAATCATGTTGCCCAATGTCAATGTAGGACAGTCTCCTTTCTTCTATGCATTACACAGTCTGTGCTAACACAATTGTTCCCAGATTGGTGCCAAAATCAATTTCTTTCACTGTCAAACTTTTCCAGATTTCAGTCAATGGGATAGTTACGTGATTGACAAGACAGATAAAACCGCGGTCGATCAGCATTACGAGCAACCATGGCGTGGATATGATAACATGCAACGAATCGCACAATTCCTAAATGCAACTGGGACTCTTAATCGAACAAAAACTAGTCCTCAACTTCTTATTGGAGATTCCAGATAATTTCTGACACGGTGGAATTGGTTGAGTGATAAGACCATAGAAAGCAATAGTTAAAAGAGTAATTGATGCACGATTTTGATCCTCCGCCGAAAGAACACAAGTAATTATCCATCGCGCAGCAAAATAGTACTAAGAACAGCTTCATCACCGAGCAGATGACAAAACATGGCTAACATCCACGTAGAGACAACAAAGCCAATCTAATAATAATTAACTAAAACCACCAAAGCAAACCACACATGAGAAAGACAAATCCCTCATGGCATGCGAAAAAAAATCAAAAGAGGCATCGAACAATCCGGATAGGATAACTACTTCCTACCATTTCAGGAAGTAAATTTGACGAAGACACAGACGCAACAACATCGGACTCACCCTCGAAGTGACGATTGACATGTCTGCACCCAAACAGAAAAAAGAAAAGGGGGCGATCAAATCGAAAGAAAAACCGGGGGGGGTTCAAAGGGCATCGCCGCTGTAGAATCTAGAACAAACCTTTCGAGTTCAGAGAGAGGGAAGAACAAATCACAAACCGGGCAGCAGGACAAGTCCATGCGAGGAAACTCTGTCCCACCTCAGAAAGGAACAACCTTTCAAACCCACAGGGTTTAGAAAGGACAATCGCCGATTTCGCCCATTATGTAAAGAATTTGCCCGCCCGGGATTGAAAATCAAATGGGTAAAGACTAATGGCTGACAAGCATCCCGTTAATACGGTCCATTCCAGGCCGATTGTACTTTCCGGGGGAAGGTGTTTTTCCTTCGTCGGAAGGAAATTCATTAAAACTCCTATTGTTTTAGTTATTATTATTATTATTATTATTATTATTATTATTATTATTATTATTATATTCATTTTCAGATTTTATGAGTTTCTTTATAAAAAAAAAAAAAACAAATTGGATTGAAAAAAATAATTTCTCAGCTTGGAAATTTGGCATACTTTTTAATTGTTGCCCTTAAATCGTTTCAAATTAGGGAAATGATTGAGCATTACAAAACAAGTTGAGACATTCCGGCGAAAACAATTTATTTTATTTTATTTTAATTTAATTTAAGCTTATTACAACAAAAGCAACCTCCTAAAAACTCGCGTGCAAAAAGGAATTAACGAGACGTAGAAATGGTTTATTCAACTTATTGGAACATGGGTGAACATAACGGAATAGTATTGGAGGGAAATGGAATGGTTTATAAAGAACTTTTAAGAGCTTGGAGACGCGGTCTCTCCCTCGGCCTTCTTGGTCTCAGCCTTGTCCTCTTCCTTCTTCTCGCCCTCCTCTGCGGCGGCAGTAGGCTCCGAAAGGTCTACCAACGGTGCTTCCTTCTCAACCCCATCTCCTTCCTGCACGAACAATTTCCCCAACGTACAACTTGATAAGTACACTTCATGAAATACCTAGGTTACGACTCAACTCTATCTATTGCTTAAAGCAAATGGGTGGTTAGGACTAGGAGGATCTCGGTTAGCTATGAGGGCACCTGCGCAGCGACGGCCTTATCGGAGGTTTCTGGGCCCTCGACAGGGGCGGGGGCATCGGCGGAGTCGAGCTCCTTAGGCCTGCTCGCGCAACCTCCCATGATATCCGACTAAACAGTGGCTTCTCGCGACGATAGGAGGGAGGCGAGGGGTATTATTTACTTATGGAGAAGACGTTAGACGGAAAGAACCGAGACATGGAGGGATGAGTGAAGGGAGGTGAATATATAGGTGGGTGAGGGGGGTGGGGAGGGTTTCCCTAATTATAGGATTAACAGAAACCTGAGGCGATTAGTTGTTTCCGGGAGAGGGGAAGCGGGTTTGATGGTTCTTCTTTCTTGAGGTGGTTAAATTTTTAGTACCACCCGAATAAAAGAGTTTCACGTTGTCCTCCCATAAACGTTTGTCCTAATATTGGGTAGTCAGCCCTTGCTTGTGGGCTAGAAAGATGGCTGGCCCAGAAGCCCAATTAGGCCCATAATCTTGGATTGGGACATGCTACTTTTTTATGATGGGGATTCAAAAAGACCTCAAAATCAAGCAAAGGTCGGAATGAGGTTGCGCCTTTAATCAAGTTAAAGATTGGAATTAGACGAATGTCCGAGTTTATGACCTATAATTTTTCAATAAGAAACATATAGCCACTTATTAAAATTCAACTGAGAAAAAAAAACACGAGATAGAATTTTTCTATAGAAAACATATAATCACTTTTTAAAATGTCACCGTAAAATAATACCCACAATTCTCTTTTGTTTAAAAGTTATTTTTTCTTCACCAACGGATAAAAGTAAATTCCTTTTGGTATCAGAAGTACTTACTTAAGGAGACAATTCTGTTCTCACTAAGTACGCACGCCGCCACCACAGCTTGATGAGGAGGACTTAGGACAAGAAAGATGCTATTGCCAGAAGCAACTTCAACCTAAAATAGCTAAGTTTACAAAAGTAAGACAAAAAAAAAAAAATAAGAATCACAGAAAGCCATAGAAATATACCTCTTCCTTAAATTGACATTCCGGTCCACCAGAATCTCTGGGACACCAGTCAAGAGACCAAATTGGACCGCCGTGCATCACATAATCTTTTTTGCTGCAAAAAAGAAAAAAATCTAATACAACTTCCACTTCTGCAATACGTATGAAGCAAAAGGAAAAAAAGGTATTGATGTAGTCCAGGAAAGCAAAAACTGAGCAAATAATTAAACCTGGATTCAGCCCTTGCAGCTTCATCAAGCACTGCCATGTCCTGAATCGAATGAAAAAACAAACACCTTTAATAACTGAGAAAACTATAGAAAATCGCCCGAAAAACTTTACGGTTCAATTGGTTGCATTGAACACCTTAGGAACCACAGAAAACTGCGGCAATGTCACCTCAATCACCGGACTTTTCTTCCCGTAAATTTTTGCAAATCACCTCAAGAAAGTAATGGCAGAAGACAAATCTAATCACATCCCTATCTTGCAAACTAACTATGCGGATTCCCCTCTTCCACAAATCTCGGCGATCGCCTCCATAGTTCTGACGACGACACCTTAACTTCCTCCACGTCTTCCCGTCCATCAGCCGCAGTCCGGGTTGAGCCGGGATTCCCTCCATCCATGGCGGAAGGACGGGCGCGGGCAGAGGAAGGCAACAGGGAGAATGGGCCCTTCAATAATGGGCCTCCGTGGCCTGGTCTCTTTAGCCCAATTGGCCCGATGAAAATGTCCACTTGTTCCCACGTTATCACAAAATCACCAAAATAATAGAAGTGGAAGAATTTCCCCGATTTGGCGCCATCCAACGTGGCACAATCCTACTGGATTTCCACCATCACCCCCATACCCCGTCGTTATAACTTACAAACTAAGGTTTCTCTAATTCCACGTTTACCCCTATCGAATCCAACAATTTACACCGCTTCACATGGTGTGGTAGGGGCATTACGCCGTGGCTTTTCCAGCAGTAAGTGGCAACAAACGTAATTAATGTGAAGTAGGAGCCCTGACATTCTCACTTGGCGGGGACACGGATAGTAGACGATGACGAGGAGGAAAGAAGGAAGCACTTTCCTCCCACCCAACTCGCTTTCTTACTTCCCCGGATCGTTATTAAGCAAATTGACCTGATCGTCATCAAACATTCGGCCGATTTCTCTGTATCCCCTTTCCCAATCCCAGTTAAACCCATCGAGGGCTTTTTGGGGTGGTTTCTGTCTCTCCCTCACATCAAGATTCATTCGATCAAGATTTGTCTGGGCTTTTTAATGCATGGCTGTTCTGTCCCTTGATTCTCTGCCACGGGGTTATAGATTCAGGCCGACGGATGCGGAGCTGGTCAATCATTATCTGAGGTTGAAGATTAATGGGGATGAGAAGGAATGCAGGGTTATCCGGGAAGTTGATGTCTGCAAGCATGAGCCTTGGGATTTACCTGGTGGGATGCTGCTTTCGGTTCTTTTTTTTTCTCTATGTGCTTAGGGTAGTCTTTGATCTGCCCTATTCCGGAAGGCGTAAATTTTTTGCTGATTCTTGATGTAATCGCTTGCAAAAGGCATGATAGTCTTTTCGTTCGGACAAGTACTGTTGACTGGTGATGATGTTGTTCCTAGTCCTGTACCAAAGATTCGGAGGGGTTTATTTAGGAAATTGTCCCGAGATTTCTCTTCCGCTATATTCATTTGATATTAGCCTTTAAATCTGTGGTTGATTCAGAGCAAGGCTAGTAGTTTGGTCTTCTGATCTTGACGTCACACTTTGGATGGATGCTTGTGTGCGTCTTTAGATCGTTACTGTGGTTGAAGCCTTATCTGTTTCTTGCTTTGTTGGTGACTGCTGAATCATTTTCTACCTTTGATCTTCTAGTTATTTTTTCTGGTGTTTAGATTTGTCGGCCATGCCAACTACGGACCCAGAGTGGTTCTTCTTCTGTCCAAGGGACAGAAAATACCGTAATGGGCATCGATTGAATAGGGCGACTTGTGCTGGATATTGGAAAGCCACTGGTAAGGACAGGACTATAAAGTTGAATTCAAAACTGATTGGAATGAAGAAAACCCTGGTCTTCTACAGGGGTCGTGCTCCAAAGGGGAAAAGAACTTATTGGGTGATGCATGAATACAGAACTACATTGGAGGAGCTTGACGGGACACATCCTGGGCAGGTTCGTATCAATCTTGTGGCATTGGCTAAATCTGGTTTAGTTTTAATTTTCTGTTTTGCGTGGTATCTTGCTTGTGCACCACTGGAAATGCAGTTCAGTCGATGACGATGTAGTCTGAACCATCATCGACTACAAGCAAACATAAAGTATTAATGGTTACCTTTTCTACTGTCTCCCACGTGTTTGTCCAGAACGCTTTCGTGCTCTGCCGTCTGTTCAGGAAACAAGATGAGACAGTTGAGGATTCAAATATAGATATCGCTGAATTGGCAGATGAATCTCCATGGGCTATCAAATCCTCTCCTGGTGATACCGAGTCCGAGCTTGAAATACCTCGAGATAATCAATCTTCAGCATCACAGGCAGGACCATCCGCAGACCATGATACACAGCATAAACTGATTGATTCATCGACTAATGAGGTTAGATAATGAACCATATTCCCTGTTTTTCTGTTGCTCCTGGAGAGTTGTAGTGAGTAATTGGATCTTTGGTCTGTCCAGGTGAATCTGCAGCAGGGAAGTAATTTGGTATTCGACTATCCATTGATGTCACCTTTTTGCTTGCCAATGCCCTTACAAATTAAAGAAGAGCCAGGTTCTTTGGCTCATGAAGAATTCAAAGGCAGCGGACAAGGTCCGGATGATAATGATGACTACATAACTGCATTCTTAGACTCAATTCTCACAGACGGAAATGATGGCAATCCCATTGAAGGAGCTGGTAGTGAACAGTTTGATGGAATGAACTTCAGTGTGGCTGAAGAAGGTTTGCTGCCTATTTTTGGTGCAGCATTCAATCAAGTGAGCTTTGAAATTTGACTTCTGTCTCTGCGTTTTATGAATATATTGTCCCAGCATTAAAGTCATTCTCTGGTATATTGCAGGAGGAAGACTGGGCGTGTCCAGAGGAGAAAATTGTAGAAAAATTTCCGCCCGTGCTAAAAAGTTGCCTGCTTGTAGAAAGCAATGTTACAGACCATAACTTCGGCTCCATTGGTGACATTATCAAAGCACCACCATCGTATAAGCCTGATTCTGATCAACACCGCAGTATTCGTGTTCTTGAATCAAGCTTTAATTCAGCTGCTGTGGATTCTGAAAGTCCTCATGATACGGGAATTATAATCCGGTCTCGCCCTCAAGTAGAAGTCCCCTTGGCAAAATTGGCTGCCCAAGGAAAAGCTAAGGGAAGGATTCACATAAAATGCAAACTTCAAATTGGCCCAACCATATGCACAGCTCGTCTTAGAGATCCCGAGCAGTTCAAGGAGGATCAGAAGTTGGAATCTCTTGATACAGTGGTAAGAATTTCGTTATCTTTCTGAAGCGGCTTGTATGCACCCACAACAAAGTGCTCATACCATTCTAAGAAAAAACAAAAATTCTCAAATCCCCTCTGCAGGAGAAAAAGGTAGAAGAGAAGTTTGTCGGGGATGTTAGTGAAGAACCACTGGAAGACAAGAGATCATCCGTCATGAACAGGGAAGCCCAGATTCCGACTTCTGAGGAAGTCAAAGCAAAGGTCGTCCGTTGTCGGACTGTAGACAAAGACACCCAGACATCATCAGGATACACATTCTCAACCCTTCGAAAAGGTCTTCACTCACTCTGTTCATCTATCAATCTGTTCAGTTTCGTTACCCTCCTGGTCCTCACCCTCAGCCTGATGGGCACTCTGCTCTGCTCTTCTTCACAATATTAGAAACTCGAAAGCCGGACAGATTATTATTACTTAGACCATGGGATTTTGTTATTAACATCTTTTCCCTGTACATATATCTCGTGGTTCTGTATTCTCTGTATGAACCTCTGCTAAAAGCAAAAGACCCAAGATCATCCGGATCTCGGCTGTCGGAACGACGCCTGGGAAGGACAGGTCGCGGGTCTTTTGCCTTGGAGGGAGTGTTGTTGAGGCAGCCCCACGTAACACTGAGTCAGTCCTTGACCTCTTTGATGAGGTAATGAGAGGATATCATGTGACAATGGAATTTTCATCGTACGCAACAAAGCACTTGGGATCTGCCCGCTGAATCACGCGGTATCAGTTCTCGTTCTTTTTAGACTTTTATCTTCAGTTCCCAATCCAAGTGGGGTGAAAAAGTGCGAGAAAACTAAAGTTGAAATGGCCCCCGGGTGGCGTGAAAATTAATGGAGAAAGAACGATTAAAATTTCTTCAATCTTTACAAACTCCTCTCTTTGGAGCTGCGTCTCACGTGTTTCAGAGAGGGATACGAAATCCAGTGATTTCACCGACGAAGGGTAGAGGGTGAGGACTAAAATGGGGGAGGAGGCCAAGCAGGTGATCTAATCATTGAGTTCCTGTATTTTTTGTTCTGTGTGAGGCTTATTGTCCGTTTTCTTGACAAATGAAGCAGGAACAAGAGCAACCAAAGACTGAAGTCCCTGATAAAGCTGAGGAAAAGCCAGAGGATGCCAACAAGCCGCTGCAGCCCGTGATTCTGTTCGTGGACTTCCATTGCATCGGATGCACCAAGAAAATCAAGCGTTCCATCATGCAAATCGAAAGTGTCGAAGGCGCGGTTGTTGATATGGCACGAAACCAGGTGACAATGAGAGGAGGACAGTTCGATCCTCAAGCTGTATGTGATAGGATCACGAAGAAAGCCAGAAGAAAGGGGAAAGTGTTGTCTCTGTTGCCGCCTCTGTCTCCATCTCTGGACAATGTGAAGCCGCCGATTCTGGAAGCCGTCAAACCTACGGAAATGACTGTCCCTTGCTATCCGCACCTGAGCCAGAAAGCAGGAGCAAGAACCAGAAAGCCGTCAAACCCAATGTAAGGCCCAGATCATCCCACGTCCTGAGCCAGAAACCAGGAGCAAGAACCAGAACAAGGAGGAGGTGGAGAAAAAGCCAGCTGAAGATGCCGGACAGGGCAAGGAGGAGGAGTAGAAGGACAAGGAGGATGATGGCTAGGAAGAAGGGGAGAAGCAAAAGGTGGGAGGAGAGGAAGAGGAGGTTATGGAGTTGGATGATGGTGAATTATTACCAGTACCAACAACATCCTTTGAATGTCAGGGAAAGGAGGATGCCCCCACCTACTCAGCTGTTCAGTGATGAGAACCCCAATGCTTGTTCCATTTCCTAGGCCAATTCTTTCTGTCATCTTTTCTTGATTCTGTGCAGTCAAATGAGATGAATCTGAAGTGTGTTCCAATCAATCAATTAAACTCTGTTGCCCCCAACAAAACTAGTTAGAACAGTAAATAATCGGTCATCAGGTCCCCGCCCCCTTCCCTCCTCTTCCCTTCTGTCTCTAATGGCAGTCTAGATTAAGGGTGCCTTTCATCATCCCCACCGATTCCCATAAATATTCCCTCAACATTCTCTGGTCAGAATGTGGATGTCACATGTCGGAAGAGGCCAAATGTAAAGACAAAAACTCACGGTGATGTCCTAATGGGGTAGGCAGCCTTCCTGCAAACGTGGAGAATCTGAACAAAAGGAGAAGGGGAAAAGAAAACAGGGGAGTAAGAATTCTCGGTGAGAATGGGATAAGTTTGACCCCAACATTTTCGGTCGAGTTTCTTGCCCCGTGATGCCCAACCTCCAAATCCTTAGCCAGAAGTGCCTATGGTTTTGTGCTTGTCCGGTAAGGGAATTGGGACACATTCTTGACGTGGGTGTCATGCGTGGCAAGTGGCATGCAAAGCATTGGAAACGTTGATTCAAAAGGAATATACAGCAATCGAATGTCGTGTAAAGAAAAGAGAGATTGGGGTTACTGATGCTGAATTCACAGTCAATCCTAGTGACAGTCTCACGTTGGACGCAATTCAAACAACTCGAATATTCTGGCCGGCGGACATGGAATTATAGAAGTTATTTTCACTGGGATCATCAGAGGAGCATCTTTATTGGTTTATCCCAGTTACTCAAAGCTGCATCTGAATTTTATCTAATATTTCTATTACATACATATCTTCTCCTCTTGGTGGGGTGGTGTCTGACCCTTCCTTATTTTCCGATCTCGTAGCAGGGGATATACACGGGGAGCGAGCACGGTGTCCTCGAGACCATCTAGGGAAAGAGGAGAGGCACCCATTTCTGGAACAAGGAAGACAAAGACACTGACGACCCAGCGGCGGCGCTCGACGAGGAGGAAGCATCCTTTCAAGCACGATCCGAGTCCTTGCCATTCTGACCAAGGCCAAGTCGTTTAACCCGGCTTGGTATCATCATCATGAACAACTAAGGATAAGAAAGAAATCGTGACAACACCACATGATGTCTGGAAAGAAAGGTTAAAGGTTTGAGTTCGGTTTGTCCCAAGCCACAGTTGAAGAATGAGTCAACATCAACTGTATAAAGACGAAAGAATAATTTGCTGGGAGGGAACGACACGGAAGTTCACCAAAAACTCTGAGTCAGCAGAATCCCTTCATCCTAATCTTGTTAATCTGATAGCGAACTGAAATCGCAGCTTCATCGACATTTCTCGGCGTTCCGAGTTTCTTATTTCGCTTCCAGAAATTTCCAGGAGGAAACCGAGACAGGGATTATAAAATGTCAATTGCAGGGAGGAATCGCAGAAGCCCTCAAATTCTAACGCATCAAATCGGAAGTTGTTCTGGGGGGAGGAGAAGAGAATACTAGAAGATGATGAAGCTTTCCTTAATGGCGGGATTACTCTGGGAGTTCGCGTCGGCTGCCGGGACGTTGCTGGAGCAGGTGCTGCCACCAATTGTCCAGAGCATCCGTCAGGCCAGCTCTAATCCGACGTCGGTGCTTTCGAATGCGGAGTCTTCCTTCTTCTTCAATATCTGACTCTGATCCGGGAACGATGAAAGCGTTTGCTTCGTTCTTCTGTTTTAACTTCCACGTTGTAGAATCGGCTCGTCTCTCTTGTACAGATTTGTTGTAAAATGATACTGGAGTATACAAAGGTAACATCAATTCCCGTCCCATCTCATGATGGGCCCATAAAAGCCCATTAGTCTTATCAGCCGAACAGGCCCAATGAAACCGGAGCCCACGCCCCCTAAAACGACTATAATCACTCTTAATCATATACAGCAACAATAATGCTATGATTGTTCCACCTTCCCTTTCAAACTCTACTCCCTAATATATGTAGTTTCAGAATAATTGATTGAAACGTTTAACAACTGGTACTCGTACTCTGCAAACATAAGGGTAGGACGCGACCTCCCGGCGATGGGTTGGAACGGTCCCGACGAAGCTATACGATAAGGGTCGGGGCGGGGTATGTCCAGCCATCGTCCCGCAACCCCCATGATGAAACTAGCTGGGCAGCAACCGCCCTCACTCGCGATTAGTTTAACATAATGAATGCATGGTCTACACAAAAAAATTAAAAAAATCAAAAGATTGGCTTAAAAGTGATGCTTAAAGTCAAAGGGAGAACCCCACCAAACCCCTAAAAGAAAAAATTTATGTAGTCGCCAAGAGGGGTGAAGAAACAGTTGTGGATCGATACGTCTACTAAAATGGGAGCAGTTTCGGGTGAATGAATGACATGCGGGAGGACGACGACGATTCGTAAAAGATATTTTTGAATGCCTACCTCTTTCGGAAACTGGGTGACGTCGTGGAGAAAGGCGACATTGATTGGATCAAATCGGGGCTTGGTTCGTTACAATCTATTATTTGAAATGTGCATATAGAATAATACTTGGTAATTGAGCACACGCAATCAATTTTCGTGAACTAAGCCAAAAGCTCGATTTGGTCAAATAGGTTATTTTTTTTTTTGGGGGGGGGGGGGGGGGGGGGGGGGGATTGGGAATAATGTGTATCGAATTTAAAATGTTATCTGAATATGTAGGCTTTTCTAGGAGTGTTCATTCGGTGACATTGGGAAGGCTTCAATAGTCTAAAATGTTCAATTATTTTCGGTTTGTTTTATATGCATAAGCAAGTGAACTACCCCCCCAAAATGACGGATCTTATGCCCGTTTACAACTCTACCTAATCACCGTTGCCTTCAGAATCAAGAAAACCTAATCCGGTTTGAATAATCAGACTGGTGACGAGGAAGACGCAGAGTCGACCGAGTCGGGAAACTTCGTAGCACGCCGAACGATCACACCTTCGAGAGGGATATTCTCGGTCGATCTTTTCATACCTAATGGATTGCACACATGACGTGTGCGAGACTTCGTTTCGTTGGATTTGAATGCCTCCGATTTCGCCAGAAAGTTCATGTGCAATGACGTTTATAAGCTACACGGGATGATCCCTATGCCCGATCATATTCATACCAAGGGTCATCTTGTTGAGAGGCAAGTGGAGTCAAAATGACGCGCTTTTCGGTATGTCGATGTAAATGGAAAGGCAACATGTTCGAACGAAGACCTGGGAGCCCGGGAGTGCGGTCGACACTCTGGTTGATATCGAAGGACGATTTACCTTGTCCTAATCAGCAGCCGTAATCTAGAAAACAGTGACAAAACTGATGCACTCAAATCAGACAAAGATCAAAACGATATCTTGGAGTTGGTGACAACATGTTTCTCACACGAATACTCAAAACGTCAACCTCAAATAACATTATCTCGATACACCAAATCATGCGGCTAATTAATCACCCGGTGTTAACGCGTCAAATCGGTGAGAAATGGTCCACTCTCCCCTCCCCTCAATTTCATGAACAATTCTTTATTGGGGTTACACCAAAGTCGTCGTTTGAACCAGGTCGACCTTTCCGGGGTTACTTGTATCATTGTCGGTTTGACACAATCTCGGGTTGCTTTCGCTATATATATTGTGCCTCGATCGAACATATGCCAAACTTCACACCAAAAACTTGTCCTAAAGTACAAAACGATGAAGACGATTTTGGCTGCCGTTGTCCTGTTCAATGCTGTCCTAGTCTCTTCCTACTTTCATGTCGATGCGCAGCTCCAGGTCGGGTACTACAATGACAAATGCTACCTGGCGGAGTACATCGTCAAGGACGAGGTCCACAAAGCCTTCGCTAGGAACCCTGGCTTGGCTGCTGGTCTCGTCCGCATGCATTTCCATGATTGTTTCGTCAGGGTGAGTAACAGTGTTGCTTTCTGTGGTAGGACTTGTTTGTCCCTGATTACAGGACTGAAACATTGCGTTTTTTTGTACTATGAAGGGTTGCGATGGCTCTGTGCTTATTGACTCGACGCCGTCCAACACGGCCGAGAAGGATTCTTCCATTAATAACCCGAGCTTAAGAGGCTTTGAGGTCATCGATAGCGCGAAGGCCAGGATTGAGGCCGTCTGCAAGGGAGTTGTATCTTGCGCAGATATCTTGGCGTTTGCTGCGAGAGATAGCGTGGAAGTGGTGAGTATAGTCAGAAAAACACAACCTGTTGCTTTTCCTTTGTATTAAATAGAGGACCTAACTGAATGGTAACGCGTGATCAAATGCAGAGCAACGGATGTGGTTACGAGGTTCCGGCAGGAAGAAAAGATGGCAGAGTTTCCTTGGCTTCAGACACTTTCACGAACTTGCCTCCGCCTACAGACACGCTTGACAAACTGACCTCGAGTTTCACAAACAAAGGCCTTACGCAAGACGACCTCATCACACTTTACGGTGAGCTGTTTTCCTCTCGAGCGCACCGACTCTATGATTATTTCTATACGGTACGTTACTCGTGAACCTAAACCCGACGCGATCTAACCTTTGAATTGTGTTCCGTAGGAGCTCATACCATCGGCCGCTCGCACTGCACATCGTTCACAAGCAGACTCTACAACTTCAGCGCAACAGCTACCCAGGACCCTACCCTCGACGCTAGCTACGCTTCTGTGCTGAAGCAACAGTGCCCGAACCCAAAATTCTTCAACGACACCAACCTCGTAGTCCCGATGGACCCGACAACCCCAACAGTCTTCGACGTCAACTACTACTCCAACGTTTTGAACAACAAGGGTCTATTCACCTCTGACCAGACTCTGCTCTCCAGCACCGTCACGGGCAACCTGATAAGGCAGAATGTAGCGAACCCGAGCCTTTGGGAGAGAAAGTTCGTTGCCGCGATCGTTAAAATGGGCCAGATTCAGGTCCTGACAGGCAGCGCCGGCGAGATACGAGCTAATTGCCGAGTGATCAACAAGAACTAAGCGTAAACGAAGCCGGTCATGTCCTGATTTAATTCGATCTTTGGCAATAACATATCCATGCCTCAGCGCCATGGCGTTGCTACCATTTTATACCTCCAAGTTGAATTTGTACTTGTTATCTATCAATTCACATCAAAATTATTGCTACATTTTTCTTGGTTATAAAAAAATTGTCACGGACGATATTATTTTTTATTTTTGAAACAATGACTCCAATAATTTGGTCAACATATGCAATCCCTAATAAGAAAGATCGCTTTAAATATAACCAGTAAATGTTTAGATGAATTTGGTATTGGTTGAAAGCATATAAAACATGGATTAACTTGAATAGGGCAAAAAACTATCCCATAAAGAAACAAAGATCACAACAGGACTCGTCATTATGGAAAGGCACATACAAAGGCGGAGATAGAATTAGATTTAGATCCATGTGGTGGAGATCTCTATTTTGTCCTTGCCCTTCTCCTGTTTACAGGTCTTAGCTTCGTCATTCTATGTAACGCGATTTACAACGGTGGACCTTGCACGTTTCGACGCCTTCTTCCCTGGATCGAAGCATTAGGCCGTCGTCGCGTCCCTGACAGCAAAGTGAAGCCACTAGAAACAAGGGCTTCTGGCATCAGGAGATTAGAAACAACAACCAAATTCAACAGCCGGCACACTTTTCCTTTACCTTGTTTTCTATTTCGAATTGGTTTGTAGACTTTGGACCGATCGACTCGTACTAAATTTTATATTCCAAGAGGGAGAGTCAACATTTAGAAGCACCCGAATGGGTCGTTTAGATTAGTAATCGTACCTCTCAGCTCTTACTTTTGTTGGTAGTATTCATTTCGGGAGGTCTGTTATTTGGGAATGGAGTTAGGCGACGTTTGGTCATCGTATTGGTCATATGGGCTAATACTCACATAAACATCGAGCAAAACAAGACATTCGCAACCGGCAACCCTCCTTTCTTCAATTATTTGGACATGAGCAAGGACAAGTTGGCCGTCCCAGACGTTTTAAGACAGAGTTGTAGGGTGGTGAATGGTAAACATCATTTAAGAGTTCTATCCAATTTTTAGTTCGTTGAACAAGTCGGAAGTATGTGATTGGTGGAACGTCTTGAACTCGTCCGAGTGGACTTATGGGTTCACTCCCGTTGCCAAGTTCCTGGCAAACAATGAGGACAGCGTTTCGGTCGATTCGCTTTGCCTCTTTAACTGTGAAGAAATGAGCCAAGACGCACAGAAGGTTGCTGCAGGAGGTGAAATTGAAGAAGTTGCAGCTGTCTGAGGAGGAAGACTAGTGCAGAATGAGAAGATTGTTTTAGTTTGAGAAATAATAGTATGGGCCGTGTAGCATTGTTAAATTTAGTTGCTAGTCTGAGCCCATATATTTTTAGTTAGCCCATATTGTAAAGAAGAGTAATAAAGGGAAGAGAGCTGGAACAGAATTCGGTTGGTTCAGTTAGTAAAAATTTTTCTTGTCTTTCTTCTTCATCCTTCAATAACAGCGCTGGTGTTCCGATCGGACTTCGATCGTTGACATGGTATCAGAGCGAAGGAGTTTCGCAGAAGTAGTAGCCGGTTTACAAAGCGCTGCACAGATGGATACTAGCAGAAGAAATCAACAAACAGAGGTGAGTTTGGCGCGTTCAGTAATGGTAGTGGAGGATCCGGCGTCGCCGCACTTTTTGCAGCAAGTGGACACTCTGAATTCGGTCACAGTGACACCAGCACTCAATGGTATGAATTATTATACCTGGGTGAGGTCATTTGAAATGGTTTTAGTGTTTCGAAACAAAGTTAGATTCATAGACGGGACTATCTCAATGCCAGACGCTCAGGATCCACTTTATTTTGCTTGGAAGCGTTATAATACGTTGGTAGTGTCCTGGTTACTTAGATCGGTGACCGAAACCATAGCTAGGAACATTTTTTACATAAATGTTGCGTCGGAGATATGGGATGTCCTAAGAAGAAGATATGCAGTGCCAGACAAAGTCAAAATTAGTAAACTGCAACACATAATGATGACTGTAGTGCAAGGGAATAGAAGTGTGGATGAGTATTACTGTGAGCTATGGAGTTTGGGAGGAGTTAAAGCATGTGAGACCATTGCCGCATTGTTCATGTGGAAAATGCAGTGATAATTGTTTTCAAAAGTTTGTGGACAATCAAATGGAGGATTATGTATTCTGATTCTTACATGGGCTTAATGATGAGTTTGATGGTTTTAAAAGCAGAATGCTAGCTATGAAGCCCTTTCCTACATTGGACGAGGTATATGGAATGGTTGTACAAGAAGTATCTTATAAGAATGGAAGGGATGTAAAAGTTGGCAATCTGGGGTACAGAGTTGAGTCAGCTGCATTTGCTACACCTACATCTGCAAATTTGCAAGACTTTAGAAGAAAGCAGCAGAAAAGGTTTGATATTGTGTGCAGTCATTGTGGTAAAAAGGGGCACACAAAAGAAAAGTGTTTCCAGTTGATTGGTTACCCGTTTAACACACCAGCGCGTAGAGGACGAGTTAATGATTCTTTTCCGAAAGCTGCCTCTGTAGCAGTGGAGAATGATGGTAGTGGTAGCTCACGAGGTACTGACCTCAATGAAGTGAAGGAGCAGATACAAAAGCTTATGAGCTTGCTCAATGCTCAAGGAGAACAGTCTCGAAGTGTATCCACTGCTAGGACAGCTTCTGCTGCTGTGCTTCAGACATCTAATACATCCGTTTCTGGTTCTTCTGAAAATTTTAAACCTTTTTCTATAGCAGCAGGTATTTGTTGTGCTAGTTTTTTTCTTAAGTTGTCAAAGCAGTGGATAGTTGATTCTGGTGCGACAGATCATATCGTAAATAATCTTTGCATGTTCCGTACTTGTCGCCCAATAATTGATACCTTTGTTTCTCTTCCAAATGGGCAAAAAGTTCAGGTCACTCACATTGTTGAAGTGGTCGTACATGAAGGTTTTTCGTTGCAAGATGTTTTACATATTCCTTCTTTTCAGTTGAATTTGATTTCGGTCAGTCAATTGGTTCGGACTGGCACATTTTCTCTCCTGTTTCTCAAAAATTTTTGCTTTATTCAGGACCTGTCTACATGGAAGACGATTGGTCTAGCTGAGGAAAGAGGAGATGGCTTGTATGTCCTGCAGAACGGTCAAGAAGCAGCTGATGTCAAACATAGTCGGGTTCTGGCTACTAGTAGTAGGGATTTGTCTACATATAGGATTTGGCATTGTCGATTGGGGCATCCATCTCAAAGTGCATTTAGATACATTTCAGCTTGCAAGGACCTTTCTGTTCATTCAGATGTCTGTTCTGTTTGTCATTAAGATTTGTCTACAGATGTCATTCAGCGCGTAGAGGACGAGTTAATGATTCTTTTCCGAAAGCTGCCTCTGTAGCAGTGGAGAATGATGGTAGTGGTAGCTCACGAGGTACTGACCTCAATGAAGTGAAGGAGCAGATACAAAAGCTTATGAGCTTGCTCAATGCTCAAGGAGAACAGTCTCGAAGTGTATCCACTGCTAGGACAGCTTCTGTTGCTATGCTTCAGACATCTAATACATCCATTTCTGGTTCTTCTGAAAATTTTAAACCTTTTTCTACAGCAGCAGGTATTTGTTGTGCTAGTCTTTTTCTTAAGTTGTCAAAGCAGTGGATAGTTGATTCTGGTGCGACAGATCATATCGTAAATGATCTTTGCATGTTCCGTACTTGTCGCCCAATAGTTGATACCTTTGTTTCTCTTCCAAATGGGCAAAAAGTTCAGGTCACTCACATTGGTGAAGTGGTCGTACATAAAGGTTTTTCGTTGCAAGATGTTTTACATATTCCTTCTTTTCAGTTGAATTTATTTCGGTCAGTCAATTGGTTCGGACTGGCACATTTTCTTTCCTGTTTCTCAAAAATTTTTGCTTTATTCAGGACCTGTCTACATGAAAGACGATTGTTCTAGCTGAGGAAAGAGGAGATGGCTTGTATGTCCTGCAGAACTGTCGCGGGTGATCCCGTTTCCGGTTCCATATAAAATGGATATCATCCCTCGACGATAAGGCTTTGAATTTTGAAAACGTGTCGGAGTCGCCACTAACCTATTTTAAGTTCAGGTTAGAAAAACTATAGAGATTCGTTTAAGGTTCGGGAATTAGGGATTACTAAATCGCATACGTAGAAAAAAAAAGGGAGGCATTAAAAATGCGTTTCTAAGCACCTGAATTTTTATAGCTCATTTTTTAATAAATCAAAAGAAACTCAAGGGAAAACGGGGTGGAAGATGAGCGGGATTTGTACCATTTCCCAGCTCCCTCATTGTACCTTTGTGCGGGATAGTTAGAAAACTATCCGGATGTTCCCCTCCTAGTCGTTTGTTCTTCCAAACGTTTCTTTCTTCTCCTCTCCGTCTCCAAGTTTGGGTGTCTTTCGAGTGTTTTTTTTTATGTCTTCAGTGTCTACCAAGGTCTAGCTATTTATAGGAAGCATGCAGTGAATTTATTATTATTTTTTTGTTAGATTTTTTTATGATTTTGTTCGATTTTATTTGATTTTGCAAAGATTTTTGTGAATTTTTCTGATTTTCGATGATTTTATTGTGATTTTCTCTTATTTTTCTGATTTTCGGTGATTTTGTTATTTTATGATTTTCTCATGATTTTATTATTTTATGATTTTTTATCTTTTTCATGATTTTTTTTTCTAACCTTATTGAAAAATTGGGTTATGACAAGAACGGTCAAGAAGCAACTGATGTCAAGCATAGTCAGGTTCTGGCTACTAGTAGTAGGGATTTGTCTACATATAGGATTTGGCATTGTCGATTGGGGCATCCATCTCAAAGTGCAATTAGATACATTTCAGCTTGCAAGGACCTTTCTGTTCATTCAGATGTCTGTTCTGTTTGTCATTATGCAAAACAGAAACTTTTGGTGTTTCCAATACATTTGCAGAGTACCAAAAGTTGTTTTGAAATAATACATTGCGATATATGGGGACCATCTTCTTTAACACTAACAGGACATAGGTATTTTCTTACTGTGGTGGATGACTATTCTCGTTTTACATGGGTTTATTTGCTCAAAGCTAAGTCTGAGGTAGCTGCTGCTGTTCAAAGTTTTTGTGCAATGATAGAAACACAGTTTAATGCTCGTGTCAAGATCATTAGAACAGATAATGGATCTGAATTTCTTATGCCTCAATTTTTTAGTCAAAGAGGTATTCTTCATCATACTAGCTGTGTAGAAACGCCACAACAAAATGGGGTTGTTGAGCGAAAACATCAACATATATTAAATGTGGCTAGAGCTTTAATTTTTCAAGCTAAAGTACCTTTGCTTTTCTGGGGTGAAGCAGTTTTAACTGCAGTACATGTTATAAACAAGTTACCTACTCCCATAACTTAATAATAAAACTCCTTTTGAGATGTTATATCTTAAGTTGCCAAATTATAGTTATCTTCGAGTGTTTGGCTGTCTTTGCTATGCATCTACCTTAAAGCAAGGTCGTACAAAATTTGATCCTAGAGCTATTAAATGCATTTTTCTGGGTTATCATGTTGGGACAAAGGGCTATAAACTGTATGACTTGCTTACTGGTTCTATTTTTGTTTCTAGAGATGTTTTCTTCTATGAAAATTCTTTTCCTTATTCTTGTCCTGATTCTTGTCCAGAGTTATCTCCTGGTCATGGTTCTTCTTCTTTGTTGCCTTTACCAGTCCACCATTTTGATCTTTTGCTATACCCGAATACACACTCTCAGTCCTCTAGTCCTCCAGTTCTTGATATACCATTAGGTAGTACTGTAGACAGTCCATCTGGTCTCAGGAAAAGTAATAAGCAGAAGCGGCTTCCTACTTATCTTCAGGACTACCATCATGCCATCTCTCTTTCTTCTGTCAGGCCAATTTGTCTACCTTTGACAGGTATATCTTTTCCTTTTCAAAATTTTCTTCGTTATTCTAACCTTTCTGTCTCACATAGAACATTTGCTGTCAATATTATGCGCCATTTTGATCCTGTTACCTATTCTGAGGCTGTTCAACATGAGCATTGGCGACAGGCTATAGATGCTGAGTTGAGTGCTTTAACTGAGAATCATACCTGGTCTTTGACGGAGTTACCTCCGGGAAAGATTCCTATTGGTTGTAAGTGGATCTTTAAAACTAAGTTCAATGTAGATGGGAGTGTTAATAAGTTTAAGGCTCGCTTGGTAGCTAAAGGGTATACGCAGCGTGAAGGCATTGACTATAATGATACCTTTAGTCCGGTAGCGAAGCATTCCACTATTCGAGTTTTTCTGGCCCTGGCAGCCATGAATAGATAGCACTTATGTCAGCTTGATATAAATAATGCCTTTTTGAATGGTGATTTAGATGAGGAGGTTTACATGGTGGTTCCCGCTGGGCTTTCTGTTGATACGTTGCAGTTTAAGGGGGAGACGCGGTTAGTTTGTAAACTGCAAAAGTCCCTTTATGGGTTGAAGCAGGCTTCAAGACAGTGTAATTCCAAGTTTGTGACTGTTTTGGTAGCTTCTGGGTTTGTCCAGTCTAAGTCTGATTATTCATTGTTTGTTAAAGGGACATGAGAAGATTTTATTGCTTTGTTAATATACGTGGATGATATGGCAATAGCTGGACCTAATGTAGGTGTTATAGAAGAGTTTAAAGCTCATCTGGCCACGGTTTTCAAGCTTAAAGATTTGGGTGATCTCAAATATTTTCTTGGTTTGGAGTTGGCAAGATCTAAAACTGGGATTGTGTTGTCTCAGCGAAAATATGCCTTGGAGTTGTTGCAAGAACATAGTTTGCTTGCTGTAAACCTTCAGCTGTTCCTATTATGCCCAATCATAAGATGTCAAAAGACAGAGGAATGCCAGTAGAAGATCCCTCTTTGTATAGGCGTCTGGTTGGAAAATTGTTATACTTGACTTTGACTCGGCCAGATATCATGTATGCAGTGCAGGTGCTGACACAATTTATGGCAAAACCGACTGATGAGCATTTGCAAGCAGCTTTTCAAGTCCTCAAATATGTCAAAGGTTCTCCAGGTAATGGACTTTTCTTTGAGGCAAAGCAAGACAATAAGCTGAATGTGTATGTGGACAGTGATTGGGGTACTTGTCCAGACACCAGAAAATCGCTTTCGGGTTACTGTGTTTATTTGGGTGGATCACTTGTTAGTTGGAAAACAAAGAAGCAACCTATTGTAGCCAGAAGTTCTGCAGAAGCAGAGTATAGGGCATTGGGTGCAGCAACAAGTGAAGTCGTTTGGTTGGCTGCAATTCTGTCCGAATTTGGAGTGAAGGTACAAAGACCTGTGCAAGTGAATTGCGATAATATGTCAGCTATATATATAGCGAAGAATCCGGTGTTCCATGAAAGGACAAAACACATCGAGCTAGATTGTCATTTTGTGCGAGAGAAGGTTCAAGATGGGTTGATATTTTTGCAGCATGTGTCGTCTGCTTTTCAATTAGCAGATTTGTTTACAAAGGGTTTTTCAGCGCCCAGGTTTCAATGGCTTAAATTCAAGATGAGCTTGAAAGATATATATGCTCATCTTGAGGGGGAGTGTGAAGAAATGAGCCAAGACGTACAGAAGGTTGCTGCAGGAGGTGAAATTGAAGAAGTTGCAGCTGTCTGAGGAGGAAGACTGGTGCAGAATGAGAAGATTGTTTTAGTTTGAGAAATAATAGTATAGGCCGTGTAGCATTGTTAAATTTAGTTGCTAGTCTGAGCCCATATGTTTTTAGTTACCCCATATTGTAAAGAAGAGTAATAAAAGGAAGAGAGCTGGAACAGAATTCGGTAGGTTCAGT
Organism: Melastoma dodecandrum; assembly: GCA_029817715.1. Taxonomy (NCBI): domain Eukaryota; kingdom Viridiplantae; phylum Streptophyta; class Magnoliopsida; order Myrtales; family Melastomataceae; genus Melastoma; species Melastoma dodecandrum. The sequence goes on along the minus strand of JARUPY010000533.1, from coordinate 2,615,403 downwards.
TAGTAAAAATTTTTCTTGTCTTTCTTCTTCATCCTTCAATGGCAGCGTTGGTGTTCCGATCGGACTTCGATCGTTGACATTAACCAGGACAAAGTCTCCGTGGAAAGCTGGTTGGTCCATACAATTTATTTGAATAATTTGTCGATATTTTCCATGGAAAGACTGGGGCGAACTCGGCCTAGCTGGGCCTGTTATTCTTACCCATTTTTGTTGTGAGGCCTTTACAAATTCTATCGTATATGTCTTTCGTTCGGGCAAACGTCAATTATACTATCCATCGCAGGTACTACCTGAAAGATGCAGTTCTCCATGGTGGAATCCGGTTCAATACGGCAGGAACGTGTTTGAATACCCCGGAACAAACCCCAGATTGAACAAGGTGTTCAATCGAGCAATGTCCGAGCACTCCACCCTCGCGATGAAGCAGATGCTCGAACCTATAAGGGTTTTGAGGGCATTAACCTCGACCTTCCTCAATTAATGAAGCCCCCGTCTTCCTTGGTTTATGTAGTACCATTAGGCCTCTCGAAGTTCAATGGGCCACTCTCTCTATCACCGATTGATTTGAGAGTGAAATCCGTCTAGATTTATAGCAACAACGGGTTGTGGAGCAATCGTTGTTTGTTTGTAATCAAGGTACAAACTTTTGAAGCATTCCAGGAAATTATTGGGGAAATCCTAAAAATTACTGGGTGTTCCTGAAGAGTTCCAAGCAGTGTTCCTGATCCAAATTCCTGCTCCAAAACTTGCCATAATACTCAGCATAGGTGAAGTCCCTGTACACGGCCCCCTCGCCCTCCTCCACAAGCGACTCCGGCGAGCTGATCATCGCATGGTCCGCCGGGCAGAGGAAGGACGCCACCGACATCCTCGGCTTGTCAGCATTGACGATCGCCCTGTGCCACACACTCTTGTATCTTCCATTGCTCAGAGCCTGCGACTTAAAAAGTTTCAGACCAAGGTCGCTACGGTTGGCGACAGAAAATTACCACCAGCCAGTAACTACACACCTGGAGCTGATCGCCAATGTTGATGACGAAGGCCCCAGGAATGGGGTGGACGGCGAGCCACTTCCCATCCTTGAGGACCTGGAGGCCGGAGACCTGGGAGTCCTGGAGGAGGATGGTAAGGGCGTTGGGGTCGGTATGGCCAGGGAGGCCGTAGGTGAGTTCCGGCTGAGGGCAAGGGGGGTAGAAGTTGACGGCCATGTGCTGGCCTTGCTCCCCAAGCACATCCTTAACCTTGTCCTTGTCCAGTCCTAAGCTCTCCGATATCAGTTCCTCGATCCTGTGCCCCAGCTGTCTTACTTCCTTGCAGTACTCGCTCACAACCTCCCTGCATCACAAACGTCATAATCCCACGATCCCAATTATCAAATATTTGAATAATGTTTCGTTCAAGTGTGGGTGTTCGATCTTCGGACAAGGACTTGTGTCCTAACAGGAAGAAAAAACCTCAACGCGCTTATTTTATGTGATGTGATGTGATGTGAGGGGCATATGCAGAGAAACAATAAACTAATAATAACCCTCTCTTGGGTGTACCCCCTCCTTTGATATGTCCAACCAAAAGGAGGAGGGCGCATAGTCACGTGATGGGCGGCTGCAGTGACGTCACGGAAACGCCATCTGGTGACGCCATTGCAACTCCCCGATGACGTGGGACAGGCACAACTTGATGGCGGTTCGTTTTTTTTTTATCTAAAAAGACCTGACAGGCCACGTTGAACAGTCACATGGTAGCAATAATTGATGCGTAATTAAAAGCATTAAAAAGGATGGCCCAAATTGGACGTACTACTAGACCAAAAAATGAAAATTAAAAAAAAAAAAAAGACGCAACAGTGAACCATTTCCATCCATGCCACAGCGTGGATTTAACCCAAAGTAAATCTGTCTAATAAAAAAAACAAATGACTCTCTTCCTGTGAAAAGTACATAAATTAGTTGCTGAGTTTTGGCATAGACTGTGATGGGAGGGAACCGACGGAGGCTTAACATATCCAAAAATAATATATTCTGAGTTTTATGAAAGGATTAAATAAAATGAAATATACATTACAATTTTTTTAAAAAAATAAAACACATTTTAAAGATAATGTTAGAGTAAAAATAATTTCATAAAGAAATAAATTAATATAATATAAAAAATTTCATAAATTACGATAATATCGCGTCAAGATATGACGTTGACGCTACATTTTTGTTGTCAGTACCGTACGTAACTTTTCGAATTAAATTAAGGAATCACGGTTTGCACGTGTCCCAGGTAAAATTATCATGTCGTGAACTAACTATCTATTTGAATTCCATGTACTTCCTGGGGAATCCTCCCTCCGCCTAGACTCTGAAGCAGAAAAAACCTCGAACAGGGGAAAGGAGGAACCGAGTTATTTATCGATCCATGTTCTGTCTCGACAAAGTCTACCAAGGTTTGACATGGAGCCGCCGTAGGGACAGAAATAAATTCAGCGGTACACAAAATCAAAATTCTTGAGAGTGCGTCCACTTACCAAATTTTTGAGTTGGAATTTGGGGACTACTCCTTGTTATATGATGAGATGTGGGGGGGGGGGAGGTAGGACTTACTTGAAGGAGGAAGGAATAGAAGGCCATTCGGGCATGTACTTGTCCAGAGGATAACAATGGAGCCTGAGGTAATCCCTCCAGTTATGTACCTTCTCCTTGTTCACGTTGAAGCTTGTCGACAACCTCATCGTCTTCGACGGGTCGTCCGAGTACAGCTTCAGCTTCTCCTCCACTGGGAGGTTGAAGAAGTCGGTCGCGACCCCCAGCATCTTCTCAACGGCTCCTTCTGACACCCCGTGGTTAATCACCTGAGACCGGTGTGGCCCCCCCCCCCAACAACAACAACAACAACGTCGCGTCAAATTAGATAGAAAGAAAAGCTTTTGATTCGCGTAGAGCAAGAGGGGTAGTAGTAGTACCTGGAAGAAGCCAAAGTACATGCAGGCGGAGGCAATCTGTCTGACGATCCGGGGGTGATCCCCACACCCCAAGTCGACCAAGGGGACATTCTCGCAGGTGGAGACCTGGGAGAGGCTGGGACGGTCGGATTCGTCGCGGATGTAGCTCGCGGGGAGGGAGGTGTGCCTGACCCCGGAGGAAATGACCTTGGACTCCATCAATAAACTCAAAAGCCTGAGAGCACCTAAACGAAGAGAATAAGGGAGGTTGCGAAGAAGAAGAGATTGCGGCTCTGAAGGGAGAAGAACGTGCAACTTCCAGGAAATTGTGGTGGGGAGGAGGAGCATCATTAATTTATAGTTCGTCTGCGCCATTGTTCGGTTTTACTAAGGGAACCTTCTAGTCTCTATTTAGATTGTTGTTAATAAGCGCGTACCATTTCACCGTGATTTCAATATATTTTTCATTGACCTTAACAGGTTTCATTGAAAGAGTCGATAAGTAAGTTAACAAATAAATATTCTAGAAACGCGTAATAAATTAGCAAGAAAGTCTAGAGAAAGTGTGGGGGTAAGGTTTTAAATATCGTGGCTGCTTTGGGCGAAGTCAAGTCAAATTATAAATTATTTGTGCTGCTGTCTCCCCTAGTGACGCAATTCATCGTCGTAATATAATATTAATCTGCACAGCCCCAAGCCTAGTTGCATTCAAAAAACGACGGCCCCCACTATGCTTTTTACTGTGACGTTTTGTCGGCCTACTGGGAAATGGATCATCGACTTGTGAGCTCGGAAGCATCGAGTTCATGCATCGGGGGAGTAAAGTAAAGTCAAGTCAAGTCCCACCCAGGATCAAGTAAAACCCACTGACTGGTACATACACCCCCTTTCATCTTTTTTTATTCCTGCCTTTCATGATTCCATCCCTAGACTTAGGATCTGGTTTCAAGTGACGAGAAAGGGAGGGGGTGGGGGTTATGTGATTGGGCCTCATGGGCTTCTGAAGGGAATCCAAAGGCCCAATCGATACTCTAACAAGACAAACCAAGTCCACACTATTAGCCCAGCAGACAGACCGGCCCAGTCCAACTGCAATTATCGATTATATCTAAAGATTGCGTGATGCCTGCCATACGCGCCACAAACCCATGGAGCCACCCATCGCCACTCCTTCCCCCTTCGTTAACCGCTAGCCACCGCCGCCGTCGTAACGAACTTTACCGGCCAACTATTCAATCCCCTGTTATGCCTCTACCGCATCCCGATCACCATCGCCATCACCACCACCACCACCAACAACAACAACCGAGCCACAATCGCCATTCGCCGTTCCTCCGCCGGGCCGCCCCGAACTCCCTGCCGGACTTCCTTCTCACCGCCCTCTCCCTTCTCTTCCTCTTCTCTTCATCTTTCCAATCCTCTTCGTCCAGGATCCCCCCCTTCTCCTGTCCTCTCTTCCCCCGCAGGTTCCCCAAGTTCTCCTCCTCCATGTCGATCTCCTCCCCCAACCCTAACAAGTCCTCACGGAAGCTCAATTTCCCGACTCCACAGTCCCTTTCCGACTACCTCCAGCCGCGCCTCCCGTCTGATTCTTTCTCAACCTGGGGCGTCAAGCCCGGCACCAAGAACCTTCACAACCTCTGGCTTGAGATCTCCGAGGGCGAGACCTCTTTGGAACCGGACTCCGATTCTGGCCTCTCAATCCCCCTCCGCACCCTCCATGTTGTCTCGTTGCGTATCCTTGCCCCTGAGGATGATTGCGTCGTGCTCGTTGAATTCCAGCAGGAGATGTCGGATGGTTCCTTGCGCCGCCGGGAGAGGTTCCTGTCCGAGAAGATGAAGCCCGGGGAGAGTCCCGAGGACGCTGCTGTTAGAGCAGTTAGGGAGGAGTTGGGGAACGAAGCAGTGGTTAGGCTAATCGACGGGAGTTATAGGACAAGGGTCGAGGAGAGGGAGTCGGCATCTTATCCGGGGTTGCCTGCTTGTTACGTGATGCACTTTTTTGATGCCCGTGCAGTTGAAGGGTTGCCATTGCCGGGTGAAAAGGAGGAGTTTTGGACAGAGGAGGTCGGCGAAAGTGAAGTTGAAGGAAAGGCGCTGACGGTGAAGAGGCATTGCTGGAAGTGGGTTCCAGCAGATTGCGATCGAGCCTGAGAGGTTAACACTTGTTAATCACTGTTGATTTAACATTTTTTTTCTTCCATGGATACTATATGTGATAGCTAATTAGAGTCTTGAGAGTCTGAGCGTGCATAGATCTTTTTGTAAGAGTTTATGGAATAAGTCAGAAAATCCAAAGGCCCTCCTCTGTATGAACATCTTGTGAGTAGCATCATGAATGAAATGGTTGGTCAGAAGCTATTGATCCTGGCCTTTTGTTACGTTCATCAGAATACAAAGATAGCTGGAAATAAATGCGAGAAATCTGATGCTCGCTATCTTCATCTTATCATGTGCTACTATACAGCTTACAGAGAAGTGGAACACCGGCTACCTTGGTTTGTAGTTGAAGGAGTTATGGGGTTGTGTGCCCCAAAATCGATCTCTACATAGCAGTTCGCATTAAGCTGATATCGCCGAGAAACCCAGGTCCCCACTTTCCAGCGAATCCGCCCATTGATCCTCATGCTTAGTGTTATTTTCCCTTCATTCTGGTCTCGACCCACTTCATAACCCAAGGAAGAATCCACGGGTAGTTGATTGGCCACTAGTGAAGCTGTGAGGAGGTTGTTGTCGCGAGACCCTTGATAGAAGGGCGGGATGGAGGAGTCAGATGTTATCTGTTGTCCCTTGTAGAGGGCACTGACACGGATCTCGTCGTAATAGATGCCGACTTTGCTGTTGGGGTTCTCCGTTTGCAGGGTGAGTTGTATCGAGGAGTTGAGAAGGTGGGCATCAGAGAGATTGAACTGGTAGATATCAGCCTCTTTTAGGGTAAACTTTGGCTTTGAAGGGTGGAGGATCATCCAGATGAGTAGAATCAAGAAGAGAACTAAACCGAACCCCGAGGAAAGTATCAAAAGCAGCTTCTTACGGCGGCCCTTGCCGGCCACCTCGAATGATCGCTTGCTGGTGTTGTGTTCGCAGTCGTCTGGAGAGCTGGCAAGGATGATAGACATTAGCAGAGAGAGTAGGAGATCAAAGGGTGAAAATGGTAAGTTCGCTAGGGAATGAAGGGGAGGGCATTAATAGGAAGAGAAAAAGATGGTTGCAATGATTCCCGGTTTGCTTTTCCTCGTTTTTTTCCCTTGCATGCTTTGGACTGGTGGAGGGACTGAAAGGGACCTCGGATTCTATTTTTCTAAGATTAGATGCAACTTAGCATATTCTAGGTGATACTTTGGTGATTATCAGATGTGCACACTCCTTTTCTTTTCTTTGCTTTTCTGAGGGAAGTGATCCTTGGATGATATGCTTGTAGGAGGAACTCGCCCCTGCACGCACGGTAGAAAGCCTCACCAGATCTTCGTGGTCATCATCTTGTTAAAACATCTCGAGTCGTTTGATTAATCGAAGCACCAGTTGGATTAGGAAGATACGGCTCTTAGATTATGTGGAGGGAGGGGGGAGAAGTGGACGATTAAAAGACGAAGATATAATATGCGCTGGGTGTAAAAGCAGCAAAAAAGGAAGTGCCGCTTTTTTGGGTGTTCTCCTGATGAAATGTGATTTCAGGGGTCGTTAAAGAGCAGTCAGCATGGGGTAACACGATTTCAGATGTGGTGGTCTAAAGGTTGGAGAAAGCTTGAAGAAGGATGGGCCTTTCTCCGGTAGATCACTCAACCTGGGAATCTGTCATCTTTTTCTATTATTGCTGTTGCTTTTTCTGAGCAGTTGCTTCCTTTCTTGTTAAGAAAATGACTTCTTTACTCAACTCTTGCAGCTGTAATACCTATTTGTATATAAACACCGAAATAATGCACTACCTTAGATACCAAAACCAACACTCGGGGAGTATTGGCAAGAGATAACCCAGGACCAAAAACCAGCGAGATTACGACTAATCCCACTACTATACGAGTCAAAGTTCCATGGCCTACTACTCCTTGCTACTTCCTCTGCAAACAAGCATTAGGGACTACAACAAAGCATATGATGAGGTGAGCTATGACTGGCTACCAAGTACAACACTAGTAGTAAAAGGAAAGGAAAATGCTCAAGCTACACGGATATACATATTTTACTAAAAAGAATCCGAGAGACATTTCCACGGGGTGTGAGCATGCAGTGTTAGAAGCACTTGATGCTGGTTGTCATGGAAGAGTCAATTCCCCTTCTGTTACTAGGCCGCGCAGTAGCAGAACAAGTCCGAGCATCCTCAGAAGCAGCAGGAGGATTAGCCTTACGTGGATATTTTGCCTTCTCCACGCACAAAAAGGAGAGAAAGTTTGCAGTGGTGTATCGTTTTGGAGATGTTTCTGAGCTATTGATCGGTATCTCTGGGTGCAGGGTCAGTCGGCACTTGCTTCACGAATTGCCCTTTTACGCGAGGACGTTGCTCAGCAAGCTTTTTCCTGCTCTCATACCGGACCTGAGAGAAGAACAAAGAACAATCAATCGAAAGTCTAAAAATATTCAGAGATAAATTAACAGCAGAATTTGGTGGGTTCAGTTATAGACAAAGTATTGTTGCTAGTTACCATTTTAAACAACCAATAACAGTGAAAACTTCAGATAAAGAAATGAGCAACGTTACCTTTTTCTCGTAACATCTGTCCTTGCGCTTCATCCGGAACTTTGCGAGGGCTGCCTCTCTCCGTGTGGATCTCTGTGGGATTCCTTCTTGAGGGGTAAAACCATCTGCATTCTCTCTGGCATGTCCCGTGGCAGGAACGCAATTAATGTTGCCATTGCTAGCACAAATGCTCCCACATTCATTGCTGTTGAGCCGTGTCAGAGTTCCACAGAAGCTGCTGCTGGCACTTCTATCGGTACCCGATGAAATAAGTGCCCGGTCCTCCGGATGCTCCAAATTGACTTCTTGTTTGTGGCTGCTCTGGATGGGAGAACTACTCCCATTATGATTAGCTGGATCACGAATGTGATCCACATGATAATTTTCATAACTGAATGATCTAACTGACTCGACGCCTGAAAATGATTCTGGCCTCCCTACTGTGCTAGGACTTGGCATAGGCGATGCACCTGATTGTCCATAGCAAACTTTAGGAAACACAGAACCATACTCAGTGTTTTGATTGTCAATCCGCATGCGTTTTGCAGGAGTTGGAGCCGGGAAGACATTTTGCTCGGAATATGAATGGAAGTGCTCAGTTCGTCTTGGTGGAGCAGCAGCAGGAGATAGATTACTCGTGGGTTGCACAAGATCCAGGACATTGGACTCACGAGGGGAAGCAACAGTATGTTGGTTGCCTCCGTGATCGGTTTGTTGAAGAGACACTACACTCTTCACTGACCCTGGCAGGGTGGGGTGCAATGACTTACTCACATATCTGCAAAGAAAACAAAGCCAAATTCCTTGTGACACGAGATAAGAGAGAGAATTCATGGACCAAGAATGGTGGAGCCTGATCCATATTGGTCTGAATTTAGTTCCTCAAAGCAGGACAGACAAATAGAACTTAGTGTTACCTAGAGAAGGCAGAAGCATCGGAGTGATTGAGGGCGCCCCCCTCTCCAGGTTTTTGACTAGCCAAACTGCCCGAATCAGACCGTTTCAAGGAAAGATCCAATTGTGATGATATGTCCGATCCTTTCACATAATAATTAGACCTACAATCTGCAACCGGCTGATTATCAAAGGTTTCAATAAAGTTGATGGCTTCCCTAACAGATCCGATGGCTGTGTCCTGATGCCCAGCGACACCAGCTGCATTAAAGCTCATGCCATCTGGTCTATGACCTTCAGATTTAACATCCTTTTCAAGTTTCTGTTCTACCTCTGCAGCATCAACTCCCAGCTCTGGCTTCGTACAAGAGCTCTGCAAAAAAGAATCCAAAAGACAGGATGATTCAAGACCAATATGTTCACGCTAAGAGGAGCATTGAACAACAAGCTTGGGCACTCCACTTCTATTACATGTATCTCACAGATTCAAAATCAGAGGATTTATTTGAGCTAGCTGAAGAGAAATGGGAATTGCATGAGTCATAAAGAACTAATGCTTGCAACAGCAGGCAACTCCAGCACAAGGATTTTCTAAATTATTGGAGCCTCATAAAACCGCAATGGTCGAATATAAAAGAATCATCAACGGCACTGCAAAGCTCAATTAATCTTAGATTGCTCATCATGCTGTAGTTTCAAACTAGAAATGCAGATCTTCAACTACATAAGGATGGCCTATCACGTTCAGAGAAAATACAACAGGTCAATTGACCTAACAAGTGTTGTCAAATTAAGTTTAGAAGATGGAAAATGCCAAAAAGAAAACAAAATAGTCCATCACTCAATAATCCAAAGTTGATAGACCAAGGTTCCTATACCCTGCCAAACAGATAATTTCTAATGCCTCCAACATGGGTGCTACATATCATTAACCTTGGACTACTAACACAGAGAAGGCCAAAAACTCAAATGCCGACAGGATAAATTGAAATTTCACATATTGTCCTGCAGCCTAACACAGATCAATATTGACAAAGTTGAGGTCTCAAGGGCGACAACAGCAGTCTCTGTGTGGCCCTTTTCATTTCCCGTTTTCTGTGTTGAGGAACAATGATATCATTCTGCTAGGCACAATTGCGTGAATGCAAACTGAAGACTGGGTCTACCCACTTACCTGTGCATCACTTCCTTTCTCTATCAATTCTCTGTCTCTCTCAGTACAAACCAAGAAACCACCCGAGTTATTACTAGCAGCATTGTTTTCTGCAGTTGCTTCGACTTTTAGCAAAGCCACTGTCTCGTCCTGCTGGCCATTCGCATTCCCACTCGATGATGACTGTCCAGCAAAAGAGATGGTTATTCCTCAGGCATCTTGAGTTAGTAAACAGGGAAATCATGTCATGTTACTCGTCAAAGTACCAAAAAAGGATTATGCAGAGTGGCTTACAGATTGTCTCCTCCAAACATGCTGCCACAGATTTTTCAGCTCATTTTTCCGAATAGGCTTAACGAGATAGTCAGCAGCACCTCTCAACATGCAGTTGTACACGGTGCTGACCGCATCATGTGAAGACATCACTGCGTGGAGAAAACAATAAAGCTCAGTAAACAGAGAAGCCCGCTAGAGGACAATCTTCCCAGGGTCAACAATCGAGCTAATTACGTACTGATGACGGGAATGTTCTTGCAGATCTCGTGCTCCATAATCAACGTGAGAAGAGCGAACCCCGATATAGCAGGCAAATCAACCTCCGTCAAAATGAGATCCACATTATGTGGCCTTCCCTTCAGCAACTCCCACGCCTTCAAACCATCGGGAACAGCCGCCACTGCCCAATACAAACATGTAAGCAGTCACAGTCATGGATGACTCCAAAAAATGTCTCTAAAAGTAACCCCAAATAACAAACGGCAGTCTTAATGGCGCATGAACCTTGATATGCATCACATTTCTGGCTCTATCATGCCCTCATTAACCGCTGATACCAGTTAAACAAACTATATTTGAAAGAAAAATTACACCGCGGTATCAGAAAACAAACGACTCAAACTTCTGAGAGAAATCCAGGGACAGTTATATGGAGAGAATCCATCGTATAATTTGAAGAAGGAATCGTTGAATAAGCTGGCAAAAAAGTCAGAGCGCCTCACACAAACACTGGGAAACAAGAGGAATCAAAACGAGATTTCGAGCTCCGGTTTGAGAAAATAGGAAATATCAGAAGAGAAAATCAGACCTCGGTAGCTGCACTTGCGGAGGAGGGCAGCAATGATCTGTCTGGTGGAATCATCAGCTTCCACAAGCAAAACCCTAAGGACCATCCTCGGCAAGAACCTCTCCCATTTAACCCCAACTCCAGCACCAACTTTGGACCCCTCCTCCTCCTCCTCCTCGCGGATCATCTCCGTCGTCTCCATCTTCCTCCTCCTCCTCCGCCCCTCTTTAACCAACGTCGCAGAAGCAAAAACCAACCACCTCAACCTCCATAAAAAAAATAAATAAAGCACGCGCACACAGAGAGTTGCCCTTTTTTTTTCCCAATCTGTACGGTCGTTAAAACTCTCTTCTCCGTCGTCGTCGTCTGTGGGGATGGTGGTGGGGGGAAGGGAGAACAAAAAGAAAAATCTAAAAATCCACTGGGAAAAATGATCGGACGGCAGGAAGGAAGGGCATCCCGCACAAACCGCCTGAAAACGGAGGGTCAGGATTACATGTTGACAACAAAATATCTCGTCCTTCAGGAGGAGGGAATCAAAAAATGAAACGTCTTTTTTTTTCCTTTGCTTGTGTGGCTGCGACGTGCCACGTCATCCCAAGGGAGAGGAGAGGAGAGGAGAGAGCATATCTCAAAAGAAATTGAGATCAAAAGGAGAAGACTCATTGGGCTTTTTCTGGGAGTTTGTTGTTTTCAATTTTTGTGGCTGGGCGCCGCTGGATTGCTTGTGGTCAAAACTACCCTGCGTGAGGGGGATATTTTTCCATGGGGACACGTGGCAAGAGGAGGGTCCTCGTGAGAGATTTAGGGGGGAAGATATTTTTTGTTTAGCTGGATCGTGTGGTCCAAAACAAAGACACGTGGTGGGCTGTCCGAGCGCCGAACCGAAGGTTCCTCTTTTTCTTAGTGTTTCGTGAAGAATATATGTGTATTAGGAGGTGGGCGTGGTGAGGGGAAGCGAATCGAATTCAATTTTCACCGAGATTAGATTGATTGATTTTTTTTTTTTGATGTGTTGTATGGTGGTAATGGTGTGACTTGATGGGGATGGGGATGGGGATGAATTGTTGTCCTGTAATTGGGCCTTTTTCCCTTTTCCATTTTTGGTCGTGTTACTGTTTCAGCGAGGGAATATCGGGTCGTGGGGATTTGGCGATCACATGTTTTAACATTCATTCAGCCACGTCGCTTTAAAGAAAATAAAAAAAATGAAAAGGGGGACATCACAATTTTCAAAACAGGTAAACGTAGCCTCCCTCCTCTACACCAAAACGTTACTTGGGTGATGGGGAGTGACGTGAAATTGATGTTTGCTCATCATGCGCGAGTTTTGTACCGTTTTACCACTGGTTTTCAAAAAATTTTGGCCTTTACGATTACGAGTTTCAAAATTACGGATTTACGGCAGTTGTACTATTCACTTTTTCTCTCAAATTAACCCAAAAATTTTATTTCTTCTTTTAATCTAGTCCCTCAAGACAAACTACAAAATTTTAATCTTAAGCAGGATCTGATACTAAAAACAGATACAAGAATCGAACTTAAGATAATTTTCCTAATTGTCTTTGTCGCCGGCGTTCTGCCAACCTCGAATACTCGTTTGAGTACTTCGAACTTGTCGCAAACTCAAGATTGGATTTACCTTCAAGGAAATATTCTTCGAATTCACTCTGCAAGAGAGTCAGCTCTTCCAATTTCTTAGAATAGCTTTTCACAAGCTCAGTCAGCTGCGTTACTTGTGCTGAAATGCTTGCCAGTCGATCCACTACAGTGTTTAGTAGTCCCGTAGCAGAATCCTTGCCAACCCCGTGATCCAAATGGAGCAACTCTGGGTTAGGACAATCAGTCATGCGAATGACTCGTGCACTTGCACTTCTCTCAGATCCTTTTTTCAAAAAAGAAAAGCATAAACAACACAAAGGATGTTTATCATACCTTAATCGCCAGAATAGCTCAAAGGGTTCACCAAGCTTCCGCATTATGGAACTTCAAGATTGAAGAATTCCTCAAATTTGGGGAATTGAGTGGAGAGGCTCTTCTGTGTCACACCGAATGCCCTTACCTTGAGGGTCTTATATAGACACTCCTCATCCAAAGGTTTCGGCCCTTAGGCTTCAATCCTTCCAATGTTCTGATCGAATGATCTAACCTTCCGATAAACTTAACCAATTTTGGTTATTTTTAACCACCTTACTCTTGATTCCTTAAGGTATTTTCAGATCATTTATTAATGTTCCTGGAGGACAATCAAAGAATTTTAACTCAGAGAGATGTGAGAGAAAATTCTCTATTCAGATTGCCTCCCCAAATGAGGTAGATGGCTTGTGAATATATACACAAGGGAGCTGGTGCCTATGCACTGTTTGCCAGCTCAAAAGGAATCTAAACTATTTCAAAAGTTAGTGGGGTCCTAATGACCGACAAAAATGTCCTAGTCTAACTTTATACAGTTGTCTTCTCCCGTCTGCATTGATGCGTTGTCTTGGGAGATTCCTTCATTGTTGTTGGCGTTTGAAGTTTCGCCAACTCCTTCTTTTTCTGAGAGTCCCGGTGGGTCTTGGACCGCCTTAAGAATTTGTTGGGCTCTCTCGTCATATTCAATTTGCTGATTTAAGGTCTTGTCTGTAAAATCAGCAATCTTACTCCAAACCTCGAAGGTGTCGGTTCGGAGGTGCAACTCAGAGTTCTCTCGTCTCGAGAAACTATCCAGAAGTTCGAGCATTCTCTGCCATCCTCGGTCTCCTGCTTGTTCGTCTATGAGGCTTAGATTTGACCGAAGAATCGTGACGGTAATTATACCATCACAGAGCACGTAGTATTCGTCCTTGCGGGCTAACACATGCTCCAACACATCCTTAAGAAACTCAACTTTTTTTGCCTTTCGGACTGTTTTGTCCTTGTAGTATTTTCGCCATAAACCTCTCTGATCGAGGTCCTGTCGTTGAGGTTCCAGCAGACGTCTACTCTCACAAGGGTGGATGTCCCATACTTGCAGATTTTGAAGTATTACCTTCCCATACTGCGGATGGTCTTCTTCCTCCCTTAACGTGCTAGTAATCAATGCCGTGGCATACTTTGGTCCATAGCCTAGGCATCCAAGCACGTACCTTACTAACATAGGCAGTGGTTCCATACACTCTAGTTCAGATCTGTCGATCTCCAGGATGTCTACAAACCCAGCATATACGTAAGGTGCTGCTACTCCCACCATGTCTGAATGAATTCTCAGAGACGGCCACTTCCCCGATATCCAATGTAGATACGGTTGAAGTACAGTGTTTTCCTCAAGCGAGGATTCACTCATGTCTACTACTACCCTTGGGACTTCATAATCTTTGACTTCCCCAGGTATGATTGACATAGTGGTGGAGAAAATCTGTTGTCTCTCTTTTTCTACTCGGGACAGCTCCTCCTCACCTGAAGCCATAATCGATAGCTTATACTCCAGGTCTTTGATATACTCAACTGTCTTTTTTGCGAAAAACTCAACTTGGCGCTTGTCATCATGTTTGATGCCACCCATGAGTCCTCCACAGACCACAGACGCATCCCAACTTAGGGATTCATCCTCAAATGAGTCTTGATCAAAAAACCAGGATCCTCCCAGATCCTCTTGGATTTTTCCAACATGGCCTTTGCCATCGTGACCTCTATCACCGTGAACATTCTCACCAGACTCTTTGACTGAGTCTTTAACATGAATTGCTTCCTCAAGGTTTTCTTTCTTTTCAAGATTACCTTCCAATGCTGCGTAAGCACTTCCAAAGTCGAAGTATTGCTCACACTCCATTGCAGCCACTTCCTCCAGTTCTGCCCTTGGTTCAGGGTCTACCTCTTGGATTGGCTCGCCAATTAAGGCCTTAAACTTAGCCTCCTCTTCAGCATACTGTGTTTCCATCTTTTCTTTCTGTTCCTCCTTGCTTTGTAACAAAGCTTTGTAGGACTTCACAGCTTGATTAATGGAAATCTTCTGCTCTTTGGCTAAGTGGTTTCGGCAGTAATTAAACTGCTCCATGGTCAAAGGAGACCACTAAGGTTCTTCAACCTTTCCGTCCTTCTTAGGACCATCCTTTGCAGAATTATCCCCCTTAAGACCAGAAGACCCAAGCCTCTTGGCTTTCCTCTTCTTTCTGGCTTTCTTCTGTGACTCAGCTTTTGCCTTGTCCTTCAGATTTGCCATTTCCACATTTCCTTCTGAGCTTTCCCCCCTCGGATCTGTTATCTTCTCTTGAAGATTTTCTTTTACGTCTCTTCCAGAGTTGGTGTTATCCTTCTCCTTCAGATCCGTCTTCCCTTCCTGGGAACTTTTCTCTTTCCCCTTAGAATTGGCTTTTGCCTTTCCTTTGGGTTCAACCATTCTCTTTTGAGAAACATCCTTCGCTTTTCCCTCAGATCTAGCCGCAGCTTCCTTGGGATTAGCTATCTCCTTCTAGAGATCTTGTTTCGCCTCACTCTTGGAGTCAGCATTTGCTTTCTCCTTAAGTTCGGCCTTCCCCTTCTGGGAATCTGCAGTTTTCTGCTTCTTAGGACATTCGTAAGAACGATGTCCTAGTTGCTTACACTGCCAGCAGAGAACTGCTGCCTTCGTTCCTGAAACGGAACCAGCATCACTATGCTCACTATCTCCCTTGTTAGGACATACCTTTCGGGAGTGTCCTTCCTTCTTGCATCCCCAGCATATCTTTCTCTTTGCAGCAGGATCCATCTGTAGAGTTTTTAGAAAAAGAGGTGTTTGCAAGTTCTTTAGAGAAAGAGTCAGCTATTATGTTGTGGTCGGACTGAATGTATTCGACCTCGTATTTATAATAGCTAAACCATTCCTGCAACCTTAAGAGTCTAGTTTGCCTAGCTTCCTTAAGGTTCAGACTCATAAACCTTTTTACATAGGTCGAGTTAGAGCGCACTAAAAATTCTTTCGGTGCCAAAAAGATGTAAAAAGCCTTTATTCCATATTTTAAGGCTAATACTTCTTTTTCATGTATCGGGTACCGTAGCTCGCACCCCTTGAAGCTTCCCGACCAGTATTTGCACACTGGTTCTGGCTTTCGTCCTTTAATTTTAAGGACTGCTCCCCAAAATTCTTCAGAAGCATCAACTTCCAAGACTAACTCATCCTTGTCAGAAGGTAAAGCTAGTTGTGGCAAATTTTTTACCTTTGCTTTAATCATTCTAATGGATTGAGTATCTTCATCTTCCCATATCCAAGGATTTGTAGAAGAGGTTTTCTTCGAAATCCTACTTAGATCTCGGGAAAGATCTTTCACAAACTTTCTTGCATAGTTAGCACATCCACAAAATCTTTGGACTTGCTTTCTATCTTCAAGTCTGTCAGGAAAATTAACTATTTTCTCAGCAATATGATTTTGCAGTTTAATTTTTCCCTGCTCAATCTCCATGCCTAGAAAATTAATTGATTCCCTAAACCATTCTAACTTTTTCTCTGATAGAATCATGCCCTCCTGTCAGAAGACATCAGTTACCTTATCAAGGTGTCTCATGTGGTCGTCCTCAGTCTGACTGTAGACTATCACATCGTCAATATAGACCGCACAAAATTTTCGGACTTGCTTGAAAGCATTATCCATTTTGTGCTGAAATACGCCTGGAGCATTTTTCAGACCGAACGGCATAACCAGCCATTCAAACATTCCTTGCGGAGCATTGAAGGCAGTTAGAGGAACTGACTCTTCCTCCATCTTGACCTGCCAGTATCCACTTTTCAAGTCAAACTTAGAGAAGAATTTTGGTTGGCTCAGACTTACCCTATCAATTAAATCTCCCGCAGTGGGAATCTTATAGCCATCGTCTTTTGTAGCTTTATTAATCTGACGATAATCTATAACCATTCGTGCTTTACCTCGCACCTGCTCGGCATGATTAATAACCATAAAGGCAGGACTAGAATGTGGACTGTAACTGTCCCTAATCAAGCCTTTTCCAAGCAACTCAGGAATTTGTTTGTCAAACTCCTCAACCATCTCAGCCGTATACGTGATGTTTCTGGCTCTTATAATGGTTCCGGGATCTTTCAACTCTAATCTAGCCTTTAGGCCATTTCGAGTCCATAACTTTAGTGGATCTTCACTAAAATTATCGGCTAGTTTTACTAGGAACTTATCCCATTTTGTTCCTATTAACTTAACAGCCATACGCACTTCTTGTTTTGGAAACAAGTCGTCATACTTGGTATTCGTTGGAGAAAACAGGGTTTGTTCCCATGAATCGTTCTCTTCCAACCGTATATCACCACGCTGAGCTCGCACTCTGAAAGCTCTTTCACATGGAATATCGCCACAGTATTCTGTCCTTTTTACCGGATAAAAGCCAAATTTTAACCGCAGTCTAGGCTCTTGTAGAATACTTATCTTTACACCACCGATGGAAACATCGTTTTCATTCTGCACAAAAGGAAGGTTTTCCTTCTGACCCTTCAAAAAGGCGTTACCAATAATGATGTCGGCCTCTAGTAAAGGATGTGCAAGAATCTCTTTAATGATGAATTTTTGTCCACCAATAAAGACAGGCACGTTGCTTGCCTTATGGCCAACCACTGTGGCCATACCATCGACGTTAACCATGTGGATGGGTTTCTGCAGTGGTTCCTACCACTCATCTGGTAAAGCATTGAGTCTAGCACAAGTTATGCTACACCCAGTGTCTATCAAAGTATCCAGAGAATACTCATAGTATCCAGGAAATTTGAAAGTTAGAGCGACATATGTGCTCAAGTTTTCCTTCCTGACACTGAACCCAATATTCTTAGGTACTTCCTGGGATGGTTCTAACATCCTCCAGATATCGTCTATTGGCATAGACCTTTGTTCGGCTATCTGCTCAATAACCTTACAAACTTCAGGAATCCTAGATAAAGAGTTTTCTATGTTGGTAACTCTTAACATCCTTATAGATTCCTCTCTCGTTGGGTCTACAGGGTCTTCATAGACTGGTAATGATTCCTGTCTATACCCTACGATCCTACTCGTATGTTGCGACGGGGCTCTCGAATCAACAGACCTTCGAGACATTTCTTCTATTAGTGGTGGAGCAGATGCTTCTGCTGGTCGAGACATAATTATGTCTTCTCCCACATCACTAGCTCTAGAAGAAACATCAGAGAGCGTATGTGCTCTTGGCTCTCTTAGGAGTGGCATCCTCATAGGCAGATGCCTATCAGCTCTAAAACTATCTCTAGACGATTCACCCAACATTAAAGTAATCTCGTTACCTCTTTGTCGGACATTAGCCGCAGTAATCGGCCTAGAGCTACTACCAGTTCAGTCATAACCCAGTTTCTTGGCCAGGTTAACTCCATTGGGTTTACCTCTCGCCTATGAAACTGTTGGTAGTTATTATGACCTTCTTCGAACAACTCAGTAAGTCTTGAGATGTTCCTCACACCAGGACTAGTGGTATTTACCAATCGATAAATTACTCTAGTATGATACGCCAAAAAACTTGGCCTGGGAATTCATCCTATCCATATTCATTGATTTGATCCTTAAGGTCAATGAATTTCCCAAACAGCGATCGTTCAAGGCCATCATGAAATTTGGATGAACCTGGAACCATACAGGACCGTGTGCCAGGTTGGCCTGTATTCCTGATATCTGCTGATCTCTAAACTCTCGCCATCGTTTATCGATCACAGCTGCTACCACAGGACTATCCGCTGGAAGATGGAATAGCGGGATTAGTCCTACTTGGATCAACCCAATATGTATATAATTGTATACTCCTCTCGCACGTTGCATGGTTTCCCTAATGCGTTGTACGTTGAGTAATGGGATATCCAAAGTCTCAAGTTCCGTATTTGTAACTTGAGCCGTTGCTTCTGTTTGTGAAATGTCTATTATCGATCTAAAATTGAATCTCGATATGTTATAGACTTCTCTTACGTTTACGTTAGGCAACCTCCATTCCAGAACTGACTGGGATGGATCTTCGTACTGGAGGGTTTCCTCCAGTACCTGATTTGATGCTTCCAACTGAACCATCTCATCACCATCTCCGTTTTGCTCTGCTCTCATCATGAACAGATGCATTTTCCAGAGATCAGAGTCATCGTCCGAGTCTGTATCATAATCTGACACTATCTCATAAATCGACTCTACTTCCGAGTCTAAATCGGAAATCTCCTGCTCATCTATTGGTTCATAAGCAAGGACTTCTTCCTCATGACTCCTGTCATCCAGGAAGACCATCCGGAGTCTTTCTCTCCTTTGGTTCTTCTTCGGACAACTATCCGCCTTGTGGTCTTTTGAACCACAAAACCAGCAGCAATTACAGCTGCTCAACGGTTTTCCTTTAGGACACTTAGGCCCTCTGCCATGCTTATGCTTAAAGGCATCTATCTTATCTTTATCCTTAAGGTTATCTCGTCTCCTTACAAACCTTCTAGGTTTGTAAGCAGAACCTCCCTTTTGCTTACGCTGGAAGTCCTTCTTGGGCCAAACTTTTCTTTTGTTATACCCAACAAACTTCCTCTTTCGGGGAAAGTTTTTCGTTCTCAATGAATCTCCTGAAGAACTGCGAGTATCGCATCCATACCTTCCGAGTACATATTCAATTTGAGAACAACAGCTCTTATTCAAGTATGGCAGCTTCTTAGCTGCCTCCTTTACTTGGAGCTCAGTACATGCCTTTCGCATTGCGTACTTAACCGCCTGAATTTTTCCTCCGAGTTCAGAGACAATCTTTTCCTCACTCAGAAGTAATTCATAGGCCTTTTGCGCAATCTCCGGCCAAGGTTCGGGAAGTTTTGCAAAAAAGGTTCCTAATATGAACTGTTGAGATACTACATCCAGATTGTAGTAATACTTCTTGAATTCACACACGTAGCTATCAAACCAGCACATATCACAGATCTGTAGTTTAACCAGAGCGGTCAATGACTGCTCTTTTTCCACAGTCTCAGTGGATAACGAAAAACCACAGAACTCACGTTTCAGGGCATCTGCAATTATTGCTAATACTCCATCCACCGTCAGCGCTTGATCTATTTTTTCCTTAATGTCTGTGTGCGCCACTAAGGTTTTCCAATATTTTTGCGCTGTACCCATAAGGGCTGCTACACATAATTCGTATACTGCTCCAGGAGGTACTCCTCCTGCAGACGCAGTCATTCGAATAAGTGATAACCACTCATCTATCTTTTCAGATACGTGCTTTTCACAATCAATGTCCAGAAAAGCACCAGGGGTAATTATTGGCTTTAAAACATTATCCCTTGGGACAAATTCTTGTTTAGTCCGATGAGGATAATCGGGCCTGTAAATTTCCCTCTTCGCAGTTACCAGTTCGTTAAACGTTCTATTGTCTAAATGAACTGGGGTATCTTCTGCCAGACCTAAGGCTTTCCTTAAGTCTTTTGCCAACTCCCCACTTTGGGAGTTCAAGTTTGCACTTCGCTTTTGTGAGTCTAAAATGTAAGGAGCCACTGACTCCTTATACATTTCATCCACACTCTTGCCTTGATTCTGTTTGGAATTTCTTCCTCCCAGATTCAATCTTTCGACTGGTTTTCCCGTAGTACTTTCCAGTCCAGAGGTCGCCTCGGCTTCAGGTCTTTTTAAACCTCTTTCTCTTTCCAGAGCATCTAACATTGTGTTTACAATGGAGCCTACTTCCTTTGCCATTTGGTTTCGGCTTTCTAGACTTTCATTGCTCCCCTGAATGGTTAGCTGAGTTAAAATATCATTTATACTCTTGCTAACTCCAAAAGGAGACAATCTAGCCTCTGGAACGAACTCCAAACGTGATGGAGTCCCAGAAGGATTTCCCGAAGATTTTCCTTCTCCAGCCATTTCAAGGACTTGATTGACGAATTTGTCAAACTTTTGAGTTTAAATTGATTTTTGGGAAAAAGACAAAAATAGGACCACCGTGAATAAGGAATTTCTCAAACTCCCACCGTAACTTCCAAAATCTTTTTTCCACTAGCTGTAAAAAGGAACTAGACTCGTGCCCCGGCGCTGGGTTTTAAGAGTATGTTTTAGCTGTTATATGAAGGGTGTTTGGGGCACTAGTTAATCCCCTAAATATAATAAATTTTATGTTTTTAAAATTAAAAAGAAAGATGACAACAATCAAAACGTAATAAATGAAAAATCAGTATTATCAATACGTATTTAATGTTTCTTGATAGGGGGGGCCCTCAGGACAGTGGTTAACAAATTCATAGGTTTTGCTTTTGGTAGTAGTAAATGTTAAATCCCAAACAGCTAAGGCAACGTAAGCAAAGGGTGATCAAAATATCATTAGCCATTAAAGTTTATAGTAAAAAAAAAATCCTCTCAATCAGTCTTTTTGCTTCTTTTTCCCTTCGCCCCCCCCCCCCCCCTCGCTCTCCTTCTAGAACCATCTAAATAATCTCCTCCTCCTCCTCCTCCTCCACTTCCTAATACCTCGTAGTTAGTTAAATCAGACACCTCCACATCCAGTCCAATTAAGACTTGGAACCATTTCATCTCAACCGACACTTACTTGAGCCTTTGGATTACCTCAACCACAATGAATCATGCACAAGAGCAGATTCCTGTTTATCAACCCAATGAATTGAATCTCTAAAATGTATGCCATCGGTATGTGCCAAAAACGCATTCGACCCACGGGACAACATCTTTCGACACTGAGTTGCAGCTGCAGAAAAACTAAAAGCCTACCAAAAGATAATCGTAAGTCCTACGGTGATCTTATGATGATTGTGACCTGGGATCACGAACAGTGGAGAAATGGATCATGCTGCGAAACTCCGCCGATCCAAGACTCGCCATATGTGCTGATTATAGGGCCATTAATCAATTGTCGTAACTAATATTATTCTCCGGTGCTTTTCCTAGGTCTGCCTCTCTTCCTCTTGCCTTCAACCGCCACCACGCTCGTACTGCCCGTCCCGATTCCTGACCGGACATAATCGATGGAGACCCCGACCAGCTCCCCGCCAACAACGTTATCTTCAATCTTCTCCTCGAGGCCATCCCCATGACTCCACCCTTCCCCCCGGAAGAGCTGCCCGAGGAGGGAGATGACTCGGGGATCCTCTTCCTCTATCGGGACTTGCTGCGGGGGAGGGGCCGTGGGCGCCGAGGCTGTGGACTGGCGAGGGACGAGGCGGAGACGGGAGAAGGTCTGCCTCCTGCTCCCGGCGGATTCGTTGAAGACAGAACGGTCGATCTTAGGGTTCAGGAGGTGTTCGTCGTCGTCGTCGTCACCGCAGATGCCAGGAATCTTCCTGTTGTCCCTTTTGCGGGCGGTGGAGAGGGAGAGGGAGAGTAGTTCGGAATGAGATAGCACGCGGAGGTCGATGAGTGGGAGGGAGTCGCCGGTGAGTCGGTCGGTGGGGGTGGGGGTGGTGGTGGAGGAGGAGGTTGGAGGGCCGGCGGAGGTCATGTTTTGGCAGGCCGATGAGGCCTCAATTTCTGGATAAATTTGGGAGAAGGGCGGTGAAATTGGGCCAACAAAACTTAAAAGAAAGAACCCCCCCCCAAAAAAAAAAAAACAAACAGAAATAACTCTGCAACTCGATTCATCGGATTTTATTATAAATAATCAATGAATTTTAGAGAGTAATCGTCATCGTCATCTCCTAAATCCCTACACTTTTACATACAAACAAGAATAATCAAATCTTTGAATTCAGTAAGGCAAGATCGTCTCGAAGCAGTGAACCCCGTCCAGCTCCGGTGCAAACCTCAGGGCTCTCCTCTGCCTATTACTCTGCCGACGCGTCGACTCGACTTCCTTGGTCTTGTCGGAAGATCCCTCGTCCTGCTTCCTGGATTTCTCGACTGCATGACTCTCGTCCTTACGGAGGAGGGGACTCTGGTTGACGGACAACCTCATGGGCTTCCACCCGAGGAGGGATTCCGCGCAGATGGCGTCGAAGCTGCTGAAGATTGAAGACATCATCCTTTTACACTTTTTTTTTTTCTCTTAGAGAAGAGAAGAATATTGTTGGATCGAATGTTTTCTGGAACGAGTCTGGTTCTCCTGATTAGGATGAAGGGGGTATTTAAATGGGTGAGGGGAGGGTCAAAGTTCAAAGGAGGAAGACGAAGACAGACTCAAAACGCGGTTGTTGATGACGAGGTTGTCCAGGATGGTTCTCGGGGATCCACGTGTCGGGGACTTGGGGGGTTGACTACTAGTCAAAAAGTAAAAAGCCAGGACTCTTGTTCTTGTGCTCATCCAGGAAAATCTTGCTTGTCGCTGGATAAAATCTATTAAACAAGTAAAATCCAATATATCCAAAGAATAAGCATTTCTCAACCTAACATCTAAATGCCGCACCAGGGATTGAACGAAAACTTTATGACAGAATTTTAACATTTATGCAATAAAGTTTGCTTCGGTCAATATTTAATATTTTCTTCCAATCCCATACCATCAAGTTATAAACTAAGCGAGACAATAAATTCTCTCTCTAGTTCAGCTCCCATACGTTTGATACACATAAGACAACTTGAAACCACTAGAAATTCGTAACCCCTAACCCATCTTCTAATCGCAAGCGATAAATTCTACAAACACGAGTTACAACAACAGTGGTCAGGGCACACGTACGTACAGAGCCCGCCCGCCGCCCCGAGCTATTCTCCGGCCAGTCAGTCGCTCCCAGACCTCACCTGCAATTGTCAAAAAAGTTCAACATATTCAGAGTCCATATGAATTGCCTAACATCCAACACTCCGCGGCGTGTCAAATGAACTGAATGTCTAACTCACCTGCCTCGGAGAGGCTGATCTCGACCTCGATCTCGGTCTGCAGGACATAGAATGAATTGATTAAATTAGAAGGAAAGAAGATTGCCCGGAGCCAATGAATATTAGACTGAGGTTGTTGATAAAAACCTGGCTGGTTTGACTGGAGAAGCAGATCTGGACAGCAGAGGAGATTTTGAGGCATCACGATCCACAGTTTTACTATCACGAGAATTTCACCAATTAGTATAGCCAGACAGCATGACAAAGTATGCCAATATGAGCATGAGGGGGATGGATAAGAGACACACAGACCTCTTTTCCCTTCCTAAGCTCCCACTTCTGCTTCTGCTGAGGCTGCGGCTGCGGCTTCTACTTCGGGACCTTGAAGGACCTCCATCATACCTTTTCACCTGCCAAAATAAACTTTAAAAAGTTAACCATGTCCACAACTAAAAGTATCTAGCCAAAAGAATTAACAGAAATCGTTACCCTAATGTAGCCTCTAGCCCAAGGGTTTCTGAATTCAGTATCATCAAGTTTCCGAATCTGAATTACAAGTACTTCCATAAGTAAAAAGAGAACATAACAGAATCAAATTAAAGCTGATGAGTTACTTCCAAACTCACAGCATATTTCATGTCTTCATAGTTAGTATAATCGACGAGCCCAAATGTTCCTGTGGGTAATAAGTACAATTAATAAAATCAGTACATTTCTCTTTCATAAGAAAAATAATCAGTCCCTAAAAAACAATCTGAAATATATATTCATTATTCATTCATCATGCAATATAGTATTCCTGCCAATTTACAACGTTACAAATAAAGGACACACAGAGAACCTAACTGCATTCGATTTCACTTTCATCATTCTTTGTGAAGGAATTTAATGTTTAATCATGGTTATGCTGCAGATTAAGCCTACTACTCAGCAGTTATTTAAATAAAGTCCATTTGCATGTCTAAGTAGAAAAAAATTGCGAAAAACTTCCACGCTTGCGCAAGACCTAAGCTAGATCTTTATATATTAACAGTCTCCATAATCAGAACAGTGAATTAAGTTCACGGAAAGAATAACAGGATAAGAGGCATCGCTTCCGGAAGTTTAAATCAGACCTTCGCTGTCGCGAGAGACATCAGCGAAACAAACATCACCAGCTTTTCGCATGTGATCCTGCAACCACAGCTGATTGTGATCAAAACTGCCATTATATATTGCAACAACCCTTCTGCATTCAAGATAGGGTCACCTTTAAATCTTGCCATGAAGCAGAAGAAGGAAGCCCCCGAACAATAACTACATTTCAGGGAAAAACAAAGGACATTACTTTCAGGCTCTCAACAACAATTTCAAGAGAAACCACTACTGACGAATGATAAAATGATGACGACCCAGAAAGTCCCAAAAAGAACAAGTCAAACTTCACCCCGGAATACATTCAAGTAAGTTTATATCCAATGACATAAATAAACAGTACTTCATAAGCACTCCAAAAAAGCATATAATAAAAGAATCATAAGAGGCTACCGCGAAATTCTGAATGTCGTGAAGAACCGAAGCGGCCCCCGCCTCCACCATAACCACCACGACGATCACTAGAAGACGGTTGCCTTATTCCACCATGGGCAAGCTCAACCTGCCAAAAATCAACTTTGAGGAAAGATCCGGCAAATACAAAACATTAATCAAGAGAAGTTCAACAGCACTTGCCCTCAGATGACATCCATCAAAATTATATCCATCACGACCCCTTATTGCATTCTCAGCATCTCGAGAACTCTCAAACTGCAGATAAAAGTCATCACACCTGAAACATAATAATTTACTCCCAACAATACATCAAAAATATATGGTACCTTACAAAATGTACCTCTACAAAACAATAACATGGAGGACGTTGGGGGATCTTCAACTCAATTTCCAAGATGCGACCATACTGCCACGAAATAATATTCTCAAGGTAATGGCCAAGCAGGATTCATTGCGTTACAGTATTAAAAAGAAGTTATGAAAAAGTCCCAGAAAAATAAATAATAACTAAAAGAACACCCCAAGATTGAGTGACGGAACATTGAGGAGAAACAGTGTATGAATGTAACTGACTTCACGAGGTCCAGATGAATAAGACTCAAATGTGAACCGCATGGGTAATCAACAGATAATAAAGTGCCAAAAACAGGTAAGCCAAGTTGACCTTGTACCTTGTAAAATAGATCTTCAACTTCGCGCTCCTTTATGTCGTCTGGTAAGTTTCCCACATATATTGTGCGGGAAAAACGGCTACTCATTATGGCAATTCAAGGACTTCCAAGGAGATAGTTCACTGCAAACAATGAAACCGATTCAGAAGACATTCAAGTTAACAGACCAACGCCAACCTTTACCTAAACAACAGCATGTAGCCACATGCTTGATAGAAGGTAATTAATGGGAAAGAGACTAAACAAAACTTGGAAGCAAACCAATAGAACAATCCAGGCGCGAGCCATGCTCCACAAGCTCTTATTTGCTGCAAAATGTTCTGGAGCAACAATACATTGAAACAAAATTTCGCTCTCCTCATGCCCTCCAGAATCTTTGAAGATGTATAGCCCTTCTGGTCATGACCAGGTCTCCGATTATTAAAAATACCCATCACTCCACCCTGACGCCTTAACCCCCTCTCTAAATATTGACATATGATTGCAAGGCTTATAACTGCCCAACCATTTGTCATCTACCATGAAGAAAGCATTCATGTCAAGGGCGCATGTAAACTGGAATGTTTTCTTTTTCTCACAAAAGAAAAAAGTAACAATCCCATTGGGTCACATCCCCCTTGATATCCTCCATATGATGAGACCTGATAATAAAGTTCCAAAATCATGAACTGTCCAGAATTTACAGGAGTTAAAATCCCAGATTCAGCCAAAACAGAAAACCGATAACCTCCAATCTTCTTACATTTGCATTAACAATTTTAAAATGTTCCCCTACCTCTCTGACAGTCAATCGGAGAGAGTCCAGGATCATAGCCAGGCATGCCGAATCCACATCGTGTTCTAAAGTCCACACAGCTAAAAGCAGTAGCCAAAAACATTTCACGAAATTTCCCCTAGGATTCAGATTCCACAACCCCGAAAGCACCCCTCGAATCAAACAACCCGGACTCTTACGGAAACGATCGAATTGCAGACGAAAACCGGCCTCGGAGCAACGTCGAATGTCCCCCTCCCTCCCCCCGACTCCTCCGAATACAAACAAGAAAAACTCCGCAAAATCGATGAAGAAATCCGACAGAAACGCTCGAGAAGAACCCTACCGGAAAATTCTGAACTGCTTCCGGTGGGCTCGAACGGAGCACGGACCGTTCGGGTGCCGCTTCGTTCCCCTGGAGCAGACGACGACGACGAGGAGGAGAGCGCGGCTCTAGGGTTTGGCGACGGGAGCGTGGGGGGCCCACCGGTTAAAAAAACAGGCCGAAAGTGGGCCTATTGAGCCTGGTCTTAGCCGGATCTGGCGAAATAAGTCCGACTCTTGGAACAACGGCAACGACAAAACTCCGGTCCGTCCCATATCCCAGAGGAAAAACCCAGATTGTTAACCATGTCTGACCAATACCGAAAACTCAAATTGAACCGACGGAAGAATCCCTGGTCTCGGAAATTAAATTTCAATGATGTTGAATTTCTTTCCCTTGAGCTGTTGTTGGGAGTTTCCAAGGTTTGACGTAACGGGGAACTAAAATGGTGTATGTGGGGGGGGGAGGGTGCTCGAACCCACGAGTATTCCAAATTCCTTATTAGAGATACTCGTTAGTTTCTGTCGTAATCTTCTTTGATTTGGGGATTGGGATTGGGATTGGGAGAGAGCGTTAGGTGAGGACCAGTCATTCCCCCGGGGACCTTTTTGGTTGGTGGCCTTGGCATTTGAGGCCATGTCCATTTCTTATTATATTAAAGCGCCTAAGGGCGTAAATCACGTGGTCTCTCTTCTGTCCTTTTTCCCCTGCAATTATTATTATATCATTATGATTGATCTTATGATTTCTAAATAAACCCCCACCACACGCACAATTATGATGATAAAACTTGTTAGTTTTATGTTGTGGTTACAACGTTTTCCATGTTCGCAGGGGTCAGAATCCCATGGGTCGGACGCACTCAAGTCCCGACGGGTTAGATGGTTATCCAATCCAAGAAGAAAGAAAAATATGCCCACGAAACACAACCCAAACACGGGTTCCAGGCTACGACAAAGCTACGTCGTTCGTTGTCTTTGTTCCGGTCCAAACATAAGACCGGGTCGAACCGAAACTTGAACGTGGAAAAGACTAAAATCGATGGTGCGGTTAAGGATTTCGTACTTGTCTTATGATTATCGTCGCGGCGTGTCGTGACGATATCCTCCTCCTCTCCATTTGTTATCCGTGTGTCTTTGCCGCGCGTCGTCTTCTTTTTTTTTTTTTTGTTTCCTTCATTCCCCAGCGAATAAAGTCAAGAAAAAAGGAAATGGATTTAAAGTGAGGAGGATGGCATTCGGGATCAGGAAGAAGGGACGGAACCAGGAAAAGAAACCAAATCACGTTTCTCCCTAAAACCCTCTCTCATCGTCTTCTCCTCCTTTCGTCAATTCACCTCCCCCCCCTCCCTTTTACCGTTTAAATAAGCCGAAGAAAAGTCGCGTTCTTCCCCCCCCCCCCCCAACCCATTTCCTGCAACCGTGATCGGTTCTGTTTCTCTTTTGGGAATATATGAGTTATTGAGACGTGCGGGTGATTTTCTTTAACTGAAATTGTTTCTGGGTCGGTCCGTCCGAATAATTTATGAACTTCGATGAGCATTAATCACTGCGGAGCGCGTCTCAGCTGTTGTTTCGTTGTTGTGCAGGTTGCGTTTTTTGTTTTTGGGTTTTGTTGAGTTTAATCGCGTTCCGGGTGAAGTGGGTTCTTTTGGGTTGTCGATGATCATGGCGGTTGCTGAAGACGCTGAAGTCAAGATTGGGTCTTCGTCTGCTCGTGAAGATGGGGATTCCCGCGATCTCAACGGGCATGGGGCCGATGGATTCTCCGACAAGTCTGACGCTGTGTCCCGGGACGAGGATTTGGAGGGTAGTGTCTTTGTAGACGAGGGCGGTAGAGGGAATCGGGGGGTTATGTACAGGAATGGAAGTCGTTTGGTGGCGAACGGTCGTAAGGGTGTGAATGAAATGAGGGAGCTTGTGGAGGATTTCTTGTCCAAGTTGAATCCGATGGCCGAGGAGTTCGTGCCCCCTTCTCATGTTACTAGTTTCGGCTACTTCCTGAATGGAGGTTTTGGCTATCCCGGTAGTTTTGTGTTCCCGATGGATGCAGCATCCGCCAATGGCAGAAGGGTACGATCCTTGTTCATGTCGATGATCACTTGCTTGACTTGACCTACTACTAAAAATGAATCGGTTTGTTTGCAAGTAGATGAGATCTTTTTCTGGGTTTTGTGTTTTCTCAAAAAGATAACTGGTGAGGTGGTTGAACTTTAATCTACTCCAATATGGTATCGTTATTGACGTTTGTTGGATTTCTTTTCCAGAAGAAGAATGGCTATGGTCAGGGAAAGCATCGGGTGAACAAGAGAACCAGTTTAGCTCAGCGTGATGAGGTTATTAGGAGGACTGTCTACGTGACTGACATTGATCAGCAGGTAAAGTGTCACTTTCTGGCCAGTTCATTGTACGTACGCCAGCGGAACTAAATGGAATGTTTGTTGATCGTTATTCTAATCTAATTCGGTTTGACATTCTCTTTAACCAAGATTCCATTGTGCTCAATCAGGTGACAGAGGAGCAATTGGCGGCTCTATTTAATAGCTTTGGACAGGTATATTATTGATAGCCAGAACATGCTTGGATTATCATGGCGAGTCTGCATTTAATGATTGTAAATTAATTTTGAAGGTTGTTGATTGTCGGGTATGTGGAGATCCGAACTCTTGCCTCCATTTTGCCTTCATTGAGTTTACTGATGAAGGTATGGATGATGGTTGCATGCATAGCTTGTTCCCTGACAAATTGGGCTTTCCAATTACCGATGAAGCTTTCATTTGCACTTGCAGAAGGGGCTAGGGCTGCATTGTCTCTTTCTGGTACTGTCCTTGGCTTTTATCCTATCAAGGTTTCGCCTTCCAAAACAGCAATAGCACCCGTAAATCCGACATTTCTTCCTAGGGTGAGAAAGAAAAGAACATTCTTTTTCATGCATGAAGTGCTTCCTTGATATGCTTTGTCCACTGTGTCAAATTCCCCTGACCCACTGATCCTTTATTGCAGTCTGACGATGAACGTGAAATGTGCTCAAGAACTGTTTATTGTACAAACATAGATCGGAAGGTATCTTCCGAACCATTGGTTATGTTGATACTGGATAGTTACAAGGTGGGCAGCCTTTTCAGATTGCTCTTCATATGCAGGTCACTCAAGCTGAGGTGAAACACTTCTTTGAGTCGCTTTGCGGAGAGGTATTAATTTGAGCTAATGATCATACTGAATCAAGGTCCAGGCTTTAATGAATGTTCTTGATACAGTATATTTTCATTTCCTGTTGTAGGTTCAGCGTTTAAGACTCCTTGGGGACTATAATTATTCAACCCGGATTGCGTTTGTGGAGTTTGTAATGGTAATTCTTTTAGATTTTGTTATCTTATGGTGATTTCATTAGAATATCTCATGGGTCACTGTAGAAATGTCTTGTGTGATTTTGTTTAGCAAAATTAAAAGATCATTTTGGCAAACCCATATGTTTGAAGTCTCATATTGACTTGGAATTAGTGATTGTTTACCCCGGATCTTCCGGCCGAGTCAAGCACTTTTCTATAGCTTAGAGTTAGAAATGTGTGCTAAGTCGGATTGATGTATGTTATCTGTGTCTTTGATGTTCCTTTCCCCTTTGGCAATTAAGATGCTGCCGATTAACTATTGTTCTAGGCTGAAAGTGCGATTGCTGCCCTCAGTTGTAGTGGAGCAATTCTGGGGTCTCTGCCCATAAGGTCAGCAAGGGAAAAAAATGTCTAGCTCTGCAAATTTTTGGACCTTGTTTCTCATCCCTCCTGATAGTTTTGTACTGTCTCCATCGCAGGATCAGCCCATCCAAGACACCTGTCCGGCCACACGGTGCTCCTACTTCTCCTAGACACTGACTATCGTGTTTCTCTTTCATCGGTCCCGCCCATCGAGAAACACTTTCATGACATGCAAATAGGTAGAACTAGTAAGGTCCATGTCTTTGTCGTTGCTTTCTCCTTCCTCTTGCCAGTAAGAGTCAGGTGGTTATCGGAAAGTGCCCGCACTGTACATGTTATTTAACTTTTCCCTTTGCCTTAGCCCATTTGTTTTGCGATGCACGGGATGTTTATGTTCATTTGTGGATTAGAATGAGTTGTTGAGAAGAGTTGCATTTTAGTCTGGTTCACCATATTTTGGAATTAAACTTTCTGTGTTGAGAGAAGATTGCGACCTGCTCTTGGAATTGAAGAAACTTATCTGCAGCCGGGGTGTTCTGCATCAGTTGTATGATATTTTCGAGAAAATGTCATATTGAAGAGAAGAAGAGTGCTCGAACTGGGACGATAATCTGACTATGAATGTGCTTTTTTACCCTGCTGTCTAAGCCTAACGTCTAATCTAAGTGTTCCAAGTAAAACCATGAAGCCAACGGAGACTGTGAAATAGATTCCATGCTGTGGCGATGATCGGAACTTTGGACGTGATTCGTCGGGGTTATCTTCAATAAGCAGACTATTTGTGACTAGTTCCCTTTGGCGTTGCACCTTGTCCTTCTTCTCTGTTCCTCTCTGCTGCATTTTTCGAACCATTCTAAGTGACTGCAGTATTCCTTTATAGATATGATCTGTGATGGGATGTGAAAAAACTGAAGGAAAGATTACTCAACCTGCCATGGCCGGCAATGGCGGCTCCTGAATCAAAGACAATGACAGCTGTGGCGTGTAGAGCTGTCCGTAGAGTACTGGGTATTGTACTGATTTCCGGTAATGCATTGTGTCTGGGGTGACATGGCTTGGGTGTTGATGGAGCGGGTAGTAGTTCAAGTGCTGAGGACGACAGTAAGTTGGAAAATGTTGTCCCCCAACTGTATTGTAGTAATTCTGCGAGAGGAAATGCCGAGTTCAGGTGACAGGTTTTCGTTCTCTTCTTTTTCTGTGAGAGATGGGGATTGAGGCGGCTTACCATTGTGAATAGGCTGTGGGAGAATGTAGGGTACCTGCACAAAAACATCAAGGAATATAAGACTGTCATGGTTCCATACTATGTAAAGTCGTCGAGCGGATGTTTTGGCGATACTTACTGATAGGGCGGGTAAGGGCGAGGCTCCCAGGTTCTGGATTGCAGGATGTGCGGGGAAGGTGGAGCTACGCGATTGAATGTGGACTTTTGCCTGGATGGCGGTCCAGACCTCTGCCTCCACTTCAACGGACCTGCTTGGTTCATCAAAACTCTAACAAATGAAAATGACAAGGGTGGAGCCTGCCTTGATTTTCAGACATTGTCTGTCCGACGCTTCCAAAGAATGTTCATCAAGGAAAAAAGATACCAGGATGAGGGCTGAGGGCGGCATATGGGCGGTTCTTCCTGGAGCCGAGTGAAGCAAGGTTGCAGTTCGCTCTCCTCCCGTTGATCACAGGATAAGGATCGTCGCAAGCCTTTCTTGCTGCTTCTGCGCCCTTAAAAGTCACCTGTCATGAAACCCAGAAGGGAGCTTTTCTATTACAGGAACCACCCAGATGCAGCAAACAGGATTGGAATAGTCAGTTCGTAGGAAAGCTCACGAATCCGTATCCCCTTGACCTCCCAGTGATCCAGTCGGTGATCACCACGGCATCCTCGACCTCCCCAAACTTCTCGAAGTGAGCTCTCAGGCCATCCCTCCTCGTTCCCCAAGCCAGGCCCCCGACGAAGATCTTCGTAAGCGCCATGTCCTCCGGCCGCGAACCCCTGCTCCTCTCAGAACCCATGATCACCTCCTGGCCTAGAAAAAGAAAAAAGAACCCAAGGAAAACCAGGTGTTGCCTTCCAACGATCACTTCACAAAGGTGGTGATGAATCCTAAGGCCCTCCTTTTTTTATATAACAAGAACCCTGATGCTGTCCTACTCCTAAGATTCCCGAAACAATGATTCCTCCAACAAAGAGAAGTCCCAAGTCCATCCGAAATTTCAAAACTTTGAAAAAAGAAAACAAATGGAAGGAATGGGAAATCAGACAGAGGGGGTTTCCAATGCTGGGTATTGATCATAATTTGCCTGAACTGGATCATGAAACCGAAAAGGAACTAAGGGAAACAGGTTTCCTTGAATTCCCACTTCATTACACAAATTCAATCGGGACGATCCCTATTTCGGCTAAAAAGTGTCAAATATTATCATGTTGTCAACCCCTTCCCCTCGCCGGTTTACCATCCCTGTTTTGGTAAGGGAAAGCCATGATTGCCCTACCGAAAGTAATGCAAGCAGCAAGTCGACCAAAAGACTTGGGAAACCCAACAGAGGGACATCACAGTCAGTCAATGTTTGATCATTTCTTGTCTGTGTGTTCGAGCTCCATCCATTACATGAATGAACAGAGAGCATGGGAGGGAGGTATCCTAGGTTTTTTCTTAAGGTCACAAGACATAGGATGGTCCCCCGTTCTGTAGGCCGATTATGGCACGAACTATTCTAATTTTCATTTGATCCCAAGACCAACGACTACAATATCAGCCTAAAAGATCCAACACGGAAGCATTCGTTTCCTGACTTTCCGATCCTCGTTCTTCTTCGTTGCTCTCCTCAGACACAAGCTCGTCGTCTCCTTCACGTCGTCCTTCGAGAGCCCCCGCATGTCGAACGGATCTCCAGTCCCCCATTGGCCGTGACATCATAGTCAAGAAAGACACCGGTCCAGGAGTTCCAGCATCCGGGGGCAGGCCCCCTTCTTCGGCTGTTTCTTTGATTTCATTTGCATGGGAAAGAAGGATTAGGAGGATGAAGACTAGTTGGGCCAGTAAGATTAGGAATATCCAACAATTAATGGATCTCAAATACATCAACAAGTTAGTTGCGGACAGCCGGAGATGAAAAATTTTGTTCCCTGGCCGAGGGAAATTCGGACAAACAGATAAAAAGAGAGACAAGAGACCAACGGGTACCCACCTTACACACCGATCCAACGAGATCTTTTTGAGATCGCAGTAAAATAAAATTTGATACATTCCCCAGCAGCACATGCCACAAAGAACACAACAGACAGGAATTGATCGATAAAAAACGTACCACAGAAACAAAATACAATACATTTTGTAGCAGCAGCAGAAAGCCGATACATGACCGCCGGAGGAACCGAACCGACAACAAACTGACAGCCTAACCGGGGGGGGGGGGGGGGGGGTGGGAGGGTGGGTAAGGAACTCGGGGAATCAGTTAGCGAATGATGATGCTAAGTTGTTCGGGGGAGTGAACCACCGGACGGCAAATTCCGACTTGGTAAAGGGACTTGTGGCAAGCCACGGGGTGCTGGCGCCACTGCTGTCGGAAAAGGAAGCGAAAGCCCGCACGTCATTGCCGTTCCAGGTGATATTTGGCGAGGAAGGGTCGGAAGGCGTGCTGGTGATGCCGTGTCCCAGGGCTTCAGCTAATGGCCCTCCTCCTGCCGCCAGAGTAACCCACGAGGCAGGATCTATTGATCTTGACCCCGCTTCTCCATTGTCAGTACCACACATTGACAGTGTTAGGGAAGAGAGCGTGGAAGGATCGGTGGCGCCGAAGAACGATTCAGGTCCGGTGGATCCCAGATAGGAAGAGGAAGGAAATGGGTTGTACACGAAAGCAGAAAGGTTGTCTCCGATCATCGGCCACTCCACATCCCTTTATTTGACAACAATCAAACATTGTCAAAGATCCAGACAAGAGCCAAGAAATTCTATTTCCTGACCTAAAGCCCACGAGTCTTTATCGGACATATGCAAAATCCCGCTCACCTGGTCTCCTTGCAGGAAGGCTCGAGGGTCAGAAAACTGCTGTTATCATCATCGCCGAGGAAAGTAAGAGGAACTCTGTCATCACGCCGTGCCAACGAATCTCCTCCTCCTCCGCCCCCAGAGAACGAAACCGAACCCGTGCCGCCATTACTTCGGGTCTTCTTGGTGCGGGTGTTGCCATTACCGAACATGGCTACACCACCGTTATTAGCTTGGGCTTCCACGAGCTTTCTTGAACGAGGACGGCCTCTGTGGAGGTGACGATCACAATACTTCTGGTGAGGTGCAACCTCTCTGGAACACCTCCATTTCTTACCGTCGGTCCTCTTACACCTCCCGGGCTCCCCGTCAGTCCTGCCCCCGTACCCCAACGTAAGGCCGCTCCCGACTTCCGTCCCAGCCGAACACAAAAAACCGGAAACAAACAACAGCCCAGGTAAGATAATGGGGCATGAATCGCCAGGGGAATGGAAAGATGAAATCTTTTGCTTTTTTTTTTTGGTCTGAATCATTACAGTAGTAGGGAGAACAATGAGGAGGGGAGGAGAGGCTGGTGATGATTGGGATGAGGAGATCGAGGGGGACAGGGAGGGAGGCCACCATGTACTTGTAGATCATGGCCTGTGTCTCCAGCTCCTTCCGCTGTGCATGAGTGAAGGGGTAACCAACAAGGGGCATTCTCCCCGTTGGCGCTGCAGCAGCAGCAGCCGCCATTGTCGCTGCTCCTTGTCCTAAATGCAAATGGAACGAGGAAAGGTGAGAAAAGAATCAAAGGTGAGGAGGATCTTTCATCAGCAAAAAGAGATTAGGGAGAAGGAGAAGCCTTGAGAATCGTCTCTTGAATGTCCTTGCAATGACAAAGTGGTGGAGGGGGTGGTGGTCTCTCTAACACACTGAGTACATTCCTTTTCTTCTCTTTTGGTTCAATCTTTTTGGAAACCAGAACAAGAATCTCAGTGCCCGGCCAGCAAATAAATCGGGGGGGGTAAGAACAACTCTTTTTATCCCCCCACTACATACAGAAAGGAGAGACGGTCAGGGAAGGGAAGGGGAAACAGAGGAGAAGAGAAGCCCTTTGTCTTTTAAAATCCCAGAGATTTTTCTCCATTTTCAGTAAGATGGGTGAACTGAAATATATCATCCTCCGGAAGGGTAATGCTGGTTTTGGATGAAGGAAAGAGGGGATGGGATAAGGGATAAAGTGGGTTTGGGGGAGTTGCCTCCATTGCCTCCAACATTCGCACCCCCAAAGAGTCAAGTGGACAGATAGGAAACATCCCTGGCATTTAAATAAATAAAAATAAAATAAAATATGTAGGATATTGATTCCCCCCGCTCTCCAATAATTTTTCATTCTTACACTGTCACCTTTTTTTTTTAACTTTTTTTTTTGTCCTTTTCAGCCTCAGACAACATCAGTCCTCTTCCCTCAGTGTCTTCCCCCCTCCCCCCTCACACACACACACACCCGATGCCTTCATCTGTATCCATCATTAATTGCTTGTGGACTTTCCATTGTTTTCTTCCCCTTAGCTTTGAAATAGCTACAGTGGAAGTAATAAAAGCTCAGTCATGGGTCGGGGAGGAGCAACACAACCAAACCTCTCTCTCCCCCCCCCCCTTCCGATACCCTCCTCTTCCTCATCTCCCCCATCCCTTACCAAAACCCCATGACAAAAATAAAGGGAGGGAACTAAAACCCAGTGTCGTGTATTATTTCTACACCCTTTGAAATATGAAGGATATAGGAAATATCTTCGGGAAAAGTGGGGTTGGGGGAGCATGAAAGAAGGATAAGGCTCTCCCCCCATCCCCCCCCCCCAACCCAACCCAACTTCAAAAGGAGACAAGACATCCCCAGCCCAAACCCCATCCCAATTAATTAGAAAAGAAATGGTTGTGCTGGGAATTGGGGTCGGGGTGGGGGCGACAAAGTCAGTGAAGACGTAGTACAGCCTCATGGCTCCAAACCAAAACCTACTGTTCACACAGCCCCCACCCCCTCCTCGTCTCGTGTCCCCTCGCGTTAGTATTTTGGTGAGGAATTTCTCTTCCTTTTTTCAGAAAACTCTGATTTGACAAGTCAAAATTAATTAACCAAATTTGGGAGTTGGAGGCGGGGGGGGGGGAGGAATAGCGATTGAAGAGGTTGAATTTTTCAGGCTATGGTAAGAGAAGGCCAAGGGAGGAAACCAGCTGGAACCCTTTTTTAGGAGGGGAGGAGAGGAGAGGCGACCATGACCTTATGGGACACTCCCTCACCAAATCCACTCCGTTACTCCAATCCAATCCCTCACAAAATCATTTTGGATACATGTGGTATGGAGGTGAGTGTGCAATGCATCCTCAAGAGAAAAGAAAGAAATCAAGCAAGCAAAAAGGGCAGATCCAATATCAAAACCCTCATTCACCCTCAAGATATGAAAAAAACTTAAGGATATGACAGATCTCATTCATTGATTACCACTTGATAAGGAAAGGATATGAAAAGGAAGATACCTAAAGAAGACAGAGCATGGGTCCCCCCCTCACCCCCACCCCTCCTCTTCCCCCACCATGCTGTAGTTCTCTCTGTGTGTGTGTCCCCAGGCATTTGGCTAGTAAACAAACAAAATCCGCCATTACTTTTGGTGAAAAGGTGTAGCCCCACCACCACCACCCCCACTTCAGCCTCTTTGGTCTTTTCTCTGGGGAGCTACCACCGCCGAGGGAACACCACCACTCATTCAGCACACAATTCATTTTTCCATTCTTTACCATCATCACAGACAAATACACAATAACACGCTTCCAAATAACTGCCGACCCACATCGCCTGCAAAACGGCTCAATGCTAACAACATATTTGCCCCAGGTGAAAGGAACTGCAAATATCTATAGGAGTTTTGTCCGTGGTATCGTGTTCTTACCAAGCCACAGACCTTGGGGGGGGGGGGGAACACTGTAGATAAAAAGAGTAATGGAGGACAAACAAATGCAAGATGCATCAAGCAGAGCACCTACTGGCATTGTCGCTAAACCACCCCCTCAGAAGGGCAAACGTCAGGGTGCTCATTCATCTCATGAGTCATACAGAAAAGGGCAGACAAAAACTAAATTTTATCGTTAGGCATTGAGTTGTGAAACTCAGCTGCAGAGCAATTGAATTGAGGTGATACATACCCACAAGCACAAAACTTGAACTGGTGCAAAAATAGCGGGGGGTTCATACCAGAGCAGAGCAAGGCATCTTCTAATTCAACTATTTTGGTTGCTGCTTAATTAGCATCTGCCGCATTCACCCAGGTCCAGTTACACCCTGCGGGGAGGATAATATAATATCAAATGACAAAAATAGGCAAAGAAAACAGGAGATAAAACATGGTAAGGCACAATCATTTGCATATGAATAATTCAGCCAAGCATATGGAGGGTAAGTTTCACACGGCTAGAGTTCCACACTACTAACATTCAGAAAAGTTCTCCACTTAAACATCCAGACAACTTTGACTTTATAAAGCAATTGAAACCGGTCAACCATTCAAAGTCTGTTGTAAATATGCAGCGGCATTATAATTTCCAGAAACAAATTAATACTTACTATCTGCGCACAGCTGAGATATGTCCATTTGTCCTGTGAAATTTAATAAAACAAGTCTTTGTCACCACAATTTATTTAGGAGACCATGCACAAAACACAAGAAAAATGGATGAGGCCATGTTATGCAAACCTGCCCTGAGGTCTTGGGACAAGATTGGAGCCAAGTGTTCCATTGATTTTCCCCTTGCTTTGATCATCGCCAATGCGAGATTTGTCAACATATTCTACATTAGCAACTGAATTTGAAAAATGGGTTGCTTTTGTTTCAATGCCATCCAGACCAACAGAATCCTTTGCTTTTGTTAGTATCTTAATGCTAGAAGCACAGTTAGAAATGTTGAACTTGACTCCATTCTGATAATTATGCTTTCTTGGGACATGCAACGGGTCATCCGCAGAAACTATGCCATTTTCTGCAGCCTGAAATTGTCTAGTACCAAGTGATGGCGCATTTCTTAGACGGTGAGCCTGAGCCATCGGGGTAACAGCCACATTAGGCAATGTGGATGAGATGGTAGTTGATGCAGCAGCTGCGGCCGCGACTTTTGCAACTGCAGCTTTTGCAGCAATCATTTCCTGAGCACCTTCCATGAGCTGGATATAATCCCCCTCAATCAGGAAAAACTGCAAACATTACCCAGAATCTTAAGAACTGAAGCACATGAAACTCTTTTTTAATTAGAAACAAAAAGCTTCCATAAGCTCACTTCTGGATGACTCGCCACAAATTCATCAAGCCTTCCGTACTTCTTCTTGTAATCATGCCAATGCAGTGGCGCCAACATTTTTGCAAGCCTATTAGGCAGCTGTAGTGAATGCATAATCACAAATCCTGCACAATAATACATAAACATAAAACAGAAAAAAAAATAAAAAAACATTTAGATAACAAACTCACCGTAGAACTGATTCTAATTCTACCACCAGAAGGAATGGTGCGAACTACACAAGCCAAAAGAGATCTTTCATCAAGAAGACTACTGTCCGGACTCTTAGCACCTGTGCCTACTCTAGTCTGACCACCTGAAATCATATCAGGCCCAACTTCTCCAACAAGATCATTACCAGCTACCGCTTCATTCTTCTCTGAAATTAGTGGCGATGACGTGGAAACTACACTTGTTTGTTCCAACTCTGATTCTTGTTCATCTACCACAGACTTAGCCGCAGCGTACTCCTGCAGAATCAGGTCAGCTGTTATTTTGTCTGGTATGCTATACTTGTGAAAATCAAGAGATGACACCACCAACAGCTTAAGCCATGATCAAAACAGAAGCACTAGTAAAATCAAACCTTAGTCTCAATATTCTGCTCGGGAATGTCTAGAGCTAGAGAATTATGGAAGTTGGAAGAGGTCTGGGGTAAATTAACCTCTAATTGAGAGGCAGAGTTATTTGAATGTCTTCCACTGACAGACTCGGTGACCTACACAAAAAACGAGTTCGAAGATGGAATGGAAAAATCATAATTACGCAAAATAGAAATGATTCAGAAAAATATCTGCATTTCTCTGCTGGATGACAATGAAGACTTATGATCTGTAACTTCGCTCACATGAACATCCATGTAACCTCCTTGAAATGCATCTCCGTTTATTGACTTTTGAAACTGATATTTTGATTCAGATACGACTTCATTGCGATTATTCTGAGAATGCACAGCCGCGCCCTCCTGCCCTGACACTTCATTCTCTCTGGGAGCACCCTGAAATTCATATAGCAACAATGAAGAAAATCTCCCCGGTTTGAACCTTCAGAATTAACTAGGCAAAGAAAGATGTACCAGGTCGGAAACCTGCTGATTATGCAACTGCTGCATTATGGATACTGAAGGCACCGAAGAATGATGTTCAACTTCAGGACGACCATTTGAGTTCACTAGATGCGGTAGTCCTTGTTGGTGCATGATAAATGGATGAAGGGCATTAACTGTTCCTGGTGGAATGTAGGCTGGCAATCCAAGCAGAGTCGACGATCCATGTGAAGCACCGGGCATGCGTTCATTCTAAATTAAAATTCCAAGTTTTTAACCAGATCAAAGACCGAAGGAATTGTGCCACAATAACAACTTTTTAAATCAGTTGCCAGGCTCAAGGGATGAATAGCTGCTAGCAATGCTTGGTAAAAATTGACTCCCAAATAAGCAGGGAGACAAATCACACGATAAACCAAGGCCTAAAACCAAATGGCACTAGTAGAGCAACGCTGGTTCCTCTGGTGAGATATCTATCGTATGCTTAATCAGAAGACAATAATGGAACCATGGTGGTAAAAGACCACAATAAATTGATTAACACCAGCAATCGAGAATATTAACAGCAGATCTCACACCAATGGCCAGAGATGTCAAAAATTAAGATTCAGGAAAAGATGAAATGCAAGAAAGAGCAGAAACAACTTCACTTTCCCAAGGAGCCTATACTTGAAAATAGACTATCCATTAATATTTAATGGTCTACCTGAAGTGAAGTCATGCCAGAATTTCCATTTTGAAATACAGTGCCCTGTCCAGATCCATTAGCATCAGGTTGGTTCCCCTTGCTTGGTCCAAGTTGAGAAACATCTTTCACATCAGATTGGGAAGGATGAGAATCATCAGAGAGGGAACCATTTCTTTCCTTCAGATCGGCCAGCTCAAGTTGAAGCTGTTGTATTCTATGCAAGTGAAAACCCTCCATCTCGGCAAACTGTCACAGCAATCACATTGCACATGACACACTCATTGCTCCAACAAATTGATTCTCAGAAAAGAAAAATAAAAACAATCACATGCCAGCGTATGTTGTCTGCAGCAATTAACCATTAGATACAACAGGAAGGATGTATCTCCATATATATATAGGAAACCAATCCAGACTAATCAACCTGTCTTTGCCACACCATCCAGAGTTGGCTGCATTGCTCAGTATATTCTCGCAGTTCAGCCTGTAAAGAATGTGACTGCAGCGCATCCATTTCCCGTATCCGAGCAATCCACGCCTGAGCCTCCCTCAACTGCTCATCCTTGTCCATTATAGTTTCTTGAGCAACTCGATGCTAAAAAAGCATCAACACTTGTTAAGACATGGTAAGAAAATAAATTAACTGATCAGAACTATACTCTTAATAAAATAAGAAACACAGAGAAACTGGTAAACATGACTCCCGATTATAAAATAAAATGATAAACACAGGAAAAATTGAAATTCACAAAAAGGTATAATAAAATGCAGTTCCTTCAGTCATTATAAAATTACAGCTTCCATATTAAACAAACACATATGTCAAAGAGAGCTCATGAACCTGCTCCTGCAATTCCACGAGCTGTCTCTCTTTATCCTGAACATGTTCCTGAAGTTCGTGAATCTGTTGTATGTGCTGCAATCTTTCAGCCTCAGAATGATCCCGCTCCCGGCTGCATGTGAGAGGTAAAAGATTTTCAGTTGCCAATACATACATACAACACTTTCCAAACACA
The DNA here is from genome assembly GCA_029817715.1 of Melastoma dodecandrum. Lineage (NCBI taxonomy): Eukaryota > Viridiplantae > Streptophyta > Magnoliopsida > Myrtales > Melastomataceae > Melastoma > Melastoma dodecandrum. The sequence continues at coordinate 2,573,974 of JARUPY010000533.1, read as the reverse complement.
GAAAACGCAACATGCAAAACATGTGATAGAAATAACATAATATAATAGATTCAAATAATGGAAAGGAATATGACAACAAACTATACCGAAAGGATGCTAGTTCTTTCTTCTGTTCTCTTAAAAGGTCGTCCTTCGCCCAAGCCTACCGATTTTCAGGAAAAATTATAAAAAAGGTCACGTAAAGGCTATTTTTATGAAAAAACAACCAGCACTCCAACGCCCCCCTGCGAAAAAAAGATGCACCCACTGTCCCGTTGTCTCTCTTTACAGCAATGATCTCTCTGTCTTTTTCAACCATTTTCCTCTCTAATTCCTGTAATGCTCGTCCCTTTTCATGAAATTGCTCCTGCAAGTTCGAAAAGAATCGCACATAAGATGCACATGGAGAATGTACTGAATAATTTGAGGGTAGTCTTATTACTGAAACACCTGAAGCTTGACTGCAGCATCTGCATGTTCCTTTATTTGAGAATCAAAATCGCTTTTGATATCTGAAATCTCAGATTTCACCATCATCCGCGCTCTAAGCTGGATCTCCAACCGTCGCAAATCTTCTCTCTTTCTCGCAATACCCTCCAAGTGCTGTGATACCTCATCCTCTGAACTGGTCTCTATATTGATTGAGCGGAAATTTTTTTCCAACGGTTGTCTCCCCTGCTGCACCTTTAGTATGAGCACATTATTATTGCAGTCGCTCCTTTGCAAACTAAACACCAGAAGTAGTTTACTTCTTACCACATATATTGTCCTCTCATCAACTTGACCCACATTTTGCCTTTCAAAATCCTGCTAAACACATTTAGCAGGCTCGATTACAGATGGTGATCAAAGACAAGAGTAGTTCAGCAAAGTCACAAACACAATAAACCAACAAAGGGAAAAACTGCCAGGAAACACCACGCAGCATCCACGTAAAGGATCTACTTGTGGTAAAGATAGAAGTCCCCAACCAATAAACCCATCTTTTGTGATAAAGAAAGAGGCGAAGATTTTTTAAGAAAAAATAACATGATGAGCAACCCAAAAATAAAGCCACCAAGCCAATTTCCCTCCCATTCCCTTAATCACAGAACATAATATTCATTTCCCTCCTGAGAGACATGCTCGGAGTAATCCCAACCTCGTTTCCGGCACTCCGACTAGGCTGATTCTCAGAGACGGCACGCCACTCCTTCCTGGCCGCCGAAGCCGGGGAAAACTGCAAAGAACCCGCCCTACTGGCAGCTGCGGCGGCAACCGCAGCAGCCTCCATGAAGAAGGATCACCACTTCCCGTAAACACGACCAAAATCCAAAAAAAAAAACCCTAACTCAGCGGACGAATCCAAAAACCCTAATAATCAAGCCACCACTAAAACGCCAACCCACCCTAGCACGATCGTAATACATGAACCCGACTAATCAAAGACGAAGGCGCGAAGGAATGGGGGAAATCCGAGGAGGTATCCTCGACTGGAAATGCGGTGTCGTTGTCGGGAAGAGTGAGTGACCCGCGGGAAAGGGGGCGGACAAATGGAACGGGAATGATTTTGTGCAGCTGGGGGCGAAGCTTGGAAACGGCGATCGACGTCTGGTTGAGACTGGACTGAATATTTATACGGATCGACGACTCCCGTGTTGGCGCGCCCCCCCTTCCCACCCCTTCTTCGGGCTATTATGGGCCTACGCAAGGTGGGTCTTAGTCCAATGGTAACGGCCCGGATTCATTATCATTTATGGGCCGATGCTTTGGGCCTTTCGAATGCCCCCGACCCCTTCTTTAATTTATTGCATCATATTATGTAATTCCCACATAAAGGAACCAAGTAGAACCCCGTCAATTTTTTTTTTTATAGTGACACAGCTTCCGAATTTCTTTAAATCCTAGACCATATACAGGATCCATCTATGAAAATACCCGAAATGTAGAGGTGTACCCGCCGGTATGATAGGGATTATACTTAATATTCATTAATATAATAAAAATATCGTTCCGGGGAACATGTGTATTATCTAGATTTGATTGGAATAGAAGGACTGTTGACATTCGGCCTTAGGCTGGCCGGTTATACCTTGTAATCCCTAAAGAGTATTCTTATCTAAAAGTCCAACTAGTTGTTTACGTGTTCCCAGCCAGACAATGGAGTTGGAAGGAAAGCAAAACTCTTATTTTAAAAGTAGTTTACTTAGTCGACTTGGGTTTTTTTTTTTTTTTTTTGGGTTTATTGTTTGATTTGATCAGCGCTTAAATCTATCCTCCTCCGTTGACAAAAACTCCCAAGTGACTAATCGTATGGAAGCGTTGTCGCCTCGCCCTCCCCGAGATGATGTTGCGTTGTTGTTACGATAAAACGAAGTGCTGTTGAATATCATCACCACCCACTAGTAATTGAATAATCCCAATGACGCATCAAATATAATTTAAATTTAATTGTATTTATATATATACAAACCCTCCTTTTAGAACTCGTCTACCTAAATCTTTGCACGCTGATGGCAGGAAGAAAGCAAGAAGAGGTCGATCTGGGGGGGTGAGGGAGGTCTTGGCGTTGATTAAGTGAACGCTCTGATGTTCGTCGAAATTGCTTGTTAATTTTGTGTTTGAGCTTCTGACATGTCCTTTAAGGGAAGGAAAGCAAATTTGCTTTCCCTTTGGTTTTCGGTGCCGTTTTCAACCCTTTATATAAAAATAGTTCAAAATGCTTTCTTTTTCCATCGATAAAATGACCTAAAGATCGAAACCGAATTCCCCCCCCCCCCCCAATATTTTACAATACGAGGAGTGTACCAAAAACATTCATCTAACCATGTGTGTTTTTTCCCTTTTTTAAGTTATGATTAAAAAAAACAAAGAAAACTTAAGAGGCGCACGTAATCACTTATAATTTTCTCGTCATGAAAGAATCACTTTGGTAATAATAATTTCTATAAAAAAAAAAGAAAGAAAGAAAGTTGGATGTCTGCAATCAGACAACCTGGAATGGAAACACAACACCCACATCCTCCCACCCGTCCATCGTGCCTAAAATCCTGGACTAAGATACCATTTGCGATTTCATTATTATTATTATTTAGTTTCAGAAGAAGAAAAAAAAATAAACCCTTCTTTCATTATTTTGGTCACGATAAATAAACTAGTCCAAATCCAATCAATCATCACAAAAGCGACGGAATAGATTCTTCTCCTTCTTCATATCTCTTTTTTTTTGGGGGGGGGGGGGGGGGGGTAAGATGAACAAGTTGTGGGAGGAGCGTCGTGGCGTGGGACGACCATAACAAAAATAAAAACAATCGACGTCGAGATTTTAATTTCGTCCACGCCTAAGAACCGCCAAATGATTCGTCCCTCCGTCGACAACGACAATTTATTATTATTATTATTATTGATGTTTTCGACCCTCGTTAATAATGGAAGAAGAGATGGACCCACTCCCTCCAGATTTTTTATTTTTGTTATGTTAACGCTAGACAACGTTTCATTTCGGACCAGAAAGCCCTCCGACCCCATCGTTTGTTGTCTTTGGTTGTGTTTTCTTCGATCGGCATGGCAGGCAGACATCCAACTACCGGGAAGAGAAAGGAAATGAAAAAATCCCACACATAGACAAACCAAACCCTTTCGATTGTCTGGCGTATAAGAACATGAAAATAAATACGGCTAGTATACGCCCCCCCCCCCCCCCCCCCCTCCCAATGAACAATTCAGATCCTAATTGTACGAGGAAAATTTTCTTTTTTTTTTAAAGGAATCAGATGCTAATTTTTACTTTCAGACCCCGAAGCACCAAGCATGATGGTGGTGGTGGTGGTGGTGGTGGTGGTGGCGGCGGCGGTGGAGGCTGCGCTCATGGTCAATGGAGTCCTGAACGTTTCTGAACTCTGAGACGTGGCAAGGGATGGCGATAGGGCCCTTCTGGTCGAAGCCGTACTCCTCCTCGGCCTCCTTGAGGAGCTGGAGGAAGAGAGGGCAGTTCAGGTAAACGACGGGGATGACAAACCTCTGCTGCTGCTCCCCCTCAGCCCCGACGATCACCGTCAGGCAACCCTTGGGGACGTCCAACTTGGGTTCCCTAGGCCGGTCCCCATGGCCGTGGTGGTGGCGGCTGCTGCTGAAGTGACGGTGGAAACTGGTGCTCCCCGTGATGAGGACGACCATCCGATCTCGATGATGCCGATGAGAGCAGGAGGGGAATAAAAAGGTACTTAAAGGAACAAGCGCTAGCTAGCTATAAGAAGATAGGGGAGAAGGGCCAGGGGTCGGAGGAAGAGATGGCGAGCTTGAAGAGGGTGAGGGAGGAGTCGGTGAGGGATTTCGGGATGTTGCTCATGGTAGGACTAGTATCGACACAACATGTGAACGGAGGAGGAGGAGGTTGAAGAGGGAGGGGAGGAGATTGAGCCGAGGGGGAACTTGTATTTATATTGTGGATGTGTTTAGGGGATTTGGAATATAATAAATGGGAGAAGGAATGGGGTTATGTGTGTGGGTGTGGACTTCCGGTTTAGGTGAAGAGTCTGTGTTCAATCGTGACTTTCTCTCGCTTCTTCCTCGTTGGTTTTATTTTATATATATTTGAGATGGAAGAAAGTGGGGGATGATTTCCAAAGATGTCGGGGAATTTCGCGCATATTGCTTTTTTATTATGTTCCTCCTTTCCTCACGGCACGTTTTATATGTCAACAACCTTTTTCCCTACATATTGTGGTATGTGTGTGGATGGAGAGCAAACGGGAAAATGAATATTTATTTAGCTTTGCCTTCTTTCCTCGACCAGGCTGGTGGGAGATTCCATATTGGGACAAAATTATATATTACTTTTAAAAATTGTCGTTGTTCGAAATTTATTGACACTTTCATGGAATTGTTTATGGTCAAAGTTCTCGATTAGGATGAGAGGGGTCGAAATCCCATGTATGTGGCTGACATTCAACCAGTGCCGGAAGGCCGAGGGTAAACCCCATGGCGTAACTTCCGGAGTCTACCACGACAGGGAGGGAGCTTCGGTGAGCTTCACGGCAGATTAACCGGGGAAAGGAAATCTTCAATGAGTTAATTAGACCAACCGCGTAAAACCGAAATCAATATGAAACCAATCAATGGATTTTCAGGTCAAAGATCAAGAAACCTTAATGTTTAAGACTAAAAATATTATCATTAATAGTGTTCATGTCGTGAAATTATGTGCGAAATGAGATGGGGGGAAGTCAAAACGGGGGAATTATCCTGCGAAAGCCGGCGGTTTTTAAAAAGAGTCGGGTGATGATTGATTAGGAACGACAGGTCGGCAAGGAAGCCCGTGGAGTGAATTATAAAACTAGAACCTCAATCAAGGTGGGGGGACTGGACTGGATGTTGGCTCCAAGTTCAAAGGTACTTCATGGACTTGGGCGGATCCATTTATTTATAGTTTAGTTTCCATTGTCTTGAAAGTTAGTTATTCAGGCCAATTCAGAAAAGGAAAAACCCCACAGCCCATCACATTTAAAAGGGAAAGGGGCGGCCTTCCTTTACGTTTAAGTTTCCACTCTGGTTTGATTCGTGGAAAAAGAGAAAGGAATTAATTGCGTGTTTTCATTATTAATTGGTGGGGGATGGCCTTCCTGCCTCTCTCCAGTCCAGATTTTCCCAGAATGATCAGCAACTTTCCCGTGGAGTGGGCGGGAATGATGTCTGTTACCCGATCAACAACCTCATTGGCGGGGGCGATGGCGGTAACGATGCCGGCGGCATTCGATGAGGATGGAGTGTGGGGTGGTCAAGACTTACTGCAGATCAACGGTTTTGAGCATGCCAATTATTATTAGTGTAATTTGAGTGTGTTGCCGTTGTTATTACGAGGTTACCGATCTATTTCGCTAAATATTTTGCGAACTATGTACCAAAACTAAGCGAGACTTCGTATGCTGGATGGCTTTTCGGCCAGGATTACGCTATGCTTTTGGGCCATTGAGTTTAAGGACCGTGCCTTTTATCACCGGCCTTTTGGGGAAACCGCAAGAGTAATGTACTCGGAATCAAGAGCCCATTTGAAATCGGATGGCAAATCATAAAGGGAATGGATTTCCTTTTTGAAGTACCTCCTAATATATGTGATAAGTGACGACAAATAAACATGATGATGATGATCACGTCAGCCGGAATCGGAATATTTCAAAGTTTCTGAACTTGGAACCTTTTTTTGGTTAACCGTTTCATTTCTATTTAAATCTCTTTCAACAATTTCTCGGACGGTGTCATAGTAACTTGTCAAGATAATAAAATTCATTCTTTTATGTTCAAATATTTGACTTATAAAAATAAAATTAAGCCAAAAAAAATTTTAAAAATCAATTTAATTTCATAAAAGAAAATTTTAAATGCATTTCACAAAGAAAATTATGCTGAAACTTGAGATACACGTGTAAATCTTTTGTTGTTTGGACGAATTTGTAGGTCACACCGGTCGGTGCCCAAAGTCATCGTATCATTGCAACAATATTCAAACTACCTTTTATTTCCTCACCTCGGGATGACCCCCCCGTAATTATCAAACCAAGGCATCCTAAGTTAACAAAGATAACACACCATAAATACAATTAAATTCATCGTCATCATCATCATCATCTTCTCCTCTTCTTCATTGTTTATTATATCTCGGACCACTAGAGATTAGACACGAAGCATGGTAACACGACAAAAACACGTTTTCGTTACTTTCTCCAAACCAAACCAAATGCCGTGTCCTCCTTCTATTCTTTTTCGTTGCTAATGGGATAAAGAGATTCTTTGGCCTCTCGGGGACAAAACTAACGAGCATGTGATATATCTTTTCTAATATCTTTTGTTTTTTTTTTTTCGAAGGATGTTCGTTTTTTAACCATTTTATCATCCTTCTTTCTCTTCTCCTAACGACAAAGAGTGCTATAAAAGAAGAAGACTTGGAAGGAATGTTTTGTCGACGTTTTGGCGAGAGCCAGAAAAAGCTTGTGTCTGAAGATCTACGGTCATGATCTTGATCGACTCGCTTTTCTTCTTGCTTTTGCTACTAGTTGTCCAAATTATGGACACGACACCCCTTCAGTTAAGAAGGGTTAACAAACACGTTGGACCAGTTCAATTTTGTTCCTATTAGGCGCCCACCCTTCCCAAAACCATAATTATAATCAGAAGCCGTGTTGGTCACTTGAAAACTAAAGACGTTGAATTTTGTTATTATCCTATTATCTGTAGTTCTCCGTCTGACATTGACTTGTTTTAGGGACCGGCCGGAGCACCCCTCAGCCAGACCAAGAACTACCCGGCCAGATCGGCGGATCTCGAATTCGATCACCCAGGTCTAGCCTTGGCGCCCGCCCCGACACCGGAGCTAGGCTCGGGTTTATAACCCTCGGCGAGCTTCTGCAGAACGCCCTCTGCTTTTATCCCGAAACACACGCTAACTAAAATATCAACAGCAACAACTAAGAAAGACTATACAAGCACATATGTGGGTCCAAGACATTATAATATATATATATACACACACTACACACGATATGAAGTTTAGAGACCAAATTTAACTTTTGCATATTGCATATGCTAAAGGCGAAAGAGACGTGGGACCTACGCCAATAATTTTAGGGCAAAAAGGGGTTTCCTTTCCTTCTTTTCTTATCTTGTGGGTGATGTCCTCATCAATCAAATGTTTGGTGAGAAGTGACTGTCAAAGAAAATTAATGCCCCCCTTTTCCCTACTCCCCCCGAGCGCTCCAAATTTTTACCAATCCCTCTTTGACGATCCAGTTCCCTAATACATCAAAAGCAACAACTTCCCAGTTTCTTCCTTACATTACTTGTTCGGTCTCTTAGAAAGAAATAAAACTTGCTAATTCCACGATGCTCGTATTTACCCAGTTTGAGGATAAGTTAGGACAACATCGTTGTTGTGTCTACCAGCCGTAAATGGAGGAAGCCAAAAGCCAATCCCCCCACGATGTCGATCCCAGTTGGGTCAGCATGATCAAATCGAAGAAAGACCCAGAAAACTCCTTTACGTGTAGAAAACAAAGCAATCATTTCTCGATGACCAGTTAGGCGTTTCGGTTTCCCCATATTTCCCAGTTGTGTCCTTCTATTTTGTTGCGAATTTCATTGAGGTCCATCAGGACATCGTCTTAGGTTGTCCTTCCAGTGTCCCTTTGTATATAAACCGACGGGCCAATCTCATTAAATTAATTAGTCACGCCTTCATAATGATACCAGAGTGGAAGTAAACAGTGTGGTGGATTATTGGAGTGGAGGCGGGAATCATGGAGAGAGACGGGAAGTTCGGCAGGACGGGGACAACGGCGACGAAGAAGAGGAAGGAGCAGGGGAAGGGTGGGGGCAACTTCAACGGGACGAAGAAAGGTTTCAGCGACGAACAGATAAGGCTGCTGGAGACTTTGTTCGAGACGGAGACCAAGCCCGAGCCCAGGAAGAAGGTTGAGCTGGCGAGGGAGCTGGGGCTGCAGCCCCGTCAGGTGGCGATATGGTTCCAGAACCGGAGGGCCCGGTGGAAGTCCAAGCAGCTGGAGCAGGAGTACAGGGTCCTTAAATGTAACTACGACAAGCTTCTGGTCGATTTCGAGTCTTTGAAGAAGGAAAGGCAGACTTTGCGCAACGAGGTTAGGGAAAGGATCCTCGAATGCTTTCGATTTTGTTGGGTTATGAGTGCTAAGTTTTTCTGCTAGCGACTGTTTCTAACATTGTTTAAGCAACGTCGGCAGTTCCAGAGACTGAGTTGTATGGCGGGAAGGGACTGCGGCGGGGACAATCCCGGAGAGGACGATGACTCTGGCAGCGGCAGGGTCGGACATGACGTGAAGTTCATAGGCGGGCACGACTGCTTCGACAGGAAACGGATGTTTCCTTCACAGACACAAGATGGGACTCCTTGTAAGGTCGAGGACTCGGCTGGGGACAGGCACGAGGTCCTCAACAAGGGCGGGGACGAGGACGACGGTGGATCCACGGCAGGGGCGCCGGATAAATGGTGCAACTTCGTATTGGACGAGCTATCCGACTACTCTTGTACTAATGAAAATGATAACAAGAACAACAGCGGCACTCTATGGTGGAATTTCTGCACTTAGATTGGAACTAGAATTAGATTAAATTTGATTATGAGTTGGGACTGTACAGATGGAGTGGACTTGCTTGGAAAAGATGACAAAAAAAAATGTTTAATCCCTTCCTCAATTTTATAACACGGAATTAACAAGGTTTTCGTGTCATGTACACTCAATGTGACACGGACACAATCGGAATACACTTCCTAATAATTGAATGAACCACATGAGATTCGGACCACACAAACGTCGTCCAACGGCACTGTCCGCCGATAAGGCACGCTCGTCCTTTTCCTTCTTCATACGGCCATGGCCACGATGGCTTACCACTTCAACGCCCTCGGACCACAACCGCCCGACGTGTCTCCGTCGTCCCTCCAGAGGTCCCTCAAGCCTCTTCCGTACTGGCCATGGCAGAAGGTGAGGGTGGGGCCCATGAGCGTGTCCCCGATGGGGTTCGGGACTTGGGCCTGGGGGAACCAGTTGCTCTGGGGTTACGACGAGGACATGGACGACGAGCTCCGGCGGACCTTCGGCTTGACCCTCGAGAACGGGATCAACCTCTTCGACACTGCGGATTCCTACGGCACTGGGCGGTTGAATGGCCAGAGCGAGAAGCTCTTGGGGAAGTTCATCAAGGATTTCCGAGGTTTCGAGGCTTTTCAGCCACTCCTTTGGCTTGCGATCGAAGGTCAGCCTATGACTCTTCTTAGTGCAGGGAACAGACAGGACCGGGACGAGGTTGTGATTGCCACGAAGTTTGCCGCTTACCCTTGGAGAATCACCCCAGGACAGTTTGTGGATGCCTGCAGGTAATATTTTCCCCGTATCTTGTGCTGCCGCATTTGCGAGAAAGGGCTTCATTAGAAAGTCGTTGTTCCAGGGCCTCTCTGCAAAGGCTGCAAATCGATCGAATAGGAATTGGACAATTGCATTGGTCCACCGCTAACTACGCGCCGCTGCAGGAGAGGGCTCTATGGGATGGTTTAGTGGCAATGTATGACGAGGTCACAGAAAACTCTGATTTTCTACTATGTATTTTGTGTTGCATCCTCTGTTGGCAACCCTTAGCTGCTTGCTCATTCTGTCGTGCCATCTTTGTCGATGCAGGGGTTAGTTCAAGCGGTCGGAGTTAGTAACTACGGACCAAAACAGTTGGTGAAGATACACGACTACCTTAAGAAGAGGGGAGTTCCCCTAAGTTCTGCTCAGGTATTCTAACGACGATGATGTCCTGTTAACTTCTCGATGGGGCGATCGCCCTCGACCAGTTGCCAAACAATTACCAACTAGGGATGCTGTTACCATTTTGCTGTCCAATTCCATCCCAGGTCCAGTTTTCGCTGCTAAGCATGGGAGAAGAGCAGCTGGAGACAAAGGCGATTTGTGACTCCCTGGGCGTGAGGCTGATCGCGTACAGCCCTCTTGGGTTAGGAATGCTGACAGGGAAGTACACGACCTCCAACCTACCCAACGGCCCTCGGTAAAGGACTCCGAATCATCCTCCCCTCCGTCATCTCTCCATCGCATTGACCATCCTTGTTTCCTTCCAGTGCATTCCTCTTCAGGCAGATCCTCCCGGGACTTAATCCCTTACTGGTCTCGCTCGAGGAAATCGCAAAGAAGAGACGGAAGACCATGCCGCAGGTGGCGATCAACTGGTGCATATGCAAGGGCACGATCCCGATCCCCGGCGTGAAGTCGACAAAGCAGGCGGCTGAAAATCTGGGGGCGCTGGGTTGGCGGCTAAACGAGAGGGAGTTGCTTCAACTGGAAGATGCTGCCCGGGAGTCCCCTAGGAAAATGATCCAGAACGTGTTCCAGACCAAATGAATGTTTCCTCCTCCCTCCAACAGCGTTTTGTCCCAACGACCCGTTATGTTTCGTAGCTTGTGTTAAAACGACAAATGAATTCATATGGTGACGTGGTTGCTCCTTTTCTCGCCACGTGTCATCCGCGGGGGGGGGGGGGAATGCATCGGCACCTCCGTCACTCCCGTCACCTAACGCCGCCTCCCCCCACCACCATAACTACCACCACCGGCGGCTCACCAATAAGTCAAGAAATCGTCTACACTGAGGCCTCTCCCCTTTATAACTCGTCAATGACGACACTCTCATCCTCCACTGTCCGCTCCTTCCCCTCCTCTACCTCTCCATCCCCGAACCCGCGCCGCGCCTCATTCCTCTCCGCCGCCCTACGGATCAGTTTCTCCGCCCTCCCAAAGAGCGGCTTCTCCCCCGCGATCTCGACGACCGGTTTTTCTCGGGGATTTAGGTGCTTGCGCGTGAGATCGATGGCGGCGACTGCTGGGACTGAGAAGAAGAAGGCTGTGGAGGTGTTCGACACAGAGGACGAGCTCGCGGCTTCCCTCGCCGAGTACACCGCTCGTCTCTCGGAAAACTTGGTTAGGGAGAGAGGGGCCTTCAGTGTCGTCCTCTCCGGTGGCTCCCTCGTCAAGTCCCTCAGGTTTGCCCTAATTTCCTGCGGATGAAACTGTATATGGACGGGCTTTAACTTCTATGGACGGCGTTGTGGCTCCGATTACATGCTATCGTCGTCCTGGCATTGCCGTATGAGTTTTGTTCCCTGCCAGATCGGTTATTGGTTTTCCCATATGTAAGTGGTCGATGAATCCGAGTTCTGCGTGCTGATATTAGATCCTCTAAGGTGTCGAGATTCTCATTATTAGTGATGTGCTTGCTGTTCATCGTGTGCTTTTGCCATTTCGGCGAGCAGATGGGTATATTCGTAACATTTGTTGAGTTTGCAGATTGCAGTTTTTGGATTGTAGTTTTTGGTGTCTATATGATGGCGAAGTCCAGATGGCTTCGAGTGTTGTCCTTGGCCTTGTTGCCTCAGTTGGTTTACCTACGAGAAAGAAAGGCCTGGAAAAATCTGTGCACAAATATCCCTAGGAAGCGGAACAACAAGCGAATGTGCTGTGAATAGGTCGCAAAAGGTTGCGCCAAGAAGTTTGTCGTCGATGTTGATAAGCAGGAAACTTCTGTAGTTTGTTGAAGTTGTAGTTTGTATCCTTTCATACTAATGCTGGCTGTGGTGGACAGTATGCTGTGTGGTTGCATCTTTGATCAATTGTTTTTTATCCTACCTCATGCCTGCCTTGTAAATATGAAGGAAACTACTGGCGGCACCATATGTTGATGCAATTGACTGGTCAAAGTGGCATGTGCTATGGGTTGATGAGAGAGTTGTTCCCAAGGACCATGATGACAGCAACTATAAGCTTGCTTATGATAGTTTTCTCTCAAAGGTTCGTTCTTTATAATGCAACATTTGTGGAGCAATCAATTTAGGGATCTCTCGTTGTTGTTGAAATTATGCTGGTTAATCAAATGCCTTTCCCTAACTTTGTAAGAAGTTGATGACATAGAGGACACACCTAAGGGAACTGATTTCCCGTGAGGCCTAGTGTTTACATGGTATTGGGGAAAAATGGAATGTTAATAAAGTTAACCAGTTGAAGTACTGTTCTGAAATCCGTCACTACTTGCAAAACCATTATGTAAGTCGTTGAGCAAGTTTTTCTCCCCTTACGCTGTGAGACAAGGTTTCCTGGTGTCATGTTTTTACTCTTTTCAATTGTGAGAATTGTTAGGTCCATTTAGGTGTCTAATTACGATTCCCAGTTGTAGATGCAGCTACTCTGATATCTAATCGCTATATTTACCTATGGTCGCTTATTTTTTTTTTCTTTTCTTATCCCCTTAGGTTCCGATACAATCGGGCAATGTATATGCAATCAATGACGCACTCTCAGCCAAAGGCGCAGCGGAAGATTACGAGACATGCATTAAACATCTAGTCAAGAGCGGTGTGGTGGCCTCGTCAGAAACTACTGGATTCCCTAAATTTGATCTGATGCTCATGGGCATGGGTCCAGACGGTCACATAGCTTCCCTCTTTCCGGGCCACCCTCTCATCAACGAAAGTGAGAAGTGGGTTACTTTCCTCAATGACTCGCCAAAACCGCCTCCGGAGAGAATCTCTTTTACCCTCCCTGTGATCAATTCATCATCATACATTGCCCTTGTGGTTGCGGGATCCGGTAAAGCCGACGCTGTCCACACTGCCTTAGTAAACAGCAACAATTCGGCGACGTTGCCCGTGCAAATGGTTTCACCGGAGGGAGAACTGACTTGGTTTCTGGACAGGGGTGCTGCGTCAAAGCTGTAGGGAAGCCACGGGGTGTGTAAACCTTTGATGTCTTATGAAACTCGATCCGGGTTGTACTCTTCCGTGACGTTCTTTACCTCGTGTTTGGGGTTCCTCGACGCTGCCTGGTGCGATGATCCAGGTTGTTGTTATCTTATCAAATCTGGTATGAAGAAATAAACAAAGGAAGGGGAAGGCATTTGCAGCATTGGCTTCATTTGCTTTTCTGTTGGTTTTCCTGACCCACATGTTTGGTTGTAGGAAGAATATGTGTCCGTAGCAGCATTTGGAACAGGAACATTGGCTAAAAGGATGGGATAAAAAGGGGGTAAAAGTAAAAGGAATGGGCATTGAGGAGGAAGGGGGGAGTACACGCGACACATTTCCCACAATGGGCAAGGAGTAGCGGAGTGGAATTGGATTGAATGAACGAGTCCGCAGACACGGCCATGGCAGTGGCTGGTGAAAGAGAAAGGACACGTGATGATGGGTGGTCGTGGTAGGCAGGCAAGGCACGCTTTTTTATGATCATTGCATGAAGCATCGGTATCAGTCCAGTAATGGAAATGGAAAGATTGGTTGTCACTTGATCTTAGCCTTCTAAACAAACAATGCCTAATTTGTTGACCCAGGCTTTTAAGGATTTTGGGTATAATATTCCAAAGAGGGTTTCGTAGCCAAAAAGGTTAAAAATATTGGGAGCGGGTCAAAGTAGGGAAAGGCCGCCCCCCCCCTAATGTCGAGCCATTCAAGGTCAAGATCTGGTGGAGTGGAGCATCCCGAGGAGATTTAAAAAAGAGAAACTGTGGCTTAATTGTCTGGCGGTGTCTTTAAAATCGCGTCTGGTTGGTAAAAGGGAAAGGGCAAAGGGGAAAGCCAATCAGACAAGCACAGAGAAGGGCCCTCATCTCTTTGTAGCCTTTACTTTAACTGACCCTCGGCTAAATGATGCCCTCCCAGTCCCATCCTCCCTCCCTCCGTCTTTTCTTTAACATAGTTATACATAAGGTTCTTATTGCAATGAAAGAAACAATTCAAGGACCAATGAGCAATAAAATACTTTTGCCCCGTTTTGTCTTCTTCTTCTCCTCTTCCTCGTCCTTGAGCAGTCTTCTTCTCTTCACTCCCCGTCTTTCTTTCTTCTAAAGACCACCTTTCTCAACCTCCTTCCTTCGCCCTCGTCCCACTCCCCGACCCCGCCGGCCTAGTCCATTACCGTCGCAAGGAAGACTCTCCTCCCTTGATCGTACCCCCCGTGGGAGTTAATACCCTAATGCTCCCCTCGATCGCCTTTAACCGCGGCTACTCCGATGGCGGGGCTGCTGCGACGGTTTTTTTCACCGTGTCGGCCGGAATCCTGATCTTTTCTGCGATTCTGTGGACGAATAGTAGGTAAACAAATCGGCCGATCACCCCGATCGGATTTCTACACGAGGGACTGCGGTTCGCGTCGACTGTATTCTGTTTTTGTTTTGGTTTTATGGTTTTCGGTCGAGTGAAAGTCTGAGGGAAGGGGGTTTAGGGGAGTAAGTAGGAGAGAATTCGTTAGTGTAGTTGATCAATGAAAGCGTTGAGGAGGAGTCACACGTCTAGTTCGAGCTCGTCATCCCATCCTTCCGCGGGTTCGGCCTCTTCGTCGTGGATACATCTGCGTTCGGTTCTGTTTGTCGTCGCGAATTCCTCACCAGCTTCCTCCTGTTCTTCCTCCCTCGATAGGTCAGTTTCTCTGCCAATCCTACCCCTTTGTACCCTTATTTCTTTTTTCCTTTTTGTTTGATAGTTATCTTAGATTAGCTGGTTTTCTCTTTTGTTTCTTTTTCTTAGGTTAGGCCTTTTTCTTGTGGATGTGGAGTTGAGATCAAGGTGGAAGGGCAGCTTTTGTTTGACTGATCTTGCTCCCCTTTCTTAACATCAGCTCCCCGAAATCTCCTTGTTTCTTTTCTCGAAAGTTTTGTGTGATTTGAGACTACTGTTAGTTTAGGCTCTCTTCTTCCTATCCTATTAGCAGTGCCGTGACTGCTGCATCTCTCCCCGAATCAGGAACTGTTTGTCCTTTGGGAGTTCGGGTCTTATGGGACAGAAGGAATTAGTATTTTGATGGGCTTCTTACAGCTATTTATTTTTTTTTTTACTTTTGGTAGATGGAAACGGGGCTTGGACATTCTTATTCTAACTAGTTTAGTTGCTTGTAAAGTGGATGTGTAAGTGTAAAAAAATGAAGGTTCTGATTGTTTGATTGATCAGTTTTGTTAATGGTTATTGTCGGGCATGTTGACTGACGGCTAGATTTAGTGTGGCTTTAGTGGAATGTAGCAATGTGTGAACGAGATTGGAGAAGCCAAGGCGTACCTATAAAATAGGAGTCATCGCTTTAGAAGGAGGAGGGGGGTGGGGTAGATAATGAAAGTTGTGATGGACCGTGGTTCATGATTCGATTGTCAATATTTTCCTGAGGAGTATGATTATCTGTTTGGCATTCACGACACTTTCCACATTTTGTGGGCTTGCTTGTCTGTGTACTATTTTATTGCCATTTTGTGGCCATTCATCTTTCTTGATTTTCAGTATTAAGATGGTATACTTGTACCCGGAAATGTCCTTGGGAACCATAAGTTTCTAACAGCTTTCGGTTCAATCAGGGGACGCCTTAAATCACCTTGGTCTCGCCGCAAGAGGAAACACGCACTCTCTCCTCAGCAATGGAGGAGCTTGTTTACACCTGATGGGAGACTCCAGGATGGTGGTGTCAAGTTACTGAAAAAAGTTCGCAGTGCTGTAAGTTATGAAGTTCTCGTAAGCAGTCACCGACTTTCGGTCAATTCTCCTCCTCATGAAAGAATGTTGCTCTTCTTTTCATTTATGCAGGGAGTTCATCCTTGCATCAGGCAGGAGGTGTGGCCGTTCCTTCTGGGAGTGTAAGACCCATCGTCTTTGTTAAGGATAGTGTCAATTTCCTCAATCATATTGTTTTTGGTCATTCTTATGTAGCTGGATTCCCGAAAGGTAGCTGGTCTGGTATTCATGAGCTATCCTCAGTTATAATTTTCATGTTTGTTTTCAGGTATGACCTGAAGAGTTCTAAGGAAGAGCGAGATGAGATACGGACCCAAAACAGGTGCTTTTCTCAGTTGCTCTCTGGTTTTCTTTTTCAACTCTTGTCTTTCCTATTCTCAAAACATCAGCATTTGTCATGGTTATTGGCAGGAAGAAATATGAGAGGCTGCGCAGAAGGTGTCGTCATCTAATTAGGCAATCTGATGGTAGCATCACAAAGCACTTTACTGGAGAGCTTATCCAAGAATCGCATTCTCCTAGCTCCGAAGAAGTGGAAAGTGCCAGAGAGTCATTATCCAGTGACGATATAAGTCCGGACAATGGATTGCTGGATGACCCTTCTAATTCATTGCTGGAGGGGGATGATCGTACATTTACAGGGATAACGAATGCCAATTCGTCTGTACTAAATTCGGAGTCATCAGATATGGACTCTTCTGAAGATGAAGTAATTGATGGTTCTATCTCCTTTGGGGGCAGGTTGGATGATCCCGAGACAGATCTCAAGCAGAACCCCTCCCCATCTGAAGCAGAAGGTCAATCTACAGTCCACTCAGTTGAAGACTTCGCTTCATGGCGACGAATCATTCGTCTCGATGCCATTCGTGCAAACCCCGAATGGATATCCCATTCCCCATCTCAGGCGACTGTATCCGATATAAGGGCACGCCGTTCTGCTGAGGCTGTTGGATTGAAGGATTATGATCACCTAGAGGCTTCCAGAGTATTTCACGCTGCTAGGCTGGTGGCAATATTCGAAGCCTATGCACTTTATGACCCGGAAATCGGGTATTGCCAGGGTATGAGTGATCTTCTTTCTCCAATACTTAGTGTGGTTTCTGAAGATCACGAGGCCTTCTGGTGTTTTGTCGGATTCATGAAGAAGGCTCGTCATAATTTTCGATTGGACGAGGTTGGGATCCGAAGGCAACTCAATATTGTATCCAAGATTATCAAATCTAAGGATACGCAATTGTATAGACACCTGGAAAAACTTCAGGCCGAAGATTGCTTTTTTGTTTATAGGATGGTGGTGGTCCTCTTCAGGAGGGAATTAACATTCGAACAAACTATTTGCCTGTGGGAAGTAATGTGGGCAGATCAGGCAGCAATTAGAACTGGGATCGGGAAGTCAGCGTGGAGCCGGATAAGGCAGCGGGCGCCACCTACGGACGACCTCTTGCTGTATGCTATTGCCGCATCGGTTTTACAGAGGAGGAAGCTGATTATACAGAGATACAACAGCATGGACGAGATATTGAGGGAATGTAACAGCATGGCTGGACAGCTCGATGTGTGGAAGCTTCTGGATGATGCTCACAACCTCGTGGTAACCTTACATGACAAGATCGAGACGTCCTTCCGCTAATGTTTGACCTTAAGTTATTCACAGCTATTGTTTGGCCAAAATATCGTGGTGGAAGGTAAGAACAAGCAAGTCTCGACCTTCCATTCTGTGTAGGCAAGCCTCAAGTTACGTGCCGGCATTCTTGACACGCATTCTTGACACGGTATAATTATGATTTTGGCAAGCGGCGGTTTGGTCGCTCTGTCTAGATTCTATGGTCATTGGTCTAGCAAGATATGTCATATGTGCTACCGGGCGCACTGTTCTTTTAGTAGGATGTTCCTTGATGGTTATGCAATCGGCATTGGCATCTCCTTTACGCTTCTATTCTCAACTTTTGTTGTGTTGGAGGGTCAACTCTTTTGAAAGTTAGCCTGAGGCAAGAAGTTGAACACAATTGCCGGGAACTGAAGAACAAAACCAAGAGCAAATGAATTGTCCTCGTAAAGCCACCATTTAACATCCCTGTTCCTCATGAATCAGTCCAACGACTCAACTCGACTTAACAGAATCGTCTAATATGGTATGCGGACGATAATCTTTTGGGTTTTGGGTTTGGATGTTCCACCAATCTACTCGTCTTTCTTTGTGTAGTTCCGAACGACAAGGGCCAATACCAAGATTAGAAGTGGGACAAGGAACTGGAGAATCTTGATGAGGAACTCTGGTGTCTTGTCTGGGTTGTAAGGAGCTTGCAGGGGCGGGATGTAGGTACGCTTGACAGGGACAGTTGCGGCGTCGATAGTACCAATGCAGTACTTATCCATCATTTCCCTTGCCGAATCGCTGTGGCCAACATCTTCAAAGTCATTGGTGGCGTCCTTGCCTGCAAAAATTTCGGGGGGAAAACACTAATGATCAGAGAAGAAGATTTGCATTACTTCATCAGCCCGGCAGACTGAGAATCGAGATGTCAATTACCGGTAGCCGATAACAAAACTTCATCGCCTCCAGGATGATCTTCCATGAATGGGGTAACATCGTACACCTGAAAAAGAATCTTCTGGGCATGAATGCACACACTACAAAGGGTATGTATGTTATCCCTTCTATAGGGCATGAACGCACACACTACAAAGGGTATGTATGTTATCCCTTCTATAGGGCATGAACTGATTTAACCCTGCAAATCAGGGCACTATTGCTGCTAAGAAAAACGGCAGATTCATCCAACTTCCCATTTGATCTTGATCCCAAAGAATAAAAGGAAAGAACTTTTCGTCCAATGAATCTTAGCAAAGGTATTCAGTGTCAGTGGTCCAGTCCTAAAAGCGCATGGCATCGTGTGCTTATCACAACTAGTCAATTAACTCAATTCAAACGACCACAAAAACACCCTCGGAAAGACCCGGATCCCTCAGAAGAACACATGCATGACCCCAAAAGTCAAAAAAGTAAAAAACCTAGAACCATGGGAGGGTGGTGATGAAGATCTGACCTTGCCGGATATGATAAGCCAGCAATCCTTGGTCTGGTTGTGCTTCTCCACCTCATCAAAAGCAAACACCTTTATATCTGAAGAAGACATTTCACAGAACCACTCGCTCTTGCCGCTAGCCCCCACAAAAATACCCTGAGCACACAACAAAACCCAAACCTCATACAAAACAAAAATCCCAACCCACCACATAAATAACCTTCAAACAAAACAAAAATCCCATCTTGACGTTCAAAACGCTAACAAACACTGCTAGAATAAGAGGGAAAACCCAATTCACACGGCACATCGTTCCCCCTTCACAGAATCACTTTGTTTCAATCAATGGTCACTTTCAAGGCGGAACGCAAAAGGGGAGGGGAAGGATGAGATACCCAAACGGAATCAGGGAAAAGAAACGATGGAAGGAATCCCCCGAAGCCGAATGCAAAAGACAAAAAGGCCGAGGAGAATCCCCCTCCCGACAGTTCTCGCCCCGTAAAAAAAAAAGAACACCCCGCACTCTCTCCCCACTCCTCGGCGGAGGTGTCGGGTTTTATACCTGGACGACATTCATGTGAATTGTCGAAATCGCCCTCCATGGAAAGGCGCACCTAAATGGACTAGTTCTGGAAGTTCCGTACCAAAACATTGGGGAGAGGTTGGGGGATGGAAGGGAGGGAGGTCTTCTCTGTCATTTTAATAATAATTTTATTTAATTAGAGAGGACATAAAAGCTTTTTCTTCTCGTAGTAAAATTACATAAAACCAGCCGACCCGACCCGACATGTTGGATTTCTTCTTCGACGTCTCATTGAATATAAACAAATATTAAAAAAAAAAAAAGAGAAAGACTATTCAAAGACCAGAGAATACGCAACGCCCACGGGTTTTCTACGAATCGGGGCTGACTTTAAACCAACATCCTTTTCCATCAAAGAAAGTAAAAAAAAAAAAAATACCAACTTTCATCCTACTCCTTTTTAGCGAAATTAATTAAGTAATTCACATCAGATAATGAAATCAACGCATAATTGAGTTATAAAAGATTTAAAATATAAATTTAAGATTAGAAAATAAAGTTTTTAAAGATAAGGAGAGAAAGGAAAGTAGGCATAAAATAGAGGAAAAGTAAAAATGATGGAATGGTACTGTTGTGTGGGCCGAGGCGGAGGCCACGGCGCATAAGCCCAATCCCACGAGGAGGAGAACTAGTAGGCCCAACATTAAGCCCAAGCCCTCCGAAGTCGCCGCCGCCGATGTCGTCTTCGTCTTCGTCTCCTTCTTCTTCGTCTTCAAGAAAGAAACGAGGTTATTCCCCCTTATTGAGAGTGAGAGAGTCTTGTTGTCAATCCGTGCCTGGAATTTCTTCCCCCACCTTACTCGTCGATTTTTGAGTCGCGGGTGTTTCGTGGGCTGCGGGAGGGATTGAGGAGGAGGATGAAGGGGTCGTCTTCGGACACGAAGTTCCTGCAGGAGCTTATCCTGTACGCGGCGAGCGCTGCCCTAAGTTGCCTCGTCCTCTTCGCGGGTCTCCGGCACCTCGACCCTAACCGAGAGGCCTCCAAGAAGGCCCTCGAGCACAAGAAAGAAATCGCCAAGCGCCTCGGTCGCCCCCTCATCTCCACCAACCCTTACGAGGTTCCCCCCTTTCCCTCTCTTTTGGTTTCTTTCTCTTGTTGTGGAGTTTACTGTTTAGGTTGTTTCTGTTTATCTGCCTCGTTCGTTTTGGGATTTGGTGGGGGGGTTTTCTCTTTGGATGCTTTCGTTTGATTCTTGCGGAGTCTCCGATTGAATGGGGTTCCGGAAGTGGTCGGAATTGTTGTGTTTCTGGTGGTGTTAGTCTAGAGTCGTCTCTGCCTCAAGCGGTGGTGGGTCAGAGTTCGGATGATAGGTCGAATGATTTTGAAGATGATGCCATGCCCTTTGGCAGTTTAAGTACTTTATAGGCATTATGGGTGGTGTGTATATATCAACAATTTGGTTTTGCGCCCCATGGGCGGTAAGTTAAGTTGCTCGAGAGAACTTGAATACACGTGAGTCAGGGTTACGGCAGCAATATCCGGATTTTCCTGACCTGGGGGCTCAGAATTCCTGGTTGTACTTTTTTAATGAATTCGTTTTGCTGGATGATTGGCTAACACGGGAATTGATGTTTTGTGTTCCCTTGCGTTTAAGGGGAGTGCCGCATTCCCCGGATTGCTGCATGAGGCCTTCATTTGTTAAGATAGGGAAATAAAGCATTTGCTTTGCCTTGGTTGTGCGCTTGCTTGGTTTAATCTTTTCCTTATTGCCGATCATTTTACTTTCCGATTGCAAGGCTTTATGTAGTTTGGACGTTCGCAGGATGTTATAGCTTGTGACGTAGTCAACCCAGATCATATCGATGTTGAATTTGATTCGATTGGTGGATTAGAGACTATCAAACAGGCTTTGTATGAGCTAGTGATTCTGCCACTACGTCGACCAGATCTATTCTCCCACGGGAAGCTTCTTGGCCCTCAGAAAGGTGTCTTGCTTTATGGACCTCCCGGTACTGGGAAGACTATGTTGGCCAAGGCAATTGCAAAAGAGTCCAGAGCTGTTTTTATCAATGTGCGGATATCTAATTTGATGAGCAAATGGTTTGGCGATGCACAAAAGCTAGGTTAGTTTGATTTCAACAACACAACTTCTCAGTGCTTCATTTTTCGTCCCCTTTAATGTTGTTATATGATTACTTGGTGATGTCTGTGAGTTCCTTGTGCATTTCAACTGGGAAGAAGTTATTTTCTGATTTGAAACAGAGGCATTTGGCCTAGATTGTGCGCCTCTAGTCGCTGTACCTCTTTTGTCAGATGTCTTGACATTTAGCCAGACCAAGATCTGCTTCATCTTCCTTTTCCTGTGAAATTGTTCGGGCCTACCTAGAATTTCGGATGCATTAGAAAAAGGTGCACTGATGTTCTCCCGGGTCTTCAGGTGACCCAATTGATGTACTAATACCGAACTGCCTTTAACATATGAACATGTCACCGAATATGCATGCAGTCCAATGTAGATAGAATTGCCGATATACTAAATCTATAGAATTTTGTGTTTTGTAGTAATTAATTGCATTCTTCTTGCAAGCTCATCTCTTTTCCCGTTTCAATGTTATAACTCATTGCAGTGGCTGCTGTGTTTAGCTTGGCTTACAAACTGCAGCCTGCCATCATATTTATTGATGAAGTAGACAGCTTCCTGGGTCAGCGGAAAACTTCAGATCACGAGGCTTTGACCAACATGAAGACCGAATTCATGGCTTTGTGGGATGGTTTCACGACAGATCGTGAGTTCTTCGTGCATCTCCTTAATACTGTACAATAATATTTCATATGGTTAAATGCTTGGCACTATGATGAATCTGTGGCGTGGCAACATGTTGTCGGTTTCCTTCTGTTGTTATTTGAGTACGACCTTTTGTTCTGATGGTTTGGTTTGGCCGTTGACCAATAGAGAATGCCCGGGTGATGGTTCTGGCGGCAACTAATCGTCCCTCAGAGCTCGACGAAGCAATACTTCGGCGTCTTCCTCAAGCCTTTGAGATTGGGATGCCCGGCCAGAGAGACAGGTCTCAGATACTGAAGGTCATCCTGAAGGGAGAGAAGGTGGATGAGAACATCAACTACGATTTCATAGCAAGTTTGACGGAAGGGTATACCGGCTCTGACCTTCTCGAGCTTTGCAAGAAGGCGGCGTATTTACCGATCAGGGATTTATTAGATGAAGAGAAGAAGGGAAAGCGCTCTACAGTAAGTTCTCTCGGCTACTGAAGTTCCTCTTGGTGAATGGTTCAGAACCAATTAATGCCAAGTTTGTGTGGTTTACAGGCGCCAAGGCCGTTGAAGCAGTCGGATCTGGAGAAGGTGCTGGCGACGTCGAAGAAGACGGGGGTGGCTGCAACCGAGTACACCCGATTAAGCACGCAGGGGCCGCCGATCTGGACGCGCCCCACTGGTGAGGACGATTACCCGGTCCAGGCGATGATCAACGAGCTATCAAGGATGGTGGTTTCCCAGATCATAAACCTCCAACCCGAATCGTCTCAGGAGGGCCCTTCCTCGGAATAATAACAACCTGCACCTGCAACCCCCCCGGGTTTCATGTGAGATTCCTCATTTTCCAGGAACATGTACGAGTTATGAATCACACAACCTAGAATTCCTCCCCTTACGCTTTTGAATCAAAGAAAGCAGCTTCACAATGAATCCATCATTATGTGATTCTTGTAGTTAGTAGTTGTAGTAGTTGTTGTAGCGGCAGCAGTAACTAATTGAGGGAGTTGTACGTTTTTACTGTGTTTTCCTCAGATAGATCCGAACACGCCCCCCCGCCCCCCCCCCCAAACAAAAAAGAAATATCGGATACTGCAATGACATGCTTAGCATGATGTTATGAGCAAACTGGCTTTTTCCTCATAACGTGAGATCCAAGCAAGTAATAAAAAAAGAAAGAAGCCTGTGTCTTTTAGCTCTTGCAAGAAAACTCAATTATGTAACAGGGGAAGGCAACCTTCAAGAACAACCCCCCCCCCCAGAAGTCCCTTTCTAGCAAATTTGGGCTAACCAAAGACTATTGATGAGGTCCCTGCCGACAGACAGTCACCCTCCCTTCCTTACCCAGTTATGCATCCACCAATTATTATGTTTAGTTTACACCTACATTGCAATAACAGTAGTTGTTGTTTTGTTAAAACTGGGATGGAACCAACCTGCGCAGATGTAATTTACGCTAGGAGGATTAGGATTGCGTGCGTTGTTTCTTTTCTTTTTTTTTTTTTTTGTCTACCCCCGGGATTTTCGACACTCTCAGAAAAGCACTGAATCCGTCAAACAAACGCTCGCTCGCTTTTCTCTTGCAAAAACACTATGTAAACACATCTTAAATCTAAAATCCTTCCACACCCCCCCCCCCCACTGTACCGACATCCCTCCCTCCCTCCCTGCCCCCTTCCTGAGACGTTCGGATCTCAAATCCCCGAGACTGACTCACTGACTGACGACCGTCCGGCGGATCCGAGATTCGGGATGGAGGCGTTCTATTACCTCGTGTTCGGGGCGCTGTCGGCGGTGGTGGCCGTCCTCGAGCTCAGCAAGACCAGCAAAGACAGGATCAACACTTCCTCCCCCTTCAATTCCTTCAAGAACAATTACCTCGTCGTCTACTCCCTCATGATGGGTACCCACTCCTATCCCCCTATCCTGTCGCCTGCCTGCGTTCCCTTCGTTTCGGATCTGAAGCGGGATCTCTTGGATCGGATCGGATGTGATGTGATGTCATGGTGTCGGGGGAATCGCCGGATCTCGATCGGCATTGTTCATCTAGCATCATAATTGAGTGTGATTATTAGCCTACTATTGGAGATTTGAGGTTGTAGGAAATGCATTGGGGTGGTCCATGGTCTTCCCTTTTTTGTTCCGGATATGATTGCTTGAGTCATTGTGAGATTATTTCCGTCGTTATTAGTTGAGTTTGAACTACTTTGGAGGAGATTGTGATATTTATCAGTAGTTGTCGTCTGGATCTGACGTGTTTTCCTCCTCTTCGCGGCAAAAGCCGGTGACTGGTTGCAGGGTCCTTATGTCTACTTCCTCTATAGTACGTATGGGTTCAGCAAAGGCGAGATCGGCCAGCTCTTCATTGCTGGTTTCGGTTCCTCCATGTTGTTTGGCACGATTGTCGGATCCCTCGCAGACAAACAGTGAGTTTGTTTCTCCCTTTTAGAATTGAGGGCGATGATTGCTTGCTTGATCCATCATTATCTTACTCTGCCCAGGGGCCGAAAGAGGGCTTGTGTGACGTACTGCATTACTTATATCCTGAGTTGCATCACCAAGCATTCTCCTCAATACAAAGTGCTGATGTTAGGCCGTGTCCTGGGAGGCATTGCCACTTCTCTGCTGTTTTCTGCTTTTGAGTCCTGGCTGGTCGCTGAACACAACAAGGTAAGACGAGTTATGCCATGCCTGTGGTGTTTTCCTTTTTATGGATGTGGTTGTGATTCTGGCTGATGCGGACATCCGATGAATTTGAGCAGAGGGGCTTTGAGCAACAGTGGTTGTCAATTACATTCTCGAAGGCAATATTTCTTGGCAACGGTCTTGTTGCCATTATGTCTGGTTTAGTTGGAAATTTACTGGTTGATACTCTTGCACTCGGGCCTGTTTCTCCCTTTGATGCTGCTGCAATCTTCTTGGCGATCGGCATGGCAATTATAATGTCTTCATGGTCAGAGAACTATGGAGATCCTTCGGAGAGCAAGGACTTGCTCACTCAGTTCAAAGGAGCTGCAACAGCCATTGCTTCTGGTAAGTTATATATGTGTGCTTCTTTGGCGTTGTGGGGCTTTTGTAGGGACAGCTGTTTTGGATTTAAATGCTCTCGTCTTTTTGAGTTGTGTGTAACATTCTGTATAAGTAGGTTCTGCTGGCAGATCTCCTTGTGGGATAACATTTTTGTTCAGCTTGCAATTTAGTCTGTGCTTTGACCTTCATGAGATTTTTCCCATCCATTTTGAGAGTCTCTTTGATGCTTCCAGATGAAAAAATTGCTTTGCTGGGTGCCATTCAGTCTCTTTTTGAAGGATCTATGTACACTTTTGTGTTTCTGTGGACACCTGCTCTGAGCCCGAACGATGAGGAAATCCCCCATGGATTTATTTTCGCGACATTCATGTTGGCCTCAATGTTGGGAAGTTCTATTGCCTCTCGGTTGATGGCCCACTCATCCCCGAGAGTTGAAAGCTACATGCAAATCGTCTTCCTCGTTTCTTCAGCCGCTCTTACACTTCCTATTTTGACTAGCGTACGTTCATATCGCCATACCTCTCCGCTCCTTCAAACATCGTTTTGGCGCTCGCTCCTGCTATCCTAACTTTTGTTTCTTTAACGTGGGACAGATATTGGTTCCGCCTTCCAATGTAAAAGGCGGAGGAATCTCGTTTGCAGGGTGCCTTCAGGTTCTTGGGTTTTGTGCCTTTGAAAGTTGTGTGGGCATATTCTGGCCATCTATTATGAAGATGAGATCGCAGTACATCCCAGAAGAGGCCAGGAGCACCATCATGAACTTCTTCCGCATTCCCCTCAACATCTTCGTGTGCGTAGTGCTGTATAACGTGAGTCTCTCTGGCTATAACTCTCAGCTAGAAGTTTTTCTCAATCTGATACTGTCCGGATTGGTTGCTTCCATAGAATCAACCAACATCTTTCGTCTATTCCAAATTAACGGCGCAGAAAGCAATCCGAATAATGATAGGTCTAGAACTAATTTACGTATCAAAGGATTATTTCCCTTGTCGTTTAACCTCATTAGCAACTATGGTTTGTCTTTCAGGTCAATGCCTTCCCCATTACCGTGATGTTCGGCATGTGCTCTATCTTCCTCTTTGTCGCATGCCTCTTGCAGAGGCGACTTCTTGTGATTGCTGACAAGCCAAGTGAGTCGTAAACTTCTAGCTTTTTGTGCCACTTAACATGCTGCCTTGACACGTTGCTTCGGGTGCCATAAGCTTGATTTTTTTTCTCATTCCCATCTGGATAACTATCATGTGTTTGCTTTTGTATTCGCCACAGAGACAGAAGAGAGGTTTATGATGAAGGAAAGGAACCTCGAGGAAGAGCCACTGAATGCTTGATCTGTCTTTTTTCTTCACTTAGAGACTTGTGGTGAGAAAAAGGGGTTTCTACAAAAAAAAAAAAAAAAAAGAAGAAGAGGGAATCTAATTGAAATTCAATGCAGCAAAGGAAAAAAGGAACATGAAGGGGCATAGTCATTTTGGCAATATGGTAATAGTGGGATTATTATTATTATTAGGAAAAAGGATGAAAGTATGGAAGAAAGCCCGCCGGTGGAAGAAGAAGAAGAAGAAGAACAAGATTGGTTTTCTGTCATTGGATCATGTGGTGTTTTTTTTTTTTTTGTGGTATTTATCCAAAGGAAAAGGGCATATTTTGCTTATGACCCCACCTACAAGGAGAAAGACACATTCTTTTACTTTATTCTTATTTTTATATTAATTTTTAGGATGGACCCACTTTCTTTCCGGTTGTAATTCTACGTTCTTGTCCGAAAACAGACTGCCTCGTCTCCTCTTGTTACATACAGTCTAGTCGATAATATCTTCTGAGTCATTTTCATTGAACTGAACTCGTCTCTTAGTCTTTCTTATAACTCTTGCCGAAGAACACTAGGAAGACGACGGACGGATGGCCGATGGGGGTTTCGGCAGGCATGCCTCGTCCTTGGTTCAGCCCACGGAGTGGAGTTTCGAACCGTTTCCGTTCGGATACTCTTCCAAACCTTCCCATCATCCAATCCAAAGGTGGAGTAGTGAAGGCATGCTAGCGTCATCCGTGACATGTAATCTGACGTGGATAGATCGATCAATCAAGAAGCCGAATAAAATAAATAATAATCAAAAATAGAATTAATTTTTCTTTTTGAAATTCGAATATTGTTGAATGCCACGGGGGTATAGTCATAGATAGATGCTACTTCTTCTTTTATTGGTCCCATATATTTATGTTGTTTTTTCTTGGAGGAACTAATGGTGGTGGTGGCGGTGAGAGCAACAAAGACATCTGATCCCGGGTTATAAGATAAATGCCTAAAGAAAAGGCAGAACGTGCTTAAAAAACACAGCCATCCATCACCACAAAACTTAAATATTCCACTCCCCACCACCCCACAAATACTCTGTTTTTTTTCTTTAATCATTTGATCAACAAACACACTCCTCCACTGTTTTTGCAGAATCATTGTATTTTCGATATCCCTTGGTTGATTCCCCCCTATCCTATGCCTTCTTTTTGGTTGTGCACTCAAGGTTATAGAAAGTCTCTGCCATGCGTTCGTTGGTTTTAGCAGATTAATCAAAGATTGAGACATAACTGTGTATGGTAGGAGATCAAGATTATATATATTAGACAGTGACCGTGTTGCTTTTTCCAAAGGGGAAATGAGATCCCTGGAAATCGTTGAAAGATATTAGAATGAATAGTGTAAAGATTCTCCCTTTATTTTACTTATTTTTTTTTTGGGGGGGGTTGATTTGGATTTCTAATCTTGCCCACGATCTACAAAACCCAATGGTTTAGGTTTAGGCCGGCCATTTAAAAAAAAAAAACAACTAATGACTTATTGGGTGGTGGAGGATGGAGACACGCAGTCGCTCGCTAGTAGTCACCTAATTATTCCTATTCTAAGATACAAAATATAAGTACTATATAAACTTGGTTAGTGAAAACTCTTCAAAATTTTTCATTTTTTTTAGGAAAAAAGAAGTGGTAGGATTGATTTTTCTTAAGTACCAAACACATTCTTCAAAAAGATATTATTGAAAGCAAGTGGTTCAATGGTTATTGATTAAAAGAATATTAGAAACAAATCTCAGGAAAGGATTTAATTGGATTTGGTTGAAAAAGAGATTCAACCTCTTGTCCAGTACTAGGAAACTTTACAATTGAAAAGGATATATTATTATTCATTCACAGATCAACAAAAACCCACTTGTTTTTATTGTTCTAAAAGTATCATTTCAGGTGTAGTTAGGGGGACCAATCAATTTTTGTTTAATATATATATATATACACATAATGACACTACCAATCACCCCACGACATACTCTATCCATATTCATGCTTCATATACCGTCATTTTCCGTGTCGACGCATACATATACTTCTATCACTACCATCCAAGTTGTCGTTGTTTTCGCCGCTACGGTTATTGTTAACGACATCGGGGAGATACTCAAACAATTTTAACTTTCTGTTTTCTCAAGAACAATGCCATGAAACGGGGTTGACGCCCGGAGATTTCGAGATTCAAAACAGCTGTGACGTTGAACACAGTGTTGACCGACAACCAGAAACATTCCCCCGACGACGACGACGAGGGGACGACGTCGATCGGAAGTCAAAAGATACGTCCACAAACGCTCGACGCGATTGGTCGCGGGGAATGGACAAAAGATTCAGGCTGCCGGCCCTAAAGTTGGGGAAGAAAACAATAAACAATGACTTAGCCATCATCGAGAAAACAGTAGTCATGTATGGCAAGGGAAAGCATTCAAACTGAAGAAATAAATCGAAAACAAATAAAGAAAAAAGAAAGTTTTGAGTGTTATCGATCTAGTGGAACCACCCTAAGTGGATAGTCCTCCGGATATAATATTAAAGACCTCCCCTTACTTTACCTGGAATTTGTCTTCTTATTCTATCCAGAAACCCTCGTTTTCTGACTATAAATGCCAGGAGTCCCCGCCCGTTAGGAACCACGCCGAGCTTCCTCTCGAACAACCACCGTCGAGAAAGCGAAACCCTCTCCCCCCTTCTTGGAGAAGTAGACATGGCGTGGTATTGATCCGGCTCATCTTTCTCAGTTTTGACCACCAGAGAACACGACATAGGGTTGTGATAGAGACGAGCCGAATCAATATCACTCTTGTGTGCTTCTTCATGTCACCGACCGATCAGATCTGGGGACCGTACTCCTGTCATTTGTATAGCAGGTAACAGAGGCTCGCTCTTTCTAGCTACTAGTCTCCTCTAACGGTGGTTTTCCTATTTTCCGAGACTTGAGGTTTCAAATTCGATATCATATAGCCATCTTCCAGAGGCGACTACGAAGAAATAATGATAAAGAAACTAAGGAATGACCTCAGAGACATGTGCATTCTGCTCTACTGGAGGTCAGCATTTCGATCTTGGCATTGCATCGGCTGAATCCTGCATTCGAATTCAAGGACAGCTGAGGGTCTTTTTGCTGTTTCAGTTGGAGAACATCTGCAATGTTTGGACATTTTCATGTCCCAATCCAATCTTTTCCATTATTATTTCGAAATTTCCCTACTTCCCATTTTTCAATCTTCTTCAGTGTTCTTTTGATGATAACATTTTGGATTAAACGTGGAAAATAGATTTGATTTTTTTTTTTCCTTGAATACTAGCTGACTATAATAAGCCACGGAAATTTTTTAAAACAAATGACCAAGTAAAATAAAGAAACGAGAAACCAACGAAATAGACAGAGGATAGGCTCCGATGTTGATGCTTGCTTGCGATCAGAAGACAGGGCAGCTTGCCATCTTCACTCCCTTAGCGGTCAGGAATGGCCAGCAATTGCGCTTCGGATTTGTTGCGGCGTGTGCTCCCCCCAACAGGTAATTGTGCCTCTTCCACCATTCGGGTTTGTGTCTATACGGATGTTAGCTCTGGTCCAATGTGGGTCTTCGTCGGGTTCCAGTCAGGAGTCCCCTGGAGAAAGGGTGATGGTCCTAGCCATATGAGGTGACCAAGGGGGATGGCAATTGGCGCATACAATACGCCAGGTTGCTTCGTGCGGATTTTCATAGCCCTGCGTGAATGATAATATATGTCATAAATGATACGGAAATAGATCGAATAACTTCTTTCCTTATCGTGACCAAGAAAAAAAAGTTATTTAGAATTTGTACATGGCTATCTGCGCGGACATGGATTAGATGGAAAGAGGCTGGGACCTGTACCAGAAGAACTGGTTGACGAAGGAGAGGAGGACGCTGGAGGCGGGGTCATCAGTCTTGGGGACAGTGAGCTCGACCTGCATGATGGGGCAACGGTCGTCGTTGTCGTCCCCGGCCGTGTTCCCCCACCTTGGGGCGGGCTTCCTCCGACATCTCGGCTATGGGAAGAAAATATCGTTCCACGACAAGAGCAGAATTCAGTTGGCCACGGCTTGGTGTGTTACAGTAAATCCAACAAGTTTGTGTTTGATCTAGTGATCCGACGTCAACCACTTGCAAAATACGTTAATCTCTTTCACTAATCCGGGTGATTAAGTCATACAAAATGAAATTGGGTCGGACCACACAAAAGATGAAGTGACCGAATGATACCACATTAGTCTGAAAGGGAAATACAATTATAGGACCCAATACACAAAAAAAAGGTCATATTGATCACGGGGATTTCATTTCACCCAATGCTCTTTAAAAGAGTTTGATAGAACCCAGCATCTACTACTCAGCTCATCTCTGAGTTCTAAAATTCAAGCATGACGATAACTCTCCTGTGATTTTATCAGACTAAGTAAACATTACCCAACACCAAATGGTAATAATAACTTTAATCAATACCATCCAAAGGAACTCGATAGTCAGGAGCAAACCAACCACTGGGTTAATAGTCAGTCCCTAATGCAGACCCCATGTTAGCCTCCTAGAAGACGTCCCTATCAGAGACTTCCCTCGCCCCCGCGAAATTCTATAATCCCCTTGGAAAAGGAAGCGAGGACTTCCATCTGTATACGTGCTCCTGCCTACACACGTTGAACCTATGCAACGATGGCGTTTCGAGGTTTAGTGCACTCGCTCAGTCTTGACCTGAAGATTTCTGACGACATAGCCTAAGGTTCGCAAAACGCAGAGAGGGGAGTAGAATACCGTGACCGTCGCTCGGATGAAGTTGTAAAAATCAAGGCTTGCCGCGTTGTCCACCGCTGAATCTCGAACCCGGGTAGCGAGCGAATTGCAACCTCAAACTGACCGGGTAACGATCCGTTTCGTCGAAGACATAACCTGCAAATGTGAGCGTGTCATGATTTAAATCACACAGCTTCGCGTTCCTTTCTCACGAAAAGGGACCACTACTAGCACAATTCACGTTATAAAATTCCCTCGATTCCAGAGAAAACCAACTACTCCTCGGGTGTGTGTTCTCCACAACTCAAGTTCTGACCACAGCCAAATCTCGGAGGCAAAACAATAACGGGAACATAGATAACAAAAGAGGGGCTCGAACACTCAAGATGGCAGCTCCAAATAACATATCAGCATCCAATACACAATTTCGTATTGTGAGAAAATAGTGGTAATACGATACACATAAAACAAGAGTCGGAATTGTTACATTTTATCAAGTACAACCACACATGTGAAACTCTGAGTTTGATGCCATCTTAAAGTTTCAAATGTTGAGGAGAAACTGGCACAAGTAAAAACAGCTATTACTGGACACCAAACAACGTGAGACTTCATTTTTAAGAGTTATAATCAAATTCTACCCCCTTTAATTAAAAAAAATATGCTTTACAGTCTCGGGAAAAATATTTCATGACGGACAGAGAACAAAATATACGCAAAATATTCATGCATCCTTTCTACTGGTAAAGCTGAAAATAGAATGGACTCATGAAAGATGCCATGAACTGAGACACGATAACTCGTAGAACAACCAATGTTCTACTATAAATCAACTGTGGTTTTGTTGCTCCAGTCATTCTTACCTTGTAAGGCATTCAAAGCACTGGCTGCATGGGCTGGACTAGCAAAATCAACAAAGCAAAGGACCACACGATCTTGCCCGGGCTGTGAGAACCAGAAACCAAGGTGATTAGGATAAATTTTAGACGAGAAATAAAGAACCAAAATGGACACACCAACTCACATGTCTTGGATCCTTGTGTACTATTCTTACTTCCTTATAGCCAAGGAAAGGGCGGAAAATATCTAGAGATAGGTCAAGGAACACCCAAACCACTGCAACCAAAGTTGCAAATAACCTAAAGAGAGATGATAGCCACTACAAGTTATAGAGGATACGGGCAACTTCTCGACGAGTACAATTTGATGGCAGTCCCTCCACATAAAGTGTACTGGAAGCATCAGGGGGGAGAGGAGCATCATCCCTCCTGCCTTCATAATCCAAACTATTAATGCCCTGAGGGTGATCAAATGGGTGGCCTGTTACTCTAGCAGGAGGTCTAGCACTCATTGACAGCGCCCCAGTGTCAGACGACATTTGCTGGAGCATCAATTGAAATGTTTAACCCGACATGATAAGTCCCAATAAACCTTAACAGCAATTGAAAGTGGTGCATACAGTAGCACTCAGGTATCTTTCATATGATGCATTAATCGACGCGACATCGTTGAAAGCCTGAACAGCTCCTCGATTGGCTTCTTGAGGAATGTATGGCTGATCGGCGATGGAATCTACAATTTCATAAAGTAACAACGGCAGAAGAAAGGATCGCATCAGGTAAACAACAAGGAGGTTATTGGGAAAAGGACCCAAAACAGTTGAATTGAAGATATCGGCACAGTTTAGCCGAATGCTATTTGCCTTATAATTTCGACTGTCGCCGAGAACCTAAGGATTTCTATGGGCGCAGAATGTAGATGATAGAAATCTGGCTGATTCCATGGAGCAGATGGTTTTAAATCCCAAGTCCTTGCATAAGCACTATTGCTCAATGGATCTCGGTTACTAGCTAAAGCCACCATAGCTCAACGACAGGGATAACCTATTGAAACACAGGTACCAACTAGCTGCTCATATATCAGAAACTTCGTCTATCTAGAAATAAACACCACTTCCACCCAAGCACAGTCAAACACAGAAAAACTCCCCTATTTTCCAACAACAAGAACCTCAATCGCATTTTTGAAATTCAGTGGCCAAATCGAACATCCAACTGAAAAGAATCTCCTTTCTGGGACAATGGGAACAACAAAACAGAAAACAAGCTAAGGGAATGGAATCCGAGCAACCCATCATTAAAAAAAAAAGCTCCTACCCATCAAAATCCCACATTAAAGACCTGATCTTTGAGAATCAATTAGGAAACCAGCCAGACCCAACAGGCAACACCCATCCAACCAAATCATAGCTGCTAATACAAAGCCAATCCCACGTACCCTAATCCGATCAATCGCCCGCCTTCCTCTCCCCCACAAAAATAACACCACTCCTCAGACAGAACAACAACAACAAACAAACAAACAACGGAAGGGAACAAACCACTAACCCAAATCACTACGTAGTCGCTTCCCAGCAACAGGAAGAGCAGGAACACCGGCCGGCTGGGACTGAACAACGGGTCTCGGCCAATAAGGATCGGCCATTCAGCTCCTGGGTGGTGGGAACACCGACTCAGCAACCTCGAGGACAAGGATTCGCCTTCGGAGCGGGACCCGACGATGTGTCGTTGAAGGTACAAAACCCAGGTGGTTTGTTAGGTAATCCGGCGGCGTTCGGTCAGACTTTTCCCGACGATCCCCCCCCCCTGTTCTTTCTTTCTTTAAGAAAACTTTATTTCCTTAACACTTTGCGTTTTAATTTATGAAATAATACTGAATCGTAATTTCAGGTTTTCCCCGTTTCTCCGGCCCCGATTGATGACGACAGCTGCATATTCTTCTTGCACCCGAAAACTCACAAAGAAACGAAACGACGACCAAGTGGGTTCCGTTGTCAGTACGAAAATAAA
The DNA here is from genome assembly GCA_029817715.1 of Melastoma dodecandrum. NCBI lineage: Eukaryota > Viridiplantae > Streptophyta > Magnoliopsida > Myrtales > Melastomataceae > Melastoma > Melastoma dodecandrum. Next base: position 2,539,661 of record JARUPY010000533.1, on the reverse strand, counting down.
TTCACGTAGCAAGTTTTAAAATTTTAAAAATCAAAATTTTGAAGTTTATCAGTTCGATATCCAAAAAAAAATCTTCAACAGCTTGAAAAAAAAATCAAATTAGTACGAATTTCTTCTTGGTGAGGTCCAAGAAACCCTAAACTTATAAAATTTAGAAATCGAAACGTTATTTTCGGATTTTTTTTTTTGTAATTTTTTTCATATTAAAATTAAAATAGAACAGGCCAGAGTTTTGTTAGGCTCCTGTCTCGGCCTATGTTGATCCAAACTACGAAGACCAGTTTCAATTCCCCGACTTATTCCCAACAACCAGCACTCAATCATTCATTCACAGAGATACCATCTCCTCTTTCTTTCTTCCTTCCTCCCTATCCTCCCTCTAACAATCAATACACACAAAATGGTCGAATTCATCGGTCAACCCTTCTTCAGCTGCCGGAACTGCCGCAACCCTCTCGCCTCCCGCGAGGACGTCCTCTCCAAACGATTCTGGGTAATAAGTAAAAAGTAGACGTATCTTTCCTTTTCAGCAAAAAAGGAAGACCATAATCGGCTCCCTCCCTCTCTCTCTCTCTGTGTTTGGTGGGTCGGGGGACAGGGGAAAACAGGGCCGGCGTACCTGTTCAGGAGCGTGACGAACGTGGCGTTGGGCCAGACCGAGGAAAGGAAGCTGATCACGGGGGTGTACTCGGTGGCCGGTACATATTGCGGCAACTGCGGGGAGTTGCTGGGGTGGAAGTACCTGAGGGCATACGATCAGACGCAGATGTTCAAGGAAGGGAAGTTCATCCTGGAGAAATCCAAGATCCTCAAGGAATACTAAACACCTCGATCCGACCCACTGTAATAAAACGCCGGTGACTTCGGTTCAAGTTGGTCACGTGTAATTTCAGTTGGGCCTTTGCCCGTGGTCAAATGAAATTCCCCTAAAAAACACGCGTCTGTCGAAAGCCCAAAAAACACCCTTAAAAAAATAACACGGGAAGCGGGCTTTCCTGGTTGGATTCATGCATACGTCATCTGCATCACTGCCCTCCTCCGACATCCTCGTCCACGTCCACATCTTTTACTTTCCAACCCCAAGATAAAAAAAACTGCGTGTTCTGTTTGTCGGAGACGGCGCTTAGAACTCCGAGCTTCTGAGGAAGGGGAGGCTCGTGACTTGATGAAACCTTCCGCCCCGAATCGGCGGCCCTTTCACCTTGTGGGGTCTCGGGGGACAAAAACCTACAGCCGCCTCCCTGTTCTCCTTTTATGGACGAAATAATAATTCCCCCCCCCCCCCCCCACCCAAAGCACATCCTCTGGCTATAATAATTATTTGAATCACGCTTTTAAGAGAAGAATCGCACAGGGCCGCCGTCGGGAAACGATGAAAAACGGATCGAATGAACAAAATGTCGACACAAAAATTATTGAGAAATGAATGCAAAGTAAATATGACATGATTGTTTTGGGGGGCGGGGACAAAATGGCGACTGAGAAGTTAAAAACCTTACCAAAGATTTTTAGGGGTTGATCTTAGGATGTCGGCCGACCTAATCTCCCCGAACCAAACAGCAACGAGTTAATTAAGGCCGTGATAAACAAGAAATAGGGCTTTGTTTGCGATGGAGACGAAATGAATTTCCAAAGGCTTTTGCTTGCAAGTTCCGAATGGGAACGAGACAAGGGAATGATTAATAATAATAAAAACAAACCAGAAACCAATCACAAAGTGATGTCCACGTTAGATTCCCACCCAAATTACAATCCACCAATTGAGGGGAGGATATTATCCCATAAAATGGATTTCCACCCTATTTTCTTGTATTAATATCGTTTCTCCCTCCTTCAAACTATACATTTCTTCGTTTCGGGTAATATTTTATTCTTCTTCTTCTTCTCCTCCTCAGTTTTTTCAAATGGGTTTTGGTCAGGTCGGTGGTGGTGGGGAATTTTGCGGATTGGAATTACGAGTAGGAGGATTATTGGGAACTAACTATGTGGTTATATTTATCAAAAGTGGGAAAGGGGATGGGAATGTCCTCATCGATCTTCCATTCCATTGAGGACTCTCGAAAGCTCATCTTCTTTCAACACCCTGATTATCATTACAAACCACACCACAACAAAGCAGAAGCTGCTGAAACAAAAAAGAAAAGGGGGGTGTAGAGGGAGAGAGAGAGTGGTGGCTCGTCCTTTGGTCGTCGTCGTAGTCGTCTCGTCTCATACAGAACCGCCTCGTCCTCGCGCAACCTTTTTTCAATTTCCCAGCGCCCCGCCACCACCTAAAGTTAAAAAGAAAGGCTTTCACATCATCTCCTCACCCACCCCTATCCCCATCATCATTCCACTGTCTCTCCTCTCCAACAGAGTATTAGCTTTTGTTTTTGAGGACTCCCTCTCCCTCTTCCCATGGACTCTTCCCAGGTAAAGAAAATAAACGAAAAACCCTTTTTCTTTTTCCTCCTCACTTTTTTTTTTTTTGGTTCTGGGTGTGCCAATAATACTAAAAGTTGAGTAATGATTATGTTTTTCTTTTTCCTACCTCCTTTCTGCCCCTATCCTTTTTATGCCTTTTGCCTTTTACCTCTTCCACATGTTTAGTAGATCAATAAGATCAACAACGCCCTCAGAAACCTTTTCTTCCCTTCGTCCCCTTTTGGATTTTGTTTTCACTCCACTTGTACTGTTATCCTTTACCTCTCCTCCTTTTGCTTTTTGGCGGTGGCGGTGGTGGTGGCGGTGATGATGGATGAGTTGAAATGAATCAGAGAGAAAGGAGAAAGAAGGGGGGAGGGGGGGGGGAATGAATGATGTCATTTCTTGAAAAGTTTATGCCTTTATGCGCCTAATTTTCAGGGAAAAGGAGAGTTTAAATCCATGGAGAAAAGGGTTTTGGGGACGAGGCCTCCACCTCATAAAGACAGGGTCGTCCTCAACTGCCCCAGGTGCAACTCCCCCAACACCAAGTTCTGTTATTACAACAACTACAGCATGTCTCAGCCCAGGTATTTCTGCAAGTCCTGCCGGAGGTACTGGACCGAAGGCGGCACCCTTAGGAACGTCCCCGTAGGAGGCGGCTCCCGTAAGAACAGGCGTGCCTTCCCCCTTCCCCGCTCCTCTTCCTGCACCACCTCCACGTCCTCCTCCCGCAGTTTCCCGTGTCCTCCGAAGGCCGTCTCTGCCCCTGTCAACGTCTTCCTGTCCGGTGCTCCCGGCTCCTTGTCATCCCGAAACCCTAGCTTCGGCCTCCGAGACCTTGCCCTATCAGGCAACGTCTTGTTACCGGCGACTCTGCCGCTGCCTACTGAGAAGTTTCTCGAGCATGGCGGTAGCGGAGCTGCTTTCCCAGATTCGGCGACGGAGACGGGTGTTTCTCCGGTCGGTTTGGCTATCGGTAGTCCCTCGTTGACTATTACTCCTCACTTTACCACACCTGCTGCTGTCGAGCCGCTGGTGTTCCCCTTCGATTTCCCACTCGAGGCAGCCATGCAACGTATCTGTGGCGGGGGGATGGATACGAGGGGGCTAATGGAGCTGCAAGTTGGGTGTGTTGGGGACGAAGAGTTGCAAACGCAAGGAGATCAGTCTAATAATCATCAGGGATTGTGGGGTGGTGGTGGTGGAGGAGGATACCTTGGTGCCGGTCCGTGGTAAAATTATTTTTATCAACCAGAGTTCATCATCGCCTAAAGACCCATCTTCTTTTTTTTTTGCTGCATGTGCGATGATGGGGGGAGTAGTACTAGTAGTAGTGCATGAGTTTGATCTTTGTTAACACCATTTCCTCTCTCTCTGTCAGTCTCAGTCTCTTCTTTTTCGATGTTAACCCTTTTGTTTTCCCTCTCTTTGACCCATTTGGTGTGGATCTTTGTTTGTAATTGTTTTGGGGGTCAATCAATCTGTATGGAAAGGTGGGGTTTTATTATTGTCCTTGATGGTAAGCAAAGCATTTTGATTTAGCTGGAATAAATCAAGAATATGTTGTTGGCTGTTCATTCTGATCTCCCACACCCGGCATTATGATCATCACCGCCCAGGGGAGTGGAAGTGGGAGTGGTGAGAAGATGATGAGGTGACACCCCCTAGGGTTTCGTGGGTGATGGGGGGAACATTTCGAGTTTTTGTTCATTCACCCATCCCATCCCCATTCCCATATATTCCGGATCTTCTTTTTCCCTTCTCTTGTTATTCTTGGGGGTGGGTTTTTGATTTATTTTTTGGGTCTGTGGGATCCTGAAGAAAGTATTGTGTATGCCTGTGTATATAAGGGTCCTTAGCCAGGATTGACTACCATTCAGTCAAACGCTAGGGAAAAAGGTGGGTTTGGTTGCTTAATAATAGCCCACCCACTTCGCTTTTTGTTTGTGTGTTGGAGTCGTCTAAATTCTTTTTTAAAAGATTCTCTCGTCATCATTGCTTCTTCTCAATGGACCATCAATTCAATTTCGGAAGTTGATTAAAGGAGATGTGCAGTAAGAAGAAGGTGCTCTCGGCAGGGCATTTGCAAAATTAAAATTCTTCGGATAGCTCTAATAAGAACAAGTTGGTATATAAATGTGAAAAATATAAGGGGTGGTAGCGAGCGGAGGGCTATGGGACAAGGGGAGCATGGGACCAAAAATCATTGTGTTGGGAGGGAGGGAGGGTGGGAATGCATGGACGTCGTATGCATCACCACTTTTGACTTAACTTTCCTACTATATATTAAAAAGTTTCAGACCACGAGAATGACATCGAAACGCAAGTTTTAACAGCACGCAATAATCCTTTTTTTACGTTAAAACAAGATTTACGCCATGTTTTGTTTTCTGATTAGCAAGTCAGTCGGTCGGGCGCGAGGTGTCGTGAGTTTGAAGGAAAAGAATGACATCCCCATTTTTTCTCTTCCCTTGTTTTTCTTTCCCACATGAAAGGAGGTCGATGTGCCCACAACCCCCACAAAAAATAAAATAAAAAAGATAAAACCACGTGGGTCTGCCCATTCCCTCAGAAAAAGCTATTTATTATTGATCTCCCCCCGCCCCCATTCCTAGTCGGACCCATCGTAGTAGCGTAGCCGGTGGTGGTGGCGGTACAATGGTTCCGGTCGGCCCGTTATCAAACAAGGATTATTACTACAACAACCTCGGGCATTCCCACTAGTGTCCATAGATTAGAACTACTAGAATAGATCATCAGATCAGATCAAGAGCAAACACAAAAGACCGGAATAATAACGAACGAACGGCAGGGGAGGAGAGGGGTTTAGGTGGTTTTGTCGTTTTTGGGGAGGGGTGTCCTTACTCCCTCTTCCCTTTTCGAGTGATCTTTACGACTTCCCCGCCTTCTCATTCTTCTCAAACTCCAGCCGGAACAACTACTTTATTCTTTTAAAGAAAACATGATAATCCCTGTTTCCCCGACATCCACCATCTATCCCCCGTTTCTGCAATTATCATCAACAAAGACAAAATGACAACCTCCTCCTCCCCTGATGTGATGGTGGGAATTTGGTAATAACAGGAGCAACAACATGTAGCCCCCCACCCCCACTCTCACTATGCAAGAATGTAAATAATAATGACTGATTGAACCGATTGAGAGCCCACCAACCGACAATCGAATCACAAAACGGAAACGACGGTTTCCGGAACCTGGGAGAAGAAAAAAAACTGAGGGATGGGAAGATGGCGGGGGCGCATCAGTCGTTCAGCTTGCACACGTCTATGAACTTCTGGACTGCATTGTGGTACTGTGTTCCCTGTCATGAATCCAAGCAAAGGGAAAAAGAAAGGGAGTCGGATGCATTCAGGACTTCTCTTAACAAGAGGTGAGGAGAGAAGCATTTATGAATGTGTTCACCTCCCAGTAGAGCTGGTTGCAGTCCATGCACTGCCAAAACTCTAGATTCTTGTTGAACAGGCAACTGGGGATCCTTTGAAACCCTTTTGCGGCTTCCACGACTTCCTCTGTCGTCAGAGGCTTCTGTATGAACCTCCCGTTGCACTTGGTGCACCTCGACATTAACTGATCCTCTGATATTCTTAATTGGAAGGTTTCTATTACCTGCGAAACATGGCCAATATGTGTTGCCGGGTATATTTTATTAGCCACCCTGAGTACAACATGATGGAAGGGCTCGAGTTACTTGACTAGTTAGTTACCTCTAGCAGCTGGTCATTTTTCAGGAGACTTCTCACCCGGTATATTTGGTTTGGTATCAAGTGCTCGTGTCTCAAGAGTTTTGCATCTCGAGTAAGGAGGACTCTCTTCTCTCGCTGCGCTTGACCTATCAGCTCCCTGTGTAAAATTCAAATTGCTAAAGAAACGCCCCAAAACAGGTTAAAATGAAAATCACGCCAAGGGTAAAAGGGGAAGGACCTCGCATCAGGCCTTTTGAAACAAGGAATTGCGGCATCTATTCCTACACAGCGCAAATGCTTCGCCAAGCCTTCAACCTGCAACATCGTACCTAGATAATTTCTATGATGACTAAAGAAAAGCACCACGAAATCAGCAACATGACAATTCGAGATTCCCCAAAACAAATTGCTCCCTTCAACACCATATACATTCCGTACCATCACATCACACAAGAACTTTGGGTGTCCATCGCCGCCAACAGAGAAATCCCATGGTGGAGGTCCTTGCCATTTGTCAATGATTTCCTTCCTTTCTTTATCAGCTATAGCCACCTCAGGTTTTCTTTTTCCTTTCTTCTTAGACATCTTAGGTCTTCTATCGGATTCAGTAAGCAATAGCTTCCCGCCATATTTTCTCACGATGTACAGCAGAGATTCATCCATGGGCATGGTCCTTCTACTGGACAACCTATCCAATCCATTTACTGCTGGAAATCCAGGAGTAATACTGTTCATTACCAGCGCTGCTTCAAAAAACTTGGTTCTCAGGACCGGAATCCTGGCGTCCGGTTCCATGAGCACCCCTCTCAGACCAAGATTAGCCCGAGATGACTCCAAGGCCAGATCTTCTTGCAAACCAATTTCTGCAGAAAACAGTAGATTAGAGGCACCCTTCACTAAGGAACCCAATGCAAATAAGTTAGTTTTATATTCCTTGTTGGCTTGTACGGGTGGAGAACCAAAACCATCCCCATTCGCAGGTAAGTACATCCACGCTATTAAATGTCTCTAGACCGGCATTCCACTATTTAGCGAAAGACTAGCCGGAGCACTAAAGATCCGCAAGCATGCAAGTCTAACATGTGACCAAGTCTTAAATTAGACCATGAAACTAACTAAAATTCTTTGTTGTTTCCAAATGGGCACCCAATCAATGCTCTTGACGCACAAAGTCCGTCCTGTTGCATTGACGCAGGATGCACACGTAAGAACGAAGCCCGCCATATGCAAAGAGTATAATCATAAAAATGAAACGTTCATAATTGAATCCTGAACTAGCAACCCAGAATCCCATTCTACATCTATGCTCCTTAGAAGGAGAGCAACAGACCGGAGCAAGCTGGCAAATATTTCACCTCCAGTCAAAGTCTTGGCTCGAAAGATGCTGAATATCTCAAGTAGACTGTGTGCATCTCTCGCGGCATATTCCTTCTGCTCCTCAGTAAGAGGACGATGTGACCAATCGCTACATTGGAACTCCTGCAGAAATCAAACCCTAACAGAGGTTCAACTAACTGATTTCTGCCAGGTACTGCAGCGCAGACAATCCAAACACGGAAGCAAAACCTTTGACAATGTATAGCCGAGTAACTCTTCACACACCCTCGCGAGACTCTTTGAATCCTTTCTCCGTCCGGATCGTTTCGGCTGCAGATAACCGTGGACGGTGGAGACATCAATGTAAGGCTCCAGCTGCAAAAGTAATAATCTCATCACGATCCCAATCCATGTTTCCAAACCTGAGCGGCAACAATTCCTAGCATTTACCCCACCCTATCAAATCCAGGATCACAACCATGGCCGCAGAAAGTCGACGACAAGTAAACCAAGTCCTGCTTGAACCTGAAACCGAGCTTCAGCACATCGGGCGAGGCGAAGACGTCCTTCAACAGGTTCCACACGGATCCCAACGGCAGGGACAGGAAGTCCAGAAGGAAAACGGGCGACGACGCGGCGGGATCTCCAGAGTCGGCGGTGACCGCGAGCTGTAGGAGGGTGACGTCGGGGAAGGAGCGGGAGGAGTCGGCCGGGGAGTAGGCGGAGAAGGGCTTCCACTCGGCGTCGAGGGCGACGACGGTGGAGAGGGAGAGGGAGTGAGTGAGGTGAGCGAACTCGGGCGAGTCGGGGGAGGTGACCAGGTGGATGTCGACGGTTGGTTTCCGGCCTCCGGTCTCAATCGGGTCCATCCGAAATGTCCACCAAGAGAAAACTCCACGACCCAGCAAACAGATCGGAGAAGCTGAGATGGTAACCAATGCTCAGCGGTGCCGTTTTGGACTTGGACTTCGTCGTCCAGAAGAAGATCGGGTCAATCTCGGCCCACCGGATTCGTTGACATCTGGGCCGGAAATCGGAGGAGGTAATAATGAATAATGAACCAAGGAGCGAGCTTTTCCTTTTCGGTCGTTGTCTGATGATCCCGGCGGGAACAAAAACGCTGGCGCCAAAAACAACTGCCCCACTTTTCCCCGCCATCCTTTGGCCCATTGGGTTACCCTTCCATTTCCACCATTTAACCCCCGCCTCGTCCACCTGACCCGCCGCCCCCAATGGCTCGCTCAACCCCACCCAAGACCCTCCCCGTCCGCCGCACTCGAGCCCCCTTCCCCCGTCCTCCCGTGGACGTTTCCTCCGATTCCGACGACGTGATCGCCATTTCTTCCGACGGCGGCGAGGGAGTCTCTGAAGGGGAGGGGTATGAGGACGTGTGCTGCGAGGAGTGCGGGTCGGGAGAATCCGAGGCGGAGATGCTTCTTTGCGATAAGTGCGACAAAGGGTATCACCTCTTCTGCCTGAGGCCAATCCTCGTTGCTGTGCCTAAGGGGTTGTGGGTTTGTCCTCCTTGCTCCAATCCCAAGAAGCTCAAGCGTGCGTTTCCTTCTTTTCCGCTATTTACGTTCTACCAATCTCCGAGACTACTTTTTGTTGATTTTCCTATGTTGCCTGCCTTGCTGTAGTTGATTGTGGCGGCCTTAGTTTATGTACCCATCATTGCAGCGTAAGATGATAGTTCTAGTTTGTATGCCGCCTGTCAGTTGGATTTCCCCCCACTAGTCCACTGCCGCTGCCATAGTCACTAATGGCAGCCTGGGAGGATTCTTTTGATTTGATTCACTTTGATGCTCGACAATCGTTTATTTTTCTCGGTTTATCTGTCGCCGATTTTCTGGTTTTTGGTGACTTCAATCTGTCATTTGATGGACAATTGTGCGCTGCAGCATTTCCCCTAGTGCAAACCAAAATCGTCGATTTCTTTCGGATTCGGTCGTCTTCGGAATCGACCCAAAAGCTAATTCTTGGTGAGTTCACGGATGAGTATTGCCATTGCGTTGTGTTGCATGCTTTGAGATCAAGAGTTCCAACTCTGAGTGTTGATTTGGCAGATGCGCAAAGGAAGAGAAGGCAGCCTCGTAAATCATTGACTTCAAAGAAGAAGAAGAGATTGCTTCCATTCAACCCGGTTGAGGACCCTGTTCGACGGATGGAGCAAATGGCTTCGTTGGCAACAGCGCTGACAGCGACTGGGGCACAGTTCATCAATGAGCTGACCTACGTGCCTGGAATGGCTTGTAGGTCTGCCAACCGGGCTGCTTTGGAGAAAGGCGGGATGCAGGTAGTTTGATGACCAATCACGACTTGAAATTTTCCAAAAAGCTTAGGAGTTGACCGGAAAATCGAAGGCTTAGGTGGTGTTGCTGTTGTTTCTACGCCGGGAACACAACATTGAAGTACCCACTCATTGTTCCTATGTAGGTATTGTGCAAGGAAGACGTCAGGACTTTGAACTTGTGCAAAAGCATGATGGGAAGGGGCCTGTGGCCACCTCTCATGGTGGCATTTGATCCTCAAGAGGGGTAATCCATAAATGCTTTTCTGTGTTTTTTTCTCTTGAGGAAGCTGCTTTTGGCGCTTGATTTCTGATTTTTATGTCTCCGCTTGGGATCATCACAGGTTTACAGTTGAAGCGGATAGGTTTATTAGGGATCTGACCATTGTGACCGAGTACTCTGGCGATGTCGACTACTTAGAGAACCGGAAGGATGACGATGGGGATAGCATGATGACGTTGCTCTCTGCCTCAAATCCATCTAAGAGTCTCGTCATCTGTCCCGACAAGCGAGCTAACATTGCTCGCTTCATAAATGGCATCAACAACCACACGCCGTGAGTAAAACGTTATTCCGAAAAGGGTTAAGTCCCATGTTACTGTGCATCCAGGCTACAGCAGCTCTTGCTTCTTTATTTGCAGGGAAGGGAGAAAGAAGCAGAACCTCAAGTGTGTGAGGTTCGATGTCTGCGGGGAGTGTCGAGTCCTACTCATCGCTAACAGAGACATATCCAAGGGAGAGCGACTCTACTATGATTACAACGGGAGCGAGCACGAGTACCCGACGGAGCATTTCTTGTGACCTCACTCAATCCCGGCAACCATTTTAGGTCCGAACCATCAAACGACCAGCTCCCAGAATCCATGTTTTATCAACCGAGATCTTTTCTGCAAAGCCCAAGTTTTTTGTATACCAAGAGGGGCCTTTTACCCTTTTCAGTTTCCATGTGCCGAAATCCCAATTGGGTTAATGAGTACTGAGGTGGGGAGTCCTGAGATGTTTGGAAGAAAAGGGAATTCAATTGGTGATGCTCTCTTTTAACTTTATATCTTATTCGGTGGAGGCTTGGAATTGATGTTGGATATGCAGTAAGTGTGAGTACACTCAGAAAAAAAAAAGAAAGAAAAAGAGAAGAGTCTCTGCAGGATGCAGTTGCCAATTGACTTTTGCTCCCTCCTTTAAGAGCACTTTCCTCTCCCATCTACACACCATCTCCTCCTCTTTTAACTCATTATTGTGTGATGTTGTTGTTGCATTGGATCTATCAGAACTTCTTTTTGGACCACCCTACTGTTTGTGTGTTCAATCCATCCCTCAGATCTCACTCACTCGAGAAAGAAACATAGGAGGAGGAGGAGGAGGAGAAAGAGTGGGGAGGGGGTGGTTGTGGTCCTCCTGAATGTGGGTTGGGGAAAGGCGATCCCAACCTCAGTAATCAGACATAAGTAGCTGTCTAAAGGTCTCCCACTACATTACCCTCCCCAGCGACACATCCTATACCCCTAGGTACCTCCTCCGGGTACGCGCCGCCCGGGCGCTCATCACATGCTTCTCGATGGTGCCAATAAGATGGGGATTGTTCGGATATTGAGGACTGAGTAATAGTAGCATTGTCTGCAAACTGGTGACAAGTATGGAGGGTAGGGGATAATTAACAATTGTTCGTTGGCGAAACGAGAACGCGGACGAATTCAGAGACCGGGGGCAGGGGCGGGGGGGACCTCGGAGAGCGACGGCACGAACGCAGCTGGCGTTTTCCTACATCCTACGGAACTAGGACTGGTTTTTTTCCCTCTGCCTTGCGAAACACCAGAACATGTTGCTGGAAATCCAACCGCCCTCAAAAAGTGCGCCGATTCAGGGGAGGGATAACGGTCCAATATTTTATCCTTTGGCCCATTGTCGTGCGACGTCCGTTCCGTCGAGATCAAACCCAATCTCACCTCCCATCACCACGACCATAACTGGTGGTCCATAAAGGGAGATAAAAATCACGTTGAGGGACAACACTTGCACCTGCAATAGCAAAGGGAAAAAGAAAATATCACGCACTCTGCTGCTTCTTAGGTTGAAAGAATTTGGTGGGTGGGGGGGGGGGGGAGGTGGTGACCCCATGTACTAAAACGATAATTCATCTCCCTCCCTTTCTCAGGATTTCGAATCGCGCATTCGGATCCACCAAGAGGCATCGCCCCCACCTCCACCTCCTCCTATGCGAACCTCTTGTGTAGTCATTTTCGATCGCTAGGGGAACATCACATGTTAGTCGTACTCCCTCGCCCCCACCCGAATTACCATCTCATTCATCATTGTCGCTCGAGACTTGCTCGATATCGCGTAACTCAACCGGGTAGTGTGAAAATCGGGATTAGTCCTAATGACTACATTTAGAAAACTCCACCTGTATGAGGCTAACATCCAAGGGACAATTGGGATTAGTCCAAAATCATCCCCCCAGAAACAGGACATTATCAAATCAATCTTTTCTTCCCGCTTCTCTTTCTTCTGCAGAAAGGTGGTGGTGGTGGCATTATCGTTCTAGTCGGCCTGCATTTGAATCGGGAAGGTCTAACTCGAAGGACTGTTCATCTGCGGATAAAGCCGCCGTGGTGGTCGTCATCGACCCCGCTCAATCAAAACCGGACCCTCCACCGGACTGCCTGCCGTACTCGCGCGTGTTTCATTTTTTTCCTTTCCTTTTTTCTATCCAGGCGGGGTCGACGACGACTCGAACGGATGATCGCGTTAAACCTCTTCGGGGCAGTTGAAGTAGGGGGAATCGTGTGGCTAAATATCAAAAAATGCATGGATAAAATATGTTTATATGGTTGGGATAGATTTGGTCGATCCCTTGATTCTGGACGGACCCACTACCTACCCAAAATCTAGCGATCTTGTCACGTAAAGTTAATTTGTTTATATTATCAAAAAACTTATATTTTCACATAATTGAAGTTGAAGGAAGACAGAATGATACGGGGAAATGAAATGAATATGTGCTTCGGAAATAATTGAGGGTAAAAGAATATTGAATATCCTCGGGGTTTGGACTTGTTGCTTAAGGAGTAGGCAGATACTTTCGCAAATTTTAAATGAAAGTCTATGACCCGAACACGTGGCGGTGGACGTGGTTAAACCTTGGATTCCGATGCCAATATAATAATGCTGTCGAAAGTTGACTGCCGATATTCCCTAGAAAGGGGAGACATAAAGGAGACTATATGATTAAACCCTAATATGTATTAGGGGGGGTAGGGGGGGTTTGAGGAAAATATGATTGCCGAGGCTTGACTTTGTATGTTGTAAGGTAGGGAGTGTCGATCGAGTAACGCCGTGTTGACCCCCACCACACCACTCGCGAGATGACTAGTCCACGAGACAGTCTTAGTTTAGTCGTACATTTAACTTAAAGTGTGTTGAGGTTATAAAAAATATATATATAATATACTATAAAAAATTTCAAATTCCCTAAAATAAGAGCTTTATAAATTCAATTTTATCTAAAGAAGTCGAACAATTCACTTTAAATTCGAATTCACTTTTTATTTTAAAATTTTTTTAGAAGTCATAAGAAGAGTCTAATTTAAAAAACTCGATTTCGCGATATTATTTTTTAAATTTTAAAACGGTATAATATTAGAATGGAACAAAACCCTAAGACATCATAATATCGCTTCCGAACTGGATACAGTCCGTTGTCCTCGGCTTCCAAGCACACTAAGGAAAAAAAAAATTCGTTTATTGTAGGTGTAGCTCGTGTACTATCGCGTATTCTAGAAATAATCAGGTTGTATCGACTAATTTGAAGACCTTTTATGCTCTGCTATACACGAAATCTTAACGCGTCGCGCACCGGGTGGTTTGCATGGGCTAATTATGTCTCGAACCTACGCTCACGAATTCTATGTTCTCATGTCCGAACAATGTATCATGTCGAATGCATATTTTAACCTTATCCGGATTATGTTTTTTTTTAAGGTCACGTCCGAAGTCATGCTTAAGTCATGCATTTCTTTTTTCGAGTGTGAGGTTAATAATTACGCAATGTCCGAACATGCCAATAAACGGCCAAATAACGTATTAAATAAATGACACAGGCTGGCAATGGGCGCCATACTTCATTCATCTCTCTATCTCTCTCTCTCTCTCTCGGAGCTGACAGTGATTAATGTAGTGGGGGGGAATTTAACGAGGTGGGGGACGACAAAGGCTGACATAATGTCATAATACCCCAATCCAACCCCCCTCCCCCCATCCAATCGAATCCAATCCATCCCAAGTTGTCGTCGTCCTCGTCGTACCCATAAATTTAGAAAGCCGAACCAAATCACGGCCTTACTTAAACCCTCGCTAATCGCGCTGATCTCTTTGTTCATCTCCCATGAACCGTCTGTCTGTCCAGAGATCTAGTCGCAAATGAATGCATTTTACTTCGACTAAGGTTATGGTCAACATTGGTTTACTTTCAAACTAATTCACACACCCAAAAGAAAAGATATCCCTAATCTATTCAACAATATTTCTTTCTTAACAAACAAAATTACACTCGGGCATCCTCAACGTGACTACCCGTGTTAAGGTATAAGATCTTACGTGTTCAAGAAAATGTATCGGGCAAAACAAATCACATCTCAGTTACTCTCTTGTGGCAAAAATCTCCGTTACCTCGTTCACATCTTACGTACCATTATTCTATTACCACAATAAGCAAAACAAAACAAAGAAAAGGAAATTCCCGGGACTTCCTCTAAAGATTCTTTTTTTTTTTTTGGGGGGGGATCTCCTCTTAAAATTTTACTATTCATGTAAGGAAAGAAAGGATGTCGTTATCGTTGCTCTTTTTTAATATACAGCGACCCTTTTTTTCCATCCCCTCCCTAAATATGAACTCATTTCGTTTTACCCGACAACCATATCTTGAGAAAGCACCGGGCTCCCGTTGCACTTCTTTGATAAAAATGGCAACAATCCATCCCTTCAAAACCAACCAATTATGCATGGCGAACTAGAATTATTATTTATTATTACTATTGAGAAGACATGGAATCAGCCGACAGCCTTTGATTTGTCCTCATTTTTACAATTTAAAAAAAAGTATTTTTTTTTTTACCTCAAACCCAGATAAAAAAAAAATTGAGCACTGGTCGTGTTCACTGTTCACATTAGCGAGTGTATCAAAATGGAAAGTAAAAATAAAATAAAACAAAGTGAGATTATTATTATTATTATTACTATTACTGTTAGGACATCGTTTTTTATCTGAGATGTTAAAATATGCTTCTAAGTTCTCTCTCTTATTCCGCTATTCTTGTTTTGGGTTAGTGGGGAGGGGGGGAGGACATAGCTTCATGAAAAACAAGGTATCCACCAATTCTTTTTTCCTTTTTGTTTTTGGGTTTTTGCTTTTGTTCTTCTTTTGTTCCACTTTTATCTTCCAATTTCTCAGATCCCAAATTCACTTCTTTTTTTATTATTAAGAAAAGGGAAAGAAGGAAATTTTATAATCCATTGGTAATTGGTACTGGTTTTTTGTTTGGTTTTGGTCCCACTGCGTAGGCTTTGCTTTCCTTTCCTTCCCTTCCTCCTCCACATAAAAAGGGGGGAAAAGCCAATGTCTGTTGTTGATGCTTCGATCAGAGTTTTTGTTTTTCTGAAGTGGGACTTTGATGGGAAACAGATGTAACAGCCGACACACAGACCCATGCAAGAAAAAAGTAAAAACAAAAATAAAAGATCCACTTCTCCCACCTCCCTTCTTTTCCCTCTACACATAGACCTTAAATCGCGTAGAGGTGGGATAGGGGTGCTGTGATTTGTTTATTTGATTTCATTTTTCTCTCTGGGGAGGGCAAGCTCGGAGGAAAAAGGTGGGTCTGCGTTGGATGGAAGCATTTTTTCTTTTTGTTTTCTTTTGTTACTGGGATCTGTTCCTTTGTAGTAGAATCATCCGATCTTCTTGTTCCGTGTATTGGGTTTTGTTTTTTGATCCCTGGGGAAGAGAAAAGTTTCGTTCTTTTCTTTTTTAACCCCCACCCCTTTGTTTGCTGCAGAATTCTTGGTCGGAGATTGGGTTTCTTTTGGGGGTCGTGGGTTTTTGGAGATTTCTTTCTTCATCATCATCTTCTTCTTCTTCTTCTTCTTCTTTTTTAAATTTTTACAGAGATGGAGGGGGGAGGGGGGGGGGACTACTGTGGGCTGATTGACTAGGTTCAATGTGTCCTTAATTTGAGATCGGTTTCTTATTTTGACTTTTGATTATTCAACTATTTGTTCAGATACTACGCTGGTAGATTGTGAATGTGATGGCATTACTATAACTTTGTTTTGAGTTTCGTACTTTGTGGTGTTGTTTTTTGTGTTTCTTAGATTATTTTAGTGCCGGGGGGGCTGCTTCCTTGGAGGGTGGGAGTTTCCATGGCTTTTTTAAGGTGGTTGTCCTGAAGTTGGGGTTCGTGTCCATGGACTGAGAACGCTGATAAGGAGGCGTGAGGAGACAGCGGAGGATGGAGGAGGACACCTCCGGCGATGAGAGCTGCTGGTTCTTTGATGCCCCTGAGGACATCTCGGCGACGTCCTGCGTGCATTCGGATGACGAGGTAGATGGCGCTGAGGAGGTGTCGACCTCGGGTTTCACCTACGATGTCTGGTTGAAGAGCCCAGGAAGTGTTAGGCAGAGGAGATCCGAGTTCTTCTGCTCGATGGGGATCGGCCCGGATAGTGTCCGAGGTTCTCTTTCAGGAGATGCGAATGAAGATCCGCTGAGGGATGTTGATCGAGTTACGGAGGCTGGAGGGGCTGTTTGTTCCAGCAGCTCGTCGGTGTCATCCGTGACAACTGATGGCTTGGGTTGGTCGAGGGAGTTGGCTGTTAAGGAGTCGAGTTTCTTGTGTAGGGCGGAGGATTTCAATGGCGCCAGGGAATGTTGTGGGGATGATATCGACCAAACAAGCAGGTCTTCCTCCTCAGTTCACAGACCTGAAGCAATGGAGGGTGTTTCGCCGAGAAGTGCTGAGCAGCACATGAGAAGGATCACAAAATGGTGGCTCGGCAGATTGCGTTCTTTTTCTTGCATTAAGGAAACTGTAGATGGCACAAGAGAGGGGCCTATACCTCAGATGGTTAAAGTTCGTCGTTGCGGGAAAATTTCAAAGGAACTATCGGCATTGTTCACCGGCCAAGACTTTCAGGCGCATAAGGGTGCGATCTTGAAGATGAAGTTCAGTCCTGATGGTCAGTACCTGACGAGCGCCGGAGAGGACGGGGTTGTTCGATTGTGGCAGGTGGTGGAAGACGATAGACGAAATGATCTTGACATCCCTGAGATCGACCCTTCGTGTATATACTTCACGGTGGATCACATATCAAAGTTGACTCCGCTCTTTGTCGAGAAAGAGAAAATGGGTAAACCCAGGGGTCTGAAGGGAACTTCAGACTCGGCCTGTGTAATTTTCCCTCCCAAGATTTTCAGGCTGTTGGAGAAGCCGTTGCATGAATTCCGGGGTCACAAAGGCGAGATCTTGGACCTAGCATGGTCCAACAATAACGTCAGTCATTCTTACGTCGATGGTTCGTTCCTGTATCTTAAATTTTCGGTAGACTCATGAGGTTGCCTTTGATTGTGTAGTGTCTCTTGTCGGCTTCAACGGATAAGACCGTCCGTTTGTGGAAAGTAGGCTGTGACCATTGCCTCGGAGTATTTCAGCATAGCAACTTTGGTAAGCATGGATCTCCGATCTCTTCTGCTGCTTGATACAAATTATCATTTTCTCATCGTAATTCATTTCGTCATGCAGTGACCTGTGTACAGTTTAATCCCACGGACAACCGCCAATTCATCACCGGCTCGTTGGATGGAAAACTGAGGATTTGGGATATCCCAGGTAGCAATGTTGTTGAATGGACGGATATGAAAGAAATCATCACTGCTGTCTGTTATCGCCCAAATGTCCAGGTACTGCTGCCATTCTCCTCTCGTCGGCTATCTCTCTTGTTTTAATCGGCCTTCTAGAATGATAACAAAAGTGTGGAAACTTGTTTCTCCACAGGGAGTCGTGGTCGGGTGCATGTCTGGAAGCTGCCGTTTTTACTGCTTCTCGGGTTAGTGAGCTCGCATAATTTCTTTAAGGAGACTGCAATTTGGAAGCTCAAACGATCACTGAAGATTTTCTTCTTTTTTCTTTTCAGGCAATCACTTGCAACTGGAAGGCCAGGTTTGTTTATGCAACAAGAAGAAGACGTCCTGCAGGAGAATTACCGGTATTGAGGTAATAACCCTCGTCTCCCATTTGACATGAATCAAATAAAGTCTTCTCAGGCTGGATTTCATTTGTCGAACGGAAATGTAGCGATGACGAATTTTTACATCCAGTTTTTACCGCAAGACTGGAGCAAGATGATGGTGACCTCTGCAGACTCTCAGATAAGAATCCTCGATGGACTGAATGTTATCAGCAGATATCGAGGTGATCATCCTTGTGCTCGATACATGAGTTCTTCCAGCTTGTCGATGCTGTTACTAGTAAATGTTTGTTAAATTCCTCTCCGTTTTCACAGGCAACCGAAGTTCCGGAAACCAGATGTTTGCTTCCTTCACAACAGACGGAAAGCATATAATCTCAGCATCCGAAGATTCTGGCGTAAGCCTATGGAACTGCAGCAAACAGGGCGGACAAATGTTTCCCGAAACGAGAGCCATCAGATCCTGCGAGCATTTTGCCTCCAATGCATCTGTAGCAATCCCTTGGGGCGGTATGAGGAAGGAAACATCAGATGCCGACTTACACTTCGGCGTCCTGGACATGGAATCGCAGGGGTCCCTTCCATATTCGCCGGATTTCTTCTTCCTTGGTCAGGAATTTTTCTTGGAGTCGTTCCCTAAGAGCTCAGCGACCTGGCCAGAGGAGAAACTGCCTAGCTCAGCGAAGCTAGTCTCGTCGACCACCATCCACAAGACCCAATACAAGTTCCTGCAAAGCTCTTGCCAGAGCACAACGAATTCTCACGCGTGGGGCCTCGTCATTGTGATGGCTAGCTGGGACGGCCGGATCAGGTCCTTCCTAAATCACGGATTGCCGGTGACCCGTTGAGCTATCAGCCGATGTTGTCCGGGGCCACACGGTTTGCAAATCCAGCTCGGATTGAAGCTAGTGGCCGAGATTGCTCCCACTGGATATGCTGGGTCAATTGATCATTTATCCCTAAAGAATGGGTGGAGGGGTCGGATCAAACCAGAAGTGATTGATGAGACAGAATAAAAAATGAGCCTTTTGAAAATTGAGGCATTCGATTCATTACACAATATATGAAGATTGTGGGAGTAAGAGGTTGTTCGTGGGTTTTCATGTAATAATAATTGACCCGGGAATTTTGAGGTCCACCTTCTCCTTTTGAGTTTTGGCTGGTTGGGGAGCCACCCACAACACCCTGTCTGAAAACATAAATCATAATTGATGATGATTAAAGGTAAGCAAGAGGGACATGACACTTGAATAAGGCTACTGCGGACTTTTGACATGACGCCCCCATCACCTCGCCTTTGTCTCCTCTTTATGGAACATTACACCTAATTAACCATGATTAACTTCCAGTTGTCAGCTAAGGTGCTCAAAAGGGAATGATGATTCATCCACAATTGCAACACCGTTAAGACCAGCAACAGATCTCTGCTTCTTCTTCTTCTTCGGAAGGGACTAAAGAAGTGGAGCAATTACTACTAGTCGTCCCTGGAGTTGGATGTATAGATGCGGGAATGCCTCTCGAAGGTCGATGTCAAGCTAGTACACACCCCAGGAGGATGGATTCACGGGCAAGGTCATGCATTAACTGAACAACCTTGTTCCGTTATAATGAGTCGTCGGGAAACTTTTACGAGAGTCATCGCCGGACTGGTCGTGTTCCAAGCACATCAATGGCCAATAGACGGCTTACCAAGAACTATTCGCACCATCCCAGGGATATGATCAATCATTTTAGCACTTCATCTTTACCAGGATGATTCAAAATCTATGTTGTATACACAAGTTCTGTGGTGGTTCCCTTCATTCACAAGGAGAGGTAAGAGGACACCCAAACCCCAGCCGATACGATGCCGATGGTGACCAGCGCCTGTAGTAACTCTAGTAATATATTCTGTTGCTGCTGCTGCGGTGGCAAGCTTTGCCAATTAACCCGCCTGCACATAATTATTGATAAGTCTTGACCTTTACTCGAAAGCATGTTGAATAGAGAAATCACAGGGAAGAGCGATGCCTCCAAGTACCCTAAATCAGCAATAACGATGGTTATGTTGTCTTGTGAGCGACGATCCTGCAAAGGCAAGCATATGGTTGTCAGAATATGCGTTCACTATCTCAAACGAGATTGCCCCGTCACTGAAGTACCAGAGCTCCTTGAGCCAGAGCTTCAGAAGCCAGCTACAACAAACAGGCAATAAACAGCATCGTCAGAGTGCATCGATGAATCCATTCCATAGGCAAAGATCAGAACTCTGTACGAGGATTACCTGGACGTCACCATGTTGCTGGAGTTGGTTTCTCACGAACTCAACAGCCTCGGTGCTGCAGAAATCAGATTGATCCCTCATCTTAAGTAGATGCGACAATCTTATAAATGCCAACATGGTTGTTTCCGCGCTGGTACCTGCTCATGAAGTCCCATAGTCCGTCGGATGCCAATACGACAAACTCTGCATCTGTACCTAGTGATACTTGATATACTTCCGGAGAGCCCACGATCAAATCCCCATTAAACTTAATGCTGGTGTGACAGTAGCAGTTGGACTCCAATTGCAGGGATACAAAGTCACATGAGATGATGAGAGAAATTGTCGAAAACCATACCGAGAAATGAATTTTTCAGACCATCTTCCTTGCTCAACTCCCTTCTTTAGCATTCTTCATCAGTAAAAATAACAGTAAACGTTAGCTTTGAATACATTAATCTTCCGGAATATCTTAGCTGTTTGATCAAAGGGATTTAGAAACCAACTCCTCCTTCTTTGTCTTGAAACGTATGTCCCCAAAAGCTCGAGACACCGCAATGTCCCCGCATACCCTTCCATTAACCACCTAACAGCATCACACGAGAGCCATCATACTTCTTACAGATGTATAACATACAGAGTTATGTAGGATCGATTCTCGAGATCCCAAGGACACGACAAAGAACAGAGGATAAAACAAACACACCCATCCACCTGCTTCTCTTATCCTCCTGATCTCTTCGAGGGACACTTTACCGCTCCCATAAGGTCGGTGAGGATCTGTCAGTACTTCTGCCTTTCCTGATCTGGAAAGAACCTTCATCCAAATTGAATATATCAACTTCAAAGATCAGAAATCGCTGAGAGTACAAAACCAAGTCATGTTTGCAACTACTTCTATTCCATTACATACCACGGACGAGTCGCCGACATGCGCGATCCATAGTGAGTCGGCAGCAAGGAGCATTGCTGTAACAGTAGATCCAGATTCATCTTCCTCTCCCAATGCTCCGAGCCTTGATAAAACTTTTAACACCATGTCAAGTCAACCTTACATCACCAGCTGGGATCAAAGTTAACGGAAGCATCACCAGCTGCCTTACCTATTGCATAATTTCGCATCAGCATTAGCGAAAGCATTCTGCAGAGCGACTTTGATTGCCGCAGAATCCATTTTGCTCAACAGCGAGCCTCCTTCTAAGCACAAGACGCATTCCTTGAATAGCTCGTCCCTGTTGGCCATATCATCAAGTGGATTCTGTATCATTTGCACTTCAGAATCATAAATTACATGAAAGTGTGAAATAAAACCTGAGGAACTCGACAGAAGAGAATCCACCATGGCCATCGCACACAGCCGCGAACGAGAACCCATCGAGTCCATCGGGCCTGACAACGGCATCGTCCTCCATCTCCTCCCTCACACCCTGAATGCTCGTCCTTCCCCACCTAACCCCTGAGACACCCGTCAACGAGGACGGCGCCTCGATCACGATCTCCGTGCAGGTTAGCCCCTTTGATCTCCCTGTGAGGACTCCGTTCCATCCAACTGATTTAGCGGAGGTGGGGGCACAGCCGGAGTTCGCCAAGATGAGGAACCTCTGCAGCTGGTGGCTCAGAAGAGCCATGGGCGATGGTTCGTACGAGGATGTTGGGAATCGGATCGAATGTTGGGGTGTGTGGCTCGGAGCGGAGATAAGGAACCAAAGCTCTGCCACTAACAGCTTCTTAACTGATTTGGTGCTAAAGTGACGGCACAGATTCCATTTCCCTTTCAGGTGGCCGGGCTGTCACGTTAGTTTCATCACGTAACCGTTACTTTAGCATAAGTTATCGTTGGACTAATATGAAACCATAAAAAATATAAGGACTTGCGTTGTAATTGATGGGTTTTCAATATGCAAGGGTTTCTTCCATCGGCTAAATCCCCCGAACAGAAAGCCCTAATCGTCGCCGTCTTCCTCCCATCTCCGGCGACTCCAGACCTCGCCGGCGGCCGATACCCGGTAAGATAAGCGTTCGTCTTCTTCTTGGAGTGTTTCTCGTTCAGTTTTGTTGCGTGAGCTTGACTTCGTCATGCGGTTAGGGTTTATTTTGGGAGGACGTGGGGGGCGATGAGTCTGATTCGATCTGGTGGGAGGACAATCCAGCAGATTGTTGCTGGATCCAGTGCTCGGAGCTCCGATATGGCGGTTCACCCGTTGCACCATGCCTGCCAAGGACTTAGGTTCAGAAAACTGGAAGTTATTCTCACCACTGTGAGTTTATTTTCGTTTTTGTCCTGTTTCTGTTTTTTTTATTGAGTAATTACTCGGATTTGGATGGTTCGAGTGCAGAACATGGACAAGCTCGGTAAGGCCGGTGAAACCGTGAAGGTTGCCCCTGGTTATTTCCGAAACCATCTGATGCCCAAGCTGCTGGCCGTCCCGAACATCGAGAAGTTTGCCTATCTCATAAGGGAACAGCGAAAGGTAACTCATTTTTTATCTTTTTTTTTTTAATTATGTCAATCAGGGGCTTAGTAAGGATTTGAATGATCTGATGGTTTGAGGCTTTTGGGTTGGTGAAAACAGATATATCAGCCCAAGGATGAAGAAGAAGGAGATGCAAAGGTAGTGACCGAGGCGACAGGGGATAATACTTTTAGAGAGTATGAGAAAGCAGCGAAGCGTCTGGACAAAGCTCGTCTGGTTGGTGCCTTTAAACTTTGTTTTCTTGTAAATTATGAATCAGATCATTAGTAATGTGGTGGGATTGCGCAATGAAAATGATTCGGTTTGAGCGCTTTCAGTTTCTCGTGAACTTTGTGGCGATGTCATTTCATTGTATGATGGATGCTGTGGCATGTGAATTGCACTTTGGACCCAATTGTCGATTTCTAAATGATCCCAAACTATTTCAAAACCGTCTGAGCAAACAGTCTTCTGTTTTGTTTTTCCTCGTACGTGAGGGCTGATGCTAATTATTGTGTACCTGCATATGCTGCGAATAATGCGCTTCATAGATGAATTTTCAAGACTCGTCCAAATCCGTCTTCTTTCTAACAATCCAGGGCTTGTCGGGATACTTTGCTAGGTCTTGAGGCGTTTAATCAATGTTGAAAAGCTGCGGCAACGTGCCACAAAAGACGAGCCAATTGAACTGCAGAAGCCGGTAACGAAGGAGGATATTGTCTCTGAGGTTTGACTCATCTTACTTTATCACTTTTGTCCCCATTTAGTCCAAGTTGATACCACAAACAGTTGATACTCTGCTCGACTTTGAGCTGTTACCTTCAATACCATTTCGCCAATGAATCCATGCGCACGCTTCTTCCCTGGCAGGTGGCTAGGCAACTGTGTGTGCAGATGGAGCCTGTGAACGTCCATCTCCCGTCTCCTCTAACCAAAGTAGGAGAGTATGAGGTGCCTTTACTCTTACCGAGGTCCATCCCCTTGCCTGAGGGTAAGTTCCAGTGGACCCTTAAAGTGAAAGTCCGATGTAAATGACCCAACCAAAGAAATTATTTGATTGTTCCTCGCATGTTTTCTTCTTGGGTTAACATTGTACGGGAAATTGGACAGGAACGTCCTCGGAGGTTCCCGAACCTTTTTAAAAAAAAAGGGGCCTGGTCGGTGATTCTCTTTGTCAGCCCAATATATGCTGGCAATTGTGAACTCGAATTTTGAATTTAGAACTGGAAACCCAAGCAATCTTTAGAACTGAAGGGTTCTCTTCTTTCAACGCTGAGGACATCTCATGATTCATCAAAAGTAGTCTGGCCGAGGCTGGTGAAAAGGAGCAGACGGTCTACCAGACAAACATCGATCCCGCCTAATCTCGTCCTTTGCATGAAACGTGGGACACGTTTGGTCATGGGAACTTGGGTTGAACCGAGTGCCCAACTAAAAAGCTAGGTAGGACCACCCCAGCCACCCTCTCCGCCCGTCGGCATATTTCTTCATCCACCTTTTCCCCCCGTACAAAATAATCAAAATTCGGTGGACAAACCGACAAACACCACCATCCATCGTCTGTCCTGAGCAACCCCACGTATCCGAATTCCAGCGTCTTCCCCGTGACTTTTAGTTTTTTTTTATATATATATAATTTTTTCAGTAAAATTGGGCCGATGGTCCAATATTTGGAAGACGACCGGCCATCCGATGTGGCGTTATAATCCACTGCTTATCCTCCGCGTCATCACCAATATTTAGTTCCTCCCCCTCAGTAACAGAAGTATTTAAGAACCATCACTAGACGAACTCCATTCCCTCTCGTTCCGGTACTTTTTTTTCTCTGTGTACTCTGCCCGAAGAATTCCTTTCCCACCGTTTCTCTTGTTGTAACGACCATGCCGTATTGCTTGGTGGAAGGCCAAGGAGATGGAGGCGTCCGGCTCTTCTATCGGACTTACGGCTGCGGACCCGTCAAGGTCCTTCTCATTACAGGTCTTCTTCTGTCTGTTCCTCTTGCTCATGCCCAGTAAAAGAAAAGATTTCGTGGCCCAGACGGGGCATGAAGTCAGTTTGTTGGGTTTGTTTCCTTTTGTTCTGATGGATCCGACTATGGATGCGCGTGCAGGACTGGCCGGTACTCTGGAGTCTTGGGGTCCGCAGATACGAGGACTGACTGGGACAGACATGCCTAACCATGTGGAGTTCGGCGATGGGGTGGTCCCTTGCTATGAGGAAGGAGTCGAGGTGTGCGCGTTTGACAATCGGGGTGCTGGCGAGAGCTCCGTGCTGGTTGACAAATCTGATTACTCGTGAGATATTGTTCTTAAATTTCTTTTTCCTTCTTTTTTAGTGATTGTAGGGAGTTGAAGAATCTGATCACAGACTCCTCAAATCGCTTTCCTCTCTGTTATCTTTGAATCAATTGAAAAATGCAGGACGACGATCATGGCTAAGGATGCTATTTCGCTGTTGGATCACCTCGGTTGGCAAAAAACTCATGTTTTTGGCCACTCCATGGGTGAGTGTCGACCATGTGCTTACTCGTCTTGCATTTTAGCCTTGTCCAGGTATCATCCATGACGGTGATTTCATCCGTGTCCAGGAGGTATGATCGCTAGCAAGTTGGCTGCAATGGTGCCTTCCAGAGTTTCATCTTTGGCCTTGCTGAATATGACCGGCGGAGGCTTCGAGTGCTTTCCAAAGGTAAGGAGCGATCTTTGATTCATCAGAAACATGAAATTTTGTCAATTCTTGTAAGGAATGCCATCTTGGCCCAATGTTGCTGTCAACCTCTGCAGCTCGACCTACGAACGATATCCATTGCATTCCGTTTCTTCAGGGCCAAAACACCCGAAAAGAGGGCAGCCGTCGACTTGGACACTCACTATTCAAAGGTATCTTCACATCTCATAGGGAAAATCTTGAGTATGAGGATATGAAATTATAAGAAGACATGGTTCTATGATGTGAATTGTAATGGCTTGGTTTCTGCAGGAATATCTCGATGGCATCGTCGGTTCGACCACACGACGTGAAATGTTATACCAGGTAAGAAGCTTTAAGGAGCTCACTGCTGTTGTCTTCTCTCATGGATGTTGGCTAAGATCGATCTGTTCATCTGCAAATTAATGATGAACAGGAATATGTGAAAAGTTTGTACAGCAATGGTATACAATCGGATCATGGATTCTGGGGTCAGGCCAACGCATGCTGGACACACAAATTGACGAAAATGGAGATAGAATTGATCCGCTTGGCTGGTTTTCCCGTGTCCATTATTCACGGAAGGTAACATGGCGGAAAAACGCCAATAGCATGGGGCTAACTATATCTTAACACCATACATAACTAATGCAGGCTAGAATGCTCGCAGGCAAGACGTCATCGCTCAAATATCTCATGCCCGTAACTTGGCGAAGAAGCTGCAGCCAGCTGCTAGAATGGTAGAGCTGCACGGAGGGCATCTTGTGAGTCACGAGAGGGTCGATGAGGTGTGTTCTTCTTCGGGATCAGTGAAATCGCATTATGCTTTCTTACAGCAAAGAAAAGCTTCAATTCACCATACAGGCAAACGCTGTTCTCAGGTCAACAAAGCCCTCCGGCAGATAATCAGGGAATCGGAGCTGAGTTGCAGATTCATTGATCGGCCTTCCTCAACCAAGAGAAGCTGCGGTAGTTATCTCCTTTTCCTCCCAAAAGAAATCCGATCCTCAAAAACAACATCGAACAACATTACACATTCTCCGTTCCTTCTTCGCAGGATACATGGAAACCAGCACGTCGATTCAGAAGGCGAGCATAGGAGGAGAAATAAGCATTCCACTGCTGGATTTAATACTAGACAGGCTAAACCTTTGTATATGGTATTTCTTTGGATGGTTTGTCCTTGCGATCCAGCATGGCAGACGACTCATCGGAGGCCCGACAACCGTCAAAGTCACAAATACTCCTTTATGTAGCTAACAGCTCGGTGGAATCCCCCGCTAACTCAGATTATAGCGATCCCAGCTCAAAGTTCTTGTTCCGAGCCCCAAGCAATGAACGAATTGTAAACAGTTTGGCTGCTCATCATTCTCGGCCCTTGTAATAAAATGGTGCTAAAAGGATTTTGTATTTGTCGTTCATCGATCACCTCAAATTAATAATTCCATCACGAGCTAAAGTACCCTCGAGGTCGCCGATGATCCTCGAGATGCGAACCTCAAGACCACCCTGAATGTCTCGGAACAGACTCCTTATGCCTTCACAGAATCGGTTCATGTCTATTTCTACTGGCTGATCGAATTGTTCGGCCACCCCGATGAATCCATTAGATACCCTGGACTGTATGTCTGTCATCTTCTGACCTGTCGAAACCATGTATCGCTGTAGCTGAAAAGTCTCCTCCAGTAAAATTTCCAGCTCTTTTCTCCTCCCCTTTGTTCTGGCAAGGTTGGTGCCGCCGCAAGCCATGTCGACATTCTTCTCGTGCTGAGAGATGATTTTAAGTCAGTAATGACTTAAGCAGAACAGGAAGAAGAAAGCACTCGGTTCTCGAACTCACCACTCGCTTGCAGAGATCGTCAATTCGTTCTTGAAGAGACTCGTACCTGCCAACTTGTTTGTTCAAGAAGGATATCAAGGAAAGGAAGTTGTTCACTTTGACCACTCGTTCGCTCTTGTCATCTGCATTGGGACCGGTTTCTTGATTGCCGATCATCCTCTCGAGCATCAGAAGCTGCTGCTTTAGCCTCTTGATCTTGTAAAAAGCTCCCAAAGCTTGTAGATCCATCTTCCATGGAGGGCATTTCAATAGCAGTTTGCTCGCAGTCGGTGATTTCCCGACTTCACCTGTATCCATCAGGGTTTCCCGAGCTTCTAGAACAGTAATGTTATGGCTATTGAGCTCCTCCTCTTCTTCAGATTCCCTCTCGGGAGACTGGACTGCCCTAAACTCATACCAGTGGACTGTCGATGGACTTTCGGCAATCTCCACTTCATTTGCTTCCATGACCATGTCAGTTTGATACTCGGACTCCAACTCTTCCTCTCTGCTGATCAGTGCGGCCTCTAACTTCATGTTGTCAAGCCTGAGCTGCGACATCTCTTCATTGAGTTCCAAGACATGGGAATGTAGACGCTTGGACTCAATTTCCATGCTCATCAGACGCCACCGAAATTCCTCCAGTTTCTCATCCTTCATTCCCATTTGTTCGATGAATGCATCAACTTCGAGGTGATGCTGCTGCTCGATCGCCTTTGTGTGCTTCTCCACTTCCAGCTGTACCCATTCATCCAATCGCTGGTAATCTTCTGGAGGATATGCATCATACAAGACAGGATATCTGTAGGTTTCATCTGCAAAATCCCGGTTATCATATCCAGCGAGATCGACAGACTGTGATCGGGAGTGCTTGCCATGCGACGACCCAGACCTAATGGATAATTCCTTTCTCGCAACAGAAGACCCTTGAAGCCTCGCACTGACTTGGTTAGCTAACATGTTCTGCAACGAGTTGGCCATGTCTTTTGTCTCAGACAAGGCCTCGAACCTTTCCGCTTCGAACTCAGCTTGCTTCTTCTTAGATTTAGACAACTTCACCTGTTTCATCAATAACTGTTTCTCTGCCGCGTCCACTCTCGACTTCCTCAATATCGCCGACAAGATCTTATCTTTCTGTTCCACATCCGTCCGCATCCTCACGAGCTCCGACGACAATTTCTGCGCCATGGATGCTGATACCTCCTCGTGTGCGAAAAAACATTTGAACTCTTGCTTCGAGGTTTCAACTTGCCTGAGAGCTCTCTCCAACTCTGCCTCAGTCCGACGCTGATTCGACACGAGCTCAATGAAAGCAGTCTTATGCTTCCAAATCTTGGAAGAATGCTCCTGCGCCTCACGCTTTGCCTTCTCTAGCAAATCCCCTGCCGCAACCTCGGCCTTCCGAAGCTTCTCTTTTAAATCCTCAAAACTCGCCCGCTCATCTTCCAACAACTTCTCCATCAACTGAACCGAAACCTCCAACTTCCCGACTTTCCCATTCAGCCCTGAGATAACCTCATCCTTCTTCTTCCCGAGGACCTTAGCCTCATGAATGAGCGAACTGACATGCTCCCGGAGCTTCCTCCTCTCATTAAACCACCTCTGCTCCTGTGCTGCAAATATCCCCACCACTTTCTCGTTGGCCTTTGCATCCTCCCTCCGGACCCTCCTCAACTCCTCGAGCTCCCTCTCCACAGCCTCCAACTTCCTGCCCATCACCTTCTTCTCCTCGTCAAACCCTAGTTTCATGGATTTCCACAACAGCATCCCCAACAACTGGGCGTTACCTCGCAGCACCTTGTCACAAACCTCCGCCAACCACCCCTCCTCCTCCCCAGTCGACGAACTCCGACGAGACAACAACTCAAGGCAGAAGAACATGTAGGAAATGCCAAAACAAACCGGATACCACCCCTCACTCTTTCGCAAACGGAGATAATCACCACCGGGAATCGTCAACAGGGGCGAACCCGAATCCAATTCAGAGAGAGAAACCGCCCCCTCGTCCATCAATTTGTCTAGGAGATCACGAAACAAATGAAAGCAAGCAGCCGATAAAAGATAGGAAGGAAAGCCAAACCCGCTCCCTCGCTCAGATTCCCGAACTCGAAACCTCGGACTCTTCCTCAGCTTTTTCGATTTCGACCGAACTCTGAGAAGTTCTGAGTGCCGAAAGATTCTCCCCAGGTTCCAGACAACCTGGAACTTTCCTTTCCGACAACACGAAAAGCAGGAAGACACTCCCACGGACAGGACAACGAGATTCCCGCTTCCCCAAAAGAACCTCCTTTTTCCTCAATTGGGTAATGTAAAGAACTTGAGGGCAATCATCCGATCGAGTTGAGGCAGAGTTTCCCAGTTTAAGTCGGGGAATTTACCCCCCTCACTTGGGTCTTCGATTCGATGATGATAGGAAGCAGGACCACGGCATTACATGTACCATCATAATCATCGTCAACTAACTAGCTAACTAAATAGAGACGTATAAAGAACAAAGACATGCACTGTAACTAGACCTGCGCATAGGCTCGGGCTCCCAATTGGCCTATTATTTGAGTAGATTTTAACATTATAATTTATCATAATTCATCGGACGAGTCGATCATAATTTTTAAATTCGATTAAATTTTGAACCTATTTGAATAAATTAATAATAAGTCGACCAGTCAAAAAAGTTTTTACTTTAATTTTTTTATTATGTTTTATTTTTTATTACATTGTATTGGGCGGCTTTTAGATCGGCCTAATCTTATGTAAAAAATTTTAAATCCGATAAATTTGACAGTTAAGGCCTGAATAAGTTTGAACAACGAATAAAAATATTTAGTTCGAATAAACTCGGGCCCGAAAATACCGCCCATTAAACAGGTCTAACTGTAACACCCGTAGGGGGAGATCAAGTGGCATAATATAAGAGACTGTTAGTTTATAATGGCTTGCTTTGTTAGAAATGACCAACCAACACTGCGAGCGACGTATGGACATTGATTGTCCTTGCGTACACTCATCAGCCAAAACCGATTGATATGTCTGAGTTGGGACCAGGGAAAGACCACTGTGTCCTAAAAAGTGGGTACAACAGGAAAGATAATCGCTTAAATTATAGCTTTTTTGTTTTTTTGGTAGGACAAATGGGTAATTGCCAAATATTATGTAAGAACGAGACATGCTAGTGGAATGTCTCGGGAAGTGTAATATTTTTGTCATATCACACGACTTTGCATGTTCTACCCACGGAACGGAAAGATACCATTCAAAATTGTGGACCTCCAATCGATCACGTGAAACTTTCAAAACATGACAATTGGGCAACGTTGATGTTGGTAATACCATTCAAGAAATTAAATATGTTTTGCATTCATACGACACGAAAAAGGAAAAAAATACAATTTTATAGCGGTAATTATTTATAGCGAAACCGGTTCTGGTGTACTTAGAAGTACTCGCCCCTTCGGCCATGCCCGACCGCAGGCATTGTCCACTCGTCCGTGTCGCTCAGGTCTGGTCCGTATCCGAGGACCTGCCGGGCTTGTACACCGAGTCCCACGTGGTTCGGGCTCGGGCTCCTTAGGACCTGGTAAGTGGTCCTTGCTCCCCCAGAGCTCGAGGAATCGCACCTGGCCTCAATGCTCGGGCTCCTCTTTGTAGAGTTGTTCCACTGTGGCTCCGTGGGGCTTCGTTGCTTGGGAACGGGACTGTTCGTCCTGGCCTTGGCTCTGGCGGATTTGGTCGGGGCCATGTAGCTGGGAAGGTTGTTCTTCTGATTCGAGTGCTGACGGCGGTGCTTCGTGGAGTAGGGGCTGGTTTCGGCCGAGTCCCTCCCGGACATGCCAAAGTTTGCGGCTGTGTCCATCTCCACGGTTTTCTCGGAGATGTCGTCCCCAGTGGTGTTCGTGGTGGCTGAGGCAGCGAGGGCTGCGTATAGTTGATGTTCAGGCATCCCCGGGTGCCGTGACTGGTGCGGCTGGGACGCCATCCATCGCTCGAGCCAGTTCCATCCCCACTGTGCCTGTTCCCTCTCCTTATAGTACAGATCGTCACCGTTTTCGCTCGGCTCGGGCTGGATGACCGGCTGATTCTGCCATCGATCGGAGCACCCGAGTGAGTAATCCAATCAATAATCAAACCGCTAAAGCAAGTCACGAGCACCTGGTATGCATAAGCGTAAGCAAGAGCTCTTTCCCGCTTCACGACCCCTTCATGTCTCCTGGATACGTTCTCTCGTGCTCGAGTGGAACTCCGGTGCCTGCCATCCCAGGACACCTGTTCGTCGTACTTGTTCTCGTTCATGCTAGGACTACGAACACGCAGAACCTTCTGATTATCTTCCATGTCGCGCGTCCTCTCGTGCGTCAATTGAAGCCTGCGAGCTCTCACCCTGGCTTGGACTCGAACCAGAGCCTGCATACACCTCATCGTCATCTGAGCTTGCTTCCTCACGTTGTGGCCTCGCACCAGTGCCTGTAGCCTCACCAGCCCCTTCAATGCTCGCAGGGCACGCCGTGCCTGCCATGGAAAGTCTCCCTGGTGACTCATTTCTTCGTTGAAAAAGAGAGCGGAGGAAAGGTCGCTTACAAGGTATCCCCTGTAGTTGGACTGAATTACAATTGCAGCCCTATCCTCCCTCGACTGACGACCATACCCAGCTAGCCAAACCACCTTGGCTGCCGCCTGCGCAGCAGCTACCGCGGCTTCAGCTGCTGCAGCGGTTGCCACAGCCACAGCGATGGCATGGCTCCTGTCCTCACCAACCGGGGCCGATCCATCGCTCATGTTTGTCTCATCATGGGAACCCTCGGCAGGGAAACGCTCCTGCTGGTGTGGCACAATCGTGGGGGTCGCAGAATCATTCCTCCATTTCTCATGGCCGGCTTGGACTTCTTTCTACAGATAAAAAGTCACAGCTCCCTTGAATACCAATCAATTATAGGGATCCATCCGCATTAGAATCATAATCAGTCTCCAAAACCGATAATCAAATCCTAATGGCTCCAATCAAGGAGTTGTGACCGTCGAACGTGTCCAGACCTAGGTGACCAGATCGAGATCGCGAGATTTTTCGATCATGGCTGGATTGATGGGGATGGAGGCAGGGGATGCACATGACAAAGTGGTGAAAAAATGAGAGACTTTGGTAATTGCCTCTCAGGGAGGGCGGTGATGGTGGTGGTGGGGGGGGGGGGGGGTGATGAAGAGGGCGACAACAACTACTCAAAAAATTTCTAACATCAATGAATGTAATAACAGGGGGACCGAACCTCACGAACTCCACCCCATATCGTTAGGTAAAAACCCTTTTAAATGCTCATCACCATTCCATAAATCTCACCATGATTAGCTCCCTCCGTCTAGCCAACCTCATCTTGGTGTAAGATGCAAGTTTTTCATCCATGTCACTTTCTCATCACCCCCCACATTTCCCGTGAAAGAGGTAATGAAATGAAACAGCACTTCCCTTCCTTTTTTGCCGGAGATATTTTAACGGAAGACGGGAGTTTACCTTCTTATCCGGCGGGGGAGAATGATCCTTGCCAGAAGATCCAAAGACCTTCTTCTTCACGGACGAAAACCAGCCATTCCCCTTCTTCCCCATCGAACTACTACTACTACTACCACCACCACCACCACCTGATCACATCACCCCCAACCCGCACTGATGCAGATCCGCGGGAGGGGATTACGAGGGTGGAAACTGAGGTGAAGTGAAGGAGAGGGGAAGGAATAGAAATAGGAACAGAAAGAAGAGAAGAGGGAAGACTGTATGTGGGTGTGGAAGTTGAGGAACTGTAGTCCCGCTTAAGATTGCCGCTCAAGTATTTATCACTGTCACGGGGTGCCACTCCACACCCCTCCCCCCCTACTACTACTAACATTACCAACACTTGTTATGACATCACGGACTCGAACATCGTCGGACAAGGTCGACGTATATTGTATTGGGATTTGGACTAGTAATCAGCCCTTTGATGATGCTTTCAGAAATGGAATCCCCCCCCCCTTCCTAAAAGAAAATTAAAGGTGGACTGTTACGTTTTCGATTGATTGGGGATGAAGGCATGTTTTTTATCACCCGTGGAGGATGCGGAGTCATAGTTTTTCCCCCTTCTTTTTTCTGGTTGTCACTTGTCTTTCGTCGGTTGCCATTTCCAAAGTCCTTCGAGGGTGTGGGGGTAGGCGTGGCTAGCAAGCGAGCCGATGGAATGGTCGTCGTCTCACAGGCTTCTGATGAATTGGGCCTGGCCCATCAATCGGGACGACGCCTGATTTGCCGAGCTGGATCCCAGACGATTTGTTATCGTCAGCATGAGCAAAAAATATAATGTTTCTCTGACTCGTTTAGACAATGACACATTTCCTAATTTTAACATTTTAGACCTAATTTGGCTTCTTTTTTGTTCGTTTGTTTAAGTTATAGACCTTGTTAATTCTTTACTAGTCAAAATAATAGACTTTACGTAACAACTACTCTGAGTTAGCTCAAAAATCAATACAATCGACGTGCATATATTTTTGTCTGGGATAAATTATTTTTTTACGCTAAATAATAAAACCCTCTGAAATGTTTTTTTTCTATTATTTTTTTTCTCTCTTGCCTGAAGAATTCTGGCGAAGAAAGAAGGGATAACGAGCAGGGATTGGCGAAAGATACGTTCTTTTACGATCCAAAGGCCGAATCTTTCTCCGGTCCTTGCGATTCGCCGGGGGAAAAGATTTCTGGGTTTTGTTCTTTTTGTTAATCCATTCCCCCTTTTCATGAATGGATTTCGACAACATCCGGTGCGTGTCTGTAGTTGAAGGCGTCAACGATGAGATTCCCGGCGGCGGCGGCCACCATCGACAGGTTGTTCACAGTCACGATCCCGGTCTTAATCCTTCCCCGTCGAAGCCCGCCAATGCCGCTGCCGCCGCTGCTCCCATGACTAACGGAAGCGTGATCGGGAACGCAGTAGTGCCCGCGAAGGGCGTTCACGAGCTGCTGGAATGCCCTGTTTGTACAAATTCCATGTACCCGCCCATTCATCAGGTTCATTGTTTTCTGGGGGGATTTTAACGGATTTCTTGTTGTCGATGCAATTGTCTGATTTGGTTTGTTGTGTATATATGTTTGTTGTTTAGGAGATTGCTTCTTTCCTGTATGTGATTGTCGTGATAGGTTATGCAAATGTTGGGAGTTAGTATTTGTTTGGTTGGTTCTTGGATGTGCCCCTGACAGTTGCTCCGTCAATGGATCGCGATGTTGTCGGGAGGACTGGAGATAGCATTTGGAAGGAGGACAATCGATGGGAATCCGAGGGCATAACATGCTCGATTTTCTGAGTTTTGCTGATGAGTAGATGGGTCTGCATACTATCTATTCTTTCTATCACTCTCTCGTTATCCTGTCTGCAATGGAAAGGAAGCGTAGATGTGTATTTTGCAGAGCTGTTTGTCGATTTTCTTTCAAAAGGAAGAGGAAGTGCGTGTTGATTAGCGACAGAAAAGTAATTCTGGAAAGGGTTTTCACTGCCACTCTTTGATTTCATAGAATCTTCTGAAATATGAATTGCTAAAGCAAAGTGATAATCTTGTGCAGTGCCATAACGGACACACCTTATGTTCTACATGTAAGACGAGGGTACAGAACCGATGTCCTACCTGTCGACAAGAGCTGGGTGATATTCGATGCTTAGCATTGGAGAAGGTTGCGGAGTCACTTGAGCTCCCATGCAAATTCTACTCTTTGGGGTGCCCCGAGATATTTCCTTACTATAGTAAACTCAAGCACGAAGCATTGTGCGACTTCAGACCTTAAAACTGCCCTTATGCCAGATCAGAATGCACTGTTGTTGGAGATATTCCTTTCTTAGTTTCGCATCTGAGGGATGATCACAAGGTCGACATGCATACTGGATGCACTTTTAACCATCGTTACGTGAAATCTAATCCTCGAGAAGTAGAAAACGCCACATGGATGTTGACGGTAATTGTCAATTTATCTCCATAGCTGCTTCATGCGCAATTAGAGAATCATGTTTGATTCCCTATATTCCAGGTATTCCATTGTTTTGGCCAATATTTCTGCCTTCACTTTGAGGCTTTCCAGCTCGGAATGGCCCCAGTGTACATGGCATTTCTCCGTTTCATGGGCGATGACATTGAGGCCAGAAGCTACTCCTACAGCCTGGAGGTCGGGGGTAACGGCCGTAAGCTAATATGGGAGGGGACGCCAAGGAGTATCCGGGATAGTCACCGCAAGGTCAGAGACAGCCACGATGGCCTCATCATCCAGCGGAACATGGCGCTCTTCTTCTCAGGAGGCGACAGGAAAGAACTCAAGCTGCGAGTAATGGGCCGGATATGGAAGGAGCAGCAGAACCAGGATGCCGGATCCGGCATACCGAACTTCTGTTGCTGAGAACCCGGAGTTAATTTCAATTTAGTGCACACGGGTGAATTTTGTAATCAGAACCGACAAAAAAAATCTCGAGGATCGGAGTCTCTTACGTATCGCCATGCCCATTAGTCAACTTCTTGAATTTAATTTTTCTTTTCTGATCAGTGTTTTTATCCGTGGTGAGAAGCTGTAAAAGCTATCACGGAAAGTTAGGCGTGATGCATGCAATTTCTTTGACGGGGACAACCCAAGTGGTTCCAAACAAATTCGAGCCATCAGTAGGCCACGATCCTAATTATGAAAGGCGTTCTTCTGTCGAAAGTCAGATTTCATTGATTGTAGAAGTTTTCGGACTCTTCTCAGAAATGATCGTCTCTGAATTGTTTATATTATTCCAACCTGTTTCTTCTCCGGCTGTACATGGCTAGTTTTTATTAATTCAAGCGGTTCAACGCTTGGTTCGCTCGCTTCTTCGGCTGTTCTGTTTGTCATTTTTTCCACTTTTGTCTTCCAGTTTTCCTGCTATCAGCGTATCACATCGAATTTTCGATAAGTGGGTCTCCTTTTGGTTTGCCTAAACAGAATTAAGCTACTGAAAGCAGATTCAAGAAAGCAGGAAGGGATCTTGTTCCGGGTGGATTCCCAGTTTCTTCCGGATTTTGGCCTCTACAAGTAAGCTTTTCTTGTCCCTTGGATATATTGTTGTTTGCCAACAATGTCTTCTGTCATGCAATGAGAAATAAGGGACCCTGCAGTTGATCCGATCATTAGAATCGAATTCCCGATCCGATCATATTGATCATAATAACCTTGGTTCTCTTAGAAAACATTGAATCTTTTTATGCGGATTTTGTTACGTGGGTCTGCCTGCAAAACGTCCTCTCTGTTACTTCCTGAGGTGGGTGAATTACATAAACTAAATCTGATATTGTGAGGTTATGTTGATATATGCATTGCTTTTCACACGGGGGAAGTAGAAGGCTAACTGTGATCACGCAACTGGTGGAACTCGAGAGGATGTGAGTTCAGATTTGTGTTTCTGACTGACTGGAAAAGAAGTTAATGCCCTTTCCGGTTGAGGAGATTTCCTCTTCGACTTCAGTTTGATTCCTAGTTCTTCTTCTGGTATACGGTTGGCATGTTCCCAGTTTGAGTTATTAGTGATCATAAATCTTCCATTAGTGGGATTGTTTTCCGCACGCTAATGAAGACTTTTTCGAGTTCAATGACATCTGATATCGCATTCTGGAGATCAATGTCTCCTAACTGGGACGTACGACTCTCAAAAGTCAACTTTGTGGCCACCCCTTTCTTTTCCCAGTGGATAGTTTCGGTTGCTTGTATCCCCTGATTTTGTTTACTGTATTGCACGACTTTTAGAGGCCTGACTCTAGTTTTTTCAGCCTCTGATGCAGGAGTTCAAGATTAAGAAACGGCCAGACAGTTTGGTGCAAAAGAAAATTGTATGTTGCTTCGTGGGCTGTTTTGCCTCGAAACGATTTAAGCAGGTACCTGGTTATGAGGATCCTGCAGTCCTTGCTGCTGAAACACCATGTAAGTATTCGCCAAAGATGTGATTGGAGGACCTTGTTTAGTTTGAATAAACTCTGCTGTTTTTCTGTTTTATTTTTGGATGGTGTTGCGTAGAAGTTGAATCTATGCCTTCCGCTGCAGTTACAGTCTCCGAGGTCAAGTCCTTGTACGAGCTATTCAGGAAACTCAGCAGCTCGATTTTCGACGATGGACTAATTCACAAGGTGACGATGGATTCTGTGGTTGGAAAAAAGAGTATCGAGTGGTCATGACGCTTTAACGTATCCATTCATGTCCATCTCATTTCCGGGCTTCTAACTGCAGGAAGAGTTGAATCTTGCTCTCTTCAGGAACCAAAACAAAAGGAATCTCTTTGCCGACAGGGTTAGTTCCGCTGTTAGTGCGTTCTAGCCATAAGATGTGAAGCATATTAGCTGACTGTTCTTCATTTCAGATCTTTGACATGTTTGATCGGAAAAGGAACGGCGTGATCGAGTTTGGCGAATTTGTGAGATCCCTCGGAGTGTTTCATCCGAATGCACCTACCGAGGAAAAGATCACATGTAACTGGTTTTATGGAGTTTCGAGATCATTCTCAGATGGCTTGGACTCCTGGCCAAAGCTAACTTTTTCTAAATTTTTCCTTTCAGTTGCCTTCAGATTGTACGACTTGCGGCAGACTGGTTTTATTGAGCGAGAGGAGGTGCATATACATGCCTGTTCTCTTTCTCATCCTCGGACATGTTTCTCCATCATTGATCCGGATCTCTTATTAATGGCAGTTGAAAGAGATGGTCTTGGCGCTCCTGAATGAATCCGAACTGATGTTATCGGAAGACTTTGTGGAGACAATTGTCGACAAGGTAAGTTGCGCCGGTCTCCATTATCATCACATTCTTTCTTGCTTACGCGACTCTTTACGTGCTTATCTTCCAATTGCCGTGTATTGTGCAGACGTTCAATGACGCAGACATGAAGGGCGATGGCAAGATAGACCAGGAAGAGTGGAGGGATTTTGTGTCGAAGAATCCCTCGCTGATCAAGAACATGACGCTTCCCTACCTCAAGTGCGTATTCCCCCTCCGGATGTTCTTCCCTTCCATCTCACAATATATGGCTCGAGCGTTGTGGTGACGGTTTGTGTCTTTGTCGCAGGGACATAACGCTGGTGTTCCCAAGCTTCTCGATGAGGTTGGACACGGAGAACCAGGAGATGGAGAACGACTAACTTCAACTTCCGACTGGCTGGCGCCCATAAATCCTCCGATAAGCAGACCGACATATTAAGAAGAAGGCTGCAGATCGCAGCCGTAAGATTGCGTCTCTGATGTTAAGAAAAGCAAGCATTTGTGGAATACTAAACTCGGGTCAACCAACGCCACGTTATAAATGCGCCAAATATTTTAATATTGAGAGTTCTATATTAAGAAATCAATTTGCATCATTTTATAAAATTCATCTCATAGGATTAAAAAAAAAAAGATTGAATTAGTAAGACATAATTTTTATAACTCAAGTGCTACTTTAATTAAATTTTTAATGTCCCTTTTTTTAACAGATACGAAGAAACACCGAGTAACAGTTTGAGATATCTCTACGAGAACGTAAATGCAAACTCACACGGGATTGCAGGTGGGAAGTTTGGTAGTAATTTAATGCGACCGATCGATAAATGTCTTTCACCATCGAATTATTTATTTAATACACGGGACCAGTCCCACCTCCAGAAATGTTTCATTCGATATTCCCGATCCGATACAATAAATATTTCCAGGCCAAGAATTTTTTCCCACGTCAAATCGACCGACAACTCAAATGAGAATGGATGAAATCAAATTTACCAAAATTGAACAGAAAAAATTGATCATTGTCTAAACTAATATGTACAGTTCGGGAATCGGTTCAACGTGGACCGTGAAAAGACACTCTTGCGGGATCCACCTAAAAAATATTTATATTTTACTTTATTTTTATTATAATTTACGCGACACGACCGACGAACGGGCGGACACAACTTGTAATAAAATAATTTATTTTAATAAAATATTTATGTCGCATCGAGATATTTATTTTTGTCTTCCAGAGGCGGTATTAAAAAGTCAAGGATCGGAATGAGTCCAATTCAATTCCAGCCACAAGTAAAAGATATATCCCTGACCCACTCAAAAGCATAAGATTAAATAAGCTTATAAATTTAGAAACATTGCGGCAATTTTTAAGGTGGAATAATTTCGATTTTATTCACTAAATTGATTTTTTAGTACTACAATATATATATACCCAAGGGATCAAATACACTGAATGATTACATATATATATATATATATTTGACGACTTGACTTAGGGATGTTATTTTCTTTTGATTGATACGCGTGATTAGTCAGTCATACGGATAGCCCCGCGAGGAAGGCGACGCCGGTTGACGGCAGCCATGCCGAGCCGAATATGAACTGCCCGACCGTGAACTTCCCTGCCTCGTCCGACGAGTTTATGACTCGGTAACCCGGCCACTTGACTCGTTGTTCGACCGGTCCCCGTGGACCGTAATTCAAGTACTCGCCGTAGTAAAGGGTGTCGAGTGCGAATGTCGCGTTCCACTCGAGCCATCCTCGCGGGTGGACGTGATCGCCGAGGTAAGACATTAGGTATACGACTCGGGAGTAGAGCTTCCACGGCCGGCCGAGGAACGTGGGGAAGGTGCCGTTTGGAGTGGCCGCCGTGAGGTCGGGAGTTGCGAGGACCCGGCACGCGTGTATGGACATGCCGGTGTTCTGGTTCGGGTCCTTGCGGTTCTGAGCCGTAATGGTGTTCTTCTGGAAGGGCATGGGCTTCCGAGCATAGAGGCTGCAGTTCTGAAATACCACGGCTGCGTTCCCGAAGATGAAGTCGACGGTTCCGTACACATCGCATTCCCGGAAGAACTGCCTGTTCGAGTGGACGTACAGTGTGTCCTGGTACCCGATAATGTTGCAACGGTAGACCACTGCATGGTCCGCCCCGACACGGAGCGCCACTGCCTGGTGCTTCTCCGGACCGGCGTAGTTCTCGAACGTCATGTCCCGTGCGATGAACCCAGACCCCGATGCAGCTGCAACATCACGGACAAGTCGTAATCATTGTCGGAAGAAAGCAGCGATCGGGAGGCTGGGGATTGATTTATTACCGAAGGATGCGGTGTGGAACGTTGTCATGTTATCGAGCACGCTCTTGCCGCCGGTGATGACAGTCTTCCCCTTCCCGTCTCCAATGAACATGAGATTGGTCTTCTTCCTTCCGACCTTGATATTAGTCTCCTCGTACCTAACATTATCATATGATTAAGAAATTAATCAACATCGCCAAATGAATTCCATGAAAGGTTAATAGATCAGGGCGCCATGCAAAGTCCAAATTCATAATTACCGGCCGGCTCTAACGTAAATGATGATCCGGCGAGGGCTATAGTCCGGCGTCTTCTTGATCGCCTCTGATATGGTCTTGAAAGTACCGTTGCCGTCCTGCGACACCACTATGTCCGCTTTAATCACCGTCACAGGCATGTCCAGCAGCCTTCTCTCCCTCCTGGTCAGCCACGTCGGGAACAACGGGTGGCTCCCAGGGGCATTCTGGTCCGGCGACATTAGCCTCCTCCTCTTATTCTCAATCGGGACGCCGGAGAAGTCCTTGCCCCGGACGGCCGTAAATATCGCCAGGCAGTTGCTCACCAGCTCCGACAGGTCTCGGAGCTGCTCCGTCACCTGGTACTTGACAGCACCTGTCCCGACCATGGCTCCAACCCCGTCGAAACCTTCCTTGCACGTGTCCTGGTTCGTCATCGCGGAGCTCAGCCACGTGACCACGTCCTCGGGCGACGACGACGGTGCCCCGCTGGAAGCAGAGACATAGGACAGGGCTTTGCTGAGGGCGTAAACAGAGTCGTCGAGGAGCTCGAGGCAGTCGTCGTAGGCGGACCTCTCGGACGGATGCATTGAGAGCCTCCCGCCGATCCCCGAAGTCAAGTAAAGCGCCCTGGAGAAGCGTCGGAGGGTGGCATTAAAAGACAAGTGGAGCAGCTGCATCTCGTTTACCTTCCCCCCTTGCACGTCGGAGGCCTCGAGGAGGGACTCCAGGCAGAGTTTGGGGAATCGTGTCCTGTCGCAAAAGCGCGAAACGGCAGTAGAGGAGGGCCTGACTCGAGTGTCAAGGCGTTCTGCCGCAGCGGAGGATGACGCGTAGGCCACGATTAACAACGAGAAATGTAGCAGAAGGGGAGAAAGAGGGGACATTGGGCGATGTCGAGCCATGGAAGAGGAGGGGAGGGGGGGTGACCGATCTTCTGGTGGTAAGAGATAGGGTGAAATTGAAAGCGAAGCAAGGGGGTGTTCCAAACTGAAGGTTGGCTGTAATTTTGGTAGTATGAGATAGGTGTAAGTTAAGGGGAGGGAGGACTAAGCTTGGCGTTTTATATTGCTGGTCGGAGAATGTCACGTTTCAGCGACATGCTTTTGAGTGAACTTTTTTTTTTTTTTTTTAAAAAAGATATTACTGGTGGCGAGAGGCGGGCGAAGTAGTGGTGGTGGGAGTGGGTCGCTCGTAATCGGCGTTTGTTTGTTTTAGAATTTGGTAAGTAGTCCCTGTTTGTGTCTGTGGGGAGGGGGAGGGGGAGGACATGAGCTGTCGTCCTCTCCCTCCTTCCCTCTCTCAGGTCTGAGGGCCACTGGATTTGACTAGAAAAAGAGAGAGAACGGGGAGACAAGCCCCCCAGTTGTTTGAGGTGGAGTGTGGAGTCGTGTCCTTTTTTTTTCGCCATTCTCTTTTTTAATACCCGTTCCAGTCCCACCATCCAATGCCAAGTTCTTAAATAAAATAAATTAAAATAATCATAATAAAAATCATTACATACCATGCACATACCTCAAAAGACGTACCTACGGCTACTTATTATTTTTCCGCAGGACCTCCCCTACAGTATCGTCACCGCAGTAGAGTTTAACCACCAAGTCAAAATAATTCGATTAGATCAAATAAGTACTCTGGATCTTGTCAAAAACCAGTTTCGCAACTCTCCGAATATTGAATTTCTCTCTACAAAACCCTCCACCCCACCCCCAAAATTGATTTCATGGGTCGAGGTGGGGAGGGGAATTTAATCTTATATTCCTGGAAGTACCCTGTTTCGTCTGATGTATAAACATACATAGGGAGCATTTACTTCCCTCCCCCGCCCCCCAACCTCCAACCCCAAACAAATAGAGGTCTTTAAATATTTTTAATTTTCTTTTTTAAAACTTGATTATGCCTTGGGGGTAGCGGATAATTTAATTTACCCAGATCGGGGTTGGGGTTGGGAAGGAAAGCCTTTTCTATTCCGTGGTAGGGAATGGAGTTTTTTTTTTTTTTTTTTTTGAAGAAGAAGTGCGTGAATTTCAAAAGGGTTTTTGCTTTTGGATATATGGGGACAGCTAAGACCCCCCCCCCCCCCCGGCCCGGGGGTGGTATTAAGATGACTATGAACTTGTCGGTGGTCACTCACATTGGTTTTCACTTTGTTAGCTTTGGATGCCATACCTGTTCGCATCATCTCATCTGACACCACCCACTTTTTATTAGTAGCGCACCCATGTCCATTCTTTTATGCTCTTTTCTTTTTTTCCTTTTGAAAATTGCATGTCACGGACAATGGATGGGGGCCGGGCATTAGTCTCATTAAGTTTTGGTGTTGGTTGGGGGATTGATTATTTATTCGTTCGAATCAATTCGGGGGGGTTTTAGAGTTTACGCGTCGAAGGGGGGAGGGGGGACGATATGGCTGGCACATGGGTGGGACTGGGAAGGAGCGAAACCATCCCCAAACAAGCCCTTTCCTCACGTGTCGTGTCTTTCGGGGGTGGGATTAGAAAACTGTCCTCCTCAAATTATTTTACAAACTTCCCCATTCATTATATGCATGTACACCATATAGATTAAGCTTAGGCCATGGGATTGGGACCCCCAACCTTTAAAACATGCGTCTCGGGACAAAGCTTCGGTCGGTCGCCAAATCTGACGTCACTCTGGGTAATGTCGGGGGTCGCGATTCATGAGTATCGGACTTTAAAAAAGAAAGACATGGACCGACCGTTGATGTGTTTTCATTTTTGTCTCCATCCAATTGAAAAAAAAAAACCTATACTCATAACACATATATAATACATAGCAGGTACTCTAATGTTCGTGAAAACGTGAATTTTGATTTATAATGAATCTCCACGATGGGGATATGTCATTGAAGCGGGGACACCAAGCCAGGCCCCCCCGGCTTAAAAATGGATGGACATCAATCAAACTACGAGCTGCGACTCGAGGCATGTCCAGAAGAATTTTGTGGCTGATGATGATCTTTAGGGAGTCAGTCAATATATCTAAACGAACAACAAATTAAAATTTGTGGGGCTGTGGCCTATAAGTTGGATACAGATAATTCGGATCGGAGGGGGAGGGGGTTTGATAGGGACTCCCTTTTGACGATTGACATGCCGACTGAAATTGAACCCGATAATCAAAAAGCACACAACTACACTGTCCAGATAATAACAACCACTGACAACTAAAACAATAATTGATATATATAATATGATCATTAATTGGTTATGTGGGGTTTGTGTGAGATTAATACTACGTATTGGGGGAGGAGGAAACGCATTTCGACGCCAAAATTATTTTGTAAAATAAGATACGTCAATTTTAATGAATTTTTTAAAAATATTATATATTTTGTAGACGAGGATTACGTAACAAGGCTAAAAGAAAACAAGTCACGTGGGCTGTCCAATCCCATTGGGAACCCTTCTCCTCTTCCTAGCCCACATCTCCATTCATTCCCTAATTTATTTTCTGTTATTTTTTTTAATTTTTATTATTAATTTTAATTTTATCCAATCTAGCTTTAATACATCATTTTCATTTATAGATTAAAAAAATAGAAAATTGAAACATCTCGTATGCTACTTTATTTTAAAATTTTGATGGTCAGATCAAGTGAATTGAAAGTCCAAGTTGGACGATAGTTGCTGATAGATGCTGTAAAAAATATACAAAATTGATAAATTCCAAATGAATGCTGTATTGGGAGGTCATTGCTATGGGTAAAGTGGATTATGATGCGAATGAATGAGAGATTATAAATTTACTATTATAAAACACGGGTCACACTATATTGAGGGCTTGTTTGACTTTCGCTAGAAAAAGTTCAAGATTGACTAAAATTAATATGAAAGTAAAAGTTGTTGACAAAATTATACAACAAACTAAAATAATAGAATTCTGACAATGTTTCATTTTTACTTTTTGACTTTATTCGAATCGAAATGGGATTTAAAAAAATGAAATGAATTCAGAATCAGAACGGGAAAAAAAATATAAAGTTGGCTCAAAAGTTGAGGCGATGAACCTAGTTGGTCGCTTACTTCGGCTTGATGTCCCGTGGGCTTTGGGCTCATTAAGGTCTGTTCCACATAATAGGCCTGACCCAGTATCAGGATCAGGCCCGTTGGGCTTTTGGCTCATTCCGCGTAAATAAAGGAAATTCTGGAAACCCCCACCGAAGTGTGCTCGAACGCTCTCTCCGTCCCCGGCGTGTACGTCTTGGACTTCGTCGGTGGGACGATGGCGATCATCTCCGACTACGAGGAAG
Organism: Melastoma dodecandrum; assembly: GCA_029817715.1. NCBI lineage: Eukaryota > Viridiplantae > Streptophyta > Magnoliopsida > Myrtales > Melastomataceae > Melastoma > Melastoma dodecandrum. The sequence continues at coordinate 2,494,945 of JARUPY010000533.1, read as the reverse complement.
AGCCGGAGGCGAACACTAGCGCCCAGTCTTCTCCCCCATCGTCTTCCTCGGCGTTGTTCTCCGCGACGCTCGATCCGTCGAATCCGCTTGGGTTTGTCGAGAAGGCTTTCCAGTTCCTAGCCGAGGAGAGCGACTTCTTGTTGGAGGATTCGGCGGAGAAGGAAGTTGCCGGTGTCTTGAGGGTGCAGAAGGAGAAGGCCAAGAGGAGGAAGAAGCAGAAGGTCCGGGAGGAGGTGGCGGAGAGCAAGGTTTTTGAGGATCAGGAGAGGGGAAAGATGGTGGAGGATGTTGTCATGAAGGATGCCGAGAAGGCGAAGGAGAAAGGGGATGGCAAGAAGGATGATGGGAAGAGCGGGGCCTGCGGTAAATTTTGCATGTTTTACTGTCTACCACTGCCGTTTATTGGTTCTTGCCTTGGTTTAGGAGCTGAATTTCGAAGTTCTTGCGCCAAATGCACTCGTACTTTCTTGTCGCTGGCACGTTTAGGGATAGTTTTGTAGCGATTTGATTCTTGTATTCACTTCCACGGTGTCGATGCCGCGCGTGATCGTTGGGGCTGGTGATGGAGATGGAATGATATTATTTCGCTGCTGCCGGGCTATTTAGACGTGTGATTTTGTGGTAAAGCTTCGTACCTTGCTTAAAATTCTGCTACTGATTTGATAAAATGCAGTCCCCAATAAAGGCAATGGACTTGACCTCGAGAGGTACTCCTGGACTCAGACGCTGCAGGAAGTCACTGTCAATATCCCTGTTCCAAAGGGTACCAAAGGAAGATTTGTTATGTGTGACATCAAGAAAAACCACTTGAAAGTTGGCCTCAAAGGTCAGCCTCCCGTTATAGAGGTAATTTGTTGATGGTTTGTCTGCGTTAGTTTGACGTGGTTGGAAAGAGCACGTGGAACAATTCTACCTATGGTTCTAATTTCGCCGTTCCAGGGGGAGCTTTACCGAACCGTCAAGCCAGATGATTGTTACTGGAGTTTAGGTATTTCTTAATCCTACTTTGTGATTGCTTGTCTCTATGGTAGGGTGAAAGTGGATTCTATAACTCGCTCCCGATACTCGTGATTGTTTTTGTATCTTTATTAGCTGGATGGAGAACAGGAACTCCATGTGTAATTCTGTCTTGTGTGTTTAATTTGGTTGAAAATCTTCCTCATGTTTTTTTAAATCTCAAGATGAGATTCAATCATTGGTTGGATGCAGAGGACCAGAGTGCCATCTCGGTGTTATTAACCAAGCATGATCAAATGGAGTGGTGGAAATGCCTGGTAAAGGGAGACCCTGAAATTGACACTCAGAAGGTAGAACCGGAGAACAGCAAGCTGTCCGATCTGGACCCCGAAACTCGGCAGACCGTTGAAAAGATGATGGTATTGATCTGCTCTAGTTTTCTGCTGCTTTTTGTGTCCTCATATTGTAACATATAGTTCTGGTAGTGGATGCACCCTTTCCGCCTTATCTCAACTTATTCCGATTTTCCCTTTGAATGTCCAGTTTGATCAGAGGCAGAAGGCGATGGGTCTACCTACCAGCGACGAGATGCAGAAACAGGAAATCCTGAAGAAATTCATGGCTGAGGTCAGCTTTTGTTGAGTCCTCTGATCTCGCAGTTGGTGTAGTCTCCTCATGTCTAAGCTTTCCGTCATTGTGGCTAACATCTCGTGACTTGTCTGCAGCATCCGGAGATGGACTTCTCGAGGGCAAAGATCTCGTAGGAAGGATCTCGAAAGGACACCACTTCCGATAGTTGCTTACTGTTGTTCATGCTGGGGTTGTGTTTTTTTTTTTGTCCCTTTTCGGCTGCATCGGGTCAAGTTGATGTGGGGATTGTGAACTGTTCTAATATCGGGGGGGCTTGCTAGGGGAAGCATCATCTTAGAGCATTCCAGGAGTGGCAATCTGCGGTTGCGACGATCCATGTCGAAGCAAACAAACCGTTGTGGCACACCAGACGACCTAAACCGAAGGAGAACAACTCAATTCGAACGTAAGGAACCGATTTGAAACATAGACGCGTGTCGTTCGTATCGGGCTCCGACCATCAACGCGAAAAATCTACCCCGAGAAGATGACCTTTTGAATTGAAAACCCTGCCTTGGCCGAGGTTGCAGGGAACTAGCCCGAGCCGACCAAACGCAATCTCCACCAGTAGAGAGAAATGTTCGTATCGAAACGGATCGCGTTGGGAATATTTGGCACGATTAGATTCAACAAATAAAAGTGAAGTATGGTTGAAAGTAGCGACGGATGTGGATGTCGGACGGTGGAACGAAGGCGAAGGCGCGGTTGCTCGCCCCGACGGTGAAGAGATGACGAAAATTGGTTACCAGATCTACGGCTGCTTATTTAGATGGTCGAAGTGAAAATCAAGAACCCTTGCGAGTTCACCTAGGTTGGAGTCTGGATGTCTGTTAACTAAAACTAAAGGGTGACGATTAATGCAAATGTCTTTAGTTTAATTGTCGTGTTTGTTAAGAGAGTTAGTCTCTTCTTTTATACTGAATCTGCGTGTGCCTGAGATGTCGAACACGTCTTCAGAATATCTTTTCGGATCGTGCTCCTGTCAATTGACCTCCAAAAATCTCGATAACAATCTGATCCCGGCGATTATGGCTTTTATCCATGTCATTTATCAATCGGTTTACGCCTACCTTCTTATCTTAATTAGTTAATAGTGTGCTTTTTCGTGGGTCAAAATTAATTTAAGCTTAAAATAATCTGTCGTGTCATTAGGTTGAAAAAAAAGTAAAATCGATGTTAGCGTCCTTTTCCTCTCTTCCTAGGAATTCCAGAAGAACCGACACCGACGGCTCCCTCGCCTAGTCTCGCCACCCAATACCCCTCTCCTTCCCTCCGACCGCCGGTACCGCCGGCGGGACAACGTGAGGCGCACCCTCCACTGAGGCATATCCTTAGGAAAGAAGTATTGTATTACCCCAACCAACATCCTACTCCAACGTCCCCCACCCCTCTTTCCGCCCATAACTCTGTCGCGATCGCGACCACGACTTCTAATACCTGCTATTCCTCCTGCAACTACTCCCACCATTTTCATCCCCATCACCTCCCCACCCCGCCTCCCCTCTCCTCTTAAGAGACAAAAGTTCCAAACTTCCACAAGCCACGAAAGAAACCTTTCATAAAATTATTATTCCCATGACCCAAAATTCCAATGTTCTTGCAGCAAAGTTTTCCGCTATCGATCCCAAACCCCTCCCTCTCTCTCTCTATCGATCTATCCATCTCTCTGCTTTCGACTTGTAACAAATCGGCGACTGCCACCCAAACCCCAGCCCCAACCCAAAGAAAAGTCTTATCAAATTCGATCCCGACATCGTCGCATGTTATTTCTTCCCCTTGGCAAGAAAACCCATGAAGCTCATCCCCCAAAATTCCGACCCAAATATCATCGTCTCACATTCACTTCCCATGAACACCATACCACCATCCCAATCAAGATTAGTGTCACCTCGCATGCGAAACTCCTCCGTCGAATTCTGTTGCTACCCTGTGAAACAAACCACCATGGCCCGGACATCATCACCGCTCTCGCGTTCTGATCGAAGGGACCGTATCACGTGAGGCGCACGTTAGCCTACCCACGCTACCTCTTACTATCGTGTTCCGGCAAAGATAACACCCCCGAAACGAAAGATTACTCCTCTCTCTCTCTAGAATTTGTCCCAAACAGATTTTCTTTCCTTTTCCCCAGAACAATCTTCTCTCCTTCCTCCCATCAAAAGATCCAAATTTACGCCGCGGGACAGGAAAATTCGTTAATTTGCCCCCGACCCGGTTGGTATCTCTTTGTCGATTGCCGTAAGCCTTCTGCTTTTTCCCCCTCTTTCGTGTGAAAGCGTACTGGCGTTGTGCTCTTTAGCAAAAGTTCGGGCCGCCAGCTCTATCCCAGATTGATTTTCGTCACTCGTTCGCCGAGTTCCTCCTTATCGATTTAGATTAGACCGCCTTGCCGGGCTTCTCGCAACTAATAGATCGTGAAAGTGATCGCTTTCGGTTACGGGTCAGAGTCCCCGTTTCGGGAATTTTCGGACTAGGGTTTATGGGTGATTGGTTGCTTAGCGAATCGTGATTGCTCGCTCGGGCAGTTAGTCAGTTTAGATTGGTTTTGATGGTGGAGGATTGAATATTGGGGCTTTAAGTGTGAGGATGATTATCAAACGCAACTTGAAATCCCAAATGCCGAGCTTGAAACGGAGAAAAGTCCTGGAAACCTCCTCGACAGATGGAATCGGGCGCGATGATGATGAGGACGACTTTCTCGCCGCAAAGAAGAAGAATTCAGTGCCCGCCGATGGCAGGAGGAGTGACGGGTACTACCCAGTTAACCTCCTCGGGCACGTGGCGGTGGGAGTTCTACCTGGGGTGCTTAATGGCAGTGTTGAGATGGCATCGTCTGCCTCATGGAATGCCGAGGTTTCAGCCTTAGAGGGAGAATTGGAGTCTAAGTCATACAACGGGGATTTGAGGAGGGTTGCCAATGGGAAAGCTGTGGCTGCTGCGGAGAATCCACGTCCTCCTTTGGCTAGGACTTCACGGGGTAGAGTGCAGGTACTGCCTTCAAAGTTCAATGATTCTGTTCTGGATAACTGGAGAAAAGATAGCAAGAGTGATGCTAGCCGCAACATGTTGGATGATGGTAGCGATAATGCTGACGATGAGGACAACGACGACGACGATTATGAAGTTGTTGAGTTTAAGAAGGGGAAGTCCAGTGGTAAGGTGAGTAAGAGTTTGAAGAGTAAAGCAACTATGCAGAGGAAGGACGAATTCCACCTTCGGTGCAGTAGGTATGAGTATGATAGGTCACTCGAGGTAATGGATAAGGATTTTATGAAATCCAGTGGATCAGATTTCAGGAAATATGCCAGTTCATGCAGTACGCTCACATCTGTGCATGAGAGTTTGATTGAGATTGATGGTTTTACTGTGGGGGAAGATGTGGATACAGAGGGTGAGATGGAGTTGGAAAAAAGGAAGGACGGTTTGTTTGGACCAGAAGATTTTTATGCCGGTGATATAGTGTGGGCGAAATCTGGAAGGAATGAGCCTTTTCTACCTGCCATCATGATTGATCCCATGTCACAAGCACCAGAGTCGGTGCTTCAGGCCTGTATTTCTGAGGCTGCTTGTGTGATGTTTTTAGGATACTCTGAAAGTGAGGATGTGAGGGTATGTTTCCTCTATGGTACCTTCTATTCATGGGAAATTTTTAATTTTGGACCTTTGACGAACTTTCGTTGGCTTCTTTTGCTGAAAATTTATCTTATGGTTTTAAGCAGGACTTTTCTTGGGTGAGAAGAGGAATGATATTTCCGTTTATGGATTTTGTTGAGAGGTTGGTGGCTCGGCTGTTTTATGTTTTACTCTTTAAATTTCCCTTCCGTTGGAGAAAAACAGTGTTTTATTTATAGGTGCGTTTTCTGAGAGTTTTATGTTCTTAGGTTTCAGGAACAGCCTGAGTTGGATGCCTACAAGCACAGTGACTTCCAAATAGCGATGGAGGAGGCATTTCTGGCAGAAAATGGCTTTACTGAGAAATTAACGTGTGATATTCATTTAGCCGCTGGCAATACACCTATCAGTGGGCTAGGTTATACAGGGTATGAGGAAGCTACAGGCTCAAACCAAGACCAGGAATATAATTGTGTGAATTTGGTAATTTATCTTACCATTTTTCCTTTTATAATATTGTTTTCAGGAGATTTCATTAGGCTTAAGGGAAAATTGAATTGTGGAATGAGTAACATTTTCAGACAACCAACATTGTCTTGGTTTGTTTTCCTGGAATGATATTATTGAGAATCATTGGTTTCCTGTTTGTTGTTCTTCTGGGATGAAGAGGAGCTTATGGCATTGTGAAGGTTGTGGCTTGGGCCTTCCTGGTAGAGTCATTACAGAGAAAACTTCTACACCTGGTAGCCAAGTTCTCTGCACATCATGTTCTAGGGTATGTTGTGCTTCCCCCCCGGTTAAGTTCTTTTATGGTGACATTGAAAGATGGCTGTTAATGAGCATGTGGAATTTTGTAGCTCACGAAATCAAAGCATTATTGTAGCATGTGTAAAGCAATTCGGAGTCATCCGGACAGTGGAAATTGGGTGAGATGTTGATTCAAAGTGTCGACTTTTTATATGGATGATTTTCATGTTTTCTTTATGATTGGATTACCTACTGCGAACAGGTGCGTTGTGGAAGCTGCAAAGTTTGGAATCATGCAAGATGTGATAAAATTTCAGGCAGTAGATTAAAGGTATGTTTCGCTGACAATGGAGGAAATCAAAGTTAGCATAATATACAGTTAAGCATGCCAATGCTGATGCCTGTTCTGTGTACATATGGTTTGGAAGGACATGGACGAGTACTACTGCCCATCCTGTAGAGCAAGATTTAGTTTTGAATTATCAGACTCGGACAAGTGCCAGCCCAGATCTAAGTATGTCTCCTCTCCGTCTTTCTCTCACTTAGATATACTCAGTGTGGAATGCAATAGCTGTTGGCCTATTATTTTCCACTAAATGCTTTATTTTGCAGGATGGACAAAAATTGTCGCGAGTCAGTGCTTCCTGGCAAGGTTGCGGTTGTTTGTGCTGGCATTGAGGGAATTTACTATCCAAGCATACATTTGTAAGATTTCACTAAACCTTTGTTGATAGGGTTGTCAGCGTGATGATAATATATTTTTTTACCTTGCCAACAAAGGAATGATGGTACTTTTAAGTGTTTGTCGAGATAATTTTTAAAAATAATTTTGATGTGTTATTGAGATGATTCTGCTTGTCTTGATAGGTTTATTTCCGTGTTTCAGAGTTGTTTGCAAGTGCGGCTCTTGTGGGACCCAGAGGCAATCACTCGCCAACTGGGAACGGCATACAGGGTCCAAACTAAGGGATTGGAGAATGAGCATAAGGGTGAAAGGTTCCATGCTACCTTTAGAAAAATGGGTTTGTACTAGACCATGATCTGCATGGACTTGGTTTATTATTTAAGCAGAACTTCAGCATGCTACCAGTAACTAATAACCTTTTTCCTTTCCTCTGATTCTGTATTATCTTTAAAAGTATCTCGATTCCGGATTGTGTATTGAGTTCACAGGCCGTGTTAGAGTAGTCACTAGACATCCTTTGCTGCTATTAATTGCAATTTAGAATCGCGAAATACTGTGAGATAGTTAGGTTATGAAGTTTGATATTCTCTTAATAAGTTTAGTGAGTTTGGAACATGACACCAGAAAAAATACAGAGCAAACAAGCAAAAGCTCTGAAAATACATTACCTGGTGATGGATGCCTTCTAAAGTTCTTTACTTCAGAAGGTTTGTAATTTTACTACTGTATATGATGCTTGGCTGATGGAGGATAGGGTCTGTTTCTAGGAACCTTGATGGACTGTTCCCTTGAGTATCCTATTTAACATGCCAGTTATCTCTCTGCACTGGCAGATGTTGCAAGTAGCAGAGTTGCATGACAGAGCTACGTTTTCGGCGAAGCCTCTTAAACGAATTTCTCTAAAGGAACGAAAGCAGAAGCTTCTTTCATTTTTGCAAGGTTTGTCTGTTTTTGTTGTAGCAATCTTTTGACTGATTCAGCGATGCTCATATGGGGCCGTCTGTCTTGTCGGTATATGGCAGAACGTTATGAGCCAGTTGACGCCAAGTGGACTACCGAAAGATGTGCTGTGTGTAGATGGGTTGAAGATTGGGAGTATAACAAGATTATCATCTGCAATAGGTATCATATCATCCAACATTGTGCCCATTCTAGAGCATAGCTATCAGTTTTATTTTTATTATTTTTCAATGCAAATTAAAGGCGAGTTCTGTAGAAGCTACATTGTGAGAGCAGGTTTGACCTGACTTTTTATACCGTACTATATATTTTCCAGATGTCAAATAGCAGTCCATCAAGAATGCTATGGAGCAAGGAATGTTCGTGATTTCACATCTTGGGTATGTAAAGCTTGTGAAACACCTGAGATAAAGAGGGAATGCTGCCTTTGTCCAGTTAAAGGTAGTTATAACCTTCATTCCATTTCAGTTCATTTACTTGAGGGGAACCATCGTTACTTTCATGAAGTACCCAAAAACATATGCTCTTTTTGATGAATAAGTAGAATCTCATAACATCATTGGGTTATGCTCTTTTTGATGAATAAATAGAATCTCATAACATCATTGGGTCGCTAATCTCTCTGTACTTGACTAAAGAAGCATCACTACACCAGAAGTGTGACCTTCTAGATTTTCTCAAGACAACCGAAGTTATGGCGGGCCATAGTTATCCATGTCATGAATAATAAAAAAATGCAGTGGATGGGAATGTGTCTAGCATTAGAGGTTCTGCTCTTTTTTAATATGAGAGACCTACCAATGCCAAGATTCTCTTCTCAGGTGGGGCTCTTAAGCCGACAGATGTGGAGACGCTTTGGGTTCATGTTACATGTGCCTGGTTTCGACCTGAGGTTGCATTTGCAAGTGATGAAAGGATGGAGCCTGCTGAGGGCATCCTCAGCATTCCATCAAATGCTTTTGTAAAGGTCTGCACACTGGAATAATTATGGGACAAAGTTATTGTTTTTCTATGAAGTACGAAATTATTATCATGGATTATAAGTCTTCTGACAGTGGTCTGCACATCTTTGTTCAGGAATTTTCATGTGATTGTGATTTGCATAATCATCTTTTGACGATTTGATTTTCAGATATGCGTGATTTGTAATCAAATTCACGGTGCCTGCACACAGTGCTGCAAATGTTCTACATATTACCATGCGATGTGTGCATCAAGAGCAGGATACCGCATGGAGGTGATTTTCTAGACCCATGTTCTTATCTTTGTCATCAGAGTTATCAGATGACGGATGATTGAAGAACTGTTTTCTTTTGTTTTATCCGAAAAGCATTTCAAGTTGAAGTTGAGTGTCAGTACTGTTCTGGGACAAGATTTAAACTGCTTTATCACCTGTCAACATGCAGTTGCATTGCTCAGAGAAAAATGGGAAACAGATTACAAGGATGCTCTCCTTTTGCGCTTATCACCGGTACACAGTCTGATCTCTTTTCTGTAGGTTGTTAACAAGTCTGATGATGTTTATCAAGCAAGCTTCACATGTTCTATCATTGTGTTTGTCATATATTAGGTCTAATCTTGACTTTAATGCTGTTCTCTTTGTTTCAGGGCCCCAAATCCAGATACTGTTCTCATAATACAGACTCCTCAAGGGGTAATCACAACTAAAAGCCTTAAACAAACCAAGAAGAAACCAGGTTCAAGGCTGTTTTCATCCATTCACTCAACATTTGAAGATATTCGATCTGAAGGCATCGTGGAAGTGGATCCGTTTTCTGCTGCAAGGTGTCGGGTTTATATAAGACCAAAAAATAACAAAATGGTATTCCATCTAACTAGTATATGATGTTACTCTGACTGAGAATAACGCCTCTTTAATCATCATTTCTGACACCAACTCTCTCTATTTTTCAGAGAAATGAAGGAGAAGCACTTCCTCACTGGGTTAGAGGGCCTTTGCATCATCCCTCGCCCATTGTAGTCAATTTGAACAGATTTAGAGTAATGTCCTGTCATTTTACATCATGCAAAGTCATTTTTCACGTTTTAATAAATCTTAGATAAGCTTCTTCTGTTACATTCACTTAATTACAGGTTTTAGAAGATATTGATTCATTTTCCTCGTTCAGAGAGCGGCTTCGACACTTGCAAGTTAGTTTTTTGTTGTAATTCTTTTTCGTTATATGCTTGGATTTTGGCTCTTATTGACTTCTGTTTGTTGCCTCTTGTAGAGAACCGAACATGATAGAACTTGTTTTGGTAGATCCGGCATACATGGGTGGGGTCTATTCGCGCGGCGAAACATTCAAGAAGGAGAGATGGTAGCTCATCAAAATTCGTACTCCTTTTCTTTCAAGTTTGTCCATGTGTTTTTAAAGCATTGGACACTCTGTTGCAGGTTATCGAATATCGAGGTGAACAAGTTAGACGGAGCGTGGCAGATTTGAGGGAAGCACAATACCGACGAAAAGGAAAAGACTGCTATGTGAGCACACTTATCTATTTGTTTTGTTGTTATTAAGAATTGCAATTAGCTTCATATCTTCTGTTCTTCGCAGCTGTTTAAGATCAGTGAGGAGGTTGTGGTGGATGCAACAGATAAGGGAAACATAGCACGTCTCATAAATCATTCAGTGAGTGGATTTCTCTCATTTTTCTAGTTTTTTATAAAGACGATACTTAATTCCACTCATGAAGGTCATCATGCTTAGTCCTTCTCTTCATAAACTGTTCTTGTCTAATCCTGATGTGAATGGGGTTTACATGACAGTGCGCCCCCAACTGTTATGCACGCATCATGAGCGTCGGCAACGACCAAAGTCGGATCGTACTCATTGCAAAAACTAATGTGGAAGCTGGGGACGAGCTAACGTATCTCTTCCCGATATCTGACTAGTTGTATCTGTTAAAAAAACTGAATTCAATGTTTCATGTGTTGATTCTTCTCTGGTGTTTTTCGGCAGGTATGACTACTTATTTGATCCTGATGAACCGGACGAATCCAAGGTCCCATGTCTTTGTAAAGCTCCGAACTGCCGCAAATTCATGAATTAGGGGGCGCGCAGAAGAGCAATTCTTTCTTTATCCAGGAAAAGAGGAGGTGATCAGTCAAATCAAGTAGGCACAACTAACCCCATCACAGTTGTTTAGGGATCTTTGAAATTTGCAGTCTTCACTGCTTATGGAAAGGGTCTAATCTTATTTTCTTCTTCCTATATCTAACGTCAATCTCTCCAGGGGGAGAGAAGGGGGCAGTGGGCGTTCAATAAGACATGGTCAATTTTTTTAATGAATGCCTGTCTGGCTTATCTGTTCTGTAAATTTTGTGGATATTGTTTTGTTCCTTGCTTTTCCGAAGTTAATAACCCAATTAAGAAATTACGTAATTTTTGACTTAACATGATCTTTCAACCATCGAATAAAGAACTGCTGTATTACTCTGCTCAGTGAGGCAGCTCGGAAAGAATCGCGAGAGGCGACTCGGAGGTCCGTGCAAAAAACTCAGATGACTAAAACTTCCATGGCCGACTGAGATCGCTTCTTCTTTTTATTCCTCCCGAAGGGGAGGGAAAATAAAACATGATAATGAAAGGGAAGTGGGGGAGAGGAAGAAACGACGAAGACAGAGCCACAAAAGATACGAATAAAGAATGTCTACTGTGCACTTCCAGGAGAATGATGATGTATCCGACCATGATTAGCTAGCTCAGACTCATTCGATGTCTCACAGGCCTCAAAAGGACCACCCACAAGAGCAGAATCATTCCCTTTTTTACCAGAAGAAATCTCAAATTTGGCAGCATCCAAATTATTAGCGTCGACATCAGCAGTTGTGTCTCGGGGGATATCACTGGATGCTTCGGCGGGGACATCTTTGGATGCTTCGGCATGATCTCCGGGATTAGTGTTTGGAACTCCCAGCTTCTGCACCACTTCAGTCTGCAGTTCCAGCAGAGCGAAATTGCTTGGCTCCAAGCTCGGCTCATCAACCGGTTCGTCTTTGACAATATCAGCATCATCAATAATATTGTCCTGATCAGATGTTGAATAAGATAACTGAACTGGCTCTTCTCCATCCACTTGGAGAGCAGGCTTTTCTTCATTTTCGTTTGGAAGTCCACCCTGGTTCATGTCGTCGTTCGATTTGGTTGATAGTGTTGAATCAAGCAGGTCAACCTTCATCATTGCAATGTCTCTCATTTCAACCCTCTGGCTCTTGTAAAGTTCCAAAGATTTCTGCAAGAACAACTAATGATATCTAAGCATTTGATTTCATAGACTGGCACCCAGTTCACTAACTTGTCTTCTAAAGAGAAATCACCCCATCTCAAGTATAATATAACAATTTCACTTCTTAAGTAGTTACCAAATTGCAAAAAAAAAATGATCAGTAACAGCTGCAAAAGTCAGGGACACGTAAGTAATTGGCACATAAACTTCCATTTTCATGTTAATCATGTGATGTGTGCAAACCATTTCCACATAATACGTAAATTACTTTCAATTTATCCATACCTGAAAAGTAGAATCATCTGTGCAAGGAAGCACAGAACTGCTCAAAGAATCATCAGAATCTCTAAGTCCCTTTCTTCTGTCACTCTACATCAGATAAAGCAACGGATTCAATCGTACATAAGCTTAAGTGAACAAGGGATAGAGACAAGTGTAGCAATAACCTACCGTCAGAATCATGTGCACTCTGGAATCAATAGCCGTGGCTAATGATGGCTTCCCATCTAAAAGGTCAATACATTGCTTATATACCTCTGGATGGACAAGTTGTTCTGAGATGTTTTGCCTAGAAAGATAGAATTTGATAAGTTTAAGTACACTGTCGATTTCTGCGGACTTCGTAGAGACCTGCTTTCTATCAATGGGAAATTCAGAGGAAAGAATTGGACTTTCTTTCTCAGGAGTAAGAACAGGCCTATTCTCAGCACTTTTCAGTTCACTCACTTCATGGCAGTTCTCATTATTTGACTTAAGAGTTCCATGCTTGGAAAAACCATCTTCTATGGGAAACTGTGCCCGAGATGAATCTATACTAGTTGCAGAAGGCGCATCTGAAATACCATTATGTCCCTTCCACATGCCAACATTACTTTCCCATTCGCGGGCAGTAACAGGATGCCTATTATGTTCCCAATCAGTTCCAAAGAAGTGGGATTCACCCCTCAAGACCCCATTATTAACATCCCAGCCATGTAACCGAGGAGGGACAGAAGGATCCATGATATTTGGCCATCCAAGGGGGCGTAAGTGGCCTGGAACTCTGTCAGAATTGGCAAGAGGAAATGGCAGACAGGGCTGGTTAATCACTATGGGAGGTCTAACACCAAATATGTGAGGGGACGCAAAATGGGGTACAATTGATTGGAAGTTTCCATGAGGCGGCCCAGATTGGAAAGGCATGAAGCCATTTGGTAACGACGGCGACCAATTCGGTACACCCCTCCAAGAATTCATATGCCCTCTTCCCATTCCAGGATCAGCCATTCGCTTGTAACGGGTATTTGAATTAAGCCTACTGTCTTCTTCCATCATTCCCATGAAAGTAGGGCTTTCAACTCCATGCCTAAAAGGGGGCAGAGGATTCATGTTGCCTTGACCCTGTCTACTGTTAAATGAGGAATCTGCTCGAGAAGACTCCTCTACCATTGATTTACAAACATCAACATCACGACCCGATTTACCATCAGCCCCTGAAAAATCTCTAGAACCAGCTGAAGCACTGCTTTTCCGTCCTGCATCTTCAACATCAAGATTTCTTCTAACACCAGACCTGCTCATATATCTGCGATCGAGACTCGGAGAAGAAGATCCATCAGTCAAATCCATGGGAGATGGCTTTGAACTAGATGATCTTTCACCTGTCAACTCTGCATGTCCATCGTCTGCTTTATTGTATTTTTCTGAGGACCTATAGTTCGAACTTCTCTCAGAAATCCTACCGGAGTTTTCTTTTGGCTGACTCTCCATTTGCAGATACCTGTACTTTGCATCTTCGTGCCTCACATGCCTGTACCCATTAGAATAAATCTTTTAACAAAAATATAATGTAAAGTGGTTCAGACTATAGTATTCAGAACACAAGCTCAATACCTGGATCCATCATCGCCTCCATGTGAACTAGAGGTTGGAGATAACTGACCCCTATCATTACTCGGACTAATGTCAACATATGTTGGACGAGAAGATCTATCCCCTTTGCTCTCAGCCTCAACCTTGCTGCTGCTGAGGGACGGCTTGTCCAAGTCAGTTCGTATACCTTTACCCTCTTTCACTTTACCATCAACATAATTATCGTGATCATCAAGAGATAATCTTCTACCCCTTCGATCTTTAGATCTACTGCCCCTCTCATCATAAGGGCCCATGTCAGGTTCCTGATCTTGAGTGTGGTCTCGCTCTCGGTTGTGATCACAGTCCCAGTCACGTTCTCTCTCCTTCTCAAGTAAAGGATCACGGTCATGCTCACGCTCCTGATCACGTTTCCGATATCCATCATGCTCACGGCCCCTATCCCTCTCCTGGTCCCGATCTCTATAACGGCTATGATCATAGTTTGAATGAGATTCTTTCTCCTCATCTCCATCAGTTAGCTTTGTCCATTTATGCTTAATATCTTTGTGATCTTTACTATCTCTGGAGTACTTTTCCCTAGACCTGCTTCTAGCTCGGTCTTTCACAGGGTACTCATCTTTGTATTTGTCTTGTCTGCTCTTTTCTGTCTCATCCCGGTATTTATCCCTGTATTTCTCATCCCTGAGCTTATCATCTTTCCTTATTTCCTTCACGACACCATCCGCAAAAGATGAATGTTTATTCTTAATATCACCAGTCTCATCCTGATATATGTCAGTAGAGTTCTCACTCCTCTTCCAATTCCGCCGTTCAAGAACGTCATCTGGATCAAATTTCCATACAAGAAGATTAGCCTCGGCATCTAATGTAAAAGAATAATTATATAAGTGCCGAACAAACTTGCATCATCTTGAACCCTCTCAAACAATCTGTGCATTAATCTTGTGGTAGCCAAAGCCAATTACAATTCAACTCAACTCAAACAATCAGGTTAATACTAATCTATAAAATCATAACAAATAAATAAAATGAAACAGTAACTGTTCGAGGAATTCAAGTACGAATGAACCTACAAAGAGCAGGTCCATGCAACCAAAACTGTACCCCAACCAATATCAAATTTAATGCTGAAGGAAACAAGGTAGAATAGGCAAACCATCTGAGTAGAAGGGACAAACTAATATCTGCCTCTATAAATAAACATAAATTTTCTAAGCATGGGAAGTTCCTATGACATATTGTATGAATTGCTTGCAACATCATTATATATACAGCAATAAAAAAAAAATTCTCTCTTTCATCGACTAACTATTTCACAATATAAAGAACAAAAATTGATGAACATCCTAATTCCTAAGTATATGTAACCACAATCTGTCCAACAAACAAGCTTAAGAACTTGACATGATACATTGACCCGCTTCCAGGAGTCACTGTGAAACCCACATGATGGCAGCCCCACGAAAAAATGTCGAAGATCCAAAAAAAAATTGCACAAGTTACACCAATTTCCTCTGAAGTTCTCCAAAATCTACATCATGGCGTAATTCTGACTTGTAACCAAGAATTACAATAGCAGTTCCTTTCACTTCATCAGCCAAAATTTAATAATTCCAAACCTTACCAGCTCATGCATATACCATTCTTATGTTCTTACATTCAAATCCAAAAGAAAAATAAAAAAATTAAAGCTCTAGCCCAACAATTCTAGCAAGCAAATTCAAACTATTCAAATGCAACTAAAACATGCCACACCAAAAAATTAGCTGAAACTGCTCACTGCACATTATAGGAAACAACTAACCCTGTTCAAGAACAAAGCAAGATCCCAAGTTCCAACAGAGTAATAAAATACGTCATCAAATCGATACGGTTACCTTACCAGTAGTTATTTCTCGTTTTGAAGACGACCTTTCATCCTCGTTATCGCCAAATTTATCCCCCTTCCCTCCCTTGCCTTTCCTTTCGCTGTCCCTCTCCCTCTCCTTGTCCCTCTCACTCTCTCTATCCTTCTCCTTATATCGGTCTCTCTCCGTGTCTCTGTCCCTTTCCCCGTCCCGTTCCCTCTCCTTGTCCTTCCCCTCCTTCCTACTCGTTTCCCTGCCGCCATGTTTCTCACTCCTTCCCCCGCTCCTCTTCGCCTCCTCGACCTCATCCTCCCTCCATCGACTATTACCACTCTTCGAATCCCCCAATCCTCTCGCTTTATTCGACCCTTCGCCTCTCGCATCCACACTCTCGCCTCCCCCATTCCACCTATTGTTGACCCCATCACTGCTCCCCCTCTCCTTCCTTCTCCTCGACGAACTACTCCCGTAATCCTCTGCGCAATCCCCATTACCGGACCCCACATCGTAAGCATCCCTTCGGCTCTCCTTACTGTCCAACTTCCTCTTCTCTCCCAAGACCGAATCTTTCGAAACCCTAACACTCTCGCCGTCATCCTCGTTTGCCGCCCTTCCTCTCCTTAACCCCAAAATCATCTTCCGACTCCGAGTATTCCCTAGAATCCCGCGCGCTGTACTTGCTCGACTTGTGTCGCGAACTCCTCGGCACGATTGAAATCCCCAAATTATATTAAAAAAAAACTCAGCCCCAAATCAAAACCCACTTCCCAATTCCTTCACCAAAGCAAATAATCCCCGCACCATGCCGAAGAAGCCCTAGAAAATCCAATTTCCGGGGCCACGAATGCCCCGATCCAATCGAAACCAGAGGAGGGCAATGCAGGTCAACTTACGTGAGACCAGACGCGACCCGACCCGACGAGAAATCGATGTAATAGCGGGAGAACAAGACAACGAGGAAGACGGGAAAGAAAGGAGTTGGGGAAGGGGGGGGAGGAATTTTGATTGATTTTTTTCTGGAGGGAGGGATTTGGACGGTCCAGATTCGATCTTGGCCAGCAGACGGTCAGGATTCGGAGGGGGCTGTTAATTAGCCAAATGGGAGGACGCCACGTGTGGGCAGCGATGGTTGGAATATTCGTTTATGCAAGCGGAGAATTGGGAGTCAACGAGGTTGCTTTCTTTTTTCCTCTCATTTAACAACTTGGTTTTCTAATGTGGATGTGGATCCGATTTTGAAATATTCTTTTTGAAGAGGGATGTTATTACTACCACCGTCAATTATTACGTCCATTCCTCGCCCTAGCCCAGTATTGCATGATATTTGACATGTATGGCCCAAATATTAGTGGGCTCACGACAGTAAGTGACCGAGGACCGGGCCGGCACTAGTCGGGCAACGTCCGAGGAGCTGTCGGAAGATGACGTGGCTTGGCTGGTCAAGCGCGAGATATTTGGCGGACGGCCAGACATAGACACCAGCCCCGGACTGCAGTTGGGTAACGCCTGCCATGCATTCCCTTGCAATTCCATTCCACTTCCCGCCGAGCTCTCTTGGTTTCCTTTATTTTTTCTACCTAATAAGTTGATGAACAGTTGCAGCCCTTTGTATGGCACAAAGGTAGTTCTTCGCTGTCTCATCAGCAGTCGAGCAAACCGTAGGGGGAAACAGGCAATTGAGGTTTGTTAGTGTACTTTGGTTAGCTCATCTAATGTCTTCATAAATTTCTAAGATGGCCAAAATGGTGCTGTGAGAACTCATGGACCCATTGATATTTTCCAGGTTCAAATCGTTCTCTACCAAGGTGAAGTATACACGTATGGTGCTTCTTTCTAGAAGCAGCTTTTATTATCGCCTAGTTTGATTGAAAAATGTCTGTTGAGAGTCCTTGTTACGTGGGGATCCTTGAAAGTTGTTATAAGGTTGCAGAGAGTGTTTGGTGGCATGACATTGCAGGGCAATGGTCCCTCATGCGTTTGGGAATATGTTGTGCAAGTACCTAACAAGAGCTCTCCTTCAGTGAATCCAGGAATACAAGTATGTCTTCTTAATCATAACACCGTCATCAAGCCTACTTCTGCGGAGTTGTTTGTGCGCTGAGTTCTCGACTATCATTGCCATCTGCAGATTCTCGATCGGAATCGTTGGGCTGGTTGGAACCTCTCGTCTTTGTTACTAGCAACCAAGCCCTCAGAGAGAATAAGGTGCATAGCTACCGTATGTGAGAATAATTTTGTTGCTGTTTTTCAACAGGTAAACTGAGAGCTGAATTATGCGCCTCCTTCTCAGATGTTTAGATTCCCTCAGAGGCTCAGAGATCCATTCCTTTGTGGTCTGAAATGCAAATACTTCCGTCAATGGATATAATACGATGGGGTCTACCCTTAACTGCAGTAAAAAGCAAAGGAAACATTTAGGGTCACCAGCAGGTAATCGCTACACACCAATTTCAAAGAGCCATTAGTCACTTAATGCTGACTCCCATTTATGCCAAGACGAAAGATTCCTTTCAACTGTCCCAGCGGAGTCGACTTGCCCAATTCATTGAATTGATGGAGATGCTAAATCCTCATTTGAAGCCGAGAGTATCTTTTCTCCACCCTTTTGCTTAGCCGTCCCAGTTGCAACAGTCTTGCAGTTACGTTCATTTTCACCAGCTTGACTAATGTGCAAAACTGGCTTGAGTTGGTTCCTGGGAATTGGTGTCTCCTGTGCTATACAGGGAGGCATTTAGGCCTGACTACCCATCAACCAACCGTCAGAGTACTAATCGGAAATGTGTATCTACATGTGACAAGGCCATCCGGGTGCAAAGGGAACCTGTCTTTATCATCTGAAATCGCCTTCAAAGCCATGACTGGTCGGAAATGGCCCCACGACAAGAGCAGGGTACGGGGGAAGTTGCATGTCAATTCTCTTTTCAAGTTGAAGGCAGGCAGGCCGTTTTATCTCAAAGAAGATCCCTCGGGTCCGATCCTCTCCAGTCAGTCCAAATACCGAAGTGCTTTGCACGGAAAGTTAGCCAGTGGGAAATATGGAAAGGCGATCCCTTACAAGGAACTGCCCTTGAGCCTCCCAGTGGCCAAACTAATATGAGACGAAGTTGAGATTGTGCTTAACCTCGAGGAACCGCTGAATAAGGACATTTGACAGTCCAGGAAGTTCGCACTCAGATCCCACCTGAGATGTTCGGCCTGTTTAAGCTTGTTTGATGAACTTTAGTAGAATCTAGGCTTCTTTTGCTCCGAATGGTTCTGCCCTGTCGTTTGCACGTTCCTGTCTCGAGGAAGCATCCTGACGACGTAATTTGCTCTTTTGAAATTTATGCACATTGCATGTTGATATGTTGCTAACTACTTCCGCTTTGCAAATATCAAGGTCTTCATTAGGATGTCAGCAAGGTTTTTGATGTCAAAGCTACAACAGCCATTAGACACAATACGGCATAAGATTCTCTCCTAGATTTTGTCCAGTAACTGTTCTTGACTACCACAACCCCCTCAAAAGTACCAGCGAGTACTGGAAATCAGATGAGACCCTGGCGCTGCAAGTCAGTGTAGGTCTTCTTGTTGTAGATGTTTCCCTCCTTGTCTTCATACTCTTCTTCGAGATCAGGGCGCCATTTGTTCAACCCCTGCTTTTCCTGTATTTTCTCCCACAGCTCTTGAGCTTCCTGCAGAACACCGCAGCCTGGTCAATTGATTGCAACCCTTTTCAGTTTCTGATAATAAGTCCATAAGGATGATCATGCCTTTATAGAGGTGATCTCATTGAAGTTCTTAGTATTTGGGATGCCAAGGCAGCGCATGCCATGCTGGTGGCGCCACTCCTTGAAGTGGCGTTCAAAGGCCCTCCTTCCCCAATAACTGTGGTTGCCACATATTTCGCACTTGAATTCCTGTTAATCAAAAGCATTTTAAGTGTTTTGAGAGAGTAGCAGAAATAGGACAGTAAAAGGATATGACAGAAGGCTAAAAAAGATCAATTGGGTGAAAGGTAGTGTACCTGTCCTAGACCGTGAAGTTTATATAACCAGTAAGGTATGGGTTTTCCATCCCAGCCCATCGGCAATTTGAGAGGATTATATATCTGTTGCTCATCATCGTCACTTTCAGTGTCTGCTTGTATCTCTTCCTGTGTAATGCTTATATATGTAAGTACCATAGAAACAATGAAGAGACCTTCTTCATCTCCAAGGATACAAAACTAGTAACTATTGTTGGGCTATGCAAAAGGCATCATAGAATATCAAGTCTATGCTCTCATTCGCATGCAAGCAAGGTAACAATTCTGTAAATCTATGCAATTCAACACTTCCCATTATCCTCACCTCTGCTCGTTCTGCCTCCATTTCCTCGTACGTCAGAGCTTGCTTTTTTTCAATATTCTCTTTAGTCTGCCTTATAATCTGGAGGAAACATCAGCCGTCACCGACAGAAACTCAAGACTCTAGACCAAAGTGTCTGAATAACTTACATCCTCAAGCAATGTACAAATCCTTTTCAATTTGGCCTCCATGAGTGCAATATCTTTCCCACTGTCCACCTGCTTGGGAGCAGCAGCCAAACCATTCTGCTCTGCTGCACGTGAACCCTTGACAAAGTGCTTCTTATCCAACTTATCAAGCGGAGTGTGCTGCAGAGATAGAGCAACAACATAATCAGCGAATGTATACACTACTTAAAACATGTTAGTCATGACGCTGATGTACAAATTCTATTACTAACAAGATAATTACAAAGAATAAAGAACAAAGGCCTCTATCAGACAGTTCTGAAAACTCCATCTAACCTTGGTAAGGAAAAGCCTTTCAGCCCGCTGTTGAAGAGTGCCACCAGACTTTAATCCTAAAGCAGCCAATGCCTGCAAGGAATGAGATAACCATCAGACGGAAACGAGAAAAGGGTTGCCACTGCTAAACAAGGCAACACACAATTAAATCATTGGCCAGCGCCAGCCCAATGGACAGTAATAACCAAATGAAAGCAGATCATCAATCAATTAGAACACCCAAAACTCTTAGCTTTAGAGGTTTATCTAATTAAAACAAAACAAATGCTCATCAAAAGCAACCTATGGCACTCTCATTGCAGCCTCAATTTAGACCCCTGGGCCTGGGTCCAATACTTGCCTTTAATGGAATTAATGCATATGTCTTGCCTTCAGCCCAGGCATAGGGACACCTATCAAAAGAAGAAAAGAAATAAATATGTGGACATGCTTGACAACTAATTGGACAAATGGCCGTTCAATTTGTTAAAACAGCTTCCAATATTTCATTTTAAAAAGTCAGGTACCAGAAAGAATGCAGGGGATCTGAAATCAGATTTAGTCAACGAGACTTCCCAACACTTTACATGTTCGTCAATGATTCAGATTTCTAACCAAAAATGCTGGAAAAAACATCACACTTCACTCGAAGGGAGTTCAACATTCAGGCTATTGCCTGAGGGAAGCGTTCAACAGAAGACGAGCATACCATTGAACCATCCACACCCAGACCCAAAATCACCCCAGAGCAATCAATCCACATCTCATGCTTTAAAAAAATTTGCATGGTCTCACCTCTTTCAACCTTTCAGGTCCTACTTCCATCAGCTCTTCAACTGTGCTATAATAATCCAGATCAATGAGCGTATGTTGTGGAGCAAGGTCCCCATTTTCCAGATGCTCATTCTCCCAACCTTCGAATTTATTCTCAGCCCATAGCTCTTCAAAGTCTGTCTCAACCTATCAATTAATGACCAAAAGTTCTAAAACATATAGTTTATTCAAAAAATAAAATGAAAAACTGATCCCATAAATACAAGTAGAAAAAAAGGTGTTAATTATATACCGTTTCTAGATTGCTAGAGTGAACCACATATATACAGCACACTGGGTGCTATCAAAAACAAGCTTTTGAAAGTGGCTTGTGAACCAAATTAAACATATAATTGTTGAGATATTGTGGAAGAAGCTTTCAAAACAAAAAAAAAAACAACGTAAGCCACAGCCACAGTGAGAAGATACAAATCCGTACCTTTGAAAATATTCTATCTAAATCCTGCAAGGGCTCTGTCCTCTCGAAAAAGTACGCGAGATATTCTAGAAGATTTTCCAAATATTCCTTATATTGCCTGCATCCAAACAAAAAGTCCTTAGACGCAATTCTTGTAAGTCATTAAGAAGTGCACAGAGAGCACGACTTGGGAGAATAACCCGTCTTTGATACAGAACCACTAAATTGTACCTTGTTAATTTCAGCTTCTTCGATATCTTGCCTGGTTCTGAAAACACGTCCAGATAAGTTGAGTATTCAATGGGTTCTCCGAATTTTGAGTTGATGTACTGCTGGAATAGTTCATGCAAATCCAAGTAGCGACCAAATGCTTCCTGCAAAGTAATAAACCACACACTATAACAATTTCTCAAAGAGAACTACTAGAAGGAGCTGCTTTACAGCAGAAGGTTGCCAACTATGTGCAAATCTGACAATATAAAATCAAATAAAAAGGGGACAGGTAACTGCAAATACAGCATGAAGAGGAAAATGAGGGCACAAAAGTCATGCAAAAACTGCCAGTCAAACGTTCGTAGAATTTGAGGAGATGAATATGAAATAAACTACCACAGCAGCCTGTTTAGAGAGTGATATCCTTTCCATCACCTAACATTAGCAACATAAGACAGATAAAAAAAGACAGACCTCTCCACTGAACTCAATCTGCGGCTCCTCCTTAAGTAGAGCTTCATGCTCCTCATTTGCATCAATCACTCGAGCGGCGGGATGCTTCCTATGGTACTCCCTAATCTGTACTCAAAACAAACAATGACTTGCCATAAATTTCCCACAGCATATTTGTGCTATTATATCCCTCAGAGAAAAAAAGGAAGTAGCTCAAGGAATTTACCTCCTTCAGACGGTCATAGAAGGCGCTGAAGACATTGGTGCCCGTCGCAGTCTGACCACCGAGTGCAGCAATCTCATCCTTCCTAGCACTGTCCTTGTCCTCATATATATCAATCTGCAACACAAAATGAAGCCGCCGAAAATCCTCAACTACATAAAAAGAAGGAACACGTCCACAACAATGCGATCCCATCGACGAGGGGAAAAGGAAGGAAGGGGAGCTCACGAGCTTTTCGGTTGTGGAGGCGATGGTGTCGATCATGTGGCGGACGCGGTGGCTCTGAAAGAGCCTCTCCTTGGTCGTCGGCGGCTCGCTTTGGAGATCCTTGACGATAAGCCGCTCGAGCCTCTCCACCTCCTCATGAGCGGCGCGAGTCACTTCAAGCAGCGTCGACGACATCTCTGGGGACCGTGCAGGAGGAGCCCGCTGAGTCGGTAGGACGAGTGGGAGTGCCGCACCAAGGCGAGTTCTGAATTAGGGTTTCCGCTCACGATTCTAGCCGCGAGGGGGGGGGGGAAATCACGTGCGGACCCGTCCACAGAAGACCGCGTGTAGTTCTGGGCCTTCACATTCCCTGGTATTGGGCCAGAAGAGAAGCTATGCATCCGGGTGGAAAGGAGAGGCCCCATGTGCAATGATAAGTAGATCCTCTTATTGGGTGTCCCGGGTGGGGCGACCATCTGGCAAATAATTAACGTCGGACCCAATTTCATAGAAATGGACAGACAACCAAACCAGAAAGAAACAACCCTGTGAGATATAGACATGTTACAAATCCCCCACATCAAACTCCTACCACCCACTCTCTCAAGTGCTATTGGTCTGCACCTACCACTCGCTCGTGTTCAGGGCTTGTCCATCTACCAACGAGAACTTCCCTTTTCCATGACTGAAAACTACTTTAATTTTTATTTTTGAATTAGGTGAAGATTGTTGGTAATTCAACTCTTAACAAAGTTGGGCAGGGCAGGATCCTTCTGAGTATTTCCCAATCCGATGATGTCAGGGTCATCACGAATGCTAAAAAGGCAATTGCATGACAGTTGGCTTATTTTATTATAAGGGGGAAAAAGGAAGATCTGGATGGTTTCATGGAAGCATCGCTCCACTAATCCCCTTAGTGAGCCGCCTGTTTGTGATCTCCACCTACTGGCTTTCTTCGTCTCGGGGGAGGGACACAGGGAAATGGAGGGCGCTTGTAAAAGCAGCCGAGCTTTTTTCAAAAAAGAAAACACATTTAATTGATGAACCAGTGATTTAGTTTTGCCTTGTGTCTAGTTTGTCATTAAGCCTGCGAGAATCCAAAAGATTCCCCAACATGTATAAAAATATTCATCCCGGAAATTTCAGTTTTTTAAAGTGGTTTCGGTTAAAGTGATGGTCAACTCAGCACCCATGTAGTTATTGGTTCCTCGATTTTAAATAAAAATATTTTTGTTTTTTTTTTAGATTTGTTAGCTAATAATCCCTTGGGGGGCCCCACTCGTGCAATCGAGGAGAGACCGGGGACGAATTGGGTTACATTGAGAAAAATAATAATATATCATCATCATCTATTATGTCCCATCTGGTTGGGGACTTCAAACCCTCCTCTAATCAAAATGCTATATGAAAATAAAATGCATCATTTGGTCGGTCACTATTAGTCGGGATATAATAATTTAGAGAAGAGAAAGAAGAAAAGAAAAAGAATCATCTTGTCCATCCAACGTGGTTTGCTCGTCCTTTTCCCGCATAACAAATAGTGTTTGTTGACTTGTTATTGAAGTTTTTAGCGTTTTATTATTATTATTAGTATTGTTTAGATCTGCATTGATAGTTCTACCGAAATTGCAGAGGAAAAAAGAGTAAGATAAGATTACTATTTTCCTCCTCGTTTCATTAGCTAAAAACTCAATTCCTTTGAACTTTTAACCTTTTTAAGATGGCTTTGCTAAAAGACTGTTTTCAAAACCACCTCACTTACTTCTGCACGTTTATGAATTATTTCATCTCGGTTTAAAAGGAAACGGCACTCCGTGGACAAACCGACTTTAAAAATACTTTCTCAACGAGTCCTAGTTGTCGGAGCCGACGAATAACCGTGCGATGACTACGTCATTTTTGGATTCCGATCACGTTCGTTATTCCTGTCACGGGCTTACTATAAGGTCGCACAATGAATTTAACAAGTTGTATCAGCCGTGATTTGTTACGACTCGAATCACGATTCCGGAAAACAGACGTCCGGCTCTTTAATCGATCAAAAAAAGAATATTATTATTTTTTATTTCACGTGGCGTGGTCTCCCCCCCCCCACCCTTTTGAGTATTCAAGGAAAAAAGTATTGGACGTGTCGATTATGTGTAACAAATTAATTAAATTTAGCAAATTCAATTTTTCCTTAAACTACTAAAACCGAAGAGAGAGAGATGGGTGGTTAAAACGTGGAGGTCTTATCTCAATTGGTGCAAAACAAAACAAACCGGACCAATCAACAATGTTTAACGAAATACCTCTGGGACCCGAAATTTGGTGGTCCTATCCCCGCTGTCATCGTCGGTTGTCCTCACGATACTTGCCGGGACAAAGAAACAAGACCGAGGTTTTCTTTTCCCTCGGAAACCAAAGTGTCCATCCGCCTTTCGCTGCTGCCGTTGGCCGCATAAAAAGAAAAAGATGGGGGAAAGGACAAGTCAGTTCGCCGGCGTGAGTGTAAAACCCTAATTTTAATTCGTTTCCTTTTTAATTATCATGTCTCGACCACGTATTTCCTTTTTAAAGTATGCTATCATAAATTTTAAAAGAGAGAGATTATTGTTACCCAAAAAAGAACGACGGTTTTGGTGGCTTAATCCGTCACCGATGACGTCACCCTTATTAATAAAAATTAAGATTAACTTTGCCCCCTAAATTGTCCCGATATATGTTCCGAAATAAGCTTTCGAAAAATATTTTCAAAACAGGAGAATAATTTTTAAAATTAGTCACAATAATACATCTAAATCGGTACTAAAAATAACTAATTTAATTTTGAAATTATTACGAATATTTGTGAATGTCATCATGACTCCGAGAAATAAATATTGAGACTCTTCCTTTATCAAAACTATTCATCTATCTACATCTATCAATGTCTTTCCTCTACCGAAACGTTTAATTTATTTATACTATAAATAGAGGGCTTTGTAATTCAGTTGCAATTAAGGTTTTAGAATCAATAAAAAATTTTCTCCATTTCTCTCTTATTTGTGTTCTCTCAGAGTCCTTCTCCCTCTTTCTTGTTCTTTGTTTTACCATATAAATTACCTTTTGTTTGCTTATTGTTGGGGACGACGTCAAGGTACATGCGAGAAGAATTAAAATTATCGGTACGATTTATTCATTCGAATAAACAAATGACACGGCGTTTTGTTTTGCCCCATAGGCTCTCTCCAAGGTCAATGAGCATGGCCACAAAACATCATCAAGCACGAAACATGACGGGCAGAAGACGATGTTAACCCCCCAATGTATTAGGCGTGAAAAAATGGTGATGATTATCTTACCAATCTATACAATATATATTCTTAAATATTCCTAAAAATGATTACTAGGAATCCCCCGTTGTCATCCCTCCTCCTAATAAAAGAGGACAAGAAAAAGAATGTATTATAATTACAAGGCGAGTCTCCCGAGTTGGTGATTGAAAATGGACACACACAACACACAAGAAAAGAAAGAAACAAGGGGAACCCAAAGAAATCCAGATTGTCAATTCTTTTCTTCTTTTCTTTTTTAATATGCATTCGTCGTCGTTGGACGCAGAACGATCACAAAGCAAAAAATTCATCGTCGCCCAAACCGTGAAAGGACGGAAACAACCCCCCCAAAATCCGAGAGCGGCTGTCGTGTGCCGCGTAACCCGACCGCCCCCGGAAAAGAACACGTGGCAACGTCGCCTGTCCTTAGCTGACTTTTGACATCCCCCCCGCCCACCAACCCCACCCTACCCCACTCCCCGATGGCTTTTACACATTTAATACGTTTTTAACATAAACATGCAAAATTTGTCTAAATTCTTTCGTTATTTTTATTTTATTTTATTTTTCCAAAAGCGAAAAAAACCCATTCCTCTTTCTTTCTTAGCACTAGCAGAGACAAGAAATAAAGGAATTCAGACCACCTGTTTTTGTTCTGTATATATAACCCGGTGGGTGTATAGTCTCGTCCCGTTCCAACAGAAGGGTTGCAGCAGCTAGCAGAACCTGTCATTCCTCCACCGGTTCTGCTCTGCCACCCCCCCCCTTTTCCTCCTCCCTCCCACCCTGCCTGCCTGCCTGCCTCCTTCTGTCCGTCCCCTGTCTGAGTACTCTGTTCTTCCCTCTTCCCCACCAAACCCGCCGCCGCGGTCAACAACCCAACCCCAGCCCGTAAAGTCCCCCCCTTTGAGGATCCCGCGAACTGGGTTTGGTCAAAGCCGCCGTCTGTCGCTCCTTGGGTGTTCTTATCTTCTGGTCTTGTGGAGACGAATTCTGGGTCTTGGTATTATCATCTCCGTCCGTCTCTCTGTTTCCTCGAGATATCCGAGCATCATACCTTTCACCCACCGCCCTGCCCCCCTCCGTTTTGTTGTTCGGCATCTGAAGTTTGTCACGCAATCCTTTATCTACCCACTTCTTTTTTCTCAGTACTGAGCTAGAAAAAAAAAACAAAAAAAAGGAAAGGAAAAACGCTCCAGTCGAATCAAATCTCGGGCAACGGTAGGGTATTTCGATCCTAATTCTCCTGAGGGCGTAACAGACTCTCCACTAAAAGAATCCGATCTGTTACGGGTTGGATTCTCGGAACCGTTTTTGTGAGGAAATCTGTTGGGACTGGTTCATAAAAATTAAAGTCCTTCTGATCCCGTTTTCTTTCTCTGCCCTGTTGTGTGAATTTGTTCGTTGAGTGAACAATGTCAACTTCTTCGAATTCACTCGTTCCAGCGAAGCCCAGGGCCAACAATCCCTCGAGCTTTCCCCCCTCGTCGCCCCTCGCTAAGCCCTCCGTGATCGGTTCCCCACTTGGGGCATGGCAGCGCCGGAGGAAGGCGAGGAGGTGTACCGTCACGTCGCGGGGTCAAGGTTCGGAGGCCGCAGGGTGCATGGAGAGCCGGGGGAGGTTCTTCGGAAGCCCTGTCGTATCGGAGAAGATTGGTCTTTGGGAGGCTGAAGGGCCCTGTCAGGATCCCAAGCTGCGATTCGTCGTTCGGTCTTCGCTGTCCGGCGTGCCCGAGAAGCCGTTGGGACTGTATGACCCCAAGTTTGATAAGGATTCGTGCGGGGTTGGGTTCGTCGCGGAGTTGTCTGGGCAGAGCAGTCGTAAGACGGTGAGATTACGCGTTCTTGCATCTTAGCGTGAGAATTTGGTTGTCCTTTTGACGTCGCCCGATACTCTGTCGGATGTTGTAGATTCTATTATCGAGATGCTTTTATGTTTTGATACGATGTGGGAATCGTCATCTCTTGTTCCATTTGTGCTTGTCGTCCTATTCTTAATTTTTTCTGGCGGCAGGTGACGGATGCGCTGGAGATGTTGCTTAGGATGACACACAGGGGTGCATGCGGCTGTGAGACCAACACCGGAGATGGAGCAGGCATCCTTGTCGCCCTTCCGCACGAATTCTTCCAGGAGGTATAGTATTTGCTTAGTTTGAGTTTTGTGAACTTCTGGGTCGCGTATTTTTGGTCAGTTTACTATTTGTATGAACTTTGAAGATGATTTTCGGTAAATGTTTTGTGCCTTCTGATCAGCGAAACCAGCTCATGTGGCAAGTTTTTTGCTAAAATTTTGGATTTCATGTGTCTTGATTGGGGAAGGGAATCTAATCTCTGTTCATGCACTTTTCATGATCGACCTTTTCTCCGAGAAATTCGCAAGTGGCTCCCAGATTTTTTCAGTCGAGTTCAGAATTTCACATCAGCAGGGATAGTGATTGTTCAATTTCGATTACTTCAGGTTACCCGGGAGAATGGGTTTGAACTGCCTCCTCCAGGACAATATGCTGTTGGTATGCTGTTTCTGCCCACATGCGAGGCTAGAAGGGAACAGAGCAAGGCTGTGTTCTCAAAGGTGAGGAGTTGTCCCTGTCTTATTTCCTTGCAGTCTTAGAGAAGCATCGATTTTGCTTCACCAATGTTTCTCTTGTTTCAGTCCATTTTTGCTGAAGGAAAACAGTTTTTATGTTGTTATTGCATCTCTTTGTCGGCATAATTGGTCTAATTTTGGGAGTTCTTTACACTGGAAGGTTGCGGAATCACTTGGCCATACTGTCCTTGGATGGAGATGGGTGCCAACCGATAACACTAATTTGGGGAAGTCAGCACTCCAGACTGAACCGATTATTGAGCAAGTTTTCATTTCTCCTAGTGCTAGGTCCAAATTAGATTTGGAGCGACAGGTACCTAACACATTTTCAAGCTATTTACACATGATTCTGGCTGTTGGTTCAGTTTCCTCTAGAACCTAAT
Source organism: Melastoma dodecandrum (assembly GCA_029817715.1). Taxonomy (NCBI): domain Eukaryota; kingdom Viridiplantae; phylum Streptophyta; class Magnoliopsida; order Myrtales; family Melastomataceae; genus Melastoma; species Melastoma dodecandrum. The sequence continues at coordinate 2,466,059 of JARUPY010000533.1, read as the reverse complement.
GCTGGCTTTGTTCGATATATTGCTAGATGTACATACTGAGGAGGGTCTCAATGGTTGCTATCCGAGCTGCACTGAACCTTCAGCACGGTAGCGCTAAGGACTTCTACATATGTTCTCTGTCCTCGAGGTCTGCCACCTGTCTTATTAGTCTATGCATTTAGCCACCTTCCTTTGTTAAACCCGATTAGGGTACTAATTAGTTCCCATTATATTCCAGAACAATTGTTTACAAGGGTCAGCTGAAGCCAGTTCAGGTGAAGGATTACTATTACGCTGATTTGGGCAATGAAAGGTTTACGAGCTACATGGCCCTGGTAAATATGTTAAACCTTTTACTATATCGTTTGCGCTGACTCCATACTTCGACAAACAGACGGGAACGCAAGGTTGTGGAATCAGTTCTGACGCCTTGGGGTGGTTATGAATGATCCCTTAAGTTCTCCCACTCCCGTGATACTACTGTATGTATACCAATTCTGGATTTTGATGCACTGGTTGAGTTGGTAAGGAGACTCGTTATCCAGTACATTATACATTCAGAAACCTTGCTTCGATTCCATAGGATAGGTGCCTCGAGTGTTAACTTCCAGAAGAGAATGCGCCCTTCTGCCAAAACTAGCATAGGTCTCCAAGTCCAATCCTCACATTTTCAACCGCTGCCAGTGGGCCCAGTTTGCCTTGTCAACCATTTGTTTACTTGATTTTCATTGATAAAAGAACATTATTTGGCAATTCTCTCTGTGCAGATCCACTCTAGATTCTCAACTAACACATTTCCCAGCTGGGACCGAGCTCAACCTATGCGTGTTTTGGGACACAATGGGGAGATTAATACCCTCAGGGGCAATGTTAATTGGTATTACTCTGTAAATCTCTTGCTCTTGCATACTGGCTCCTTCATTGCATTAAGGACTTCGTCTTAACCTGAGTTTCTTCCCAATGAGTTGATGCCTTTGGTTTCGTTCTCCACCTGACAGCTTTTTGTCTCTGTAATAGGATGAAGGCACGTGAGGGGCTTTTAAAATGTCGGGAACTCGGTCTGTCCAAGAATGAATTGAAGAAACTTCTTCCCATCGTGGATGCCAGTTCCTCTGATTCAGGTGATTGGTCTTAGATTTAGTCACATCAGCGCTGCTAGCCTTGAGCATTTTTTTCCCATTCTTCCATTCTGTAACAATCCTTTGCCACTTGAATTTCTATTTCCAGGGGCATTTGATGGCGTGCTTGAGCTTCTTGTCCGATCTGGCAGAAGCCTTCCTGAAGCTGTGATGATGATGATACCAGAAGCATGGCAAAATGACAAGAATATGGATCCCAAAAGGAAAGCCTTTTACGAATACTTCTCTGCTTTAATGGAGCCCTGGGATGGTCCAGCACTGATTTCATGTAAGGGTCGCAGAACGAGCGTAGTTTTCTTAAACTATTATCTGCATTTTATTGAACTAGTGACTATGTGCAGTCACTGATGGCCGCTACTTGGGAGCCACATTGGACCGTAATGGGTTGCGTCCAGGACGATTCTACATTACTCACAGTGGGAGAGTGATCATGGCTAGTGAAGTCGGAGTCGTGGACGTTCCTCCAGAAGATGTGGCAAAGAAGGGTAGGTTGAACCCAGGAATGATGCTTTTGGTGGACTTCGAGAAGCATGTTGTTGTGGATGACGAGGCACTGAAGCAGCAATACTCCATGGCGAGGCCTTATGGCGAGTGGCTGAAGAAGCAGAAGATCGAGCTCAAGGATATAGTTTCTTCTGTCCCAGAATCCCGGAGGATTCCTCCGCCCATAGCTGGAGAGATGCCTGTATGTGGCTGAGATTTCCTGTCTCGTTTTTTTAATCTCGTTAATACATAATATAATTTTCTTATCTGACTCGGAAAAATTTTGGAATGGTCAGACATCTAATGAAGATGACAGCATGGAGAACATGGGAATCCATGGTTTGCTCGCCCCGCTGAAAGCTTTCGGGTATTACCTTCATCTGTTGATATATTCCTTTTTCTTTTGCTAGATTGTCTTTTCATGTTTTTAATCTTGGTTATGCATTTGCAGTTACACGGTTGAAGCTTTGGAAATGTTACTTCTTCCCATGGCAAAAGATGGGACAGAGGCCCTAGGATCCATGGGAAATGATACACCCTTGGCTGTATTGTCCAACAGGGAAAAGCTCACTTCTGAATACTTCAAACAGATGTTTGCCCAAGTGACGAACCCTCCCATCGATCCCATCCGAGAGAAGATAGTCACTTCGATGCAGTGCATGATCGGCCCTGAAGGTGACCTGACGGAAACAACTGAGGAGCAATGCCATCGTCTCTCCCTGAAGGGTCCTCTTCTCTCAATCGAAGAGATGGAAGCCATTAAGAGGATGGATTACAGAGGTTGGCGGAGCAAAGTTATCGACATAACTTATTCTAAGAAGCGTGGTCGGAAGGGGTTGCAGGAAACCCTGGATAGGATTTGTGATGAAGCTTGTGCTGCTATCGAGAAAGGTTATACGACTCTCGTGCTTTCCGACAGAGGTAATTCCTCAACAGTTACTTTACTCTTTCTCCTTAAGCCAACTCAATTTTTGTTGAGAAAAGTGGTTTCTTAACTTCTTAATTGCCGCACAGCATTCTCTGCGGAGCGCGTTGCTGTAAGCTCTCTGTTGGCTGTTGGTGCTGTTCATCATCACCTCGTGAAGAAGCTTGAGCGTACCCGAGTTGGGCTGGTAATTGAGTCGGCGGAGCCGCGTGAAGTGCATCACTTCTGTACCCTTGTGGGATTTGGTGCCGATGCCATTTGCCCATACTTGGCAGTTGAAGCAATATGGAGACTACAGGTTGACGGGAAGATTCCCCTGAAATCGACAGGCGAATTACACTCGAAGGATGAATTGGTCAAGAAATACTTCAAGGCTAGTAACTACGGAATGATGAAGGTTCTTGCAAAGATGGGCATTTCGACTCTGGCATCTTATAAGGGAGCTCAGATATTCGAGGCGCTGGGTCTTTCATCTGAAGTAATCGAGAAGTGCTTCGCGGGTACACCAAGCAGGGTTGAGGGGGCGACATTTGAAATGCTCGCACAAGATGCTTTGCACCTGCACGAGCTAGCATTCCCTAGCCGGGTCTTTCCCCCAGGTAGTGCGGAAGCTGTCGCACTGCCGAATCCTGGCGATTATCACTGGAGAAAAGGTGGGGAGATTCATCTCAATGATCCTCTAGCCATTTCGAAGCTACAAGAGGCCGCTAGGAGTAACAGTGTGGCAGCATATAAGGAGTACTCCAAGCACATCCATGAACTGAACAAGAGCTGTAACTTGCGCGGACTCTTGAAATTTAAAGAGGCGGCAGTGAAAGTGCCCTTGGATGAAGTTGAACCGGCTAGTGAGATTGTCAAGCGTTTTTGCACTGGAGCCATGAGCTATGGTTCGATATCCCTGGAGGCGCACACAACTCTGGCTATTGCTATGAACAGGATCGGCGGGAAATCAAACACAGGTATCAATTTTACGCTTTCCTTTATGTATGCGAGCACAGAAGCTCATTTTATTTTGACATATATGTAACTGCCTCTCCTTTTACTTGATGAAGGTGAGGGAGGTGAGCAACCATCCCGTTTGGTCCCTCTTCCAGATGGATCGAGAAATCCAAAGAGAAGTGCCATCAAGCAGGTTGCAAGTGGTAGATTTGGTGTTTCAAGCTATTACCTTACGAATGCCGATGAGCTGCAGATTAAGATGGCTCAGGTAATGGTCAAAGCCGGCAGGGCTGTTTATAGTCTTCAAATCAATCACTTTTGTCCCTCTTGGGTTATTCACTCTTTTGCTCAATATTCACTGTGGTTGTGACAGGGTGCAAAGCCAGGTGAGGGTGGCGAGCTTCCTGGCCATAAGGTTATCGGAGATATAGCAGTGACCAGAAACTCCACTGCTGGTGTGGGTCTAATCAGTCCGCCACCGCACCATGATATCTACTCCATTGAAGACCTTGCCCAATTGATTCATGATCTGAAGGTTTGCCTGATTCATGGAGAATTTCTCGTAGTCTCTTAATTTTTTCTGCCATGTACTGATTCCATGTTATCATTCAGAACTCTAACCCAGGTGCTAGAATCAGTGTGAAGTTAGTCTCTGAGGCCGGTGTTGGTGTTATAGCAAGTGGTGTGGTCAAGGGACATGCCGACCATGTCTTGATCTCAGGCCATGATGGAGGGACGGGGGCGTCTCGATGGACAGGTATTAAGAATGCGGGGCTTCCGTGGGAGCTCGGATTGGCTGAGACCCACCAAACACTTGTCGCCAATGATCTGCGTGGTAGAACGGTTCTGCAGACAGATGGACAGCTTAAAACCGGAAGAGATGTTGCTATCGCTGCCCTACTCGGTGCCGAGGAGTTTGGATTCAGCACAGGTCCCCTGATAACGCTTGGTTGTATCATGATGAGGAAGTGCCACAAGAATACATGCCCTGTTGGCATTGCCACACAAGATCCCGTACTTCGGGAGAAGTTTGCTGGAGAACCCGAACATGTCATTAATTTCTTCTTCATGCTTGCTGAGGAGATCAGAGAAATCATGTCTAATCTCGGATTCCGAAGAATGAACGAGATGGTCGGGCGTTCTGATATGCTCGAGGTGGATCCAGAAGTAACCAAGAACAACGAGAAGCTAGCAAACATCGACCTGTCCTTACTCCTAAGGCCTGCAGCCGAGATTCGACCTGATGCAGCCCAGTATTGTGTCCAGAAACAAGATCACGGCTTGGATATGGCTCTGGATAACGAACTCATTCTCCAGTCCAAAGCTGCTCTAGAAAAAGGTGTCCCAGTATACACTGAATCCCGTATATGCAATGTAAACCGAGCTGTAGGGACAATGTTGAGTCATGAAGTGACGAAGCGATATCACATGGAAGGGCTTCCAAAAGATACCATACACATTAAGCTCTTTGGTTGCGCGGGGCAGAGTCTCGGGGCTTTTCTCTGCCCAGGCATTACACTGGAGCTTGAAGGCGACAGCAATGACTATGTCGGGAAAGGTTTGTCCGGTGGGAAGATTGTTGTGTATCCTCCAAAGGGCAGCAACTTTGATCCCAAGGATAATATTGTCATCGGCAATGTTGCTCTTTATGGGGCAACAAGCGGAGAAGCATATTTCAATGGGATGGCCGCAGAGAGGTTCTGTGTTCGAAACTCGGGGGCAAAGGCTGTCGTTGAAGGAGTTGGTGATCATGGATGTGAGTACATGACTGGTGGAACTGTGGTCGTTCTTGGAAAAACTGGGAGGAACTTTGCTGCTGGCATGAGCGGTGGCATTGCTTATGTTCTGGACATGGATGGGAAATTTGAGTCTCGATGCAATCTTGAGCTGGTTGACCTTGACAAAGTGGAGGACGAGGAGGACATAGTGACGCTCAGAATGATGATCCAGCAACATCAGCGTCATACCAACAGCCAGCTTGCCAAAGAGGTTCTTGCAGACTACGATAGACTTTTGCATAGGTTTGTGAAGGTCTTTCCTCGGGATTATAAGCGTGTTCTTGCCACCACAAAGTTGCAAGAAGCCTTGAAGATTGATGATGAGAGTGAGGAAGCGGAGCAGAGCGAGGAGCAACCAATAAAGAAGGACTACTTTGAAGAACTGAAGAAAATGGCGGCCCAATCAAAGATCAGTGGTGCCCACAAGGAAGAAACTGTTGTGGAAGCTAAGGTAGAAGCTGCTTCTGAAACAAAAAGGCCTTCCCGTGTTGCGGACGCAAAGAAATTCAGGGGCTTTGTCTCTTATGAGCGTGAGGGCGTTCAGTATAGAGATCCGAATGTAAGGATGAACGATTGGGATGAAGTTATGGAGGAGACGAAACCGGGGCCCCTCCTAAAGACTCAATCTGCAAGATGCATGGACTGTGGGACACCCTTCTGTCACCAGGTGAGATCCTTAATTACCCTACTAACTGCGGATGGTATTCGCTCATTTTTTTGTCTCGTATGGACATCTCAAATACACTTTCCGCAGGAAAATTCAGGGTGTCCCTTGGGGAACAAAATCCCTGAGTTCAATGAGCTCGTGTACCAGAACAGGTGGCGCGAGGCCTTAGACCGCCTGCTTGAAACCAATAATTTCCCTGAGTTTACTGGCAGAGTCTGTCCTGCACCTTGTGAAGGATCTTGCGTTCTTGGAATCATAGAGAACCCTGTTTCTATCAAGAGCATTGAATGCTCGATCATAGATAAGGCATTCGAGGAAGGATGGATGGTTCCCCGGCCTCCTCTCCATAGAACTGGGTAAGCTTTAGTTGGCTCATCCAGAGCCAGAGGATTGTCATGTCTAAGTTGTCTTTGCTTTGTGACTCGTGAACTGATAAGTCTCTTGATGCTTATGATATTCAGGAAGAAAGTAGCGATAGTGGGGAGTGGACCTGCTGGATTGGCTGCCGCCGATCAGCTGAACCGGATGGGTCATCAGGTGACTGTTTATGAACGTGCGGACAGAATTGGTGGCCTGATGATGTACGGAGTCCCTAACATGAAGACTGATAAAATTGATGTCGTCCAGCGGCGTGTTAATTTGATGGCCCAAGAGGGTATAGAATTTGTTGTCAATGCGAATGTTGGCAATGACCCGCAATACTCTCTCGATCGACTTCGGAAGGAAAACGACGCGCTTGTCTTGGCCGTCGGGGCTACAAAGCCAAGGTTCGATCGTTTTCCATGATTTTGTCTCGTGACTAACTCGTCTGCCCTAAATTGTCCATCCTTGGTACATTCTAAAATGACTGGAACATCATGATTGCAGGGACCTTCCAGTACCAGGCCGGGATTTATCTGGAGTTCATTTTGCTATGGAGTTCCTTCATGCGAACACCAAGAGCTTGCTCGACAGCAATCTTGAGGATGGTAAGTATATTTCTGCCAAGGGAAAGAAGGTGGTCGTCATTGGTGGTGGCGATACCGGGACAGATTGCATAGGGACGTCGATCAGGCATGGCTGCACGAGCATGGTTAATCTGGAACTCCTTCCTAAGCCACCAATGGCCAGGTCTGCCGGGAACCCGTGGCCGCAGGTTGGTTTCGTCTTACTAACTATGCATTATGTGAATTGACATAGCCATGTCGCAACCACGCCTTTAAATGTGCTGTTTGGTGTTCGGTGCAGTGGCCTCGAATCTTCCGTGTTGATTATGGGCACCAGGAAGCCACTAGCAAGTTTGGTAAGGACCCAAGATCCTACGAGGTGCTTACTAAGAGATTCATTGGCGATGAGAACGGGGCCGTCAAGGGTCTCGAAGTCGTACGTGTGAAGTGGGAAAAGGACGCTGATGGGAAGTTCCAGTTCAAGGAAATCGAAGGATCTGAGGAAATCATCGGGGCCGATCTTGTTCTGCTTGCGATGGGTTTCCTCGGCCCTGAATCGGTGCGTAATCCTTCCACCAGCCAATCACTAACTTTGATGACCCGCTCGAAAGCGTTGTATCACTGAACCGGTGTTTTGGTTTTGTTCTTTCAGAACATTGCAGAGAAGTTGGGACTCGAAAGAGATAACCGCTCCAACTTCAAGGCAGACTACAGCAGGTTCGCAACGAGCGTTGACGGGGTCTTCGCAGCGGGAGACTGCCGTCGTGGCCAATCCCTCGTGGTGTGGGCAATCTCCGAAGGAAGGCAAGCTGCCGCACAGGTAGACAGGTTCCTAGCAAAGAAGGACGACGACAGTGTAGCGGACTCCCAAAACGGAGCGGCACATGGCGTATCGAGCAGCCCAAAGGTCGCAGCGAGCCAAATGTGACGGCTTAACATGCCGGACAAACAGATAGCCGAGCAGGTACGCTGTAATGGCGACGAGTGAGGCTATTTATTTCAAGGATGTTCTGTGGGATAGTAGTTCGTCTTTAGGTTTTAGTATGCGTTTGCACGTAATGTGTGTTGTTCCGTAGGTCTGGTCTGATCCAAGAGGCTTTGTTAGTGTGGGCTTCTCCTTTTTGGAATTGTTTGTTTTTTTTAAATTTACTTGGATGAATATTAATAACAATAACAAATAATGTACATCTTTTTTTTGGGTCCGTCTTATCGTTGGAGAGTGGAGAATATTTCTATGACAAGGAAAGAAAAAAAAAATATAAAAAGCATATAGGAAAAGTCAATATAAATGGGACAGACCGTGTAATTAAAAGTCACACGAAGACGCATAAAGTTGTCCTTGAATTATATACACAAACAAAAGACTAGTAAAATCGCAGCTCCTCTTTTTGAATAAAATTTTCAAAAGCAACGGTGTTGATTTGATCAATCGCAGCCATTTTCAGCAAGAACTTGTTGGGCTATTAATTAAAAGAATAAACAAACATATATTAACTTACTTAATATGCACAAAGTCGCTGGCGAAGAAGAATACTTCAAATGGCATAGCGATTTGCGGAAGAGGGGCCACCACCACCACAACCAATACTTGACAAATATAAAAAGTAAGCAGCATTGCCTTTTTATAATTTTTTGGGCGTGATGCGTGGTTTTGCTCCGAAGTTGCCCAATCACTCTCACCAAAAACATTCATCATGGGTAAAAACCAAACTCCCGTCTTCTCCACGGCGCTACTCATCATCCTCTCCCTCTGCCTGCCGGCTTCCGGGGACTCCCAGATCTGCCTCAATGCTGTCTGCCGCCAGGATGAGCCCCTCATCCGTTTCCCCTTCCGCATCCCAACCCTCCAGCCCGATCCCTGCGGCTACCCTGGTTTCCAAGTGTCCTGCGATCGGACCAACCAGACCGTAATTGAGCTGCCCACCACCGGTAACTTCACCATTCAGGCGATCGACTATGCTGAGCAGGAGCTCTGGCTCAACGACCCCGACAGCTGCCTCCCGAAGAAGATCCTCTCCCTCAACTTCTCCGGCACTCCTTTCTCGGGAGTCTATGACCAGAACTTCACCTTCTTCAACTGCTCCTCGGACTACATGAAATACGGCCTGAACCCCATCGCCTGCTTGAGTGGCAGCAACTTCACCGTGTTTGCCACTTCGTCCCTCAGGGTATACAAATCCCTCTCGCTCTCCTCGTCGTGCCAGTACGTCAAGACAGTGGCGGTCCCGGTGCAACAGCCGTTCTTCGAGCAGGTACCGTCGTCGGACCTCGTCGATGACCTTATGCTCAAATGGGACATGCCGAGGTGCGGCAGGTGCGAATTCAGGGGCGGCAGGTGCGGTCTCAAGGGGAACTCCACCTACGAAACAGAGTGCACCGACATTCCACACCACGGTGAGCCATCATTCCCCATTCTGTTACTGCATTTCAACGATCGACGATGACTCGAACCACGGACAAGATTAGCAACTAAGGTTACATCAAACTATGGATGGATAATTTGTCTCATCAATTGACTTTGAAGAGGAAGGATGAACAGGTGGGTTGGGGGGGGGGGGGAGGGGGGTTGATTAATTGACCTGAAATTGATTTTTCTATAAAAGTGATGGAAACACTAACGAGTTCATATTATTCAGCACCACTACCACTCCCTTTTTTTACATGTTCAAAACTTGTGGGCTGCCCTCTTGAGGAATGTTGACTAATCCTCCTCATCTAAAAAGCTAAATCATATTCTAATCTTTTTAAAATATTAAACGATGTCGTGTCTTTCACTCGATTGCTATACATGTGGAATTCATCAAATAGTTTGCTATTAGCTTTAGGACGAGTCTAGTGGTCAAATTACTCGCCCTGGACTTGGACTATTTTGGGCATACCGTGTAGATTAGAGTTGACTGGATAATATCCCCACCCCCCCCCCCCCCCCCAAAATGATAAGATCCAAATCTGTAGAGATGGTCCCCCCCCCCCCTTTGTATTTTTGCAATTATAGAGATGGGGATTGTTCCAATTGGCCGCTGTCGAAGGGGGAACACCATTTTGCCTGGTTGACTTTGACAAGTTTGGCCGGCTTACGTTGGAATTTCTTAGCTCTGTGTGAAAATGATTATGAGGATTGAATTCAAATGAGCAGTCTTTTTTGTTTGTATGTTGTGTTTTGGTCTAAGAGATTGAATCCTATGTTTTTACCTGCGTATGATATCATGCAGGGGTTCCGAGGGTAGCCCGTTACGCCATCACGGTCGGAGTCGGGGTCCCTGCGCTGCTTTGCCTCATCGGTCTGGTCTGCTTCGTCTGCAGCAAGGTCAAGTCCTCCTACTCCAGGAGATGGGGATCGTCCCCTGCCGACCTTCCAACGAGTTCGCAGCTCGCTTCCATGTCAGGACCGCTGCCGAACCCCCACCTCGTATTGGGCCTGAACTGCACGGCCATCGAGTCCTACCCCAAGGTCGTCCTCGGAGAGAGCCGGCGGATCCCGAAACCGAACGACAGCACTTGCCCGATATGCCTGTTGGATTACCAGGCGAAGGAGACGCTGAGGACGATCCCGGAGTGCAACCACTGCTTCCACGCGGCCTGCATCGACCAGTGGCTGCACCTCAATGCGAGCTGCCCCGTGTGCAGGAACCGCCCGATGCCCGTGCCGTAAGGTCAGGGTCGGGTCAATATCCACGTCGTGTTTTCCAATACTCTTACGGTGACGCTCGTTGTGTGGGCTTAAAGGATTTTCAGCCAGTCGTCGCGGTGGTGTGGTTTCATTGTTTTGGGCTTTTGAATGGGTCGAAATGGGGCATGATGATGAGTTCACGGGTCCAACTGAATGGGCCCAAGACAAGACAAGAAGAAGACAAAAGGGGTACGAGGAAGGAAGGACAGGACCCACCCATGTACTCATTTCCCCCCGACACGTGTCCCCTGTCGGACATTCCTTGTCCGAAGGAAACTCTTTTCCCGATAATAATTTTCAGGGTTTGGAAAAAAAAAATTAAAAAAAAAAAAAGAGATAAGAAACCACACCAGACCAGACCCACCCACGTATGGAAAACTCGAAAAGGAAAAGGGGCGTCCTTCTCCTTTTGGACTTTTTTACCCAGATTTGGCTTACCCGGCTTATATCATTTTAATCAGGATAAAAATAACGAATAAAGTTTTGTAACGATTATAATTACAGTATTTTTTAATTAAATTATAGAAGAAGAAGGTGGGGTAGTGGTTTACGCAATATTGATTACGACGACCACACACCCCCGACCCCGACCCTCACCAACCGCCACGCCACCGTCGACCGCCACGTTGCTCTCTGTTGTGGGGAGCAAAAGTACCCTAAATCCTCAATACGAGTCTCATATAAATTTAAAAAAAATTATAAATACATAAAAAAAAGTAACTAAATCTGAAAACGATAAATTAATGTGGGGCCCGTTTTATTTTGAAAAAGAAATGGTTGGTCCCACCTAACCCAAAACCCAAACAAAAAAAAAAAAAAAGAAAAAGAAAATTAAATTATCACTAATCAAATCACCTCCACGTCTCACTCCCCACGTCTACTCCAACCTTCACGTGGCAGGCCTTTTCCCTTGATACGGACGGTCCAGATTCCCCTATCACCTTTCTCGGAAAGGATTCACACGTCATCATTTTAATAAGCATACACATTAATTTAATGATTAATAGTAAATAGAAGAGGTTGAATTTGAATCTGGTCGGTGGCTAGAAGTATAGTGCATTTGTATTATTTTCCTCAGGGGGAGATCACGTTATTTCGTTCTCGTACTCGTAACTCATTCCCTTTTCCTTTATATTTTCTCCTTTTTCTTTTCATTGTTTTATGTTTTCCTGCGGGGTTGTGCTTCCAGCGTGAGTTGAAGAAGGGAAAAGGAGAAGCACACACCAAAGGGGAGGGGAGGGGACTGAGACGATGGCACCCAAGGGCGGAGCAGGGGCTGTTGAGGGGAATGAGTCTCGCAGGAGGAAGCTCATGGCCCGCGGCAAGATCCAGAAGCGTGGTGACCCCAAGCACCAGCAGCTCGGAGCTGGGGATTCTTCCTCGCCCGCGGACGCTTCAAACGATCCAATCGTGACTCGGGCTAAGGCCACTGAAGAGGGAGATGAGGATCGGGCAGCGTCAGATGACGAACTGCCGATGCACGGGGAGATTTCCGTGATCGGGATGAGAAGGGAAATGGAGGACGCGGTGAGGGTGGCGGTAGGGTTTGTGACCCTCGGGGACGGCCGAGGGTACGACTTCTATGGTGTTTATGATGGGCACGGGGGTTCTCGGGTGGCGGGTTTCTGCCGAGAGAGGCTGCACCTGCTGCTCGCGGAGGAGCTTGAGAGGGAGAATGGTGGAGGCGGAGGCCGTGATGGGGAGTTCCCGTGGGAGAAGGTGATGGCCGAGTGCTTCAAGAAGACAGACAGCGAGGTGGGGCTGTTAGGGAATGAGTTGGCGTCGATGGGGTCCACAGCTGTTGTGGCCGTGGTTGGTGCCGAGGTGGTCGTTGTCGCCAACTGCGGCGACTCGAGGGCTGTGATCTCTAGGAATGGTGTTCCTGTAGCCTTGTCTGAAGACCATAAGGTAATCTATCCTTCGTACTCACGTGATCTAATGACAATAAATTGCCCGCATGATTTTTTGTGCTGATCTTATGTGTTGGGCAGAAATAAATGGTTTCGCAACCTCTTGTGTTGTTACTATTTGGTAGATCTTGGATGCTGTCGATATCGGGATAGATTGATCTCGATCGGGAAAGGAGGGAACTCCGTTCCCGCCGCTTATTATTTTGAATACAACTGTCCGTTGGTAATGGTCGGAACATATAGGTTAATGACTGGAGTGATTTTAAACCATACTTTTCCCGCTAAATTTAACGGCACACCAAGTTGGCGGGAGCGTTGGTTGCCTCAATTAAGATGTTTCCGTTACTCTCAAGAAAGAGCCTTTGAATCGCCCATCTTTCCCGCGTCACAGGAAACTAAGTAGAAGTCCTGGTAACATGGAGTCATAAGTTTCCCTTTGATGGAGTCGCCTGATTGGGACGAAATGTCATATTGCCGCGGCATTATAGGCATCGTTAAGTTTAGGCGAACATATTTTATCTAGCTGAGCTAACGGTGATGATTTTATGCCTTGAGAGCAGCCCAACAGGCCTGATGAGTTAGCAAGGATCCAAGCTGCTGGTGGGAGAGTCATCGAGTGGGATGGCTATCGTGTTCTCGGCGTGCTGGCGACTTCGCGTTCCATTGGTAAGTCCCTTCCATCTTAATGTCCCAGCCATTGTTCATCATATTCATTCCATTACCATCTTAGTTTGAATTGACGTAATCATGAAGTTTCTCTGATACGTTGTTATTCGGGAGCCAGTGCCGGCCTGTGCCGGAAATTTCGCTTAGAAGCATGATGCCAACAGCCACGTATATCATTGTGTAGGCATATCCCGAAACCGGGAGAGATTAGTTTGGCACAGTAACAATATCCCCGTGAAAGTGCCATGGCAATTATTTTATCATTGCAGGTGACCGGTACCTCAAACCATATGTGATACCCGATCCGGAAATGAGGGTGAGTCCGCGGACCAACGCTGATGAGTTCCTGATCCTGGGTAGCGACGGCTTATGGGACGTGATGACGAACGAGTACGCGTGCCGGGTGGTGCGGAGGTGCCTGAAAGGGAAGATGAAGAGCAAGTGGGCTGAAGTGCCGGTGGAGAATCGATCGGCCGAGGCTGCGGCCGTGCTGACAGAGATGGCAATGGCTCTGGGAAGCCAGGATAACATAACCGTGGTGGTAGTGGAGCTCAACAGTAAGAAATTCGGGCGGTAAACATCCTCAAAACATAGAAACAACCTCTTCTCTCGCCAGTCTCCCGTAAACGATTAGACGGCTGTCGATCTTTTCTTTGTGAATTCTGGTCAATGAGCCAGACAACTTTAACTTAGAATAATACTGGGGATATTGATACATGCTGTGATAACCATCGAATTTTTATGGACCAGGAAAGACGATAGAGATATGGAAAGGGACATGAGTGCATGTGCCCGCATGGTCGCTTCGTGATTTATATAATACATGCTTGTTAGGTAATTGATTGGAACGTCTCCATCATACAGAAACTCGAAAGGAATTTCCGGTTGGCCCACCATATGATACGTGATTAAGACCCTGGTCGACTTCATCTATATTGTAGGCGCACCACATGACGCATAAAGCAACGACATATTTTGTCCTTGGTGTAAGTCAGATCCAATCAGGTCATACGTGCCTGGTGGCCCCGACCTATGATCGCATTTATCAGGGACGAATCTAAATGTTCCATTATTATTTTTTATTCGAGCCTATGAAATTACGGCGGCCCGAGTGATGCACTTAAAAGAGCCACGTGTTCGAACGACATTGTACTAAAATTCAAAGCACGCTTATCTTCACGTGTTGTGAATAACTGCAATGCTGACCGAAAGACATCACCCGACGGATGATGATGACTCCGGGCACTGCAGAAAGTACAGGGCTGTTGTACTGGAAAGGGGAACAGACCGTTTATATATATTCCTAAAACTATAATAACAATTTTTAAAATAAAATCATATTTTAAGGTGAGCATGGAATTCGGATAAAATCTCGAACCAGTCGGAAATATTCTAGATTCTCACGTAGGAACCAACGTAGAGAAATTAACATAATAAATTTTAATATATGATTAATATATATATATATTTATTTTGAAATTACAAATAGAAATGTAAAAAAAAACTCAAAAAAATCAGGAATTATTTGAATTTGAGATTTTTAATTTAAAATTGTAATATATATTATATAGAACAAATTTTTATTTTAAAAATTTAATCTAAAGTCATCGGTTATCGGAATCAGTAAGAGTACCTGTACTAAAATTAATAAGTTGGTTCTTGATTGATTCTTTAAAATTCTAAATTCTAATAATAAGAAATCGACTATGGTAGGTTATAGGTTGGCAACGGACTCAGAAAAGATTACGATAATTAAAACCAAGAATGTAGTTTACGTGTTTCTTACTGTCTGTTTGTTTAACGGAGGGACAGGAAGATACCAGGGGAGGGGAAAAACTCCATGTCTACCAAAAAAAGGAAAAAAAAAAACAGGGGAGGGGAAAGATTCTCAGAAAGCAGGGGAAGAAGGGGAGGGGGGGACGTCAGGGCAGAGGAGCGGGGGACACATCATTTAAAGCAAAAGAGAAAAGGTGGAAAGAAGGCAAGAAAACCAAAACTCAAGACCGAACCCAAGTAGTCCTTCCTTCTTCGCTTCCAGATGAACACGAGAAGAATTCCCTGGTATCTTTTGCTCCATCTGTCTCCTTTCTTGATTGGGTTGAGTTTCGTGGTCTGGTTTCTAACTTTAACGTAAGAAAGGAATGTATGAAAACGACGGTTTTCTGTCCTAAAATGTTGAAGCTTTGTGATTGTCTGTGTGGTTGGAGAAAAAAGTCTTGGGGGGCTCGGCTGGAGCAAGATTGGACTTTGTGACCTTTGGCGGGTCCTTTTAATGGCTGACAGGAGCGTGTGCTCAGCCAATTGCAAGTCATAAGTTTACTCTGATTCGCCTGAGTTGTTGATGGATTCTGGAGGCTGAAGTATGAACGATTGACCTTGAGGAAGTTGCTTTCTTGACGGTTCATCCCGGTACTTGCTTATTGATTTTCTTTTTCTTCAAACGATAGCGGAGCGTTGTGGATTGATAAGATCTTGTGACATTATGGTAAGGGTTTGCTTAATCAAGCGGGGTTTCTTTGCGCGTAGAGTGGTCTGTAGGTCTGTTTACGCCACAGAATGCCCAATCATGGTCTTGTGGCACAGAGGGACAAGTAGTGTTGCGCGAAGAATGAACAGGATGAAGACTGGAATGACTGCCTGCTTTATAATGGAGTTTCCCTTCGTGATTACGATGGCTATAGTTGTGGCCTGGTAGAATCAATTTACGATCATCAAATTTGCCGAGAAGGGGAGATATCCCCAAGATACCTACTTTTCGTGACTCCATCCGAAGAGACGACGTTGTTCTGCAAATGACCTGACCAATGGCAACAGAGAGATCAGACATTGTAAAGCTCTTAAGCAAAGAAAGTTACCTGATCCCGGAATCCGAGAAGCCGAACCAACTGGTCTCCGGTGCCTAGGAAACTAATCGTATGCTAGTTTTTGTTAAGAGCTGAGACAAACCATCCCAAACTACTATTTGTCAGTGACACAAGTTAGCGTCGCACTACTTACAGAGTCACTTTCATCATCAAATGAATTGTAGGTCAGTTGTACCTGGGTAAGGGAAGGATGGATAACATCTCGTCAGCTGTTTTAGCAGACAAGAGAATGGTTTTTATAGGGGAAGTTTGAGCCTGTTCCACCGGTGGAGATTGGAGGCTTGCAACAGGTTCCCTTTTCGCCATCGAGTGGAAGTACGACGTGGCTGAATAAAGGACTTCTACCAGACACTCCTGAGAAGGATCACGATAATCCCCAAATTCCGGTCCGGCTCGAGGCAAATGGACCTTCCGTTGATGGATGGGATGTAAAAGAACAAGGGATCGAGGATGGCTGTGGCCGCGGACAGCTTCTGCTGCGTCAGAACCCTCTTTAGGTCGAAGGGCTTGAATATCCAGGTACCCTGTACTGTTTCTGCAGGCGTTTCGGTTGGCATGGACGTGGAGGGGGCCTCTCTAACTCCCACCAGCTCCCGTCCCCTCTTCAACACAACCTCCTACCGCTGTTCATCTCCCTTGTCCCTCCACAAGGAAAAAAGGGACGTTCTCCAGGGAAGTGTAGGTATGGTTTGGTCGGGCTTAGACTTCAGAATTAGCTCCGAGCCATGCACACATCCAAAAAAACACAAAAGTAGTAAAGGGCACGTCCCTCCCTCACGACTTAAAACCAAAAACATGGACCGACAAAGAGTCGCCCTCTTCTTTGTGAAGAGAAGTAGGTAAAGAAGTGCTTTTACATTTTATATTAATTAACGAACTGACATCACACGCCAGATATGGTTTCTTCGTGCGGAAACTGATCAACAACAGCCCTTCAAACGTTGTATTTCTAAACTTCGGTGGTGGAGTCATACTTGCGGGATGGTAGGTCTAATTTGGGGCACGAGCACGACCATCCGGCCTCAGATTGTTGGCCCTTGCCTCCTGTACCAACATCTCCATCCTCTTCACGAGACGTCGTTGCCTTAGTCCTTTGCGCAGGACGGACTCCGCCCAATTTCTTATGTTGGAATCATAGAGATGCCCCTCGAATTGGGACCAAACCTCCCTCAGGTCCCTCACCGTCAGAACAAAAGCTTCGACCTTCGTAACTGCCTTGATGTGCTTGTGGGAGATGGGGAAGTCCATAGGGGTTGAGGTCTTTGAGGGCATCAGGTCAAGGAGTTCCTCCCCCAAGTATTCTGCCGAGATCTTCAGGGGAGGAACTCCGGATTCTCCGTCGTCTTTCTTGTAGGAACACACCTCCCCGCACAATATAAGGATGACCTGCTTGATCTGGCTATCCGCTTGGAATATGTAGCCTTTCTCCTGAAAAACCTCCGGCTTGGCTCGACGGCAGAGTGCCATTAGAGGTCGAATGTCCAGGTTCCTGAGCTGGGGCACCTGTATTGGAAAGCATCGAATACTAAACTAAAGATGATGCAGATCGTAGTAATGTTTTACTCATATGATCAAAGTCACCTTCAACAGCAGAGGCAAGCATAGGTGCTCCTTAATCTGCCATCTCAGGTCTGGCGTAATGTTGCTGATGATGGCCTTCACATTGAAATCCTTGTTCTGCAGCCACTCGGGATCTTCACACCAAATCATTTGTGCCCTCAGTTCATATGTAAGCTGCTGGAACGGTTTCCACTTGATCAAGTTGTTCCGGATCTCCTTCACTTTGTCTTTTCTTGATTTCATGTCATTTATATCTTTGTTCGTGAGGCATTGCAGGTAAGTCTGTTTCACAGCAATGCGGAGAACCACGTGAAGACCGAGTTGTGGTCGTGCAACTGAGAACAAGATCGAACTTATACTTACTTGCATGTTACCGATCAGAAGAGAAAACAAGATAAGACCAGAGATGGCAATCGAGATAGCGAAGCATATTTCCCACAGGTAGGCACTTGCGGTCAGATTCTGTCCGAAGGAGCTGCAAAATGTAGTTCGGACGAAATAACCTTCAGTTACTCCGTGGAAATGATAGTTCCAGTAAACTCGTGATGGCGAGATATTGAGAGATACAAACCTAAGGTTCCGTAAGCCCCACCAGAAGCAATATGAAAGCTTGAGCGAGAAATCGCTCGAGCTCACAATGTGGGATTGAAGGGCAGGCAGGTATATTCCAAAGTCGAAGGGGGCATTGTCCGACATCTCGATAGGACAAGAGTTGTTGAGAAAGGCTTTATTTCCGAAGCTCTGGATGCAGTAGAGGTGTGCTACATTACATCCTAGATGCCTTCCGCACGCTTCCTTCCAGCAATCCATGTTTCTTCCAACAGATAACAAGTACCAAAATGCTCCGAGAACCTATACGAAGCAGTCATGCTTGATGCCACAGACAGTCTAGTCGAAGGCAGGATGATCATGGGAGCAAATGTGACTTACATGTCCGACTAAGACAAAAAGCAGAAGGTTGAATGCAGCCCCAACCCAAATACGGCCTCTGAGTAGAGTCGGGGATCTTCTCGTGGCATCCTTGTAGGACGGATACACACGAATTGCTCGTAGGGCAAACTGAGAAAGTACACAGAATTTTAGCAATGTTATGGCATAAGGGGATCTTGGGCTGCCTTCCATCACGATGAGTATTATCGTCGCCACCTGCAACAGGATCGACCAGAGATGGAAAATCACTGTCTAACCAACTAATATGAAGTTAAAGCTGAGAAAGAACTAGCTACAGCAGAACTCTTTGTACTTGTGGTAGGGGAAGAACCGAGACAAACTGAAGTAGACGGGCCATATGTTTACGTTGGCGGGAGGTTGCATCAGCAGAGCGCATGGAACTAGTGGGCTCGTCGGTTCGGGAGGTTGCATCAGCAGAGGGCAAAGAACTAGCAGGCCTGTCGATTCCATCCATCAAATCTGCACGTTGATGAATTGAGCTTCCAGACAATTTTGGTAGCTGTTCTTCATTGCAGAGGAGCCAGAGGATCAGCTGGAATATATCCGCACAGAACCGAAGAGAGATGGCTGTGATCCCAAGATTCCTGTCCAACTTGAGGCACTTTGACTTGTCATCGATTATGGGAATGTAAAAGAACAAAGGGTCGAAGGACGCTGCCACCAGGTTCAGCACAAAGAGCAGTGACCACCGGGTTGATTTCCAGCTTTCTTTCTTAATGTCCTCGTACGTTCTGAGTATACCCTTGCCTCGTTTATCTTCTTTGCTGCCTCCTTCCAAGTCCAGTTTCTGGATCCTGTACCATCACATTCGGCGGCCATTCAGACTAATTTAACCTCGAAATGCAACACCAAATGACATGATGCACCACCGTGCGTGCTCATGGCAACTACTCTGGTTCTCAATCAACCAGCCCCACAGCTCTTACCCAACAGAAAGCAATAACATAAGAAAGGAAGGTATCTCAATCGACTCACCGGCCGCTCGTTGATGCACTGCCCATGTCTCCTTCCGCCTGCTATATATAACTTCCCTGCAGAACCAACCCACCTCTAGACTGCACGCAACAATGACACAACACCACCACATCACATAATCAGTTCATACAGCAGATACAAATCACAACAATCCCAAAAAGTGCGAAGCAACTGGCTCACATTACAGAAGTAGAACTGGGTGTAACAAAGAAAAGCCAACCTTCATAACTTACACTCATATGATAAATGAACTGGAATAAAAAAAAAACAAAGGATTCCCCCCACATTAGGGGTAAAGCATAATGGGAGTTCTTACAATTGTTTTACAGGGGCCTTTATGCCTTTTCCTGACAATCCAATACATGATTGAATAAAGGGGATTCAATGTTTCTTGCTTTATCAGTCTCTTCATAGCCCTACCGTCCGTTTGTCTCGTGTCCCAAGAGTGATGCCCCTTCCTAATGATGGGAGATGCTTCCTTTCCCGGGGGGCAAACCCCTACTCTTAAGATCTATTACATCGTGCACAAATGTGGGGAACGTTTTAGAAATATTCGGTACAGATACCAAGCTCAATATATAAGTTTAGTGAGTTTCCTCTAGAATCAATTGACTCATGGGACTTGAATTTGTCCCATTTTGGGACAGCCCTTTCAACAGTACGAACTGATTGTGTGGTGTCCGCCAAGAACATGCCTCCCCACACAGTACAAGGATGACCTGCTTTATCTGGCTGTCCGCTCGTAATATTTATCCTTTCTCCTGGAAAACCTTCGGCTTGGCTCAACTGCAGAGGTTGTCTGTGCAGGTTCTCAAACAGGGTCACCTGCGACAGGACACATCGAATACAAAGCTACTGATGACGTAGATCGCCTTAAATTTTGGCTTCTATGATCAACCCCACCTTCAACAGCAGAGGCAAGCACGGCTGGTCCTTTATCTGTGTAATCCCAGGCTCAGCATAATGTTGCCAAGGATGCTCTTCATGTCCATATCCTCGTAGTGTAACCTCTTGGGATCTTCGCAATGGCCCGACCATTTGAGCCCTCAGATAATCAGCGAGAAGCTGAAACGGTTTCCACCTGATGAAGTTATTCAGGATCTCCTTCACCGTCTTTTCTCGCTTCCGTGTCGTTTAGATCTCCGTACGCGTTGCATTCCGAGTAAGTCTGTTTCACATCAGCAAGGACAGCCATGTCAAGACGTCCCTGTTGTACTATGGCAGAGAATGAGTCCAGACTTGTATGTCAAGAAGCATAGTATAAAACACATTCCCTTTCCCGGGGGAGGGGACTGATGGTTGGTGGCATCCCCCCCGTTCAAAACTTTTGCCTTTCTTTTAGGTGACGGAAGTTTGTAGTATGATTTATTTTTCTCTTTCTGTAACACTAGTTTTGCTCCATAATTTAAAATAACAGTGGCATCATCATGGAACTGAACACCGGCTCTGCACGTTTGCAGAGCAATTTAAACTCAAAGCATTTTCATACAATGGGGAAATAGGAAATCTCGCAAGGAGCATATCAAAATTATGATATGAACTTAACTCACTGTCACTGATCATGGAAGTGAGTCATCTTCCTTGATCTGGGGACAACTCCCTTCTTCAATGCCGCCGCTATGGTGCGCCTGACTTTTAATTGCCCCTGCAGTCGTGTTGTCGCTTCCTGCTGACTGTCTTGGACTGTTGACTGACCTCTTCTGTGAGAATCTGGAGATGGCCTTCTGGAGAGTCGCATTGGTCCATTCCTCCTTCTCCCTCTTGTAAAACCTCCCTCGGAATTGCGACCGGACTCTCCTTATGTCGGACGCCGTGATGCTAAATGCTTCAACCTTCGTGCGTGCCATGATTGTTTTGTCAGGGAATATGGAGTGCGAGTTAGACGACTGCTCACCGTTGAGCACCTGATGGAGGAGCTTCTCCCCCAAGAACTTGTCGGTGCATTTTGGAGGAGATTTCGGTGTGCTGCCATCTTCCTTGACATGGAAGAAAAGGTCACCACCTACCACGATGTACATCTTATCGAGTGGAGTATCTTCATTGAGGATGGATCTGTTTTCTCCAAACACGACAGGCCTGGCACGCCCACAGAGAGCCTCGAGAGAACTTTTATCCACTTGTTCCAAGGTCTAGCACATATATGATAATTACCTTAAAACAAAACCAAAGAACACAACAAGCAACCGAGTATGGATGTCAGTCACTCACCTTGGACAGTTGAGGGAAGCAAAGCTCCAACTTTATCTGCATGCCAAGTTCAGGCGAGATGTTCTGGATCGTGCTCTTCAAGTCGACATCCTTGGTCTCCAGCCACTTCGGATCATCGCACAGGAAAATTTGATGTCGGAGCTCCTTCTCTAGACGTGATAAGGGTGTCCACTTCACTAAACTCTTCCGAACCTTCTTCAGCTTCTCCTTCTTCTCCATCATCTCCTTCATTTCCTTCAAATCGTTGTCAGTCTGCGACTGAAGGTACATCTGTCACAGATAAACGGAGAAACATTAGGCTCAGATTACAAGGATCAGCACATTTTGTCATGGAAGAGGGTACTGCGGACAAACCTGCATGTTTCCAATAAATAAAGAGAATAAGATCAATCCAATGACGGAGATCGAAATGGCAAAGCAAACTTCCCAAAGGTACGGGCTGGTCGAGAGGTTCTGCCCGAGTGAACTGCAGGAAATTTGAATGCAGTTCATATTAACTTTCTTAAACTTATATGATTCCTTGGTGTCCAATGATGACAAGAAAAAACAAGTATAAGCTCACCTGAGGTTCCGTAGCCCCCACCAGAAGCAATACCCGAGCTTCAGAGGGAAATCACTAGAACTGACGATACGGGACTCGAGGGCATCGCTATATATCCCGAAATTAAACGGCGAAGAATCTGAAGATGGGTTGACTGGGCAGGTAGCATTCAGGAAGCTTTTATCGATGGTCTCACCTCCACAATACAAAGAAGCGATATGGCATCCGTCATGTCTTCTGCACGCATTTTTCCAGCAATCCATACTTCTTCCCAAAGAAAGCAAGTACCAGAAGGCCCCAATAGCCTAAAAGGTATTCATAAATGCTACGCGGATCAGCAATTGGGTAAATTGCTCATCTAAAGGAATGTAAGAGTATTAGATAGCTTACATGGCCGGAAATCACAAACAGGACAAGATTCAGCGCAGACCCGACCCAAACGCGTCCTCTGAGAAGAAGAAGGGAGTGCCTCGTAGCTCCTTTGTACGATGGATAGACTCGTAGAGCACGCAAGATTAATTGGGACAAGACGGAGAACTTAAGCAAGGTCACCGCATCCGTGAACTTTGGGCTGCCTCTCCTGATTATGATTAAGATCGTCACTACCTGGAAGTGAGGCACAGGTAAGTAGATATACATCAGAGCAATCGCAAATCCACAAGGGTCTTAATTCACATTCCATACCTGAGGAAGTGGAAGAACAGAAAGGATTTCAATTCCACGTAGCTTGTTTGATTTTTCGTATTTTTCATCCATCGAGGATTTCTCCTTGATGGCAAAAGCGGCGTCCGCCTCCCTGGCCTCTCTAATCAATGTACCACTAACACTTCCATCATCGCATTCATTAGGTTCCCTGATACAGGAACACCCACATTTCTTCACTACGCAAATCCACAATCTCTTCAGTGGAACCCTGAACCTATCCTCGTAACACAACAGCCAAAAGAGGGTGTGAACGACATCTGCATACGTGCGAAGCACAATAGCGATAATCCCCAACTTCCAGTCTGGCCTAACACACGTTTCTTTGTCATTAATCACTGGGATATAGAAGAACAACGGGTCGAGAGACACGGCCAGCAGGGACAACAGGAACAGCATCATCCACCGGAGGAACCTCCAGGTCTCGTCTTCGAACGGGTCCGGGCGTCGTCGCCTCGGCACACTCCCTCCGGCGCCGAACTCCGGGTCCCCGTCCCGGGTCCTGAACAGGCGTCCAATAACAAAATCACACAGCCGAAACGAAACAATCGACACGGAAACAGGGCCAGGACAACATAACAACCTATGGAACACGCTACGGCAGTAGAAACGGAAGGGGCCGACAGGGACTAACCTAGCAGCTGACGAAGCGCCAGTTGCTTCATTCATCTCTCCCCCCAAAAATGCTGACTTTGGAGGGTACCCAGGTGGAAACGAGTCCTTGAAAGGGAGTCCGACCTGCCAGAAAGAACAGAAAGATCCATCAATACCCAGAAGGGAAAGAAAGCCCAGAATCGAAACAAGATAAGAAGTACCCAGAAGATATGAATCCCCCTCCTCTCTCTCACCCTCAATGACCAATAACAACAACCACACCAATTCCCACCACACAGACACACACACACTGAAAGGAAGAGCTTGGGTGAGTAAGAATGAAACGTGCAAAGCTGAGAAGGCCTACTGATTCTGCTTTGTTATAACACGATCGATTTAATGTAACTAAGTAATGGGTCAGAACTTGACAACCTTTGCAACTGCCAATGGAAAGGAAATGTGGTGTGAAGGCGCAGGAAAGTCTCTGGAAAGTGGGGGTTATTACCGGTCAACGTGTTCTATTCTTCTTCTTTTAAAAATACAGGCAACATATATTACCGCAAAATTTTTTTTATCATTAAATTTTTATTTTTATTTTAATTTTAACTAATCTTAAAACATTACCGACCTTCATCGATTTTTCACATTTTTTAACACAATTTATTTAATTTATCCCTCAAATTTTCAAAATAAAAAGCACATGACATATTTTTTTATTTTTTAGTCGAAAATGATCTATTAAGTACTATTTGACTTACACGTAAAATTCAAAATTGATTAAAATAAAAATAAAAATTAATGACAAAATTATATAACAAATGACAAAATAAAAAGTTGGTTTAAAATTGATATTTTGTCTTAAAAATATATATAACTATGATTTGATTGAGTTAATTTATATTTATTTAATTCAATCGCTGAAAGGACAGCTTGCAGTTTGGGCATCTTTGGTCTTTTTCTTTTTCTGTTGTCCCCTCTTCTCTTTTTCTCGTCTTTTCAAGGAGGACACGATCATTGAAACGGTGACAAGAAACCAAAAAACAATGATCAGTTTATGGTAATAACACGTCCCGTAATAAAGCATCCGAAATCCGTTGAAGACAAAATCCTGACTGGGATGGCAAAATAGGATGGGAATATGATCATGACCTGTCACGACCAGGATCCATGTCCTCGCCTGCAGTCTCCTTCATATCATGTCCTGTGAAAGCACTGAGAATTTCAGCATGAGTACACCATGCGTCTTTTGTGGACTTATGTGGATCAGAAGAATCGCAATAGTCACCGCCTGCATTGTAACCAACGAGTAACAACAATGACAGCAAGCGAAACTGTTATGATAATCGAACGAGGCCATTCAGATTCTAACATTCGTGTTGCTACCTGAGAGGGAAGGAATCGAGAGTATCTCAATGGCAATCTCCTTCCTCCTGCCGAGCACCTGGAATCCCTCTTCGTCCTCCGATGTGGATCCCCTCGAGGAATCCTCCGGTCTGGTGCTGTGGAAGTTCTCACGGTTATATAGCTACCACACGGTTTCGTGAAGCAGGTCGGCCAGCGACTGGAGGACAACTGCAACAATTGCAAGGTTCCTGTCGAACTTTAGGCACTTCTTATTCAAGTTGATCATTGAGATGTAAAGGAGCGGATTGGATGATGCTCCGGCCACGCAGAGGAACACGAGCAAGCCTCAGGTACTGGTGGTGACCTTGCTGCAGCCTCCTCTGTACCAACTTCCTCTCCGCAGCCAACATCACAAGCCTCCCCCGATCTCCAGTCTTCGCCCTTAGCTCAATCCACGCCGACCCTTCCAATATTTGGATTCTCAATGCCCCGCACACCTTATCCTCTGGTCCGATTCCTCTCCTAAGCCATTCATGGCCTCGTGCTCATATCCCAGAAATTCAAATCGTTACAGCTAATGCTTTGTCCGACATCAGACTGCGTAACTTTTTCTTTTGACGAAAATATTTTCCTTACAACCAAACACAGCATAAAGTTCAATGGAATTTGACATCGTCATACCACTACTATCAAATGAATACAGGGCCACAAAGGAGACATCCTCGTATGACTTATGTTATTACATGCTAATAATAAATACTATACAGATTTAAGCTGCAAAGGGATCCAACCGAAGGCAAAAGTGAAACTATCCCATAGGGCGAGGCTGATGGACCGCTACTGTGCTTCCGAAGTGAAGTCGGGCTCAGGAGGCTTCTGGAGCAGGATTGGCTGCAGCCTCTCTGGCAACCTTGGCTTCCTCATCCCCTTCTGCCGCAATGTGCGCAGGGCGTTTGCTGCAAATCTCGACGCATAGATGGTTGCGCCCAGGCTCGGGGAATTCCCACCACCCTTTACCAGGGCATCGTGCAACCTGTTCTCCTCCTCATGAAGGGAGTCGTCGAGCTTCTTCCTAGCGTATCGCCGCCAGGCAGCCTGGATGAAGCAGGCAGCCCATGTCCTCCACTGCTGTGAGTAGAACCGGAACGTATGCCGGAGCTGCTTGCTATGCAGTCGTCGGAATTGAGATGCAACGAACTTGAGGTCGTCAGCAACCAAAGCAAACCCCTCAACTTCTGTCAAGGCTTGTACCGTTCGCGTCGAGGTAGGTAGATTCCCAGACGTGTGCGGATCAAGCGCCCATGTGAGGAGCTCTTCGCCACAGAAGTCACCCGCCTTGAGGTACACAGAGTTGAAGAATCCGGTCCTGCCGCCGTTTGTCGTCGTAGTTAGAAGACGCCCTCGCATTATGAAGAGCATCTCATCGACAGGATCTCCTTCGCGGACAACGTAACTGTCCTCAGTGTAGAGGGCGGGCTTCAGACGATCGCACAGCGCATCCAACAGTTGCTCATCCATCTTCTCAAACATGGGCACCTTCATTGCAGAAGAAAATGAAAAACAAATGCAATAAGTTCCTCAAAACAACCTAGATTAAAGTCAATAACGAACTACTGCGAGAAGATCCAGTCATGAAGACTTACTCTCATTAAGAGAGCCAAACAGAGATGCCGTTTAATATCCCTCCGAAGATCCTTGGGAAGATTTCGAAGCAGATGCTCTTCATCCACTCCTCGAGTTTCCTGCCACCGGTACTGTTCGTACCTTCTAATCCTGTCCCTCAAATTCTCTGGAAGCAAGCGATGGGACATCCACTGTTCTGCATCCCGTCTTTTCACTCTCATCTCTTCTAACCTTGTGGTTGTTGACTGCAAATAAGTCTGTTTCCACAGAAAATACCACGTCATAATATGCATATCACTGGAGAAGCTTTTGTGCCGTATTCTAGATTCTCGGGCCTTTGTCACCAACCCTTTGAGCATACTACAATATCAACAGGAATTGGCAAATCTAATGAATGGGTTTGAAGAATTTGTTTGCAGATTGTACCAACCTGCATATTGCCGATAAGAAGAGCAAATAACACCAGCCCGGATATTGAAATAAACACCGCAAAGCAGACCTCCCAGACGTATGTGCTTGTTTTCAGGTTCTGACCAAGAGAACTGCAGGAAAAATGAATTTCCATACCCCAATAAAAAAGGCACAGCCATAAAATAAAACCCATGATTCAGAGTATGACTGAAATTTTCTCAGCAAATTGCTTCCCCATTACTTGGAAAAATGGAAAAACCAGGGGGGAATAGCCTAATATGGGGTTTAAAACTGTTGTGTTATAGTCACGGAATGCACGACGTACCTAAGATTCTGAAGGCCCCACCAGAAACAAAAGAAGAACTTTTGAGGAAAATCTGTTGATTCCACCACCCCAGAATCGAGTGCATTGAGGAATATTCCGAAGTCGAATAGCGTGGTATTTGGTGTCTGTACAGGGCAAAAAGTATCCACAAAACTGTTATTTGCATTCTGACCAACATCACAGTACAAAGAACCATGATTGCATCCGGCGATCTGATCACAAGCTCCTCCCCAACAAGTTGTCTCTCGTTCGATTGAGAACAAATACCAAAAAGCACCAAACACCTAAAGAAGAAAAGGAGCTCCTGATCAGGCAATTTTCAGTTTGAGAATTGAGTAAGTTCCAATCTATTTTCTAAACTTACATGACTAGCAAGCATGTAAAGGAGCAGGTTGAAAACAGCTCCAGCCCATGCAGTCTCAGTGAGTATGCCGGAGCTTCTTGTTACTTCTTTATATAATGGATATATCCGAACAACTCGAGGTATATATTGGAAGAAAACAACAAACTTCACCAAGTTTTTCGTATTCACAGTCCTTGAGCCCTTTAGTGCCGGTACAATAACTAGTATCACCACCTGCAGGAGAACTAACCTCATCAATGTCAAAGAAACCGCCGATTGATCCAGGGGCAAACAGTGGGATAAACTAATCATTAGTAAAATAATCAAATTGACGAATGTGAAGAGTCATCCAGGATTCAGTACAATAATTCTCTCACCTGTGGAAGGGGAAGGACTGCAAGAATGTCGATCAGGAAGTATGAACAAATATACTTCTTTGCTATTGCCAAGGTATCTTCCACCAATACACCCCTTCCAAAGACTCGAGAGGACGGAGCAATGAATCCAGTGCGAAATTGGAGGATGATATGTAGGACGTAAAATATGTCAGTGAATGAGCGCAAGACACTAGCAGTGATCTCCATCTTTTCATCCAAGTCAAGGCACTTCTGCTTGGGGTTAATGATCGGAATATAGAAGAAAAGAGGGTCCACTGAAAATGCTAGTACACAGGAAAGAACAAATATTTTGTTCCATTTCTGAAGAAATGGACCTTGCGGATCGAGAGCCTTCTTTTTAGACTTCAAGCTGTTTGCCAGGAAGTCACTCGCGGAAAATAATCTCCATGATTTACAGGAGCGGCTAATCTTTTCAGAACCAAATTCTATCCCTCTTTGAAATTTCTCATTGACTACATTCACAACATTTCCTGTTTTCCTGGGATAAAGTGCCCTCTCCGCAGAATAATCCCCTTCACTGGTTTTATCCGAACTGTAGGACTGAAACCTGGTAGCCACAACCAAAAGTTTTACAAAAGTCATGGAAAATACCACAAGAATTAAACATATCAAAGCAAAAGTAACAGATCTCAAGCTCAATTAGACTCTAATCCAGTAAATCATCATTTCTCTAATTTACTCAAGGGAAGACCAATCTTTTCATGACCGATAACTGACAAGAAAGATAAGGCGACAGTCAAAATGTCAATGCAACTTTCTCATCTACTGTATTACTATTCTCCCTCAGTTCAAGCCCTTATAATTACCGTAAGGCTGGTGCATCAACCAAATGATAAAGTCACTAGACCAGAAGCTGGGATTGCATAGGGTAGCAGGACATTTCAGGTGACTGACCTAACAAATTTCTCAGTCCGATAATCCATAGAGATGTCAGAACTCAAAGCCTATGAAACAAGGCACCTGGGACCATCAAGGAATCAAAATGCTCCCCACAGATCCGGCTGGCCCTCTTGTGACTTTACATAATATATACCTGTTTCAAGAGGAAAAATACATCATTTGAGTTATTTTCTCAGTTATTTATTTTTGTTAACCTCAATATGCAACTGAGTGCATGATGAATCTATTAAAAAACATCTTAAATAATCCTTCAAAATGCAACATGTTGATTACGCACAAAGTTTCACCACCCTCAGAAGCAATTCATAAACAGGGCATAGTGTGCACTAGACCTTCTACACTCCAGTCATCTACATAAGCTTGTTTTTACTACCAAGGACCTAACACCGATGGTCGACTCAAAACCCGCAGGGAAACAATCAACCAAACAAGTATTACTCCCATCTCTTCCTATTCTACCAACAAAAAACACTCAAATGATGAAAGGGGCAGAACCAAATGCTAAAATTTCTCTCAGGGATTCTCACCAAAACCAAATAGTCACATACAACAGTCCAAGCGCCGAGATTTCAGAAACAGAAACTCGGAAGTTTGATCCTACTACTTGCAAATCGGAGAAACCCTAAAAACCCAGATGCATGACAGAGACAGAGATTATCCTAAATGGCCAGTTCGTAACCCACCCATTCCTATCCTATCCTCCCAGAATCATCCCGAACCAGTAAAATTGCGACCACAAAAAAATGGTCTCGTCGCGGAAGTAGTTTACAGAACCTCACCCAGAAACACCCTCGAAGTCAACGCACCGTAACCTTAACCAAATCAAGCAATCAAACCCCAACACATAAGAAAGAAAGAAAAAATGAACTTGGTTTCAAATCATGGAAGACTTCATCCACGCCAATTAAAAGAACCACCAACTTCCGTACCAATTACGTCCGCAAAGACTGACGCAGAATCACGAGAAGTAGAGGGGAGGGGTGATGAAGAAACTTCGCGGAAGTCGGGGGGTAGGAGGCGGCTGGCAGCCTTCCGCGTCTTCTACGAAGTTCACTATTTGTGTTTTCTCTTTCTTGTTTCCCCTTTTTCGTCAGTGGCACGGCGAAGACCCAACAACGCAACAACTAACAACAACAAAACCCAAGAAATTTACAGCAAAACAAATGTCGCCAAAATCATTGAAAAACAATCAGCAACGGGATACGGACTAACGATAAACATGTGATCATGATTGATGGGGGAGAGATTAGTCAGAAACCGTCCAGATAAGAAGAAGGGGTTAAGGGGTTATGACAAAAGTCCAAGGTTGTTGTCAGAACTTGGGGTTGGGAACAAGGGGTTGCGGATGAGCATTGAATTATGGAGGGGGGCAAGTGGACAAAATAATATTTAATTATAAATCATTATAAATACTGAAAAATTATAGAATTCTGTTAGATATTTACCTCAAATTCGTGAAATTGAATTTAATATTTAAAATATTTTTATGCGATTTTTTGACAGGTGGCTCCCACATTCTTTGTCCTGCTCATATGCTCCTCCAGTTCAGACGGACCGATCCGACGAGGTCCGTTCTATCTAACTTTCGGAGCTTTCATGGATATGGCGTTGGTTGTAAAAAAATGAGTGAAATACGATAGAAATTTTAAAAACATTCGATTTATGGTCCGTAAGACACGTTTTAAAAACGCGTCTTCTAATTATTCGTCCCTCTTCAAATTTTTTAAATGACACATTTTATAAATTAAAAAATACGTTTTCAAAACACGCCATACGAACGGTAAATCGGGTGTTTTTAAAAATTCGAACTTATTTCGCAAAATTTTTTTTAAAACCAATATATCGTCCAAAGCTCCTAACTTCTGTACTAAGAACATCGTGAAGAATCAATCAGTTGGATGTCCCTGGCATCAGCAAGAAACGAACCCAAGATCTGGGCCAGCGAAAGCCACGTTCGCTGTTACGTTTCCCAGGATAGAATAGATGTCGTCGCGCTGCGGGTGTCCCACGTCTCGTGCAACGAACGTGTGCCGAACGTTGTCCAGTTCTATCCAGCTGAACCCGGGATCCTTCTTCGTTCCCAAGCTTCTCAACTTCTTCCTCGCCATCTTTTTCTTAGCCCACCTTCCGGATGACGAGTAAATGTTGGAAAGGACGATGTAGGCAGGACTGAGCTCGAATCCAGGCTCGTGATCTTCTTGGCCACCCTCTCTCCCATTTTTGAGTCCTCTTGGTGCCAGAATGCGCTGAGTAGAGCTCCCCATATGACACTGTCGGCTTGTAGCGGCATGTCCTTTATTCTCCTTGGCTTCCCTTAAGATGAGAAGCCTGACCGAGAAGATCGACCTTGCATGAACAATGCTCTAGTTCGGGCTCGACTCGGTATTCCCACATCACGTGGAAAAATCTCATGCCAGCATGTACTACCACAAACGTCGCTGTGTTGGGGTTCACTCCTTGCTTTAACATCTGACCAAAGAGTTGAACCGCCCCCGACCCCAGCCCGTGGTGTGCGTAACCATTCAAAATTGAGGTCCAAGGGATGTATCGGACGTAAACATTCAAGTGGAATGGAGTTTTGAGCACTTGAGAATGGAGGACCCGTCCCAGTTGAAGCGATCCGAGACACAAACATCCATGTAACAGTGCTGAGAAAGTCGATCTTGTACTTTGACCCGATTCTTTTCTCATCTGTTTAGTGTTTATACAGCCTAAACGCTTCTGCATGCCGGCTACACTGTATACAACCCGAGACGGTTGATCTCCATGTGACCGAGCTCCCCTGCCCCTCCACCTCTTCAAAAAGCTGCAATGCCTTGTCAATTTCACCATTCTTGGAATAAACCGAAATCATTGTATTATAAGATACTGAATTTCTCACCCGCGTAATGTTGAAAAGCCGTTCTGAATCCTCGAGACGACCACTCATGGCATTTTCTTTAATCATCAAGTTGCACACAGCAGGGCTTACTTGGATAATCTCACTGAAAATCTTATTGACTCTGCGCATCCTCGTCAGCAATTGAATGAGCGAATTTGAAGCATTCACTCTCAGTTCCCCAATCATCTCGTAGACCTTCTAAGCATTATCAACATCCTCACAACCACAACAAAATGCAACTAGGCTGCCAGAAACAGAATCATCAGTGTCATAACCATACTTGATCACAAGCCCATGCACAACCTCTCCTGCTCGACGATCTCCTAATATCCCACAGACTATCAAAACACAACCTGAGTGTGAAACTCGTTTGGCACCACTTCACCACCTCACCACTCCCCATCATCTGCTTAAACACATCCAAAGCCTTCTTGCAACCATCCTCATTCCTTGTATACCCAGAAATAAGAGTTGTCCATCCAACGACGTCCTGGGAAGGCATCTTCCAGAAGAACTCCAAGGCTTCATCCATCGTGTCGCACCTCACCAGACCCGCCAGCATCAACGGCCACAACAGCCCATTCCCTTCTCTCAATTCCTCAAAAACCCTTGACGCATCGTCAATCTCACTGCGACAAGCATAGAAGTACATCAACGCACTCCCCACAAGCTTGAACTCCACTGACCCCAACTTCAGGACGAGGCGATGAACTTTCCTCCCTTCATGGAACGACCCAGAATGCGCACAAGCAATAAGCACATCGGAGAAAGTCGCTTCCCTGAACCTCACATTGCTCTGATGCATTAGTGAAGTCAAATGAAGCGATTCTCCATGACGACCCCAAGTGGATTAACCCGAAATCAATGTTCCAAGTGACGACAGTCCAGCGGGGCATTTCGTCGAACAATTTCTGGGCAAGCTCCAGCTGGCCACATCTCACACGCCGACCTATCAGGATGTTGGTGTGAAATGCGTCCTCGTATGGTTTCGAGACCCCAATCGAGAAGCATTTCGCATTACCAATCAGCCACCGTTAGGATTCAATTACCCGACGGGGGCCCGATCTCATCAAAGTTGTTTGTCGGGCTGTGCACGGCACTTTGATTGTCTTTGTAACAGAATGGAAGTTAAACCTAAGTAAAGCACAACTCAAAACCCATCACAGAATAAAGAGCCGATGAATCTAGGGAGGTGTTTGTCTGGGAGCCCTTGTATTATTACTAGGCATCGCCACGTTGCTTCTTCTCTGCGGTGCCCCTCTCTCTCTCTCTCTCTCTCTCTCTCTCTCCCTGTTTCAATTATAGTACTCTCCTCTTTCTATCCCATCCCTTAACTTCTTTCCCGCAGAATAACTAGCGAAAAGGCGTCACCTTGTCCATGCCCTTTTAGGCATTTTGGGGTTGTTCGATCGGTAACTTTTTCATCTTTTTGGAATTTTTGCGGGTGTGGGAAGGAAAGCAGACGACTTTTTGGCTGCGATTGATTCTCGGCGAAGTGGGTTTTTTTACTTGTTCAGTGTATGCCATTCTTGATTCACTGCCCCAGATTCGGATCCTTGAGACATTCCTTTGGATCTGGGGCTGTCCAATCAGTTCTGCTGAATCTCGGCGCTTGGTGGCACGTGAGATCTGCCGCAGTTGTTTTGGTTTCTGTTCGGCTTGTTGCTTGCCTTGCTAGAATTAGTTCTGCTGCTGATAGAGAGGATGGCTGTTAAAATTAAGGATCGGAGGGATGTTGTAGATGGGTTTTTATTATCCTTGCAATGGGAAAAAGGATCCCAAAGCTGCCTGTTTATCATTCCGCTGCAAAGATTTTTCTGATGTCTGTGATGAATTATTGTGAATCTGGGGTTAGATGTGTTAGATTTTCATTTTGCGCACATTAAGGCGATCTTTGATATCTAATTCTGATCATGCTATCTATGATTCTTTCTTTCTGTTAACTGATTCGATCTCTCTTTGGAGTAGCTATGGTGTGGCCAGGTAATTGGAAATAGTTCTCTGTTTTCTGGGGATAGATTTGATAAAGTGAAGTATTTAAGAATCTGAAGCAGCAGTTATCCCATGTTAATGCTTTGACCTTTCACGTGGATGCACGCCCTTGTGGTAAATCAGTATTTTGGGGAAGTAAGTCATGACATTATTTTTTTCTGCTGGCTTTTCTTTTTCGGAGCAGGTCTTTGAGTTTTATAGCAGGTTTGGTAATTTAGATGGTATGCAATACCTGCTTGCGGAATGCGTTTGTTCAAGCTGGCCAAGTAGGAATATTTGCCCTGAAGGGGCAGCTGAGGACTTCAGCGGTACCGACCGGTTTAGGTTTTGCATACTCAAGGGACTTCAATCTTAGGAAAAACGTCAAAATGATGGTAGACACCGGTGCAACAGAAAACCGGGAAATAGTTGTCGGAATGATGCCTCGGAAAGAAGATAACAGTGGAATTGCTAGTGGAGGCTGGAGAAGGTGACTTCTTTATCTTTTTCTTAAGATGCTTTCACTCTTCATTCAAATTCCGTTGAAGTTGATTGCTTATGGATGGATTTCACTGGGGCTTCTGGTTCTGGAGCCTTGTATCTTTGTTCTCTAGAATAGTAGCTATAGTTATCTTTAGTTGGTTTGTAGCTCAGACATAAGCAACTTGTTTCAAGGTGGGTGGCTCTATCTATTGCCTTCTCTTCTTTTAGGGGTTGAGTGCTACTACTTTGCTTCATCATCTTTAAGCATCAACATCCTTACGTCCCCCACGGCTATCATGTGTCATTTCATGCACGATACTCCAACTCCATGAATATTTCCCAGATGTGCTCAGATCTGATTGGATATATTCACTGATGGATTGTTAATTTTCTTACTGACAGTGACAACGGATCATTGAGCTGGGGATACTCTAGTTTTCGTGGAAAGAGGGTGACGATGGAAGATTTTTATGACATGAAAGTCTCTGTTGTTGATGGACAAACCATTTTCATGTTTGGAATATTTGACGGTGAGAACTTCTCTTACATGCAATTGAATAATTCTCATGAAACGTTTTGGACTAGCACCTTATTTGTGTTGCATATATGCAAATGGTCTGCCATTCATCCGGTTTGTTTATTAATAGGAAAAATATTTTGATTGTACCTGTGTTCACAGGTCATGGTGGTTCTCGTGCTGCAGAGTATTTAAAGGAGCATCTGTTTGATAACCTGATGAAGCATCCTCAGTTTATGACAGATACTAAATTAGCGATAAGTATGTTGTAATCTTATTGTCGTGGGCTATTTCGTTTTATTAAGCTCTTATCTGGGTTTCATTTTATTAAACCCTTATTTTTTACCATATTTTTTTAATTAGTATTAAACCCATATTTGAGGTGGAAAGAGTTATGTCTGTCCTGTATATCTATCTACAGGCCAAACGTATCAGCAGACTGACGTAGACTTCTTAGATTCTGAAAGAGATACTTTCCGTGATGATGGTTCTACTGCTTCAACAGCTGTTCTAGTTGGTAATCATATGTATGTTGCCAATGTGGGAGATTCCCGAACTGTTATATCTAAAGCTGGAAAAGGTAATTGGTACGCATGTCTTGCCAATTTCTTGCAACATTTTCAATAATGATGGCCATGCATCTATCATGTAAGGATTGTGGGACATATTTGGTCTGCTTCGCAGATTTCTTCCATGCCTAGTGTTATATTTAACTATTTATGTTGCATTGGAATGGCAGCTATTGCGCTTTCAGAAGATCACAAACCAAATAGAATCGACGAGAGGAAACGAATTGAAAGTGCTGGAGGCGTTGTCATGTGGGCAGGTATAGGGTTGTTATCATAACTTATTGGAGGCATCCTGGTGTCTTTGAGTATTAAATGTCGCCAACTTGTTTGGATATGTGAATGACTGTTTGATATCTGTGAAAGTAGCATACTGATGTTCCAACTAAGTATGGAATATTATGCAGAATCGTCCATTTGAGGCATGTTCCTATCCCTTTCTTATCATAAACGTCAATCGCTTTTTTCCTGTTTTAATCATTCCCCATAAGCCATTAGTGTTAGTTTTGTGCTTGGAGTTGGCAATTTGTCCATGCAGCAATTCAGTTATCACCTGCATTTTTTTGAGGGGCAAGTGGGAAGTTCCTACTCTAAACAGAGGTTTTTGTCGCTTCCAGGCACCTGGAGAGTTGGAGGCGTCTTAGCTATGTCTCGTGCTTTTGGAAATCGCATGCTGAAACAATATGTTGTTGCTGAACCTGAAATTCAGGTAAAATGCAGTTGGTAGGTTGGAGAAACATTTAAAAATCTTACCAACAGAAGATGGTATTCTTATGAGCTTGTTCTTTCAAAGGAGCTGGAGATAGATGAGGAATTGGAATTACTTGTGGTTGCTAGTGATGGACTTTGGGACGTTGTGCCGAATGAGGTAAACCGTTGCTCCCTCTCTTGTAATGTGAGATGCCTTGTCCAACTGAGAGGACATCATATCAATGAGCCTTGAAACTAAAGCTCTTTCTGAGATCAATTAATCAATGATTATCAGGGACGTTGCACCGGTGCACCCACATTCACTATTGTATTTTTATGTCTATTTAGGGCTGATGATTACTTGTTACTTGAAAATTGAATAATTTGTAGGATGCAATGTCGTTGGCACTTACGGAGGAAGACCCGGAGACAGCAGCGAGGAAATTGACCGAAGCTGCATTTACTCGGGGCAGCGCGGACAACATTACATGCATAGTCGTGAAATTTCATCATGCAAAGTCTGATCAAGCAGACCATGTGAAGGATCCGGTCGTTGAAGATTCAAAGAATGATTGAGGCGTCTCAGGCATTGGCTAAGCTTGTGGAGTTGTATAAGCAAGTAAACAAAAGGTTTTCAAGTTGCCGTGGCTGAATGATAGGCTTTAAGCATGGGCTTTGTTCATTCATTGCTCGTGTTCCTTGCTCGCCATCTCGAGAAACCCGGGATTTGTGGCTACCCTTCTTTACTGCCGATTCCTGGAAGTCATCGTATCTTTATTTACCGATTTGTATTGGTGCAGCATTGATTTTCAAATGAAAAGAAGTTGGCATTGGTAGTTCTCGGGATTTGTGGTTCTCTGTTTCCCGTAATATCTGCAATGGACGGCAAACAAGGCTCCCGCAGGTGGTCTTGGTTATGGCTTACGGCCGCCACCCGATAATATGTCCGACAATGTAGCCCCGGTTTTACAAGAACTCGATAATTCTAACAACATAGTATTATTTTTAAAGAATTTTATGTTTGATGTACAAAATTTTTAATATTTTTATTTCGTAAAATATATTACGGAACTAATTAACAAAACTCTTAGTAAGTGTGGTTGACATGGTGGTCGTATCATGATTTGGGACCATAGATAAAAGAAATTATCGCTTAGCACGAAACCATTTCAGAAGGACACATATTTGTAAAAGACAATTTTGTCTTTATTTTCCCCCATACGGATTCGACTGAATTAATTAATATGATATATCTTTTCTCCAGTAAATTAATTTAAAAAATTACATTAAATTTATTAGTTTTTTTCTCTGATTAAATTTATTAGTATATTAACATAATATGTTCTCTTCTTAAAAATATTAACTTTAATTTTTTTCCACCCCATCTAACGATTTCGATTAAATTAAATTTACTAAGCGTATGCGAGA
The DNA here is from genome assembly GCA_029817715.1 of Melastoma dodecandrum. Classification (NCBI taxonomy): domain Eukaryota; kingdom Viridiplantae; phylum Streptophyta; class Magnoliopsida; order Myrtales; family Melastomataceae; genus Melastoma; species Melastoma dodecandrum. Next base: position 2,428,702 of record JARUPY010000533.1, on the reverse strand, counting down.
GCCTCCCCACGACCGCACCACCCCACCCATCCCACCCGCGCTATATAAAACCAGCCTCGGTGCTTTTCTCGTACCCGGTCGCTCTTCTTTTGCCAGACTCAGAACCGACCTTTCTGTTGATGGTGACGGTGTGCTCTTCAGTCTAGTCCGTACTCTTCATTCTTCATCTGCCTCCTCTGATTGGATTCGATGGTTCTTTTGAGTACTCCCCTCGTAATGTGCTTTGATTTGTTGGTGTTGTTGGTGCTTTGCCTTTCTCGAAGGGCGGGCGAGGGAAGTGTTGTAGGTTTGGCTTGATTGATGCGTTTGATATGATGCTTGTGAGGAATGGTTGTAATGGACGCTACTTGTTTTTAGTTAAGGTTGGTTGGTTTGGTTGATCTTCTCGCTTTTATGTTTTGGTTCATTTTGTAGATTTGGATTGAGGTTGGAACTGGACAAGTTTTGGTTGTTTCGAAACTGTTGATCGGAGCGTTGGGTTGTGATGGCCGAGGATTCTGTGTCGAATTGTGTTATCGTGACTCGGTTGGTTGTGTTTTCATGCACATGAAGCTTTTGAACTTGTTGATTCTTGGACTTCTCGTTCGTGTTTGAATTCACTTTGAAAGTTGCTCAGCCGATTAGTTCTCTTTTTGTGGATCAAGAATTTGGCGTTTAACGTAATTTTATGGTTGCTCAGGGAATGGATTTGTTAAGCCTTTGATATATTTGCTGTCTAGCTGGATATAAGGGGCTAATCTTTCCCTTCTCAGCCCTTGTTGTCAGAAACAGTTACGTTTCGAGGTTCGTTATTTTCCTTTTCCTTAAACTGTAGTAAATGTCTTTTGTCGTATGCTTGCTTACATGGCACACTGTCAGTAGAAACGAACTCCGTAAATTTGATGCTCGTGTCGTTATTCTTGGATCATGCATTTGGTTCGTGATCTGTGAGCGGTATTCATGGCTTATCCTTATCCGAAACGTGTGTTAATTAATGCCGTAATTTCTGTTTAAGTTTTATTCTTCTGATGGATTTTAGGGTTGCCTCTTCCAAGTTCTTGATGATAATGGTCGGAAAGTTGGTAGGTTACGGACTTTTATGGGTACTTTGTCATTTTCTTCTGTAATCTCCATTGTTATGTGAATGTGTTTCCTGGATTTTAATTTATCTTGGTGATAGGTTTCTTTGAGGAAGCTGGTGTGGTATTAGTTTACTTTTCCCGTGCTTTGTTATCTTTCAAGTAAACAAAAGTTTACTTAGGCAAATCGGAGAACACGATGGTTCTCAGAGAGTGAAGTTATTTGTTTTCTCTGTAGTGAAACCCGAAAGAAACTTTCTTGCCCTTGACAACATCTCTCTTTGTCAGTGAGTTTAGCTTGTTTTAATGCTCATATTCCTGGTATGTGAAAATTACTGAAAATGGAGTATATGGAAGAAAAATAGCACATGGATAAACGATAACAGACCAAAAATTTCAAGACAGAAAACGAAAAAATTATTTTCGTTGTTTTCATCTTAAGCAGGATCTGGAGATCTGCAACGACATGTGACGTCTACACGTTGCTGTGTATGGATTTGAAAACTGTGCATTTTTCCCCCTTTCATTGCCAAGAGGAAAAATATCTAACCATTTTTCCCTGTTATTAACTATGTTTTGTTAGAAGGTGTTATTGTGTTAGCTGTAACACTAATTTTTTGACTATAAGCTGATGTTCTGGTGCCATTTCAGGGTAGCGTGCGCTTATCCTTGGTAAATTACCTAATGTGTATATAGTTAAGCTTATGCTGTTAGTGCATCCACGATATCAGGTGACTGAGGGTGGAGTCTTGGGAGTGCTTTTCATATTTGGACTCCCTTGCTTAATAAATAGTGAGATTATCCAGAAAGAATTTGTTCATGAAAGAACAAGAGAAGGATCTCTTCTAAAAGGAAAGGGACGAAAAGGTATGATCCGTTGAAGCTGCCATAATAAATGTGTCCGGTTCACTCTCTCTTTCTATTCTTATCGGTTTTCCGTTTTCTTTTGAACAGGTAAAGGATGGGAGGAACTATCTTCCTCAGTTGATGCAGCTTAAGCAAAAAAACACTGCTGTATATGTGAAGATCATGGGCGAATTCAGACCATAATACAGAAACAGGTATCCAGTTGCATCACAGACATAATGGAGTGCAACAAAGACGAAGCTCTCAAGGCTGTAGAAATAGCCGAGAGGAAGTTTCTGGAGAGGGATTTCACCGGTGCAAAAAGATTTGTTTTGAAAGCTCAAAACTTGTATCCCAAGCTAGATGGACTTCCCCAAATGCTAGCTACATTTGACGTACACATTCATTCAGAAAATAAAGTTTGCAGCGAGGCAGACTGGTACGGAATTCTTGGTGCTAATCCTTGGGACAATGAAGAGACCATAAGGAAGCAGTACCGAAAGCTAGTTCTCATGCTACATCCTGATAAAAACAAGTCCATAGGTGCAGATGGGGCCTTTAATTTGGTTTCAGAAGCATGGAATCTTCTATCGGTGCAGTCTCAGAGGCATGCCTATAACCAGAAGAGAAATACAATAGTTGTTCCACCCCCAACTCAGCCATCCTGTGCTCATCCATCCAGCCCATCGTCTGGAAACGGCATTCAACTTTCAGAAAGTGAGAAGTTGAAAGAAAAGCCAAAAACTAGGGCCATGACAGTCGCAGCTGCCACCGATCCTGGTCCTCCTCATAAAGATGGGACATTCTGGACAATATGCAACACATGCAGGACACACTATGAATATCAAAGACGCTATCTGAACCACAATCTGCTTTGCCGCAGTTGCAGTGAGGTTTTTGTTGCAGTGGAGAAGGGACCGCCTAAACATATTTTTTACTCTTTGAAGGCTTCCTCTGTTCAAGGTGCTGCCCCAGATTCATCAACTGTTCAAGGTGCTGCCCCAGATTCATTAACTGTTCAAGGTGCTGCCCCAGATTCATCAACTGTTCAAGGTGCTGCTCCAGATTCATCAACCGTTCAAGGTGCAGCCCCAGATGCATCAACTGTTCATCAAGGTGCTGCCCCAAAAGCATCAACCGTTCAAGGTGCAGCCCCAGATGCATCAACTGTTCATCAAGGTGCTGCCCCAGATGCATCAACTGTTCATCAAGGTGCTGCCCCAAATGCATCAACCGTTCAAGGTGCTGCCCCAGATGCATCAACCGTTCAAGGTGCTTGTGAACTTTACCAAGTTTGTAGAGAGAAGGGGGATCACATAAAGAGGGGGAGGATGAGCTTTGCTTCTGAAGAAGAGAAACCTAAGAGGAAAAAAGTCGGTAATCATCATCGTCCCAGAGGAAGTGGTGAAGATACTAATGGAAAGGGAAGGGCTGTCTTGTCTTCTGCCAGGAGGGCACCGGCATTTCTGGGAATAAACAACCTACTGGTGAAAAAGGCACATGCCGTGGTTCTGAAGAAACTCGAAGAATTGATATCAGATGCTATGTTAGCGGAAAAAGTGGTGCAGTTAAAAGGACAAGAAGCTACTTCTGTGCTGTTAACCAAGAATAACAATCCGATGCACGGTTCAGATGCTGGTGTAGCTGAAAATGTGGCTTTGTCCATGGATGTTCCAGATTCGGACTTCCATAATTTTGACCTAGACCGCAGTGAAGGTTCCTTCAACGTTGACCAGGTATGGGCTGCATATGATGATACTGATGGCATGCCTCGCTTTTATGCGCGAATCCATAAGGTCATTTCTCTGGACCCTTTTAAGGTAAAGCTTAGTTGGCTTGACTCAGTGAACAATGACGAGTTTGGATACATGGCCTGGATTGAATCTGGATTCTATAAGACGTGTGGGGACTTCAAGGCTGGAAAACGACAGAGCTGTGATAAATTGAATGGATTTTCACATGAGATTGTCTGGTTGGAATCTGCTCCAGGAGTTGGAACCATTCGAATACTTCCGAGGAAAGGGGAAACTTGGGCGCTTTTCCAGAATTGGTCCCTTGAGTGGAATGATGCTACGCCTGACGAGGTTGTCTTTAAATATGATATCATGGAAGTTCTCGATGATTATAATGAAGAGAGAGGCGTCCTCGTTTCTCCTCTCGTGAAGGTTGCCGGGTTCAGGTCTGTCTTCCGTCCCTGTGAAGAACCAGGAAAAGCTATATCAATTCCTAAGGATGAAATCCGGCGGTTCTCCCACCAGATTCCCAGTCACCTGCTCACAGGAGAAGAAGCACCAGACTTGTGTGGTGCATTCCGGGAGCTGGACCCAGCTGCTTTGCCTAAGGAACTACTAGACATGGTCGAGAGAAAGAAAGCGGACGCAGAGGACGCTAGTTGGGCGAATGAGGTGGCCCTGGAAGCCGGTGCAGAGCAGGGTAACAGGACAGGCGAGGTGGCCCAGGAAGCCAGTGTGGAGCAGGGTAACAGTGCTGGTGAGTTGGCTGAGGTAACTGATGGAGAGCAGGACAACATGGTGGACGAGGTGGCCGAGGAAACTGATGCAGAGGAGGATAACAGGGCGGACGAGGTGACCGAGGAAACTGATGCAGAGGAGGATAACAGGGCGGACGAGGTGACCCAGGAAACCAGTACAGGGCAGGATAACAGGGGGGACGGGGTGGCCCAGACAACCGTTGCGGAGCAGGATAACCAACTCGAGTTGCGAGCCATCCCGGTTTCTAAAGCTATGCGAGTCTTTCCATAACCTTCCCATCTCGAGTCCAAGGAAGTGAAGCCACCGAGGGAAGCAGTTTTCCAGCTGTGACTAATCTCCAGACATCCATTGGTTCGATTCTCTTGGGGCAAGAGAACTCAGACCAATCATACCATTCAAAAGACTTAAAAAAAAAAACTTTTTCCTTAGTCCCTTGAACTTTTACAGACAATGGTTGTAAGAGACTTCTTTCTTAGAACATTCACCCATGGTGGGTCCAAAGGTTGTGATAAGACAGAGGCTTGGTTATGGTGGGGACAAACCCCAAACACAGAAGGAAAAGGACCCCACCCACCTACCCCATTATCCAAATATCCCAAATCCTACTTTTTCGGTGAGAATGAATATAGGGACTATTATGGATCTAATTTAGGACATAAAACATTCGGACACTGTTGTCGGGAAGCCCTTTTTAAGTTACCTGCATGCACTGACTCAGCAAACCGATCATGGATGGACATGTGTCTTGACCCGCGGAATTCGACATGCCTCCAATCCGGAAGACGCAACGAAAATCTCTCGACCTACCCTTTTCGGCGAGAGTTCAATCGAAGTCCTTTTCCTCTGGCTTTTCGAGACAAACAAAATCAAAACCCACATTTGGTGGAATAACGTTGTCCCACTTCATAGGTGGTGTCGGCAAATTAGTTTTAACTGGGTGGCTCTCTCTTTTTATTCCGTGCTGCCAACCAAGACCCACATCATATAGTGGAATTCTTAATTAAGACTTCACAGAAGAATTAAGGGAAAGGAAAAGGTAAGGGATTCGCGTGATCCACAAGCACTACATATTTGCTTTAGGAATAAAGTAATTAATTAATTTAATATGTAACTAGAAAATCAACCAATGGTGCGTAAATAAGACAAAAGTGGAGGGAATGTATCTGGGGAGGAGTTTTTTTTTTTTTAAATAAACTACCAGTTTTATAGACTAACACGTGAATCTAACTGGGAAGCAAAAACTTAGAACTAAAAGACAAAATCCACAAACGGACAACATCAGAGTGGCACCACCGTAATTATCCCGAAAATGAGGCCCCCTTTCTCGAAAACGAAAACAGACAAAATTACCTGGTTAATTGTTGTTTTGTTTTTCTTAAAAGGGGGGGGGGGGGGAGATTGCCGTACCTAAAAAAATAAGAGAGACGACGAATAATTTTATCTTGCCGATCGCTGTTATGGTCGCTATTTTAAATTTTCTTTTTTAATCGAGCTAAATGATTTGAATCGTTTTTATTTATACGACTCTAGGAGCATTTTGAAAATTTAATTAACAGATTAAATTGTGTTTATTTGGTTTTTTTTTTTAAATATATTAGACAAAGCTAAGATGATTTAATAATAAGTTAAAGCGACTGAAGAGGTTCAAAATCATTGGCGAATATGAACATTTTGATATAGCCGGTCAACGACTTCCCAAACTGTGACCATGCCATCATAAATATCAATGTTAGATAGAATAGAAAAAGAGAACTTTATCCAATGGCGGTGGAAGGAGACCATCAATATCATCATCATCATCATCATCATCACGCGAAGAGATGCTCCCTCCCCCCATCCCCCTTCCTATCTATCCTCTTTCCCTTAACTGACTCTATCTCTCCCCGTTGAATCTCCATCGCAACCCCAATCTCCATCGCCATCCCATCCAGCCTGTGAGAAACCAAGGGAGAAAGGGATTGATCCTTCCGATCGACTGACCCACCGACCGGCCCAGCGATTGATCAGGGTGTTGTGATAGATTGATCGATCGATAGTGGGACGACTAGTGGAGGAGGAGAAGGATGAATGGGAAGTGCGTGAGTGCGAGCATAATTGGAGGGGAAGTTGTGAGCATAGAGAACGAGGGCATCAGAAGGTTGCATAAGCATGAGGTCGCCGATAATCAGTGTACTTCCGCCCTCGTCAAGCACGTCAAGGCTCCTCTCCCCCTCGTATTACTCTTCTTCTTCTTCTTCTTCTTCTTCTTCCTGCTCTTCCATTTTGATTTCTTTTTGGGTGTGTGTTCATCTATGACTTTTGATTTGATTGGGATCCGGATTAGGGTTAGGCTTAGCTTATCTTTGAACTTTTTATCCTTCTTCCTTTATATATATTTGATCGGATTGATCTTGGTGTTTTTGTTGGATTGGACGGATGTGTTTCAGTCTTGCTTCTAAAGTTATCGAGCAAGACGCATGCTGTTGGAAGTTTCGTGATGATGTGCTGGATGTATAGATTTGCCTGTTGTGGGATTCTTGTTCAAGGAATAATCTCTTTTCTAATGTGGTTCGTCGCAGTTCTTTGTTTGTCTGTGTCTTTTCGATTTCTTGCTCGAAAGCCCCTGCCCTGTTTCTTTCCTTTGGCCTGGATTGAGCTTTTGTAGCTATTGCTTCTTTGTTGTAACTTCTTTAAGAGGGCGTATCAAGTTCGAGAAAATCAAGACTTCTGTCATGGATCAAAGTTGGTGGCGATTAACGATGCCATTTCCTGATCCGGCTAGTTCACAATGTTTTGGGGATGCATTGTAGAGCTGAACGGTTCTCTGCTGGTTTTTATTTTTCTCAGGTATGGTCCTTGGTCAGGAGGTTTGATCAACCGCAAAAATACAAGCCATTTGTGAGCAGGTGTGTTGTGCGTGGGAATCTTGAAGCTGGGACTCTTAGAGAAGTCGATGTGAAGTCAGGTCTTCCTGCCACTACTAGTACAGAAAGGTTGGAGCGTCTCGATGATAATGAGCATGTGCTGAGCATGAAAATCATTGGCGGTGATCACAGACTTAGGGTAAGTACGCCTTCGTATTTCCTCCCCCTTTACTTTTTGTTGATGATTTATTAAGCTCTGTCATGCCGTCACGCAATGTATGTTCTGTAATGTATTTCGGAAAATGCAAAGGCGTGTCTCATTTTTTCTCTTATGATGTGTGATAATGATGACTACCGAGATCAATTTGTGCAGCCTAGGATTTCTAGCTTTGTTGAATATTCTTCAGTGATCTTTCCTGATTTTTTTTGTTCTGAGGCAGTAATATATCTTGGACTAATTGGTGCTTTTGGATGATTGTGGTCTGGTTCTCTGACAGTAAGCCCGTATTTGCTATTTAGAGAAGAATGTGGAGTGGAATCTTTTAATCAGAATGATTTGGGGTGAATCTTCTATGGATGCTGACTTGATAGTCATATGCCTATTTACTTTGTTCGAAATCAACGATTTCGTTTAGTTTTTCAAATGGTCGAATACTGGATTTTCCACCGACGACAATGTCTTCCCTTAATCAAAGATTCATGGCTCTGGTAGGTTATTTTGTTTTTGTTTCTACTGGCATTTTCCACATTTTAGGCCAATAGGGCATGGCGAAGGGCCTAAGGATAAATCCCAGCAACCTTCCTTGTATCCTTCCCTAAGTCTACTCATCATGCATCCCTGTTTATTATTCATTTCAGAACTACTCTTCGATCATATCCCTCCATCCAGAAACACTGGAAGGAAGACCGGGAACTATGGTGATCGAGTCATTTGTAGTGGATGCCCCCGATGGCAACACCAAGGACGAGACCTGCTACTTCGTCGAAGCGCTGATTAAATGCAATCTCAAGTCTCTGTCTGAGGTGTCAGAGCGACTGGCAGCGCAAGATCAAACCGAGCCCATCGATATGGTGTGATACCCTCGGACTCAAAAAACGATTAATTAATTGCCAGGGATGAAGCTTCCGAGACCGTTTATGATTCTGTGGCTTGGGAGGCAGATTGGCAGGCCCTGTCTCATGTTTTGTCACGTCAATCTTGCTCTGCATCACACTTTCAGCCTTGTTGTCTCCAGTCAATAGATTAGTTTTTAAGCGTCGTTTCCATGTCTTTTGTCCGTCCGTGCATGATGGGGAAAACAAAATCATATTATCAAAGTTGTCCTAAGTTTAAAAACAAAAAAAAAACTGCTTTTCTTATGTTGGTTGGGTTTTGTTTTGGGGAAAGACCTGATTGTTGTATATTTGATGGACACCCCCCCCTTTTACCTCTTGTATATTTTCTTTCAACGTAGAAGTACACACTTCGAGTTTGATTTGTTATTGTCATCCACCACAAATGGGGGAGCTCTTGAACCTTGAAGGTGGCTGAAACTTTATTCGTCTGGAAAATCTACCTTGTAGGCGTTGTTGATTCTAAGAGGGCCTTCTGCTCGTGGCATTTATTCTTCATTTTCACTGGGAATATTTTCTTTCGAACATGTATCCATATGGACTCTCCAAGTTGAAATATTTTCTATTTCCTTCCATTGTTGGCTTTACTTCGATATTGCTCGTAGGATTTCTCGATCTGAGCACGTATCTTCTCATGCATAATTTTCACCTCTTTGGCCCTCTGTCATCTCGACTGACCACTCTACGGACGGACTGGAAGGGGCATTAGTTCAGTAGGAATCACATGATCCACACACTGTCTCGAAGAAGATGACTTGATTGTATAACAGCGTGCTTGATTACAGGCGAACTCGGCATGAGCGAGCTTGATATCTATGTCCACAACCCAACTTCTGATGTGTCGCTCAAATGTCTTCCAGGAAAAAAATGGTAATACCACAACAGGGGCTTCACTCAACCTCTGTTTAAACTACTCGAAGCTAATTTGTACAGTTGTTATCCATTCAAAGTTCTAGGCTTTCAAAGACTCAACGAGCGGGGCTGCTGTAGTGCTGAATATCTTTATGACCTTTGATCGCATCATGTTTGCCAGCTGTCCTATGTTCAGGTAAGAATCCTTGTGGACTAATATGTGGCTGAAATAATGTCAGCCATATCGAGAGTTGCAAATTTTCTTTGTGTGATTTGATTTTCTCGTGTTTGCAACACGACTATATGTATTAGGCAATTATCCTGATGGGGAGGGAGGGATGCTGCTGCTGCTCAGCTTTCAGCATTACAGATCTCAGCTGAAGTATTCCATGGTATGGTTGTTGTGACTAGTCCTGTAAGTGCCTTATATGATCATAACTCTTATTTTTTTTTTCATTTTGAAGGGACTGGACTTCTCTTTTGGAACTCCCAAGACAAATTTGCAATTACCAGATCGAAAAGGGAGTGGGAGCCCCGCATTTTTTATATAAAAGATGTTAGTATATATGTATGTGTGGTTACCGAAACGATAGAGAAAAGTTATTACTGACCAAGGATGCAATTGCTTGAGTTACCAACTTGATATAACACAACAACATGAATCTTTGGAAAGGAAACAAGTTATACCCGTCTGATTCTGTCCCCTTATTTCTCGAAGCCTAAAACTACATCTACTTGAAACAAAGGTCGGGAGAATCCCCAACACCGAAGTGATAATAACGATGCTAATAAATATTACTGGTGGTAGAGCCAAAGGGAGAGGAGGAGGTTATTTTGTCTTGTAAGGTTTTGGAAATTTCAGACTTAGAGGGGGGAAGGTCTGCTGGATTTGCTGGGCGAGCTCCTCTGCACTCAGCTGGCATTCAATTCCTATCTACACCACATCCACATGAAACGAAAGGCAAAATGATTTCAGCTCTTCTCCACACACACACAAACAAAAGACACAATGATTATGTATGAATCACCTTGTTTTCAGTGAAACCAAGGTTGAGAAAACAAGAAGGGATAAGTGCAATGTCATCATATCCCATCATTACACAAATAAATACCAATTCATCATGAATATATAGATTCAACTGGAACATTCATGAGAGGTAACGCAAGCGGCCCTTGTAATATGATATATGCGTAAAATTCAACCCCTTTTATCCAGCTGGGGCTACTACATCTCCATGTGTACTAAAAAAATCAATTAGTTAAGGTGATGTCCATGTCGAATTCATCAAAAATCGGGACCGGGGGAGGGAGCATGTCTGTTCTTCTGGCATTTTCCTTACCGGGTGTGGGGACACCCCCACCCTTCCCTTGTATAAAACATTTTTAAAAAGTTGAACAAAGTAAAAAGTATGCTTAGGCTTTTAGCTCTCCACTCTCTCTATTATCACCTCAATGTTGCACTATGTTTTAGCCTAGCTGACGACCTTCGAAACATAGTTAAAAACATGGGTTCTCTTTATTTTTCTAGAATTACGTGTTTCGACTGCAAAGCTTTTTCTAAAGAGACATCTACAAAAGGAGACTTGAGTCTAAACAATTCATGTGATGAACCCTCGACATGTCCCTCTCTTCCACCCCCCCACCCGTCATCATCCCAAATAACGACAAATCCATGATCACGAGTCAAATTGTTTTTGTTTGCTTGGTGAACAGTGATTTATGTGGTGATACTGTCTTAATTAATTGCTTTACTCATCATTCGTTGTGATATTCAACTGCATTCAGCTGATCATGGCATGTTCATAAAAAATTCTCATAGCTTAAGAAGAGAGTATAGACAATAATCTGTGTTTTACCTTTATGGTGAAGGAGTTGACTACGGTGGATTCATCCACCGGGAAGATGCGGGCATGGAGAATCTCGAGGGGTAGGTCCTCGAGGGCGGTGATGATCTTGAGGGCCTGACCTGGGATCCTGGGAGAGATGGTCCTGAGCACGAGGTCAGTGCCCGAGAACCTGACCTCCACGTCCGCGACTCCTGACTTGGAGTTCACTGCCAGGGGCTGGAGGTTGTTATGGCTGTCGAAGGATGATGGTGTTGGGGCGGAGGTGGAGGAGGAGGATGAGGTTGGGGAAAGTGAGATGGGGAGGAGCTGTGGCGGGACGTGAGTAGGCTTGTAAGGGCTGCTCGAGGGTTGCGGGGTCTTGGGGCTGATAGGAAGGCTCAGGCTCATCCTAGGACTCAAGGGCGGTTTCCTAGGACTAATTAAGGGTGCTTCGGCGGGGATCGGTCGGGGGCTTAGGACTTCGCTGTAGGCTTTCCTTTGCTTCTTGTCTTCCAGGGATTTTAGGACTTGCCGCAACTCGCTGATATACTCCACCACTCCCCCTATTATCGATGCTTGATCTCCCTATCACACCAAAAAGGATAAAACGAACAATTATTTATGTATGGAAGAGAATCAGGGATTTTGTCCACTTATTACACCAGTCCTTTTCTTTTTGTTCAAATTAAGGTTGTCGAAAAATTATACTATGTTGTCGTGACATCCAAAGTATCAGTCATGTTCGCCAAATGACGCGATCGAACCTCCTTATTAGACAGTAACTCGAAGACTAACCCTTTTGATATAGAAGCAAGGCATGATGGAGCGCAAGATCGAGAGTTGCTCGTTCATTTGTTTCCTTCGGTTGCGCTCCACCGCAATGTGAGACGTCCTCTGGTTGCCCTCTTCGCCATCTTCCTCCGTTTCAACCCCGCTGCCGCCTGATATCGTCCTCTTCCTCTTCAACCGGGACTTCCCATCATTGCACGCCTCAGGAAGAGCCACTCCAGGCCTCCTAACCTCCGAGTCTTCACCTCCTTTCTCCTTGACCTTAATCCCGTCTCCTAACGGAATGTCCAACTCTAGAGACGGAAACAACGGCAGGTCCTCACAGAAATCCCCATCGAACATGCGGAACATATCGTCAGGCGACATAGGCCTGGCGAAATTAGTGTCGACGAGTTCTTCATCAACAAAGATGCCGCAGAAGGGGTCATCGTCCATGTTCTCTCGTTCAAAAATCCTTCGCCTTTTCGCTCGAACGAGGGACGTGCACTTTTATCTTCAGCTTCTCTCCCAAGTATCCTACTAGGGTAAGGAATTAAAAGAAAAGCAAGGGGTGAAGACAAGGGGGAAAACCTAGAAAAGACAAAGGAGGGGAAATAAAAGAGAAGTTTTCGAAAAGGAGTAAATGCGATGATGAAACTAACCATGACATAAACTATTAATTAAAAATTTACCATTTATTCTAAACATGTTTACTAAAACATTTAACTTTTAAAATTATACATCGGATCAAGATTAAGTAATAAAGAAATCGCAATATATTCCTTTTTTACATAATATTCAAATCACGGCGTAGTTTTGATTGCTGAAAGTGACTAAACTATCGCCATCAATCAAGGGTATCTATCATCTCTTCCCCGGTTCTTCTATCTTCTTGGGGGGGGGGGGGATACAGGAGGGGCGTCTTTTGGATTTGGCTTTTACTTGGTTTTGGGAATACTTTAACCCCCCGCACAATGAAACAAATGTAGGCATGTCGTTCAGACAGGACCTCACTTCAACGTCATTTGGTAGCCAACGGAAAAGGGCATACTACTCATGATTAGTAAATGATACCTTGGGATATCAGCAGGTTCCTCAAAATTGCTGCAATTAAAGAGACAGTCCCCTTTAGATAATTACCAGTTCAAGTCGGCCGAGTTCGATCATTCTTTAACCGAACGCGACTCATTAATTCCTGAGGAAACAAGGAAATATTTTCATTGATTTTGTAAAAAGAAAGACTGAAATGTGACCCCCGGCCAGGCCTTTCAATGGGATCGTCGTCCTTCTCGTTCGATGAATGTGATAGAACAAGGCACTGCACTCTGCTCGTTCTGCTTCCGCGGTGAAAAACCTTGTCTTGTCTATGCAGAAAGTTTGGGACATCATTTAACCCCGGCGTACTTCAGCAGCGGCAGTTACTCCCTCGGTTTTTAATTAGGCTGTAAGAAAATAGAGGGGGAAGAAAAACAAAAAATCAACTTCGGTGTCTGTATGTGAGTGTGGTTATCTCTGCTCAACATAGGAGTGTTTAGGCCAGTATTGCCAGCTTCCTCGGACCACATTGTGCACAGACTTTTTAGGGTTTGAATGATTTTCAAACACAGACGCAAAAGCCACGCGGACAGTGATGTTCTCTGCCAAATTGAATGTTCCATCTAGCTGTTTGTGTGGGCATATGCGTTCAGACCACCACGCGAAAGTAATGTAAAAACAACGAAGCCTGCCCGATTAGCTCAAGCGCAGAAAGCTTATAATTAACAACCTCGATCGCTAGTGTATCGATGTACAAAAGTATATGCAAACACATTCATATGGAAGGAAACAAGAAAGTTTAATAACACTAATGGTATAGCATCAGGTTTTTCAGTATTCTTTTAGATGGCAAAAGTGGGTGGGTAGAAGAAGTTATAGTATGAATTAAAACATTCTGAACTTAATCAGTGTACGTAGTAGAACGTATTCTAATCAGAGTTATTGAACAAGAACAACGTGAAATATTACACCGACTATTTTCAAGTCGGGGGTTAGTGAGGGTTTGTGTGTGTGTGTGTCTAGTTACATTGGGCCTGCCCCATTGAATTAAATAGAGGTTCTGCAAAGGTGGCAGACGATGGCATCTCTTGCCTGTTTCCAACAATCGTCTTTAAAAGAAAAGGCAGATTTCATCAATTTAATGTCGGGAGGGTTGAATGCGCCCAGGGAAACGGCATCATTGCCTCTCCCTTCTCGGAAGCATTCCCTTGTTTTATCCTCTTGTCCGCAACCGGGGAGAAGATTTCCCGAATAACTTCATTCATACCCCAAACACCGCGTGAAATGAACACGCAAATAATAATGTCACGTCGTCTCCGGGCAGTAACCAAAACAATTATCCAGCGACTTCTCTTCATATGTGTGTGTCCTGTGGAAAGACATGAAAAGGGAAGAGTCTACGGCCTTCCTTTTTGAGATGAGTTGTTATCACAATAACTATACTGGGGGAGGTGTGGAGTGTATCGTGATGCGTTATGGGGTTTGGATTCTCGACCAGCTTTAGTCTTGATATTATATGTATCGAAAGTGAAAGATCTTTTTTAACTGTTGAAGTTGTTCGACACGTCTTTTTCTTTCCTCCTCTCCCAACCACAACACCTCAGCTATTTTTTTTTTTTTTGCCTATCCCAAGGTCGTTGCATGCGCGCATTGGTTTCGATTCCTCTTTCGCCCACACCCAACTTGTTCTTCTTTCTGCTCATCTCCTATCCTCGTCGTGGTTGTTAGAAATCTTATCGGGATTTCCCGAAACTTAAAACCTAGCAATTAGGTGAAGGCCTTTCTCTATCTGGTGTGGGACTATTTCCTAACACCTTCCCGTAATTCCACATCGAATTTTTGTCCGGAGGTCAGGCGCCCTCGTTCAAAATCTTTATCCGACTGAGTGAATCTGGTTCTGATACCATGTTAGAAATCGTGTCGGAGTCTCCCTTCACCTAAAAGCTAGCATTGGCCTAACCAATGTCATTGAAATCGTGTGAGGTTCCATGAGTTCACCTAAAGGCAGTGACCCAGGCCTTTCTTTATTCGGTGTGGGACTATTTCCCAACAATCGTTACATTCACAAAAGACTCATATCCAATGGATCGACTCACACTTCTCCACACACTTTGAAAAGGATCTGCCCATTTGAACCCTTCTTCTCATTCCCATTTCTCACAGGCTAATTTCTCTTTCTCTATATCAATCAATTCCCACATTTACGTCGTGAAACCATCATTTAATTCGACCCACGAAATATGCGAGGGTCACATTACTCCCTTCCCCCCCCCCAAAAAAAAAAAAACGAAGAGAGCTAGTGGGAGTAAAAGAAGATACTAAAACTAAAAACTTCGACTATAACTTACAACATGTACACCTGTTACAAGTTAAATGCCCATAAATTCGAGCGTTACTTGATACACACAGACCACAACCTCAGCTTCTTTTATGAAAATATTCCATCGATTCCATGAAGGTTGTGTTTTCATCCTGTAATTCGAATAGTATCAGTTCATTTCCTTTAAAAAGACGAAAGTGTCACTATTCGTGGGACGTTACAAGCTCACATTACGGGTCGTTGGTTGCTTAGTTACGGAGGGGTGATGAGGTGAGGGGGAGGATGAGATTCAGAGAGAGTCAAGGGGGGGAAGGCAGGTAATTGTCATTGGATTTCATCAGAGATTTCTGGGTCCCATGGAGAAAGACAAGGGGGGCTTCTGGTCTTGTCCTTATCTCCTCCTCCCCACAGCCCTGTCCTGTGTCTACTAGCCCTTGGATGCAAAGTCCTTCCCTAGTAATTTAATTACCGTTCTGTGATTTATTCGCTTTAGTTTTGCTAATAAGAAGACTTCTTTTTTTATCGCAAGGTTCGGTCACGAAACACCGCATCCTCTTCGGGTTTAGAAATCCAGCCGCGAGCTTTAAGGGGAGCAAAGATTATATAACGATCATTAAATGTTTTTTCATTTGGTTCCGAACTGATGCCCTTGGGTCATTTTATATTGTATGGTCCAGAATAGAAGTGATCGGGCCCATTTATGCCTGCCGGTCCAGATGCTCGGTTTACCGTCCATTCGATAATATTATCAAATGGGATCTAAAGAAACCGGGTCAAAAGATTGGGTCAGTGGAAATTTTATCAACAAATGGGAAATAATTTTTTATATTTATGGTTGATAATTTTTGGAAAATTTGAATTCGAAAGCGGTGCGTAATAATTTATTCAAAAAGTTATTAATATTCATCATTCCCGTTATCTTTTCTGTAATTTAGGTGATAAAGGAAAGGAGTAACTCCCAAGGAAGATGACATACATTTTAACCCAAGTAACTTGAAGCAACAAACCGGATAAAACTAGTTCCACGACAAGGTAGTCCTAGGACTTCATTTATTGCCATTACTTAAATAAGTAGGAAGGTCCTCCAACCAAACCCAGCGAACCCATCAGGTGGCGCGTTACTTTGTCACTCGTCCGGTTTGGGGTCGGCCGTTTGTTCCAAGTCGGCGCGGCCACCGTCCTCCCCCGAGATCTCCTCCAGTGATTTCCCCTTCGTTTCTGTCACCAGGAAGGTGCAGCAGAAACCGATCATGTTCGTGAAAGCCATGAACAACATCGCTGCCCTAATCTTCTTCGATTCCCTGTTCAGCGTGTAGGACTGCACCCCGAATGCCCCGAAAATTGCTCCCGCCTTGCCGGCCGCGGCGCTTAGGGCGTGGCACGTGGACCTCACCCGGGTAGGGAACAGCTCCGCCGGAAGGACAAAGGTCGTGCTGTTGGGCCCAAAGTTGGCAAAGAAGAAGGTAAGCCCGTAGAGGATGGCGAAGAGCCAGGCGAGGTGCTTATTTGGGTCCTTGAGGTCGTCGTACTTGATTGCAATGACAAACATGAACAAGGACATCATGAAGAAGCCGACGAGCTGGATTATGAATCGGCCGATCTTCTCGATGTAGTACACGGTGAACCAGTATCCCGGGAATGTGCCGAGCAGTGCAACAAGGAACATCGCCTTCGATGTATCGTACACTTCTTCCAAGGCATTCACCTCCTTCGGTTGCCGGGTTAAATTCATCACCGGATATATGTCCTTCTGCGTCAGGTTCTGGCTGTAGAAGGCAATATCAAGCAAGAACCAGGTGGTCATCGTGCCGATAAGGTGGCGACCATGCCGAGAGATGAACTGCATTGACAACAGGCTGTACTGGTTGCTGGACTTGAATTTCGCTAACTTTTCCTGTTCCTCCTCCAGCTCAATCTGCAAGACCCGGCCCATGTCGGCTGCTGCTTGCTTGGCGTTTCCCTCGATCAAGGCCGTGTAACGGCCGGTTTCAGGCATCCTCATCCTCCAGTAGAAGGTAAGAGCAGCCGGGAGGGCGCCGATCATGAGCACGATCCGCCACAGATAATCGGCCTCGGGTTGGGTAGACTTCAAGGGGTTATCATTAAAGGAAGGAGTTTTTCCGGTGAAACTGAGGAAGATTAGTGACAGGATCATCGAGACGAAGCCTGCGAAGATTATCCCGACACCCTGCATGGCAAAGACGGCTGCGATGAACGCCCCTCGGGTCTTTTTGTTGGCATACTCGGACATGATGGTGGCCGACAGAGGATAATCCCCACCTATGCCAAACCCAAGCCAAAACCGAAAGAAGAGCAACGTCCCCATAACCGCCTTCGGGCTCTTCCCGAAGGAAAGGCCCGAGCAGATGGCGCTGAACGCCATGACGATAAGGGTGATCCCGTACACCTTCTTCCGGCCGAGTTTGTCCCCGAGGTAACCGAACACCAGCTGGCCGGTCAGCGTCCCGACGAGGGCCACCCCCGTGATGGCGTTATTGAGTAGATGGCTCAGCTCACCAGGGCTTTTGCCATCCTCCTTGGTGAAGTAAATCCTGCCGAGGAGCTTCGTGATGGCGGAGATGCAGAAGAGGTCGTAAGCGTCGGTGAAGAACCCCATCCCCGCGATGACAATAGCAGTGAAGTGGTACCATTGCGTCCTCGCCGTGTCCAGCGCATCCAACACGGCTATACTGTTAGACATTTCCTTTCTTTCTCGTAAAACCTTAATTGCTTTCGCATGATATGGTCCGAACTCCAGTAGGCTATTATAGGGGAAGGTCGAAAATGAATGCCGGAGGCACGACAAATCATCAGAATTAACGGGCGCTTAGTACAATGTCATATGAACTGGTCGTCCGGGGGGTTCCAAACAACCAGGCGTTTTCTTTCCTAAGTGGCATATCCGCGCGGATATTCAACGTTTCCTTGCTTGGGTTGTGAGGACGATGACAATGGGCGGAGGTGGGGCTAGTTAGAAAGGGATGAGGATAAACCGGAGGAGGATGAAATTATTTCGTTAGGGACAAAATAACGACAGCTTATCTCTTCTTCCGACATGTCCTAGGAGCACCCCACCCCCCCCCCCCCCGCCGGGGGTGGGGATGATAATCGCAACGCCTTCTTCTCGGCCCATCTTTAAGTGGGCCTGAGATGAGCCCAACTTTATTTGTGTATAAAATTATAAAAAAGTTTAGTCAAAATATCGATACTTGGCCCAATCAATTTGTCAACTTTACGTTTTGACGTATCGTTTCAAAAGTTTTCAATTTGACCTTATTTCAATTTTACTTTTCAATTTGGCTCTATTCGTAACGGTGTTTGCGATTTCGTCGTTAGCGTTAATACGTGTCATTTGTTTTTCCTACGTGACAACGATAATGAAATAAATCAAGGGCAAAATATCGATATTCAACTTTAAATTTTGGCCCAACGTTTTAAAAATTTTCAATTTGGCCTTAAATTAATTTTAGTTCGAGAAGGAATTCAAGGAACACGAACCAAAACCCTAAACTCAGTGACAACTGGGCTATCATCCCTCGTCTTGTTTTCGGCTTTGCTTCTCTCTTTACCTTTGTCGATGTTGGCTGAGATCTGCGTCATCAGGTTCACTTTCGACTCGCGTAATAACATAAGGGATTTATGTTTGGGTCGTGTGCATTCTGCTTTTACTTTAGTCATTGCCTTTTCTTCTCTCCTCAATGAACATGTCTTGAGGCCTCGCTCCATTTCCTTGTTCCGTGAGGGAAACCAACTCGTTAGTAGAATAAGAGCCCGTGGGTCAATCATTCAGGATTGATACCATTTATCCCTAGTCAGCGTAAGAATCAATAGCCTAATTCTCACTGAAGTAGACTCCTGCTTTCCTGGGTTTTTGGTTCCCGTTTCTCAAATTTCTCCTCGAATTAAAATTGATTTAATGCCAAATTGAAAACTTTTAAAATGCTATGCCGAAACGTAAAGATGACAAATTCATTATGCTAAATATTTTGTCCTTGATTTATTTTATTATCTTGTCACGTAGGAAAAACAAATGACACGTATTAACGCCGTTACGAATAGGGCCAAATTAAAAAGTAAAATTGGAATAAGAACAAATTAAAAACTTTTAAAACGATATAGTAAATCATAAAGTTGACAAATTAATGGTACATATTTTGCCAAGAGTTTATTTAATATTTGACGTGTGTGTTTTGGGGGGGGTGGTTGAACGAATTACTGGGATGGGGTCAAATGGACGGACCCCCACGAGAACCACATCATCATGACACTGCTTCTTACCACTAGGGAGGGAAGATTGCGGGTAAAAGTGAATAAAGAAAAAATGATCCTAACCAATGAAATGATTGATTGTAGAGTTTGTAACCCTTCTTGACCCGATTCGATTAACCCAAACCAGGAATTAACTCTCGAGTGCCAGCCAGCTCAAGAACAACCCCCACATGTGATCGTGAAACAACCTTTAATTACCCCCTTATGAAGCAGAGCATAGGACCACTTTTAATTACCTCGAAAGACAGCCTCAATTATTAAACCTTTTCTTTTCCCTCTTTTATTATTTTTACATGTACAACGACTCCCGTCGCAGCATTGACCACGCCCCCCACATGTCGTGCTGATCGAGGCCAGAAACACATGGAATTTTCTTTTTCAAGAATTTAAAATAAAAAAAGGTTATAAAAGTCGGGCGGGTGTTGTTGACGTGGAGTTACGTCAAAAAATAATTTCCCAAAAACAAATATTTTATAAAATAAAATAATATCTTTCTACATTTATTAAATAATAGTCTTAAATTAGTTTTAGAGTTCTCGAGTTAGTCGGGAAAGTGACCTTTGAAAACACAGTCACTTTTTCCACGGAGTCATTTTAGAAATATTGATTTTTTTTTAAATCGAACTCGATACTGAATTAAAATATTATTTAATAAATTTTAAACATTATTATTATATTTTATGAAGTATTTTTTCAGACTAACGTAACGAAGCTGGTGTTTACCCACAGTATTTTTCTTGTCAAACACAATTTCCCCGCATAAAATAAAACACAACCATCAAAAAGTCAGTCGGAAGGAAAGATGAGTAGATTTATTTCTTAGTCACCGCTCGGGGGATGAAGAGTTCTAGAGAAGCCTGAACACGTGCAAATGCGGGGCCCACCTCCAATTAGCGTGTGCTGCCTCCCAGTAAACCAAAATCAAATATTTAAATTTATAAAATTATATCCAACCCCGAATATATTATTACCAACTTTTCCATAGAAATAATGGCAATTGTAATTGTAACCACCCTGATTTTATATTCTATTTACTTAATCGTTTTGCGCCCGGGGGGGGGGGCAGGGGCCCGGGCATCGTGGGCCTCACGTGACCGGGGCATCTCTGTTGTCCGAGAATTTCTCTTTTTTTCTTTTCTTTTCTCGTAAAAGACCTTTAAATTTTTTCCCCTTTCGGCACACCATCACGTGACTTGGGAATAGAAAAAAAAAAAACAAAACAAAATATCACCGGGGCAACAAGGAGAGTGAACAAAATGGTTTCAGACAACATCGTAGTCACGGGAAATGTAGTCGGATTAAAAAGGAGAAAAGGAAAAATGTCAAATGCATCGGATGCCGACTTCGACCTCCGCCCCCACCCGGGCGGGGAAGCCGAAAGCAGACCGCCTTTGGTCTCCGTTCTTTCTTCCAATCTTTATTTTCACATCGGGATTGTATTAACTAATATCTATGAAATTTGTAATATATAAATAATGGGAGAGTGAAGTGAACCCTGATAATAATAAAATAATAGCTTACCATACATACTACATAGGTACAGATAGGTAGATATAATAGGGTATATAGGAAGGGCGACCAGAGACACGGCTACGAGATCGGACTGTGGACGGCTACACTGTTGGGCTTTTATATATGGTCAGTTCACTTCTCTTGTCTCCCTCCTCACCGACTAACAATTAATTTTTATTTTATTTTTTTTAAAGTAACTATTTTAATTAGATATTTAAGAAAACCCGGAGGAGGAAATAAATGAAAATAAAAGCCCCACCCCCCCACCCTCATATTATCACTCCCCTGGCAAAAGATCCGAGCCGTTAGAAAAGCCGTCGGGGAATGCAATCGAATCGTAGCTACCCAAAAAAGCCTCTGTAATTTTTTTTTTATTATTTACTACAA
Organism: Melastoma dodecandrum; assembly: GCA_029817715.1. Taxonomy (NCBI): domain Eukaryota; kingdom Viridiplantae; phylum Streptophyta; class Magnoliopsida; order Myrtales; family Melastomataceae; genus Melastoma; species Melastoma dodecandrum. The sequence continues at coordinate 2,407,381 of JARUPY010000533.1, read as the reverse complement.
TATCTTTATAAATACTTTTTTCTTTTTCTCTGCCGGCGACATCTTTAAATAAAGACTTCCCCCAGGGCTAAAGTCTTTCCCCACCCCCTCAAGCCAGTCTTCCCCCCTTCCCCCTCTCCTCACCCTCGTCAACACGGGGGGGATCTGTTGTGTTGTTTTTTTTTTTGGTCCTTCCAAAAGCTTCTTCCTTCTTACGTCTCTCCCTTTTATTCCCTTCAATCCCATGATTCTTAAATTCCACTCTCTTCCGATTTGTTTTTTACCCTCTTTTGAAGCAATCCTGAGTAGCAAGCAGCACCAGCAGCAGTCGTCATAGGAGTAATTATCTCCCCCCCCCCCCAAAAAAAAATGGAGAGGAATGATGCTGTTTGTAATTCCTCGGTCAAGTTTTCCGAGCACAGAACCCTCACCCGCACCAAACCCCCTGTTTACGACTCCCGGAGGAGGACGGTCCGGGTTTCCGTCACTGACCCCGATGCCACCGACTCGTCCAGCGATGAGGAGGAAGCAGGGGAGCGGGACGGGGGTGGTGTCCTCGCTCGAAGGCAGCGCGTGAAGCGCTACGTCAGCGAAATCATGATGGAAGCCCCTGTTGATAAGATGTCAACCGGGCGGAGGGCAGTGTCGAGGTCTGGCGCAGAGGTCGAGGATTCGACGGGGAAGCGGTCGCTCGGGGTGTCGAGATCGAACGGTAAGAAGTTCCGCGGCGTCAGGCAACGGCCTTGGGGAAAGTGGGCTGCAGAGATTCGTGACCCCACGCGGCGCGTGAGGCTGTGGCTAGGAACCTACAACACCGCGGAGGAGGCGGCCATGGTCTACGACAACGCTGCTATCAAGCTTCGCGGGCCTGACGCATTGACCAATTTCTCGACCCCGTCGGTGGCCGTCAAGGATACGTCTCCCGACCTGGAGATCGGCCTCACAGCCCCGTCGGTCTCGGCCTCAGGGTATGACTCCTCCTCCGAGGACTCCCAGTCGCAGAACCCGGTCTGTTCGCCGACCTCCGTCCTCCGGAACAACAACATCTCGACGGGGTTTGATGCAGAGAAGCCAGCAAAGGAGTCTCTGGAGCGAGAAACAGAGCAGAACGAGTACCTGCGGCCGGACCTCCCTTTCCTCCAGGACTTCTACGGCTTCGATGTCCCGGATACGTCCTTCTTCGAGGATGCGACCCCCGTGTCAGACTTCATGCTGAGCCCAGACATAGGGGACGTGTTCTTCACAGGACCGTTCGACTTCGGATCGATGGACTTTGGCCAGGTCAACGTGGACGATTACTTCCAGGACATCGGGGACTGGATTTCGTCGGACCCTCTGGCCATACTATGAGTTATAGTTTTCTCTCTTCTTCATAATGATCGTCCGCCGGATGCTAGCCGGAGGTGTTGCTCTGGCGGATTTTGGAGCCGGCGGCGGCGTGTTGTTTCGGGTCTCGTAGTAATAGGGCAGAGTGGTACAGTCTGAAAGAGTCGTAGAATGGTCAAGCCATGAGTGTTTAATCGAACGCCGTTAACTTCCAGGGCGGGGTAGGGAGTTCTAGTCCGTTAACTTCCGTTGGTGAACTTACCTCCCTTTTCTGGGTGGGAAAGAATGAGTAAAAATAAAAAAAAAAAAGTTTTTCTTTCTTCTGTTTTTAAGGTGTCCTTTTTTTGTCAATGGGGATGTGGTGTGCTATTTTTGACCCTTCATCGTGCCCAAAGAAAGAAAAAAACTAGTATTTATTTTCGAAAATTTTTAAAATAATATTGTAAATGTTTTGTGAAATATTTTAAGACTAGAGAAATGACAACCACGAAGCCACTCTATGTTAACGCTCATCCTAGGACGTGTCGCTGTCGATTTCCTAAACAATACACTATTTAAATATACATATGCTCCTTGTCTGAAAACATTGAAACACCGTTGCATTCGTCCGTTGCAAAATTTTTTAGGACACTCGGGGGAACCAGAATCAAACATTTATTATTAGTTCTATTTTCTTTGTCGTCGATCAAGTTGCTCGGAAAATTTTGGGGGGGTGGGGTAATACTAATATAACCATAAAACCACGAGGACAGACATATGAAAAAGTCATAAGCCTTCTTTTTCCTATACATATGAATTTATTACGTTTTGATTTTGGTGCGTGGAGTGGTGAGGCTTGTGGAGGCCAGCGAAGCGGGAGGTATTTCTGGCAGGACGTCTGTCTTCCGGAAAGTGAAGAGATTGCGGGCCATTATTTGCTTGATATCCGAATTAATGTTTGATCCAACTAATGGGGAATGAATGACTGTCATGAATTTTGCTCCCCTACCAATCCCTACCTTCGTTTACAACAGTAGATGTTTAGCTCAGAAAATAAAGCAAGGCAACCCTAAAAGATGTAATTTTAGTGAGATGAAAAACGAAGTAAGTTCGATGGAGTTATCGTTTTAGACAGCATGATCCGCATCCTGGTTTTCTTTTCTCCCTTTTCCCCGTTAGGGAGGATATGGTGCCGAGAAAGCCACTTTTTCAGAATCTGCCGGACATGGTGGGACAGGGAAAACATGGAACATGGAACGCCATCTTGGTCGGCTTATGGTCAATAATAAGACAATGCTATCTTACTTTCTCCACTGGATTGATGGACAGGCGTGATATGACCGACCCTCTCCCACAGCCCCCCCACCCTTTTTGACCGTATCAAAACTCATACAACATTATAAAGAGATCGATAGTGGTCGTGGGGTCTCTGGCTACGACGATGATCCCGGGGGGGAAGGGGGGCGTGTCCTCTCGTTTCTAAACCCGTCTCCCAGTCTTCACTCGAATGACATCTTGATTCCATCACACCCAACGAGAGAGCCACACCTCGATCAAAAATTAGGCATATCAATATTTATCGAGAGGGTCCCCCCTCTTGTGAAAATGACTCAGCCCCGTAACCCTCGTTGGTCTTCGTTTTGACTCTTCCCTCCTCAACTAACAAAAGAAACTTCAATACTCATGTTTGGTTTGGGGGGGGCATGCGCACATGCAGAAGGGACCAGTTCTAATGGTCAACTTATACTTTGGGCTCTCAAAAATGCCAATGAGTATATAACTCGTCTCATACAGTATCCTCCTCCTACTTCTTCTTCTTATTATTAATATTACATTATTATTTTATTAATATTACTACAAGTCTACGTGGTTTAAGCCTATTTGGCCAATTGGGACACGTGGGTCATTATTGGTAATACGTGGACTAAGGCGATACCTATTGTCGAAGTAATCTGACATTATAAATTAGATAGAAATCAATCGAATAGGTAGTGGAACATTCGACAAAAAAAACATTCGGTCGAAATAGAAAATACTTTTGGCCAAGAAAACAAACAATCGGCCGAAAGAGAAAAAGGAACAAGGCTTCCGAAAGAGATTACAAACGACTTTTAAGGGCTAACACCCGAGGGAGCTTGAGAATTTAGTCATAAGGCGTGTGCATGGATAATTTTATAGAAGTCATGCTCGGCACTCTCGAAGGTTAGTAACAATGAGGTATGATTTTAACGTATTTTATTATTCGATTTTTACTTATCATAAAAATTCGATATCGATCGGGACATCCGCTGTGCCCGGTGGAGCGGTAGAAACCCTTCAGTGCTAACGTCTGCTGCAGAATTTGTTGGAATCTAATCTTCTTCTTCTTTTTTTGAGTTTTCCTTTTTCTTCTTTCTCTCTTTTTTAATCCATTTCGCTATCCGAAATCCATCGTCATCGTCCCCAAACTCTCCCACTAATTCCCTCCACCTCTAAATAAGAGATGTCTGGCCACCCCGGCGTTGGAGTTTTGCCAATCGCATATCGGGTGCTCTGTGACAATGACATCACATCGCTCATCCAATTAACTATTTAGAATAAAAACAACAAAAATGACTTTATTCCTTAGCCCTTATCCGTTAATTAGTTGCGTATAAGTTATATGAAATGATGAAAGCCCGACGACTTACTTTACAAAGTACGAAAGTATCAAAAACTATTTTGAGGGGTTGATATTAAGGCGGGGGGGTTTACTCAGAAAGGCACGTGATATCTTGATCTCACGAATGGAACAGCAAGGAAAGGGACGTGACGTCCTATGTGCACTGCCATCTGCCATACAAAGGGTTCAATTTTTCAGGCAGCTTGATAATCTTTACCATGCAGAGTTCGTTTCACGGTCGGAGAATGGACACGTAAATTATACTTAAACGCCCGCCCATCGTCTGCCAAACGAGAAGAACCAAGAAATCGGCCTGTTTTCCCCGTCCCGACACAGATTTTGTCTCTGTACCCAAAGCATTACTGGTCTATCCCCAAATCGTTTCCCTCTGTGTGCCCCTCACAAGTCTCTGTCACTTGGATCTTCGTTCGTTAAAAGATTGTAAGGGAGGGCGGGGAATCCGCAAAACTCCATCCCTTATTAAAACCCCAGTTTTGGCATGTCCCAGTATCCAGGCCATCATATTTCGTAAGGTTGTGGTCTGGTCTGCCCCTCTCCCACCTTCCTTAGTATTAAATATTTCTGCAGACCACGTATGGTTAAACTCCACACTCCATTCATAGTTCTGTACCGTATTCGCTGCAAGGAAATGGTGCTCCCCCCCCCCCCCCCCCGCGTGCCTGAGCGCACGACATCTCGCATTTCGGCAGGGCAAGAGTTTCACCGTCAGTGCCTGGATAGAATAATTCTCGATCTCCTCCTCGAAACTCAACGCGTACTGTAGTAGTAACTGTAAATAATATATCCCTGAGCGTCACGCGGCGCCTCGGCCAGAGACAGGAAATGCGGCTGAAGTGGTGCACGTCCAGAAAGAAGATGTTGCATATATGTACTGCTCAAAACGTGAACCTCCTCTTTTATTCTATTTATTGCTACTACTGCAAAGGTAATTAAACATTGGACCACCCTTGGGCTAAAGCTAGTGGTGCAAATTAAATTGTTAGACGACAACGTCCCCCCCCCCCTGACCACCTGCCCCCCCTTGGATACGTAGCCCTCCTCCCTCGCCCTTTCCTTTTCTTTCTTTTGGCTTATTTTAACGAATGTCTTTAGGCTCCAAATATATTTAGCTTCTATAAAAAAAATATTATTCTAAGAAAATATACATGTATCCATTCTAAGAAAACTGCACATCACAGTGATGACACTTAATAACATGCAACTCGTGCATGTGAAGAATAATATTTTAGTCGTATGAATATTTTTATAAATTATTTCTGCCCATGTGAGGCATTTAATTCCCATATTAATTCTAGCAGTTAGGGAATCACGCAAATCAAAATTAAATTCCCTCGTCCCTGTAAGCGAAAGCCTTCGCCCCGATTAGATCAAACTATAGGGGCCGGTTTCCGCTGCTTTTTGCAGTTTTCGGGTCTGCCCAAAATCTTCTTCATCCATATCTTTGGTTTGGAAACTTATTCGCTCTTAACTCATAATGCGATTCGATAGGAAGGGGGGGGGGGGCGCATGATTTTATCCCTACATATCCCTGTAAAATAATGCCCTCGTAATTATTTGTCGGCACGAATCCTGTCTAAAATTTCAACTAATCGGGTTGACACGTGCGAATCTTGATATGTGTTGAACATGGGCACATTAGGAGATTTTGGCCCAACTAATGCTATTGGGTGGGCTTAAACAAACAAAGAGGAAGAAACTGGGCGGCCCACAAAGAAGCGAGCAGGAGACCGTTTGCATTTCGCCGTCCGCGGAAACGAGAAGAAGAAATAGAAACTCCTAGAGGGAGAGGATAGAGTAGCGGCCACGGGGAGTCCAGATCGATGGTTCCGGGGCCTCTCCCTTATGCGGACGGCGAGACCAAGAGGCATTGCTAACTTGTTTATGGCGGAGGGTTGCCGAATTAAAAATGGGAAGTCGAGTCGAGTACAGTGATCGGGCCTGGATGAATAATACTGCAAAATATAAAATCAGAGCTAAAGACCGAGTTTTGGTGGCTAAGTGAACAAGTCGTGGCATCTTCCCACCAACAAACAACTCGGGTCGACTTTGCCAATTATTCAACCCTGTTTTCAAAGTAAATAGAATAAAAATTATTAAATGAAGACAATTCGCAGCAAGGATCAGAGTGGCGCAGCGGAAGCGTGGTGGGCCCATAACCCACAGGTCCCAGGATCGAAACCTGGCTCTGATATCCTCTTTTTCATTTTTTTTTTAACCTCTTTCTCTTCCAGGTAAATACTCTTTGTCTCGTCTATCTCTGTTTATTTGTTGTTGTCTCCCAACAACTCGAGAGATTGTTGGGGGTGGGATGAATCCCGCCTTTGCTTTCTACATTTGCTGGAATCTTCCGTCCGTGGGGGGGTTCACGATCTGACGATCCCCATCACCTCCTATTTTTGCCCAGGCTAACTTGCTGGAAACAACCCAACCCCCCTAAGTAAATGACTCTTGTCACTTTGGTGGCAAGAGATACAGTTTCACCGGGTATGTTCGCTATTACCGTCGCTGTCGATGTGATGCTATATTGACCAGTTTCCTAGGGTGCAGCATTCTCCGCGTCCAAGGCTATTTTCTCTCAACAAACTGCGTCTTTGAGAAGATGAAATTCCAAGGGTTTCATTGAACTGGAATTCACTGTCTTTGCAGGGCTTTGGTGGGAGCAGTATGGGGACTCCGCGCCGGCACTCCAGCGGAGTCGCGATTAGGATACTCAGCCAAGCATGCAGCACGTTCATGTTCGAGAAGAACTTGGGAGCATTCCAACGGATGCATTCTGAGAAACGCGAGGAGATCGACAAGGAAATGATGGCTGACATCGCCTACATAAACTACAATCTAAAGCTTGCCAGCCCGATGAGGTCCTCGGAAGCCAACCCAATTCAATGTGAGGACATCGATATGACGTCTGAATGGGTTGAGGAGATCGATAGTTCAAGCCCGACCCAGTGGCTGGATCGATTCGGCTCAGCATTGGACGGGAGCCACTTGAACATGAGGCAATTCAGTGTTTCAATATTTGGCATTAATGATCACTTGTTTGGCTTATGAGGTATGTTTTCGAGTTGCATTGACACCATTATTTGCCCGCCCTTTGATCATCGCATGTAAAATAGTGATTTCTGGTGTTTGATGATTGATTAAAACCAACTTTGCCTTTTATCGCTGAGCCCTCATATAAGTCGAGGGAAAGAAGACGCCTTGATGACCCCTCTGTTTCTCCATGCTGTTGATTCTACTTAGACTTGTGAATAGGACACCACATGAATACAGATAAAGGGCCTGGCAGACTGTCGTTGGGGCGCAGTTGTCTTTGATGTTAATTGCTGACACTCAACCCGAAGGCCTGGCCGAGCGCTGTAAAAGAAGTGTTCTTCGACATAACTTCGCATAGAAGTAGGAACATTTGTTTTCTGCTAGCACTCGTAGAGATAATTTCAAATGGATTTGAAGTGCTCAAATTTGTTGTGCTTGTATCTGTGGCAACGCTTGCTAATTGGGACGGTGTTGGAACTGGGAAAATCCCAGTCTACTGGGGACAAAATGGAAATGAAGGCTTTGTTGTTGGCTACCAGTAATTCCGACTACATGAATGTCGCCTATCTTTGTCTTTTTTGGAATTACAAGATCCCGACATTGAACCTCGCTGGCTACTCTGACCCTTCCGCAGGTTCCTGCCACAAATTTGGTGCAGACGTGAAGTCCTGTCAAGCTAAGGGCATCAAAGTTCATGCTCTCAATGTGGGGCGGTCCTGTCAAGGACCCGCTCTCATCTTCTGAGGATGCCAGGTTAATTACCTATGGAACAACTTCTTGGGGGGTGGGGGAAGTCCACAACCCGACCGCCGGGCAATGCTGTATTCGACTGGATAGACTTCGACATCGAAGGACACGAGCAAGCACTGGAACGAGCTCGCAAGATACCTTTCTGGATACAGTCAAAGAGGCCAGAAGAAAGTATACCTCGCGGCGGCCTCTGAATGCCCGTTCCCTGATGCTCTGGGTGGGGAATGCCCTGAACACTGAATTGCTCGACTTCCCATGGTCTCAGTTCTTTATCAATCCAACATGGAGTACACGCCTGGCACCGAGGCGAAGCTTCGAAAATGCCCGGAAGAAGTGGACTTCATCCGTTCCAGCAACCAAGATCTTCCTAGGACTACCGGCGGCACCATGAGCTGCAGGGACGGGGCTTCATAGCGGCAACCGACCTCATCTCGGAAGTACTTCCCGTGATCAAGAATTTGACCAAGTAAGGTGGGGTCATGCTCTGGTCCAAGTAAGGTACGTCTAGAACACATCGCTCCTTTCTAATGAAATGTTACCTACTATTCATGTAATCGTGCTTGCTTATCCAGACTCGTACGGGATTATCGGACTTCTGAATTGGTCTAGTCTATGGTTGTAGTGGATTGGATCACAACGACGGATTTTTACAATGGGCTGGCTACTAATCTCTTGTCTGTTTTACGGCACATCGTTCCCAGGACAAGTGGTAACAAATAATGTCGTTCCCACGAGACCGTGGGGCTCAATCCCTCCGATGCCAACGATTGCACTTGGCCGTTGCCCCGTCGCTCTACGTACCGCAGCTCCGACACGAGCTCCTCGTACTGGGATTAGGGTTTCCCGAGGATCCCAGTTGTCCTTCGGTAGATTCGTCCTTCCCTCTCGCCCAACCCGCGGGTCCTTCAAGGAGGTTAGTTTTGAAGTAGATGGCTTTGACCCCGACTCCAGGTTCTTTTGTTCTGTTTGTGATTTTCGACTTCTGGGTTTGATTGGTTTTGCGGAATGAGCGAAACCCATGATTGCTGTCAAGATGGGGACTTTGGAATTGGTGGAGTTTCCAACAGTCGGGTTTGATCTTGATTTCGCTTTTGAAGAGATTTTATTGCTGATTAGGCGAATCGAGGCGAGGGCTTGTCGATTTTCCGGATGCATGCTGTGTCGAGGCTCTGTGCCGTAATTCAAGGACAGGCTGAATGAATCACTGTGACCTGAGTTTACAAAAATGGGGGCTTTGCCCAACGTTGTATATAGAACTTTTATGGTGTTAGAAGATGTGATTGAAGAGCAACTTCCAACTGGTGGACCGATTTTTTGATCCATGACGACTTTTAGTTTTGTTTCTCTTTGCAGAGATGGGCATTTTCTTGCTTTCGACAGGATGAGCATTTGCAGGGAGCTAGCAAACGAGACCCTACGGGAGACAATAACACGGGAGGATTGGACAAACACAAATTGGATCAATCAGATTCCGGGAGGACGATTTGGATTTCAAATTTGAACCGGGTGAGGAAATTGGTAGGATGAATAGCTGCTTGATTGTCTTAAGGTTCATTGAATTCTTGTATGTTTCTTGTACGTGCTTCCTACATTTTGTTGGCCTAAGTTACAGCTTCTAATCTGGATTAAAATGACATTTATCCATTTCACTGTGAGTGTCTTTGGACTTCTGGGCAATTCAGGCTGTTGATACTATTGTTACAGCCAAACCTTGGAAGGTGCCATGGACTGCAGAGACGATATTACAGGTAATGGAAGACTTAAAAAAAACTTACGCAATTGTGAATTGAAGTTTATCTGGTCATAGAGTTTATTCTTGAAAGACCATGCTTATGGTTAAGGAAACTTTTCTTCACTACTGTAGGTAATGCTTCTATGGATCGCTTCGTTCTGGTTTGTGGGATCCTGGATCATTCCATTTTTGGCCCACATAGCAGGATTCAGAAAGGAATCCCTAACGTACAGAGGCCAGGCATTGTATAGCCTCCTGACCGATGTTGCTGAAGGCCTCGCCGGGATCGCAATCCTCAACCGTTGCGTGGCGAGGTTCCGCCCCCTACCATCTGGCTGGTTCAAGTTCAGCCTCAGAGGGAAGTGGCATCTCGATGTGCTCCTAGGCTGCCTCATGTTCCCCCTCGTCAACCGTCTCTCACAAGTCAACCTAAATTTACTGCCCGTGCTTCCCTCCACGCCCATCACGGTGTCCAGCGTCGAGCAATCTATCCTCGCCGGGGACCCGGTGGCGATGGCCCTGTACGCGATGGTGGTATCCATCTGCGCTCCGGTCTGGGAAGAGATCGTATTCCGCGGCTTTCTTCTACCTTCCCTGACCAAGTACATGCCGGTGTGGTGCGCAATCCTGGCCAGCTCCATTGCCTTTGCCTTGGCGCATTTCAACATGCAAAGGATGCTGCCGCTCGTGTTCTTAGGGGTGGTGATGGGCACCGTGTTCGCTCGGTCACGCAACTTGCTGGCGTCGATGACCTTGCACAGCCTGTGGAATGCCTTCGTGTTCTTGGATCTCTTGAAGTAAAAAAAGTTGCGGTGAAAATATTTTCTTGTAAACTGTACATTCTCAATATGCTAAAAGTAGCATTTAAATTGATAAAAAAATGTATAATATAAGCTTTTTAGATGTCTTGTTGTCAGTCCACTGCCAACAGATGAGTAAAACCCATGCAGATGAATCATTACCCCGGTTCGGAATTTGACGTTTTGTTTTTGTTATTGTCTGTTCACTGGAGAGGGTGCAGTAGGATTTCAAAGAGGGAAGCGAACTCCTCCTCACTCGGTGGTTCCTTAAAGACTTTCTTTGGTCTTGCTTTCGGACAGCAACATCATAAGTTGCCTAACCAAGATGTTGTGCCAAGATCAGACAACAAGAAATGTGCACGTGGAGGCTATTGGCTAAAACTCTCAAGGGGGTAGGGGGTAGGGTAGGGATTCGAGGATTGGGGAATTCAGTTCATCCAAAACCAAACTTACAAGAAAAGAAAAAGGAAAAGGAAAGGGAAATTTTGGTGGGGGTAGTTTTCAAATGACTAATTTAAAAGTCTTTTTTGAGTCTCTGTCCCCCTTTGATTGTGTCGTTCCTTTGTGGGACACTATTAAGGTAAAGGGAAGAAACAATTACAATCTAACTTGTCATACATTAGTGAGTTCCCCTGTCCTATCCCAAATTGTGAATCTCAAGTTCTAGAGGTGTCATCATCTCTTCTTAGTTTGGGTCTTATGCTTTTGGTGGGTCATGTTTAGATTAGTAAGCATAGAAGACATCATGATTAGAGATGATAGAATGTCGGGGGGGAAGATATATTGTCCCTTTTAAGGGACATTATTACAGGAAGAGACAATGTCGTACCAAACTCTAAAATTCTAATGTTTTGTCCATCTTTCCCCGCAAGGCATGTGCATGGCATTGGCATGTCTACCAACACAAAAATTAGACCCTTATTTTGTTATATATCCGACCCTATCAGAAAGACTTGTATATAGAGTCGACAAGAGTCCCCTCTTTCCCCCCAGAAGCAACACATCCCCCACAGGATGCCGCCATCCGATAAATCGTCCAGGCACTCCTTCTCCTGCGACTACTTCCCTACGGATTACCCGGCCCGGGCTTCTCCTCTCAGCAGTTACCGCGTCGACGGCCTTCTCTGCATCGCCACCCCCTTGCATCCCTCAGCCTGCGCTATGAGGAGACCCTCCAGGCCGACGAAGAAGCTTAGGAAGTACCTCGGGATCCTGGGCCCGCTTTATCAGATCATGAGGAGGGGCACGAAGGCCGGGTCAAAGGAAGAAGGGAGGGATGTGGCCGGGGCTTTGTTGGATCCCCGAGCATGCCGTCCGAGGACGAGCTATGTGGAAGAGTGGTGGGGGAGACGGGATTCCGAGGCCTCGATCCACGAGGCCATCCTTCACTGCAAGAGATCGGCCGGCGAGTGAGTCGGTGGAATATGCTTCACCTTCCGTCCTCGTGCTCTGGTCGTTAGACGATGTCTTATGTATGAAGATTTCATCAGGGAAATGATCGGTTGTTATGAGAGGAGGAAAGCAAGTCGGGGGTGGTTCAAAGATCAAAATGGAAACCTAATATGAATATGAAACAGAGTGGTAGTGTTTATTGCCTATGACAAGGGAGGAGGAAGAGGAGACAATGTAATTAAGTTAATTTGGTGATTTAGTATAAGAAAATGACTTTTGGTCAGAAGATCCAAAACCCCAAGCCTATCACTCGGTTGGATTATTTTTGCATGAGGAAAAGGAGCCCCCCCCCCCCCCCCCAAGCCCACATCTCAATCATAAGTGTTATAAATATGGGGGATTTTCTTTTCTCTTTTGCCCATTTCATAAGACAAATCGGCCGGGAAAAAAATGAAATAAACTAAAAAAGTTGCATGAAAAAAAAAAGAGAATTACCTCTGATCACTCTTTTTCTTTTTTACTCGTTTGTTTGACCTTTTTTTTTCCAAATAGTAATTTTCAGAAAATTGGCAAAAGCTTTTTCTTTTCCTCTTTTTTTTTTTTAAAGAAAGCTTTTTACAGGAAAAGGAAACGTCCACGGAACGAAGAAACACCGAAAACGAACAGAAATGCGAAAAGAGACAGCCAAAAGATGAAAATAAAAGCTGCAAAAAGAGAAAAAAAAAAGGAAACGACAGAAAATTAGAATGAAAAATATCGACAATTCTTTGGGAGCGATTCGTATTTGCATGCATATGAAAATTACTTTTCTCGCGGTAAGCGCACTTAAAATACGTGGCTTACACGATTATAATGATTCGTAGTCCCACGTTTGATTATAAATCTGAACATACGCGTAATGATTTCATTACATTAAATTGCTAGCATTTTTCAGAACCGATTGATCTTTATGCCGTTTATGTATTCCTCCATTCCATGCATTGGCTTTTTTACTTTTTCTGTATGCACACAAGGGAAATATTTTGAGTCAAAGAGAGAAACAGAGAGACAAAGAATTTGACAATGAACCCGTGAGTAAAAAAGAAAAAGGCTTATTTTTTTTGTCATATCTCTCCCATTAAAGCCTGAAACCTCAGAGCCCAGAGATATCATCATTTCATCCCCCCCCCCCCCCCAACATTTATTTCAAATTTCCTTTTCCTCAAAAATTTAAATAATGAGTTTGGTAAATGTTTAAATTTAAATCCTTACTGAAATGCTAACAAAATCATTAAGAAATAATTATTTTGTGTGTGTGTGTGTGTGGTGTGGGGGGGGGATGGGATGCTCTTTCTATAAATATAAGACAAGAGAACGAGCAAGTCACAAACACACAAAAAAACACTACTTCACTTTCATCCCAAGTACTTATCATGATGGATGCACTCTCCTTCCTCAAACTACTTTGGAGGCCCACCCCAACCCCCATCCCCGCCGCCAACGACACCCCTAGCTCCTTCGCGGATACGGACGACGATAACGACAACGACGATGCCGACTCCTTCTTCGAGCTGGATGTCGCCTTGTCCGATGTCGACGCCAAGCCATGTGATTCCCCCAAAGTACCGATCCACGTCGACGAAGACTGCATCGTCCTCAAATCCCATAAGTCTATCTCCACGCCCGTGTCCCCTATTTCCATCCTGAGGTCCAGCCCCAGCTTCCGGGGACCAATGTTCGGGAAGTCGAGGGCTGCCGCGGGGGAGGAGACAGGGGATGTAAACAGGGCGGCCAAGAAGTCCGCCAGGCTCTTCACGGCGAGACTCGACGACGGCCCCCAGAGGAGGAACAATGCAGGGCCCAAGGACGGGTTCATGAAGTATATGAAGAAACCCTTCAAGGTCTCGTACGTGGGGGGAGCGTCGAGGAGGTACGGGTACGGGGGGAACGAAGACAAGGGGTCCGCTGCCTTCAGGCTTTCGCCGTGGTCCTCCCCCGGGCTGCCGCTGAAGAAGGGGAGGCCAGAGTCGGGGATCCGGGTCATGGGGAAGAGCAAGTCGGCTGTCTCGAGCTCCTCGGGGGCGGATGTTAACGGAAGGGGAAGGAGGAACGATGTCATGGCGGAGCAGCAGGAGGGAATTTATGGCGCCATCCTCCACTGCAAGAAGTCTTACTACCCCCCATCCCAGTGATTTTATTTCTTTCCTCTTTGTAACATAAATATTGTCAGCTCTTCCCCCTTTTCCTTTTTTTTTTTTTTGTAAAAATTAACGAATATGCATGCAAAACTACCATCCCAATACACCCCTATTTCCCCTGTTTGTGGATTGGAAGAAGGAGGAGGACGGCAAACATTTATCAGAAACTCCACTATTTTTTAAGCAACTTCTAATTTCTTGGGGGAAGCCCTTGGTTCGGACAACATACAAGTGCTGGTCGGCGGACGACAATAATTAAAAATGATTTGTGTGTGGGGGAGCAAAACTTAACACTAATCCCATCGGTAATCTCTCTCACTCGTCTCCTACTTAGCAGACATGATTAGGTCGGTGGGGGGTGGGTTAGATACTAAGAACAGACAGCAACTCCGAGAGCTGAGACCAGAAAAAGAGATTCAGTCTCAAATCTCAATAAGCCAATGCAATGTACAAACCCTCGACCCCCCCGACGACCATATTCTATGCACCCGGATCGCCACGTAATGGAGAAGGCCAGAAAGAGAAGGGGGCAACCTGCTAACTTATCGGTTACCATGTCCTCCTCCAGTCTGCATTCCAAAGACGACGCAGTGGAAAAGGGGCATGAATTTTGGCAAGCAGAATGGAATTGCTTTTTAATCACACCCTCCACGGCAGCTTGTGTCTAGTCGGCATCATCATATTGAGGAAAAAGAAAGAGTGATTGAAAGCTAGTAATGACAAACAGGGGAGGGTGGTAAAAAAAAAATTCCAATCTAATAAGTCGTTTTCTCCTCCATCTGACAAAAATCGTACCCAGTAACTCTCTCCCTTCCCACATCTCAAATATTTCTGAAAACAAAAAACTGGACTGGTCTGGTCTCCCTTCAACTGCTTTTCTCTCTCTCTACACGACGAGAAGTTTCTAGGAGTTAGTTTATAGATGTATAAATAAACAGGAAGTCAATGAAGGAAGCATTAGAGATGGTAAGAATTGCAATTTACTTGTGATCACTAGGCAGTCAAAACGGCGTGGGTGGGACGTCCTGCGTAGTTCCTGCTTGTATCTGACCCCAACCGATCAGACGCCAGTGCTTCTCCACACGCCGACTCAGGGCTATCTTCTCGCCTTTGCTGGTGCACACCGGCGATGTAAGCTGCAGCTTTGCCAAATCATTCTTCACGGCGACGACTCGAGCACCGGTCGACATTGATCCAATATTCAACATAAGGATCTCTCCCTTCGTTAGCTTAGTCACCTTGCCTTGCCTTTCTGATCCCTTTGTCCTAACACCAAGGAGCCGTCGCAGCAGGAAAAAGTTCACCTGTATGGCATTAACAAAGATAATAATTGCCGATTCTCTGCATAACAATGCAAGCATTTGTTGGCAGATAAAATCTTATCTTAGCTCACCTCAAGTTCCACGAAGATCTCGGGTAGAGAACCAACTTCCCCAAGGACCTGACCAACCAGTCTATCAGCACGGGTTAATGTTGGATCCATAGTAGTACCAACACCAATAAGACCTCCAGGAACTGCAAACTGCAGCTCATTCTGCTCGGCATATAAGGAGACTATCCTGGAATATATCGGCGTGCATCGAATGTTGCCACTCTCATCTTTCACTGTGATGCCCGGACGAACTTCAATCATTTGATTTACCTTCAACACACCCTGCGATGACAGATTAAGGTATTAAATATGGAGACAAAAGTCTTAAGAGCAAGCCCAAACATCAGTCGCAACATCATGTCCTGGGAAAAGGAGAGGCTGCCGCAGTGAGCATGCGCCACGTACGACGCAGGAAAACCGAATGACAACATACCCTGAGGATACTTCCACCAGCGACTCCACCCCTTATTTCATCAACTTCAAAACCAGGCTTATTGACATCAAATGACCGAATCACAATCATATTTGGAGGTGCAATGAAGTTCCTTTCAGGGATGGGGATCTTCTTCACGATATACTCGCAAACAACATCGATATTATACTTCAGCTGTGCAGAAATGGGAACTACAGGTGCACCATCGGCTACTGTCCCCTGGTGATAAATAAAATTAAAGATCTCACCAGACAATTAACATGATTCTCTGGAATGAACAGAGAAATAAAAGGACACAACACCTGAATAAACCTCTCGATTGCTTCATGTTGATTGATGGCTACATTCTCCTGGATAAGATCCACTTTGTTCTGCAAGATTATTATATGTTGAAGTCGCATGATTTCTACTGCAGCAAGATGCTCAGAAGTTTGGGGCTGGGGACAGCTCTCGTTTGCAGCAATAAGGAGCAATGCACCATCCATGATAGCTGCTCCGTTAAGCATGGTAGCCATAAGAATATCGTGGCCCTGCAGGAGTCACCCAATTAATGCTTACATCAGACATTCTGACCAGAGGTACAACGACTCAGCATAACCAACAAAACTGATTCATTTGACGTATAGATGCTCATATTGGAAAAGTTTTACACGAGGTTGAACCCATAACACCCCACAAGCACGGTTTACAATGCTCTTCCAAACAACTGGCTGATCAAAGACTATCTGTCCATTTTTATATCATTCAACACTGTCCATGCCCCGGGCACAAATCATATCATCAGCAAGAAAATGACAACGCAGTGCAAATGTGTTCTTGAAGTAAAAAATCGTATCATGTACCAATGAAACAATATGCACCGTGAAGAAATATAAACACCAATCAGACTGGAAACACTTACAGGACAATCTACAAAGGAAACATGCCTCATCAGCTTCATGCGGCAACTCTCAAAGCCAGGAACATCACACATTGGACTGTCTTCCTTTCCACTTCCATAAGCCCTGAAAAATAGTGCTAGAAGATTCACCCAACTATAGTCGGAATGAATGTGTTTTGAAACAGTAACAATGGAGAACACACGCACTTGTAGCACATGGGACGAGGGCAACGCTCATCTTCACATTTGTAGATTTTTGCATTTGCGTAACCAAGCTTGATAGTGATATTACGCTCCAACTCATTTTTGAAGCGAACAGTCTGTGGGAGACCAAGGTACGCACAATAAATCACTGATTGAATTTCAACAAATATCCAACGTCAAAAGTTCAAAAGGATGCTAATTATCATCGCAAAGCCAAACTACAAGAACACTGCCATCCTATGTCTCGATCACATTGACACACTCCAAATTCCCATGAGATGCTCAGATTACAGCATAAGCATTCCCCATTACTTACAGAACACAGATACGTTACTATGAATACTTACCCAGAACCACAAGAAATAGAGACACTGGAAACAAACGACCAATTACTGATAAAACCACTCTGTCCGATAATTACACAAGATGCAAGCAGGATTCTTGAGAAAAAGGGAAGGGGGAAGTACCTGAACACCTGATATGGCTTTAACAACCGTGGACTTACCATGAGCCACATGGCCGATCGTGCCTGAACGAAAACACATCAATGAGATTTCCAATAATCAGATGAATTCCATCCCAAAGCAACGAACTACAACAGACAAACACACTACTAAATCATTTATACCAATATTTATGGTGGCCTGGCGTGATATGACTTCAGGAGAAAGCGGATGTAACTTAGTTACGTCCAGCTTACTCAGATCCTGCTCCATCAACCCTTTTCTCGACATCTTCGCAGTCAACAACAGAGAACTTTCCTGATTAAACACCCCCAAAACATTACCAAAAGAAAAGGGAAAATCAGACCTGCATGCCGTCAAGACCCTCTTCTCCCCCAAATCCCACTACTCCTCAACTTTTCCACCCATTCCCTCACAAAACTACGGAATCAAACCTCCACCGAAACGGACCACTATCATCCATCCTCCGGCTATTTCGCCAAACAAAAAAGAGAAAAACATAAATGGCGTACCGGAAAAACCAAAACCCCAGCAGGAAGCTCCCGACGAACTCCGATTGGGAGAAATGCTTCTCGGCGGCGGCGCGGCGACGATCGGCTGTCGCAATCTGATATAGGTAGGGTTTCGCTTAAAGGCTGACGGTGTAGTTTCCTTGTGGATTTTAACGTACCTCCCCCTTCTGCTTGCCGGACAAGGAAAATGAGGACCCAAAATGAAAAATCTAAAAGAGAGGAGGGAGTTCTCGGCATCTTCTGAAAAGGGATATCCAGTTTGGGCCTCACTTTGGGCCATCCACGTCCAATCTGAAGGAGGGAGCATGGATCTCGAGGTTGTTCCCTGCATTCCTTTTAAATTGGGCCGATTTTAATCCATGTTGACCTTTGCAGTCCCATAACTTGGAAGAAGTAAACAAGGGCCATAATAAACTCTTAAAAGCCTTGGACCGACAATCCGGATTGGTCCCATGTCAGATTACCGATATAGGTGAAAAAACTATCGTAATGTTAGTTCCCCCCCCACAAAAACAAACCAACCCACTATCTTATCTTATCTTATCTCGCCAAACTTTCTGATATTTTCATACAAAAGTTTTTCATGCCTTTACCATCCAAACTTGAGTCTCCTCGGGTTATTGGACATTTTCCGACAATGCAAATATCCCGGGACGACTTCCTGGCAAAAGATAGGGAGTTGGGTCACATGTTTGGGTGGGGGGGGGTTATGGTATGATGGAGGCATGATTTGGCCCATCTTTTGGTACAAGACATGATGATGTGCATACATGGAGTGAAAGGAGAGTCACGGACTTGCAAAAAAAGAAACCCCCAACTCATTACATTCCAAACGACTGTCATGGAGATTTGTAAGTTTGCTGCCCCACCACCCCCACCACCCCACAATTTAAACAATCTAAAAATAATTAAATTTTTTATGCAATAAAAGAAAAAAGAAATAAAACACTGCAAAATCGCATGCATGTCCATGTAGTAATTCGATTTATCTATTCCCTCTTGTTTCTCTCCCCCATTCATTATTCTCCAACCCCTTCCGGCACAACCTCAAAAAAAAAAGAAAATGGAAGACGACAGTCCCCCACTCCCTCCTCCACAGCATCCCATTCCGTCGCCACCCCCGCCTACCTACACTCTCTCCGCCGTTGACATCTCTTACAAGAAATCGACCTCCTTCCTAGACAACATTGTACATGCCTCCCCCCTGTCTTCCTTCACCCGTCGTAGGAAGCTTCCCTCTCCTCCCTCTGCCATTCTCCGCGACATCAGCCTCACCGCCTACCCCTCCCAGATCCTTGCCGTCGTTGGCCCCAGCGGTGCTGGCAAGTCCACCCTCCTCGACATCCTCGCTGCCAGGACGGCCCCGACTTCTGGGTCCATCCTACTTAACTCCTCCCCCATCAACCCCTCCTCGTTCAGAAAGCTGTCGGCGTATGTCCCTCAGCACGACGCGTTTCTCCCTCTCCTCACCATCTACGAGACGTTTTCCTTTGCCGCGAGCCTCCTCATACATGACAGAGCCTCGGGGGCTGCCGTCATTGACGGCCTGCTTAAGGAGCTAGGGCTGTCTCACCTGGCCAATTCCTTGCTCGGGAAGTCCCTCTCTGGCGGCGAGCAGCGGCGTGTCTCCATCGGGCTGAGCTTGCTTCGTGACCCGGGGGTGCTGCTACTTGACGAACCGACCTCAGGGCTCGACAGCAAGTCGGCATTCAATGTCATTCAGATACTCAAGTCAATCTCGGTCTCCAGGAATAGGACCGTGATACTCTCCATCCATCAGCCTGGGTTCAAGATCTTGTCGATCATTGATAGGATCCTCTTGCTGTCGAAGGGCGCTGTTGTCCACCATGGGACTCTTTCCGACCTCCAGGGATTCTTGCTCGACAATGGTTTCACCGTCCCACCGCAGCTCAATGCCCTCGAGTACTCCATGGAAATACTCGCTCAGCTCCGTCCGGTCACAGAGAGAATTGTAGCGGTGCCCTCATCGCCTTCGTTGGACGCAACAACTCCTGATTGTCACGCCGCACATGAAGTCCAGATTCATCCCCCGAAGCCAACACGGCATCACCGAAGCTCGAGGATGCACGAGATCCTGACAGTCTACAACCGATCATGGAGAGTCATCTACCGTACAAGACAGCTGCTACTGACCAACACCCTCGAAGCCCTCATCGTCGGCATCATCCTCGGCACAATCTACATAAACGTGGGCATCGGCAAGGAAGGCATCGAGAAGCGGTTCGGCCTCTTTGCCTTCACCCTAACCTTCCTCCTCTCCTCAACCACGGAGACCCTCCCGGTGTTCATCGACGAGAGGCCCATCCTCCTCCGGGAGGCCTCGAGTGGGGTCTACCGCCTATCCTCCTACCTCATTGCCAACACCCTAGTCTTCATCCCCTACCTCCTGGCCATCGCAATCCTCTACTCCGCCTCCGTCTACTTCCTGGTGGGGCTTTGTCCAACGTGGCAGGCCTTCTCGTACTTTGCCCTCGTGATATGGGCGATCGTCCTCATGGCAAACTCCTTCGTGCTATTCCTAAGCTCGGTGGCGCCCAACTATATATCCGGGACATCTCTGGTGACGATGTTCCTGGGGGCGTTCTTCCTGTTCTCGGGGTACTTCATATCGAAGGGGAGCATACCGAGGTACTGGCTGCCGATGCACTTCCTGTCGATGTACAAGTACGCGCTGGACGCGATGATAGTGAACGAGTACTCGTGCCTGGGGACGAGGTGCATGATATGGTACGAGGAGGGGAAGGCGTGCATGGTGACGGGGAGGGAGGTGATGGAGAAGAAGGGGTTGATGGAAGGGGACAAGTGGGAGAACGTGTACGTGATGGTCGGATTCTTCTTGTTCTATCGGCTGCTGTGGCTGGTGGTGCTGGTCCGACGCGTTTCCCGATCAAGGAAGTAGTTCTCGACGACGATCGTGCATGAAAATCTTTCCAAATATTATATATTTTTTTATTTATTTTTGTCGCCTGTCCTGAAAAAAAGTAAATTAGTATTTGACACAAACATCACGTCGCAAATTTCCCATGTGGGGTCTCTGAAATCGAACGACCACGACCACTAATGTTAGAAGAAGTGGGGGCTTTGGGGGTGGGTTGGCCGTCACTCGTCCTAACCCACCCGACATTCTCAGTCCTCTCCTCTCCCTCTATGCGTGTGAATAGCGACCTATTCCCCCCCAGACTGCCAGTGCCCCAGCTGCATATTACGAGCCAGGAATTCGTAGTAGTCACGGGGCAACAAAACCAAGCATGTGGGACGACCAAAAAAAAAAGAAAAAAACTCACGAAATAATTAATTTTAATTTATCGAATAAGTCGTGACCAGTAAATGACGACACGGTTGTCATCCATCATCTATTCATGACCTGTTTGTCTTCTTCTGCCCAAAACCTCAGTGCCTGCCTCGTCGTGACGTCCAATTTATTTCTCCTTTTGTCCTTTGCTTTGGCCATTGACAAAGAAAAATGCAATGTTCTGTTCACGGGTCTGATTTTCGTCGCATTTTTCTTTTTCAGTCCCACACCCACTCTCGTGAATTCGTGGCTGCCCCTTCTCTCCCAATCTGGAAAAAAAATATATATATATAAAAAAAAACATTTGGTTCCCACCGCTGCTGCTGCTTTACTCATTGTTCGTTCGAATGATTTATTGGGCTTGTCGTTCGGGACAGATTTGGCTATCGGTTCATATCCATGTTCTTCGAATATAAAGAGTAGAGTTTTTTACATTATGATTATTTATTTATTGTTTCCAGGAGTCGACGAGTCTGGACTGCGCCACGTAGGACGAGCCGCCTGGACTCATTGCCACGTCAGCCTCTCCCTTGAGCCACCTCAACTTCTCCTTCAGCTGCTTGCCCATGTCCGAGTCCATCAGCTCGTTGACTCGCTTCTCCACCTCGTCCCCCGTCACGAACCCGGATTCCGATTCCTCCACTGGCACCGCGATTCCGATCTCCTCCACCATCAGCACCCTGTTCTGCCTCTGCTCCGCGTACAGTGGCCATGCCGCCATCGGCACTCCTGCGCAGACCGCTTCCAGCACCGAGTTCCACCCGCAGTGAGTCATGAACCCTCCCACCGACGGGTGCCACAAGACTTCCACCTGCGGGGCCCATGACTTCAGCACCATGCCTCTTTGCTCTGTCCTCTCCAGGAACCCCTCGGGAAGCAACGGCCGTAGGTCGAAGTCGGCCTTCGAGGTAGCCGCCGGATTCTTGACCACCCAAAGGAATCTCTGCCCACTTCTCTCCAGCCCGTTCGCTATCTCCTTCAGCTGCTCTTCCGAGAACACGCCCAGGCTTCCGAAACAGAGGAACACCACGCTCCCGCCGGGTTGAGCGTCCAGCCACGTGGACCACTCCTGCTCGTCCTTTTCCTTTCTACCTTTGGAAGATATCAGTGGTCCAATACAGTAGACAGGCGGGGTGGGCTTCCCGGGGACACACTCTCCGGCAACGATGGCCTGAAAGGCTCTCGGCTCGAGCTCTTCGAAAGAGTTGACGATGACCCCATCGGCAACCTGCATCTTCTCGGAGCTGTCGAGGAATTCTACATACGCAGGGTCATCTCGATCCTGCAGAGGTTTGGGCACATCACGGGTCGGAATCGGAGGCAATCCCGGGACATGGAGGAGTGATTTCATGTCCTTGAAGCTCCCGATGAGCGTTCGATGGAGGCAGGGTAGGTAGAAGAAGAAACAGAGCATGCCCACTCCGGATGCAAAGAAGAAGTAACACGGGATGCCTAGATCCCTCGCCACGGGCAGAGCGGCACTGCAGAACAAATCCATGATGAAGGCCTTGACGGAGTATTCCTCGGAGATGGTTAGGAGGGAGTGTAGAATATTGGGGTTGTTGAGGCGGATGAGTTCGAAGGCGAGGGTCTCGTGGTGGGGGGAGGTGGTCTTGAAGTCGTGGGGGAGGGAGACGGCGGAGAGGTGGTGGAAGGAGATGGAAGGGTTGGTGGCGGAGACAGAGGAGACGTAAGGGACGGTGTCGCCGGCGTCGTAGGCCTGGTTGATGAGGAGGATGTGGACAGTGAGGGAAGGGCGATGGGTCAAGAGGAGCTTGCCGAGCTCGACCATGGAGATGAGGTGGCCTATGGCCGGCGAAGGGTAGAGGACGACGGCTTCCTTCATGATTGCCTCCCCTACGGCGAGGTGTTATTGAAAACAATTACTCCTGCGGCCCCCTGTATCATTTATGGCTATTAAAAAAATAATAATATTTTAAAAATAATAAAAATGACTCTTTTTTTCTCTAAGCTTTTTAAGAATTCATCTTCATTATTTTAAGGCCAAATTATCAAATCTATCCTGAACTTTGCAACTTTTTTCCGATCTAACCTGAACTTTGAATAATATCACCACACATCCCAACCTTCGGCCGTTATATCAAATGTGACCTCCGTCACCCTAAACCTCTAACGGCGTCCTACGTGGCCCGGTCACGGCGTTTATTCGCCGTTTAATTCGTACGTGGCGCCGACGTGATAACACGTGGACATGCCACAAAATGAAAAAAAAAAACGCCGACGGGGACTGATTCGCAATCGGGGGGGGGGAATTAGGGCAGAAATTCCCAAATCGAAATTAGGGCAAAAATACCTCCTGACACCCATCCCTCTCCGGAGCAGTCGTCACAGCCGGAAGCGTCCTCTTTTGCGTCCTCACTCCGGAGCACTCCTCACACCCGTCCTCGGGAGCGTCCTATTTTGCGTCTGGGTTCATCGGAAGCGTCTCCGAAGCATCCTCTCCTCACAGCCGTGGTTCACCGGTATGTCTTCGAGGGATGTTCGTGCTTTGCTGGCTGTGCTTGGTCATGGGTTGTTCTCCGAAGCATATATACTTGGTCATGGGTTGTTCTTCGCGCGTGTGCGTGCTTTAGTGGCTGTTTGGTGTGTGTGCGTGCTTTAGTGGCTGTTTGGTGTGTGTGCGTGCTTTAGTGGCTGTTTGTGATTTCCTTGGCGGGTGATGGTGATGATTTCCAGAATTTTTGTATAGTAATAATTCATGGTTGATGATTTCGTGGCATGTCCACGTGTTATCACGTCGGCGCCACGTACGAATTAAACGGCGAATAAACGCCGTGACCGGGCCACGTAGGACGCCGTTAGAGGTTTAGGGTGACGGAGGTCACATTTGATATAACGGCCGAAGGTTGGGATGTGTGGTGATATTATTCAAAGTTTAGGTTAGATCGGGAAGAAGTTGCAAAGTTCAGGATAAATTTGATAATTTGGCCTTATTTTAAAAAGGTATGGGTAAAACTGTAATTTTCAAAATATGAATATTTTTTATTTTTAATATTGAAGTAAACTGAATTTTACCGAAATTCCATGAGAAATCAAACATAGCGTTAATTACTTACAATCCTTTAATCCTAAAAATTTTGTACAATTTGTTTTTTTTTTTTTTTAAGAAAAACAAAAGAATTCGCTCATCAAGAGGCACACGGAGTAGCAGTCAATATTTATTTTCATTAAAACCAAAGTGTATGCTAATTCGTCCCCAAAATATTATCATTGGCATGGGTTGGTCACGTTACTATCGGTGCTTGAAATTGAGTGTGAACAAAAGTGGGGGAAGTGGGACAGTTTGTCCGACGCCCATGCGAATTTCCTTGGGATATACGAAACCCCAAAGTCTCTCCAAAGAAAAATTGTTGGCATACACGCAGCCGCTTGACCTCTGCTAAATCGGCAGACTTGTATGCCTTCGACACGGAAGCAGGTAAAATGCGTCATCTCCCGTGTTTTGAACTTTTATTCGGTTGCTCAAACATATGCGTATTAAAACAAATAGTAAAGTTTTTGTAAAAAAATTGACGAAGAAGCTGTCTAACCTTGAACCAATGGCTAAGAGCTCTCTAACCCTATTCGACTTAAGAGGTCCTTTGTACGAACAACAAAAGGTTGTAGAGTACGGGACCATAATACGAATTCTTCAAAGTCCTGGACTTTGTAGAAACTGTATAATGTGGCTGAATTCAAGTATGTATTTCATTGATAGACATGCCGGTATTTGTACAAGAGAAGAGAGAATCGATATGATACATGTTTCCCATTCTATTACCTAAAATCGAGAAGGAAATATTCGTAGATAAGGTAATCGTAGATAAGGTATAAACATTCCGTAATACTCCCCCTCGAGTTGGAGAATGAAGACTACGAATTCCCAACTTGGCCAATAGGAACTGAAATCGATCTCGACCAAGAGCCTTGGTAAAGATATCAGCTAACTGGAACTGAGTGGAAACATGTGATGTGGAAATGAGGCCCGATGTAATATGCTGTCGAAGAAAGTACAATCAATCTCGATGTGCTTAGTCCGCTCATGGAACACCGGATTGGAGGCAATGTGTAGTGTCGCCTGGTTGTCACAGAATAACGTCATGGAACCAGTAGTGGTTATGCCAAGAGAATCAAGGAGGCTACGGAGCCAGAGAAGTTCGCTGACAGTGGCGGCCATGGAACGATATTCAGCCTCAGCCGAAGAACGGGCAACTGTGGTCTGCTTCTTCGTCCTCCAGGATATGGGAAATCCGCCGAGAATAATGAAATATCCCGTGAGAGACCGTCGTGTAGTAGGACAAGAGGCCCAATCGGCATCACAATATGCCACTAGAGATAAAGATGTCGGCCGAAGAAATATCCCTTGTCCAGGAGACTGCTTCAGATAACGGAGGATGCGAAGAGCTGCATCCTAGTGGTCTTGACGCGGGTCCTGGAGAAACTGTGACAAGATGTGAATAGAGTAACTCAAATCCGGTCTAGGATGGTAAGATAAAGTAGGCGGCCAATGAGGCGGCGATATTGTCCAGGGTCCGAGAGAGGAGCGGCGGAGTCTGGGGAAAGATGATGTTGTTGCTCCATAGGGAAAGTGGTAGGACGCGCTTCAAGCATGCCACATTCTGAGAGAATATCAAGCGTATACTTCCGTTGACAAAGAAAAAGTCCTGAGTCGCGCCGCGAGACCTCGATGCCCAAGAAATATGAAAGAGAACCTAAATCCTTAATGCGGAAGTGTTGATCAAGATAAGACTTGAAGCTAGATATGCGACCTGGAGAATTGCAGACGAGGATCATGTCATCAACTTAAACACGGATGGCGAGAAAATCGTCACCTTGTTTGAAGGTGAATAGGGAGTGATCCGCCTGCGACTGGAGGAAACCATAAGATGTCAGTGTTGCAGCAAACTTAGAATACCATTGACGTGAAGCCTGACGGAGCCCGTATAGGGCTTTGTGTAGGCGACAGACACGTCCAGAATCAGCAATTCGAAATCCCTGTGGAAGCTGCATGTACACCTCCTCATCAAGATCTCCATGGAGAAAAGCATTGTTGACGTCAAGCTGATGCATCTCCCAATTGTGAGCAAGTGCGACCGTCAGAAGACACCGGACAGTAACTAATTTGGCGACTGGGGCAAAAGTCTAATGGAAATCAACGCCCTCAATCTGCGTAAAACCATTTGCCACCAGTCGAGCCTTGTACCTCTCAATGCTGCCATCTGCGCGTCGCTTGACTTTGTAGACCCACTTGCAGGCAATTGCCTTCTTCCCGGGAGGAAGGGGCTCAAGGGTCCAAGTCTGATTATCTTCAAGGGCGCGAATCTCATCAGCCATGGCAGTCCGCCAATGAGCATGTGCATAAGCTTCCCGATATGTCCTGGGCTCATCGTCCGTATCAATAGCATCCAAGAAAGCGGCATGTGCACTGTCAATATCAGAATAAGCCAGAAAGCTCTCAATGGGATGGGACGTACCTGAGGAATGCGACGGATTGGGTAAGCTGAGTGGGGGGGTGCTGCGTCGGTTATATATGCAGTGTGAGAGACGTAGTCGTTGAATCGCACCGGTGGATTACGCGTACGAGTCGGACGTGGAGTCAGTGCTGTAGGCAATGTATCTGGCTCGACTGAGTCTTCAATCTGTTCGGTCCTGGAAGCTATACGGGTAATCTTTGCTTGAGTCGAGACTATTATGGGGCTCTCAAGGAATATTCGGTCAGACCCGTGGGACAAAAACTCCCCCTGACTCGGAAGAGAGCCGAAGTCACTATATTCCTCAGCAGAAGGTCGATTATCAGCAAAAGGGAAGATATGTTCGCAAAAACGAACATCCCGCGATACCAAAACTTCACAAGTCTCTAGATCATAGACTCTCCAACCCTTCTTTCCAAATGGATACCCAAGAAAAATACAGCGACGGGAACATGGAGCAAACTTATCCTTGACTCTAGACTTGCGATGTGCAAAGCAAAGACTCCCAAAGACCCGAATATGACTATAGGAGGGGGCTTTTTCAAACAAAATTTCAAATGGTGTTTTCCCGGAAAGAACCAAAGACGGTGTATGATTAATCAAGTGTGTTGCAGTGGAAACACTCTCCCCCCAAAATTCTAAAGGTAGGGAAGCTTGGAACAACAAAGCACGCGCGACTTCGAGAATATGTCTATGCTTGCGCTCAACTCGCCCATTTTGTTGAGGCGTGTCAACACAAGATGTCTCATGAATGATTCCATTTTGGAAGAAATAGTTTTGGACGGAATGAGACATAAATTCTTGTCCATTGTCACTGCGAATGGTTTTAACAGACTGATCAAATTGATTTTGGACCATGTGACAGAAACCAAGAAGAAAATGTTGTGCTTCCGATTTGTCACGCAAAAGGTAAGTCCAAACACAACGACTGAAGTCATCAACTAGAGTGAGAAAATAACGAACACCCGAAATGGAAGAAACTTTATATGGTCCCCAAATGTCACAGTGGACTAATTGAAAAGGGAAATCAGCTTTATTGTCACTTAAAGGAAAAGCGGAACGAGTTTGTTTTGCACGAAGACAAACCTCACAAGAATCAATAGTGGAATGCATAATTGTAACTTGATTATTTTGAAACTTGATTTTCTGTGATGGGTGACCCAAACGCCTGTGCCACATTTCTTCTTCACTAGTCTTCGCAGCCCAAAGTGCACGCGCCACAGGAGCCACCTTCCGTAGATGCCAGACCCCCCATGACGTTCACCCAATCCGATCGTCTTCCCCAAGGAAGGGTCCTGAATAAGACACAATTTGCCAATATAGTGAACAGAATATCCATAGTCCTCATACAATCGATCAACAGATATAAGATTGCACCCAAAATCCGGAACAAATAAGGTATCCCGTAGTTGAAACATGCCACCAAGATTGACGGTCCCGGTTGAGGTAGGTCGCGTTGTCCCATTTGGAACATGAATTAAAGGACCGTCAGTCACAATACGAGCATGAGATAATGATGCCATAGTGCCGGTCATATGCCACGATACGCCAGAATCGATGATCCATTCAAAATCGCAATTAATGGGCACGAGATCCTTACCGGATAGCCGTTCGAGATCACGATCAGAAAATTGGATCATACCCAAGAAATGATCAACCTGAACCGGGGTCAGGTTAGCGATACGGTTGGTAAGTTCGCTGACTTGGGCTGCATGAGCAAACTGGGCAGGAGATCTATTAGGCCCACTGTTGGACCGTTGCTGGTTCGGGTCGTACGTCTGTCTGCGCTGCTGTGGACGTGCTGGGCTAAAGTTGCGCGCCAGGCCTGGTCCACCTGCACGCCAATTAGATTGGGTCTGCCTCTGCTGGCCTGGCCCATGGAAAACCTGTTCACCTCCTCCTTCCCTTTGCTGCAGAACAGATCTGTTTACAGAAGGGTTTCGGCTGTGCTGCTCCTGCCATGACTGCGACGATGAGATCAGCAGAGATGTCCGTAGCAGGTCCGTAGCAGGTCCCGCGGTGATGTCCAGGCCGCCCACAGTAATCGCACTGCTCCTGTATTCCCGTCCTCGCATTGCCGGGAATTCTATCAACCTTGGCCACAAAGCCAAGTCTCTCTCCACTAGAGTTAGTCTCCTGAGTCGCGCGTCGCTGCGATTCAACGTGCGAGACCTTTGAATACGCCTGACCAACAGTGAGAAGAGGGTCACTGTCGAGGATGGTTGAGCGGATGCCCGAGTACTCTGGATCGAGTCCGATCAAGAATTGATGTAATTTCTCGTTTTCCCAACGAGTTGCTAGAGCAGCAGCGCTTCCGCAGGTGCAGGTTGGTGGCTCCTGGAGCATTTCTAATTCGTCCCACAGCCTCGTCAACTCAGAGAAGTATTCCCGAGCTGTGGTTCCGGCCTGTCGAAGAAGACAAATTTTTGCCTTGATCTGATGAATTTCTGTGATGTTACCCTGTGAAAAACGTTCCCGCAGTAGATCCCAGAGATCCTTCGCATCGCCCGCACAAGCAACAGTGCGTTGTACATCTCGTTCAAGATGATTGAAGATCCAGGCAACTAGCATCGATTTGCATTGATCCCATCTGTCGAAGAGTGGGTTGGTCTTCTCCGGCTTTTTCATATCACCGTTGATGAACCCAACTTTGTTTTTCGCTCGGAGGGCCGTGAGCATCGCCCTCGACCAGGTGAGGTAGTTGCCATCACCGAGCAAGCAAGAAGTGAGTTGCGTTCCCGGGCCGTCGGAAGAAAGCAGTGTATAAGCTACTGGCACGTCGTCGTTCTTTGCCATAGAAACTGACGATCGTATCACCGGCGAGAATCAGAACGCTCTGATACCATATAGAAACTGTATAATGTGGCTAAATTCAAGTCTGTATTTCATTGATAGACATGCCAGTATTTGTACAAGAGAAGAGAGAATCGATATGATACATGTTTGCTATTCTATTACCTAAAATTGAGAAGGAAATATTCGTAGATAAGGTAATCGTAGATAAGGTATAAATATTCCGTAATAGACTTCCTCCACCGGAGCTTCTTCCTTCATGGCCCTCGAGGACAGGGCGGCAGTGCAAAGTGACACCGGGGGAACAGAGGAGAGATAAAGGGAGTGATGGAGCCGGCTGTGGGAGCGAGGGCGAGGTGGACAGCAAGGGAAGGGCAGCGAGTTGACAAAGAGGTTACCGAGTTCGTGGATCACGGAGAAGAGGTGGCCGACCACCATCGGCATCGGGTACAGAACTCCAGCGGATTTCACTTCATGGTTTGTCCATGCGCACCAGGTAAGGTATCAAGGTGCAAATGCGTGTACTCAACAATTGATTCCAAGCCTTCACTCAATGTGTTAGATGCATCCCTTTTGAGCCGCCGTTGTCGTCGATTATCTCTTATCAATCGGGAGGTTGTTAATTTCCGCTTTACTGGTGTATATTTAACCGCACGGTCAAATTATAAAAATGTCTTTGTCCAACACTCTGTTGCTACCAACCTACGCCGCATTACAATGACAATTCAAGTACTGAAATACACACCAGTAAGTTCAAATACACACCAAAGTTTAAAGATGCAAATAAACTAAAACAGAAGTTGCCTAAAAGGAAAAAAAAAAGGACTGAAATCTCACCAGATATATTACAGATTTCAGGTTTGCTGTGAATATTGATTTCTCAGAATTCCCATTTCTTCATCTCCATTCCATCAGGGGGACTCCCCTCAACCTTCTTCGACCCGACTTCCTTCCAGTTGGTTGACAGCACCGTCCCATTCGACTCCACCTGCCAAAAGGGTCATCCATCATTCATCTGTGAAATCAAAGGCACACCTTTTCAGCAGGGAGTGGTGGGAATCTTACGAATGACTTGCTCATTGCTCTCCTTGTGTCCTCGTCAGCATCCTTGTAGATGTCCTGGAATAACTTGTTCAATGCAGCATCCCCGTCTAGCTTCTCATCTTTCTCCTGAAATGGAGAGTAACTGGTGATGTGAAAGCCAGGTAATAGGGAGCCGAATAGAGAAGAAAAGCCAGGCAACGAACCTCTTTTTTCACTTGAGCTTCAAGCTTATCCCAGTCAACTCTCTTCGGCTTCGATGATGGGTAGGTGGGCCTTTGAGCTGCATTACCTGCTATCAATCATTTAACCACATGGACGCGCAAAAAATATACAGTGGACAGCAAAGTTCATGTCTTGCATAGTCAACCCCAGTTCATCTCATCTAGAACAGCAATGTAGTACCCGATACCACGTTTAGTTTCCGAGGAATGGCACTACTGCTGAATTCAAGTGACACCCAATTCACAGCTTCCACTTTGGCGAGGCGGATTTCAATCTTGGTCAGCAAGACTTCATATCGACACTTCTCTGGTTTTATCTATCCCAATAAAAAGGAAATCTCATGGGAAATTCAAATTCAGAACAAAGAGATTTACATCTCAAGATTATGATGTCAATTAAAAAACTTCCGAAAACTTGTTGGAAAGAAGAATATATCGGCTTGGCAATATCAAACTATCCAACAAGGGTCCTTTTCTCTGTCCCTTGAGCCTAATTATCAGGCTTACAATACTTAAGAAAAGAGCATCGAATGTACAAAGGTAATTAACAGACAAATAGTACCTTTCCAAAAAGACGAGGCTGAAAATGGTAAGCATCTTCACCAGGTACATTGATCGTCACACTAAGCTGAAAATGAACCAACTCAATCAGAAACTTCAGTTATTATTTTGTAACAAGTAATTAGAAAGTAGCTTTGGTCTTACAATTTGTTCCCCAAAATCAACCGACACATCCGAAGCTGGTATGCCTTTAGCAAAGATGGTCACCACCACTTCCTCAGGCTTCTGGTAAAACTCATGTCTGTACATGAAAGGAAACTTTATCCCGATGAAACATAGTGAAAAAGGCACTATTTTTCCAAAAAAGGAAAAGAAAAGAAAAGTTCTTGTTTGGATCAAATAAGCACGAGGATGGGTAAAAAAAATCCCCCCATGTCAAGAAAGACGGTAACAACAGCATTCAATTCGGGTCATAATGCCCATTCCAACTCCATCAAGAATACCCAAGAAAAGGGCATGAACCGGCATGCTAAAATCTTTAAGATTACTGCACTGACCTATATTTTGGTTTAACAGTTGAAATAGGAGCCTCCGGTTTTGGAACCTTGGGCAAGGACTGGTTGCTATCCTTTGACGCAGCACATGGTGTCAACTTCACGGGTGGCTGGTTCAATACCTCACCTGATTCTACTGGAAAGAAAAGGAAGCACAATGAATTAATCTCTTGAGTACCAATTGCAATTGTTATGCAAAACAATCCACTCAAAGAAAAACATCGGACTTGACAGAAAATGTATTCCTTCTCACATAAATCGAAAGGCAAGCTTGTGACTTTTCTCATAGGGGTCAAATAATGAAACAAGCTTAAAGATCCCATGCACCCAAAAGTACCTGCAATGCGCTCTTCACATTTCCTAATTAAACTGGTAAATCTGGCATCACTGGGTGCCAAAGAAGCACCTTTCTCCAGTGCAGCCTTAGCAGTCTGATACTCCTCAAGCTCAAAGCATGCACTCCTGGACATCAACAAAGAAGACATAAACAAGTAAATTAGTCGAGAAGATGGAATGTTATGTCCGGCATCCGCAAGAAAAACACACCCCGAACACAAGAGGAAGCCAATTGGCCTCCTAATATTGCTGTTCTTTTTACAGGTATTTGGGCTCATAAAACTTCGAGTTTCCTAGTCAATTTATATTACTAAAATCTACACTTAAATAGGAATTTGGCAAGATCTTAAGTTCCAAACAAAAGCACGGTTCTTGGAATTGCAACCAAAACACCAATCTGATTTGGTGAAAAATAATCCAAAGATGGCTGTCTGAAAGACTAAACAAGCACCACGATCAGTCCAAGCGAAGCACGATGCCATATCTGAATAACAAAGAAGATACTAACCCTTTTCGCAAGTATGCTTTAGGCATCGAATTATCCAACTCTATCGCTTTGTTCGCATCGGCCACGGCCTCTACACATCGAAAGAACCAAATCAGCAACGAGACTCAATCAAATTCAACTTCCCCAACTCCAACACGATCACAAATTACAGTCATAAACTCTTTCTGGCGGAGAGACAAAGACACGCAGAGGACAACACACTAGTCTTTCATCGATCAGGGAAGAGGTGGGTGCTAATAACCTTTCTTGGTAATAACCACACGACGAGCACAGATTCCAGACGAAAAGAAGAAGAAGAGGAGGAGGAGGACATACGGGTGAAGTTGCGGAGTTTGAGGTTGGCCTGGGCGCGGTCAGCAAAGAGTTCGGGGTTGGCGGGGGAGAAGGCGATGGCCTGAGTGTAGAGATCAACGGCGAGCTCGAAGTGGTCGTCGATGAAGGCCTCCTTCGCCTTCTGCTCCAGATCGAACGAAGATTCAGTCGCCATTACGCAGAGCCAAGACGGGAAGCAACTGAGAGAACGTCGATGGACAAAGAAGAGGAGGAAGGAAGGCTCTAGAACGACGGTTAAGAAGACTTTGACGAAGAAGCCCAAGAGCCTTTCTTTAATATAAAAAGAAGGCAAAATATCAATTTATGGCCTCAAGTTTGAGTCAACTTTCTGTTTTGTCATTAAATTAGTTTGTTATATAATTTTGTCCCAAACTTTTGTTTTTATTTTGATTTTGGCCAATCTTGAATTTTATCGTGCGTAAGCCAAACAGACCTTAATAGACAATTTTCATTTATCGACTAAAAAGGAAAAAAAAATTTCAAAAAATAGGAAATAATATTGAAACCTTTCATTTGTATTTTTTTTTAAATTTTGATGGACAAATCAAGTGAATTGGAAGCAGAAGTTAACGATAGTTGCTGATGTTGTCAAAAAATATAAAAAATCGATGAAGGTCGGATGATGTTTTATTATGGGGTGACTACTACGGATAAAGTAGATTATGTGACGAACGAATGAGAGGTCGAAACTCAACTATTATAAGACACGGGTCAGACAATCATAAAAGAAATTCATGATTGGCCAAAATAAAAATAAAAATAAAAGTTGGTGACAAAATTATATAACAAACTAAGTTAATGACAAAACAGAAAGTTGACTCAAAGTCGAGGCCATAAACGTATATTTTGCCTAAAAAGAAAATAAAAGATTTTGTAACTCCAGAAAAAGACATTGACGGTTTCACTTGGATTCGTTGCTTCGTCGTAGTATCCTGTCGGTGTTAATGAGCCTGGCCGGCTCGCCTTTGGGCCCGAGTCTGGCTTGACAAAAGTAGTCGAGTTCGGGCTAGATTATTCGAGCCCAGTCAGTCTAGGATTCAGACTCAGTCCGATACATTTCTACCCGGATCCAAGTTCGCCCGGCCCGGCCCGGCCCAGTTCGGGTTCCTCTTGTCGGACTGGCCTTCCTACAAAAGAGTAAGGCCAAGGCCCGCATGGTCCCTCAAGTGAGGCAGTTTTTGGGGAGAAGTCGGAGGGAGTGCCTTGTGATAAGAACATCATGCTCAGGACCATCGGCAGCGCCATCTGCAGAGAAGAGCCCACCCTCCTACGAGAAACCTGCTTAAAGGTCGCGTCTTTCTGCAACTCCAACTCCTCCGACTACGGCATCTGCGTCCACAGCCCCGTGTTGAAACTGGGTCTTCACGACGACCTGTATCTGAACAACAATCTCCTCTCCCTTTATGCGATATGTCGCGGGGTCGGTCATGCCCGCCGCTTCTTCGACGAAATGCCTCTGAGAGACGTCGTTTCTTGGACCGGGTTGCTGTCGGCTCACGTCAGAGACGACGACCACGAAGGATCCGTTATGATTTTTCGTTCCATGTTGGTGTCGGATGAGGCCGTTCCCAACGAGTTTACTCTCTCGAATATCTTGAGGTCGTGTTCCGCGGCCGGAAGATATGGCCTCGGAGCCTGCATTCATGCCCGAGTAGTCAAATGTGGTTACGAGGCGAGTCCTGTTATATTGAGCAATCTGATTGATATGTATTCCGAGTGTCGTGGCAGCGAGGAAGCTTTTGAGGTGTTTGAACCGATGATTGGTTCGGGGAGCATGGACATCGTTTGTTGGACGTCGATGATTGCTTCCTTGGCGAGGGATGATAGATGGAGGACGGCATTGGAGTTGTATGCTAGGATGATCAGTGCAGGGGTTTGCCCAACTGAGTTCACCTTTGTCAAGCTTTTGTCGGCATCTGGCGACATTAGTCTGAAACTTGGGATGGCCCTTCATGCGCAAATTGTCACCTGGGGAATGGTCCTGAACCTCATTCTGAAGACGGCACTTGTTGATATGTACTCGAGATACCAGAGAATTGCAGATGCCAAGAGGGTCTTCGGGATGACTCAGGAATGTGACGTTGGCTTATGGACTACCATCATCTCCGGTTTTGCTAATAATTCCATGGATCGAGAGGCTGTCGATGCATTCCATCAGATGGAAATGACTGGAATTAAGGGTAATAGCTTTACATACTCCAGCCTGCTGAACGTGTGCCAGTCTAATTTGCTGCTGGAGCTTGCACGGCAGATTCATGCTCGGGTAATCTCAGTAGGCCTAGAGAGGGATCACTCTGTTGGAAAAGCTCTCCTCAATTTGTACATGAAGGTTGCTGTAGAAGACGGTATAGAAGTGTTCAGAAGTATCGTCTCCCCCAACGTCATTACTTGGACCTCTTTCATTACCGGTTTAGCCTTTCTCAACAATGTGTCAGAGTGCTTTTATTCGTTTAGAGAAATGCTGGCATCAGGGGTGGAGCCAAATTCCATCACTTTCTCTAGCATCCTCGCGGCTTTCCATACTGCAAAATCTCTTCATCAAGTGTTGCAGGTGCATGCACATATAATCAAGAGAAGGGCAAACCACGACATAGCTGTGGGAAATGCTCTCATTGATTTATATGCAGGGTTTGAGTTGTTTGATGAGGCATTTAACATCTTCGATAGGATGGATAAAAGGGATGCCATCACTTACACGAGCTTGGCTGCGGCAATGAACCATACAGGTCATCATGGAATGGTGCTAAGTCTAGTCAGGTGTATGAAAGAGGATGATGTTAAGATGGATGACTTTAGCCTTGCTTGTTCTCTGTCAGCCTCGACTTGCCTAGGCCAAATCGAAATTGGGAAGCAACTACACTGCCATTCGATAAAATCTGGTCACGGTGGCTCACTTTCAGTGTCAAATGGCCTCACTGACCTCTATGGAAAATCCTCGAGTGCAGAGGATGCTCGCAAGGCTTTTAAAGACATAGCCAAACCAGATGTCATTTCATGGAATGCCCTGATATCCGGATTGGCATCAGAAGGGGACATAACTGCTGCACTCTCAACATTTGAAGATATGAAAATTTCAGGGATCAGACCCGATTCCATCACATTTCTGCTAGTAGTTTCTGCTTGCAGTCATGGCAGATTAGTCGACCTTGGTCTCGAGAATTTCCAATCCTTCGTCGATTTGTATAACCTAGTTCCAGACTTGCATCACTACGCTTGCCTTGTCAACCTTCTCGGACGAGCTGGCCAATTAGAAGAAGCATGGAACGTTATACAAACAATGCCCTTGAAGCCAAACACGATTATCTACAAGGAAATGATAACAGCATGTTGCATACACAAGAATATGCTCCTGGGAGAAGAAGTGGCTCGGCTTGGTATTGAATTGGACCCATCCAACCCTGCTTTGCATCTGCTGCTTGCAAGACTCTATGATGCCTGTGGTCGATCTGATCTAAGTGATAAAACTCGTGAAAGGATGAAGACAGCATGCTCAAAGAACATGGCATGGTCAGATATAGAAAAGGATTATCCGCAATATGCCTTTGTTGCTTAATTTGAAGCCAACCGCATTTCTCCCAAGAGTGAAGTCTTTGTGCTGAGCACAAGGTGTGTATAGCTTTAACTTAGTATGAGCTGATATCAACAGAAAACGGTAATGGAGGACAAAACTAAGGGCATGATCATTAGAGTTTGGTTCTGACATGTCCGGAGACTTATACAAGCATTTAACTGATACAATTTCTTTCATCTACGTGCTAAACAAAGACCTGTTGCTCTCATTCTATGATATCCAAAACAACAAATGGACCCATGATTTCTCCAGACATCCTCGGAAAAGCTACAAGGTATCACAACTGATTGATGAAGATTAAACCTTCACGCAATGAGAAAACCAGGAATCTTCCACTATGAGAAGCCGCAACAAAAAAATGCTGATCGGATTGCAAGTTCAAAGTTGCAATGGAAATCCCATTCATAGCATGGAATCAAAGGGCTTTATTACAAACAAAACGCACATTGAAGGTAATCCAGGTCTCCTCATTGAATCCATCCTTACTTCTGAGATCCCAGTGACACATACCCCTTCAGAATAAAAGGTGGTCAATCGGAGGACTCTTTAGGTGCATCCTTGGTTTTGCGGGAAGTAACAGCCTCCAAGGTCTTGTAAAACTCCTCCGGCAGAGGACCTGGTCGATGCTGAGGCACGTGCTTGGGAATGGGCGCATCGTTCTCAATGATTTCGCATTCATAATCATCCGGGACACCCCAAGGATCCCATTCTGCATTCAGAAATCAAACCCAAACATATAATTAACCAAAGCATGCCAGGAAAAAGCTCTGGTACCTGTATCTCACTGAAATGGGTACAATAAATCTAGGTCTATGAAAGCAAATCAGTCTTATTACTCACTAGTGATTGTACTTAACTTGCATATTAAACTTTACCGTGGAAGCAGAGACAGTGATAAAGAGCCCTAGGAGAATGTAAATAGTCTGTAAAGAAATGGAAATTCTAAAGAAAATCACCCAGAGCATCGCAAGCATCTTCTGTCGGCTAAGAACGACGAATTTCCCAATAAAATTTCCTACCAACAACGTACGCCCGGAACCCACCACCCAATTCAATCACAATCCGTGCGCCCTCAAACCGAAATGACACGAAAAGAGACAGCAGTAATCGCTTACCAATCATCTTCCCGATGAGTTTGAGCTCGTCCCGAGCCTCCTCGATGAGCTCCTCGACCTGACCGCAACCCAGCCGCTTCTCGATGACCTCCCAGTCCTCCTCCTCCTGGCAGACCTTTAGCCTGTGGTTGGTGAAGGACTCGACGGCCTTCCTGTAGCCCTCGTCCTCGGGGACGGCCTTGATCTCCTTTAGGGTTTTTGTGTAGAGCTCGATCAGGACCTCCCTAGCGTTCGGTACCACATCCAGGCCGACGATCCCCGTCGTCTGCTTCACCTTCGCCAGCAATGGCCGCCCGATCGCCCTCAGGAACATCTCGATCCCTCTCGTGGACTCGCGCTCACTCTCCCCCCCCCCCAACCCCGGGAACTCCCTCCGTCTCGGTCTTGATGGTGACTGATGCCTACGAATTAAGACGGGCATCGGTATTGGGCCTAAATGGACTCAAATAACTTGGCCCATTAATGTTTAGGCTTTAAGGCCCGTTCCAAATGTGCCAATGGACTCTTGAAGAAACCTTATTTTAAGCCGGTTTTGGCATGAAATTAAATGAGCTAATCTTATAGTTTAGTCCCAATTAATTGTTGATATGAATGGGGGGGGGGGGTTAGGCAACGGGCAATAATCATAAACTTTGGACCAACCATAACTAAATAAATAAAGCTCGGTACCAATCTAAGTGAGATAAACAGGCTTGAGGATTCGCGAATATGGTCCAATGACGATCGGACATTAACGTCGGGCATTACGAGTGGTTTTTTGATTAAGAACTTGATCAGAATTGCATATACTTTGCTACCTTTCTGCCTTCCCATGGGAAATCATTACATCTTTCTTTTAAAATAAGTATTTTTAAAAAATAAATGAAAAGGAAAAAGAATAATTATTCCGGTGATCCAAAGATTTGAGTACGTGTGAATAAGAAGCACAACGTGAGACAAAGACTCTCTCATTCGATTAAATTATTACTTGAGATTTAAAAAGCTCAACATCATGCGTTGGGATGGGGGGTTGACTTCTGACCAACACTCTCATCCGTCTAATCAATTAAAAAGAAAGTATTTGACTTTGAGAAAAACAAAAAGAAAAACAAGTATTTACTAGAAAAAATGGAACCCGGAACAGACAGGAACCGCTCTTTCTTCCCGTATTCGTCCGCCGGAGAAAAGAGCACGGCAGAGCAGAGTGTGGAGTTTGATTTTGTCTGATGTTTTCTATTCACAATGTTTTTTTTTTTCATTACCTTGGCGGTTATCAAACTGTGGAAAGGACAAAACAAAACAAAAAAGTCAAAACCATGGTTAATGTTTTTGTTGTTGTGGGATTCTTTGGGTCTGTTCCTGTCCCGGATCGTCGGAGACGTGGCGGTACTCGGCGAGGATCTCCTCGCTCATTCCCATGTTGGGTATAAGCCAGTCGTCCCCCGCCAAGTCGAAGTCGTCCTCGTCCATCATCGAGGCGAACACGTCGTCGTTGTTCTCACTGTTGGCAGTGTCCTCGAAGCCTGGGGACGGCAGAGGCGTGACGGGGGAGAGGTCCGGGTTGTCGCTGGCGGCGGCAGGGGCGGGCTTCTTTTGTGGGGAGGAGGAGGAGGATAGGGACGAGTACTTGTTTCGGGTGCTCCCCGCAAGAGAGTTGCGGTGGGTGGGCAGGGGGTGGGAGTGCTCCCCGGTGTACATGACGACGAAGATGTTGGGGTCGTCGCCGCTTCTCTCCACTTGCTTCCTTGCCATGCATGCTTTTGAGCTGCTGCATCTGTAATAGCTCCTGCCGATCACACCGACCGTTCGTGAGAAGATGGTCACGATCCGGCTGAACGCGAGAACGAGTTTGCACGAGAGGGAGAGAAAAGAACCTCGGATAAGGGGATCCCTTGATGGGCTTCTGGCCGTACTTACGCCATGCCCACGGATCGGACGAGAGGGTCTCTCCGGTGAAATGGCACACCGACTTCGGCTGAGTTTTCCTGAAGTATACAAACAGAGCATAACTAAAATGGTTATGATGACAGTGAACCGGTTTAAGCACCTAAAGCCTGAGATCCAGCACCTCTTCTTTGCTTTTGAATTCGGGGCCTGAGGTCGCACCGCCGGCAGGATAGGAGGATCGGCTCTCGGGCGCTGCGGGTCATGCCAGGGGTATGTCAGAGGTTGGGGGACGGACAACGCGGGATTATTCCAGGAGGGGATGGGCGCCGTCAATGAGGATACGGACCCTCCCAGGGTAGGGTTGGGGACGGCATTCGACGTGGCGCGGAAAAACGAACGGCACAACGCCTCCAGTTCGTCGAGAGGGGCAGCGGAGGTGGCGGGGGAAAGAGAAGCGAAGGAGCCTTCGGCATCCTCATCGAAAGTCAACGAGGCCAAACAAGACAAGGGATTGTCCATGTCCGAGGGGGACGATGTCGACGTGTCAGCGGAAGGAGAGGCGACGGCGCCGCAGCTCCTGACGATGGCGCTGAGATCCCATTCGTCGGCCATCGCAGCTGGAACCGAAAGGATTGTGGATGGGTGGGTGGGTGGGTGTGGGGCGGGGGGAGAAATGGGGAGGGAGTGAAAAGGAGAAAGGAAAGGAGGGGAGGGTGTTGGACGGCGCTGACTTTTCTGTTTTGAGTTAGAGAAAATATAATAATAATAATAAAAACTATATCATAAATGATTTCTCTTTTTTTTTTTTCTTGTAATTGTGGATAGAATGGGTGAGCAAAAAAGGAAAAAAGGAAAACACACAATAATGATACTAAGAAGGAAAATAGTGGAGCACTTGTGGGTAGTCTCGACCAACTCCTACCACCACCACCACCACATATTCGAGAATTGTTTCTTTTCAATTTATATTTCCACAGGCGATCGATCCCAAGGGCAGCTTCGTCAAATCACTCGTCCCCTCAATTAATTAGCAATGCCACTCCACTTATTTTTGCTTGGAGTTGCTGCTCCTCCTCCTCCCCACGTGGGGTATTTTTTGTTTCTATGGTTTAATTTTCATGATGATATTCGCTTTTCCTCCTTGCTCGTCCTCCCATCTGCCCATTTAATGTCTCCCTTGTTTTGACTTTTTTCTTTTTCCTTCTCGGGTGGCCAAGTGGCCGTAAAGAAGGTTGGATTGTGAAACCCCTTGCTGCGGTGCACTTTTTCCATGCATTGTTTGGTTGGTGAATAATAATAATAATATTATGATGCATGCGGACGGACGGGAGAAGGCGGTGTTGGTTTCTGGGGTAAGTTCCCCATTCTGACCGTTTTGACCTTCCTCCTGTCCTGACCATTTAATGTCAGTGGAAAATTTTTGTTTTCCGGCGCTTCCTGAAGCTTCCCGGGGACGGAACGGAGTCGTCCCCACCCGCACCTCTCCTCCCGTGCGTGCAGTCCACGCCCTTTAACTTTATATAAAATCTTTTATTTAATTACACCAAAGTGTGAGCACAGAGTTATAAGAGTACTGTACCATGTTATAATTGGCTTAAAAAAATTCGTCAAATTTAACAATAATTTGTAAAACTTTCAGTTTTCCATTTTTAGGAATCGCAACTTTCAATTTAATACGAAAATACATAATTAATTTTATAAATTGCTTTTGGGGTATTTTGACTCGGTCAAGATTTCCACTGTATCAAATCATTATAACATTTTTTGTGAAGAATGATTCGTTAACATATAAAATAAAAATCAAGTATTCATTTTGAGTTTTTAAATTAAACGGTAAGATTTTTTTACGATATTACCCTGATTTAGGGTTCAAATCTCTATGTACGTAAAAGATCAAAAAATACGACGAGATGTCAAAAAGGCCCTCCTAGTTATTAATCAAAGGGCGTAGATGAGGCGATATAAAATATAAAACAAATCTCATTTATGATTTGATCGGACTTTTCGATACGATAAAATACTTCTTTTTTCTCCCGACAGACAAAAAAAATCACTAATAATTCCCAGCACCTTTGACCCAGTTCGACTCCAAATACACGGTCCAAAAAAAAGTATATATCGCAATTAATTCAACGAGTACAGACTTCATTAAACTCATTGCACGCATCATCGTTGGTTGCCGCCCCTTTCTCCTCTTCGAACCATCTACTTACGCGGGTTGTGCTAGTCTCTGCGGCAGCGGACACGGCCGAAGGTTGTCCACGGAGTACCGTTGCCAGACTCAATCTTCACTACGTAAAAAAATAATGAAGGAGAAAGGAAAAACTGTTAGAGAAGTGGGATTAGTCAAAGCGATTAGAGATAAAGAAAAGCATTAAAACTGATGTAAGGAGACTAGGACTAAACAAAGGGCAAGTTATGTTTACTATAACAAAGCTGAAGTCTTAGGGAGCATTAATTAATCCCCCTATCTGCTGCGTCTTGTCTTGTTGAGATTTGATTACTCTTTACTTCTGTCAATCAAATTCAAGAGTCTCCAATCTAGGGGAACCCTTGTCAGTGCTTATCTAAAATGTAGTAAACAGCATAAAAGTACTGTCACTATGAGAGATGGGTGGAGAGTTTGAGTTGGGTTAGGCAACAATCAAAATATATCACCAAAAGAGCCCAGAAATGGAAACCTTTCAAAATCCCTTTCTGCCTATTTCTTTTTGCAGGGAACAGGAAATAAATGGTTTCGTGTTGATAGAATGAGTTGGTGGGTGTGGAGGAGAATGCTCAAATATTATGAGCAAACACTCCCAAAAAAGTGTGTAATAATGGTACAATGCTACTGCAATCTTTTGCTCGACACCACAAACCTAACACCAATTATCAATGGCCTTAAATTCACTCCCATCCCTTACTTTACAAAGCAATTCTGAGCCATCATTGGTGGGATTGGTTGCTTCCACCCCAAACACCGCCCCCCCCCCCCCCCCCTTCTGCAATCACTGCAAGTCTCTCTACTACTATCTTCATCCATGATCAGGTGGGAACACCAGTCTGTCTGGCCAAGAAAGACCCAGTTTTAGCATGATCCCAAATCTTCAGTGTCATTCCAAGACTTCCTCTTTTTTGGCTTTTGGAACCACATACAGCAAGAATGGATCAATAACCGGCACCTTCATTAAATAGGCCTTACCATTCCGATTGCTTTCTGGAATTGGGTGGTGCAAACACCATAGGCTTGGTAAAAGACAGCTAGTGAGGGTTTTTAGTTTGATTGAGCTCGCCCCTGCTGCGGACGAATCTCGATGACCAGGTTTTTGAGAGACTGGAGGGTTAGTCACCGACGTTTGCTACGTACAGGGGGGGATCCCTATATTTGTTGTATGAGCTACCTGTATCAGTGCTGGAGCTACCGTGATCATTTTGCTCCAGCTCCTTTGTTAGATCATCCATGGTCTTCTTCAAACTGGCTTTACTCTATGGGCCTGCCTCGCCCATCGAGATTCCGACCATGGTTATCTTGGGGAAGCAAAGGATTAGGCTACGGTTTCAATGTGATGTGTTCCGGTGGTGAGATCTCTGACCTGGAGATCAGAATATGTGGTATTACCAGACTATATGGTAGAAGGACAAGTATATTGATATCTGCAGCCAAAAGAAGTGAAGTACCCCATGTTTGAATCTCTCG
Source organism: Melastoma dodecandrum (assembly GCA_029817715.1). Taxonomy (NCBI): domain Eukaryota; kingdom Viridiplantae; phylum Streptophyta; class Magnoliopsida; order Myrtales; family Melastomataceae; genus Melastoma; species Melastoma dodecandrum. The sequence goes on along the minus strand of JARUPY010000533.1, from coordinate 2,364,381 downwards.
AGGAATCATTTTGTTGTTCTAACCATGGGCTGCTGTCCTTCTGGCCTTGGAAATCTCCCTCATTTCCATCTAGAACAAGATAATGAGTTGACTCGGGTAAATACTCGTCGGGTTTTACTTCCACGAGATCAAGGCACGTTCTCGACTAAGAAGTTCTGTGAAAGGATGATGCACTCCTGAATAATAAGGAATACCCAAATTAACTTAACAGGAACATTTCCTAACTGCCTGCCGCAAAATCAAGAACACCATGCTTGCAGCTCCCTGCTCTTGAACAGCCAGCAGATAATCAACAGGATATCTAGTTCTCGAGTTCAGAAAACACATCGTGCTCAAATTCTTCGCAAAGGTGCAGGATGTTCCTTCTCTCGAAGGTGTCGACAAGGTAGGGGAACTTAGGTTGAATCCCAGTGACTTTGTGTAACCACCCGTTTCCAAGAATCAGCCTATCCACTGCATAGAGAAAGCTGCATTTCAGTATTGCTGGATGTCCCACTTCTTCTTGTTGAACCTTTCAAATTCAGAATGCTAAAATAAGAAACAAAACTCCACTTGAAAAGACCAACAAACAGACAAGTACTGCACCATGATAAGGTAAAATTACCTTAAGACTGCTGTAATTACAAGGGCGTAAGCACTAAAAAGGATGTGTTAAACTCGTTACAGAGAGCTTAATGCAGCTGTAACAGAATCGGTGACTCATCAACAAAAGATTAGTCTTCAATATAATAAGAACCTCGGGGGGATCCCACACGGTATCCCCCATATCTTCAATGACACCTCCCAAGCTATCATCTCCACATCCAGCTGACGCATCATGTGTCGGGTTTCGATCTAAGTTCACTCTCAGAGCTCCGGAAACTCCACTTGTCTTGTCTGGACATGAACTCGCTTCGGCTTCCATCGTGCTTGTCAAGGTTGAGCGTCTCATATTTCAGGACGACGATACCATGGTCCCATAACTCCAACCTAATATCGTTGCATTGGTTGGAACTTCACCATTTGTCGCTTACAGAGATTCAAATCTGTGGACTTGAAGTGGTAGATAATCTCAAGGCCACGAGGATCATCGACGGCAAAAAACTCGGGAAGCTACTTGGTTTAGCAGGCTTGACGTGGCTAAGCTCTCTGAAGTTGGAATATTGTCCAATATTATTCGAGATTCCCAGACTCGGACAGACAGATATGTTGGAACATTAGGCCATCCTGAGCCGTGAATCCCTAGCGACCATTCCCAACCTACGAGAATTGAGGAGGATGAAGAAGTTAGGGATTAGCATTTGGGACCAACTGTGCTGCATTCCTCAAATGATCGGTGACTGTGGCCTACGTGAATACTAGATGGCCAAGCAGTAACCCTCGTGCTCATGCAGTTGGGAAGGGTTGCATACTCTCGCCACCATTGTTAATTTAAACTGACGATGAAGCATTGGCATCGATACTTATTCACGAGGTACAAAGACGGTTTTGAATATGAACCAATATTAATCAAGAGTTTTAACCGCTCAACAAGTGCTGTTCATGTTGCAGCTCCGACTCAACAGGGTCATCTCGAGATTCATTCTCTTGCCCAGCTTCGTCGAGGTTCAAGTGATCAAAAGCACCTAGGATGTCGTCAGCGATATCCGTGCTGTTTTCACCACCGCTACTATTACCCAGCTCATTAACTTCGGTTGTTCCTGGCAAGGCTTCTTCCGGCTGCACTTTCTGAACAAAACCAGCATTTGAGGGTCTTCCGCTGTGGATGCCGTTTGGGTCTTTCAGATACTTTGCTGGTATCCTAATCCGCTTCCCCTTGATGTATCGATACTCCCATCTTGGAGGCGGGTATTTCCTGTTCAACTTCTCGTACTTGTCCATCATCCCTAGCTGTTGAAAGACATCTCCCATCATTTTCACGATGGACACATTCGGCTTAACTCCGAGCTCTTCCATGTCAGCGAATACCTGTGAGACATGAAAGTCAAGGGAGAGTTGAAAATTGTTAGGCGGCCAAACACCAGCCATGTGTAGGCATCCCGACAGCTCGAGCAAACAGGCACTTATACCAGGAGATAGAATTAAGAATGGGAAAAAATTTTGGTAGATTCCAGGCTACATATTCTCCCCGTGAAGAAAAATCTTAAATCAGTTCTAAAAATGCAATTATCCTTAACTTCATGCATTTATGTCCGATGAAAGCAGCACACTGTCGGCAATATGTAGAATACATGTCTAGCTAGAGAGACCTGTGCTAACCACCTCCTTACAAGTCATGGAAACTCAGTATGACCCTCCAAAAGAAGCCTATTTTTAATCTACCAAAAACTAATTAAAGCACTGGTGCTATACCTCAAAAATCTTCTCATGCATGCCCCTGTTGTAGTATATAGAAACCATCTTATCGAAGAAGATTCGAGGAGTGCCTTCCAAGTGATCAGAGAATATCTTTGCCCAAAGTTCCTCAGCTTCATCGAGCCTACCATCTTCTGCCAATGCATTAAGTAAGGCAAAGTAGCTTCCCATTGTCCTTCCTTGGCCTTTATTTAACATCCACTTGGAGACCTAAAAAGCCGACATATTAAGCATCAAAATGGAGAATGTCGTGACATAAACAAAAGTGAAAAGACTGGATAACAAGAAAGATAACCTGTATTACTCGCTTCCAATCCTTTTCATACTCAAGAGTCTTCAAGGCTTTCTTGACAGTAATCAGCGGAAACTCCAGTTCCCAAGCAATAAAGGAGTCGAGAGCCCCATAAACTTCCTCTTTCACGTTGGACAGCGATTTAACCTGAATTTGACCACCAGCAAAGTTAAGTACCAATTCGAATCAGCACACAAAGCAGACTCGGACACAAACAAGATGTACATGACTTGCGGAAGCAGACACTCAACAAGCTCACTCGACCTCAATAGAAAAATTAGGAAGCATACACATTCGACGAACTTGGAAGATTTCGAGAAAGTCCCGATCCTCTTCCTTGTCTTCCATACCCGAGGACCCCTTGGGCGAGGACCTCTAGCTTCACAAACCTGACTTTTACAGAATCCATGTCATTTAAAAACCTCTAACTAAAATCAGGGTCTTGCGAAAAAGACTGATCACGAGAATGCCCAAGAACATGGGGAATCCCTTACCACAACGCCCCTAATAGTTCTGGTCCACTGGGTCGACCCAAATGCTCTCATTCCAACCGGGACAGTGCAGGGACACTTGAAACTAAGCATCCTGAAAAAGCAGCAGCAGAAACAAAATCAGGACCAGACAATCCAAGACCACGAAAGCAACAGAACAACATCTCTCACGAAGGGGACTTCTTTTATCAATTCCGTCAAGCCGAGTCAGGAAGAAGGAATACTTTGCGACAATTGCCAGTAGACCAAGGCGACCCCTCCACCTCCGTCCCCCAAAAAGCTCTCCAACCCAGAGACCCCCAACCTAAGACGAAGCTACTAGAAGACGACGTACCCCTTCCCCCGTTAAACCCAGATTCACAAAACAAAATGCTCTCACGCTCTCTGGCTCTGTTTGGGAACGGAGGAAAGGAAAGAAAAGAGGGTTTTTCTTCCAACTATTCGGATAATAATAATAAAAAAAGATTTTTTTTTAAGGATGTAATAATAATTAACACTTCGTCCAACCGGGCCTCATAGGGCCCAATCCAATTTCTCCAAATTGCATAAAGCCCATTTTAGGCCCGAGGTTTGTATTTTGGGCCCAATACTTCTAAAATGAAACGGCGTCGGTTCGCATACCGGCCCTTATCTAAACATCTGCCAACCATCCAAATCGTTTATGCCGGCGAGGAGGAGAAAGACAGCAAAGTAGTAGGATTAAGCAATGCGGGCGAATCGCGGCATCCGTCACCGGCGCCGTTCTGCACTCTGAGTTGTCGTCAGAATCGCCTCCCCGTTTTTGGCAATGTGTTTTGTTGTCGGCCAATGCTTCTTCTCCCACATCTTTTGAACTTTTAAGCATTCGAAGGCAAGAGCTTTTCATGCGTTGAATAATTTGCCATACCATTTGCTTTCAGACACCACAAGTTAACAGGACAGTATTTTACAATGCTCAGGTACAGGATATTAGGACGAACCAAATGAAAGAAAAAATATTTTACCGAAGAAGTATGTATAAGGCACTTGACCTTAGCTCGGGATGCAGTCCACTACATCCAACCACCAGTCCTCGTCCTCGTCCTCATCAATATCTTCTCCTTCCTACAATACGTGTGATATTACTTCAAAGAAGTACATAATCAAGCAATCCCCTGTTGTTGTTAACTATAGGAGTCACACCAAATTATATTTGTTCAAGCTAATTAGAAAGGATGATTTAATAGAAAGAACACCCAAGGGAAAAGACGTGCACAAGCGCATGAATGGCATTGCAAACACCAGGCATGCCTTCAGATTACCTTTTTGCTCAGTTTCTCCAACTGCTGACATTCGATGCTATTGGCGAGGTTCATAGCTTCAAGCCACCAAGAATCTGCATCATAATTATCAATAGTTTCTTCTAAACTGTGATCCACAATATCTGTAGAATTTGCAGCAAGTGTTATCGGTGCTGAATCAAGGTAAGATGTCTGATCTGGTAGCACACTGTCAGGGATTAAACATGAGGGAGACCGGTAACCTGGCAAACGGTTGATCGTCAGATGCACATGAATTATTTATATTCAAGAATTCCAACAGGAAATATTACCACCTCTGCAATCTGGATCGTGACATTTCTGGTAATATATGGCCCTTTTAAGATCGAAGACGTATATCACTGGGAAAATAAACACATGAAAACATAAGTGTGTTTGAAATGGACAAAAATGCATGACAAAATAAAAAGCCGAGAAATATCTTAACCCTAATCTTCAGTTTGGAAAAGTTTACCATGATTGCTTTTATGTTCTCTTCCAATGCGTTGGCAGAACCTATTCCTTGACATGGTGTACACCAAAAGTTCATGCTCAGAAAACCAGTACCAGCTCTGAATTTTACCTGAGAGCACAGTCGAAGCAAGTACACTCCGCTTTCAGCAAAATTTTGAGTCAGAGAAAAGCATCATAAATAGATAGACGATTTATAAAGAAGAGATGATAAGAAATTCAATTATTACTTTGTTATAAAGCATGTTTTTTACCATTCCTAGAGCTCAGTTCACATGCAAAAACTAGAAACCCCCTTACATTTCTCTTTAAACGGCATTAAAGAGTGAAAATTAACAGAACACCTGGGGTGGTGCCCGTAGAGGCCACCGCCTCGACAAAGTGGTCCAACGTTGGAAACAGCGACTTGCGAATGTAATACACTAAGCTATTGCTGTTAAAATTATTTGATCCAAATCCTCGTGAGACTAGATTCCCCTTACATTTCTCTTTAAACGCCATTAAAGAGTGAAAATTAACAGAACACCTGGGGTGGTGCCCGTAGAGGCCACCGACTCGACAAAGTGGTCCAACGTTGGAAACAGCGACTTGCCAATGTAATACACTAAGCTATTGCTGTTAAAAGTATTTGATCCAAATCCTCGTGAGACTAGATTCTCCTTCCTAACATCAGCATTGACCTGCATGAGACACTTTTCAGCATCAAGAGGTTAAAAAAAAGGAGTAAACCCAGATCATTGTAGAATATGAACTTAAAAGCATCTAAAAGGCTTGCTAGTAATTCAATGCAGCCAAAAAATTTTCCTCTGCTACCTCGGTATGAAACTGCAAATTCCTTGCACAATCAAGCTCTGGTTTGCAAACTAAAAGCTTTTCACAGTCGGCATCTATGTTGCAGATCAATGATGCCAAGAACATGTCCTTGTCGCTCTGAGAGAAATCAACCAGTCACCAAGGAAATATTAGACAATTTCTTTCCTCCAACGGAGTTACTCGTTGGCCATCGTAAATTCAAATGTTGTGGTTGAGTCCAGTCATTCTCAAATATAACATACCGGAGAGAAATGGGAAATTTTAAACAACTAAAGAGAGTAGATTGCTCGACAGGTTAGGTTGACGAACTTTTAATAACTTTATATGGAACAACAGAAAATTACTGTATGGAACCATACCATGTCCTTATATTCAAAACGTTTAGTCGGCAGAAGAACAGAAGTTTTTCCAGCCTTCGATGAGAAAGCCAAGCGAAAGCATCGGTTCCTAGAATAGACAGCTGTGTCCACAAAGAGGTGGCTTGTGGATTCAGTACTGCCAGAATCCTTCTTCACAAAAAGCAACTCGTATCTGGATTCGGTCTCCCTAGCACTTGAAATCCGAGAGCACACCTGATAGTTTTCAAACTAGTAATTGCTGCAATTCTCGGAGAAAGTACTTTTTTACGTGTTCTCAAATAAGATACTAATATATGACAGGATGAGGAGGGAGGGTTTTTCATTCAGACATCTATATTAGGGAAAAATACCTTGCGGGGATAAAAGAACTGCTGGAAATTCCTTTTTGATTCAATATGTATGCAGAAGTATAGCAAGTACAGTTCATGTTACCTCTGTAACAAATGCACCGGCATGAGAATTGTCTTTAAAAGCTGCTTTTGGTATCCGAAGAACCAGATGCCGGGAGAACTTTTCTGCAATTATAACTCACCAACTTCTAATATTTAGTAATCATTCTACGTAAATACTCCAAATGTGACTTTCCATTCAATAGAAATACCAAGTTTGACTATTCCACACCATAAAATTATACTAAAAACATACGCTCAACAGAGATGGAAGAGAACAAGAAAACAGAAGTACAAAACTCTTCTGTGCACGATTGCTCATAAACCTGCCCCGAAATCTATCAGTATCAGAGTGAATCTTACCTTTGGTGGATGAATCGAGTTCAACAATCCAGTCATGTTTTCCTTGGATTGAGTATTTGTCAAATAAAACTTCAAAAACAACCAATATAAGAAGATCAACCATCTCGTCGCCATTGCCAGAATTTTCCTTCATACTGAACTCCAAATCAAAATACAAGTGGCAGGGAAAACCCTGAGAATAAATTGGAGTTACATTGTTATAAACAAAAGAAATAACAAGATGATAAATTTGCCAGTTACGTCCAGAAGTTCTTCTTTTATGTTCAGTAATGTGATACGTATTAGTTAATGTGATAAAAACCTTGTGAAGGTGTTGACATGAATGATACAATCCCATCCCTAGACAACATTAGTTCCCATGCACATATATGAGATTTTTTAAACATGGGACATAAACCTTTGGAGTAAAGAGCATCTTTCTCATGATATCTTATGCGTGCGTACACTGTGACATCGGCTCCTATAAAGACCAATTAAAGGCAACACTTCTTTTCCTCTACTGCTGAAATAACTCTGGTATTAGATTGATTTCAGTGAGTTAAGAGTTCTTACCTCTTGGATCACTTCATAGTGGTGGCGCAACTTTGAATCCATATTGTTGTACCTGAACAACAATTTGAATTGTTGAAAACAAATTCCAGCAGCATAATGCAGATTCAATATTCAAGGAAATATTACTACAGTTACAAACCTTCTCCAGAACTCATGGTACGTAGACACAAGAAATCTTCTTTGCCCATTGAAATGATCCTGATAACTGAATACATTAACATGTGGATGATTCTTTGCAAATTTTATGGCTTCATCTTGTCTAGGGAATGTGGCCCATATTTTATTTCTGGAAAATAATCGAATTGGAAAGTTCTTCAGGCAGAATGGTTCTGCTTAAAAGAATTATATAAATTAGACCTATCTCTATGCAAGAAGCATGAAAAGAACCTCAGATTCAGTGGATGTTGTGCGGCTTGCTCGATTCTTATTTCCCGTAGCAGCCGCAGCAAGCTAGAGGGTTTTTTTGGAGGCACTCCATTCGGTGAGCCATAAAAAACAACTGGGGAAAGATGAATTGCCTTCTTGAGCTTGCTTCCTCTAATTGTAGTGGAACCAACCTAAGATTAGGAAACAACATGTTATTCAGATAACAGGCAGTAGAGTAAGATTTTCCAGCTCATACACATTGTATCCCATACAATACCGTGACAGAGCAACAAGACCATATCCACATACTACCATGATGCACAAAAAATCAGCAAAAATCTTTCTGAGATCAACCGGGCAAAATATTACAACGTCCAAGTCACAGTTTCCCAGATAGTAAGTTGAAACTCAAATGATTCCGAGGTAAAAAAAGCTTTTCCTGATCCGAACCAATTAACTCCTTTTCATGCAGAAAATTGTACATCAATAAGCACTTACCTTCTCCGTGCAAAGCAGCACATCAGATGCATCGCTCCTGCTAGGACTTTCTTCCTTGGAAGAAGAAACTGCAGCTTCTGGACTTCCTTGCTTTGGCTTGCCTTTGAGTCTCTTCCTCTCTCTAGCCGCCGATTCTATAAATCAAAGGAAAATACAATTCTAACCTGTAATTATATTTCGCCACTTGTATAAACAATCCAAGACAGTGTGTCACAATGACCCCAGTTCTTGATATTTGCACCACAAGAAACTCTCATCGATTTGTCGAATGCGAGGTCAACAACTAAAAGGAACAGGACAGGACCAATGACCAAGAAACGTCCGAACTAGCAACCACTGTAAGAACAATCGCTACACGGTAACTGTGAATTCACTATTACTATTGCAACTCGGGACAACTTAACCTTAAGGGCTAAGATTCCAGAAAACCGTCGCCCAAATGAAAAGCACCACACGCCCTGGGAAATCATGCAAAGTCGGCCACTGCCTACCACCAACGGCAACAACACGGCCAAGAAACGATCTGAATCTTACGGGGAGGACTGATGCCGCATCTGAAGCACTTGAACAATCGATCGACGTCGTCCATGGAATCAAGACACGACGCAATCGCCTCCTCCGAACAAAACAGCGACCTTCAAACACCCGCTGAGAAAATCTACTCTTCGGACTGCGATTGCGCGGACTGTTTTCCCCGTTTCGGCTCGCAACGCCTTCAAAACTGATGGTAAGTTAAAAGGAATGTTCCGACTTTAGGGCTTTCTATTGGAGCCCAAAAAGAATGGGCTTCAATTATGAAAGCCCAGAGACAGAGGTGTTTGGAAAATATTTTTAAATTACTTGATCAATTGATATAATTATCAGAGAGCGGTGTTTGATAAGATGTAATTTTTTTCCTGCTCTTAGTGTAAAATTAAAAGTTGAAAAAGAAATAAAATAATAATATTTTGTTCTACATTTGGGTTATATGGTAAAGTGTTTCTGCAAGGTTGTTTCTGACTTGGGCTTTTTTGGGAAAATATGAGGATGCATTGGAGCGAACTGACTGGAAGACAATGATGGGCTAATATATGGGAAAAAAAAAAACAAAATTAACAGTCACCCCCAGTCACAGATTTCTCATTAAACGATTAGACTGGTTTAATCCTAATCTTTAGACCACAGCATGGATTGATCGTTGCTCTTAGGAGATCATCAGCAGATGACGCAGCTGTAGGAGTCATCCTCGATGCACCAGTGGTGGTCATTGTAAACTGGGGGTGGCAGTCTATTGGGATTGTTGAAGACGTGTTGACAACACACTGGATACGGGACGATGGTCTGGACGCCGGTTCCATCCCTGGATTCAGCTCCCTTCTTCACGGGACACACGGACTCGATTTGCACCGCGAAGAACTTCCTCAGCTTGTTCACCAGTTTGATGGGGTCCAATTCCCCTGTCACGGTCATCTTCCCATCCTTCTGGCATATCAGTATAGCGTCTACCCCTGCAACAACAACAAGAAGCTAATGTAGTACTCAGACTCGACATCTTAACCCGATAGTACCGAATCTCATCCTCCTACGTACCTGCAAAGCCAGAGACGACCTTCATGGCCTTCTTTCTCTGCTTCTGGCCGTGTACATCGACCTTCAGGACGGTTTTCTATTCCAACCCAAGACCAAAAAAAAAAAATCATCGGATCGTGACTACAAATGAAAACCACTCGAGAAAGAAAAAGGAACAGTGAGAGAGAAGATGGGGGAAGGGATGGATTTCTCACCTGCGCCATCTTCCTGGACTTGAATCGACAGAGTGCAACAAAAACACAGCAAGGGGATTCGGGTTCTCCTTCTTCTTCCTTGATGAAGCGGTTGAGAGGGAGAGACGAGAGAGACGAAAACGATCGAAGTCACACAGTGTTTGTGTGCTTCATTTATAGAATGTGCTCCCTTATTAGTTTCCATGTACTGAAAACAAACATTGCATTCTTGGTATCTCATCATTTTTTGCCATGAAATAGGGCTGTTGGAACACATGTTCGAGGGCTGATCAGTGTGACAATGAGTGGCGTCACGTTGTGTCGTGTGGAAATGTTTCACGACAAATGTAATCAAGGATGACGGCCGACAATCGGCCGATTAGGTAGTCGACGGAGGACTCCCAAACCATGACTTTTGACTGGCCAACGTACAAGTTCGTAATGAAGTTTTTCAGAGTCCCTGCTAGACCATCTATTCTAGAATGACCATTTAGCTTAGTAACGGGATGACTTATTCTTACACGGCCAGCATCAATATGACATCGAAGACGTTGAACCCGGCTCTATCCCTAAAGTTTGTGGGGACCCTAGAAATTGATTCTCGTGTCTCCCTCGACAGGCCCTTTATCATCATCGTCTCCTTTTTCTAGTGCCGGGCCAAATCTCAAACCGATCCGGGGCGACTTAAAGCGTCGGCGTGGGCAGATTTGGGTTGCGAGCTCCGACGCGAGGAGGAGAAGAAGTGACGAGGGCAAAAGGTCAAGGGAGAGGGGCCCTCTGAGGAAGGAAATATCTTGTCGGGATGCAAACAGGCGGGCATCATGCCCGCTGTCCAAAAAGCATCAATTGTTGTGTATTTGTTGTTCCATGTGGGCTCATTTTCTTTTCCACTTTTACCCCCCACCACTTCAGAAAAGGGGATTTCCTTTCTTACCTCCTCGTACTCGGCCACGTCCGGGCCCAACTTGTACTTATCCGCAAACTTTTCCCCCGGACACCTTCCCTCCTAACCGTTCCTCGGGGGAAGGAAATCATCGCCTGCACCCCCACCCCACTGTAAAACGGATTGAATTGATAACCCAAATTTAGAATATGTTTATTAATTTATTTTATCATTTTCTCACCGAGTGCTCGTGGCTTCTGTTTGGGCACGTGCTTGGGTGATCCCCCCCACCCTTTCCTCGGACTCGGACAAGAATTTCAGTTACAGCAAAGCGTGATGGAACACACAAAACACGCCTGTATTAACAGTCTCCGTGTCGTGTCGACTTCTCATTGGTCGAATCCATCCGAAGTCGGTGCACCTCAACTCACCTGGACATACCCACCGAACCGCCTCGTCTCCCTCCTCTCCTCTCCATATAAAACGAAAAAAATCTGCCACAAATTACATTTGCCCCTCGTTTTGCAAGCGCACAATATCTACTGTTAAAGCACGAGAGCCTTCTGTTTCTTTTTCTAACTCAATCGGCGCGCGATTTGGTTGTCGTCGCCCTTGGCGGAGTAGGGGTTTTGATCTAGTCCGTACATGGTGTCGAATAGCCCTAGCCCCGTGGAGGGATTCTACCTCGACCCTAACGGAATGGCGCTACCCGGATTCGGCCCTTCCCCTCCCGCGAATGTCTATTCCTCGTCGTGGGAGGAGGCGGCCGCGGTGGCGGAGGATATCAGCAAGAAGGTCCGGAAACCCTACACCATCACCAAGTCGCGGGAGAGCTGGACTGAACCCGAGCACGACAAGTTCCTCGAGGCGCTTCAGCTGTAAGTCGGGGCGGGATTTATGTGCTATTGAAGTGTTGGAATTGTGCGTTTTTGTGTTTAGTTGGGTGTTGGGATCGAGGGTTTGTGTTCTTGGGAACCGTACAGGATAAATTGGAGCAGCTTTGTAATTGCATAGATGTCTGCCCCTCAAAGAAAGAAAGTTGGGGTAAAAAGTAGGGAATTCGATTTCTCCTATTGTCATGGAAAAGCTGGTGCGGTGTGATGGAAAGAGATGGTAAGATAGCTGAAAATTCTGTCCATTTGGTTCGTCTTTTTTATGTGAAGTCATGATTTAGGCGGAGCTCGGTAAGTGCATCTGGTTCATTGGCTATGATCATTTTGATCGAATGGGCGTTAGGACGTTGGAGTGAACATCGTGTGCAGAAATCAATTATGTGAATTAATCATCTGGTTCAGTAGTGCGTAAGAATTTACTCATGTGTCTTCTTCTAGTCCTCTGTTCGACTTTATTTTTGGATGATGGCATGAAACATCCTTCTCATTGAAGTGGACATCATGTTTTTAATAATCAATTTGTTCATGAGTTATCTTTCCTCTATTTGTTTCCAGCTTTGACCGGGACTGGAAAAAGATTGAAGCATTCATTGGATCAAAGACAGTTATCCAGGTGAGATTTAGAAAGTGTTGCATCTATTTCATATATTGTATTTGAACCTAATTGCTGGCATAGTTCTTTCTACTCATTTTTAAATTTTAAATCCTTGTAAACAAACTCCTAGTAATGATTAAATGAACCATAAGATGTGCTGCCTGGATACAAATGCTCAAATTTGAAAACTGTGCATGATGTACTGTGTTTTCCCATTAATTTACATGTAAAACTGCACATGACCATGAGGAACTACTTCTTTGGTGTTTCCTGTCTTTTATTTACCACACTACGGAAGGCTTTTTTTTCCCAAGTTTATAGGGAAAATTTTCTTTTATCCACAGATACGTAGCCATGCTCAAAAGTACTTCCTAAAAGTGCAGAAGAGTGGGACAGGTGAACACCTACCACCTCCTCGACCAAAAAGGAAGGCTGCGCATCCATATCCTCAGAAAGCACCGAAGGCGGGTAAGGTGTAGAAGACTTTTGCGCTGTTGTCCTTTATCTATATTCCCGCAATATTTATCTTCTATTGGTTGTGTTTGACAGCTCTTGTCCCCTCAGAACCATCTGAATCTTTTCATGCGCCTCCAGCATTTGATTCTGGATATGCTATACACCCAGATTCATCGTCAATTCTTGGGAACAGTAGTGACCAGATTAATTCATGGATGAATAATCCTGTGCCAGTTCCAAGTTTATCAACTGCACCAAAAGGTGTGAACTTTTTCTATTATTGTCTTGATATAGAGGGATCCACCTTGAGCCCCTAGATCTTGGACAGTTGTTTGGACCTTCACATTATTGGTACACATTTCTAGTATTGAGATTTGACAATGCTCTACAGGTTCGAAATTTATCAAATCTTGCAGTAGCACCAACAACACTCCTAGTATTCCATCCACGGAATCAGTTGATCAAAGTCAGACGGTCCATGGTTTGAGAGGCAAGTCATTGACTTTATTTCTTTTATTTTAGTTCTAGCAATCCACAATTCACTAGGCTTTTTAACACTTCATTGTGTTGCATTTGCTGCAGTGTTACCGGATTTCGTTCAGGTTTACACTTTCATTGGCAGTGTGTTCGACCCAAATGCTTCTGGTCACCTGCAGAAACTTAAGACCATGGATCCCATAGATATTGAAACGGTAAGTTCTTTTGTTTGTTTGTTGGACAAATGGATTGCTTCACTGCCAGCCAAAATGATTCGTTTGTTCACAGGGTATTTGGGTTGCTATATGATTTTGAAATTTCATCACAAATTTTGTGTGTATCAGCATTCGAAAGGGAATTTATTATGAATCAGGATCCTATATTCTAACAATGCTATCTAGGAATACATTGAAGTATAATACACCGTCCCATTGAAAGGGAAAAAAGAAAAGAACAACTGAAACGATCCTCATCCGGCCTTCTATATTCTTAATATCGAAGCTAAGCTCTTGAGATCTGCTGTATGCTAGCAAAGTATTCACTTGTTTTGTCATTCTTTTTGCTATGCAGGTGCTCTTGTTGATGAGGAATCTGTCGATTAATCTAACGAGCCCAGATTTCGAGGGTCACGTAAGCATCCCCTTACTCAAATTGAAGTCTTTCCGAGATCCATTTAATTGACTTTGACTATATTTCCTCTAAACTCTTCCAGAGGAGGCTACTCTCAACATGTGAGATGGACTCGGGGACAATCATTGAGGGGAGTGGTTTGGAAAACTTGTGTTGTGACGCGCAGAAGAATCTTGCGTGAAGTTTTTGGGTGGCGAGGCATAGAAGGAGCCTGCCGGTGCCTGTAATTATAAGATCCAATAGCTGATCTCCTCCATTTTCTACTCGTTAGTTGTGTACATATGGCCTTTTGCTGAGCAATGATGAATAAAATCATGGGGATTCACAAAGGCTGCCTTGTATGCACTACTAGCTGTAGAAATAACGCAGCATTGTAAAGTCCTCCTGCGGACTTGGTTTAGGTAGTGCTAGAGCAGCAGCCCGCGCCAGATGTTTCTTTTCATCGTCATCAGAATACCTATTGTGTGTAGTTTTTGCAGGCATTAGCTTTCCTTAATGGCTTCCGCCGATGTCTTAACGTTGTATAAATTATCATTGTTCATGAAGATTGTTTTAGCCTTCGGGTGTTTATATAATTTGTATGGAATAATTGCTTCCCCCTAGAATTGATTCAATTCGGTAGTTTCAGATCAATGGCCTTTTTGTGGGCCGGGTAGGGCCCATTGGGTATTATGGCCCTTTTCAGCTAACCCCTCCGGGGATTTCCAGTTTCAAGGGAAAACCAAACCCTACTTATAAAATAACGATAGTGTGAGTAGCCCGCCCGCATGGATAATATACTACCAAGTTAGATTTATTTTCCTATCAGTGAGATTTTTGGATTCGCACCATTTGGGTTGTAACAATTTCAACAAGGTTCCGGCCATCTTTAGGGTAAGTTTACTATATCGCTTGAATACATTACAAAAGACTTGCTGTCATTAGAGGCCTAAGATCTATTGGCTCAAACATAAGGAAATTATTGGGTTTCATTGGGTGATAAAGTGGGGCTTTTTATCTACTACAATTTTTCACTCGTTGGCTCATTGAAATTATCTTTTAGCTATTGGGAAATGCTCTATACTTGCCCAAAAACATAAATGAACTTATGATAATTTTCATGTATTGCCAGTCTCTCTGCATTAGGGAGGTACATACGGCATCTGCGGTCATGTATAAAGAGAATATTGCTTTGATCCCATTGGGTAGTACATATGGTATATCGAGAATACTGCTTTGATACCAGTGGGGTACTTTGCATGACTGTGCATACTTGGAATTGGTTTGTCTATTTTCCTACACCATGAGTCATGGATTGTTGCTGCTCAAAAACTAAACGGTTGAATGAAAACACAACATTGTTTTGGGAGAATTCGCTCGCTCCTAGTTTCCTTCTTTATTGGCTTCTCCATGCAACATTTATTGCCCTTGATTGTGAGATGGAATCACCCTGATTTCCCTTGGATTGTGCAGGGTGCTGGGGAGAGATTCCGGATTTGGTAGAGGTTTTCTGGTTCTTTTGGTGCCCGGCTCGGGTTTCCCCTAAATCACATCATCTTGAGGAGTAGAGAGATCCCTTCTTACCATGTGTTTGGCAACTACGTTAACATGATTTTTGAGTTTTGAATGGTTAAAGGTGGTTTATAAAGGAGGGGTTGAAGTGTATTTGTGGTAGCTATAGACAATATTTGATGATTCCTTCCAGCTCTAAAAAAGTCTTCATGATGCCTAGGAAGAATTTGGGACAAGTAATCACTGATATTCTTTTTTTTTTCCGGAAAAGATTGGTTCAATCATGAAAAAGATTGAAAAGTCTTCTTGAAACCGCATTACTAGTGTTGGTAATTACAAAGATCGAAGATTTGAATTTAGGCCTAATTAGCAATTATATTCTGTACTATACCTATTTTTCCGATCTATTATGTCGTTTGAAACGTATCCTACAGTAACCCGTACTTAAGGCGTTATTTCGACGTTATCCTCCGTTAGCTTCTTTTCTGACCGAGTCCGACGTGTCCGCACACGTGGCTATGACGGCGTTAAAAATCACCGTTAGCCGAACGATATGATAGATTAGAAAAAATGGAAAAAGTACAGGATATAATTGCTAATTAAACAAAAAATATAAAAGATTCACAGAGTCCAAAATTAGCTCGAGCCCCTAAACCTTTTAAGAAAAGAATGAAATAAACTCCCGACTGTCAATTTCGAATTCTTCTCCACACGTGTCAATTTCGGATGGCGATACCTGTCCGAGATAGAAAATGGAATCGGTTCTCTGCTGAACGTCGGGTGAGGTATGCCGGGTAAGTTACAGCTGATGCTGATGTACACGGACTTACTTTCCCTCAGGGCGGTCGAAACGTCTTTGTCGATTTGTTCATGGGCATCTTCCAGGTTTTTCACGACTGCTTAAAATACTCGTGAATTGACAGAAGTTCCTTGCATTCGGACCATTAATCGGAAAAGAAACCGCATTATCGAATACACAGACCCGAGAAGGACTGAACTAACCTGCGGCTCCTGAGTGAAATCAGGCAACTAATGGTGTGGTGCAGGATCCGGTTACTCCCATCATGTTGGGACACGTCGGACTCCGTCAAGATGGAACCTAACGGAGGATAATATCGAAATATTGTCTTAAGTTGGGGTTACTATACGATATGTTTCAAACGACGGGATAGATCGGAAAAATGGGGTATAGTACAGGATATATTTGCTAATTTGGCCGTTATATTTTAACGGCGTCAGAGCCACGTGTGCGACACGTCGGACTCCGTCAAAATGGGAACTAACGGAGGATAACGTCGAAGTAACGTCTTAAGTAGGGGTTACTTTACGATACGATTCAAACGACGGGATAAATCAAAAAAATGGGTATATTACATTATATATTTGCTAATTTGGCAATGAATTTATTATTAAGTAAATATATTATTGCAAGAAGATTCTTTTTTATTACGTAGGAGGCTTGTCTTCTCCCCCCCGAACGAAACTTGCGGCGATTACGATGACGAACCGCGCGCGCCATGAATAACTCGAGGGTTTATTCGACAACGCGATGACGATCCGATCGCGGGGACATGGCTGCTAAGAAGAGGATCAGCAGGCCGTTGGACGTCAAACGCGACAAGAACTTCGGCAGCAAGGGCGAATCCCAAATGTTTAACCCTCGATTCGCCCTCTGGAGGCACCGGAAGATCGCCGTTTCTGTACCCGTCCTTCTCCTGTGCGCTTTGTTGCTCGTAGGCGTTTACGCAAGCTACTGGAGGCCGAAGCTCGGTGTCAACGGCTTGTCTGCGGCGGTGGTGTACTCGATCGAGGTAGTCAACGAGTATCCTCACGACCCCGAGGCCTTTACTCAGGTAAAAGGGAAGAGTTCGTTTTGGGGTCGCCGTGGTTTTGAGTTAAAAGCATGAAATCAATGAAAGACGGGTTCTTTTTTTTTTTTTTTTGGGGGGGGGTTCTTGTTTGGGCGGATTAGTTTGACGAGGACGTGATCACCGTTTTAAGCTAGAAAAGAAGAATCTTTGTGGATTATTAGCCGTAATGGGTGGTGAAAGTATATGTTTTTTGGCTATCCAGGGGCTTCTCTATGCTGGGAATGATACTCTGTTCGAGTCGACTGGCCTTTATTCGCAGGTGAATTACTCTTTCTACGTGAACTTTTCTTTAATTGGATTTGTTACCATCCCACTTTGATGTCTCTATGCTTTTCTTTTTGAGTGGTCTGAACTTGTGGTTAATTTTCATGAGCACTTTGCCTCGCAACTGATAGTTTATGTTGGATTCGCAGTCATCCATTCGCAGAGTAGCTCTCCTCACAGGGAAGGTATAATCTCTTTGTGCTGTTCCATTGCATTACTTTTAATTCGGCCGCTTTCATCATTTGTGATAGGACACCATCTTTCTAAGGTGACGAAAATTTTGTGTGTGTTGGAGGTCTGAATGGATCTATGTTTATGTTATGTCTAGGGTAAAATAGGATGGTTGTTAAATATTTTCTGAAATTCTTTCTCCAAAAGGTCGAGGTGATTCAGAAGATGGACAATAGATACTTTGGCGAGGGTTTGACACTCCTCGGTGATAGGTATGTTAGCTTCCAAATATATTGCAATCGTGTTGTTGTGTTATTAAATAAAACATATCGCTGGTTCTTTATTATTAATTTTATTAGAAAAGCTGGAGATTAACCATTGCTCTATCATGGTTAACATATATTCTTTTGGATATTGTTCGACATGAAGAATGTCATTTTTGTTCCTTCACGCAATCTATCATCAAGTGAGCTCATTTTTTGTCTTCTTCTTCTACATTGATTCTTTTTTGTAGGCTATTCCAAGTGACTTGGTTGGAGAAAACTGGTTTCAAATATGACAAGAAAAACTTAAGTAAAGTCTGTGCTTCATCTTTTCTCCCCATTATTTGTAAGGAGTAATCAGCAGTATTGATTATATTATTACAACTCTTCTACGAACCTAACGCATTTTCTATATAAGTCGTCTTCTGTATCTAGTGCTTCGTGTGTTGACTTTTACGCCTGAAGTTTGTGTTTTTATAGTTAGTGGAGTCTTATCTAGTGGATAGATGATAATTTACCATTCAGCACATCTCCACGCTTTTCTTTACGCAACTCAGCGTAATTGAGTTGAATGCCAAACATTTATGTCCCCACGTTGAAGGTTATTCATATGTTTGCCTACCGTTTCTTGTTCACAGGGTTTGGGATCTCCTCTAATTAGGAGAGCTAGTTTTTCTGGGGATTGATGGTGTTTTTGTTGATATGACATTTTCCATTTCAATTCGTATATATGGGATAAAGTAGAGATAATATTAGTTTTGTTCTCGCAGTATGAGAAATTTACTCATGAGATGCAAGATGGTTGGGGACTTGCAACAGATGGGAAAATTATTTTTGGAAGCGATGGGACGTCGACATTGTATCAAATTGATCCTGTTGGTCTTGAACATGGTGGAACCCTCCACATGGTGCCCCATCATGGTATGATCTGAACCTTTTTAGGCTTTTCTTGTAAGGACCTTTCTAGGCTTTAGTGGCACTCGAACTGTGATGTGACCAAGATGACCAAAAGTGAATATTTTATCGTAATCACTTGCATCTTGTAGTAGCTGGTTCATGATATACTCGTGATTTTTCTTTGATCTTAGGTAACCAAACTGTTCGATTCAATGGCCATGAAGTTTACAACTTGAATGAACTCGAGTACATTGATGGCGAAGTTTGGGCAAATATTTGGCAGGTAGAGAAAGTTGGCAGATTGTTATTTTGAGAGTATAGTGGTTTGACCTTTTGCAGTTATCCATGCTTAATTACCGGATAATAGTTACTGATATCTTATTTTCAATGCATATTTTCTGTTGAGAAACCATACATTGAAATTCTAGTATGTTGATGTTGGCCTTCATGACCACATTTCTGTTGTCTTCTGTGAAACACACAGAGTGATTGCATTGCGAGAATATCAGTTAGTGATGGGAATGTTCTTGGTTGGATACTTCTCCATAATTTGAGGTCCGTCTGTTTTTCAGTTCCTTTTGGTTGTCCTTTTCGTAGGAAGACTACTCTCGTGCTTATTTTAAGGCAATGGAAGCAGCTATTTATTTTCTGTTCACACAGTCAATAATTCTCATATTCTATGCAGGGAAAGATTGATCGCTGCTGGATATAGAGTAAGTGACTCTTAAACTCTCTTACAGCTACAATCAATGTGGCTGATATTGAAATCTGATTTTACAGAGATTTGATGTTCTGAATGGTATAGCTTGGGATGGTGAGAAGAAGCGACTTTTCGGTAATTTAAAGATTTTTCTGAACGATTATCCGTCGACTTTCCCTTCGGTTAATTATGTAAAAGCCACTATTGTATTAGTTGGTAAATGAATGTTCATATCAGTCGTGGTGATTTCGGATGTCCTTTTTTTTAACCCCTTTCCAGGTTTACTGAGATGTGTTGTTTTGTTTCTGCAGTGACCGGAAAATTATGGCCTAAACTTTACGAAATCAGGTTGCTTCCAATAAAGGAGAGACTTGATCTGCAGTCCATTACGCAATTCTGCATGCGACCGCCAACCCATTTTTCGAAGCCGTAGATATGGAAGCTAAGAGAAGAGTCACAGGTGTTTGAACAACACAATTCTATGCAAGGAAGCTGACATGTGCTGGAGTATTTATCAGTGCGCACCAATTAGGATTTCGTGAATCATTGTTTACTTGCTATACTTGGAAACATGAAAAGAAGATATTTGTGGGGGTGGAATATCTTCTGAGAGATTTTCGAGGTGGGCAGTAAACTAAAACCTTCATTCATTCACCTACAACTTTGTTCCTATTAGGAAAACATGTCATCGGGCTCTTCTTCTGTGCTTGGAAGTATCGAGAAGTATACTTCTCCGCTCGGAATCTGACGAAAATATTGTACATTCCAAAGTAACGTAATCATCGGAACCTTAACAAATTACCAGATGACGAATTTAAGCAAGAGGTGGAGGCAACCACACGAATGAAGCATCTGAATCTGGTGAAGCTGCTCGGATATTTCTTAGTTTGGCCAGGCTTTACGATCATGAATGCGGGGATGAAATGTCTCCTCGATGTCATTCCAGGTAAACTGAGTATTGGCCCTCTTGTGTCCTTGCTGCTTCGGGGATCTGTTACTGTGATTATGTTGACTTAAGGGTTATTGTCCTGAATGCTTAGTTATGCCACGCTGGAACATGCTTCGTCTGAGATCCTAACCACGAGGACTGACGTCTACTGCTTCGGGGTACTAATCATGGGGATTGTAATTGGGAGGTCTCCAGAGTTTCTGCTAGATTGCACAAAGTCCATGATAGCAGATCACAAGACAAGGGATGTAGTGGATCCAAATCTACCCCGATCACCATCTTCAAAGGAATTGAAGCAGGTTCTGTTGATCTGCCTCAGATGTGCCGACCCCGAGGTTGATCAGCCGACTAAAGAGCTAATCCCTAAACACTAAACCCATTAATCACATGCTCGAGCAGCCTAACTTACTCATCAGAGACTAGTTGAGGCTTAACATTCAAAACTCCCGACTTACGAAGTAATGGGCAAACTTCGGTGGCCGGAGTAGTTATCACAGTTATCATTTTTCTATGACATGGTTTATTACATTAAAAAGCCTATGGGACAGGACAATAATTCAATTTGATCTCTTCAATTGGCAACAGGTCCGTTGGGTACGGGCAGTCGCCGGCCAGTTCCTTCTCTGGCAACAGATCGCAAGCGGGGGGTGTGACTCTGCTGGTGACCCCCTCAATATCGGTGCAGTTCCACTGCAGCTTCTTCGGTTTTGCAGTCAGACTGATCGTAACATCCGAGATGCAGATACCCTTGAATACGTCCCCTTCAATCCCGTCCAGCCTAGCTGAGTATGTCACGTTCTTAGCAGTAAAGCCATGGTAATTGATCCCTTCGATTAAGGGGAGGGCTTTGGGGTCAAACAACAGGTCAGGATGCGATCCATATGACCCCGTCATCCAGAACACATACTTCATCGTATCAATGGCGAATCTCCTTGCAAAGATGTTCTTCACGAATCCCCCTCTGCCAATGGCTGTCTTTATCCTAATCGCGGACTGTGTGTTGATCGCTACGTTGTCCTCGATCCTAATGTCTTGGATGCCCCCAGACATCTCGCTCCCAAGAGCTATGGCAGCACTGTCAGGGGACACACAAGTGAGCCTCCTCACAACTATGCGCTCAGATGGCAACCCAAACTTGATGCCGTACTGATCCCATCCGCTCTTGATTGCTATACAGTCGTCCCCGGAGACCACATAGCAGTCCTCAATCTTAACATTCGAGCATGAATCTGCATGATCACCGCCAAAAAAAATTCAGCGAACTTTCTGTGAACCAACATAACAGATCATCAGATCAATACACGAACCGGGGTTGATTCCATCAGTATTTGGGGAGTCGACTGGTGCCTTGATCGTAAGTCCTTGGATCACAATATTTTTGCTGTAGATGGGGTGGACGAACCAAGAAGGAGAATCAAGGAGTATGAGGTTTGATATCTGGAGATTTTCAGAGTACATGATCTCGATCAAGTATGGCCGGGTCAGATTCAACTCGCCAGCACGGAACTTGACCCACCAGGGCTGACCCTGGCCGTCAATGGTGCCGTTGTTCCCTACACACCACCGCAATCACAAGATGAAGAAGGCAAAAACGACCATTGCCAAATGCATGCATGGTAAGCCACGAAAAGTCTCACCGGTGATGACTACATCGGTAAGGTTGGTGCCGAATATGAGACTGCTGTATCTACCACCGGGAGCGTCTCTTCCTTGACCATACGAGGGCAGAATGTCAACTTGCGGCCACTCCGATTCATCCTGGACGCACAAATAAGAACCAGAAAACATGGTAAGTTATTTCCTAAAAACAATTCACCATGAATTCACCGCCTCGCGGTACCTGCGACGCGAGGATGACTGCATCTTTCTTGAGATACAGAGTGAAGTAGCTCGTCAGGTTGAAACTCCCTGTCAGCCATTTCCCGGCCGGCACGACGAGCTGTGCGCCGCCGTCGGCCGCCACGTTGCTGAGATTAGCGATAGCACGCGCGAAGGCCTTTGTGTTGGAGGTCTTCCCATCCCCAACCCCTCCGAAATCCTTTATCGAAGCGGTGTGTTTCCTGCAACTGATCGCCTGGTAGGACTGTGAGGATCTAACCGACGTCCTGGCTTCAATCCCTTGTGAGCACAACAGGGCCGCAACCACCAGAACCAAAAACAGGGCGCAAAGCTTCGCCATCAACATGTCTCCAAGAAACCGCAACAAGAAGATCCAGTCGATCGTATGACCTTGACGAGGCTACGAACAGGAAGGTGGTAATGAAACCAGAGAAAGCCCGAGGTTGATCTGATAAAAGGGGAAGACTGTGGTGGTGGTGTGTTTGGGGGGGGGGGGGGGTGTGTTTATAAACCTTCCAAGGAGGATTCATAAATAGGGAAGAAGAATCCCGGTTGGGATATAAATGGATTTTGGTAACCGTCTTAGGAAAACATTAATCTTGTGGATACCCTCCCAAAGAGCAAACCGGTTACCTTTTTAGGTTACCGAATCAACGGAATAAACGTGCACTTGATTTCATATGTCTATCCGTACGTCACTCGTCTGCCGATGGCCGAAACCGCAAAATGTGCTCGCGGCCGGACTGCTGTCCGGGCATGCCCGCGCGGAGGTCGGCTCCCTCCGTGTCCGGCGGCAGTTCTTGCTCAGGTCTTTTCTATTAACACCCTTTTCCATCACAATTCTATCTCCCTCGACATTTCAAAAACCTCTATACTATATCTCCACTGCATACTTATTTTTATTCCCACGGAAATTCATGCTTTATATTCATGCACGATCCGTTATTATTACCTTTACTGTAAGGCTGGGAAGAGTTTTAGCCTGTAGATACGAGGAAACAACTCCTCCGAACATCCGACACCTCCCCCCTCCTGAATCTACTTACAGACCTTATTGTCTTCCGTCAGTTTTGTCTGACCATAATCCCGAGCGTGTAACCAAAACCCCCGACTACTAATCCCATGTCGTCGTTTTGTCCACTTCTCAACCCAATGACTAAACCCAGTCCAACTATAAATTCCCCGCCTCCATCTTACTCATTTCCTCCTCCTTTCACTGATAGTCATTTGACCCCCCTACAAGCTATATCCGTGATCGAGAGCAATGCCCTTTTGCCCGATTTCATAATGGGGGTCTGTAATGCCCGGTTTTGAGTCGTCATGCGGAAATGGGGTATCCGGCGGCAAGGCGGCTGCCCTGGTCGTGTGCTTCGGGGAGATGCTGATCGACTTCGTGCCTCCTAAGAGTGGGTACTCGCTTGCCCAGGCTCCTTCCTTCGAGAAGGCTGCTGGCGGTGCTTGATAACTCTAAGAAATTAGAGTTACAAATCACATTTTAGAACAAATTCGATGTTAGTTTCCGTTGTTTAGTCTCGTTTGTGCGTTTCTCATGGTTTGTTTTGGAGTGTGCACGTATATGTTGTTTTGTAGGGAAACGAGTGATACGGAGCGAAATCCATGAGGAGGAAGCCGTATAAATGGAGGAGGAATGGACAGGCGTGAGGGTGCGGCCGCACCAAGCAGAGATGCGGCCGCACATGAAGAGCAAAGGGAGGACGAGATGAGCAGAATGCAAGGTGCGGCCGCACCAGGAGGATTAGAAGAGGAGCTAAGAGGCAGAACGTGAGGTGCGGCCGCACCAAAGGCCTGTGCGGCCGCGCCGGTCGAGAATCAACTGGAGATATTTTATTTGATTTCTTTTATTGTTTCCTTAGAAGTCTTAGTATAAAAACCTTTGTTAGGACTCGGTTTAGGGATATCTCTCAGACACCCCTTGACGGCTGGAAACGGAGAATTGAAGATCTTGAGGGAGTTCTCCATGTCTTCCTTTAGTTTCTGAGTTTTCGTGATGTTTCCGATGTCGAACTAATTTGCTTTCTAGGATTGTGATGAACCGATTCGCGTAGTCGGTTGTCTACGCTCTTTTCAGATTTAATTCATGAAGTTTCTGCGTTTTCTTACGTTTCCTTGTGTGCATTGCCTACTTATCGGGTTGATCGCCGGTTTGTTTGATTCCTTATCGCTAAGTGAACTCGAGAGAGACTTAGGATTAGAAGAGAGGAAACGTAACCTGAGTTAAGGCTGAGAGATCGGGTTAATTAGAGAGTATAGAGATATACACTCGTGGGTAACCGATTAGCAATTGGAGTTTAAGGAATCGTAGATACTCATAACACGCTGTAGAGATATAGGTTTATGAGTGTTCGCTGATTCACCGTTACACACTCGAGAGAGGTATAACGACTATTTAGGAATTGCGGTTAGTAAACGCAGAAACCGAATGAATTGAGGAAGAGAGAGTGCGGATAACTGACGAAACGATAGGGGATTCATAGTCCTAGGCTTTTCTTCCATTGACTACTGTTTTACTTTTGTTTTCTGCAATTTTAGTTACTCGCATCAACTCATCAAATCAATTAACTGTTTACGGCTAGAATCTGAGATTTGCTGGTAATCGGCAGTAGGTTCTAACTAGTCCTCGTGGGAACGATACTTTTTCTCATCATTATATTACTTGCGCGACCCGTATACTTGCGTGTGCGATTTGGTTCGAACAAGTTTTTTGGCGCCGCTGCCGGGGAGAGTCAGTCAGTTCATGGGACGACCTCCGCAAGCACTTCCTGTCCAAGTACTATCCGCCGAGCCGAACTGTGAAGATACGGAACGACATCACCTCGTTCCGCCAACTCACCGGCGAATCCATGTACGAAGCGTGGGATCGATTCAAGGAGCTGCAGAGGCTATGCCCCCACCACGACATCCCCAAGTGGATGTTGGTTCAGAGCTTCTACGACGGGCTAGCGGAGCAACTCCAATCTACCATCGATTCAGCCGCAGGAGGTACCATAATGAACAAGACACCGGATGACGCTCTGGATTTGTTCGAGGCGATGGCGACAAATGGCCAAAGGAGAGCACCAGCAAGAGGAGGAGGACATCACCAGATAGACGCTATCACCGCCCTTAGCGCTCAGCTAGAGACACTGACTAAAGAGATGGCGGTGTTGCGTACGTCGACTCAAAATGCTAACCCTCCACCTTGTTCTAATTTGCAGGTGATGGAATTGCAAGAGGCTGAAGAGGCGAACTACGTGGGTGGCACCAACAGGAATAACCCGTACTCCAACACGTACAACCCAGGATGGCGCAACCACCCCAATTTCTCGTGGAGAAATAATCAGGAGCATCAGGATGTCGGGCCTTCGCGACCAAACCAGCCACCGGGATTTGCACCACCGATGCGACAACCCGTAAGTGAACCTAAGTCTAGTGTTGAAGATTTGTTGAGACAGGTTCTGGCTAGCAATGAGGAGGTTCGGAAACAGCAAGAGGAGACGAGGAAGCAGCAGGAGCTCATACTGAAGGACCACGCGACCTCGATCAAGCAGCTCGAGATGCAGATGGGGCAGATAGCAGGATCATTGGTGATAAGACCGCAGGGGACGTTTCTGAGCAACACAGAGCTCAACCCAAAGAATCGGGAAAACTGCAGTGCTATTACCCTCCGAAACGGGAAGGACCTGGAAGAGGAGTTTGAGCGGCAAGAGGCCGAAAAAGAGCAAGCTAGGGAGAAACGTCAGGCTAAGGTACGTGAGACGGAGTCTAGAAAGGACTCTGAGCATCAGAGTATTGAAACACCGGTACGTACTGATCCTATGCCTGTAGTTCCTATTATTCCTCAAGTTCCGTTTCCGCAGCGTTTAAAGAAGCACACTGACGAGCAACAATTCAAAAAGTTTCTTGAAGTGTTTAAAAAGCTGCAGATCAATATCCCTTTCGCGGAGGCGCTCGAGCAAATGCCAAGCTACGTGAAGTTCATGAAGGATATCCTGTCAAAGAAGCGGAAGCTTGGTGGTCACGAAACGATCTCGTTGACCGAGGAATGCAGTGCAATTGTTCAAAGGAGACTACCGCCAAAGCTTAAGGATCCTGGTAAGTTCACCATCCCTTGTCACATTGGGACTGATTTTTTTGGTCATGCTTTATGTGATTTAGGGGCGAGCATCAATTTGATGCCATTTTCGGTGTTCAAGAAACTGAACATCGGAGAGGTAAGACCAACATCGCTGACCTTACAATTAGCTGACCGGTCTTATACTTACCCGAAGGGTATTGTGGAAGATGTTTTGGTGAAAGTGGACAGGTTCATCTTCCCCGCGGACTTCGTCATCCTAGATTACGAGGAGGACCGGGAGGTTCCCATCATCCTGGGAAGACCGTTCTTAGCAACGGGGAGGACATTAATCGATGTCCAGAAAGGAGAGCTCACCATGAGAGTCCACGACCAAGAGGTAACATTCAACATGGATAAGGCCATGAAGATGCCTAATGAAGTTGATGAATGCAGGTACGTGGACATACTTGAGGAGGTTACCGTCGAGACTATTCTAGAAGCCTATGAGTTACCGACGGAAGATGCACTCCTTGATGAGACGTCTGAGGAAGAGGTGGCCTTTGTGCGACAATTTCAAAGGGTGGAACCTCTTGACCGACCTGAAACCACCATCAAGCCTTCCATCGAAGAGCCCTCGAAGTTAGAGTGGAAGCCCTTACCAGATCACCTACGGTACTCTTACTTAGGTAAGGACAACACCCTTCCTGTTATTATTTCATCTTCGTTGACTAACGAACAGGAAGAGATGTTGCTACGAGTGCTTCGGGAGCACCAGACAGCCATCGGGTGGACTATTGCGGACATCAAAGGGATTAGTCCAGCAATTTGCATGCACAAGATTGTCTTGGACAGTGAGAAGAAGGCGTCCGTCGAGCATCAACGGCGACTGAACCCGCACATGAAAGAGGTGGTAAGAAAAGAAGTCATTAAATGGCTTGATGCAGGAATCATCTATCCGATCTCGGATAGTTCATGGGTGAGTCCAGTCCAGTGCGTACCTAAGAAGGGAGGCATCACGGTGGTCGAGAACAGCAAAAATGAGCTCATTCCGACGAGGACGGTCACCGGGTGGAGGATCTGCATGGACTACCGGAAGCTCAATGCAGCCACGTGCAAGGATCACTTCCCGTTGCCCTTCATCGATCAGATGTTGGACCGTCTCGCAGGTAAAAGTTTTTACTGCTTTCTGGATGGTTACTCAGGTTATAACCAGATAGCGATTGCACCTGAGGACCAGGAAAAGACTACCTTCACCTGCCCTTACGGTACGTTCGCTTTCCGTCGTATGCCGTTTGGATTATGTAATGCGCCTGCCACGTTTCAGCGATGTATGCAAGCAATTTTTTCGGACATGATTGAGAAGACCATTGAGGTATTCATGGATGATTTCTCAGTTTTTGGATTGTCATTTACAAATTGCTTGGATAATCTTGCGGCTGTCCTTGCACGATGTGAGCGGACTAACCTGATTTTGAATTGGGAAAAGTGCCACTTTATGGTGCGTGAAGGTATTGTGCTAGGTCACAGAATTTCGGAGAGTGGCATCGAGGTGGACAAGGCCAAGGTGGAGACAATCGAGAAGCTACCTCCTCCGACATCAGTGAAAGGAGTTTGAAGTTTTCTGGGACACGCTGGCTTCTACGGGAGGTTTATTAAAGACTTTTCGAAGATCACCAAACCGTTGTGCAACCTCCTGGAGAAAGATGCACCTTTCCTCTTCGACGGTAAGTGTATGGAAGCGTTCCATACATTGAAAGAGAGGTTAGTGTCCTCTCCAATTATCGTTGCCCCTGATTGGAACCTGCCTTTTGAACTCATGTGCGATGCGAGTGATTTAGCTGTAGGAGCGGTCTTAGGACAGAAGAAAGATAGGCATTTTCGTGCAATTTACTATGCTAGTAGGACACTCGATTCCGCCCAAGTCAATTACACGACAACGGAAAAGGAGATGTTGGCAATCGTGTTTGCATTTGATAAGTTTAGGCCTTATTTGATTGGCTCTTCTGTGATTGTGCATACTGATCATGCTGCCATACGCCACCTGCTTTCTAAAGCGGATTCCAAGGCGCGACTAATCCGTTGGGTTTTATTGTTGCAAGAGTTCGATCTTACAATCGTCGACAGGAAAAGTTCCGAGAATCAGGTGGCTGATCACTTATCTCGGCTGGAGGAGGGAACAACGAGCACCACACTTTCGACGCTGATCAATGATTCCTTCCCTGATGAGCAACTGTTCGCCGTGGAGGTAGCCGCACCTTGGTATGCCGACTATGTGAACTACATAGTCGCGAATATTTTCCCTCCAGACATGTCAAGCCAACAGCGGAAAAGGTTCGTTCATGACGTAAAATTTTATATGTGGGATGAGCCTTTGCTTTTTCGTAAATGTGCAGATCAGGTTATTCGGCGTTGTGTCCCGGAGGAAGAAATCAGGCCGATCCTTGAGCAGTGTCATGCATCACCGTATGGTGGACACCACGGCGGTCACAAAACAGTAGCAAAGGTCCTACAATCAGGTTTTTATTGGCCCTCCCTGTTTAAGGATGCTTACTCTTTTGTCGCACAGTGTGATCGTTGTCAAAGGGTAGGCAATATTTCGCGTCGTGATGAAATGCCCCTGAATAGCATTTTAGAGGTTGAACTTTTTGATGTATGGGGAATAGACTTCATGGGCCCCTTCATAGACTCGTTTAAGAACAAGTACATTCTAGTGGCTGTTGATTATGTGTCCAAATGGGTAGAGGCTATTGCGTTGCCCACTAACGATGCTCGTGGAGTTTTGAAATTTCTTAGACAGATTTTCACGCGATTCGGAACACCACGAGCCATCATCAGTGACGGTGGAGCCCATTTTTGCAACAACAAGTTCAATGCACTGATGCGGAAATATGGAGTCAAGCACAAGGTGGCTTTACCCTATCATCCTCAAACATGCGGCCAAGTCGAAGTTTCCAACCGCGAAATCAAAAGGATCCTGGAAAAGACGGTAAGCGTTAATCGAAAAGACTGGTCTACCAAGCTTGACGATGCTCTATGGGCATACAGGACGGCCTTCAAGACCCCGATTGGGACATCGCCGTACAAGCTGGTATATGGCAAAGCTTGTCACTTGCCGGTGGAGTTGGAACATAAAGCTTACTGGGCGGTTCAGAAGCTAAACATGGATCCTAGCGCAGCGGGGGAGCAACGATTACTGCAGCTGAATGAGATGGAGGAATTCCGGAAAGACGCGTACGAAAATGCCCGCATTTACAAGGAAAAGACCAAAATATGGCATGATCGGCGCTTGAAGGATCGTAAGTTTTCTCCAGGCCAATTTGTTCTTTTATTTAACTCCAGACTGCGGTTGTTTCCAGGGAAACTCAAGTCGCGTTGGTCCGGGCCCTTCCAAATTACCCAGGTATTACCGTTCGGTGTTCTTGAGTTAGTAGGTACTGATGACTCTAACAGATTCAAGGTGAATGCGAGTCGTGTCAAGGCTTATATGGGAGGCGTTGTCCACCGGGATCCGGGGACACTGGCTATGGAAGACGCCTAGTGGATCAACATGTCAAGCCGATGACGTTAAATCAGGCGCTTGTTGGGAGGCAACCCAACAATCTTTTTATTTAAACTTGTGCATTGTTTTTATTTTTATTTTTATTTTCATTTTTGATTTAGTACTCCAGAATTTCTCGTTTTCTTAGGTGGGCAATAGGCAGGACGAACTTCATCATGGGGAGCTCGCCAGTGAAACGAGAAGCAGCTGTCTTGCAACCAATGTGCGAGGTGCGGCCGCACATAGATTCGATGCGGCCGCACCAGAGTAGAAGCCCCCATGACCAGTAGCCACAGTGCGGCCGCACTAACTGGAGATGCGGCCGCACCAACTGAAGAAGCCCGTGACCAGAGGCCACAGTGCGGCCGCACTGAGACTGAATGCGGCCGCACCACTTAATAATAAATAAATAAATAATAATAATAATAATAATTCAATAAAAACACCACCACATCAGCCTTCCTCGCCTCTCTTTCATTTTTACCCTAGTCTTCTTTCTTCTTTTTGCAGGAGAAGGGTCAGCCGTCACCCCCAACCGCCCTAGAGCCCCGACAAGCCGTCGCCCCTCCACCAAGCCAAAACGCCGGATTTCGACAACCGCATTGCCACTCACCGTCTCTTCCCAGCAGATTCCCGCGGTTTGCACATCCTCTAACCTCCCCTTGATTTGGGTGTTGTGTGGTAGCGATCGGATTTGGGATTGGGTGTTGGTTAGGTAGCGTTTCCCGGTTAATCTGATTGCTTGATTGTGATTATGGCCCCTAAGAAGAAAGCGAGAGTGATTGAACACCCGCCCGCTAGGGGTCGAGCTAGGGGAGGCATGACGGAGGCTGCGGAGACTCGATATAGGGAGGACTTGGTCAATAGGACCCTTAACGTCGAACGGGGATTAGATTATAGCAGTGGCCATATGTACAACTTTAGGTACACCATCTCCCGCCTTCATTGGGAGAAATTTGTAGAATCACCAGCGGCTTTTGTCGTGCCCGTAGTGCGCGAGTTCTATGCCATTGCGGGCACCATGGATAGGGGTACGATGGTTGTGCCCGTTAGGGGAAAGGATGTTTGTTTTAGCGCTGCGGCGATTACGGAATTGTATAACCTCCCCTATATAGCTCAAGATGAGTTCTATCCTACGGTCAATGCGCATTTCGATGCCGCTGCTATATTAGGGAGATTAACCATTCCGGGGTCGTCTTGGACATTGTCTAAGAGTACCCAACAGCCCATATCCCTGCTCAACACTAATCTAAAACCGGAAGCTAGGTTGTGGTTGCAATTTATCTCGTCTCGTTTGATGCCCGCAAAGCATACAACGAAAGTGACAAAAGAACGCGCAGTGCTTGTTTATTGCATTCTTGAGTGCAAACAGATAGATGTCGCTTCGTTGATTTCTCATATGCTAACAACGAGCCTGCAGGATCCTAATCTTGGGATTTGGTTCCCCGCGACGATTTTCCAGTTGTGTAAACGTGCAGGGGTGCTTTGGGATGCCCGAGAAGAGGTGAAACATATTCCTCGCGAACTTAATTACTCCACCCTGGTCAGCATGGAGCAAGCTTACGAGAGGACACATGGGTTGGCGTCGTCTGATGACGAAGGTATGGCTCTTGCTCCCGTTCCCGCTCACCCTTCTAGCTCTGCTGCAGCGCCTCCTCCACGAGCCACAACCGAGGATGGCTTCCAACAAGAAATGCGGCGTTTCATGAGGTCTCAACGAGCGTTCAACCGATATCAAATGGATTTCAATCGGCGCGTCGCAGCGCACATGAACATGGATATCGACGACTTGAGCGAGCCCGATGATCAAGACTCTCCCAATGGGGGAGATACCTCCGGCTCCGCCGAGTTTTGAGGCTCGTATCACTCTCCATATTGTTTGCCTTGTTATGTTGTTTTGTTTCGCACCGGGACGTTGCTCCCTTTAGGTTTGGGGGTGCCGTTTCTGTTTTGCTTTGTGTCTGCATTGTGTTGGCATGGATGGTATATTCATTGTTAGGTTGAGTTGAGTTGATTGTGTGGTTTATGTTAGCCTAAGGAGTTGGAGTTGATAGGATCGTATTCAAGGATGTGAATAATCGGCTAGGCTCCTAGTGTAGGAGGACGAGAGCCTTTACTTTGACTTGTGTTAGGCGATAGTTGTCCGATCCGAAACTAGGAGATAAATGAAAATTTTTGGCTTCGGCGAATCTCGAACCTTTTGAGCACACGGAGGGCGACATAAGTAGAACTACCTCGGCCTTTTGAGACATAAGTGTTAGGCAACCAATCAAAGGAAAAGAGAATTTTTAAAATGCCTTGCCAAGGCTCTGAGTACCAATGTTCGGGCGTAAAAAAAAAAAAAAAAAGTGTGAGAAATTGATGAATTGCCTGAATATGTACTTGTGGTGTAAGTCGTGATGGTGGGGGCTTGAGTGATTAGATCCGAGGGGTGCTTTATCACCCAATGCCTTGAACCAACTGGTTCGGGAGTCATTGATCGAAAACTTGCTAAAGAGGTACCCACTGTTAATGACGAGCACTTAGAGTCGTGCAAACGAACAAAAAAGGGAAAAGAAAGGAAAGTGTGTTGCCCAGCGTGAAGAATCATAGGTTTGGGTTGGTTTTGCGATTCGTTGCCTGAAGTGTGCTATTTTGGTGATAGACTCGTTTTAGCCTCTGGATGGAGTCGAAAATGTTTGTAAAGGAATGCGGTGGAGGATTGGAATGCAGGATTACCGAGGCACAAGTCGGGTAAGGGCAGGAGTTCAAATATACTAGTTGAGCAACCGATAACTGAGAATGTTTAGCGTGACTAGAAACTCCGACACACTTAGGCTACCGTTGCATTAGATTGTTTTAGGTGCATTTTCTATTTGTTTTGCTCGGGACTAGCAAAATCTAGGTTTGGGGGTGTGATAACTCTAAGAAATTAGAGTTACAAATCACATTTTAGAACAAATTCGATGTTAGTTTCCGTTGTTTAGTCTCGTTTGTGCGTTTCTCATGGTTTGTTTTGGAGTGTGCACGTATATGTTGTTTTGTAGGGAAACGAGTGGTACGGAGCGAATTCCATGAGGAGGAAGCCGTATAAATGGAGGAGGAATGGACAGACGTGAGGGTGCGGCCGCACCAAGCAGAGATGCGGCCGCATATGAAGAGCAAAGGGAGGATGAGATGAGCAGAATGCAAGGTGCGGCCGCACTAACTGGAGATGCGGCCGCACCAGGAGGATTAGAAGATGAGCTAATAGGCAGAACGTGAGGTGCGGCCGCACCAAAGGCCTGTGCGGCCGCGCCGGACGATGATCAACTTGAGATATTTTATTTGGTTTCCTTTATTATTTCCTTAGAAGTCCTAGTATAAAAACCTTTGTGAGGACTCGGTTTAGGGTTATCTGAGACACCTCTTGACGGCCGGAAACGGAGAATTGAAGATCTTGAGGGAGTTCTTCATGTCTTCCCTTAGTTTCTGCGTTTTCATGATGTTTCCGATGTCGAACTAATTTGCTTTATAGGATTGTGATGAACCGATTCGCGTAGTCGGTTGTCTACGCTCTTTTCAGATTTAATTTATGAAGTTTCTGCGTTTTCTTACGTTTCCTTGTGTGCATTGCCTACTTATCGGGTTGATCGCCGGTTTGTTTGATTCCTTATCGCTAAGTGAACTCGAGAGAGACTTAGGATTAGAAGAGAGGAAACGTAGCCTGAGTTAAGGCTGAGAGATCGGGTTAATTAGAGAGTATAGAGATATACACTCGTGGGTAACCGATTAGCAATTGGAGTTTAAGGAATCGTAGATACTCATAACACGCTGTAGAGATATAGGTTTATGAGTGTTCGCTGATTCACCGTTACACACTCGAGAGAGGTATAACGACTATTTAGGAATTGCGGTTAGTAAACGCAGAAACCGAATGAATTGAGGAAGAGAGAGTGCGGATAACTGACGAAACGATAGGGGATTCATAGTCCTAGGCTTTTCTTCCATTGACTACTGCTTTACTTTTGTTTTCTGCAATTTTAATTACTTGCATCAACTCATCAAATCAATTAACTGTTTACGGCTAGAATCTGAGATTTGCTGGTAATCGGCAGTATGTTCTAACTAGTCCTCGTGGGAATGATACTTTTTCTCATCATTATATTACTTGCGCGACCCGTATACTTGCGTATGCGATTTGGTTCGAACAGTGCTCCTGAAAACGTGGCCGTCGGGATCTCGAGACCGGGGGGTTCGTCCGCATTTATCGAAAAAGTAGGGGCTGACGAATTCGGTTACATGCTGGCCGATATCCTTATGGAGAACAAGGTGAACAACTCGGGCATGCGGTTCGACGAGAACGCTAGGACTGCGTTGGCCTTCATTACCAACAAGGCTGATGGGGAGCGCGAGTTTTTGTTCTTTAGTCTACCTAGAGCCGACATGCTCCTCCGTGAATCAGAGCTCGATATAGACCTCATCAAGAAGGTTCTGCGTCTGTTTCTGATTAGTACTTTCATAATCATGCCTCAGAGACTTGACCTGTGTTATTCATCCTCAGGATTCTGAGCATTTGTAATGTGCGTGGTGCAGGCAGGGATATTTCACTAAGGTTCCATCAGCTTGATTGATGAACCATGCAGATCGGCCCATATTGCAGCAATGAGAATAGCCAAGCGCGAGGGCAGCCTTATGTCTTATGACCACAATCTGAGACTCCAATTGTGGCCGTCACCCGAGGCCGCTTGCGATGGCATCATGAGCATATGGGATCAGGCAGACATCATCAAGGTAACTGCTCGTTCTACCATCAGGAATCTTTACTTGAAATGGATTATAATTCGACAACACATCATGCCTCTGATTTTTGCAGATAAGTGAGGAAGAAATCGTCTTCTTGACTGGTGGTGATGATCCCAACGACGAGGCCGTGGTGTTGCACAAACTTTATCATCCCAACCTGAAACTCTTGATTATAACTGAAGGGCGCGAGGGTTGCAGACACTACACGAAGGTGAAGCTTACGGGGAAACATTATTGAAGGTCATAGCAGCATTCCTAGTCTTTGCTTAATCTGAATACTCAAACACATTGGGTCGTTTCTGTTACAGGGATCGAAAGGAAGAGTTCCCGGAATCCAGGTGAATGCAGTTGACACAACTGGAGCAGGTGATTCTTTCATAGGGGGGTTACTGTACACTTTAGCGGCCGACCCTCACCTTTATGAGGTAAAGAAAGGACAGTCTTCTAGTTATGGCAAAACAAATTGTGCAGTAAAAGATTACCGCACTCTAGGCATCGATGTTTTCTCCCATAACTTTGCTGGGGAAACAGGACAAGGACCGGCTAACAAAGGAATTGTGGTTTGCAAATGCTTATGGGGCAGTCACCGTGACTAAACGCGGAGCTATCCCTGCACTTCCGAAGGAAGCTGCCCTTGAGAAACTGCAAGGAACCGATGATTGACTTCATGAGAAATCAATGGGATGCCTTATTATAAACTGCTATATTCCATCATGTACGAGAATAATAATATTGCTATACCGATCCATTCATATGTCCTGCCTCAATTCATTACCTGATCGCGCATAACAATTGCCATGCTATATTCTACATCCATGACTAAGGTGGCCAGTGGGAAAAATCTAGAAATGAAAAACAACAGCCCTCGTTTTGCATGATTTTCACTTCTCCCCGAACCAGCCAAAGTATATAAATCTAAAAGGTACAAGTCCTGCTCATCTTGCGTTGCATCGACGCATTAAAATTGGCAAATTGCAATGTGGAGCCTCCAAGAAAAGGCGTCCTGAAGAAAGGCAGCACAATTCTATTATGCAGATGCAAGACCCTTGAAAGAATTCTAACCTGAGAAACAAAGACAGCAACGACTGTCTATTATGCAGACCACCGCCATCACAGGTGAGTTCCCGTGCATGCCTTTCTAGATCAACTAGCTTAGACTGCAGTGCCATTGCCATTTTACTGACAATTTGTTGGTAGTACGATTGCAAGGATACGAATTTCCAATCTCCATTTGCAACACGTGAGCACATCAAAACTGAACAAACTACACCATCTACTCGCTGGACCAGCATGACGGCATTCCAGATGAATCAACCAAATGCGTGATTGATGAACTTCAGCAGTAACAAGTTAACCCATGCAAATGGAACTAACCCAATCTGATGTTCATATCTACCACCGCCGTTGGCGACGGCGGTGGTCTTGCCAACACCGTCCTTGCCGGAGGCGATGACGATGACACAAGGGGCCTCGCCGGAGAGTTGGGCTTCCGGGTGTACTGGAGCACGGAATTCACATTAAAGGTCCTGGGTTTGGTCAGGGTTTTGATAGGGGAAGGTGAAAAAGAGTGGATCGCCGCTGTCAGAATTGGGAGGAATGACGGGATGAATGCCGACCTTTAGAGTTGCGGTCCCGAGAGACGACCGCTGCCGCCGCCGCCACCGCGGACGGCGCCGGTGGGGATTATCGCTGCTTTCCCCGGAGGAGGGGGAGGGAGGTAAAGTTGGGGGCCCTTTGCAAGTTCTTCAGCCCAGGAAAGAGGTTGTCTTTTGTGGATTGCTGGTCCGAAGACTTTTCTGGGCTTGAACTGTAACAACAGAGGACGGAACTCCGAGATCGTGCCACGTGGCGTTTCGGAATACGTGGTCGACACGAATGAGTCTCCACCCACTCCCCGCCGCTGTCTCTATCCACAATCCACGCACCATTGTATTGGTCCCTCCTCGCGTCTTCCTGCCCTCCCCTTCTCTTCCCCGATCCGAGTCGCAGGCCTCCAACCTTTCTGTCGGGAGTTCGAGATCTTGGTGGATCTATTTCACTCGCCCGCGAATTCTCCGGGGTTTGTATTTCTGCCTTCGACTTCCGAGTCGCCTCCTTTTTGTTGGAATTGTGGCTTTTGGGATGGATTTGATTCGGTTGACTTTTTTATTTTTTTCGATCGATCTGGGTTCGTTGGCTTGAAATCGGATCGTTGTCCGCAGTTTATTTCCTTGGATTTGATGTGATCGGTTGAGCTGGTCCAGTAAATTTAGATCTTAGGGTTTGATTTTGGGGATTGGGAATTGGATCCATGATCTGGTTAGTACGATTTGGATGTCAACTATAATTTTGCTGGTTTCTTTAAGAGTATTTGAGTTTAGCCGGGTTCGTGTACTAGATCCTCGAGTCGTCGGGGATTTGGTTTCTGTAATCATCTGTTGCGCAGGCCTAGAAAGAGCCTTTTCAGTTAAATATTTGCTTTGTTAAGGTATTGAGCACCGGAATGTCCTTTGTGTTGTGTTCTGTAAGCCTTTTATTTTGTGATTCAATTCTTGGTGATTCCTCCACTCGATTCTGGTTGGTAGTCTCTGCAAGCACGCTTTTCTGTTTCCTGCGTTTCTTGTTCCAGTTAGCTTCCTGTGATGTAGAAACAACAGTCGGGTTGGGTTCGCACAGGCAAGTGTTGACGCAGTTTTGTGCAATCTGTCTTATGTTTCTCTTGTTGTTGAGTTTCTTTCCTCAGGAGATAGGCAATGTGAGCTTTCTTCTTAGAAGGTGACTGGTTGCTGTTACGGTACTGTCGATATCTTTTGGAGTACATCAAATGGGGAAAAGCAAGGGCTGCGGAAAGCTCGGAAGAATCATGTCTCGACATGGGGATTTCAGCGGTTACAATCACGACCTCATGTTGTCTCCTGTTGTCTCTGTTTGGGAATGTGTCATCAGAAAAATGAAATACTCCTACAGACCCGAGTGGGTGTAGCGTCTGTAGAGCTCAGTTTTTTTTTTCCTTTTCTTAAACTTTCAATACCGTTGTCTAGGATTTACATACTTCTCGAGAGGGAAAAAAAACGTCCAAATCAAGCATATAGCAGCATCACTAGGAAACGGATATTGTTTAGGGGGTACTTCGGTTAAGGTTTAAGCAAGCTTATTAAGGTCTTCGGAGAATAGACATTGCTATGGATAAGTCGGCACAGAATAAAGTGCAACCTGCGGTGAAGAAGGTCAAGAAGAAACAAGGGAAGGATGAGCTTGATCGACTGAAACAGGCTGAAAAGAAGAAGAGACGATTGGAGAAAGCACTGGCTACGTCCGCAGCTATACGTACTGAGCTAGAGCTGAAGAAATTGAAGAGGAAAGAAGAGCAGCAGAGGCTTGACGAAGAGGGTGCTGCAATTGCTGAGGCCGTGGCTTTGCATGTTCTGGTAGGTGAAGACTCAGATGAATTGTGTGACCTTGCACGTTCTGCTGATCACGGGTATGGTCCTTGGTTCTATGATCGCCACTCTGATTTCCCAGTGGCTGTGAGAAGAGCAAGTTTGACAAACCAGGATTGCCTAAGGAATCCCTTGGAGCAAATGGGGTGGACACCGAGTGCCCAGCAACCCGGGCTCGACTTGGCTGGCATTGCAAGAGACGGTTGGGAATTCTACCCAGAAAACTACGACATCTATGGGCAGTTAATCGACTGCGGAGGCTGGGGAAGCACAGAGGTATCACCGGGCGTGATTGCCGCACAAGCGGTTTCGTCCCTACGGATAAGAGACAATGGGCATGTCGATGGGGCATATTACTGAACGGAGACCCTGAAAGGAGGATATGGATTGGCATGTGTCACCCCTGCCCTGCCTGGTTTCTTAATGTTACATTATATGATGCCTGCGTCATTGAGCCTGTTTGAATAATGGTTGAACCAGGAGGGAGTGTGTGTGTTTGTAATGTACGTAAGTGTTGTTATATGGTGTCTGTCGAAAACTGCAGTTGCAACCCAAGTGTGCGTTTTGCTACGTTTGAACTTATTGTTGTATCCTCGATGCTCGTTCATTTGTGTTGGTTTTGTCCCTTACCTTTGTGGGAAACTAAAGCCCTTTCATGACCTGTTCTCCCTGCCCAGTGCCACTTGCTTTGGATCATTCCATTTCTTGCATGTCTCTGGAAACCATCGTATAATAATATTTGTTTTTATTTTCAGAGGCATGTCACTGGGCCAAAAAATAAACAAAAAGAAATCCAAGCCGTTTTGTTGTAGTACCAAACCTGAGGCTTGCTGGAAGCCCGGTCTATTAAATATAGACAGAGACCCCCCATAGGCCGAAACAGACAACAACCACAGGCCCACAACCAAAAACAACACTAAAAAAAAAAAACATTATTACTTCCCCCCGACTTCAATTATGTACGAAAAAGCTTCTTCGTGTGTCCAGTCCAGTCCAGTCTACCCATCATATCTATCCCCCTATCTGTTTGATTTTATCTATATATATTGACTTTTTTCCCCCCCTTTAATGTGTTTGGTTCAGTCAATTTAATTGTTCGATTTCTACGAGTATAATAATTGGATGAAATTGTAATAAAATATTTAACTGTTTATATATTCCCCGATCATATTATTGATTAAGGAAGAAAGGATGGGAGAAGGGTTGTTATCCCATGATTGGATTGATTTTCTTTTTGCACTCTCTTTAAGCCGGGGGATTTAGACAGGGGCATTAGCTGGCATCCAACTTTCAATGCTTCTGACACGTACAAAAACTTGATTAAAAAAAATAATGATCGATTTTCTTCTTTTTAGGAGAAGAAGAAGAAGAAGAAGAAGAAAGTTCAATCTAAATCCACTTTCATTTTTTATCCTTGCCCTTTGGATGTGGCCATTATCAGCTTCCGTATTTAAATCCCATGTTATATGTTTACCTAATTAAATCATAATAAAATATCAGGGAAAATAATTTTCAAGTAAAAACAAAAATGGAAGTCTCATCCACTCCACTCCCCCTCCTGCCTATTTCTCTTTTCTTTTTTTTTTTTAATTTAATTACGGGTTATTAATTACAAAATCTAAAGAAAAAGGGTGTTACGGTTTTATCTCTGGTATCTGTCCTTTTTGGGAATGATCTTGTTTTATTTTATTTTATCTTGTATATAAACGTAGGTAGGGTTTGTACAAAGGAGCAGGATGCTGTGAGTATTTGGTACTTGCTTTTCTTTATGTCATACCATCCATATTAAATGACAACCCCCGGCCCGGGTGAAGAAGAAGAAATAACACATTAAAATCCCGTATTGATGGCGAGCGTGCTTTTAATTCTACCCCCCAGTCCCCCCCGGGTCTTCTTCTTCTTCTTCTTCTTCTTCTTCACAAACACGTGCTCTACGGCTTACGTCGGATAAATGACGACGGGTAACACACAAACATAAAAAAATCTACGAGTACGTAAACAAATTCAAAATGGGTTGATAATAACGATGACAGAAATAAAACAATAATAATATATATGCGGAACCCGGGCGGTCCCCTCATAAAGGAAAAAGAGAGCCCATCCATCCATCATTCGGAATTCAAGGGTGGCTCGGAAAAAGAGAACAAATAATGCTCTCTTTACGAATCCCCCCACCCCACCCCCCACCAACACACACACAAAAAAAAACCCATAATATATAAATAAATCATTTTAATCTAAAACCGGAAACGAGAAACACTTTTTGTTTTTCCCGTACGGTACCAGAACTTGTAGTGAATGTTGTTTACCTGAGATGAGATGAGATTAGATGAGGAGAGGACGACGGTGAATAATTTATGGAAACAAGTTTTAATTGTTTAAGTTTCCATAGGGAGGGAATAGGAGGAGGACATCTGTGGGTGATATAGCCCACCACCTTAACCTCCACCCCCCCAACCAACCGATCCATGTCCCACCAACACCTACAATTTATCTATCTATCTCTCTCTCGCCCACATTCGGACTAATCAAATTTTTATTGTTATGAAAATAATAAAATAAAAGAAAAAGAAAATAATACCATCACCACTAGGGTGAGCAGGTTCTAGGTTTTCAGGTTCGGGACGTGGAACCTGGACCCTACCCTATAATGTCCGGTTCTTAATTTTTAGAACCTAGAACCTACCCGATTAATCAAAGACCCACCCAAGAACCTACCTTACCGGTTCTGGTACAGGTTCCGATTCTGTTTCGGTTCCGTTAGCGGCGTCGCCCTCTGAGTTTCAATTCTGGTTCGGTCAACGGCGTCGCCCTATGAGCGGTTCGTATTTTGATTCTGATTAAGACACTCAAACAGATGATCCAGAGCACCAACGCCTCAAATTACATTAAAATCAAAATCCAAACCCCACATAATCACCCCCTTACCGGCTATGTTCAGACAAGAAGAACTTCTAAGAAAATATTCCCATCACCCACGGCTCAACCTAACCTAACCTAGAAAGAATCGTAAATAAAAATTGACAAAGCAAGACAGGGAAGGAGGGAAAAAGTAGATTAGGAGCTGACTTACCGTAAGAAACCGTAACTCTTGGAACCGTTTGATGAAGACGTTGTTGTGAAGAGGGGGACAATTGTTTCTGGTAGGGTAAAGTTTAAGTTAGGTTATTGGGTCGGGTAAGATTTATGGTAGGTTATGGGGTTGGGTTGGGTAAAATTTAGGTTAGGTTCCAGGTTCTCCAGGTTGATTTCGGGGGGAGAACCTGGAACCGTACTTGGTACCGCCGGTTTTGTAAAATTTAGAACCTAGAACCTACCCGATCTATTCGAGAACCTGTACTGACACCGACCCTATAGTATCAGTTCCGACTGGTTTCCGATTTTACCCGAAACCTATGCTACCCCTAACCACCACCACCACCATCCCCACAAAGTGATCATCTTTTGCCTTCATTGGACATAACGTTTGAGGGAGATAAAAACCCGAAAAGGAAATAAGGAATAAAAGAATTTGGTCAGGAAAAAGAATCCAAGCCCCCAACCCCAACACACTCACAATTCACAAATCATACTCTCTCTTTTATTTTCTCTTTTGCAATATCCTGGCGCCCCCCTCGCTTGATAGGAAGGATAGGATGAGAAATTGGTGACAACTGCCCTCCTCCACTACTAAACATACCATACCATACCATACCACACCACCCATTGGGCTCATATAATTAACCAAACAATGTTAAAGGAAAGACAAAAGTACTCCTCCTCCTCCTCCTCCTCCTCCCTACATTAATATTATATCCCAAAATCCATATACTTGATCATCATCCATCATAAGACATTATATACTTAGGATTAAAAACAAATAAGCAGCTACGATTTAAAAAGGAAAAATCAAATTTTGGATTTTCATTAATCAACGCCAGGCCGATGCCACCGTCAGGGTTCTGCCGTGCCACCCGAATCCCACCCCGCCGGACTCCTCCTTCACCGTGAACCCCGGGTTCGACCTCCCCACCTTGCTCTGCAGCCTCGCCCTCATCGACTCCGCCACCTGCCTCTTCATCGGCTTGGCCGCGAACCCTGCCATCCCCATCCTCGCCCTCCACTTGCCGAAGACCTCGCACCTCTCCACCCGCTCACGTCCCTCGCACGCCACCGAGTTCCCCAGCTTCCTCCCCAGCCCTTCCTCGACCCTGATCCTGTCCAAGTGATCCTTCGACACCGTCGACTCGATCGAGTCGAGGAGCGCGCCGTAGTACCCGATGGCCTCGTTCACCCGGGTGAGGAACGGGGCCGTGTTTGCATTCCACTCCTGCTCCACGAGGGTTACAACCCGTGGCGACAGGGACTTGACTCGCCGCAGGAGGAAGTCCCGGGGGTTGTCCTCCGAGACGCTCTCGTCGGGTATTCGATAGAGCTTGAACGCGAAATTCACAGCCAGGACCTCGTCCGTCTCGCAACCAAGGGTTTCGCCATTCAAGTCCGCCAATTTGCCATTGACAATCCTGAACTGGAGGCCTATCCCGACCTTCGTTGCTTGCTGATTAAGCGCTTCCCCAACTAACCTCAACCGCTCGTCGCCACCGTTGTCAGAGACGGTGGTGATCTTTAGAACAGAGGGCCTATTGCTCTGCCGCCCAGCCAGAGCATGGAGGAGATTCACATACTGACCCCCTTGACCGATGTCGAAATCAATAACGTGGAGCTTGTTCGTCGACTGAGGTTCCAAAAAGGCTTCCAGGATCGCGAGGTTGGCGGCCATGAAACCGAGCTTGAAGCAGGGCGATAAGTCGTACAGCAGCTGAGTCGACAGCACGTGCTCCTCCGCGGACAGCTCCGCAGTCGGAGGGGGGTTATCCGTCGGATTCAGGCGTGATTTCAAAGCACACAGCATGTAAGTCATCAGTTTCTGCTCCCAATTACCTCCAGGATTTGTCAGAACCGGTGTTCTCGCCAGGATCTCTGCCGCAACATCATTCTTCCCCTCATAGATTGCCGAGGCAGCCTCCAGGATGGTCTGTTTTGAACATGCAGTCACTGGCGAAGCCACGGACAACGACGACGAAGGTGAGGACGAAGAGGAAGAAGACGTCAGGGACGGAGATATCTGCTTCTGGCCCTGGCACGTCTCAACCATGAGACACTGTATTGTATCGGACCACTCGCTATTACCATTCGTGATGGCGGACGCAGCATTGCCATCGTCAGGCTCATCGTCATCTTCCAGCAACTGTTTCTCCAGCTCCTGCAGTCGATCCTTCATCCCATTCTCGTTCTCTGGACGTACCGCTGCTCCACTTTGCCGCGTGTTTGCGAAAGGAACCCCTGGCAGGGCCATTGGGACGGTCTCCCCGGGCTGGATCATTCCGCTCCCGAGGTTAATCGGCTGCTGCCTCATCTGCTGCAGGACAGAGATGCTGTACCTCTGCGAGGGCTGGCCGCCAGCGGACGACAAACCCGCGAGGGACATTAAGTCCGGGGAGGATGGAAGAGCAGGGGAGAAGTCCAGGGACTGAAGGGGAGAAACCGGGGACGCCTGCTGGTAGATCCTAGGCTTGACGTAGCGCATGAGGAGGCTATTAAGAACCTGGTTCCGGACGTGCTGGGGGTGAGACTGGAAATCGACGAGCGAACGCTTGCCGGCGAGGGCGGTCGTCGTCTGCGGCGGAGGCTGCATCAGTTGCTGCTGCTGCTGCAGGTGTTGTTGTTGATGATGTGGGAGGGAGGAAGGGTAGGGTTCTAGAAGGATCCCCGGGAGCTGATTCTGGGATCGGAAGGGTTGGGGTTGAAGGGTGGGGGAGGAGGCGGAGGCGATGGATCTGGTGGCGAAACCTCCGCCGGTGGAGCCGTACAAGTCTGGCCCCCCGCCGGAGAAGCCAGAAGCCATTTTATATAGAAAATCCTCTGCCTCTGAAAGAAAAGAAGGCAAAGTAATAAAAGGAATTCTCCAAAAGAGATATAAAGAATTGGGGGGGTTGGGGTGGTAAGAGAAGGACAGATAAAGAGGAGTTAGCGATTACGAGAGTTGGTGCGGGGGGGCGCGCACTGAGAATTGAGACAACTTTCTGG
Source organism: Melastoma dodecandrum (assembly GCA_029817715.1). NCBI lineage: Eukaryota > Viridiplantae > Streptophyta > Magnoliopsida > Myrtales > Melastomataceae > Melastoma > Melastoma dodecandrum. The sequence goes on along the minus strand of JARUPY010000533.1, from coordinate 2,320,214 downwards.
AGATGGAGCGAGAGAGACAGAGACTCCGAGGGGATGTTCCTCCTCCTCCTCCTGTTTCTGTGTTTTTTTTTTAAGCCATAATATTATATTGTAAATAAAAATGTTAATAATTTCTCTTCGTTGGTTATGGTGTGGGGGTGGTGGGGCGTTTGATTTGATGTCCGTGATGAATGATGAATTGATTCTGTTCGAAATCATAAAAACATAAACAAATAAAATGTATACAGACAGTGGGCGCGTGGTGGGAGTTCTTGTTCTAAAACTTCCTAAATATATTCATTTGACTAAATAATTTATGAATAAAATAATAATACAAAGAGTTAAATGTTCTTAAGATTTGACGAAATATCTGTTGGTTTTAATGGGGGATAAGCATGCTAAAACTTCAATAATTAAAACCAGTGTCATAAGTTCGGTACGAGTACATGTTCTTATCGAATATTCTAAACTTTTAAACATGTTAGGTAATATTTTCACCTCAAAACAAGCATGGTGATATTGTACTTGTAAGCTCGATGCTGTTCTTGACCATGATAGGCACAAAGAATAGCTGTCTCTACAGCAACGACGAAATCATTAATTAACTGATCATGAAAGTATTGGGTTTAATTAATTATGTAAGCAGCGACTGATTTTAGCCCACAAGAAGGTTACAAAGACGATAAATACAACCAAACACCGTACGCGAGGCAATAAGTGGTCTAAGAGAAGGAAGGAGGAAATTCAATTATAAATTTTGAAATCAAAATAAGAAAGCCTAGATGATTTTTTAATTCGCCGAATAATTCCTAAATTCTAAAAATAAGAAACGAGGTATTATAAGAGAGGTTACAAATTCTAAAGAATTAAAATCGAACATTACCGTCCGATCGTGGCTTCTCCGTCCCCCAACACCCTTTCGGGGATCTGCATCGGACGGCGATTAAGCCAGGTCATCTGCTTTCAGACGAGATCGAATTAGTTCCCTTGTCTCCCCCACGCGGGAACGGAAGTTGGTTATTACTCACTCGCCAATGAGGAGGAAGCGGCAGGTGACGTGTCGGGCGGGGGAGGGGATGCGCGTGGGGGATAAGTGTTAGGACGGAAATGCGTGGAAGAGGAGATCTTTTCTTTCACGTTGTTCGGGGCTTTTACTGATCATCTGGCTCAACAGTTACGCCCACTCCTCCCCAATTTTTCGTTTTCTTTTCTCAAGGGATGGAAGCCACGATGACGTGGCACGACAGGATCGAGCCTTGGGTTTCTCCCTCTGTCACGGTCCGTCGGATTAGAAAAGCGAAGATGATGACGAAGGGGATGACGATTCTCGAAATTCCATCCAGCCAACAGGATTAACCAGGGGAGACACGATGCATACAAGTAATCAATCTATCGAAAGCGATAAAAGACTTTTATTATGATAATTCTATTTTTTTTTTGGTTAAACGGCATGTCCAAAACGAATTTTTGCTTAGATGACCGACACGTGTCCGCGTCGGGTGAAGTTTCTTTTCGTCCGGAAAGTGTGAAACCCTCCCCCTGGGAAAGTGGTATGCGTTGGCGAAGTCTGTGCCATTCGAATTTTGGGACATTAGGCGGCATCGCATATATCTCACCCACATCTAGATTCCCCCACCTTGGTCCAATTGCTTAGAGAGATTTTTATTAGCAACGTAACCAGCCAGTTGGCTTTTTAAGAGGTACTTTTATTGTTTTGAGAGGGTAGAAAGGGGGGGGGGGCGGGTGGACTTTCCAGTAACCGGTATATTTTTTTACGTATACTTGTTTTTGTAGAAATTAATCTATAAGCTCGTTTTCTTACTCATTCTAAATGTGTCCCTCGTGGTCAAAATCTAAGAAAATGTAAACGTGAACGAATTTTCTCGGGGGGGTCATGTTTTGACTTTGGATAGTTGGAAGAAGTTTTCTTGTGAATAAAAAAAAAAGAACCATGCAATCAATCAAATATATTAGCGCTAAACCAATAGCATTATGTAAATTAACCATTCTCTCTGCCTATTTTTTTATTTAGTTTTTGTTCAAACATACGAGAATGGGATACTTGCGGAGTGAGATAAAAATAAAATAAGAATCCCGTTGAAGATTTGTAGTTGAGGATTGGCTGAGCAGGGTCAAAAGGACGAAGCACTAAAAACCCACGACCACGAGGATTCTACACTTATTATAAATAAGCAAAATTAAAATTATTATATCACGTTATTATGCATAAAAAATATTTATGGGAGGGATTACGGAGAAAGCACGAGATTTACGGGATCTCGCCGTATCTTAAGTGTACACAAATACGGAAGTCCAATGCGACATTGACCCGGTTCGATGGTCGATGTTGGAAGGGGTTTAGTTTAAGTAATTAGTTTGCTTGTCGGGTTTGGCAAAAGAAAAAGGCGTGTGGCGTGTTCCATGGTTTTCCAACTTACGTGGCAATACATCCCATGGCGAACCCCTCCAACCAAATAGAAAATTCTCCTTTTCAGAAAGCATTCAGATATTAAGTATTTAAAAAAAAAAAAACACTAAAACGAATAATACAAAAAAAAATAAAATATAAATGGATCAGTGATCTGTCAAAATATAAATGGCAAAAGTAAATGAGGGAAGGAAGGGGGTGCGTCGCATTTAAATGATTGTATAGGCGGGCACAGTGGCTGGCCTTTGCTTTTTAGTTTTTTTTTTTTTTTATGTCTCCGTATCGTCCGTCCCTCGGGTTTAATGTTTCATATTTAGAAATCTTGGCTTCTAATCTAACGCATGTTTTCATTCACCTCCGCTTGTTTTTGTTGTCAGAAATGAATGATTGATTGCTACCCTTTATGCAAAAAAAGAAAAATTCAATGCCAAATTAATGCTCCCGTTATTAGGAGAGGGATCGAATGCCCTCTCCGCTGCTCATTCGCAGGGCATTCAATATAACAGTAAGGATTGCCCCAACCCCCCCCAACTTGATAAAGTTCAAGGTTAAATATTTGCTGCTGCTGCTGCTGCTTCTGACGCACACAGAGATTTCACGACGATTACTATTAACAATAAATTTATAAGTTAATATTATCTATTAATGTGATGTGACGTGACTCAGTTAAACTTCGTCCGACGACGACATGGAAACACACGCACGCCGTTCTCATTAGTCAGCAATATGAATCGCCTGACACCACCGTTAGGGAAAACGTGGCCGGTGAACGCATTACTAGCACGTTGCGAGAGAGACCAAACGACAATCCATAATACACTTTCTTCCAAAGGTATTGGGTAAATAAATAAAAAATGAGCGGAACGTGGTTTGGTTATAGAAGGAACGTACTTGGACGGTCTTGCTACAGGAGCAACTCGGACTTTGTTTCTTCTTTTGTGGTGGGAATGCATCCTAACCATGTGAGCTGAGCGCATTAAGGAATGGAAAGAAGAAGAAAAGGGTGGGGGAATAGGAAGGAAAGAATATTCACACCTGGCTTGGGGATTTTCGAATGTTTGACGTTTGGGGTAAAAGGAAAGGCATATAGATATAAACTAATATTGATAAGGGGTTGGAAGGTTGCGTGCGGGCAAAGTACGATGAGACGACATTGGTCACCTGTAAGAACCAAACCCCACACCATACCACACTACCCCAAACCAACCATCTATCTCCATTCGCTTTCGCAACTCGAAAGCTAATTCTACCATCATTAATTGATCCGTAATGCGGTATATATCAACAGCATGAGATATGGACTCGTTGAACATTTTCACGGCTCCGTTTTACGGATAAACATGACTATAATTCAAGAAAATTTTAACTTTTTGAATCTAATTTTTGTTTTAAAACGGCACCTTTCAATTTATAAGAAAGTCACCATCCTAAATAGTCATGCTGTTAAATATTATTCTAAAAACTTTTCAAAATTTTACGAATTTTAAAAATTTGTTTATTTTTAATTTTTTTAAGTCGTAGTTTGAAACTGTAATTTTAAAAAATTTATAAAGTTATTTACAACTTTCGTGGATGCATTAGTACAGAACTATCTTTTTTACTAAAGTGAAAGTTGTGATCATAATTTAGGCGCAATAAATAAAATTTTTAAGTTACAAACATCATAATTTAGGCGCAGTAAATAAAATTTTCAAATTACAAACATAGTCAGTTATTTTGTAAACTAACCCTAATATGGTAAAATCATTTCCGGTTTACGTAGGGGGACATGATCGCATTAAACGTGACACGTGTGATGGTCACAACCCGACAAATGTATTCCACCCCCACCCACCAAACAACCTTTTGGATACATGTAAATAAATTTTGTCAAAAAAGTTAAAAAGAAGAAGAAGAAGAAGAAGAAGAAGAAGAAGAAGAAGAAAATCATCTGTCATTGGAGGAATATACTCAGTTAAACCCAGGATATCATCGGACATGACACGTAACTTCTATTTCATTATCCACATCGACCCGCCTACCCTTTTTACCCACACCATCTGCGCCTTTGCCTAACCTCCAACCCCAGAACTTCATCTCCTTATCAAGGACAAATCTCGTGGGTTAGGTTAAGATTATTTCGAGGGTTTCTGTTCCAATGCTTCTTGAAATAATCCTCAGGAAAGTTCATGCCCCCCAAAACTTGTGGGGAAACAAAAGTCCCTCCCTCGTTGTCATGGCCTTTGTATGTTTTGGGTTTTAAACCCTACGCTGTCGTCGTTTCCCCTCTTATCCGGAAGTCATATCCAATCCCAAAGTCTATCCGTATGGATGAGTCAAAATTATATCAATACCATCATTCCTCGTGGGGGTTGTGTTTTAGATGATCACAATGTCTGTGCTGGACATCATCGATCGTTTCAGCCAAGAAGTTCTCCGTCACAAAATCGGGGGTATCTTTGGACCTACCGATGCCCTCTGTACTTAGTATATAACATACAAAGGGCGGTGTTAGAATATCGAAACAGCCCATCCAAATGGAGTAGCCTACTTAGACTTATGTACAGGCTGGACTTTTTTTATATTTCCGATATGGGACTTGGGTTTATCTGATTTAGGTGGGAGCCCTTTACACACGCCCCTCAAACCCAAGCCCACTAAGCCGACACCATTTATGGGTTGAACTTGTCCACACACGGGACCATCCTTTTTTGAGTTGAACCGGTCCACGTACGGACCGCTTTTTTGGGTTGCACTGCCAACGGACGAGGGGGCCCGTCATCGGTTTTACTAGACTTAATCGGACTCTGATATCATGTTAGAATATCGGACCGGCCCACATGCCGAGCCCAACATACAAATCTAGCGGGGTTTCTAGTAGTTCGCTTAGACTTATATATAAGATGGGACTCTCTTAACTATCCGATACGAGACTTTTTTGAGTTTGCACATTAATGCAACCCTTTTTCACATGCGGCGACGAAGGACGTGTGGTCGAAAATGCCGGAAGTCCCACGGCCCACCCACCCCGAACAGGATAAGTTGGATGCCGAATTACATGGACGAATAGTCGTCCAAGGGAGGTTCGATGTCGATTTAATCGATGGGATTACTTTTAGGAACAGGGCGCCCGACAAGGGTGCCCTGCAATTATCAGTTAATCCTCTTTGATTAATGAGAACGAACGGATGCAGGGAGAAAGATTGTATGGGCAAATGAGTTGGTAATGACAGCGCAACCCAAAATATTTAAAACCATAAACTCCCCCGGGGGTGGGGGGATAAAGTCAAGGATAAAGGAACGTAGTTACTTTTACATAATTTTATTCAATACAAACTCGATCAAAATTGTTTTTAGCATTTTCAAAACCTTAAATTCGGCCCGGAAATACTTGAGATATCCGAAGAAACCACACCACAGCAGGCGACATGCCCCCCTCCCCCCTTCCCTACTTCCGGAAGATGCGGGCTTTTGGAGCCCGCTTTAACAATTATTACACCCTCTCCTCCTCCTCCCCTTGTATTATTTCCGAAATAATTACGCTAATAATTTGTATGCACGAAACAAATGGGCCCTCGTTTTCTTCTGGAGCTTGGTGGTAGAAAAAAAAAAAGCTATTGTTTATTTATCAATAGTATGATCAGCAGTGTTTACTTTATTTGCGGGTAGCGTGTTCCCAATCCCACCTTGGGCATGTGATGCCATATTCTTCAGCCGCAATATCTCTCTCTGTGTTTTTCATTCAAAGAAAAAACGAGATTGATGTGGTCGCGTGAGGCACCCGCAGTATCCATCTTTCCAAGGCCAAAAAACTATTTATAAAAGTTCCCCGGGGCATATCGCCCGATACGTTCGGGATAGAATTGATTGGCCATCGGGGGGTAGTTTTGTATTTCTCATCCGATGAAGTGGTATCAGAAAACATAGGACCAATCCAAAAATGAAAGACAACGTTTGATAAATCTGTAGTACGTAATCACCGCCGCGACCACTTCCTCGGGGGAAATAAGTTTTAGTCTTTGTCGAAGTTTCATACCCCGATAAACCATTATTTGTTACACTTGCGCGAGTTTAGTTAGTGTAGTGATTGGAGGAGGATCATTTTCTTTCTTGTTTTTCTTTTCCGTGTACAATGTAGAATGAATATCAGAGTCAGAGACTATTCTTTTCCCACCTACATTCAATAAAAATCGAGATTTACTTAAACCTCCTTTCCACATTCGTAATCAATCCAACAAACAAAAACACGACCACGTAGACTACGATGTTGTTTTATTAAAAGGCAACCGCCCGCCCCCTTGTCCTTTCCGACAGTAGTAGAGTTGACTTTCTTACCAAAATTACCAGGAAATAACAATCAAAGGCCTCCTCGACGCTAATTTGGGTTCTTAAAGTTATCAACGATTTGCCACCCCCACTGACATAAGGAAGTGGGGATTGGCATGAATGGAAGTCATGGACATGTGGTCCAAAATGCGGAACCAGTAATTGTGCGTGACAATTACATCCCCGTCCTTCTGCACGTGTTAACAACTTACTCCATGATTCCCACCAATAAAGTATGAATCGAAATCTACGAAACTAATTGTTTCCCATGTCATCCGGAGTTGGCCCATCCATCCAAAATAAGTTCGTTGACATGTCAGAAAGCCCATATTCTAAATCCGTCACCAGCCCACCATACAGAAACCTCATTGGGCTACTCATTTTCATGTCCTCCGTCCTAGGCGGCCGTAGAAATCTTACCATTCGACCTAAAAGCTTAAGATGTTATGTGAGGTTTGGTTTATATTTTATATCTTAACACGCCCCCTCAAGCCGAATCGGGCATGCATCATTCGGGAATTTGAACCCAAGACCGCTCTGATACTATATAGAAAACTTACCGTTCGACCTAAAAGCTTAAGTCGTTAGGTGAGGCTTGATTTATATTTTATATCCAACATAGACTATTTATTTATTCCCATCGCAATTTTTATCTTGACCGGAATTGTGGAGACAATGGAAAAAAATCATGAGAGGATTCGTGGTGCCGTGCCCGCGTCGTCTCCGCGTCCCAAGAGTTTTTCTAGCCTATAAAAGAAAGATTCCCTGGCAACAAAATAAAGTCTTTCTTATGCTTTCCTTCTTCCTTAATCCTTACTTATTATTACATTGACATTTTCAGTTCTTGTATCAAATCCCAACAAAAGAGAGATTAACAAAATAGTGACATTGGTAATTGTTTTCTTAAGAAAAAGAAGTTCTGTTAAGCCAAGCGTGCCGTGCATTAATTGCTACGCATTAGTTGAAGTTGTTGACGTTAAGGGGCTATCGAGAATATTCCTCCCTCATCAGGCGGAGGTAAAAACAAAGAAATATCAACCCCCCCCTCTCCCACCTGCCACTAACTACTAACCCTTTATAAGAAACCCCCCCTCCCCCCCCTCTTGCAGACAAAGCATCCTTAAAATCTCCGCCCACCGCCAAACGAAAGACCTTTCCCTCGGCCCGCGTGATGTCGTCCCGTTACGAGGTCGAGGTGACGCTTACGTCAGCCAAGGACCTCAAGAACGTCAACTGGCGTCACGGCCCCGTCCAACCCTACGCCGTCGTCTGGGTCGACCCTTCCAACAAGTGCTCCACCAAGGTCGACCGTGAGGGCGACACCTCTCCTTACTGGGACGAGACCCTCGTCCTCCCCATCCCCCCGGACACCCCTCCCGAGGACTGTACCCTCTACGTCGACGTCGTCCACGCCGGATCCGAGGAGGACACCAAGCCCCTCATTGGATCGGCCAGGCTCAAGCTCCGCGATGTCCTTGACGATGCCGGCCTCGGGGAGCCTCTCAAGAAGAACCTCCAGCTGAAGCGCCCCTCAGGCCGCCCCCACGGCAAGGTTGATGTCAAGGTCTGCGTGAGGAATCCCCGTTACCGCGCCCCTGATGCTTACGGCGCTCCCCCTTATGGGGTTGCCTCGAGGGATTTCGCCCCGCCTCCGCCGTATGGGTACCAGCCCTACGGCTCGCAGGCCCCGCCGCCTGCCCAGCCTTATTACGGCGCACCCCCTCCGGCAGGGTACCCTTACCCTGCCGGTGGCTATGGTCAGCCTGCATATGGGCAGCCTAGCTATGGGCAGCCCCAGCAGGCGTACGGTCAGGGCGGTTATGGTCAGGGGGCATATGGGTACGGGCAGGGGCAGATTCCGGCGGTCGAAGGGGAGAAAAAGAAGAGCAAGTTTGGCGGGATGGGTACTGGACTAGCAGTGGGTGCGGTCGCTGGCGCGGTGGGTGGACTTGCATTGGCCGAGGGCTTCGATGCCTTGGAGGATCACGTCGCTGATGAGGCTGCGGATAAGGTCGAGGACGATCTCGGGTACGATGATGGAGGTTACGATGGGGACGACTTCTAATCTGATATGACACAGTGGTGACCTTCATGTTTCCGTTTTCCTCTTGGTTTGGTTCTTGTTTTGTCTCGAATCCTCTACTGGGATCGACAATGCTGTCTTGTGGAGATAAGGGGTCAAATCCTACTGGGTTTCCCGAAAAAGATCAGATTGTATGTAGTTGATTTTTGGACATCCTTATTCAGCTCCATAGGGATGTCCAGTCTCTTCTCAAATCAATTGTGTTGCTCCCAGGCTTTAATCCTTTCTCCCGATTCGTCATTTTAAATGATGAGAGTTTTTTTTTTTCGTGTTTTCCACCCCATTCTTTTCTTTTCCTTCTGGGATTGATGGATTTCAAATATGCCAAACAAACACGAGTGAGATGCCAGCCCACTTTACATTTTATTCTGTGGATGACAAGGGTTTTACTCAATCTAGTGGTTTCTAGGCAATGTGTTTGTATTATTCCATTCCGATCCGCAGAATAAAATCATGTGCCCTGGACCCACCAATAACCCAATGCCAAGGTCTGGGATGAATCAGAAAATTACTAGCTCCAAATTTTAAGAACAATCAGTAAAGGCATCCCATGAAGCTGAGGCTCATCCCTGACATTGGGCAAAATCATCCTATCCCATGTTGTGTTAGTAATTTCCTCATCTGGGTTATAGCGGCAGCGGGTCACACACACACAAACCATCTTTATCCCTTGCACGTTTTGATGCGCTTCCTCTTCTTCAACTCCCCCACGCCCAAACTCTTCACCTCCCACTTCCCCACCCATCATCGCCCATTCTGTCCTAAGAAATTCCCTTCCTGAGTTTCCTTTTTTTTTTTTTTTTGCTTTCTGCTTATCAGACATCAGAGAAACCAATAAGAGAACCCATCAAAAAGAAATTGAGGCAACCCCTCATGGGCTAATTGGGCCCATCAACATTTATGCTTCATTATTTCCTTTGGGCCAGGATCACCCGGGCCTCAAGCTGACGTGGACTTCCGGACGTCCCAGTGCTTTCCCCACCGAATCCTACGACGAGGTATGGGCGCGAGTCCTCTTCTCCCTCACCGCCCCCCCCCCCCCCCCCCCCCCTCCTCCTCCTCCCCACGGCCGCCGCCCGCCTCCTATACTACCGCCTCTTCTCCGAGCTCCTCCTTGATCCGGACCAACGCCCTCGACCTCGCCACTCTCGACCCCAACCACAAGTATCTCCTTCTCGATTACTTCTCGGAAACACCTAAGGCATCCTCCAAAAAACATTAGTATTTAACACCTAATCATGTTCTCGGTAATTAACACCCCCATTTCTTCATCTAAATCTGAACAAACTAATCCGCTACATCACGGGCATGATTAGCAACAATCTACAGTCACATTCCCATTGATCTTCTGCAGTAGAGAATGGCCTCCTCGACCGAGACCTCATGGCATTCCGATCTCTGGACCACCCTGTTGCCTGCCTCCGGAGTACCTTCACCACGCTTACCTTCCTTGGCCGATTTCGTCTTCCTGCCTTTCAACAATCGATAAAGCGGACGCACTGCATGGGCGTACGAACTCAATCGTCCCGGGAAAGCAACCGGGGCACGGACCGTGCCGCGACCAGGACTCATGTGCTCCTCTCGACGTGGAGCTGACGTAACGCCAGAGCTCGATACCCGCGGGACGAAGCAACTCCTGAATGGTTTGCTGGCGGGGACATGACAACTACCTCTGGGAGGGGATTGAGAGGGGGGGACGCTGCCGGAAGCCAGCTCCTGAGGAGGAGAAATGGGAGACCGAGGGCAACTGTTTTGGGGGGACGACGACGACGGCGATCCTGGATACATGGTTGCTCAAATGTTGTGTGGATTATTTTGCATATTGCACGCGAGAAAGGGGATTTAGCCACCCAAATTATATTTAAGATTCTCTTTATAAAAAAAAAATGAATAAATTTTGACGAGAGAGAGACGATAATTGTTTACCATATTCAGCTCATATCGTGCACGACTCTTTTAATTCTTTCCATATAAAAATGAGTCGTCCTAGTTGGCGATTCTCGGTTACCATTTTTTAATTCGTCTTTAAAAAGATTAGGAAAATACGGAGATAATAAGACAAACTAGAGGGGGGAAATAGGAGGAGCCGGCCGGATCGAGCCAGAGAGGCCTCCAACTCGAGTCACGCGGACCGGGTGTCAACGGGATAGTCAAGAAGAAGAACTCTGACGAGTCAAGAAGTCCCAAGGACGCAAGATCAGAGGAGAGGCGGAGGTTTTTGAGGGGGTTGTAGAGGCAGCCGGTCGTCGTCGACGGACAAGAAGAAGAAGAAGAAGAAGAAGAAAGAAGATGTGGTGGATCGAAGAGACCGTCGATTCAATTCGGAGCATTCAGGTCCGTCAGCTCATCAACCAGGCTGTCTCCCTCGGTTCGTTCTCCCTCCCTTCCTTTTCTTCTTCTCCTGCTTCCTCGATCGGTTTGTTGCTTTGATCGATAGAGGAATTTTCTTTTTCTCAGAAGCGCGATCTTAACGATCTTGATGATTTGGAGATCTTTTTTTGGGGGGGGGAGGGGAGGGATTCCTGGTGTTTGTTGTTGAAGTCCTGAGCGTTCTTTGATTTATTTCGCCTTTTCGCCGTTCAGGCATGATTGTGACGTCCGCGTTAATTATATGGAAGGCGCTGATGTGCATTACCGGGAGCGAATCCCCCGTCGTCGTCGTCCTTTCCGAGAGTATGGAGCCTGGCTTCAAGAGGGTAATTGATATTTGCCTGCCATTCCTGAGTCCATATTTGATAAACCCTAGGACTTCTCGGATGTTTGAGAGAAACCTGGTCAACGAGGCTATTTTCTGTATGCTAAATGCAATTGTAGTCTCGTTTGCCTAATTGGATCAGTCTGCTTTAGGCAAAACGTGTGGCTTACTTCTTTGCCGGTTCATTTTAGGCACTAGTAGTGTTTCGATCTTGCAACCTCTCCTTGCATACATCGGTAATCTCTACCTTATTTGTCTCTGTCCAGGGTGATATACTGTTCTTACACATGAGCAAGGATCCTATACGAGCCGGGGAAATTGTTGTTTTCAACATTGATGTAAGATTAACCCCCTTTGATACCATTGGTTGACTTAATAAGTGCTTCTTGCTGGTGTTTCTCCTTGCTTCACTTTCTTCTGATATTGACCAAGCTTACAGGGCCGTGATATTCCGATAGTCCATCGTGTTATCAAGGTAATTGTTTCTGGCCAAATGAGCTGCGTAACTTTTAACTGTTCTTCAATTCAATGTCTGTAGCAATGTTTATTGTGTTCACTGAATCTTGTTGCCCCTCCTTTTAAGAAATTCTGCTTGTATAATATGGAGATAATTGAGTCAACATTTCAATTTCAGTTAATGAATTGAATTAGTGGATTTTCTACATTCTGTTTGGTGTTGGGGATCCTGTTTGTCTGTTTGATAAACCTGCTGGACAACATTTAGATAGAGGAAATGGCGTTGTATCTGTAACTGCTGATGGAGGATTTATCATTCTATCTGAGGAAATGGGCAAACTGCATTTGTGATAATATTGGAAACAACCATGACGTGATGTGTCGCTATTGCAGGTACACGAAAGGCATGACACTGGAGAAGTTGATGTCCTCACGAAAGGTACCTTTATCAGCTGTATTTTTCTGCTTGTAGTTGCATGTGCTTATTGGTAAAAGAGAGCATCGCAATCATCAGCTCTGGCTTCTCACAAACACTCCTCTCTGGAAATGATGACGAGCACATAATTCTATAATTTATGGGGAATTTTTCAGGGGACAACAACGGTGGCGATGACCGAGTTTTGTATGCGGAAGGACAGCTGTGGCTTCAGCGGCAGCACATAATGGGAAGAGCCGTCGGGTAAATTGTTATGACATGGAACTTCTCGTGTTCTGTTGACATGGCTAGCGCAGACGAACATCCAGAGTCATCCTATTGGGCTAACTCACTCTCATATACAGGTTTTTGCCAAATGTTGGTTGGGTCACCATCATAATGACAGAAAAGCCTATAGTCAAGGTATGCTCTCTTTGCTTCTGACATCATGGAATCGCCCACATCCCTTGAATGCTCCTTTTGGCTCTTTTCCTTGCAGTATATTCTCGTCGGTTTGCTTGGGCTACTAGTCATCACTTCGAAGGACTGAGGTGGTGTCCCTGAACTCTTGGGGTTAATTATAGAATGGCCAACAACCATTTTGCAGTTTCATGGAGGGCGGGAGTTCATTTGAATGAACAAGTAAATCATGAATGTTGTGCTTGCTAGACAGTATTTTTAGCCCCCACACCAGCTCATACAAGAGGAAATCTGTCAATTTACATGAGTGGTGCCGAGGGCAGCCCAAAACTAGTGGAACGCCCATGCATTTGTGGGATTTCTTAATTTAGAATGACGAGAAGCTTTAATTAATATTAATCAGTCAAAAACTCTGAAACTGAGTTAAGGAGGCATAGAAGGGGGGGGGGGGTAATTAAAAAGAAAAGAAAAATCACTCCTCTTTGAGTAGCTTGGAGTAATACATCTTGAAAGCCCTGGGCATGTACACTGGCAACAGGAAACAGAACAGGTTGAAGCTCCAGAACGCTGTGTTGGCCAGCGCCAGGGCCCTCCCCATCACCGCCCTCCTGCTCCCGCTCCCCATCCCTGCCCACCGCCTAGGATCGCCCCATCCGAGCTGGTCGTCGGCGACGGAGAACTCGTTCACCAGCCACTCCATCAGCGTCATTATCCTCATGGCGTTGAAGAACACGGGCACGAAAACCCTGATGGGAGTGGAGAAGTTCCCGGAGAAGGCCACCCCCTCCATGAAGATCTGGCTGGCCAAGAGGAACACGTGGGGGGCGGCCGCCTTGATCCCTTCCTTGTCCCCCTCGTAGATCCCCTCGAAGATGTAGAGGATGGGGAGGAAGAGCCCGACGATGGCCCCGACCGTGACGTAGAGGGGGAGGATCCTGTTGTGAGGGCTGAAAACAGCGGGCTCTCGGTCGAGGGAGGGGAAGGAGAATCTGGAGAGGAAGAGAAGGTAGATGGAGGAGAGGAGGGAGAATGAGACTTCTTGGAAGGAGACCATGCCGGAGGCGGAGAGGATGATGACGATGGCGAGGGCGTTGAGCTGTCGGAAGCTGAGGAGACCGGTCCGGTTGGTGGTGGTGGCGGTGGTTGTTGATGTGGAGGCCACGAGGGAGGGAGGCTTCTGGAGGCCATGGTCCTCCGCCGGGAGAGTTATGTCGTCGATGGGGCCGACGCCGCCTGACATTTTTCTGCGCGATCCGTGTTTTCGGGCAACTTGGTGGTGTTTGTAGAAGCCGACGATGAAAACCAAGTGAGCGCGTTCGCGTTTGTGTTGGGGTGGTGAAGAGGAGGGGGAGGTGGAGGATATGACACGTGGGATCCCACATGCGACCGCTGGAGCCTCAGAAGAATCGGAGGTTTTAAGGGGCGACGTGTCTGTTTTCACGATCCCATATTCTCTTTTTAATCCGTTTTTACCTTCTAAAGTTTTTCAAAATTGATTTTAATACTTTGAATAATTTAAAATTTTAAGTTCAATGGTTCGTTCCTTACGAACCTATCACCTCACACCACAAAATTAACAACACCACCCAATCCAACGCCTGCAACAGAGGACACGCAGCAAACACACAACAGACAACCAGAAAAAACAGAGCACCGGCCCACCAACTTCTATTACCACTCCAACTCCGATTCACATACAAGCAGGGCTCCTTCACCCCCCGACAACCCAATCCTCCAAACCCGACCTCAGACGCACCACTCCAACACCACCACCACTACCATGCTGACCACCGGAGATCTAACCATATTCTCCGACGTCAACACCTCTCCCTCTTATAATCCCCCACTCGTGGGCTTGGACCTCGCCCGGCCCCAACAATCTACTGACTCCTGGGCTTGGACTAGCCCTTTTTCTAATGACAGTCCAACAGCCCGACACAACAAAACAAGACCCAATCCTTATTTAAATGTTTGGATTGTCGTAAGGCTAACAGCCATATCCGCTGCCGCCAATCTCCAGGTGCCTCCCCTGCTTCTTCCTTTCCCAGACTTCTCATCCCCTTTAGCTGCTACACGTCCTTCCCTTCATCCTTCCAGCAGCTCATCCTTTTCACCTTCGTCCTGCATCAAGCGCCCCCCCTTAAACCACACTTGTCCTCAAGTGTGCGGCCGGGAAAGCGATTTTCCAACTCAAATAAAAACTCCCATGTGGCGTCCTCCTCCAATTCACCATTCCACTGTACCAGAACCTTCGTGGCAGATCGATTGCCCCTTTTTACCAGTTGCCTTGCTAGAATCGCAACTGGATACTTCTCCTGAATAGGACAGAATGAAGGGAGCTTATAAGGACCGTAGAACAAGGGAGAAAGCTTGTGACAGTCTCGTCGAGCAACCGAGTGCTGTCGATACGGTTGTAACTTCACAAAGACCCAATCCCCAACTGAAAATTCCCTGTCCGAACGTCGCTTATCCGCGAGTTGCTTCATCCGATGCTGAGCTCGATCCAAATGAAACCGGAGTAACTTAATCGCATCCTCCTTACTTCGCAACTCACTGTCAACCTGCAGATTCACCGAGGTATGCGGAATATATGGCAGGTGAACAGGAGGGAAATACCCATATAAGGCTTCAAACGGGCTGACTCGGATTGACGAGTGATATGTGGTGTTATACCACCATTCCGCCAAAGTGAGCCACTTCATCCAATCCTTTGGACAATCCCCCACCATACATCGGAGATATGTCTCAAGACAACGATTGACGACCTCCGCTTGCCCATCGCTTTGTGGGTGATATGCCGTAGACATATGCAACTCGACTCCCTGCAATGTCATTAGCTCCCTCCAAAATTGGCTTAAAAAAATGGAATCACGATCACTCACCACCGTCGTAGGCAGACGATGCAACTTAAATACATGGTCTGTGAACGCTCGCGCTACTTCTTTGGCCGAATAGGGGTGTCGCAAAGCCATAAAATGAGCATATTTACTCAAACGATCGACCACCACAAAAATGGAATCTTTGCCTTGAGAGAGAGGTAACCCGTCTATAAAATCCATCGAAACATCTTGCCAAAGGCCTTCCGGAATGGGTAATGGTTGGAGCAAGCCAGGAGAGGCGGCATTGTCTGGCTTACATCGTAGACACACCGCACATTGGCTGATAACCTTGCGGACATCTCTGGCCATTCCCTTCCAAACAAAAATTCGTCGAATTCTCATATAGGTGGCCAGATTACCTGAGTGTCCCCCCACGGCACTAGCATGAAAGAGCTTGATAATCTTTTCCTTCAATTCAGTCACATTGCCAACCACCAACCGGGCTCCCTTTTTTAATAACCCCTGGTGCCACCTATATTTAGAGTTAGGAAGTGTTCCCCTCTGTAAATTATCTATAATCTGCATCAACCGATCTTCTACCTTCCAACTTTCTTTAATTTCTGTGAGCAACGTCGGGGAATACTCTTGAACCGAAAGAGCTAATAACTCCGACCCCTGCACCCGAGAGAGAGCGTCCGCAGCTGAGTTCTCTTTCCCCCGCTTATAAATAATCTCGTAGTCGTAACCCATCAACCTGGTCAACCACCGAAATTGATTCTCCGTGTGTAACCGTTGTTCCAACAAGAACTTCAAGCTTCGATGATCCGTCCGAATAACGAAATGACGGCCAATCAAATAGTGGTGCCACTTCCGCACCGCATATACAATAGAAAACATCTCTTTCTCATATATGGACAAGCTCTGATGTTGCTTCGCGAGTTGTTTACTGATATACGCTAACGGATGCTCCCTTTGCATCAAAACAGCCCCGATGCCTGAATCACACGCATCCGTCTCCACCACGAACACCTCAGAGAAGTCCGGTAAGGCCAATACCGGGGCAGAACCAAGGAGCTTCTTAAGCTCGTCAAAGGCAGTTTGAGCTATATCAGTCCACTTGAACGAGTCCTTCCTCAGCAGATCCGTCAGTGGCCTACTCACGATCCCATACCCCTTGATGAATCGCCGGTAATATCCACTTAATCCCAAGAATCCACGAAGCTGTTTCACCGTCTTAGGAGTTGGCCATTCACGGACAGCCGCTATCTTGGCTGGATCCGTCATTACTCCCCTTGCATCAATGAAATGCCCAAGATACTCCACCCTCGGACTCCCAAAAACGCATTTCGATTTCTTCACGAAGAGAGATTGCTGCCGTAATATGGACAATGTAGTCTGCAAGTGCTGCTCATGTTCCATCCGCGACCTACTATAAACCAGTATATCATCGAAAAAGACGAGAATGAACTTACGGAGGAAAGGGCGAAATATTGAATTCATGAGCCCTTGGAATGTGGACGGAGCATTGGTAAGCCCGAAGGGCATGACCAAGAATTCATAATGGCCGTCATGCGTTCGAAAGGCGGTCTTGTGGATGTCCTCGGGTACCATCCGAATTTGGTGATAACCGGCTCTAAGATCGATCTTCGAGAATATCGTTGCCCCAAATAACTCGTCCAAAAGCTCCTCTATGATGGGAATGGGATACTTATCCTTAATAGTGTGGTTATTTAGTTCTCGATAGTCCACACACATCCTCCATGTACCATCTTTTTTCTTTACGAGCACAACGGGTGAGGAAAATGAGCTTCTACTCGGTCGGATAACTCCGGTGGCAAGCAACTCCTGGATCATCCTTTCAATGATGTCTTTCTGTTGTGCGGAGTGCCGGTAAGGCCTCATGCTCACCCCGTGCACCCCTGGCTTCAATTGGATGGCATGGTCGTGCCCTCGGAAAGGCGGAAGGCCCTGACACCCCTTGCAGATCCGCATCTTCCCCCTGCCCATCCAACACCTGACAACCAAGCATGGGACCAGACCTATCTCCTGCTCCCATCTCCACCCAATAGCACACATGCGGTCCTCCATAGCCATTCTTGCCCCCAACAACCGATAACTGCAACAACTGGTCCCTTTTGTTGTTTTGGTTGCCAACTAAGCAAATAGGCATATGTCTCCAATTGAATCTCATGGTAGAATCTTGGAAATTCCAAGTGATATCTCCTAACTCCATAAGCCATTTAACCCCCAATACCATCTCACATCCTCCCAAATTAATGAGGTAAAAATCCGCTGTGAACCCGTTCCCCTGCATTTCCCATTCAAATGCTTTGAGCATCGAAGTGCAAGAAATACTCCTCCCATCCGCCACCGTCACCTTAATAGGAGATATTGGTAATGTCGCTATATTCATTCCTTTCATTACCCCTAGATCAAGGAAGTTGTGCGTACTTCCCGAATCGATCAATATGTGAAGCGTTTTCTTCTTAAACTTCCCTTCTATCTTCATAGTCTGAACTTGGGATCCCCCTTCCTCTCCCCGCATGGCATACATGGTCACTGTGACATCGTTGGTCTCCCCCTCCAATTGCTTCTCTGGTTGTGTCATAATAGCGTCACCCCCTTCTTCTTCTCCCGAAGCTTCCTCCACCACTAGCGAATAGAGCTGCCTCCTGGCACAACGATGGAACTTAGTATAGGGTTCGTTGCAACCGAAACAGAGCCCTTTCTGCCGTCTCTCCTCAATCTCCTCCTGACTTAAGCGTCTCCGATTATTGCCGATTCCCTTAGCTTCCCCCATGGGCACGAGTCCCTTGTTCTCTCCCCCTCTGCCATGCTGCCCCAGAATAGTGATAGGTCCCCTCGTGCTTCTGCCATTAGTTATCGTAATCGGCTCCTCCTTCCAATCGGTCTCACGAACACCCTGTCTGTTCCAAAACCTCGGGGGTCTTCCCCCACCTCCCTCGTCATACACTGGCGAATCTTGGCTTAACATTCGTGCATTGGCCTGAGCGCTTATCAAATCCACTGGTCTCGTCATCCACAAGGCACCCCGATACTCCTCCTTCAGCCCATTGATGAAGAAGCTGATTTGATGCTGCATTGGAAGGTCAATTTGCTCGAGCACCCGCCTCAAACACGAGTCGAACTCCGTCATATACGCATATAGATTGTCTAGTCTTCCTTCCTGCTTGAGGTGCTTCATCTTTCCCATGGGATCCTCGAACACGTCCACTCCGAACCTCCTGTTGAGTGCAGCAACGTATTCACCCCAACCCAGAGGAATCGCCGGGTTCCGATTCTTGATAAATGTATAATGCCATTGCAAAGCTCCTCCGTAAACGTAAAGGGAAGCAAGCTTCACCTTTTGGTCTTCGGGTACACCCTCCAACTCGAAGTATCGCTGGCATTTATAAAGCCAGTCTTCTAAGTTAGCCCCACCGAAATCAGGAAACTCTATTTTGGGCATTATGAACTGAGCAGCCCCCCTGCTGTTAACCTCGGACTCTCTTACTCCTGTACGTTCAACCGTCCCTCGATCACCCCCAGACATCTCCGATTCCCTACTCCTTCCCAACCCTGAGAGTTGAGCCTGGATTTCCTTCAATTGGGTCGTGGTACTGCTGGTGTTGGCTTGCAACTCCCTCAGTTGCGACATCACCAACTCCATACGTTGAGTCATGTCATTCATCACCGTGTTCATCACTTCCTGGTCCCTCTTCAACTCTCCATACCGCGTCTCCATTATCCTCCCAGACCGAGAGCTCTGATACCCTTGGTTCGTTCCTTACGAACCTATCACCTCACACCACAAAATTAACAACAACACCCAATCCAACGCCTGCAACAGAGGACACGCAGCAAACACACAACAGACAACCAGAAAAAACAGAGCACCGCCCCACCAACTTCTATTACCATTCCAACTCCGATTCTCATACAAGCAGGGCTCCTTCACCCCCCGACAACCCAATCCTCCAAACCCGACCTCAGACGCACCACTCCAACACCACCACCACTACCATGCTGACCACCGGAGATCTAACCATATTCTCCGACGTCAACACCTCTCCCTCTTATAATCCCCCACTCGTGGGCTTGGACCTCGCCCGGCCCCAACAATCTACTGACTCCTGGGCTTGGACTAGCCCTTTTTCTAATGACAGTCCAACAGCCCGACACAACAAAACAAGACCCAATCCTTATTTAAATGTTTGGATTGTCGTAAGGCTAACAGCCATATCCGCTGCCGCCAATCTCCAGGTGCCTCCCCTGCTTCTTCCTTTCCCAGACTTCTCATCCCCTTTAGCTGCTACACGTCCTTCCCTTCATCCTTCCAGCAGCTCATCCTTTTCACCTTCGTCCTGCATCATTCAATAAAGTTAAAAAATGATAAATTTAAGTCGTACTTACTAATTTTAACAATTCATAATTTACTCAAATTTACAACCTAAAACATTTCGACAGCGTAATTTCCTAACTATTTAGCTGGAATTTATTTCATTTATTTATCCATCGATTTTCTTCGAGCTTAAGGCTTTGTTTGGTGAAGTTGAAATCGAAGGGGTCGAACACAAGCTAAAATTAATTTTTTTTTCCATAAAAAATTTTCAAATTAAGTCTAGAGAGAGGAGGGTGAGATAGGGAGAGGGAGAAAGAGTAAATTTTTTTTTTTCTTTTTGGCAGATAGAAACTGTCTAATACGTTAGAGGTAGAGACATACGAGAAAGAATTCCTCACAGGAGAAATATCGATAAAAAGAAAATCGGAAAAGACCACCCCTACCTACATCACCTCGCTCGCTCCATGGGCATTGCAACAAAACAAGAAACTACAGAAAATAGGAAGGAAAGGAAACTATTTAAAAAAAAAAAAAAATCAGTTCCGGACAAATCACTTGTAAAAATATGAAAGAAGAACCCTTCCCCCTAAAACCGGCCGTCTAACAATACTCGACAGCGATCGACTGTGCAATAATACCTGCATGATGATATAGTACGCCCCCTCTCTTAGATCATGATGCGTTATTGCTACGTCTCTGCTTTGGGATGTATTTTTTCTTGAAGCCCTTGTCCTGCTGCGTCTTGTTGATGTTGCTGACTTCAGGGAGATGGTCGGATTCTGAGGGTTCTGATTCAGGAAGGCACGCCAGCTCCACATGTTCCATTGCTAACGCTTCTTTCCATCCCGCAAGTTCAGAAGAATGATCATTGGGCTGCCTCAGACCACAGCCAAGTCTCATAGGAGAAATATGATAGCGCTCAATCACGATAAATCAAGCAAATACAACACCAGATAATCGACATACTCTGAGTAAGGAAATCTTTCGCAGCAAGGGTTGACAATCCCCAGTCCCGCAGAATTTCGGATTCAATGGCTTTGTCAGAATCCCCAAAACAGCTCGTCGGAGATAACTGAATAGGGTTCTCGCCAATGTGTCCCTGACACTCTCTTTTTTCTGCCGGTGACACTGGACTGGAAACTCTGTCATTATTCATGGTTACGGGATCTGGGTCCTTCACTCCATTACGGCTCACCGGTCTCCAGAGCTTGCCTCTCGGCTGGTGGCTTTGGATAGAAGCAGGCCAGTTGGCTTTGGCCGAGATGTCATTCGTTGGAGCTTGCATTTCAGTAAGGTCATTTGCTGGTTTAGTGGTGGCATCAGTCTCTTCAGAATTACCAAAGCTACCAAGTGCAACTGCAATAGAGCCAATCAGTACTTCACATCTCTTATCCTGCTCCGCTTCAAAAAAAGCCTCGTGAACTCTAAAATTCAAATCCTCACTATCTTTTTCGGGTTTACTTTTCCTACTCCAAACTTTCTTGTTGTTAACATAGCCAGCTTTGGAATCCTGGCTTCCATGCCTAAGCTTGTACTCCAGCTTAGAAGAGTTCCTATGGTCTTCATTCGGAACACTACGCGGAGCTCTGGATCTTCGCGGTACAATCCACCTAGCAGCGCCCATGCTTTGATGACTACCTCCAAGCTGTCTCCCAGGCTCGACTCTCTGAAATTTACTTGAATCAGTTATTCCATTGTCAAGCTCTGGCAGGACTTCAGAGTCAAAATCTGTTTCACTATCTGAAGGTTGAGGCGTTTCCAGAACCATGACGGTGAGATCAGGAGGTGAATCTAGCAATTCCATTTCCCATAGGTCCGGGGAAATGGATGCTTCCATTTGAGCCTCAGCATCCAGCATATCATAGCTGTTAATCATATCAATCTGCTCCTCATTTTTATGTCCCTTTGCCTTTTGTTCTTTCTGTCGAAGCCTTCTTAGCCTCTTCTTTTCCAAAATCTCAGCTTGCCTATACTCATTCAAAGAAATGAAAACAGGATCACCTCCCTAAAATAACAAACAGCAATGGCCACAAAATCAAGCTCTGTTGACCTCTAAAGAAGTGGCATCACAGATCAACCATTTTACCAACTATTAAAGGGGTGAGTTATGGGATGATCATAGGAGCATGTAATCTCAGCAGTTATAGGTCCTGAAATGAAGAGGATAAGAGGATACAATTTATAGAAGTCTTCTTAGGCCGATTACTACATTATTTGATTTGTATGATACGAACAAAGATTACATGCTCAGTCCCGATAACAGGGACATTACCTTCTCTGTGTAGCTTCTTCTTCTTCCACAAGCAACTTTTGCCACTTCAGCGCTTCAGCATCTTTGTCAGCCAGCCAAGCATCAACCTTGGCAACATCACAGAAGATCAATGAGTCATCGGAATTTTCCTCAATCCTTGCAACTTACTGGACAGACATTTGTAGCATCAAGTTGATGGGGAGAGAAACATGACAAAATGAGCAAAAGAATGGAGTACCAATTTTTGTTCCAAAAAGAAGCTTGTGAATGCAACTAAGTTCTTTGTCTCGAGAAGGATCTTGCCAGCATCCTTCTCGAAAATGTACTTTTGCATCATCGTCGTTGGGCCACTTAAAAACGTCCTTTCACTCGCATTGTCAAGAATATCAAAAAGCTCCTGTGATGAAAGAGGAAACCTGGTGGGCCTAGCCTGAACAACATCCTGCATTGGAGTCGTGTTTATTGTTTAATCAAGCAACTGAATTGAAGTCCAGAAACTAAGGGAAAACATCAGGAGTATCACCAGAAGAATCAAACCAGCTCTTATGCAAACTTGTGGCACTACAGGGAATCCAGGCTTTCTTATCAGTGATGCCAGAGACTTTATAACTGTTGCTGCAGGAACATCCTAATAATTGAATAACAACAGATATTGAGGATATGATGTCAAAGAAGTGTCACCTAGAAAGAGAAAAACTGAAAATATTGTCAAACCCTTGCTCTACCTCCATTTCAGAATTCTTCAATGATGCAATTTCCATGGTTTCATCCACTGGCAACTGCATTAGGAAGCATTAGAAGGAAAAGACAGCCCTAGCAGAAGCTATTTCAGAACTAAAAACACTTCAGCAAGTCAACCCCTTCAAATAAATTATTACCTTATCCCAGAAAGATCCCAATAGCTCGCGATTTTTCGCAGTATCCTACAAGCATGCAGAACAATCATGATGCACCTGATGATTGTACAAATCAAGAATATTTAAAGAAAATTCGGCATATTTACTAACCTTATCAAGCTTTTTTAACCGGTGTTGCACTCGTACATGTCTTCTATAATTAATGGTAGAAAAAAACTCCTGGCTACATTTTTCACACTTCTGCATAGGCACCTTTAAAGGAGTGAGCAAAGGCCAACCAGGAAAACCTGCGAAGCCAACAACCAAAATTACTAGAAGTACCAAACAACAGGAAAATATGAAAGTCAATTGACAAAAGAGGACTATGGAATCGATCAAATGCGCTGCATGCCATCAGAAGGATACGAAAGAACAGATATCCAAACTTTTAGCAGCTGGCCAAAAATGACAGCATAACTAGGGATTCACAACTCAGATACCACAAACCATAAGTATACGGATAATTTTGTCCTCTTACGACTTTAATCAATACAGATTATAATAACAACAATTAATACCTTGGTGATCAAAAGCATTAAGTAACTGAATCAACTGGACTGGGCTCTCAGCTGACCTTGGCAATGAAATTAGAGGCTCTTTTGAGACACTTTGTCGAAACAAAGTGTTCGAATTATTATTTCCCTCCTCCAACTTCATAGTCTCAAGGGAAGAAATATTTGCAGCTGACATCAATATCACTGGGATCTGAGACTAACAAATATTTGCTGGAATGAAAAGGAAGAGAGATAGTCGATCCTTTGAGAAATTAAATTGCCAACATAAATTATGCAACAATGAAATGACGGAATACAGTCAAATTTGATATTTAAAATAAGAGAGAAAATAACCAGTTAATATAATGTGAGTACAATGAATAAAACAGATTATTAACTATATCCATCCAAGCCATATAACAATTGAATATGAAACTTATTCAGATGCATTCCTGTGCGTACAACCATTATCCTCGAATAAGGAAAGTGTATCACAGTCAATTTAACAAATATGATTAAACTAAAACAGGTTATCAATTAACTGTAGAGTACCAACACAGATATTCGATTGATTCAAGATTAAGAAGTACAGAGTAGCCAATGTTTCATGTCCATTTGTTAGGATCATCAGGATAATCTTTCTGATTTCCAAAAGACAGAAGTTGCAACACCAGATAAAAATTGCACAGGAGGGGAATGTCTCTGCACTTCTGCAGTCACATCCAATCAGAGATGAAATCATGCCAGGTCAAATAGAAAATATCGTCCAAAGAAAAGTAACACAGCCACAAAAAAACACTATCCGAAACCTAAAAATCGCGGGCAGGACTCTGTTGATGTCAATGGAGAAATACAAATTCAGAAGTGCTCAACTATGCACGTTTAACTCCAATATACTAATCAAATGGAAATCCGACTACAACAGCAAGTATTTCCTCGAGGGTTTATACATCATCTTCCCAAGCCAGAACTGGAAACTTAATCCACACTAACGAACAGACCTATCCGAGCAGGCGAGACTAATCACCTAACACCATTCCGAGACGCGAGCCAAGAACAATCGGCCCGTCGAGCGCACCCAATGCGTGATCGCAACGTAAAAAGAAGGAAGAATCAGTTGGGCGGTACGTATGCGTGTGCGTAGGAACGCACCGAGTAGGAAGATCAGTGAGGCAGACGAGACGATGCCGGAAGATCGGGAGCAATAATCGTCAGCGGCAGCGGAGGAGGGCAGGAGACGGAAGGAGGAGGCAAAGGCGCCGGTAAAATGACAGGGAAGGGCGGTAGGGACGGGAGAGAAACGATTTTCAGGCTAGCCGAGGGACAAAAAAAATGTGGAGAGAATATTATATATATGGAGGGACAGAGAAGAAAAAGGTGACCCCTTTCTTTTTCCCCTAAGACGAGCTGAATATCGCAATACGAGAGAAAGAAAATAAACAATCCCGCCGGCGTCAGCCCATGACAAAATTAACTAACTCACAGAGCATGAAATTTGGGCTGGGCTTTCTCGTACTAATATTGGGCCTGGCCCTGCAGGGATGCATTCGAAAGCCCAAAAGGGTCAAACTAGTATGTAATTTATTTATTTGTTAATGGTAAGGATTAGTCGGAATAGTCAGACAGACAATTATGCATCAATGCTTGAAAAGAGGAGTGATTTTTATGTATGTGCTGGGCAAAGAACATCCTTCACGACGTTTGAAACTGGTCTATTAGATACGAGCTGCAACAACACGATTCCCAGGGATTAAACATCTGATTCTTGAGTGAGTTCTCCCCTTGCCGAATACTCCGGATTCATGTTAAACTGCAGACTCATCGTGATGTACTTCGTCTGTGATGAGGCTGGACATGCCAACATTGCTAATTTTCCCAATATAATTGGCATCAAGGAGGACCTTGTAGGGCCTTAAGTTTCCATGAGCAACAGGAGGCTTCTGGGTCCGAAGGAAAACCAACGCAGAGCAGATGTCGAAGGCAATTAGAACTTGAACATTCCACGGAAGAGGAAATTTATTATTTTTGAGGGACAGCCGCTTCTCAAGGAGGGAGCCATTTTTCATATACTCATAAACAAGGGACTGGGACTCTGGGCATGATCCTATGAGCATCACCAAATTCGGATGCCTTACTCTGCTGAGGAGTTGCACCAGTCATTCTGCATACTACCATATCTCTTAATACCTGATTAATTGAAGCAACAATAAAACTATGCCCACCTCCTGCTGAAAATCTGATGCCCTTTTGGATCCAAAAGAAGGCAACATCTTTATCGCTACTTGAGTGCAACGAAGTCCCTTACGAACGGTGCCACATCTTCCCTCGCCAATTTTCCAGCACGGATGAAAGCCATTGATTACTTCTGTTATCTCAACGAAAGAGAAAGAAAGAATGTGATGTCCAAAGAAACCAGCATCCTCACGTCTTACCGATTTCCTTAAATTTTTTATTTCTGTCGGGGCCTTCTCGTACATTATTATTAATCTGTCATGCTTTTCTTTAAAGGAAATCAACAAATTCATTGCCAATATGATTTTTCCCTCCAGTTTCTTGACCTTATGATTGTTAAACCATATAATATAATTCAAGCATCACCTAATAGCTTAAGCTTTTAGGTCAAACGATAAAGTTTTTATATGATATCAGAGCGGTGCAACTTATGATTTTATAGTTGATGAGAATGAGCAGTAGTTACAGAGAAAAAGATTACCTTTTCTTCATATTTGATAGCATCGTCTTCTTCTCCTTCTTCACGTCGCAATACTGACTCTCCAGTCTCTTTTTGTCGAGAACACTTAACGACACTTATTCTATCTTGAGATATATTGCATTCACTCCCTTCTCATTAATTCTTCCTTCCCGCAGCATGAGCACACACTCCTTTAATATTTGTCAAATATTAAGCATAATTTCCCAATTATTTTTCAATGATGATGAGCACACATGTTCCCTAAGTTATTCACCTCTTTGGAATCTCTGCTGCCAGTATGAGTATGGATTGGATAATTTTAGCATTTGTGTTAAAGGTAGCAAATAAACAGGCTGTCTCACTAAACCTGCTTTGTCACATAAGAGGACTTTTACGTGCTAGGCAGGCATTCTCCACGCCGCGTTCTAGGACTTCTCGAAGCCTCTTCAGTAGTCAATATCGTTTGTCTCTTCACATGAGCGCGACGATGAAAATCTCTCGATCCACAAGGCCCTAGTTCTCTGGATGAGTTTGAGCTGGACATGTCTGATTTCGTTCGCTCAAGAATGTCATAGGACAGGTCTGTAACTTATGAGTTTTTGCTCATTTGCAAGTGTTCCTTGCTTTATGCAAAATGATAGTCCACACCCAGCACCCAATTTCAGAAGCAATAACGTCAAGGTAATTCCTTTTCTAGATTCAATATCATGTCTAATCCTGTTCAGCAGAAAAGAAACTATAAGAAATAAGATGATCTGATCGTTGTTTATTACCACCTTTATTACTTCAGAGACGTTGAGAACTTTAGAATGCCATGAAACTTTTCTTCGCTCAAGCTTTCTTCCTCGAATTGGATTCTAGAATTTCATTGGTTTTTTACAATGAGTTGATGGTCCTTATACGGGACTTTCTTTATACATATGTCTCCCAACAAACACACATAGTAGTACATCTTATCATCTTAAAGGTACATTAAAAATAAACTCCCACTAAAAAGTGGTGTCACATCCACGAACTTTATGCCTTGTCCGAGTAAAATTTCTGAAATCATCAACTTATACAAAGAGATAATACATATGAAAAATGCCAAACGGAGCACAAATACAATCTTTGATCGAGAAATATTTTTTTGGTTTAATAATTTAGCAATGTGAAAAAATAAATGAAAGTAAGATGGAACCTGCAGCTGTTTGGCTTACTTTGTGTAGACCAGCTGACCATATGAAACGAACCAAATATGCACTGATAAAGCGGGTGGGAAGATCGCGACCGATGGGTTGGATGGTGAGGTGATTTAGTTCATCTTTTTGGAATACAATATTATTGATTAATTTGTTAGGATGACAATTTATTTACTCGATAATTTTGCTTCATATATTAGTTTGAAATATCGATTTCTTTAAAACAAATTTGAGTAAATATGTATTTGAAATATCAACTTGAACCTGTTATAGCAACAAGTCTGGAATTTTGTTTCAATGTTATTCGGGAAGTAGGGTCGGAAAACACCGATTTAAGGGATTTTTATTAATTTGTGGTTATCGTGGTAGCTTCTCCTTCCATAAATGGGTCTGAGTGGGCCCACTAATGACAAAAAAGGAATAAGGGATTCGGTCTTAGTCTGATCTGATTGCTCTACTCGATTCGGTTCAGACAAACTCCCGCGCCCTAAAGAGTTTCGGACTTCGATCCCAGTTCCTTACACTCGAAGGTTTCTTAAGCTTTACCTCGTATTCTTACCTACCTTCCCTCTAACTAACTGGCTTGCCCGCATTTTTGTTGACCGGTAGTTATTTCGAAGGAAAAAGAGGACCATCGTCCTCCGATCGATATCTACTCTTACACGAGATTCCTGCGTTATCCTCTCCTCCAGTTGGCCATGGCCGAAACCCACCAGGATCACGATCCGGCCTCGCCATCTCCCCTGAATGGTTGCAGGGACGATCTGGCCACTGGACTGCAATCGCTACACGAGTCCTTCGGGAATCTCCGGGAAGAGTCTGCTGCTTTGGGGGAACGGCTCAACGCCCTGCAGCTTCAGAAAAATGAGATTGCTAGCAGAGATTTGAACCTGAGGGTAGCGATCGATGAGTTGAGTAAGGAGAGGGATTCGTTGGCTGAGAGGGTGAAAGGGGTAGAGGGATTGGTCAACGTGAGGGAGGAGGAGTACTCGAGGGTGCTCGAGGATGGGTGGAGGGAAAGTGAGGGGTTGAAGTTCGAGGTCGAGATTTATCGAGAGAAGCTCGAATCCTTCGAGAAGGAGAGGGAAAGGAGAATCGGAGGCTCCATCAGGAGTCTGGATGTGATGAGGATTGTGAAGGAGGGCCTGGTTAGGGTGGTTGACAGCATCGGCGTCGAGGGAGAAGGGATTCAGGATGAGAAAATGGAACTGGATTCAGGATTGGAACCAGAAGAATTGTGGGAAGCAGCGATGGGGTTGAGGAAGCTGGTCGAGCTGGCGGAATCGAGGGTGAACGCTTACAAGGAAGTGAAGAACAAGGAGAGGAAGGAGTTGGAGAACAGCGTAGTGAGTTTAACCGAGGAGAATAGAGATATCAGTAATCTGTTGAGGGTCGCATTGGTCGAGAAGGAGGCAGTGGAGAAGAGCTTGAACAAGCTTAAGGGAAACACCGATCAGCGGAGGGTGCCATTGTTGCATTTTGCTGAGAGAGGGTTGCAGAGAGTCGGTTTCGGTTTTATGATGGGAGCCGGGGTTGGAAACGCGGAGCAGCAGACTGTGGATACCTCAACCATGTCTTCGGCTGCGAGTACAGGGAGTAAATCTGATGGTAGTGAGGGTGAGGAGGAAGTCGTTAGTCTGGTATGTAGAAGTCTTTTCATGTTGTCAATGATTCCCACATCGATGCATAGGGATTCATGTCCTCGTTGATCACCATTTCTTTTATCTTAGGCCTCCACTGTGGAGAGGATCATGAAGAACTTGCGAAACGAAATCTCGCAGCTGAGGAGAAGTTTGGAAGAATCAAGGTATAGAGTCCATAACACTGTCTGCGTCAGTGTTCTTTCTCGCCCTGATAGCTTCACCATATCCAAAACAAAGACCTGCAAAACATTATTCAATTAATGAGTGATCTATATTGCCGATTGATTGCGAAATTTTGCCAATTTCTGGCGTCAGATCAGACAATGAACGTCTACAGAGCCTTACGAGCAAACAAGCCCAGGAGATAGCCTTGAATGCACTGTACATAAAGGAACTAGAAGAACGAGAGAGGCTTCTAGCCGAAAATGTAAGCAGGCACTGATAAACATGGAGAAGGTAGGTGTTTCTGTTTTGTACCTCATGGATGCATAATGCGCTCACCTGAGTTTGTTTTCTGTGTTTCATTGATGGAAAGGTTGAGGAGCTGCTCAGTGAGATCAAAGAAACAGAAGCGGAGGTCGGAAGATGGAGAGAAGCCTGCGAACTGGAGGTGGAAGCCGGGAAAAATGAAATCGAAGAGCGAGACAAAGTGGTAATGATCCTTCAGCAAGAACTGGAGAAAACGAGGACTGCATTGGACATATCTAATGGAAAGCTGAAGCTGAAAGATGATCTAGTATCTGCTGCGATGGTAGCCCAGGAAGCAGCGGAAAGGTCCCTGGAGCTGGCCGACAGTCGAGCATCGGAGCTAAGGCAACGGATCGAGGATCTAACGAGACAACTTGAGGAGGTCGACGGAAAAGACAAGAACAACCGTAAAAGAATCAGACACATATGTTGGCCCTGGAGAGTTCTCAAGATGAACACTGTCCGTAATCATCCCAATGGCAGATTTCCCAATGTTAGAAGGTGGCTTCCCGAGATGCAAGCCCTGCTTCATTACCATGACCAATAACGGTCGCCCAGTTCACGGTTGCCCATTTGTAAGACTCCTCGTAGTTTCAAGAGATGCTGTTCTCTCTGGAAGGCCAGGCTAGTAGTTGCCAGAAAGCATTTTATCATATGCTATCGGCATGCATTGCAGCTCTTCCTACATGCCCCGTAGTAATCGGGAGTACCGATCATGTACACGGGGTTCTTTTGACATTCGCCATTGGCAGCCCAACCGGGACAGTTATCGTCCTCATCCGTGCAATCCCCATCCAAAGCACCAGATCGGGGGACTGGTTTCTTCTGGCTCAAGGCTCTAACATTGTACGATTTCATGGCATACTGCAATTTCCCCTCAAGGACAGGGCATCTTGAGTGGGAGCTTCTTGGGTCTGGAGATGCATCCGGAAGGAGTGAGAAGAACAAGATTGCATTCCCTTTCACCGGCCTCAGAATTCCTTTTGGATTCCGGCAACTGGGCCTGCTCTCACCCTTCACCTGATCCAAATTGTACAGCATAAGCAATGATGTAACAGTGCAGTTAATGAGAGCAGATCGAACTCAGTTTGATTTATACCTTCGTCTTGGGGAAATGAATCTGCCCTCCTTTTGTGACATCTGAAAGGTACAGCACAACTGTAGCTATGGTCTCATTCAGAGCTGATGATGATGAGTTATCATTATAATCATCACTATGTTTGGCATCTCCAGATTCAAAATCGAAGTACTGCAAAGGCCTGCTGTTCTCTGCATCACCAATGCAGCTTATAAGTATAATTCAATTGAATAACTCAGGGGAAGTCGAAAGTCACCTCTTGGAAGGAATGTCCATGCTGATATTCTTTCTTCAATCTTTCCAACCAATTCATCCTGAGGAAATCCAAACTTGAGCCAATTTTACAGGAAAGGCAGTTACTATTTGGTAACAAAGAACCCTGATTTTCACCGCTGCAACAAAACGATAATTAGAACACCAGCTTACATCAATGCCAGGAAGATCTCTACGATCAAGCAGGCGTCTCTGCCCAGCAGTGTTACCCAAATCTTCATTGCTTCCTGTACTCTCTTGCTTGCCATTAGCCTAAATTTTGCAAAGCACCATAGATATTCATGAGTTCTGATTAGCAAGTAAAGCAATGACAAGAAAGCAAACATTTACCAAAAGAACAAGATGGTCACACTCCTCGTCAGATAGAAAGCCCTTGTATACGAAAACCCTGCTTCAAGGAAAAGATGCAATGACCTTTCTCAATGACCGTGAAATCTCGAATGCACGCAAAATCTCAAGGAGTCAGTTTCACAGCATAAAAGATCCAACTTTCAGTGGAAACCAGCGAACTGAGAGATTCTGCATATAGTCATGTATATTATGCACACAAACAGGAAAGAATTGGTGATGAATGTACCTGACCTCGGTTGCCAGGAGACCTGAACCACTCGTGAGGGGTCCACTCTGTCAGGATGCAGAGGCTTATGTGGACGATTCGAAGTGACCAGGCTGATCGCTTCACCGCGAAGCTCTTTTCTGTTATTGAAAGAAAATTAAAGCCACACGTCATGACTATATAATCTTCTCAAATCTGTATGTCTTCAATTACTGAAGTTAATCAAACCAGGCCTTCAAATTATTTCACAAAAGTCAAATCCACTTCCACTAAGCCAGGCT
The DNA here is from genome assembly GCA_029817715.1 of Melastoma dodecandrum. Taxonomy (NCBI): domain Eukaryota; kingdom Viridiplantae; phylum Streptophyta; class Magnoliopsida; order Myrtales; family Melastomataceae; genus Melastoma; species Melastoma dodecandrum. The sequence continues at coordinate 2,288,459 of JARUPY010000533.1, read as the reverse complement.
AATGCCTATCCAAGAATACTTTACCATAACCACTGGACAGACAGACGACAGCGATTCATCGACCTCATCCTGTAGATGGAAAGCAAATATCTCGAAAACAGGCACGGCGGGCAGTGATGGAATAAAACAATTTTCCCCAGAGGTTCGAATCAGAACTCTAATTCCCATATAGAACAGTAATTGCCCAAGAACACTGATGATCTCGTTGAAAGGACGATTCCAAGAACCCATTAGTTAATGCGGCATGCCCATGCGGTATCAGATACTTGTAGCATACAGGGGATAATTTACCCTCTCGATCCTAGATCAACGCCTAGCAATGCCCAAATCAAATCATATTCCGGAAGGAACAATCACCATCCCACGAAATAACTCGAGTCCCCAGATCCGGATCAAAGGCGGAGGGCATCCTTGGAGAGATCACAAAAGCAAATTTAATCACTGAGGCCGGGCATTGATGAAATCTTCAGTCTCCCTCGGTCTTACCTCCCGGAAGAAGAATACGCCGGCAGAGCAAGGACGATGGTCACCGCCACCAGTAGACGAACGGCCGACATGTCTCGAGACGCCATTGTTCGTCGACGGAAGAAACAAAGTGAAGAACGAAATATCAAGAAGAAAAATTGGAGCTCCCCTTCATCCCCAAGGCAAACATCCCTGAAATTCTTTTTTTCTTCTCGGTTTTTTTATTATTATAAAATTTTACTAATTTAAGATAAATTTGATTCGCTTTTCTTTATTATCAATTTGGCTTATTTGAAAAATCTAAATTAGCTTCCCCCTGTGGATATAATCATCGAGTTTCGAAAAAAATTTATAAAATAAATAATTAATTTTTTATTTATTTGAAATATCGTTCTTAAAATTTGACTGGAGATACGCTACTCAATTTAAAAAAAATTGCACAATTGCCGCATCATAAGGTTATTATAATTGGGTCGCGTCACATGATAAATTTATTATAAGTGTGTGACAGGCGGAGTGAGGTGCCGTCTTTGCCTAGTCGTATTTAAAGCGCGGCGGAGAACACATTTTCTTTGTAAATTGAGTAACGCGATTATCAACTGCGTTTAGAGACGATATTTTGAAAGTTTTACAAATTCGAATCACATTTCGCAATTTTTTTCAAAACTAACCGTATTTTAATACAAAGCTATGTAATCACCAAATGATAAGAACTATTTAACAAATCAATCTATGCTCGAAATCTTGCACCCCGCACACGTTCGCAACCAGGACCATGATGAAGAAGAGACTGCCACCGGCATACGTCGAGAAGGACTCCATGAGGAAGGCAGTATTCAAGAGGAGGACTAGAGGGTTCTTCAAGAAGGCGAGGGAACTCAAAGTTACGTGCAATGTGAACATGTACGCGGTTATTTACGGCACGCACCAGTCTAGGCATGATAGATGGTCTCCTTCCACGGTCGTCCGTAGTATCCTTACAAAGTGTTAAGGTTATCCCCGAGATCAAGCACGGCATGAGGAAGATGAGACAGGAGTGTTACATCACGAAGAGGATTGAGAAGGCGAGGGAGCTGGTGAGGAAGGAGACCAGGGGGATGGAGATGAAGGACGTCATGAACTGGTGCTTGGGTTTGAGGATTTCGCCGTCGACTCACCCCCTGGCGGATCCGAAGGACTTGCCGTCAACCATCGATAGCACAAGCGGAGCCATCGTGAGGAGGATCGAGATCCTACAAGGTTTTGACGTGCCATAGACACCCTCATGTTGCTCCGCAACAGGATGAATACGGAATGGTCACCCCCATACGAGAATGGCCACGGCAACACCTGCAATGGCGTCTTGTAGAACTCCTATCATCAAGATAGTGCCTGCCGCACGCTTTCTTTTCAATATCATTACTTATGGAATAAGAATACAATTAGCTCAACCTCAAATATCAATTGAACTATTTTCACTTATGCTCTAAATAAGAAAATTTTTCGCCTATACTTTGATCTCAGTTAAACCGTAGTCCTGCGACTGCGAGAACCAGCGTACAGACACTCCTTACATTTAAGGTTTGAATCCTGTACTGCCCGAATCCATTGCCAATGTAAATGGGCGATCCCTCTAAGAACATACCTCATTGTTGCATACCACGACGTATGAGGGCAGGGCCCTGGCTTCTTCATAATCACGACGGCATAAGAAGGGTAAGATGGTCAATTCAACAATTAGCGGCCCACTATTTAAACAAGCCCCATTGGCTTCCCTAAAAACCCTAATTCATATTCGCCGGCAGGAGTTCCCCAGTTGGAGGTGCGCCTCTTTCTACCTTCTCCCCTTCTACCGTTGGTTTTCAATCGATTCCTTGGCTAGAAGCCATCCTGTGAATTTTTTTATGTGCTGATTTTGTGCTATAATGATCTTCCATGTCTTGATTGAGTCGCGCGCGGTTTGTCATTGCGATACCCTTCGTTCGGCTAAGTTTTAACTGTGTTGCGCGACCTCCGGCCGTTTATTGAAGCGTTGATTTGTTTGGGATTTTAAGAAACAGATATGGCTCCGAAGCCACCGAGCACTGGACTCTTCGTTGGGTTGAATAAGGGGCACATTGTCACCAGGAAGGAGCTACCGCCTCGCCCCTCTGATCGCAAAGGGGTAAGCAAATATGTGATCTCTTTCGCTGTAGAACCCTGTATCAGTTTATGTGATGTTTAATTAATTGGGCAGAAGGCGCAATGTCCTTTACTTTATGTTGTACTTGATTTGGCAAAGTGACTATGAACATCTTTTATAGCTGGACGACTATGTGGTTGATTTTCTCTCCTGGTCGGCTCCTTGTGTAGAAAACTAGCAAGAGGGTCCACTTCGTCAGGAACTTGATCCGTGAGGTTGCTGGATTTGCACCGTATGAGAAGAGGATCACTGAGCTTCTGAAGGTTGGGAAGGACAAGCGGGCCTTGAAGGTGGCCAAGAGAAAGCTCGGGACTCACAAGAGAGCGAAGCGAAAGAGAGAGGAAATGTCTAGCGTCCTCAGGAAGATGAGGTAATTGAATGGACCGACCTGAATCTCCACTGTCAAAATTAAGGACATGCTTACATGCTGTTTAATGTTCAGAATCTTGCCTTTTCTTTTCCTTCGAGGCGGGGGCTTTTTGTTCATGCTTTTCTTCGTGTTGTCATTGTAGGTCTGCCGGCGGTGGTGAGAAGAAGAAGTGAAGCAGCTTTATGTTCGTGCTATCGGCAGAGACTTTGCTGGTCGTTTCTTGAATCAAATTGCATTTCTAGCTTGCGCTTTACTTTTGGAGCTCTTGAATCTGGAGTAGATCAAGGATTGGATATTTGATGCCTGGTTTCCTTGTGTTCTCCTATTGAACTTGCTCATTTTGTCTCAGAATTACCCTTCTTCCTTAAATTATCAGATATCTTTCTTGTTCAATGAACTGGTACCTCTCCAACTACAGTAATGTTATGGTGTGTTTGGTTTCAGGATTCGGCTATGGAATAGCTAATAGTCTTGTTTATTTCCCTTTACTTATTCTTTTTATTCCATTCTTTTTAATTTCATTCCATTTTTTAAATTTTAAAGAGAAATGAAAAGGGAATGCCCATTCCACTTATTTTTCTCCCTGTCCAATTCATCCGGAATTCCATTCCGAAAATCAAATGGGTTATTAGTCTAGAAGTATGAATGAAAGGTCCAAATCTTGATCGTATGAGCATGATATGCAAATGGTTAATCCTTATTAGAACACTACAATCAGTCTCATTTATCATGATGAAATAGTTCTATTGAACAACACATTACAAGTCTGAAAAATCCTGTATTATTCAGATGGTTGCTTATATGGTGACTGGGATGGGGCATGTACAGTTAACCGGTGTCTGAGCCTCGATATAACTCTCTATCTGAGGGCGGTATGTCTTGAAAGGGCTTATTTTCTTCATGTCTTGAATTTTTGGGTCAGCTTGTCCACCCCTTCCTTACATTCCCCAGCAAGCCGCTTTGCTCCATCCTTGACGCTTAGAGTGGCATTAACAAAACTCTGCTGCAACTCTTCTCGCGATCTATAGAACCCAACGAAAGCAGCCAGGCTTTTTTCTTCAGCCCCCTTCTTTGCATCCAACGACCATTTCCTCAAATTAAGTACGAAGGAAGTTATAATTTGACAATTTTTGTTGATGAGTTCTCTTGATTTCCCCGTGACAAGGCTTGCCATAAGCTTAAGCTTGTCTGTCAGAGTTTCAGCTCGGTCAATGGTTTCGTCAACTGAGAGATGTTGTCCTGCATTAAGCCATGTGACGCCAGCAGCAGAAGCCTCTTCCTGCAGATCATTATCAACAACTACTTTGATGCCTTGACTCTCCCAGCGATCTCTAGCCTCCTCCAGTGCCTTTGCATGTTCTCTTGCTTGCTTCGCCTCATCTTCTGCCCAAGCTCTGTCACATTTTTTTGAGATGCAAACAACAGATAATTCATCAAATCAATTACCCAGACCTTAAATTTTTTAAATATGTGAATTATTAGAATGACAATTGTGTTGAGTGTAGATAATAGAGCCCCTGCAAGGAACATGTATCATAAAAAATCTTTATATCGGAACGTTGAAAGCTATAGCAAGTCATGAAATTTGCCCTGAAACTTACCTGGCCAAGGACAGAGCTCTGCGCTCAACTTCCAATTCATATTGAAGCCGAGCGATTTCCTGGTTTTCTTTTTCTGCTTCATTCTTAAGTTTGGCAATCCTTTCCTTCTCATATGAAATCTCGACCTTATTAGTCATCAAACTCTCAAGCTGCTCTTCTACTTCACGTCTTAACTTTGACAAAACTTCCATCTCTGACTCGACTGCGGCATGCTCCTTCATCAGGGAGATATTGTCTTCCTCTCTCTCAGTTCTCAATCTTTCTAACTCACGCTTCGCTTCATCAGCCATCTTCTCTACAACATCTATCTTTTCCCTTTCAACTGAGAGGATCTTTTCAAAACTTGCATTTAAGTCTTTCTCCACTTGAGCCGCCAAGGCACTATGAGCAGCCACCACATTTTCTGCCATTGCCTCTGCTTCAATTCGAGCCAACTCTTCACTGACTATCTCAGAAGCTTCATTACTGGCGATGGCAATTGCAGCCTGGGATTTTGTAACTGGCTTATCCGGCTGAAACAACTTGGTATACCCTATCCCCAAACAAAACAGAAGCAGCCTATAAGCAAAGGCTCTCCAAAACAAAAACAAAGTGAAAACATCACAGGAGACCTAACATACCAAATGCAAGGACTATTATTCCTTGTTCCCCAGCAGATAAATCTGCTACAATTGATGGGCATGCATCTGGGTTGATCTTCTCAGCATCGATAAAGCCAGAAAGTCGGCGGAGAGTCTGTTCACGGGACAAAAGCACTCTATTGAATGCATACACAAAAGATGCAAAAAATATGCACAAAAGAGTGGAAACCACATCATGCAATACCTCTCTATTGGCTTCAGGGAGTGGCTTCTTGTCCAGGGCCATTTTCCAACTGACAAGATCTTGGCGTGATAATGGGCTGAAATGCAACAAGAGCACCCAAATCAAACAGGTTAACTGGTTAGTTTCGATAAGCAGAGAAATAATTTCAAAAAAGAATTTGCAACCAATAGAGCCATTTAGTTCCCTCTGCTATAATATGCATTTCCAGCGCTGTCATTCAACAGTCAAGACTAATATCTGTTCTCAGATCAGAATTCCACATTAAATTGTTATGCTGTTGGCAGCATTGTCCCCTTGAGACCAAAGCAGAATGTCATGACACCACGACCAAAAAGGCTGCCTCTATAACTCATCAGCAACTCATGCCATCTGACTCAAGTTCTTCAAATATGAGAATATGCCGAGGAACACGGAGACACTGACCTTTCTGGATAAAAATAATACGGAGTCCCTGCATCATCTCCAGGACCCACTAGATCTTGTCTTGACAGCTTGCTAGAGATTAGTCCTGCTTCGGCCAAGCCTGATAATTCCAGTTAATTCAATTAAATGAGGTCAACATCAGTGGGAGAAGAACGAAATAATAGGACAGAAGAAGTAAATTCCAGCCTGTTCTTCTCCCACAGAAGAACAACATGATTATTGCGACGAGGGGTAAATTCTCACCTTGAATATAGATGAAGTCTGGGTCGTCAGGAGTTATATCATCGAATGCAAGCTCTGAGACATTCTCTATGTACATGGCAGGATATACCTTCGAGGTTGAACTTCTGCGAGGAAGGTGTCAATCAGATACAATAGTAGTCACAGACTAAAAAGTCGGGATGTAAATATCATAGGATCAATTTCCAATTTTCCAGATCTGGAAGAAATACCTTGAAAGAGCACTACTAGCAGACACCAACCATCGTGCATACTCTCGACGTGTACATATGTCTCCCGCTTTGACATCAGCTTCAACGACCTGTAATGAACAGATGACATATACCCCAAATGAAAGCTCTCCAAAGCCAATTCAATTCCTGAGTCTACGGAAGGCAGACCTAAATCATATTCCTGATTTTATGCATGGAAAATAAAAGATAAGAACAAATCCAGAGCCATAAGATATCAAACCAGCCATTTAGCATGCTTTCATCTTACTTATTAACTACTCCGAAATGGTTCATAAATTTTCTTCATCTTTCTACATGCAATAGATAATACCAGCCTTTTAACACATGTCCAATCCTAGAATTATGACTATTTGACTAGAAAAGAAATACATAATTCATTGGAATCCTAGTGTCAACAGCTGAAGTACCTTCAAGGCTTGCAATGCTGCCAGGGCCTGTCCCTGTATTTGGTCAACCGTCGGAGGAACCAGTACCTTTCCGGGATTGACCAACAGAGCTTCAGAAATCACAGATGGAGCAGGTATTCCAGAATAGGAAAATGTGTTTAATGGACTTAGTGTCTCTACAAATGATTGGTTTCCAGTGACTTGATCGTGCCCAATTTTATCCAGATCATTTTCAAATGGGACATATTGCTCAAATGACAAAGCACGTTCTTTCACAGATATCCGGGAGGATTGATCTAACTCGTGTTTTGTTTCAGTTGCAGTTGCATCTAGCTCCTTCAATTCCCGGCTGACCTCATTACCTTTGGGTTCCAAAGTAGCATCTATTTGTGAGTTTGCAGAAACTTCCAGGATCATGGGAACACTGGAGCCGTCACTGAAACCTTCACTTGGAGGGGTTTCGATCGAACTTAAACCCTCAACAGATCCGGAGGAGGATTGAACTGCCACTTCATCAAGGCTAACATAAGAGTCCGGTACATGAGTAGAGTGAGAAGGATCTTGCATCTGACATTCAGGAGCCATGTTGGGACCGAAATCGGTTTCTGGAGAAGATGCTAATCCATAAAATGCGGATTCATCAAGCTGATCCTGATTAGAAGAACTTCTGATGTCATGAGAAACAGAGCTGGCAGATGTATGAAGCCCATATGGCGTAGTCTCTGGTGGCATATCAATACTTTTTTCAGCATTATTCTCTGTGTCAACTTCTTTATCTGTTGAGAAAAGCGTAAGATCAGCATCTGGTTTTTCATCTGCTATGTATACATCATCTTTAACTACATGTGAGCTCTTATTGAGATGCTCATCAGTATCAACAGTCTGATCATCAGAAGTCAACAATATTTCCTCCTGCTTATTCAAGTTTTCCATCTCTTGTGTATGTCCTGCAAGAAAAAAATCGATAATTGAGTCATCCCATGAAGATAAAGAAATTGAAGGACTTGATTTACCGCTTCAATGAGTCAGACAAGAAAAAAAAACAATATCAAAGAAACAAAAAAGTAGACCAGTTAATGGCAATGTGAGTTAGACATTAGATGTCTGTGACAAAGACCATCAAATAGGCTCACATTAGTGATACTCAAAGAACAAGCATAGCACCTATCAAAATTCAATTCAACTTCATGCATTGACATGGTCAAGCATGACTCGTGCTGCGAGTAGAACATCAACCAAATCTAGCCTCGAAGTCACCTGGGGAATAACATAAGCCACCGATACTACCCTCCTACCAATCCAAATGCATCGTCGTATAGCATTTCAAGAGACGTGGAAAGAAGCTCACTTGAGGAACCACCCTTTCCAAGAGACAATGCAGCAAAGGCAACCCCAGCAACAAGAACAACACCGGTGACTGCCGCTCCAACCATCCCTGAATCAAACTAACACAAGAATCGTTACTCGTTAGTCTACTCTATTACCACTGACATCCCCCCCCCCCCCAAAAAAAAATCAGCAACAGAAAACAAAATCCATTCGCCCTAACAACGGAACCACAGAATTCCGTACCTCCCGCTCCCAACGACCTAAGCCTCTCCGGCGGGATAATCCCCTCGCCCCGGCCGCCACTCGAATCTGACCAGCCGGACATAGGTCCCGTCCCCTTGTCCGCTCCAGCCGACCATCCCGACCCAACGCGGGACTCATCTCCTTCACCGGCGGCAGCGTTGTCTATCCTGAGGCATCGGCGTGAGCGACGGGAGATCCAAGGACGAGGCCTCAACAGGACGACGGGGCGAGGGAGGAAGAGAGGCTTAGAGGTGATGCCGCTGGAGAGGGCCAGACGGAGCTGGAGGGATGTCGGAGACGACGTCGTCATCGTCGATAAGGTCGAGAGGGAGATGGAGAAAGGTCGGGAAAGGTTTTTTTGGGGGGGGGGGGGGGGGGTTCACGAAGTGTGGTTGTTGCGACCGGATAAATCGACCTCTCTAAAGTGTCAACGGGTAAGACGTAAAATCATCTTTCTTTTCTCTACTGTTTTTACTTTGGAGATTCCGATCATGCTTTTCTGCATCATTCCGCTAAGTCGAAAGAAATATAAGTAGAATGAAATTATTCCTTTACTTTTTCATTTCTCCCAACGCGGCCGAACAGTGAATTGCCCAAAATAACATCCGACCCACCGACTTCCTGGAATTGGACCGGACATAATCTTGTCGTGGATCCTAAGACTCTGCACTAAAAGAGGCACCGGAATATGCTGATCATGCATTAACCCTCCCCCCCTCCCTTCTCCAACTTTTGGCCTGTTATTGTCTCCTGACCGGAGAGTTAGCATATACTAGGAATAAATTTACAACATATCATTGGTTAAACCTCTGCCGCGCGAGACTTGTCGTTCATGGACTGAGGATTCCCTTCCCATAGCTCCGATAGCTCCCTCCTCATCCATGATAGCAAGATGACCGGTCCAAGAGTAGATGGTACCTGAGGGAGTCGTCATATTAGAAAGGCCAAAATTAACTAATGTGATGTTAGCTTTGAAGGTTTGGGCGTCAGTGAGATGAAGCAAAATCGGGAAAGCGGGATGCAGCAACTACATGGCCTGGTATCGGCTGAACTCATGCTATCATTTTGAATTCACACTTTCCAATGTGCCAATAGATTTATCACCACATTACTCGACTACTTCCGAAAGCCTACGTTTTAATACATGATGCTCCTAAATATCCGGTGGACAAGGACTGAAGCAAACAAAAAGAAGACGAACAAGAAATGTAAATGGATGTGTTAAGTCCAGGAAAAAGAGAGCATGAGAGGATTTCCAAGTCACCAGATAGAGGAGTGCTGGTTGAGGAGAATGAGTCAGGACTCCAGCAGCCAATGCAGTTATGAGTCCAACAAAATATCCTGTAACAGCATACCAAATATACTTCTTCCCCTTAGAGGAGCACAAATCCATTAGACTAACTGTTTCCCTGCTCTTCCTGTAATCGAAGCAGAGAACTAGAGTCAAAAGCATAGCGGGAATAGCCTGCAAAGACAAATAATTGGCATTAGGTTATTAATTCCATGTAGAGAGAAAATAATGGGAAGTGAAATGGAACTGCCAAGAATCTTGAGGAATGTCGTCAGACAAACTTAGGCAGAAACAGCATTCAGAAAAATTATAGAAGTTACACTGAATAAGGGAACTAAATGGTCATACCATGTCACCCAGACCAAGCATCATATAATCTGCAGCAGTGGTACCAGGTAATACTCTGCCCAACAAGTTCTTGGGGAAAATTATTTTCACCGGCAGCTCCAGTTTCTTGGTAATTAATTGTAATCCAGGAAGACTCAAACTATTAGCAACAGTATGGACAGGATTGGATGCCTGTTGAGTGGCCACTGAAACCATCACATTTGCCCCAAAGAATCTCTCAGAATAGAAAACCCAGAAAATGTCATACACGAATAGGCAGGCAAGGAGCATTGCGCATATCTTGATATTGGGAACACGAACATGGCTCACAAAAGCAATACAGATGGAAATGCCCAACAAATTATTCAAGACCCAGTGCCCAGTGACGAGCCATGTGGCTACTGTACCACAGCATGCCAATAACAACATCCCCTCAGTTCTCGTGAAAGACTTTGCACAGCACCTCGATGCAAATGGATCCACTAAACCAAATTGTGACTTCACATAAGTTACGCAGGGTATTAAACAGAAGAACAGTGACGAGACAGAGGCTACAGCAGTGAAGGCAGTAAGTAGCTGAGAGACCGATGAGAAGAGGTAGAACATCAAAAGCAAGCTGCACGAGCTCATTATCGGTATCATGAGTGCTTGAGACTTGTCTAAAGTGATAGATGCTTCCGAAAAGTCACGATTCCGCTCCATCTCTTTCCCATAGTTGAGAGCTCGAAGGGCCGATCCGAATGTCACTGAAATTGCAGTCAATATAAGTGCTAGAGGAGCCGGCTCCAATAGATAAACCAGTTCCCAAAGTGGCTCCATGGATATCAAATTTCCTATCTGCAGTAGTATCCCGGATTATCTATAAGACTGGCAGTCAATGGCAGGAAGAGAATAAATGGTCCAGCAACCGCCGAAGAAGCATCTCCATCAGATCCTCGAGCAACTAAAAGGAGACCTTCTTGCAACCTGCCACACCAAGACAATATGATGGGGACAACACAAAATTAAGCAACCGGCCATGCGATCGGCAAAGATAAAAGATATTTCAAAGCATCCACAGGCGATCACATCGGGAAAACAATTAAAATCAAGATTTCGTCCTACTTAAAACGGAACTGCCGCCCTTCCTTGGAGTACCTACAGCAACCAAAAGCACCATAAGAAACTCGGGATCACAATATCCCCGCCGCAAATATTTTCCCAATCAAAACAAAACATCGCCAATCATCTCAAACGTTGAGAAACACAATTCTTCCGACTACTGAAACCTAAAAAAAGGAAGACAAGAGAGGCGCTCCTCAGACACAAGCAGAAGAAAAATGGGCGCCGGTTCAGGATCAATCATTCCCGCACTGCAGGCAAAAGATCGAACACCAGGAGGACAATGGGAAGTAATCCGATCGATCATCAACCCAATTCAGTCATTAAAATAAAACAGCCACCTCCACACTTGGAGTGCCATGCAAAGAAATAACACGACTCGGACAGCAGTCGGGAAGACAACAGAACAGCACCATTTGCCGGAAGACGAAAAATCAATGCAGGGAACAAAAACAAAGCTAGGGATCGGGTGGGATTTTGACTGACCCCTTGACTTCCCAAGAGCGCCCCTCCGAATCTCTCCCCCTCCCGCAGCTGTTCCCGATCCTCGATCGAGGAAAATGACCGACCGACCGACCGGTTAGTCAATTTACACTTTAGTCCTTCGTCTCCCGATTATTTACTTTTTGGGAGTTGAATTTCCAATTTGGTACCAGCAAGGTAAAGCCCCGCCCAAAAAGCACGCTTACCCATTATGCTCTCTCCTCTTGAGCCACGTAATGAAACCCAGAAAAGACAGAAGAAAGAAACGCCAATTCTGCGGAATTTTAGACAACCCAAGATGTCAAAGTGGGTCCTGTTTATTACCAAACGTCCGGCAAGAGATGGATAATTGGTGTTAGTTCTAACCTTGCACTTGAACATCATGCAGTTTCCCACCGATGGGTCCCTCACTGACCCGACCCCATCAACATCATCTTCGTTCAATGTTTAAGATTAAACCACTTAACCAATCTTACCCCCCCCCCCTCTGCTGAATCGGCAGAGCATCCAATGCGGTGAACAGGTGATCTTAGTTAGGGCAGCTGATGATCAATGACCCGCATTCATAATCATCGCCTAAAGGCTTGAATAAACCTTTCTTTAAATTGGGGACCAGCTCCTTTTCTCTGGCAATCCATAAAGTAAAAGTTTCATGAGAGTAGGGGGGGAGACCAAAGTCAATGTTTTCCGCATTAAGGGATGGGGAATAAATGCGATTTGCCCTTTTCCTTCTCTAGTAAATATTTCCACAAAATTCCGTCTAAATTATATAGATATAATTTATATGTTGGATTGTATCTGGATCGAACACAGATAATATTTACTAGACCTGCGCAGCTTGACTCCAACGAACAAGAGCAGAAGCGCGTGGTTAAGTATTGTCTTTCTTTGTCCTTGTCGTCTTCCTTCCTTCCTTTGTTTCTTTCTTTACCTCCTCCTTCCTTCATCGTCTCCCACTCCAAACTCGCCTCGTTCTGTTCGCTTAAACTTCCAAAGGCCGTCTGAGCGCACCCTCCAATGCAATATCAGTCAATGCCGAGTCTGGGCTGAGACCCGCTTCCTCTGTCAGAAAACTTTCGGACGATGAATCCGAGTGCGTCCAGAGCTGCGGCAACTCTCGTTACCTTGCTGGTGGCGGAGTTGTCCATTCTGCAGGTCTTCTCCGACGAGCGGCTCCTGGTTAACATGACCATCGTCCGGAATGCTTCCGCCATCGGTGCCTGTGAGGGAGCCTGACCGATAATACACTTTCCGCATTCGCAGCACTTCTCTCGGCACCGGAGTAATGGGATGGTGTTCTGTTTTCAGATTGCTTGGACGGGAGTCTGCCAGCATATCATCTGCACAGGGGATTTGGTGCCGGAGCGGATAACTGGCTCCTGCAGTTCGAGGTTAGCTACGGTTACAATTTCAACTTAGCAGTTTGTCTTGGTAATGTTTAGGTCAGTCGTTTTGGTAGAAGTAAGGGAATTGTCGGCATTAGAGCCGAATTTATGCGGTCGGCGTTTTGCGGCTTGTGGTCTGGTGTTCTGTGCCGGTTGTGTTGTCCAGCTTGCAAGTTCACTGACACGTCTAGAGAGAGCTTTGTTTCCAATTTTCCCATATTATATTATATCTTGACGATGATTAAAAAAATTATGAAGTCTGTAGATGCTAACTAGCAGATTTGACCTAAACAGGGAGGCGGGTGGTGCAACGACATTGGGTCGTGCCTAGAGAGGGCCAAGACCCGCCGCGGATCCACTCGGTACATGACCCAGTTCGAGGTCTTCTCCGGGATCCTCAGCGACAATGCCACCCTCAATCCAGGTAAGGCGGGCATCATTTAATCCTGCCTCGTTTGATGATCTTTGCACGCATGTTTTCATGTGAGTCCTGTCTGTTAGGTAGAAAAAGTGATTTCTTACAGGAGACACCAAAACTGTCCATGTTACCATGCAAAACATGCAGATCCTTGCAATTCTGGCTTTTAAGACATCATGTGACTTCCGCATTTAAGAATCACGTGGATGTCAGTGGGGGAGAGTGGGGTCTTTTGGTTCTTGCTGTCTCTGACTTATGACTGACTGGTATTGATGAATGCTGATCCAGACTTTTATAACTGGAACCGGGTGAAGCTCAGGTACTGCGACGGGGCTTCCTTCGCTGGGGATGCCGAGTTCGATAACGGTGTAAGTGTGGCTGACTCACCCCTCGTCCGGAGAGACATGAGATTTCTGAACTTCAAAGAATTGATCCGGGTTGCATAAAATGGTCACAGACATCGTTGCTGTACTTCAGAGGTCAAAGGATATGGCAGGCAATTATTCTGGACCTTCTACCTAAAGGTCTAAGACAAGCACACAAGGTAAAACACACATACACACTACCCCGAACTCAAATGGGCGCGCTTTGTCTGTTCAATTCAACTGAATGTAAATTCCTCCAGGCTCTGCTTTCAGGCTGTTCTGCCGGGGGCTTGGCTTCTTTCCTGCACTGTGATGACTTCGTGGCTTACCTGCCGAGTAATGCTAGCGTAAAGTGTTTGAGTGATGCCGGATTCTTCCTCGACGAGTACGTTCGTGTTCTGTTCTCGAGTCCGTCCACATTATTTCTTACCAATCATAGTCACTTTTGCTGTTTCTGTTGTAGACGAGACATCGCCCTAAATCATACCATGAGGGCCTTCTACAGAGACCTTATTTCCTTGCAGGATATCGAGAAGAACCTGAATCAGAACTGCACCAGTTCCTTTCTGTATCCGAGTTTAGTACGTCGTTGGCTTGGCAATTTCTCATTCCTCGCTGATTTGTGCTGTTATGATATTGGTTCGTTCTTTGCAGTGCTTCTTTCCCCAGTACATGTTGAAGTTCATCACGACACCATTCTTCATTCTGAATTCAGCATATGACGTCTTCCAGGTAAAAAAAAAATTATCACCTTCCCCTACAGACCTTTGAATTGTCGCGCCAATTCCCTCAGCAAAGGGAACCTCAAGAGTTGTCTAAAATTGGTCAGTTCCATCATTCGTTGGTGCCTCCCTCAGCGGACTTGAAAGGTCAATGGAACCGGTGCAAACTCGACCCTGCCGCTTGTAGTCCAGAACAGATACAAGTACTGCAAGGTAATTCAGTCGCCTGTCTTCCCATCCAATGCTCCTGCAGTAAATGATCCGAGTGGATTCCTTCAGGTTTGAGGAACGACATGATAGAAGCTTTGAGGCTGTTCACCTTGTATTCAAGGCGAGGAGGGGTATTCGTCAACTCTTGCTTCGCACACTGCCAGAGCGAGTTGCAGGACACTTGGTTCGCAGTGGACTCCCCAAGAGTAAACAACAAGGTGAAACACCTGAACATCTCTGATTGTCGGTTCAAAGTTCTCGTCGCATTATCATCTCCGTGTTTCTCCTTTCAGACGATCGCGGAGGCAGTCGGGGACTGGTACTTCAGCAGGAAAGTCACCAAGGAGATTGACTCCCCATATCCTTGCGACAAAACCTGCCACAACCTTATACCATGATCTCTAACAGAAAGAAGAACAGGCCGAGTCTTCGATTCTTTTCTCACACGACAACAAACAAAGTGCAAATACAGTGTCCGACAAAAGCATTTAAGATGCTATGAACGGTCGACAACAAACGTCGATAGAAGGCACAATATTAGGGAAAATAGTATGTACTATTGGTCGCAGGTATTCCTGCGTATCTGTGTAATTGAATTCTCGTACCAAATACACATTTAAGGATATTAATCAAATTTATTAATCGGCATAGTCAAATATTATCGTTTTTAAGACGAAGTTTGAAATCTAATTTCTTTTCGAACTAACGGTCATACAAAACAATCCTAGTAACCATCCAGCCGGTTGTTATTGTTTCGTCTATTACGTGCCCAAATGCGATAGGGCCCACATGTGGGGCCCGAAGCCTCCACCGAATGAACAAACAATCCCCTGGGAAGGGCTTAATCGTAATTTCAATCGGCCCAACCCACGGCGTCTCTCGTTGGATGAATTTACCATAATACCCCAAATGCACGCACTCCCATTCCCGCCATCGCCATCGCCATCGTATCCTCGTCATCTCCGCGACAGCGGCGTTCGCACGCTACTCCCACTCCCACTTCAGTCAGCAATGCGGCGACCGAACTGACGGTTTCCCAGGAACGGCAATCGCCGACATCATCTTGATCGTCATTACCGCTGAAGCAGTCATCATCACAGTGGAGTGAGTGTTGAGGCGATGCCTTGCTCTTCGATTGGCGCGACCACCGTTGACGGGGGAGCGGGTGATGATAACGGCTCACTCCGGAGCTTCAAACTGAACGAATCCACTTTTCTTGCGTCCCTGATGCCCAAGAAGGAGATCACGGCCGACCGCTTCCTCGAGGAGCACCCAGAGTACGACGGACGCGGGGTCGTCATCGCCATATTCGGTAGCGTGTTGAATTGCTGCTGCTCTGGATTTCTTTTTACTTTTTCCAGGATAGAACAGTTGCTGGGAGTGGCGACGGAAGGGAGCATCCGTCTTTTGTTCCAACAAACAACTCGTGTAGTAACCAAAAGCAAATATGCTCCCCGGATTTTGCCCGAGATCTTGTGAGCCGTGTATCTAAATTAAATTTATATCATGGTATGCAGATTCTGGAGTTGATCCAGCTGCAGCTGGATTGCAGTTAACATCTGATGGAAAGCCGAAGATCTTAGACGTTCTTGATTGGTAAGCGGATGCGGATTTTCCACCGTTCATTTGAAGAACAGTAATTGTAAGCTAACGAGTTTTCTTCCCTGTCAGCACCGGTAGTGGAGATGTTGATACATCCAAAGTAGTCCAGGGTGATTCAGATGGTCATATATGTGGAGCTTCGGGTGATGACCATCTTTCCCAGTATTTTCTTGATATTTGACCATCTTTCCCAGTATTTTCTTGCTTATCGACCATCTTTCCCAGTATTTTCTTGATTTCTGAATTTAGCAGCTTCTATTATTTTGTCGTCTTTCCTTCTTGTATCTCATGTAGATATTGAACCTTTTTTTAATGCTAAGCTCAATCAGTGTAATTTATGGTGATTTGTTGAATGAGATGTAAAGGATGTTAAATCGTTACATCTAGTTCATCACCAGAAGCATGTTAACTGCTTCATGAAAAGTGTTGTATTCCACTCGTTCTTACTTTGTTTGATGCCTCCGTAATCATCTAAAAATATCTGAAAATTTCTCCCAGGGGCTTCACTTGCTATATATTCATCCTGGAAAAATCCTTCTGGTAACTGGCATGTGGGTTGTAAGCTGGTGTACGAGCTGTTTACTGATAGTTTGACATCACGTTTGAAGGTAAAGGTGGCAAGTTGGATTCACATCTGGTGTTTGAGCTCTCGATCTGCGTTTTGTTCCTGCATCTTGGGCACTCGATTAATCTTCTTGCTATTGTGCAGAAAGAACATAGGAAGAAGTGGGATGAAAAAAAATCAAGAGGCTATTTCCAAGGCTGTGAAAGGCCAAGATGAATTTGACCATTCCGGTTTCAACTTTTACTATACTCAATTGAAAGGCCCATTCTGGTTTCAACTTTTACTCGAATAAGCGCTGCAGGTGCTCGATGTTTATCAAACTTTGACAACTTTCTGTTTCGCGTGAGTAACACTTGGTTACATTAATGTGACTCGTCTTTCTTTTATTGTAATGTGATTCCCAGGACATAGTTTCCTTGTTTGCATATGGGACTAATTGTAAAACCAGTTGCATGTGCACTGGTCTGACTTCATTCAAAAGTATTTATTCAGGCTTGGTGACTACCCTTGACCTGACTTTCTAGGCCTAACGAGGTCTTAGATATTGGTAGCTTCCTGGTTGATAACAATGGAATTGGCATACTGTTAACTGTCACTGGAACTTTTGTTTTTTTTTTCCAATTCTTGATTTGTCTGTTGATGCTTCCTAGGTGGTTGATAAGCATTGCCTGATATTCGTGAGTAGTGCTGGCAATAATGGGCCAGCACTAAGCACAGTTGGTGCTCCTGGGGGCACTAGCTCAAGCATTATGGGTGTTGGTGCATATTTATCCCCAGGAATGGCTGCCGGGACACATAGTGCGGTGGAAGCTCCCATTGAAGGACTAGAATATACCTGGTATATGATGTAGAACTTAAATCTCTTTGAGAGGCAAATTCAGCATTTTCCATTAGGAAAGTGGTCTATCTGTCATTTCTCTTTGCATACAGGTCTAGCAGAGGACCCACATTTGATGGCGATGTAGGGTTTTCTATCAGTGCACCTGGGGGAGCTGTTGCACCAGTGCCTACATGGACCCTTCAGAGGCGCATGCTCATGAATGGAACATCCATGGCTTCTCCATCCGCATGCGGTGGTGTAGCATGGCTATTGAGTGCTATGAAGGTAAATACATCTTTTCTTAACTATTGCTTGGCCTTGTCTGCTTTTGGTGTGGGGGAAAGATTGGAAAACACTCCTTAGTAAGATGCCCTCTTTCTTACAAGAGTTACTGTAGGGAGTTATGTGGATGGTTTGGCAAGTTCATCTCTGTAGTCAGTACACTAGAATACTCTTTTCATAGTGGCCTCGTTATTGCAAGATATTACAATAATATCATTCTACAGACTCTTTGATTCTTCTATTAACGCTTAGTTGCGTTCTTATCTTATAGGCTGAACGCATTGATGTGAGCCCTTATAGTGTAAGGAGAGCTCTTGAGAATACATGTGTTCCTGTAGGCGGTCTTCTGGAAGATAAGCTATCCACTGGACAGGGCCTTGTACAAGTTCACAAGTATGATCTTCTTGTCTGTTTTTTGTTGTTTTGAAGAGGCAAGATAGGCTTAAGTGTCTTGTTTATCTTTATCAGGGCTTTTGAATACATAAAAATGTCGAAGAATATTCCAAATGTCCAATATCAAGTTAAGGTCACTCAATCCGGCACATCAGGTAATTTTACGCCTTCAACTGTTCCTATGAAGAAATATAAGATAATTTGATGAGATCCTCAAGCTTCTGAATAACTGTGCCGTGTCGATCTCATCTTGAGGTCCTCCTTTATATGAACAGTTAACCTAGTTTTCTTAAACAGAATTTATGTGATAGATCATAGAAGAGTGAACTTCCCTTGCTGGCGATTTGTTCTTTTGTTGACCTATGAACTTTGTTACATACTTTGGGCAGGACTAATGTCATTGGTTATTTTATTCTTCCATGTCGTCATGGCATTTGATGTTATGGATGTTAGTATGCTATTACTAAAGAGGATATAATTGCATTGTCTTGCATCATCGTAAATGCACTTGGAGTACATTCTGAAGATCTTTTTCAGGGCATTTCATGGTAGTTCTACAAAGCTATTTTTGTTCTTTTCCCTTTGCTGATAAAAAATAACAGCGGTTCTCATATTTTTGTTTTGTTAGCTCCTACATTCAGGGGCATGTACCTAAGGGAGGCGACTTCTTGCAGACAATCTACTGAGGTATACTTGTAATGTTTGTGTTATCATCATGCTAGTTGGTATGAAGGAGGATTTCTCTTGAGAGATACTGAATCAGTAAATCTTCTTTGCTGTGGATTTATTTTTTCCTTGAGGAAAAATTTTTTATGGCTTCACCTTTTGAAGATTGTGAAGTATCTGTAAGCTTTTTCATTCCTTTCCTTTTCACTTGGTTACATCCTTGTCTGCAGATTAGGTTGTTTAGGATAGAGTACTGTGCGTTGGAGTCACTCTCTCATGAAAAAGAAATTAGGTGCTTTTAAGCATAACAGTCCTTCATACTGGCAACTGTACTTCACTGTTGGATGAGTGCAGTTAATTAAGATCCTCATAATAGAGATATTTGGCTTTTTGTGTTGTCTTCTTCTTAATTCCTGCATTATTTCTCCATCTATTCGTTGAAAGGAACAATTTGTCACATAAATGTTTCTTCATCTGAAATTGAAAAGTGTCATGAATCTAGTGGACTATTCATGTTGAGCCAAAGGTCCTTGAGGATTCCGGAAAACTAGAGGAGTTGGTTCCCTTTGAGGAGTGCATTGAGTTACATTCCACAGAGAAGGCAATTGTAAGGCCTCCAGAGTATCTCTTGCTGACACATAATGGCCGGACCTTCAAGTAAGCATATATTTCTGTGTTGATAATCTTCTCTCTTCTGGCCAGTTAATTCAAAATTACAAGCTCCTTGTTTTTGTTTCCTTTTTCAGCATAGTAGTGAATCCTTGCAATCTTGGTGATGGTCTTCATTATTTTAAGTCTATGGTATTGAATGTAATCCCCATGGCGGGGTCCTCTCTTTAGAATACCGATAACAGTAACGAAGCCTGCAGACGTATCTATCATACCTCCAGCAGTTGCATTTTCAAAGATGTCATTTATGCCAGGTTATACTCCACTCTGTCTTAGACCACTTATCTACTCCAATCCAGAGAGGAATTTGTATTTCTGGTTTTGATACGTTTCTTTAAGTTGAAATTTTCTTTAGTTTGCCATATATTTTGTCACTGTAGCCTATACTAATGAACGAGTGAATGAACAAGAAACCAAGAGCGTTTACAACTCTTAGTTTTTCTCTCATAGGAAATCATTCTCGAGCTTAGTTACCTTCTTATTGTTGGGAAAATTTTTTATTGGGTTCTGATTGTGTTAAAGATAGTTTCATTTGTAGACGTCCTGGAACTTCACTAGTGTTGTCATTTGTATCAAACAATTGTTGTTTACTGAAATCTCTTTTTTTTTTTTTTTTTTTTGATATCAGCGGGGTTCGTGGTGGACTTACTTTTTGCGAGCCCTCTCACGAGGTTTGGAGGCTCTTTTACAAGCCTGCGAACCTCAGGCCCGGCTCCTCTACATCCCCTCTGGGCCCGACTTGAGGCCTGCTCCCCTGTCGGTCCTGAAATCTTATTGTTGCTCATAAAATCTGGGTACTGCATTATGTTTTCCGATGATTCTTTATTTATTGGTCATATTGAAAGGAGATTTGTTAAGGTGCTACATGGGTGGAGGCCATAATGTGAACATCTGAATTTGATACAGCAAAGAGATTTTTTCTCAGGTGTTAAATGACATGATCCAAGAGGACGACGACCCTCCAAAGAGGCAGCTGTTCGAACTCAAGCTTTCCTTGCTGGAAGGTATCGGATGGGACCACTTGCTGAGTTATGAGGCCGAGTGGATGCACGTGAGGTTCCCCGTCGCATTGCCATTGTTCTAAAACAGGTACCTTTTCAGACAGACTATAACTAAGGATTATCGCTAGAAGATCATGAACACTTCCAGATCCCCGAATTTGCACTTGCTGTGTTGTATACCCCGTGATCTTAATAAGGCTTGTTGGCGTTAACTGAATCCGATAATGATAGTCAAATTTACACCTTAGTCAATTTTTTTGCCTTTATATAATCGAATCTGAGAAATGAGGAGTATTTCATCCGAGGAACTTACACTCAAGTCTAATTACGAGAATATTATTCCGAGGCGAGGAGGATTACGATTTTTGAGCTTCCCAATATCTGCCTTCCCACATCTCTACTTGCCTGATTGAATTTGCCTTTCTTCGTCGGAGGGCGTAAAGAGATGCGGTGTCAAAGGGTGGAGGAAGCTCACAAGGGTACGAGTTTGCGGGCCTTTTGACAAGGGATTCCTCCATGAACTTCCTCTCCGATCCTTTTGCCTGGCAGGCCATCGTCTCCGGGCAAAGCTTGATGGCGTCTTTGGGTACCTCAGGCTTGAATCTCAATAGCTTCGCATACTCGTTCAAGAGATGGAACATGTAGTCGTACACCAAGTCCATCTTCAGTTCTTCCTGGATGAATTTGCTCGCTGCGTTCCCGATGGCTTGAGCCTGCAGCAATTTTACAGTGAACAGTTGGAAAGGGTAACGGTGATTGAGGGGAGCACGTGATTTTACCTTTTGTTTATGGTTGTTTCCCCAATATACAGCAAACTTTATGGACTTGCACTTATCATCCTCCTTCACCGGCCAGTAATGATGCACCGGCATCAATCCTCGAGTGAAGAAGTCGTAGTAACGTGGCTTCACAAGCAGGGTGACTGAATTGCAGGCCAATATGTACTTCTCGCTGACGGACCAAGCAGAGCCTTCTATGTATATTTTATACCTGTATCAAATCAAAGATAGGAATCGAATAATATGCGACGACTGCAGAGTTCAAAGAGAAGCGAGTTCACATAGTTCTACCTGTGAATGCATTGGTTAGCCAAATCCGATTGTTTGTACCCTTCTCGTGATTCACGGATCCAGTCCTGCATGCAAGTTGTCATTTCAGTTAGACATGTACAGACTGGTAATTGCGCTGATCTAATCTTCTAACCTGTCCGTAAACCCGAGCACTCCAGTCCTGTTGGTTTGAGACATTGCATTTCATGAGGTCCTGCCGAGTAGCGGCCACCTCTGGGTTGCCTTTCCAATAAGCATAAGGCTCACGGTCCATCCATTTCATCTTCTCGTTGCCTTCCTTCAACTCCTTCAGCAATGACTCCCATGGCTTGATGTTCACCTCCGGCCTGTGTTTCAGTTGAGTTCCTCACGTTAAACATTGGAAATGAAATTGTGGTCAACTTCTTCATCCGTACATATTTGGGCGGGCCAGCCTCACCATCCCCAGAAGGACCAATCCGGGAAGACGACATCCAGCGTGGCATCGTCCCCACAATACCTAAACAGAGGCGGCGGCGACACCGCATTCGGTCCGTTATACAGTCTCGACTGCACGACAGGCCAGTCGACGCAGTCGAACATGAGCTCGAGGTCCGGCACCCTGCCTGGGTACCTCCTGAGTAACTGCAGTATCCCCCACAACGTGAACACATCCCTCGTCTGGAATGACTTCTGGTATGTCTCCAAGTAGGCCAAGCCATCGATGATCACCAGCCGGAAGTTGGCGGTGGACCTCGCTCTCCCCAGCGCGTCCCTGGAGATCCCTGTCCCCGACCACGGCCTCAGGTCCTCATGGATCCATCGGAAGTAGTCCGGACACGTTGCATTGGGCAGCCTAGGGTCAGGATCATACGTCGTCGGGTAACCGAAGGGACACGATCGCGTGACGTTGTGGGCAGTGCAGCGGAGCGGGAACTCTGGCTCGAAGGCCATGCTCATCGCAGGCCTTGACGTGGACGTCCTCGTACTCGTGTTCCCCGCAAGCCCCTGTCGGAAAATGGACGAAAGCCCACCATAAGCCCAAAACCTCGACTTAAACTTTTGAGGGATGGCAAAAAGCCCGGGTTGTCGAGTAAGAGAAAATCCGGTGTGCCATCAACGGACAAGCCTAGAAGTTGTTAGTCGTCGAAGGTCTCGTGTTCTCCGTCCTCACCTCACAACATCAGTAGGTAAGAAGACGACACGCGTCCGGATGCAAGAGGTAAGAAAATGATTAAAAAACTAGAAGAAGAAGAAGAAGAAAACGAAATGAGCTGTCGGTGCCGACACGCTCGCTCGCGCGCACACCCGGCAGCACGTCAGGGACGAGGAATTCTACCCTCCGCGACAAAAGAAATTCACTCCCAGTAGCGAAGGTTAAGTGAATTCCTCGGATGAATGTGTGTGGTGGTGGTGACTGGTGAAGGTGGGAGGAGGGACTTACGGAGTGGGTGGAGGAGATGGAGAAGAAGGACGCGACGATGAGGAGGAAGAGGACGACGGCCGCGGCAGCGAGACATCTTGCCCCGGTGGCGGGGGACCTGGAAAGGGAAAGGAGGAGGGTGTAGATGCCCGATCTGCAGCAGCAAGAGTAGCTGTGCATGTCCCTCCTCCTCCTTCCTCCAGAGAAACACTTAAAACACTGCAAAGAGGGAGTAGTAGTAGTGGTAGTAGTATTAGTAGAGCCATGGCTGCCCTTTATTACCCTTTTCGGCTGACCACATGAAGGCTTTCCCAGTCTTTGACTGACACGAGTGGAGGAGGAGACTCCCCCCTTTTTCTTCTTTCAACCTTTTCCCAACAATCACGGGTTTTTTTTTTTTTTTTTGGGGGGTGGGGGGAGTCATTTAGCTTTCCTTTTTTTCCCACCCCCAGCCTTGTAAATTATTCTCTGCTCCCCCAGGTCGTACATACATTACACACACAGTCCCAATCCCAACAGCTATGACGTCCGGAATCTGACTTTATGTGACTCATCAGATCATCCTCCATATTCACACACATGGGATATATATTCAGGTTCTGAACTAAATAATTAAGAAATTATCAGAAGACAATAATTACTGAGCTTACATATACATGGCTCGGAAATCAAACATGTATACGTGTTCGATTCTTTATTTGGTTTGGGGTTTGGTATGATTTTGGGACCCCTGGTCAAAAAGGGCGACACCTACCTCCCATGTGCTTGAAAATATTGAAGGCAAACCATCTTCATTCCCACCTCCCACACACACACACGCAGTCACCACCCAACACAAAGATCCGGCCCCCCTCCCTCCTCCTCTCCACTCAAAAATGGCACAGGTTTCAACAATTAAGGATTTTTTTTTTCCATTACTTTGCTCAAAGTTTGTTATTTTTTTTTTATCCTACATGGCGTGCTTATCTTTAAGCAGAAGGTGGTGCTTAAGATCATGACCATGACCGATGACAAGACCAAGCAGAAAGCCATCGAGGCCGCCGCCGACATCTATGGTGAGTCACCTCCTCATCGGTCCGGAGGTTTAGTCCGTTGGATCCGACCGGATACAGATCGGATCATTTGATCAGTTTCGGGATCCGCCTTACAGGGGTGGACGCGATAGCAGTGGAACTCAAAGACCAGAAGCTGACGGTGATAGGGACGATGGACACGGTGGCGGTCGTCAAGAAGCTGAAGAAGGTCGGGAAGGTGGACATAGTCTCGGTCGGCCCGGCCAAGGAGGAGAAGAAGGGGGACGACAAGAAGGGGGAGGAGAAGAAGGGAGACGACAAGAAGGGAGAGGACAAGAAGGCGGACGACAAGAAGGCCGGCGGTGGCGACAAGAAGTAGTGATCATCAGCTCACCCTCTCCCTCTTCTCCTTTTGTCCTAATGTTTTATTGTAACTTTCTATTGGTTTCGTGTCATTAAGGTATGTAAGAGGAAGAGAGGTTGAATGACAAGGGTGTTTAGTATATTTTTTGGTCGGGTTATTGGTGTGGTCACTTGGTGTGTGATGGGATGATTGCATTGACTTTTAGGAGAGCCACCTCCCATCCCACCCCACAACCCAACTATTTGGTTTTTGTTTTCTTGGAATGGCAGCTCTCTCTCTCTCTCTCTCACATGCATTCATGATGAACTAAAAAGGACTTGGAATGGCTGTGTGAAAAGGGGTAAAGATCACTAATCTCATCATTATGACCTGAAACTGTGTTCTTCACATGACCTTGTCCTGTGAACTAAGTAATAACCCACCAAGAAGCTGCTTCTTCCACAATTCAGTAAAAACTCTCATTCCCAAAAATCAAATTTTGGCAATGA
Organism: Melastoma dodecandrum; assembly: GCA_029817715.1. Classification (NCBI taxonomy): domain Eukaryota; kingdom Viridiplantae; phylum Streptophyta; class Magnoliopsida; order Myrtales; family Melastomataceae; genus Melastoma; species Melastoma dodecandrum. The sequence continues at coordinate 2,263,567 of JARUPY010000533.1, read as the reverse complement.
TGATGACCCCAAACACAGGGATCCTACAGCTAATCACAACAGTAAGTGGGTTCACCTTGAACCACGTCTATTAATCAACGCGGCATGAGGAAACAGTATGTGCCACAAAAGGTTTCCTTGACCTTTTGGATTTCGACAGTAGTGGCTGCTCCCGGGACACGCGGAAATGGCGACATGATTGCATAAGCCATCGTGAATTCGGAGGTCTGAAGTACATGGGTTGACCGGACATACACCTGGATGGCTGGATCCCTCCTCATCATTCCTTGAATTGCTGGAAGAGATTTCAGTAAGAGAGGTCTGTCGTCAGCATAATCTACCTGACTGCAAGTGAAAGAGCGATTTGCAAACTTGCAACGAAACAAAAATGAATGCGCATATAGAACCAAACACGAATTCATCAAGTGATGACGGTTGATGCACTTTGAGGGGAAGCCTTTCCACCGCTAGGAAAGGCACGCTTCATTTTGAAAATTGACTACGAAGAAAACGACAGGGGCTAGCTAAGCACTATGCAGGGTTATCGGCCCTCAATAAGCACAGATAGCAGCAACTAAATTTATAAGATGAATAGACAGATTGATAAATGGGTTACAATGCCATAACAACCATACGGTATGCGTACATGAGGAATGGCGTCCATACCTCCTGAGTTTGTTGCTGTTCCCTTAATTGCAGTGTCAAGGAAGAACAGCAGAGCGGCCAAAGCTTCAGAAGAACCCTGGCAGTTAGCATCTCCGATGACTTCTGAATTTTGTTGTCAGATGGACATATTGTCCTTTATCGACCATATGTCTTATTACGTCATGAGCTTCAGCCATCTTCCCAGCATTCTGCAAATAACCAACCAAGGTGCTGTACACCATAAAATTTGGATTGCAGCCTCTAGCTTCCATTTCCTTCAGCAACAAACAGGCGTCATCAAAATCACCAGCCATGCAATACCCACGAATCATGGAATTATAGGTGAATACATTTGGGATCTGTCCCATTCGAATCATCTCATTGAACAATCCCTTGGCTTTCTCAAGCTTCCCCGCCACTACATATCCTGTGATGAAAACAGTGTAGCACACGACATCGGGCACACAGTTGCTCTTCACCATTTCCTCGAAGAAATATTTGCAGGCATCCAAGTTTCCTGCTCTGCTAAATCCATCCATCAATGTAGTGAAGTGAATAACACCCGGGTCAACACCAGTTTCCCTCATGTGATTAAGGAGATTGAGTGCAGCAAGCGGTTTGTCTCCTTTCCCAAGAACATGCAGAAGCAGATTATATGTATGAAAATCTGGAGACAACCCCTGCCTGCCCAAGTCATCGAGCAATCTATGAAATTGATCCAGTTTACCTAGACGATACTTTGCACACATCACTATATTATAAGTAAGAATATCGGGCAGTAGACCCTCATCCAGCATCTGCTGATAAACCCACTCAATCAACTTATACTCCTTCATAGCAACAAGGGAGTGTAAGATAGCATTATATGAATGCTTATAAGGCCTATAGTTAAATGTCTTCGACTTAATGAATCTCTCCACGACGTCCCTAGCCAACCCTACCTCACCACAAGCACAAATTAATATGTTAAAAGTTCGGGCAGTTGTCGGGAATCCCTTCTCAATCATCTCATCCACCAACTTCCACATTGACTTAAACTCATCGCACTGTGCAAGGATCTTCATCATGAGATGATAAGCATCGGCAGAATGAGTGTATTTCTCCTGCTTAGACGACCAAGTGAAAAACTTGTATCCAAGTTTGGCAAAGCGTACTTTATCCACAAACTCCAAACTTCTCAGTATCCTTAAAAGGACTTTCCTAACAAGAAGCCCCGAAACTCCCACCCTAAGTTCATCTAAGCCAGCCTTCGTATCGAATCCCGGACCGTCTTGTCGTAGGACTTCGAAGACTCTCTGGGCAATGATCTCCACGTAATCGCGATAATCAACTGTCCGGAAGGAATCATCTCTCGAATTCAACCCGTACTGATTCAATATGGGCTCATCATCCATAAAGGCTTCTGATTCTGACCCAACCCACATTTTCCTCAAAGGATCCTCCATGAACTCATCCTCCTCACCCCCACTACAGCTACACATGCACAGCCTCTGAGAATCAATAACAAAGTTCGATACTCTGCGTACCATACGCGCAGAAAAGAGTGTCCTAATAATCATGGAAAGGAGCAATCAATCCAGGTCAATACGATACACTACCGGGATCCGACTCGATCTACTATCAACTATCCACTTCCCATGAAACCGGTAGCCCAACAACAACCCAGTAATTCGGCTAATCGTATTACTCCACCCAAATTCGAACGAAACAGAGCGCGGCTCGCAACTACCTCCACGCATTGACATAACTCGAGGGTTACTGAAACTTATTTAGCATCGAATCCCAAACGGTACGACGAGATGCTCTGATATATGGAAAAATAAGGAGGCAATCGCCTCGCCGGCTATAGAGGAAGAGAAGTTAAGGAATGACTCGACAGGTTCAAGCTTAGCGGAAAGAGGTTAACGAGGAGGCGCCGTCGTCGGCGGCGATTTGATGGTATTAGGGGTTGCCAGCGGTGGGGGGAAGAACTGGGGGCAACCAGTGATCGGGTGTGGCGACGGAACAGGAAGAGTCCGTGCTCTCGCGTTAAGAACGAGCCACGTGGAGATTACAAGGGCCGATGGGTTATAATGGGCTTATAATATTGGGCCAAAAAACTTCAAATGGGCCTCACATGCGAATTCGCACGCTATTGAGTTCTTGACAAGGCGGCCGAACATAAATAAATATGGTGAAAATTTGTGATTAATGACAAAGAAAAAAAGAGCAAATTGGTGATTACTCTACACGCGACTGCCAACCCCTAAAAAAAAAGCTTTAAACACAGAGCAACACACTCGGATATAACTAATCAAACAGGTGAGCATGAACTCACCCGGGCCTGTGTGAACCTCCTGGCCCGTCACCGCTCCTCGTCCCTCTCGTCATCCTCTTCCTCATCGAGATCGTGATCATCAAGAACATCTTTACAGGCGGTCATGCTCGTGTTCACGTGCGAGGGCAGGCCAAGCAATTGTCTCCTTCAACTTCCCGGCTTTAGCCTTCGCCTTCTTCATGACAGAGTCGTTATCATCACCCCGTGGCTGCTGCAGACGCTCCCCTTCTTCAGGAAGAACCAACTGAGATTCCATTACCCCCTGATTGGCTGAGAGTTGCAAAACTGGGTTCGGGGAAGCGTCCGTAGAAAGAGGATTCAGAGAGGTCTTTCTCTGTCACATTGCCACCTTTGCATGACTCATGTTTGCATGTAGGAAAAGGACAGGCACCCGCGGCACGACTGCCCTGTTCCTGCCAAAGTCGGCTCCGGGGATCAGAAACGCGCGCAAGCCGTGGGATTACATGAGCGTGAAACCTTAGACAGCTGTCTGGGATTGATGTTTGTTTCTACTTCCAGCAATATTTTTCAAAATTGAATGATTTGTTTGTATTGGCGAATATGGTGTGGATGATGCTAATGATTTACAGTAAGAAAGAAACGAAGAAAAGGCTATTTGTTCTTGCTGTTCTTGAGGTTTCGCACGGTCATGACCAGCCGTTCCCTTTCGCTCTCAACCATGGCGAACCTCAGGCTGACCTCCGAGTACCTCTCCTCCATCTCCTTCAGCTCCTCCTCCATCTTCCTGTTCTTCTCCCTCAGTATTTCCACCTCCCCCCTCGACTTGCCTCCGCTGCACAAAGATGTTCCGTTTGTTTAGCTCTAGATCGCCAGACTTGTCCGTCTAAGGGGATTGATGCTTAGTTTAGTTTCGGGCGCACAAACCTGTTACGAGATACGTCATCCTGGGCAGGGTTATTCTCTAAGTTCTGCAGCCTTTCAGATGGCAGGTCCACTTCCAAGTCCTGTGGAGGAAAATATGTTGATGGGATGCAGGAGGTTAAACAGTTTTGCGGGACTCGCAACGCACCTTCAGCCAGTCAATACATTCTTCAAGTTCGTCGATGATGCTTCTTTTATTGGCTTGCCCATTTGACTCGTTGCGTCTGAATTCAGCTCTCTCCTGCTACGAAATAAGTACCTTTTTAGTCTCTATTTTATGCTCAACGGAGAATTTGGTGCTTAGCTTATTACCTTTAGGGAGGCTAGCTTCTGTCGTAGGCTAGTGACGCTGGTCGAGTCTCGAGTAGTCAATTTCCTTTCGTCTTCAGCCGCAGCTACAACTTTTTGAAGTTTAGCCACCTGCTCTCTCAGTTTATCTGTCACTGCCTCTTCTTTCGAAATCCTGTTCTTGAAGCCATTGTTTTGCACGACAAGAAAATCCAGTTGCAACTGTAGCTGTTCAATTTCTTGCATTTGCTTTTGCTTCAACGACCTCTCCGCACTCAACTCCTTCAGTGCTTCATCTGCATCTTTCTTCGCCAAACTGAACTTTGTTTTCAAGGCTTCCTTTTGTCGTATCAGCATTGTCGCTTGTTCCTCCTGTTCCTGGGCATTGGAGCTATCCTTTCTTAGCCTCTCTGCTTCCGCTTGAACCTCCTCGAGTTGTCTTGATTTCTTGTTTACCTCTGCTTGCACACGCTCGAGCTCGATCGACTTGAGAGAAAGTTCGCGATCGATCTCTTGAGTGTCTTCGTTGGCCTGATGGAGCATCTCCTCGAGATCCTTGTTCCGTTGACGGAGTTCTTCTGCTTCGTGAACTGCTTGTAGGGTCAGCTTCTCATTCTCGTCAAACTTCGTCGTCATCTCTGTTGAAAGTTTCTTAAATTCATCCTGAAGTTTCTCGGCAGCAACAGCATTCTTCCGCCTAGTTTGTCTCAGTGACTCCTCTGCTCGGATCGCCCTCTGCTCTAACTCAACTTTGGCTTGTGTCAAGGCATTGAATTCCTCCTCGAAATCCCTCGACTGTTTTTCCATTTCCTTCTCAAGCCCTTTAACTTGGCATTCCAATTCGCTTACATATGCTGACGACTCGGAAAGTTCCTCTGCCTGCCCCTGGACAACTCCCTCTAGTTTTGTAATCTGCGTCTCCAATTCCCGAACACATGCAGAACACTCAACATGTTCATCCATCTCTTTCTGTTGGCTAATCATGCAAAGCTTCGAGGTGATCTCGTCATTTTCCTGCTTTAAGATCTCATAATCCAAGGTCACCTGCTTCAACTGTGTCTCCAACTCCTCCTCCCATTTCGAGCATGCCTCGATCTCACCCTTCTGTTTTTTCACGATTTGCCTCAGACGGGCTACTTCCTGAGGATCCTCATGGTCTTTATTGTACAGGTGCAGCAAACCATGGATTTCGTCTTCCGTCATACTGCGGTTTGACATCCTCCTTGACTGGTCACTCGGCTTCTCTTTGCTTTGCTTTCGGCTGGAAAGTCGAGATATCTCGACGTCTTTCTCCTTCAGCGCAACATTTAGATCGCTGACAACCAAAACTAACTCCGAGTTGGAATCCTGCGTTTCATGCAACTGCAGCCTCAGTTTCGAACTCAATTCTTTCTGGCGATCGAGCTCCTGCCTCATCTCTTTGAGCTCGCATCTCGATTCCTCACATTTGATCTGCACTTTTCTCGCCATCGATTCGTCTGCCCCTGCAAATTTACCCGACCTGAGTTGTTGACATTCACGTTCCAGAGCTTTTTTTTCCTCCTTCAGGCCTGTGATCTGGTCCGATAGGCTCTGACTGCGTTTCATCTCCTTCACGACCTGCTTCCTGAGAGATTGTAATTCCATCTCCCAGCGCGATGCCTGCCTTCTCAGGCTGTTGATCTCTGATGTCATCTTCTCGTTGGCCTCATTGGGTCCCTCTCGTCGCGGTTTTCCATCGATCTTATTCAGCGAGTCACTTAAGCTTACTTCGGATCCCGAACTGGCAGGTTGCTTACTGTCGTTCAACTCTTCATCCTGTCACGCCGAAGAACTTAATTATCCGTGAGAGCAACCGCAAAGACAGGCCATTCCGTGGGAACTAAGAAGAAGAAAATTACGTCGAAAAAGCCATCCTCATCTAGACTGATGTTGCTCACTTGGTTAGTCAGGCACATAACTCCATTTCCCTCGAGTTTGCTGAGATTATTGCAAAACAGTGTCAACACAGAAATAATTGGCTCAGACAATAAGTTAGCCAGCACTGTGAAGCAACGTCGATTGACAGAGAAAACAAGCAACTCGGTTCAGTTACCATTGATCATTGTCCTGCATTCGCTGAATGGTAACCTGCATCAGAAATCGCAGTACAAGAGCAGGCAATTCGTTAGGGTGCGCCATTCAAAAGGGGCTTAATCAGCCGCCCAAATCTTTTTAGAGACGGGAGAAGAGGGCTAACATGTAGTATCACGCCCGAGTTAGCAAATTTCAGTGGCAACGAGAGAGTAAATGGCTTGTTCTCCGACACAAAATCCGCGAAATCGATCGAAGCCTCCCCGAGAAATCCTGATTTCGACGAGCCCTGGACAAATCCACATTCAAACACAAGCAGTCACACCACCATTAACTCCGCAAGAGAAAATCTAAAACAGAAGGCACCCAGCTCCCCCGCACCGTGGAGACGATGAAATGGTAGATTTTCTCCTTGATCACCCCGGTCTTGGGATCCCTGGAAAGCCTAACCGTCTCGAAAACAGGATTCTCCCATGAACAAGTCCCGTCCGTGATCGGAACCTTCTCCAGCTTCAGGGTTGGCCTGCCGACATCGTCCGGCACCAGAGATATACTCACCCCCGACTTCTTCGACTTGGGGACCTAACAATTGGTGCAAAAACAAAAAACTGGGTTCTCGCCGGAAAGTCTTCAAAGCATTCCACAAACTCCCGAAAAAAAAGAAAGAAAGATAAAACCACCAAGATAAGATCACATCCCCGTCCCAATCACATTGATCAGATCATGGTAGTACCTGAGTAGCCTGAAACTCAAGCCTGAACACGGACTTGATCTTGTACTTGTCGCTCTTCCATGACTTGAACATTGTGGGAATAATCTCCCAAGTCCCGCTCCCTCTGAGCTCTCGGCTTCTGCAGAGAAAGTTAGGACAGAACACAAACCCAAAAGTACTGATAATAAGGGGGGAAGAAGAAGAAGAATGAGATATACGGACGATAGATAGATACTTTTGCCCCAGAAATCTCAAGCAGATATGGATTAATATTATTATTATTATTAATTATTTAGGGGGTGCGCACAAAATCGAATCAAATACACAAAAAAAAAAAAAACTTGGTTGTGATCTTATTATATTATTCATGGGGGATGGGACGAGAAGGGGACAGCGCATGTCTTCCTTTTCATCACAGTAAGTACACCACCACCACGCTAAAACTCCCCAACTCGTCAATTTTGTTTGTGTGGCCATGAGAAAGTTCCCAGGTCGATTTCTCTTGTGGGGGAGGGGTCTTTGATTCAAGAATAATTCTAAACGGAAAGGTTAAGGAGTCAAATTGAAGGACATTCAATTCAAATTTTTAGTGGTTTGGTTGGTTGGGCCATTTACTTCATTATTTTATTTTGCATTGAATTGCCCCAATTCGGATTGTCATTATTCATATATATATATATATATGTATGTAAAAGTGTGTGTTGTAATGTCCTCTTTTGTTTTATCTGTCGGTTTTGGACAAGTAGCTACCGTTTTAGGCTTGGATTCTTGCACCAATATCTGTCATTAAAAATAATTGGGGACCAAAACACCCCTCCGAATTTTATTTCCTTGGACACTTGGCATTAATTACCTCAACGAGTGAAGATGGCAAAAATATTTATTGGGGGTGGGTCAAAACTACTCTTCACCCCCGCCTAGAACTCCTCGTGGAGTCAAATTTGAATAATATAATTTATTGAGTGGTATGAATTTGATCATAATTTTTAAATTCGATTAAATTTTGAGTTGAATTTGAGGAAAAAATAAAAATGTTACCCGATCCGTCTTAATTCGTTCAAGAGTTTCTTACTTTTATTTATTTTTAATTTAGATTTCAACTTTTAATTTTATATTTAAAGAGTATTTATATAAATTTAACTACTTTTTTTATGGTAAAAAAAATTTTAAACATGATAAATTTGACCCGGTATTAGAACCTGAGCGAGCTTGAATAATAAATAAAAATATTTGACCCAAATAAACATGTCCCGGAACTGTCCGAACCCGCGCCAATCGAGCAGTTGTACCCCCACCCCCACCACCAATTGCTTTTTCAGTTTTATTTTTAAATTTATTTGTTTAGATGAAATTTCCCTTTGTTTGACCCCCCACGACTCATCAGATCAAATCGAATTTGACCGTGCTCGACATTATTTATTGTGCATTACATTACAGGGGAATGGATTCCTTTCCTCCTTCCTGGTAAGATCTGGCCAGCATTCCGAGTGTCTTCTGGACGTTGGGGCAGTGTGGGCTGAATCTGGGGGTGAGGTGACGTGACCCCCATGAAGAAAACGGGAGGAGTAGGAATTCGAAGCTTTGAGAAAGCTTGTTAAGCCAATTGACAATGGCGAAAGACCAACACCTCCAGCTCATCTCGTCCCCTCCCCCCCACCCCTTCATCTTTCTTTTCTCCCGTCTTTACCTAACTTACGATATCTCAACCAACTCGATCCCTTGTTCGCCTCTCTTTCTCAGCTTCCTCTCCTTCTTCCTAAGTATCCTTTCCCTCGTTCCCCTACTCCGTTCGAGGTCACGACGCTTCCCCCTCCTCCCCCCCCCCCCCCATGGGACAAGAAGGACCCCACCCAACTTCCTCCGATGTGGTCGAGGATGTCTCCAGGGACGACGTGGTTCAGGAGAAGGCCGTCGTCCCTCAACCCGAGGAGGATTCCAAGGCCCTCGTCCTTGTCCAAAGTACGTCGAATTCTTGAATGTTTTTTCATGTTGTTTTTTGCTTTTTCTTTCTGGTACTATGAGTTTTGCGGGTCAGAGCTGGTCGAATCGGAACCCGCCGCGGAGATCAAGAAGCCTGGGGGTTCCTCCGATCGAGGTAAAGCATTCGTGTCCTCCCCGTGGATGAGTTCTCGCCTTTGACCGTGGAAATGATCTTTTGTACTTGTAAATGGTTTAGACGAGGCGATTGCGAGAGTCGAGACAGAGAAGAGGTTGTCGCTGATCAAGGCGTGGGAGGACAGCGAGAAGGCAAAAGCCGAGAACAAGTAGGGAGATTTGCCATCTTTCCGAGTCCTGTCGCGTGAATCCTAATCAAATGTTTTTTTTTCTGATCTTTTTTTTATGGAATTGGACGCGGATCAGGGCTCAGAAGAAGCTGTCAGCAATTGGAGCATGGGAGAACAGCAAGAAAGCTTCGTTGGAAGCCGAACTGAAGATGATCGAGGTAACAAATATCACAGTAGCTCGCGGCAATGTATATACATATGATACACGGAGTGGTTGCTTGCAGGAGAAGCTGGAAAAGGAGAAGGCGGAGTACGTAGAGAAGATGAAGAACAAGGTGGCGCTGATCCACAAAACCGCAGAGGAAAAACAGGCAATGGCGGTGGCGAAGTAAAGGGAAGGCATCCTCAAGGCGGAGGAGCTGGCCGCCAAGTACCGTGCCAAGGGGGCAGTCCCAAAGAAACGTCTGGGCCTCTTCTGATGGCAGCAGTAGTAGTAAAGACTGCAGACGTCCGTGGACGATCTGTAAATGTGGTGTGAATGACGAAACAATCTGGTCTTTTTCAAACACTCAAAAAGGCTTGCGTAGTTTCTTTCATGTGCTTGATTTTTATTGGAATTTCTTATCTTAGATCGGATTGATGGAAAGAACGAGAAGGAAGGAAGGGGGGGGGGACGTAACATGGGATGGCGTAAGGACCAAGTGAAGCTGGCAATTACATGTGCAGGAATGGGCGGCCGACCACCGATTTCCACCCATAGACCCAAATCAAAGAACAGAAAGCCCAAAATTAGGAGAAGGCCGGCCAGATTTTGAAACCCACGAAGGAAGCCTCAAATTGCGACCTTCTCCTTTTTTTCCTTTTCTTTCTTTTGTAATACGTCATATTTTCGGAATAAATGGCCTCCACATTTTTTTACACGATTAATCTCGTCGCATCATCACGTCCTATTCGTAGTGAATATTTTGAAACCTCCCCAAGAAAAGAGCGGGGGTAGATAGAAGGACGTGCCACCCTATCCCTTAGCTACTCCCCGACCAACCCAACCCACGTGGATCTCTTCGTAAGTCTCCTTGTTCCGGGGTTCTGAACTAAGACACGTGTCACATATTCAAATCAGTTCTTCAAGGGACCGATTCCCCTGGTTAGGTTCACGATTAATATCCAGGCATCGGCCCAACCCGATTTTTTATTATCATTTATCGTAAAAAGGTGAAAATATTTTTTAGGTTAATCGCCCTTTTTGTTTGACGCTCGTCACAGAAATTATTGATTATCCAGAAGAAAAAAGAGCAACGCCAAACGGGGAATAACGCCCGAGAATAAGGGGAATAAATTCATTAATTAATTGTTGTTGGGGGGGGAAGGGTAGTTGGCAGTGGCATCGGTTACGTCACCAACGCGTTAGGTAGGAGGAGGCTGAGGCAGGGGCAGGGGCGGGGGGGAAGTGGGAGCAACCGATAAAGGGGGAAGGAAAGGTAACTGCCCTCTGGAATCGCGGATGGAAGAGGACGACGGGCCGATTACCAGGAGATGGGAGGATCTCGGCGGCGACGCCCTCGTCAGGATATTCCAGTCCTTCGACGTCTTCGACCTCACCTCCGGGATCGCCCACGTCTGCAGGGCTTGGCGCTCTGCCTGCTGCGACCCTCTCCTCTGGAAGATCCTCGACCTCTCCTCCATGGAGTCCAACTTCATCAGGATCCCCCAGGAGCCCTACATTTACGTCGACGGTCGGTCCGACAAGACCCTCATGAAGGTTCTCAAGCTCGTTCTCAGCCTCAGCAGGGGGAACATCCAGACCATCATCTTCAACTTCAATTTGTACGTCAGCGACGACCAGCTGCTTTACACCGCCGAGAGGTAACTTCACTCCCCCGAGCCAGAAGATGTCTCAGTCCTTCGGGTTCAGGGGAGGGGGGACGATTTAATCTTTGCGGTCGCTGCAGGTGTCCGTTGGTGAGGAGGCTCGTGATGCCGGCCTGGAACCGGATAAAGAAGACGGGGATCTGCAAGGCCATCAGCACGTGGCCATACCTCGAGTCCATGACCATGCCGAGCATTGGGAACCCTCCCTACCTGCTGGAGGAAATCGCTAGGAGCTGCAAGAATTTTAAGGAGCTCAAGATCATGGGCCCATTCGAGGTCCTCTTCGCCTCGTCCCTTGTCAAAAACATCCCCAACCTTGAAGTCCTGAGTCTACGATGCTCAATGGTTAATAGGGACGCTCTGAGGCTGATCTTGGACGGTTTACATTGCCTCAAGGCCCTTAATTTGTCGCACAGCATCATCGTCGAGATTTGCCCGCATAAATCTCCAAAGAGGGTCTTTCGGGGACTCGATCCTGAGATCCTACAGAAGGCGTCCAGGCTGCAGGAATTCTACGTTTGCATGAAGGAGGCGTGCGTCATGTGCCAGAGAGCGAGATGCGACGAGGGGCTCATGAGGTGGTACAAATACGAGCCCGGACTCTGGAAATACGACGAGGTTCGCTCTCTGGCGCTTTAGGCAGTGTTAAAAAGACGTGATTAACTTAGCTTTTACCTGCTCTGGTATTTATGTTCATCTCATGAACTTCGAAGTAGGAGTTCCCAGTTGTTTTTAACTTTTGCATAGCCCAACACTCTCCACGGAGCAAGGTGGCCTCCCTCTTGTCCTCGGAGACTGATTCGATCACAGCAGAAGATTAATCTCTGCGAAATAACCAGTAATAAATCACTGTGGTTGTTGAGATTCGCCGGCGGATGAACATACATTGAGAAACAATGGGGATCAATGAGTGTCCCAGATTTCAGAGGGCGGTTGGCAGGGCAAAATAGCTAGAAAAAGAAACAAGAGACAAATCTTTTAGATCCCAATGCGCAAACTACATAGACCCATGAGTTCACTCGGACCGGAATCAAAACCCAAGTGGTTCAGATGATATGTCCGAAGATGACGTGGAGTCTTCCCGGCCTGTCACAGACCGCTGACTTGTGGGCTAATCTTTTAGGCCCACAAAGAATCATGGGACTTTTATTTCATTGTTTTAATGTGTCAATATCAAGATCAACCATCCTCGCAATCGATGAGAGCCTGTAGGGGTTTTTTGTTTTTTTGTTTTTTGTAGAAAAGGAATTTGAAATCTTCTTCCTTTATTCTCCTAATGCCGGCGGCCACGCCTCAATTCCAATTTCGTTACAAGTTCCACCGCACCAACCAACCCATGATCAAAGGACATAGACCCTTTTACCAAAAGAGAAAGGAAAAAAACCAATTAAATGTATGGCCAACATCCAGATTATCATCACCAATCATCGCTTTTTCCCCCTTAAATAATTGCAATCGAACTTCAATTATATAAACCCGAGTTGGGATAGGAGGAGCACACTAATTTATTATATTATTTTTGGGACTATCAAATCCCATTTGGCCACCAATCCCAATGCAAATATCAAAGTGAAAATATCAAGGCACCGCCGGCAACCCCTTTTCAGATTTTTTCCCCCTCCCTATCATCCATTCATTCAATGTTCACCCCTTTCTGATTGATTGTTATATTGTTCTGGGCACCCAGAGGACATTGTTTCCCACCCCCTTTTAGAATTTCATCCCCTCCGATCCGACTTAGAAAAATATCTCGTCCTCTCCCGTTCCCCCCATAAAATCTCGTGAAGATATTTCTTTTTTACCTCCTCCCCAACTTCATCTTCCATCCTTCTAACCATCATATAATAACAAGACCACCAACACACCCACAGACAGCCATCCAGCCAGCCGAACACAAGGATCTTAAAACCTCGAGCTTCGCAGAGGTTGTCTTGGCTAGAGTGAGGGAGGGAGGGTGAATGGATCCTTGCCTGGTTGACGACGGGTCATGGACCGACGAGAAGCACATGCATTTCCTCGACTTCCTGGAGACATCATTCCTGCACGCCATGTTCGAGGCCAGCGGCACCAGGGAAGGGGAGTACGTCCACCTAGACCGCAAGCTGCCGGATGGCTGTGACTCGACGGGGGATTCCAGGCCTCGGATTCCGCGGAGGAGGAAGGCCCATCTCTCTAAAGGTAAGCTATACGATGATGATTTGACTTGTCGGTTGGTAATAGAATAGCAAAACACGTTAACAAAACCTCGTTCCCGTTCCAGGCATGAGGAGGCCCAAGAAATCGAAGAGGTCGTCGTCCACGAGCAGTCATCACGATCCATCAAACGATCAGGTTGGGCGATGACAATGTTGAATCGTGTACAGAGTTCATGTCCGAACAAATGGGGATCATGTTTTGATCTTTGTTTTTCTTCCTTTCTTACAAGAAGGTTGTCCCACAGCTCGCAAGGAAATGGGGAGGCGAGGGAGACTATATGGAAGAGGAAGATCACGGACAAAAAAGACGAAAATGTCGGGCCCAAACCCAGTGATCCATGTTATTTATTAAACTAATTTCCCCGTTGAAATGAAAATAGTCATTTAACTCGAGCTCTTAGCTAGAGCCAGAAGAGTTAAATAAAAATATATAATATATCCCATTTAGGTTATTCAGTTAACATTAGTTACCGTCTAACTTTAGGATAAAATAGATGTTTGAAATCCAACAAAACATATCGATGTTTCTTAAAAATAAGTATATGCATTTAGAGAAAATGTTATAATATATGATTTTTCTTAAAAATAGAAGGGTCGACGCCCCTCCCTCGTCCACATGAAATAAATAAAAAAATTATCAAAAAAAGCATAAATTCCACAACCTTCGATTCTCATCCTCAATTTCCAACCCACCCTAGAGATTCCATAGGATTACGTCACCACCAAAGCCTCCCCTTTTGTTCGGTTAATCGGATGTCTCCGCCGCCTCAGCCGTTGACATCGGCGGCGCCGACGCCGTTCATTAGCAAGACGTACCAGCTGGTGGAGGATAGCTCCGTCGACGATGTCATTTCTTGGGGCGAAGATGGGTCGAGCTTCGTCGTCTGGAACCCCACCGTCTTCTCCAGGGATTTGCTCCCCAACTACTTCAAGCACAACAACTTCTCCAGCTTCGTCAGGCAGCTCAACACTTATGTGAGTTTCGGGGAACGTTGTGACGGTGATTCACCGCGTAGTGATTTCTGCACGGTGTGGGGACTGGCTATTGATTGTGATGATCCAGGGATTCCGCAAGGTCATGCCGGATCGATGGGAATTCTCCAACGATTGCTTCCGGAGGGGGGAGAGGGGTCTTCTCTGTGATATCCAGCGCAGGAGAGTTGTCATCGCTCCCTTGCCGGTGACAGCCCCCGTGGTGTCTGCGGCAGTGATCCCGGAGGCTGCTGTGGTCGCTGTTGCCGCTGCCATCCCGATGCTATCCCTGTTGGATTCTGGGGAGGAGCAGGCGACGTCGTCGCAGTCATCGCCATTCGTCTGTGGTCAGAACTGTGCCGCAGATGTGATGGATGACAACGAGAGGTTGAGGAAGGAGAACGTGTTGTTGTGCAAGGAGTTGACTCGGATGAAGAGCCTGTGCGGTAACATACTCAGCTTGATGTACAATTACGCGAACGGGAGCTCGGAAGGGGCTCCAGACTGCATGAGAGCGCTTGATCTGCTGCCGATGTGTGGTTATGAAGATGCCCTAGATGGTAATGCCGCTGTGGCTGAGGAGGCGATGTTGGAGGACGGAGAGGAGGTGGAGAAGGTGGGAGGGGAGGAGGAAACAATGTTGTTTCTTGGTACAAAGCGTGGGAGATGCGATGAATCGCTTGAACATGGTCATTCATCGCAGCTACAGCAACCCAGCTGCAGAAAGGTGAAGATGGAGCCATCGGATGGGCACGATGATTGAAGCTGTAAGATACTCAGAGTCCAACGAATGCAATATCATGTCCGCTGAAACAAAAAAGATTGGTCGTATGCAGTGTTTCGAATGTTGACGGAGATTGTTGGGTCTGCATAGGCAAGTCTTGTGATATGTTCATCGCCCTTGAAAAGTAGCCTGATCACGTTGTGTTGCAGATTCTGTTTTCATAGGATGTAATGATCTATTCAGATGCAGCTTTCGTTTTTTTATAACAGAACTAAGTTTGGATTTCGGTTTAGAAGGATTTGACATGGAACGAGGCAGCCATGTTAATCGCCAGGAAAGGCTGAAGATGCTGGGAAGGGTTACCGTTATCATAGAATCAGTGAAGTTAGGCAGTCCAAGCTTATGCCTATGCGGAACTGTTATGATTACATAAGAAAAGATAAGCTACCAGATTAACACACTAAATAGATGAAATTCAACGTCCTAACTTCAAAAGTCGGTGCGACCCAGAGGTTGTTTAGTCTTTAGCATCCCTGAATCCCCATGAGCAACTTCAAGACATGAAGCATACTCGGCCTGTTAGCAGGGCTGTCCGATAGACAAATGGCCGCAACTTGCAGCATCTGCAGCATTGGCTGCTTTGACTCAGCTGAGAGGATCGTCGGGTCGAGGACGTCAGCGGTGTTACCCTTCTTGATCTTCTGGAAGACCCATCCCACGAGATTCCCCCCCTCTGCTTCCTTGAAGTCTGGTCCAGTGGGCTCTTTCCCAGTTACTAGTTCGAGCAGGATCACACCGAAGCTGTAAACATCGCCCTTGGTGGTGGACCTTCCGCTCTGTCCATACTCTGGGGGTATGTAACCGAATGTTCCAGCAATGTCGGTGGTGACATGACTCTCGCAAGCACTGATCATCCTCGCCAGGCCGAAATCGGAGACCTTGGGTTCGAAATCCTCATTCAGGAGGATGTTGCTTGCCTTGATGTCCCTGTGAATAATATGGGGGATGCATCTGTGATGTAGAAAAGCAAGACCATGTGCAGCACCACAGGCTATTTTCAGTCGGTTACGCCAGTCAAGGACTTCCAATGCTCCAGTTCTGCTCCTCAGCCAAAGATCTAAGCTTCCGTTCACCATATATTCATAAACCAGGAGTTTCTCCTCTCCGTAGGAGCAGTAGCCAAGCAAAGGGACTAGATTCTGGTGCTTTACCTTGCCCAGAGTTTCCATCTCAGCTGTGAATTCTCGGTGTCCCTGTGTCTTTGCCTGGCTCAGCTTCTTAACTGCAACAGTTCTTCCATCAGACAAAACGGCCTTATAGACGGTCCCGAAACCACCATCTCCGATTATATTAGTCTTGCAGAAGTTGTTCGTGGCTTCAAGGACATCTACCAGTGTCATTTTTAAAAGTGGCCGCTCGAATGTGGCCACATTAATGCTTGGAGGCTCTGTGGTTTTGCTGCTACCCAGGAAGTAGAGACTATGCGTAAAGCTGTTCAGTTTTCTTGCCTCAATATCCTCCAGGTCGCAGCGCTTGCTGGTTTTGGTGATCAACCTACACAAGGCACAAGCAAAGCACACCATCCCCACAGCCATGCCGACCCCGATCCCGGAAAGTCCCCAAGCACCAAGTGCAGGCATTTTGCTGCCAAAGCACTTGACATGGCAATCTGAACTGATGATGCTTCCACACAGATTTGCATTCCCAGTGAGAGCATCCTTTGATAGGTTCCTGCAAACACCGCTCCCAGGTATCGGCCCGTACAAGCTGTTATTAGCCAAATTCAGGTAGTTCAGGCCCAGCACACTGCATACTTCACTCGGGATCACCCCAGAAAGTCTGTTCATTGAAAGATCGAGAAATTGCAACTGCATCAGATTTCCCAGTGCCGGTGGAATTATTCCGGTGAACATGTTCGCGTGAAGATCCAGGCTGGTCAAGTACGAGAGATTGCCCAGTGACTCAGGCAGCTCGCCAGACAGAGAATTGTAACTCAAGTTCACGGTTTCGACTCTCCAGGACGTGAAATTCAGGAACATTGCATCAAGCTTACCACTGAACGAGTTTCGCTGCATGAGTAGGCCTACCAGATTCTGCAAACCCGAGAGAGATGGAAGGAGCTCCCCCTTGAGATCGTTGAAGCTCAAGTCCAAGTGGGTCAACCCTTTCAGCTTCCCCAAACTCACAGGGATTGAGCCAGAGAACTTGTTGTTCGTCAGGTTCAGCTTCACCAAATTGCTCAATCGACCGAAGCTCCCAGGGATGGATCCTGAAAGTCGGTTGTAACCCAGATACATGCCCTGAAGCTTGCTCAAGTCACCCAGCGTCGAAGGAATTTGACCTGAAAGCATGTTTCCAGTCAGATCCACCGTAGTTAGATTCTTCAGCTGGGACAGAGAACTAGGGATCACCCCAGAAAGCAAGTTGTCGTTGAGAAGCAGATCCACCACCACCAGACAAGAACCAAGTTCTTCAGGAATCAAGCCGGACAATTGATTGTAAGACAGATCATATAGCCCATGATGCTGAATAAAGGTGAGATCAGGAATGTTGGCTTGACGGAAGTAGGATGACGATACGGCTGGAATTGTCCCCGACAAGTTGTTATGAGAAAGAACCAAACACTGGAGCTGCGATAGGCCGGCCAAGGAAGGTGGAATAGACCCCAAGAGCCGATTATTTCCCAAGTCCAGCGTGTTCAAATTGATGCACTGACCGAGCTCTGCGGGAATCATTCCTTCGAAACGATTGGAGTTCAGGTTAAGAAAGCATAGGGAACTGAGATTCCCAATCGCCTTTGGTATTCTTCCCCTCAAAATATTGTTGCTCAGAACAAGCCTCTCGAGCACCACTGCTCTGGCTATATCTTCTGGGAGGGTCCCTTCAAGCTGGTTGTTTGCAGCTGAGAATTCCATCAGATAGGAAGAACTCCATAAGCTAACGGGAATTGTTCCAGAGAAGTTGTTGGAGTCGATATCAAGCACCATTAACGGAAGACCAGAGAGATACTCTGGAATTGATCCTTCTATCTGATTATTCACCAACACGAGCTGAGTAAGATTCATGCATCCAGAAAACACATCATCAATACTTCCAGACAGGAAATTGCTGGTGAAATCAACATCCATCAAAGACCCCGCAGCGCATAACTCCTTTGGTATCGAACCGGTTAATAAATTATTTCCCAAGCTGAGATGCTTCAACATGGTGCACTTACCGATCTCTGGCGGTATCTTACCCGAGAACCGATTGCCCGAGAGCAGGATAGAATCCACCATCTTCCAGTTCCCCAGCCAGGAAGGCAAAGGACCATAAAGCTGGTTCTTTTCTGCCGCGAAAGACACCAGGAAGGGAAGCTCCGACAACTCCTCAGGCAAATACCCAGTCAAAGAATTGAAGGAGAGCACCAAAGTTATCAAGTTCCGGCAGTTTCCCAGCTCGCCGGGAATCGATCCGTTAAGGCCGGCATTAACTATGTTTAGTATGGTCAAATTCTGAAGCTTTCCAAAGGATTTAGGGATGGGGCCTTTCAACGGGTTGTTGGAAAGGTCAAGCTTGTTGAGGGACTTCATCCTGGAGATCTCCTCAGGTATTGGACCAGAAATAAAGCACGAGGGCGCGTAAAAGTTCACGAGTTTTGAAAGCTCACCAACCTCAGGCGGCAGTGGTCCAGAGAAATGGTTCATGCCGATGTAAAGCTCAGTAAGGTTCCTCAGCATTCCAATCTCGGGTGGTATCCGACCAGAAAACGAGTTATTTGATACATCGAGCGAGGATAGAGATGCCAGCCCAGTGAACATGCTCGCCTGGAGGGGTCCTGACAATAGGTTATTCGCAAGGTCTAAGAATAGCAGCCGACTCATCCCACCAATTTCGCTCGGGAGCTCTCCGACAAGGGAGTTACTAGAGAGCTCGAGCATCTGTAGTCTGTTCAGCATTCCGAGTTCCGGCGGGACTCTCCCCACAAACGAGTTGAACCCCAGTTTCAGCGTTTCAAGCCGAGCTAACTCCCCAAGCCGACTTGGTAGCTCCCCGGAAAGCCCGTTATTGCTCAAAGACAGCACCTTTAGGTTCGTGAGGTTGGACACCTCCCCCGGAAGCTTTCCGTATAAGGAGTTGAAGGAAAGGTCCACCGATACGAGTCCCGACAGCGCGAAGAGGGACCGTGAGAGTGGCCCCTTGAGGGACTGTCCAGACAACGACAGCGAGGCCACGACACCGTCCCGGCAGAGTACGCCATCCCACTCGCAATGGTAAATGTCCTCATTCCACGAAGCCAGGATCTCCGGGTTGTCAAGGGAGCGCTTGAAGTCCAGAAGGCGGGACCTTTCTACGACCTGTTCATCTCCGGGGGTCGAAAGGGCTACAAAGGGTGGCCCGAAAAGGGGGAAGAGGGTGGTGGCGACGAGGAAGTGGCGGAGCAGGAGATTTCCGGCCATGGCGACAATGTGGGTCTGAAAAAGATCAGATTTTTGGCAGGTAAGAGCGGAGACGGAGAACTGGGTCAGCCATCGCCGGGGGAAAGGAGACACAGGTTCTTAGGAAGGAAAAGTTGGTCCATTGGTTCGTTAGTAATAAGGAAGAGAGTTCTCAGAGGAAGACGATGACGTGTCGGGATTGCAAACGAGTCCTCGACGTTTTCGTGTTACATTGATTTGGTCCCTTTTTTCTTACATTGGGGTCTAAGTTTAATACGATTTTGGGCAAGCCTCAAATGAGAAACTTAAAAAACCTTCACATCTTTTTTTGTTTGTTTGACAAAAAAGGACATAGAGATAGCAACAGTGACACATCCCCACTGCACAAAAGGGGTAACGAGGATTGTGTGAAGAATCAAGAAAGCACCAAAGGCGTGTGTTTTGGTTTTTGGCTTGGGTGACACAGAATTGACCAAGGCACCAAGATTGGCATGTGGGGGGAGAGAAGGTAGAGAGACTCATACCTACCCCCAAAAGAAGAAACCCTCTTGTGAATGGTGTGATGTGAACGCCCAAGAGATCACATTGGAGAGCAGCTCCACATCAGCATGTTATAAGCCCCGACCCCACTCTATCCAAACATTAGTGTTCATTTTTTTTTGTTTATGGTTGGCTGATAAATAATGTTAATGTAAATGAAGCCCCGGAATAAAACTACTGTAAAAGGAGGACAGGCTGTAGGAAGGAAATCAGTCAATGCTTTTGCTTTTTTTGATCTACCTAAAAGGAAATAGATGCAGATTACTATTCTGGGAATCGGTTAAAGGTGTCTTAACTTTTACACCATAAAATGTCACTATTAGAATCAGGCTTTTAGAACCTCTGGGTTTCTCCCCTGAAAAAAAAAAGGAAATGTAATGGAAAGGGGATTGACCTCCCAATTAATGACTTCGATTATAAGTTAGTATTGTGGTAAATTATGGTAGGGAGAGAAGCCCCCTTCTCAGCAAAGCACTGCTCATGAAGGTGGAGTGGGGTGGGGGGGGGGGATTCCTCCATAAATGAAGGTTTCTGTTTTCTTGTAACCAGCTATGTCGCTTTTATTGCACTGCCCCCACCTTCTATGTTCTTGTTTCGAGTGAGTCCAGAGAGTGTCTTGCCAATTTTGAACTACTGAAATTTTCAAAAATGAAGTCTAATAAATACTTTGAACATCTTTGCTCATGGCGTGGGCTGGAGAAGGATGTTGTCTTCATCTGGGCATATGAGGATAAGGTGCGTGCCACCCACCCTGTTTCTCTTTTCCACTGCAATGGGACTTCCTCCTTTTAGTGGTTCGTTTCCTTCTCCTCGGTCACGATTATCATGAATAACCCAAAACAAGGAAACAAGAGGGAATTGTACACGAAATTGTGAAAAAGGAGGGGAGGGGGTGGCGGGTGGCGTGGTCCTCTCCTCATTTTCCGTATGGGTCAAAAGGAGCATCTACTTCCATCAGCAAACATCAGCTTTGCAGGCACAACCCCCAACCCCCCTTTCCCAAGTTTCTAAACGCTTTTGTTTGGAAAAGTTATGTACCTTTCCATTATAAAGCACTTCTCTTTTTTCAAATATTTATGACAAAATATTAAGGAAATTTGGTTTTGTTTTTCTGTAATTTATAGTTTTTGTGGACGTGCGTGAATTTGGGTGAGAGGGGGAGAAAGGGAAGCGAAAGCAATGGTGTTTTATTTTTTAATTTTTTTGCTTTTGGAGTTTATTGGGATTAGAGAAGGGAATTTACATTCCCAGAATTGGAAGATTGACAAAGACTGTGAAGGTGACTATTTTTTTTCTCTTTTAACACGATATACATGGCAAAGGGGAGGAAAAGGAAGCAGGAGCTCATTGCCACCTTTTCTTGCTTAACTTGTGAAAGTCTACTTCCTACATCACATTGATTGAGCCTCCCTCCCATGAAATTTCATTTGAGGAATAATGCGCTTGATAACAAGAAGGAATTGAAGTTGTCCAAGACAAAGTGGCCGCCCAGTATTCTTCTTCAAGGCCATCTCCTTTTCGAAGCCACAAAACACATTTCTAGCTTTATACATGGAGAAAATAGAACACATCAACCCAGACAGAGTAGCTAGAACAGCAGCATCTCCCATTACAGGACCAGTTCAGACCACAAAAGGCGGGAGGGAGGCTGTCCCGGACTTTGGACGGGAGAGAAATCTAAGCTACGGGAGGAAAATGAGTCGATGGGCCACATGGACAGGGGATACGCGGCTGTTGTTGCTGTTTGGTTGCTGCCGGCACGGCACAAATTAGACGATGGATGAATTAAATGAAAACAAATCTGAAGAAAAGAAAAGAAAAATGGAGAGAGTGGCCACGGCCACCACCATCACACAAACACACGCACGGAGGAGAGGTGCATGCGTATGGTAGGATGATCCCGGGTCACCTCGCGTTCGAACTGCGTAACATATTCAGTCGGTTGGAGGCCGAATAAGCAGCGACCTTCTTTCTCAAGTCTGCAGTAATAGGATATCCCCCCTCGGAGTAGGACTCTGTTTCCCAAGAACTACGGAGGTGGAGGGCTCCCCTCTTGGACGACCCTCGGTTGTCAACCTCGAGCCTCTGCTTCGGTGCACTCTGCGACCTCACCTTGGCACGGGAAGATTCCGTGTTTGACATGTAGTTTGGATGACCAGAGTACCCGATATATGATCCCCACCCGCACTCACTCTTGGCTGGGGCAAAAGGGCCTCTTCTCGCGCTGCTGCTGCTTCTGGGCCTCGACGTGGCTGAGACCACCTGTGGGCTATTCTCCACTGACCCTAGCACGTCCCCTTTGACACCGTACTGATGCGCAGATCTCAATGGTGCGATCTCCTTGGTTGACAAACTTGGTACCGGGTTCGGTCCTCTAATGTAAGGAGAGTCAAATGTGTGATAGGGATTTATGATTCCGTGATCTGTCGGGGAATTCAAGCGTGGCTTCCAAGTGTCCACTTGGAGGATCTTGGCATTCTTCTCATTATCGTGCCTGTATCTATAGGAAGCATCTCCGTGATTGTTGGACACGCTTTCTTCCATCCAACGGTCCAACCAATTCGATTCGAA
This sequence comes from Melastoma dodecandrum, assembly GCA_029817715.1. Taxonomy (NCBI): domain Eukaryota; kingdom Viridiplantae; phylum Streptophyta; class Magnoliopsida; order Myrtales; family Melastomataceae; genus Melastoma; species Melastoma dodecandrum. The sequence goes on along the minus strand of JARUPY010000533.1, from coordinate 2,241,178 downwards.
CTTTGCTCCTTCCATGTCAACACTTCCCCCAAGGTTCAAGACAGATCCGCATCTCTGAAACAAAAGAATGTCATAACAGAAATCGCCTCAAATCTAAATCATGCTCGAAAACTACTTCTCTAGAGATATTCTTACAGTCCGATGAGTTGACGAGGATTTGCTGCCGGAATATGACGGCAATGACGTAGATGACCGAGTTGCACGAACTCGTGCTTGTAGCCGAACGAGCGTCTGCATGCGCCTGAGCATATCCGCCATTTGCTTCCGAACAATGTGGCCTCTCACCAGCGCTTGCAGCTTCACAAGAGCTTTCAGTGCCCTCAATGCTCTCCTTGCCTGTGAACGTCCCAAAAGGACTCAAGAGTCATCTTAATGTAATCTTAGCAACTGTTGGGACCTCATATGAATTTTGCGGATTGCATGATACTTCCTTTTATCAATTCTCACGAAATTACAACGACAAGGGCACTTTACAAGCAAGTCAACTGCCATGATCACACCTCCCAGTAATTGGGTCAAATATGTCAATGCAATGCAGAGAGAACATTCAATTCAGAACAACTACAGGTCGAAAAAATATCCCCAGAGCCTGTAAACACCAAGAGAGTTGCTCAGTCGCCATTCATTCCAATCCACAAGTTCTTCCCTCTAGTCGCAATGATCCATTTCTGGTCCCCAGTTTTATTAAGATAGTACTCAGGCCAACAAGGGACCATTTCACAACAGAACAGGTACAAGAAAAGGACAACGGATGAGGACATATTTTGATGATGCTCTCCCAAGCTAAGCAACCAGTAAGATTTCTGGTAAGGAAGAGGAAAACACCCTATGCAGAACAGACCAGCTATTATTACATGTAATGAATCGCCCGTGAATGGCCCTGCAGATGGAGGGAAATAAACAAAGTTCCCACCAGCCTAACTTAAATTAAACCAGCATTCTTCTTTCTTTAAAAAAAAGCTCAATGAAGTTTGGTTCACCTTAGCTGGGGTCATCAATTGCAAGAGCATACATATTTGCTACAATTTACAAAGAGAACATCGGTTATCAAACCACGATACGAGGTTGGGGAAGGTATGTTGCGTTGGGAACCGCATCATTGACACCACCGAAGTGTTGTGGTATTTCACAATTTAAAAAAAAAGCTAACTCGAATTACATACAGACCTCCATATTTGCCCATGAAGTAATGTAGCGAGCACCCACCAAACAAAAAGGAACTGATCCAAGGTTAGGAGAAAGAAGAAGAATCGGATACTGGGTGGGAGGCAGGTCCGTAATGTTCATTGTTGCAGAATAAGTGCTGAAATTCAAACTACATCATATCTTTAAGCAGGAAAGCTCTGAACCCGTGAATCTACAAGAGTCTACTTGAAACTGAAACCACTTTACTGTCAGCTGTCCCCAAGTTATTGGGTCCGGATGAGTGATGATTGCCACCACCACCCTGGGAGGGACTAATCTCAACTAAACCTCTACCCGAAACCTAACTAGTTACTATTCTTTTCACTTATCAGAACATTACTTCCTTCTTGGAAAAAAACAATCAAAGCTGACCAACTAACTATAACTTAATACCCTTCCAAGAGCTACCAACCAGCTGGAAAGCAATAAGAGTTTTGATCAACATCGAAGCTTCCTAAAAGGGTTGCTTCCCCTGTTACAGTCATTCCCAGATCCCAACAAGTAATTCCCCCCCAAACCAACGCCACACCCACACCCACACACACACACACAAAGAAGACATTTTTTGCTGGCAAAAGTACAGTAAATAACAAAAACTTCTCTTTTTTAAGGATTAGGATTGACAGAGTAAACTAACCAGATATCCCCTGAATGCGGACTGAATCCTAACCGCGGCCGACTCCTCAACAGCCACGTAACCCCTCCTACTGCCGCTGGTGAGCCGAACAACCTCCGCGGCTGCCTGCGCGGTGGCGATCGCAGCCTCTGCCACAGCGGCAGTCGCGGCCGCCACTGCGATCGCGTGCTTGTTGGTGTCGACATCCCCGGAGTCCTTCTCATAGAAACCCACATTGACCAGGGGAGGGAGGGTCGGTCGGCCCCCCCGGCGGTCACCGCCTCCCTCGTTGAGGGGCCCGGTGAAGATCCGGCCGCGGCTACCCTGCTTAGAGGGAGAGGTGGTCTTGTCGCGCTTTCCACGAGCGCCGAAGAGACGTCGGAGGAATCCCATCATGGGGACTCGGAGAGGGAACGCATGGGCAATGCCGTCTCGTGGGGAGTGAAAGAATTGAGGTCGGAGAGGGAGGCGGGGGTGAATGGGGGATGGAAAAAAGGAGTGAACTTGAGATGCAATGGAATGGTATAAAATGCTCTGATATATATTAACACGTAACGAGTGGATCCCCTGCCCTGCCCCCGTGAACCCTGTCGGTCGCCTGCTTATGTCACTTTAAAAAAAAAAAAACAACAACAAAGTCAGGTCAAACTAAATGAACATCCTCGGACGTCTCAACCGCTCGTAATGGTCGGTCGATCCAAAAACAACTTTGCACAAGTACCCAAAAACAAGCCCATCCCCCTCGGCCTTCATGTAAAAATAGCAAAGCCACCAGTTCTTATCGTGGGCGGCGAGTGCTTTGGAACCTGACCAACTTTTTAGCTTTTCCCTTCATGTTAATTGTCAACTGGCGATGTTCCTAAAACTGGACGACAGCTTTCTGTATGTAATGAAACCTCGACTCTCTAGAAAACTTGAAAAACAAAAAGCAGATTAATCACTAAAAGAAAAGGAAAATGTGAGTTGAGTTCTTTTTTTTTTTACGTCTCTGACGTGGGAGAGTTGGGATCGGGGGCGGTCCAGTAAGACTTGACCGCAAACAGGAGCTTCTCCCGGACGCGAGGGCCGTCCTCGTGATCGATGATCTGGCTGGAGTAATCCATCCCTTCCATCACCCTCCTCACCTTCACCAGGACGTCCACGTCGTCCCTCACGATCACGCTCCCTTCCGGCCTCAATATCCGGTCTATCTCCAGCATTATGTCCTCTATTTCACATCTGTGTATGGAAAAGGAAAGAACCAATGTTAGCCGAATCCTCCACGCCGTGGTTCTTGTCCAGTCTGTCGACTCTTCCCTCACCTGTCTTGGTAGAGACCGAACACCGAGTCGGCATGTATCAGGTCGTAGCTCCTCGGATACGTCGACATCGCCTCGCACCTGTGACGACGTTATCCGCATAAGTAACTAATAATAGGACGAGATGTTGTTGAAACAGAAGGCAAAATCTCTTCTTGTACCAGCTCTGGTATGTTCCTATCAGCCCCCTTTCATAAATAATCCCCAGAGTGTTCGTTTCGCTTTCGGCCGGAACAACATTCATCACCCAGACCGGGTCGTTGACGAGGGCAGCCGCGAATCCCCCCAGATTGGCATTCATATCCAGCAAATTCCTATATCTGCCAGGACTCTCCAGTTGGTTGTTTATCCTCTTGTAGTATGCCACCCTTTTCTTCCACAGTTCCGTGTTCTTCATAAAATCTTCTGCTGTAACTCCCGGCACCATTGCCATTCTAATCCTAGGTGGCACTGCGTTTAACCTATGAGGCCAGTTTTCCAGTTTTCCCCCAGCAAACTCCTCGTCCCCCGATACTTCTGGCAATCGAGTTAAGCAAGTTTCCATGGTGGTGTACCTGAAGATGAAAAGATATAAGAAAGAAGACATCGGAATCAACTGATAAGTATTTCACTCAATCAGATCAGCGAGCAAATGAATGAATTGATCAACTAACCAGGCCTTATCGGGATCAAAGGACTGGCACAAAGGGGGGTCTTGGACAGGCATTCCATTTACTTTGCAGTGCAGATGATTGATGGGTTTCTGCCAAATAGCTATATCATCCTTCTCCACCAACTTCTTCCAGCAAAGGTTAGCTGCTAAACTCTCTATCCTACTCTGCTCAGTCCTCAGATCTTCTTTGGTTCTGTTCCAGCCATGATAGTGGATCTTCCAATTGATCGGCGGACCAGAAAGAACCCAGTACCCACCCGGTCGTAACACTCTATCCACTTCGATCAAGTACATCCCATCTATATTAAACCCCAAAACTCGAAACATCATCATATGTTTGCCGAAAATAGCTGCACATCAAAGCGGTTCGGGCGAGAAATTACCAAACTCTGCCCAGGGAATGAGGCAGCGAGAGCAATGAGCCATGTCGAATGCTCTGGACGGGTACGGAAGCCTTTTGGAGGCCAGGATTCCGATCAAAGCAGGGACTCCTCGCTCGAGTGCGAACTGAACTTGGGCTTCGTGGCTGTCTCTAGGTGCAAATGACATCGCTAATATGTTCCTCGATAGAAGGTAGGCTCCCCAGCTAGCAACCTGAGGTGAACTATTCATCATGCAAAGCAACGCTGGGCGAAAAGTTCTAAGTCATGCAAGCTGCGATTAGTCTTAGACAAATACTGTTCTGGCATCGCAAAAGCTTGATTTGAAGGTGAGCAATACTGTTCAAATCAACATGAAGAAGTTCGAATAGAAGGTATTCATCACGAACACTGTTCAAATCAAGCTTTTTCAATAGGTTAAGTTGATGCATCGCAAAAGCTTGATTTGAATAAACTTTTGAGCATTTCCATCTTAAAAGCATAATCATGATTCTCCCAAAGGAAAAGATGTTCTGAGGCCAGAGGACTCACCCCGCATCCCGTATCGATGGTGGTCCGAATCTCCCCGTGACGCAGATCAATAAGTTTACCAATGTCGTCGATGTAGGCATTGGCGCCGTCTGGGAACATGGTCCCACCACCAGGGAACAAGAAAGTCTCCCCCTCATAGCGAATCCAATTCTGGACGGCCTTCTCAACCGTCAATTTCTTGTGAGGAACATTTGCGAACCACGCCTTGTCCCTGCTCAACGGCCACCGGAACGGGTTCTTGTACCCGTAAGGAGCTGGGATCCTGCACTTCAACTTCTCGCCGGCGGCGGGGCAGTGCCTCTCCCGGAAAATCAGCCTCCTGCGATCGAACTTCCGGGCCCTCTTCGGGTCCTCGCAGGGGGTGTGCTCGCTGTACTTGGCGTGGCAAGGTGGGAAAGATTTGATCTTTTCGACGGTCAAGGATCCCTCTTCGTCGAGGCGATGATGGGGGACGAAATCGAGGGAGGAGGGCAACGTGGAGTTGGACCTCAAGCACGGTCTCGAGGGCGTTAGGGTTGCGGCGGAGTAGTCCCCGAGCCTGTACTGCTGCTGCCAGGAGCCGAGGAGGTAGGAGACGGAGATTAGGAAGAAGACGAAGACCCAGGTGTGGATTTTAGCCCCGGTCAGCAGATTCAAGAAATGAAGGATCTTGGAGGCGGCAGCGCCAGCCATATCTGTTCTTCCTCCTCCTCCTCCTTTGTGTTGGATTCTTTCCTTTCTGGGTGACGAAATCTTGGAGCTTGGAAATGGGATAAACAGGGAGTATTTTGGGCAGAGTCAAGTGGGTGAGGACTCTGCTCTGAATAAACGGATAAACAGGGAGAGGACAACAGTGTTTGACTTCCCCGAAGAGGGATTTGAAGTCGTGGAGGTCACGTCCCCCAGTGGTTGTATTCACAGCCCCAAGTCCCTCCCTAACTCCCTTTTGGGATAATCATCGATCAATCACCCGGGGGCGATTTTTTTTTTCTTTTTTGGGTCGGGGGGATGGATTAGATTCAAAAATCCGACAACTGGGGAAGTGATTGAGGTAAGTGGGTTGTCCTGTCCTCCTTGACTTCGTGTTCTTTTCTCTACTCTCTGATCTGGATCCCCCCCCCCCCTAAAACCAACCCCACCCTTAAAGAATATTTTTAATAAAATGATTATGATATTTAATCGGGTTACTAAAAAACCTGTTAACGTTATTTTTGTTGGGCCCTAACCCATATCCAAATTCTCTATGGGCCCTTTCCGCGGCGGTCACCCAGCCGGACATGGGCGACCCTTCAGTCGGGGTCGACTATGCATGAATCACACCTCATGATAAATATCTTGTGTTAAGGCAGGCTCCCTCATGATGGGGTGGGGGGTCGTTCTCATTCCACTGGATTCTTTCTCCTCAAAAACTGGTCGTTTCTCACGATCAAAGCCAGTGAAAGTAGCATCCCTTTGGGGGACCAGATAACACCCCCCATAGATAATTGGGTTGAACCAATGAGAAGGGGGAACCGATGCTTTGACAGGCAAAAGAAACCCACTACAAACTGATCCATCCAGAGTTTGTCCCTGCCAAATGTGCCCCATTTGTAATACACAAAAAGTCCAAGTGGGGAACCCACCAAACAAAAGAGATGCCAAGAAAGAGAAGGGGGGTGGGGGTTATGAGACAAGAGAGACGAGTGTCTAAATATTTCCAACTTGGTGAATATATCCTGGCCAATTGCAGTTCTTGCTTTTTTATTAGTTTATCATTCATTGTTCACTCCCACAAACAAACCCTACGTTTTGATTATTCCTCGTCTTAGCATACGTGGTGGCTATACTCATTCGTCGAGTGCACACTAGAAGACTCGTCCTACTCACCCGATAATCGCCTTTGACTGACCCAACCAGAGGGAAAAAGGTTAGAATACCCAATGACGTCTGTGGCGTACCCCCTTCAGTTAACTCGTATTTGGTCGCCATCACTCGCCAAAAAAAACAAAACAATAAATATCGCGGAGGGGAAGGGGAAGAAATCTGTGTTCCGGGGGGCAAAACGACCTTGACATGTCTGTCGTGTGCACGTTCATCATCTCTGTTCAACCCCTGAAATGTCTGTCCCTTGGGTCGTTCCCATCTGGGGGAGTTCTTACCATCCATCCGTTTCCCCATTACGACTTGGTGAAAGGATCTCCGCCAGCCGTCGTCGTATTCGGGGGCCACCAGAGAACCAATAAGAGAGGGGGTGAGGGATAACCCTGTTCTGTTCTTACCTAGCCCAACCATGACTTATGGCTCTCTTACAAACAGAGACATGTCGGGAGGAGAAGTCACATGCCATGCACTAACAACTACTGACCCTGATATTAATGGAAAAGGTATAATCAGTCAGACTTAAAACAAATGAGAAACCCATGCACACGCAAGCACAGAGTCCCACATAGACCCTTTCCCTTGTTCACTTTTATCCGAGTTTCCGCCCTTCCCCTTGTATACTTGTTTCGACCACAGAAAGCAGAGTCCTTTTTCCTTCTTCACTTTGCAAAATTCCATGGGTAATGGCTTCCCCTCCACTACCAACCTGAAGATCAACCCATCCATGGCCGACCCAGCTCCCCCATCTCGCGGTCCTTCATCCTCCTCCTCTACTCGTAAATATTTTACTTCATCCTGATTCTCCACCCGCTTTCCTGCTTCTTCTTCCCCTTTTTTTCCTGTGTCCTGTTCTTCTGGTTCTGTTTCTGGATGGGGGCGGCGTTCTCCGGTTTCAAGAGGGAAGGGGAGTATGTCCCTCCCGGGGCGAGACCCAGGTTCGATGACCTGCCTGAGAGCTGCCTCTCAGTGATTCTTGGGTACCTGGATCCTCCGGAGATCTGTCGGATGGCAAGGGTGAGCAGGGCCTTCCGTGATGCATCCTCGGCCGATTTCGTCTGGGATTCTAAGCTACCATCCAATTATAAGTACTTGGTACGGGAAGTCCTTGGCGAGGATCCTGAGAATATTTGCAACAAGGAGATTTACGAGAGGCTCTGTAGGAGACCTAATAGGTTTGACGGTGGAACAAAGGTGATAACTATTGATCCCTTTTTCGTTCCTCTGTTGCTTCTTTGTGCGATTCGATCCGATAATTTATCAGTTCTCTTTTGTATATTTGCAGGAAGTTTTGGTGGATAAGATCGGCAGAAGCATGAGCCTTCAGATATCTTTTGTATATTTGCTTCTTTGTGCGATTCGATCCGATAATTTATCAGTTCTCTTTTGTATATTTGCAGGAAGTTTTGGTGGATAAGATCGGCAGAAGCATGAGCCTTCAGATATCTTCCAAGGCGCTGAAGATTGCGGGCATCAACGACCGACGATACTGGAATCACATAAAGACCGATGAGTCGAGGTAAAATGACACTAACTCTGTTTTGCTTACCTTTTCCGACGCAACATCAGATTCATTAATCTTCACCAATTAGTTTTTTTCCAATACCAAAAGAACAAACAATTAGAAGGCAGAGATTTGATGAAGTAAATCAGGGTTTGGTGTGATTTTGCAGGTTTGACACGGTGGCATATCTGCAACAGATATGGTGGGTGGAAGTGGCAGGGGAGGCAGAGTTCCACTTCCTCCCTGGACACTACACCCTCTTCTTCAGGCTCAGACTCGGAAAGCCCTCCCGGGGTTTGTTTGGCCAGAAGATATTCGATCTCGGACAGGTCCACGGATGGGACATAAAGCCTGCCCAGTTCCAAATCTCCACTTCCGACGGCCAACGCTCGTCGTCCGAGTGCTGTCTCTACGATCCGGGGAACTGGGTCCATTACCACGCGGGAGATTTCCACGTTGACAACTCGGGGACGCCCCTAAAGATCAAGTTCTCGATGGTGCAGATCGACTGCACGCACACGAAGGGCGGGCTTTGCGTGGACTCCATGCTCATATGCCCCTGCGGAGTCAGCCCAGAGACAGTTGAAGCATCCGTAGGTCGTTGAACTGTGAATTTATGCATTGGGGTGGGGGTTGAGTTCAGGCAGATTTTTAGCACTCTGCTTTTTCCCGCTTGAAACGATGTTGTCAATGTTATTACCCAGAAGTCCCATTAAGAAAAGCGTTTTGAGTCTGAAGATTGAAAGTCGGTCTTACCAAAACGATCCGTGGAAAATTCATCTTCCCGATCACGATCATGCTTCGAGGTCTTGGCCCAAATAAGAGAAGTCCTTTCATTAACTCTACGACAAAGCCCAAGGAATTCATCATGTCTGAAAGTCATAAAAAGCAACCGTCTCGTCGGCCTGTCTGTTGAATCTTCCTGCAATGCGTTCACAAAGGCGATGGCTACTTCGACCCATACCTGTGGAATTCGCGAAGCCCGTTTCACCCCTCGTCTCCACCGCAGCCCGGCGACCGTCCGAAGGTCCGTCGCACGCCGCCTCCGTCCATGCCCGGCTGATCAAATCCGACCTAGAGGCGTACCCGTCGGATCCTTTGTGTGAAGTCATCCGGTCCTATGCGTCCTCTCCTGCGACCATGACCAGGGCCCGCCTCGTTTTGGCTGGTATGGCCCGGCCAGACTCCACCGCATTCGACCATGTGTTACGCGGCGAGTCCCAGGGCGGTGAGCCTGGTAAAGCCATCGAAGTCTACAATCGGATGAACTCCCTTGCGCTGGCGAAGACCCACTTGACGTTTATTTACTTGCTGAAGAGTTGTGGTCGGGCCTGTGACGTCAGTAATGGCAGGGCCGTGCACGGCCACGTCGCTAGATCCGGGTACGATCATCACGTATTTGTGTCCAACGCCTTGATTCATATGTATGCGTGTTGTCTGGACATGGTATCTGCAAGAATGGGGTTTGATTATGCGGCGGAGAGGGATTTGGTTTCTTGGAATACTTTGATTTGTGGGTATAGTCAGCGCGTTCAGTTTGGGGAGGTACTGGGTCTTTTTGCAGCCATGAGAGAAGGAAATGTGAAGGCTGATGCTGTCACCATGATGAAAGTGGTATTAGCTTGCATTCGGTTGGGCGAGGATAAGCTTTCAGACGAGGCGGTGGATTACATTAAGGAGAATGATGTTCATGTAGATGTTTACTTGGGGAATACTTTGATTGACATGTATGGGAGGCGCAACTTAGTGGGATTAGCACGTGGAGTGTTTGATCAAATGGCTGAGAGGAATTTGGTAACCTGGAATTCTATGATAAGGGCTTACGCAAAAATGGGCGATCTAGTGTCGGCGAGGTTGATGTTTGATGAAATGCCCAAGAAGGATCTTGTCTCATGGACTTCCATGATAACTGGTTATGCTCAGGCCAACGATTTTGCCGCTGCCGTGAGGCTTTTCCAAGAAATGATGATTGTGAAGGTCAAGCCAGATGAAGTCACCGTTTCTAGTGTTCTATCTGCTTGTTCTCATCTGGGTTCCCTTGATGTAGGGCTGGCAATTCACAAGTACATAATGGAGCATGCAGTGAAAACAGATAACCATGTTTTGAATGCGCTCATTGATATGTATTGCAAATGTGGATCAGTTGAGAAAGCTGTCTCGGTATTCAGAGGCATGAAAGACAAGGATGCAGTTTCATGGACTTCTGTTATTTCTGGGCTCGCAGTGAATGGTTTTGCCACTTCTTCCCTGGAGCTTTTCTCAGAAATGTTACACAAGGGGGTTAAACCGAGTCAAGGAACCTTTGTAGGGGTATTGATGGCCTGTGCTCATGCTGGATTTGTTGACAAAGGGCTGGAATACTTCAAAAGTATGGAATTGGTTCACGGACTTAAGCCAGAAATGAAGCATTATGGTTGTGTGGTGGATCTTTTGAGTCGATCCGGCTATCTTAGCAAGGCATATGAGTTTATCATAGAAATGCCAGTAGCTCCAGATGTTGTTGTCTGGAGGATATTGCTGAGTGCTTGTAAGCTTCATGGGAATGTAGTGCTAGCAGAAGTAGTCACGAAGAAGCTGGTTGAATTGGATCCAGGTAATAGCGGCGATTATGTCCTTCTGTCCAATACCTATGCGAATTCGGACAGATGGCTTGATGCCACAAATACTAGAGATTGGATGCAGCAAAGTGAGGTTCTCAAGCCAACTGGTTGGAGTGCCATTGAGTTTGCAGATGAGGCATATGTGTCATGATGATAATTGAGCCCAAAGTCCTAGATGTGAGTTATTTTTGTAGCTGCTTGATCCGATGTGGTCAGTACCCATGATTCTCAGAAAAACTTCTTGACCGAAGATTCTTTTGCTTGACCATTTACTGTCAAAATTGTTGTCGTTGCAAAAAAATAGTATCACAGAAATATTGATAACATTGCAAGGGAAATCACAAATGGGGAGCAGCTGACTGAATCAATGTAATAGCATCATCGAGAAGGCAAGAAGGCCAATTTGATGGCTTCTCATTCGTTGCCAGTCGTAGAAGACCTGGATTCTATTTAAGAATTGCATGTTTTATATTGTACATCTTCGACAAGCTGCGGAGGGACCCTCATGTTGCAGCTCTTAGTTTCTATTTGATTTCAAATGAAAGTTGAGCCGGATGCTTCAATCTTCATCGTTTCATCGCAACATGATGTTGGTTGTTATATATACCAGTATGAGGTTCTTCTGCAGTGTTTATGTGAACTACACGCAGAATGGGGTGAGAAACTTTTTTCCTTCTCTCTTCTACGTTTGCTGCCATGGCAATTGACAATGCTGTCCAGCCCTCTGACAGTTTATGTGTGCCTTGTGCTTGTAGGTTTGTTCTTCCGGGAAGGAATGCCTGCTTATGAGCTGTTTCACTTGGTGCAGCTATATCCCAGTTACCAGTTGTTAATTCAAGCGCAATGGTTTGGCGATGGAATTTGGAAATTGTCTCCATCTCCATGGCATCCCAGTACCGTTCTTATCCTTGATTCAAGTATGGGAAGTGTCACCAAAAAGGGAGTTTCCAGTCTCATCCACAGATAAAAATGGGGTATGCAGTCTCTTACCGGTTTCATATTATAATATAGCCCTGTAGGTCTAGCTGAATAACTTTCTGTGCTACAAAGCAATGCGGAAAACTTGGGAAGCTGAATTTGCATAAGACGGATGTACGCGCGCCTTCCGGCCTAGCACGCGCGCGGCGGTTCGAATGACCCGAGGATCCGGGCCCGCTCCCCTAGAGTCTTCCGGTCGGCGTCGCGACTCGAGCGTCGAACGCTGCGGAAAAAACCAGGGTGGTCCCTCCTTCGATTCCTGACCGGGTCTGCCCAGACTCTTCGCCGATCGTCTCCATGCTCCTTAAGAGGCGACGGGCGAAAAGAAGCGCATGGCCCGAGAAGGAAGCTTCGGGAGGTTCCAGGAGCGGCTCGTGTCGCCGTCACCTCATCCAAAATGACTTCGTAAAAAAATGTGTTGTTTAACCTAGGTAAACTATTACGGAGTCGCCACCGACTTATTTTTAAAAGTGTGGTTTAAGTCGGAAAACCAGAGTAGATTCGGGGATTCCTAATTACTAACTCTTACATCTAAACATGCGAAAAGGTGGCGTTTGCTCCAAAAGGTTTGCTTTAACGGGCGTTGGACCCGATTCAGGCGTTGGACCCGAACTCCTGTGTATTTGTTTAACACTCACATGCGACGAAAATCCTATGGGCCTAAGGCATGCGGACGAACACAGACAATTATTGAGATCAAAGGGAGCGGGGAAGGGTGGTGATTGCGGGCCTATGCCCTTGGGCCCACAATCTGTTACATGTGGAAATAAAATAAAAATTCGGGGAGGCCCGCACCTCCCCTTTGTACCTTTGATTGAAAGTTGGGGCCGCTTTCGAGACGTATTTCCTCCATGTGTTTCCTCATACGCCTCTGGTTTTAAGTTTTATCCTTAGAAATCCTTTCCCGGGCATGCTCGGGATCAAACAGATTTTGCACATGTAAAAGAAATAAGAAGAGTGGGATTAGATCATTTTTAATGCAACATAAGACATTATCAGATTTCGTTTTTTTTTTGTTTATAAGTTAAAGGTAATTATAATTTATTTATTTATTTATTTAAAAAAATAAATAAATCATGATGCCAAATAGGTTTATGTAAAACCAAAAATTAAAAATAAAAATTAAAAAAATTAAAAAAAAATATATAAAAAAAAAAATCGATATCAAAGGTTGAATCTGATGTAATTTAACTTTTTTTTTTTTTTTAAAAAAAAAAAATGTTGAGTCCTCGTTAACAACCATTTCAATAAAACATTAAAATAATAAATTAATTAAAAAAAAATAATAATAATAAAAATAAAATAGAACAAAACTTTGGCAACCCACGGAGTTAACACACCCATTTCATTTAGATAACTTGCAGAAACACCATCACGGGAAAAGGAAATCGACCTGATTCATGATGTAGACTCAAGCTTCGAGGATCTGTAGATCGCCGTCAGTGTGTCGTGGAGGGGGGGTGCCAGCCCATCACTAGCCGCTGAACCGTTTCTGCGAGCGACGACGAGGATGGGTCGTCACGAAGCCGCCGAGTGGGACGCCGGAGAGGAGCGGATCTGCCATCGTCAAGTGCGGGGACGTCGAAGAGTGAGTCTGGCCGCAGACCTTTGGGACGGCGAGGATTTGATTGTTGATCCTGGAGGGCGTCGAAGCCAGAGGGTAGATCTAGCCGAAGTCGGATCATCACGGAGGGCGCGGCATCCTTGGTGCTTGAACTCAGGAAAGGTCGGGGTTCACCGAGAAGGGGCATGGGTCGCCGCTGTCCGGTCCAGGTGAGTCGCCGTGTCGACAATGGAGATGCCGTCGTGGGTTTTGGTGGCAGGACGGCAAAATGAAGAGGAGATGGACCAGATGAGCTGTTGTCGCCGGACGAACTTGGGATGCCGGAAGGTGGCTCGCCGTTGCTCGATCTGTGGAGAGAGGTCGCTAAGAAGCTCGTGGGTCGGCATAGGAGCTGAGATCATAGGAGCCGGTTACTGCTAGGGTCCCGGGGACGCCGGGAGGGGAGTGGACTAGCCACCGCGAAATCGGGGAGGAGGGAAGGACGGCTTTGGCGCTGGTCACCGCTTTGGAGTGTTGGTCTGAAAATTTTTTTTTTCTGTATGAACAAGTAAATAGGTTAGAAGACAAAATGACTTCCCGCGGTGCCGATGTACACCCACGAGAAGTTTCTAACATCTGCTTTGTCGATAGCAGAACCGAGGTTTTAGAAGGATTCGCTATTTCGGTTTAGAAGACAGTCGTCAAAGCAGCAAGACATGGGAGCGTCAGGTTCGATTTCTTGTCTCATAACTCCTTGGATCGAATTGGTGATGTTGTCGTCGTTTTTCTCTGTCGGTGGGCTGGTTCTACAGGGAGGATCATTCCATTGTTGATAGGGGGATGTGCCAGGAGACTGGGTTTGAGTTGGTGACGCCGGGATTTCCTCGTTGACGTTAGACCTACCTTGGGAGGGGCTGGATGCAGGGGAGGAACAATCTTCCGAATGTCAAGGCTGTGAGGATGGCGAAGACGCGGCAAGGGCGGATTAGGGACTTGTGTTTCTCTGGTGAAGTGGTTCCTGGTTCTGAAGGGTGAGCGATGCCTCCTTTTTTTGTTTGTGCGTGTCTCTTGATTTATAGCCGCTCTCAATAAAAATCAGTCGTAGGTTACGAAACTCTTCGCATGAAGACATTAATTCCAGTCGTTACGATTCTTCGGCAATTTCTTCTGTCTTCTCTTCCGTTACATGGACTGATTTGAAGGCCTGGTGAAGGCATTAAAGCCTATTAAGGCACATTGCAGCTTGCTCTCTGTAACATTTAGTCCTCATTTGATGACAGCCCAAATACAAGTAAAAATGCAAGAGTTTTAATGTGGCCTCCGCAAAGCCCGGCCAGCTGTGTAATTTGGCCATTATAGTGGACGCATCCCCCACCTCCGCAGCTTCGTTCCCTCCTCCTTTTGACAAATTTGTATTGCCACCACATGACCGATAACAACAGTATCCCCCCCCCCCAAGAGCAGGGCCGATTGTTGTAACCAGCTTGGTTCACTTCTTCCTTCCATAGTTGCAAAACAGGAAACCAACAGAGCTCAGGGTGGAATTTGTGCTGTTTGCTTGGTTGGGTAGATTTGGGGTATTTACAGCTGCCCCTCTTTGCGAGAGAATCTGGTAAGGTTTTCTCGTAAAGATATCATGAATACCCCAAATTGATAAATTCTGATCTTGATGGAACTTGCACCTTGAAATCTCATTAGGAGAGCAGGTAGATATAAATGAAATCTTGTGAAATACATATATAAGCAAATGACACTCATGCATATCATTTCAATTAATTCCAAGTGAGAACAAGAGAAGGGATTTTGTAATTTTCTCATGGTTCGCTCTTATTTCTAGAAGCTATCTCAGTTGGATTTTAGAATTCTTTTGACATGGATGCTCATGTACTAGTCGAAAGAGTCTTTGTCTGGGTTGTAATGTGGCTTTGGCATAAGGCCTTTAGGTTAAAGTTTTAAATTCTTTGTTTGAAAGAAGGAGTCTAAAGACCTCATCGGAAGCTATTTGACCATAGAGTTTTCACTGTTCAAACAAATTCTCCATCGTTCAGACAGCTCGCCAGTTTATGCATTCCGTCGGGGATGAATGGTTGGCTCACTAGTATGTGCTGATGATCTGCTTTGGGAATTGTTTTCACTTGAAAATATGACACCTTTGCTTTTGCGACCGTCAATGTCGGCCCTGGTGCTTTATTATGCTCTTTTCATTTTTGCGCTTTGCTTTTGAAGAGTTCGGTCTTTGCGCTAATTCTGCTTTTTCTTTGTTGAATCATAAGGATTTGCACTGTTTTCTTTCTCTTGTCAGTTTATTGATCTTCTCTTGGAGGTGCTTTGGACTCCTTGGGAATTTGTATTTTTTTGTTGTAGAAATTCCATCCTTGGGGACGACTTAACTGGCAAGCTTGACTGTTGATGGTGCCTCTTCGCTTGAACCTTGAGGAAGTGTTGCCTCTATGGTTCGTTGCTTCCGGTTTCTAACTACAAGATCTCCTTTAACCTCAATGTGAGGTGGCCTTTAGACTCGTTTGGAATAGTGTATATAAAGAAACTTCAAATTTGGCTCGAAAGGGGTTAGCAATGGTCAATTTTTGTGTTTAGGATAGAGAAGAAATGCTTGATCTCATCCCAGTTTGAGCATCCTTTGTCAAAGGATTCGTTGTTCCCCTGGATCTTTGCGTGTGAACCCTCATAGTGTTTGCACTCATCACTCAGGGGTAGGTGTTTAGGAGTAGGTTTGCCTTCTCCGTTCTCACTCAGAAGCATTCACTTTGTCCAAAAATCTTTCGAATTATATGCAAATGAGCACACAAATGTTTAAATAGGTTCAAGTACGCAAACCTCTGTAGTGCTCTTGTGCACTTTCAAGGGGAAAGTGTTTATACCTTCGTGTCCCAGTCATGTTCAAGACCAACCATGATGTTGCCAGTAGTCTGTACCGTACTGTGAGGATGCCCATGCACCTACACAATTGACAACGAACGGAGAAGGAGTTAGCTCATAAAGTATAGTATCCGCTGGGGAAATGAGATAGATATGACTATGTCTGGGAAATGAAAAGAAATTTTGTTAGAGAGTAGTGCAGATGATACTCCCTTTCGATATGAACATCTTTGGTGACAACAAAGGCAATCTCGAAGCCTTGGTTCAAAATTTTCCACCCGACCGCCCGCGCCTTTGTCTGTAATGCAGGATGTTCATGTGCCTACACTCGCCAAAGGGCGGATAACAAGTAAGCTTGTGTAACTTGTTTATCTTAAAGCGAAGTTTGCTCATGTAACTTCATTTATATGAAAGGCAAAGTAGAGTTTTTGATACTTCCCTTTTTGTGTTTCGTCATTGCATCGTCGTCCGAAGGAATCAAAGGATTGACGAAACCGCCACAAGTCTTTGGCTTGAAGCTTTGCCACCCTCGCCTTCGTCACAGGAGTTTTGTACCATTCGTGTGAGGAGCTCTTGTACTTTAAGTGTAGTAACGTCGGAGAGCGTCCGCATTGATTGGTTGTGACAATTCTCCTCCATCCATCTTCGTTAGGATGGTCGCTCCACCTGAGAAAGCGTGTTTGACGACGAATGGTCCCTCGTAGTTTGGAGCAAATTTTCCCCTAGGATCTTTGGCATTTGGAAGGATCCGTTTGAGGACGAGGTCTCCTGGTTTGTACTTGACCTCTTTGACCTTTTTGTTGAATGCCCTGGACATGCGTTGTTGATAACATTGCATGTGGTCGATTGCGGCAAGTCGTTTCTCATCGATGAAGTCGAGGTGGGCGAGCTGGTGATTGGCCTTCTCTTCCTCAGTCATATTGCTTTGGGACAAGATTCGGAGAGTAGGTAGCTTGACCTCAGCCGGAATGACTGCTTGAGCGCCATAGACAAGTTCAAAGGGAGTTGCCCCAGTCGAAGTGCGCATCGTAGTCCGATAGGCGAGTAGTGCGAAAAGGAGCTTCTCATGCCAATCGCGATATGTGATCGCCGTCTTCTGAAGGATCCTTTTCATGTTTTTGTTGGCGGCTTCGACTGCACCGTTCATTTGTGGACGGTACGGTGATGAGTTGAGGTGTTTGATTCGAAATTCAGTGCATAGAGAATTCATCTGTTTGCCGTTGAAGTTTGCGCCGTTGTCGGTGACGAGTAGTTCTGGAACTCCGTATCTGGTGATGATATTTGCCCGCGTGAAACGTATGATGTTATTCGCGGTGACTTCCTTGAAAGATTGTGCTTCGATCCATTTAGTAAAGTAGTCGATGGCGACCAGGATGAACCGATGCCCGTTTGATGCCTTAGGATTAATCGGTCCGATGACGTCCATGCCCCACATTGAGAACGGCCACGGTTCGAACAGTGGGTAGAGCCTTGTTGGAGGGACGTGCACCTTGTTGCTGTATATTTGACATTTGTGACAGGTTTTGACGTATTTGATACAGTCGGCCTCGATTGTGAGCCAATAGTATCCCTGACGCATGATCTTTTGAGCGAGGGCATAACCGTTCATGTGTGGTCCACAAACGCCTTCATGGACTTCGAAGATGATGGCTTGAGCTTCTTGTTCGGTGACGCACCGCATGAGGGCTGTCGTGAATGACTTCTTGTAGAGCACGTCACCATTGAGGAAGTAGTTCCTAGCAATCCTCCGGATGAATTTCCGTTCCTTTCCTGTGCTGCCTTGGGGAAATGTGTTCGTCTCTAGGTAAGCTTTGATGTCTGTAAACCACGGTGGTGAGTCCCCAGGTTGGCAGGGCTCGACATGCATGCAACTTGGGTCTTCGGCGATGTCGATGCGAAGAGGCTCTATGTCCATTTCTCCTGCTAATGGAATCATTGATGCAAGAACAGCAAGAGCGTCAGCGAAACGATTATCTGCCCGTGGGAGGTAATTGAACTCAATATCGACGAATTGGCGGACTAGTGTTTGTAAGTAGTCCTGATATGGGATGAGCTTTGGGTCCCGTGTGCGCCATGCCCCGTTTGTTTGGGAGATGATGAGTGCTGAATCTCCATGAACGTCAAGAAATCGGACTCGCATGTCGAGTGCACGTAATAGGCCAAGGATGCATGCTTCGTATTCAGCAATGTTGTTTGTGCAGGGGAAAGTGACTTTAGCAGCTGTTGGATAGTATTGTCCATCCGGGGATATCACTACCGCTCCGATGCCTGAACCGGAAGAGTTGACAGTACCATCGAAATACATTATCCATCTTTGTTGTGACTCGGTAAGGAAAATGTTTTCGTCTGGCAATTTAATTTCCAAAGGCGAATTGTCTGTCCCTGGATATTTCGCAATGTGATCAGCGATTGTTCTTCCTTTGATTGACTTAGTTGAGTGAAATCTGATGTCGAATTCAGCTAGCTGCAACTGCCATTTAGAGACTCTTCCGATTAGTGTTGGCTTGTCGAAGAGATATTTGAGGGGATCGCTCTCAGAAACTAATAAAATCTCGTAATGGAGGGTGTATTGCCGGAGTCGATGTAGCACCCAGACGAGTGCGCAACAGGTACGTTCTAACACCGTGTACCGAGACTCGCAATCCGTGAATTTCTTGCTTAAGTAATACACCGCGTGTTCCTTTGTGCCTGGCAATTGTTGGGCAAGCATGGCTCCGAATGACTCTTCTCGAACTGTGAGGTAGAGCGTGAGAGGGTGCCCCGGCTTTGGCGGGATGAGAACGGGTGGTTCTGTTAGGTAGGCCTTTATCTGTTCGAACGCAGTTTTGCAGTCATCATCCCATTCGAACTTGACATCTTTCCTTAGTTTTTTGAACAACGGTTTGCACGTATCTGCTAAGTTGGAGATGAACCTTCCTATGTAGTTGACGCGACCCATGAAGCCCCGAATCTCCTTAACTGACTTTGGTGCTGGGAGATCACGAATTGCCTTGATTTTGTCGGGGTCGATTTCGATACCTTTGCTGCTGACAACGAACCCTAGAAGTTTGCCTGATGTTGCCCCGAAGACGCACTTGGCCGGATTGAGACGAAGCTTGTACTTGCGGAGTCGTTCGAATAGCTTGCGAAGAACAACGGTGTGGTCCTCTTCTATTCTGGATTTCGCGATCATATCGTCAACGTAGACTTCGATTTCTCGGTGCATCATGTCATGGAACAGGACCACCATTGCGCGTTGATAAGTTGCCCCGGCGTTCTTGAGTCCGAAAGGCATGACTCGGTAACAAAATGTGCCCCAAGGCGTTGTGAAAGTTGTTTTCTCCTTGTCTTCTTCAGCCATGCGTATTTGGTTATACCCGGAAAATCCATCCATGAAAGAAAACCTGTTAAAACCAGCGGTATTGTCCACTAGCAGGTCGATGTGCGGCAGAGGGAAGTCGTCTTTGGGACTCGCTTTGTTAAGGTCACGGTAATCAACACAGACTCGGACCTTCCCGTTTTTCTTGATGACGGGGACGATGTTGGCGACCCATTGTGGGTAATTGGCTACCTCGATGAAGTTGACCTTGAGGAGTTTGTCGACCTCTTCCTTGATCGCAAGAGCTAGCTCGGGCTTGTACCGACGTTGTTTCTGCTTGGTGGGACGAATTAGTGGATCAGTGGGGATTTTGTGCTCTACTATCTCCGGGTCTAGTCCTGGCATATCCGCATACGTCCAAGCGAAGATATCTGAAAATTCCCTGAGTAGGTTGATGATACTTTCGGCCTCATCTGTTGGGAGATCAGCTCCGATGTGTAGCTCCTTAGGCTCGTCGTTCGTTCCGATGTTGATTGATCTTGGTTCTTGTAATGTCATTTCCTTTGGTTCTTCATGTCGTTGGAGACATAGCTCGAGACCATGGTAACCGTCGAGGGATCTTGGGTTATCTACGATTATTCCGTCATGTTCTGGGGTATTTTCAGGTATGTCCGAAGCGCCGTTCCTTCATGAAAGAAACAAGTCAATGTCGTGGTTGTAGTTGAATTGCATGAAATTTGAAGTATTATACGACATGACAACTATGATAAGTTAAACATTCTAAAAGAAAGTAAAAATAAAAATAAAAATAAATAAAACGTTGTGGGATCAGGCCTCAGCGGGGCCCTCGTTGTTTCCTCAGATTCGCCCTTTATCATCAGCGTCCCGATCCCACAGACACTAACTAGAGTCGCGTTACATACGGACAACCTTGCTAGTCCGCGACCAGAATGTAGCAAGGCAATTTATTCTAGACTCAATTATTCTAAGTGCAAAAAGTAAAGTTGGAAAGGTTCACCCTTCGAGCGGCATGTCTGACTCAGTTGGGTTCGACGCTTCCGTCATGTTAATCTCTTCCTCTGGCTCTTGTGCCTCAATCTTCATACCATCCATCTGCTCGGAGAGGATCTCGCCTTCCATTGTCGTTGCTGACGAACGAACAAAAGGGATAACTGACTTGCCTCCAGCGCGCATGTCCTGGATCGTTGGTTTAGGCCTCCGCGGTTCGTTGCCTTTGGATCCGAGAGCGCGTGTCCCCAACTGGGTAGGTATGTCAATCGGATGTCGGATGCCTTGTCCTTGAGCTCCGAGTCCTTGTCCAGGCTGGTATCCGAATCTGATGAACTGTCGAGCAGCGCTGCGATTGCCCCGGCCCATTAGGGGATCTGACCTGAAGTCCCTCCTGACCATGTTTACCATCTCGAACACCTGAGCTGTCGATGGTTCGCCGACTGGTTCTCCGACATAAGGCATGTCAATTTCATGGCATAACTCCATGGTACACTCCCCTTTGACTGTGATGAGCTTACCATCTGAAGGGAAACGGACCATTTGGTGCAGAGTTGAAGGGATTGCCCCGGCTTGATGGATCCACGGACGTCCTAGCAGCATGTTGAAGGATCCGGCGGTGTCAAGAATTTGGAACGCGGAGGAGAAGAGAGTGGGCCCCACTTTGATCTCTAGAGTCACCTCGCCGTGGGCTTGACGCTTTGCGCCGTCAAAAGCTCGAATGGTCAGGCTGGAAGCTGGGAGTTTCTCTATGTTGATGCCGAGCTTATGAGCTACATCGAGTGGGATGATGTTGACTCCGGACCCTCCGTCGATGAGCACCTTGGAAACAACAGTATCGCGGCATTTTAGCGTGATGAATAAAGCGTTGTTGTGGTCCCGTCCTTCTTCTGGGAGGTCATCTTCCGAGAAGGTGATGGCGTTGTTTGCCAGCATACCGTTCATGTACGAGTCCAGTGCGTTGACCTCAATTTCTTCCGGTACGTGCACTTCGGCCAGAAACTTCTCCAACATCTCCCTGTGCTTGTCGGAAGAATGGATCAAATCGAAGAGAGAGATATGGGCGGGTTGCTTCTTCAGCTGCTCCACAATGTTGTAGTCACTTTCTTTCACTGAGTAAATCACCTTGCGAATTTGTTCATTCGACGGCACCTTAGGCTTTGAAGACTCAGGCTGCAGTTGGGGCTCTGGAGCCGGCACCACTCTTCCTGAACGGGTGATGAGCTCGACTTTTGGGCTAGGTGTCAAGCCACTTGGACCAATGACAACTGGACTCCTTGGTTCCATCTGTATCGGTGCAGGTGCTTGAAGCGGCATCTCCGGTTGCGCTGGACCCAATGGGATGTAGACATATGGTGCTCGAGGGAGTATTTGGGGGAAGATGTCCGGTATAGCGGCATGCATCTGTAGGGGGTGTGTACCTCCTCCGTAGGATCCATGTCCACGTCCATGTCCTCGGCCTTGTCCTCGACCACGATTGGACTTGATCATGTTGACATATTCTTCTCCGTCAGACTCATGCGTCTTGACCTCCGTACCATCCATCTTCTCAGAATCAGACTTCTTTTGCTTTCTCGGAGGCTGAACTTCAGTTCTAGGAGGAGCAATTGGAACCTGGAAGTGCGGTTTCTTAGCCTGTCTAATATATACCGGCATGAGATTCAGGGGTACAGCCACATTGGGTGGTATATAATGGGTGCGCATGCGAGGCCGGCGTCTCCAGCTTCGCCCTCGATTGACCTCAGTTATATTGGCATGTTCAACGACCTCTTGCTCCACCTCATGTAAATGCACCTCTTCTTCATGGTCAGTCAGCGGTGCGAAAGGGTTTGCCCCAACATAGTTGACGTGCTCGGGCAACGGGTTGCTCATGACATTTGGAGTTGTGGCTGGTGTTGGAAACGTGATGACGCCGTCGTCCAACAAGTTTTGAATTTTAAATTTGAGCGCGATGCATTCCTTGGTATCATGCCCCAGTGCTCCAGAGTGATATTGACAACTCGCCTTGGGATTGTAGCCAAAAGAGGAAGGGTTGGTCGGTTTGGGGTCGACGGGTGAGATGAAGCCCATGTCTCTCAGCCGGGTGAACATGACGTCTAATGGATCGGGAGTCGGAACCAGGTCCTCCAATCTGCGTCGGGGACGCTCTTGCCGTGCAGGCCTTGGCTGCTGGTGCATCGTCACGGAGGCGGTCGGTCTAGGATTGGCCACCACAGGCACAGGAGGTCTAAAGGTAGTTGCGGCGTATGACCTTGGCGTATATGAAGTCGGCGGTACCGCTGCCTTATTGTGCTCTGCAGCCGCGACAAGCTCCTTGGGCTTTGGTTTGATGGCTGGCTTTACTGAAGGGGGAGGAATTAGCCCATCTCGGCTTGCCCCATCGAGCTTATCGGCGTTGATGACTGCTTGGGCGAAGGTTGTGATGGTCTGACCAATCATGTATGGTAGATACTCGCGCGGCAGAAGTTGGAAGAACTCGTCTATCAGCTCTTTTTCCTTCAGGGCGGGTTTAATCTGTGAAGCCATCTCCCTGAATCGATAAGCAAATTGCTTGATGTCCTCGGAGCGGTACCTTCGTAGTTTCCGCAAGTCTGATATCGTTGGTGCCATTTCTACATTAAAACTGTAGTAATTGAGAAAGTCAAGGGCTAACTCCTTGAATGTTATGTACTGGCTCACATCCTTGGTGTAATACCAGTGCAACGCCGACTCCGCTAAGCTCTCCTGGAACATGGCGATGCGAAACTTGTCATCTACCGGGTATACAGCCATCTTGTGGCAGAAGTGCTTCAAATGTAACTCCGGGCAGCCATTTCCACGAAACTTCTCAAACTCAGGCATTTTGAACTTTGGCGGGACCTGAATCTGGGGGACATGGTAGTTGGCATATTCCCAGTTGTGAGCTTGGTGCCCCTGAATAGCATTGAGGCGTTCTTCCATTCTCGCCATACGACGCGCCTCCTCTTCTTGCATCGTCGCAATCTTAGCTTCGAGCCTTGTCTCAAAAGCATTGGCCTGCTGTTGTTCACCAAATAACTGATCGATAATGGCCGCATTACGACTTGTCGGGTTTGGCACAGTTGATTCCACATGTGGAGCCCGGGGTACTGGAAAGCCGGCAGTTGTAGGGGCGGCAGGAAAATAGGGAGATGGCCCAAGTGGCGCTGATTGATAGGGATTTGGCCCTAGTGTGGAAGGTTGAGGGTAGTATGGTGGGAGATATGGTGGTGTTGTGGTTGACGAAAAAGGCGGTCCACGCATGTGTGGGTTATAAAAAGGTGCTGCTATACTTGCGGAGATAGCGGATCCAGGGTTAACATGGTTATGGGGGAATGGAGGGCTTGATGAAGCGATTAGGCCTGGTTGAATATGTGGGAAGTAAGGTGGCATTGTAGATATGGTGGATCCAGGCATGATAGGTGGAAGATGGGGGTTTTGGGAGACAATAGAAACGGCAGGTGTAGCCGTTGGTTGCCGCTGGAAGAACTCAGCCATCATCAATTTGAGAGATGACAGCTCGGTTGTGAGGGTTTCCACCTTAACTCCCAGGGAAGTATCGTTGGCGCTTTGGGCCGCCTCAGACATGTTGAGGTTGAGTGGTGATACCACTGGTGGAGCAGTTGATGATTCAATTGCCGGCGTCGTAAAAACCGTCAGAGGTGGGATGAAAACTGGAGCACTGACCCCAGCTGTGGATGGCCCAACGGTGAAGACTGGGGCCCTAGGGAATAACTCGGCGAGAACGGGGGACCTAGCAAGAGGCGAAACCGGCGCTGATGTTTGAACCGATCCCGCGGTAGTGATAGTCGAGACAGCAGCATGAGCAGTTGGGATAGCCTCAGCGGTCACGAGAGGGTTACTGACGGAGGAAGTAGTTGAAGAAGTAGAGATGAGGCTTGGAGAGATGGCTGCCATAGCTTCTCTGGTGGAGCGGGTTCTCGGACGTTTTCTGTGTGGATCAATCTTGGCCGTTTGGTACCTTGGTGAGGATAAAAGAGTTTAATCAACATCAAGCAATGTGATACTTTGGATGCATGATATGTAGTGATGCATGATCATGTCTAATGCAAGGATTGGATTGTATTTACAATGAATTCAATCCAAGAGAAAGAAAGCAAGTCAGCGAAACGTCGTATAAACTGAAGTTTATTACAAATAGTATTAAAAAGTTTGACGAATAAAAGATGAAATGGGATTTGAAGCTCGTTATGATAGAGTCGATCTTCAAATGCGATCCCAAGGAGTAATGCGCTTCTTCTGGAAACGGGCTGACTGGGCGTCGATGTCCTTCTGATGTCTTGGGGGAAGGTCGAACTCTTTCTCTATGAGAGTCATCCACACGCGTGCGAAGTGTGTCGTTGCTCGCCGAATTACGCCCCTTGGTGGCGGGTTATCTAGGTCGATCGGATCAAATGGTTTAGTTGGTGCGGCTCTGATCCGGGGAATTCCTCCGAACTGGTGCATGACCCGTGCCGGACAGTAGTAAGACGTCCCGGTGATCCCGACGATCGGGATGTAATCTCCATCCAGGGAACTTATGATGGCCCAGTCCACGTCGAAGCATTTGGCCATCTGATAGAAGTCCTCAGGCTCCAGAGAGTGGAAGAGAGCTCGGACACCAGCAAAGGTACGAGTCGGGAGGCGAGCACGCCCTGATATGCGGTCGAGTAAATCTGGAAATTGCTCTCGTCTGAAGGATTCTCCGGTGATGCCGATGTGGATGTAGAACCATGCCTGGAGCAGCGTCGGGCTGAAGGTGAACTTGTGATTTTGCACTCCCTCTCTAGCTCTGCGTGCAATTCGGGTGAGGCTGTAATTTGTTTCGCCGACCAGGTTGGGAAGAAACGGTCTTCCTTCGATGATTGCTTTTGTCAGGTAGATTGTTCGCTTGTTGAGCAATGCCTCACTGTATGGGTAGAGTATCGTCCCTGTGAACAAGAGGATAAAGGCCCTTGCTGATCCTTGACCGTCTCCCATGTGTGGCTCATACGGCGTGTTGCGTAACTCGAAGAGCTTGTTGACGTTGATATGTCCTTCCACGGTAAACAAGCTAGGTACCACTGCTGGTGAGATTTGAAGGAAACGAGCAATGTAGTTCCTCGGCCTGTCATCGTAAGGTAGGGGAAGGATTCCCGAGTGAGGAGGTAGTGCCGAGAGATCGCCGTATTCTTCGTAAGTCGGCGCCAGTTCCAAAGCTCCAAATCTGAAGGTATAGCTCTCGGGGTCCCAGCGAGCGACGAGATGCTGAAGTAGGAACCAGTCGACTTCCATGCGGATGAGGTGAAAGAGACCTCCAAGCTTTTGTTGCACGAACTCCCTTTCCGAGGGTCTGAGCACCTCGAGCCACCGTCGAAGCAAATCCGTAGATGGAATCCCCTTGCGTAGCGCTATTGACTCCATGAGATGAACCTACAAGCTTGGACGTCATTCAATTGTAACAACAATCCAATCCAAATCCTAATATGAGGTGAATTTGCATGCGAATTATTTACGTTTGAAGAGTGATAATATTGACCAAATATGTTGATGCATCGATTTTTGCATAGCAGGCACTCATGCAGAATGAATGTTAATGGATGCAGTAATGTAAATAGTGGAGATAGGGAAGGGAGAAAGAGAGTTGAGGAAACCCCCGCAACCAACCCAAACCGCTGCAAAAATGAACAAAATTAGTTATTACGATTTATCGCATACAAAACATACCTGAGACCTGTCCCTGCACAGGCAGCAGTCACTTAGTAACAAACAAATGCATATGCGGCGTCTGGTACCTGTAGTGGACAAACAATACTAGACTCTCGGATGAAGGCTTCTAAACCTCCCTCGGACTGAGGGAGGCGGGGCCCCGGCCAAAAACCATACCGCAAATAGCAGCAGGCTGAGCCTTTCGGTGACCCCCCTAAAAATCCTAGCCCCGGGTTCGGGCACACCTAGATATGCCTAGGAAAGCAGTAAACGAACACAACCATGAGAACAAACAAAAGGCACCGAGCCAAGCAAGTACATGCGCAAACAAAAACTCCTCTCCACATGTGGATTAAAAATATAAGAGCGTTCGAAAGGAATCCACATGTAGAGTCCCCAGCGGAGTCGCCATCCGGGATGTACGCGCGCCTTCCGGCCTAGCACGCGCGCGGCGGTTCGAACGACCCGAGGATCCGGGCCCGCTCCCCTAGAGTCTTCCGGTCGGCGTCGCGACTCGAGCGTCGAACGCTGCGGAAAAGACCAGGGTGGTCCCTCCTTCGATTCCTGACCGGGTCTGCCCAGACTCTTCGCCGATCGTCTCCATGCTCCTTAAGAGGCGACGGGCGAAAAGAAGCGCATGGCCCGAGAAGGAAGCTTCGGGAGGTTCCAGGAGCGGCTCGTGTCGCCGTCACCTCATCCAAAATGACTTCGTAAAAAAATGTGTTGTTTAACCTAGGTAAACTATTACGGAGTCGCCACCGACTTATTTAAGTGTGGTTTAAGTCGGAAAAACCAGAGTAGATTCGGGGATTCCTAGTTACTAACTCTTACATCTAAACATGCGAAAAGGTGGCGTTTGCTCCAAAAGGTTTGCTTTTGGTTAACGGGTGTTGGACCCGATTCAGGCATTGGACCTGAACTCATGTGTGTTTGTTTAACACTCACATGCGACGAAAATCCTATGGGCCTAAGGCATGCGGACGAACACAGACAATTATTGAGATCAAAGGGAGCGGGGAAGGGTGGTGATTGCGGGCCTATGCCCTTGGGCCCACAATCTGTTACATGTGGAAATAAAATAAAAATTCGGGGAGGCCCGCACCTCCCCTTTGTACCTTTGATTGAAAGTTGGGGCCGCTTTCGAGACGTATTTCCTCCATGTGTTTCCTCATACGCCTCTGGTTTTAAGTTTTATCCTTAGAAATCCTTTCCCGGGCATGCTCGGGATCAAACAGATTTTGCACATGTAAAAGAAATAAGAAGAGTGGGATTAGATCATTTTTAATGCAACATAAGACATTATCAGATTTCGTTTTTTTTTTGTTTATAAGTTAAAGGTAATTATAATTTATTTATTTATTTATTTAAAAAAATAAATAAATCATGATGCCAAATAGGTTTATGTAAAACCAAAAATTAAAAATAAAAATTAAAAAAATTAAAAAAAAATATATAAAAAAAAAAAATCGATATCAAAGGTTGAATCTGATGTAATTTAACTTTTTTTTTTTTTTTAAAAAAAAAAATGTTGAGTCCTCGTTAACAACCATTTCAATAAAACATTAAAATAATAAATTAATTAAAAAAAAATAATAATAATAAAAATAAAATAGAACAAAACTTTGGCAACCCACGGAGTTAACACACCCATTTCATTTAGATAACTTGCAGAAACACCATCACGGGAAAAGGAAATCGACCTGATTCATGATGTAGACTCAAGCTTCGAGGATCTGTAGATCGCCGTCAGTGTGTCGTGGAGGGGGGGTGCCAGCCCATCACTAGCCGCTGAACCGTTTCTGCGAGCGACGACGAGGATGGGTCGTCACGAAGCCGCCGAGTGGGACGCCGGAGAGGAGCGGATCTGCCATCGTCAAGTGCGGGGACGTCGAAGAGTGAGTCTGGCCGCAGACCTTTGGGACGGCGAGGATTTGATTGTTGATCCTGGAGGGCGTCGAAGCCAGAGGGTAGATCTAGCCGAAGTCGGATCATCACGGAGGGCGCGGCATCCTTGGTGCTTGAACTCAGGAAAGGTCGGGGTTCACCGAGAAGGGGCATGGGTCGCCGCTGTCCGGTCCAGGTGAGTCGCCGTGTCGACAATGGAGATGCCGTCGTGGGTTTTGGTGGCAGGACGGCAAAATGAAGAGGAGATGGACCAGATGAGCTGCTGTCGCCGGACGAACTTGGGATGCCGGAAGGTGGCTCGCCGTTGCTCGATCTGTGGAGAGAGGTCGCTAAGAAGCTCGTGGGTCGGCATAGGAGCTGAGATCATAGGAGCCGGTTACTGCTAGGGTCCCGGGGACGCCGGGAGGGGAGTGGACTAGCCACCGCGAAATCGGGGAGGAGGGAAGGACGGCTTTGGCGCTGGTCACCGCTTTGGAGTGTTGGTCTGAAAATTTTTTTTTTCTGTATGAACAAGTAAATAGGTTAGAAGACAAAATGACTTCCCGCGGTGCCGATGTACACCCACGAGAAGTTTCTAACATCTGCTTTGTCGATAGCAGAACCGAGGTTTTAGAAGGATTCGCTATTTCGGTTTAGAAGACAGTCGTCAAAGCAGCAAGACATGGGAGCGTCAGGTTCGATTTCTTGTCTCATAACTCCTTGGATCGAATTGGTGATGTTGTCGTCGTTTTTCTCTGTCGGTGGGCTGGTTCTACAGGGAGGATCATTCCATTGTTGATACGGGGGATGTGCCAGGAGACTGGGTTTGAGTTGGTGACGCCGGGATTTCCTCGTTGACGTTAGACCTACCTTGGGAGGAGCTGGATGCAGGGAAGTAACGATCTTCCGGATGTCCAGGTTGTGAGGATGGCGAAGACGCGGCAAGGGCGGATTAGGGACTTGTGTTTCTCTGGTGAAGTGGTTCCTGGTTCTGAAGGGTGAGCGATGCCTCTTTTTTTTGTTTGTGTGTGTCTCTTGATTTATAGCCGCTCTCAATAAAAATCAGTCGTAGGTTACGAAACTCTTCGCATGAAGACATTAATTCCAGTCGTTACGATTCTTCGGCAATTTCTTCTGTCTTCTCTTCCGTTACATGGACTGGTTTGAAGGCCTGGTGAAGGCATTAAAGCCTATTAAGGCACATTGCAGCTTGCTCTCTGTAACATTTAGTCCTCATTTGATGACAACCCAAATACAAGTAAAAATGCAAGAGTTTTAATGTGGCCTCCGCAAAGCCCGGCCAGCTGTGTAATTTGGCCATTATAGTGGACGCATCCCCCACCTCCGCAGCTTCGTTCCCTCCTCCTTTTAACAAATTTGTATTGCCACCACATGACCGATAACAACAGTATCCCCCCCCCAAGAGCAGGGCCGATTGTTGTAACCAGCTTGGTTCACTTCTTCCTTCCATAGTTGCAAAACAGGAAACCAACAGAGCTCAGGGTGGAATTTGTGCTGTTTGCTTGGTTGGGTAGATTTGGGGTATTTACAACGGAAGAGGATTTCTTAGCTTTAAGGAGATGATGTTGTTTGCTACTTATAAACTACATTTCCTGATCTTTCGCCCCACGTTGGTGAACAGTTGGACACTCAAAAACCATATATTGCCATAATTTTACATTTTTGTTGATTTTCAGATCCCACCGAACTTATTTAGTATGTTGGCATCATCCTCATCTTTGTCATGCTGTTGTGATTGTTCTCTATTGGACACTCAAAGAAACGGAGCTGCAGTTTATGTTGTTGTTGTTGCTGCTGGCCTTGTTCTTGGAATCGCCGGCACTAATCTCCTTCGTCTTCGTCTCTTACATGACAATCCCGTATTTTACTAAATCAATCCTTTTTTTTCCTTGTTGCAATGCTCCAGTAGTCCCGCCAAAAGGACGATGGAAGTTTTTGGACTGTAGAAGAAGACCTGTTTGCACACGGTGCCAGGCCATTTCACCCAATTGCCTGAAGGCTGGGTTCCCAGAGCGCTGAGGAGCCGCTTTAGTGCCGAGCTCACGACCTTTCATCATGTTCCTCCTCCGGTCTGGTGACATTCAAAGGAGGACGCCATTGTTTGTAATGAATGTGGATGTGGAGGCTTACTAAACGAGTCCTTACTGACGCGTTTCTCCCACCCAAAAGGCGAACAATGTCCGTTAGCGAATGTCTGTGATTGGGGTCCGATTCAAGCAACCTCGTACCACGTGTCCTAAGGAAACGCCAGCAACATCGGAAACTCGGGACATTCAGTGACCTTTACCATTCATTTGGTAGTATCCTCCTCTTTGGTACTAATCGACACGATATGTTCAACAAATAAACGTCTGAAATATAATTAATATAATCTCCTCGTTCTGCTCTCGTGTTGTCTTCCCTGTACAACCGTAAGACAAAAAATTTGGACTCACCAATGTGGTTAGAACATCTAAAGGACAAAATCGAGAAGTAAAAAACTAGGAATATATCAAACGGGCGATGAATGTCGAGAATCGACTGAATCATCTGATGGGATTAACGAATCCCAGTCGGTTTCTGCTTCGGGTGGCTTATCTTCTACACCATGGACGACGTTGTCTTCTTTCGCGGCCGTTAGCTCCTTCGCCCTTTGTGCTTGGTATTCCCAGTCCGTGCATGACAGGACAACGAGCATGCAGACCAGGCATGATGCCTGAGCGGCGAGGAGGCCCAGCCACAGCCCCTCGAAGTCAAACCCTCCAAAGAATGACAGCCCGACCGCCACTGGCATCCCGACTGCGTAGAAACACCCCAGGTTTATATTTGCCCCTACCTTCGGCCGTGCTGTCCCCCTCAGGACCCCGCACCCCGTCGTCTGAGGGCAGTTTCCGAGTTCGCACAGCCCAATGATTGGGAGCACGAGTGTAGTTAACGTTACGATGTCCTTGTCGGAGGTGAACATGCTAGCCCAAACGGTTCTGACCGTCAATGCGAAGAACAGGGCAGAGGTTCCCATCATGAAACTGCAGACGAGGCCTACGATGGCCGCCATCCTCGCTTTCAGCGGCCGGTTGGCGCCGAGCTCGTTACCAACCCTTGTGGACACGCCGAAGCTTAGGGACGACGGGAATATGTAGATCAATGACGTCGTTTGGATGAGGATTCCCATGGAGGCAACCGTCGCTCTTGGGTTAATCAGCAGCCCGCATAACAGGATCATGATCTCATACCACCACCACTCAAGGCAGACCGAGATGCAGCTCGGGATGGCGAGGTTGAGGAGGCGCCTCCATTCCCTGAGATCGAAGCATTCCCACGAGAGCCCGCCCCATGTTTTCTTGTGGATGCCTGAGACTGAAACGTAGATCGCCAGCAACAAGACGAGGTTGAAGTTGGTCCAAACCCCGCCAAGCGCCACTCCTTTGATGCCGAGAGCAAGGCGGGTGACAAGAAGGTAGTTTATCGGAACGTGGAGGAGGATTGCAAAAATGGCACAGAGCGTGAGAGGCAGAGTAATCGATTGGGTGCGGAGGTAAATCCTGAACGGATGGAGAAACGACAGGGCGATAAGGTCTGGAACAGAATGCAACAGGAACGACTGGGCTTCTGCAGCGATGGACTCGTCCTGGCCGCAGATCACAAGGATCTTCTCCACGTTCAGCCACATCAAAGAGATGGGGAGCGACACGAGGAGGAGTAGCATGACCATCCTCTGGAGGCAGAGCCCGAGGAGTTTATACCTTCTGGCACCAAACGCCTGTCCACAGATGGGCTCCATCCCCGCGGAGAGCCCCGACAAGATGGAATAACCCGTAATGTTGGCGAAACCAAGGGCGAGGGAACCGCCGGCGAGGGCCATTTCCCCAAGGCGTCCGAGGAAGAGCATGGATATCATGGAGCGACAGTAGAGGAGCAGCCCGGTGAGTATCATGGGGAGGGATATACCGGAAAGGGCCCGGAACTCGCAGAGGGCGAGGGAGAGGCAGGTCTTCTCCTGCATGGAGGACGGTGCCGAGATCAAAGGGACGACCAGTTCCTTCCTGTATGGATTACACACGGGAGGAGAAACAGGGGTGGCCTGTTGGCACATTTTTTATTTCCTTCTTGTATCGAGGGTGGATGATGAAGTTATGAAATCGGGAGGGGAAGGATGTGGTGAGTTTATATATAGGGGGGGCAACCGGAGAAAATTAATGATGTAATAAAGAAGGAAAAGAAGAAACGTGTTACTGGGGAGTGTTTTTAGTAACAACGGTGGGTGAGGGCAGGGCTACAGCTCATCTCTCGTCTTTTGTCGTGAAATGTCCGGCCAGTCGAGGAGGGGAAGCCCTCCAGGTTAAAAAGAAAAATGCAGGCGACGACGCCGAAAACAAATAACTTGGACGAGGACGCCAACATTTCTGAACTGAATTCACGGACAAAAATAGAACAGGAAAGAAATAATATGGGAGAAGAAGCTCTTCTTTTTTGTAACCTTGTCTCTGGACTGTCATGTTTGGACTCTTTTCTGTGGTGGAAAACGCCAGAAAAACTCTCGATAAAATTTTCTTTTGTAATGAAAACGTATATGCAACATTAATATATTTTCGTGTTCGATCACTACCTACCTTTGGACGGCAAAATTTTAAAGAAGATTGGTTTGACCAGAAAAAATTGTAAAGATAAATAAAATCCCTGTTCAGTGTCACGATACCCTCTCCATCCGGAGATCCGTACGCCAAATTTTTCTCTAATATACTAACACGTTTTCTTTTTTCTCCCTTTTGTTTTTTTTTTGTTTTAAGACGAGAACTGGCCGGCGCCAAGCTTGTCTGTTAAAAAAAACAATTGTTGCACGGTTGGTTGTTTTCTTTTTCTTGTTTTTGTTTTTGTTGGTATATATGTATATGTGGTGGGATCGTGCCGTTCTTCTCTTCTCACGGTAATGCGTCGTCCGGGGGCGGGGGTTTGGTCCATCCAGATCATATCTCTTAAGACGGCTAATGTTACAAGGGCCTTTTTTTTTTCCTTTATTTAAACTCGTTCGAGTTGGGAAGAAACTCTTAGTATGACACGTCGAGTGGAGTCGGCCGTCTAGGGAGACCCCCGGTCACACGTGGTTACGCTTCGATGGACGTCGCGGGTCTCTTGTTGCCGTTCCCGTGATCATATTTAGTCATTACGAAACAATGTAAAAATGCATACGAGGTTAAAGGGTAGACATGAGAGCCCCATCTGAATGGACCGAAACCTATGCAGGTAGAGCAATTCGCTATAACCGTGGAGATGGGGGATGAGCCAAACGCGGGCAGCGCCGAAATACAATAAAGAAAATGGGAGAGTGTCAAAAGTCAAAATGGGGGCGTCACTTTCTGTGCACAAACATGGTATCATTAATTGCCCTGGGTTGAAGCAGGTAATCGTGGATCTTGGAGAAATCCCATATGGTAAACAATCCTTTGATTTGCACAAGTTGGATTAGCATCACTTTTTTGTCCATTCTTACAGGAAAACCAACCCCACTATGGAGTCCCCCGGCTATCTTCCAAAGTAAATCACGGGCGAAAAAATAATTTCGCAAAAGTCTAATAGTTTTTTAAAATCGAAATATTTTTTAATAAAATTTATTTTGAAACGTACCGCCTTTTATCTCGGCAGATACGCGTGAAACTCGGGGTATTATGACTAGTTGGACTACACTAATGAAACCCCCGTGCCAGACAATTTGGTTCTAAACAACTATTTGCCGCCGGAAATAGTTGCACTTTGTCTCCTTTATTATTATTATTATTTTTTTATTAGTACTCCTCTTCCGTGGAGATAAAGAGAGAGAGAGAGCGAGAGCAGAAATGTCCAAAACCGGTCAAAATAAGTAAAGAAACAACCTCTCCGGAGTCAAATGCACATCCGTTCTAATCTTCCATTTTATCTTATTAATATCGAGTGATGGTAATGAACTAGGGAAGGTGTAATTTGGGACAAAGTATCGGGGAATTGGCCTTCAGTCGAATCCCATAAGAGGGTCGTCTTCTTCCCACCCCCCCAACAAAAGGCCCTCCCATTGTTTTGGGTACAAAATTTCTAGCCCAAAGACAACTTATAACTTGACTAAGTCGACTACGATTAGAAGCCCGTGGGCTGATGCAAGCATCAGCAAAGGGGGCAGGAACTGGTCCCAGGTGACTGACCCTGTTGCTTCCCCCATTTATTTTGTACGCCCCCGCCCATCCCGCCCGATCATTTTGCTCAAAAACTAGGGGAGTTCCCATCTGCTCGTCATGTATTAATTAATAATATATGTAAACTGGGTGACCTCCGATCCCAAGTTCTCTCTCTCTCTCTCTCAGTATGAACGCTCGAGTGGCAAGGGAATTCATGAAGTGGATAAGATCAAAAGCCAACAGGGGAGGGGGAACCAAATACTACCATCGTTATTATTTTATGGGAGAAGGGGGGGGGGGGGGAACTTTCCCACAAGTTGGCCATGATCATGATGTGGCCAAGTGGTTGTGGGGATTGGATCACGTGTCCATCACGTGGCCCACACGCTTGCCCTTGCGCGTTGAGTTTACCGGTTAATTAACTGTCAACCGTGTTTTCCTCCAGGTGTCGTCATCCCCTACGTCACCCCCCCTACTTCTTTTACCCTTTTCTTCAGCTTGTACATGTCGCAAGGATTCTAGAGACACCCAAACTCGTCTGTCCTGTCGTCTCCACTGGATTAGCTGTGCTTTGTTTATCCTATGAGAACGATTTATTCTTCTACACTCCGCTGTGAATCTATATTCCCAGTTCGTCTATATTAAAATTAAGGAAAATTGAAAAGAAAAAGGGGTTGAAAAAAAATAAAGCAGGTCCGGTCCAAAATCGAATGTTTTGTTCGTACGTACCTAAGACGGACACTGTATCCGTCTACCTGTCCATCTATCTTATCTTGTAATTGTTATTCTTTTCGTTTCTTGGCCCATTTATTTCCGACAGCTGGGTACGAAGGTCTGGTCCGGTCCGGTCCGGTCCAACTCCCGCTTGCTTGCTTCCAGGAAGCCTCGCCACGTCACAACCCAACACGTGCCCTACGCTCATCGCCCCCAACATCACCCGTATCAACTTGTCAGACTGACAGCTGGTTCATTTTTTTAAATATTGGGGATTTCCTTAATCAGAGAGAAGAGACTAGAGAGAGACTTTGTCCTGTCGAGAGTATGCGCGTGTTTCATTTCCGTTTACTTCCAGTAAGAAAGACAGTCTGGCGCCTCTTCATTTCTTTCCCCATCCCTCACACCCCGTGTGCTCCCCCCCCCCTCCAAAAGACCGATCTTTCTTATAAATACCCCACTTCCCCCTCCCCCTACGCTTCTCAACCCAGAAAAGATCTTATCCCAAACCAAAAGGACTTAAAGACCCAACTCTCACTCTCACACCCACTTCACTGGGTTTAGATTCCGACATGTTCGCTTCTTACACTTACTCTGATCCCACCCATTACTCATCGGACCGGGTTCCCGAGTCCTCCTCCCCATCCGATGGCCATGCCGCCGATACTCAGGCTGCTTACTCCGATGATGAGGTAATGCTAGCGTCCGAAAATCCCAAGAAGAGGGCCGGGAGGAAGAAATTCAGGGAGACCAGGCACCCCGTGTACAGGGGGGTTAGGCGGAGGAACTCCGGGAAGTGGGTCTGCGAGGTCAGGGAGCCCAACAAGAAGACAAGGATATGGCTTGGGACTTTCCCGACCGCGGTGATGGCCGCACGGGCTCACGACGTGGCCGCGCTCGCCCTCAGGGGAAGGCGCGCGGCTTGCCTTAACTTTGCGGACTCGGCGTGGCGGCTCCCCATCCCGGCCTCGGTGGACTCTAGGGATATTCAGAAGGCAGCTGCTGAGGCGGCGGAGAGGTTCCGGCCCGCGGAGGGCGATGCTCGGGAGATGGGCGATGAGGAGCAGGTGCTGGAGGAGGGAAGCCGAGCAGTTGTGGGTGAAGAGAACAGAGTGTTCTACATGGACGAGGAGGATGTTTTCGGGATGCCGGGGCTGTTGGCGAATATGGCGGAGGCAATGCTTCTGCCCCCGCCGAATTGCGACGGACCTGGCGGGGCGGAACAGACGGATGAAGATTCCGATTCTTACGTGCGGCTATGGAGTTTTTCAATATAGTCGTTTGGTTCTATTAGTAGATTGGAGCCCTCTAGAAGGTCCGAACAAGAGAACCAACTAGGAAATTCATATAATATTGCCCTCGCTTAATGAAAATTTAGATTAAGTACGGAATTTTGTATGTATGCCCGATTCATGTATACAAATAATGATTCGGGGTAAGTTTTGTGTGGATGCCCAGCTTATGTATTATAAAAAAAAAAGCACTTGGAATTTCATTTTTTTCGTTTGGAACAGTGACGATTTGGGTTGTTCGGCAACACAAGCTTACTTGGCATACATTTGGGAATTCAGTTGTTAAGGATGATGATTTCTTAATACGAAGGCAGTGAAAATTTTGTATCAATAGATGTGGTTGCATCAAGTACCAAAAGGCAACAACAAATCCCAAGCCATTTTCTTTTTACAATTGCCCAAATCTTGTTCATTCAAACCACTAGTGGAGGATATTCAAAGAAATGGAGGGACATTTACAACTGAGGATGTCTTCTTCGACCTAGTAAGAACACCTCTTAGGAAAAAAAAAAAAAAGAAAAGGAAAACCCAACAAACCAACAGGAAAGAAAGTCAATTGCCATCCTTGCAAAGGAAAGGGGAAAAAAAAGGCTGCGGCAGAAGCCAATCTACCATCCAGTGATAGAGAAAAAGTGCCACCAAGACGGGGCAAAGTTTAGGACGACCTGCAGCCCGAGAGAGTATCCAAGAAAAACACAGCTGATGGCGTGATCATGGAAAAGAGCCGAGTAAAATCCCTGTTCTGGTAGTCACCTCGGGAGTCTCACTCGACCTTCTTGACAAGGAGGGAGGTTCTAAACTCGGCATCATCCCTTACAAAGCCCAACCAGAGGTAGGAGACAGGAACCGAGGCGGCATGGCAGAGCGTGTGTGCATCTATGTAGCCAAGGTAAGGCGGGAAGTCATAAATTTCAGGAATTAGGGCAAGTACCCCTCCGATGACCACAAGCCGCAGCTTCCACCGTGAAGGATGGCCAGCAACGCTGGCCCAAATGGCCCAGACGAGAAGCTGTGAAATTGCCATCGTCATGCAAACCTTCCTGTTCCAACCTGCCAGTTCCCATCGGTTATTAGCTGGTACTTCACAGAGGAAATCCCTCTATGACTGTATTTAATGGCAAGAACCAGGCACATGCATACTGTTTACCCATGCCACAATCAAATGATAGGCTTTCCTCAAACACATACAACAACAAATCTACAAAGATTACTTATCCAGAAAAATTGAAGAAACAAGTTACATACCATGATTGAGATCGTAGAAGTTCAGATACAAGATATGAGTCGTGACGAAAGCAATGATTGGGGCCGCACACATGACTCTGGCAGCTTCGTCTCTCACATTCAGACTTCGAAGTATTGCCAAAATCAGGGAAAAACCAATAAATGCCACTGATGAGGAACAGTCCATCTTTTCTGTCCATACCACGTCTCTGTAAAATTTCACACATCTCCAAATCAGTCCCCGAGAAAGATAAATCGCAAATTCATGCGGTAAAAGCAAAGAGGGTAAATGTTCCAAGTTATAATCCCACAGGAGAGATTGGCACGTACACCACAGATTTTAACAAGCATCATCATCATCATCCTGACTCATTTCAATGGTACAAGAAAGCATCCTAGCACATTCCAATTCGTGGAAATTCTCGTGTAACAACATAACAAGGGAATTCTGTAGCCCATTTTACAAGGATGCATGGTGTCATGATAAATGGGGAAAGAACTTCCGAGATGTAGGTAGACAATTGAAGTATAGCAGACAGTAGCTCAAAATTGGCGGTCAAGATACAAAGTGGCTTACCGACTGTGGAAAACGATGCCCCAAAAGCACGAGTTCATGGCCAAGATGCCATATACGTGCCACAGACCGGTGTATTCATAGTAAGTCGTCCTATTCGGCCGTAAATGCAGCTTGTAAGAAACAAGGATGAAGAATGACATCCAGCCGTGGAATTGCAAGGAGAGATTGAGGACAGAAAGTGCCACAGAAACTGGTTCCTGAAAGCACATTAAACTCTTCATCAATAGCCACAATCAACGGATAAAACAACCAACCACACACACCATTGTCAACATCAGAAAGAAAACACACCTGGATGCCGTAAACACGAAAAAAGGGCCATTTTCCATGATACTTAAGAGGCTGGCCACCCAAGTTTTTCCTTTCCTCTTCTCTCGCAAGCATACAATGATAGCGACAGTCACTGCGGCAGTCCCACTGTTTCCATTTCAAGTAGAGGGGTTCCTGCATGTACCAAGGACCATCTATGGGCTTGCCGTCTGACGAAAACTTACAGTGCTGGAAACAGTAGTCCCCAGCGCATCCAGATGTTTCGCATTCCTCAACACAAGACCTGACAAATTGGAATCGATAAATGCCATAAGATACCGCCAGTAGTCATTTTGAAGCAGAGGTTAGTCAAATCAACGCGTAGTTAGTTATAGATCTGAGCCAGACAATCGGAAGCAGCTGGTTAGATAACTATCGTGAGAGAGGAACATCGCAACTCTATTTCAACATCTCACAGATCGCCAAAAGTCCGGTCAGAACCAAATCTCCTATAACTGCAGAGGCCAAACCTTATTCTTCCAGAAACGATAATATCTCAGAGAATCCAATTTCCAGAAAAAAAGAGTACATACGCATCTCAACGAAAACGAAGAGATAGTGAATAAGAACTCAACGAGTACCTGTAAATCGGATCCGCATCCCCTACGCTCGCATCCAGGGAACCAGTAAAACAACACAGACAGGCCAGAACCACCGAAAACCGCCACCACCGGCCGTTATCCATTTCAGGTGGATTACAACAGGAGAACGGAAGCGTAAACGGCCGGACGCGTTCGAGTCCCCCCTATCCCACCGCGGCGTTTGTCCGTCGGGAAATCTAGCGAACCGACTGCCGCGTAACGACGCCGCGCTGAGCAGAGAACGAGATCATCTCCATCGAGAACGGAGGATCGAGGGGCGTGGCGTCGGGGTTGGTTCCCTGTCGATTCGACGAGCGAAACAAATGATAGGACACGAGGGAAGGGAAGGGAAGAGCTTTTTTTTTTTTTTAGGGGGGGGGGGGTGTGGATGTGGATAGGTGGTGGGGAAGGAAGGATGGATCCCATGCGGGGATGGCCCACGGTAACTTATGGTAAGGTTTCGGGTACGTGGCGAGATCCTTGCGGATGAGAAGTCGACGCGTGGATTGGTTTTGGTTGGCTTTAATTTTGACTTTTATTGGTTTCGTCGTGTTCCCACGCCGTTCTGTTTCCCAGAAATACCGGTTTCTCGTTATAATTTTATAATTTCATTGACATATCGATTGTTTTAAATTTATTTATAAGTATAAGAATTTTATAATAAGTAGTGATTATTTTCTATAAGTAGTATACCAGCCCCGCGTATTTAATTCACCAATGACCAGGACAGCTAACATCGACATCACAAGCACAACTCAGCAAAATAAATAAATAAATATAACTAGAAAAAAATATAAGATAGATGTCAGTTCGAGAAAGGGGGTGGCATGGCAGCAACATGTCACGACAAAAAAATTTCCGACTCTCCCTTCCAAAAGAGGGACGAACGTTGTATGTTTGTCGCCGCGCTTGACTCCCGCTCTAAAAGCTAAATGGCTACCTCCGCTGGCCCGCCTCTTATCCTCCGTCCTTCCTTCTTCCCTCGTCCCCCTCCCGCCCTTCCGCCGTCTACCGGACGACGACATCCTGCTCTCCTCCTCCGGTCGAGCGCCCGGGATTCCCTTTTCCTCTCGTCTCTCAACGGTGAGTCCACTACCGAACGTTGTGGACTCATTACTCCTAGGGCATATGTCACCGGCCCGGCGTCCGACGCGATCTTCAGTGAACCGGAGCCGAAGTTCGCCGCGTCGGGGGCTCCGGAGAAGGAGGAGGAGGTGATTGGTTGGGGATTGCTGTGTGGACTCCTGTGGCGGCACAGGCTGAGGTTGGGAGTTGCGTTGGTCACTCTCGTTGGTTGCACCACTTGCACTCTCTCCATGCCCCTGTTTTCAGGTGTTTTTTGATGGTCCTGTTGCTGGTTGAGATGGTTCTAATTGATCGGTTATTCAGTGTTCTTGCTCGGCAATTGGATATGAACTTGAGATTCCGGATGTGTTCTTTTGTTCTGTCAGGTAAGTTTTTTGAAGTGCTGGTGGGCACGAATCCAGAGCCATTATGGAGGCTTCTCAGCAAGATTGGGATCTTGTACATGTTGGAGCCGGTTTTCACTGTGTTGTTCGTGGTGAATATTAATACCGTGTGGGAGAAGGTCATGTCCTCTTTGAGGGCTCTGATATTTAGAAGGGTGTTGGTTCAGAAGGTAATTCGGCCGTATTGCTTTGTGAATACATCATTAACAATTTCTTGCATGCATCCATAATAAGAAGTCCAAATGTCTGATGGTATGTGGACTACTCAATCTTTTTTCTTGTCATGCATCATTCGTTGCATAGATCACTGTCTTTGAGCATGCAAATGAAGGGCGAACCAATCGAGTAACCGGTTGAAATTTGATTGTTAGGTATAACAAGAGTGCGTTGTTTATGCTTTGCTCTTGCTGAAATTTGCCTTTTCTGTTTATTTGGTTGAATCCTCTCGATATTTAATAGGCGAGTCTATTGGAATTCTGATCATGTTGAACTACAAATGCCTCCTTTCAGGTGGAGTTTTTCGATCGATACAAGGTAGGCTCGTTGATTCACCCGCCAGTGGAAACTGTCTTCGTGCTCATCAGGGTCGTGAGTTTTCTGATTAATATCATGCCCCATTCCAGGTTGGGGAGCTCACTGGCCTGTTGACTTCAGATTTGGGCTCCCTCAAAGATGTTGTGAGTGAAAATGTCTCAAGGGACCGTGGTTTCAGGGCACTTTCAGAGGCAAGCTATTCTCATTAAGCAAAAGTGAGCTTTGAGTTGCCTTAATGTGAGAACAGCCATCAAGGATCTTTGATTTTGATGGTGTATGTTTTATGTCTCCTTCTGTTGTTGTCTATATTGAAGATGCCTTGAACTTTTAAGGTCGTTTTATTTAAGGTCATTTTATTTTGTTAGGGGGTTATTCTTTTTCATACTTTGAAAGCCAGTCTCAAGATGCAAATATCTCTCAAAAATAATTGTCAAATATTTATACAGGTCATGGGAACAGTCTGCATTCTTTTTAGTCTCGCTCCTCAACTCGCGCCTGTTCTTGGAGTGCTAATGCTTGCAGTGTCAGCTCTTGTGGGTACGATTCCTTTTCTGTCTGCTTGTCTAGCTTATATTAATGCCTCTGCGTGCGTTTTTGTTTCTCGGCACATGTCGATACTTTCTTGATCCACTTTGCTTCTCTTACTGATGTTGAGCTAATTTTTGCTTCTCAAGCAATATATAAGCGATCAACTATACCAGTCTTCAAAGCTCATGGTTCGGCTCAAGCATCCATTGCAGACTGTGTGACGGAAACTCTTTCTGCTATACGCACTGTAAGCACGGACTCTCTCTTATACTGTCTGCAGAAAGTTATCTAGCTCGAAAATGAAATAATGCTTTGTTTCCAGACATAGGCATGTGATTCTAATGGGTGATAAGCTGAGTGCTATGTCTCTCCGCAGGTTAGATCATTTGGTGGAGAGAAGCGGCAGATGTTGTTCTTTGGCAGTCAGGTACCCAAATTTTAATCTGTTAGAGCATCCCATTTTAACTCAGTAGTCTCAATATTGTCTAGATTTATTGTTTGGTGCTCTTGGCAGGTTTTAGCTTATCAAAATAGTGGAATAAAGCTTGGAGTTTTCAAATCAGTAAATGAGTCTTTGACCAGAGTTGCCGTCTACATATCTTTATTAGCCTTATACTGTCTTGGAGGAACCAAAGTGAGAGCGGTAAGTTTTTCTTGGGCACCTAAGTTGTATGCTTTCACATTTTTGGAAATTGATCATGCTTTTCAAAGATGGTTCCTACTCTGTAATAGTTATATACTTTCTTAAAAGAAATGGAATGCTAGGTTGCTGGTGAACACTCATACGCCAATCCAGCTGCAATAGCAATGCAGGAAAACCATTTGTGGCGTTAACATGGACCGTAGATTCTAGAAGCTTAACTGTTGTACGAAGAGTTGCATTTGGAAGAAAATTATTTTTAACTCAGTGATGTCTCCGAAGAGGGGAGCCTCTTTGAAACAACAAAGTTTCTCGTAAATGGTCACTTGCAACTTTGTGAGGGCAAGGATATCCACCCTCAATTGGGGAGTGTTCTCTACAATGGACGAACTTTGGCGCCTATGCGGAATAGTGATCCTCACTTCTGATGTCTTCCTTTTGGTTTCCCCCGTTTTAGGCCTTGACTGCACTCTTTTGGAGATCAATTTGTCTAATCTCAAGCTGTTTGAGTTCTCAGGGTGAATTGTCTGTTGGAACAATGGTTTCATTTGTTGGGTATACGTTTACATTGACCTTTGCTGTGAGTCCCTTATTCCTTTCATACAATGGCCTACCGGAACTATCTTCCACGATCTTGCTGACCTGTATGTTTTAGGTTCAAGGGCTTGTAAACACCTTTGGTGATCTTCGTGGCACCTTTTCTGCCGTTGAGAGGATAAATTCAGTTTTATCAGGAGTTGAAATTGATGACGCTCTTGAGTCTGGTCTGGCGAGAGAGATAAGTAAAACAAAAATGGATGATGATAAGCATAAGCTGTTTGTCGTTAATGGATTGGAAGAGAGAAGGCAATCATCAAATGCGCATTACATGTCTGTGTGGAAGTCGATAACGACGACTAGCATTTGCAGTGCAGCCTGGTCGGGCGATGTGTGTCTTGAAGGTATGCTGACTGTTTTTCTGCAATGTTTGTAGTTTATCAAGTGCTGAACTCTTGCCCCAAAGATCAGTTTTAACCAGGAAGGGCAACTGACTGTTCTTTGAATGCCAATACTGTACTATTTTTCCCTTCAGTCGTATATTTCTCCTATCCATTAAGACCTGATGTGGAGATTCTGAGAGGGTTGAGTTTGACACTTAAGTGTGGGACTGTGACTGCACTGGTGGGGCAAAGTGGTGCTGGCAAAAGCACGATTGTGCAGCTACTTGCGCGCTTTTATGAGGTTTGCATATTAGGGGAATACTTTATCTCTTAGTAATATTGTTAAATTGTTT
The DNA here is from genome assembly GCA_029817715.1 of Melastoma dodecandrum. Classification (NCBI taxonomy): domain Eukaryota; kingdom Viridiplantae; phylum Streptophyta; class Magnoliopsida; order Myrtales; family Melastomataceae; genus Melastoma; species Melastoma dodecandrum. The sequence goes on along the minus strand of JARUPY010000533.1, from coordinate 2,198,019 downwards.
TCAGATCATTCTATTTAGCAGAAATTTAACTCATGCAGCCCACCAAAGGCCGTATTACTGTTGGAGGAGAGGATGTGCGGGCATTTGATAAAAGTGAATGGGCTCGTGCTGTTTCTATTGTGAACCAGGTATTGTTTTCTTTATTATATACCCGATAAGCATGCTATGGCTGGATCCAGTTGTGCATTTTGGTTAGGAAACAAATCATGTGACGCTAGGAATTTAATCCTCAGATCTGGAATGGATGGGCATGCTAGTATATTTTTCCAGTTACTCTGATATTGAGATTTATATTTTATATGATTTTACAACTTCATTGTCTTCTGCCTCGTCACTCTCTCGTTGTATGTGTGCTGTTGTCCTGATGGATAAACCAACTGTGTTCCTTCATTACGTGCCAGGAACCTGTTCTTTTCTCTGTGTCTGTTGGTGAAAACATCGCATATGGACTTCCTGATGATGATGTATCCAAGGAAGACATCATAAAAGCTGCCAAGGCTGCAAACGCACACAACTTCATACTTTCTCTTCCTCAGGTTGGTCACGGATGCATTATTTATTTTCATTTGCAAGCACCATAGATTGTTGAATGCTGTTTTACTCCAGGGCTACGACACACTTGTCGGGGAGCGTGGCGGCCTGCTTAGTGGAGGCCAAAGGCAGGTATGCACCGAGTCTGCTGTGACGTCAATGTTTTACTACTGTGTTTACAGATGAGGAAATGAATTGGCTGCCATCTTCACCTGCAGAGAATAGCGATTGCCAGAGCTCTGCTCAAGAATGCACCGATACTAATACTCGACGAGGTATCATCTTATCCCTCCTCTCCTGCTCCATCTCGGATAAAAAACCCAGTCATTCGTCCTCTGTAACAGTTTATCCCTTAATGTGCAGGCAACGAGTGCCTTGGATACAGTCAGTGAACGCCTAGTTCAGGAAGCTTTGGACCATCTAATGAAGGGAAGGACGACCTTGGTGATCGCCCATAGGCTGAGCACAGTTCAGAATGCCCATCAAATCGCTCTCTGCTCCGACGGGCGGATTGCTGAACTGGGAACACACTCCGAGTTGCTGTCTAGGAAGGGTCAGTACGCCTCTTTAGTGGGCACCCAGAGACTGGCATTTGAATGATGACCGGGGCTCAGCACCGGAACTATGTACATTTATAAGGTGGTGATGCTGAACAAGGGTCAAGTGGGATGCATGTTTTGGTTCATTGCTCTCGGACTACGTGCCTAAAGTGCAGCTGCCTTTTCTTGTTCCTTGCCAGTCAACCGTCAGAGAAACGATACAGCAGGAAGCATGCCCACATTCATTTTTATCGAGGGCAAAAGTAGTCACATGAGAAGGAATTCCTTCATTTAAAGTCAGCTTGGTTGTTGTTGTTATTATTATTATAAAGGGAAGGAAGGGTAAGGCCAGTACAGCAAGTCCTAATTAAATTAATGTGTAGCGGCCCATTCTGTGCATAACATTGGTCGCAGCTTCTTTCATGGGCCGGGCTCATTATCTTGATTTTTTTGCGATTGTGGGCCCATTTCCCATGAATGGGTTATGGTCCAAACCACGTGCGACATTCCCGCGAGAAGCTTTCTCGACTAACCAGTCTAACTTCCAGCTTGGTGCTCGATGAATCCAATTGACGGGGATGGCCTTCACCACCGGAGCACTGCGGAGGCAGCACCAACACAATCTTCCAGGCCTGATACATGACCAAACTTTTCTTCACAGACTGATTCCTTTCTCCCAGACGCAATGAAATTCTCGGCGGCTACGGCAGGTCAACAAGAGGGACCATTTTGCAAAAGAGAGTCAGTTGCGAGTTCCGTACAGAGAGTTTTCGGAATCGTGCCTTGCAAAAGCGACTTCCGTTTAGCAAAAAGAGAGGCGGGGTGAGAATTATTTGCACGATCACAATGGGCTCGCCTAGCAGAGGTCCAAAAGTTAAACGTTGGGCTAATAATGTCGGCCCAAGTGTTGGGCCCAAAAAGTATTATCATTTAAATGTTGGCCCGACTGGCAAGAAATTATCGCACCTGAAACTAATTTTACAAGAAAGAAATTATAATATTCTTGAATATTATTCGAAATCATTCTCTCACGATAACATAGTGGCCAATTTTCATTTATTTTAATTTTATGTATAAACTACAAATAACAAATCCCGTAAATCTGACGCTCCGATCACCTCGGCGTCTCATCCACCTCCACCTCCACCTCCACCGCCAGACAAGAGCAATAAAACCTCTGCTTTTGAGTTGTACTATATTATCAAATCATTAGGGTTTTCCGACCGAACCCCCCCCCCCCCCCCACTTCAATCCTTATATTCACCCAATCGCCCAATTTTGATCTCACCCGCTAGTTTAGTGATTCGCCCTAAAATCGTCGGCTTTAGCGATTATTTCGGGGTTCTGTTCCGAGGCGCTCGAGTGATTCGTCTTGGTGTAAAGGACCGGATCTTTTGAGTTATCTGGTTCTTGGCTTCCTTTTTAATGGAATTGGATGGTAATAAACGTGTTTTCAACCGCCTGGGCGGTGGAGGGGCTTCGGCTGCCCCTGACCCAACGAAGCAACAGAAAGTCTGTTACCACTGGCGGGCAGGACGTTGTACCCGTTACAACTGCCCATTCCTTCACCACGAGCTGCCCCGTGCCCAACCGCTAAATGGATCGTCCACGGCTGCCCCCAAGCGGTTTGCTGATGATACGCAGCAGTTTCAGCGGAGGGGCCCCCTGAAGTTCAGCAGCGGGAGTAATACGTGGGGCCGGGTGCATGGCGGGAATCCTGTGATTAAGAAGGCGGAGAAGCTTTGCACTTTTTGGATGCAGGGGCATTGTAATTACGGAGACAAGTGTAGGTTCTTGCACTCTTGGAGTATTGGGGGATGTTTTAGTATGTTGACTGCGCTCGAAGGTCATCAGCAGGTGATAGGCTATTTCGAGTGATGATTTCTGGGAGGAGTTTTAGTGGATGGCGGAACGGTCTTGATGTGGGTTCGTCTGTTTAGGCGGTGACAGGGATTGCTTTCCCTGCTGGATCTAGTCAGCTGTACTCTGGAAGTAAGGACGAGACTGTTCGGATTTGGGATTGTCAGTCTGGCCAGGTTGCTTTTTACATACTTTTGTGTGGATTTGTTTTGGTTTGCGATGTTCTGAAATATGTGGACTGCTAAATTTCTCGCAATATGCTTGAGTTATTCCAGATACGTGTTGCGATAAAAGAAGGCTTAGGAGTAATTTCGTGATGCATTTTGTTGCTATTTCTAATGAAGGGTCGATAGGAGCCCTCACGTTTTCTAGTGGTAGGATGACTCCTAACGGGATCAATCCGTGCTTCTTCTAATCATATTGCGAGGTTTCTGCTTCATTTGAAATTCCACTTTTGTAATATTTCAAAAAACAGAGTCGTATTCATTCCGCAATTAGTTGGGGGAATTATTTAACCTGGCCGTGTTTTCTTCTCAGTTAAATGCGCACGCCTCATAGTCTAGATCTAGACGCATGCAGTGGGTTGTTATGTGAATATTCCTGAGTACCAATTTTCTCCACTTCCATGGAGTGAACTTCATGTAAATCCTCTTTACTGGTCATTTATCAAGAAGGTTGAGTATCCACTGCATAAAGTGTGGTTTGTGTATATCTGTTGGCTTAACTACATGTGATAATGCTTATACTCGTGCTAATTCTTGCAGTGCATAAGTGCAATTGGTGTTGGTGGCGACATTGGCTGCATGTTGAGTGAAGGTCCATGGGTATTTGTTGGCTTAACCAATCTAATAAAGGTAAATGCTTCTCTCTGGCGGTAGCGGGCTTTCTTAATGATTAAGGCTTTCTTAACCCCAAAGAAAACACATCGCCTGAAAAATATTCATCTCACATAATCAAAACTTTTCCCTCAATTCCCTCTCTTTTCCTTTCTTTTCCTCAATTTCCCAACAAGCCATAAATATTGCTAATGTGAGGTGGCATGTTCCCAACTTTGGGAGTGGTAGTTATGCTTGGAAAAATTGTCTTGCTATGCTATGTTAGTTTAATTGTTATGCAATCATTTTAACTAATCACAATGCAGGCATGGGATATCGCAAATTCTAATGAACTCAGTCTTACTGGGCCTGTAGGACAAGTCTATGCCATGGCCGTGGGTGGTAATGAGTTGCTGTTTGCTGGAATTCAGGTGCCTATTTTACGTGTCAGTCACCTGATGCTTGCATGCCTTATAATGAGCACTTATGAAGTTCTGCTGTGCTCTCATTTTTTGTCTCATATGGGGTTGGGGATGTTGATGTCTATATAGGATGGATCTATTTTAGCATGGAAATTCAATCAAGCAACCCATGGTTTTGAGCCAGCTGCATCGCTTCCTGGTCATACCTTCCCTGTGGTTTCTTTGATAGTGGGAGCTAATAGGCTGTACTCTGGATCTATGGACAATACGATCAGGGTATGCCCTGAACCTTTGGGAACTATTATGGTTTGAAAGATTGTGGGATGGCATATAAATCTTTGCTTGTGATCTTACATTCACTTTATTGCTTCTCAGGTGTGGAATCTTGAAAGCTTACAATGTATGCAGATTTTGACAGATCACACCTCAGTGGTGATGTCTGTTCTCTGCTGGGATCAGTTTCTTTTATCTTGCTCACTAGATAAGACTATAAAGGTGAGTCACCTGTTTAATCCTTTTAATTTTTAGTGTGGGCGTGCTGTAATTCTTGATGCCTTTTAATGTAGGTTTGGGTAGCCAACGATAGTGGGAACTTGGAAGTCACTTACACACACAGCGAAGAACATGTGCGTGCATTTTGTAACTCATCTACATTTAATTTCATATGCTACTCCTGGAACATGCCTCGATGAATGTCTCGAGATTGCTCAAAGATGTGGACTCTTTTTAACTGAAGGTCAAAAGGGGTCCTGAGAAGTTATGTTATAACTTTGTCGTAATGACGGAGACTTCTAATCATGCTGAGGAGTTTGTTTAAAATACTTTTTCTGCTTAATTGTTGTCATTCTTTCGGTTTGGAATACCATCTCCTCATTTTTGTACTTGAATGATCGACATTCTGCTTCAGGGCTTGCTTTGTCTTCGTGGAATGCTTGACCTTGAAGGCAAGCCGGTGTTGCTATGTTCTTGCAATGACAATTGTCTCCGGATCTACGATTTGCCCTCGTGAGTATTCTGAATCTCTGTACAGCATCCCTAAAAGTTAAGCTCATCTACATCTTTTGTCCACAAAATTGTTAAGGCTATGAACTAACTTTGAAATTCTACCTTTCATTCTAGATTCACCGAGAGGGGTAAAATTTTTTCCAAGCAGGAGATTCGAGTCATCGAGATGGGCCCAGCTGGCTTGTTTTTTACAGGCGACGGCACAGGTCAAGTAAAAGTCTGGAAATGGTTGGATTCTCCAGTGCCACAGCAGTAGCTCGTTATAGATGTCATGTAACACCGTGTCTTCCTTTGATAATTATTTTTGCTTAGTAGATAGATACAAGATTTTTTTCTCCTTTTCTTTTTGTCTGAAATGAGTGGGAAATACAAGATGAGGATTGAAGTTTCCGTTTTGCCTGCACTTGTGGTGGAATCGACTTCTTGGCTCAGGTAGCTGTCTGCTGGACACTCTCAACGATTGTTTCTTTACGGGGCAAGATCAACTGGCGACCCTCTGACCAAGGGCGCTTTCATGTGCTACTGTTGTATCTTTTTTCTGTTAATCTCAATGTGTTCAGTCGATACACCCGGTTGCCAGTAAGAACGACAAGGGATGTTTGAGAAAGGTGTATACATGTTTGGCAGCAAATGGTTAGCGATTGCTTGTTGTCTTTACCATTCTTCTTACAAGAAACACTTCTCTTTGTTTGATTTAGCTGTCCGTCTCCCATTTGTATTACCGTGTGCTTCTTACATCCCGCTAGGCCTAGGATCATGACATGAACGATGTCCTGTCCCAAAATCATCAGCATGAACTTGCGATGCGGTAGTTTTCGTTTATTTCAGTACACACGTATGTATTGATAGACCTTTCCGAAGCACCTTACATTGACCGGGCGACTATTATGAAATGCTTCTTTCCTATGTTATTGCCTAGAACTAGTGGTAAAGTTGAAAGCAAACGCAGCCTTTAGTCAAAAGCCTCCACCGGAAGAACCTATTTTGATCTGGTTGACATGTTCTTCCCACTTTTCAAATGTTTGAACTTGGAAACGTCTTTTGTGATCTTACGTTTATTAGGAGAAAAGGCCAACCCAAAACCTTTCCCCCTTTTTCATTCAACAACCACATACGCATATAAAGTAGCATTTTATTCTTACAACATAAGACACGGTTTCCAAACTCGAGCGGAAGGAAAGAAGAGGGATGAAGGCGTCTTTATTGTTCCTCGCTGGGTGCCTCGTGGCTCTCTTTCTGGTTGGGGCTGCATGGGAGGAGGGTGAGGCCAGCATGAGGAGGGGGAAACAGCTGCTAGACAAGCCGTGCGAGGAGATATATGTGGTGACAGAGGGGGAGACGCTTCACACCATCAGCGACAAGTGTCGGGACCCCTTCATCATTGAGAGGAACCCCCACGTGCAAGACCCCGACGATGTCTTCCCCGGTTTGGTCCTCCAGATCGTACCATATGACAGCAACTCGGCTAGGAAGTTCCTGATGACGTAGTAGTTTGATCAATATGCGTGGACACGGACCTGACCTCGCCACTGTGGTCTTGTTCATGCTCCTATTAGTTTGATTTCTTTGTTATATTGTATAGAAATGACACGATGGCGTATGCGGCCTTGTAAAAAGAATACTTTCCTCCCCAGCTTCTTGTTGTGCTCACGATACAAGTGATTTGGTTACCAGGAAATCTGAGAAACCGGAGACGTTCTCCCATGATGTTCATCTCGTACCAAAATGTGCCCTACTATTTTTTTTGGGAACTTCCCCATTTATGTCTTTCTTTCCATTCTTCTGTTGTTGCCACATAAAGTCGATAGGGGTTTAGCCATGGAAACTTTGAGTTGGAGAAATAAACAAGGAGGGCTGGTGGTTTTTTTTATCGCGACGGCTTCCTCCAAATGTGGCGTGCCGGGCTGAATAGTATCCGGCTCACGACTTACTTTCAGGCCTTGCCCCAACTTGAAGGGCCCTCTTACAATTATGGGATTTCTGTCTGGGGGTCGAGCATAAGTTCATGTAGAGCTATAAATACAAGTAGTGGATTAGATTGGATGGATGAATGGGACCAACTTCTTGACTTGACTTTGAGGTAACATTTTCTTTTGGAGGGTTGGGGAAATCATCGAATTGAATGCTAACCCCAACCCCAACCCCAACCAAAATCCAATGTCCCAAATGATGATTACTACTATTGAGAAGCTGAATCCTTCGTCTCCATCTTCATCAACTCATCGTCCTAAGCTCAAACATGGAGGGCAAAGCCGTGAGCCATCCGACTCGACGCAGGGGTTTTAAATGACATGTCCGAAAATGGGGGTGTTGCGAAGTGTCCTGGAAGAAACGATGAAAGCATTTGATTTCGAAAGAAAGGGAGATGAGGAAACGTAAGATCTGAATCTAGCAGTTGGAGCTACCTCCTCCTCCTCTCCCCATTTCACTTAAATGTACATGTCGAAGGTGGCACTCACAATCTTAACTCAGGAAACAAATCATACGACCGCACTCGCTGTCTCTTTCCGGGCGACGCGTTCTAAGCTGAGTTCGACTGACTCTCCCCCCCCCCCATATATCCCTAAGTAAATCCGGCGATAGATCGCGATCGGGAATGCGAGAAAATTCGGTCTAATAAATACAGTTGTGGGTGTGTGCAATAAATTGAGATGGATCGAGTAGCAGAGCAATAATTTTTGTGGCCATGACCAACTCCTGACACCATGCTCTTTCTCAGTGGCATTGACGGTGGATTTTTTTTGATAGTACAGAGAGGAATGCTAAGGTCCAGAAACAAGATAAGAAAATGCAACTACACACACTGTTGCGGGTTTGAGAACCAATGCCATCGATATTAAGACAGAACTCTCCCATGTGGGCAGTAGTTCTACGGATGGGGGCTGTTGGGAATTTTGCTCTTAAATTGGACCCAACACTTGTAGCAAAGTAAGGGAGAGGACTGCTTAGAAATGAGCTGCTGTCTTTGGTAAGAAATGGATCCGATTCTGTGGAAGCGGAGACTGTTCTCTCTTTGCGTCGTCTTCTTCATCGGCATTTGTAGTTCGGACAGAGGTTTGTCTCTCCTGAAACAATGTCTTGTCCTCATCTGGTTGATTGGTAAAGATTTCCGTCTTCCTCTTGGAAACATGTTGGCATAGCTCTGAGTCTGTTTTGTTTGTTCTTTTTGTAGCCCCGGATTACACGTTTGTCCATGATTCCGCGTCAGCTCCTGCAGATTTATACTATGACTACATCATCATCGGCGGAGGGACTGCCGGGTGCCCTTTGGCTGCCACCCTCTCCCAAGGCGCTTCCGTCTTGCTTCTAGAAAGAGGGGGATCCCCCTACGGTAACCGTAACATAGAGAACATTGCGAATTTTGGGGCCCCATTAGCGGACAACTCCCCAGGATCTCCCTCTCAGTCCTTTGTTTCGGAGGACGGTGTCCTTAATGCCCGTGCAAAGGTCCTCGGGGGAGGCAGCGCCCTGAATGCAGGGTTCTACACTAGGGCCCCCCCTGACTACGTGAGGGATGCGGGCTGGGATGCGAGGCTGGTGGAGGACTCGTACCGGTGGGTCGAGAGGAAGGTCGCGTTCAAGCCTCCAATGCAGCAGTGGCAGTCGGCGGTCAGAGATGGGCTGTTGGAGGTCGGGGTGTCTCCTTACAACGGGTTCACGTATGACCACATGTATGGGACTAAGGTCGGGGGAACCATCTTCGACGAGAATGGACACAGGCACACTGCCGCAAACCTGTTGGAGTACGCTCAAACTGGCAGGACTAATGTGCTTCTGCATGCTACTGTCCACAAAATAGTATTCAGCACGGCTGGTAAATTCTCCAAAGAATCGTTTTTTCGGTAATTAAGAATTTAGTTGGACTTGACGGCGGAAAGGCTTGATCTGATCATGTAGGAGGAAAGAGACCGAAGGCAAATGGAGTGTTGTTCGAAGACAGTGAAGGGAAGATGCACACCGCTTATCTGACCAAGCACCCGGCTAGCGAGATCATACTTTCGGCCGGAGCGATCGGGAGCCCACAGATCCTTATGCTGAGCGGGATCGGGCCGAAGAATCATCTCTCGGCCCATGGGATCAAGGTCCTGCTCGACCAACCCATGGTGGGTCAGGGGATGGCCGATAACCCGATGAATGCTCTGGTTGTTCCCTCGAGGAAGCCCGTCGAGGTCTCGCTCATCCAGGTCGTGGGTATAACCCGGTTCGACAGCTATATCGAAGCGGCCAGTGGAGTCACCTTTGGCTTTCGGGTGAGTAAAACACTTGCCGAACCCAGTGTCACCTAGTTCTGGATTAAACTCCTGACAAGACGTGATCGCCTTGGGCAGCCAGGAGCATCAGCGCTGCCACCTCTGCTGTCAGGATTAATTAACGCAACTTCGTTCAATGCCGGCATCATAGTCGAGAAGATAATGGGCCCGCTATCCAAGGGAAGCCTGGAGCTTTGGACGACAGACCCCCGGGACAACCCATCGGTCACCTTCAACTACTTCAAGGAGCCGGAGGATCTTAGGAGGTGCGTCCAAGGCATGCAGACCATCATTGACATTGTGAACTCCGAAGCCCTGTCGAGTTTCCGGTACGAGCAGCTTCCGGTGGAGGCTCTCATCAACATGGTGCTGAATTCCCCGGTTAACCTGAGGCCGAGGCACTTATCAGCCGCATTTTCCTTGGAGCAGTTCTGCATTGACACTGTCATGACAATCTGGCACTACCACGGCGGTTGCCAGGTCGGGAAGGTCGTGGACCATGACTACAGAGTGCTCGGCGTGGACAACTTGAGAGTGGTCGACGGATCCACCTTCAACTATTCTCCGGGGACTAACCCTCAGGCCACCGTCATGATGCTCGGAAGGTACTCTAAAACTACTCCTCGTCTAACCTTGCAACTCATTATCATTACTGGTCCTAAGCATTTCCCTGAAAATGGCAGGTACGTGGGCCAGAAGATTCTTCAGCAGAGAAAATCATCTTAAAAATGCCTGAAGTCTACACGAATCCTCAAGTTATACGCCACGAACAAGCAGCCATTATTTCTGCATCCAATTCAGTCCGGTGTACTATTTTATTTACCTTAAACTAAACACAGGCAGATAAGCCGAGTGATTTCGAGCAAACCCATTCAATTCCGAAGATTTAGCGCGCGATGTTCCTCGTAATCAATGTGCATGACTGCTCTTTGTGGCTTCCCATCGGCGACTGATTTCACAAAAGAAATTCTCCATAAAGGAGATGATGGGGAGAGAGGTGGGGAATCTGACTTTAGTGCATTTTGAAAGGGCGATTCCCAGGACACGCAACAGAGAATCAATCATCTTCTCCATGAAAAGAAAACCAAGTCTCTTCCCCTGAGGAGGATATGCCACGGCATATGCTCATCAGTCATTGCTAAGCACCCACGCCGCGACATTCCTATAAAATCCCAGTTTGCTGCACAACCCTGGATATGGATGAGGGTGAGTGACCGATCATGCAGCAGGGCCGGGGGTGGGGGTGTGGTGAGGCCAACCCCGATAAGCTGATCATTCCCAGGGCGTCTCTCGCTTGGCATGTGAACGGTGGATTTCGTTTCCCGGGTTTCTGTTGGTATATCAATCACAGCTGACATGCCAAAGGAGAGTTGCCCTGCGAATGAACAAGATTCAGCTTAAAAAAGAAAGGCTTTGGGATTCAGACACTGCTTCAGGAACAGGGGTGATTTTGCTTCTTCGTTTCTCCACTGTGACATCAAGTTTAGCTCGAACCAACTAATATCAACTTAGTTCGGAGGATTGCATGGATTTCCGGATAAAAAAAAGATGGTAAAATAAGTCTAGTAAGGATTTCATTTTCAAAATAACGATAACGAGTAAATTTGACTAAATCGTTGTCGTAAAACGAAATATCGAAAAAATGTCATTAATTTTTAGACTGTCTTGGAGTTGGACCAAATTATTGTTCTTTTCAAGCATAATTGTAGCTCGAAACAACTCTTTTGAAATAAATTGTTTCGTAGGACGACGACTTTGGTTTAATTGTTTGAAACGACCTTTTAGCCAATTTTTTTTCAAAATCACTGTATAGGCAAAGTTATCTTTTATAAAATAAAAGTCGCCATTTTAAAAGCGATACTTAATTAATTTATAAATAATATTTCAAAACAAAATTTGTTCGGATACTGACTTTTAACTTAATCGTGTGTCATGCTCATTAGTGCACAGTATATCTCGGGGGCCGACTTGTAAACTAGAAGGGACCACGTTTCTATATAAGGACCATCGATTAGTTGTCCGAATCAATCTGAACCGTCCATAATCTTCCGCCCCATCATAAAGTGGACCCCACTAATCTAAAAAATGGACCCCTACCTATTCCTTTCTTCCCCCCTTCACCCTCAACCTGCCGCCCTTAGGGTTTTTCTTCCTTTTGTTTATTTCCTACTCCCCCCGAACAAATTTCCCTCCCAATGGATTCCGATCTCAAGCTTCTTTCTGGAGGTTTCCAGTCCTCCGTAGAGTCTAAGGCGACCTCCCTGAGGGCCGACCTCAACTATAGCGGCTTCCCTGAGCCCGGTAGCCTCATCGAGAGGGCGGTGATCCACCCTCCTCCCCTTCCGCCTGCCAAGAGGCGTTCCAACAAGGACCGACACACCAAGGTCGAGGGCCGCGGCCGACGCATCCGGCTTCCCCCCGCTTGCGCCGCAAGGGTCTTCCAGCTCACACGGGAGCTCGGCCACAAGAACGACGGTGAAACTGTCCAGTGGCTGCTCGAGCGTGCCGAGCCTGCCATCGTTGAGGCCACAGGGACTGGGACGGTCCCTGCTATCGCGGTGTCTGTCCAGGGAGAGCTAAAGATCCCGACATCCTCTACCGTGAGCGCGAAAGTGGAGGGGGGCGAGGATGGAGCTGAGGGTAGACCGCCACGGAAGCGCCCCTGCAACAGCCAATTTGTGGAAGCAAGCAATACGTCCGGGGTGCCGTCACAGTTCTCGCCACTCGCGTACGGCGGACCGCTACATAAGCGGCTGTATCACCCGGTCTTCGGTTTCGGCATCACTACAGGGTCGGGCAGCTCGAGCTGTGGGGTGGAACAGAAACAGCTGGCGAGCGACATTTCACTGGAACTAGACGGCAAGAAGGAGCTCCAGTTTCTCGGCCGGAGCCCCGGGTCTGCGAGCCCTGGCCGCGGTTCTTGACGCCATTATAGCCGTTACCAGTAGCCTTGTTTCTGGTCCTTTACTTCTCTGACGATTTCGGTTACCTTTTTGGCGCGAGATCACTATGATTAACTTAATCATTAGCTATTCACCTCATTAACTTTTTATTAATCTTTCTCCTTTTTTTACTAATCCATTGGAATTTGGAATTGGCTATCCAGACATCTGGAGAGCCATTTCCGACAGCTCATCATCAGACAGCCGCCTGGAAATAAGCGTACGCTCGGTGGGGTGGGGGGGGGGGGCCTCCCACCAACTTGATTCTGACCTCGTGAAGGCTGCACGTGCTCTTCGGGGAGTGGTCCGACTGGACTGATCCCTGCCTGCCTGATATTCGAACTCATTCTTTTAATCCCCCACCCAGTCTCCATATCCCAGACCAGACCACCACTAGGCGGCTAGGCCCATCCCTTTATCAGCAAGCAAACCACTAACTTAACAGCGAAACATCATGCTCTTACTCAAGGGGGACTTGCATCTTACACCAATGCAGCAGTAACAGATCAATTGTTTGGACTCAAATCGAAACCCCAACAATGACAAATACATGGACAGTTGTTTGTATTTGGCACTTGCAGTTTGCAGAGCCTGCCATATACATATCTTCATGCGAAAACCACATCCGAACGGAGCACGTACTTGATGCCCTTGGTGACCACGTGAGCTTCGTGGAGCATGCACTTGTCCCCGTGTAAGTGGAGAAGAGCCATTCCTTCCATCGGGGCTATCTGCACCAATATCAGCGATGCAGAAGGTGAACAACGGCAATCAATCGCTCACAGAGGATATCAAAAATAGCAGTCATTTCGTTTTTGTCCTTTTGAAAGAGAACCAGGGAAAATTTACCTCGGCCACGACTCTATTCCTTGGACCGTAGAACACGGTTTCCCCTCCCACGAGGGGCTCTGAAGATGGACCGCCATTTGCATTTCCGGGGTCAATTTTAGCTTTTGAAGACGAGCCGCCGCTCAAGTATATCAACAATGTGTAGTGAGTGCGCTTCCCTCCACCGAGATCGACACTCTCATCTATATGACTACCGAATCGTTGACCCACCTTATATCTGAAAAGATAACCCATAATATAATGGTCAGGTGCATTTCTTCGGGGAGGAAATAAACAACAAATTGCGGCCGGAGCTTTCCACTTGAAACCCACCTATAGAATCTCACGTTTGGGTTCAATCCAACAGGAGCCTTCCCCCGGATTTTAATATCAGAGAGCAATTGCCTAAGCCCGGATTCCCAGATCGAATTCGCGAGATCGGGGTCGTCCACAGCAATTCTGTCATTGTCCCGGTAAGCTTCGCCTCTGGCCGGTCCAAGGCTTCCCTGGTGAGAGAAACCGATGGTTTCCGCGGCTTTTACAAAAGCCGTAGATTCGGCCGACGTGAACAAGTTCTCAACCTGAACATTTTACTCCTGTCAGCCCAACCTAGTTTCACCGCAAAATCCACAACTAATAACAAAACAGCCACCCAAATACGAGCAATTAAAAATTAAATAAAATTCCCATTCATCACCAGATCCGCAACATACAGTTTTCACCCCCAGATCAAGAATCGGACAACCCTATTACTCGAAATCAGATCCGGCGGGAACAACGACGTAAGGGGGGGAGAACTCACGATGAAGAGGTCGTTTTCCTTGAGGCGGTTGACCCTAAGGTTCTGCTTGGGCTTCGGCGTCGGCCATTTCGCACACAATCCTCCTCCTCCACCCCTTCTGCTTCCCATCTTTTTCCCCTTCTCCATTACCCTCTCTCCCTCAGACCAAACCCAAGTGATGATTTACTTTGCAATTCACAAATGGGCCGAATGAGGTGGATTCACTGTATTGGGCTTACAAGTTTTAGGCCCAATGGACTTTTCCTATTAATGGGCTCCGACAATGTTTTTGGACTTTGATTGGGGGGGCAGGGGCAGAGGCAATAATGACGATGTCCCTCCCCCGCTTGTCTTCTTCTTTGACCGGATTCATTTCCCACAATTTAATCATTTGGCCTCGAATTTTGAAAAGGAGAGGATAAGACCACAGATTAGCCTTGTCTTCCTCAGGGGTCGAAAACTTAGGGCATACATAATGATGATAACGACCCCCCTCTTTGTTTTGTTCTTCTCTGGGAGGAGGAGGGATGAGTGGTGTTGATACCTCGGCCAAAATTAAATTCTCCCCCGCCGGCCTCTTTGGCAAAGAAGTTTTAGCTTAAAAATCATGGGATTGGGGGACCCGATGTATATAATATGATATATAACCTCCATTGACTGACCAGAGTTGCGCTGCTTAGTAGTAAGAGTGGGATTGAGAAGAACATTTAATATTTGAGTAAGGGAGGGACATTAACGTCTATAATTTAAGGCTTCAAAATTTGAAAAGGGGGGCTTCTTCCCACCCAAACACCCAAGATTCGATCTTGAATTTTGTGCTCTTCTTTTCTTTTAATATATAAATAAATAAACAAAAACAAATGATAGCAGAGGGGATATATATAATTTCTTTTGCATGAAGGAATCTCTGCACCCCCGCTAAATTTTGTGTTTTTTTTTTTTATAACTCTGACTTTTATAAAACTGATGGTAAAAAAGCAGCAACCCACACCAGCAGCTGACGACATCGCCCAGTAAAACTGACAACATAAATATGAGTTTTTAAGGATTAAGGTTAGCCGCTCTCTTTTGTTCTTGTTTTTACCATCTTGCACGAGTCTCTTGAGCCACGCGCCTTGCCCTTTATATATGGATAATATACTCATACCATAAGTATACGGTTAGTAGCAAATGAACACGACAGGAGATACGTCCACTGGTATATTCGAACCAGACTCGCACGCACAGAAAATGAAAATGTTTACGGAGACCCCGGCTTTACTTTGGAACTCGTTTGATGTTATTCTTAACGGGGGGTGGATTTTCTTTTCTGCCTGGAGATAAATAACATCGGGGTTAACGATTTGACCATCCCTTTTTTTTGGGGTAAGGTGAAGAAGGTAAGTGTAGTTGTAGTAACACTTTATACATATTAACACGTAAAATTAAAAAAGTTTAATAATAATAAGTTGTCAGCAGGGTTGTTGCCTGCTGTTGTTGGGATAAGATAGAAGATATATACATTGGTAAAATACAAAATGAATTCGTGGTCCAGACAATTGTGTTTTGCCCATAACATAAAAAAAAAAACAACACAGGTGGGAAAAGTGAGATTCGGTAATACAGAAACAAAGGGATGGATGGATGGATGGATAAAAGGGGTATTGTCACCCAAGGGGAGGGGATAACTACATTTGACTGCCGTTCCTTCCTTGTTTTTTTAATACAACATGTGATTTTTGGTTTGGGAATGGGATACGTAGCTTTCCAACAGGTTTTGGCAGGGAGAGGGAGGAGGTGGGAGTTGTTTGTTGTTCTGTCTGACTCTGAGCTGCTGCTGATGGAGCTCACGGTGAAAAGTTAGTTAGTTAGTAGGCTGTGAGTAAAATACAATGGGATAAATATTGTGATAAGGAAGAAAGAGGGTGAAGCAGCGGCAGCAGCAGCAGCAGTAGCGCTGAAAGTTTTATGTTGTACTGGGACATTTGTACGTTTAGTAGTAAAAAAAAAAAAGGGAGGTGTGGTTATTATTATTTCCCTCACATTCTTCTTCTCCTTACATAAATTACAACCCCATGCAAAAAACCCAGAGAGAGAGAGAGAGGGTGACCTCACCACCAGATCCATGTCTCTCTCTCTCTAGCTATTATTATATTTGAAGACGGAGGTGGGGCAGGCCAACCCTCTCGCGTACTTCTTCTTTGCTTCCTTTATAATTTACTTCATTTTTTTTTTAACCTGAACCGCCATCCTTTTCTTTCACTCATTCGCTCACTCACTCCCACGCACGTACCACTTCCTTTTCTTCTCTCGACCGACCAACTTCTCTCCCCACGCCAGTAGCCGTGTCTTGTCTGTCCGCCGGCAGGGATTATGGGGGCCGGTGCTAGATCTTCCTCCTCCAAGAGGGGGAGTGGAAGAACCAACAGGCAGGGCTCCTCCGCACCCCCCGCCGGCTGCATGAATGCCGTCCTTCACCTGTTGGATTTCCACTACTTCCAGTTCCGAGCACGCGTCCCTCCTCAACATCAGGAACCATCCTCCCCTGTCGATGGATTCGCCTCCCCCACTCCGCTGCTCCCCCCTGAACTCCCTCCTCCCAAAGGTAATCCCTCTCCCCCTCCTCTATCCCTGCGTAATCCTGTCGGCTCCGAGCTCGGTCACGAAAGGTTCTTTTCTTTTTTCCTCTGGCAGGCACAGAAGCTCCTCGGAACAGCCTGGAACTCGACCAGTCCCCGTTTCAGGCGTCCACCCATTACAAACGAGATTATGGAAACTTGAACATACCAGTAATTCCGCCATCCGTGCGGCCTGTTTCCATCAATGAAACTTCGTCGGGTTGTGGTTTGATGCCGTTTTCTCGTTTTCTACCTCAGATGGGAATCCAGATCAGGACGAGTTCCGACCGGAGCCCAACAGGATCCATCCAGGAGTCCTCGCCAGAAGTCGACTCCTCTTCCACGGGGAACAGGACGCCGACTCTGGTAGCACGGCTCATGGGACTTGACATTCTTCCTGCGAGCTGTTCGTCATCTCCGAGACTTTCTTCGACATTGGAGGTTACGCCTCCGTATTCCGACCGGAGGCCGGATTATCCCCACAATCGAACCCGCACGCTGCACGCACAGCAGGGTCCCAGAAGAAGCTGGGGTTCAGACATGGATGCCATGAACTGCAGCGTCACTCGCTCGTTGCCTGAGACACCAAGGGTCTCTTTGGCTAGGAGGTCCACAGAGTCCACCGCAGACCACCGCCTTTCCCTTCAGATCATCAACAGAGAGAATTCGAATTCAACCGACGAATTCGACTTGTTTCGATTCCGGACACTCCTCAGAAGGAAAGAAGCCAAGCTCCGGGAACAGGAAGAGAACAGAAGCCCGAGTCATTCTCCTCTGCAATTCATCAAGCCAGCCACTGAGAAAGTCGGCAGGAAGGTCGGTGTCGACATCACGAACATGGTGAAGAACAGGGAAAGAGACAGAAGAGACAGAGAGATTCTCGTCAACCACTTCAAATCCAAGCAAGAGTCTTCTTTGCCGTCCTCTTCCCCGAAAGTTTGTGCCCAAAACTCGAATCAGAAAAGCCGTTCTTTCATTGTTGATGTCCCCAAGTTGCAAATTTTGGAAGAGGAACAAAAAGCAAAGCAGGCCAAGTGCAGCCGAAGGTGCAAGAAGCCTGCTATAATAGTAGACGAAAGGTTTGACTCGAGGCTGAAGAAGCCTGTCAGGGACCCGCAAGAGGAAACATCGATATTTGCGCGTCGTCTATCACCGTCGTCCTGTGCCAAATCAAGCAGTGACATTCCCGAGAGGAAATGCAGGAAGGCTCGTCCTCTTCCGGCCAAGAAGGACCCATCTCCGCCTGCTACTAAAATCCCTCAGAAGCAGCAACCGCAGCAGCAGGTATTCATTTACTCCGGCACTACGCCCGTGTCCCGGAAAATTTTGTCCGAGTTGGTGTCCATTCCCAGTTGTAAATCCAATTTTTTCAGAAAGCTTAATTCAATGAAACAGTTGAATTTGATTATTCATTTGGTTCGCATTGCAGGTTTGTGATTCCGCTTGCCCAACCTGGCAGAGCAGTACTCTCCAATCTTCGGACTCATCCAATCGTTCGCTCCCTGGAGAAACAAGAAACTTGGTAAGGGACCATGCCAGGCCCAAGGAAGGCGGAGATTGGTCCGAGGAATGGTTGAACTTCTACGTCAGCCGAGTTCTCGACAGCTGCAGCTGCTACCCCGAGGAAAGGGACATCATATCGCCTTCCATCGATTCTAAGCAGCATTCTGAATCTCACGCCCTCAACCCATCAATGTTCCATCTCATAGAACTCGAAACCAACCTAGAGGACCTGACCGACTGCCAGTTACGCCACAAGTGGAACAGGAAGCTGCTTTTCGATCTCCTGGGCGAGATCATTTCTGACATCCAGTCAAGGTCAGCTCGACACAACGGGGGCTCGCGGTCGGGGCGAGTGATCGCTAGGGAAGTGTGTGGAGCGATCAGGAGTTCCCCGTCGGCGGACTGCCAGTACCTGGAAGACATCGATGGGCTGATAGAGGGAGATATGGCGAGATCGAAGGGGTATCCGGAAGAGGACGGAGTAGGGTTGGCCCAGGAGATAGAAGAGGACATCATGGAGAAGCTCCTGAGGGAAACCGCCATGGCTTGTGGGGTGACCTTCACGTGATCATCAGATGCAGCGGTGGATACATGCAAACTCCCCATAGTTAATTTTCATTTGTTTTTTGTTAGTTTTTACCGCGTGTGAACGAGTGAATGAGTGAGATAGAGGAAGAGGAGGAAGAGGTTTGTGTTTGTTTCTCCTGCGGTGAGATATGTGTATATTGAATCAAACAATAATGGCGATGGAGTTATTTGGGGTGGTCCTATTTCACCACTATTTTCTGGAGTACTCCCCCCCCCAATTCATGAGAAGAAGACAACCACCCACCTTTTTAACTCTTGCAACCCACCCACCCAATTGAGTTCTGAAGAGGAACCCCACCGATATCGAAGCTTTACCCTACAACCCTTTAAAACACGTTCCTGGCGAACAACAGACATATCGCCACGGCCTGTGGGTCATAGAAAAACGCCTCTCTCTCGGTGCACCACCCGGGTAACCTCAAACGGCACGCGGAAGGGGGAGAAGAAGACACGGGAACTAAAATGAAGATTCTGCGATGAACACGAGCGGATATTTGGAGAGAACAGCAGTAGGTGGTGGGTAGGGCGGGAGATTCAAATGCATGCAAAACCTGACACATCCAAAGGGAAGCAAAACATAGGAAGGTGGTAATGAAGGAGGGAGAGGGGGGGTTTTTAGTTATGATTTGTGTCCGCATGCTGACAATGGCAAATGGGTTGTCCCTCATGTGAGGGAGATATCAATTCTGCAATGACTCCCCGGGTGTAAAACAATTAATGAGGGGCGAGAGTTTTCGTATGATGAGAGTCTGTCCCTTCGGCTGTTTGACCAGACACAGACACACACACACAAAAAAACATTAAATGGTTTCTATCTATCAGATCCCTTTTAACTCTTTTTCTCGGTTATGGGGATCTGGGTTTGGGTTCTCTCCTCGCCTTTGCCTCGTCTTTCCCGGCTTTTCAGCTTCAGTTTCTCTGAAAAGGGGGCACTCTAACTGGGATTTTGATGGAGAAAGAAATTGAACAAAGGCCAGCACAAGAGCAGAAGGGAGGGCTCATTTAATTGGTTTTGCACGGAAAGAGATGCGGCTCGGGATTCAAAAGGCTTTTTGGCTCTCCGTGTAGATTTCATGCATCCCCCCCCCCCCCCAATTTGTAACATATAAAAAATTTAAGACTTTTCAGCATCATCTCGTAAAAAAGAAAAACTCACATGGTCTGATAATTAGATGCGAATGGCCGCTGAGTTCAGCAGGCCTAGTCAAATATTGGTACTCCCAAATATTGCACCAGTTGGGATAAGCAGTGTCCAACGGCTCCTCGGCAAGGTGGAAGGCTAGCTACGCCTGCAACACTTTTCAGCTAATAACTCGGGACATAATAAACACCCAGAAAGCAACCGCATTTCAGATATAAGGCAGTATTAAATAGAGTATCTTCAAAATTTATCATTCACTCCCCACCTGACAAAGGCTCTGTCGACTAAAGAAACGTGCATTCAAGCAATACCTCTTTCAGCATCTGACTACTTGATGTGCGAGCTTTTGGTTAGCTGGGAATAGTTAGATGGGGGAGGTCACCGTCGCCCCACCCGGTATCCATCACCATCACTCCTGGTTGTATCTGCATCTACCCAGAAGAGACTGATCATAATTTATAATAGCTATAACTCAAAAACAGCAGCACAACTAAATGAATCCCCCCAGAAGAAAAAAAAATAAAAACAAGTTAAAACACGCAATCCTCCACATCGTGCTTCCCTTCATGTGCACAGCTGAATTATGAATAGTCAAACAGATCCACCAGATTGCAACTCTTGCAACAGTACAATCGCACAACTATTTCCTCATCCAAGGTCTATTACCAAGTCATCTATCATGATCCAACAAAACAAAGTGCTCTTTCATATTATCTTCAGAAGCTCTAGATCCTCCAACTTAAGATTAATGTAGATATACTTTGACCATTATGCTAGTTGGATAAGATTCATCTTTCCCATTGAACAGGTAACACGATAATGACCGTTCATATGGACCCGCAGCATCAATTACCATGATAAAAACAAGACTAGAATGAGAAATAAATTGCATTTTCATTTCCTGGTGGGAATAAAGAAATCTCGATGAGAGGCATAAACTAGTGGGCGATTGTGCAATGATAAGGAATAGCAATTCAATAGCACGAACATATCAACTAGTACCTTACATTGTAGAGCATGCATAATCATCGACGTGTTCTTCTTCCTCTTCCACGGCTCCCTCCTCTCCCTCTTCCTCTGCCTTTGAAGCTATGTCTGTCTGGCTTCAATCCCAGAGACTGAATACCTCTTCTCTTGCCATGCCTTACTTCCTTGTCCTCCTCATCCTCAACGTATTTGGCAGAGCTCCTTGTTAAAAATGATATCTCTCTTGATCCACCAGGTCCCACCTTGACATCGTTTGAAATGCCTGAAACCTGCTGGTCTTGCTGAAGGGCTGCCCCTCTCTCCCCAAGAGAGAGGGAATTCTCCGCCGCAAGGGAAACACGGTTGAAAAAAGCCTCTGCATGATGCTCATCTTTAACTTCGTATAACCTACAAATAAGTGGTAAAAGGAAATGATCAATATAAGCCATACAACAAAAGGAGCAAGACATTTGATTTGCATCCTTTTCGTCATCCCAACACCTAAAAGCCCCTTACGCAACATCCCCAAAAAAAAAAGCGGGAGATAACATCCCAAATGACATGCTTAATTGTCAGAACCTAAAGGGGAAATCAGCCATGAGGAAAACCTCGGAGCTTGTGATTTAGTTTTCCTCTGGTCATCAGCTTCCTCATCTGACGATTGCGATGCAGCATCAGAATCCGCAAAACCATGATCTTCCTCGACAGGCTGAAAATGCTCCTCAACCAAGGATGTTTGCTTCTTTGCAGCCATGGGATGTAAAGCCAAATACTCTAGAGATTGTTCGTCAATTTCAAATTCCTGAAAAGAGAAGGAGAGAGGTATTAACAAGTCATATCCTCAATAGTTAGAAACACTAAAACTTAGGAAAAATATCTAGAGGCAGCAATGCCAAGTGCAGACAATATAGTTTCAAACTTTTTATTCTCACAGAAGGCAGTGGAAACTCGACATACCTTATTTTCAAACATAGCTTTAAAGCGATCATCTTTAAGAAGACTGCTGTTAAGCCCTTTCTTCTTTGACTTTTTCTTGATTTCCTTGTCTCCATCGTCATCATTCTTCTCGTCTTCAGCTTCATCATTGTCAAGTAGATTGGCCACGAGGTTTCGGTTAACCTTGGGTAGTTTTATTTTTCTCTGCTTCATAGAACAAGGATGGGCCAAACATAAGTTTCACATTGTCGTCCAACATATCAGGTATTCTATGGTTTCAGATTAATTCTCACAAAAATAAAAAACAAATTACATGTAAACATAATTACATCACCCTCCACAAGAAATGACAAAGTTCGTACCCGATAAGCCAGTCTTAAATCAAATTAAGACACAAATTACTGACCGTGATTCGAGATTTTAGTTCAGCTTCCAGTTTGTCCTTCTTCTTCTGCTCTATATATTCATCATACATAAACGGAGTTGCAATTGCCTTCAACTGGAATCACAAGAATATGGAATATTTTTTACAAAGGTTACTACATGATACCTCAAATGCACAAAGATAGACTTACCTTTTTGTACAAATGGTGGTGAATGAAGAAACCATGCATGTAGGCTCTAAGAAGGTTTGAGCCGATGAGGCTGGTTGCATTCAATTTCTCAAGGTCTTCTTTTGTCAGAAATTTATAGTCATCATATATGACTGTTTGCCCACCTTCCTCTAGCTCTTCCTACAGAGAAAACCAAACACCGAAAGCAAAGATTTTTCAATTAAGTAGCAGCTCCAAATAACAGAACGTCAGACCAGGCATAAGAAGCATACCGTGAAACTCTCCAAGTAGGCACACCATTTTGGAGCAGGTCCGAGAGAAGGTATGAAGTAAGCGGGTATCTGGCTGCAGTCCAAGCCCAGTAAAATCAACCCACTCTCCTTGCACACACATGTGTCGTTGATCCTTCCGGCCAAGGGTTCTATGCTAGTCATGCCTTCACCCTGACAACCATGATGCATACAAAATAAATTATTCATATGTATTATCTTTTAAAGCTACCGAATAAGACCTTTATCATGATAAAGGACAACATTCCTCAACAATAATATGTAATGTTGGCCATTACACAACTTTTAGAGCATCATGGCAAGCAAGAATCGCAAAGGCAGAGCAGTTTTAAATAGGAGATGCCTAGGCAAATGCCTGGCGGGAAGGCGTCAGGACACTGGAGATGCTGCTTTAACCATTTTTAAAGGTTTAAAACTGAATAGCCACCTAATCCAAGCTGCAGCAAACGGCTAAATACATCCATCAGCTGCATAATACCGTCGTGACAGATTTTTAATGTTGCCAGAAGTAACAATATACAAACTGTAGTGGCATAATAGAAGCAACTATCATGTTAGTGCCTTTTCTTGTCTAGGGCCTTAAGTGCGCCTTATGCATTCATTATCTTTGCCATTTCTCGAGCTAATGTAAAAAAATTTGAAACTAAAAAAAACGATATGATTGACAACTTTAATAAAAGATGTCATTAATTAATGCAAAAAATTGCTTAAATTTTAGATTTGATAGTTTATCAATTAATATCAATTACATAAAAATATTTAATGTATAAAATTTAAAATAAACCGTTATCTCAAAAATTATATTTATTTATATTTTAAAATATATCAAAATTTTATATTTTAAGTAATTTTTCCCAAAAGAACTTATTTAGTAATATGAGGTAGAGGAAAAAGGAATTTGTTGTACATAAGATATTTTTTCAACAAAATCTGTTTTATGCCCGTTGGACAGAATTACTATAAACACCTTTACAAATTCTACTGCCGCCACATTTCCATAAAGACCCTTGATAACACCGAGAAGAACCAGCAAGATAATATCAAGTCACTACAGGTAGCTAGATCATGCTATCAATCAAATATAGTTGGAATATATATCGACCCTTAAGCCTCAAAAGCCTACATGCAAAATAATATAATTTCCTCAGTGATACAGGGCACATACCGTATTGGGGTCCCATATTCTAACAACGTGATTATCTGAGGAAATTATCTTGAGATTATCTGAATTAAGAGTGCGATGCCACTTGATATCTAATATTGAAGTACCATACCTGCACAAGACTTCATGTCAAAGAACAAATCAAACAAGCATAAGCCCACATTAGCCATGACAATCCAAAATGCATCCTTACATATGATCCTTTATTCGCACAGGATTTGACGAACGTAAATCATACAGTAGCACCTGCAAAGTAGTAAAAAATGACAGAAAATAGTTCCTGATATTTTAGATGTTAACTAAATTTCCAGACTAACAGTCATAAAACAATGAAAGGCATGGCTATCAGTTGGGTCCCTTATCAATCAAAAGACCAAGCAAACTCTTCCAAAAGACCTAAATCAAATAGTAGAAACACCCCTACCATCCCACAGATGCGACATAATTCATATATTGTCAAAAATGCCAAGACTTCTAATAAGCTTGCATGCCAAAACCTAAAGAGAGAACATATCCATTGGATTGGGCAATGACAGTAAAATAGCATTTGATCACCAGAGAATCTAGTAGAATATTCAGAATACAATCTATCAGAAACTATTAGATTGATAAATCACTCCCAGTCTCACACAAAAGAAGCTAATAGCAATTCCCTGCATTACAGGGGAAGCATCTTACCTGACCCATACTGCTTCCAACTGCCATTGCAAATCCCCCAGAACCATCAAATGCTACTGCAGTAACCTCCTACAAGAAGGAACAAAAGAATGAAACTGTTCAAAATAAAAAACAAAGGGAGCCAGGAATTGCGCCTGGGAATGCAGGAATATAAAGAAAGTAAACTCAATAATAGATAGCTGCTACAGAAGAACAGTAAACAAAGCACAACAGGCCCTGTAACGTTTTCATATGGGTAAATTATGATAAAAGGGCCCAGACTAATCTAATGGCATATCATATATTGACCAAATTCTTTGTAGACAATATACGTGACGAAGAAAGCAACCTGATCGGTATCTCCAGTAGCTGCAACAGCATTGATTCTTCCAATAGATGATCTCATTCTCAGATCAAAACATTCAACGGCACCATCCTCACCGCCGCATGCAACAAGCCCATGAAACTCACTGCAATATGGATTGGTAAATAAGAAAACAGGGAATCCTCAAAAACGAGGATCACAGCACAGAACCAATGTCGAAGTTCTTTGCTTCAGGAAAGAAACAATAATAAACTAAACCGTTTATAAACCTTCTAGAAACGACATTGAGAGCTCGAGATTGCGTGCTGAGAGACGAAAGGAAACGACCCTGCCAAAATGTACTAAATATTGAGGAAGGATAAATAAAACAAAACAGCAACTACAAACTGAGAAACACAATTGTCCGAACAGTTGAAGATGTATGCATGCCACTTATCAATACACGTGTGCGCAAGCGCACACAAGCCTAATAAATCTAGAAATTTCGGCAGTATATACATTAAATCAGCACAAAGAAAATCACATATCTATACAATGGAGGACACCAGATTAAAGAATTACTTCCACCCTTAGGATAAATCTACAATGGCCCTACCCGCCAAAAATATCTAGAAATTACCAGGCTATATGAAATTGCATTTTAATAGCAGACAAACGGAGAAGCCAGAGGTATCTACTCCATTCTCATAAACGAAAGCAACTCAAGCAGCCAGATGCAGTTTCTATAGAACTGCCTCCATCAGAACTACATTGTATGTCTCTCAGCTGTTCAGATGCATATTTCTAAATCAAGCAGTGCCTGGAACAATTAAAACAGAGAATAGAAGCTTCTTGTGTAATAATGTTAAACTACCTGCTCTAAGTTTATCCGATATAAGTCCGGAGAAGAGGCCGCACAAAGCAAGTCACAAGACCAGTGATCATATGTAATGTCCCTCCCCATTCTGTGATTTGGAAATTCAAGAAAAAATATTAAGAGAAATAAGAGATAGAGAAATCCCTGTTTCATAATAATAAATAAAGCGTGAGCATGAAGCAAAAGCAGACATAATGAGCTAAAAACTATCATAGTGTGAACCAACAGAACTGAAACATGGGAATTACAGAACACCAAAGGCAATGGCAGCACATGAAATTAAGGAAAACCTTGGAATTCGTAGACTGTAGTGTTTTCCGTATTTTGCATGCAAAACAACAGATCGATCTGCACAAAGAAATGCCAGCTTCGAGTAATCATCGTCCAAAATCTGCATTTAACATTTCCTTAGGTGAACAATACTTCGACAATTACAATTCCAGTATACAAGAGCAAAACCATCATAAATCCCCGCCTAAAGAAGTTAGATTCCTGGCAACATAGAAGGAGTATTTTCCCAGGAAACCTAATTATCTGCCCAAGACATAGATCAAGGTCAACTTAAGGCAGCTTTTGGGAGGAGAGGAAGGAGATGAAAAGAAGAGAAAACACAAGCCGAGATAATTTACAACACATAATTCAAAAGTATCCCTCCATTTATCTCCTTTCTCTTCTCCTCCACTCTTTCCACCAAACACAAAAATATGACGAACATTAAAACAACAAACAAACATAAAAATCTGAGGAACACCTTGGCTACACTTCAATAAGCATTACGCACTATAAAAATAAGGCCCACTGTACTATTTCCACATAATAAAGGATATGCTACATATTGCTGGATTGCCTAAAGCAGCCAAATAAATTGAATGTAATAAAAGAATTGTAATAAAAGAAAAGAACCTGAAAATCAACAATTTCTGAATCCAAGTGCCTTTCAAACTTCAAGGACAATTCCCTTAGCTCGTAAACTTTGATTTGTGGAGGATAAATTCCTGGATCCAATAACAGCACATTAGCTCTAAGGCAAGTGTTACTATTTTCTTTAATTTGTAAAAAATTTTCAAAAGCCAAATGTCATAACATCCTTAGTAATCAACCAGCACCTGAAGCAATCAAATATTCTCCATCTGGGGTTGCCTTAATCTTTGTAGTTGCAGTCTCGAATCTCAAGTCCTGAAGAAGCTCCGTATTTGGCTTACCTTCTAACCATTAAACCCCAAAAAAAAAATGAAAACTAACATAATCTTAATGCAGTAAAATTAGTTTTGATGCAAATCTCTCACTCTTGTCCTTGCGGAGCTTTTTGGAGGCAATCCATGTGGCGTGAGACTGTTGCTGAGAGGCAAGTGTATACATCTTAACTCCATTTACAGAAGTCGACTTTAAATCTCCCCCTTGGTATGCCATGTTTATGCTTGAGTCCGATCAATGTTCTTTCTTAATCCTCAACTTCTCAATGCACCTGCACTATTATTATTGTGACTACACGCATAAAAAACTATCCTACTAGAAGCATTGACAAACAGTATCGCAGCCCACTCATGTTGCAGGCACCCATTAGTCACTACCGCATGGATGCCGCGGGACTAAAAAATGGCAGAATAGTACAGCATCTACCCATCCAAATAGTTCTAAAGGTCTACGATAGATAGCCTATCGGGAAAAAGGAAAATCAGAATTGATTGAGTATATAGCAAGAAATCAGCGCCACCAAAAAGGGAAACACGACTCGTTCCGAAGCTCGGAACGGAATAAGAATCAGACAAATTACACCTACTGCTTCTAAGTAGCGCATAAATTCAATTCGCAGCCAAAAATAGTCACCTTTCTCGATCAACAAGGAATCCGAGTAAGGGAGCGGGAGGATTTTGGCGGCGCACTGGACCGAGCGGCGTGGTCGAAGGGAGAGTCTGTTGTTATCAGAAACGGGAACAACCTTTTTGGCGGCAGCGACAAGCGATGGTTCTTGGAGTTGCGGCGACGGGCGGTGGTTCTTTCACTTGCGGCGGCGGGAGACGAATCAAGGGGGAATCGGGAGGAGGTGGGGTTAGAAGGAAAGCTTTTAATGGGCCTACGCATAAAATTATGGGTTTCCTTGTATTGGAAACGGTTAGATGGGCCAAGGCCCATAAACCAGTGAAAGAAAAGATGGGCTGCTTGCTTTATGTTCACGTATTCGATCACTGAAAACTTTTTGTCTTATGGGGGGGAAATGGAAGATACTACGGTCCATCACTGAGACGACCGTGGCAGGTACGGGTGAGCAAAAATTCGGAAGTCCGAATTTCTAAATCCGTATTTGATATCCAATTCTTTTTTCGGATTCGGATATTTTTAGTTTCGAACTCAAATTCAGACTTATCCGAAGCTTAAATTTTGGAATTGGACTCGAATTTGGATTATAAGATAAAAAATTGGTAATCCGAATATTCGAAAAATTATCATTTTATTATATTTTTACCCATGTTGGCTTTAAAGAAGACGGTCTCGACGACCTCTCTCTTTCCCGTCGACCACTCTCTTTCACCAATAACTTCTCCTTTTTTGATTATCATTAAGGTCCGGATAGGGAATAACCTGCTAAGTTATATATATTGGACTAAACTTAATTCTTTTTTCGACTTGAGATTGGTTTGCCATTGCAACCCATTTTTTCAACCTAGTATGGAATAATGTAATTAATTGCCAAATGTGGCGGAAGAAATAGTATGGTTAAATAGAAGACGGTGGAGTTGACCACGAGACAGTGATTGTTACCCCAGACGATAAACCAGGCATCGTGGCCTGCGGAAAAGGGAACAACCTCTTTGGGCGGGTGGTTCTCGGGGTCGTGGCAGCAGGCATACGAATTGCGGGGAAGATAGATAGGAGCTCATGGGATTGGGCTTTTAATGGGCCTATTCCCAAATTTACGGGTTCTTTCTATCTGGAAAGGGAGTTGTTTGGTTGTGGACTTGTCGTATGGTGAAAGCCCACTCGAGCCTTTCAAACAAGACTTAATGATGTTCCGGCTTGGATTAATTCGATGTCGGCACTTTGAGACCGGATCAATTATTATCTTAATCGAGAAAGTCCTAAACAGCAACAGCCCCTGGCTCGTGAGAAGAGCTCCATTATCAGATTTTAAATTAAATGGTGTAATTGTGGTCCAGGGAGACTAACCGTCCTTTTTCTGTAATAAACTAACTAATACTTTTTGTTCGTAGTCCGTGGCGAGTTCACGCATGATACGCCCAGAGTGTCCGACTCTTCTTCCCGGAATCTGCATTCGAATCCAAGGGGGAGATCAATGAGGCCTTGGGGTGGGTACCGTGATTCACGTGTCTCTGGGATTCATTAGAATGGCACTGGCCCCTCCACTTGATGTGGAAACAGAAACCATAATAGGTGGAGGGACAAGTTCGTCGACGACGGGTCAGTCCCCTGGGACGACAAGGTTTGTGGTTATTACCAAACTCGAATGCTTTCTCGTTTTTCCAGCACATAAGGTAGAGTTTTTAACATAACGATAACTCTCCCCAATCATTGACTTTGATAGTGATACGAACACTAATCATCAGCAAGTGGGGATCAAACGTGTTGATCATTTGTACGGAGTCTGCTGTTTTCGCTGTTTACTTTGGGGGAGATGTCAAGGGAATCAAGCACGATCCTTCCAGTAAGACATGATGTCCTCAAAACAGCTAACAAACGACTCATAGGTTGCCAAAAAACTGCAAGATTTCGGTTGCTAACCTAGTCATTAAACCGAGTTCAAGCTATGGTGTTACATCCTCCTACTGTTGCAACACAAACAGCGGTTGTGAGAGTGAGAGTGAGAGAGAGAGAAATAGAGAGAGATGTCGAGGAAGCAACCATCGCAGTGACAGTGAGATTCTGATGATATGTCAAGAGGGAGATATGTCCATGCCCAAGTTGAATTCGTTACACAACCGGCGACCCTCACAATCCATCGCTTCCTTGAGATTCCTCTTTATCCGGGGGATATCAAACTTAGAGTCGACGCTGTCAGCCTGCAGGATTTAAATTCGCTTCTCTTTGGAGCAATTACAAAAAATAGCTATGGCGGCCGAAACAGATGAGAAGATCATGTCACCTCGCAGTGGATTGTAAGTAGCATTTTGCTGTTTGCTTTGGTCTGGAGGCAGCTAACAACGGTCAAGCCGACGAGTTCGGACAACACTTTCAGTGCCTTTGAGGTGAGGATCCCTCGTTCTCTGCTGATCACTACTTGCAAACCCCCCTCCCAAGAACGAACTTCAACGTCGGTATCATTTCTCCAGTAGCAGTCGAGAGAACTCGAATCCTGGATCCTCTTCAGCTCATCCCGCCTAAGGTACAAGTCCCTCACCTTGGACTGCATACAGGATATGTAGTTCCTCGCCTCGTTCATGCGATCCGATGTCGACCGCTTCCACAGGACAGAAAAGACGAAACAAGAAAAGAAAGAGAGAAATCAGCCGCCTGAGGGATCAAACCATTGAACGAAACCCTAATCGACGATTCCCTTATACCTTCCGGCTACATTCACTACGACCCGAACACCCCCATCTGGACAGGCATTTATTCTTTTATTGGTATTATTAATTCACCATACCAATCTCTAAAGGTCTTACGCCAAGCACTTCGCACTTTATACCTTCCGTAGTTCTTGGGGAAGTTTAGATCTGAGGTCCGAATAAAGCCAGGCCATTTCTTTCCTCCTTTCCTTCTCGACCTCGCGGTGCCTCCTTTTCCTATCGGCGGGATCCCCTCCCGCTTCGCTTGTCGGCGACTAACTTGTCGACGTAACCCCGGAGCTTCCGGCCGCAGGCCTTGTGATTCATCCCCGAGGCGCTGCCAGCTGTGGAGTTGGTGGAATCAAACGGGGGGTGTCCCACGGGGAGATGTGGTTGCGAGCCCCCTGGTTGGTCGTTGTCGGAGGAAAATCGGAGCAACAGCTCACCGCCTTGGTGTAAAGGAAACATAATGATTCAACAACACCCCCTCCTGATCCAGAGGGGTGAGATTGATAATAATGGAGATTTGTGAGAAAGAGCTCTGAAGGGCCGGGGAGAGAAGGGGTTTTGTTCTCTTTTTCTTTATAAGGCTGGTTGAGATAATGGTGGGGATATTAAATTAAACTAAACTATAGTCAACCTGAGGATACACCTGATTAGTGTGCGTGCCTTTCAGTATAATATAACATAATAGAACAAATGTTATTAAGTGGTGGGGGTCGAACCGACTTAGGTCCGAAAACAACTGGGAGTGTGATTAGACCGACCGAAATAATTGTGCCGATGCCAAGGAAAGCTAACTCCATTGTCATAAAAGAAGGTGCGTCGGAATTAAAACCACAAAAACTCAGCGACAATTTCGTCACGTTTGGATGTTTTTTTTTGGGGGGGGGGGTCCACGACTCTACCCCAAGGGGAAAAGTGGTCAGCATCAGAAGGGAAGGGCTCGCGTGGGGTCGGGGAAAATGATGCCGTGATGTTTCCTTGGCTCTCGTCGTGAGTAGTAAAGTATTATTTAACCCACGTGGTGAACGAGCTCGGAATGGTCGCAAAACAAACAGTGGCGGTAGTAGTTGGTTTCGAGATTTTATACAGTATTTAATTGGATACAATGATTATGTTCCAGCTAATACGATACGATGAACGTCTTGGAATGGTCCCTATGTTCACGAAATAATCTTACCTATTAAAAAGAAGTGGGTCCCATTTTTGGTACGTCGGGAACTAAACAAAAAAAAAAGAATATAATCCCTCTCGAGATCCCATTAACCTTATTTAAACACAACGAAAAGAGGATTAGGTCTCTTTTGATTGTGTCGCTGTTTCCTCCTCTAATTAATAATATACTCTTTAAGGACAAGTAACGTTTCCGGTGGTCCAGAGAATTATCGTTTCGTTACCAATGATTTGGCCTTAATCCCTCCGCGCATCCCAAACAAAAGTGACGAACTCGTGACAGGAAAAAATAGAAGTGGAGGACAAAGATCAAGCCAATTCTTAGTTCATTTGACAATTGAAAGACCCTTCCCTTTGTCCAAAACCTGTCTCTGTACACGGACTCGTTGACGGAAGCACCGACAACCGGCCTACGCTTTCCGATTACGAACATCTGTTAGCAGCCAGATTGACGACGATCACGCTGATGTTGTCCTGACTCTTCCTTCCCAGAGCGAGCCTAGTCAGCAGTGCGGCCGCGAGCACACTGCAGCTCGGATAGAGCGGTCGGCCTTCGTCTTTCGCGCCCTGCCCAGGCCTGGAGATGGCATCGTCCGGATTCCCTGGGTCGAGTTCATGAAGGCACTCGCAGGCCACCTGACAGGCCAGCTCGTTCGACATCACGTCCCATAAGCCGTCGCTTGCAATTATCAGGCAATTGTCCCCGGGTTCTCTCCTCGTGAAGGTAATCTCCGGCTCCGACACCACGACCGACTTCAGATACTTGTCACCTGATAAAACGGCGACACCGGCATGGTTAAACTTGGGAAAGGGTAACAGTATGCAAGGCCTTAAATAGTTTTTCAACAGAATATAAAGATAAACTCGTCGATGGCAACAGTAGCGACAGGCAATGGCATGATAAACGTCTTGAATTGCGGAATGCTGGCAATTTCAGATTGTTGTCTCCGCAGGTACCTCAAGAATAACCAACAAGTCAGTTTAGTTTCACAGCACACGGATAACTTCGCCACGCTGCTCGAAAGATCGAAACAAGAATTTCATGGTTACAGAGCCTCAAATGGATGGCTAACAAACTGTTGAATACAACTGCACACAGTTCGGTTTATGCCTGAAGCCTAACAGTAGCAATGAGCTTAAATGAAAAGTAAATGTATAGATACCTATTGCTCGGGACATGGCAAGGATTCCTTCAACTCTAGCTCCATTGACAAAAATGACTCTCCCACCGCTAGCTTCGATTCGAGCAAGTTCGTCAGGTCTATCTGGCTGGAGCAGGAGATCATTAATGTTATAAAACGAGAATAGGGGCCACACCATAATACCAAAAAGATAGAGAGATTACCTCTACAGCCAAATAGGGCAGCTAAAGGGAAAATGACATCACAATCTACAATGTGACAATTAGTCCAAAACACTCGAACCCGTGTTTGCCATTTAAAAGGGATTCCATCGAGAGTCCTTGAGAAAGGAATCTCTTGCTAAGAGAAATCAATTCCCAATCCATTCCCAATTGACTGTGCACCTGAGAGAAGCTCTGCAATAAAAAATTCATAGTTGCAATGCCAATGAACCAGATGGGTAGAAAACTCAACCCACTAACGAATCGACATCCTCCCCTGATCCAAAATGGATCTGATTATACATCAGATTGCTCTACCCTAAACTCAACTGGTGACATAGTCACCTTTGCTCTGATCCTAACAGGGATTACTACTATCAGCTCTGCAAGCAACACGAGGTCATCATTTTGCTGGCACCAGATAAACAACAGAAATCTTAACGACCAGCCATATTGCGAAACAACGTTTGACCCTTTTCCATTTTCAGTTGCATCCAGGTAAAAGAAAACGCAGAACATAAAGGAAGCAAACCTTATGGTCTCGTGACAGTGGGATTGCTCTTCCATCGCGGCAGAGAACAACACGCGAGTCCCCACAATTAGCGACCACGATCATATCTGCTGTCATGACAGCAACCACCGCGGTGGACCCTCCGAGCGCAACCTTCACTGACTGGCAACCGCAGTTTGACCCCCTCATGTTTCCACACACGCACATAGTCATCGCGAGCTCGTCTGTCCTCCAGAACGTCCTCTTCATCACTTCTCTCCACTTCTCTGCCCTCACGCTCTCTGTGTCGTCTTTGCCACAACTCATCCGCATCAGCTCCTCCTCCAGAATTACGTGCATCGTCTCCCGACACAATGTCGCGACCTTTCGATCCCAAGACTAATTAGCCAACCCCGACCTGTTTTTCCCAAGTTACTAAAGGATAATCGAATCTAACTGGACGTAGGTTACTCACGTGAGAGCCGCCATGGCCGTCGAAGACGCCAAAGTAATGAACGGGTCGATGCCCATTGATCTCCGGCCGGCACAGCCCGGTACGCACACAGACCGCATCCTCCATTTCACGCGACCTCCCCGAGACAGACATCGCCCCGTGCACCGCGGGCTCTTCCTCTTCCCCTGACAAAGTCCCCTGCTGAACCGGAGCAGAAAGTTCCAGGGCGGCTACTTCCCTGACGTTTCCCTCGACAGCATCAATGGAGGACCCCGACAACGATGGATCAGTCAAGGAGCTCCTCTCGACAGAGCAGAAACTCGCCGCCTCATGGTCACGTACTGCAACGTTATTTGCCCAGTGACCACTGGACGAGTAGGACAGGGCAGAGGACTGGGCGGCCATACGACGCATCTCAATCGTACGGCGACGCCTGTCCCGGCATTTCGAAGGAGAGTCGTCGTCCTTGTCGTTGAGCATCATCCCGAGGGAGTAAGACGAAGCCGTCTCCATCATTTAGGCAGGAACAGTAGCCGAGAAACTGCACAACTCCCTTCCGATCAGGCTCAGTATAATCAAGGACATCATCAACCCCAGAAGAAAGAACGGGCCTTGGTATCAGATTCAGAATCCCCGAGATCAAAAACCTTTCGGACTAACGAAAGGTGGAGACTTTGACGCAAGTCTTTTCCTGCCGGCCAAGGGAAAAGGGCGGGACGAGGTCCCGACACGTGTCGCCTGCTGCCTGCAAGAACAGAAAAAAAGAAAAAAAAAAAAAAACTTCCCACTGTGGGGAAGGGGCGATGCTCGCGACACGTGGATAGCAGTTTCGACAAATGGTGGGGGCGGTTTCTCTCGGGATCGCGACACGTTGACAAGTATTCACGACCCACGTTGTCCTGCGCCGGGCAAGGGATTAGATTAATTTCCCTCGTACGGCTTTTTCCCGATACACTTTTCTCCAAAGACACGCTTCCCATTCCGGATGTCGCTCTCCAGCCGATACGTGGCGTGGGTAGCTCTCTCTCCACTTGTAGATGTCCCCTTAGGTCGATGTAATGGGGACACGTTGGCAGTGGCCCGAAGCGGATAAGCCACGCCGTCGTTTCTAACAAAATTTCTTTTGCATCAAATTTATTTATTTAGGCCGGTTTGTTATTTTACACGAGGTTTTCTAAGTTTTTGCGTGAACTAAGCCCAAAACACAGGGTCCATTTAGAGGGCCCGAATGGGCCTAGTAGCAACACTGTAAAAGGTCGTTTCCATGGAGCATGGAAAGGAAGGCTGGTGCTAAACGTGTCTGGAGGTTTACAACCCCCAAAGTCCCTGTCTTTATTGCCAATTAGTTCTAGAGTTGATCTCATTAAGCTTATACGTTGGGTTTTAAAGTTGAGTTATCCCGAGTTTTTCCACAACCTGGAATAATATAGATCTGAGTTTGAGGTGAGCTGTTGAAGGTCTTATTATAAACCTAAAGCGCATTGAGAAGAAAATGCCAAATTATCAATTCTATTCTAAAGTTTGACCGTTTTTCCCGATTTATCCTGAACTTTTCAAAATATTAGCACATATCCTAACATTTAACCGTTATATCAATTTTAAACACTTTAACCGAATCAGCTGATGGCACGTTACTTCATCAGGCCAATGTTAAACTGCTGACTGGGCATGAGATGATGCCGACGTGGCATGACCCCCGGTATGTTGGGATCATGATATTTTGCTGTTATTATTAAATTTAGATTTTTGGTTAGAGAGCTTTTGCTCTATACGAGTACAATGAAGAAATTTAGTTCCTACACTTGGAACACCTATACCCAAAATACTCAACAAGTGGTATCAGAGTGTTTGTGATCTTTCGGGAGCCATGGTTCTCTTGTGAAGATTCTGGTAACTTGTTGAAGTCCTAAGAGGAGATGGAAGCAAGTGAGAGCGGTTTCACTTCTACGATGCCACCCTTGATTGATGGGCTGTGAAGATGGAAGGTAGTGATTTGTGGGAAGTAGTGGAGCCCACTCCCCGACAATCCTACGATTAACTAGATTCGGTATCACAATGAAAGAGTCACTAAGAAAGCAAAGAAACAGAGATACTCCTTAACCTTTTGCGCAAATAGAAGAAGATTGAGGATCCTTTGAAGAAAATGTTGAATAGATCAAGATTCAAGAAGATAAGTGAAAATCGTGGTCATGAAATTATTGGTATCATGATATTTTACTGTTATTATTCAATTTAAATTTTTGATTAGAAATAATATCGTATCTCATTTGGTTATTTAAGATTTTGTTTAAATTTTATTTAGATTATTTTTTAGAGTTATAAATAGAGTTTGTCCTCCTACGATAAGGAGTAACAATGCACTTTGATTTCGTTTAATAAGCTTTTGCTCTACTCGAGTTCAGTTTGGTTCTTACACCTGAAACACTGTACCCAAAATAACCGGTACACATCCCGTCAGCCCCCAAATCACCTAAATCCCCTAAACTATTATTGGCATCACCACTGACGCTACTAACACCGACTCCACCGACATTCCCAAACGACCCTTTGTACACAGCCGAGTTAGCGGCCGACGACTCCATTCGGCTCGACGACCTAAACCCTAAACTCCCGACCATCACCAACAACAAGAACAAAATTTCCAAACGAATCAGTCCACAGAAAAACCCAAAACCAAACGAAAGAAGAACAAAAAAAATTGAAGGGCGCTCGTAACGAGAAGAGAAACCCAAGTACAAACTCAGTACCTTCGAGAGCGAAACTCCGTCGGGGAATCATCCCGCGGCTCCCGAGACCAGCCCCAAAAAGAATAAGACTTTGGGCGAGAATCAAACACCCGAGAAGAAGGGAAAAGGAACCCTAGAATCGATGAACGCCTCTCATCCGGTTAGAGAAGTGAGTAGAGGTAGGAATCACATATCCCACAAGGCAAAGCTATCAAGCCAGAAAACGAATACCCAGAAACACAAAAGGATTGGCTTTTTTGTTGACTTTTTTGGGACGAAGGAACCGGGGGATGATAGTCGGCTCCCCTATAATCTAACGGGGATGTGTATCCCTAGGATAATGCCACGTCGGTGTCATGTCAGTCAACAATTTAATAGTGATCAGACGAAGTAACGTATTAAGTGTGTGTGATGATATTTTAAAAAGATCGAAATAAATAGAAAAAAATAATTAAATTTTAGGATATAACTTATAATTTAGTCAAAAGAAAATGATTCCTAGTAAAGACGTGTGGGTTAAAGGTTAGCAAGTGACAATGGCGGCCGTAGTTTTCTTCCCGGGCAAGGTATAGACACAATTTCAGAAGACTAGGATAGGGAGACAATAGTAGGGTTAGGGACACATCATTGCCACCCTCGTATTGGAAAGTACGATGATTTTTTGGCTGTCTCTGTAAATATTGACAGATGGGAAAGTTACAATTCCAGCGATATTGCACATTTACGGTAAAAACCCTTTGATGGGCCAAACTCAAGAAAGCCCAAGTGGACTCCAAGGCCCATATTATTATCCTTCACGGCCCCTCCCGTCCGAACTCGCTGCGACTTTCTAGAGGGCGTCTCCGGTTTAGAGAAAGATGGGGAAGGTGCGATGCCAGAGACTAGGGTGCGACGCTTTCTTCTCGGAGGACGAAAATCCAGAAGATTCCTGCCGTTACCACGAATCCGTTCGTCGTCCTTTCGTCTCCTCCTCTTTGACTCGATTGCCCTTTGCCTTCTTTGATCTCTCTGTTGCTGACGCCCGCCATTTTATTCCCTATTTTCTAGTTTTGGTTGTCGATCGCGTTATCAAATGTGGGGGTTTGTTGGATTTCGCTTCCCCTTAGGCCTTCTCGATGAGGATGAGGATGAGGATGATGAGGATGAGGATGATGATGATGATGATGATGAATGGCATATCGTGTTTGCTTAGTTAAGTCTTAGTAATAGGGTGGCTCGTCCGGCTAGGTTGAGGTGAATGTAGAGTTGTTGAGTGAGAATTGAACGGAGGATGGTCTTAACAATGTGTTCAGTTTAGACCAGGAATTGAACTGAGTTTGAGCACACAGTTTCAAGATCTTCACGCCAATATTCTTGGATTTGGATTCATCCTGCCCTATTGGTAGATTTAGTGTGGATGTATCTGTTTACCCTTATCGTTTCTTTCTTTCTTTCCTTTCTTTTTTTACCAGCTAACTTTTCCTTTCTTGCGTGTGCTGACGCTTGCCTTGGCGATTTCTCCGCACCAGGGAGTAAGTCTGCTCGTGCCT
Organism: Melastoma dodecandrum; assembly: GCA_029817715.1. Lineage (NCBI taxonomy): Eukaryota > Viridiplantae > Streptophyta > Magnoliopsida > Myrtales > Melastomataceae > Melastoma > Melastoma dodecandrum. The sequence goes on along the minus strand of JARUPY010000533.1, from coordinate 2,160,252 downwards.
TAAAGGATATTTCATTTCCAAAGAAGTCCGTCCACTTGCACGCAGACTTCTGAGTAGGCCCTTCTGAGCATTAACGTTTCTGCATAACCCTATTGTATTGCAGCCTATATTTCATGATGGGATGAAGCAATGGAGTTGTTGCAAAAAGAGAAGCCATGATTTCAGCGAATTTCTGGCAATCCCTGGGTATGCGTATTTCTAGCCTCTTGCTTGAAGCTTTGGAGCCCTCCGTGTGTGCTTTGGAAGTGTGTGATCGGTTATGTTTTGTTTGAATTGAACATTATGGACTTTTGTGCCCGTAAGATAAGCAATTGAGATCAGTCATTCAGTAATAACAGCTCTATCGGCCATCATTTTTATCGAATTAGTATTGCAATTAGTCTCATTTAGTTGACATGGGGCTATCATTTAATACTTTATCAATTTATTGCCATCTTTCCTCATTTCTGGATCCAGTTGTAAGACTGGGAAGCACACCTCCGAGAAGCCTTCTACCAAGGTAGTTACAGCTCCCCGGGCTCAAACTCCTGCGGTCGCTCCAGCTTCCGGAATCTCTTCCTCAGCAAAAGCGTCCTGTTCAAGATGCAGGCAGGGATTCTTTTGCTCAGATCATGGTATGCAGTTCATCTTCTGGGAACTTGTAGCCATCTCTTAATTATCCCAGGCACACCCCATATGGCTATTTCATTACACTGAGATGGAATTTAGCATCTGTATATCTTATTTAGCAATTTCCTGTCAGGTGCAGGTGTCAAACCGATGAGTGCTGCGCCAGTGATTGTGCCTTCTGTTGAGGACAAGAAGGATGTTCAAGGCTCTCTGTTACCACAGAAGAAAGTGATTGATATTAATGAGCCACAGACTTGCAAAAATAAAGGATGTGGCAAGACATTCAAAGAGAAGGATAATCACGATTGTGCGTGTAGTTATCATCCTGGGCCTGCTATTTTTCATGATAGGCTGAGAGGGGTAAGATTAATTTGTCCCTGTCCTTTTTCTACTTTTATTGGCTCTATAGATCTGATGTACCTAACTTATCTGATGGTATATGCTCGATCTTGCTTTGCTTCTGAGACTGCAGTGGAAATGCTGTGATGTTCATGTGAAGGAATTTGACGAATTCATGGAAATTCCGCCTTGCACCAAGGGATGGCACATCGCAAATCCATCGTAGTTGAGTCGAGCCGCATCCATGTCGTATGTCATCTCTTTTCTGGGTGTTGCTTGTGACTATCTGCCATCTTCCATCGTATTTCATTGTTATGGGAAAATGCTGTTCCCCAAAACCCGATTAAGACTGTCCACCAGTCCAACATGAATTAAGATTGTTCATTCACGGGTTGGTCTCTGCCATTTTGGTACATTTTGACTTGCTATATGTATGCCGGTGGTGCCTTCTGACGAAGCTGGAAGGTATCTTCGATCTTATCGATGTAGGCTCATATACAATGAAGAGTACTTTGGAGGCTGCATGCCCTTTGTTCTTACATGACCTGAAGCTATGACAACACGACTGCTTGATTGCTGGCAACAACAGGACAACGTGTGTCCCGAAAACATGTCTGAAAATCTTTCTTCCCTCGTTCCAGATCGGGTCAAGCAAAAACTTTGTTGCCCTCGAACATGGCCTTAATAGTCATCTCCCTCTCGTACCTCCATAAGTAATTTAACCCTACCAACAGCTCCGTGATGGCGGCTTCTGTTTTCTCCTTGTTCGCGTAAAACATCGTCTGCAGCAAGAAGACGCTCTTCCGCTTCTGTGACGTGTCCCCGTCATTACGCCTACCGGAGTTCTGCTCGAAACTCCTCTCGCTATGCCACTTGATCATGTCGTGTGCGAGAGGGCACACCCACCCCAGCATCCTCCCCAAGGCGTCCCTCCACTCGCTTGCCAATGCTTCATCGCTCGCGCAGAACACGACTCCCTTCAGTCTCGCCCTGAGACTGGACCTTATGCTGCTCGGCAGCATCGCATACAAGTCCTCCTTTGCGTCCGTGCCGACTAGATGTGGTGATTTGATCATCTTTTCCATCACAATTACTAGGTTTGCGTAGTGCAGGGACAGTGCGTTTGCTCCCAATGTCGTGGATGGAGGTTCTAGAAGCCTCGAGTTTGACTTGAAGAACCCTTTGCTCTCGTGATCCTCTATCTTCATGGTAGACGCAATGGTCTCATGGTTTGCGGTTGGATGTATGGCAGCAGAACTAGGTGGGCTTTGCAGGGGTGACGACGGACTCGCGTAAGGGTGAATGAGACCGAACACGATCTTAATTCTAGCTAATGTAGCGAAAACAGACCGGACAAGGACTGACGTCACCGAGTCGAAGCTTCGATTCCATAGAGACCTTTCCTTGAAGCGTTCGATCTCCTGCTTCTGCCAAACTATTCTCTGCTGCATAACGGATACCCTCCGTTCCCGATCTGTCTTTGACGAGTTAGCGGACACTATCGTCGTCAAGGAAGACAATGGGGACGACGAGTTGCCATGCTGGTCAAGCTTCGCAGAGACTAATTTCTTCAAGCTGTTCTCCAGTACTGAAAGCTCATCCATCCCCCGAAGCAGATTCAATGTCGAGGCGACATACCTATCCATCCTCTTAACCAGGCCACCCATGTCTTTCCCGTTCTGGACCCATTGGTTCGGATCCCGTCCCGTATCCACAAACTCCCGGAAGATCCCGCCAAAGCAGAGTAAGCTCGAGTCATCACACTGTTCCCCAAGCCGGCAGACAGAGTTGGCAATTATCCTCAGATTTTCGACCATCTCTGCGCAGGCGAGGCCGAGAAGGAAAGCCTCGTCGTTGGAGACTATCTTCCGGACGCCCTGGAGGGAGATGATCTCATCCCTCAGGATAACAACGTTTCGGTCAGAGAGGGACCGCCACAGCTGGAGTAGCCTGGACATGAGGTTGGAAACCTCGAAAGCCAGGACGCCAAGGTTCCGCCTCTTTTTCCCAGACTCAGGATGAAGGCGGGGGGAGGACTTGACAGCGTCGAGGCTGTGAGAGAACGCGGCCTTCACCTTGACGAGCCATGACTCGAGGGCCATCCTTCCGCAACAGGGAAGAAGAGGATGAAAGATCCGAGAGGGGGGGGGGGGGGAGCTTAATATTGCAATATTACTACAACATGGGACGATGAACCATGTTTTCTTCTCTGGAGGCGGTCTTTCTCATGGGAAGGGAGGGACAGACAGCAATTGAAATACAGTCGGGATCAAATATGTAAAGGGGACGAATTGTGGATTGGATTGAATCGAAGGTGGGATGACTATTGGTATTGGAGTAAGACCTTAGAGCATGAGAATATATATTTTTTTTCCTTTGTAAGTTTTTAAGGAAGAAGAGATTTCTGACTAAGACAGGCATGGGGTAATAATTAGTGGCAGACTAGTTTGTTCATGATTGGATGTTTGCTCTTGGGAGAAGCCATTCCTTCTTTCTTCTTCCGGGATTGCTTTTGAATGTGGGGGTGTGATTGGGGTGTGTCATCAAAGATTCTTTTTTATCTTTAAACACATGAACTAAAAGCAGGGGAGATGATAAACAAGGGAAAGGTGACGTAACTACCCCCCACTAATCGTGATGTTGTGGGAGAAACTCAGATAGAAAAAGAAAGAGGGAGCCCACGAAGCCATTTCTGGAACTCGCCAATCGTACCAATCTAATTCCCCAACACGCTCGACTTTTTCTGATCTAATCGGACAAAGAAATGAGACCCCAAAAGAGGAGAGGAGTCGAAGTAGCAGTAGCAGCACTTTGATGTGTTTTATTGTCATCCGAATTCAATCGGGGCAAACCAACAAAACAAACAAGCCACGTGCAAACAGCACTCCCCCCTGGTCGGTTCGTTGCATTCGTCCTTCGATCAACAATGACCTTGGAGACCATGTGTTGGCCATGAATTTTACTTTCTTACACTCAGCTGGCGATAGGAACGTATGAGGACGAGAACAGAAGTACGCCGGAAGTTCTTAATGGGGGATGGGATTCGATGCCAAACCTCATCCATGGATTCTCGGCATTACGGTCCCCATCCATAGACAAATCTCTCCATCTTTCGAAATTGATGACGAAAACGTCACTAAGAACCACTAGAATTGGAACTTGGAAGCCACCGATAATGATTATCATTACTTATGGACCTGCGCTCGTGTGTGGCCACGGATCATCATCATTACAATGGAATGGCACCAAGTTGTGCAGGAAATTGGCACATCAAGAGAGAATCAGGATTGGTATGAGTGTGCGCTGGACGCATGCCTGACTTCCTTTCTCATCTGCCCCCCACTTCCTTACTATTCACAAACTTTTCTTTTGTTAACCTAGGAGAATCGACATGCAAAACAGAAGCTGTGACAAAGACCACCACCCCACCAAACAAAAACTTTATGAACACAAGGTAATGGCTCCAAACTGATAATACCCATGTCTGACACTGGATACTGTCCAAATATAAGTGCATTAACAGCCCTAACACCCAATATACTTGCTTACTCGGTTCATGGACTTGCGGCGTACCTTTCCACAAAAATGTAGGCATCCATCCACCCAATGTTTTACTGAGTAGTGGCCTTTCCTGTTTTTTATCTGCTTGCCCCATTTCTCAAGGAAGTTGAAAGTAGTTGGGAATGTAATGGTGGTCCCTGTGGGCTTCAGTCATTCGGGATACGCATCGCAATAGCAGAGCTGATTGTCTCTCACTTTTAGTTTTCCAAATCCAGAATAGTGTCCAAGGAGAGAGGACCTCTACTTCATCCATTGGGAACCTACTTGTAGCTAAGCTTGACATCCTTATCCATCTGGAAGAGGAAGGATATAGAGATGACTATATAGTAAAACGGGGCGAAGATGAGTAAATCAGCCCAGAAATGCTCAAGTGGAACTTTGAACTCACTGATTTTGCAAGTTCTTCTGCCTTCTCATCAGTAAAACCCATGGATTCGAGGATTTTATGACCCGCTGACTCCTTCTCGGACCAAACGCCAAGGAGTATGTGACTCGGAGTTATCTCTCCATCTTCACCTGAATTCATTTCAAACTAAAAATTACTGCAAGCTTTATTCAGGATAGGATGAGATGTGCTAAAACAAACCCCTCATGCATAGGATTTTACAGCTTTAAACCTCGTTAAACTAAGAGTTATCCCGTTCTTTGTTAGGGAAACAATATCAACACATGGGTGACCTGGCTCTAGAAAATTGATCTTGACGTCAAAATTGCTACGATCGTTTCTCATGGAAATCACAACACAACTACCGAGTGAACGTGGCTTTTCCAGAATGCAGTAGTCTGGGAATGCAGGTCAATTAAGTAAAATACATTTTACCTGATTTTAACTTCGTATCAATAGCCCAATCAAGGGCTCTTTGGGCCGGTTCAGTCAGTGGAGGATGCTCAGGGCTGAAAAAGTACATGTCAGATTTCCCAAGCAGATTAACAGTTTCCTCTCGCACCTTGAAGAGCGTGATGCCATTGGCCCGCAAAAACTTGGCAGCCAGGCTGGTGCCTGAAGGAAACATTGAACAAAACAAATGATCCTCAACTCATGGAGAGACGACAATAATTGGGAGAAGGTATTTATAGGGTCAGCGAAGCAGGAGAATGATTCGACCAGCCTAACCACAATGTTCCCCTATGGCCAGCAAGGCTCTGAAACACTGAGGCGTTTGGTTTGAGGAATGAGAGGCAGAATGGAATGGAATGACGATTCCATTACGCCTCATTCAACGCTAAGCAAACATGGCAATGAATGGAACATTCAATTTGGAGGGAATGAGTATTCCTTTGGCAAGGGAAGGGAATGGCCATTCCATTCCATTCCCTTCCTCATTATGCAAACCAAACGCCCCGGGCCTTTGCAACAAGATATAAAAGTCATCTATATTCTGCCAGCTAAAGATAATTGAAAACCACTCGATGTTCAGGTTCTTCGAAACAATTATCTCCAAACAAAGCACTAAAACAGTCCTTGATACCTACAGCGTTTAACACTCAGTTGCTTTGAAATCTACATGATTAATCGAGTCGGAATATAAAGCTAGCATTAGAAGGAGTACTGGTCTCACCCTCGACAAGGATCCCCATGACAAGTGCTTCAGTGCCGGTATTCGGGTACTTGAGCTTCCTGGCTTCCAACTCGGCCATGGCAAACGACTTTATTGCCCTGGCGGACCATCTGAACACAACCCCCATGGGCCCCCACAAATGACCATTATCAGTCAAACGCCGACAGTATAATTCAACGAAAATAAGAAGGGCAGAAACGATTAAGAAAAGGAAACTAACTTCGGGAGCTTCTCAGGAGATGCCCTCTCCTGGTTCCTACAAAATCGCCTCCCCCATATCAAATCAAACCAAAAGGATAAGACAAACAAGAAAGAGAAATCCCTGGAAACAAATTCAGCTCGTTCCCAGTCAATCTTACGCAGTTGGGAGGCTGAAAAGGACAGTAGCAACGGTGGAGTGACGCTTCCTAACGAAAGAACGATCCGGGCGGGGGCGCTCGACCGCGAGCTTGGCCCCACGGAAAGAGCTCCCCGGAACCAACGGCTTGCGAGAACCATCTAGCGAACAGGAAGACCCAGCAAAATTCCTGAAGAAAGCCTGGGAATTGGAGGGAACAGCTGAGGCGGAAGAAAGGCACTGCGCCGCCATCGTTGCGGACGAACCAAAGCTGGGAAGGATTGCAGCGGTCTCAACGGTGCTTCTGAGGAAAGAGGGTCTGTCAAATCCCAAGTTTTATCCTTGAATTACTTCTTTCATTGCATACAAGTCCCCATCCTTTGATTCAATCGGGATCCTCCTATGGGCCTGAATAAGCCCATCTACTTCGGCCCGTTCAGAAGCTGTTTCTTTTCTTCTTCTTCTTCTTACACCATTTCAGCCGTTATTAGTCAACCCCCGATCAACAGTGGGCTGGGGAATGATTGGAGGAGGGGGAAGCAAGCTTCTTGGTCAACTTCAGTTGTTGTAAGGAAACCATAGTTAGGTCCTAATTATATATAAAAAAAAAAGACCCCAACAAAATTTCAATTCTTTTGTGTTTTTTCTTAAACGTTCAAATTTTGAATGAGCTCGACCCTTTTATATATTAATAATAAGAATAATGTTTTTTTTTTAAATTAAAGTTTCGAGACGGACGTGAATCATTTTCCTTAACCATAATCTATATTTCTAATTCCCCCCCTCCCCCACAAAGTCATAACAAATAAATAAATAAACACCACCCCCATTGTCCCGTCTTAATTTTTGGCATTTCGTATTAAAATTGTTTTGCTGCTTTATTATTTATTTCTTCGTCTCCCCCCCCCCCAAACCACCCTGTTCATTCCCCAAAACCCATCCCCCCAATTTCTCAACCACCGGTGACATTTTTGATCCTACGTCCTCCCGATCATATTTTTTGTTTCTATTTTCCTGGGGATTTTTCGCTGTGTCCGTTTTTTTTTTTGTGTTCCTTTGGAGTTGTTTTCCTTTTAGCCATGGCGGATTAGTTGCCCGTATTTACGGCGATTAAAACCCAGCTTTGTTTTGGTTTTTGGGAGGGCTTTGGGTCCCAAAACTTCGGGCTTTAGCCTCGGCTGTTCTTTTTCCTTTTCTTATTGTTTTTGGGTTGTTTGGGTGTGTAAAATCTTCGATCGAGCTTAATTTGACTGCTTGATGATTAGTGGAACTTTCAACGGGTAATTCTGGTTCGGGGAAAGAACTAGGGTTTCTGGGATGTGGGTTTTAATCCACTGTTAGATTTGATTTTTCCGTAAGTTAAAGGCCCATGAAATAAATGGAGGCAGAGGAGGGAGACGTGGCTTCTTCCGCCTTCGCGATAACATCGGACGGAGCACGAGGTCACTTCGGGGTGTCACTGCCACGTCATCATTCCGAGACAGATGCCTGCCCTCCACCTCAGCAGGAGGACGGACCCACCGTGGTCCCCTCCCCCTATCCGTCTCAGCACGAAGGGGGTCCCACGCCGTTGCCGGCGGTGTCGGCTCCTTCGGGACCGCCGGCGGCTCAGTTGTCCGGCCTTACACCGACGAGCGTGGGGGGGAACCCGGATGTAGTGAAGAAGAAGCGGGGGAGGCCGAGAAAGTACGGCCCAGATGGGTCGGTAGTGACGCTCTCCCCGATGCCGATATCCGCGTCGATACCGCTGAGCGGTGACAGCACGGGGGCTTGGCAGGGGAGGTCGGCAGAGTCAGTCAAGAAGAAGAGGCAGAAGAAGATGGAGTTGGGGAGCTCAGGTAACTGTTATAATAATAACAAAAAGTGGAAACGACAGGAATCTCTTTTTTCTTTTTGGTTTTGTAAGAGTTTTTGTTTATGTCAGGAGTTAAGTGTTTTGTGCTGGAAGTTGAGTGGATGGCTGGGAGTGGTTTGTCTGTTGTTGGGTACTAAACGGAAATGGATGAGATTGGTTCACATATGCTCGTTTGGTAAGTGGGTAGTAGTGTTGTGTTGTCAGGGTCATATAAAGCCTTTTAGCAGATCCTGGGATTCGGGCAGATTCCATCCTTCTGTGTCCGGAAGCTTTTCCTTCTTCTCACGAGGGAATTGAGTGGTAGGGGTGGGACTGTGTTTCCTTTCACTTTCATTCTCCCAGCAGTGCTGTGAGGATGAGGATATTTATATATCCCTTCTTTTATCCCTTATTCTTCTCCCGGCGACTTATGTCTTCCTGTTTAATTGCTCGTTTCTTTTTTGGTTGCTCGTTGTTCCCTACTCTGAAATTTTAGTGTGAACTATGATTAAAATTGATTTTGCAACAAAAATCAAATTTTGTCAACTTGGGGATAGTGATTAACCGAAGATTGATATTATCTACATTAAGATTATGTGATTTTTGGTTCTATTTTTCCTCTCTCTCTTAGGCCAGAAGATTGCTTATATTGCTGGCACCAACTTTACACCACATGTACTTACAGTTAATCCTGGGGAGGTATGTCCGTAAACCTCATGTTGATTAAACACGAGTCCATGCGCATTGAATGTCACTGCTGCAATTCAGTTCATTCTTGCCTTATTCTGGTATGAATCGCGGAGCTTTTGTGTGATCTCCCTTTCTGCTCTTCTACAGGATGTAACTTTGAAAATCACGTCCTTCTCTCAGCAATCATCTCGGGCTGTTTGCGTTCTCTCAGCAAATGGCACCATATCCAATGTGACCTTCCGCCAACCTACGTCCTTGGGCGGTACCTTGACATATGAGGTTTGAAGTTCGATATTTTATTCATGCCAGCATTAATTGAATGGCCGTTCTATTGTTTATAATAATTAAGCAGATTTCATGATGGATGAGCTGCCGAATTCGGTCAAGCTCAAACATTTTGTATGGAAACCTGACCTGGATTCCTTTCGTAGTCCTCTCTGGTTGATTCCCATAAAAAATCCCTGGACGATCTCTTCTTCAGTGCGTGGATCTTGCAATTGTTGTCTTCCCATTAGGCTGACCAGTTTTCTGTCCTAAATCCTGCAGGGAAGGTTTGAGATCCTATCACTCTCTGGATCATATACTCCTACCGAGAGTGGAGGCACTGCCAGCAGATCCGGCGGTATGAGTGTTTCCTTGGCCGGACCCGATGGTCGTGTTGTTGGGGGAGGGCTTGCAGGTTTACTGGTTGCTGCTGGTCCAGTACAGGCGAGTCTAATTCAACGACCCGGTTTGCATAGAATTGCCAAGCCATTCAACCACTGATCTGGTATTCGTGTTTGATCGTGATCAGGTTATCTTGGGCAGTTTCCTACCAGGAAACCTCCTGCAACAGAGGCCAAAGAAGCAAAGGGTCAACCTCCCGGCATCGACTCCCCCAGTTATAACCAACATCACCGCTCGGGATGAGATGCTGGGGCTTTACGGTGGGGATAAGCCGGTCATTTCTCCGGCTCCCGAGGCCTCTGTTCCATTCCCAGACATTAGGAATACAACCGAAAACTTAGTTTCCTTCGGGATCAAGGAGTCCAATGGATTAGTCAGCTGATGCTTCCTGATCCTTACGTTTTTTTGCGAGTTAGTTTTCTCACTTTGTATCCTGATGATTGATTCCTTTCTCTCCTTTCTTGGGGTGGGGGCAGAGTTTGCTTTGTAGTCTTGGGTTGACAAGGACAACGGTGACGCGTCTGATTCTGGCCATCTAGGGTCTGTGATTCTTCTCTGGTGTCAAAATCTGTAGGCTAATTTGTTAGGACACTCATCCGACTTGTGTTTTCATTGTATTCTAGAAATCAGCATGTCTTCACCGTCACAGCATAGATAGTACACAGTTGATGTTTTATGTCGGATCTTCTGTTGCTCTCGTACTTGCCAGGCAAATAGCTCGTGAAACTGAAGGACTATAAGATCTCTCCTTGACAAAGCTCAACACAGCGATGAAGAGTTTTGACTCCCAAAAAGGTTAGCACAAGTAATCAAAATTACCAGGCCAGAAAAATTTAACATAGGAGTAAAAACTACAGCATAACTTCTTAAGGCTTTTCAACAGCAACTTCATCTCTTCCTCTTCTTCTTTCCTGAATCACGGCTCTGGTTAAATCCTTAAAAGTCAATAAGACCCTCCCTGTTGTACATGGCTTCCTTCGATGGCTGGTCCAGTTTCACATCTCCGTCCACTTTCGATGGGTATTCTTTGCCGTAAACTTGAAGAAAGAAAGTACGAGCGGCGTAAATCTTTTTCTCCCGCGGCTTCACCCTATATATAGGAAACTGGTTTTTCTTATGAAAAGTCACTTTTGTAAAGAAAGGAGAAAGAGTCCTTGTTCATCAACAGATCAAAAAATATAAAATAGCCTACAAACGAGATACGCATGTCCTAATAACTTTAGCGATCGCGATACTTTAGTGAAATTTCATGCGTGTCTCATGTCACGACTTTTTTTATAAAGTATACTTTAATAAAATAAGCCCAAATAAGAAAAATTCTAAAAAATCAGTCGAAGAAAAAAATACATTTCCAGGGAGTTCTGTCCGGTCTAAATAGCCATTCAGTGTGCCCAAACAAATGTCCCAAGAGATCGAGATCGCCGTTATGGGGCCCTCCGATCGACGACATCAGGCCAACTCACTACAATTCCAACTCCTACGAGCGGAGGGAATGACGTGGCTAGGGTTTAGGGTTTGGGCGGGGAAGGCTCTGCCGGGCTTAATGTGAATGGGCCATATGATGAGATTGATAATTTCTTTCATTTGTTTTTTTTAAGCAGGGAGTGGGGGAGGAGGTCTGGGGCTTTTGCAACCCGAGGGTCACGTGTGTAGGTTGGGGGAATGGAGAAGAGGTGGGGGTTGAGAGTTAGATTGTAAGGTTGTGTGAGATGAGACGTAGTTGAGATTATAGTTTTAGTTTAGTAGTTGTTTATTGTGGGTGTATTCCCCTTTTCCAATCCTGCAATGAATGTGGAGCGCAGAGCCACGTCAATCGCGGGGGGGAAGGAGAGGTAATTTAGGACCAGAGGGACAGGGGGTGGTGGTGACGACTGACGAGGGTCTTTCAAGGGGCAATGGATTCTTGTTTGGTGTTGGAATAGGATTGTCGATGACGATCATGAAAAAGAAGCAACAAAAGAAGTCCGAATAACATTTATTGACCCGACTCTCTAACCCACTTGGCCACTCGTCACTCTCTTTCTCTCTCATTCAACTTCTTCTCAAAAAAAGGGTATGTCCGTGTTCCGTTTCACATCCCAAAGAAATAATGGATTGTACGTATTCCTCCTCCTTTAAACAAAAAATTTCTGATCGGATTTTAAAGTTTATTACTTTATTTCTCAAAATATTTTTACTTAGAATACTGTTTCGTAACAAATGTCCGAAATAATGATGGATTGATGTCCGTGCTGTGAACGGCCGTACACCCCCACATTAATTATTAATAACCGTCCTAGAATTTTAACGATTATTACGTTGTTAATGAAAATATTTCCCTATTTCTATTTTAAAATTTTTTTTATTTAATGCCTTGAAACTAGATTGAGCTTTGTTTTAAATTAAATGAAAATATTTCGTATTTTAAAGAATTTTGACTTTATAAAAGTCGAGTTTGTTTATTTAGCTACTCGCTTTTTACATAGTCGAGTTTGCCTTTACAAGTGTACTTTAGAAAAGTAGAGTTTATTGAGAATTAATAAATGGGTCAACTTAGGTAAAAAAGTTTAAGTCACTAAAACTATGCTTTTAAATACTAGTTTAGGATATTATTTCTTAAATTACGAAATATTTTCACAATAAATACTATTTAAAATCATAACTCAAACTAGAATTTTATAAAGAATGAGTTTGAGAGATTTAAAATTTTCGACATGAATCGATATTTTATTATTTTTCAAAGAAAATTCAAGTTCACATTTTATAAAACTCGAATTTTTAAAAGTAGAACGCAACGTACTTGTGAAGTTGATTTAATTTTATAAAAGTAAAATTCAAAATATTATATTAATAATTTCGAAAGTAAACACTTTAAAACACAATATTTTTGCCCCTCACCGCAACGCAAAGGATGTTGTAAGACGAAGGTGGCTGAAATCCCTCTCAGTTGTATTGGACAAGGGAACAAACGACACCTAAGAGGAGGGGAGTCCCACCACCCCCACGCCATGACCGCATTCTTTTGATGGGAACGTAACAGGGTGGGAGGGGCCAGGATGCGAATACAAATAAACCGGAAAAAAAGGCAAGTCACATAGCAAACAAACAAAAGGGAAATCATCATAGATAGTCCCTACTTCCCGCCAAAACACACCACCAGAGAGTGAGAAGGTTGTTTTGGGTTAAATTAGGTTTTTATTTTCTTATAATATTAAAAAAGAATTCGGTGTTGGGGGTCCCACCTCCCTCCCTCCTCCTTTACCCTTCTCGAGAAAATCCGCCTGTCCTCCATTACCCGCAAATCAATGCCCAAACACACGTCATCCTTCCCCTCCGCCAAAAAAAAAAAAAAGAAAAGGCACAACAATACCAACAAATACGAATGCACGAAGAAACTAAAACACATGAACTTCCCAAAAATTTCACATCTCATATTTCATGCTTAATAAAAACTCTATGGTATTTCAGGATTAACTTCACCACTTACCACTTTGGTATATAAGTAAAGTTAGCAGCATTAGGTCACCCATTGTCCATTACTCGTCCCACTCACACTACCCAGCTCCAATTTCATATCCTACACCCCACAATGGAGACAAGGATGCCCCGCGTCCTCCCTCCGGCGACGACGATCGCCGCCCCCCTGGCCCTGGCATTCCTACTCCTCTCCCTCCTGTCTGGGCCTTCCTCCGCCTGGCGCCCCTGGCCCAGCCTCCGCCACCGCCCAAACGCCACCACCGTAGACCTCACCCTCGGCGACTCCAAGAAGTTCGAGGGATCTTCGGAGTTCGTCAAGATGAAGTACCACATGGGCCCCGTCCTCACCGCCAACATCACCGTCCACATCATCTGGTACGGGAACTGGGCCAGGCAACAGAAGAAGATCATTCGCGAGTTCCTCGGATCCATCTCCGCTACCGGCGCCAGGCACCCCTCCGTCGCCGAGTGGTGGAAGGTCGTCCAGCTTTACACGGACCAGACGGGCGCCAACATCTCCCGCACCGTCCTCCTCGGCCAGGAGAAGAACGACCGGTTCTACTCCCACGGGAAGTCCCTCACCCGGCTGTCCATGCAGTCGGTCATCAAGAGCGCGGTGACCGCCTCCACGAAGCCCCTCCCGATCGACCCCAGGAACGGGCTCTACCTCGTCCTGACCTCGGAGGACGTGTACGCCCAGGACTTGTGCAACAACGTCTGCGGGTACCACTACTTCACCTTCCCGTCGATCGTGGGGTACACCCTCCCGTACGCGTGGGTGGGTAACAGCGCGAAGCTGTGCCCGGGGGTGTGCGCGTACCCGTTCGCGGTGCCAGACTACATGCCGGGGCTGAAGCCGCTGAAGGCGCCGAACGGGGACGTGGGGGTGGACGGGATGGTGAGCGTGATAGGGCACGAGCTGGCGGAGATGGCTTCGAACCCGTTGGCGAACGCGTGGTACGCGGGACAGGACCCAAGCTTCCCGGTGGAGATAGCCGACCTATGCGAAGGGATATACGGGACGGGGGGTGGGGGGTCGTACACGGGGCAGATGATGGAGGACGGAGGAGGTGCGACCTACAACATGAACGGGGTCCGGAGGAAGTTCCTGGTCCAGTGGGTCTGGAACCATGTGGTCAGTTACTGCAGTGGTCCTAATGCCCTTGATCAGTCCCTCTAAACCCCCCCCCCCCCCCTACTTTCTTCAATCCCTTTTGTTTTTGGATTTTGCGAGGCTAATTTCCGAGTAAATTAATAACACCCCTCAAGTCCTAAATCCAAAACATAAGCTCCTCCCCCCTTCCCAAACCCCTCTACCTTCGATTATCTCTAGCTAGTGTCAGTGGTTTTTGGTGATTTCTGGTCACGCAAGTCACGGACTGTGTGACACCCATCTATTACGTCATGAATTGAGTCCATCCGGGGTTTGGTTTCGAGATGGTTCGGGGGGGGGGGCGCCCTCAGCGCAGCAGTCGTACAGCTGAGCAGAGTCTTGATTTATCCACAGCGCCGTCGTCGCGTCGTGTCGGGTCGGATCGAATTGAATTTGGGAGGTGGTGGGAGAGAGAGAGAGAGAGAGAGAGAGGGAGACCTAAGAGAAAATGGGGTCCGATGGGAAGAAGGGAGGCATGGGAGGAAGTCAATTCCTGTCCCGACACATCCACCGCGACACGCAACCAAACTCACTGACTTCCCCCCACCACTTCCACTTTCGGACTCGCTTCCATCCTCCTCCTCCTGGTCTAAACACTTGGCCGAGTTAATCTGCCAAGCCCGCATCGCGGGCGCTTGTTTTTTTTTTTAACAGGGGCTGCTCTCGTTGGACAAGCATCCTCTGTAGCTTCTGCGATTACGCTTCCGGATCTTCTTTATCAAGGAAAGAGCGACGTCACGACATGCTATAATACTACATTTCATTTAATAATAGCAGAGCCCAAGGAATGAAAGTGGGTGGTGTTCACTTTTCTTTTGAAACCTGGGGGTCTAGTTCTAAGCTGGTCCGAATCCCGTGACTGCAACAGGTCACATCAAATTTTATTTCTTTTCATATACTAAGGAAACCCACCATTAAAAATACCAAAGAAGAAACTCAAATTCAATCATGTTGTCAAACTAAAGGGAAGTTAAAAAAGTCTCTCTTGGGCGGGACCATCCCCAATTTCCCCATCTTTTACTTTTTCCCCTTTTTCCCTCTTTTCGAAAATTGTCCTTCATATATTAAAATAATGTTATTTTTTTTTCCTTTTGTCATGGGGGAAGTAGCATGTCTTGCTAAGGCCAAGTTCCGTGACGAAACTAGTTTGATTACCTGGTTTGATGTGAAAACTTGAAGACAATTAAGTGGAGGGACCGACAGGGGGGCGGGGGTCTGGGGTGGTGGGGGCATAATAATAAAGCAGGCGAATAAGACATTGAGGTGGGGGGGGGCATTAAAAGACGTGCTTCTGCTGGGGGGCATCAAAAGGGTGATTCATTCAGCTTTGGGACAACCAGCAAAGAGGAAGATGGGAAGTGGCCCCCAAAGAACTAAACTAAACTAAACTAAAATCAATCTGGGCTTTTCAGGGGTATTGCTGTTGGTTGTTGGGTGAGGAGTATTAATAAGACAACAAGCCTTTAAGTCCCTCCCTCCCACCATCCCCTCCCTTGTTTCAGTTTTGGCATTCCTCCCTCCTGCATTTACCCCCATCCCAATCCACCGTGCTCTCTTCTCTTTGCTTCTGAGGATTGGTATCATCATCCTCATCCTCTAAGGAAGAGCCGGAGTTGTCAACGTTATGTTACCAAACCTTAACAAGAGGTCCTCCACAAACATCTGACAATCTTTGACCCACCAACCCTCCCCTATCATAAAAAAAAATAAAAAAGGAAAAAGGACCAAAAATTTTATGGTTCATAGGATGGACCCGTTCTTTTCCGTTTCTTTCTTAGACAGATGGCACCAACCGAAAAGCCATTAAATAAAATCAAAGTAAAGTTCCTTGATAGCGGCGCCCCCCCCCTCTCCTCTTTTGACCTTTTGCTGTTCCCTCCCCACCTTCCTCCTAAAATAATGGACTTTTGTTTCCCACTCCTCCATCCCCTTATCATTACCAATCAAATCCCCCCCACTTTTTCCCATTTTTTGGTTTTCAATTTGATTACCTAAAGTAGGTGTGGGTCAACCTTAATTGGCGTATTTTTTCATGATGTGATTCTGAGCATCATCTCAGACGCAGACCACATTCCTCCTTTCTATTTTATTTGTTCCTCCCATGGACAAAATCGTCGGCCCATGGGCTTTAGAGAGGCCCATAGGAAGAGAGTGAGGGAGGGAGGGAGGGAGAGAGAGCAGTCGCCTGTTGTCCAGACAAAGAAAACTAAGAACGTGCAGTGAATCCATAGACAGGCAGCTCACGGGAGTCTCAGCCCATGATTTCCATACATTTGAGTCGATTCCCGGATAAATATGGCTGCCTGAGAACTCCGGAGCAGCAGTTGACCGGTATCACCGCTACTTTTGATCTTTGAGCTTCTCATTCTGTAAGTACTTTGAAACCCCGTAGGCCACAGTCCCGGCGACAAAAAGGGCGACCGTCGGTGTGAATGAAGGATACAGATACTTGACGAAGAACTTGTCCCACTCCTCGGGCAGGAAACCTGTCCCAGTTAAGAAACCAATTTGCAAAGTTAGGGTTGCTAAGTGATTCTAAGGATGGTTATGGCAAGCCATCATGATCCAGAGAGTAATTGCTCTTCTTTCCCAATGGCTGATCCCGTTACTTAGGCCGCGAGGATTTAGAGATCAGGGGCCTAATTCCACAAAAAGCCACTACTCAAAGTGGCTTCAGACAGTAATTTGCTTTAAAGCAACCGCTTATCCTTATGCAAGTTCAGGGTTAAAAAACTTCCCTTCAACAAGCAGCTGCTTCAATGGAGGAATCAAAGCAAGCCCAGTTCATGTAATTCAACGCCTGTCCCCGTTAGCAATCATATTCCCGGCTAGAATTCGTAGAAACTCGAGTCGCAAGCGGAGATAAAGAGCCGCGATTTACCAGAAGCCGCTAGGGCGATTCCCTCGACGAGGATGATGCCGCCAAGTCCTAACCACGTGAGAAGGAAAGCGCTCTCGTTCCTCTTCTCCTCCTCGACCTTCTTCTCGTCCACCTGCGGCAGGAACGCGGGTTTCTCCACCGGAGTCCGTCGAATCACAGTCGCCCTCTCCCTTTTCCCCCTCTTCTTTCCTGTACTGCTCGGCTTGGCAGGGGACGCGTCAACGACCGGGGAACCGAACCCGACACCGGACGTGGGGGGCTTCCTGGGCTTCTCGTCGGCGGTCGGGGTGGCGGGATTGGAATCGGACTGCGAGTTTTGAGATCTGACGGAAAAGCTGATGGTAGAAGTGGGTTGCGGGAGGATGAGATTGGGGGAGTGGGTCTTGGCCGTGAGGAGACGGGGGGACAACGGAGAGGAAGGCGAAGGGATTGTGAGTAGCCCCATTTGCCGTTATTACGGTTGGACCTTAGAGAAGCTGTCCTAAGAGAATCTTGTTCCGGAACTCCATGGGAGATAATGAAGCCGGGTCTTTCTAGTTTCGTTCTTACAAGAGATTTCAGATAAGGGTGAGTTTCCGCTTTCCCCCCACGATTCGGATTAGTCAGTTAATGCGACATGCGCAAGAATTTCGGCCGATGAAATGATAAATAACGAGCATAGCCGTGGGAAAACGAGTCACTTCCCAGGACACCAACAGAGAGAGAAGGACTCGAACCGCCACCCTCGTCTCATCTCAATCTCCTCTCCCGTCGATCAATCCCACGGACCCGGCCGCAGGCCCCTATTTCTGCAGATGATTCTTCCTCGAACAATCTGGGTTCCCCTAAGACTTTCTCCCCCAACGTCCCGAGGGCTAAATTGATGAATATTCCCCCGATACCTGTACAACGTCAGGCAACGGACATGGGGGATGAATCAGGCGAGGGAAATGGGGATTCAGGCGATCATGATCACAAGGCTGTCGCATCATCCTCGACCATCGTGGCAGCAAACCTCCGGTTGAATCACATTAAGACCCGGTTGGCGCCATCCAACCAGAGGTTTCCGCCTCCTGTTTGTTTAAAGAGTGATGGGAGGGCCAGAGATGGTCATCCTCATCTGTTGGCAAATTCCACGGAGAAAGGTAACACCGTCAAGGGTCAATGATGGAAATGAAGAATCCCTTTTTAATTGGATTGTGATTATAGTTTTATCAGGGAGTGCAAATTTAGGTGGATTGATGGCTTCACTGTAAGATGGTAAATGCAGCACGGGGCGTAGACTCTGTTGTAGGGAGACTTCCCATTTGATTCATCATGACATACGAAACGAAGCCTCGAATATATATGTTTCGTTTCTGGAACTGTGGAAATTTTCTGGCAGGGTGTTCTTACCAAACATTTAAGATCAATGACGTGAATGTGTGGTCTTAGAATTTTGAGATGATATGAAGATTGGTGCAGCATTCTGTTTTTTCTTCCAGTCAGAGGTCCTGCCTTATCTTCTTGGATAGTTTGCTCACCTGTCTGTGCCTGCTGTCTAGGAAAAAGGGTGCAGTGGAGTCAATCCAAGTCTTTAGAGAAACGGCCAGCTCATAATCCTATTTTGGAGGTGAAATAGAATCCCAGTGGTCGATTTTCCTGCTGATTGGGTATTTGTCACTCCAAACAGTGATGATGCCTCATGTCATCCAACTTTGATCTCTATCCTTTGGTCAGGCTCATTATGCAGCCTTTTCCAAGGAGATACAGTCCCCGCGCTTCCAAGAATTGCTGCGTCTAACAAGTGGCCGAAAAAAGAGAGCTGCAGACATTAAGAGTTTCTCGCATGAACTAAACTCGAAAGGTGTTAAACCATTCCCACTCTGGAAGCCACGAGCGTTTACTCACATGGAGGTACACAGCCGGATTTCCTTTTCACTTTCTTCTCCATGGATTCCACGTTTTGCAGTTGGCATTCCATGCCATTCATAAAAATAATCATTATAACTGTAGATGTTGCTCTCCTTTAGAAGCAATAATCCAGCAAGGAACTCTTTCTGCCTTCTGTTGACACAAGACCTCTCTTTGATTATGTTTTCTAGGAAATCATGGTGGCTATCCGTGCGAAATTTGATAAATTAAAGGAAGAGGTTGATGCAGATTTAGGTATTTTTGCTGGTGATTTGGTGAGCATACTTGAGAAATACCCAGAGTGTAAGTCTAAATGGAAAGAGAGTTTGGAGGATTTGTTAATTATGGCCAGTAAGGTGGCGAAGATGTCGCCAGATGAATTCTGGGTCAAATGTGAGGCTATTGTACAGAGACTCGATGACAAGCGCCAGGAACTGCCAATGGGCACCCTGAAGCAGGTCCATACTCGCCTCTTGTTTATCCTCAGCAGATGTACCAGACTCGTGCAATTCCAGAAGGAGAGTGGCTACGAAGAAGACCGTGTCCTGGGCCTTCATCAACTGAGTGATCTCGGAGTTTATCCACAAAAGATCTTTGAGGATCCATGGCACGGCATTAGTGTCTCGGTAAATCCGGTGGATGGAGGTGATAACCAAAAGATAAAGCCGTGCCTGCAGGAAGAAGACAGGGATGATAATCATGAAGAGGACATGGATACTGCGAGAAGCATAGCTACATCGACGGCCAGCTTCAGAATGTCCTCATGGAAGAAACTTCCATCAGCTGCAGAGAGGAATCGTAAAGACTGTGATGGTGATAGTCCTTTCCGAGATAAGATGGGTCTATTGCAAGACAAGACAGAACTGAAAGGCGACAGTCACTGCCAAATTGAAGTTTTTGAACCTCACTTAAGTGGACCGAGAGATTCATGGTACCAGACATCTGAGAATCTAATGATATGTCGAATTTGTGAGGTGGAAATACCGACTGTTCATGTGGAAGAGCATTCTCGTTTGTGTACAATAGCTGACAGGTGTGACGTAAAAGGCCTATCTGTGAATGAACGCCTTGAAAGAATTGCAGAAGCACTTGAGAAGATTGCTGATTTTTGGACTCCGAGAAGCACCCCGAGGAGTGGTGCCTCTTCTAGAGGGAATTCTCTAGTTCCTGGAGAAGAGAGGTTGAGTATGCACAAAGAGCTAAATGATTTATATGCCGAAAAGAATGCTTCTATAACAAATATTGCTAAAGCTTTTCCCGATAATTCATGCGAAGCACAATTCCTTTTGAATCATGGTCATGGTTATCAAACTCCAGTAGGAAGCTTGACACCACGGTCTCCATTAGTGATCACATGGATGAGCCAGATTGAGAAAATGCTGAGTGGAAGCAAAATCATGTCAGAACTCGAGAACTCTCACCAGGTACCTGAATTTATAAGTTGTCATAATGGCTACATATCCAGTTTTCACAAAATTGAGCCAGGTTCTCTTGAGTTTGGCTTTTTTTTTTAGTTGTTGGATCCTGTGTAGTGTGTGTATATTGATGACTCATATATTTAGTGCAATGTCCTCTTTCACTTTGACAGATGAGTAAGTTGATAGATATCTCGCGATCAGTGGCAAACATGAACTCTTGCCATTATGGCACGTTGGACTTTATGCTTGAACGTCTAGAAGAGTTGAAGTATGCAATTCAGGACAGGAGAGTTGACGCCCTCTTAGTAGAAACTTTTGGTAGACGAATAGAGAAGCTTCTTCAGTAAGTGAACTTTACTGGGACCTTGAGCTGTTCTTATTCTGGGAAATTTCCTTCCAGTGTGCGTCTAAACCTTGTTACCCTCTATTTCTTCAGGGAGAAGTATGTGTATATGTGCGGACAGATAGAAGATGAGAGAATAGATGGAACAAACGATGCTGCTGATGAAGATAGTTATATGGAAGGTGACACCCATCGCAGTGTACGTTCAAGCCCAATTGATACAAGTTCCAAGGACAGGACATCCATCGAAGATTTTGAGATCATTAAACCAGTCAGCAGAGGAGCTTTCGGGCGTGTTTTCCTCGCTCGAAAGAGAGCAACTGGTGATTTATTTGCAATAAAGGTCCAGTCACAAACCAACTGTGAAATTGTTTTTAGCATTTTCATATTGATCTTTAACTTATGCTGCCTATATGATGGTGATGGCAATTCAATGGACACAGGTGCTAAAGAAAGCTGACATGATAAGGAAAAATGCAGTCGAGAGTATTTTGGCAGAAAGAGACATCCTCATATCAGTTCGCAACCCTTTTGTGGTGGGCAAGCTCACCGAAATAATGCCCTTCAGATATAATTTAGCATCCAAAGACTTTTCTAATATCAGCTATTTTATCATTGTCAGGTCCGATTCTTCTACTCCTTCACTTGCAGGGAAAATCTATACCTAGTGATGGAATATTTGAACGGTGGAGACCTTTACTCTCTTTTGAGAAATTTAGGTTGCTTGGAGGAGGACATGGCCCGTGTCTATATTGCCGAAGTTGTAAGACAACTCCTTGTCCTCCTTTATCAATATTTGTCTCATCTTAATTGTGAGAGGCTCATCTCATGATACTATACTATTCAGGTCCTTGCTTTGGAGTATTTGCATTCGTTGAATGTCATTCATAGAGACTTGAAGCCTGATAATCTGTTAATTGGCCAGGATGGACACCTTAAGGTCACGACATTGCAAATCCTCTTTGGACGGACGAGTGGCTTAGCCATTGTGTCCAAGTTATATATTAGTACCTTGATTTGTCTGCTAACCTTTTCCCCTAGCAGTTGACAGATTTCGGGTTGTCTAAGGTAGGCCTCATCAACAGCACAGATGAATTCTCTGGTCCTGCAATGAGTACTGGAGGATTTCTAGAAGATGAAGTACCGAAATATCCTAACTCGACCAGGAGAGTAGAGAGGCAAAAGCATGCTGTTGTTGGAACACCAGACTATCTTGCACCTGAGATACTTCTTGGAATGGGACATAGTAAGAACCTCCATAAAACCACTCCCTATCTTCTTGGTTTTATCTTTTTTTGTCTTGACAAACACTTATGTTCAGGTGCCACGGCTGATTGGTGGTCTGTCGGCATCATTCTCTTTGAGCTGCTTGTGGGGATTCCACCATTTAATGCAGAACATCCGCAAGTATGCTTCGGGGGTAGACATTTTTTTTGGTTTCCTAAGGAGAGAAATGATCGAGTGAAAGCTTTTGCCATCTTTATTTAATGACAGTAACTGGTAAAGAGGAAACATGACATGGCCGAAGGCCATCTGATTTGGCACACAGTGGAGATCGTATATTTGCTAACCAGCAACCTTTTCGCTGCAGCAAATTTTCGACAACATACTGAATCAAGATATACCCTGGCCGAAAGTACCTGATGAGATGAGCCGGGACGCGCATGATCTGATCAATAAGTGAGTTGATCTCTGTTGTGACTCAATGTGTGAATGTTGTTCATCAGTGACATTAATTCACATTTCAATTCTTTCCCATCTGCTCAGGTTGTTGATTGAGAACTCAGTACAGAGACTCGGAGCAACAGGAGCCAACGAAGTATTCTTCTTTTTCCTTGAACTAGATATATGCCATCTTTCATGATGCAGGAAGGTCTTCCCGAACTGAGAGTGTGTTTGATTTGACCCTTTTACAGGTAAAAAACCATCCATTTTTTAAGGATATAAATTGGGATACACTCGCCATGCAGAAGGTAGAGACATTTTCGACTGATCTGCTATTTCTTGTTAGCATCAGAATTGCTGTTAAAGTTCTTTTCTGGCTTCAGGCCATGTTCATTCCTGCGGCGGAACCCCAGGATACGGGCTACTTTATGAGTCGTTACATTTGGAATCCTGAAGATGAAACCATTGACGGCGGCAGCGACTTCGACGGACTGAGCGACACATGTAGCATTTTTTCTACTGATGGCTCAGTGTGCTACTTGCTGGATGAAGAGGTGCTCTTTTTATTTTATCAGACTCACTCAGCACCAATTTTATCTTTACTCTTTTGGGTTCCTTGTGGAAAACAAGAAGTAAATAACCTTCTGTAATCTTTTCTATTTCACTCCTGTGAATCAGGGAGATGAATGCGGGAGTCTGGCAGACTTCAGTAATGACGGACTTACCGTGCAGTATTCCTTCAGTAACTTCTCTTTCAAGGTAAGAGAACTATTATTTGCTAAGTAATCCAGCATCCAAATATCGCCCCATTCCTTTTTTATTCCTACCTTGGATGAAGCCTGGTTCCACGATTTGTCTAAGCTGGTTCCTCGCAACAGAACATATCGCAACTGGCTTCCATAAACTACGACCTAGTGGTTAAGAACAAGGACGAACTGGAAGCCCAAAATCCAGAGGGTCCTTGAAACCGTGTCCATTTTGTGATACGTCGTCGTATCGGGTCAGCGCCGCCACTAGCCTTCCAGCTCAAACTTGCTAAGTTCGTTCTGCTCCGAGCGGGCATGACAACGAGCAATGATGTGCTAGTGACAGAGCAAGGCCGCAGCTGGTCCTCACAAGTGATGGTGATGATCCAGTCAAGCTACCTCTCCAATAGATAGATAGATAGCACTTAGCTTTTACACTTTTGTGTCAGTTTTTGTACATTTTCGGCCTTTGCCCTGATGAAACAAAAGACAGTTTTTGTTTGGCCCGGAGGTTATTCGTCTCCAAAATCTGGGGATTCTTGGGTTTTGTTTCACATGGCTTTCAGAAACCAAACTCTGACGACTACAACTGAAGCTCGTTCCAGTCCAGGCCGACATGGAATTTGAAATTCAAACATGTGGTGGTGGCGCCCAGCCCTGTTACAGTAGAAATCTAATCCCTTCCCAACATACCATCGCGAAGAGGAGAGCTGCTTTTTGTGGACTTGGAAATTTTTGTTTACCCCGAAAGTCATAAAACAAAAGGAGTTAATGTAAAGGGGTGTGGACTCCTCCTCCTCCTGCCTCATCTACAACTTTCTACCTTTCATTCAATGTTAAATTTGACATATAAAATTATGTGGGGGTGGCGGAAGGTGAGCCGAATTTAGTGTAGTCAGTGACAGATGCGGTGGAATATCATGTGGTTTGTTTGTTTTGCCCATTTGAATCTGCTCCTATCAAATCAACACCACCCAATTTTGCAGATCGGGATTTGTATTAGTGGTAATGATCGTGCGTATTTGTCCCCTGCTTAGTGTCTCAAAAGATGTTCCCAAATGCATTTACTTCACACTCTAACAAAGGAGTATCTAATTCTAAATCACTGGGAAACAATAATCATCCCAATCCCAACTTAGCCATCAGGAAGGCAGAGAGAGTCATCCTCCTAACATCTATCTTCTTCCCCTTTTATATACCCTCTCAAGATCCCCCACTCCTTTCACTCCCTCCACAACTACTACTTCTACTACTCCATCCACCATCCACCCCGACTTGCCCAAAAATGGCACCCACTTCTCCCCTTCCCTTCTTCATCCTCGCTCTCTTCGCCGTAACCACCCTGTGTGCGGCATCTTCTGTTTCTGTTACGTCTAGCAGAGGTGGTAACAACAACCCTGCGGCAGCGACCAGCTTCATAAAATCCTCCTGCAGCGCCACCAGCTACCCGACCCTGTGCGTGGAGTCCCTCTCGGTCTACGCCGACACCATCCGCGGCAGCCGTCGCCAGCTGGCACTAGCGGCGCTGTCAGTGAGCCTGTCCAGGGCGAAGTCCGCCAAGGGGTTCGTGTCCGGGCTGGCCAATGGGGGAGGGCTGAAGGGGAAGGCCTACATGGCCGTGGGGGACTGCCTGGAGATGATGGAGGAGAGCGTGGACCGGCTGAGCAAGTCGGTGCAGGAGATGAAGCGGTTCGGGGGAGCCAAGGGTCAGGACCTGATGTGGCACGTGAGCAACGTCGAGACGTGGGTGAGCGCGGCGCTGACGGACGACAACACGTGCATGGACGGGATCGACGAGAAGGGGGTGAGCGTGAGCGGCAGGCTGAGGAGCTCCATCAGGGGGAAGATCGTGAACGTTGCGCAGGTGACGAGCAACGCCCTGGCCCTGGTCAACAGGTTCGCCGAGAAGAATTGAGTTGGGGGTGGTGATGAGATTTTGTCAGGCCATGTTATTTATTACATCCTAAGTATAAGTTTGTAATGGGGTTTTAGTTTATGCAAATATGACAAGTGAAACCAAGTGAGGGATGAGATGACTTTAAAATAATGTTTTTAATTTAAAAGCGAGTGGTTGAACTTCTGGGGGGGAGAAAGCGACCTTGGTCGGAGGTCATGTTCTCAATTTTACTGTGACCACGTGGGAGATCATGTGTCGTCTGCCAGCCCTGTCTGCCTCAGCCCCACGCTGCCGTAAGCGACAAACCAATCAGAATTGCGAGACAATTATCAAATCCCGACGAAGAAATCCCTGACCATTTCGATCTGGTTCAAGATAAATTTCATGGGCTTT
Organism: Melastoma dodecandrum; assembly: GCA_029817715.1. NCBI lineage: Eukaryota > Viridiplantae > Streptophyta > Magnoliopsida > Myrtales > Melastomataceae > Melastoma > Melastoma dodecandrum. The sequence goes on along the minus strand of JARUPY010000533.1, from coordinate 2,134,833 downwards.
ATTTGGGCCTCGTACAAACGTGATATTGCATTTGGGCCTATTATCCACATGGATTCTGGATGGGCCTACGCGGCTGGTCCCGTAATAGAATCTAGGCCTCTTCATGGAATTCGGACCCCAGCCCACTTAACATCCGCATCGCATGCCGTTGCTTGCTTATTATACAAAGCGTTGTTTCTTGAAGAAGGCGAGGAGGCCAACCAGAGGGCCGTTGATGTAAGTGGTCGGCTCCGTATGCGTGAAGTCGAACCTCGAGTCGTTGTACCTGTCGAGAATGTCGGGTCCCCCTACCACAGCCCCGACAAGCAGGTTCAGGTTGGGCTCCGGGCTATTGAAGAATAGCGACCCGTCCTGACATTTGAGGCGTTCAGGGTGACTGTCGATGGAAGGCAAAGAGGAGCCGCGGTGGTGGATCTTTTGCGGGAAGTTACCCCCGTATCCGACCATGTAGGACATCTGAAGAGGATTGCTACCCAGTATGTAGTCAACCTGTTTGGGACAAAAAGATATTAAGTTTCGGCGGTCTTATTTCTTCTGTTCAGAGAGGAATACGAGACGAGAAATATGTCCGTCACCTGGCTTTTGGCTACTTGGAGGAGCCTGCTAGGGGTGGCTGAGACACCGTTTCCGCAATCGATGACCCTTCCGGCTCGCCTCATGTAGCGAGAATAAACAGTGAGGAGAAAGGATAGTGCCGTGGCGTGTTGCAGGTTGCTCCCCACAGGCTTAAACATTAGTCCGCCTAATTTTTTAGCCAAAATACGGGCCTCGATTAGTCACAGCACCGGAATACCATTATGAAAATCAAAAGTAAATGACTGTAATTACCAGAGGAGTAAGCAATGAGCCTCGTGGGAGATTCGGGTAATATTGAGCAAGCAAACCTGTCCGCATTCGGCACGAAATCTTCAAAGTGGTAGCTTCCATTTAACATGTACTGAACGACATCAAGGACAAATAGATTTCAGCAACGTTGATGCTCCGAGAAACTACGCGTGAACTATAAGAGTTCTCACTGACCTTGGAGACAAGGACGTATATCCCTGCATGCTTTGCATCCCACCCGTATTCAGCAAATGTGCCGCCGAGGTTGCTCAAGTTGTCCTTGACGTAATTCCAATACTTATAGCTGTAGTTCCAGTACCTGAAATAGTCGGTCGCGCTGAATAACCATGCCGCTCCCCATAATAAATCGTCCTTTAACGAAACAAAGGCAAGACAGACAAAATCAGCCGAAAACACCACTTCGGAACCGTTAAGTGTTTAAGAACACTTGGAGTTGAGTAATCGGATGTTACACGTACCTGATAACCGTTGTAGCTGCAGTAGAATGGACACACCACATTCCCAATGCTGTCATTGTAAGATCCTCTATAGGTGTCTGCGAACTCGAAAACCTATTATATAATCACATACGAGTAGCGGGACAGCATGAGCATCATGGTTAGGGTGAAGAAACGAAAAAAGAACTCAAATCGCGAGAACTAGGATATCATCGATGCACCTTGATGGCTCTTGCAAGTAACAATTTAGAGTAGTTAGGATCGACTGTTTTAAAGACGATGGAGGAAGCAGCAAGGGCGGCAGCGGTCTCAGCCGCAACTTCCGTACCGGGAGCATTCGTGTCGACATAATAAGAGTTCCGAGGGGTGTCCATGTCCTCCGGCCTCTCCCAGCAGTTGTGGTCCCCGTAAGGCTCCCCAACCTGAGCGAAAACTCTCCCGGGAATGCTAGTACATTTGAGGAGATAATCAGTGCCCCACCTGATCGCCTCCAGAGCGTGCACCCCGTCTGGACCCATCAACTTACCATATTCAATGACCCCCCAGGCAAGGTTCGTGATAGTAAACGCCATCGGAAGATTGAACTTTACATTGTCGCCCGCGTCGTAGTAACCTCCCGTCAAATCCACCTGGGATCAACAAATGGAATGGAATATATTAGCCCTCCAAAATACATCTAGCATCCTTCCTGAAACCATGAATTAAGTCAACAGTGATTCTCTTCTTCTTCCTCTTCCTATAAACGGCAAAGAAAACTATCCCTACCTATGAGACGGAAAGAGACAATAAACAGATAAGGACTTCCTCGTATCCGCAGGGAAAGCAAGAAAAAAAAATGTTAGGATAAAGTCCTTACGCCATTGTCGGATCCGTCTCGAAGTGCCGAATCCTTCCGCCATGTCAACCTCTGCGTCGGGGGAAGCTTGCCAGACCTCTGGCCCTCGAAGAAGAGTATGCTCTTGGTCAGCGCATCCCCGTAGTCGTGCTGGGACTCGACGACAGTCACCATCACGATCACAATTAAAGCGGCCACGGCCAAGAATATCCAGGGGAAGTTCATGGCGGTTCCTGCCTCTCCCTTCTGGTTATAGGTTCCTTACCGGCAACAATGAAATCGCTCCGCGAAAGAGTACAGGGAATGAGAATAGTTGGGGGGGGGGGGGGGGGGGTAATAGAGGGCGTGAAAAGAGAAGGGCTGGACAAATTACTTATATAGACAAGGTAATTATTACGAAGAATATAGACAGGCGAATGTCACGTTAGTTTGTTTCTAGGATCACCATTAAGGGGAAACGTTAAATTCGGATTTACTTATTTATTTATTTTTCATTTCTTTCTCGGAAAGGAGATCTATTTTTCCTTTTTTGTTGGTTATCATGACAAAAATGGAGATACGTGAAATAAGTTAATTGGGGTGGGGGGGGGGGGTAGTATTTATTTGCATTGACTATTTCTTCTTGTTTGGGGAATTCAAGACTTGGGAATTTATAATTTATAATAATCAAGCTTTTGACCATGTAATAAGGAGGGGATTATTTCTGTCTGTGTTTCAGGATAAAAAAGGCAAAATGGGTATGTTGCAGAAATTTAGGATGAGGATTACATTTGACATACCATATAAAACAGTTATGCCTATCCCTTTGGTAGGATGACGGCCTTGACGATTTGCTTTTTGCGTCCTCAAATTTGGAATTTCGATTAGGAAAGTGGCATACCTCAATATTTCAATGGATTTGGTCATCGAAGGGACTCTCCCAACAACGTAGAAATGATAACTTTGGAAATAAAAGTTATTTCGATTAATAGGGGGGGTAGAATTCCAAATTAGACGCCGCCTCGTTTTGTCTTTAACGTGTGCCAATGGCTGCTCAGAAACAAAATCTGCACGAAACAATCCATGAACAATGCAACTGTTCGAAGTCGAAGCCATCGTCCCCGAGCATAGCGAAACGAGAGTCTTAAGCTTCTTCCTGCATCCTCGCGGATATTATGATCCCAAAGAACTCCGGCTGTAAGGAACTCCCCATCAAACAAAGAGCAAAGCAAATGTTAGCAATCCATTCATCTTCTAAGGCCTTTTATTATCCACCTTTGAGTGATTTGCATGGAATGAAATTCTAAGGGTCATAATTGGTTGTTTAATATAGAAAGAAGACTGCATGTAATAGTCAAACGTGTCTTGACCTTTGCCAGATATTTTGGAGGGTATCCCAAATTTTATGTCTGGAATACAAAAGGTTGTACGTTTCCAAAATATAAATGACATTTTATAACATATGAGTACGCAATAATCATCTTCTCTTTTTTTTTAATTAAAATATGCTTCCTAGATGACGCCAACTAGCAAGGGCTTTGGCGAAGGACCCGCCACAGGTTCGCAGCCGGCTGCGAGGAAATTCATCCTTCGATCCTCGGATGGAGACTCCTTCGTGCTGGATGAGGGGGGGAGCGACGACGCTGCAGTCTCGAATGATCAGGGACGATTGTCCCAACTACACACGATGATTGGATTGCCTCATCCTTTAAGGAGGAACTCGAGTCCTTGGATGCCGAATCCCTTGAGGGTCGATGGCCTCACAGTATTCGATCTCGTCCTGGTAGACCATTCACCTCCCTCGTGTTTTCTTTTTCTCCGAATGGAAATTTAGAATGCTGATTTGCTAAAATTCCAATCAGGTAGCAAGGTAGCTGAACGTGGACGACCTTCTGTATAAAACCTTACAGGGACATGATACACAGCGTGTCCGCCGCAGTCTTCAAAATAGTGGATGTTTACAGATATGAGAAACCAGGAAAATTTTCAAGTAATTATGGGAAATTTACTAAACATTTATATTCTCGAATGTTTAAGTTTTGTACATTGCTGAGATCAGGATCTGGGTGCGAGGAGGAGGCGTAGTCGGTCATTTTTTCTTGTTTTGGTTTCCCTGAGTAGGGGGCGGCTGGAGGGCTCACTAACTCTCTAAGCTAGTGAGACTACGAAGGGCAAAGGGAGTAAATGCTAGCCGTATAAATAGTGGAAGGGTGGTGTTGGGATATTCTGGTAATGTCAGGACATCGTGTTTTTGATGGATCTGAGTCGTGACAATGTTTTGTGAAGGCAAAGGGTTGCGGCTGTCGGGTCAGATGAGGGTCGGTTGTGAAATTGCATTTAAAATCCCGGACCTATTTACAATAAACCTTCATATTCGGTGAAATTAGAAAAGCTGTTACAAGAACAGAAGAGACAAAATCAAGACCCACATAGGTCGGGAACGATGGGCATTGGGGGGAAGGAGGATAGGGTTACGATCGTATTCATCTCCTCTCTTCGCTCTCCATCTCCTTTTGGCGTGTCGATCTCCTCTCTTTTTTAGGTAAGCGAAAAATAATCGACCTTTTTGTACTCAGTGTTTTGCAGGGATCGGCTGGAGCGAGCGTTAGAAAGTACTGGAAAGGAGCTGGCCGAATCATACGCCTGCGGGTAAGCGATGGATGGATGTGAAGGTGCCATAGTCAGGTACTCTCCCCATCCCCATACCCTCTATGCCTTTCATCTGCCTTACCCCATATATGATCGAGTGATGCCGTAAGGTCACACTTTATTTGCGCTTCACTGTTCATTTCCGGTTGGCTGGGAACGCTTGTTTCGTTGAGTGTTGATCGACGTCCTTGAGTGCTATGTGATTGGACACTCTTGAGTTTCCCTATCCGCCTTCTTATGTCGTCGATTATGCGCATTATAACTTTGTTAGATTGGCAGCAGCCCGTAAAAGGGATTATCCGACTGTTATGTGTTGAAAGGAGTAGGTCAGGATGACATTTAGTTCATGAACAAGCTGTGAGACTAGGAGCGTTGTTGTGGTATAATTCATGGTCCAAAGCTTCTGCTTTTTATTTGATTTTGATTACGGAGACGATATCGAATTTTCGCTCGTGATATTACGGTATTGCGTTTGGTTGCAGAAGTATTATTTAGAATAAAATAAATTCAACGTGTATTGGTGGTTGCCTGAAGCTCCTCTGTGCAACTACTGTTGTTCTCGACATTAGAGCCGTGAGTTTAAAAGGAGATTCATAGTTAATCTCGGGTTGGGATTTTTTCGAGGGTGTTCAGATGTCGTCATTGACAGCAACCCATTCTGAGGAGTTCCCATGACAACTTGTGGTTGAGTTGATAATATGTTATTTGATTTGTATTCGCATGAGTAAGGTCGATTCCGCTGGCACGGCAAAATTCATACTCGACTTATAGGAGTCGTCGGAGTGCGGAGAAGTGTTATCCCAATTTTTTTCTAAAAAGAAAAAATCATTTAAAATCAAGAAAATCATTACAAAAATTAAAAAAAAAATCTAATTAAAAAAGCCATTACATGTTCCATAAACAACCAGAACCAATGGAAGAACAGACAACACACGGTGAGAGAAAGAGCACTCGGAAAAAAAAGAAGCCTTGGGAACGAAAGAAGAGACCCAGGCCAGCGTCTGCTACGGAAAGGTAGTTGTCTTTGTCTTATATGTGCTTATAACCAGCATCAGATTTCACTCCCCGGCCGGCCGAGCCCCCTCTCGTTCCCTCTTCGCAACAGCTTCACGATGGCCACAGATCATCTCTCTACCCAGACGTTCTCAACTCCTAGTAGCTTCTTTCCTTAGCTTCCTTACATTTAATTACGTGAATTTGCATAATTTGATTTTTTTTTATTTCTCAAAACTAGGAAAGATGCTCTCGCCCTCTGCTTCATCGTCTCAGGAGCTCCCCCCGCCATCACAGACTCACGCCCCGGCGATTTCAATTTCTATACCTGCTTACAATAGCTATCCAGCTGCCTTCCTGTAGTCCTGATCTTTGGCGAGCCATGGCTGTAGACAACCATTTTCATGGTTTATGGCAACATCTCCACTTTGAAGCCCTCTCCAACGCCGGGTTTTCTGTCGCTGTCAACGTTGCATCTTGGATCCAGCCTCACCGGCAGCTTCCACAAAGATTCCATCTCCTTCGGCATCAAATTCAGATCTGACTTCCCCTTGGTGCTCAGCCTCCGACATCGGCAGCGACGATCGAGCAGAGCCTACCCTCCAATCACCATCTGCCAGCCGCCCTCGCCGTCAACGTCCGTGCCGCCTTCGCCTGGAACCACAGCGCCCACGGCCCCGTCCCCCGGCGTCACTCAGTCCGGCAGTGGCGAACCGACGGCCAGTAGTGGTGGAGCGGCGTCTTCCCCACCGTCTCCAGCTTCGTCTCTCAGCAACAGACCGTCCACGAACGACCTTTGCCGACGCCGCCGTCGCAGCCGTCGTTCAGCGGAAACCGTCCCCTGCGAGCTCGTCCGTGCTGCCGTCGTCTCCCTCCTCCCGAACCCTAGCTCTGCACTGCCGTCTGAGAACAGATAACCGGCGTGAAATTATGGCGGAAGGACTCACCTTGAAGGGCAAGATGAGGGCCCACACCATGGTGACTGTGATCGCCGTCCCAATGGACAACTCGGACATGATCGTCTCCACCCACGATTCCCCGACCTTCCTTCTTAAAGGTAATGTTTTAATATTTGAACTTTGTTCGTTTTTTGTTAATTGCGTTTATAGACTTTAATTGATATCCTACGTTTTTATACGTATTAACCTTGTTCCTTTTTTGTCCGATTATGTTCTCATTTTTTGGGTTTTTAAATTAATTGATCACATGAGTTTTATCATCGGTATGTTAATATCATTTTAATTATTTCTTCCAAGATCTCAAACTTTTTACAAGATTTTAAAATTTAATTTTTTTTATTTTATTTATTAAAAACGTTTTTTCAACCCCTTTGAGTTTATTTCTTTTCAATTGCTTTATAACCACGCGGCCTTAATCGTCATCTATTGAGAGTTAGTTATCTTTCGTCAAAATAACTCTTACAATATCATAATCCTGTTTCAAACCATTTTCGAATAATTTACTTCGTTATTCGATATTTATGCAGGTATATCGGGGGTGTGCCTTGTGAACAATCAAGGCACGCATTACATTCAACGCATTCAAGACAACGAAGTTATAAATATTCGAGGGATTATTTGGATTCTCGAAAATCAAGACACTCTGAAGACGGCTTCGCACTCACCAACGTTATGGCATCAACGACTCGCCAGGTTTGCCGTAAACTTAGTCTAAAACGGCATCGTGAAGTATAAACGCTAACGTGGGCGTTCTATGGAGAGTGAGAAATGATACAAAAAAACTTATCCCCATAAACGAGGTTGCTCGCGAGAAAGTATTTTTAAAACGGGGTTGTTCGCGAGAACGTACGGGCGTTTTATGTATTTTTTAAATGATCACTCGCGAACAACCCCGTTTTAAATGATCACTCGTTTTTTTTTTAATATAAAAAAAAGTAACGCCACTCGTGTGGTTGTTACTTGTTCCATTTTACCGGACGCTCCCAGAGAAGTGGGTGGGGATACACTGCGGTGATCATGGCATGTCGTGAAGAGTTGATATGAGATGAGGCGTACGAAGGGAATCGGTATGTTTACTTTAATTGTATGTGGCTTGTTGGGTGCACATGTGTATTTGTAATCGTATGGGTTCTGTGCTAATGCATTCACATTCGTCTGTATTGGTGCGCATGAATATTGAATTTGTATGTATTCGTATGCTAGGGTTAACGGGGTTGACTCTTAAACACGTGCCTACTTTAACATGTGTCCAAGTGTAATTGTGGAGTTAATGCATGAAACTTCTTTTAAAAACTGCATACATTAGAATTAGAATGAGCATGGGTTCTCCATTGATTTATACGTGTGTGCACGGCGATTATTCGCTAATCCCGTTAGGCGATCATTTTTTAGGTATACGATTAACAGGAGGAAGTACAGACCGTGAAAGAAGTAGCTTACTTGATAACGCGGATTCAAAAGTATAAGTTGGCATTTTGCTTCTGCTAATAGTTGAATTTGTCAAAATTTTTTTATAACTATAGTTTTGGTTATTGAAACTTGGGGTTTTTACATTGCATGTGCAAAAGTTGCGAATGATTGTAGTAAACATTTAGTGATTAAGATATGCTGCGTCGTAGTAGCATTAATATTGTCCATTCATTTCATTGGCGTCGGTCTGTCGGTCCCAGAAAGGAAAACACTACCCGTCTCAGAATAAGAAATAACTCGTGCATCGGATCTGGACTAAGATGGATCTAGGGCTCACTTCCAGATTAGTCGAATGATAATACTGCATTACTTTTTCTCTAACTATGTTGTTGGAAATGCACCTCCCACTCAAACCACGAGGAACCAAAATCGATATCTTTCACTTTTTTGACAGGATTTCGTAATATCAGGGGAAGTTCTGGGATGTTTTCTCCTCCACAAGACCCAAATAATTGCGTTTGCGTTAGCGTTTGCGTTTGTGTTTGTCGACTAGTGAATGATGATGATAACGTATACAACAACGAGATGGGATGGGATGAGATGAGATCTTGGCTCTGGTCCCACTGACCCAATAAAAACTGATAATGCAACTTGAATATGATTGGGATTGGGATGGATGATTGGATCTGGCTGGGAAGTGGGGGATCCTTCCGGAATGATAACCTAACGAGATGTATTATGGTTAGATTCAGACTCGAATGAGCGAAAAACGTCCACGGACACTGTTGTAAGAAGGGGAAAAGGACTACTGGGTTTGGTTTGGGGTGAGTGAGATCTTACAACAGTTGAACTACTGACGATCCATCCATCCATCCATGTTCTTAACCCAGAACTCCTACCGTTTCTTTCTCTTTTAAAAGAGAGAAAAAAAATAGCAAAAAGAATGAACAAATAATTACATTCTACATTATTCATTGGGAGGCTAAAACAAAAGGGACCGGAAGAGGAACTCCCGACGTCGTCCTAATCCTTTCCTTTCAGGGGAATGGGCTGGAACTCCGGTTTCTTCCTAAGAGTGAGTTGTCTGACTTTGTGTGGTTTTTGTAGTAATAAGAGACTTCAAGAAAAGAATCATCAGTCTTCTGGGTTGTGTTATTCCTCCCTCCTTTCTGAGGAGGCAGGTAGGTGGCTTTTACTGTCGTAATGAACTCGACTTCTTCCATAACACCAGCGACTCTAGGAATTCCATGACCTGTATGACATATGCAGACAGCCTAAGGTCAGTCACTCAAGACCAGAGGTAGGATCAGCGACACTGTTCGGATCAAGGGAGGTTAAGTGAGTACCTCTGAGGGGTCCCGTAGAGAGTAGTAGGCGTTGCTTTCTTTTGGGACGGAGGACACGAGAATGCCGCAGCCCCTTTTACCTTCTCTCAAGACCTGCGGAAATAGAAGCACGTGGCATTGTTAGGAGAAACCATATGTCGGACTGGGCATATCGTCCCGATGAAGATTGGATGCGTGCCATATAGGACCGGACAAGGACAGTTTGGCACCTTAAATGCATCTTCGTCTGTCTTGTCATCGCCGATGTAGATTGGAAGCACGTCGTCGCATTTACTAAGACCTGAAAGGCAGGGAATGGATTTCCCATGTCAGTTGAGTTCGAAGCAGATAAACTTCCGCGAGAGTCGAGTCCAAACGGGATGAGAATAAAGTACCTAGTGATTCGAGTAAGAACGTGACTGCTCTACCCTTATCCCAATTAATCACAGGCCGGACTTCTAAAACCTGTTAATGAACAAGTGAAGTTTGGTTAATGGTTAGGCCCCATTGCAAAAGTACTGGTTATTTCCACGATGTAATGTCATTCAAGGGACAACCTAAGAGTCGAACATTTACCTTCCGACCATGAGTTAGCCGCAGATGTGGATAGTTCTTCAAAATACCATTCACCCGGTTTCCCACTTCATCCCATTTCTGGAAAAATTACAGCCGAGGGAAATCTCAGAATGCTATCAGGTCAGACTTATCTAGAGAAAGAAGCAACATATGAACAAAAACTTACATCCCCATCGACATTTCGATAATGTACAGAGACACAAAACTTATTGTTCTCCACCTTCACACCATTGATGTCTTTCGTAGTTTCAACAAGTAATTCCAAAACCTGTCCACGAGTCCCGGGAGAAAAAATGATTAAATGCAGCCTCACAAACGAGGAATTTTCAACAGAGCATCCGGGATCAAAGCAGAACAAATCCAGGATAGCACACCTCCTCGATCATCTTCAGGAAACCACTCGCAGGCTGAAACAAGCTCACCTCCTTGTCCTGAAAATAACAAGAAGCCATTAGTTACACGAAAGGATAGTGTGGATCTACTGCCATCAAGAAAGTGGAAATCGCCCAAGAAACTGGTAAAATTCAAAGTCTGTGCAGACCTGCTCATCGGTAGATTTTATCGCTTCTGAAGATGACTGCGTGACAGGACCCATGATGTCCATTCCATGGCTACCCGCATAGTATAGTTCGGTTAGTTGAACAAACTCGAGAACCTGCACAAAGGCCAATTGGGTCAAACGAATGGAGATGACACGAGAACGACGTTCTTTTCAGACAGGAAAAGTAACTGAGATCAGCTGCTCACCTTATCACGACTTCTGCCGCTGATTATAGCTGTTGGAAAACATTTAGCAGCCCTTTTAACTGCAGCTCGCATCTGCAAGGAAGCAACCAATTATTCTGTCTTGCTATGTCTACACTCTGCTGAGATCGGTCTAGTCAAAATAAGAGAAGTACTCACAGATTCAGTCATAAACGCGCAATCAGGATTGTCGACAATGGGGGAGAGAGTGCCATCATAATCCAAAAACAGGACGATTCTCTTCCCCCTTGCGAAACTCGTGAATTGCTCGAACGACAACAGGGCAGATGGATACTTTAGCTGCAGCAAATTAAATAAGATTTCAGGCATCGAACCACGATGCTCCAGAACAAAATGAAAGTTAAAAAAAAAAACACGAGCAGCAAATAGCATACCATCCAAGTTTGATAGGCAATATCATCGGAAATCGTGATCAACCTCGGCGGAGGGGAGGAGGATTTCATGGCGTCGAGGCATCCGGAGTACCGCACCTCCTCGAGTATCCCGCTCTTTTTCCTGGGAACGTTGAGGTAAAGCCCAGGCGACAAAGCGGGAGAAGGAGTGGGGCGGGTGAGTAGATTGGACCGCAAGCCGAGCCTCGACTTGCTCAAAGGAGCGCTATCGGTGAGGACAGGGGAAGCATGGTTTGACTTGAGATCCATTGGATCCAGATTTCCTCAAGCACAGTTTGAGGTAATTATGTTCCTTGGCGCTTTACTTGGACTCGAAACTATCCCCGGAGACACAAGAACACCTGAACAAAAAGCATGGCCAGCTCATGTCAATGCATAGGATGATTAGAATAAGGTGGTGGTCAGGAAAGGCATGGCACGAAACGAACAACAACGCAAAGTTGAGCAGTGAAGGAGGAACTCGAGAGGATGGCGTGATAAGAGAAGATCCGTAGAGAGGAGGGCGTGTCTGTCTGTCTATTTATAAGCTGAGCAGACAGTTAGCAACAAAACAGAAGAGTTCAAGAAAGATTCACGTGAAATTCGGACACATCCATCTCGGCTCCCACAAACACACACAGAAAGAAGATTCAATGGCTCGCGAATAATAACAGCCAAAGGGTTGTCTGCCACAAACGTGGGCCATGACTTTCCCCCAGAGACACAAAACAAAAGAAAGAAGGAAGAAGAAGGATGGTTTCAATTCAAAGGTCAAAAAAGGTTAAACCTCAGTTCCCCTAAAAAAAAACATTACTTTTTCTTTAGCATTTAATAATCCCCACCAGGACATCGGGACGACGACGACGACGACTATGGAAAATTTGGCACCCCCGCCCTCAACAACAAAAATGGAAACGAAGATTCTTTCCCCTTTCTACGCGGGGGTGACTTGTAAAAAGAGCTTTTTCTTTGGAAGGAAATCGAGAGAACTCCCCCACATGCCGAAATCCAACGGCGCTTCCCTGGAGAACCAAGTCAAACAAGAAAAGGGGGAAAGGTTTCTGGAATTGCTAGGGTTAAGGAATCCAGAACAAAAGCACTCGGACTCTCACCAGATGCGACCTTCTCCATGAGTTGAGCTTTTAGTTAAGAAATTTAAGATTCACCCCGAGCGAGGATCCATCACATGGAAAACAAAACCCAGTTCGATTCAAGCACGCATGCAAAAAGAAATTGCAGGAAATGCCAGGCGCGGCGACAGATTCGCCGATTCACGTGGTCCAAACTATCATAACAATTCAGAAAAATGGGGAGGGAGATTCCTGTGATTTCCGAATACCAATAAAAATGCTAGCGTAGTTCTGTTGGTGGGGTGGGTGGGTGGGGGAATCAATCACCTTTCTTTGCTGTAGTTGTTGTTGCAGGGAACCGAAGAGGGAGGATTCAACGTGGCAATGCGGAGACCCAGGAGAACCCAGTAATTAAAGAATGCAGCTGTAAGAACCTGGAGGAGGAACAAGAAAGAAGAAAGAAGAAAGAGGAAGAGGAGGAGAAAGGAGGGGAGGGAGGGACTTGGTATTTATACAGAAAAGCAAGGAAGAAGTTTGAAGTTGGGGGCAGGCAAAAGTGTTGATGGAGGAGATGGAACGAGACTTGACTTGTCTAACGCCGGGCTGTCTTACGATCGCGAAATTTCGCAAATTATGATAGATAGTTCGTCGAATATGTCTCGAAATAGTACTTATTAAGTCTAATCTAACTAACGAAAAACAGAGTTGCTAAAGAACATACGACGTAAAAATGATTACATCGGAAAGAAGTCGTCCACGTAGACTTTCGCACACGTATCAAGACATAATTGGGGAAGACCTTCCTCCCACGCATCACCCCCCACAAACTACAAGGAAATCAGGCGTTGTCTGTAATTTGCGGTTAGTGGTAGTTAGGCGTCGTTTGTCATAGCGTGGGTTGTTCTTAGCATGCAAGCAAACCCCCCCATGGGTCGCGAGGTCACAGATCTTTAAAGAGAAAAAATAAACTACTATGGCGGGTTTACACGAGGTTGTAGGGTCGATGACACGTGGAAGGTGGTGGCGGGTTTACTCGGAATGTGGACAGCAGTGTTTCAACTTGAGTCCTCGATCCGACGTGGCCACGTTTGTCGTGGGGACAGCCGCATGGGTTGTGTTGTCGACCTCATGGACAGCTCTCTTTTGGCAGCTTCCGATATGACGATGACGCAGTTTCAACCATACGGCTAACTGGCAAAAGTACTCGACTTCCGTAGTGTTTATAGGAATCGGGCGAGAGGGTTCAAAGCACGATGGCAAAGGAAGACGGTTGTTTGGGAACACGTAAAAAAAGAAGCCCACCCAAATATAGTAAGGAATAGGCGAGAGAGGTTTCGACAAAGAAAGGCAAGCGAGGGAGGGACGTGGAGACGAGTAATGTGGGTAGCCTTTGTTTCTTTCTAATGGTCCGAAAAGTGCATAGATTCAGACAAACAGGGCGGGGGGAAGAAATGTTAGAATTAATCCGTTGCTATCGGTAATTTAATGAGGGAAACCTAAGGGTTGAAATGGCCTGAATTCCAAGAGTGTATAGGGAAATTAAATGGCTAGGAATTCATTGGAAATTTCAGTTTTATTTTCTTTCTTGTATTTTGAATGAAGGTTAAAAATGAGCGTTCAAAAATCAGTTCTTACGGAAAATGAAGTTCAGTTGGAACAAGAAAAGAAGGGAAAGTGCGAGTAAAGAGAAAAAGTCTATCGAGGGGCCGCGGGTCAAAAAGTCAAAGATCCCTCCCTCCCCTGCAAACACGATTCCACGTCAATCTTTTAACTTTCTTCGCTCCTTCATCGCCAAGGAAAAAGATACCCCCCAGACCAAACCCAGAGGAAATAACAAAGAAGACCCACTTTTTTTATTTATTTTAAAGCTTCTAGTTGGTCGAGGAAGGGGTGTGTGGGGGGTGGGGTTGATTCATTCATTACACGTGGGAGGAGAAGAGGTGGCACTTATTTTAATGAATCTCAAATTAGATTTTCAAATGGTCTTTTTCAAAGGTTGTCCCCGTCGTGGGTCATAATTGACAAACTGGTTGGTTAGTGGTGGGGAGGACGGGGGCGGTGGCCCAAATTGCCAGTTGTTGTTGTTGTTGTGGTTGGGTGGGGAAGTGGGGCGGGGGGGGGGGGTGTGTGGAGGGTTTCGTACTGCCTCTCCCTCCGGGATGTCACATCCGGATCTCCACAAGAAACCACTCCTAAAAAAACTACCGACACAGTTTGCTTTTGTGTCCGTTTCGAGGACGTCCCGACAGGAGAGGACGCCGAGACCGCAGAGCAGTGAGACGTCAGCGATGATGCCGAAGCAGCAACATCCCAACCTTCTTTTACTCCGACTTTGTTGTCCTAACCGGGCAACCGAAGACAACACGACAAGGTAACATTCAAACCGAGGGGAGCCGACATCGACCTTACCCAACCCCGGATAAAATGATTCTTATTACAAACAGGGTTGGGACTTGGATTGGACAAGGGCCTTCCGCCCGCTTGTCCATTCCGGGTGCAACGCTGCGTGAATGCACGTGGGGGTGCTGCTGCCCCAATGGAATCAAACAAACAAAGATGATAGGCCGTAATCACCTCACAACCAATCGCCGATGCCTCTCCCCCAACCCCAATAGTATCTCAGATTCGGTCCCCTCTCCCTCTTGCTCAGTAAAACCCAAACCACTCGCTTTCTACCCAACTGGGTCCAGATCCTTTTCATAATTGCTTCGAAACAAAACAACATCAACGTCCCCAGGCACACAAACAAAAGCCACGATCACCCCGAGTACCACATATCCAGCAACTAGGACTCTACTAGCACACGGTTTTGTGCTTAACCCGAAAAACAGCCAACCAACGTCCCCCCGATTGACTAGGCTTCTGAAGTGGTGGCGCTCTGTTCTTCCTGGTCGAGCATCCTCACGATTTGCTCGACTCCGTCCGCAATCTCTTTCTTTATGATCCCGTCCGGCATGTCGAACGTCCTCCTCCCCATGGAGAGGGATCTGCCTGCCGGCGGAGGGTCCACCACGTCTAGGATTGCTTCCAGCTCGCCCACCATTGCCTTCTTGGCGCAACGCACCATCAGATCAACACCCTACAAGAGATCATCGAGAAATCTCGTGTCAACTACGGGAGGGACACGGAAAGGGAAAGGATATAGGAGCAAAATGTGGTTTGTGAGACAAGTCCAGTCATAAGAAAAAGCCCATAAGGCACCACTGGCTTTGAGATTTTAGACGTGGAGTAAACTTGAACCGAGGTTATTCTCCTCTGCCTTACAGGTGAATAAAAGTGGTCGTGTCATGGAAATGCAACCATCGGCAATTGTAAATCATCGGTAAGAAATTAAAAGAAGGTTTGTATACCTCAATGGCCTCAACAGAAAGAAGGAGAACAATAATCTTCTCGGAGAACCTCTGGCGTTCCTCGGCATCACGGGACAAGCGGCGCCGATAGGAGATATTGTTGAAAAGAGCCCGAATTTCCTTCAGCTTGGTCTTCGCCACAGCCAGCTCCCTCAGGGCACGAAGGACCTGTGATCTGCGGATCAAATATGCCCTAAAGTTCATTTGGATCATCACAGCTGCATCTTCGGGGGACAGCTCCTTCTTCTTACCCCTAGCATTGCGAATAGCTTCAGCTCTCCTAGCGAGAGCCTAGCCATTTTGGCAAGGAGCCACAGAACAAAACATCAGCTTCCAATCAGACATAGAAACAGAGCAGTCCCTAAGGACAACATCGCATAACGTACTCGAAAAGCAAGCTAATATCTGGTCCCTCCATTCCATCGGATGATGGGGCAATCGGGATCAATAAAAAAATATCTAGTTGAATGGTCAAGAAATCATCAGAAGACTCAAATTAGCAAATGAAAACACACCAAAAAAGCGGAGACACAGGTGACTAAGGACACATCGTGTAGCTGAAGCTGAGATGTTGGACAGAGGAAATCGGTTAATATTTAACCCGATTAGCTAGACAACATCACCATCAATCCAAACGTTCCCACGAGGACACAAATAAGCTTCAACCCCAGGAGCAACGACTAAAACTGGTGCCTTTCCACAAACAGAACACTAAGTTTTAATACAAACCTGCCTCAACACCAAAGACCTGTGATCTGCAGGCTCCTCGATCTCGACCAGCCGCGTCCCGGAGTCGTGACCCTTCTCCTTCTTCCCCTTCTTCTTATCCTTCTCCTTGTCCTTCTTGTGCTTCTTATCCTCAATGCCGCCGTAGCTCTCCGTCCAGGTGTACGTCCTCTCCCCGTCCTCGCCCTTCTCCTTGACCTCCGTCACCCACTTGAAGCTACCCCCGCCTTTCTTCTCCTTCCCGGGCTTGATCTCGGCCACCCACTCGTACTTCCTGTCTGCGTGCTTCCCCTCGATCTCCGCCGTCCATTTGTACTTCCTCTCCCGCTCCTTGGCCCTCTCTCCCAGAGCCCACTCAAGCCTGTGCTCCAGGGCAGACACCCTGTCCAGCAGGCTCAGAAAGGAGCGATTCGCTGAGGCATCGGCGATTGTAGTCCTCTGGTGGTAAACCCTGCGGTAGCCCGAGCCGTGGAAGGGCACGGAAGAAGTCTCGACCTGGACGAGATCGGCAACCGCGTCGACGATGTCGAGCGGGTAGGGCTGGGGAGGGAGGGTAAAGAGGTCAAGCCCGCGGAAGAAGAAGTCATCGCGTGGGTCATCGATCATGGGAGGTAGGGCAAGCGATTCAGCGAGGAAGAGAGAGGAGGAAGAGATGGAGGGGGGCGGCGGAGGGTAGAAAAAGGAGGGGCGGTGGGTTTCGAGGAGCTCCAGTCGGCGAAGGAGGCTCATTTTTAGCTTCCCGTTCGAGTTGAGTCGTGGATGGGAAGCGAAGGCAAGCGCAAGCGTGACTTGGGGGGGGGGGCGCGCGACGACGGTGAAAAAGATTGCCGTAATAAATTGCAGCGGAGGAGGAAGAAGGCGACAAGGGTTTTTAGGAGAACGAGGTAAACAAAAAGATAACCGGAAAAGGGGGACGGGAAAGAGAGCACCGAAAGGTAAAAGGGCCCATCTGGGTGAACTCAGGAGTAGAGCAAAAGAATTATCTTATCTTTACAAGTTTAGGGAATAACCGTGGGAGACAGTGATATTGGGGGGACAATGGGAATCCTAGTAAAAAAGCCCCCAATTCAAAAGGGAGACAAGGAAATAGGGGAGCATGTGATAGTTTCTATCTGGTCAGAGGGAGGACTGAACCCCCACCTTCGTCCCCACTGTCGGAAAGCGAAAAAAGGATCGTCCGTCATCCACAGCCCAATTTCAATGTTGGGATAAACTTTTAAGTAACAAAGATGGGGGTCCAATTGGATTTCTAGTTTTGGGCTTAAGTAGAACCACAAACTGGGCTTGGCTTTCTCTTCGAGGATCCTCCTTGGGACCCCCGCCATCATCCCGCAAGTCGTCGTCTTCCCGGAGGAGTTCAATCGAAAAGGGCGAACACCCGGTTTGAAAGAGGGACTAGTTAGGGTGGGGGATGTTGGATCTTAGTCCCTTCAGGGACGACAAGTTCGACGCTAAGCGATGGATCAATGCGGCCTGCAAGTCTCGCCACCCTCAAGACGGCGTCGACAAGCACCTCTCCGATCTCGAGATGAAGCTCCAGATGGCCTCCGAGGAGATCGCCTCTACCCTCGAGGACCAGTCCTCCGCCGCACTCCTCCGCCTCCCCCGTGCCACCCGTGACATCGTCCGCCTCAGGGATGACGCCGTCTCCCTCCGCTCCGCCGTCTCCTCCATCCTCCTCAAGCTCAACAAGGTCTCTCTCTCTCTCTCTCTCTCTACCTCTCTCTGTCCCTTCTCCAGAGGCATCCCACTAATCACTGAAGTTGTGTTTCTGTCCGATCTGATCGGATCGGATAAGAACGTCCTTTAATTGTTTGCTTTTCGATTATTTTCCTTCAGGCGGAGGGTTCATCTGCCGAATCCATAGCCGCATTGGCCAAGGTGGACATTGTCAAGCAGAGAATGGAAGCTGCCTACAAGACATTGCAGGTCCTGACTTTAGCTCTATTTTTTTTTTAGGCGTGGGGGTGGGTTATGTGGTAGGATCGTTAGTTTAAGTCCTTGACAGCTTCTCTACTGTAAAATCAGGATGCTGCGGGTTTGACTCAGCTGAGCTCGACGGTTGAGGATGTCTTTTCAAGTGGCGATCTTCCTCGAGCTGCGGACACTTTGGCCAATATGAGGCAGTGCTTGGCAGCTGTTGGGGAGGTACTTATAGTTTTTCTTACGAGACGCATTCTGTTCCCTGATTTTGCCTCTGGGATCCTGAACTGTTCTTGCTGATTTGCACTTTAGGTGGCCGAATTTGCTAGTGTTAGGAAGCAGCTTCAAGTGCTGGAAGATAGGTTGGACTCTATGGTGCAGCCTCGTCTCACCGATGCTTTAACAAATCGTAGGGTGAGGTTTATTGGTCGAACAATCCTTGTTTTGGGTTTTCTCATAAAATGGTGAAAACCCCTATGAAGGTCTGACCAGTGACTTGTTCAGGTGGATGTTGCTCAAGATTTGCGGGGAATTCTTATTCGTATCGGGAGATTCAAGTCCTTGGAGCTTCAGTACACAAAAGTTCATTTAAAGCCAATAAGGAAGCTCTGGGAAGATTTTGAGATGAAACAAAGAACTAGTAAACCCGGAAATGAGAGGAACGATTTGGAAAGGCCATCCAGTAACTCCGAGACTCAATCAACGACCCGTATAGTTCCCTTTTCGAGTTGGCTTCCAAGTTTCTACGATGAGTTGCTTCTTTATCTCGAGCAAGAATGGAAATGGTACTTTCTGTGTCCTGCTGTTCCTTCTATTGCTTGATATTGCTTGCGAATGATCTGAGTACTCTTTTAGAGAATTATGACTGAGGTGTTGCATAATTCTTGATTATTCGTTAAGGGTGGGCAGTACTAGTTAAATTGTGCTTCCTTTGCACATGTTCTTTGTGACGCTACATTGATCACATCTTGCATCTCCAGTTTTGCCTCTAGTTAATTGAATTTGTGGGTTTTAATTTCCCTCCTGTTTAGCTTTTATTTGAGTGCCTTTTCAGTTAGTTTTCTAGTATCGTGTTATAGATCACCGTCATTTCTTCACCGACAGGTGCATGCTCGCTTTTCCTGATGACTATAAAAGCCTCATTCCTAAGCTACTCATTGAGACAATGGCAGCTATTGGGGCTAGCTTTGTCTCTCGAATCAACTTAGCCACTGGAGATGTTATTCCTGAGACTAGAGCATTGTCAAAAGGTGGGCCTGCCTAATTTATTGACTCCTTACTCTGCCATTTTATTCCTCTGCTTAAAATCTCATTCTCCATGAGTTTCTTCAATGCATTGTAAGACCAATAACTTTTCTTTCAGTTCCTATACTTGTTTCTGCCCATGTTTGATGCCAACCTCTTTCGTTTCCTGATTTAGGTTTGTTAGACATTTTATCTGGAGATATGCCAAAGGGTATTAAGGTTCAGACCAAGCATCTCGAAGCCCTGATTGAGTTGCATAATATAACCGGGAACTTTGCAAAAAACGTCCAGCATCTGTTTTCCGAAGCCAATCTCCGGGTGCTTATGGATACCCTGAAGTCTGTGTATCTTCCATATGAATCATTTAAACAGAAGTAAGTAATAATAAGTAAGCCATCATAGTAGACCAACAGAATTATATGTTTCAAAGACAGTTTTAGAAGTCTCGTTTAAACCTGTTGGTTGAGGTCATGAACTATGAACTCATAACGGGGTGTGTATTCCATATGTGAAATCCTGGTCTCCATTTCACCATCAATGTATGATGGATAAAGCTACCTTTGTAAAATTAATCGACCTTTTCATGAACCATATGCTGGTATCTTGCACTGTAGGTATGGGAAAATAGAACGGCTGCTCCTCTCCGGTGAGATCTCCGCGGTGGACTTAAGGGGAGCTGTTTCTCGCGGCATTGGAGCCCAAGGAATTGAACTTAGTGAAACTGTTCGGCGAATGGAAGAGTCAATTCCGCAAGTTATCTTGCTTCTTGATGCAGCTATTGAGAGATGCATCAGCTTAACTGGTGGTTCTGAGGCAGATGAGCTGATTCTTGCCCTCGATGACCTCATGCTGCAGTATATTTCTGTCTTGCAAGAGACGCTGAAATCGTTGAGAGCTGTTTGCGGTGTGGATTTTACTGGGGAAGGTGCTAGAAAAGATGCAGGATCAGACAGGAAAGAAGCTACTCAAACTGCTAGGAAATTGGAGTCAATGTCAAATGAGGAGGAATGGTCAATTGTCCAAGGAGCTTTGCAAATCCTCACTGTAGCGGATTGTCTGAGTAGCCGATCTTCTGTGTTTGAAGCCTCCTTGAGAGCTACTCTGGCTAGGCTGGGTACAAGTTTGTCTGTTGCGGTATTTGGTTCAAGTTTGGACCAGAATCAGTCCCATATATTAAATGATGGAGGTAGCGGCGAAGCGGCTTTGGGAGGAAGGGCTGCCTTTGATGTGGCTGCAATAAGGCTCATTGATTCCCCCGAGAAGGCTCGGAAACTTTTCAACCTTTTAGATCAGGTAATCCTTCTATATGATTGAAAGCTCAAAATGATTTTGAGACACTATCAGATGAGAGCATCGTGACATTCTATATTCATTGTTCTTTTCCTCTTAAAATTTTCATTGGACAGCTTTTTTCTATTTAATACAACAAACGGGTGATTTACTTGCTATCTTTTGGTGTAGTTGAAAGATCCGAGGTTTCATGCGCTTCCTCATGCTTCTCAAAGGGTGGCTGCATTTGCTGACACGGTGAATGAACTTGTCTATGACGTGCTCATATCTAAAGTTAGACAACGGCTAAATGACCTGTCTCGTATGCCTATATGGTCATCTGTCGAAGAACCAAGTGCATTCTCGCTCCCAACTTTCAGCTCCTATCCGCAGCCATATGTGACGAGTGTTGGAGAATATCTTCTCACTCTGCCACAGCAGTTGGAGCCACTTGCAGAGGGTATTTCTGGTTATGGGGATGTCGGCAATGAGGAAGCTCAGTTCTTTGCCACGGAGTGGATGCTCAAGGTAATTGATGCTATCCGTATCGCTGACTTTTCCTGTGTTCTTCTACTGCTCGAGCTCTTTCGCAACTTCCAACCGCGTTCTTGAATGACAGGTTGCTGAGGGTGCAAGTGCGCTATTCATGGAGCAGTTGCGAGGTATTCAGTATGTGACGGAGCCCGGGGCTCAGCAACTATCAGTAGACATCGAGTACTTGAGCAATGTCCTTTCCGCGCTGTCAATGCCGATTCCTCCCGTACTGGCAACGTTCCACACATGCTTTTCGACCCCTAAGGATCAGTTGAAAGACCTCCTCAAGTCCGATTCCTCAGAACAACTCGATCTCCCGACAGCGAATCTTGTGTGCAGAATGCGGCGTATTAGTTTGGATTAATAATACCTCAGGAGGGGCGGATGTTGTTGATGAGTCGATGAATCATTTTTGGTTGGTAAGCTTTTGTAAAGTATTTGTAGACACTCGAAACGTGCTCTACTCACGAGGAATTCTTCCTACAAAAGATGTCATCTTAACTAAAACATGTTTATTGCCAGAAAATGATAAAACTGCGGAGACATTCGGAAATCAGTTGAGGCGAGGGATGTTGGATAACGGGGGCCGTTATTACACATATCCTCTGTCTGTATCCTTCCTTTCCTCTAAGATCGGCTGTATAAACCCCTCCCAAAACCCGACGCCTTTACCCCCCGGAAGATGGCACCGGAAGTCATCTCTTCCTTTCTGCAGGCCCTTCCCTTCAACCACCCCTGCCTTCCGAAGCTCCCCAGAAGGATGCCCCTCCCTCTTATCATCTGCCGTTCCGGCCAATCCGAACCACACGGGTTGGGCCCCGCTTCTCCTACACCGGGCCAGGTCTTCCTCGAGCGCCAGGACTCCGTTCGCGCCTCCAAGTTGTTAATCAAGGAGTTTAACAAGGATCGGAAGAAGGGCAGGGCTGTCAAAGATAAGGCCTCCAAGGTGACGCCGTCCGCAGGCCCGAGCTGTTACGGCTGCGGCGCCCCGCTGCAGACTTCCGAGTCCGACGCTCCTGGCTATGTCGACAGGGATACTTTCGAATTGGTGCGGTGTTGCGAGTTGTTTATGTTGATTTTGAGTCCGGGATTGTGCGGCGTGTTTTGAGTGCTTGTGCTGAAAGGTTGGATTTTGCAGAAGAAGAAGCACCACCAGCTGAAGACGCTAATCTGTAGAAGGTGCAAGCTGTTGTCGCACGGTCATATGTTGACAGCTGTGGGTGGAAATGGTGGGTACTCTGGCGGGAAGCAGTTCATCACTGCCGAGGAGCTGCGCGAGAAGTTGTCGCACTTGCGTAAAGAGAAGGCTCTCATTGTCAAATTAGTGAGTATTTCTCCATTATGGATTTTTTCTGGGTTTGAAGAGTTAGTTGGATATGCCGCTCCTCTTGTTTGGTCCTGAGTAATTGCATTAACAGTCTTGTAGGAGTCGGGAATCGATCTCTCGGTAGTATACCTACTATCCATTTGAGCAATTACCATATATATTTTGCCTTATGAAACGGAAAGCTAGTCCTAGCATTCTGCCTCTGCAATTTGTTGTTCCCTAATTTTCTTTTTCTTTTCCAGGTAGATATTGTCGACTTCAATGGCAGTTTTCTATCTCGTATACGTGATCTTGTTGGGGCGAATCCTATCATATTGGTTGTGACAAAGGTAACAACCTTTAATAGGAGGAAATGTCTGAGGCTTCGCCTCAAGCTGCTCATACTATTTACTGCTTTGCTAGGTTGATCTTCTTCCTAGGGAAACAGATTTTAACTGTATTGGAGATTGGATCGTGGAGTCCACCGTGAAGAAGAAGCTTAAGTGAGCTTTTCCTCTAAGTGCTTTTTTTCTTCATCTCATTTCCACTCTGCATTTCAGTCAAGAGTATCGCTCTTTGCTGGCACAAACCTTCTAAAGAAAGTTTGGCTGACATTTATGCCAAAAGGCATTGGAGGATGATTATCCTGAAGGTTGAAAATTGTGTATTGCAGTGTCACAAGTGTCCACCTTACAAGTTCCAAGTCTTTGGTAGGGATAACCGGTGTTGTTTCAGAAATTCAAAAGGAGAAAAGGGTCAGTTTTCTACTAGATTTATTTGGATTCATGCCATTATCTCTTTTATCTGTTCAGAAGTTATTGTTTTGTATGTCAATTAAGCACTTGGGAAGTTCCTCACTTTGGTGCTGTGGAGGGGCGTTAACAGAATTTTCTGGGATTATGAGTATATACTTGGTGCTGTGGGGACTTTAATTGAATCTTCTGGGATCATAAGGATGACTCGTATTGTGATAGACCACTTCTTGTTAGTGCCACTATATTATACTCCAAATCTGTGCCATAAATCACTTGGTATAGCGACTTCTTTCTTTTATTTTGGTAACTGTACAGTATCTTATGGACGTTGTTTCCACTGTTGCAGGGTCGCGACGTGTACATCCTGGTTTGTGAAACCATCTCTCTCTCTTAACTTATAAAAACAGAACCATGTCTTTTCTCAGAACATGGGCAGATGCCATTTCTTACCCTTGATGATTTTTTTTTAGTTAAAAAATCTCCTTTACTTCTCTTCTCTTTTCATGAGTACTGCTCTCATTTCAAATTTCTTGTGTCCTGGGTCCAGTTAATTTTCTTTCTATTTTCTGTAGGGATCAGCTAATGTTGGAAAATCTGCATTTATCAGTGCACTATTGAGTAAGTTGACTCTGGAAGTTTAGTCGATAGTAGTACGAGTGAAAAAACGTTGTAACAATTTATCACTGTTTCTATGAAGAGTGTGGCAACGAAAACCTTAAGTTTACCATTTTCTTGGCTGCCCAGTTCGTATAACATACACATGAATTGGGACAATTGTAAAAGCACTTTGAATTAACCGAGTTAAATTTCAAGTCCCTACAAATGAAGAATAATGTATATATTTCTCTTTATCAGTACAATATAGCTCTAGTCTTAGAATTGGTAACTTCTGGGTACTTTTAACTAGTCACAACGTTTTTCTTGGGTGATTTCTTGGAGAAATCGCCTGCTCCATGTAAATGCCGTGTCTTTACCTGTTCTTTCTTTGTGGTTCCCAGGGCTAATGGCAGAGAGAGACCCTGTTGCTGCAGCAGCTCAGAGATACAAACCCATAGAATCTGCTGTCCCGGGGACTACGTTGGGTCCTATTCAAATTGAGGCTTTCTTTGGGGGAGGGGTATGCCAAAGTTGTTAAAATATCAGTCATACAGAAATTTCTATGTACTTCCTTGATGGATGCATCAGAGCCCTTGTATTCTTGCATTCATGCATCTATGAATGCTCACTATGGTTTCCCACAGAAACTATATGACACGCCTGGAGTGCATCTCTACCATAGGCAAGCTGCAGTTGTTCATGCAAAAGATCTTCCTGCCCTGGCTCCTCAGAGTAGACTGAAGGGCCAAAAATTTACAGTATGTGTTTTCTTACTTATTCTTCTTTTCTCCATTGGTGAAAATGCAGATTGTGTATTGTTTTGGTTACTGTGTTCCTTATCATCTCAGCTGTCTACTGCTGGAGATCAATACAGTAGCATGAATGGTTTATCCATCTTCTGGGGAGGACTTGTTAGAATCGACTTAGTGAAGGTTCCAGACTGATGACCCCTATATTTCTGTTGACATGCTTTTTTAGGGGAGTTGACACCTTGATCTCATATATTCAGATTCCACCTGGAACGCATCTAACATTTTATGGACCCAAGACATTGCAAATCCATGCAGTACACTCTGATGAAGCTGACGAGTTCTATCAGGTCACTACTGTACAACTGATGATTATTTTTTTGTCCTGCTATTTGCAATTTATGTAGTGCCTATTATTGGGGACCAGAGTATCTGGGAAACACAGGTTCAGCCTTGTTTCTTGTGCTGGCTTTAGTAATTTCCTTGACTTGTGATTACAGGCAAATCTTGGAAGGTTTCTAACTCCTCCAACTGGACCTGAAACGGCAAAGGATTGGAGAGGCCTTGATAGCGAGCGTCAACTGCTTATAAGATATGACGAATTAGACAGGTGCCTCCCATTTATTGAGCTGATATGTGTAATTGTCTCAGGAAATTTTTGGCTGGCCTATAGGTAATTGGTTTGACCCCAAGTTTTGCTATTGTTAGGCCTGCTTGTGATGTAGCCATATCAGGCCTTGGATGGGTTGCAGTCGAACCAAGATCTAGTGGCAACCCAGAATCAGTACTAGAAGAAATGGAGAAAGAATTGAAATTTTCTGTACGTGTTCCTCGCCCAGTAGAGATATTTGTCAGACCTCCTATGCCGGTGGGCAAGGCCGGAGCAGAGTGGTATCAGTATCGGGAATTGACCGATAAGGAAGCAGAAACAAGACCAAAATGGAACTTTTAAGGCAGCTGGTCATCCCTCTGCGGTTCCATAACATGCCCGAAGATGCCCAGAATTTGAGCCTGATCCAGCATCCATGTCGTACATCTTTCTGCTCGATGGCAGCGAATGGATGGTCGGATCACATATGCAGAAAGACCGTGGGGCAATCTGGATGCAGGTGCTCAAAATCTGTCAGCAGGGAAGTGATCCATAACTTTGAGATGCCTAGGGTGGTGAAACCATGTTATGCCGAGGAGTTTCTTCCAATTGTCCTCTATCTATAAATGGAACCTTTGGCACATAAAAAATCTTCAGCATGTGATGGATCAGTTTCACGATCATGAACGGCGGATTGTTTTTGCTCTTTTCTACTTTTTATCGCACCGTGGGATGCATCCCCGAACATGGTGGAAATCAAAGTTTCACATGATGTAAGGATTTCAAGAAGATTTTTTCCAGAAGGGGGATATGATAATCGTGGCTGAGGATGATCATGAGGAGGAGGAGGAGGAGGCTGTGTTCTTACGAAAGAATGTGGGTGGCATGGCATGGCATGGGAAAGCCTCCAACAGATTGTCTTACTTCCCGTCTCAAAATGAAAATCCCGAAGAGTATCAAAACAGGATTCTTATTGGATTTGGAGAAGCAAAAAGATTTGCTTTTTTCAGGAAAACCCCATTACCACAAAAAGAAAAAGATTTTATTTTTCTTGTCCTTTAACATGAGTTCGTACTGTGTTAGGGTGTCATCCTCACTCTTTTTGAGGATTAGGTGGTTTGCTGGGGGAGGGGAAGCAAGGACCAATCAGCGTACGCCACCCCCTCACCCCATTGCGTCGCCTTTCATGGGTTTGATTATGACTTTTGTAAGAAAGTCAGCCCCCCCTTAATCAAGATGGGAACCAACAACATTAACAAGAGCAGGGATTGACCTCCTTGCTTCTGTTCTTCCTTCTACTGCCTGCCCCCCCACCGCAACATACCCCCGAACAGATCAAATACATGCAATCGTGTCCAAATCTCATTCAATCTCCCCCACTATTTGTCAAACCTCCAAAAAGAAAGTAAAAGAAAAAACCTTGATGTTTGCATAAAGAAAATATGCATATATCAGTTGACTTTTAAAGCTTCCCCTGACTAATTAGATTGGTGGGATTGTGGCTCGATTTCTTTGAGATAAAGAAATGGGGGAGGAAGTAAGATGGGATGATAATCTGGCATCGGGGGAAGTGAACTTAGACCAAACCCCAAGTGATGAAGATCCCTGAAGACATGGGAGATCCTCCATCCCCTGATTTGCTTCTTGGGTTATAACTTAAAACAATCATTAGTTTAAGCCTTTCTTTTTTGCTTGAGAGGCGAGGGGGAGGTCGCACTTGCAAATGGGGTTGACTTCTGTGATTTTGTGTGTATATATATAGGGCCTTGTTACTCGGTGCTTCTTTCCCTGTGTCTTCTGTTCTTGTGCCCTGTTTCCAATAAGATAATAGGGGGGAGAGATATGAGGAGCAATGGCGTGTGTCTCAGCTCTGGTAATGTGATCCCACGCATCGGCTTCGGCACTTACTCTCACCCCTACGATGAGAACGCCACAAAGGCGGCCGTCCTCAATGCCATCAAGGTAACCTTGATGAGCTGCTGCCGAGAAAGGAGAATCGAAAGCGGCCGTCGGATGGGCTGAATTAAGTGGTGGTGATTGTGCTTGCAGGTTGGTTACAGGCATTTCGATACGGCGATGATTTACGGGTCAGAGCCGGCAGTCGGGAGCGCACTGAAAGAGGCCGTGAGGGAAGGGGTGGTTGAGAGGGAAGAGACCTTCGTGACGTCCAAGCTGTGGGGATGCGACTTCCACGACCCGGTTTCTGCCCTCAAGCGATCCTTACGGTAAGCATGGTTTGCAACTCGTTCAGTTCGGTCACTTTCCAGCTGGATAATCTATCCGAATGGTTGTCGGAGGAACTGAGTGAACCGTCAGTGATGACACAACTTTTGGGGATGGAATCGACAGGAGGCTGGAGATGGAGTACATAGATATGTATCTGGTGCACTGGCCGCTGAAGCTGAAACCTTGGGCCAATTCCGTGTTCCCAAAGGAGGACGAATACGAGCCCCAGATCGAGATGGAGGCGATGTGGGAAGGCATGGAGAGGTGCATGGAGATGGGTCTGTGCAAGGGCATCGGCGTAAGCAACTTCTCCTCCAAGAAGATCGTTCGGCTCGTCGACCAGGCCTCCGTGGTTCCGGCCATTAACCAGGTAATCAAAACCATCCCAGTCATATAAACTCGATACAAATGAATGCATGTCAAAGTGGAGAAGAAGAGTCGAGCGGATGAGGTAATCATTTTGACATACTAAAACCTCATCTTTGTCGGTCGGATGTAGAAATGGGTGGGGCGGGAGGGGAGACTACATGCAAAGGACTGCTTGATTGAAGACATTTTTGTTGTGTTTTTTAAATATCAATCAATCATGCCATCGACCAGTATTACATTATTGGGGTGATGAAAGATAATGTAAAGCGAATTTTTTTTTAAATATGATATATAATTTCAAAATTTTTAAAATATAACATGAAATTTTATAATTTTAATTTACAGTATTTAATTTTTTTAAAGAGTTCAAACTAAAAATCGAACTTTATAATTTTGACTTTCTTAACGAGTGAATTCGGACTTATAAATTTTGATTTTACTACATTATTTTAAAAATTTTAAAATTATGTACCCTAGTTGAAAAAATATTTTTCCACTAACGGGAGGGATGCGGTTTGATCCGTCATCAAATTTTAAAATACTTATAAAAAAAGTTGACCCTAACGAGAAATGAAATCGCACGCTTTCTTAGGCGTGAATGTGAAATGGCCGTCCCATGCGGACTCCTCCAATGGTGGGGGCGTCATTTAATGAGGCGTGTTCATCTTTTGCTTTGCTAAACAAATAATCCGGTGTTTGTCTGAAACAGGTAGAGATGCATCCGATGTGGAGGCAGAACAAGCTCCGGGAGGTTTGCGCGGAGAACAAGATCCACGTGAGCGCGTACTCACCCCTCGGCGGCCCCGGAAATGCATGGGGGACCACGGCTGTTGTGGATCACCCCGTCATGAGAACGATTGCCCTCAAGCATGGCGTCACTCCCTCTCAGGTCGCCCTGCAGTGGGGGATAACAAAGGGTGCGAGCATGGTCGTGAAGAGCTTCAATGAGAAGAGGATGGCAGAGAACTTTGCGGCACTCGACCTGAAACTGGACGACGGGGACGTGTCCGAAATCGACAAGATGGAAGAGTTCAAGTTCATCAGGGGAGGAATCTACGTTGGTAAGGCTAACAGCCCATACAAGACGCTCCAAGACCTTTGGGATGATGAAATATGAATCTTTTACGGCCACCCATCTTCACGACTACATGAAGAAGCCGCAAAACAGGAGGATCCGGCCAAAATGGGCATCGAAGCGAATGTCGTGTCATGGCGATTTCAAATGTGGGGACTGAGAGGAACGGATGGACGTTCAGACTGTGGTCTACATTAATTTATGTCTGTGTAATTAAATTTACATGGTTCAATGAATGGTCAAGTAATATTGTGCAATTCTTCGTGCACCTCCTTAGCAAACTGCAAGTGGCCTGAACATATATATACATACCTTCAGACAGATATCGGTCTAGTGAAACTCTGGCCAACAGGAACCTGCTCGAAGAATGCCGTCAGGTCATACGAAATGAAACGATCCTGTTATTACGATGGACATGGTTGGGGCCATAGTGGTACAACATTTCAAGAGCATCTGGACAGGAAAATTCCCGGGACGCCGGGCTCTCTTGAGAGGACCCGATGGAGAAGCCTAACTGACCTACACCTACTATATGAGACCTACCCCCAGCCTGCTGACGTCCTCGGTGTAATGTATCTACTACACTTGATGTCTAAGTTAGATGACTCCGACGAGGGCTGCAATGCATTGTCGGCTGTCAACTTGAGTGCTGAGCACAGAGGGGAAATCTAGTATCTCCTTCACATCCTCTTGAAGAATTTTGCACCCCTCCGTCCCATTCCTGTTCCGGCAAGACTTGATGCTAGGAGAGATCTGGAATCGGGCATCCATTTCAACTCCTGAAGAACGGAGAACAGTGTAGATAGCGCAGGAGAGATTTCACTGTCCTTGATATTTTTACATGATACCACTCTTAGACTCAGGAGGTCCCTCCAAGAGAAGAGGACTGGTTCCAAGCCTTCTGCTGTCAGTAGAGAGCATCCTTCCAATGAAAGCAACTTCACTCTCCTGAAAACCACACGGAGCGATTAATTGCTTTGCTGTTGCTTCCAGAGCACATTAAAGCCGACGGGTTGACCCAGAATGAGTAAAAACCAAGACAGGACACACGGAAGATAGTCCCAGGTAGGTATTCATTAAGAATCCAGGGTAGTCATCCTTTATCAGGAGAGAGCGATGCCACAATTACAAGCATGTATGGCATGCCAATTAAGTTCCGTAATGCAACTATTGACTCCCAGAGATTGGGCCAAAATGAAACCTGAAGCTTTCTAAGAAAAGCATCAGATCATGTATGGTCAGTGAAAGATATAAACAACGCAGATCCCTGCACCACCAGTTCTGCTCCAAAACACCAGTAATTCAGACAACACTCGCTTAAAGACAGGTCAAACCAGAACGATTATCTGCTCTATCAAAGGACAGAGAAACATCGATCACATAAAGAAACCCTAGGAAACAGTATGGCATGTTTACCTGCAAGAACTTGCCAAAGTGAAGATATCATTTTCCATCCCCCAACAATCCTGTACAATAATCTCCCTCACAGCCTCACACACCATGAACAGAGCTCTCATGCTTTGTTTATCCCGCAAGTGGCACTTTTGTAGGTGTAACCGCTCGAGAGCCGGACAAAACCCCAGGAACTCATCCGGTCCTGGGCTAGAATCGACGGTCCCACAAGATTGGAACTTCAACGTCTTCAAATTCTCACAATACGAAAGTCCAGCCAACCACCCACCATCCATCCTATGGTCACACAGCGTCAACTCCTCCAACATGTGGCAACACTGCCCGATCGCTTTAATCCCATCGAAACTTCCCTCACATCCACTAAGCTCCAGCCTCACCAACCTGTTACACCCTTGGGCCAAAATCGTGAGGCCAATATCAGTTACCAGAGACGCATAAAGCCCCTCAACGCTCCCAACCAACTTCAGTATCTGAAGATTCCTAGAACCGGCAATCCCACGCAAGACATTGTCATTGCACTTGCCCAACTCCAACTCCTGCAGTGTAGGGCACTCCGCCGCCACGCCCAACAACCCGAGTTCGCTGGCACCCACCACCACGAGCTTGCACAGGTTAGGGCAACCGCGGGCGAGCATTCTCAAACCCCGGTCAATGACCTCGACGTCCAACAGGTTCTCCTCCAGAATACGATAAACGGGGGAAAACCCGGTACTCAAATGCAAGGAAACGGAACCCTTATGCAGCATAATACCCGAATTACGAGGGGAGACGACGCAAGCAGGGCTCAAATCAACATGGGTAAGATTGGGGAACCTGGAAGTCAGCCTCCCGGACTCGACGAAGCCCCAATCAAGAACCTTGAGGGAACTAACGAGGCGGCCCTGGAGAAAAAGCCAGCGCTTGCAGACGAGAAAGTTGGGAACTTTCTGAGAATCGGGGAGTTTGGAGAGGACCCGGAGGAGGACCTCGTCGGGGAGGAAGAGGGTGCGGTCGACCTTGGGGGAGTCGTCGGGGGAGGGAGAGTGTTGTTGCATGGCGAAGAGGGCCTGGGTGAGAGGCTCGGGGAGGTCTGGATCGGGGACTTTGTGGTGGGGGTGGCGGTGGATAATGGTGGGGAGGTTGGACTTGGATATGGCACGGCGGTTGAACCAGAAGTCGGGCCAGCCAGAGGAACGACGCCTAGGGTTGTTGTTGGTAGGGTTGGGCTTCTTCTTGGGCATGGCAGACATCTCTCTTCCCCTTCGCGTTGCCCCTTACATTCAAAAGAAAATCTTCCTCAATTCATCGTCAACTTCATCTGCTGCAGGGACACCCCAGATTCAGTCCAAAACAGGTTTCCACTTCCGCCAGCTAGAGCGGCGGGTCAAAGGGGAAGAAACGAGAAGGGGGGGGGGGGGAGGAAGACGACGTTGCTTGGGTGGGTGGGGGAGGGGAGATGCTGTCCGTTTATGTTTTTCCTGGACACGAAAAAGATAAAAACATAATATTTTTTTAATATTTTTCCTCGCCGAAGAATTGAATTACAAATGTTAGGAGTGGATGGAGATGGAGGGCTTTGCTTTTTGTCGTTCTTGTTCCATCTACAACGGGACTTTTCGTGGGGCCTCCCATCCCTAGGGATTTTTTGAATTCTGGCACCCAAAAGATGATGATGATGATGGGCTTTAGTTGTTGGTGAGGGTTTGGCTTCTTTTGTTTCCTTTCCTCGAATTGATTGGTCCAATCCTTATTTTACTCAGAATTGATCAATTGCCTCATGCAACCAACGGCACCCATTCTGCATTTTCTAAAGATTTTTTAGTTACCGACGGGCTCGACTGACAAACGTACACAGATACGCTCTCCCACCCATCGGACACTACCAAGATTACAGAGAGAGAGTGAACCTTTTCTCCCCACCTCCTCCGGACACCACTCTATAAACCACAGGGAGTTACTTTCATCAAGTACTATTGGAGTTCCCCAAATAGCAGGGTGATATAATCACAACAACAAAATAAAAAGGGGACATCTGGCTCAGGAACGGGGAGCGGCCATCTGCTGCTTCTTTATCCTTTCCCCAGGTTTCACCATGCTGCCAAATTTGAGCCACATACGTTAAGCTCCTCGCTTTAAAAAGTAAATGCTAAAGAAATTCGCCAGGCAATCCCCACGTACACAAGAAAATTTTTAAGAAAGAGCACAAGGAGTAATGGACCGCGTGGAAGCTTTCACCTGATGTCGTGGGGAGTGATAAATATCCACTGACATCCATGGGCTAGCGCAAAATCGATAAGAGTGTCCAAGCTGATTTTCCTGCTGACCGCATCCTGCAAGCAACGGAATGTTGAAGACTATTATATCATCTGCAGGTATAAATCTTTCACGCTGGAGTAGTTGAGTCTGATACAAGTTAACCGTGGCGTTCTAGTTTTCTACAACTCTATATCCCCATAGATACAATGGATTAACTTGCCATGAATACATCAAACTCGTCCATCGCCCGAAATGGAGCTTCCGTCATTTCATGTAGAGCTAGCGCGAAGCATAGGGTTGAAAATGAACGCTCCCCACCTAAACCAAGAAAACATTCAGTATCAAAAGAGACTACCTACAGGGTCTTCAAAATCACCAGAAAGACTTGCTCCAATAAATAATGTGATTTATGGCTTTATCATGTATGCTTAAAAAAGATTATAACCTGAAAGTCCTCTGGTGTCACGTACGGCTTGGCTTGAGGCATCTTGGGGCATCCTTACCTAAATTTTGCGAAGACGAGACCAAAGAAATTGTAAAGTAATTGACTACACATGAAATGAAAATAATCGCGTAGATAGAAGTGGTAAGACACGCAAGGTCTTTTCAGATTTTTTTTACAGAAGTTCTTCACAAACTTATAGTCACCTCTATTGAGAGGGTCCTATTCTCATAGCTGATCTTGATCTGGCCACTAATACCCTTCTTCCTCAAATGCCCATTGAATCTAGGCCACAGGAAAAGGCAATAACTCGATTAGGAGCAACAGAAAACCAAATCCAGTCGAGGGTCTAGCCAGAAACCTTATTAAACATAATCAACTGCCCTACTTAATTAAAATAAAGGAAGAGAAATCATACTGCCAAGTCAATTGCCGTTTCAAAAGGAATGCATTCCTGTGAAACTTGTTACAGCGCAACTCCAGGGCAGCCTGACATGTCTGTAGAAAAAGTTCATAACCAATAATGCCAAACTCTTAGCAGCTGGAATAGCATGAACCTATCTCATTATAGTTTAGCAGAGGTTTGTATGGTTTTACCGTTAGTTTGGAAAAACATAGGCCAAAACGATCGTAGTTTGAGAAATTCCCAAACAACAGTCCCAACTCGCTATTCGGGACCGCGTCTTTCAATAGAAAGACGTTCTGAACAACGAATTTCCTTTAAGCTTTTTAAAATTGTGGTTTGGAACCGAGGCAATGTTTTATTAGTATCACTATTCAGAACAACGTTTTTATTGTTCTTCTAATAAATTGAGAGACAGTCCCGAAAAGCGACTTAGGAACAGTAAATTGAAAATTTCTCAAACTGTGGCTGTATTTGGCCAATTTTTTCTAAACTTAGCCTTATTATTGCACAAACCTCTAGTTTAGCACATGAATACATCCAATTTGTTTAAGCCAAAGAATTTAACCAGGCACATAGAGTTTCAGACCTGAGCGAATACCAGATCTGTGACAGCCAGTAACAACTCATCCAACGAGTCTAAACCTACCATTCACCCACATACTCCATACTAATAACTTGCCACTAAACCATGTCCTGCATGACCCCACGGATGAAGTTCATTGACAGGAATATGGAGCCAAGGACCAAGAAAAATAAACATGATCAGTAATCCTAAATAGGTTCTGAGCAGATTCAACAAATCAAAGACCAATCATGTTTTTGCCAATTCTATAACACTCGGAAAGAAGCAACCATGATGCCAACCGCGCAATTCGTCAACAATTTAGATAGAATGTTCAAGCACCATACACGAATTCATAACACATAATTTGACTCTGTGGAAGAAAACACATTAAGGTTGCATCCACTTTCCTACGAGCAGTTTACTCTGAATCATATCGCATGATCGACCACATAAAATGTTTTCGTCCTTGGAGCTCATCAAAATCAGCAACAGATACTTATAAAAAAATCAGCAGTGGATAGTAGATAAATCTACTGAAAAGAAGATTGAAATATTAAAGGCACTTACACTCAGTTTTTGCCTAAGTGATTTATATGTTTCTTGTTTTCGAGAAATTTTACGCTGCTTTTCCTCGAATAACATTCTAAGGTCCTCAATCGGTTCAGAATATCTGCAGAAACCAAGAGAAAGCCAATTAATTGCTATTGCAAACAAATTCATTTTTCAGGAAGTAAAAAGATTAGATCATCAACATACAGCTGGCTTTCATGCTCAAGCCTTTGATTAATCCTACTTAGTTGAGAACTCAGTTGCTCAGGGGTACTGCCATCCCAACCTCCTAGAGCTTCAATTTCACTTTCTGCACAAATGATAGAAGCTTTTCTGCAGCTCTCCTGCATTTTTTAGGATCATTTCATTAGTAGCATTTAGAAAGAAAAATTCAGCAAATATTCTGAACTGATTTAGTTGAAAATGTTAAATTCCTACATATCAAGGCCACTCATTTAAGGCACAACGAGACACTCTAGGTTATCGACCAAGGGAAGTGAGGCACAACATCCAGACAATTTTGACGACTTCTGTAAAAGTCTGTTGTTGAATATTCTTTTTTTTTTGTAGTCAAAGAAGGTAGCATTAGAATAGGCGAAGATGAAAATATTCATTATACTCTGTTTGAGAGGAAAAAACATACCTTTCGAGTATGTTCAAGCTCTTGCTGATGGACCTCTGCCAACTGAATACTCTTAAGGACTTTTGTTGTCATTATGCCTTCATAATGGACCTTTTCCTTCAAGGAAGACAAAGGAATGTTTAGTCAAGATAATTAATAGACTCACAATTTGTTGACTGTCTTTAGGGTTTTAGCAGTAACTTATTTTACTCTGTGCACTCTTTAAAGAAAAAGTTAAAGATTGCTTGATAATATACAATTACTTGTAAACCATCAAGATTTCAACTAATAAGTTTTCTGGACAAATGTAAGCACCTCTTCTGCCGAACAGATGCCACTTTCGATCTCCATTAGCTCCCTCTCTGCCTCTCCGAGAGCATCAATTTCCATTTTTGTTGTTTCTACAGTTCCAAAAAAAGTATCATCAATTACACTTTGCAGGGGCATCCAAAAGTTCTGCACATATAAATTTACAGTACCACATAATTCGTTGAATGATGACTCAAGATCTTGACATTTGATATCAGCCTGGCTTATTTTCATGCTGATCTCTTGCACATAGGATTCTTTTTGCTGTCTCTCTTCGTGTAATTTCTGCATGAACAGTAAGTGGTTACAATACGGGAAACCATGATGACAACCTCATTCAAATGGTAAAATTTTGGATTCACAAACAAACCGAGATTTCCTCTTGCAGCTCATCAACACTTGAAATCGGTGCACTAGAGCCAGCTACATAAGTGTTCTTCCAATCTTCCAGAGCTAGCTTCTTAGATGCTAGATCTCGATCTACACTCTTACACCTCCTCTAGTTTACAGAACAATCAATTAAATTCGCAATGAAGAGACTGTCAAAATTGAATTAAAATTGAGTGACTAAACAGGCTAGCTTCTAATAATTTAATCATCAGTTTCGGAGATATGCCTCATGAACAGTAATTACAAAAACAAAAGGGTCACTTGAAATTTGCAGTAGTTTCAATCGGAATGAACCAGAAGTTCACCACTACAACGTGAAGTCGCAAGAAACCACATGAATAAATAGGCAAAATAAGTAAATGTGTTACCTTCACGTCTTGATGTTCTTCCTGAAGAGAGCACAGCAGCATATCTGCATCCCTTTTCCTCTTTCTACTTTGATCAACTTGTTCTTCCAGAATTTGAGCTTCTCTCTCAAGATCCTTAATCTGATCATCAAAAGAGCCATGCAGGCGACCGCCACGAATTCGTCTGTTTGGAGGAAGAATTGTTTCAACAGATCCGCGGGAAAACCTTCAAAAGTCAAGGTGATTCAGTCAGTGGCTCTGGCCTACATCTGGAGACAGATGTGTTTAAAAAGAATCTCCGTACGTACTAAAATATGATCATCAGTATGTCTATTTACAGAAAAATCCAGGTCTGTCAGGCACTTTTAGTGGGTGACAATACAGAGACCAATCTTCGGTTTTTTTTAATAGTCCTATCATCTGAATAAATATATTTTTCTCACATTCAAGTTTATTCAGGCCAACCAAGATATAATATCATAAAAAAAGTCCATGCATAATAAAGAAAATGAATTCTTTCATTTACATCTTGCAACCGTCCCGGGTGTACACCTCCTTCAGGTTCCGGATATTTTGGTTGAAGGCAACTTCTTTTCCCTCTTCGTAATCCTTAACAAGCACTTGCCTCTCAACATTACCCTAACAGGGACATTGCGAAGCAAAACAGCATTTATCTCATCTGTCGGAAGAATTTCTTATCCAAACAACATCTATTGCTGGTACATACCATATCAATTAAAACGTTGATCACAGTGTCATTCTCAGAATGTAAAACAGAAAGTGCCGTTCGGTGTTCTGTCTGAGGAAGCATGTTATGCGGTACGTTTAACCTGCAGGTATGATCAAGTCATCAAGGGACCATAATATCTGGAATAGGTAAAGGCATCGATCACCAGAATACCAATACATGAAGCAATGGGAATATACAAGGACATGGGAAGTTGCTATACCTCGGTCTAGAGAAATCATATATAAATATTTGAAGGTTATCATATTTTACGCCCTTCGCACATCTTCGAAGAACAAGGGAATCTTTATGATTAGTGACGATAAAAGCATTAAGCAACCTTCCAAGGGAGACTTCAACAGCAAGACCCCACAGGTCGCCATTAACCAGAGTCTGCCACCAGAAGCAATTTCAAAGCATTTGTGTTTATAACCTTGAAAATGAACAATAGCTTGAAAGTAAGGTAAACAGCCAGAAAAAGGTTCATTCAGGTTGTGACCATGAGTAATCCAAAGCTATATTCTAGTCTGCTTCTATAAAAGCGATTGGTACCCAGAGGCTTCGAAAGCAAGTTCCAAGTCCACATCAGCAGTGCTGAATCAAAATATAAAGGGAAGAGCCTAATCCAATCATAATCTACATCCTTTCCCTACTTAAAATATCCTTTACATGATCAACGTCAAAGTAACAATGAATTATTTAGATCAAACATTAAGATAAGACTTTGTCATCTAGAAAATAAAATAAAAACCCAATTCACAAACATGAGCTCATGGCCACTTGGTGCAGCTAGATTCATGGATCTCCAGGGAGGTTCGGCATTTTGTCAAAGGAAAGAAAGGAAAAAATATTGTCTTGATTCATCCTCTCTGATAATTCTTGTATTATCTGTACAACCTTCCACTAAACACTTAATAGGAAAGATAAAAAGCAACCACCTCAATATAACACAACATGCGAATAAAATGGGTGGACATCGAGCCTCATGACATGCAAGTCTTTTCTGCAAGATGGAAGGGAAACCAATATATCCGTATTATACATTAAATAATACAGGATAATTGGGTAAAGTAATCTACTCATAATAATTGAGATCCAAGATTAGTTTGAAAATGAGAAAGCGGCCATAAATATTAAGAGGGCAAACATGAAAACACTTCTTGTCACGCAACAACTCACCAAATGTGAACCAATGGGACCAATCGGTGGACTTTTGAATTGGTGGCTACATCTCTCTATGTTGCGTAAAAGATAGACAACTTTTTCTCCTCCAAATGCAGTAACCTGCCAACCAGAGACAAGTTAAGAAAAGGGGCTCAATAACACATTTCTATCCGTGAGACAAATATTAGATCTTATCAAACCTACATTAGTGGGCTATAATAAGTTTGAAAAGGGGAACATGACAGTTGGGTTGAGGAAGTGAAAGTTATCCTTTTTTCTTCTGGTGAACATTTTTTAAATAATTTGTGTCCCTAGGATACCCTACAAATGCACTGGAAAAAGCAGCAACAAAGGTGGATTTATCCTTCAGATTTGGAGGGGAGAATCATATGCTGTTGATATACAACTGAGAAGATCTGGATACAAATGAGATTCTGGCTTCTTTCTTAAACTATACACAAGCATTAGGCTATGTAAAAAGGTCGCAGAGTAACTTCAATCACCTTATTGGTTTTATGTTGTTGAAGCATGCGAATTTCTGAAATGACGTTGCCATGCTTTTTCTCAACATCTCTGATCTGCAAAACAAGCAAGGATGATCATTCAATCAACACATAAATATTAAATCAGTGATAGATTTGACACCAGAACCAATTATTTCAGAAGCAAAGTTGTTACATTAATGCATCAATTTATTTCTCCTGCATTTTGGGCCAGTGTGGAGCTTTTGGAAGCAAAGTTGTTAAAGTAATGCATAAATAAGCCTGCCATCAAGAATTGAACCTGCTATCAACTGTTCCACAACCATGACGAATTTCACGACATATAAAATTGTAAAGTTTAACTTGTTTGATGAGTGTGTGGATTAATGTGTAACATAGGTACTGTAACTCTCTCAATGTCAACAGCCCAAACTATTGTAAATATTATTAGATCTCCCATGGTCTCGGTAAAAGTGATTGAGGTGAAGGAGAGAGTTTGCTCCTTTTCAGTAAACAAGTAAAAGTGTCTAGCAAATTCAAGAGAAAGTGAAAATAAACATGAAGGTAATTAGACAATTGAAAATGAGCATTGTCCCTCAGCAGGAAACTGATGTACCTCTTCCCCAATTTTCCGGAGTTTTTCCATCATCGCAAAAATTTTCTGTGACAGCGCATCCCCCTCTTCAGTCAACCTTAATATAAGAACTGTGAATGTCAAGGAAGTAGCCAAGACCACTATTAACTGCATAATTAACAAAGGACTGAACCGATCAAATAAATATATTGCAACCCTTGGAGTTTTGAATTTGCTGCATCAACCTCGGACTGAAGTTCCCTAACTTTCTCTTCTACCTGAGATTCTTCTTCCTGGAGCAAAGAAAACACCAAATACGCTTTTGGTATGATGTTTCATTTGAAAAAGTGGAGGATGCAACAACGACAACAATCAAGCCTTTATTCCATTATAGTTGGATGATCTAAATGGATCCTTTGTTGCAGTTGCACTATATCTCTAATCATAGCCTCACTAATAGGAAAAGGTCGAGTATACAGATAAAAAATGTCAAATGACTTCCTGCAAAAGAGAATGAGTTGTTTTTGTTTTTTTTCCACTCTTTCAGGCCAACAAAAATGAATCTGCTGTTGATAGGTCTAACCTGTGTGCTTTTGATATTTTGCTCCTGTATGTCTTGAATTTGCTGTTTGAGGGACCTAACACGTTTCACCATCTTTTGTACACCATTAGACTCTCGATCCCTGTCCTGGGCAAGTTCATGCCTTTCTCTTTTAGCCTAACAATCCAAGCAAGGAGAACTTAAAGACATGGAAAACTAAAGGAGAAACTAATACGAATTAATCCAACCAAAATGGATAACATCAACATAGCCTCCACTATCAGGCATCCTCCAAAACTTTTTGTTTTCTGCCAACGACAACTAAGAGGAAAGCAATTACTTTCACTACAGGTCAAAAGGAGTATCACCCTCGTATTTTTAAAAGAAGCATAACATTAGAAGGCCTCTTCATGAGCATTGAGAAGCTGCAGTCACAGCAGACAGAAAATACTGGAGAAGTTCTCTTACCCTTTGCAAAGAAAAGGAACATTGTTTCAGACCAACAAGGCAATGCCATTAACAGTACCATTTTTAACGTACCAAGGATAGGCGTTGTTGCAACTCGCTCTTTTTCCTTTTCACTTCGGATGTTTCAACCATCAACTTCTCGATTTGATTCCTCTTCTCCACTACCCGTTGTTTAAGCTTTTCTATAACATCCTGGGCCATGGATAATAAGGATTTTTTGGAAATCTCATCTAGGAAGAAACTGTCCAACACTTATTTGGAGTACTTTAAGATATTCAAACATAATCGTTTGCAAGTGACGAAGCATCTTCACTGATGAATGCCTATAACAGTGGATAAGATCTCCATCTGATGTTTCCAGCCATTCATTTATGAGGAATGAGGAAACACTCGACTTCTACTTTCTAACTATTAAAAAAAAGTCCAATGCACACATAACCTCCCAATATTTGCTAGGACCATGCTTTGTTCATATATGCCCATCCTCCCCTACACCTATGGGAACGTGCGACAACTAAAAAAATGGCACTTACGATCTGCTCATCAATTTTAGCTTGACAGGCAGGTATGCGATTCTTCAGCTTTTCAATCTTGGAACTATGTTCCAAAAGCTGCCTGTCTACATCATACACCCATGCCCATGCAAGCTTTTTTTTCAGCTGCTGTACTTGTTGAGAAATTTCCTCCATATGCTCCATGTTTTTTATTTTTCCTTGCAACTCGTCCAGTTCCTTCAGTATAGGTGCTATAGTTTTTTCCAGTTCACCAATCAGCGCATCTGCAGAATCCAGATTCTCGCGTATGTTTTGAAGGAGATCGCCAACTTGCTGAAGCAGTGTGGCCTTGAAAAAGAACTGAACAATATAGCGTAAGATAAGGATTCACGTGGAGCTTGTTATAAACAATAAGAAGGTCACACCTTGAATTTATCCTTATCATTTCCTGAATGCAGAAATTCTCTGCTTTTGTCTTGACTCATCACAACACATGGATTCTCCACATCTATCTGTAATTAAAGGATATTTCTCAAACACAGTTCTTGACAGAGGTTTCAAAAAGAAACTGAGTAAAACTATAGAATAAACAAGATGCAACTCACAGATACCCCAGTAAAAAGGAAACAAATTAAAAATTTCCAGAAACATGACAGATGCCACTTCTATCTTCTATGTTATACGAAAAAGAAAATAATGCACACAAAGGAACCAATTCCATCATTCAAAGCAATACGTGCCAGGACTTGGAATGACAGCAGTTAAATTACAATGACTGTACTTCCAGCATGAACAAACTTTTGCCTAGTAAGTTGGACCAGATTCAATGCTGCAAAAACGCTATTTGCAGCCTCTTTTATGATCAAATCATTTTAATTAGCATCCCGTTGGTAATGACCATAATCATATCTCATTTCAATAAAGAGGTAACTAGAGAGAACGGTGGCCGGACTGTAATGAGATCAGAGACCTTGATGACAGACCAATGCATGAACCACATATACTCTTTTTCATGCCTGTGATGCATATTCATTTATGTGATCTAGGATTCAGATGGCAGAAAAGCATGCATGCTTTCCACTGGAAATGCACCAGCAAGCATCAAACATCTTCTGGAACAAAAAGAAAAACCTCAACGCAACCATGTGACTAACCACCAATATATAACAGATAAATTGATGTGGACATTGATTTCCTTTGGACTTAAGTTGACAATCAAACTCCTCATCCCTCAACCATTTCCTCAGCTATCAGATAATTGCAAACAACAACATAATGACAATGAGAGGACCTAGTGGAAAGTTTGAAAAGAATACAGCTGAAAGTAGACAAAGAATTTCTGATTCAAGCAATAAATTTGTATCACTGTCTAGGAGTCGTACATTGAAGTGCTCGACAAGTTCCTGAAGTTCCCCTTTTCTAGTGGAGACCTTTCTTCCTATTAGATGCACATTGAAAAGGCATATACATGTCAGTCATCATCTGAAAAGACAACGTACATTGATCTTTGACGAAATAGTTGAATGTGACCAATGAAATTAGACAACGTACTTATAAAAAACTAACAATTAAACAAGATAGATCTGGACAACCTTATAACAGCGAAGAGCTTAGGATATTTTCAGTTTTTAATCCTTATAGTATAAGAGCTAGTATAGGAAAGAAATCTCTGTAAGAAAAGTTTTCCAGAAACTTGGCGGCAAGTTCTTTTTTTGCTTGAAAAGCATTTGAAAAGGTTCAAAACTGGAAATTCCCTAGTCAAGGAGCAGCAAATTAACTCCTTTCAGTTCAGAAACAAACCATGGTAATCCTTCAATAAAGTGGAAGTAGCTGATTCAGTGATTCTGCGCTCAATGGTAATCATATCCCCATAAACATGAGGCTTGAATGCCTCCTCTCCAACATTTTTCAACTCGACATGAACGACAGCATGACTGCAAAAGCACACTACAATCAGATATGCCCACAACAAAAAGAAAATGCATTGCCCATGCAAGTGCATGATTGCAAGTACGGGACTACTACTTGACCTCTCTTGGGGAAATTATTATAAGCTCAAAAAGCTACTTTTCACTTTCATGAATAGAAATAATTTTGTAACAACACTGCAAAGACGAGAGCATGATATTTCAGTGCAAAAATGGTATGATGTTCCCCATTGAGGCAAACAGACAATCAAATTAGCATACTGGTCA
The DNA here is from genome assembly GCA_029817715.1 of Melastoma dodecandrum. Classification (NCBI taxonomy): domain Eukaryota; kingdom Viridiplantae; phylum Streptophyta; class Magnoliopsida; order Myrtales; family Melastomataceae; genus Melastoma; species Melastoma dodecandrum. The sequence goes on along the minus strand of JARUPY010000533.1, from coordinate 2,091,982 downwards.
AAACATGAACCACCAACGATCAGTGCCGGACAGTTCACAGGCCCGATCGAACACAATTCCCTCTGCCAAGTGAGAACGCGGGAGGAAAGTGCAAAAGGATCACCTGCAACCAGTTTTTATGAAATCCTTCAAAGAAGAAGCCCTCTGAGTCCCCCGAGCCCGACATCCGAAAGCGACACAAAGAGCAGTCAAAATCGCACTCTTCCCACCTATTATTAGAAAGCACAAGGAAGCGGCTGTCACTGAGAAGCAAGAGACCGCTATCAAGAAAGGAAAAAGAAGAAGGAGGAGGAGGAGGAGGAGAGGAGGAGGAGAAGAAGAAGAGGAAGAGCGACGACGCACTCCCGTTCTGGCCGGTGATGAAATTGACCCAATCGCCGAGCTCGATCTCCAAACTGGAGTGGCACATGAAATTCTCCAACCGTATCCTGGTTACGGCACCGGCCTTGGACCGAAGCGGCAGTTGGGGAACCGCTCCGCCTCCGGCATCGCCGTCCATGCCCTCCGTCGTAAGATTTCCTCCGATCTTTTAATTGGGAGAGAAGGGAACCGAACGACCCCGCGAGGGTTTCTTTCTCTATTGGGGGGGGGGGGGGGGAGTGGCGGGAAGGAATTCCAGCGGCTGTCATACGGTGGGAGTTGCCCCACGTTTACTATCGTGAGGCCTTGGGTGGGGGTTAGGTGGGGCAATCTCGACGTATTAATGACGGGAAAAAGTAGGCCAAATTAATTTTGCAAAGTAAATATGAAAAAAACTTTATAGTGATGCCAAAAATCGCTTTTCCTGCCTTGGCCGTATGCATTTGCATATATCCTTCAAACCTCGTCCAGGTGGCACGGGTCGATGGGTCAACGCATGGCTGACTTGTGTACAGTCTCTTACACCAGTCGCGGGTCGATTCTCCACGTTACTCATCCGCCAATGAATGAAAGACGATAAAAGTCAACCCTCATTCGTTGACTCCTGCCGTCCAAACCTTCCGCGGCAAATTATTCTTCGGACAGACACCCTCCGATCGCCTCCTCGGACGAATCTGAATGACTTTGTTATGCAACCGTTTCACTTCGTTACTGCCCCATGTTATCCTCCTCGATGAGGTTTACAATGACTGCAGAAAAGTTCCGGCAAGGGTGCACAGCTAGGGAGATTTCGACGAAATGGAACGAAGTTCTAGTGCTTAGTTAGAAGTGAGTCTGAACTTCAGGCGAGGAAGACAGTTCGGTATTCTGTAGCTATTTTATTACTAGTCTCTGCCGTCTATTGCTTCATCAGTGTATTCAGCTGATACGACGAAACTTCGCATGCAGAAGACACGGTTGAAGCCGAAATGTATGTGTAATGCCTCGTTTCCTTTTTCGTGTTTTCTTTTTGTAGATTGGATCCTCTCCCATTTTGACTTCGTAAGCATGATGGCCGCATATGAGATGCGAATAAAGGCAAGCAATGGTAGCGAGAATCTCACGAACCGATGCGCCGGTTCGTCAAAATTGTTGATTGGGGCGTGTAAATGACTAGTCACTCTTTGCTCGTGCTCATAAAAGTACTCTGGATGCATTGGCTTTATGGTCACCATTCGCAAAAATTTCGCAACAGGCGGATTTTGTCCGCATGGTGGACGTGAACATTTATGACATCACATTGCACCGTAGGAAATCTCTTTTGTCTATCTTCCTCATTAGGCCCGCCTGTGATCGTTGCCTCATTCTTTATTCGCCTCTGATTACCATACTCGTAAGGCCATGGTTGGTAGCAAGGAGAAAGAGTGCTGGATCTGCAACCGCCGTTTCGTCAACGGCAGAGCATTGGGTGGACACCAGAAATCTCACTATGCGCTCCTTCCCCTCCCTCCCAAAACTGAAGGACTGCAATCGGGTGCCCCTTCTTCTCCCGATCTAACCCTACGATTGGGTGCTGGGAATCCAATTGGAAGGAGATCCAAGCGCCGTCGCCCTGCTCCCGCGAGAGATGTCGAAGCAGCGCCAGTGGAAACCTCAGGTCACAAGGTGATCTCCGATAACGAAGCCGCGGGATGTCTTTTAATGCTCTGGAAGGGGAAAAATCTCAAGAACAAGCATTCTCCTGGAACGTCCGTAATCGAGGATGTCGCCCCTACAACTGAAGTCCTCAAACTGAGTTCCGAGTCATCTGCTGCCAATGACGACGACGACGACGACGACGACTATGACTTCAGTAAAACATTTAGGTGTCCATACTGTGACAGGACATTCGGCACTCCTCAAGGGCTCGGGGGACACAAAAGGATCCATTATCGAAAACCATCTGAATCCGAACAAGACAGTACCTCTGCCCGTGTTGACGGCAAGACCTACACCATAGACCTCAACCTGATGCCGGAACCCGAAGACAGCGACGAGGATTGAGACAAGACAAGAAATGAAGATCAAAGTCGTGAGGTGGTGTTTCATGAGCTTCATCTACAACTCTTGGTCTTTGGTTTTTCCTGTTTGTGTTTTGCAGCTCCAAGAAGAATAAGGCGAAATGCATGCATGCAAAGCAATAGCCGACGTGAGCAGGGATGGGCGAGGCCGATTATTTTGGATATTCCCAACCTCCATGCAATTGGTCGGCTATTATATAAATCATGCAACATTTCCCTGCCATGGTCTGTCTGTACGAGAGACATCATCTCGACCCCAACCTTCCGAACCCTGGATTTGTTCCCTTTTATCATCTGCATGGACAACAAACTTGCATGGATTTTATGCATGATCTCTTGCCATGCCCTTGTGATTGGATTGTCGTGCTTGAATGTGGGGGGAAGTGACCAATCTCACTGCAGGGAAATGCAGCCACCCCCCATCACAACAATCACTTGGGATCATGTTCATTAATATTTTGCTTTCTATCTATGATGAGAAGATCCGGGTTAATGATGCCGAATGTCATTGATGGCATGCCCGGCAAGTTATTTTGTCATGCATGATGGGAGATGAAATGCTGTTTGTTGTGGCTATGCAGTAAATGTCGTGAGTTAAGAAAGGTTTACTATTATGAAAGGTCAATTTGTTGGGTGGGTCCAAAGGAGATTTTCATGATGGGACATGGAAATAGGAAAGAAAAGGGTTGTGTTAAGCATGGGGATGTATCGAGTTGGTGGATGTTGTGAGATGGCCTCTCTTAATGGACTTGGGAGAGGGGCCCAATGTGATTGCAGACACCCAAAAGACCAAAAACCGCACCTTGTCCCTAGATCCATTTCAAGTCATCTCTCCTCACAATTTGGTTCTATCATTCTACAAACATCCTCTTCTAACCTACAATCTTTGTGGGTTTGATTGGGTGAAAAATGTTCCCTTTTCTGATGAGTGCTGCTCAAACTAACTAGTACACTATGACCCTTTTTCTATCTTCCAGTGTTGTCTAACTGAACCCTTGCTTATATAGGGTGGATGAAAAATGATCCCAGAATGATTGGAACTGGTCAGATAATTCAGTCCTTGCATCTTTTACCCGATGCCATGCCATTTACCATATACTACATCTTCTGGATATAGTGTGTCCGATGCAGTTGTACACAGGAATGCCAGGCTGGAATCCCACCTGGGAATGGGATGAATCCACTTTTGAAATGATTCTTTCTCCCTTTTTCTCTTTCTCTTTTGATGAGGAATGAATGTCTGAAATAGAAGACAAGAAGTGAAATCATGAACCCAGAGAAAACACGGGTACTTGTTGGTAGTGATTCCCCCCCCCCCCCCCCCTCTTGCCAGGCCCATCCAGACAGCAACGATGTTGGGACTTCGGTGATAGGATAGGATTTATAGAACATTCACTTTTTTCTCCCCTCCACTAACTCAAAGCTCAGATCAAGAGATCTCCCCCCACTTTCCCTCTTAATTTTTGTGGCCTTGTTGTCAACGCACTCACTCGATGGCACTCTCATTGTTATCATACACACCATACCTGTCAATTTCTTACTTATTCCGTGAGGAAGGAGGAGTGTGAATCTTTGTCCATTGACCCATCAAGCTATGTAGAGTTTTTGAATTGCAGATATCCTATATCCAAAGAGCTGTACTGGTATTGGGGCTGAGCTGATTCTGTTTTTTTTTTTTTTACCCCTTTCTGTACTCCACTTTCATTCCTAATGTGTCCCGGAACCTCCTGTTGCTGGATTCTCTACTTAAGTTGTTGCAGTTAAAAAGCTCGTAGTTGGACTTTGGGTGAATTTCTTAAAATACCAAGATATATTTTCTCCAAAGTTAGAGTTGGATAAGTGGATGATATGATGAGTACGATTGATATGCATTCTAAGGGGGAGGAGATTTTTGTTTCTGTGGTGGTGATAAGATCGTCACTGGTTCTCAAAGTTTCTGCAGTTGTGTACAGAGAGTGCAGCAAGAATGAACATAGGATCATGCTTACTTCCCAGGAGGGTATTGGTTTTAATGGACATAGTTGTTCAGATGAAGATGATGGCGCCCTTTCAAATGGATTCACAGGTGAAATCTGAAGGGCGGAATCCAGAGCAGCACAAAAGGATACATCTCCCCACCCCAACATATAGAAGCCCAGAACACGAACAAAACCGAAACAAACAGATGAAAAATATAACCGAACAACGGTTCCCTAACACCCTACGTCAGGCTTCTTTGCCAGAGGATCACCATCTTCGCGGCCAAATGGTTGAGCCAACTTCCTCCTGGGACCTGCTTCCTGCAACATCATCACCACATCCCTCATTGAAGGCCGATCCGCCAGGTTGCTGGCTGTGCATAGCAAAGCTATCTTTCCTCTGGATGCACAAGATGCACCCGTGTCCCTGTCAAGCATCTCGTAGATCCCATCCTGGGTCTTAGCTTTAGACCTAACCCAGTCCACTATACTATTTCCTTCCCCAAACGGTCCACTGACCGTTTTCTGCATAACATCTCCATGAGCACCACTCCGTAGCTGTATATGTCGCTCTTCTCAACGACCTGCAATGTGTAAGCATATTCTGCCAACACACAAGGCATAATCAGCAAGGACATTCATCTGACATCTTAATTTTATAATGTAAGGAGTGAACTTTCACCTGGTGCTATGTATCCATAGGACCCTGCGATGACGGACATGGATTTGTCGCATGAATTAACTTTGCCACCCCAAAATCTGCCACTCTAGCCTCCATCTCAGCATCCAGCAAAATGTTGCTTGGCTTGAGATCACAGTGCACGATCACTGGGTCACAGTCGTGGTGAAGATAGCAGATACCCTGAGCTACACCAAGAGCAATCTTGTACCAGGTCAGCCAATCGGCAACCAAGATCAAGTCCTTGTTCTTGCCGTGCAACAGATAATCTAGATTCCCATTTGGCATGTACTAGTACAGAAGAATCGTGCACTCCCTGTTGCTGCAACACCCGAGTAACCTAACAATGTTCCTGTGTCGCCCGTTCCCAAGCACATCAACCTCGGCTAAAACGCCCCTCCTTTTCCTCGTGTGCTCCTTGGTTCTGCCCAATAGTTTCTTCACTGCTATGACATCGCCATTTGGCATTTCTGCCCTGTACACTGTTCCAGTCGAGCCCATACCAATGATTTTGTCACTCATCGACAGGCAATCGATCACATCCTCTGCGGTAAAGTTCAATCTCTGGAATGCTGTAAGTTTCTATGGATCAACCGTGGGGCTTTGGTTAATCATGTTCCCATAGCTCAATTGGAAACATTGACGACCCCCGTGATTATCACGATAAGGCCTACACCAAATGCGGCTGCCATTAGCCACAAAACGGCCCCTGCCGTTCACCTCGGTTGAGGATCCATTATTTCCGGGTGGTTCTCAGAAGCTGTGATGTCAACACCGCCGCACAGTCCCTCATTTCCCAAGAAAGAGGACGGATGCAGATTCCTGAAAACAGAGCCAGAAGAAGGTATAGGCCCTGTGAGTGAGTTGAAAGAGACGTTGAAACTGTCCAGAGTAGTGCAATTGTCGAAGTTCGAAGGAATCGATCCGCTGAGGAAATTTTGAGAAAGATCTAGCTCTGTGATCGATGGCAATGTCGATATCTCCCAAGGAATAATCCCCGTGAGGGAGTTCCTGCTTAAATTCAGGTTTTCTAGCTTCTCGCAGTGGCCAATGTCCCTAGGGATGCTCCCGTTCAGCGAGTTTCCTCCCAACTCGAGCTTGTATAGGCTTTTGCACCCTATGAAATCTGGGATCGGCCCGATGAGTCTGGACGAGCTGGAGGAAAATTCGAGCAAGTTTGGTGCTCCCCATATGTTGCTTGGCAAGACCCTCTCAAACGAATTTCCAGAAATGTTCAAGAATTGCAACACCGAAGAATCGCCGAGATCATCGGGAATATCCCCACTGAAGTTGTTTCTGCTGAAGTCTGCAAAAGTTAGATTCGGCAGCAGACCGAACCACCTCGAGGAATCGTCCCGCGTAAGCGGTTACCTTGAATTCTCAACCTGAACAAAGAAGTACAGTTAACCAAGGAATTCAGAAGTTCATCCTCAAACCCGTTGGAGAAGAGCAACAGCTTTATGAGCTTGTTGCCGAGGCAAATATTCCACGGAAGTAGTGGTTCATCCTCAAACCCACTTGTTCCTTCCATGCATAACACACGCAAACACCATGTTCTGGCAGTTCTTTGTGCAAACAGGGGATCTTAAATAAATCACGTTCCCAACAGTTTAGAAAAGAAATCAGACAAAATCATTTCGAGGGGTGGCTTGGATTGTCAATTTGCGGGTCGTTCTTAGTTGGAGTGGTGTAGTAGTAGTAGTAATCCCGGACACATGAACGTGAAAGGGAGACGAGGTGGAGGAGTCTGCTTTTTCAAGGGACGACAAAGACAGATGATTTGCCCACTTGGGAGTGATGTTAGAGTAGAATCTACGGAGGAATACTGGGTTGAGGAGTAATGAATGGATCCGATGTTGCTTTCACACAATGTTTTTTTTGTTTTGTTGATAATAATACAAGTATAGAAAAGTGGGACTTAACAAACAATAACACAACCAAACCCAACTGGATTGGTACTTGTTGGTGCTGTCTCTCCCTTTCTCCGTGAGTTTGACTTCACCATGGTGGAGTGGCATGATGATGATTATGGAGTTTTATTTCTAGATAACGTTGGTGAGTTGGTCCCAAAATTATTTCGCCAAATAAGATAGGGAGTTTGGAAATTCGTTGACTAAGGACTTCGATTATGATGGAAGTCGGCCTTTGTAAGACCGATTTCATAATCCTTAAACCAATGTCGGCCTTATAAAGACCGACTTCATGTCATCCGTCCCACCTGCATAAAGTCGGTCTTTGTAAGACCGACTTCTGAAGCCTTAAAATGATGCCACTAAAGTCGGCTTTACAAAGACCGACGTCCACGAGTCATTAAGGAAGTCGGTCTTACAAAGGCCGACTCCCTTAGTTCTGCAACAAATAAGAATTTTAACTTCTGATTTCCCACTGTAATGCATAATCAGGCAACTACACAGAACTCATGACGCAATTTAAGTAATCCAATCAGTCTTTCTCAAAAGTTAACATCGAAAAGTAGAGTATTATGCAAAGTTAACAACCAAAGTTGATACAAAGTAATCCATCTAATTTCCTCGCAGAGAAGTGCTATTGCGCGAGTAGAAGCGTCCAAACCGCCGCGGATCTATTTGCGTGAGCTGAGAAACCCGATCACCCTCCTCCTCCAATTGATCTTGCTCCTCCTGTTCCTCCACCTCCTCCGGTTGCTCGACCTCTTGTTCTTGTTCCTCATGCGCTGCCTCTTCTTGAAACTCGTCCTCCTCCTGTAGCCCTTCACGCCGTCCATACAAACTTATCGAGGTAAACTATCTCAAGAAGCTATGGCCCTTGTCAGAAATACCTGCGATATGCTGTAATTCCAAAGGGTCACATCTCTCCAATCGAATAGAAATGTAGGCCATTTGTTGCGTATGCGAAGAAATTATATCAATATAATAATTTTTACTTTAATGAAGGTAATAGTTATTGTACTTACCACTATGCTCAACATGACGCCTGTGTGCGATAGGTAAGGACGAGAGTGACACATGTACCATGTCCTGTAATTCAAGCCTTGTTCCCAGCGTAAAGGAACGATATGGCTACCTCGCTGATGCCACAACTCGATGTACTTAGCGTGGATGTGCATCCAATTATTGAACTGTTTTCCTCGCATGTCAATCCAATGAAGGCGTGCTTCGGTATCGCAGCTACCCGGTATTAGTTGTTCGTCTCTAAATTAACAAATGACTTTGTCTGAAAAGTGTCATTCAACCCAGGAGAAGCAAATGAGCAGTACACGTGCTCTTCATTACAAAGGCTGACTTTGGATTTTATAATTTAAAAAAAAAAAATTCACTGAAGTCGGCCTTACAAAGACCAACTTCATACATAGGGTAAGACCGATTTCGCTTCGGATAGAATGAAATCGGCCTTACAAAGGCCGACTTCCTTTTTTCTACCTTAGTCAACGAATTCCCAAAATTACCTTATTTGACAAATTAGTTGAACGTTATTTAGTAACACAACCCGATGACGACGATGCATGTACTTTTGTCATCATTACTCTCTTCTCCCAATCCCAGTTACTACATTGTCTTTTGTTTTCTAAATATTAATCTAATTCTAGACAAAGAAAGGGTGGGGGGTGTTCAAAAATTGAATTGCCCCCGCCTGTTGTTCAAAACCAGAGATATTAGGAATCAGATGCCAGCACTTACACTTTCATCAACTACATCCTACCAAGTTCAAAAGGATAAAAGAAAAGAAATGGAGGGGGGGGGGGCAAAAAACAGAACAGAGAATGGAAGAGTGGTCCTAAAATCCTAAATCCACAATTTCACTGTCACAGGTTTGAGGAGGGGATGGATGATACCTCTGCATAACACATTATGGGATGGGGGAGGCTGATCCCAATCACCCCTGGACCCCCAGAGAAAAAGCCAACCAGGGGTAAAGAAAAATAAACACAATTAGTTTCTAAAAAAATTCGAGTCAAACATAAACTCCACACCAGCTACTGAAAGTAGGAAGAGTCTACAGGTACAGATGGTGGTAAAATGAGGTGAGTTGGGGGGGGGGGGGGGAGCTTTCATGGCATGATGATGGGGTGGATGCCCCCTCTCCCTTTAAAGGGAATCAATCAATCACCCCCCTCCTTCCTCCTCCACAGTAAGTGATCCTCTCTACCCAAATCATCATCATCATAACTGTTCTTTATGTTTTTTTTTTTAAAGGAAAGAAAGAAAAACATGAATCTTCCATCGCTTTCCCTACTTATACTTTTATCTATTGTAACATGTTGGAGAAGGCATTCATTTCAAAGCAAGTAATCATTAATTTATCTCATAACAACAGCGACATCCTCCTTCTCCTCCTACTACATGCAGCTTATGTTGTTTGGACAGACACAGACACGCACTCAACACTTAATAATGGAAGACAACCCGACTCTCCCGAGGCCCCTTTTAAGTGAGGCGGGCTTCGTTGGTAATGGGCCTACACTGAAAGCCCACACACATCGGAGAGCCTCATGACCAAAATTCACCCGACCACATTACTCACCATGAAAGTAAGGTCACATAAATGCCCAATTTGACATAAATCCAATCGGATTGAGGTAATGAATGATATAATATCATAGTGTGTCCAACTCATAGAAACAATCTACGTGGCTTCCTTTTTAACCCATCTCTGCCTTCCCTTATTTTGTTCCTTTCCTTACACGTCCACATCAACAGGGAGGAGGTTAACATCTAATCACACCGCTAGCGTTCGTCCCGTCCCGACAACATTGTTTTTATTTGTTTTAATGGGGCTCGAAGTCACAGTCTCCCACTAAAGTTTAACGCGATTAATGGGTGGAAGGAACCCAACCCAATTAGGATTTAGGCGAATTATAAACATAAAATTAACCCCACGACAGCACTAGCCAAAAAAAAAAAGGCTTTTCTTTTGCAATACAAGAAATCCATCAAAAAGGAGGAGATCCCACTGTAGGCAGGCAATCAAATCAATACCTAGTCATCAAAAAGAAAGAAAGAAAGAAATAACAATAAAAGAAGTTATAATGGGGAGGGAGGGGAATTGAATTCCTTTTCTTTTAATTATTTGAAACACCAAAAAACAGAAGAGGTGGAACAATTCCATTCTTGCATTCCATTCCATGCAGGCTGACAACACAGGCATCCATCCCCATCCCTTGTTGATGATTATATAATTAATTACATAAATCATATAACTCCCTCCTCCCCAGCCTGCCTGCCTGCTCCCCCTCCTTCCCTTTTCTTACTCTACTCCTCCTTATCCGCTTTTTATAGACTCCCCCAACCAACCCCATGAGCCTCAGACGGTCGTTCGGCGGTAGCATGTTCAGGGCTGTTGGAAGAGGGGTCGTTTCTGCCAGGGCCGGTGTCCCCGGTGGTTCCGCCGGTCTCCAGGATCCAGTCGCCGGCAACCCCACCAGGCCTACCTCTCCCAGGAACGCCTCCGGGCAGAAGCTCCATCACCAGCTGTCGTTGTCAGCCTGCTCCTCCCCTGTTTCCCCGCCCTCCTCCGGGTGTGGGGTCCCCACGTGGCAGGGCGTGTTCGGTGGTGACGAGGGCGATTGGGTGTTCGCGGACGGGGCTTGGGAGGAAGACCAGAAGAGGAAAGATCTCTACTTTGACGAGTTTGCCCTGGGTTCAGTCCCTTCCCCCGAGGAGGTCCACGCCGCCCTTTACGCTGCCCAACGGTACGGTTTTCCTCTTCTGCCTTTTGGCCCACCCCGTCGTTTCTGTCGGTCGTGATGGTTTTGTCCGATTGCGAATCAATTCATATCTTGATTTGGGGTTTGATTTGTGCCGTTCTCCTTCTCACACATCAGAATTAGTAGTTTTAGTGGTCGGGCGGGGTTGCGGCTGCTATCATCCGGTGTCTTTGTTTACTAGGGCCCCACATGGTGGTGACTCTGGCTGGTGTTGGGTGATAATGATAAAGCAAGACCGACGGTTGAGTTGAGTTCCCCCGACAAGCAAAGTTCATCTGATGTGTCTAATTACCCTCTTAAATGATTATACACTACCACTGGTTGAATCTTTCAGATAACATCCACATAGGCCAGCATGATTGTGATGGCCGTGTTGTGATCGGATACCAAAGAAGCTTCCTTTAGAAACCTTCTTTTAGGCCTTGCTGATGTCATCGCTTCATCATTTGTCTGAAGTTGCTGCTGCTTCAAATAAATTGTTTGGAGTCCTGGCTTGGGTCTGCTCATATCAATCACATAAGAGTTGCCCGTGACCATATCATCTGGGTTTTCTCAGATGAATACGGAGAGTTGAAAATAATTCCCCGGGTTTATCTGTTATAGTTTATGAGAAAAACTGTCTGCTTGCTTGCCTAATCGGATGTTGGATTGGATGTTCTTTTGTTTGATTTTTTGAAGCAATGTTAAATTGATATAATCTCCAATAAGATGTCCACTCTTTAATTTGCTTTTGCTTTTCAGGGCGTTTGACTCGACTGCGCACCCTCATCTAGTCAAGGATAGGTACGGACCTTACGTGGACCAGGAAGTGATGGACGCCGCAAATGGTTCCGGCTTGCTTAGTGGAGCTTCTTCTGGCGGGACGGATGTTGACTGGATAGAGCCAGCCCTACATATTTGTAATGGTTCGACCAGGGCATTGCAGCTATTAGGCATGGATAGAGTGTTCGATGCTTTTCATTTGCTGCAGACAGACCCTTCAATTCAGGTGCTACTCCCTACTAACAATTTTTCAGGATTGTCAAACCTTCGCTGATTTTATATGGAATCTTTGTTATCTTGATTGCAGAGGATGGTCATTTCTTTATCATCAGACAAATCTGTGTGGGATGCCGTCTTGAACAATGAAGTGGTCAAGGAACTGAGGACATCTTGTTCCGCCGGTTAAGATTTGAACCCCCTCTTTTTTTTTACCTTTGAGTTTTTGCTGGTTATGGAGCTTGGCAACTTGGTTCACCTTGTACTCCACAGGAGAACTGACTAATCTCTCCAATGAGAGCTTCGGTGATGAGTCCGATCAAGCAAATGAAGTAAACGAAGCAGCCGCCGCTATCAAGTGGATATTTGACCATACGGTTATGAAGATCATGGAAGTGGTGGATAAGATGACAAGACTGGTGAACAATATGTTTGACAACTCTACCGAGGACCAGGAATCGAGCGCCGGGGGAGGAAGAGCTGACCGAATTCCGTTTGAGGAGAAGCTACGGACATCTTTCCTGCTGTCGGTTGTGGTGCTTCTGGTAGTGGCCATGACACGAGCTCGCAGGGCTTGATCACAATCCGTCGACAAAACCTTTTTGTACATAAAATCTATCTCCCGAGCTGGGGAAATAATGCATGTAGTCCGTCTCCTCAGGTCGTAGAAGAATGACAATGTGGGTTTACCTTATTTTAGGTTTGGTACTGTGTCTTCATCCATGGCATAACTACATTCCAAGATGGAAGCTTTCGTTATAGCTTAATCTTATGATCTTATCGTTATAACTACAGCCCCTGCCGTGGGCTGCGGAGGGTTTTCCAGCGACTCTAACAGCGATAGTGCGCCCATCCAGACGATATCCATTCATGGCCTGGATAGCAGCATTTGCCATCTGAACATCACCATACTTGACAAAGCCATATCCTTTGCTCAACCCGGAGGCACGATCCTTTATAACCTTAGCCATCACAATTTCACCAAACTGAGAGAACAACTGTATTAGCCCGTCATCCTCCAGGGTAGGTGGCAAATACCCAATATACAGGTTTGTATCCTCATAATCTTTAGCCCCTGGAGGCTTCATCGGGTCTGACCCTAGACCTGGGTGAGCCGACCCAGTACTCGAACCACTGGAATTGCTAGTCCAGGAAAAATTACCAGTGGAATCACCAGAACCAAGAGCCAAGGTGCGACCTTGCTTGGTCATGGATTCTGGCATGGTCCCGCCTAACTCTGCGGGGAAATTTTGGTACTCATCATCCATCTTCTTGCCAGCCGTGCCCTCGACGGGACAATCAATTGTGGGATGTGCACCATCACCACATATCTTACAAAGCATGTCACTCTTGAATGCCGTCGGCCGGGAAGGGCTAAGCATACTGCCGACGCCCAGGCTCTCCACACAACCAGAAGAACTCCTCCTTCCGGTACCATTCAATGCAGCCAGCTCCCTCAGTTGCCGCCTCTTGTGCTCATTTAAAACCTCATCGACGGGCTGCAACAACTTCTCGACCATCCCTGCGGCAGCATTAAGCGCCCCTTGTGTGTCAGCCACAATTTAATGTTCAAGCATATCTCATAGTAAAGAATGGATCATCGATGATACTGGTGGATCTGATCATATGACATCATCGCATATGAATTTAAAAGAAATAAAATTTTTTGAAATTGTCAGAAACTATTTTTTCTTGATCATTGATGATTTGAAAGGACTTTATTATTTCATTTCGGAGCTGTCTACTTAATTGAAAAATGTTGCTATCGGTGTTTGGTATTCTCTGAAGGAAGAAAGAGCTAGAGGAAGGTTGGCAAACGCGGACGCCAGTTAAGAGAGAATCAACACAGATGAATTACTCTAACGAACACTAACTATACGATGCATTCTCGGCTGTTAGTATTACCAAAGGTAAAATTAATACGCTCAAACCTCTTCAACGTTGCGACTTCCCCTCACTGTTTGCGGATCTCCCTAGCGCACGTCGGATCCTGAGAAGGATTATCCCCGAGCTCCCACCCATGGGGAGGAGTCCAGAATGGGTCATCGACACCCGCCTGTCTTCGCAGGTCAACTAAGTCAGCACTCTCCAGCCAGTACTCCATTGCACCATCGCTCCTTCCCACTGGGTGCCAGCTTCCTGGACATGTGCTTCAGCAGACGGTCGAGCAGACCCGTGTCCCCGATCAGTTTCCGAGCCTCCATCTGTAGGGCAAGCCTCATGTTTGGGTTGTTGAACATCGCCCCCATTTCCTACATGATCTTGAGCATATTCTCCTCCGCAAGCTTGTACGTAACGTAAACAACCAGAATAAGATTCATTGGTGTACTTTTGCCTGATGATTATCCAACTACGGCTTCAATAGAGAAAGATTCAACGGTACAAAGTGCCGTGATTAACGAACAGAAAGAGATTAAGCCTTATGATCTAATCGTTTACATAATTAAATTGCACAAAGTCCAATCGGCCCGACTCAAATTAGGCCTAAGGCAAGAAAACGAAGCCCATTAACTGTAAATTACTGAAACTGGCTGCAGTCCGGTTGATTAAGATTAAAGGCATGGATCCCCACCGCCACAAACGGCGATTTCAAGCTCGGCGCAATGCATTCCATCATAAGACCGATAAACTACATACCTAAAGGAAAACTAAGAGGGAATAACAGGGGTTTGATTAATCAACAAAGCACAACCATGCCATGATAATCACAGGAACAACCAGCAAAACCGGGCAACTAGACAGGCATTTAAGGCCCGCCCAGATAATGATCAGGCCTAATGAGCGGAAAGGGGCAGTATCACCAGCAGAGTCGCACACAAAAATCTGTGGAGCTTAAACTAGAAGAACATACTTGAACTAACATCATGCACCTGTGAAATAACTCAACAGGGGCAGGCAGCAGGAAGAATCAAATATCATAAGGAAGTGGAATTAGCACCTAAAAGCCCTAGTTCATCCATCTTAACTGTTTAACAAGTATATACATGGCGAGTACAATGGATGCCTCGGATCATAGGAAAGCTAGGAGGGTCGAGCAAAAGAAAGGATCGTCAATATCAAAATCTTCCAGGACCAAGGCCACCAACACCGAGTTGGCCATAGCAATTTGCAAGGCTCCACATCACCAGAACTAAAACCCTGGGCATCCTAATAGACAAGGTTAGAGCCATAATATTTTTAAGAAGCTAGGACTCAATTAAGCTAAAAAAAACAGGCTCAAATTTCCCGTCAACTCAGACAGGAGGATGTCAATAAACTACCAAGGAACCGAATTATAGCTATAAACGGCAAGCAACCAGTACATCCACCACAGAAACAAGCAAGAAGCGCTTGCTTCGGTTACCTGTCTCAGCAAACATGAAGAAACAAGTGAGCAAGGACAAAGGGAAAAAAAAAAGTAAAAAGTCAAGATGTCAAGGTTCAGCCAAGGCCCAGCCAAGGGGCAAAGGCTGAAGCACCTGCAAGGACAGTACCTTCAGGATTATCATTCCAAAGTGATAAAAGTTTCATACTCACCAATAGAAGCTATGGGGATCCAGCTCAAAACATCAGAGAGCAAAACAAATGTCAACGGGGTTAAGCAAGATGCAATACAGATGAAGCGAGATAACCACTGGCCGATATAGTTTTGAAAAGGACTATCAAAATGGGAGATGACACGTCCACAAGTAGATAGAGAAGCGAATGTTGGGGCAGAATGCCCTACTCGGCTGAGTCTCAAGAACTGAAGGTCGAGCCAAAAGTTTCTGCAAATGTCATAACAGCATAGCAACATTAACTGTGTGAGTCCCAAACTTCCAACAAATGGCAAGAGGTAAGAAATCAGGTTCAGATGAGCTCCACAAAACATTTCCTGTTTCACAAAGAAGTAGTGTCAAGAAAGATGAGCAAAATTTTAACAAAATGAACCACTAGCAGAATGGTTATTATCAACTGGAAGTGAAATGGAGGCCCACATAAGACCAAAGCTCGAGAAGAATGAACTGCATCAAGAAAAGTCAGGATCTGTTTGCTAAGCGAAACATAGATTGATAAAATTTAAGTATGCAAACTCTAATCTTAAAATAAAATTAATATCAATACCAATCAGACAGACTCAAATACAATTGCATCACATCTCTATTCCAAAAGAAGATTGGTAGCGCTCCAGAAAAGTACTTTCTAACATGCTCAGAGTTTAATTCTGGAAAACCAGACATCCATCAGACCTGCTAAGCCTTCTTCCAAAAGTTTAATGCTAAAAGTACTTCAGAAAAACTAAGACCACAGGTTATTTCACATGTAAACAAGACATCCATCAGATCTAGCATGCTCAAAGCCTATACTCGGTAACATTTGTTAAATAAACAAATATCCATTGTCAGAAAACTTCACCGTCTAAACAATATAAAATCATCATATCACCACTGACAATGCAACGTGACTATAAAAGTGTGAGACCATTTACAGTAGAAAATCATGGACACCAGAAAAGAATCCAATGAATTAGTGAAAATAATAGCTTTAAGGAATGAACTCAGAGCTTGAACAATCATTGGAGACTTCAAAATTACAAGGGAGAAAAAGAGAAGAAGCATTTACAGGCATGGGGTCAAACCTGCAAAGGCGCAGACCGATAGCATGGGACCCACTTCACTTTGTCTCAGCCATAAACTTCTCGAACTCTGTCTCCGTACCATATGTTGGCTGATCGCCTGAAGAAGGAACAGGTGGAGGAGGTGCAGGAACAGTTGAAGCCCATGGCACTTTTCCAACACCCGGAGCTTGATCCAAGCTGGAAGCAGGAGCAGAGGCTGGAGGCGGAGGAACGGCAGTGTAATATGATGCATAGCCCACAGAAGCCACAGTATACATAGGTGGAACGGTTGGCGGCATAACTGGTGGAGCAGTGCTCGCATAGACACCAGGGGCGGCCAATGGAGAAGAACTATTATGATCACCAGGAGCTCCAGGTGGGGTGATCCGCTGTGCTTCACTCGTACCAGGAGGTGGGAATGGTTGCATAGATGGAGGAGGAGGGGCGTACATCATTCCATAGGGAGGCACAGGTTGGCCTGGGATGGGAACAGAAGACAAGTAGGGTGGCGGAGGTGGAGCATAAGCATAAGGTGGAGGGGGTACAGGGGACGCCCATGGGACAGGGACAGGGGCAGGTGCATAGCTCACGGGAGGAGCTGGAGGAAGTGGACCACCAGCAACGAATTGCGGCGGCGGATAAGCACCGGAAGGTTGACTGGTACTAGGATAAGTCGGCACAGCAGGAGGGGGAGGGCCAGGAGGCACAGTGGGCTGCGGGGGTTTTCCAGCGACTCTAACAGCAATAGTGCGCCCATCCAGACGATATCCATTCATGGCCTGGATAGCAGCATTTGCCATCTGAACATCACCATACTTGACAAAGCCATATCCTTTGCTCAACCCGGAGACACGGTCCTTTATAACCTTAGCCATCACAATTTCACCAAACTGAGAGAACAACTGTATTAACCCATCATCCTCCAGGGTAGGTGGCAAATACCCAATATACAGGTTTGTATCATCATAATCTTTAGCCCCTGGAGGCTTCATCGGGTCTGACCCTAGACCTGGGTGAGCCGACCCAGCACTGGAACCATTGGAATTGCTAGTCCAGGGAGGATTACCTGTTGAATCACCAGAACCAAGAGCCAAGATGCTACCTTGCTTGGTCATGGATTCTGGCATGGTGCCGCCTAACTCTGCGAGGAAATTCTGGTACTCATCATCCATCTTCTTACCAGTCGTGCCCTTTACGGGACAATCAATTGTGGGATGTCCACCATCACCACATATCTTACAAAGGACGTCGCTCTTGAATGTCGTCAGCCGTGAAGGGCAAGCATACTGCCGATGCCCAGGCTCACCACACAACCTGCAGAACTCCTCGTCCCGGATGGTACCATTCAATGCGGCCAGCTCCCTCAGTTGCTGCCTCTTGTGCTCATTTAAAACCTCATCGACGGGCTGCAACAACTTCTCGACCATCCCTGCGGCAGCATCAAGCGCCTCCTGCGTGTCAGCCTCAACCAGCACATGCAGATCTTCGTTCTCCGAGGGGTCGGGCTTCAAATCCCTCTTCTGCTGCAGCCTGCCTTCCTTCACCGACCCCTTGCCCCTGATCACGATCTTAGCGCCAGTTTCTCTCTCCATCCTCTTCTGCGTGTTTCCCCTTGGCCCGATGATCAATCCAATAAAATTATAGCCAGGATACTCCTTCATGGGTATGTAGAGCTTCTTCTGCAGCTTCGGCGGCCGATAATCCGCAGGTGGCTTAAAAGCAGGGTTCCTCTTGATGATCTGGGATATAATTTCCTGCCTCTCCTTGTTCAGCCGCTCACGGGCACGATACTCCCTAGTATTAATCCTAATCCCCATGTTATCGTAAAAAGGCTCAGGGGAAGGGGACCTAGCCCCTTCCGGGCGATCGTCCAGAGGAAGACCCGACTGCAACATGCGACTAATCTCCAGCAGGCGAGCATTCAGGGCCTGAATCTCGGGGTCGAACTCGATGCCCCCGGTCAACTCCTTCATGAAATGGGGGAGCTGGATGGGGGGCTTGGGGTCATCGTCGGACCATCTGGACTTGCGCTTGCTATGGGGGGCGTCTCCGTTGGCGTTGCCGCCGTCGTTGTCCGTCCCTCCACTAGCGGATGAGGGATTAGGGCTGGGATCGGAATCCCATCTGGACCTTCGGCGGCGGCGTCCAGCGTACTCCTCCTCTCCCCCGGAGAAGCCCTTGTCGGCGGCGCCCCCACTGTGGCTGTTATGGTTGTTGTTGTTGTTGTTGGAGACGGAGAGGTGGAGGGAGTGGGAATCAGGGTGGGGGGCGTTGGGGTCGGCAGCTTGTGGATCGAAATTAGGGTTTGGGTAGTCGTATTCCATACCTGATTTTGGCGGGGCGGAAGGCCTTGCTAGGGTTTTGCGAAGAAGATTAGGAAGGAAGGAAGGGAGGGAATTGTACTTAATTTGCTTCAGTATATTATTAATATACGACCGTTGGCTAGGTAAAGAGACATGGATCTGGTCGAATCGGTCGCAGATCTGAATTAGACGCGAACTATGAATATATACTAAATTCCTCTTTAATTTGTATCTTGTATGATTTCTCCTATAAAAAAGACAACACGAATTTATACCACTTGATCCCGCATCAGACAAAATGTAATTCCTGCATGTCCGAATTGACGTGTAATGACATTTTAACCCAAAACTACCTTAGTGTAATACTTCTTCCATGTGGGTTATAATTATATATGTGACTCTTTGATTTCCTCTCAATCTTACCTGTGATTGGGCTTACTCGTTAAGGTTGATGGCCACGGCCGAATACTCGTTCCCCGGTGGCCTGACCGTCAAGGCGAGTCTCTCAGCCATTGCCTTGAAGGGAGATCCTGTGTGAGGCTGCTGGCCCTGCTGACCAGGAGGAGATGACTGGGACAGCGGTGATGCTGCAGCCACGGAGAACGCGGACACTGCAGGCGGGGTCGGGATCGCAACCAAGTGTTCAACTACAGCTGCGGGAGCCATCAGCTGAGATTTTGTCAGGGTTTGCGGCTTGCAGATTTCAAAACAGCTCCCTAGCCTCCGCAGCTTCTCCGCTTTCTGTGCCCTCAGCATGGCCACCGTCATCTCGTCTGTGGCAGCATCGGCATCCACTGTTTGTGTTCCGCGGTTCTTTTTTCTGCTGTCTTCTTTCGTATGGCGGATGTTGTCGTCTTCACAACCCGCACCAGCATCGTTCGCCGTCACCATCAGCTGCACCAGGGTTGACTCGCCTGATCTCGATGGGTTTGATTCACCCACTGCCCAGTTCAGCTTCCCCATCTCCTCCTAATTCCAGACTGAATTAAACTCCAGCCACTGGTCCACAATGAGGAATATGCTCGAGCTAATCATCTGTTTAGAGATCAAGCCAACGTGTACCTTCATTGCTTTAAGTTCTTCCATGGCGGTCTTCGTCTCATTGAGGGACAGCGCCATTTCCCAAAGCTGTTCATCCCAGGCAGACTCCTTCCTCGCAAGTTCAGTGCACATTTCCTAACAATTGATCCCTCACAAACATCATTTTCTTGATAAATATCATTACTGATTGTTAAGAGTTATGAATATCGATAGCACAACAGACTGTTTCACCTTGAGGGAAATTATGGAAGCTGCAACTTGTTCTAAGTTGAGGCCAGATTTGCATGAAGTCTGAGTAGTCACAGTGACAAGTTGATTTCCCTGCCTATCAAATATCGCCGTTGCTAGTTGGTCGATCTCTCTACGAGAGACATCATCAACACAGATGCATTACTCTGGTGGACACACTTATGATAAGATGCATTCTCGACTATTAGTGTTACCAAAGGTAAAAGTGATCCACACTCAAACCTCTTCAATGTTGCGACTTCCTCTCGGAGTTCCCGGATCTCCCTTGCGCATGTCGGATCCTGAGATGGATTATCCCCGAGCTTCCATCCATGGGGAGGGGTCCAGAATGGGTCATCAACACCTGCCTGTCTTCGCAGGTCAACTAAGTCAGCACTCTCCAGCCAGTACTCCATTGCACCATCGGCATTGTGCCGCCTCCTGAAACGCTCCTTACAGCCGGGTGCCAGCTTCCCGGACATGTGCTTCAGCAGATGGTCAAGCAGACCCGTGTCCCCAATCAGTTTCCGAGCCTCCGTCCGTAGGGCAGGCCTCATGATCGGGTGGTTGAACGCCGCCCCCTTTTCCTTCATGATCTTTAGCATGTTCTCCTCCGCAAGCTTGTACCTTAAGCAACCAGAATTATATGCATCAATGTACTTTTGCCCGATCATTATCCAATTATGAGTTCAATTTAGAAAGATTTATAGGCAAAACGCCATGATTAAGCCTTAGCTATGGATAGACAAATTAAGCAAACCAGTTGTTGCAACAGATAAGAATGTTACCTTTCCACGGACCATCTGTTAATGGCGGCGAGCTTTGCCTTTCTAGCATAAACTTGGACCTGCTTCCCCCTGCTTTGAAGTGGATTTCTTCTGGATCGCTTCTTCGAAGTACTGGCTCCATCACCCCTGGCGAGGTGTTTTCGCTTTTGAGTCCAGTTGGTCTTTGCTCTCACCGGTGACTTCACCTCGTTTTCATCATCCATATTCTCCGGCACTTCCTCACCATCCTCTTCCTCATCTTCATCATCGTCTTTCATACCTTCACAGCGCTGGGTCAAAGCCAGGAGTTGGCCTGATTTGTCTTCAAGACTCTCCTCATGACGATTCAGGAACCTGACCCGCCTGCGCTTCCCCCAGCTAACCATGTCGGTTCCCCGGAGCTCCGACCAGCAAGAGCCCCTCTTAGACACCGTTAAGGAGCTCGTACTCATACCACCTGTGTCTCCCTCTCCGTCTGCATTATTAGTCTTCACAACCACAGGCGAGGACATGTTCCGTGCAACCCAGAAGTCCAACGCTGTCTTCCTCTCAGCCAGTTCCTCCAGAGACACCCGCCTCAGCAGAAGTTGACAGGCCGCTTCCGAGCCGATGACGTACTTCTCGTCGAGCGGGGGCAGATTATTCTTCCCGACTCCTCCCGAACGAGTGGGAGGGACAGAGATGCGGCTGAAGTGGCAGCGCAAGGAGTGAATACTCGGGAACCTCAGGGATATCCTCGACTCGCTCCTCTCGCTCACCTGGCGACCGATTTTTGTCAAGGCAAGGAATCAGGAACGGCGAACCGGGGTAAAGCAAAACCGAACAGGGAGGGAAAACTCGTACCATGACAATACGAATCTGCTTGAACTGGTGGGGATACTTGGGTGGGATTGTGGAGGGGTCGATCACGTAGAAGCAGCCGGGCAAAACATCATCTGCACCCAATGAAGGGGACCAGACCCAACAACACCATAAGGAAGCGAGTCAAGAGAGGATTAAGAAGAAAGGAGATCATCTCCGGGTCCATCAACATCATCATCGGAGAAACAAGGGGTGTACTAACCGAGGGTGAGATGATACGGACGGGAGGAGGAGGGAGTAGGGAGGATCATCATCCGGGTGCTGGCGAAAGAGGGAGCAGTAGCGCCGTCTCTTGAGACCGGACGCTGAGGATGCAGGTCTTGCGTTTCTTGTTCCTCTGCTTCCACTCCCTCTCTACCCGAGTGAGTGCCTGTGTGTGTGTGGGGGGGGGGGGGGGGCGGCGGGGTAAAGACAGGGACAGCAGTGAGTGTCGAGTGTGAGAGAGAGGGAGAAGAGGAAGGATGAGGAAATCCGTTTACGTGCGAAAATCTTCCATCAATCCTTAAAAAACCTCCATTTCTGGATGGTGAAATGGGGATGGGGGGTCATGGGGTTTTGTGCACCAACCCAAACAACAGAAAATTGGGTAAAACCCCCCTGACCCAAAACAACAACATTCTTCTGTTCAGGTGAGGATTTTCTTTCTCCTCCTCTGGGTTTTGAGGGGTCCCCACACTGCAGCTTTGTAGGCTAAATTAGGTGATAATTTCGTGCTTGTCTGGTTGTTTGTTTCTCCCCTCCTGCGGTTGTAACCGTGGCAGCAGACAACCTCACACACGCCCAAGGATTCACCCCCAGACCAGATCACGAGCAATCCCTCTACGAAACGAGAGGGAAGAAATGAAACTGAGCTTGAGCTTGAGATTGAAGATGATATCCTCAGTGGACTCGAGTTCATCAGAAAAATTCACTTCCCAACCTCAAAGTTGCAAGCTTTACCCCCCCGAATCGCACCGGCGTCTCTGGTCCTCGAGGAGTTCGAAAGAGGGAAGAACGGAGACTGATGGGTCCGAAAGGCCTCGCCTTTTTGTTCTCTATTTCGAAGAATCTCTCTGATGCTCAAGCTCAGGGGTTGGATGCATTTGGGAGGCAGCAGCGTTTTTCAATCGTAGTGGTTTCGGCGGGTGCAGAGCGTGGTTTGTTCGGCGAAGATGATGGAGATGCACAATGGAGGAGGCTGAGGAGATCGATGCTACAAGGATAATACATTGAATTGCATTGTTTTAGGTGTGGTGTGTCTCTGGTTTGTCTCCTCTTTTGGACCTGGAACACCTTGTCAAGGACGAGGGGCACATATGTCCCTTCTAGATAGAAAGTAATCCTTCCACGAGTGTACACAGACTTTATAAGGACCTCATGATTTCATCGTGTTTATTTCCTTCTAATCATATGATAGGGCCTCATTACAGACGAAATCTTGACCTTAGACTCGGGCCGACCAACAGCACGGCTTGCTCATAACAGTCTCGGCTTTTCTCATGGTATCAACACGATAGACCCAGAAGTTTTGCGACCCTCGAGGTCGGCATGCGCCTTTGCTGCATCTGCCAAGGCATACGTGTGGTTCACCCGAACCCGAAGCACCCCTGAGGAGATGTTCGCGAATACCTCTCCGGCAGTTTCCAGAAGCTCATCTCGAGTGTTTGTGTAGTGGAACATGGCAGGTCTTGTTAAGAAGAGAGACTTCGTCGCGAGAGCCGATAATGGTATTGGATCCAGGGAGCCTGATGACTGCCCGAAGCTCACCATGTAGCCCCGCACCTTCAAGCAAGCCAAAGAGCCCTGTGTAACGCGGAGATCATGCAGGCTTTAGACAAGAACAATCATAAATAATAAGACACGGCAAGGATGACAGTAACTGATTGGAAATTAGATGCATGGGACACAAGGAGCACCCCGCTAAGGGGACTGTGTAGAAATGCTTCAGTGTGATGTTACCTCAAATGTGTCCTTCCCAACAGAATCATAAACAACATCAACTCCATTGCCGGATGTAATTTCATTGACGCGGGCAACCACATCCTCTTCCTTGTATAGGATCACATGGTGACATCCATCAGCTCTAGCTTGGTCCGCCTTCTCCTGAGTTGATACGGTACCAATGACAGTCGCACCAAGAGCATTAGCCCATTGACACAATAGAGATCCAACACCACCCGCTGCTGCTTGGATAAGGACGGCGTGTCCTCGCTCAACCTTCATTGAGAGATAAGTTAAATAGGCGACCAAAAACCTCTTTAAAATTGAAATGGAATGACTACGGTGCATGCACATCACAGGAAATTTATTCCAGGAGGACGTTTGGAGAGCCAAAGTGAAGCAACCACAACAAGTAAAATTTGATTACATGAAGGAGAAAGCATTATCTTCTTGTTATAAGAGGGAAAATAAGCTGAAACATGGTGATTTATTTCCTCTCTAAGAGAGTCATCTACTTGTTCCTCAAAATTCTTAATCCTGCACTGGTAGATTGGGAACTCAGAAACCAATGCAAGCAAATGCCAGAAGAGGGTAGGCACTCGCATCCCCTCGCCATATCATCCCCCCATTTCAGGTCATAATACGATGTGCGATCATCATTCAAATCACAAAAGCAAATATTCTTTGAAGTGGAAACGTAATAGACATACCTTGAAACAGCGACGGACGAGAAATTGAGTAGTCATGCCCTTGAGAAGGGCAGATGCCACAACTACCGGGTCCATAGAGGGGGGAACGGGAATAGCTTTACTGGCAGGGAGAATTCGCTCTTCCACATAAGAACCCATTGGGTGACCCGCATAAGCTACAATATCTCCAACTTTCCTGCCAGTCAGTCCAGGTCCAACAGCTACCACCTCACCCACAGCCTCCATACCTAGAACAACAAATACGAGAAAACAAATCAAATCAATTTCCGGCAATAGATAAGTTAGCAACTCTGGGTTTCCATACAAGATGAAGCTGCTACGAAAAAGTCCATAAAGCAAGCGCAGAGTTACACGTAAAATCAGTTAGATGTTGATGGAATTAAGACTCAATTAAGGAGAAGATGTGTCAAAGTAGAAGATTAACCTCGACGCTGTTCGCCTCACAAAACAACCCCATACTCAAAACATCATCGGATAGACCAACCTGGGATAAATGGCATCGAAGGAGCCTTGTAGAGGCCCTTTCGGAAGTAAACATCGATGAAATTGACCCCAATAGCCTTATGCTTGACACGGATCTCGCCCTCCTTGGGCTCCCCGACCTCAACATCCTCCCATTTCAACACCTAAAACACACCCACAACCAATCGGACACAACAGCATCAACAACCCCAGAATCAAAACCTACGAAACGACTTCCAACAACAGAAGACAGCCCGACGACGAGAAAGATCAAAATTTTCCGCAACAGCCAGGGTAGAAACACGCTCAAGAGAGAGCCGGCTCGCCCTAACCTCGGCACCCCCAAGCTCGTGGACTCTGATCGCTTTCACCATCTCTTGGGAACCCGAGGGAGCAGTGCTCTTCAACTTGGCTACGCAGAGAAGGGCTCCACCTCCGATTGCTCGAGGAAACGGGGATGATTTGGTGGGGAGTAAATAAAGGAGACGGATGAAGGTGGCGGAGGCGGACCGACAGGTGGGAGTCAAGCTCGCCGGGCCCATCCCGCACCCATTCATCGTTCCCCGGTCGACAGAAAGGACGAAAACAATCAAGTCGGGGATGTAAGATTTGGACCAAAGCCCATCCGAGGTTACGAGATGACAGGCCTTTTACAGGCCCATTCCGACAAAACTTGGACAAGTTCGTATCGACACGTCCCGTTGTTTTATATATTTGGCAAGTCCGGAATCTCTGGATATTTTACATATAGGTTCCTTGGTTTGTGATGGGAGATGTGAATGAGTGGACAAACCAACAAGTAGACAAATCGAGCTTTGAACCCCGCGAACACGGACAAAGCATTTTATCCCACCAACTACTACTAAAAAAAGCTACGTACGACTACTACTCATGACTATTCTTCCTTCTCCTTCTTGGGCTGCCGCTATGAGCAGAGTTGACCGCTGATAACGACAACGACAACCGCCATGGCTGTTGGTCTCTCCGTCGCTAAAGAGGGCGTAGCGGATTATGGCGGCAGGGTCACCTCCTTCGTCGTCCTGTCCTGCATGATGGCTGCCATGGGAGGCGTCCTCTTCGGCTACGACATCGGGATCTCGGGTCCCGTCCTTTTCCCCTCCTACAACCTGGCTCCGTTCCATTTTTAGGCAGTCGTCCAATAGGATGAGCGTGTCGGTTTCGTTTCTTCTGCTTGTGAATGATAGGCGGAGTGACGGCGACGGATTCCTTCCTTCGGAGATTCTTCCCGGACGTTTACCGGAGGATGAAGGGAGACACCAAGATCAGCAACTACTGCAAGTTCGACAGCCAGCTTCTCACCTTCTTCACTTCCTCTCTCTACATTGCCGGCCTCGTTACTTCCTTCTCGGCGTCCTTTGTCACGAAAATCTACGGCAGGAAATTGTGCGTTCTGCTCGCAGGAGCCATTTTCCTGGCCGGCTCAGCCCTCGGAGGTGCAGCGCAGAACATCTACATGTTGATCCTCGGCCGTGTCCTCCTTGGCTTCGGAGTCGGCTTTGCAAACCAGGTCGATTATCTTGTTGAAGGATGTCCAAAGCAAGTAGCCACCGTATCCTTTTATTTTCCTCCTTGATTGATTGATTTATTTTCAGTCCGTTCCACTGTACCTGTCGGAGATGGCGCCTGCAAGATACAGGGGAGCTTTCAGCAACGGCTTCCAGTTGTCAATAGGGATCGGGGGGCTGACGGCTAACCTGATCAACTATGGAACAGAAAAGATCAGAGGAGGCTGGGGCTGGCGAATCTCCCTGTCCCTGGCGGCAGTGCCTGCTTTGATCCTTACCATGGGGGCAATTTTCCTCCCAGACACCCCCAATAGCCTAATTCAGGGCACTGACAGGGATGCCAACCGCCACGACAGGGCAAAGTCGATCCTGCGGCGTGTGCGTGGCACGGACAATGTCGAGGTCGAGTTCCAAGACCTCGTCAGAGCAAGTTCTGTTGCGGCAACCACTGGTAATCCATTCTGTGAAATCACCAGGAGAAAGTACAGGCCGCAGCTTGTCATGGCGGTCGCGATTCCGTTATTCCAACAGATGACAGGGATCAATGTCATCGCCTTCTACTGCCCGGTCCTGTTCCGGACAGTCGGGCTAGGGGAAAGCGCATCGCTTCTGTCCACTATCTTCGTGAGCGGCGTTGTGGGGACAGGTTCAACCTTCGCATCCATGCTGATAGTGGACAAGCTAGGCAGGAGGACACTGTTTCTGGTTGGGGGAATTCAGATGTTCCTGTCGCAAGCCATGGTCGGCGCAATCTTGGCTGCGAAGCTCGGCGACCACGGGGGCCTTAGCAAAGGGTATGCGTACCTGACACTGTCAATGATATGTGTGTACGTGGCAGGGTTCGGGTGGTCGTGGGGGCCTCTGGGGTGGCTAGTGCCAAGCGAAATATACCAGCTGGAGATACGATCGGCGGGGCAGAGCATAACGGTCGGGGTGAGCTTCGTGTTCACGATTGCGGTGGCACAGACAACGCTGGCGATGCTGTGCAACCTAAAGGCGGGAATTTTCTTCTTCTACGGGGGATGGGTGGGGGCAATGACGGTGTTTGTGTACCTTCTGTTGCCGGAGACGAAGAATGTACCAATCGAGAAGATGGATAGAGTTTGGAAGGAGCATTGGCTTTGGAAGAGGACTGTTGGTGGGACAGAGCCAGAGGAACAATAATTGTATGTTTGGCTTGGCCGGACGAAGAATCTGTTCTAAAATATTTATAAGCAACACAAATGATCAATGTCGTCGTGGCCGGCAATACTCGTTGGTCAGAGTCAGACTTGTTATCGTGCTGTTTCCTATACACGGAGCGGATCGTTTCGGCAATGATGCACTGTCATCAGGACGAACCAATGACTAAGTTTCGATTAGATAAAGGCCTGGAAACTTAAGCAAACCAAACTTGCAACATATTCATCGTTAATGATTTGTGAAGAAATACTAATTAAAAATAAAACTCTAGATATTAAATACACAATGTGAAGAAACATTTATCATTTATCTTAGTGCGTTTACGGAAGTACACGAACTTCGTACATGAAACCTAAAAGGTTGCACAAGCACGTCAACGCAAATATTTTTTTAATTTTATTAGAATTAGAAGACATAAGTTTCATAATTAAAATTTGCTTGATTACAAATGTATTATGAAATATCGGAAATATTAAATCATAATCTTGAATTTAAGTTGATCGAATAAATTAAAGTTATAAACAAAATAAATATCGCGAATGGATAAACAAGAACAAATACGACTTGAATATTAATATATCATGCGGTTGGTTAATCGCATATAAATTAAATAATTTAAATCTCATTTTACAATTCAATGGAAGACGAAATGGAAATCTTATTCAACTTTTGGTTTAATTTTGTTGCTTCCAAATAAAAAATTAAGTAAAATTCCGCTAACCAAGTATGAATTGGAAGCGTTTGTATTGTAAATTCGTTAATATTATTAGAAGAATAGTGTTCGAGATCGGGTCGAAGCATTTCATAATATTAAGTTACGAGTTATTAAGCGTGCTTTACCATTCACATAGATTCAAGAATAATTTTTCCGAGATTAACCTCCGTTGCACCCGCAACATAAACGAGTGTCTTTTAAATAGGTTTAAGTTTAAAAAAATAAAATATACATTTAATTATTTATTCATAGCGTCCTCACGTCAGTGCAAACAATAAACCCTAGCTCGGGTAGGGGTGCGACAGCAACAGCCTCTCTCTCGCTTCTTTATCCTTGCGTTAAGGTAAAGCTGGGCGATTCCTTCCTCCCCGTTTCCTCATTCTTCTGTGATTCTTCGTTCAGCGTTAGTTTCTAGCTTCCCTTGTGGCCTTGTTGTTGGTTATCTGGGCCGGCGAATTGTTGGCTTCATTGGGTTTATTTGATCTGTTTTTGTTCTTTCTTTTAATTCTAGTTGTCTGCTGGCTGTGCGAAAAATCGATGATGTTTTATGTCTTATTATTGATTAATAGGAGACTTTTGTTTGATTTGTCTGATCTAGAGCCGCTGTAAGTTGTACTTTTCGCCTTGATCCTCTGGCGGTTGTTCCTTGCTTAGATCTATCTGGAATTTATACACCGATCTGTTAAATGTGTGTGTTTTTTAGCTGGTTTGCATGCGTTTAATGTTTTTTTTTTTTTGCGTTCCTCTGTTGAATGGCTGTGCTTCGCGAAGATACGGACTCGATGGACGAGGATATGTGGTTTGAGAAGGAAGCTGTCGATGGTGCTGGTGGGGATTCCCTCGAATCCGGATCCGAATCGGAAGAGGACGAAGATGTGAAACTGGACCAGCCATCGAAGGAAGTCGTGTACAACAGGGAGGGTCTTCTTGATAAGTTGGAGGATATTAGCTGGCCAGGGAATGTCCCTTGGATCAACAGGTTATCCCTTGACATCGATCCGCAGCAAGAAGTCGACGTCAATGATGATCTCGCTAGGGAGCTGTCTTTCTACACTCAGGCTCTCGAGGGAACGAGGGAAGCGTGTGGGAAATTTCAGTCGATGGGGCTGCCTTTCCTCAGGCCAGCGGATTACTATGCCGAGATGGTGAAGACGGATGCTCACATGGTGAAAGTGAAGGGAAGGCTCTTGGCGGAGAAGAAGAAGATAGAGGAGGCCGAGGAGAGGAAGAAGGCGAGGGAAGCCAAGAAGCTGGCGAAAGAAGTGCAGGCTCAGAAGCAGAAGGAGAGGGCTAAGCAGAAGAAGGAAGAGATCGAGTCCGTGAAGAAGTGGAGAAAACAGAGGCAGCAGAGCGGGTTCAAGGGTGGAGATGAAGGGGGTCCTGATCTTGATTTCGAGGAGGGAAAGCCATTCGATAAGTCAAACAAAAGGAGGCAGGGTGTTGCTCCTGGGGACCGTTCCGGCGGGAAGGGCAGAAACAGCAGAGGAGGCGGCAAACAAGGGAAGGAGAAGACGACGAGGAGGGAATTCCGGGACTCCAAGTTCGGGCACGGGGGAAAGAAGGGGATGAGGAAGCAGAACACCGCAGATACGACGGACGACTTGAGGGGATTTAACCAGGGCCGCGATTCAGGAAACAAGAAGAGGAAGAGGTGATGTTGCTTTTTAAGCCTTCAGGAGGAGTTGTGCTATCCTTTTTCTCCGGGTAGTTTTGATTCAAGCGACTGTCTATTACCGTTTATCATTTGTTAACCTTTTTTTTTTTGTCAAAGAGAAATCTGGGTAATTTAGTTTCACGAGATTTTCAAGTAAGAGAGCCACGCAGGAGGAGACCCCTTGTAACTACCATTCTGTAATTGTAGTAATAAAGGCTTAGTAAATAATTAAGTGCGAATTTAGTACAAATAATAAAATTACTAACTTCTACTTCAATAATAATAATAATTCAGACGCAATGCGAACGCCCGTCGTGCAGCGAGATAAGGAGTAGCTTTCCGTCATACCAAAAAAAAAAAAATCCGTCCGGGGTGCGTCATCCCATTGCTTCACGTTGCAAAAAAAAAAAAAAAAAAAGAAAGAAAGAAAGAAAAGGTCAATGATTTCACGAGTGCATGCATTCATTCGACATTGCCTGCCCCCCACCTCAAAAGGCAACGTTCCTTCCTTCATAGGGAAATGAAAAAAGAAGGTAAAAATGGATTGCAGACCCAAAAAGGGCGTTTAATTCTTCTGAATCTTGAGTTTTCCGGGGCGGGGGGGGGATTCATTACCTCACTGGTTTTACAAATTATTTGAAAATATCTAAGAGGTGATATTTTTTCTCTTAGCTCATGGAGGAAGAAGATTCCTCCTCAATCAAATCAAATTGCCCTCCCCCTCCCCTCACATGTACATCGTCATTCGGCTAAGACGACGTCGTGAGTTGTCTTTTCCCTTAATGTAACGACGACATCAGGGGGTTAGGATTAGAGGATGAGAGGGGGGATAAATTAAGATCTCTTTGGAAAAAGTCTCTTCCCCTCCTATTTTATTTAATTAAAAAGGGCCAATGAAGAATAAATAAATAAAAAAGGACATCATTTAAAGGGCTCGTCCATATTTGGTGTATATAATTAATGTGACTTTTAGATATTGTCAAAGTCGCTGCGGAAGCAGAATATACAAAAAATCCCCACGACTTTACTCACCACCATCTCCTGTGGTTTTCGGGTTTTTTTTTTTTTTTTGTCCCAACCAACCTGACACAAACAAACAGTGTGAACATTTTATCAGTCAAAACGTGCATTTTGTTTTGTTTTGGTGGGCTAATTGTTAAAAATAAAAAATCAGTCCAGATTCTGGGTTTGGTCGCTTGCTTCTGCTGTCCCCTCCCCCTATCTGTTTCCTCCGCTTCTCGCTCGATGAATTAAAGCAGTTGGAAGCTTTCTGGGAAAGCACGCACCCCCCCCCCCTCTCCCTCTCTCAAGTTTGAAGCTTTTCTGAGTTCTGGGGAAAAAAAAAGGTAAGGAGGTGGGAATGATTTCATTGTCAGCAAAACCCGTTTCTTGGTTTTCAACAGAACTCACGTTCTGGCCTTCTTTTTTTGTGGGTCCGATCCCAAGGATTCATTGCTTTTGTACCGGGGAAGAAGAGTAGTCCACGCGCTTTCTTAATCCTGGAGGAGGGTCTTTATTTATTTATTTGTTGTATCTCTGGATGGATGAACTGTTGATTCGTGGGCGGGTTGTTTTGGGGTGAGGGGGT
The DNA here is from genome assembly GCA_029817715.1 of Melastoma dodecandrum. Lineage (NCBI taxonomy): Eukaryota > Viridiplantae > Streptophyta > Magnoliopsida > Myrtales > Melastomataceae > Melastoma > Melastoma dodecandrum. The sequence goes on along the minus strand of JARUPY010000533.1, from coordinate 2,060,752 downwards.
TGTTTTCTCGTGTGAACTGCGAATTGCCGGTGAATTTTCCTAGGAATTGTGACGTTGATCGTTTTGGTCGTCCCTGACAAGTAAAATTCTGCTTTTCCTTCTGTTGCCCCCCACCCATTCAAAGTTTTCGTCTCGGCCATTTTTAGGCTTGAGTTTGACATATTGAACCCAATCCAGGTGCTGAATTATTTCGGACGAGCTGGAATCGATCCATGGCGAATGACAAGCAGGGAGGATTGGGGCCAGAGTCTCCTCCCGGTCAAGTAGTTGCAGTTGCTGTTTCTGGGAGAAAAGAGAGCAAGTACATGGTCAGATGGGCGTTGGAGAAGTTCGCTCCCGAGGGGGATGTTGTTATCAAGTTGCTGCACGTTCGGCCGGTGATTACTGCGGTCCCGACGCCCAGTAAGTGACTGAGGTCGTTCGTCTCTGATTTTCCTGTGGTTATTGGATGCTCCCTGTACTGAGTCTGTCAATGTTATTTTTGTTCCTGTCAGTGGGAAATCTGATTCCAATTTCGCAAGTACGCGAGGATGTTGCCGCTGCATACAAGCAGGAAATTGAATGGCAGAGGAAACAAATGCTCCTCCCTTACAGGAAACTTTGTGGCCGCAAAAAGGTACCAATCTTTTCCGGTCCCGGGAGGGTCATCCCTCGTTCTTCAAAGGGATATCAATTTTTATTTGGAAATTTGTTGCGCTCGCAGATACAGGCAGACATTCTGGTTATAGAATCTGATGATGTGGCTAATGCCCTAGCGGAAGAGGTTACTAAATCTGCAGTTAATAAGCTAGTCATTGGAGCTGCTACACCTGGGCTTTTCACGAGGTACTGCCGTGTCTCCCCGCACCTTTGTGGTTTTTCCGTTGTTTAGTTTGCACGACTTACGTAGGGAACTGTTTGTGATATCACAGAAGTCGTCTTGTGGGATACTAACCTTCCTTTTTCGCAATGGTTGATGCTCCAATCACGGTGGCTCTTAATAGGAAACCCAAGAAAAATAACTTGTCCTCGAGGATCTCAGCTTGCATACCAAGCTTTTGCACCGTATATGCAGTTTCCAGAGGGAAACTGTCTTCCATTCGGCCATCAGAACTGGATTCAAACTCGAGTGTCAGGGATGACAGTAGCGTGAGGAGCAGCACCTCCTCGGATAGTTTGACTTCCAGCTCTCTAATGGGTAACTGCATAAACTGTACTCATGATCAGAATGTGGTATTTTCTGATCGCTTCAAATGGTGACTGCAGACATTAGTTTTGACAACCGTTCCTGTGCCCGCGACCTGATAGTTGGTTATGCGTATTGCAGATAATTCGTCGGTCGCTTCATATTCTCATTTTCACTCTCCTCTCCTACCGATCTTTCTAAAAAAGAAACCAGCCTCCACAGAGGCCACACATTCCAGATACCAATCGACATTACCCGAGGAGGTGGATCGCACGGATGTTTTTTTCACCAGTAGCTCCGAGTCTGCAACTCCTTTGACACGAACACTCAGTGATCGCAGCTTCACCACGCAGTCGTGGATGTCAGATCACGTGTCTACCTCCGATGTGCTCGCTTCTTGCCCTTCTCCTGCCAGTCAGGTATTTATAGTTGAAAATGATAATGTCATGTGGCCGAAAAAGCCATCCCAGCCTATGAAGCATTGTCATTTGAATTGAAATATGCAGGTCAATGTCAACTTTGAGCTAGAAAAGCTGAGGATTGAACTGAGACATGCTCACGGGATGTATGCCACGGCCCATAGTGAAACGGTGGAGGCTTCTCAGAAGGTAGGTTTCGGCCTCATGGGGTCAAAATCGAACATGGATCTCCTTAAAACTCTTGATTTTCCCCATGAAAAGTTCCTGCAAGTTAATCAAATGCTTTGCTACTGTATTTCAACATGTTTTTTTTTTACCCTTTCGTTGTTTAGCTGAAGAACCTGAAGGAGAAATGGTTTGAGGAATCTATGAAGTTGAAAGATGTCAAGGTAAGGGAAGAAAGAGTCGAGGAATTAGCCAGAGAGGAGCAGGAGAGATACAAAGCAGCCAAGAAGGAAGCCATCGTTGCGAAGGCTTGCGCTGAAAGAGAGGCATCATATAAGAGAGATGCAGAATTGAAAGCTTTGCGAGATATGAAAGAGAAGGAAAACCTGGAGAATGCTCTTCTGGGTCACACTCTGCCGTACAGGATTTTTAGCTGGGAAGAAATTGCTTCAGCCACGTCATCATTCTCCGAAAGTTGCAGAATCGGAAAGGGAGCTTATGGAACCGTTTACCGTTGCACCTTTCACCATACAGATGTGGCTGTCAAAGTTCTTCACTCTTTAGAGAGTCGCAAGCTAAAGCAATTCGAGCAGGAGGTGTGGATTGTTTCAAACCATTGTTATTACTTGAATCTTGGTGATTTCCTAATTCTTTTGTCCTCTGGGGCTTCATTTGGCAGCTCGAGATATTGAGCAAAGTTCGGCATCCCCACCTGCTGCTTCTCATTGGGGCATGTCCAGACCATGGCTGTCTCATATATGAGCACATGGAAAATGGTAGTCTCGACGATAGGCTGCTACAGAAAAATGGTTCGCCGGCTATTCCATGGTATGCTCGCTTCCGTATTGCTTGGGAAGTTGCATCTGTGTTGTCGTTCCTTCACAATTCAAAGCCAAATCCAATAGTCCACCGGGACCTGAAGCCTGCGAACATACTGCTCGACCATAGTTTTGTTAGCAAGATCGGTGATGTTGGACTTTCGACGGCCCTTGGCGATGATCCGAGCAAGGATTTGGGTCCTGTTGGGACACTACCCTACATGGATCCGGAGTACCAACGCACGGGCACGGTTTCGCCAAAGTCTGATGTATATGCGTTTGGGGTGGTCATCCTGCAGCTCCTGACTGCCAGGCCGGCAATTGCGCTGACTGACACTGTCGAAACAGCGATTGAGTCTGCATCCCTGCCTGATATCCTGGATAAACAAGCCGGGGATTGGCCTGAAGAAGAGACAAAGGAACTCGCTGTGTTGGGGCTCAGGTGTGCTGAACTTCGACGCAAGGACAGACCAGACTTGAACGCCGAGGTACTTCCAGTGCTAGAGAAACTCAAGGAGATGGCCGACAGGGTCCGGATATCTCCTAAGACAGCAAAAATCGCTCCTCCTAGTCACTTTCTTTGCCCCATACTCAAGGTATGACATAATCATTTTGCATGTTAATTATCCCAACAAGTCGGTCTAGTAGTAAAAATGACTGGGATATAATGCAGGAGGTGATGGAGGATCCTTGCGTAGCCGCGGATGGATACACCTACGATCGACGTGGGATAGAGAAGTGGCTGAAGGAGAAGGACAAGTCGCCGATGACGAACCTGCCACTGCCGCACAAGGATCTGATTCCGAATCACACCCTGCGTTCTGCGATCATGGAGTGGAACACCAGCAAGGATAATAACAGTCTTCCCAGAACACAATAAAAAACCTGTACAGGATTTCTTTTGTTTGTTCTCTTAGAAACAGGCCTGAAGATTGGATGGGATGTTGTGATTAATGTTTTTGTTTCTAATAATAATGATGAATTTAAAGGTCGGTGACGATGGATTAATTTACTTACTTCAATTAGGAAAAAGTAAATAACAAAATTAGTCTTGGTTTCTTTTTCCATGCCTACCTAAACTCTCCTTATCTTTTCTTGGGTGAAGATTCCATAGATTTGTAGGTTCGGACAGGCCTCAATCCCCCCCACCCCCTGCCGACCAAACCTGTTCAGTTCCTCCACGTCAGCACCATCAACAAAAAACCACGAGAACAAGAAGAAGACCCGATCAGACGGCAAACGCAGTTGTCCTCCTCAGCCTCCCTCTTTTGGACTCTTCCGTTTTAACGCTTCCTTCCGCAGCAAACAGAGATATTGGTTTCTTTTCTAATCCCACTTCCATCGTCTTCTTCCTATTCCCTTTTCCCTTTCTTGGCATCATCTGCACGTCTTTCTCAACATCCCCCCCTCTCCCCCAACAAAACCCAATTCCCTGCAAACTCCCTCCCCTCTCCTTTCCTTGCTGTGGCCGCATCCTCAACTGTTGCATTTTACTCAAGCCCTTTCTTCCCCCCCCCCCATTTGGTCCCTATTCCGTCATGAATGCATGGAAATTCACCACGTTTCTCCCCTGTTTCCTCCTCTTCTTCTTCCTGCTGTTCTCTTCTTCCCAAGCGACCGTCGCCTCTTCCCACGGGCTTCCCAGGCCTCTTATCTTGGAGTATGATCGGGCTGCCATCTACGAGCTCGATGAGGAGGTGAAGTTGTTCTGTGACAGTTGGAGGCTGTCTGTCGAAGCCAATAACATTAACCCTTGGAAGACGGTGCCTGAGGAGTGCGGCGCCTACGTTAAGGATTACATGATGGGGAGAGCTTACAGTGCTGACCTGGATCGGGTTTCCAGAGAGGCTGGGGAGTACGCGAAGAACGTGGAATTGGGCAGCGACGGGAGGGATGCCTGGATTTTCGACATAGATGAGACCCTGCTCTCGAATCTCCCTTACTATGCCGATCACGGCTTCGGGTAATCATCTTTGCAGAAGCTGTTAATTTTTCTCATTAATTTTTGATATATTCTGAAGGGTAAGGCGACGTCGTATATAAAAAAGTTGGCGTTTACTCGGTAACTGGAGGTCTCTGATTGACATCTTTACCTGGAGAAACTGTAGTTCGGTGGAGTTTGACCCGAAGAAGTTTGACGAATGGGTGGATGAAGCTGCAGCACCGGTGATACAGCCGAGTCTGAAGCTTTATAATGAGGTTATGGACTTGGGATTCAAGGTGTTCCTGCTGACAGGAAGATGTGAGAAGCAGAGAGCTGTTACTGTTGAGAACCTCATCAATGCAGGGTTCCAGAATTGGGATGAGCTAATTTTGAGGTGAGTTGAAGGACTCGTCTTTCGAGAACTGTGGAATTGCATGCCTGGCATAGTGATTCTTGCCATCTATCAAATGAATCGAAGTCCACGGATGACCTTTATGGTCGAATTAAGTTTCACACAGTAATTGTCATGACGGGTTCAGTGATACTAGCTTACGATCGCTTGTAGTTATATCTGTTTAGCTGCGGCTGCGGCTGCTTTGGTCTTTCTTTCTCATCCCTGAGAAGACACTTTGCACGAGGCCATGTCAACGCAGCTCTGTCCTCTCCGCGCGTGTTTTCTTTTAATCAATGTTTTGACTTGGGATTGCAGAGCCCCCAGCGATCAAGGGAAGCATGCGGTGGTATACAAATCGGAGAAGAGGGAGGAGATGGCTAAGGAAGGGTACAGGATACTGGGGAATTCGGGAGACCAGTGGAGTGATCTGTTGGGCTCCTCCATGTCGTCCCGCTCTTTCAAGCTCCCAAACCCCATGTACTACATTCTCTAGGAACTCATTCCAAACCATTCTGTGGGTTGGAGTAAAAGCCCCAGTTGCTTTTGATGCTGTCTGAATGGCCATGCCAGGCCCTCTTTATCCAGACCCTATTCATGTATGCTTACATTCCTGCAAGAAAATAACTGAAATTGCTGGAGAATAGAGAAGTTGACCGCCCCCCACCCCCCCAAAAAAAAAGAAGGGGTGGTCCCATGGGGTAGGGGGCGAGGCTAGGATGGTCCCATGGGGTAGGGGGCGAGGCGAAGGCAGATCCATTTTAACTCATGCGGGGAGCAGAAGGACCACCACCTTCTTAGGCGGTTTCCTAGAGATTTTCTAAGGTTTCCCAAATCCAATTTCTTGTAAAACAAAAGCTGCCTTTGTTTATTACCACGACTACTCCTTATTCCTTGTTTTTCTCTGGGGGGGAGTTGCTGGTATCCGATCACCAACTCAGACATCACTCTCCTCCACCTCCCCCCAGGTTCCAGAATCTTGGGTTTCCTCCCCCTCAGGAACAAATAAAAACTGAAAAGAAAAAGTACTGAACTTTCTTGCTCTGTCTCCTCGAACCAGCCGCAGAAGAATCTCCTCTCACTCCACTCCACTCGTCATTTTCTGATCCCTTCTGGTGCTCCCTCCTGCCCTCTTGCAGTTTTAAAGAAAGACAGCGAGAAAGACAGAAGCTTCTTTTTCTTCTTCCCAAGAACACTCCCCCCCCCCTCCCCCCCTCCTGTTTTCCCCAGATCTATGAAATCTTGAAAATAAAAAACGCTTTCTTTTCTTCTCCTTCAAGAAATAAACACTCCCCCAGCAAAAGGGCTGGTAAGAAGTGAATCTCAGACGGAAGAGAATCTTCTTCCGCCCAACTCCTTCCCCCCCCCCCCCAACCCTTGAGATGAATCGTCCCCACCTCCTCAAACTAGTCCTGGCAGTTTCTGTCCCTTGCTTAGTCATCTTCCTCTTGCTCCTCTTCATCCTCCTCCATAGGAAGCGTCCGTGTTCTCCCCCCGGGAGTAACTGCGAAGAAGCCGAGAACGAGAAAAGGTCCTCGAAGGGCGGTTGTAACGACGAGGAGGCCCAGCTGGCCGAGGATCTCTTGAGGTTTCAAGGTGGGGAGGGCCTGACGATATCGGAAATCCTGGACGCCCCCGGGGAAGTCATTGGGAAGTCCAGCTACGGCACCCTGTACAAGGCCTCGCTGCAGGGAGGGAACGGCGGCTCGGTGAGGTTGTTGAGGTTCCTGCGGCCTGTGTGTGTCGTCGGCGAGGTCGAGGAATTCAGCGACGCGATTCGGTTCCTCGGTGGCGTGAGGCACCAGAACTTGGTCCCTCTGTTGGGATTTTACGGTGGTCGGAGGGGCGAGAAGCTCCTCGTCCATCCCTTCTATCAAGGAGGGAATCTTGCAGATTTCATCCGAGGTAACAATGTTGTCGGATTGGATTACATTGTGTTGGGGAAACAATAAGATTTCATTTTTTTTCATCCCCAGTTCTGGCTCTGATTGGATAGTTTGATTTGTCAATTGAATGAGCATTGTGATTTCTTGCTGCTGCTGTTGGCTGGTGGGGGTGACCTGGTCGATCATAATGATTGGTGATTTGAATGATGTTCTGTGCTTGATTGGGTTGGGATAATGGCAATTTGTGTGGATTCCACACTCAACTCAACTATGTCTTCTTAAAAGTGCAACCACTGTGCTGCTGTCTTTTGTCTTTCGGCTTTTGCCTCCTTTTATTTAAACAGGGCTAGGCCTCTCTGCAATCGACAGTAGCTGTTCTAGTCTTTCTGACAGAAGCCGAAAGAGAATTAGTAGGGACTTATTGGTCGGAATCTTATGAATGTCAGGTTCTTTCTACTTCCTTTTGTATCTGCAGACAATGGGGAGCCTCTAAAACCATCTGTCATATATAGAATATCGACGGGGATTGCCCGAGGATTGGATCATCTCCACACTGGGCTGCAAAGACCCCTAATCAACGGGAATATGAAATCGAAGAACGTGTTCTTGGACAGGAATTGGGAACCTTGCATCTCGGATTCGGGCTTGCATTTGCTGTTGAATTCGGCATCTGGCCAACAGATGCTGGAGGCCTTGTCCACGGAGGGATACAAGGCTCCCGAGCTGATGAAGATGAAAGAAGTTAACGAGGGAAGCGATATTTTTGGCCTCGGGGTGATACTCCTTGAATTGCTCACTGGGAGGGAGCCCATTGACGAAGCGGCGTCTCCAGACGAAGAGTTGTATCTGCCGAACTACGTGAGGAAGGCGGTCCTCGAGAAAAGGGTCTCGGAATTATACCGGTCCAACATGGTCAGGAGCGAGGACAAGGGAGAAGGAGCCAATCTCATTATTGAAGAAGGAATCCTGAAGTTGTTTCAACTGGCCATGGAGTGTTGTTCTCCTTCTCCTTCTTTGAGACCAAACGTGAGACAAGTCCTGCGAAATCTAGAAGAGATAAGCAAGTGATAACAGTGAAGAGTTCCCCGGGGATCTCTTGAGGGACTAACATAGGGAAAAGGAGGAGACATAGGGACGACCAGACCGATCGACGGGCTGCAACACCAAACGCCAATCGACAGTACGATGATGCTGTTGGCAGTTGACTTGATCAAGCCATTTCTGGTCCAAATCTAGACGATTGTGGGGGTAACGAATGGCCAGTGATTGGTTGGGTTGGATTTCTTTAGCTAACAAACATCAGATCACGTCAACCAAGGGGGGTTGACAGTTGTGATTCACAATCAACACTCATGAGTCCCCCCAACAAGTCTTCCTATTTGTTCTCTTGTTGATGACAAACTATATCAGATTTCTCTCCTCATAATTCCGTGCACCATACAAGTACTAAATCCAAGAGCCTTTTGATAAGCATGCAGGCGATGCGATACGAACAAGGCGACGGTACCAAACAGAAAGCTAAGTAATTAGAAGTAGTTGTGTTGCGACGAAGTCTCCAGCAAAGAAATTAAAGCCATCTTGCATATAATAGCTGGTGCGAGAAACCTGGCTCTGTAGCATTAAAAGAGAAATTAAAGCCATCTTGCATATAATAGCTGGTGCGAGAGACCTGGCTCTGTAGCATTAAAAGAGAAACTAAAGATAGACACATCACGTGTATATATATATACCAGTCCATCTCAAAACCAGCTGTGCATGACAAGGTCTATACTTCTCTTCCTCAATTACTTTGCCCCCACCACCTTATGCTTTCTACTAAGCAGATGGGGAAGAACCTACTGACAAAATGAGGACTGAGTTAACGAGGGCCAACGATAGAACCGTTATCACTCATCGTATAGATTTATATAGAAACTTCTAAGCTAACCGCACTGAACAGATACTTAGGCAGTGAATGGCGATTCCTGACTTAGGGTTCGCGCCAACCGTCCTCGTAAATATTATCTTGATACTATCGCCACTCAAGGACTCCATCTCTCTCAGTATATCTTGAGCAAGAGATTTCACAGGCAGCTCCACATCTTCCAGTAATTCCTCGATGAATGGAAACGGCTCTGGCAGAAAGGTATCAAATATTCCTCCTTCAGTCTCTCCACGAGAGGCCCAAAATCCGCATTCTGACCTTTTCACTCCGCGTCTGCGTAAGAACCTGTGATGCCACTGTTTGGTTCAGAGAATTAAGCACCAGCATTTGAAAATGTTGGTAAAGCGCAGGCGCAGTTTATGGTAAAAGAAACTAAGCAAGATACAAGGTAATTGATATGCCACCTCCTGATTTAAGGACGTCCATAAAAGGTCAGACCCCGCAGTGACAGCCATTTGACCTGTGCAATTTTACCAAAACATCGTCTTCTTCAACTGAAGGCATGCCCGAGCAGGCTTCAATTGTTTGCGGTGCCGGTTAGGTGGTTAGCCAGGCAACTAGAGGCTTGAGGAGAACCTCCAAACACAGAAGAAGCAAAAAAAAAAAAAAAAAACGATCAAGGAAGGTAGCATAAATAACATAAGGCTCGCCTGCCTTGTGCACAAGCTTGCCTACATATTTCACTTGTAAGAAGACAGACATCACAGTTTTTCATATCCCGGGTAATAATTATTAGCAGTAGCAGGAGTTTGGTCATGATTCAATGGTGAAACTAAAAAGTACCCAAATGCAAATAATTGCAAGCATGCACTATTTCAAGGGGTTGTTTCAACAGCAAACAGTGATATATTCAAGAAATTTGCAAAAACTTCGGAACATGTTGCTTTCCAAAGTTCATGTTTGAGGCCTGTGGCGTGGCACATGAAGGATTTCATTTTTAGTTGCAGGAAGTTGATCGCAGGCCTAGTAAACATTTTTCATTGATTAGAGGTTTATTGGAGTTGGCAGATTCGGATCTGGTCGGGAAGTTTTGACCCCCCACGGTGGACGCAACTCGGCTTTCTTTTTCCAATTGAAGTTCTTTTGTCCCTTCCGTCCGTGTAGTTCTTTCGTTGGGTCGGGGGGCGCAAATTTCTGACACGTTCGTCCGTCTTCCCGGCGGCCAATCACATGGAGCTCTCTCTTTCGTTCGCTCCTTCGAAGCCCGGCCTCCCTTTCCCCCCTCTCTCGACCGCCGTCGCTCGTCGTCGCCTATCGAAGCTTTCTCCGACGAGCCCCAGGCGGAGATCGGCCGCCATTAGGGGGAGTTTGAACGACGGCTTTGTCTTCGAGGATGTTCCTCATTTAACCGACTTTCGCCCAGATTTGAAGGTAAAACTCCTTTTTCCTAATCACCTCGATCAAGACGACAAGAGTTTCTTGAATGAATCGGGATCATTACTGTCCGCGATGTTGTTTATTCATGATCACGGGCTCTGATTGGTTCCAGCGTCGATATCCCTGTTATGCTTTTCAGTTGCAGTTAATCTGTTTGTTGGTTTGCCCTTTTTTAACTCTTTTCTTTTGTGTACGAGAGGGAGTAACCGTCTTTAGACCCTCGGAAGTCCTTATTGTCAGATTTTGAGCCATCCGTTTAATGTTCTTAGCCGATCAATCAAATTTTCAGTTTCAGTTTCAACCCAGATTTTCTGTTCTCGTGCAGTCATATCCTAACCCTCTTCAGAAGAGCCAAGCTTATGCTATTGTCAAGTAAGTTGATCTAAGCGTGAACTCTCACTAACAATTGCCTCTTGCTGAGGCTATCTATCTTACTAAAACAAGTCACAAGCGAGGCCATGATACGATCAACGTCCCTGCTTTTTTACCAGGCAAACTTTTGTTAGCACGGACGATTTTGTCTCCCAGAAGGTGAGCTCTATTCTGAGTAATTATGCCGTTGCCTTCTTTTTACTCGAATGTATTGGTCTCAAGCAGTCTGGGCTTCTTCCAGATTGTTGTTCAAAAGGATAGCCCCAGGGGGACTCATTTTCGCCGTGCTGGTCCAAGAGAAAAGGTGCTTGATTTCTAAAATCCATTTCCTGCTCTATACACGTTTAGGCTTAACTGATGCTGATCAATGCCCCTCCTTTGCTCATTTTCAGGTGTATTTCACATCAGAGGAAGTTCGTGCTTGCATTGTGACCTGCGGTGGTTTATGCCCTGGGATAAATACAGTGATACGTGAAATAGTCTGTGGCTTGAATTACATGTACGGTGTTGATGATATTCTGGGAATTGAGGTAAGTCCTGTTTTAGCCGTGCTTGTGTTGTCTTTCTGTTATAAAGAACTCACTCCGGAAAAATAGATAGACCTTCGAGTGGAAAAGTTATATTAATCCTCATGGAAAGGTGAATATCTTCATCATGATTCTGCAAAACTGATATATTATTCATATTCATGCACAATGATTTTACGCTCGGCCACTCAGACACTATTTGTCATCTTTAATGATTTTATCTCGTTTGAAACGAGATACTGGCTAAAATTCTATACCCTTGCCACTATGAATGGCCTTTTCTTTTCTTTTCTTTTTTGATAAACTATGGATGGCAACTTTGAGCCTTGCATTTATGGATTTTATCCCTTCTGAACTACTTTTGCTGTTGTTTCTGTAAGTATCTTTTGCTATTTGTAGGGAGGATATAGGGGGTTCTATTCCAAGAATACCTTGCAATTGACCCCAAAACTTGTCAATGACATCCATAAACGTGGTGGAACATTTCTGCGAACGTCCCGGGGTGGTCATGACACAAATAAGATAGTTGATAACATCCAAGATCGTGGTATAAATCAGGTGTGCATTTATTTATATATTTCTTGAGTAATTTAATACTGGTCAAAAGCTATGGCCCATGCATGACTTGATATGCCATTCAGGTTTACATCATAGGTGGTGATGGTACACAAAGAGGAGCAGCCCTCATCTATAAGGTTTTGCACTTCCCTCAAAGCCACTTCTTGACTTGAGGAATTTTGGATATTGTGCATTACAAGACTTATTTGATGTGTTTTCAAGGAAGTAGAGAAACGTGGTCTTCAAGTGGCAGTTGCGGGCATACCGAAGACAATTGACAATGACATTGCAGTAAGTGTTTCGTTAACAATATGATAAAATGTCTCGCATGTTTGTGCCTATTCATTCTCAGTCACAATTCTTGCTTTTAAGTGTAAGTTGCTGCTGGATGTGTCTTGGAAATAAGTTCAGCATAGAATCTTCAACGTCACTTGTTTTCACTTTCATTTAGGTCATAGATAAATCTTTTGGGTTTGATACTGCGGTAGAAGAAGCTCAAAGAGCCATAAATGCTGCTCATGTTGAGGTCGAAAGCGTGGACAATGGAGTTGGAATCGTCAAGCTGATGGGAAGATACAGCGGTGTGATTTTCTAGCAAACCTGAATTTTTTTAAGATCGTTTCCTTTTCTAATGATGATCAATAATGTTGTTTTCTTCTATTCGTAGCTAAATTTTCAGAAAAAATGTGCAGGTTTTATTGCTATGTATGCTACTTTTGCCAGTCGAGATGTGGTAAGAACTCTGGACTTGTATCTTTTTATAATTTCTTTCATTGTCGAACAACTCAAACCAATTTTAATCAATCCAATAAAAATAAAGAGAATTTATGATTTGGTCATCACCGTCAGGGATAAGATTGTCAGATATAGTCATGATTTGTGGCGTATATTGGTCAATTTATCCCTGTGTTTGACAATTTGCTTGCCAGAATTATTATTTGAATATTGATGGATTATTCACTTTTTGTATTTCCAGTCATGTCAGATTAAAGTTCTTTCAACCATATTTGTGTCCGATTGAAATCTCACTGTTGCATCTTCCCGAGTGTTCTGACCTTTTTTTCTTGATTTGTACTTGAAAAATGGTCATTTTGTTAGGAACGGACAGTTCTTTTAAATAGAAGCTTGTTGTGTGTCAGGATAACGTTTGCTATTAGGTATTGCTTTGGGTTCACCTTCCTTTATGAAATGTTGGGGGAACTCTAGTTAGACTCTAACTCTAAAACTGGAAATTGCCCGACTTTTCTTCCACTTAACTTATCGAATACTTATTTTTGCTTTAGAAATTCTGGATACCCCCCACTAAGTGGCTGAATTGATTTTCCAATCTGTGAAATAACTGAACTTAGTCCTCTTTAGTGGCAAAACTTAACCGTGAATACAACGATAATCGACAGGATTGTTGCTTGATTCCAGAGTCTCCATTCTATTTGGAAGGAAAAGGTGGGCTTTTTGAATTTGTGGAACAGCGACTCAAGGAAAATGGACATGTTATCATAGTAGTCGCAGAAGGAGCAGGACAAGAGTATGTTGTGGAGAGCATGCATGGTGGCATTGAAAAAGATGCATCTGGGAACAAATTACTACTCGATGTCGGCCCATGGTTATCTCAGAAAATCAAGGTGAAGCTGAAGTAGAAACTGTTCTGCCCTTCAATTGGTAGGATGACTGATCATCATGAAGTATGGTGTTGCAGGATCATTTTACTAAGGATGGAAAGATGGAGGTCAACATGAAATATATAGGTATCTTTCATCGCGAAAGTGTTCCCTAGAAAAGTCACGCTGTTGCTGATAGCAATAGGGGAACAGACATGCATTTATCTGGAGCTACTGCTCTAGATGAAAATTATTTCATTTCTTTTCTGCTAGCATGACAGTTGATAGAAAACTTAGGGCTTCTTCATACTTTGTTTGTGAATGCTAGTACCTTGTGGATTCACATGAAGTTCATACTAAGCTCATGGTCTTGGCGTCAGACCATTTTTACTTCAGAATTTTTTTTCCTGTCCAATGCAACTTTCCATTGTCTTTCGTAAGAACGGACAAATGTCCTTATCATCTTGACTATGATAGCATGTGCATCTGCAAAGGTTAATCAATCTATCTTGTGCCTCCGACATATATATTGTTCTCTCTTCAGATCACATACACACCTAAAAGCTAATTTTATTTGTTGATGACATTTACTTTTGTTTTGTTCCAACTGTCAGATCCAACGTATATGATTCGGGCTATACCCAGTAATGCTTCGGACAATATATATTGCACTCTTCTGGCTCACAGTGCCGTACATGGAGCTATGGCTGGGTACACAGGATTTACTGTGGGGCCTGTAAATAGCCGACATGCTTATATTCCAATACATGTAAGCACCCACTCCACCAACAAGTCTTGTTGTTTCCTTTATGGCTTTGCCTTACTTCTAGCATGCTCTTGAACGTGATATTGTAGTGAGCGTGTTTCACTTTAAAAAGAGAAAGAAACAAAAGAAACGCTCAATAGGTTGTGTTCATCTTGTTTTGAGTGTTTTCACTAATGAAGCTATGGAAAGAAGGAAAAGAAAAGAGGTTCTGTTTGAATGACTATTTGATCCATTCATGTAAAGGAGGGTAGATTTTGCCGATCGATAAAACTGGAGATGGGTGAGAATGGCTTGGAAGATAGAAATACTTTATTTTATCAGATGAAACATTAGCTGGGGAGTCTCTCACCAGGGGCTCAAGTCTCTCATACCTGTAATATGGATTTCTTGTGATGCAGCGGGTCACGGAGACTCAAAACATCGTCAAATTAACGGACAGGATGTGGGCAAGACTTCTTGCATCCACAAAGCAACCTAGCTTCGACACTGTGCAAGGATCATGTAACAAGGCAGAGATAGAGGAGATCAACAGCACGAAGGCGAGATCAAGGTAGCTCTCAAAGAACTGTTTGTTGGTAACGAGTTCAAAAACCTATTCTTTCAAGTTCGTGATTTAATTTACTCGTACCAAGCTGTGCTACCCCGATAGTATTATTTTCAGTCTGTATATAATTCGCCGATCATAAGAATAGGGGAGCTCGTGCGGAAGTCAAAGTGAGGGTGCCCCAAGTACGTTTAGGGAGAGTTTTCATTGCATTATATTGCACGTGGTAAATAAGAATCAATGCCGTGCTGGTGCTCATCTCCTCTGTCAGGAGTAGGCATTAGGCAAACCAATCAGGGACTTGAGGGCTGGAACTTGTAGAATTATGGGAATCCATCCCATTCCATTTCATTGCATTCCATCACTATAGGAAGTGAGTATATATCTGTGAGATTGCTTAGCCGACTCTAATTCTTATTTTTCCTCGTGTGAAGCTAACCATCAAGGTTGAATAGAATGGAATGAATGATGACCGCATACAGGAGGACAACAGGTAGTAGAAAGTCAAAGCAGTTTGTTTGTATCCTTTTTCTTCATCATCACCCCCCCCCCCCAAGTCTCTTCAGCCACAATATTTAAAAGAGGGGGAATCAGTGTGTTCTCACATCTTCAGACGTCGCCGTCGCATACCGACGACTGTTCTCTCTCTCTCTCCCTTTCTTCATCGACTATATTTAAAATAAAAAAGGAAACGAGGAAGGCGGTCGATCTTGATGGCCTTGGGGATTTGAAAAGAAAATAATATCTTTTAGGTTGGCGTAATTGATGGATCTCCTTCTGCTTGTTTTTCTACCACCCGTACTTGCTAGTGTGTACTTTCTGGGTAGATTATTTAATTTGTGTTTTTTTTCTTTCTTTGTGTCCTGGTGTTTTGACTTCACATAAAAGAGGCAAGAATGATGATGGATGGATGGATAGGTGTGGTTTGACCGCAAACGTTCAACTTGATTGAATAATAGTAATAAAAAATGACACAAACCCATTGGCGACTGATTAAACTGGCTTCACTTCACCTCGTTTTTCATTCAATCCTAGGGAGCTTAATCGTCTCTTTTGAGTCTCTCTGTTGGATGATTAGATGGACTTTTGTTGTTGTTGTTGTCCTTCCTGACCCCATGAAAAATTTTAATTTCGGTCTCTCTTGGTATAATTATTTTAAAATATATCCTCGATCTTTTTCAAGAGAAATGTCCAAATGTCGTCGTCATCTTTCTTGTTCGTTGAAAATAGGAGAAGAAGAAACCCGGGCGGAGCGGGTGAATGCCGGTCTTCCTTGTTGATTTTATCGGGCCGCACGTACCGGAGTTTTGTTCCTTAATGACGTCATTTGGCGAAATATTTCGTCAAATCACGCATTAAGTTTCCAAATTCGCGAAATAACCCACCAAAGTCGGCCTTTGTAGGACCGACTTCGGTTTTGGCGAATGGAGGCCTTACAAAAGTCGACTTCACCACACTTAGAAAAAATTTTAGCATACAAAGCCTGGGACGCTGCATGAAGGAAGTCGGCTTTTGTAAAGCCGATTTTGCACTGACCACCCTGAAGTCGGCTTTACAAAGGCTGACTTCCTCACTCATGTAAAAATAATTTTTCAAAGGCAAAAAAAAAATAAAAAATAAAAAATAAAAATTAATGAATGTAAGGCCGACTTCCCTCACTTAAGTATTTTTTTTTTTAATTCAAAAGCAAAAAAAAAATAGAAAATTCAGGAAGTCGGCCTTACAAAGGCCGATTTCGGTGAGTTAGTACGCGAATTTGGAAATTTAATGCGTCATTTGAAGAAAACGTCATTAGGGAACAAAAATCGCACATACTGGAGGTGGTTTTGTCGGGCCTCGCGACAATAAGTCAGCATTGGACTCCCCCGTCTATTATTACTATTATTATTTTAACAAAATTTTAAAGACCAAATGAAAAAAAAACATGATCTCAAATAGTTGATAAAGGCGGGGGGGGGAGGGGGATTCAAAGCTGTTGAAGAAAGAAAGGGCACGTGACGTTGACTTCAAACCAGAGGGGATGTTAGATGGTCCAAAAGGCAAACACCTTAAAAAGACATTAAGTTAAATTTTTGGGGGGTGGGTTTAGGTTAGGCAAGCAGATCCCACTTCCAACTCCTAATTTCCTTTTTTTTATGAGTCTTGTATTTTATTTTATTTTTTGGGATATTAGAGCCTTAATCATATATTCAAGTTAAATAGATGTTGTGAAGGAGCCAGCCAAATGCATCGTGGGGGTGAGATTGGGAAACAGTTGCAAACTTTCTTTTGTCATTGACTCCGGAAGCCGTGAATAATGTTTTGACACGTATAAACCGTGAATTCAACGTTTGAACAATATGAATGAATGATAATAATAATCAATGGTCTGAAAAATGTAAACAACGTGTCAACAGGTGGTAACGCATTGTTCTTTCTTTTCGGCAACTTTTTTATTGGGAAACAGGACTCAATGTCGACCCATCTCGCGGCTCCAGAAAAAAGAAAGTGTTTTAGGAATCAAGACAAGTTCATCGAGATCAAGACTGACGTGACATTTCGTGGTTAATGTAAATGTCCACAATGTAAATAGAAACAAAAGGTTGGCTGGGACAGACAGTATATATATTTCGAAACATCAGTTTCTTTGTTTGGGATTTGGATTTTGATCAAATGACTATAGTCGCGTGGCATGCAGCTCCGGGGGGTAATCTACTACTAATACGTGAGAGCCCATAACAATAGTTATCGAGTAACATTTTGAGTGCCCCCTTTTTAACGAGGACATGCCATAAACGAGTTACGCATTTTTCTTCTCATTGAACAACCCACACACCTACATGTCTGACCTTTGAAACATTTTTCTCATCTCTTTCCAATATATATTATATATACTATTATTATTACACCCCTAATATTTTTCATCATGGCCTTCATTTTTTTTTTTTTCCAAATTATCTGATTTATTCTAAATTATATCGATTTATTTATTTATTTTATATACATAATATCTCCATATATCTCAAACTTACTCCGTTACTTTTATATATCCTCTGTCAGTCGTCCGACTAACGGAAGTTGACATGGCGCTAACATGGCACTAACGCCGTCAGTCGCCCCACCGTTACAAAATAAATCGCTCCAAATCGGAAGAAATCGATATAGTTTAGGATAAATCGGATAATTTGGCCGGCGATTTATTTTGTGATGCCAGGGCGACTGACGGCGTTAGTGTCATGTCAGTGCCGCATCAACTTCCGTTAGTCGAACGACTGACGAAAGATAGATAAAAAATAACAAAATAAGTTTGAGATATATAAAGATATTACGAAAACGATAGGATAAATAAAAAAAACAGTATATGAAAAATCGAATAATTTTGCCTTTCTTTTTCGTTATTTGGTTGGTAAGAGGGTGAGGAGAGGGGGTGCATAATATAGTGTGTGTGTGTGTGTGTTATGAAGTATAATCAAAGGGAATGGAATTGTGGGGGTGGGGGTGGGGTCCACCTTGACGTCGGCCCAACCCAATTCCTTTATTTTTTATCAACACCCCCTTCAATCTATCCGTCTGTCTATATATACAGAGAGAGAGAGAGACAGAAGTCTCCTCCCCAAATATCAAATTCCAACTTCTTTTCTTCTTCTTCCCTTCTTCGTCTTCTTTATAGATATATATATATATATATATATAAGGTTTCGATAACGTGTATTTGTATCAGCCACTCCCTCCCCCTCACCACCTTTGATCATCAGGAAATGAACCACTTCTCCGATGACTCCCCCTTCCAACCCGCCACCGACTTCTTCCTCGATTACAGCCTCACCGACTACTTGCCCCAACCCCTGGATCAGTACCACCCTCCCCAGGTCCACGACCCCGACGACCACTTCCTCTATGGCTCTTCCTCCTTCAACATCCACCCCGGTAACCCCCACGTCGACGACCTCGATTACTACAACTCGTCTTCTTCTTCATCGTGGTATCCCTCCCACATCGACCCCGCCGCCATGCCCCTTCCCGGTGACATTACGGACGCTCTCCTGGGGAGCTTCGAGGGGGGGAATGCGGCCCTGATGGCGAGCTACCACCACGAGGAGGAGCCCCACGCGGTTAGCCCGGGAGAGAGCAGCTGCATGACGGAAAGTAACAGCAGCGGAGGCGCGACAGGCAGTAGCAACAGCCCTGTAAGGAGCAGCTTCTGCAAGGGGAGGCACTACAGGGGGGTGAGGCAGAGGCCATGGGGGAAGTACGCGGCGGAGATACGAGACCCCGCGAAGAACGGTGCCAGGGTCTGGCTGGGCACTTACGAGACAGCAGAGGAGGCCGCCCTGGCATACGACAGGGCAGCATACGACCTGAGGGGATCGAAGGCGCTGCTAAACTTCCCGCACAGGATAGGTTCGGGGGAGCCAGCCCCGGTCAGGGTTTCGGCAAAGCGCAAGGAGGCCAGGGCAGCAGCTTGCAAGTAGCAGCCCGGCATGATACAGAACACTCTACGGGGTCAAGAAGACCTTGCAAGCTTTTGGAAGATGATGTTAATGAGTATTATTATTATGATTACTGTTCGCTTTTTTGGTAAAATGGCCAAAACATTGCGTAAAAGGAAAATCAAGTGGAAATGGGAGAGTCATTTGGGTTGCAAAATGGGGAAAAAATGAGAGATGAAAATTTATTTAAACAGAGTTAGAAGCCCCGGCCGAGTCACTTGGTGTGTGGATCCAATCCAGGCAAAAGAGTAGTAGTTTGAGAGGGTTGGGTGATGTTACTCTACATAATGATGATCTATTTATAACATGTTAGGGATGAGCAAACAATATTTGACTCATGGGAGGACGACGACGACGGCGTCGACCAAAATAAAGGGATATAGAAAATTACGTGAAAAAGTAGTTGCAGTTGATGGGCGTGTGAAATGGAATGAATTATTACTATTATTATTATATAAAGAAACAACAACCAACCCAACATCCCTCCTTCCTTTGGGAAGTGGAATGGATGGGACGCGTTCTTTTTACAAGCCAATGGAGAACCAAAGCCTTTCCCTTTTTCCCTACACAACCGACGACCGAGAGAGAGAGAGAGAGGCGTCTCCATTTTATTTTAGCAAGAAGTCATTGGCCCACGTCGCGGCGATGATGATGATCCTTTCACTCCTGTTTGTTGACATTTTCCAGTTTACATTGGACGCTGTTGGAGGCAACGGCAAAGCTGAGAGAGTGATGTGTAAAAGAAAGAAAAATGAAAAGAAATCATCATTAGAAAGGGGGGATGGATAAGAATTTCCAAGGCTTGCAAAATGGGTTAGAAAATATCATCGCCACTCCAACGACGACGACCATCGCCAGGCTAACATGTTTTTTTACTTTCTCCAAAAAACTACCAATTGTTGTATATATATATTTAATACATAACAATTTAAAACACCACACGAGTTCTTTTTAATTTGTTTGAGCCTGCTTCTTTCGGTGTCCATCGTGCCCACCCACGTCCGACACCCCTGAACAAATACTACAACCTTTTATCACACATTTTGGGAGACCTCGTATTCAAAGTCATTGGTATCATCCACGTCAGTCAATGCCCACTAAAACCACCACCATCAACTTTAAAAAAAAAAAAAAAGACGAAGAGGACGACCACGACTTCATCCCCTCCTTCAAGACTGGCCTGACAACTTTCAGTAGTCGAGGCCGTCTATTGGGCCACGGCCCATGTCTCCCCCCAATTTCGCTGGCGATATCCCCCATCCATCCCACATAACATATACAAAGGAAGGAAAGAAAGAACAACACAGAGTAACAACGTGTCCGAAAGTGAAGCACGTGCTGGTTTGCATGCAAAGCCCCGACGGTGTTCCCCTCCCAAAGACCACGTGACACTCTTCTCTCGATACGTGCCGGAACTCTCCCACCCAGCTTCACCCCCCCTCTCACTGTTATATTAACCCCCCACCCCTAACCTTCGTCTCTTCGGACGGACATCCTCATCCACCAACTCTACCTTCGGTATTATCCCTCACTTCGCCACGACATGTCAGATCAGCAACAGTATCAGTATCAGCAGGGTCGCCAAGTCGCCCACCAAGACCAGCCCAGGTCCTACCAGGTCGTCAAGGCAGCCACTGCCGTGACCGCCGCCGGGTCCCTGCTCGTGCTTTCCGCCTTCATCCTAGCCGGCACCGTTATCCTCCTCACGGTCGCCACTCCCCCACTCGTCATATTCAGCCCGGTGCTGGTCCCCGCCGTGATCACGGCCGGGCTCATCATGACGGGGTTCCTGTCGTCTGGGGGTTTCGGGGTGGCCGCAATCACGGTGTTGTCGTGGATCTACAGGTACATGACGGGGAAGCATCCGGCAGGGGCGGACCAGCTGGACCAGGTGAGGATGAAGCTTGCTGGGAAGACGAGGGAGATGAGGGACAGGGCGGAGCAGTTCGGGCAGCAGCACTTGTCTGGTCAGCAGCAACACCTGTCTTCTTAGGGGGACTCTGCATGCGAAGAACCTTAAAGGCCAGCAGCAGCCGGGAATCTCAAGGAAGACGTGTACTTTCGGCATTTGGCTCTTAATCCCAAATCTCTCAAGAAGAATCTCTCTTTTTAAGGATTTATAATAATAAGAAGAAGAGCAATTTGGAATTGAAGATGATGATGGGGTTTCGTTCTGCCATTTCCCATTCTTTTGTTAAAAAACGAGTGAGGAAGAAGCATATGGCATTTTTCCCAAAAGGGCCGATAAGTCTACATCCATCCCCAATAATCATATCATCACTCCAGGGGGGTTCCATTTTTTGACAATGAAATGCATGGCGCGCATAAACAAACTTCCACCGTAATATCTTTTTTGCTCTCAATTTGGAGGAAGGATCAGAGTCCCACCTTCCTCTCTCCATCATCATCTCCTATAATCAATCCCTCCCACCCCCGGTCAGCTCTCCTCGCTTTGACACCCCTCCAGGATGATGTTGCAGTTGTTCATGCTGCGTGCATCTAGCAGTCCATGGTTCCAAAGCTTTATCATGAACAACCGCCAACACCTGATCATATATTATCCCCAACATGGGTTGGTTTCAAACACGAATCATCATCATGTTGAGGGGAGAGAACGAGGCCAGGGGAGATTAAAAGAAGCGTACCAAGCAAGAGCAGGGGTACGGACGAGGTCGGTCCCATGAAGCCTTGAAAACGCCTCGCATGCCCAAGGAATGTGGCTGTCCGCCAGAACCCTGCACGGAAGACGTAATATGACCACCACCACCCCCCTAGAAAATTCTCAATCCGTCAAGGAAGAGTAACGAATCCCCAACCTTTGTTTCCTGACGAAAGAGTTCCACAGGTGCATTATTCGCTTCTCGTCCTTGGTCACGTCCACGAAATCATCCAGCATCTGTGAGAGCAGACACATTTAAAAAGAAGAGTCGACTTAGAAATGTCTTTGGATTGCAGCCAATTGGTAGATCCACCTCGGCCCTCGGTCTCATACATACCCGTCGGTCCTCGATGTCCGCAACATCATCATCGATCTCGTCTTCGCTGTCTCGGTCAGACATCACTTGCTCGGCCGCCATTGGCTACAACCAGTTCCACGAGAACTAATCAGTCTAAAAGCCTAAAACTGTTTTCTGATAGACAACAAGTGATGTTGTAAAAAAACCAAAGAAACCACATTCGTCACCTGAGCCCTATGCGAGTGAAAGAATTGCCGCTTTTGGAGGAGATGGCTGGAGAGATTACGCAAACGTCAAGACGAAGTTCACCATCACGACATTGCTCATTGAATTGAACAGGCATTATGCATCCTTCCATCGAGGCTCGGGATGCGGAATAGAACAGGCAGCAAGAAAGCAAATGGTTTTCATGAGAAAGATGAACGAGATGGAAACTCACTTCTTGGGTTCAGGCTGCTCCAGATATAATTTTCTAGTTTTCGAGAACTGCAGTATTGTGGAAATAGCAAGATTATTCCCGGAAACAGACTGAGCGCAGTCAGCATCAACAGAAGAGTGTCCTGATGCAGCTGTAATGGCTGCGAGAAAAATGTACAAGTGAGACGCCTGATATCTACAAGAGGAAATTATAAAACGTTATATTGTTTAGCTCACCAGAAATTCGACCCTTCTGACTTGATCGAGCATCTAATACAGAGCAACATAATGTGATTAGCCCAATATTATATTCCTCCATCAAACAGGCACAAGTCCAACCAATCCTAACACTAGTTATTTAGACAGGATAATATATGAATATACTTGACAAGAAGTAGTTAAGCCTGATTGAATAACTAGATGATGGAACACGCTGACTGGAATAAGACTGCAAGGCAGGTACATGTCAAAATGAGATCATCCATATGCCACGGTTTACCAAAAGAAAAATATCAGCCTACCATCATTTCTGTCATGTTGATCATATCCGCTGGAAGGAAACTCAGACTCCAGTAACAGTGGATATACATGCTTGGCGTTTTGAGCAACACCAAACGATCTCTTACACTTGAAGGGTTTTGAGCTGCGAAGTTAATAAGCAAGTTTCACCAGTTACAACCCAAAACTCCTATCTTGAGAAATTACCACCATGAAGCATTATTCTTCGCTGATGTTAATAAGACAAACAGTGATTTACCAGAAGAAGAACGTTTGAAGCCTCGGATCTGCCTCATCAACAATCTAAACATAGAGCCATACATTAGCATTCACAAGAAATGACGGCACCAAGATGATAATTCTTAATTTTACAATTGAGGCAATGGTGATCTCTTCTCTTCTTTCCAATTACCCTCCCATAATTACTTAATAAAATGTTGGGTTCACAAATTTAAATCTTCAAAATAGGAGGCATCCTGTTCCCTACATATAACTACAAACAAACCGTTAAGTGTCTGATCACACTAGATTTTCTTACCTCAGGCCTAAATCCTTCAGTTTTCAGAGACACGTTCACCGCTTGATATTCTTCAGTGATCTGCACAACAAAGAACAGTCAGCATTCTCTCGATTTCCAGTCCTGTCCTATGAAGAAGGAAATCTGAGAAATTACCAACCCAGAACTCAAAGGTGAAGAGATCATGTGACGATGACAAATGGCATCTCAGCCCCTGTTACAGCCATTCGATACTAGCATTTTATCAGCCCCATTACACAATTCATACCAAAGATTCATGAACAAAATACAAAACCTCTTAAAAGGGCCACCTTAAAACTTGCACATTTAACCAAGCAAAAGGGACAGGTGAAGTCTTCCGTCACTGGAAATTCAACAAAACATAAAAAAAAATCACATATTCTGCAATTTCTCAGAGAAATGCATATAATAATTAGCAACACAAGTGGAATGAATGCCTGGAAGTGACATTCATTAATCTGAATCCAGGGATTCCGTGGCAGTCAAAGAGTAGAGGATATTACGATTAAAGGATATACATGAAGACACAGATAAAGAGATAATCACACGCAGGATCGTAAAAGGTTCCCTCAAAAAGTGGATACCTTCTGTTCTTTGCAGCTTATTGTTGAAGTACCGGTAATTGAAAATAACATTCCCATCCCTCAAGCTAGGAAAGGGGAAAAAGGCATTACTCAGAAATTTTAAAATAATGAACAATAATAAAAGCCCAAATGCATTTGACAAGACACTTGTAAAAGAGATTTACAGGAAATAGATTAGAAAAGAGAAATGTCATACCGAATCATCTGATATAAGGATGATGATGAAGAGGATGAGGATGATGTGTCTTCACTACATAAATATGAAGTATAAGGGGATCTATCACTACAGCCAACCTCTTCCGCGGAAATAACAACCCGTACTTGTTCACGTGGAATCTTTGGAAATAAGAAATGCAACTTATAGTGGTTAAACCATCAAATTAAGCAATAAAAGTTAACCTTAAAAAATAAACGAAAGATAAGCCAGGCGGTTGCATACCAGATTTCCTGTACACGGATTTTGGACTGAAATGCGTCTGTCCTCTCGTAACTTACTCAACTGAAAAAGTGGTTAAAGAAAAGCTAGATGAAATTTTAAAGAGGTACTGATAATGGAGAAATTATATTATTGGGCAAACTTAAAAAATTTGTTCATAGATATAGGCCTGACATCCATGATACATACCTTAACAAGACAGGGGTACATATCCACAGAAAATGAGACCTCTGCTCTCTGTCCTAGACGAAGATTAGGGGACTTCGACAATGATACATAAAAAGATTCCATAGGAATCCTCCCCATGAGGCAGTATCTCGGAGCATTCCCTGTATGTACATTAGAACGAGATGTTACGTTCTATCCCTTCTATGCCCAGATTTGATGAATTGGTAAATTTGAGGTTCAACTAGTTCCAACATGGCTCAAAATCCTTCCTTTAAAGAGCTATTTGAAACAAAGTAGACTGCTATGCAGTCAAACCTTAGCACAAATTTTATTTTATACTCTCACAACAAGATTCAGGCATGACCATTTAACATCAGGCACATCATTTCAACCTTTATACAGTATACAAAATTTAAATTTTTAACTTCCAAGTATATGTCTTTCAGATTTCAGGGTCTTACGCAGGAAAGCAGTCATAGCCGGTTGAACCTTGGCCATATCAATCTGCCGGAACGATTTCTCAGGTCCAGCTGTGACAGTAGAAGGTAGAGAATAAGCATAAACAAAGAAGACAAGACTGACTTCAGAAAAGTAGAACAAAAAACCCATACTTACCATAGCTCACAATCAGGATAGAAAGGGAGCCTCGTTTAGCCTCCAATTCTAGCTTACTGATATCAGGTAGAAGAAAACTTCCTTGAGCATAGCGGTTATTCCCACTTCCGACGAAACTGATTAGCAGACGTGCTCTACTGTAACGATATTCTGCAGAATACTTCATCGAGGGAGGAAAGTAATGATACGAAAAGCCGCAATAGCTACTACTTAGGGAAGCTCCATACAACGGCAAGATGTTAGCCAATGATGAGACGATGGGAAAGACAAAATGTAAGGTACCTCAGCACCCGTAACTTCGGAGTCCAACCTCGCCAACAGGACAAACATGGGAAGCAGCCTTTGATATTGTGCCGCTTCTTTCGAACTTCCCGACAGCGACAGTCTCATCTGTATTCTGAAAACACGCGAGAAACAAAGTAAGCGCCTGGAGTAACTAGACATTGTTACATTACGGGTAGGGGAAAGGCTTCGCATCACCTCCTCCGGTTCTTGGCCTGTATTTTGTAGCCCAAACATCTTTGGAGAAACAACGGCTGGACAGAGAAGAAACCACACCACAGCCCGTCAGCGAAACAGCGGGGGGAAAGCAGCAACAATCAAAGAAAGGAGGGGGAGGAGAAACAAAGAAAGATACATTTCTGAGGGACCGGCGCTGGAGGATGTTGTAGAGCTCGACGGGCTTGCAGTAGCAGGCGAGGCTCTCCTCGGCGGCGGCTTCCTCCTCCGGGGTCAAATGCGGCTGAGAGTCGTGACGGCACATCTGATCTCCGCCTCTGGAGTGCCTACAAAAACAGCATCGCCAACCCACAAACACATCAAAATTCAACAGCCCAAAAAGGTAAAAGAACCAAAAAAAAAAAGCAAAACAAAAGAGAAAAAAAAAAACGAAGGATAAGTAATATTACGGGGTTTCGCGGGGCTTCAAGGCGATGCCTGGCATTCTCTGCCTGAAGTTTATCCCTTCATTGAGAGAAAAAAAGGGATTAGCAATCGACCCAACTGGGCGCCTTCATCCCCCGCCTCTCCTCTCTATTCCCCTTGGCTGCAACGGAATGTTACCATCAGACCAAAACTCCCAAAGAATTTAACAGACAAAAAAAAGACGCAATCTTTCGGGGCAAAAAGCTCAACCACAAGCTCAGTTCAGCTCGGCTCCCCCGTTCCGTCTTGCCCGGAGCCCTAACCTTTCTTTTCCTTTCTTTAAATTTTTTATTCTTTTGCGGGTAGCAAACTTTGACTCCTCCCCCCCCCGGGTTTCGGATTCACGGGAGGTAATGAAAGAATCGTCGTGTCAGTAAGGAAGCCTCGGAGGGGAAGAGCCCGATCTTGCGAGTATTTGGGTTAAGTTCGGTCGCTGCCGACAGACAAAGAGATGGTCCAATCAGAGGAGGGGACTCTGGTAAGAAGCCCAAACATCGAAGGGGCTTTTCACCCAAGCCTCAAAACCCAATAAAGAGACCCGACCGCCTTCTCTTCCGGGGGCATACCGCAGGAATTCTGACAGCAACCCACAAACCCTCGTTCGTTGTTCTGACAAAGTTTTACATGCAGCAGAAAGATCGTAAAAAAAAAAACCCTAAAGAAATCCACGACATTCGTGAAAAAGGAGTGACACCATTCGTTCATGCACGATGTTCGTTGCAGATGGGGGGTGAAAAGAGTGTTGTTGTCATCGTTCAGCGAGTGGAGAAAGATGGGAAAGCCGGAGGTTGGACCATCCCTGACTACGAGACCGGTTTTACTGGTAAGTCAATAAATGTCCCCAACCGCAAACAACTAGAATGAAAAACGCCACACAGGGATGGACTAAAACTAAATGCAGGGCAGACACCAGCGCAGGTTCCGGGCGCTTCCTTCCTTCCCCCCCTGCCTTGTATTACTGAGTCCCCGACCCAATTCAACGACCCCAGAATGAGAATCCCCCTCCTCCCAAAAAAAAAAAAGTGTACTTCTGTCTTCTACCACTTCAATGACGGCATCGACGTGTTTAATACCTTTTAAGACTCTTGAAAGGAAAGTGGGGGACCTCCCTTGTCCTCGCACACTGCACCTGTCAAGGCGCCTGATTATCAAGAGCAATAACTGAGTGCAGGTTTTTTTGCACAGTCAACTTACCAATGGTTTCCTCTGCTAGTAAGTTAACCCCAGCTGTTGGTTTCGTATCTCCCTATATGTAAATCCCAGTTCCCCCCCCCAGTTTGTTCGACTCCATCCTAAAAAACTTACCCCCCCTCCCCCCTCCTCTTCAGAAATTGTTGTGGGTTTTAATAAGAAGGCATTCTGCTATGAGTGGACCCGTGCACTCGATGAAAATCGGCGGGCAGGGCATGTCAAGTCCCTATCCCATAGTTTCGCAGTCGGAAGTTGCCAGACTGACCGTGATCGACATATCCGGGCTGAGAAAGACCGCGAGGGAGTGGTCCCTCATCGTGAAGGAGATTGGCAATGCCTGTGGCCGCATGGGTTTCTTCCAGGTTCCAATTTTAACTTGCTCGTTAGCCGGCGTCTCTTGTTTTATTTTCCCTCCCTGATCATACCAGTGTACTCTGCCCACGCCATTTTATTTATGCAACACATGGAAGGTGGTGAATCACAGGATAGGGAACGCGGTGATGGAATGGGCGCTGGAAGCGGCATCTGCGTTCTTCGAGCTGCCGGAGCAGGAGAAGAGAAAGTACGAGTCGGGGAACCTGAGGGAGCCGGTGAGGTACGAGACGGGGCTGAAGGACGGCGAGGAGGTGACGAGAAACAGGAGATTCTTCATTAAGCACTACGCACATCCCCTGGAGGAGTGGATCACATGCTGGCCCGCCAATCCGCCGAATTATAGGTATTCCCTTCCCTCGGACGGTTCGTCCCCTCCTGTCCTTTTTCATGAAACCAAAAATAAAACAAGTGCAAAGTCCGAGGTCGGTAAGGGCGAGTTGTCGCTCCAAAAGGCGACTTGTCGGAATTTTTATTCATAAATAATATCAAAATCCCTTTTTGTCTTCTTGCCGTTTTGGGATTTGCACCAGGGCGAGGAATCTGGTGGTCTTGGAATCAAATCAAGCCCCCCCCCCCCTTCCCAACTGTTCTTTTTGCATTGCATATTGGGAAAAATGGCGGCGGTCAGCTTCTCAAGCCCCAACTTGCCAAGAAAACGGAGTCTGACATTTTTTATGTGAAAACCAAGTGGGTGTTGTGTCCTAATTATTTTCAGTCCCTGCTGCTACTGAATGCCATTTTTTCAGCGGCCTGACCATCGTCCTCCCCAACTCCCTCGGACTCGAGATCCTGGACCCCGAGGACTCCTCCTGGAAGCTGGTCCCGGTCGTAGAGGGGCCACTACAGGTTCACGTGGGGGACCACCTAGAAGTCCTCAGCAACGGCATATACAAGAGTGTGGTACACAGGGGGATCATCAACGTCGACGAGACCAGAATCTCAATAACGAGCCTGCAGAGTCTGGTGATGGAGGAGAATATGGAGCCGGCTGAGGAGCTGATCGACGAGGATCACCTGAAGGGTTACGTGGGGAGCTCGTACATGGACTTCCTCGAGTTCTTGTACGGGAACGAGCTGGGGCAAGGGTGGAGCTTCTTCGATGCCCTCAAGATAAAGTGAGAAATAGCTCAAAGCTGACCACCCCCCACCCCTAAAGGCTTCATAGTTTTTCTATAAGTATGTAAGCGGGTTGAACTTAGGAACAACATCAACCCATAGTTTGCTTTGTTGGGTAACTTCTTCACTACCCGGTGGGAAAGCTACAATTCCAAACCACGAGAGCGGACGCGATCTAGACAAACAAGCAAAGATCTTCACCATGCAAGTGCACTCTCTTTAAGGAATTTTTCACCTCCACTATGAAATTGCAGTCGGGGAAGTAGCATGAATATCCCTCCAAGAGTAACGAAGATCACTAACACATGATTCTGCAAAATCGAGTATTCAAACAAGAAATCTCAATGGGAAGATGGTGTTTAGATATTTTGAAGCAAGGTTACATTCCTTCACAAGTATTATGTCTTAAATAGATACATAGATATTAGGATGAGACATGTCATTTTACGAAGATTCATGTCTAAACAAGAGAACATTTTCTTCATGAAACAACTCCTTGAAAACAAATAGTCATAGTTGTTCGTCAAAGGGTGCGAACTTCAAATATCAATGGTTATGTTACCTCAACGATAACTGTCTCCAATTCCCAATGGTTATCTTTAGTTGTTTTCTATGAATATACACAATCATTCAAATAACACTTCATTCATTCAACAATGTGATCTACTCAAATCATTTTTTTGTCAATTTGTTCGTTAGTCGGTGTGGCACACTGAAATCTTGTGTGGCCATACTAATGTTTCTATGAACAAATGACGCCCTGCTGTGGCCCATATATCCTTGTATGGCCCCACCGAAGTCTGGTGTGGCCATATCAATCATTCTATTAAAAAATAACTCCTCGGTGTGGCAACACTGAAATCTGGTGTAGCCACACCAACCATTATGTTCACTATTGACATTAAAATGTCCAACATACTTTGCACCTAGTCGGAGATATTGCATCCGTCTAAACTTCAAAAAGTTAAGACACGTATACGACTCGGACACGTATGAATGTTTTCAAATTAGTAATATGTTAAATAATTTATAAATTTCATATCCATTAATAATTCATAGAAGTATTTTAATTTATATATTACGTGCACAACTGTCATTATTGAATATACCAAAATTTTTTATTTGGTTTGTTTGTCATTGTAATTTTCCAAAGAGAAGAATCAAATCGAAATTGAATGATATTCATAAATCGAACCATGCACAAATACTTCATTTTAGGTTCATCTTCCGATACACGAATACTTGTATCATACTTCTCGAATACGTGTAAGATACTCTCTTATTGTGTTCAAATAAAAACAAAAAATTGAAATATAGAATAATCATCTCCGCTACTTGCCATAAATATTTATTTTAACAATTAACGTATTAGCACTGGAAGTCTTTTATTTCACTATCAATATAAGTGTAATACCACTCAAATATCTTAATAGCTTAAATGTATATTCTAATTATTACATTCGAAATTCTGAAAGTGATTTATACTAGAAGATTAGAAAAATAAAAATGTTGCTTGACTTTTGTTATTTTATCTAGAAACATAAAATAAATAATAAATTTCCATTAAAAAATGAGTATTCATGACCAAATTTACCTTCCATTTACCTTTTTATTAATTCAACTAGTCAAGAATTGAGAGAACTGAAAGTTTATGCCTGTTTGATAGAAAGCCGTTTTCTATGGAAATAAAAAAACATATTTGTTAAAAAAAAAAACAAAAAATAATTTTCTAAATTTTAAGAGAAAAACAGTTTTTAACGTTTTCATTTCTTGTTTTCTAAAACAGAAAAAGATCCGTATTTCGTGTAAACAAAAGAGGGTCTTACTCTTCCTTGAAACTTGAGTTATTTTCCGTCTCCTCTCCTCACGTTCCCTCTCTGTCTGTCTCCCTGTACCCTTTCCTGACACCGCCCCACTCTCTGTCCCGGCCCCTTTCCATTCAGTTATTTTGAAAACCGAACTCGAGAATAAAACTCCATGGAACAAAGCTCCATGGCGGCGTCATCTTTTGCATACTTCTACTTCTGTCTTTGATTTTCCTTCCAATACTAGTCGGACGTGTCTCAAGGGCCCTCCGAATTCAAGCCCCAAAAGCTAAAACCCGTTTTGTCTTCGTTACGCGTTGGAAGGGAGAGATGGATGCCCTGATAGCGTCCTATGGCGTCGGAGACGACATTCAGAGGGAACGAAGCCCAGTCAGTTGCCGCCTCCGCCTCTGTCCCTCCTCTCTCCTTCGGGAACCGATGACCCTTGGCCAAGCCGCGTGAGGAGCTTCCCCCACGTCCAGGGCAACCACTCCCTCCACGTTTGCATCCCTCCATTTCCCTTCCCTTCATCCACCTAGACAGTTTTTTAATTCCATTCGGTTCGATGGGTTTGGCGCAGTTCAGGTAAGGGGTCCACCTCGGAGGGAGATCGCCACCCTCCTGAAGAGGGCATCCTATGTCGTGCCTGGACTCTGCGTGGTGGACTTCCACCTGCTCCTGGAGTCCCCAGTGAGGGATGATCAGAGGCCCCCATCAGAAAGGGATCGACAGAGAGTTCCACGTCAGCCCATGCTCCGACAGAAGCTCCAACCCCCCAAGAGGTCTCTCCTCTTTTAAGCTTCTTCCGAGTTTCATCCCTATTCTGGTCACATTCACTCTTTAACGAGGGAAAGTTGCAGCTACTGGATCGAATTCAGTGAGTGGCAGCTCTTCGTCAACAACGAACGCACCCGCGACTTTCAATCCCTTGAGGTTACCGCGAGAGGGTTGAGCAAGGTAAGTTTCAGCATGTCGATTCTGCTCCTGGACTGCATCCCCGATCTGCTATCCTTCAGGGGACGGAAATCACTCCCTGTTTCTGATGGAATGAAAAGATAAAGAAGCAGATTGAGGGTGTGAACGAGATGTACAGGCTACACAACCTTCCAGAGTTCTACAATGTAGTTTGCTGTCCCTCCCTGCCATTCTTGATGGATGACATATCCTTGGAGTGCTCCGAACCAGTGCCACATGCCTCAGCAACTATGCCCGACAGGATCCTCGACCTCACATATCCTTGGCTTGGGAGGCGGACGATGCCAGGGAATCCATCGACAAGGTCGTCAAAGAGAACAAACTGAGACGAATCATTTCGGGGTCGTCGAACGTTCCTGTCTTGAGCTGTAATTTCAGGGGGATCGAGTGTAAGATTGGTAACAAGATGTCCAAGATATGTAAGCCTCCGGACAGCTGAGCATTGCGTTTCCATCTCCCCTGCTCTCTTCGCATGACTAATACTTAAAAGCTTTCTCCAAAAGAATGTCAAATCTCTCACAGTTACAAGAACGAGGATTTCAGACGGATTGTAACTAAAAATTTCCATCAAACACGCCCCCAAAATGTTATTTACTTTTGGGGGGTGGATAACAATGGCACCTGCCAACCTTTGCCATCCACTGCTTAAGGAATCTATCTTCTCTAGGCAGGTGTTGCCGTCGAGTGAGCTACCATCTTATTTTACTAAAATATAACAATGAAACACGCCCAGCATGGAAGAGTTCACAGCCCCTGTATGGATTCAAGATTATACTTCTCCATAGAGGTGGCTTCACCGTCGCTATTCCCGTGTAGCTTGGGCTTCTGCATTGCATCCAGAGTATGCAAGTAAGCATAGGAAGCGCTCCTACTAGATAGAAGGCCTGGATTGCTGATTGTGCTGGCTAGAAACCGGCGAATCAGGCCCCTCAAGAATGGAGCCATTGTTTCAGGCTCGTGTTCCAAATAGTACATTATTCCTCCCATACACGCACAAAACATAGCCACCTGCAATATTTAGAAGAAATAAGAGGCCATAAATATCATCATCGGTAAGTTGAAATTAGATGAAATGAGGGTAACTCAAAATATGCATCACACAAGAAGTTCAAGTGAGAGAGGAAAAAACTAGACATCAGCATGACAAAAGCATTTTTCCCATCAATGTCCTACATATTACGAAGTTCGTTACGACTTTGTTTTCAGATGTCACAGTAAAGTGTAGTACCTCTGCATTCTTTATGTTTGGAAGCAGGTGGCGGTTCACTAATATATACCATAGAGAATCTCCTGCTCGAGGGAGAACATATAAAGCCAGTTCACTACGTCTCGACTTTTTCTCTAGAAGAACAGAAAGAGCCGAAAGACCCCCAGCAATCCAGTATACAAGTTTATGATCCTTGGATGCAACCTTTCTATGCAAGCATATTACTCCCTGTCATCAATTCATAATCATCAGGGAAAAAGATTGTCACCCTCTGTGCAGATATAAGTGTAACCAACTGCATGAGGCTAACCTGAAATATTCCAACAAATGCAGATAAGAATGCTGTTGAGCGGACAGCACCTCTAAGAGCCAACCAACAGGTACGAGCAGGAGCTCCCATAAACTAAACATTGCAGAGGTCACGTAATCAGAAAAAGGTGAAAATCTCCTACTCAGAAGAATATGTTAAATGGAGGCACGATCGATCAAAAGGTAGCTACTCAAGTAATGTAGACACACGTTAAGAGATGGCACTCAATAGATCTTAACAAAGCAACCAACATCTGGTGGACTCATATATCTAAGTCACAAATCGACCCAATAAAAGGGTTAGAGAGTAGCCAACCTTCTGCAGATGCAACACAACAAAGGGAACGAAAGTCAATGAGAAGTAAAGTGGAAATGTTTTCTTAAATGTAGCTGAAGTTGCATTAGCATTGTGAGCCAAGCAGGACTTTGTGTCTGGATGGATGATGGAGCATGGAATTATTGGAGGATACTGCCCCAACTTCAAAATATCAGGGTTTCCCATGGAAGAAATATGCAAGGATAATGACGCGACATCCAATGGTAAGCCCCTGCAGTTATCCCTCACAGCCTTATATACATTTTGAGAAACAGGGCCAGTCTTCTGAATAAAGTCTTGGTAAGATTTCGGCAAGCTCTCGGGCCGCATCACGAAGGCGTACATGACCTGAAAAGGTAAAGCAAGAGGCTACATCCCATGATCTGACAAATTAATCTCAACATTCTAGCAGGGATCACAATACCTGCGCACATGCTAAGGCAAAAAGCAAAGAATCACCATGTCTCCAGTGGCTTCCCCATAGATGAAATTTATTCTTCGACTTCGCAGAATTATAAGCACACTGATGACGAGAAAACAATACATGATGGCCATGCAGCACTAGTTTGTGACAGAAAAAAGAATCATTTGTAACAGAGACATAATAGCATAGTGTATTGCAATGGCAATACATACTTGAGCTAACCTAGCCAGAAGATAGAGGGCCAGAGTACGCCTCCGGCTTGAATCATCTAATGCTAGAATAGATAAGCCCGCAACTGAACCTGATAAAACTCTGTTCCACCATCCCCTTAAACAATGTCATGACAAATAAATTGGCATTCCGAAGTCACATTTTCTAAGCGTTTTGGAAGTCTTAAAACATGAAAGACATTGGAAGTTGAAAGGTACACTTACACATTCAATGGCGTCTCTTTCTTTCTCAACTTTCTCAACAAACAACGAAGCGCATGATATGATCCAGTGAAACCACCAAAAAGTAAGCCAATGCGACATGCTTCTTCTCTCACAATCAGGTCTGTCTCCGACACCAATTGCTGAAAGAAAGAACATGCATATTAATATGTTATGGCAGCCTTTAAATGGACCTAAGTAGCCAATCAACTGTCTCAACTTCAAGGCAGTGCCAAAACACGACATGAGTCTGAAGAATGATCATCCAAACAAAGTAATTCCTGTTCCAGCTGAAAATGGGAGACCATAAACAGTAGCATGCCATAACTTGCAACACTATGCCCTTCGGAAAAGCCAACACGGACAAATTAATATGGGGAAGAAGAGACCAGGGGTCCAATCTGGAGAAAGATCCTAAAAGCTAACAGCTACATTTATTTCATATCACAGAACAGAGGAGCCTGATATGCGCGTAGTTCTCAGCTGAGTCAACGCGAATGAATCAGAAGAGGTAGCATGCACGGCTGGTGCATTTCCCGTCTAATCAGTTACGTCCTTTTCCAAGTTTCCCGAGAAGCAGATCGTATCCCTAATTCTGAGTTTAGAGAGGGGGGTGGGGGAGGGTTCACCTTGAGATCGAGAAGAGAAGAATAAGACTGACGCCTGGCGAGCTTGAAAGCCCTAAGGAGGATGCCGATGCCGACCCTAACGCCGTACGAGAGGAGGAAGCTCTGGCAGAGGTTGCCGATGGCATTGGCGACGCAGGAATCGTCGGGGGAATGGTGGCAGGGAGGGGAGAGGGGGTGGGAACCGCAAGCGGCGGCGTTCCTCTGGCGACGCTGGAGCTCCTCGATGGCCTCCCGGAGTCGATCCTCGGCCTCCATAAGGCGGAGTCTGGCTTCGGAGCTGTCTCGCTCTTGGCCATGAGGTATCGTCATGGAAGGAGGTGGAACCCGAGGCAAGTCGGAGTCGGAGCCGGAGGTAGATCGCATTTGTAGACTTCGCAGGCGAATGGCAATTGCATCACCCTCTCTCTCTCTCTCTCTCTCTCTCTCTCTGTTTTCGAGCAGATGGAGTGGGAAGAGAAAATGAAAAGGACAGACCCCCTGCAATTTCGTTATATTATCCTCTTTGTTTTAAATTATGATAATATATTATTTATTACCAGCACTCAATCCAATTCATAATCCCAATATCTCGAAAGCTTCAATGAGCGAGCTTCCTCCTAAATCCTCCCCAAAAACAGAAAACACTCTCTGTCTGTCTGCCTCGTACAAAATGGAATTCTCATGAGGGATGACCACGTAATTCTACTAACAGCACTGGCTGCTGATTATGGTTGTGGTTTTATGCTTCCCAACCCCTAAGGAGGGTGGCCCTCGCCACCCTGTTCACCCCCAGTGTGAAGGCTCCCATCCTCAGGCTGCATTCGTGAGTCTTGCACATCCCCTTTATGTTGTTGAAGGCTCGCGTCATGTACTTGTTCAGCTCCGCGTTCACCTTCTCCTCGTCCCACATGAACCCTTGGATGTTCTGCGGTTCGAATATCCAGGGAAGACCGCAGCCTAATTTGAGTTTCTTTACAAAAAATAAAAAAATCACGGAAATCAACGAACGTCTGATCTGTATACCTGAACCCACTCGAAGTAGCTAACCGTGACACCTCCGGAGTTTGCATAAATATCAGGGAGGATTACGACTCCTTTCTTCGAAAAGATCTGCATTCATGCCAGGGATTCAATACTGAACGAGCTTGGCCTTTCTCTTTATTAAGAAGAGGACTGAGCACGAGAATTTTGCCATACCTCATCGGCATCTGGGTCAGTAGGATGGTTGGCCGCCTCTATTATGAACTTGGCCTTGACATCTGCGGCATTGTCCCTTCACAGAAACAGATAACCATCCGCATATTGTAATGAAAGAAAAATGATCAAACAATGCCAATCTTATTCAAAGGACTCAGTTGAAGCAGAAACGGAACGTGGCCTGGTTAACCTGTTAAGGACGCCACCCAAAGCACATGGAATGAGAACATCGCATTCATGGACGAGTACTTCACCGGGATCCATAGCGTCTCCTCCATGGAAGTCCTTCAGGCTGCCAGTCCTTTCCTTATGCATGAGCAGCTCTGGAATGTTGAGGCCATTCGGATTCTTCACCGCACCAGTGATGTCACTCACCGCAACTATCTTGCCACCTCTCTCGTGAATGAGCCTCGCTGCCCAGGATCCCACATTCCCAAATCCCTGCAGAAGTCATTAATACGAGCACATTTCCGTCAATTTGAGGGACTTCATAGGCAGCCATGCAACAGAGAAATCTGCATATCCTGTGGGTGGGGTAGGGGAGAACAGTTTTATCTACCTGAATAGCAAACGTCAGGTTGTTTATTGACATCCCATGCTCAGCAAGCAAGGCTTCAGTTGCAAACACACATCCCCGGCCTGTCGCGGCCTCTCTACCTAACGATCCTCCGAGATCCTACACATCCGGATACAAATTGATATGCAAAGTGGCTGCAGACTTGGGATTAATTTTCTCATGACATTTACTAGTACAAGGAAGTTTTATCATCTTACTATTGGTTTCCCCGTAACAACAGCAGGCGAATGACCATGAAACTTAGAGTATTCATCGAGGATCCATGCCATCGTCTGAAAAGTACATAACCATGCCGTTGAAAAAATAACAAACTTGGGACATCCTAAGGAAATCAGAAGCAAGCCAGAGTAATAAGCGGACCTGAGCATTTGTCCCCATGTCGGGAGCAGGGACATCAGTGTGAATACCGATTAGATCATGGATCTTTTGGGTGAAGACACGAGTGAGACGCTCGAGCTCGCTGATGCTGAGGTCCTTGGGGTTGCAACCAATGCCACCTTTGGCTCCACCATAAGGGATGTCAGCAACGGCAGTCTTCCAGGTCATGAGTTGGGCAAGTGCGTTCACCTCATCCGGGTCAACCTGTCAAGAACCACTTCAGACACTTGGGAGGACTGACTAGTTAAGAAAGTCGAATGATCGTGTTCCAGGTCGCCGCCATAACAAACGGAGAGGGGGGGGGGGGCAATCCACGTGAACAGGAACGGAGGCACGTAAAGCAAACCAACCAACCGACCAACCTCGGGGTGATATCGAATGCCACCCTTCATGGGACCGCGGGCATTGTCATGCTGAACCCGGAAACCGACGTAAGTAGCCAGGCTGCCGTCATCCTTGGGGATTGAGCACTCCACCTGAAACGAACCAAATTCATTAGAAGGAAAAGGAAAAGCTGGGATGGGGATAGGGACCAGGGAAAGGGGGGGTAGTGAGTGGACCTTGATCTCACGGAAGGGGATGAGGAGACTCCTTTCCAGCTTGGAGTCCAAACCCAGAATGCGGGAGGCGTTCCTGAAGTTGCGGCTGGTGGCTGCAAGCGCGTTCATGATGGCCTGGTTTCTCCGTGCTTCCTTTCTCTAGAGTATTAGAGGTGTTTAATGCCGGGGGGGGGGGGGGGTAATTGGGACTGGGATTTTGAGTAGGTGGGGAATTCGCATGCATGCCTGGTTTTGGCTGGCTGTGTTATCTAATCTATCGTTACATAATAATAATAATAATAACAAACGACAAAAGAAGGCATTTTAATAAAATAAACGAGAGTCCGTGGCAAATCCCGATTTCCCTTTTTCCTCTTCAATTTTCGGTTTTTTTTTTTGGGTGGGGGGGGCTCTTAAAGCGATCCTGATTTCGTCGTCACCGGATAATAAATGCCCCCGCTAAATAATCGTTCCCAGATGAGCATCTCTTCTTCATCCCATGCTTACCTGCATATTCCCAAAGAAACGTACAAGTCCATGATGCCCAGGTTCATCTTGCCCAGGTCCACTTCGGCAGCCTGCAGATAACCCGCATCAGACCATCTCATTCTGCCCATCAAAATATCATTTTTGAATGGAATATCTCTTCACAACACAAGTCATGGCCATGGTTCCATTCCACCCAACATATATAATGGCAGGTCAGAAGCATCAAGGTCAAGGTCTTACAACAATTACTTATACGATGACGGCTGAGTCCCCCACTTCCCTGAGACAACCCCTTCCCTTTCTGACTCGGCCTTGGCGAGATGATGCCCACCAGAAACTGCCTTAAGTTTTAAACCGTCTCAACTTATGCCGACTGCGCATGGGAATCTAGTCATTTTGGCGTCATTCTAAATGCTCGGTACCCCATGAATCAACTGAGGTAAGGCCCCAGTGCTTTCCCAACAAACAGCTAAAAAAAGGACAAAGGAAGAAAATGCACGCTACCACCAACAATTCCATATTCCACTCTAGAACATAAAAAAAAAGTTTCCGAAGAGCCTCTTATAATTTTGAGCAAGTTCCATTGTGCAAACCCCTAAAAATTGGTTTAGACTACCATACAGAGTACAATCACAATACAACTCCAAGAACCTGGGGCCTACGACACGACTTCAGTCATCATTGAGGTGAAATTGTGTCGATCAATACGGTCTGTATCGCATCGGCCGCCTGAACCTCGGGACTCGTCTGTTAAAAGAGAAGCACTGTCAGTTCGCGGGAAGATATCTTCACACTTAGCTAGTCTACAACCTAAGTAAAGCAACAGGAAATCACTCAAGCAGGCAGCTTTTGACAAGTTTTAAAAGAAACATATATCAAGAGTCAACTGTAAATGTAACAATTTATGTCATTTGCATAAATCTGAGAGAAGCATCGTGCTACTCTCATCTCCATTTTTTGTATTTCGTGATAATGGATTTATTTTACCAAAGGGCAGGTCCATGCCAAGTAGCAGGCCAAGAAGCATTTATCTCACTTATATACAAAAGATTTAGCCATGCCAAACCACCACCTCTTTAAAATAACAATTATTACGCTCCTTCAATAAGAAAACACAAGCAGAGAACAATTTCTTCTCTACAAATACAGTAGGGCCTTCTTCGTGGAAGGGCAAAAGGACAAGAACCGCTCCACTAGTGAGTTTATAAAATAAGGCCTAGCATGCACAACCTATCAATAAAAGTTACTTACCCATAACCATATGGTGGATACACAGGGGCATAAGGAATAAATGGCCTTCGGGATCGGAAGCCGGAGAATGGACCAGGTCGCCTACCCCTATATTGCTTCATTCCAGGTATATTTGTTCGCTTTGCAGAAACCTGTCAATTAGAAGAACCGAAAATCCTCATCAACAAATGTATGAAAGCTCTAATTACCCATGCACAAATATGTTCACATACCTTCAGTGGACGGCCGTGAAGCTCGGTTTCATTCAACAATACAGCATTTTGAACAGCATCAACTTCCACAAACTCAACATAAGCAAATCCTTTCGGTTGACCATACTTGTCAGTGAGAATGGTAACTCGATTGACTGTACCACAAGATTGGAAATGCTGTTGAACTTCCTCAGGTGTGCAGGCATAGTCTACCTGAAGTTTGATGCCATCCAGTGTAATATAAGGAGATCGTCAATTAGACAATTACCAATGAAGTATGCTACCTCTTTATGCAATTGACATTAACAGAAGAGACCCCAGCAGAAGATGCCAGGTCCTGTGCCCACAATACGCAGAGCACTTCTGCCTAGTGCATTGGTAGGACGAGGAGGGGTATATGTGTATGCATCCGCATACCTACCTTACTAACGCAAAGATATTACTTCTTCAACTCAAACCTATGAACAATATGTCGAGAAAGGAGTAACTTTATGGTTATGACAATGCAAAACAATAAAATTGCTTCCCAAATCTGTACAGAAGGATAGGCGGAGGATGCACATACACATATATAACCCTATGCAGGTAAATGCTTTTCATGCTTCAAGTAGTTGTTCATCCAGTCACCAAACGCTAAATAAAGCATGCCGGAGCCCATGGTTAAGTAATTGCATAAGATGTACGGAGGGGAGGTAATGAATTACTCACATTACCCACGTAGATGGATCTAGCGTCAACCTCCTCCTTCTCCGCCAATGTTGCAGACATATTGGAGGAATCTGTAGATCCCAAACTTTTAGTCTCAGAAACCATTTAAAAATAATTATAAATAAATTGCGCGGAAAAAGGGCGAAGCAACAGATAATAGTATACAGCAGGACATTATATAATAAACTCTTTGTCGGAAACGATTTTGGCAATTCATAGCATAATGAAGAACTGCCAACTTTTCGTGCATCACAAGCTTTTATATGCCTACCCAAATGGATAGAATTTTGTGACCAGCGCCACGTAAGCATTTACTAATTTCACTTTCATTGACAACTATCGTGTGCTTACGTGGCGCCAATACGGTGAGTTTTAAGTATATCTCCCACCGAAAGATAGGCAAGGTACCTCCTACCCAAGTCAAGTTTATCTCTAACAAATGGTTGGCGCCAATTTTCAATGGAAGAAATAACAATCCCTGGTGATCAAAGACACATACTGGGATTTGTAGTCCAGATGTACTCCATTAAAAGGTCTTACGGTCAACACGGATCATACAATGAAATTGCCACGGGGAATGCACAAGACTAGTATCTAAGCCCAGGAAGAATCAAAACCTCAAACAAGAAAACACATCACTCAGAGATATACAGCAAAGATGCACACAGGCAAGAACAAATTTGGGAGGTAGAGAAGAGATAAACGCAAGTCGGGAGGGGAATTCAGGAAGAAAGTAAGGTAAAGACCTGGGGTAGATCCCATCTCCTTCTCAACCTTGGCCTGCAATTCGCGGAGGGCGCCGGCCTCCTCTTCGATTTCCGTAAGCCTCTTCTTCATGTCCTCCAGCTCCTAATCAGCAGCGGAAACAATTAGAAAATCAAAAGCAGAAGCAACACGAAAACCACGAAAGAGGGAGGGGGAGGGGGTGAGGAGGGAATCAAGAACCTTGGAGCCGGAGCTGCTGGGAAGGGGCTCCTCGTCGTAGTAATCGAGATCCGCAGCGGAGGACATGTCGGCGTCCCCTTCGTCGGGGATTTCGCCGCCGTACACCTCGTGCTCCTGCGCCTCCTCTTCGTCCATTAGCGTGATTCGTTGACCGGCCGGATCGGAGGGGGATGGCCGGGCGAACTGGGGCTTGCTTTTGTTTCTTTTAGGGTACCGTTTTAACGTTGTCGGGTTTTTTTCCCTTCTATAATTGCGATTCTCATTCGATTCGGTAACACGACGATTGACTCCATTGATGTCCAAATTACAATTTTGCTTTTCCTTGTTCTGTTTCCGGTAAGAAGAAAATCAATCTCCTATCCGCATCGTTTTGGGTGGGCCTGCCGTTTCATTTAGCGGAGGATATGGACCCCCTGATTCTATTCCTTCCCATTAGTGCCATGATTTCCAGCATGCCTCGTGTTTAGACCACCGGAAGCCCTCCAGTGCGCCGCCTTTGCCACCGGCCGACTTGATTGTGAACTTCCTCCAGTCATGGATCACCGCCATCAGGTCCGCGAGCTTGGCATCGATGCTGCGGCAGCAATTCGCGTGGACCGTTGCTACCCGGCTAATGTCCTTGCTGTCATGGCAGAAGCCGCTGAAGCGCACTGTGTCCAGGAACCTCACCTTGAGGCCCAGCCTCCAGAGCGCGCCCTCCCTCACCATCCGCTGCAGCACATCCTGTTCCTTGGCTCTCCCGGAGGATTTCCTCCTGTCGTACCATTCCCGAAGCAGGGAGATTGTCCTGCTGTTTGATCTTATCATGTAGAATCCCGTGTTTACGGGATTCCTCGCGGACCATTGGTTGCCATTGAAGTGGTCCACGCTGATCTGGAGATCCATGCTTTCGTCGGGGATTAGTTCTGCCAAGGGATCCCTTAACCACATCACGTCGGTGTCCTGCCGGCCAACCAAAGAAAGATCAGCGTTCATTAAATCACCTGAACGAAATGGAAGTCGAGAGTGCACGCACTGTGAATATGAAGTTGTAGCCACGCCGAAGTACATCCAGAAGAAAGCGTGTCCTCCTCCACATCAACTCGATGAAGTCCCGGGTCATAT
The DNA here is from genome assembly GCA_029817715.1 of Melastoma dodecandrum. Lineage (NCBI taxonomy): Eukaryota > Viridiplantae > Streptophyta > Magnoliopsida > Myrtales > Melastomataceae > Melastoma > Melastoma dodecandrum. Next base: position 2,018,576 of record JARUPY010000533.1, on the reverse strand, counting down.
ACAGCTTCTCCCCCTCAAAGTTCCCTGTCAAAGGTTCAAGCCAGTAGCAGTGAAGCCTGAGGAACCTGCAGCGATCAAAGGAGGTTGCGTCCACTGCCACAATCAGTAAGTTGTTGGTCAATGGACGGGTGCCTTCACCCAGCCAGAACGAGTCCAGGAACAGATCTAGCATCGGCTTGTCGCCTTCCACATATGCCCTGTTCACCATGGTGATGATAAGTGTCCTGTTGATGGTGGAGGCATCCGCCAGAGCCCTTCCAAGCACATCCGTGTAGCCGTCAACCCATCCGCTCTTCTAGCGAATCAGGCAACCAAACAAAAGCAATCAGCGTGATAAGAGGGTATGACCACAACACAGCGACAGGAGAATCGACGACCTTACATCCGAAGGACGGTCACGGGGGTAATTCACAGAAGGGATCCACTTGGTGAACGCGTACAAGAGACCGAAGAAGAAGAGGCACAAAACGGCACATTGATGGGCGCAATACATAGTGCATTTGGCGACCACTCGTTTGTCTTCGTCATGGTGCGGGGCGGGCGTTGCGGCCGCAATTTTATTCCCAGGGACCATATCCTACTGATTCCCATAGGGAGAGGCTCCAAACAAGTAGCATATATAGATTCCTTGAAGGAGAAGGTGTTTGATCACGTTTATTGGTCCACTGGGAATCACATGTAAAATTGCAGAAACAATGAAAGCACAACTAGCAAGGCCAATGACTTGAACTTGATCAATGCATCTAGTAGGGATGCTTCCCTCCAACAGTAGTTACACCGTAATCTCATGAAGTTCGCTTCGCAGGACTCAATCGTCGATCCTCTGGGACTCCAGCACCGTCGACCGGACACGCGCACACCATGGCCTACCCGAGCGACTGACTGACAGACACTTCGGCTTAAAAATTCCATCCTCCTTTTCTCCCGTCCAGGAAGTAATGGGCCTGTTGTTGGGCCAAGGAGTCAACAGGAGGCCGGGGCTTTATGTACAAAGGCCGTTCAGATTTTGTTCTTCCAACCAACAAACCCAACAAAATCAATCAGCTGGTTTGCAAGCAAGCGCGGCGGTTGATGGAGACGGTGGCAACTGCATCGCTTCCTTGCGCGCTGTTTCCCCGCCATGGCAAAGGTCGCATCGTCCTCTTCCTCTTCTCCGCACCTTCCAATTTGTTCCCGCTCTGCTTTTTCTTACGTCCCGATCGATTCCTTGGTTGCCATGCCACTGCTAGTAGGCTCGCCGGCGGCTGGCGGTCTTGCTTCGACTCGACGCTTCCCTTACAACGAGAGTAAGGTGTGCTTCTGGCCCCCGACCTTGTCTTCTGTTGTTTTTTCCGCTTATTTTATGGCAACCTTTCAAGTTAAAGTGATGCACGGGCGATGTTTGTCGAAATGTTTCCTCTGTTCTCGGCCCTTGCTTTCTCTCCCTTTTGTCTCTGTCTGAGAGGTCTACTTACTTTTGTGCCGGTGATTGTGCCTCGTTTTCGCTGCAGAGAAAATGTGGGGCTGGAAAGATTGCCGCTAAATTCGAGCTGAAACCTCCTCCTTATTCCCTGGTACATCTGCATCGATCCTGTGGTTAATTTTGCGGTGCTTAATAACTAACACGAACTTCATGTTGACGAGTAATTGTGGTGAGATTACTTTCTGCCTGCTCCATTTCTGATCTCTCCTATATTGATTGAGCCCTTGCTTTTGTGGTCTGAAAGGACGCCCTAGAACCACATATCAGCCAGGAGACCATGTCCTATCACTGGGGAAAACACCACAGAGGTTACGTAGAAGGTCTGAACAATCAAATTGTTGGAACCGAGCTTGAAAGCATGGATTTGGAGGACATCATCTCTCGCACTTATAATAAGGGAAACATTCTTCCACCTTTCAACAATGCTGCTCAGGTGTGGATTGGAATTATGTTGTCACCAAGCCTTGATGCATCAACTTATTATTACCCTTCTCTTAAGAGTATCAGAGGCTTGTCGTGTTTGAATTTTGGAATGCTCTACAACCATCTCGACCTTCTCTCCCTGCAGACTTTGTTGTGCTACCTTATCTTGTGGGCCCTTTTCTTTTAGACACTTTCGGCCTTGTAGTCCGTGGATTTATTTCTGCCATATTCATTCTTCCACTGACTTTTTTAATATTGCCTTACTGCTTAGATATGGAATCATGACTTCTTTTGGGAATCAATGAACCCAAAGGGCGGTGGAAAGCCGTCTGGTAGTCTTCTAGAGCTCATTGAGAGAGATTTTGGTACCTTTGAGAAGTTCACTCAACGATTTATCACAGCTGCATCTACCCAGTTTGGTTCCGGTTGGGCGTGGCTAGCCTGTGAGTGATTATATTCCCAGAGCTGCAGACATTTAATTTTCCATCTATGTTTGAGGGCGTGAACTTTATTTTTCAACAGACAAAGCAAATAGACTTGATGTGGAAAATGCTGTAAACCCTTGCCCCTCGGAGGAGGACAAGAAGCTCGTTGTCGTCAAAAGTCCAAATGCAGTGAATCCTCTCATATGGGACTATTCGGTGAGTGTAGCTGTAATTTGCTTTCCTGTCCCATGTTTCCTTGAAGATTATTGGCGGCTGTGGAAACTGAACCATAATTAGTATGATACCAGTTTGTGATCTGTTCTTCAATGTGCCTCATTAGCTGATTGTTGTCGTCGCCTTATTGCAGCCTCTTCTCACAATTGATGTCTGGGAGGTAATGTCGAATTTAAGGATTTATTCCATCTAGTTGCCTCTTCAGCAGAGAATCCTAAATTCTAATTATGCTTCCTGAATTGAATTCTTACAGCATGCATATTGCCTTGACTTTCAGGTCTGTCATGAGCTCTAACTTATCATTTATTTTTCTGACCTAACAAACTAGTCCATCCATGTTAATGACTAAACCGCCAACTTCATGGTCTATCAGAGTTGCCGAAATGATTACATATCTACCTTCATGGATAAGCTAGTCTCGTGGGAAGTAGTGAGCAACCGATTGGAGATGGCTAAAGCTCGAGCAGCCGAAAGAGAAAGAGAGGAAGAGCGGAGGAAACAAGAGGAAGAACATGGAAGTACGCCGGGCGATAATGAGGCTACAGAGATGTACTTGGATAGTGAATCTGATGAGTCTGAGGCCGAATAATTGAATTGAAGCTGGTGGCTTGTCACACTGCCAGATACCATTTACGTGGTCTTGGTTCCTCGGAATGAAGCAGAGGTGAGTACCTGGATTGCAATCACTCGCCTTTTGCTTTGAGAAAGCGCATCTCCAAGTTCTGCATCTTGGGTGCAGGTAATCAGATGGCATAACGCGATGCTGAAAACACGGTGGAGAGCTAGGTATCACTGCCGATGCTCAGAGGATGAACATCTTTTTCCTCTGCCAAGACAGATTTTTGCACTCGACTTCAGGGTAGCACTGGTTTCACAGAGACTGAGATTGACGAACCTGGCTGATGCCCATGTGATTGATTACGAGGAATTGGAGGAATTAACAAGCTTGTGCACCTGCCCGGCAGCCACAGATTTTCCTGCCATCTTTTGCATTCGGACCTTAATCGACACGGATAGTAGCCTTGAAATTGATGCTTCAACGAAACTTCTTCATAGTATTGGCGAAACTGGTAGATCCGCCCGTCGTCTTCAGAATTTCCTTTGCAAGCTCCCAACGGATAAATATATCCGCTGGGGAGCCGGAAAACAGAGAGCTGGCCTCAAAGAACGTGGGCATGGAATTTAATCGCACCCATGTAACACAGAAAGTGTTAACATGCATTACATGCTCAAACAACAGTTTGAGCAAGACTTTGGAGAGGTTAAGTACCAAAATAGAGCTGAATAATGAACTTCCCACCATTGTCCTTTGCATCAAACAAGTTAAACACTCCTCTCACCACCAAAACAAACAAATCTCATGCCGAATTAGAACAAAAGAGAGAATCAAAGCAGCTAGCTATTTATTCGAGTTCTTACTCTCCCATGAGCCAACAAAAGCATTATAATTTAATCTACCACCTCCGAGATGACCTGCCACCGTCCCTCAGCTCCCATGCCGGTTTTGCCTCCTTGGAAATATCACTTCTGATAGCTCCCTGGATTGGCTTGATGATGAAGAAATACTAGCAACAAGCAGGGATACAACTTACGGCACTTCAAATTTATCCTTGTCAGAAAGAAAGGCTTAAAAACACCATGAAGCTCACTTGAAAAGCAAAGATCAATGGAATGAACTCTTTCCACTGCCGATTGGGGTTTGGCCCTTCGATCAACTTCCTGTCCACCATTATGGAGTTGCTCCCATTGAGGGCGACTTCCGTGATTGTTTTCACCAGATTGGCGATCCAAGCAGTCCCATTTGGAAGTATCTACACCCCCATATGTTATATAACAGCATTAGAACTGCGAAGGCCACCCTCTTCATAAAAGAGGACAAAGTCTAACCTTTTCATCACTCTGATTCTTGTTACACCTTCCACTGTTCTCCACTAGGACAACAGGGATGTCAAACCCCTGAAACCAGGAAACCCTTTAGATTTCATGGAGAATGATCAAAAGAATTATAAGTCTACCAAAAGAACTGAAAACAAAAACAAAGGAAAAAAAATAGCATACCCATGCATCTTGCTTCTTTAGCTTAGCTCCCGAGTGGACTACTTTAAGAAGGGCTTCACATCTCCTAGAGCAGAAAACATCGTACTCAAGCCCGTCGGGTGGAGAGAGCTGGGCGTGTGTGAGTACTACTAATGATTTGCGCCAGATATCCTTTCCAAAGCTATCCGTGATGGCCTTTATGACCTGCTTATCCATATTATCTACTCTATAGGCATCCAGACGATCCACATACACAAGGATATCGATCCTTTTGTCCAGAAGGAAGCTGATTCACATGTACAAGAACACGATTAGCGCAAAGCAAACTACACACAAGAATACACGTATGACGAACCGGTAAAGGGACAGCTCACCGTTTGATGATCTCGAGGGTCTGATCATTCACGTAACCGCCTTCTATGAGCCCAGGCGTGTCAATGACATTCAAAGTAAATCCAGAGCTGGAGCGCGAAACAAGGACGGGCCTCAGGCCCTCCGCCTATAGCAAATAAGCAAAAGGCAGAACACTTACTATTGCAATGTCGGTATCAAAACAAAAAGGAAAACAAAAAGGCGAGGAATACCTGAAAAGCGCTGACGGCGACGGCTCTCTCGCCGACGATAGAATTAACGGTGGAGGACTTCCCGACCCCGCTTTTCCCCATCACGAGTATCGTCAAGGAGCTGACATCCTGCGGGCGAATGCATTTGCCAGTGCTTCGACGTGAGCGAAACCAAACAGCGGTCGAAGCGAAGAAAAGGGAAACGCATGGCAGCAAAGGAGGAGAGGAATTATGACCTGCTGCTTGAGGAGGCCGAGCAATTCGAGCAACCTCGACCGAGTGGCGAGGGGGAATTGCTGAATCCCAACCCATTCCCTTATCAACTGCGACGCCATTTCTCACCCCCTGGGCAGCAGCGAAGCGACTTGGGAGAGAGAAAAAGAGATTGCCAAACGGGATGGAGTTTTCGAGTGATCGAGACGAGACTGACCAACCGACAGAGACATCCTCTGCGTTTCCCCCCACGGCAGACATACATATCCCGCTCGGCCCATCGGGCCCAAACATTTGGGCCTCGTGGGCCCGATTCAATGTAATGCCGACGGGTAAGATGAAAGGCATGTGGGCGCTGTTTCCTTTTCCGAGTTTTGTTTCCTTCACGTTTTTCATTGTTGAGAAAGGCTTTTTCTACATCCCCCCATCTCATGATTGTTTGTGTTTGTGCACGTCTTTTGTTTCCTCTTTAGGATGGAGGAGGGTCACGTCAGCCGGCGGACCATTCCTTTCCCATTAACTCGCCCTCCCGTGTTCATCGCATGGAAGAATTCAGTCACTGTTGAGGTCCACGCGCGCCGCTGACTTTCCTCTCCCAACAACAGTTTCATGTAGCCTCCGTCGGTTTCTAGACCAAGGCCCTGCTGTCCGCTAGCCTTCTCCTCCTCCGCATCGACGTCGAAGATGGTGTCTGTTAAAAACAGCACGCTTCAGGGTCAACTGCTTCTAGCTTTAATATGATGTATGATCGATTACATGAGTGTTAACCTACATTGTTTTGGAGCAAGGACCGTTCCCATGTACTTCCTAGCGACCATTAAGATTAATCGCGCCTTCTGGTTCCGAATGGACACCAACCTATGCTTTAGTTTGCCTGCATAGTCAAAACACATTCATTTTTGGACGAACATCTCATGGCGCGATTGCTTCTTCGTATTTGTGGTTTTTTATAACCTGATGGCAAGACTACCGTTACTGGGGTCCTCGAGATTAGAAGCACCTCGGCATCTCGACTGCAGTATCCAACAGCCGTCCTTGATCGCAGTGCTGCTGCTCCTCGTAAACCTGATCACGAATTCATAAAAAGGTTAGACTAGCTCTTTCATACATGTCATCTTTAACCTATAACTTTTCCTCTTAAAATATATATGCGGCATACTTACATGTTGCGGCTTTGACTGTCAGAGTAATCATGTCGGCCGGCATTCGTGTGGCAAACCCCGTGTTCACGGCAGATGCAATGAGGTCTCTCGATGCACCAACAGATTCTGCAGCCTCTGCACACGCGGCTGCCACTATTGTGGCTGCACATGAAACAGCATTGTTCGTGCTGCTTCCGCAGGCCATCACACAATCCTTTCCACGGTCCAAATGATTTCCTCCAGAGACAGATGCTATAGCGGCAGCTAATCTCGTGACAGAAAGAGCAGCATCGATGTTGGCAGCGTGCAGCCGAAGCTCGTCCTTTCTCCTTCCTTTACTCAACTTGTGGAAGTTGATCAAATGTTTTCCTCCGAACCAGTTTCTCAATCTTAACTGAAACATAGCATTTAATCGCTCGTCATATTTACGGACATTTGTTTGGTCTTATACTCTGTAGATGCGATATCTACTCTTATTAGCCTGCAGAGGATCCTTTCATGCGTTACCTTCAGACTAAAATCCCCGTCCGCGGAGATTTTATCATTTCGGGAATGATACCATTTTCTCCCCAAGCTTCCCATATTTCCAACATGATTGTTCGATGGGAAGATTGCTTGCATGATTTCCAATTCCATCGTCTCCAACTTCTTCTCGTTCTCCTCTTCGTCATGATTCACGTTTGGTTCCGTGCAACTATCAGCCGATGTAACTAACGGGATCTGCGCAGAGGGATAATGCTTGACAGAGCACTTTTTTGTTAGCATAATTCAAATCTGTTTTGAGGGTAATTTCATACATTTGAAGAGAATGTGGAGAGGAAGTCTGAAGCAGCAGGGCTCCATGACAGAGCCAGGTACTCCATAGCGTCCACGGGGCTTCCGAGTATATCTAAACATTGGCGACTCAACGGAGGCACCTTCCTCCTCGCCTTTGAGAAATCGCATCTTTCTACACTAGTTGTGTTCTGCGACAATATGCCTGGGATTTCAAACGTGTGGACAGGAAGAAGAGCAAGGAATATGAAGACTGATAATTGGGTACCTGATCAGTTGGTGGCGAGATGGGAGTTCTAAGCGACACTCTGTGCAGCCTCTCGTGTCCTTGTTCTCCCATTCCAAGACTACATTATCAGTCGTATCAATATGTGGACGTTGATCAACACACGACGAAACCATGTCGACTCTTACCTCAGTTGTTGTTGAGCCGGATGAACGATGGATCTGGCGTATAAGAGTGCGTTATCCTTAAATATGTGTGAAGGTGAGTCAGGCCGATGATGCAAACATGCACGCGGAGTGCCTTGAATGGACCAAGCCCATACCACAAATAGGATGTCATGTACATGCAAAGGGGCACCTCGGGGGCCACTACCTTTCTTTTATAAGTAAATGACTTTTTAGCTTCTTGGCATTCTCGAAAGTGATGACAATTATTCGGCCGATACTTGACATAAGACTGAGGTGTAACCATCCTCACAGAAGTAAAAAGGAAGATTTCGTTTGATACGTCTTGGGATTCCTGACTGAGCACAAAACGAGATCAGGAACCGCAGATGATTGGAGGGGAAGGAGGATCACGCCACCTTGAAGTTTGGCCCTGGTGACCCGGCAACTCTCACGTGGCGTGTCCAACCACCACCACCAAGCGGATTTGGGATCCTTATCTACCTCCTGCTTCGAGGAGAAAAAGGCGTAAAAAGGAGGATGACCTAACCGATTTGAGATTGAAGTTCGAGCTCCCCCTCCCCCTCCTTTTTAACTCTGGGGGTGCAGTGCAAGCCAACCGGGATTGGAAAGTTGACATTCTCTTTATACCAAGACAACATGCCCTTTCCCCTGGTCCTCCTGTCTCCACCCAAAACATTTTATAAGGAAACAAAAATTAAGTAGCAGCTTGCACCAACTTGTTATTTTCATTAACCAAAACAGCAGGACTACAGTAAATAAAGACTCATGTTGATGACTCCCACCATTCTCCAGTAACCGATTTACCAGCCACTCTCAAATGCTTGAAAGCGAGGACAATACATTCAGCTTAGCAAACAGGGGGCTTTGTCTCGTGCTTGAAATTTCGGGTCACAAGAGATCATTTTTCTACCATCAACTAACCCAAATTGATATATGTCTCTTACAGAGACAAAGGGGCTGATTGTCTTCTGTATGACCAGAAAAACTCTGGGCGCATATCAGAAAACTGCTTAGAATGTATACAAGCACTTGCTCCTCATTGGCCCATTAAACGTTCAAGAAACAATTACAAAGAACAAAAGTCGAAGTTATCTGTATTACCTATGAACACGCCGTCGCCATGGAGATGACATCAATGCTTGCAGAATAGATTCCACACCCGATTCAAAGGGTCATTAGCAGTAATGCTGTATGTAGTACAAAGATAAGCCAATACATCAAGTACCATGAAAAAATCATCTCAACAAGCTGCTCCAATCCTCTATTTGAATTACCTGAACGTTTTGACTTGATTAACCGGGCTGAGACCTAGGAGGGCATGATGTTTTCATGACACGTCGTTCTGAGTTTCTTCAAGTATTTTCCCAACACTTCGTCTCCACACAATACACACAAAATCACGAGGCAAAAGTAAAACAATGACCTCAGATCCGTGTTGCCGGCAAATCATCTTATTTCATGATAACACTGCTTTCACCAATAAATCAACTGACCCTGCAATTTCCTCAGGCTGTGAATCACTTCTGGACCCTTGAGGGGTGACTTGAATTCATTGGCTCCCAAATGATGTCACCAACTTCACGTGCAATGGCCGAGCAAATCAGGCCATAATCTTTTTTGAGGGAAAAATACTGGTAGATTTACTGTAGGCAGGACGAGACTGACTCAAAGAGTCACACCCATGCAGATGCATCTTTGAGAAACAGAAACATGATAGCATGGACATTCAGTCCTCCTAAAGCTGTAGGTTTGCCCTGCTAAAGTGATTTTTTATTTTTTATAATTATTTATTTTCTCCATCTTCGTGGCTAAAGCCTTCTTCTTCAGCTTTTCCATCTTCTCTTTACCTCCAATAATATCAGCTCGGATAGCCTTTTCCCTTTTGTGACTTGATAGCAATGCCAATTTAGCAAACTTTTTTGGACTAACAACTCCAAGTTTCTCGGTTATGTCCTTGAAAGCAGGTACAATGCCACGCCTTAAAAAACATCCTTCCATGAGTTGCATTGAATTTAGATCGGGGAGAGATGGAGCATCCCTCAACTCCAGGTCAGCACAAAATGGGGAGTCCTTCAACCACATCCTCAGGGCGTGAGACTTCGCCACAAGAAGCCCGCTTCTTGTTTTACAAGGCAGAAAAGGTGATCCCATCTCCCAAAGAAACACCTTCAGTGTGCTGTTTAGCGAAACCGAATTATATTCTGCAGTTCCAGTAATCAGGACTACAGACTTTGGAGATTCTGGATGTCCCTGTAAAGATGCATCCTGAAATAGCAGAGGAAGACCGTCCACATTACCATAAAGAAACAGGATACTCTCTCCCATAAGATATCGACAGCCCTCCCTTGTCTTCCTTCCGGTTGTATGAAACACGTTATCGATGCCATATCACAGAAAATGTGCTCTAAAGAAAGCTCCCACAAGAGCAGAGAAATAGCTATCTCTGCCTTCACTTGAAATGAAACTTTTCATTCTTAACAGTAAATTATGAAGATGTAAACGAGAGCAAGTTTGTCATTTGCATGCAATATCAGATCTACACTTATAATTTAGTATCATCAGGGCAGGGCATTGTCCAAATAAAATAATATCTAGTCTCCAAATCTTTCTTGAATATATCAAATTTCATCACACAGTGACGAGACGTGGAATCCCATGGACTCATCATACTACTAAAATGCAGGTCCCAATTATGACAGTAATATTCAGTGACATCCTTCGGAAGTTATTCTTCTAAACATGTGATCAACTAATTCAAAACACCTTACTATTTCTCACGGATCCTGGTGTAACATATGAATGGAGATAGATAGAGGAACCACGATAACATATGGGGATTTATGGGAAGTCTATTACACAGAAAAATGTGGACAAGGTGGCTGACATTACCTGCATGTGATCTAGCCATAAGGTGAGGCCAACAAGAGCTGCACCAGCAGATAACTTTCTGAAATCCGCTCCCCAGTCTTTCACAGCTACCCTGCAAGAGAAAAGGTAAGAAAAAGAAGTGAAAGTGACATGGTTAGAAAAGTTCAATTCATGCGGTAAAATAAAATCGGCATGGTGAATGAAAAAAGAACATCTGTGTTTTTCCAGACCACCTCCATCGTGCTCCTGAAATGAGCTAATTTCCTTAATTCCCATATAACACTTGGCTAACCAAAAGGGGAAACAGCTGACTCTATCCCTCCCTCAAGAAAATTAGTGTGATGCAGAGTCCCGAATGTGCAGTTCAAAATCAGCAAGTACCTGAAGACATCATGGCGATAGATGTTTTTCTTGACAGCAACTTGGAAAATCCAGGATGCACAGGCACGAAGCTCAAATGCCCACAGCATATCTTCTAAAGCATTAACAAAATTGAAAGCAGCATTGTCTTCTAATGGTTTCAAAAAATCCAGATAGTGTTCAACATCAGAACGAATTGACAGGCATTTCTTCTCTGTGAGGAGCCTACCAAAAAAAGGAGTTCATCATCAACCCCATACCATGGATTGCAATTATCATGATAAATAAACGACAAAATCATCCATTTTGCAAGCACTTGCACCTGAGAGGAAGATCAAATCCATTAAACTTTAATGCATTCAATAGATTAATGGCTTCGTGCGAATGATGGGCAAGACTTGCAGCCCTAACAAAGCATGTCCATATTCTGTGATCAGGCTCCATTTCATCGTCCTTCATTTGACCAAGTTTCTGAATTGCAATGTTATAGTCTCCATTTTTCAAGTAAGCATCAATCATTGAACTGTATGGCAATGTACTTAGACCAACTCCATTCATCTTTAAATTATCGAGCACCTTTTCAGACTCTAGAGGACACCCAGAGCTGCCATAAGAAACCATAAGTAAGTGCATTGTTGCAATTGTCGGCTCAACCCCTGCCTCTTTCATCAGTAGGAGAAGATTTTCAGCTTTAGAGTGATCTCCAGAGTTCCTATAGAGTTTCATCATTACATGATAGAAGGAGCGATCCAAGTTGTAGCCTTTAGCTTGCAATTCCAGAAATAACTCCTCAGCGTGCTCCAGCACCTCCTGCTTACCAAATGCAGATATTAAGCTCTTGTAAGTGTCCAGCTTCGGCTCACAGCCAATCCTTCTCATTTCATGCATCAGCAACAGACCTTCGTCTGGCCTACGATCTCTGCAGTACATAGTGATCAGCGTGTTAAATGTGTCTTCATCTGGTTGAAGCCCAGCTGCTTGAATTTGCTGATAAACCTGAACTGCCTTCCTGTAATCCCCTATAGTAGTGTACAACTTCAGCATAGAATTCCATATCGAGATATCGGGCTTGAAACCTGCTTCTTCCATTTCGGATATCATTGCTTCAACATCCCTAACTCTTTTACCTTTGCAGAACAATGCCATAATTACACGATAAAGATGCATGGTCGGAAAGTAGCCTGCTGCCTTCATACCAGCATATATTTTCTTAACTTCAAAAATATTTCCAGCTCTGGCGAATGCATCAAGCATTATAATAATAGAACTCTTGCTGATCTTGAATCCCATGTCTTGCAACTCGTGAATGACCACATATAGTTCTTCCAACCTGGCACCAGTAATTAAAGAGTGCAAGAGACCATTGATCGACTCTACAGTAGGAGCAGGCCCATCTCTCATCATTGTGTTGAAAACAGCCCTGGCACGCTCATAACAACCATTGGCAGCATATGCTTGAATCAAAGCATTCCACACTGTCCGATCTACAGTGCATCTTTGTCTAAGACAGCCCACCAGGCTTTCTGCCTTCTGCCACTGTTTTACTGCACCATATGCCTCAATGACTGTAATATAGGGAGAACTGTGGCCAAATACAATGCCTTTTACATCTGCTTGGTCAACTATAGAATGCGCAGTCTCAGGAAATCCCATTCTGCTGTACACAACAATCATGCTTTCGTACAGTCTTTTTGAAGTTTCAATGCCATAAAACCTCATATCTGTAAACATCTGAGAAGCTTCCGAGAAAAGTTCGTGCTCCATACAGCACTGAATTAAGGATTCATAAAGCTGACAAGTCCCACCAAAGGAGCTGAAGCCACTTGTTTTGCTGTACTCTCCCAAGGCCGCTTCTATTCGGCCTGCCTTGCAGAGCATAACAACCAAAACTTCGCTTAATAATTGACTGGGTCCAGCCTTTTCTCGCAATAGTTCAAGTAGTTCCACGGCCTCTGTATGCCTGCCAGATGAACTTAATGCACTCATTAAAGATATCAACTCATCACGCCCCAATTCACTACCACCATCAATGGCCACTCTCAATATAGCAGCAGCATGATCATAGCATTCCCCTTTCACAAGAATCGAAGCAATGACTGAGGGGCTCATGTCACATAGCTCTGTCATATCTCTAACCAGATTTTCAACCATTTCCATATTGTTTTCTCTGACAAGCACCCCTACCATTACTTCATATAGTGTACGATCCGGTCTGTATCCATCATCCAGCATTCTCCGATACATTGCCGGTGCCTTCTCCACCTCGTTAAACCTCCAAAGTATGTCCAAAATAACTGAATATGCAATAAGATCAGGCTTTATTCCAGACCTGCACATGCAGTCAAATGTGTTCTCTGCCTCCACCCTCTTCCCTGCCTTGGCATAGGCACAGATAAGGGCGGTATAAGTTCGAAGAGTGGGCTTTACTCCTGCATCCAACATCTGTGACATGACACTTGAAGCCTCGGTTGTTTTACCTGCCTTTCCAAGGGAATCAATCAGAACAGTGTACGTCACTGCATCGGGAATTCTGCCCGACAACTTCATTTCCTCGTAAACTTGCATGGCGAGATCATACCGACCCTGCTTTCCGTACATGTGAATCACAGTATTGTACGTCATCTCATCTTCCCCAAAACCTTTCTTCACCATTTCTTGACAAATTTCCTTCACCTTCTCAATATTACCCACCTTTGCAAAAGCATACAACAACGAATTATAGGTCACAGCATCTGGGAAAAACCCCTTGGTCTCCAATTCCCTAAACAGCTGCTCAGCCTCAGCAGACAATCCACATCTTCCATAAACTGAGATCATTGCATTGTAAGTCCACAGGTCAGGCTGACAATTACTTGCCTCCATGTCACGGAATATCTTGGATGCCTCCTCTAAATTAGACTCATGCGCGCAAGAGCTTATGAGAGTGTTGTAGGTGATTATATCAGGCCTAACACCAGACCTCCTGACCTCGTCTAGAAGCTCCATCCCCAAGTTAGGGACCATAGGACCAGCCTTCAAACGGGCATTAATCAGTGTATTGAAGCTCACAAGATCAGGCACGCAGCCTCGTCTCCGCATTACATCGAGCAACTTGCGGACATCATCAAATTTTCCCTTCCGTGCGTAGACGCCCATCATCGCATTGTACACCTGAACTGTATTTGCCGCAGATGACTTGGCACGCTGGAAGATCTCCTCGGCCAGCAAGTCCTGGTTGCCTCTGCCGAGAACGGATAAGATGGTGGCTACCATCCGCGGGTTAGGAGAGTACCAATGACGCAGATTCAACCACTCGTAGACCTCCAAGGCACGCTGCCAGCTCACCCGTCCCACAGACTTCACGACAAAGCAGAAGTCAGTGGGAGTCATCTGGACGGGGCGGTCCTCCAGCACGTCAGCAACGAAGCCCTCAGGCGGGAGAGAAAGTATGCGGTCGGTGTAGAACTTGACCCTCTCCCTCCAGTCCTTGGCCCTCTTGAGGGCGAGTTTGTTCATCTTCTTGACACGGGTCCGGCTGTGCCTCGCAGAGAGACCCCGCAAGTCGAGATCATCAGAAGGAAACGATTGTTCGGGGGAATCGGAGGGACCGGGGTCGTCAGCGTCAGGATGGGAATGAGCCTCGGGAGGAGGGGAAGGTGGTTGAGGGAGGGGAGGAGGGTTGGAGGAGAGCTTGAGGCTGGGCCATCTGACGGAAGGGGAGGCTCGGCTGTAAGCGAAGGATGGAGGGGAAGGGCCACTGCCGGGAGTGTCAGGGTCGGACTTCAAGGAAGGGAGAGCGGCAGCGGCGGACACCCGAAGTCTGTCCTGATGTATAATGGAGGACCCGCCGAGCAGGACGACGGCGCCACCGCAGGTTGTCGCCATCAGTTTCTTTTGGGACTTGCTGCTACTCCTCTCCTCTGTCCCTTATCCCAATGCCCCCTGACATCCAAACCAGCCATCCTCCATTCTTTCCCTGGTTGTCTTCCTCCGCCGCCAAAAAATCTCTCCTTTTGATATTTGCATCCCCGCGTTTGTCCTCTTCGGGATTCCAGAATCGGATCGAGCTCAAGCCTATGCTCTCTCAAGCCCATACCTGATGAGACCGGAATGCAGGCCCAGCCCATATTTAAAGCCCACAATAAACGGAGGATTGCTGGATTATACTCTGCTTTTATTGCCCGGATAAGTCTGGCATACCAGCCCAGCCAGCAAAATAGGCATAACAACATAAACGGTGCTCTCAACAGTGACCGGTCAAAGTACATAACACCAACAGGGACGAAGAAGAACATAGATACATACATTATGGCGACCTCATACAGCCAAGCGAGCTCAATACCCGCATGAGCATCCAAGGTGCGGTATTACGCGAGTTCACGAATAGGACATACTCGAGCCTGACGGTGAATGTGAAGAAGATTCCTGGCTATTAAGATTGGAGAGGCTTCTCCAGATCCTCAAGGCTGGTCGGGCGGAACCAGGCAGCTTGCTCCAGCGCTGAGCTGTCCCCTGCATTTGCAGCCTTGGTGTCTAGCCCGGCTGTCTTGTGGCCCGAGGCTGGCCCAAACACCCCAGTCTGAGGGTGTGGCGCCCAATACTTGTCTGCCTCGGTTCTAATCACCTCATCGGAAACCACAGTATGTGGATTGTGATCCTCAGGATTCTTGTCATACACAGAAGCAGTCGCTACCCTCCTGTGCAGATGCACAAGCAATTAATCAATACCCAGATATTTTCTAGTAGGAGGACCGAACTACTGGTAACGAAGTTAAGAGTAACGTGCCACGAACATACAGGTTATAGATAACGGGGGATGATAAAGATAAAAGCTAAACTGCGTCAAACATAATCGGTCCAAATATGCTGCTTGATCAATAGCACTTTACTTAATAAAAACATGACAAATCCTTTCAGCTAGGACACTGTATCCCGATTCTGAAACTTGGAAAGCTAAAAGGTGTGGGTAACCTTTTGTTTTTCCCATTGGCAACCTTTTCGTTGCTTACATCTCTCTCTATACGGAAAGTAATACATTAATTTACTTAACCACATTTCATACCACCTGCCTAACTTTGCTTTCCTTTACTTTCCCTGGCTTACTTTAGAGAGAAGAATGGGAAATTGGCCATTAAAAATGGCCAAGGGGCTAGAGCAATAAGGTCATCTCTTCAAGAGGGGAAGTCCTAGAGCTGCTAGTCAATATAGACCGGCCAGCACATAAAAAACTCGTAGACCTTGGAACAATCAACGGTCCTACGCCTAAACTCGAGGAATCGTCGACATGTATCATTTTTCCCCTTTGGCGATAAGCATTCTCTTTTTCTATAAGATGCTACGTGTTCATACAAAGGCATGAAATACACCACATGCCAAAACCATGTCAAAGGGTTAACCAAATCGGAAGATAAGGGGACATCGTGGAAAGAGATATCCACACACCATCCAATCCAACTACTATTCCAACTATAGTTTTTGCTTGTGGAGAAGGGAACCCATCTCCACGACAATCTGACCTACAACTTCAGGCCTACCAGTCAAAGCGACAATCGGGGCCGAGAACGAAAGGGACGACCGATTCATATGATGCACCCGGCAGCAGAAAATGGGCAAAACGCGATGGTCCCTCTCAGTCAGGGACCACTAACTACACCTCACCAATATGTCTAACTATACCCCCACACCCCAACAAGATCATAATTGATTCTAAACCAACTGGGTGGCGAGGCCCCAGTTGACAAAGCACTCCACTTCGTTATCAACAATCTCTATGAGGGGATCACTTTATTTTTTTTTTTGGGTCCCTTCAATTTTACCTTTTGCAAACAGAGGACGCCACTCCAGATCTACTCGACTTTATTTGTTATGTTTAGGCAGACGGAATCACAACAAAAGCATGTATCCTCTTCTTAACTGGATAACGACTGACCGGATGAAAATTCACAGTATAATGACCAGCGAGTAACTAACAAGATAGCCATCGAAACCACGCAAGCGGAGGGCACCAAGACCGAGAAGGTTTGGGAAGTAAAAGTGGAGGGAGAGTAGTTACCTGAGAGGGAGGAGGGGATAAGGGAGAGGAGGTGGGAGGGGGTTGGTCCAGATCTGAGAGGCGAATCGCTTTCCGATGCAGCGAGAGGTGTTCCAGCTGCTGGAGGCCATGCAAAGGAGCAGAATATCACAAAAGAAAGAAGAAGAAGAAGAAGAATAAGAAGAAGAAGAAGAAGAAGAGGTGGGGTGGTGGGTCGGATGAATGAAGGGATTTAATAAAACAGAATGAATGAATGAATGAGACCGACCGAAGGAAGCAGGGCGCGGGGAATGTCACGTTCTCTACTGGGACCCCTCTTTTGTCCCATTCCTCTCCCGTGAGTTTATGTCAGTAACTGCGAAATTCGTAAAAAAAAAAAATTCCCGATTTTTAAAAAGCCTTTGTAAAAATACAGACCTTCGGAATTTTATTTTCGATTTATTTATCGAATTTTGCAGGTATTCTAGTTAAAGTAATTTCCCCCTACATTAATTATTATTATTATTATTATTATTATTTGTACACATCTCATTCTCGCCTCATCCTTATCCTTAAAAAAAAAAAAAACCCAAGGAGAGTATGGGCCGGGCCTCGGGGATGGCCCATTCGATTCCATACAAACTGTTGTGGTGGTAGGACTAGGAGTGGGAGTAGGTGGGAGGGGTCCAGGGGAGTGGGGTGGAGTTGAAACTCAAAGAAGCTCTCTTCTGACTTGGACACGGGCGGCGGAGGAGGAATTCAATCTTTTGTCAAAACCAGTCGAACAGGACAAAAAGGAAGGAAGGAGACTGACTGACTGCAAACAAACATAAGGCAAAACTTAAAAAGAAAGCCCACCCTCTTCCCTTTATAATCCTCACAAGCAATCGCAGCAGCAGCGACAAAACAAGGGGAGGGGGATGGAGAAGCAGGTTGCCCTACTGTGTGCCCTCCTCTGTGTCCTCGCTGTCTTGTCTGCCTCCACTGGTTTCGCCGCCGAATTCACCCGGATCAAGGTAAGGGGCATGGGGCTGTCTGTCTCTTTCGTTGTTATGTCGGCGCCCCCTTCCCCGTCGTTAGTTTTGGAAGAACGACGAATGTGGGGGTATTGGGTTTGTACGTGGGTTTTTTAGCATCCAAGGAGAGACTGTGTTTAGGGTTTTGGCTCCGTCATCTGTCGTCGTTAGGTTGTCCAACCAGCAGCCTTTTTTGCATGAGCCGGATGCTAAATCTCTTGCCTCTCTGTTTCGATCAGGCTTATCAGGTTAACTTCGTCTCCCCTACGGAATGCAAATACCCCCGTAGTCCCGCCATGCCTCTCGGTTTGACGTCCGCCCTTGCCCTCATGTTGGCCCACGTTATCAGCAACGTTGCTACCGGATGCGTTTGCTTTAGGAGATACCATCACCCTTCCAATTCCCAGAGGATGATGGCCCTCCTCTACTTTGTTTCTTCTTGGTAATTTTTTTCATCTGTCGGGGTCGTTTCTATTTTTTTAGGAGATTCCTGCATATACGATTTCGTAAATTGAAAATTCCCGTGATGCAGGTTTGCCTTCATCATAGGCTTCCTTCTGTTGCTCACGGGGGCCGCGCTCAACGATCAACACGGAGAAGATAGCATTTATTTTCGGAACTACTACTGCTACGTCGTCAAACCTGGTGTTTTTGCTGGGGGTGCCATCCTGTCCCTTGTCAGCATTTCCTTTGGGATACTCTACTTTCTCACCCTCAACAAGGCAAAGGACCATGGTGGGCCTTGGGGGGGTGCTCAAACTCCGGGTCAGGGGACCATAGCGATGGCACAGCCCCAGCATCCCCCTGGAGACTTGCCAGCTCCTGTGTTCGTGCATGAAGACACGTATATAAGAAGGCAATTCACCTGAGAGCTTTTAAGTACTGTCCGGACCACTTTCTGGTGGATTAATGCCGGTGTACATAGAGGGTGGGGGGGGGGGGGCAGTTCTTAGTGGCACCGACGTTTTTGTCACGTTGAGAAGCCTCGTGCAGGAGGTTTGTTAATGGTATTGGTACACTCTTTAGTTTCCTTAGGGTGAGTTGTCATCCCGATGTAAGAATTTGCGGCGGTTATCTCCATGTACACTGTTGATCTTCGCCTTTGAAGATGCCTCTGTTTCTCTACCCATGTTCCCTGTACTGCACTCAGCTGCGAGCATTCTGTTAAGAAAAGGCGGACTACCGAAACCAACCTGAAGATGTCTAAGCCGCAGAGAAACAGAAGCTGATGCCGCTGGTAAGTTAACTAATAGCTGATGTTCTTGTAAAACCTCTGATCAAGGCAGCGGCTGCATAAGCAAATGGTAAGGAGAAGAATCAAGGTGAAAATGGCGCACCTAAATTAATGCCGACAATAACATCAACTTTCCTAAATAACCTGTTAATGACGGGTAGGCGGGGGGATCATTTAACCCCCATCTGTTAGGAAAAAAGAAAAAGGGAAGGGAATTGCTCTCGTTGAGAGTCGAACTCAAGACCTCCCGCTTACTAAACGGGTGCTCTAACCAACTGAGCTACGAGAGCAGTTGGTTTTGTGTTAAATTAAATTTAAATATCAGCAATTAAAAAGTCGATAGAGGATACTTTTAACATAATAATACTGAGGAAAACAGGAAGCATATTTGTGTATGTAATCCAACCACATAAAGAACACATTGTAATGGAAATCAAGCAGGTAGGGAAGGAGTAAATTGTAGTTTATTAGTTTGGGATATAAACCATATTTTTTTGGATGTTACAACCTACAGGCGGCAAAAACACACTGGTTTTTTTAAAAAAAACCCTTTCCCCACCATCCGCAACTTCAAAAGGAATAAAACAGACAGATTAAACCACTTGACCTCCCAACAGACAACTCGTGTTATCCCTTGAATGTCCAACACACGGCCAACTTCCACTCTTAGGAGTCATTTTATGTTGAATTATATTTTGAGAAATATAGAAAAAGATCGTGTCATTGTATCATGAATCCGTTGGCCATTCCATTCCTGGTTCATGACAAACGGGATCCCGATCACCAGCCCAACAACAGCCGCCAAAAGTCGTATGCATTTTAGGAAATGACCCAACCAGAAGAAAACCTGTATAAGACAGCTAAGAACATAGGATTGAGGGGGCGTGAATGGTTCAAGACAAGGCAATTAATTCCCTCTGAACTAAGAAAGACGGGGAGGCCATAATAAAAGCTAGATCTACCAACAACTTGTCATTAGACAGTAAATAAAAAAATATTTAAAAGAAGAAGAGAGGAGAAAATAGCTACACAACCAAGCCAATTGTCCCAGCTAAACATTCCTGATACCACAATCCCTCACCTATTCCAGCAAAACTGATAACATCCCGGCAGCCCCCCCCCGGAGATACGGCCTTGAGCAACCACAAATGCGACTCCACACGGAACTGAGTATTGCGTTTTTGCATAGTGTCCCCCACGGAGGCACACTTTGCCCACCCTCCAACTATTAACAGAATCTTACCTTTCAAGGGCCTCTTTTCCTATCAGCAGTTATTTGACGAATATGCCAGACTGGGAAAAGAAAACTGTATAACGCACCTAAACTGCTATTCGAAGACCACCGGGCTATGAATCCAACATCTCATCTTGTATCTCATTAGGTGCGATCAGCCCAGGAATAGAAAGCATCCTTTGTCTCTCTCTTTCCCTTTGTGCTGCTGCCTCCTCCGCATAGAGATCTTTGTTGTCCTGCACCGAATACGAGCATAAATATCCAAACAACATGGGGGAGCACATCTTTGAAAATTCTTTCCTGGTCTTATGTACCTGAGCTGAAAATTCTTTCGACTGGACTAAAAAGTCTCTGATGTGATTCTTAAATGTTGAAATGTCATTTGTCGACTCAAGCAGACCATTCACAAATTGAGTCACCTGAAAGAAAGGTTGAATCGATTAATAAATACTTCCGAGCATGGAAAACATATGAAGCATTGTCCATTGATAAAGAATTGGATCTGGATGTATTAAACCAACAAGTTAACTTACCTCTCCCACGGACATGTTTGGAAACGAACTGCCCAATAGCTTTATAGTGTATTCGTGAACAAATATTGCATTACTTGGGTAGGGATAAGGAACCGTCGAAGCATCCCATAGAGGTTCTGTTAGCAAGCCACTTTGGACCTGAACAAGGAATCCCACTTAATCCAAGAATGAGTTTGTCAGAGAAGTGAATCAAGAGATAGAATTCCAGCAACAATTACCAGGCAGAATAAGTGTTGCAGCACCAACACGTGCAGTTTAAACCCAGGTTTATGAAATGTGTCAGTTAAAACAGCAAAAGTCTCCTGCTCGATTGTCAAGTAGTATGTTTGGTAGAACTGGTTGCAGAAGTCAGAAGTCTGCCAACCAAATTGCAAGTAAACAGCATTCATGTTAAAGCCACCACAAAACAACAGCAAAACATACTGAGTTTCTTCAAAATGCTGATGTTTAGTCTGTAACACAGTAGGAACACTTTCTTTCTTAATTGTCTCTATAACACATAATCTCAGCAAACCTGGAAGTTTTTTAGCATCTCCAGCAACAGGTTTAACCCTGTTTCAGCAATGTTCCTCTCTGTATGCCGAAAAGCCCAAATGATTGAATCCATGACCAGCTTAAGTTGCTAAGGCAAAAAAGGAAACAAAGGATTAACATTGATAGAAGCCTTCCTGATTGACGGGAACATAAGCACATACACCAACCTGGCTGGACAATCTGATCAATGAAGGGAAACAGTGAGCCGCAATCGCCCGAAGTAAAGAAAAGAACTTCAAACGATGCTCAGGGTAATCTTCAAAGTTCTTGGTGATCATCTGTGAGAAAGATTAAGATATAAACAATCTAAATTAAAGGCAAATAGCTGAATCAGATCATCATAGAAAATTCTTCAGCTCCTGATTGATCAGTATATGCTTAATTTGAAGATCAGCACAATGTTTTTTTTTTCTTAAAAAAAAAAAACTCAAAACGAGCTCTCCTTTCACTTAATTTTTTATTCATACTGAAGCTGAATAAACGGTTTCAGCTAGAAATAAAGTGTTTTCAAGCAATACCATGAAGACAATATAAAAAGTGTATGCGTCCATGAGTTCAACACTTAATTTCATGCATGTCTCCTACAATAAAACATACTTGGTATCATAAGGAATACAAAACATTTCACACTTGAACGACCAATCTTCTTACCTCCAGTGTGCACTGAAAAACAGCTTCAAAGATACGAGGTACATCGTCTATCATTACATGCTTGTACCTGTATACATGATGATCGTTATAAACAGCAACAACCAAAAAGACCAATTGGGCATAGCTTTCCCTGACAAGTGAACTTTCCATAAAAATACAGGGAATGGGTTTGATGCATATGAGCAACTGCTTAGGATTAGTGGACTGACTTATTAAGACTTCTTGAAGAAAGACAAACAAAAACGACATACTTATTTATTATTGTGGCGAAAAGGGACAAAACTTCTGACTCTCTAGCATCGGGCACATTTCTTGCATAGTCGCCAAGAATTGGATCCATCATAGGAGGAACAAACTGTTTCCCTATCTGGGGTTGATCTTCTGCTTTGTCCAGAAAAGTTTCAATAAGTTTCAGAGTTTCTCTCTTCACTGATCTGCTCCCAGAAGTTCAGTATCAGTAAAAGCCATTAAAATGCTTTAAACAACACAGTCAGAAGCTAAACAGTACCGCAAGAGCTTCACAAAAGATTTTTTGGTAGCATAGGGACCTCCCTCTGCAATTGTGCTTGATATGAGCTCACTGTACATTCTGTAGCAATAAATTATGGAAAATAGAATCAATACTTGATAAAAAGGGTAATAAAATGCAAATAATTTAATGCAATATTATTAAAAAAATTCTCCCAATAGAAAAGTTTACCTGTAGACATTAAGCATGTCCAAAAAGATCAAAGTAATTTGTGACAAAAAGTATGTTCCCAGGGCACTGGCAACACTTGTGTTTGTCTGCATTAAAAAATAAAAAGATAAATGAATGAGATAAAACTCATATAAATAGCTCACCCGGTATTAAACGCATTAATCTGGATTCCAGAATTGAGAGATAAACAACATATTAAAAGCAGGGCCCAATCAAAATGAGTTCTAATTTCCATGCATATTCGTTCATTAAAAGAGCAGAGTCAATTGTAAACAGTGCATTCATGAACATTAATTAGTCAACAGATCCATGACATCAAGCCTTAAGTAGTAGCTGAGATAAGGGGGATAGCAAAGTTCTGCCTGCAAGATATTGAGCACTCCTCTGATGACTTCTGGATCTTTTAGATAGTCAACACTTAGACGTGCCTGGCCAATGATTTCACTCCATCTCTGAATAGGAAATCACAAAAGGAGCAAGATTAGAGATTGTAATGAGTAAAAGGAACTGAGCTGGCAACTATGAGACAAACCCGATTTGGGAGATCCATCAATCTTTGTAGGTATTCATCCCTCTTTTGCGGATCAGGTTCCGCTTGAATCATGTGTCCAACCTGAACATAAATACTATTAGCTAAAGTTACAGATCTGTTTCCATATGGAGAGATAGAAAACTGCATACCGACTCATAAAATGAATGGATTTGATGAGGCTCAAGATCTGCAATGGTTGTCCCAAGCCCAGTCAAGAGCTCGGAAACAAATGGTTCATTTTCTCCAACCTGCGAAGAAAAAACTTGAACTTTTAAATGCACTTCCAGATATAGAAGTATTGCAAGTAAAAATGTTATCTGTGAAGTAACTTGCTAACCTGGACAATCACAAATTTCCGCCTGCACTTTTGTACAATTTTCAAAAAGGTGTCGCAGGCCATATCCTTACGAGAGGAAGCAAGCTGATTAGTCAAACAAATACCTCCTTTTGCTGACTAAGCAAGTCAAATAAAAACAACCAACCTGAACTCCAGGATGTGTTTCATGCATAAATTCAAATAACTTGTTGACAACAGTTTTTAGGAACTTCCAGTGGGCTCGCAGAAATCTTGGATATTGACCAACAACATACCTAAAACATGACAGAGAACATGCACGTAAAAGGTCAGGACTCATGATAACATACAAAACAACAGAAGAGGCATACTACAATTCAAAATATAAATAGCAGACTAATTCAATGAAGCCATACATTATATTGCTTGCAATTACAGCCTTGTTATCTTTTCCTTTTGTGATTTCACACAAGTTCAGCAAATCACGAATCACCATCACCAGAAACCTGTTTTCCTGCGAACAAAATGTATCTTGAGAGTCCACACACTTGATAAAAAGGTTAAATTATACCATGAAACCATTTCTTCTAAGAAAAGAATTAAGAAAAAACCATCATTCAAGAAGGCAAGAATAGTGTGCTTAATAGATTACTTAAAACAGCCTCCAGGACATCATTTTCAAAAAGGATCTCTAGAAATAAGAACACAATGCTGAGCATTATGACTCCAACTATACATTTCAGAAATCACATTCTGAAGAAAACAAACATTCAAATCCCTATGATTGTCTTCATTCTTACTTCCAACAATTTGAAGCTTTCATAAGCATACATCAACACAGCTCCATGTCTTTTTAGCGAAGCCGAAAGACTTCGATAAATGTTTGCCTTCAGATGCCAATGATCACAAGTCAAAGTGATTTCAATTGTATCCATATTCATAGGATTCCCATGTAAGGCTGAGACGCCGACATGGAAAACATCATTGTTAAAGGGGCACTACTCAAAATTAGACCCAATTAAGAAAAAATTAAACATCAATGAGTAATGATCCATATCTGGGAAAACCAACAATAAGAGATGACTTCCACTCCACTCGAGCAAAATAGAAGTAGAGGACATTCATGCTAAATGACTGGTTTATTCACATAGCAGTGCATGAGTCAGTGTACCTGTTCTTCCATCATGGATCCAGATATCGAGCCAATCGCCCAGCACAATGTGTTCAAATTATTCCAAGACCAATCCTCGCCACTTAGTTGTTTACTTAACTTCCTCAGCATCTACAAAAGAAATACGAAACTTAACTACAAGATCCACACATAAATTATTCTAGAAATAGTAAATTTCTCATAAATAAAAACATTATCACTGCAGTAACAAAACTTGGGAATGCCGTTGATTGTACATACTTGTTTTTCAGTGTCCTCGTGATCAAGGTGTGACAGGTAGATTAACGTCTCTCGCATAATCTGGACAAATGGAATTATCAGATTGCCAAATGAAGTCTAAAACTTATTATAGCAATTAACGTAATGCGCAATAATGCCTTCGAAAGATGCAAATACACATGAAGTCCCGACTGCCCCATGAGGCAGATTGTATCTGGTGTGCAAATGTAGAGATATCATACTTCAAAATGGAACCTTAATAAAAAGTATGGCATAGCGACTTGAAAATGATCAGCAAGCTATCGCAAGTTCTTCAGAATACACCAAAAGATTGTCTGCAATCAACTGAGAGAAGCGAAACTGGAAGATTACTCGCCTTATACTGGACCAGAACATCATTGTCTTTCATTGTTTCGCGGACAATGTTCCCATTTTCATCTTCAACAATCAGAACTTCTTCAGGTTTGGCCATGCGAGATATCATTAGCAATCTAAGCTTTGACATTGGACCAGCATACAACTGCCGACGCTGTAGCAACTGTGAACCCAGGCCGTCAACCATGCCGGGAATCAGAGGCATCTATAAAATCAGATAACAGTCATCACATTCAACTCAAACCCCAACAGAACCTTCTCAAAAAGGATTTTACATCCAGTGATGAAAATAATTTTTGTGCTAAAATGCAAGAATCACCTGCAGTCCCATCATGCTTGCTGTCACTGCAGGATTGTCCAGATTATTGTGCGCCTCAAAAAGCTCCAAAACCAAGGCATTCCAGTAATCCAGGCAGACCTGCAGTTTGAAAAACATCAGTCGCAAGTGGCCGAGGTTGGAGGAAATAGAAGCCAGAAGACAGCCTACCTTGAAAACTTCAGTGTCATCCACATAGGATATACTTATCAAGTAGTCAAGACCCAATAACAATGAGGATATGTTTTCCTGAGTAGACTCCAATACACGTATGTGATACTGCAACAGTGTAGTATAAATATAAGAGAAGAACATGCAGTGGGCACACCAAGCAACAATGGACAATTTCATCATAATTGTAAGAAAGAAGAGAAACATGGTGTGCACGGACATTAAAACAAAAATTAGACACAAGCACACTCGCCTTGTAAAATGAAGTGAAAAACAAAGCTAAGTTCTGGATAAAGGCCTGCACATAAAAGAAAAAAAAATAAGTGAGAAGAAAAAGGTAAACTAGTAACAGGCTTCAATTATCTTTTATGTTCCGTTGAAACTCACTTGTTCCTCACTAGAACCATGTGCATAAGCATCGGGTATGCTTGTAGCAGATGGCAGAATTGCCTGCAGGGGATCCAAAATAATTGGAAATGAAAATACGAATCAGAGGATGAAAGAAATGGCATGCAAATATGGAAAATGACACCTAAAAGACCATAAGTATCAAACACATCAGAAGTATTAAAAGCCCACTTGCCTGCAGCTGAGCCATGAATATGTTGTACATGTTAACATATTGCACGTTATAATAATCCCCAAAGTTGAGGGCTGCCACCTGCATGGAAGATTACACCCTAATTCAGGCTGCGACAAAAAAAAAACATAGGAAAAGAGAGAATTCATAGAACCTAAAAAAGCACCTCGGTCAAACATTGAAGAGTAAGGTTCCTGTATGATGGCATGGGGAAAAATTTCAACAGTGTCTCCAGCTTCATACAAGAAAATAAGAGGCACCATGGAGGATTAGAGCCAACGCCAGTAGACATTTTCAAGGTAAAAAAAACTGAGTCTATCACGTACCAATGGGGATTCGAAAATGTAACCCAAGGGGATCCATGAAAGAAATGCATGCAATGTTGAAAGTGTAGCCCGTATAAGTTCAACTCTTTGAGACGCTGACAGCACATACAAGCATAGCTCATGTATAAGCTGAAATTCACTGCAGATGATGAAAAGAAATTCTCAGACAGTACAAAACGTATTAATGAAATATGAATGTAAGGCCAATTTCTCCTATAATCATGGACCTAGAAACAGCAATAACTGGCTGAATAAAGGTCCATGTCTTTGTACCACCTAAAGTAGACAACACTACCAGGGCAAATTATTCATAAATTTAAGAACTAAGGCTATCAAGTCATGACAAATGTGACAGTAGAAGAAGGGCCAAACACAATAACATTCGACAACACTCTGATATGTATGTAATCAGAAAAAGACAATGGAAAGTTCCCTGTCTTTTCATAACCTTAAGAGACAATTTACATCACATCATTATAAAAAGATGTAAAGGTACAGATTCAACAAAACCAATTCCCGCTTTGATGCTACAATATTTCCATTAAAATTAAAAGATAACTAAATAAGTTATAACAAACTATGAGATGTAATGAAGATATACAGCAAAAACACATATCAACTTTTACTAGTAAATCTATCTAAAGCCTATAAGATGCATCACCTATTCAGCGACTGTTTAAGCTCCTTAATCTTCAGTTGCGTCATTTCTCCTCGGGAAAAATCGAAAACCTCTTCGCTCAGAAGCTGTAAGAGTGTTGGATGTAATCACGATTCAAGAGTCATTCCAGACATGGTAAAGTTACTTCTACGATACAAGAAAAAAAGAAAGGTGCACTTGAGGAGATAGGGTTTGCCTCTCTCCCATGGGGCAAGGAGAAAAGAAGATGTGTGTCCGAGCATAAGGAGGAGCGTGTCAGGATTCTAAATAGCACTATTATCAATCGATTAATAAAAATAATAAGAAAATCCACATCATGAACAAAATGCAAAAGCATAATGAATCATATGTTCATATAGTTGATAGCAACAAGGCATCATGCACTTTAAGCACACGTTGCTTCTTTGTTCCTCAGGATTCGATTTATGCATTTCTTTTGCAGCTCAATTTATCCCTTGATGTTTTTTTCCAGCAACCCACTATTATCCATTGAATTATAGTGATCATGCTGGGCTCTTTGGGTATTCCATCTTTTCTTCCAGAAAAATCATTGGATTATGTGCATTCTTTATTTCCCCACAACCCAAATTAGGCCATGGGTGCGCTTCTAGCGCTGCCCAAACGCCCTTGACTGCTCTGCTTCTATTGTGTAACATATCTACAGGGATATTATATATAGAACAAGAACAAATTACAAGCAAACAAGAGAAACACATGCCTTCAATATAGCCATGCAATTCTCACAAATTGTTTCGCTGGTTTTTGCAGCTGAAACAAGATCAGGGATAAAGCTCCTCCATCTACTGGGCCATTCGTGCTTCAAAATCTGTCAAACAAGAGTGTTTTCAAAAAATGTATAGATCATCAGCTTCGGCATCAGGAGGGAAGCAACACTATCCTAGCATTTCCCTGGAAAAATGTATTGAGACATTCAAGGCCCCGAAAGATAAGATCAAAGTTTGTACCTGGACTAATATTATGTTCAGTTTGTTAATGTATAACTTTTCCATGCGCAGAGATGCTTCATTACTTGAAAGCTGCCAAAGCAATAAAGATAACCATTGATTAGCATGCCGACATATGCCAGTCAGCAGTAGTACAACTGTTATGGCATATCCATACTTGGACAATGACTTCAGATATGTAGTTCTTCATCCCATCCCTCTGTTCAACAGGTAATGCATTCCAACGATACTTAATCACACCCTCCAGGACCTGCAAAATAAAATTCAATATCAATGTGGTTAGCACACGGCATTGAAGTTCATCGTCTCATCTGTTCATGGTTTTACATCGGGTGGGAACATAAGTAGTAAAATGATGATGAACCAGTGGCATCATTAGTATTATAAGCCTCAAAACGTTAAAGCAAATCACCACATCTTAGCCACCAGCAAAATGCTCAATGTTGAAGGATATACGACTTCCCTTCAGTGTTGTATTTTACACGATTAGCTCTCCTCTGGTCAACAGCCATCACTGCCCAGAGCCAAGAACCCACACTATATATGAAGCTGGGAAACATACTTCATATTCCTCATATGTTGGCCGAACTCGAAAATTTTTTAAAAAATCATAATGCTCTCAGTAGCATACCAGTGGTGACAATCATATTCTCCCAACAAAATGCATACCTACAGCATTATCATCCCCATAGGTGGCAAAACTATTGGCCATGACAAAAAAAAAAGAAAAAGAAAACACCGGTAGAGACAATGATGAGAAGAATATCCGACCTGTAAGGCAAAGAACTTGGTGTTCAAGTTCTTAGTGTTTTGTAGAATGTGCACCACCTGGAGCCACATATCCGGATTAGTTTGCAGCTCCCGCAAAATCTGGTCAGCCGCTGCTCTCTACATAGAATCATGAAAGAGATCAATGTAACGAGATGCCATGCAGCATAGCATCAAGAAATTCGGAAATAAGGCACTAGTTTCTGGGTGATGGACCCCAATACTCAAACCCGAAGCAGCAAAACACACAACCTGCACTCCCTAAGTCATCTAGAGAGAGACAGGTACTGAATCGAGGATAGTAAAGAAAATCCCGGAAGTGGGGCCAATCCTAGAGCGCCAAGCCACCAAAATTGGCGGAAACTTGCTCGATTGTGGGAACCCTGGGCCCAAGATGATATTGAACCTAAAAAGTCGGCATCGGCAAAGGGGAGGGGCGCCATGAAAGTATCAAGATCCCAACAAAAGGAAAACCCTAAACCACCAGGGCGCTCCAGTAAAACCAATGCAGCAAGCCCTAAACTAAACCTAACAAAGGCCTCTAGTCGGTTTCTCTTGTCAAGAAACAAGCAAGAAATCGAGGGGGAGTGTGGTGGGGTGGGAGGCACCTCATCCTTGGATCCGGTGCCGTAGAAAGCGGAGACGGTGGCGTCGAGGAGGGGAACGTCGATGGGCTGGCTCAAGTCTCGGAGCTTGTCGGCGGCCATGGGGGAGGTGGGGATGCGGGTAGGTATGGATGATCAACAGGAAACTCTCACGACAGTTCAGACAACCAAAGTAAAAAAAGAAAAGACGGAAGAACCCTAGAGGAGGACCGTGAGGGACGGACGGGGCCAAATAAGAAAAAAGAAGCGGGAAAGAGCGCTGATTTTGCTACTTTATTCTGGGGCAAAGGGAAGTGGAGGGGACGAGTGTACGAGTAATCCGACTGCGTACGAGAGAAGGAAGGAAGGGACCAAGAAACGATTAGGAAGCTCTAAAGAAAAAACAGGGAAAGAGGGATGCGACAGGGTAGAGGAGAGGAGAGGAGAGGAGGGGAGAGGAGCGGAGCGGTGTGTAGACAGGGTTTGCTTGAAGTTGAAGCAGAAGCCTTATTATTATTATTATTATTATTATCATTATATTATATGTGGCAATAAATGATATGGGCCAGGCTGGGCATGGAAATGGCCCAATTGCAATGCTTGGTCTTTGTTCTTCTAGTAAAATGAAATCCACATCACTAGTTACTACTAAATACACCGAACATATCAACGATACTAAAACTTTCTAAACCATTCTAAATTAAAACCCGCCTCTTATTAATATTTTTTTAAAAAAGTTTAATAAGCATACACATACAAAAAAAAATAAACTACGGATCCTGTTAAAACTAGACGTCCGGCGTATAAAAAATTTGTAATCGTCGTCCAAAAACTCCCGAACCGCTCCCTCTCCACCTCAGTGCAACCCCCTTGTTCGTTCCCTTCCGTCTTTTTGCCCCCAAATGTGGGGGGAATACTGACTAGACAAACCAAGTCAAGCACTGGAGTTATCTTCTCCAGCTAGTTTTCTTCTCTGTTGATGCTCGGCGACCTTGTAGTCCACCACCTCCCGGAATAAAGCCGAGTCGAGCACGCATTCTTCACTCCCGTAAACAGCTGCCTGCACACTAGCCATTAGCTTAGCGATTTCCCTCCCAGAAAATCCTTCCGTTTTCGACGCCGCTTCTCTGATCACATCATCCGTCAATCCCTTAATCTCTATCTTCTGTTGCTGTTTCATGAGCAGGTTCTTAAACAAGCCTGGTTTTCTCGATCCGGCCTGAGCAATATACTTTTCGAGATACAGCTTTAGGAGCTTGAAGCGTTCCTCTTCCCCTGGCAAAGGGAATTCTAGGACCTCATCGATACGGTCCGCCACTGCAGAATCAAGATCCCCAGGTCGGTTCGTTGCGAGAACAAGAACTATGTCTTTGGATTGGTCGCCGGTTCGGAAAAGCAGGGCATTCAATGCACTTCTTTGCGCTTCACTCATGTGTGTCTTGTTTCGCCTGCAGTTTCCAGCAACGTAAGGTCAATAGATTTCAATTGTTGGATTTGTGAATCGACCATTGAATGATGCACATTCTGAATCCTGAAAGTATAACAATTGACAGCCACGGGACAACAAATTTTCCCTTGGTACTTAGTTATTCAATGGTATAAGCAAATCAAGGAATGTCTTAAACCAGATAACATCCCCCCCAAGCTCTTCCTGTAGGGCCTGTATGAAAACAATTTGATTTCCATGGTCGAATATCTCCATGTGCCAACCCAAGATCTGCCTTCATTCCAGAAGTGCAAATGGGGGCAGGATGGCGTCCATTATCTATTTTCATGCATGCATATTTTCGAGGCAACTACCCTAACAGGGCAACTTATTATTAACTGAAAGAAATCATGCAACTAGATTTTTCCTCATCATGATGAGCAAATGAATCCCTAGGCAATAAAACAATTACCACATATTACTTACTCGCACAAAAATGCATCTGCCTCGTCAATGAAAAGCAACAAGCCCCTTTTTGACTTCTTGGCCCAATCAAAAAGCTGATGTATCTTGGTCACCGCCTGGGATCCTAATGGAGCAACATCTCCACCGGTCATCAGTGCATAATCCAAACCCTGAAAGCAAGTCGACAAAGCATAAAAGATAAAAAAAAATCATTGACCAAACCAATGAATTAGTAACAGCGGTTACATAGCAGACTATATAACATAGCAACCTTCCAGCCTCTACTACGTGTTCTGCTTTACATATCAATAAGATCATCATGGAAGCCATGCCATTGCATGTCCCTCCAATCATGCAGCAGATATGAGCCTATCTATGTTTGAAGGGGATATTTTGTAGGTATTTGTGTATATATGATCTTGTTGGATGGGGTGATGAGGCTTTAGATGCACCACCATCTTTTCAAACATAAGGCATAAAGATTGCATCCACTGTCAAGATGGATGCTTCATAATCCACTAAAATAATCGGCTAGAGGAGATAAGAACAGCCAAACCTAGACCCGTCAAATTAGGAAATGAAAGAGTTTATGTCATAAAAAGATGCATGGACAAAGATCAGAGACGTTGTCATACAGCAAGACAAGGAATCGTACCGATTTATCAGCCAACTCTCGGGCAGCCATTGTCTTCCCAGTCCCTGGAGGGCCATAGAAAAGCATGTTCCTGAATGGTGCCTGGTGGGATTTTGTATTCGCTGTGGCACCTGCCAGCTGTTCAACTCTTTTTTGCAGTGAAGAGTTCAAGATTACATCCCCAAAACCCTTCCCATTAGCCGATGAAGCTCCCTTGACGCTATTGCGTGCAAGATTTCTCATGTAGTGAGTAATTGTACCAGACCAAGGGTATTTTCCTCGAGAAGACTCCCTAATAAGTGATGGCTGCCCTAGAATTCGATCCACATAACTCCATATCACTCTTGCACCTTCTCTGCATAGAAAATTGAATGGCCGGAAGTAAGATGCGGTGTTTTTAAAGCGACAAGACTATTATTTTCCCAACATAATTAACTAAAGAAAGAAAAATCACGGTGATCACTTAATAGGGCCAAAAAGAGGGTTCCCATTAAGCAGAAATAGGAGGTTTATGGACATTGAGAAGCAACTTCCTTGTCTACTTGGCTGAGAAAACCAGAAGTTGAAGTTCACAATGTAGCTGGAGCATACCTTGTTGTGTAAATTCCAGCCGCAAGAGCTGTCACTCCTCCAACAGCAACCACCAACTTATTTTGATCAGTTAGAATGGCCCGCAACCCACCTACAAAGTACAAATATTTGTTAGATATTCAAATCCAAAATTTAGTGTCACGCGAAATGAATTATTTTCAATGGCATATTGTCAGAACATATCAACCTGGGAACCCAATAATGGTGGAAAATAATGAAGATGTCGTTAAAATAAAAAACAAAATTCTGTTGGTAACAATACAGCCAAAACCAATGCTAGAAAGGTACCTCCAATATGGTCAAATGTAGTATTAATGGCAGCAACCCACTTCTCTCGCTCTGCATTAGCACGATCTACCAGCATTCGCCTATTAACATCTTCAGCTAGCTTGGCTTCATGTGCTCTTCCTTCAGCTTCAGCCATGGCCCTTACTCTGATTGTTTCCCTTTCTATTTCAGCCTTTTCCCGCTCGGTTTGGCGTCTTTGCGCTTGTATCTGCTCTTCAGTTGCTCTGCGAGCCTGTTCCTGCCGAATTGATGATTCCTCTTGTAGCTTCACAAGTTCTTGATTTCGTGCCCTGTGATATTCATTTTCCGCCTTCGGAAACAAGGAATTTTAGATAAGTCTAAGCAAGCCAAAGACAAAAACCAGAAAAAGCTGGTCACTTGCCTGCATCCTCTTTCTTGCCAATTCATCCTCGTACCGGACCATCTGAGACTTTGTCTGTGCCTGAAATTGTGCCAGCTTTTTCTGTTCTTCATACACAACTTTTTGTCTATCCTAAAAGGGGAAAAACAAGTGTCAAACCAGGAACCTGCCTTGTTATGGTAAATTCTAGTTCAAATGAACTAAGCCCAGCAGGGGTTGGATTCAAAAAGTGAGGAAGTAAGACCAACAGTTAATCATGACAAACAAAAAGAGCCTCCGAGCAACAAGAGGGCAGAAATTTCTCTTAATACCAGAGGTCAGCTAGCAAAAAGTGTATAAGCCTCCCAGGCTAAAATAAATTTGCAGTTCTATACTTATGAATAGAAAGCACATAAAAACAAAGAAGTAACAGGAATAGAATAATGCTCACTGTTTCAGCTTGGGCTTGCATAGCCTTGAATTCTGCTGTCTTCGTAGCCATCTCCATAACTTTAGTATCTTCTTGCTTCTTCAGTACTTCAAATATCTACACAAAAAAGTTAGTAAAAACACAGTAACATAACTTAAAATATCAGACAGTTAGGCACAGTGACGGGTGGCACGAATTCCCAGAGAACCTCAAGGTTATGAATGTGAGTGTATAACACAGTGATGGATGAGCACATGGGCTGAGATGAGAACACAACTGTGAGGTGCTCCAGCGAAAAATGAACAAATGGTTGCACAGAAAGAACCACTTTTATATGACTTACAAAAACAGACGAGAAAGGCCAGGTAACATCATCAGATTGAAACTATCAAGTTTCAATACTTCCACTTCAATTCAGAATTCAGATTCCAAGTAATCCTTTCTCTAGCCCAGACTACCAAAATAATGCAGTTTGCGTGGATACGAGCAGGAAACGTCAGTGAAAGATCCCATGAACCAGCCGAACCCAGAAACTAAGTATTCAATGAGTTAGTGAATGACCTACAGGCTGAAATAAACCGACGAGGAGCAAAAAGCTAAATGGAGGGGACTCGGGAAATCCATTGAGAAGAAGTGAGGGATGGGAGGTGAGGGAATAAGCAGAGAGAGATACCTTCTTAGCATGAGAGGAGCTGGTGATCTCCTTCAAGACCTTAGCGCCCCGCTCGAGGGCAGAAGGGTCAAACCCTGCGGAGGACGTCCTGGGATTGTCGTTCCGGACCCGTGGGGGGGCATCGGAGGGAGGGGTAGAGGGAGAGGGAGAGTCGGAGGGAGGAGTAGGGGGAGCGGGTGGAGGGGAGGTGGAGAAGGGGTTGAAGGAGGGGAAGGGGCCATCGGCGTGGGCCATGCCGGCGCCGCCGCTGTTGGCGATGACAGCGGAGGCGGCAAGGGAGCAAAGGGCGCCAACTGCTCCAGCCCTTCCCATTTGTTGTCGGTCCCTAATAATACTCAAGTCGTTCAACTCCTCATTCGAAGGGAAAGGACGGGACCAGAACAGGGGTTCCCTGCTCTCTGGCCCTGATGAAAGGAAGGGACTTGGAGTGTTGCTCAAGGAGGAGGAGGAGGAGGAGGAGCAGGAGGAAGAGGGATGGGTTTTTGTAGGGTTTTGTTTTTTTACCCTCCTCTTTCCCTTTGCCTTTTTCTCCAATCAACAACCAAGCAACAACAATAATAAAAATAATAAAGGATTAGGACTCTTTTGTAATTATCAACTCTTTATTTGCCATGCCAAAAGTTATTTGCATCGACTTTTTTCTTTCAAAAGAAGTGTCTCAAAATCTAAATTCAGCTAAAGAGTCCTAGACATCGTCTTCTAGTATAGTCCCACGCCAACCCTCGCTTCGCTCACCGTCCCCACGGTGGGTTCCCCACCTCGGGCCTCAAAATGGCTCCAGATTTGGTTGGAAGGGCCACCCAACACGGAGTTCAACTGATGTAATTATGCAACAAAGAATAGAATAAGCATGATAGTTACCCGTTTCAGAAGACATTCGTATAACACGGTGACCGCAAGGACCATCTAACAAGAAGAAGATCCTCCTGCCATGAATCTCTGTAATAAACACCAGCCGATACTGTCATCATGTTTTGGAGAAACTGAATACATACATGTTCCCTCAAAAGGAGATCAGATCGTCTTTTGTCGTTGGCTGCTTCTTTGAATCATCCCCCCCCTCAGATGAGCCACCCGACTTCTTTCCAAAGATCATCTCGTCAAGATCGTCCATCATATCATCGTGGCTCCCTCCCGATGCTCCACCGTGAGATCCAGGTGGCTTCCTAACCAAGGCCTCCTCCTTCCCCAGTACAGGAGACTCGCTTGACTCAACAGCAGCAGGTATCATTGCTGGTTCAAGTTCAACATGAGCTGATGCGAGCTTCTGCGACTCTTCGTACTTTTGCAGCACTTTCTGAAGCTCGTCATTGACATTCAGAGCTTCGAAAAGCAAGGCCTCATCGTCTCCGCCAGTCTCGATAATTCTCTGCACTCTATACTGGGACTGACAACACTGCTGTACGAGTGCCATTGTCAAGTCATCCTGGCAGCCAATACAACAGGAGACAGAACATGAAAAGGATGTCAACACCGATGACCCTTGGACTTGGATAAACCTCGAGAAATCCTCAATGAATACCACATTCCCTGCAAACCAATGGACTACCAGAAAGCTGGCTTTGACATCACTACCAAACATGTTTTACCCGTGCTTGT
Source organism: Melastoma dodecandrum (assembly GCA_029817715.1). Taxonomy (NCBI): domain Eukaryota; kingdom Viridiplantae; phylum Streptophyta; class Magnoliopsida; order Myrtales; family Melastomataceae; genus Melastoma; species Melastoma dodecandrum. Next base: position 1,982,364 of record JARUPY010000533.1, on the reverse strand, counting down.
CATCCCCACAGACATTGTGACACAATTTTGGGTTGGAATAAATGGGAGTCTGAAATTTTCCTTGTTCCCTCATGAAACAAAAGAAGAGTGAATCTGGAAGCTGCATGCTTAATATGAGAAATGCAGAAGAAGAATGACGGAATACCTTAAAAGCATCTTGTTGGGGTGAGGAGGATAAAACTGTAGTGAGAAGCTCTACGCTATTACGTGCAACATCAAATGCTTCTTTTGTCTGCTCCGGAGTTAAGGTTGGAACAGTGACATCATCCCGGAACCGATTGGCAAGATTCGAATCTGATTCTTGGGCAGAAACAGATTGAGGAGGAGCGAAAATGGGTGCAAGACTTTCCGTGTCTCTGCCAGGAAATCGGATACCCCTGGATTTCAAACTCTAAATCCAAGAGCAGAACAAGGTTAAGAAGGAAATCAAAAGAAAACAGAGAATATGTCGAAACTAGCATCATACGTATGAAAGAACGCTGTTTCTTTCCAAATAAAACACAAGTTAGTGAATCTGCGAACTATGGGCCAACCTTGTAAGTCTCTTCATAGACAGGCAAATACCGAAGTTCATTGGTAGACTCTCCCCATGCCTCGATTAAGGTCAAGGCTTTGTTCCGAGTACTGACAACAGTCTGAGGGTCGTCAATCAACTTGACCATCTCATCAAGAACCTTCTCGGCGGCCACTTCTGAGAATGCCTTCTCGCAGTTCTTAACACAAGTTTCGAGCAAGACCAGGGCCAACAACTGTACCCGGGGACTCTTCATCATGATCCTTTTCTTGATGCTGCGGATCAGGTCGATGCTGTTGACCCTCTCGTGGTTGATCATGTCGCAAATCTCAAGGTACATGGACCAGTCGGGAGAGTCGAGGGATTCAGAGGTGGCCTCTTCGACGAGCATATCGGCCTGGTTAGGGCCCTGAAAGAGTTCCTTGACCTTGAAGCTCATGGAGCTCATGCCAGCGCTCATCTTCTTGGTCACTTCAGACCCGCTGATCTTCAAGCGCTCGCCGAGGGCAGTGACCTTGTCCATCAGATTGTCGCTCATGATCGCGATATCGGTTCAATTGACACTATGAAATGACCCTAATTCTTCAAATAAAGGCCGATCAGGGAAGGGAAACCAGACAAAAGCCTCCTTCCTCCAGATCACAAAACAAGTAAACAAACGAGCAGAAACAAAGCAAAGAGAAGTCAATTCCAACGCCGGCAATCATCCGTTACATTCAGCAGCAACCGCAAAAGGCAAGCAAGTATTGGCAAGCAGAGGAGAGAGCATCTCATGGAGACGGATTCGGATCGAGAAGACGAATATTACCTGCCGGTGGGGAAGGGTAATCGGAACGGAACATAAAAAGGAAGAGTGGGGAGGGGGGATGGGGGAAGAGTCAAAATTAGTTGAGAAGGTGACCGCGCGATTGCGGGTCTGCAGTTGGAACTTCCTGCTTGGTGGGGGGCCGGGGGTATTTTTACTTTTTGACTTGGGCCGAATTAACGGGGAAGGGGAAGTACAGAGGGGCGCACATAGCAAGTAGGGTGAATACTCGCCTTGCTGCCGTTGGATAGAGGGAGAAGCTATGGACGGTCAAGATTAGATTTATGAAAATGAGGGAAATAGCAGTTAAAAAGACGTGGAAAAAGAAAAAGGAAAGAAAGAGAGAAACCCCCGGGATTCTTTGTTGTGCAAGTGTTGGTGAGGTTTTCGGGGGGCGGAAGATGGATTTCGCGTGGTTGAATGCCATCGTAGTTGGGGCGGGTTGCCTTGCCATGGGGTACTGTATGGGCGCCCGCCTGCCCCTCCGATTCTCGAAGCCCTCTTCCTCCCCCTCCCCCTCCCTTCCTTCCGGCTCTCCCAAGAAGACTCGTCACAACTCCAAGGAGCCCTTGGAGATCGGGCAATTGGCACACATCCTCTCTGACTTTAAGATGGTTCCTATTCTCTCTCTCTCTCTCTCTCTCTCTCTCTCTCTATATATATATATATATATATATATATATATACACGCTTCACATGCCCATTGTGAGTCTGTTGGCTCTATTAATCCCTGCTGCGGTTTTCCGGTGCAAGTCGTGCTTTGAGGTCAACTGATGGTCCGCATTCTCTGTTGGTTCCTTCAGGTATTGGTTGTGAGGAATGATCTCAAAATGGGAAAGGCAAGATTGCTGCCCAATGCAGGTACTATCTTTGAACGCCTGTTGATTTCCTGTCCTGGAAGCTCCCTTGTCTTCGTCACCTCTGGCGAGTTGGTTTGGTTTTTCAATTTGATCGTCACATTAGCTAGCTCTTCCTCCTCTCGCCACCGCCCATGTTCTGCAGTCATTTTTATGCTACTTCTAGCCTGTTCATAGTTTCCGTCCAGTAATGCAAGTCTCACTATCCATTTCAGTCATGCGACCTTGGGACTCTACAAAAAGCTCCAGCGTCGTGCACCCAAGGCTTTGGACAGGTTTACTTAGCCTTATATGTTACCGAGTTTCCGAAACTCTTTATTCGAAATAATGGACTTTTAGTGATATACCATCAGATGGGAGATGTGTGCTCAGCCTAAGGTGGTCGTGAAAATTGAAAATGAGGAAGACATGCTTGTTCTGTAGGCAAGTGGAAAATCTTATAGGCTTGCAAAATGTGTAGAGAATTGATACATCGGATTGTTGTGAATTGCCATCCTTTCTCTTTGTCACTCACCAATCCCTGAGCATTTCTACTCCATCCATCGTACAGGATAGGGCGAAGATGCTTAAACTACCCACCCACATAACAATTGATGCAGGGAGAACCCGAATTGCGCCAAGTTAGTGACATTGAAGCTGGTGTAGTTTTCTTTCCGCTATAACAGATTAACTCTCTAATGTGTGTTTTCTCTTCTTTTTTAATTTCAAGGACAGTCATGGCCATACTTGGTTAGCCCACCTTCCTTTTATTTATCTTTCTCTAACAGCGTACTATTTCTTGCTTCTACGGTTTTTCCATGCCCTTGGAAAATCATGATGAAGACCACACTTCAATCTACCCATTTTATCGTTCTTTGAGCGAGGCTCGTGCCCTTTGACATGTCTTCAAGTTTTCCCTTGTAGGACCTGTTGAGGTGGTTGACGATGTTACTGGTGGGCTGAAGCTCTTATAACAATTGATTGGCTATTTATTCGGACGCCTGACAAGGTCAGGTTATTTAACAGATACTGGGGAGCGGAGAAGTGACCTGGTGGAGAAGGCTTATACTAGAAATCAATCTATCTCGTCCGAGTTATCAAAAGAGGATTATGATGAAAACTGTCTCTGGTAGCTTTTCAAGATTGCGAATGCTGTTGATAACTAATTTGAGGTAAAGTTTTTGCTTTAGTCATTTGCCTGGAGTTGGAGGCATTCTGTAGTAGTCGCTCCTTTCAATGTAAGAAATCTGATTACTCACACCACGGAGACACTTATTTCACTATTCATATAGTGCAATCAGTTGATAAAGAGTAGAAAAGTGGCGGCCACCTTCGCGACTTGGTTAAAAGAGCCGGTGACCCATGAAACCCTTGGTCAACACATGGCAGTTCAATACAGAAAGCCAACCATTTGGTCAGGACGTTTTACCCCCTCGGTCCAACACCATGCTTGGCTTTTGCTTCTTGACTGGTGGTTAGTTAGAATGCGGCAGCGCACACGGAAGAGGCCAACGGTATGTGCACGTAACCGTTACGTTGTTTATTAAAATCGACGAAAATTTTAGTAATATTTACTAAAAATCGACTTTTTTTAGTAAAATGATTAGTAAATTACTAAAAAAAATTAGTAATCCGTTACTAATTTTTCACTGTTTGACCATTAGGAAAGTTACTAAACTACGTTTAGTAAATCGGCGGAAAAATTTACTAAACTTTTTAGTAATCGTTTACTAAAAATATCGGTAATTTGACATTTTTTTAGTAACCGTTACTAAAATTTCACTGTTCAAGTTTAGTAATCCGTTACTAAAAAGTTTAGTAATTTTTTCCGCCGATTTACTAAGCGTAGTTTAGTAACTTTCCGAATTGTCAAACAGTAAAAAATTAGTAACGATTACAAATTTTTTTAGTAAAATATATAATTTTAGTAATTTTCCAGGTAGGCCGTCCGGAGATTTTAGTAATGACTTACTAATTTTGTAAGAGAAATTAGTGAATTACTGTGTAACATAGTAAAGTCGTTGGTAAATTACTAAAGTCGTCATTTTTTAACGAAATTTAGTAATCTATTACTAAACTTTTTAATAATTTACTAAACAGAACAAGACATTCCGAACCTAAAACTGAACATGTTTTCAGTGTGAAATTACCATTTTACTCATGTGATAAATTACAAAATCGTTTACGAATTTTCAGTCCGAACCTAAAACTGAACCTATTTATAATTTTACTGGAGGGGTAAAATGGTAATTTCACACTGAAAGTAGGTTCAGTTTTAGGTTTAGAATGTATTGTTCTATTTAGTAAATTACTAAAAAGTTTAGTAATCGATTATTAAATTTCGTTCAAAAAATAGTAAACGATTACGAAAAAAAAAGGACGACTTTAGTAATTTACTAACGATTTTACTGTGTTACACAGTAATTTACTAATTTCTCTTACAAAATTAGTAAATCATTACTAAAATCTCCGAACGGCCTACCTGGAAAATTACTAAAATTATATATTATACTAAAAAAAATTAGTAACCGTTACTAATTTTTCACTGTTTGACCATTCGGAAAGTTACTAAACTACGTTTAGTAAATCGGCGGAAAAAATTGCTAAACTTTTTAGTAACCGATTATTAAAGTTGAACAGTGAAATTTTAGTAACGGTTATTAAAAACGGTCAAATAATCGATATTATTAGTAATCAGTTACTAAAAAGTTTAGTAAATTTTTCCGCCGATTTACTGAACAGTTTAGTAACTTTTCTAATGATCAAACAGTGAAAAATTAGTAACGGATTACTAATTTTTTTTAATAATTTACTAACGATTTTATTAAAAAACCTCGATTTTTAGTAAATTTTACTAAAAAAAATAATCGATTTCAGTAAACAACGTAACGATTACGTGTATATACTGTTAGCCGCTTTCTGGCTAACACTGGATTGAAAAGAGGAGTTGGGAGCTGCGAATGGAGGAGTGGGGAATGGGCCTTGGGCCCTTTAAGTTGGAAGACGGAGCGAACGGGAAAACTCAACGTAACGGTCGACGTCAGCAGGCAGAAGCTTCTTCTTCCTTAATGCCAACTACCTTCTTTCTTCTTTCTTCTTCATTCTTCATCATCCTCTTCGTCTGGCGTTGTCTCCTCCCCGAGTCTTCCCCTCTGACAAGACCGAATCTGCTTCCCCTTCTTCTCCAGCAATTTGCTAGATAGATACAGAGATAGACAGAGAGAGGGCGATGAGTTTCCAGGACGACATCGAGGCGTACGGGAGAAGTCACCGGCCCTCTCCTTCTCATCCACCCTCTTCCTCGTCAACCCAGGCGGTGGCTTCCGGGATTTTCCAGATCAACACCGCCGTTGCTTCCTTCAATCGTCTCGTCAACTCCCTCGGCACTCCCAAGGATACCCTCCAACTGCGCGACAAACTGTCTGCCTTTTGTTCCCTCCCCTACCCCCTTCTTTTTTCTTTTCAATTTTTCGGTTGTCCTTGGCTGGTCCTCGTGAATTGCCCTTTCGTTGATTCTGGCGTTGCCGAGGATGTATTATTAGATTTCGTCGAATATCGAACTCACAGGGAACGATCTATTCTGTCAGGCATCAAACCAGGCTGAGGATCAATCAACTGGTAAAAGATACTTCCGCTAAACTCAAGGAAGCCAGCGAGACTGACCATTTCTCCAATGTCAGCGTGAGTCCCCATGCCATTGACCTTTGCTCCTCCCCCCCCCCCAACCCAGTCAAGCGCTGACGTTGTTTGGTTTGGCTCCAGGCGACTAAGAAAATTGCTGATGCCAAGCTGGCCAAGGATTTCCAGACTGTGTTGAAGGAATTCCAGAAGGCCCAACGACTCGCGGCGAAGAAGGAGTCCACTTATGCTCCTCTTGTTCCTAGGGAATCCACTTCTTCCAGGTTCCACTTCTTTTGCTTAATTTTTTCGTGAAATGCTTGGTTGCTGCTCTAAGAATGTGGGAAGTCTTAGATGTCTAGCTTCTTTTATTTTCTGATTTCTATTGAGATGGTGCCTCATTTTCCTTCGTCTCAATACTTCTGCCAAAACAGCTCTCTGGCGCCAGAGGTGGAAATTAGCCCATCAAGAAAACATGAAATGCAGTCTCTTGTTCTGGAATCAAAAAGGTACTGCAGGTCTCGATCCTTTATGCATCGGGCGTGTGCTTCAATCATTGGCCATCCTTGTTTACTCCTGGGAGGATCTTCTGATGTTGTCTTTGTTATGATTTATGGACCCTTTATTGGGAAAAGGGCAGGCTTTTGTCAGGATGTAGGAGTATTTTGTGCCTCTTGCTCTACAACTTGTGATGAATGAAATATCACTCAAGTGGACCTCTCCAGATCACATTTTACTGTTGCAACTAAATAGTCTATCTGACAACTCGGTATTTCAAATCATTATGTCCAGACAAGGAGTCATTCTGCTGGATAATGAGATTGCATTCAATGAAGCTATCATAGAGGAACGGGAACAAGGAATTCGAGAGATTCAGGAGCAAATCGTTGAAGTTAACGAGATTTTCAAGGATCTGGCTGTGCTAGTGCATGAGCAAGGAGTTATGATTGGTCAGTGATCCTCTTTCATATCCATGTTCTTTTTTGTCATGTTCATGTCTCATTCTTTAGATTCACACTGTGAACAAGCTCTAACTTTTGCTTACCTTAATGCCTTGTTTGTGTTTTCTTGCAGATGATATTGGTTCCAATGTTGAGAACTCTCATGCTGCTACTGCACAAGGCACTTCTCAACTCGTGAAAGCATCTAAAACTCAAAAATCCAGTTCATCTATGGTGAGTTTACTTTTTAATGATATGCTCCCTTCATATATATGTAGTCCCTGAGCACTTTCTTGGCCAAATATGATCCGGGAAACATTGGCTCCTCTAGTATGGCAGTTGACCTAGGATATCAGATTAAGACAACTGTAGGATTTGGGGACCAGTGTCCCGATTGCGATGATCCCACTCATTAGATTACACTGGATCCTACGAAGTGCCTGTGCCTTGGATTTGCGTATAACCCACTTGTGTGAGTGGTTTTGGCTCAAAAACGAATTATCCATTGCTCACTTCGAGTTCTGCAGTTACATACATTGTCCATAAGATTCCTGTTCCTGTCATTTGACAATAGTTTATTCCTTTCATGCAGGCTTGCTTATTGCTTGTTATCTTCGGGATCATTCTGCTCATTGTTGTTATCGTGGTTGTGGTGTGATTATCGCGTTTGGTTCGAGACCACGAAATCCGTGTTACTGTTACTGTACAAAGTAAGGGGACTGTGTATTCTGCTCTACCGAAATTGGAATTTCCTTCAATCCGATATAATTTTTTTCCCTTATATTTTCTATTACCACAAAGACTTGTGCAATGTTTAGTTCTTCATCTGTGTCAGCAAAGGCGGTTTTTTATTTTTTCTCTAAAGCTACATGTCAAAACCTTAAACGAAGTGATCGACCCACCCATGATCCGTAAGGAACAAGGAGTGGATATAGCATGAATCGGCGCTGAAATTCCGCTATTTCACTACCTAAAATCGCCACCATCACATGACATGAAGATAAACCATTTCAAGCTGCATGAACGTTTGGTATGACACAAACTGGGACAGTCCTTCGGCAGAAGGGGTCGAATGCAAATTGCAGAGTGTCGCGCAGATTAATGTATGCACAAATGGAGAGAGATCTCTCAATAGATGGAGGTCCCTGAGCACCGGTCGTCCATGCCGCAAGGTCGCATGAGGTAATGAGAGCCATACCACAAGAGAAGGTCTGGAACAGATTTACAGGAGCACAATTGGGGAATTGATGATCTACACGCCTGCTAAAATCCAGAGATGTAGCCATTTCCCACTACATAGATCATTCATCTATGCCACTGGAGGATAGCAGACCCTTTTTGCTCGGAGAGGTGATCCATAAAATGATCCTTATTCGATCCTGGCCAGGATCTGTCTCATTTGATGGACATAGTCACAGGCAAGGTGGAATCAATCTCGTCAGCATCAGGGAGCTCCAACAAACTGTTCCCAGAACACTATCAATTTCTGGAAGCGTAGGGACATCATCCAGCAAGTTCTCCGCACAACCTCCAGTCAAGAACGAATCAGATTTCACATCTACAGGCCCACTAAAATTGGCCAGCGACGGGTGATGTACCCCAATGTTTGCTGCATCATATATATGTTTTGCCGGCTTCTCCTCCTCTTGTTGCCATCGTTACGCTGCTGCACAAATTGTGCAAAGAACCCCCGGTTCTGTGTGGCTTTCACAAGGAACAACATTATTTGCCTCTGCCGCTGCTCCATTGCAGTATCCATGAGGCGGCGAGGGAATGGACAGATGCCAAGAGAGAAGGGAGAGGAAGAGCAGCTGACATACAAATTCAGCGAGTGTTCCATTTTCTTTCTTTCATTTGATCGAAGAGGGAGGGAGGAGGGGGATTGTAGAAAGGGAAGCATTCATTATTCTGTGTAGTGGTGGTACAAGAGACAAATCCCAAGAATAACAAATGTTGGAAGACAGAAAAATGCATGATCCTAGGAAAGGAAACCCAACGCCCCCGTATCAGCAGCAGCAGCAGCAGTAGTTATTTACCAACCCTCTGGCCTCAGATCAGATCTCCTCCTTCTGCTTTGTCGGGGTGCTCCCACCTTTCTTCTTCAGCAAGCTCCCGAACTTGCGGAGCAGCGGCTTCTTTTTCTTCGGGTTCTGATTAAGGGAAGGGGATTGCGCCCCCTCACCCTGATGTTCCGATGCACTCGTCCTGTTTTCCTGGTCCAAGCTCTCGTCCTCATCTGCCTTCGCCTCCAGTTCCTCATCCTCCTCCTCCTCCTCAGCTGCAGGCTCCTGCTCCATCTCGCCCTCCGCGGACAGCTCTTTCTTCTCAATCTTGCAGCTCTCCCACATCTTGTACTCCCTTTCCGCTTCCTCTTTTTCTTCCTCGCCGCCCTTCTGCAGGGGCTTGGATGTCCCGTTGGTGATATCAACCTCCTCGGTCACCCCTTCGTCTTCGTCAGCCTCATCCCTCAACGAGCTGTCAACCCCAAGGGGATTGTCAACCTCCTTGGGGAGAAGATCATAATCTTCCTCACAGTCCGAGAGGTCGCCGTTTCCCGCCGGCTGAACTTTCGACGTGGCCTCTTCCAGTAGCTTGGATAACTCTTCGATCCTCTTGAGGGACGAGGCTTCTCTGGCCCGAAGCTCCTCGTTCTCTTGGACCATAACCTGCAGCTCATTTTCTTTGTCCAGAACACTTTCCTTCCACTTCATGCTCTCGCCCTTCACTTCTCCAAGCGCTCCTTGCAAGTAAAGGACCTCGTCCTCGACCCCCTTCAGTCTGCCCCTGAGCAAAGCTTCTTGCCGTGCGGCATCAGCAGCTTTTTCCTCCGCCTGCCTGAGTAAAATCTCCAGCTCCTCTTTTGCTTTCTGCAGAACGTGTTTTTCTTGTTCCGTCTGCTTCACGCAATCCACCAGGTGGAGTTCCTTCTGCTCCCACTCTTCCTTGGAGGCCTCGTGTTCATATTTTGATTGTTCGATGACAGAAGCGAGACGATCCGTCTCACCTTTTGCGTCATAAAGCATAGCCTCGTATTTCTCATTAGTTGCCTTCAGAACCAACCTGAGATCCTCCAGTTGCGCCTCGCAGTTCTCGTGCTCTATCTGAACGCAGACAAGCTTTTCTTTGGCATCCCTCGCCTCGGCCGAGACTTCGTGGAGGGCAGATGCTATGTTTTCCATCGCCTTTTTACTCTTCTCTTCTTCTTCCTTGGAGATCTTCAGCTCGTCTACAAGCCTAGCCTTCTCCTCTAACAAGCTCTGGACGCTGGAGGAAGCCACGCGCTCGCTATCCAAAGCACGGTCTTTCTCTTCCTCAAGAGCATCCAGATCAGATCTAAGAGCGTCGGCCGCCTTTTCCATGCCTTTGAATTCTTCCTCCACCTCAGCCAGCCGACGGCCAGCTTCCTCTAATTCCCGCGTCTGTCTTTCAGCTGTCATTTCCAGCGAAGCCATCTTCTCTTTAAGATCAGATATCTCTGCCTCAGCATTGTGCAATAGATCATTGCTTCCCTCCAGCTGTTTCATTATCGAGTCTAAAGATTCTGAAGCCGATCTCTCCAATTGATTCGCCCCCTCAAGGCTTTTCTCCAGCCCCTCAACCCTGCTTTTCCATTCCTCTACTAGAGTGCGGGCATAAGCCTCGGCTAACTTTGCGGCTTCTAGATCGACATTTAGACGTTCGATGGAGATGTCTCTTTCCTTTAACATCTCTTCGATCCGCTTGGACCTCTCGAGTTCCCCACTGAGAACAGCAATATCTTCCTTAAGCTGTAATACCATCCTGTTGTTTTCATCAGCCTCCTTTTTGAGCTTCAAATCAAGCGCGTCTTTGAGCTGTGATATCTCGGCAGAGAGATCCTCATTCTTCTTAGAATGGATATCCGCGATCCTGGTGGCATCGTCGGCATGGATCAGGGCCTGAGCCTTGGCATCAACAGCCAAGGCCAACTCCTGCTGAACGACAAGGAGCTCCCTGGCGGTGGATTCAAGGGTTGCAGCAGCCGAGGCATGCTGGTTCCTCACAGCTTCCAGCTCCTTCTGCCACTCCTCCGCCTTCTTTTGAGTCGCGTAGATCCCCGCCTGCTCAAGCTCAATGGCCCTGAACTTCTCAACCTCGGAATCGTCCTCGGCACGCTTCTGGGCAGCCAGAGCATCCCTGAGCTTCTCATTCAACCCGTCGGTGACCTTCTGGGCTTCCTTCAATTCCTCGAGGGCTTTCGCCTTCTCTTTCTCGAGCAGAGCCATGTGTTCTTTGGCCTTGTTGAGTTCATCCTGAAGGAGTTTCAGTTGCGACTGAAGGCCGGACCCCTTCAATGTCCTCGGCGGCGCTTGCTTCTGAAAAAAAATGGGAAAACAAGAAGAAGCCAGGAAGACATAAACTAGTGTGCAGGAGGATGTGATATGCAGATGGCGAAACAGCACATCCTAATCAAGCAGTTTAGCCGAAATCAGTAAGATCTAACATCGTGTATCAAGGAAGGAAGGGAATTACGTCGGAGAGGGGAGAGGAGGAGGAGGGGGCGGGGGCGGGGGGCTTGGGGCGATCCAGGGAAACCCGGGGCTTAGGGGAAGGGTCGGCAACTCCTCCCCTGGACAACTTGCTCAACCTGGGACTGGGGCTGGAGACCGAGACTCTGCTCTTTGGAGCCTCCGACACTCCAGATCTAGGATCCCTACACACACAATACACACAACTAAACACAAAGCTCGAGAAAAGTGCAGAGAGGAGGTTGACGTTTACTTGGACTTGGAGGGGTTCATGGTTGTGGTCGTGGCTGCTCCTTTTGTTGGAGGGAGAGTTTTGTTCACTGAAGCAGCCAGCGGCTTCTTTTTCTTTGGGTGGATAGTTGGGAGTTGGGAGTTAAAAAGAGTATAGAGTTAGATGCAATGCAACCCCCCAATCATTATCATCATCATTCAGAAAGGGTTCATGTGGGCAATGATCCCATCCATCCAGATCTCTCCCGGGTCTCCAGGCTGGGGGGCGTGGAGTGGAGGATGATTATATACTAAAAAAACGTACTATTCGTTTAAAAATATCTGAAAGATATGCCCTACTATAATCAGGTATCGAGTGAGATGAAGTTACTTGTACAACCAAACAAAAAAAACAGACGAGGGGAATTCAATCCCATCCGGATCTGACATGGGCTGGGCTGATCTCTGTTCATGGACAAATTATGTATCGGCCCAATTGATGTGAAAAGGCAGGCCCAAGTTCAAATTATGAATCATGATGATTTGGGGTTTGTGGATGATGTAGTGGGGCATCTCCTTCTTCTTCCTGCTATTGCTCCTCCTCCTCCTCCGTCGGAGCCTCGCAGCTTTGACTATTGTTTGGCAGTTCCTAATTTTTCTTGTCGCGGGAGGGGAAGAGAGGAGAGGAGAGGAGAGGAGAGGATGTCTCTCCGCCTTTCATCATCATCCTCTTCCTCTCTCTTTCCTAATCTTCCTTCCCCACGTTTCCCTCCTCCTCCTCCGACATGTTCCCAACCTTGTCTTCCTCCTCTCAAAGCTCGACTCCTCTCCCTCCCAATCTCTCCCTTCCGATTCACTTCCATGCCTCTCTCCCTACTCCCCCCCATCCACGCCTCCCCCTTCCCCCGCGCCTCCTGCGACTACGAAGACGACGACGATGACGACGAAGACTCCGACTGCGTCCTCCCCATCTCCCCCCTTGATGACTCCGACCCCGCCTTTCCCACTTCCCTCATCCTCCCCGACCGTTGGGACGTCGTCGGCGTCGGCCAAGCCATGGTTCCCCCTCTCCCCCTCCCCCTTCTTTCGGTCCCTGGCTAGTTTTCTCCTCTTTTTAACTCCTTGTATAATCAATCCCCCAGGTGGACTTCTCCGGCGTCGTGACCGACGCTTTCCTGGAGAAACTCGGACTTCACAAGGGCTCCCGGAAGGTGGTTAATCACGAGGAAAGGGGTAGAGTCCTGCGTGCCATGGATGGCTGCAGTTACAAGGCCGCTGCCGGGGGTTCCCTTTCCAACAGCTTGGTTGCCTTGGCCAGGCTTGGTGGTCGTCCCTCTGGTGGACTCCCTCCCCTTTCCGTCGCTATGGCCGGCAGCGTTGGCGCCGATCCTTTGGGTGGATTTTACAGGTTGTCTCTTGAAGCAAACATCATCTTCCATTTTTGTTATATTTTTTGGGCTCCCTGCATCGTCTCAGTATTTTTTTTGATAAGTACATCTTCTCAGTATTGTTTGCCAATGGTGATGCATCTGACTGTTGATGTTCTAAGGATCATCGTAACCATTCTTGTAGGTCTAAACTGCGCCGTGCAAATGTCAGCTTCTTGTCTGCCTCAATCAATGATGGGACGACCGGCACGGTTATTGTTCTGACTACTCCTGACGCGCAGCGATCCATGCTTGCGTACCAAGTAAGATATCATTAGTAGACCTTTTTTCTAGGAAGGATAGACTTTTCTTTTCAAATGTTTCAGCTTCTGTAAATTTTACATACATAAAATTGGTAACGGCAAGGGCCTTCTCTTGACGTGTTTGGCTAAACCACACTCAAAGTTGATCCATGGATAGGCGACCATCAGATCAGAGCATAAAATATTTTATCATAAGCAGCAGAATTTTATTGTTTATACATCCCTTATACCTGGTCGTGCGGTTATGCGAATGGGAATTCCGCATTACAAACTGCTTGTTCTGTGACGGCTCGAGCAAGATGTACAATGCAGTTCATACCGAGTGTATCTTTGATCTTGAATTTAGACCGTCGTTGTCATTGTTGTTTATATTAGTTTGCCCCACAATCGTTTTCTCGCTTGCTATATTCATGCCTATGTTTACTTTGGTCAGGGTACTTCTTCAAGTGTTAGATTTGATTCCCACCTGGCTGGTGTTGTCTCCAAGACGAATATGCTTGTTATTGAAGGGTATCTATTTGAACTTCCTGACACGATCAAGACTATAGTAAAAGCATGTGAAGAAGCGCGTAAAAATGGTGCTCTCATCGCAGTCACAGCATCAGATGTATCATGCATTGAGAAACATTATGATGATTTCTGGTAAGATGTTAGTTTGAGCTGTGGTCTGCCCTTTTGATATTTCCTCTCAGCAATTAGGTCAATCTCTATGAAGCCAGGTGTGTTTGTTGTGAATTTTCGTCAAAGGCAATATATGTTTTTGCCGACATGTATGCATGCCTAAACACTATTCGGGCATGTGCGTTCCTGAATAAACTTGTTGGCTTATGCATTAGCTTTTGATCTCAGTGTGTGCCTGATAGGTTTTATCATAGGAAAGCAACTGAAAGTTTGTCTGGTGTTCAAGATATGAGGACCTAGAAGTAGAAGCTTGTTGCCCCAGTAGTCTTATTTGGACATCCAAAAATTTGCTCTGCTAGAAGCAACCTTCTTTTTCTACTTTTCTTTAGAGCTGCCTTTTGGGGGCAGCGGTTAGTTTTGCTTGGGCTTGATTTTGTTCTAGTCATGCTGAGATCCTGTGGATTCTTACCTTAGAGCATTGAACTGATGTCATTTTGAGGAAATAAATATTCATGTTTTAAACGTTACTTGTGCTAAATTGATTATATGTTGGTTTTATATGAATTGACTTGTCATCTCTTATGTGGCCATGTAATGAATGCTTCCGCACTTTTTCATTTGTCCTCCTCAGGGAAGTTATCGGAGAGTATGGAGATATTGTTTTTGCAAACCTTGAAGAAGCGAGATCCTTGTGCCAGTTCTCCTCGGAGGAAGGTCCGGAGGCAGTGACCAGATACTTGAGTTATTTTGTGCCTTTGGTATCCGTCACGGATGGACCAAAGGGATCCTACTTTGGCGTGAAAGGAGAAGCCATCTACATCCCTCCTTCCCCCTGCATTCCGGTGGACACATGTGGAGCTGGGGATGCATATGCCTCTGGAGTTTTGTATGGAATCCTTAGGGGCGTGTCGGATCTGAAAGCGGTGGGAGCATTAGCCGCCAGGGTTGCGTCCACCGTCGTTGGTCAACAGGGAACCCGTCTTGGAGTCCAAGATGCGATAGCATTAGCAGAGTCATTTGCGCAGCATCATCACATTAACTCTTCCATGCTATTGGACATTTCCTCGGACCATGTATCCAGCTTGTAGTACTTGCCTCTCTGCCCATGGACGGCCTCTTTGTTTTGCGAGATAGTCGCCATTGCTGTTCATAGCATTTGTATGTATACTAATGTATCTTTTTCTTTCTTTTCTATTTTCTGAATCACCCAAAGATCTCCCCCGCTTACATTTGGGAGAGGTCGGTGGACAACTTGGTTATGTTAAAAGATCAAGGCAAAAATTGCCGTGACTAACTGCATTAGACAAGCTACTGGGGCAGGAATCTGGCATTCTTGTTAGTTTATGCGGTTAATGAGACATGAAGGGAAGGATTACAGTTGGGCCTCGAGTTCGAATGAAGACGGGAGTAGAGAAGGCCGACGACCCTCGGATAACATCAGCAATTCTTTCTATGGGACAACATTTTCGTTACTACTCGAACCGACCAGACCAACGACAGCCACTCATACAAATATCAGTGTAAGAGTCAATATCAGGAACCAAACCAACAACACTCGGATTCAGTTCCTAACCATGCCACAGACTCATTCCCTTCAAAAGGTGCAAAGGGTGCCAGAAACCCAGATATCAGTTCTTCAAGGTAGGAGTTCGCAGCAAGTAATTCCTCAACCCAATATTTATCTTAAATCTACCAGACCCGGTAAATACCTAATCATCTCGTCCCCACAGTAAGAACAGAACCAAAGGAAAAAAAAGAAGACCGAAAGATTTCCTGACAAAAGTAAGATTCTAAGTATTGAAAAATTAGCATTAGTAAATGCTATGATGGATTATCAACAGATGGTACAGAGCTCCTCCAGAAAATACCGCAGTAGATGGACGAGTGACGCTTTATATTAATATCATACTCTAGGGACAACATAATGTACAAGGTAAATGAAAAGGATTTTATTTATCTAGAAGGCCCCTAAAAAGGAGCAATGAGGTACTCACATGAGACCTTTCTTGTATTCGCTGCTGCTCCCCATCTGTAGCAGGTCTGATTCTCTGTTCTTCGTCTGGGAAGGGAAAGGAAAGAGAGAGGGAGAGAGAACTGGAAACACTGTCGGCATCCTTTTTTAAGCCGGCGGTAGTCAGAGGTATCAACAGTGGTAGAACCTCTTTCTTTTCCTCATCAGTCTTGGATCCCAAAGCCAGATCAAGGTTTGGAAACCCATCAGCGTATTGTGCTGAACCCCCTGCACGGGGTGCCATGACAGTTTCCGAGACATTTGACTTGACAGGAAAAAAGTGCATTTCCTTGCTTTCCATCCCTTCTAGAACAAACAATCTATCACGCCTCTTTTCACCTTCCTCCTTTAATATTCTGCAAGACGCAGGCTCATTGCTCTCTGACTGACAACCATCGGGTAAAACACTTGCATGTCCAGGTGGGCAACTTTCCGTTACCCCAATGCCAGATCTCAGCCTCTTCTTCTGACCATTCAGTTCAGCAGGCAGAATATTCAACTCACTTTCTGTGACAGGAGATGTTTCGGAGGCAGCGTCAAGCTCAGCACTCGGCCGTTTCCGATAAGACTTGCTATAACTGACCACTTTTGATGGGTCTTCAGTCAGAGCTATTTCTCTCTGTTCAAGGATATTTGTCTCGGCGAAACCCTCAAATTGTACTACATTTGTTCCTGCCAGCATTTCTGGAATCCTTCCGTTACCTTTATTCCAGAGGGCAAAATGAGGATAACCAGAGCTAACAGAGGAATTAGATGCCAACGGTTCCAATGGTTTCTTGTCAATGTCTAGCTCCACTGATTGTGTCAATTCTGGGGAACAAACTTCACCCTGCGATACATATTAAAGCAGTAACCGCGGCCTTTTTAGATTGGAAGATGAGATTAACAGAAATAGTTCCATTGGACCAACTAACCCAAAGATGGGGCAAAAAACTAACTACAAATCAATATTGCTCCAAACAAATAATAAAAATATAGCAGCATAGTCAATTCAAGAATATAAACATCTTTTGGTAATAAATGAAAGACCGGGCAGATTACTGATAAATAAGTCAATCCATGATGGCTGTGTTGGTGCTTGTATTTAATGTAAAAATAATAATAATAACGAATCCAGGACCATCCAATATTGATGAGCCATTTTCAAGAGGATGAAGCCAAAGAATCTTGAAAATAAGACTAACTTTTCTTCTCAAGAACCAAAAGCAAAAAAGGATAATCTTTTCTCAAGGAAAAATAATGAGCACGTGAAGTACCAACCAGATAAACTTCAGCCCCCTTTTTTTGAGCACCTGAAGATCCAGCACTTCTCAATGATCCACCTGAAGATCTATAATTGAAGTTTTCTTTTCCTTTGCCTAATACTACTACAGGATCTAAGCGCATCTGCTCAGGGTTCTGAGACTTCACAGAATCATTGCCTATGGTGGCCCCACAAGATGACTTCAAAGGCAAGCCCACCAAGGATGGACTTGAGGATGATGAATTTATATTATATGCTTTACCAGACGAAGAGAGATTACCACCATTACATTTTGGCAAAGATAACTCAGTTGACGTTGGTTGCACAGCAGAAGGCTCGTCTTCATCCACACAAACCAAATTAGAGGCAGATATACTGGACTTTTGCGAAGACCCTGACTCACGATCGAAACCATCGACATTTCTTGAACGGAAAACACCCCAGAGGTAGAATAACATGTTCCATCCTGCAAGGTAATATTCAAAGGAAATTCAGACCAAGATATCATAGATATTTTTCTTAACTTACTTCTTTCCTCATATACATGGACACAAGGAAATGACAGCCTCAACAACAATAAACCAATAGTGATCCTTGGAGTCTACTTGAAGATGATGGACAAAACATATCTAAGTGTGCCCAACAATCGACATTTTAGGACAGATCTGTAGAAGAAAATTCACAGACGTATAGACTATATGTTTTTGCTATCCACGCTCATTTCTCTGAATTTTCATCTCCGAGCAAACGTTCTTATAGACTAATAGTCTGAGATAACCAAAATAGACTATGCCAAAAGAGTGGTCATGACTCCAAAGCCTCCATCAGCGATTAAACTGATATAGTTAAATTCTTACGCTGGGATTGCTTGGGAAGTTGGTTGGAAGCAAATATCAAAAGCTCAACCCCGTCAAAAATTCCTTTCAAGGCTAAATCATTCTTCGTCATCTTCTCAACCAGGCACTTGTAGCTCCTCTCATAACTATGACAGTCAACAAAAGAAATCATCACCAAAGCGGCTACAACATGCATGGGTGGAATTTCTGTATAATGATTAGTTCTACAACTAAATTACCTCTCAAGATCCTCAGCAAAGAAATAAAGAGCAATGTTCTCATCCTTTGCGCCACATTCATGAAACTGGGTTGGCCATGCACTTCTTCGGGATACCTCATTCAAATATATTTTACTGGGAAGCAATTTCACTGTATCAAGAACCTTAGGAGATGCCCAAGTAGATACATGTGCCTGGACCCCTCCAAGCACCTCCAGAAGCATATTCCCTCTGGATACCTCAAATTTTCCTCTGAAAAAATCAGCACGACCATTTTACATTGCTTTGATTAGGTGTTTATTGAAATTAAAAATCAAGTAAAAACAGAGTTCTTCCTCCAGTAATGCACACAAAGGAACTAGTAAAGCTTATAAAGATGAAAGACAAACGTGTGGAGGCATGATGGTTATAACAAGGAACTGGAGGTTTAATTTCATAGTGCATACTTCCATGAATGGTCATGCTCTGGAATTGCAAGCACTTGGCAAGGTTGAGGTGGCCCAAAACAGGGAAGATCTTTCGAGGAACCAACTTCCATTGAGGAGACCTTGACCTGCGATGAATTATTCATACTCATAGGGGGAGGGCTACAAGAACTTGATATAGTTGTTGGTCCTTCAGGTGCCCCGTCAGCTTCTTTTGGGATGTTTGGAAGTGATGGAAAATCCACAGATTTTACATCAGGGCTCAAAATTGAAGAATAGCCAGATTTCCCAGTCCCCTTGTTCCTTCGGTAAATCCCAGGCTTTTTAAGCATATTTGATGTTATTGCTGCTTTAAACTTATCAGCATGGTGCGTATCCTCTCTAACAATTCTTGTTGGAGGGGCCTCAGTTCCCTGACCAAATGAGCCACTACAAATGCAAGATTCACACTCATGGCCAAGTTCTCTGCATTTTTGGCAGAAATTACTCTTTGAAGCAGCAGTTATACTCTGCCTTGATCGACCAAGAGGATTTTCACGGGCTTTCTCGAGGTAATTTGCCCAGTCTCTTGGGCGAGCTAACCCGCCATTTCGAATTCCACAAGCATCCCGAGAAGCACCTGATAGCTGATCTTCCCCAAGATTACTGATTTTATCACTTGAGGAGGCTCCTGTTGCATGAACAATAAACAATAAAATGTGCCGATCAATTTTCCACATCAACAAGAAAACATTTGTGTTGAAGTAGATTGTAAACAAGAAGGTGAGGACAAGGACGAGAAGAAGGTGCTATTAAATAAGTTGCATAGAATGACCATCCGAAAAGAACTAGAACAACATTCTGCCATTTCCATACTTAAAATATGACAAAGGATCTCCGCACCTTTAACAGCATTCCATCCAACCGATTTAGCCGAAGCAGTTAGTCTACCATCTGATAGCAAAGACTTGAGATCTCGAAGACTACTTGCAGATGTCACTGGAGTGGCATCCCCACAAGCTATGACTTTCCTATCTAACGCAGGGGTGGAAATGGCAGAACCATTTCTCAGTGAACCGGTTCTATCTAGCTTGCATAAATTCATCCCAGACAAGCTTCCTTCTCTGACAACTTTAGGTCCTTTTGAATCTTGGCTACAAGAGATCTTACTGGAAAGCAACCTGGCTTTGGCCTCAACTGCAATTGATCGGCCAGGGTTTGCTTTGACGGACATAGACTTGCTCATTGCTTTATCTGGAACATCCTTAGTAAGAGTAGAAATATGCTCCTTCCCTCTCTGCTTCGGACTAACAACTTCATCAAGTTTAATTTTCGTCCTCGAGCTCAATGCACTGAATGATTTAGACTTCAATAAAGCACCTAAAAGAAGGCCAAACAAATGATTGGTTGATTTGAAGCTTAATTGGAAATGCAACCACTGAAAAAGTTCCCAAAAATCACCTTTGGGAGATAATAGCTTAGAACAAGGGGAACGCACGTTCTCCAAACTCTCCTGCACATGGTGAGCTGACTGGGGCACTGAATCCCTAACCTTTCCTTTTCCCTTATCATTATTCTTAAATGAAGATTCACGTGACAATGTAGATAATTTAGTTGGACCACAAAACTCAGATGAACCCACACCTTTACCAGTTAAAGCAACTTCGACATTCTCAGTCGATCTGCCATCAGACGCCATCATAGATGGTGTGGCTATGACAACTGAACTTTTGCCATCTACAACACCACCTGAAAAATTAGATTTCAGCGTGGCATCCTCTAGAACGACCATATAGCTAGTAAATCCAAGCTTTCATATTGGCGCTTTACTAAGCTTACCTAGACCATTCTCTGTTTCATCAGAAAACTTGCACTCTTCACAAAGCCATTCACCTTCTGGAACCTTTTGAAGCATTTCCTTCATGCAATAACTGTTTTGCATAAAATATGCAATCAAAAAGGAACATGAACACAATTACATCAAAATGCAAGCAGATAGATATACTATGGGGATGATTGCCGAAAGAATGAGCCTTACGTATGTTCTGCACCATCACTGCACCGGCTACATACAGCGAGCAAATCCTCACGGCCAGCATCGCCACAAATGTCACAAACTTTTACCTATTGGAAATAAATACCGGGCATGTTTATAAACTACTCAACATGTTAGAACATAAAGTATCACTGCAAAAGGTCACACATCAAGAATTCCTGGATGTACCAAGTTGTCTAACCCGATCCAGAAAATCTTTTCCTTATCATTCTTTTAGAGGACCAAATGTAACTGATAGAGAAATAGCAAAACTAGCTGCACGACAATTGTGTGGCCAAATCACTATAAAGACCAACAAACCACAGAAAAACACCCAAAGAAATGGTCTAGAAACAAAAGATGATAGTTGTCAATGCTCGGCAGCCTGAAAACATTCTCACCCATGAGAAAAGTGATTATTTATAGTGATGATTTATAGGAACAAATATCTCCTAAATCACCTTCACGATTATTATAAAATAATTTTTCAATATGATCACGTATTAGAATAGCTTTTATGTCAACACAATCAATACGAACCTTATAACTACCGCTCCTCGGATGCTTATCTATTGTAATTTGATCTTCGAAAATACTTTTTCAGATGAAAGGCAAAAAAAAAAAAATTGTTCCACGAATTCAGTAGCGATGGGAAGAGTTTAACGTGTAATGACACCGGGTATATGCTTCATTAATATTACACAGGCATACACATTTACTTGTAAAGGAACTAGATATTTATTCCACATAAGTTACATTAATAAAATTTAATAGAACGCCATACACTAGTTTTGACAAAAGAATAGAGCATCAGAATATGCAGTCACTCAAAACTACATAGCACTCTTACAAAGCTCTTGATATAATTTTATCCATGCCTATATAAAATCTTGTTGGATTTTCCAATAGCAAACGTGAGATCCATTACCAATATTGTATCGTATAAGTGGAGGAGAAATGTTCTTTATTTCAGTATCCAAAAGATAACCACTTCTCCTAAATTTTCCTCTAATTAAGAACAAAATCTTGGATTGACAAAAGCACATAGTGAGTGTCAAAGGAAAAGCAGTACTTACATCATGCTCTAGAATATCTGATTCTTCACTATCCTCTCTAGCAGAGGCCTGCATTGCAGGTTCTCTAACTTCAACCGTTTCTTGCATCTCAACTTGTTCATCATCCTTAAGACCCTTTGAAGCTTCGACAGTTGCCTGGACAGCAGCAGGTCCGATGCCCTGAACTTCCTTTTCTACTTCCATGTGTGAGCTATCAACAGAATCTGAACCAGATAAGACACTTTTCCTTTCCACAGGGCCATGCTCGTGATTAAGTCCCTTACTAACATCATCCAGGAATCTAACAGAGGTATTGTTATCTTCAGCTTCAACTGGTTTCCTATCTTCATTAGCAGAAGATAAATGGTCAGAGTTACAAAATGCTTTTGCAGGGGGAATGTCCTCAGATAATCTTGTTTGGCTAAACAGTTTGCTTAGTGTCATTGAATCCTCCATGGCAGGGGACAACTCAAAAGGGCTGATCTCAGATTTTCTCATGCGAGTTTGATATATGTATGTATGATTCAAATTAAACCTCCCAAGATTGCCAGTTTGACCAGTGGGAAGTCAGGCTTGTCATCAGTGTTTTGACCTAAGGAAACAGAAGCATCCCCATCATTGACTGAGTATTGGCTAGAAGAGGCATTCTGACAGCTTTCTTTTAAAAGATCAGTCTTTCTTGAAACAATATGAACTTGCTCGAGATATATACAAGACATGCAATGAGCAGAGCACGCATCTCAGGTAATAGACTCTTCTTTCACATGTACACTAGGACACGGAAAAGATCTAAATGTTCTGTCATCTTCAGACAATACCTTCAATTCAAACAGAAGATCATGAACGCAATCAGTCACAGTTCAAAGAATGGGCAAGATGCATCAACTAACACCAGCATTTTTTTAGGATCAAATGAGCCGAGAAACATTTACAATGTTTAAATTTACCAAAAAAAAGAAAGGAAGACCAACAGAAGACTAGAACTAGTCCGTAAGTACAAATTAATGAACAAGCATCTATCAGGGAAAGCAGAAGCAACTAGGAAAAATCCAGGGTGCCCTTTTCTGAAGACCAGCCGATCAATACATCCAGGCAAAGAGCCCAACATCAAGTTGCACCATGAAGTAGTATAATGATTCTCAATCAACTGGTCTAAAAGTTGGATGTTGTCAGTTGATAGCAGCCTCAGTGTTTATACCAGCACAACAGACCAATTTGGCAGGTGTAATCGGGCTCAAATCTTTAGTATCACCAATGACTTGAGCGAAAGTGAAAATTGCTGTTACGAATTCAACTTAGCGTCTTCCTGCCAAGCAAATCACAAAACAAAGCCAACGCCAAAAGAGATTAAAGATGGAAGACGGTTACGCCATATTTATACCATAGCTCAGCATGTAGAACCTTCCAACTACCACTTTTTCACAGAAAACAGACTAAAGCAAGGAATGAATCATAGAATATGAATGCTCTTCCAAGAATTCTCTCACGTCTCCCACACAACCCCATAATGTAGATCAAGAGGACGTAACATGCAAATCCAGTTGTTCCCCAAACCTTTCCACATTACCCTAATCGACAATACATGTTATCTCTCATAGATGGGGGTTATGATCGAATTACCAACAAAAGAGCCATCCCTACAGAACCACGTTTCAAACATCGAAGCTGGATGCAAACATGCCGATCGTAGGGCTAAAGCTAGGGAAAACTCGCTCACAAGTTTGCAACTTTTTTTCATCTCAGTCCGACCCATGAAAGCTACAGAAAACAAAGTTCCAGAAGGCCAATTAGCCACCACTGTAGAATAAGCAAGAGGTCAAGGCGCCAATCCTATCAATCGAGTCAGACGGGCAGGGGAAGCAGATTATGCAAGCAAGCAATCAGGTATTCCATCCATGAATAGGAAGAAACAAGGGCATGCACGCCCCCAATTCGTGGAAGAAAGAGAGAGAAGAGGGGGGGTGTTACCCAGGCGAAAACCCTAAAAATCTTCAAGAAAGCAGGCCCCCGCCGAATCAGGGGAAACCGGAATCGGAATCGGACCAGGAGGGGATAACGATTTCCGACTGGATTGGAGAGGGGAGAAGAGAGAATTGGGGTGGGGAGGAAGAGTCGTCTCTCTTACCTTCGGTCGTTCCGTGACGGCGGAAGGCCGGCCAATCCCCAGGGGAGGGAAGTCGATGCCCACACACGATTCAAAACCCCAGATTTTATTATATTCTCAACAACTCCTCGTCCTGTCCTAGGCCTTGGAGACTGCAACTGGCCGGTGGTAGGGGTAGCCCCCGTTACACCCTCCCCCCCATCGTCATCGTCGTCGTCACCATCGTCGTCCTCAATTCCTCCACCCCTGAGACTTACATGCAGTAACAAGACTTAGGAATTAAAATGAAACCCCAAAATTCCCAAATTAATAATAATAAAAAAAAGACAACAACAAATGGTATCCCCAACTTTTTCTTTTATTTTTGAGTCGCAGCGCGTGTTCTTCTGGTGTTTGGCGTCCCCAACCTCTTTCTTACCTCCTCTAATCACATCCTCTGTTGGGCCTTGATTTTTACTTCTCATACTTTCTATTTCTATATTAGACTTAATAATCTCTTAGGCGTTTTGAATTTTTTATATTAATCGAATTACAATTTCAATATATTACTTGATTTTAAAAATAAAATATGGAGTTTTAAAATCGTTCTACTTAATCGCTACTTCAAATAGCGTCTCCATGAGATAAATAACCGCTCGAAAGATTAACGTCAGCGGCTTTGCACGTTTTAAAGTTGTTTCTCTACGTGAGAACGAAGAAATTCGTTGCCGTAAGTCGATTTATTTAAAGAAACTCTATATTGATAATAGACGAAATTTACTGATTTAAGCATTGACTTGACATTGACTTTAGGAGATAGCTTGCCATTTAAAATAATTGGGCTACCGTTGCCTTATCTATGCTGACTGGGCCACATGAGTCCGGCCCCCAACTGAAGGCCTTTGGGGTATCCAATCAATCATCTCTCTATCTGCGGATGCCTGTCTCGTCTCTTCTCGTCAATGACAGGACTGGGACAACCTCGACCCGGACAGGGACGATCTTTGTAGTACATTCAGGGTTGGACACTGCCTGCTGTTGTTACCGGAGAATCTAATGCACAGATAAAAAGTGCAGGTGAATCCAGTGCCAACCAGCACTATCCAAGCAGAGAAAGGTTAAATCACACACACAAACTTGGTCTGCTCAGAAAATATCTAGAGACTTGAGAGTCAGTCCCTCTGCCCCAACTTTTAGATATATATATATATATATATATATATATCATCGGAGTGCAGCAGAGCAGCCTCGTCGTTCGTGCTCATCCTCCAACCAAAAGCACAATCTGAAATGGCAATCCTTTCGAAGCTCACCCCGAACCTCTTCCCACCACCCAATCCCTCCAACTCAAAAGACACAAGGACACCCTCTCCAACAAACTACCCTCCTCCCATCCCGATTCCCAAGTACCCTCCTCCTCCACCCAAGCCCAAGCCAACCACTTCTCCTTCCCCTCCAGCTTTCAAGGTCCCCCACCGCAACACCCGCTACCGCAAGCCCGTCGACCCCGGTGTCATCTCCTCCGACCCCAAATCCCGCCGCTCCATCCTCATCGGCACCTCCGGCCTCACCTATCATCTCCCCGGCGCCCCTTTCGACTTCCAGTTCAGCTACTCCGAGTCCCCCGGCGTCGCCCCTCTCGCCATCCGGGAGCCCGCATTCCTCCCCTTCGCTCCCCCCTCCATGCCTCGTCCCTGGACCGGCAAGGCCCCCTTGAAGGGCAAGGATAGCAAGAAGGTCCGCCTCTTCGACTCCTTTGATCCCCCTCCCCCGGGTAAGAAGGGGGTCAAGTACGTAGAGAGTCCCGGCCCCTTCTGGGCCGGCAAGTACCCCGTGGACGGCAGGACCAGGGAGGAGATACTTGGCGAGCCCCTCAAGAGGTGGGAGGTCAGGATGCTGGTTGGCCCTCACGTGTCCGATAACCGCCAAGTCAATCTCGGTTTGTCCCGTCCACCTTTATGTATCCCATTGGATTGCTTTTTGTGGGAATGTTGCTTATGTATGAGCGTGCAGGAAGGGATGGGATGACCCACAACATGTTGGAGCTGATTCACTCCCATTGGAAGAGGAGAAGAGTCTGCAAGGTTCGTTGCAGAGGGGTTCCTACAGTCGACATGGATAACATCAGCCGGGTTCTGGAGGTGAATTGTGGTTTCCTAGTCCTAGATCGAATGCATCATGATGCGTTCTTTGTTATCTGCAGATTTCTCTGGTCTCTTTTATGATGCCTCGCACTCCCTGAAGTATAAGACTTGTATTTTTCTTGTAGTAATAAATGCTACAAATATCTTAATGTGTTTTCTGATATGCGATTATTCTTCTTCTAGGAGAAAACTGGGGGGAAAATTATTCACCGGGTTGGTGGCATTTTGTACCTTTTTCGTGGAAGAAATTACAACTATCGAACTCGTCCACAGTATCCGCTAATGCTTTGGAAGCCAGCAGCCCCTGTTTATCCAAAACTCATTCAGAAATCTCCGGGAGGACTTACAGAAGATGAAGCCAATGAGTTGAAGAGTAAAGCAAAGAATTTGGCGCCCATTTGCAAACTAGGTATTCCTAAAGCTTAACATTTTAAAGTCCCCGTTATGAGGGCATCTTGCAGCAAGAGCTGAAATTTCTAGGATATTATTTAGTTGTAAATGTGAAGGGACTCAGGTCAGTGTCAGTATTGTATTTAGCCATCTTAATCTCTTATGCTCCAACCAAAAGATTTTTCTCGTTTTTTCTTTATGTACAGTGGCTTGGTCTCTACGCAGAAGCCACTCGGCGAGGTTGAATCTATGATCCTTATGTTTCAAGCTACTTCCTGTGATTTTATAGTTTCCTATTCAGCGAAATGTTCTTCCTTCTGCCCTCTCAGGCTGAGATGTTAAGGATATCTACATTTTAGTCATTTGAACTTTTTTGCCAGGGGTTCTTTAGGTTCTGATTCGGCAATCGGTTCATCTTCATAAATCACATTAACATGGTTTGGTGAATCTGTTGATAATATTTCTTTCACTTTACAGGAAAGAATGGCATATACTTGAATCTAGTAACCGATGTGAAGAATGCCTTTGAAGGAAGCCCTCTAGTGAAGATTAACTGTACTGGCATGCATGCATCTGACTACAAAAAGTTGGGAGCTAAACTTAGGGTATGTTTAACTTTATGCTTTTGCCAGTTCCATTACATAAATGCGATTTTTATTTATTTTAGATGGATTTCTAGGGATGGCTTAGTAATTAGCACCTGTGTTGCGGTTTCTTACATCTCCTGTGCTTACTACTTTTTGGATCATCTAGGAAGTATTTACGTTATTCAGGAAAATTTGGTCTCCGAAATGCTTTTGCTTTTGGAATGGAAATTGACGATATTTTTTTAAAATTTTTCGAATTTAATCATTTGTCTTTATTTGTTTTCTGGTACAGGATTTAGTCCCCTGTGTATTGCTTTCTTTCGACGATGAGCAAATACTAATGTGGAGAGGACATGATTGGAAATCAATTTACCCAAATACCCCGACTAAAAGTGTCACTTCCCAAGGTAAAATGAAAAGGGTTAAACGTTTATTTATTTTCACCATGACAAATTAGTTTTCTGCTTATCAACTGGAAGATCTCTCATAAGTTCCCAGTTTATGTTAACTTTGTCTGGCTGAGTGAAGATATGAGTCAACGGTAGCATCATGTGGGAAATTTCTCTTTTCTTTAGAGTGATTGATCATAAAATAAGACGTGTACTGGAATCCCTTCTTTTGGCTGTCTTTTATTAGTGACTGTAGTTGTCCATATTTTGAGCTCTTTTTTCTCCTTGCAAACCTTGGAAACCTCTTGGATCATCACTAGTGAGGTCCACTTCGATGGTGGTAGTTTCTTGAGAGACGTCAAATCGAAAAGGTTTTAGTGTGGTACCTGCTGCTAATATGATTTAATCATGCATGCAACTACAGAAAATTATATATTGTTTAATGGGCAGCTTCATAGTGGATGGAACACTACAGTGTGGAGGCATTTCTGCAGCCAACCTCACAATGAGAAATAGCATCGTTAATGATTTTCTGGTGCTGATATTTTTCATAGTTTGAGTAAGCTCCTGGCGTGTTATACTCTGTACAGCATTGTAACTTTCATCGACCTCATTTGCAGGGGAAAGTAATGAAATGCAGAGTCAGGGTGAAAGCAAGGAGGTCATCTCGAGCCCTAAAATGATATCCCTGTGGAGGCGAGCTATCAATTCAAACAAGGCCTTATTGCTCGACGAACCGAATGTGAGCCCGGATGATCTTTTAAAGATAGTGGAGGAGTTCGACAGCGCAACACGGGCTGCTGAGCACTCTTTCCCTGCAATTATTTCGTCCAGAGAAAGTGAACCTGATGATGCAGCCACCTCATTTGAAGGTGGATGGCAAAGTAACAGGTACGATGAAACCGTTATGCCCTTCGATGGCGATGAAGACTTAAGCGACATTGACGATTTGGATGGTGACAAACTTTCCGGTCCTTCGGGAACTTTACCGATTGACCGGCTGGCAAAGAAGCTGTTGGGATAAATAAAAGACTGGAAGGCTGCTGATAGCGCTGGTGGTTTCTCTTTATTTGTCACTACAGATTCCTTGGATGTCTCAAGAAGACAAGGACAGCAACGTTGCGGAAAAAAGCAGTGTATAGCTGTAAATGTTGCGGCATCTCCTTCTTATTGTAGCCTAAATATGCAAAGCGCTAATGCTTTTGGAATGCCATTCATTCGGAGGAAAACAATAAGAAGGATATTTAGGATATGCTCTTGTTTTGTCTCATTTCCAATGCGTTCTAGATGTGTAGAGCACGACCCCCACTAGTGTGAGGTCTGGAAAGAATGACATTTATCTACATACCTCATCCTTGCAAAGAGATTTCTATGCATTTTACCCCCGACTAACAGCTAAACAAAGTGACCTTTTTTGTTCGTTTATACCGCGTGTCCAAAAATTTTGGACCCCAAGTTTGATTTAATCCTCTATGTCAATGCCCATTGAAGCTCCATGCCCTTTTAATCTTCTTCGAGTTCTGAAATGATCCCGAGATCAGCTTTTTCTCCAACACTGCGATTTAGTGCAGGGGATGGGATGGTCATCTCGGGTGGAAGGAGCAGTTGGAGATGGTGGCGATTGAATCTGATGTCCTCGGATGAAGAGGGTGAGAGGGATCCTCGAACCCATCGTTGTTTAGTTCCATGGTCTTTTCATCCATGAAAGGTGGATTGGTTGGTGGTGGAAGTTCTTCATTCTTCTTTGTTAGCATTTGCAGAACCTTGGACATGGATGGCCTCAAAGAAGGTACTTCTTGTGTGCAAAATAGAGCTATATGAATAACTCTACCGACCTCATTCTTAATGCTGCTGTCGGGGTAATTGTGCAGCATGAGGTTTGGGTCGAACAGTTCTTCCACTTTTCCTTCCTGAAAATGGTTCCATGCCTGATGCGACAAGGATTTAAAAGTGCATAAGAGGACGTATGTTGCTTTGTTGGCTCCCAAAATTCATGTCGTGACAATGACCAGTTTCGGAACTTACGATGGTGATGAGGCTTTCTGAATATTCTGAGGTTTGGCTCCTGTTATTCTGCCTCCCTGTGACTGTCTCTAGCAAAAGAACTCCAAAGCTGTAGACATCTGCCTTCTCCGTCAGCTGACCATGTGCGAGATATTCAGGAGCCATATATCCTCTGGGACAATTGGGAAGAGAAATACAGATTATATGTGTGATTCTTTCGCAATATGAAATGGAGGGCGGGTGCAATGGAGAGCTTAGCTTACAGTGTGCCTGCAATGGCAGTGCTGATGTGGCTCTTGTCTTCTTGAAAGGATCTCGCCAGGCCAAAATCCGCTATTTTGGCACGGAGTCTTGAATCCAGCAAGATGTTGCTAGCTTTGATATCTCTGTGGATAATCTTGATCTTGGAGTTTTCATGCAGGTAAACTAAACCTTCTGCCGTTCCAACCAAAATATCCAGCCTCTTTTCCCAGTTCAGGGCTTTCCCCGTGTTTGGTTCTGCAATTTAGTATGAGTCACACAACCATGGGAAGAGCAAACCAGTTTTGGGCTCCCTGCATCCTCAGTCAGGAGTAAAAATGTATTCAGCAGTTTTACCAAAAATGAAACGATCGAGGCTCTTGTTGGGAAGGAACTCATAGACGAGAAGACTCTCAGGTCCGGAGCAACTGCAGCCCAACAGCCTGACCAGGTTCTTGTGGTCCACACTGCTAATGATATTCACTTCATTATAGAAGTCTGCTGCCCTGTGCTTATTGTTGAAGAAGAGCCTTTTAACCGCAATCTCTCTTCCATCAGGCAGGACTCCCTGCAAGAATTTGACACATCTCCTGTGAGATTTTACAGCCGTGAGGTTTTTAGCTGAGTTTTGGTATACCCATCACTGGAACTCATGGACTACCTTATAAACTGTTCCAAAACCTCCTTGTCCGAGCTTGTTGGCACAGTCAAATGATCCGGTGGCCTTCTCCAGCGTTGAGTACTTGAAGTTCAAGCTGCTATCGTGGAGTATCTTTACCAGCTGTTCCGCACCATCAGAGCCTAAAGGCAACAGAACGAGGAGGTGGAAGAAACTCAGGAACCTTTAGGGGGGTTTTCACTGTTGAAAATCGAGCATGTTCCATGCATGTCGGCTCTTCAAAGGTGATGACACTACATACCTTTCCTTCTCTTCTGGATGTACTTGTGCTTCCAAACAAAGTATCCGATGGTCGCTCCGACTGCCAAGACTATGATAACGCTAACCACTGAAACCACTATCGCGATGATGGTTCCTGCAAAAGCAATTGCTTGTCAGAGAGATACAAGGTTACCTACTAGGGGAATGAAGGCAGCAGTTACCTCGGTTGCTCGGTTTACTGGGCACTGGGTTCAGAAAGTTGATGTCGGAGTACCTCATGAAGCAACCGGTGTTAAGTGCTCGCCCTTCTGACCAAGGCAAACATCCCAGTATAGACGCAGATGCATTCCGTAGACACGCCTGGCAAGACCCGGCATCCAGATTTCTCCAGCAATCGGCCAACACAAAGGCAGAGTCATTGGATGCCCCAGCTACTAGCACCTCAGCTCGTGCATATCCTCTGTTGCTCGGAGCATTACCGACGGCCCTAGCTATGGCCTGTCTCGCCGACTCCTGGAAAGCTGAGCTCTTCCTGGTGACATTTCCACACACGGCCGTGTCTCCAGGTCCGCTGTACTCCTGGTAGAAGCTGTAGTTCCCGACTCTCATGAAGCAGCCGTCAAGATATATACGACCCCCGTTGAAAGGGTAGCACTGCGGGAGCAGGGAACGTGCCTCCGCGTAACACAACACGCAATCCAGCAAGGAGAGATCCCCGTAGCACTGAGCGAGGCCGTAGTTGGCGTCAGGCCCCGATCCGACGACCGAGAGTCCGAACCCCTGCGTCCTCATCTGATTGCTGATGTTCTCCATAACGGCCACGAAATTTGGCACGAAGACGGTCGAGTTGTGCTCGCGCACGTTCGAGCACGTCATATTCACCGACTGGGTTCTTGGATCAGCTACAGCCAACTCCAGAAACATTACGGCGAGGACGGACATGAATGTGAGGCATCGCGGGTGAGCGAACTTGATGCTTCCCTTCATTCCTTTGGGGGATGGAGCTCTTGAGGGAATAATCTGACTAATACGAGAAGGAAGAAGAGGGAAAAACAAAGCCCCAGAGAAGGGTCGATGCTTAGCTATATTGCCTCCGACTAGGACAAAGTTATGGCGTTCCGGTCGGAATTTGATTCGACGACGAGGGGTGGGGGGGGGGGGGGGGGGTTCTTGCAGGAAAACGCGCAATCTGTACCGTGGAAGTGGGTGGACCCAAAAGCTGGAAAATGCCAGTGAGGTGAGGGGGTGTAAAGTCAGCTCTCCTCTTCTTCCTTTTGTCTCTTCCGCGACACGATTGATTGGTGGGGGGAGTCAAATATGGCGACTCCTCTCGTCAGGAAAGAAATGGGGGAAGGGAGAAAGAGAAGGTTGGGAAAGTCAAAAAATGTCATCTGAATTCCTCCTTTCCTCTCTGTTTACCACCGGAAGAGAAGGGAATTGAGCTGACTGACTGACTGGCTGACTGATGCAAGCCCGTCGAAGACGTCGGACGAGATCGAGATCGAGATGAACCACATTCCCTTCTTCCTTCCCCTGGGGAAAACAGTTGGGTTGGGATTCCGGTGATCTCCTGAAGGTTCCGATTCAAACAGAAGAATCGGGAGTGGAGGAAGGCATCTAGAATGACTGGAGTAGGTATATGTCCATTTGACGAGATCCATAAAGTTGAAAATGACTGCCAAAGAGTCAATTGATCGGTAATTTTCCCCCGCGTCCGAACTGTGAACAATGCTGGAGTCATTACCCACCGCATGCGATTGAGCTTTCTCTTGATAAATTCGTCATTTACAACGTCGAATTCATATATATATATAAATTAGAAAGAAATTACTCATTATTATAAAAAAATGACTTCTTCG
This sequence comes from Melastoma dodecandrum, assembly GCA_029817715.1. Lineage (NCBI taxonomy): Eukaryota > Viridiplantae > Streptophyta > Magnoliopsida > Myrtales > Melastomataceae > Melastoma > Melastoma dodecandrum. Next base: position 1,950,264 of record JARUPY010000533.1, on the reverse strand, counting down.
AGACAACTTTCTATTTTATCATTATTTTAGTTTGAATTTAAGATGGATAAAAAATAAAAATTAATAATAAAATTATATAACAAACTAAATTAATAATAAAACAGAAAGTTTACTTGAAGTTAATTCTATAAATCGATATTTTGCGTAAAGAACAAGGGTACAAAATCTTTAGCAGTTAACGAGAGTATATTTAATTCGGCCCACCGTGGTCTAACCTCAAAGGACGTGGATGCGCCGGCCCAACATTTTCTGAAAATGATATCGTCTCAAGTCACGTCCCTCTCCTTTAAAGAACAAAACAAAACCATTTTTTTTTCATTATAATATCTACTCCAATAAAAGAAATTATAACTTCCTCCTTTATTTACACCATCACGCGGATCACGTGCCGTGCGTAACCGAGTTTATCCATATTTATCATAATTAATATAAAGAAGGAAAAAAAGATAAAATATATCACGCACGTCTCGTCGATTGGGCTCCGTGACTTGGGCTTTTTTGGCACACGTGAGGCTGAAGCTTCTCTTGCCATTTCTTTTTTTTTTTCTTTTCCTTTTTCTTGATTAGTATCATTTCGTGGGGGGGAATCCCTCGTGCTTTCGGAGGAGATATGAATCTAAGAGAAGACGACAAAGTGCAACCAAAACTATCTCCTTTTGCTTTGCCTGGCCTCCATCTCTCGGGAGAAACAAAAAGCTTGGTGGAAATAAAAAGGCGTCTCGGATTTGCTCACCCTCTCTCTCTCTCTCGCCACATTTCTTTCCGTCTTCCGGTTTATTTCTTCTGCAGCAAGTAGTAGAAGATCCAGCAACGCAGATATCTCCCACCCCCCCGCGGCAATCATACTCGCTCTGCTGTTTTCCTGCCAGTCGCTCCATTCCCGAGCGAGTGTGTTTCTGGTGTTTGATGTACTCTCATCGTCTTGCTTCTCCATGTTGTTGTTGCTGTCGATGAGGATGATGATGTCTGGATGTGAGGTTGATACTTCCGGAGTGTTTGTTCTCCCGGCCTTGGGCTGCTTTTCTCTGTTCCGCATGGAGGATGATGAACCGATGACTGGAGTTCTAGAACTATTGTCATTCTTCGAAACAAAGAATCCCGATGATAAGCGTAAAAAGTGATAACTTGGATATACAGAGCGTTTCTTGTGGGTCTTCTCCTTTTCTCGTGTTTGTGTTTTTTTCTCTCTCTTTCTTTTGGATGGATGCTCTTCCTGGTCTTCAGCTGTAATGTGATGTGACCATCCGATGGGTAGCTTTTTTATCCTCACTCAGCTTGTTCTGCAATTGTAGGTTTTACTTCGGGGTAAAGCATAGCATCTCCGGAGCGATGAGTAATACCATTTTCAACAATTTGGTATACCAAAGTTCGCTTTGTCCCCCGTTGGTTTCCGAGAATCAAAGCATTCTGGGTTCTTCTTCCATCCCTGCAAATACCTTGTTCCATTCCGCCTCCGCCAATCAAGCTGCCCCTGGGCTTAGGAAGCCTAACTTCGCCAGTAGTTTTCTCGGAAAGGGTGTCAACTTGAGGAAAATGAAGCAGTCCATTGGAAAAGGTTATGCGCAATCATTCACCGCGAAGGCAGTCCTGGCAACTAATTCGGCCCCCGAGGTGAAATCTCCAGCCTTTTTTAACTTCTGTTGTTCTGTACCATTGCATATTGAATCTGGAAAGTGAATACCCCTGACTGAAACAGCTTCAAGGAATGTTCAACTTGGAGGGAAACATTGAATTGAAGGTACCCCTCACAATTGTCTTGTTGCTGGCTTTTCTGTCAGCTGTGGATTTTTTTTCAAGTAAGAATGACTTCAAATGTATATCAGGTCAGTGTCACAGCTCCTGATCCTAGCTCCGTAACTCAAGTAGAGATTCAAGTGAATGACGAGACCGACTCTTTGGTCTTTCATTGGGGTGCCCTGTCCGATAGAAAAGAGTAAGTTCAGTGATTTAAAAGAACAAATGTCTCATCACCGATGAAGTAGATTTCTCCTTTTGTTGCTGTAAAATGGAGATTATTTGGCATACATTGTCTGAAATTTCTAATTTATTTCTAGAAATGCTTTTGTGATGATGCTCATTCTATTCACCTGCCAGTAGAAAGTGGATTCTACCATCACGTCGTCCGGATGGCACTAAGGTTTATAAGAACAAGGCGCTGAGAACACCTTTTGTGAAAGTAAGTGTGGACGGTGCAAAATGGAAGCTCGATCTTTTTCTTACTTCCAGTAGCATATTAACAGTCTTGTCCAACAGGGGGATTCAACTTGCTTCCTCAAAATAGAAATTGATGATCCGGCGATAAAGGCACTGGAGTTTCTCATACTCGATGAAGCTCGCAATAAATGGTACTAGTCTGTTCTCGTGTTAGGGAGTTAAATTATTCAAAGCTTTAATCCGCGGGAATAGAAATTGTCTCTTTGTTTCTATTTGTTAAGGTTTAAAAACAATGGGGAGAACTTTCATGTTAAGTTGCCTTTAAGAGAAAAGCTACCAAACACTCCAGTCCCAGAAGAACTTGTGCAAATTCAGGCATATATTAGATGGGAAAGAAAGGGAAAACAAATTTACAGCCCTACACAGGAAAAGGTACCCTTTATTGTCACGTGATTTCAGTCTCTTTTCGTCATTTGAATTGTGATTCACCTATGAACACTGTTCTCCTGCTATGACTTGATGATCATTGAGAGTGTAAGGACTTCCTTCTTTTAATGTAACGGCGGTGTTAGGGCTCAGTATGCAATAATCCTCCCTTCAGAGCTAAACAACCCGAGGCAGATATGGGGTTTAGACCTGAGATTTAGAGGCCAATGCCCCAAGACCAACCATTGGGCGGTTACTTGGGGACCTGTGATGAGGACTTATTGAGAGGCCAGTGGGTTTCATTAATTTGTCAAATGTTTTGCTTATGCTTTTATCTTTCAACTGTATTTTTGTAGCTTTTATGTACACACATGCCATGTTCACAAAGTGGACTCGTTCATTTGCTAGTTATGACACATAATAAACAGATGGTGGAATCTATGTTTACTAAGACAATAAAGATACAGGGTGGCGATCTGATTTATCCACTGATGTCATCCCATTCATTGTCATGCTTATGGGGAGGTATTGAATGTTAGTCTGTGGCCATGCATCATTTGGTTTTCACATTTCTGATATAGGAGGAATATGAAGCTGCAAGGTTGGAGCTATTGGAGGAGATAGCTCGTGGTAAATCCATCGAAGAAATTCGACAGAAACTTCTGAACAGGAACGAGAGAAAGGAGGAAACATCCTCGAGAAAGGGGGAAACATCTTCTTCCCCCGCTCCTGTGTCAAGGGATAAGATACCCGAGGAACTTGTGCAAATACAGGCTTATATAAGATGGGAAAAGGCTGGGAAGCCCAATTATTCCCTTGAAAAACAGCAGGTAAAAATAAAATACATTTGTCCAAGAAGTTGTTTGTCTTTTCGCCATTTGTGCTGGTGGAGATGCAAAATTTTATGAATGTGTATTGTCATGTCCATCTCTGTACCTAACTATAACTCTTATCATAGATGGAATTTGAAGAAGCAAGGAAAGATTTGCAAACGGAACTTAAGAAGGGTTCGACTCTAGAGGAAATAAGGAAAAAGATCTGCAAAGGTGAGGTAGCATCTAAAGTATCGAAGCAGCTTTCTGGGAAAAAATATTTCCGAGTCGAGAGGATTCAGCGCAAGCAGAGGGATATCATGCAACTAATCAGTACTGCCAGAAGTAAGCCTGTAGTGGAAGCTACTACAGTAGAGCCAAAAACCTTGACAGCAGTAGAGCTTTTTGCAAAGGCAATGGAGCAACAGGATGGAAATACTACTATCAGGAAAACATTCTATAAGCTCAATGATAAGCAACTTCTGGTTAGAAATGCTCTACTTGCTAACTCTTCAGCCCGTGTTCCTTTTTTATTTGTTGATGATTCATCAACTTGGCTTAATCTAGTAGGTGCTAGTTTCAAAGCCAGCTGGCAAGTTAAAAGTCCGTGTTGCGACTGACTACGTTGAGCCCGTTACACTTCACTGGGCTTTGTCACAGAAGAAAGCGGGAGAGTGGTTGGTTAGTATTTGTCCTGGTGCTGTTAAATAAAGACCGAGACCTCGTTATATACTGCTATTCTTTCTTTAAATGCAGAATTTCGCTCTATTAAATGTTTCTTAAACTGAAAATCCCCCATCTTTCAGGAACCCCCCTCAACTAGCATACCTGCAGGATCCATTTCTCAAACTGGAGCTACTGAAACACCATTTTCTAGCATATCTTCTCTAGATCCGTTTTACCAGGTTGGTGGTTGCTATGGATAATGGATTTTCTTCAAAACTTTTACTTCTTTTCATGGAGATTTTCCATTTTACTGCAATTTTATGCCTGGAAAATCATCTCCAGGTTCAGGGTGTCGAGATAGAGCTTAAAGATGGTGGCTACATCGGAATGCCATTTGTTCTTCATGCAGCAAGTACTTGGATTAAAAACAAAGGCTCTGATTTTTATATCGAATTTAATGCAGACTCCAAGAAAATATACAAGGTTATCTTCTTATTTGGTTGATAAGAATTTATCGTATTTAATTTATGATAAGGCCTAATGACTAGATTCTCTTCTGTGTATAGAATTTTGGCGATGGGAAAGGTACTGCTAAATCCTTGTTAGAAAAAATAGCATCAGTGGAAGGTGAAGCGCAGAAATCGTTCATGCATCGGTGGGTTGCATCGCTTCCTCTGATTCACATTGTAAAAATGCCATATCAAATAATTTTTCATGATACAGTGGCTCATTCGTCGATTATTTTGAGCTTCAATGCGTTGACGTTACTTTATGATCCTCTTGGGGAGTGGTCATACGTGAACTGAAAATTATTCTAGTACATAATCATTGAGTTGCAGCATTGATGAGTGCTCTGATTGTTGCTTCCGAAACTATGCATCTGTTGGTTTTTGTTTTCCTTTTCTTTTCATTCCCATGTATTCACTAGGTAGACTTCTTCTTAGTCCTCCATAACCTACAGTTATTCTGCTTGTACCTCATTAACCTTGTCGTGCTCTTGTTATTCAGCTTTAATATTGCAGCTGATTTGATAGATCAAGCAGAAGATCTTGGCGAATTGGGTCTTGCTGGAATTTTGGTCTGGATGCGGTTTATGGCAACAAGGCAACTTATTTGGAACAAAAACTACAATGTGAAACCACGGTACTTGGTTTAACTAAAATTTCATCCACTAGACTAGACATGTTATGGGGCTTCTTATTTTGGCATATTGCTTCTTTTCTATCTAAACTAGTTGAATTTGCCTATAATCTTGTTGTAATAAATGAGCCACATTTTTATGCCCTACTGCAATCTGGAACTATTGTTAATTTCTTTTGAAAAAAGCTAATATTGAATCATATTATGATAATCAGTGAAATCAGTAGAGCTCAAGACAGGCTTACCGACTTGCTTCAGAATGTCTATGCTGGTAATAGTCATCTTCGTGAACTTACTCGCATGATCATGTCGACTGTTGGTCGTGGAGGAGAAGGTGATGTTGGGCAGCGAATTCGTGATGAGATATTGGTCATACAGGTGAAGCGTAATTATCCTTCTTTAACAGTCTTATAGGTCATGTTATTTTACTGTGTTGAACAATCTAAAGAAAGTAATGTGATTTCTCACGGAGTTTGTTGATTGCATCAAGATTTCAGTTTGGGTGAAACTTTTTTCATTATTAAAGGATTTTTTATTACAGAGGAACAATAATTGCAAAGGTGGAATGATGGAAGAATGGCATCAGAAGTTGCACAATAACACCAGCCCGGATGATGTTGTAATTTGTCAGGTGTTTTGATCACCTCAAGAGGACTCTTATATATTGTCTTTTTCTTTCTCAAAATGCTAATTTTCTGAATTTGCAGGCACTCATTGAATATATCAACAGTGACTTTGATATCGGTGTTTACTGGAAGACCTTGAATGATAATGGAATTACCAAGGAACGTCTTCTTAGTTATGACCGGGCAATTCATTCTGAGCCAAATTTCAGTGCAAATCAGAAGGAAGGCCTACTTCGAGATCTAGGAAACTACATGAGAACCTTGAAGGTTTGTCTTAACATTTCATGTTAATTTAAAATTCGAGGAGATACCATTCAGTCTAAACATCATTACATATCGCCATTTTTTCATGGTGGAAAGGCGTCCATATCATTTATAATAGTTCCATTTGTCTGCCATCATCAGAACTCCTATCATCTTGATGGCATCCCTTGAGTATATATGTTTCTGTCAAAATGAACTCTGAAATACTTCGTTAGGTATTATACCTCTTTGTGGAGTGCATATATTCCTTGCATCCATGTTATGTTCAGAGCCTTCAGACGAAGAGTACTGCAAGCATGCTGAATCCTCAATCGAAGATGGTCTGGGTATGAGAATTACAATAAAGAATCTTTTCAAAGGTCGTTAGTGGATTTGTTTTAAATTAATCACATTTAATTCAATCTAGGTGTGCTACAAGAATTTAGTCTATTAGCCATTGAATTATATAGTTTTTTATCTGTGTGCATTCTCATGTTTCTTCAATCATCTAGGAGTAATGGATTACTTTTATCTATCTTAACGTTTTTCTGCTGTCACGATTGAGAGGAAAATGAAGCTAATTTTTAAAGTAATGTCCTGCATTAGCGCAAGTGACTGAATCACTATGATGACCACCCCCAAATAGTTTGTATGGTGTATTCCACTTCAAAAAAAAAAAAGAGAGATGGCACAATTGACATGCATTGCTCAATGACTTCTTTTGCAGGCAGTCCATTCTGGGGCGGATCTGGAGTCTGCAATATCAAACTGCATGGGCTATAAATCCAAGGTAATGAGCTTTAACTGATTTGCTCTCTAGTCGCTACATTTTGTCAAGGCAGTTTGTCTGAGGCTGTACCCTCTCCAGGGTGAGGGTTTCATGGTTGGAGTGCACATAAATCCTATACCAGGCTTACCTTCTGGATTTCCGGTAACGTTTTCTTCTCAACACAGAAATTTTTAGATATGATTGGTGAAACAACAGAGCTAATCTTTTTCGTTATCAAGTAGGAGCTGCTAGAATTTGTCCTTGAGCATGTTGAAGATAAGCAAGTCGAGCCATTGCTGGAGGTTTGTCCATTTATTTTTCATTGATTTTCTTGTTAATAGGCCACCTTTATTTGTTTAGAAGTGTGGTGAATTTCTTTTTTCATGCAGGGATTGCTCGAGGCTCGACAAGAGCTCCGACCATTGCTTCTTAAATCAAGTGATCGTTTGAAGGACCTTCTATTTCTGGACATTGCACTCGATTCTACTGTAAGGACAGCCATAGAAAGGGGATACGAGGAACTTAACGGAGCTGGCCCAGATGTACTAATTGACATCATAATAAATTAAATTATTTCCACGTTTTGTTATGCTAGCTTATTGATTATTTATTTTTTATGGATTTGCAGAAACTTATTTATTTAATTAGTCTTGTCCTCGAAAATCTTGCACTTTCATCAGATGATAACGAGGATCTCATCTATTGCCTAAAGGTAATCATCTAGCTCTTTATTCTGTGAAAGTGTCGTGCAAGAGCACACAAGAAACCACTAGTGGTCTCTTTGAACATTTGTCTTTCTTCCTTGATTACTCCAATTAGAAGATTGGATCTCTAATCGTTATAGAGTGCCATTCTGTGATCTCCTTTTTCTTGGTAGAATAGGATAGTTCAATTCAGATAGAGGTACAACAAGTTCCAGAATTACAGATCCATAGGGCATGGGATATCCCCATGTAACAAGTCTATTACAAAATTCGGAGGCATTTAAAAGCGTGTAACTGTCCTCCTGGTGTAGCGCCTCCTTAGATATATTTTGTCATTTCTAATGAACAGAGAAGTTATACATGTACATATATTTGTTGTCTAAGGCAATAGGTCATTCCCATGTTTCCTATCTCAGCTTTTCTAGAGCTATCTGGCACCGAATCCTCGTTTGTGAAATTAGTGATTAATGTTCTGTTCTACCGTAAAGGAATGGAGACACACAGCGAGCACTTTGAAGAGTGGAAGTCATAAATGGGCGTTATATGCCAAATCCGTCCTAGACAGAACTCGCCTTGCTCTTGCAAACAAGGCAGAATCGTACCAGAAAATTCTGCAGCCATCTGCGGAGTACTTGGGATCTCTTCTTGGAGTTGACCGTTGGGCAGTAAGCTTTATTTGAAGTAAAAAAAAATTGCATTGAGAATCACATCCTTGCATTTGGCTACCTATTCTGTGCCTTGCAGGTAAATATATTTACTGAAGAAATAATTCGATCTGGATCAGCTGCCTCGTTGTCTTCACTACTTAATCGACTTGATCCAGTTCTCCGGAAGACTGCCAATCTCGGAAGGTCTAGCTATTCTGTACACAGTTGTTTCAGACATCCGTATTGTTTTAACATTCTGCTTCCGCAGCTGACAGTTTATTAGTTAGAGAGCTAATACGATCTTCCGCCCCCGAATGTGTCATTTGCAGTTGGCAGGTTATTAGCCCTTGTGAAGTGATTGGAAGGATTGTTGTCGAAAATGAATTGCTTGCGGTGCAGAATAAATCATATGGTGAACCTACTATATTAGTTGCAAAAAGTGTGAAAGGAGAGGAAGAAATTCCAGATGGTGCAGTTGCTGTTCTTACACCTGACATGCCAGATGTCCTATCTCATGTTTCAGTGCGTGCAAGAAACAGCAAAGTGAGGATTTCATAAATTGGTAATCAATGCTGGTCATCTTATGATCAAATATTTGCTGAATTACTATTCTATGGGCAGGTCTGCTTTGCAACCTGCTATGATCAGAATATTCTAGCCAATCTTGAAGCAAATGAAGGGAAATATTTTCGCCTCAAGCCATCATCAACGGGAATTGTATATAGGTAAAGACATAAAAAATCAATTGATTATTATACACAACAAAATATTTTATGCATTCCTTTTCTACCACGAATGAAAATGAATTAAATTACACAATATGGCTATAATATCCCCAAATAATGTGGACCTTTTTCAGTGAGGTAAAAAAGGAAGAGGCTACTGATGGAAGTTCAGGTGAGTCGAAGCTGGTTGAGAAATTGCCATCTCTGACTTTGTCAAAGAAGAAGTTTAGTGGTAGATATGCCATCCCATCTGCTGACTTCAATAATGAAATGGTTAGTCTTTCGACATGTCCTATTCATTGGTGTCTGTACCATGAATGACATTATGTTGCATTCTGACAAGGATGTTCTCCAGGTTGGAGCAAAATCACGTAATATTGCTTATCTAAAAGATAAAGTTCCGTCATGGATTGGGGTTCCTACGTCTGTTGCCATACCATTTGGAGTATTTGAAAAGGTTCTTTCTGAAAGAATTAATGAGGTGTGTCAATCTTTCATGACTTCTCCTTTTGGGCCTGATTTACATTCTCATGGCTTATTTTAGTTTATAGGGGACAATGTCCTTTCAATTCCAACAGCATTCTTTTTTCACATCAGCTTGTATGTATCATCTCACAGATATGTTTCTTTTCTACAAAGAAAATGTAGTAGGATTAACGATTTTAGCCATAAATTGGAAGAAGTTTTGTAAGCATATTTCTTTATCTTTATCAGGGAGTTTCACAGAAATTCCAAACTCTGAAGAAAAAATTGGTGGAGGAAGATTTTGGCGCCCTCAAGGATATACGTGATGCAGTTATGCAGTTGCGCGCACCAGATGAATTGGTACTTGTCTTTACTGTTATGGATTCACCTCGAACTTTTCTCTATATTCTTAGTAGGAGGTCATTTACACGAGAAAATGAATTCATGATATCTATATGAAAATACTTATTGTTGTAGTTACACATGTCGCCAGAGTTGTGAAAAATAAGATCTTGGCTATTAAAACTTGCAGGTGCGGGAACTCAAATCTGTGATGCAAAGTTCAGGTATGCCATGGCCAGGCGACGATGGTGAATATCGATGGGAGCAAGCATGGATGGCCATAAAGAAGGTTAAACTTCTTTGTCTAACCAGTGACAATGCATTTAGTCAGAACTCTGAATTTTCTGTGCTGTTGTTATATCTGGCACTGTAGAGTTATTGATTTCTGCTTTGAAATTTTTTCCCGTCTTTCCCTGAAGATTGCTACCGTTGCTGTTGTGGTTGATTCATGTTATCCCTAAGGAAGGCCCTTTTAGGAGTTCTTTAGAAGCGTGTTCTTGAATTGCAAATGACAATTATCTTTTTTAAGTTCGTAATGAAGTACTCTACTGCAGCTTGACAAGACTGTTTCATGTAGTCGTTTAAGGTTGGTGTAGCATAGTCTCGTTGTCAATGGTCGAGGCAGTGCTTTCTCTATGGATTAATTATCTCTTATCTAGTCGATTGCATTGTATGAATATGTAAGCTCGTGAAACTTTTGGCAAAATAATGCTTTTTATGTCCTAAATAATCTTTCTGGCATAAAGCTCGACCATAATTTGGATTAAAGGCTTTTCAGATTTATTGTTTGTGCTTATTTTTACTTGAGCTCTTGGAAAATCGTTGTTCTATCTGCAGGTCTGGGCTTCGAAGTGGAATGAGAGAGCATACTTCAGTACGAGGAAAATCAAGCTCGATCATGAATATCTTAGCATGGCTGTGCTGGTCCAAGAGATAATAAATGCTGACTATGCTTTTGTAATCCACACCACCAATCCATCAACTGGAGACTCGTCGGAGATATATGCTGAGGTAACTTCAGAATTTCACCCACAACCATGAATAATGGTAGATTGTTTGCCTGATGTGATCTTTTGTATGAAGGTTGTCTGTGGACTGGGTGAAACATTGGTCGGTGCATACCCAGGTCGTGCACTAAGCTTTGTCAGCAAGAAAAATGATCTGAATTCTCCACAGGTAGCACATCATTATCACTAAGATCTCTCATCTCTCCTGTTAACAAAAGTATATCCGAGAAAGAACTTTGTTAGACCATCTCAATACAACCGATTACTTCCTTAGCAAGTTTGGTCATACATTTATAAGCAGTGGTGCTGCATTCCATGGAAGTAGTAGTCTTAGAAGCCTGGGCTCATTGTTCTCGTTGGGCGGTTTCCTCGTTGGGCCCGCCTGTCTATGTCTTGCAGTTACTGGGTTATCCAAGCAAACCAATTGGCCTCTTTATTAGGAAGTCCATCATCTTCCGGTCAGACTCCAATGGAGAAGACCTTGAAGGCTATGCTGGTGCTGGACTTTATGACAGGTAAAGCTACGTGCAGCACAGATCCATGTTCTTATTGCCTGACAATCTTTTGCTGTTCCACCCGTCTTCATGTCTTTCTCAAATTTTTCTTCGTCTCTTTCATCCGATTTTTGCGACATGCATTTGTTTTAGTTAGTCGCGTAGACTCGTATTGTGCTTTGATTGCTCGCAACCTGAGGTTTAATTTTCCTTGTGAAAGCGTGCCGATGGACGAAGAAGAAAAGGTTGTGCTGGACTATACATCCGATCCATTAGTCGTCGATGAGAACTTCCAGAATTCCATACTCTCAAGCATTGCTAAAGCTGGAAGTGCGATAGAGGAGCTATATGGGTCCCCGCAGGACATTGAAGGAGTGGTTAAGGATGGGAAGATCTACATTGTCCAAACCAGACCTCAGATGTGATAATTTCTATCCCTTCTTCTTCTACTTCTCATTTATATAGATGGCGGCTATGAAGGACACATATTCAAACCATACAAATGGCGGAAGATTGGTTACGGTATTACAGGTTTGTTGTATATTCACACAATAAAGAGTATGTACATATTACGTAAAGGAGGATTAATGTATCGTCCCTGTTCATCACATAAAAGCGCTGGGCCATTATACTCTTTACTAAGAGCCTTTGCCATTCATTCTAATATCCCCCATGTCATGACTTGCAGCTATAAAGACACTTACTAGAGTTTGGAATAATGGTCTCACGTACAAGTTGTGGCTCCAGTTTTGAATGTTATATTCTGCTATACTTGCAGAATTCTCGAACTTAGCGGCCGTATTTGGAAAAAAAAATTAAATTGAACGGCAAGATGGACCATCCGACAATAATGTCCCGCGCGATGCACCCGCCTTGAGTATAAATTCGATAGTCTCCACTGCGTGGACCGAACTGGGTTAACCGTACCGGAGGAGAAGTTGGATATCGTTCCATTTAGGGCATACCATTATGAGCTTCAATGGACGATTTCAATGAGGAGGCAGACAAGTTTTGGGGTCAAGACTTTCAATTTACTGATCGAGCAAAGTGAAAAAGTTAGAAAAGTTGTAACCAGAAATGAAGAATTAATAACTACGTTGGTTCCCTGGCGTGAAGAAGAACATGTCCCGTCAGGGATGTGAAACAAATCGAAGTTTGTAAAAACCAACGAGGGCAACCGACGTTTCTCATTCTCAGGGTTCGCCCTCTGGGATGTGCACGCACAGGCGGTTGGGACTCCAGGTCCAGGCGACCGATGTACCTGGCCGATCCTAGCGTTCCTGGCACCTTCCCTGTTAGTCTGTCGTTGGACAAATCCGGACCCTGGACCGTAGGCGTCTGTCTGGTATGCTTCCCTCTAGCCTGTTGTTGCCGTTATTTTCTGGCGGTACTTGTAACTGGGATCATTTCATAATTTTAAAAGAGTCATTTGACGGCAACATGAATCTTGAATATGCCCAAACTGCTTTCTTTCTTTCCCTTGGAGAGGTTGCGACTCCAAGGACCGGGTGCTCGGCACAACTCCTTATGGCAACGACACCGTAATGCCAAAGCACAGAACTAACGATCGACCAGCGCGCGCGTGTTTTTGCGTGCTTGTGTATACAGGAACATGAATACCAAGGCATTAACAATCGCAGGAGTACTGCTTTTATTTGGACCGTATCAAAAAATCCATCTCCCCTCCCGAACTGAGAGTTGGGAGACAGATGAGAAATACAGTCGTTTTGTAAGAAGAAAAGTAAAAAACGAAAATAATGGCGTGTGAGATCTTATTATGCATACAACGACACGTCGTCCCGTCCAGACGATTTGTCGGAGACAGGGAGGGACAAGAGTCGCACGCCTTTTAGTGCAAGTAGTAGGCCACGAAGGAGATGACGGAAGCACCAACCACGGACCCGATGACGGGGAGGCTGGCAGAGGCACCGCTGCTCGGGGCAGGGGCGGGGGCAGATTCGGCAGCCAAGGCCGCGCTGATGGAGGCAGCGGCGAACAGGACTGCGCAGGCCATCTTCTTCATCTCCATTGCGGGCGGTTAAATTACTGTTGTTATTATTTTGGTGGTATCACCGGACAGGCCTTTTTATTAAACAGAAACGAAGAGGCCTGATGACGATGATGAAGGAGAAGGGAAGGGGATGATGGGTTTATATATATACGCCCCTGTTTCTGCTATGTTTAGGTTTAGATGGGTGGGTTTTGGACAGGAGTAGTTTTAGGGGGTGGGGTGGAGCGAGTCTCTCGCTTCCTTCCACCCCATCCTTCGTCAAAGGTAAGACCCCAACAAACAATATACCAGCACAACACGCTCTGGTTTTAGCCATTACGTATGCCCACAGTGATGATGAAGCCCAAATTACAGGGTTGATTATGAAATTGTCCAAAGGGTCAGAGAGGCAGGGGAGAAAGAAACGGAGACGCTGAGGCACATCCACGAGTCCTTCAGGACCGTCGGCTCGCTCTTGCTGTGTCGCTCTCAATGTGTTTTGGAATCTCGTGAGAGCTGTTCTTGCCCGCCCTTTTTTTCTTTTGTATGAAGCAAGTTTCTAAACAGAGAGTGCATACGATGATGATCTTTCCTCGGAGACTTGCCATTATTTCCTTCAGTTTCACTTGAACGTGTATGTACAAGGTTTGACAGCCGTATCCCCAAAGGGATTATAATCTACAAAAAAAGAATTAATGGCATGCCTCTGTCAAACTCAAAAGAATGGAATAAATCAACGCGGCCACAACGGCGTGCGAGCGAGAAGAGCAGGCCTTCATGGTGATAGTTCACGCCTTCACGGTGATAGTTTGGCGGTATCCCTCCCTCCCTTCCTCCTCCACGAGCCCTCCAAAGCGTTTATTAGTTTGCTGGCGATGTTGTTGCCCCTTTCCCAGCTCCGTGACCAAACGGCTCCTCCTAAAGTATGTCCATGGTATTCATCTCGGCATTTCGCCTGAGGCCAAGAGTCAGTTGCACATGCACTCTGGCACAGGGTACTTGGTGACATCCCTTCCGGCCTTGCTGGTCCTGAGTTCCGGCTGTCCCAGTGAATCCCGGTGCAGTTCCTTTATTACCCTGTTGAACTCAGATTCGGGAATGTTTGACGAGTTCACGAAATAGGGGAGCATCTGCCTTTTGTTTGGCGTTATGAACTTTTTGTGCCCTGCGTATGCCCTTTGACCCTGTTTTGAAATGCGAGCGCTCGAGTTACTCACCGATTTTCGACTGATTAGATAGATGGTGCCCCTACCGGTGGCTCTGGCTGGAAGGGAGTGCCTACCTGAATGGCATGGCCCATGTTTCCCCCATGAGATGCCATGAACACATCGCTCCTCTCGGAAACTATGTGATCAATTGCGGCCATAAACGAAGCTCTGCCGGCATACGGTTCAAGTTCACCGGGTAATGCCAGGTCCTCCTTGTTGTAGAAATGAGGGAATTGATCCATCAGCGGTTGTAGGGCCTGCTTGCCACCAAGCGGCTCCCCTCCAGCCCAGTATATCCGTGTACTCTTCGTGGCTCCCAAAGCTTTAAGCAGCCTGCGTCGTGCATGGAAGCGGAAAAATCGTGTCACGTCAAAGAGAGGTGATAGCTCCTGGGGAAGATAAATGACGTGGCACAGGGCGACATCGAAAGGTTCGTCCTCCGAGGACTTCCGTCAACTCACATTGTCACCTCCACAGTATTCAAGGGGCAGAGGCCAGCAAGCTTCCTCTCAAGATAGCTCAAATTTGATCGTGCAGTCAGGAGCTCGGGCCGGCGTTTCCTTTCATCAGTGACCATCTCGTCAAACTCATAGCTGAGACCAGGGAGGCATCCCGTCCTCACCCAAACATCCTTCTCCATGCGCAGGTGCAGAGCTAGGTAAGGCCCCTTGCTGTGCATCCTATTGGCGATCTTGGTGCCGAGTTTTGACAAGGCCGGAGCGAACTTCAATGCATGAAAGGCAACCTGCGACAGAGAGGGAAATCCCACGCCTCCGTCATTGGATAACAGGGGAAACGAATGGCGTGCCGTCATAGAGACATTACGAATGAGCTAGAAGTTAAATATAAAGTTTACCTTGCAACGCAGCTTCTGAAGATCAGAAGGAAGGTCCTTGGACAGCCTGGAATCCAGGCCCCGCAACAGCAACACCCCGTCTCTGTTGATCTGCATAAACAAACAGAAAGAACTCTCCGATTGAGCTAAAGCGCATTCTCTCACTTGGGGTCCCCCTCCCCAGTATTATGCATTTTAGTATTCCGAGTCGTCCGACTTTCATTATACGACCGGGACATGCTCTTTTGATCCTCAAAGTGGAAGAAATGGAACAGAAAACAGTAGTGCGGTCAAGTTCATACCCTTTTCAGGTAACGTGAACGTATCCACTCGGCGGAGACGTGAAGAGGCGTCCGCCTCTCTACCGCCGGGCGTGTCATTATGTGAGTTGATGGAAGCGACGAGACGATATGGACGTCGTCTGCCAGGACTTTCTTGAAGTGGTCCAAGTCAAAAATGTCTGAGAACTCGCTGCGAAACCAAGAAAAAGCAGAGGGGTCGAGTTGGTTGGTTGGGGGGGGATTTGGATGGAAAGAAAATCGGCAGGAGGTCAGGGATACATACCTCTCGTCGCCCCAGATGACGTTGACCTGAAGGACGGGAACCACTAGAGATGCGCCAAGAATCCTGGCGATCACGACGGCGTCCACAATCTGATTCCTCTGCTGATTCATACCTCCGGAAACCACGACCAGCAGGTACCTCCTCCTGTCACTGACCAAGGCCGCACTAGCATCACGGTACTCGTCGCTGAACTCCAGGCAGGGCCGGTATCCCAATCCGTGGGGCTGCTCCCAGAACTCCCCGGCCCAAGAACTGTGGTCCCCATCCATGACAGGCGGTTCGAGCCGGTCAGGGGGAACAGAGTCGCAGGGACGTGGGGAAAGACGGTCGAGGTGGAAGGCAGTGGTGAGGAAGCCGAGGAGGATGAAGAGGAGGAGGAAGGAGGCGAGGGTGCGGCAAGAGAAGAAGGGGAGGAGGGACTTGGAAGGGGGGTTGGGGGAGGACTTCTTGGGGGAGATGAGGAGGTAATGAAGGGAAGAGGAAGAGAGGGAGCTTATGATCTGGGAAGGCACCGATATGTAGGATACCTTCTTCTTGGCCTTACCCATCACCATCCACCCCAACGACCACCGCCACCTCCACCTCCACCCCTTTGTAGACGTGGGAATGCGGGGCCGTGGCGTGATCACGATCAAGAAGACGAACAACGGGAAAGAAGAAGAAGAAGAAGAAGAAGGAGGAAACAACAACTGCAGTTGTAGTAGTTACAAGAAAAGAGAAAGAAAAAAATTATGAATAAAACACCAAAAAACCAAACCAAACCAGCTTAGCTAATGCTAATGATGATGGTGATGATAGCTGGGAGAGGTGGGGGGTGGGGGGAGAATTATACGAGGGACGTGTTTTTTTATGCACAAGAAAAAACAAAATCAAAACTCAATGCCCTCCTAATAGTAATAATAAACCCACCGGGGGTAAAGGGAGGGAATGCACAGGCTGGATATGTGAATCATCCATCATATCCAAGTTGGCCACACACACTTAGAGATAGATAGAAATGAAGAGAGGGGGACGTCCCTTGCGAGGGAGTCTTTCAAACTTGTAATTGACATTTATGCCCCTCCTTCCATTATTCCACTTGACTTTGTGGGGAGGGGGCGGTCCCTTTGCGTGTCTTCCTTAAAATAACGAAGAAGTCAAGTTTCTCTCTCATTTACCATTTCTTTTCTTTTCTTTTGAAGGAGTGAAGGATGGATGAGACGTGGGTGATAGATATAGCAAGCAAGCAAGCAAAGCAATCCAGGCCTCTTTTTATTCTTCTTGGGAGGAAGAAGACGTGGTTGGATTGGAACATGCATGGGGTGTTCTGTTTTGTCCCGCACGACATCTAATAAGTCCCTTCTTCTTCTTCTTCTTCTTCATCTTTTTTGAGCCTCTGACTTTGGATTCACCACGTGTCCTTCATAACTAGCCCATCCAAAATTATTACATTATAACATCACAAAGCAACCCCGTATTATAAGTTTGTCGGAATAATTGGGCAGTGGTAGGAGAGGGAGGGCAAATTGGTAACAAAAAAAGGCCAAAAGATAAAATGGAACAAACAACAATTTATGTCGCGTGCTTTTTCCCTTTCCTACCATCTTCTTTCTATCATTGGGGGCGGGGGGGAATTGAGTTGGGAATGAGGAATGTGGGATGTCGTCTTCGTCGTCGTCGTCTGTCTATCTTGTTGTCCGTCCTGGGTTTGTCGACCCTCGCCTGAGAAGAAAACCCACCCTTAATATATAATCCTTTGTGCTCTCACTTCTCCTCCGATTGCGGAAGGACAAAAAGAGTAGACAGACTTGGGAGATATCTATCCCATTACATGAAATGGATCCATCCGTATAAACAAAAGAAACGAGAATATTAAAGAAAAGAAGGGGGGGGTTGAGTGAATTGGAAGTTGCCTTTCTCAGCCATTTGGGTAAAAGGTCAATGTCAAGAAGGCGGTTGTTGTATCTACTCAAACCCACTCTCCCCTGCCCGTTGGAATGAAGGGAGAGTTCTTGGTGGGATTAGCTTTAACCACTCCAGCCGTCTTCTTTCAGCTCAACTCCTAATCATCGTCGTCATGATAGCAACAGTATGGCGGAGGTTGAAGTGCTGCTTTCATAGACTTCCCTCGCCTGTCCTTACGTGTCGCCCCCCCCCCCCCCCCCCAGTTCGAGTCCGTGATGGGATTCAGTCATTACCTACCTCCCCGTTGGCCTGCTAGTAAATTTGCGTGTTCCCATCCCTTGCATCCAACAAGAGATGATCGATGAGTACAGGACGGCGGCCAATACGGGGAGGAGACCGCTGAGGGAGCGGAAAGTTGGATAGCTTGCAGCTGCAAACAATACTGAGTTGAATGCCTACTAGGGAGCTTAAGCAGAATGGCGTAAAATTGCAAGGTGGCATTAAATAAGGTAAATCCCTTCACATATCCTCTCAGGCAAATCCACGTCCGATGTGCATTAGTAGTATTACATAGGATGTGAAACAAACAGCAGCATCACAATGTGTGTAGGCACAGCTCCGTTCAAGAACAGCCGGCCTTCTCTGATCAGAGGTTCTCCATGTCAGAACCAAAGTTCTCGCCAGACTACGGCATCTCGTATACAGGCAAATCACAAAATATGCCAGAATTTCGACTCAGAAACCAGACCATCCTGCAGGTTGGGGATCAGACTTGTCTTTGCCGAACTTTGATTCCACAGAGCAGTAAGAAATGTTACCCTCGTCAACGGCTTTTGCTTTCGTAGGGATAGCAGTAAAATTCTCCGATTCAAAACCCCAAGCATCCTGTGAAGTGCTTACTGAAACATTTCGTTGACTTGGCCGATCACTCCTACTTCTCACAGATTGGGCAATGTTATCCTTGGAAAGAGACTGCCTTGGACCAGTAACCTCCCTGAAAGCCCGCCATTCCTCGCCTCCCGTGCCCAGAGAATCGTTGTCTTGACTCATTCCAGTCGATTCCCGCTTTACCTGCAAGGATCAGATTACAAGAAAGATTATAAGGGCCAATGCAAAAAAGGAGCCATTTCGGTACATAAAGAAATGCAAATTCAAAACCACTGGAAACTATTAATTAAAAAATGTCTTATTTTTGTTTCGATCACATAAAGAAAAAATGGAAAATAACATTGTGCATAGACACAAACAACAATACTTTCTTGTTGAATTTTTCACTTACTTCCTATTCCCATTCTGACACCTCCAGGTACCAAAAGATATATTACCTCTTGAGTATGTAGCCTGGCTGAGGATTGGTTTTTCAGAGAAGTACCCTTTGCAGATGGATTCTTCATGCTGAGAGCTTCCTTGAGTTCTTGAATCTCCTGCCTTTGAGATCGGCAAATCGCAGCTAGCTTCTCATATTTTGAGGTCATCTCTGCCTTTTCTATGTCTGCTTGTTTCAACTGTTCCTTCAGCTTCTCTACTTCTGCAGCTGAGGCCTCTTGGCTTGCCTTCGGAAAATTCACCGAGCCAAATTTGTCGTTGTCAAATTCAGCCACGAATGTTTGAAAAGCCTCATCTGGGAAAGTAACACTAGTTTCAGATTTTGATGAGTTGGAAACTGAATTGTACGCCCCAGGATCATTCTGGAAAGATTTAACGCCTAATTCTTTTTTATCATCACCTTGTGGCAACTGATTTGACTGTCCAGAAACACTCCGTCGAGCTGGATGGTTTTGCATATTCACTTCTTTTGAAGGGAAAGAATTCTTCGGAACATAATGGTTTTCCTCGTTACCTTTATTGTGCTGACTATTTTTAAGGCTAAATGAATCTTCTTCAAACTTCATGCTGTTATCATTAGCAGAAACAGCAGATTTCTCTGCATACTCACTGGACCAAAAGGCACCGAGCTGCCCTTGTCCCCCAGCTTTCTGAGGCACAGAATTTTTAACGGGGGCACTGCATGAAGGCGGGGATGGTGCACTTCTATGAGGAACCTGGACCTGGGAAACCTTGCTCCCCGACTTAGCAATACCACCTACAAGCAAACATGGGCTCATTTAAAAACTGCATCTTGGAGGATCTTCTTATGGACAAACCAGCACATATTTACTAGGGGACAAGGTAAGAATAATCTCCTAAGATTTCTTTAATATAGCAACAAGGAGGAAATACCAATAACGTTACATAATGTTCAACAATTTTAAATTGCCAAAGGAAGATACTTCAAATCACAGGATGTTCAAGAATTGTATGGTTTCAGTTTGATTCAGATGGAAAACCATTGGAATTGATGATACATATTGTGTAATTGCATAAAAATTTAATTCAAGTTTATGACACAATTTAGATCTTTCATTAAATCGCCGAATAATGTTTTTGTTTTTTTATCAAAATTAAAGAAGTTCAAGTTCAGTAGGAAAAAAAGTAGCATATAGTACAAAAAGTAACACCATGTATAGTGCCATCCACTATATCGACATTTAGTGCCCCCAACATGGTGTTTCATGATCAATGACCTAGTCTAAGTTTCCATCAACCAGACGGCCCGTTATCGTCTCGCCCGGGTTGTTTATAGATGATTTCACAATAAATAACAACAGACTAAGCAAATACACTGTTGAAATGTTATAATGGAACATGCTTTCATTGGCATTGCATGCTATTATTTTTCATATTCCCATTAATGTCAATTAAATTTTACTTTCTCATAGTTTCTCCCGGTCTGGTTTAACACATTCAATGGGTGTGGTGCTTTCAGAATGATTACATA
The DNA here is from genome assembly GCA_029817715.1 of Melastoma dodecandrum. Classification (NCBI taxonomy): domain Eukaryota; kingdom Viridiplantae; phylum Streptophyta; class Magnoliopsida; order Myrtales; family Melastomataceae; genus Melastoma; species Melastoma dodecandrum. Next base: position 1,929,745 of record JARUPY010000533.1, on the reverse strand, counting down.
ATATGTATCCTTTCAGGATATTTGCAATGAAAAAATCACTTTCATGATCATTGTGTTATTCATAAGTTTACATTTATTGATGAGGAATTTGACTCAATGCATGTGATTAGATCAATACTCCATCCTCATATGATGAAATACTTTCAATTTTCTTTTTCTATAAAGAAGGTTACATCCCATTGTCACATCCACTTTTCGAGATATCCTTAATTCATATATCAAAATAAATTCTAAAGTGCCATCCATAATGATGCCAATCAGCTGGATTCATGGTTTGAATATTAAATTGTAAAATAATATTGGATTTTAATTCACAATGTGTGCATCGATCATGCAAACACGAGCTTAAAACTTCATAACAAAACGCACCTCCAGGATTCTCTATCGACTGCTGTTCTGGGGGCAAGTCAGGTAGCGACTTCTGCTGTCCGGTAGGTAATTGTTCATTGACACGAAACCATATCTGCCACCATGGGAAGGATGCCCCACCATCAGTAAAGTAGATGTTAGACATCTTCTCTATGTTTACATGGCTAGAATAATCTTAAACTAACCTAATTTCATGGAGATGAATGGCCAATCAAGCAAAGCGCTTGCCTGCGTGATGTCAGGTCTAGCTTCTGGTGAAGGTTGAAGCATTTCTCTGATGAGATTGGTGATAGATGAGCTGTACTTAGGTAATTCTGGTATTCGATAATTGCCATTTAAAACCTGTAGCTTTGACTCCCCATCAAAGGCTGACTTCAAGTAGCATATCCGGAAGAGAAGGCATCCGAGTGCCTGGGGAAATATTAACAATGAGCATCAAGTCAATTAAATTTCCTCATTAGCAAAGAGGTGAAATCACGAAAACCCTCCTCTTACCCAAATGTCTACTTTCTCGCTTATGCGCTCCTTGAGAAACAAGTCCCACATCTGCACAATGAAATAAAATGACTTAAAGAATTTGTTCATTAAACTCGAGGTGGAAACCTAACCCAAAACTAGATCAACCTCCGGGGCCCTATAAGCAGGTGTTGTGTGCTTTCTGATATTATCTTCCTCGATGCCCATTTCTTCTGGCTTCTCAAAGCGCTTATGGTTGGTGGAGGTGCTTCCAAAATCACACAATTTCCACTTCCCGTTGGAACCTAATAAGAGATTCTCGGCCTTCAAATCTCTGTAAGTGAAAGTTGTCAAACTATTACATGTTCCGGATCCAGTACAAAGGATGCTGAATATGAAAAATGAACAATGATCGAGCACAGTGGAACATCAAATAACAAAATTCAATACAAGGAAAATAAAATACAAGACATGCAAATAGAAAAGATCCGAGCTTTAAGAAAAATCACATTCTTGTTATTGATGACATTAAGGAGCAATGTATGCCTGGCATGCAACTAATGGTGATTAGATAGAACTCCAGCAAGTTCCCAGGCTTCCTGAATCCAGTCCAAACAGGCGACGGGGACCCACAATTTGTAGCACCCATCCCAGGATCCGAGCACCACTTTCACTCAAATCCTTATATGATTGAAGACAAAACAAGCCACCAGTAGCTCACCTATGGGCGATCGGAGGGGACAGGGAATGCATAGCAAAAACAGCATTGCAGATGTCCCTGAAGATGGAAAGGATCTGGGTTTCCTCTAAATAACCGGCCCCCCTGCTGTCCAGGACGTTGACCAGCGACTTTTCACAGAATTCCATCACGAGCAAGGCTTCTTTCGACCGTCCGGAATCCAAGATGCCATGATCAAGCAATGTAACGACATTGGGATGACCACGCAACGACTTCATGACGGAGATCTCCTTCATCACGAGTTGAAGGGACTCCTCGTCGTTACAGAAGATGTGCTTGAGGGCGTACTGCTTGGACAAGTTGACGGCATCCCGGGCGAGGTAAACGCAGGAGAACCCGCCCTCGGCGATGATGCCGCGGACGTGAACCTTGAGGTGGCCAACATCGATCGTCCGACCCTCGAGGCCGGTCTGTTCCTTGTGGTGGAAGGGCTTAAACCTCCACATGTCTCGGGGACTAAAGATAGAAAAAGAGGATCCAATCATCCCAAGAAACAAAAGCAAACTCAATACTCTGCATCCAACAAACTAGCGATCCGCCAAAAAACCGCCGCATGAATAAAGCAGATGAAGGATCCTTCCTGGATCCCAAGAATCGAAAGGAGAAAGAAGAGAAACTCACCCGATCTAAGCCCCAAAAAGCAACAGGCAGACGGAGGGAGGGAGGGAGGGAGGGAGATCAGATCCGAGACCCAGAAAAAGGTGTTTGTTGGTTTGGGTTTTTTTGGGGGAGATGGAAGGGGAGGGGGGGGCTTCTACTGCTCTGCTACCGTCGCCTCGTGGGGAATAAAAAGGCCGGACCGGACACTCTTAACCGGAATTGGAATGGCGTTCCCACTTTTCCTTGCTTTCCATCCATCCCCAACTACAACCAAACAAGAAAACAACAGCCGACCTGGTCAGATTTTGCCTTCCTCCCTAATTAATCCTTTTCTGGAACAACGTAACCAAAAAGGATATATAAAAATTATTACTGTATCATTTCCACGACTTTTTGTCTTGCTATTAAATTTTTTACCACCGGGGGAATCACATTGCTTATTATTAACCTGGAATTAATATGCGCAGTTGGATTGGAGTTAGTTATAAAAAGAAAAATTAAGATTTTAGTTTGCCATCGCCACTAAGTTCCTGCATACAACCTCTTTAAAATTTTCAAAAGAAGGGGTTTTAGGAGACTTGAATTTAATGACCATTTTGTCCCGAGAGAAAAAAAAAAAAGTTCAAGTCATACGTAAAATCATTGTCTGAGATAGCGACTTTGAATTTACAAATAAGTGAATTTGAATTTACAAACAAGTGAATGTCCCATTTTAGTTCAAGTTATTTTCTCCAAATAAGGACTTCTTTATAAACTAAAAGTCATTTTTTTACAATAATTACCGAATATTTCACTTTTTTCCCTATCTTTGAGCTAAGAAAAGGTTAAAAAAATGCCAAAACACAGTCTTCTTGGTTCGCGTTTCTAAGTAATAGGTGTAAAAACCGAGTTCTCTGGAAACCAATTTAAGTTTTAAATCCCCTGTTTGACGGAAGCGGCTAACGGTACGTGTACGTAACCGTTACGTTGTTTACTAAAATCGACTTTTTTTTAGTAAACTTTATTAAAAATCGACTAGTTTTAATAAATTATTCAGTAAAAATTAGTATAGTGTTTAATAAAGTTTACTAATTTTTCACTGTTTACAGTTAGTAAAGTTTACTATTTTTCGTTTAGTAAAGTTACCCGGCAATTTCCAGATTATTTTAGTAACCGTTTACGAAAAATATCGGTGATTTCCACATTTTTTTAGTAACTTTTACTAAAATATCACTGTTCAAGTTTAGTAAATGATTACTAAACTTTCTAGTAAATTTGTCATCCGATTTACTACTTGTAGTTTAGTAACTTTAACTAATTTTTTACTGTTCATTTTTTGTAAACTTTACTAATTTTATTTAGTAAAATTTCAATGTTTAGTAATTTTTCCGGTTCGCTTTCGAACGAAATTAGTAATGATTTACTAATTTTTTAAGGAAAATGAGTAAAATACTGTTGAACATAATAAAATCGTTTGTAAATTACTAAAAATGATTTTTTTTCGTAATGTTTTACTAATTTTTGAGCGAAATTTTCATGAAAATTTAGTAAACAGTTACTAAATTTTTTAGTAATTTACTAACATAAACAGTACATTCCGAACCTAACTACTAACCTATAGTCATTGTAAAATTACTATTTTACCCCCGCGATAAATTTACAAAAACTACAACAGTAAATTTACAATAACTACTAACTATTTATCGCGGTGGTAAAATAGTAATTTCACAATGACTATAGGTTAGTAGTTATGTTCGGAATGTACTGTTTAGGTTAGTAAATTACTAAAAATTTTAGTAACTGTTTTCTAAATTTTCATGAAAATTTCGCTCAAAAATTAGTAAAATATTACGAAAAAAAAATCATTTTTAGTAATTTACGAACGATTTTACTATGTTCAACAGTATTTTACTAATTTTCCTTAAAAAATTAGTAAATCATTATTAATTTCGTTTGAAAGCGAACCGAAAAAATTACTAAACATTGAAATTTTACTAAATAAAATTAGTAAAGTTTACTAAAAATTAACAGTAAAAAATTAGTAAAAGTTACTACACTACAAGTAGTAAATCGGATGACAAATTTACTAAAAAGTTTAGTAACCATTTACTAAACTTGAACAGTGATATTTTAGTAAAAGTTACTAAAAAAAATGTGGAAATCACCGATATTTTTCGTAAACGGTTACTAAAATAATCTGAAAATTGCCGGATAACTTTATTAAACGCAAATTAGTAAACTTTTACTAACCGTGAACAGTGAAAAATTAGTAAACTTTACTAAATACTATTTTAATTTTTACTAAACAATTTACTAAAAATAGTTGATTTTTAGTAAAGTTTACTAAAAAAAATCGATTTTAGTGTTAAGTGCACGTAATGTTAGCCGCTTCCATGTTCGACTTGTGCAAACAGAACTTGATCATAAAACACGAAATATTTTATCGGACATTCACCTTCCTCCCTTTATTGAATCAAACCAACTGAAATGAAAAAAATCTCAAAAACCAAAGCCAAGCCTCGGACGGCCAAGCAAAATCACCAAGTTCACCCACTCACAAGACTCTTCTACAAAGTTACATCCCGACTGTAAAAATGTGCCTACTTGAAATAGTAAAGTCTAAAGCAAAATTTCCTCGGAAAAGTTAAAAAAAAAAAAATTCTGCCGGCCACAAAGTCTAGCGTCTGCATTTGTCTGACCCAATTTAGATTCAAGCCACCTTAATAAGTTATAACATGCCCCTTCTATTGCCTTGGGCCGCCCCTCCTAGAAGGCGCCCCGACGTCTTCATCGTCCGACTCCACATCTCCGTACTGCCACATATTCAATCTCCGACTCCGGGCCTCTTCCTGAAACTTCTCCAATGTATCCAGTGCCGCCTTGCGATCCCTGTTGTCCCACCTCCTCCGCTTCTCCATCCTCGCCAGTCCTTCCTGTTTTACCCCACAAACACATTTTCATGTCACAACCCCCCCAGCCAAGCAAGACACTCGGGAACAGAGAAACCAGGGGACGACAATAACCAGTTCGCACCACAATGCACAACAACCGTCAAAAGATTCAATGGGACATTGATGTTGATAGAATAGGTGCTTTGAAATAGGAAAAGGAGATCGCAATACAAACCTTCACCATGGCCGCATTAACACTATGCTCAGAGTCCGCACCACTCAGAGTGACCAGCAACACCGTTCCAGTGCCCTGCCCCTTCACTTTACCTCCCGAAGCATCCCTTTCTTCAATGGTCAGCAGAAATTCTTGCGAACTCCCAAGAGTCAGCTCACTCAAATATTCTGCCGCCTCTTGCCCAAAGTCCTCCTCCAGGCTCGGAACCTTTATGTGTGCGAGCCGGCAGAGCTGAGCCAAACCGGTAGTAGAGGCCACAGCAGGATCCAGAGGCCGTAAATGGTCATAAGTAACAACCTCCTGATTCCCATAGTCTATGTAGAAAACTTCAAACTTGTCTGAACCGGAACTAACTGCTGCTCTGGGGGCATTCACAATCTAAGGTATGCATACCAGCACACAAATCGCCAAGAATTGATTAGAATGCATGTTTAACATGACATGGCATCAGCAGATTAGAGTGGAGTAGCTAAAAAGAATCACGGTGGCCACAATCTCTTACCATTGCACGATTCCAGGAATTATCCGCACTGTATTGAGCAAGGACTATGTCGCCCTTCTTAGGATTAAAGGTGCCAATAACAGGAGCCTCTTGGATGCTTAAGGCAGCAAGCTGGCGTTGTATGGATGCTAACTTGAGATCCCCTACTGTCTGGACGTAGAACTGACCACCGCCTAGGACTTCCGTCACCCCCACCTGATCTCACCCGAATGAGTAACAACACCAAAGACAACAGAACACATCGACACAGGTTTGATTTACCACCTTAAGCACTTCCTTCTGTCTGTTCTCGACAGATGATCCGCTTGTCTGTTCCTGCCCCTCTACATAGTTCTCCCATATCTACAAAGAATTAACAATGTGGGACTTTTGATAGAAGAAATTTAATTTGTGTTTGTAACAAAATAATCTTTATTCTTTACCTTCAGCTTCTTCTTCTTGGCAGCTTGCTCAGCCTGCTCAAGAAGCCCTGCATCCATGACTCTGTCGGAACTGAAAGAAGCTTGAAGTTTTGCGAGTCCTGCTTCAACGAGTGTTACAGCTACATTCTTCTTGGATTCCCATAATGTTCCCAGGAAAGTACCCGTTTTATCAACAGTTTCAACCTCAATCTACAGCAACAGCTCAGAGATCAATCAGGACGTAAAATGCAGAGGAACGGGTAACATCTCTAAACTACAGATTTGAAATACCTCCACATCTCTCTGCAAAATTTTCCGTCTCATCAAGGCAATTGCCTCTTCTGAATAAGGCTCCTCCCTACCAGGGCAACGGATGCCGGAGAATGCAAAGGCAATGCTACAAGTTTCCTTCGGAATTAGCAGCTTGAAGCGATGGCCACTGAAGACATACTCCACAATAGCAGGAATTCTTCTGCTCCGCTGAAGAAAGGGAAAGAAATCTCTAGCTTTCTTTGCTGAAGCCTGAGAAAAAATGGGAACAGTGAGACCTCCAGAACATGAAGAGAATGTTCTTTCAAAATATAGGTCTCACTAGAATATACCCGTCGCTAATTAAAGAAGAGCACAGTACAAAACTATAAAGTGTGGACACCACATCGACAACAAATTTAAGGAAAAAAAAAAACGAGATGGACAGAAAACTAACCGTCACGAGATCTGTGATGTGCATCACAGGAGGATCTTTGGAAGAATGTAACCCTTTTCTTGTGGAAATTGCCCGAGCTTCGGCCGCCAACAGGGCGTCATAGTGGCTTGATCTCTCCTCAAAATCCCGATGCCTGATTACGGTACCAAAACCACGGGCCACCACCATCTCTGCCACATTAATTCCCACCGGTTGTTTATCGGCGGTGGCAGTGGATGCGGAGGTATCATCATTGTCAACACTGCCAGAGGAAACAAGCATGACCGACCCGAAGTCCATCACTCTTGAATCGGCAGATGCAGTAGAAGGTAACGAGCCCTCTGCCACGCCAACCTTCCTAGAATACTCCATAGACACATTTACCTGATACCACGAGGGTAAAATTAACAACTCATAACAAGAACACAGAACTTGAGAGAAAAAAGAGCATGCCTGTTGCCCAATAAGCCTAGTCCGGAGAAACTCCTTAGCCTCCCGCGCAAATGGTGCTGGTTTCTCCTCTTTACGAGGATTTCCCATCCTGGGGCATCTTATGCTCGACAGATTCACTCTTCTTTCAGCCATTGGACTTCCATATGGCACTGAGTCATCAGCGACTACGATGCAGTCACCACTCACTACCTCCACCACCTGTTGGGTCATCCAGATCCTTATTTATCTAATCCATGTCGAATGCCCGCTCAACACTAGAAGGGTTGGTGAAGCTACCTTTCCGGTAAAATTTTGATCGTGAATTGCTTTTGAATTCGTGGCAGGTGGAACATAGTTTGTCCAGATTCTCAATCTGGATTTCTTAGCATGGAGTTCGGTAGTCTTGAGTTTTCTCTTGGCATCTTCTTCCAACATGTTAGCACTCCATTCAACATATTTAGCTAATCCCTGCAGAGAAATTCGGGGGTAAACTGCCGGAGGTAAGTTTATCGCTTACGTTAATCCGCACAACTAAAGCTGCAGATGCCACTATGCACAATAAAATCAGAATGGTGAGGAACACTGAGACCATTATCTCTGAACATCACATTTGAAATACTGCTAACAGCAGATGATGGAAAATCAAGGGTATCACTTAAAAGCAATTCAACTAATCTGCTGATATTAGAAAGAAAAACACATACGCATTCAACAAGCTCCAAAGCCAGTTCCTTCGCTGACTCCATGTCAGAGTAGTAAACGGAACCGATTAAGTTGCTGAACTTGTCGACACCTTCCAAGACTATGCGTACCTGCATACGATGGCATTAGAACACGTGGAGAACATGGGAAAACCTTAGAATACTAGGGAGAAGTTCTAACATCTCTATGAAGCACCCGCATCTCCGTAAAGTGCTTGGCTTCCAATCCAAACGGGTCCGGAGCGACTTCATTGGAAGTGGCTGTTGAAACCGCAAGCCTCTGGGCAGATGTTAAAGAAGATTGAGGCTCTGAGGAAGCAACTCCATTTGCTTCTTCTGAAGCCGCTTCTGCTTCAGGGACATTCTCTGTGACTGCCCTCCTACCCGCAGAAGGAGCCTGATAAATCAACAGGATGAAGATGAGCCGATGCACAAAATTATTAGTTATAACAAGTTTATTTATAACGAAGGTACACATAAAAAACGGAAGATGGTTCTATCATACCTGGACTCCTGCGAGGAAAACTTGAACAAACTGAAACTCTGGAAGCAAATACACCCGAAGTGTGCTGCCATCTCGGACCTGCTCCACAATTCCTTGCATTGGCCTGCCTTTATTTGCAGCCAGCAAACCCATGGCATCCAAGTTGCTGGGATTACCGATAGCAGATGGAGGAAGATTCCTGATGGAAGCCTCAGCAGCGCCAGGGTTCTGACCATATCAGTTATAAAATGTGATTCATACTCTTTTTCCCACTTCAAGCATAACATGACTACAGTCAACATTCAATGGCAAATGAAAGAATCCCCGGGAAACAAATTGTCCAATCGCATCTGCTAAGGACTTCTCTTCTCAAACAAGTAAACTGAAGCTCTATGGGACGACCCTGACATTCACGTCCCCATATAAAAAGTAAGATGGAATGGGATGGTCAAAACTTTGCTCTCATAGAAAAAAAAAATCATTCTTCATATTGCAAAAGAGTAGACCACTGTCCACCTTACATGCTACAAATGATAGGCCGGTCAGTAAACCACATGCTTTAAGTTCATTTCAATGAGAAGTCAAAGCTCTTACCTTGCTCCAACGGCCAAGACCTTCTTGTTTAGCTTGTTCTTCAAGACGAATCAGCTCTGGGAGGAATGGACTTGCATCTCCTTTCTGTTGACCATATTCTCTGACCTGTGGAGAACAAGGACATAAAAAAGAAAAGCGTATAAACTCCAATAAAAGAGCAAGCTTAAAACAACAAACGGAAATGTAAACCGGGTAAACTTGAATGGGAGTACAAAACTTGGAGACATGAAAAAGTGAAAACCTTCGCCCAGCCTTCAGAAACGACCAACAACGCGACATTTTTGTCTCCCAGAAAGACAGACCCAAACTCTCGACCAATGGATGGCACTGCATAATCTACTTTGAAAGTGACCTCCTGGAAAAGGGAAAGCTTCTTACGGTGGAGAAATCTATTATGTATATCTCATGATAGAAAACAGACTGAGTTTGGCGTACCTTTCCAATGCAGAGCTTCCTTAAATATTCTCTGCTGTCCCAAGCAAAAGGTTCATCTACGCCACCTTTACGAGCCTGGGGAAGGGGCAAGCAAGACATAAGGTGCCCAGAAAAGCCAAACTACCTTGATGGATCATTATCAACAAAAGCTGAAAACATGCAAATGCTGTGACCACACATATTGGAGAATTCGAGCAAAGTTCCCCAGGGGTTTACATGCTAAAGCCGATAGAGTGAACCAAATTTTAGTGAAATACGCAACCTAGGAGTCGCCACAGAAAAAACTAAAAATTGCAAGAATATTTGGTCTTGACTAGGCAGGATCATAATGAATTTCCTAAAAAGGCAGCAGCCTCCACAGGGACAACATGCGCAATAGCTCCAATTTTATAGTGCATGAAGGAAAAGGAAGCTTACGAGCTTGGGAGCAATGAGGGAGGACAGAGTGACGGTCTTCTCAGGGGGAACACCGGACTTGTTAGACATGGCTGTGATAACCAAGCAATCCCCAGAGGGAACAGCCTTAACCCTTCCCCTCAACCACCCAGTGGCCCCGACCGTGGATGAAGCCATAGTGACAACCCGATCTCTCTATCCAAACCTCTTCCTGAAAGAAATCAAATCACAGAAGGCATCAAAAAACACTCAATCTGGAAATAATCAGATAGAACAGAAACGTAACATTAGCCGTGACTGATGGATCCACCGAACTGGACGAAACAAGGGAAGGGGAAGGGGATCAGAGGAAGGAAGGAGCAGCGGGGAGGCAAAAGGCATGCGGGGAAAGGGAGATCGGCGATGAGGAAGGCATAAGATCGCGGATGAATATGACAAGACAAACGAATTGCAACGAAGAGGCGCAGGAGGCAGATCTACCCAAGGGGGTCAGAGGCCAGATCTAAAGCATAACAAAAACGGAGAATTCAACGGGGGGGGGGGGGGGGGGGGTGGAATTGAAACCCCTTGTCTTAATAAGGAGGAGGCAGCCGGGAATCCAGTCCAATACCAATCAGAATTCCGCAGCGCTGCAGTTGTATCGAGGGTTGACTAACAAAAGGGCATTGCGTTTTGATCACATATAAGAAGAAAATCAAACGGGGGAGAGACCGGGCATCACCATGCAAACGAGAAGACCAACCTTAGAGAGCAAAAACGCACATGCACGGGCAAGAACAGCCGGCGGGGAGGGTGGGAGTTTATTGCCTTTGCCGTTCGTTATTATTTATTACGTTAGGATTTAGGGGTAGTGGAAAGGGGACGTCCTTTCTTGGGTTCATGGGCCTAAATGGGCTGGGCCATAATGGGCCGATCCATTGAAGGTAGGAGAATTATATCAAATATTTTATTTCAATCAATTGTTTTAATATCATTACTCACATATAACTAACTCCAAGGGACCACCGGCACAGCCTACTCTCTTTTTACTTCACACTGCAAATACGGCTAAGTATATATATAAAGAAAAATAAATAAAAGACACCACGACCGACTTTTAAAAGGTCTACCGATAATCAAAATTTTGCTCATCAAAGCCAAAAAAAAAAAAGCAATTCTGCCTGGTCCGAAGTTCTCTGCACCCATCAACTCAAGTTTTAATTAAAAGGGGCCATCTTATTGCCTCGGTCCGCTGCCCCTCCGAGAAGGCGGCCCGACATCTTCATCGTCCGACTCTACGTCTCCATACTGCCACATATTCAATCTCCTGCGCCTGGCCTCATCCTGGAACTTCTCCAAAGTATCCAAAGCAGCCTTCCGATCCCTGTTGTCCCACCTCCTCCGCTTCTCCATCCTCGCCAGTCCTTCCTGTTTCCCCCACAAACATATTTTCACGTCACAACAGCACAGCTAAACAATAACACTCCCAGGAACAGAGAAACCAGGGGACAACAATAACCAGTTCGCACCATAATGTACAACAACCGTCCAGAGATTCAATGCGACATGATTATGGACATAATATGAGCTTCTAAATAGGAAATGAAGACAGGAGAACACACCTTCACCATGGCTGCATTAACACTATGGTCAGAGTCAGCGGCACTGAGAGTGACCAGCAAGACCGTTCCTGTACCCTGACCCTTCACTTTACCTCCCGAAGCATCCCTTTCTTCAATGGTCAGCAGAAATTCTTGCGAACTCCCAAGAGTCAGCTCACTCAAATATTCTGCCGCCTCTTGCCCAAAGTCCTCCTCCAGGCTCGGAACCTTTATGTGTGCGAGCCGACAGAGCTGAGCCAAACCGGTTGTAGAGGCCACAGCAGGATCCAGAGGCCGTAAATGGTCATAAGTAACAACCTCTTGATTCCCATAGTCCATGTAGAAAACTTCAAACTTGTCTGAAGCGGAACTAACTGCTGCTCTGGGTGCATTCACAATCTGAGGCATGCGTACCGGGTCACAAATCGCCCAGAATTGATTAGAATGTATGTTTAACATAGCATGACATCAGAATCTTAGAGTCGAGAAATTAAAAAGAATCACGGTGCCTGCAATCACTTACCATTGCACGATTCCAGGAATTATCCGCACTGTACTGAGCAAGGACTATGTCGCCCTTCTTAGGATTAAAGGTGCCAATAACAGGAGCCTCTTGGATGCTTAAGGCAGCAAGCTGGCGTTGTATGGATGCTAACTTGAGATCCCCTACTGTCTGGACGTAGAACTGACCACCGCCTAGGACTTCCGTCACCCCCACCTGATCTCACCCGAATGAGTAACAAAATCACATAAAACAGAACACATCAGCACCGGTTTGATTTACCACCTTAAGCACTTCTTTCTGTCTGTTCTCGACAGACGATCCGTTTGTCTGATCCTGCGCCTCCCCCTCCACATAGTTCTCCCATATCTACAAAGAATTAACAACGTGAGACTTTTGAGAGAAGAAATTTAATTTACGTTTGTAACAAAATTATCATTGTTCTTTACCTTCAGCTTCTTCCTCTTGGCAGCTTGCTCAGCCTGTTCCAGAAGCCCAGCATCCATGACTCTGTCCGAACTGAAAGAAGTTTGAAGTTTCGCGAGTCCAGCTTCAACGAGTGTTACAGCTACATTTTTCTTGGATTCCCATAATGTTCCCAGGAAAGTACCCGTTTTGTCAACAGTTTCGACCTCAATCTGCAAGAACAGCTCAGAGATCAATACGAACGTAAGACACGGAAGAGGAGGTAGCGATTAAACCGCAGTGAGTGATAATACCTCCACATCTCTTTGCAAAATCTTCCGCCTCATCAAGGCAATTGCCTCTTCCGAATAAGGCTCCTCCCTACCTGGACAACGGATGCCGGAGAATGCAAAGGCAATGCTACAGGTTTCCTTTGGAATTAAAAGCTTGAAGCGATGGCCACTGAAGACATATTCCACAACTGCAGGAATTTTTCTACTACGTTGAAGGAAGGGAAAGAAGTCTCGTGCTTTTTTTGCCGATGCCTGAGAAACAACGGTAACAGTAAGACCCCCTAAAAATGAGGAGTATGCACATTCAAAGGAGTTATTGCATTGATCATTGCCAAACTTAAAGGTCTAACTAGGTTATAATCAATGCCAATGAACCACAAATACTAATTAATGAAAGAGTAGCGAAAATTATTATGGATGCCGGTGAAAAGGATTCAATAACAACAACAAACTTAATTGAGACAAAATGGACAGAAAACTAACCGTCACAAGATCTGTGATGTGCATCACAGGAGGATCTTTGGAGGAATGTAACCCTTTTCTTGCGGAAGTAGCCCGAGCTTCAGCCGCCAAAAGAGCGTCATAGTAGCTTGATCTCTCCTCAAAATCGCGGTGCCTGACTACAGTACCAAAACCACGGGCCACCACCATCTCTGCCACATTAATCCCCACCGGTTGTTTATCGGCGGTGGCAGTGGACGCGGAGGTATCATCATTGTCAACATTCCCAGAGGAAACCAGCATGACTGACCCGAAGTCCATCACTCTCGAATCGGCAGATGCAGTAGAAGGTAACGAGCCCTCTGCCACGCCAACCTTCCTAGAATACTCCATCGACACATTTACCTGATACCATGAGGGTAAAATTAACAACTCATAACAAGATCACAGAACTCAAGAGGAGAAAGAGCATGCCTGTTGCCCAATAAGCCTAGTCCGGAGAAACTCCTTAGCCTCCCGCGCAAATGGCGCGGGTTTCTCCTCTTTACGAGGATTTCCCATCCTGGGGCATCTTATGCTCGACAGATTCACTCTTCTTTCAGCCATTGGACTTCCATATGGCACTGAGTCATCAGCGACTACGATGCAGTCACCACTCACAACTTCCACCACCTGTTGGGTCGTCCAAATCCTTATTTATCTAATCCATGTCGAATGCACGCTCAACACTAGAAGGGTTGGTGAAGCTACCTTTCCGGTAAAATTTTGATCGTGAATTGCTTTTGAATTCGTGGCAGGTGGAACATAGTTTGTCCAGATTCTCAATCTGGTTTTCTTAGCTTGGAGTTCGGAAGTCTTGAGTTTTCTCTTGGCATCTTCTTCCAACATGTTAGCACTCCATTCAACATATTTAGCCAATCCCTGCAGAGAAATTCAGAAGTAAACTGCCCGTATGTTTATCGATTACATTAATCCACACAACTAAAGCATCAGACACTACTATGCAAAATATCGTCACAATGGTGAGGAAAACCCATTCTCTCTGAACATGATGCTTGAAATACTGCTAACAGCGGATGGTAGAAAATCAAGGGTATCACTTAAAAGCAATTCAACTAATCTGCTGATATTAGAAAGAAAAACACATACGCATTCAACAAGCTCCAAAGCCAGTTCCTTCGCTGACTCCATGTCAGAGTAGTAAACGGAACCGATTAAGTTGCTGAACTTGTCAACACCTTCCAAGACTATGCGTACCTGCATACAATGGCATTAGAACACGTGGAGAACATGGGAAAAACTTAGAATACTAGGGAGAAGTTCTAACATCTCTATGAAGCACCCGCATCTCCGTAAAGTGCTTGGCTTCCAATCCAAACGGGTCCGGAGCGACTTCATTGGATGTGGCTGTTGAAACAGCAAGCCTCTGGGCAGATGTTAAAGAAGATTGAGGCTCTGAGGAAGCAACTCCATTTGCTTCTTCTGAAGCCGCCTCTGCTTCAGGGACATTCTCTGTGACTGCCCTCCTACCCGCAGAAGGAGCCTGATAAATCAACAGGACGAAGATGAGCCGATGCTCAAAATTATTAGATAAACAAGTTTATTTATAACGACGGTACGCATAAAAAACGGAAGATGGTTCTATCATACCTGGACTCCAGCGAGGAAAACTTGAACGAACTGAAACTCTGGAAGCAAATACACCCGAAGTGTGCTGCCATCTCGGACCTGCTCCACAATTCCTTGCATTGGCCTGCCTTTATTTGCAGCCAGCAAACCCATGGCATCCAAGTTGCTGGGATTACCGATAGCAGATGGAGGAAGATTCCTGATCGAAGCCTCAGCAGCGCCAGGGTTCTGACCATATCAGTTATAAAATGTGATTTAACTTCTTTTTGCCGTTTAAGGTCTAACAAGGCAGCATTCAACAACATAAAATAATTCAGGGTGCAGTAACTTGTCCAATCATTTAATCTAAGAAACCAACTAGTCGAAGCTAACTGAAAAATCAACTAGACAAAACTTTTTATTATTATTATTTTCATTTCGAGACTATCAGATAAGGACGCTGGGATGATCAAGACTCATAGTGTCAGAAACATTTATTTATTTATTTTTGAAGGACGTCCTAAAATATTTATGGTTGAGGAAAAGGTCAGGCATTTTCCACTTTGTCAGGCCCCAAAATGATTGGCAGGTCAGTAAACCACACGCTTTAAATTGATTTGAAAGACAAGTGAAAGTCGATACCTTGCTCCAACGACCGAGACCTTCTTGTTTAGCTTGTTCCTCGAGACGAATCAGCTCTGTGAGGAAGGGACTTGCATCTCCTTTCTGTTGACCATATTCTCTGACCTATCGAGAACAAGGGCATGAAAAGAAAAGCATGTAAACTCCAAGACAAGAGCAAGCATCGAACACTAAATAGAAGGATAAATCAGGTAAAACTTCAACTGAATGTGAATACAAAACTCCGACTCTATGAAAAAGGAAACACCTTTGCCCAGCCTTCAGAGACGACCAAGAATGCGACATTTTTGTCACCCAGAAAGACAGAGCCAAACTCTCGACCAATGGATGGCACCGCATAATCTACTTTGAACGTGACCTCCTGAAAAAGGGAAAGCCCCTTCAGGTTTAATGTCACACAATCTACTACGTAATTGCATAATAAAAGACATGCAGGACGGGTCAGGGGGCACCTTTCCAATGCATAGCTTCCTTAAATATTCTCTGCTGTCCCAAGCGAAAGGTTCATCTACGCCACCTTTACGGGCCTGGAGAAAGAGCAAGCGAGATGTAAGTTGCACTGTTGATGGAGGATTAGCAACACGCGAGCCAAAAAATGCAAAATAGAGAACTGGAGCAAAGCTCCCAAGGAGTTTAAATTGCTACAACTCAAGGAGCAAACATCACCATAGGAAACAAAAACATGCAATGGCAGGATCATAACGAATCTCCTAAAAAGCAACCAGATTACACAAAAATGACAAACGCTCAGAATTTCGTAGTCCAAGAAGGGAATGGAAGCATACAAGCTTGGGAGCAATGAGGGAGGACAAAGTGATGGTTTTCTCTGGGGGGACACCGGACTTGCTGTTAGAGAGGGCCATGATGACCATGCAGTCCCCAGAGGGAACAGCCTTAACTCTTCCCCTCAACCACCCAGTGGCCCCGACCGTGGATGAAGCCATCTCAAACAACCCGATCTGTCAAATCCAAACGTTCTTCCTGAAAGAAAACGAATCACGCAAGCCATTAAAAAAAATCAAGAAACACACATTCTGGAAAACAATCAGATTATAACCCATCAGCCACGACGAACGGATCCACCAAATCCGATAAACAAACAAGGCATCAAAACCGGGATCGGATCGGATCGCCGGGAAAAAAAAGCAGAGAACGGAAGATCAGTCCCCGTAAGGATCAAAAAAAGATGGGAATGAATGCCTTACTCGAATTATTCAAACAAGACCAAGAAAAAAAAACTCAGGACGAATCGAAACCAAAAAAGGAGGAGGAGGAGGAGGGAGAAGCGGTATATATGGGTAAGGGGGGGGGGAGAGACTACCTTTGTGTAACGAATCCCAGACCCAGCAGATCAAGGATAACGATATTTATGATGGGGGAGAGACCAAAGCAAACAACTTTATTTTTTTCCTTTTCCTTTTAAGGAGGGGAGAGGAGATCCGCGTTTTCACGGACAAGAGTATATTTGCCGTCTCTCGGACAGAAGAAGCCCAAGTACACACGCGCAGAGAGAGAGAGAGAGAGGGAAGATGGGGTTAGGGTTTCGCTGACCTAATAATATTCTTTTCTTTCCATGTTGGAAAATTAAATATTATCCATTGAAATCTTTTTCTTTTCTTTTCTTTTTTCTTTGGGGGTCCGATTTTCTTTATTATTTTATTTCAAAATTCTTTGGTTGGTTTGATTTGTCCAGGAAGAGAATCCAGATGCAATCAATCCCCCCACAACAGAACAGCAACTGAATAGGATTATGGATTGGGGGGGGTGATGTAATGAACCCGGTTTCCACAATGTATCTGGGATTAAAATGCGTTCCGGTGTAGGAAGGTTTTTAAGGAGGAGGACGACACCTCTTGATCGGTGGAAAATTAGTTGTGGGCTATTGTCCTTATCGCCTTGTTTTTAGGATGTTGTGATAGAAAGGAATGACCCCCCACCCACCTGTTGAACAGTAAGTATATCCCATAAAGTTTTTAGGAATTTCATAATGCACTCACTGATCGTTTGGAAATTTTTTCCTTTTGCTTACCACCAACACGGAGAAAAGAGGGAAAAGAGGCGTGTGCGTGTGTGTGTTTGAGGCACCACTCGACTTCCAACAGCATATAGGCACAGCCACAGGCCACAGGAGCAACAAGTTGACCCTCCAATCCAAGACAATAATAGATTTTACCATTGAATGCTGCTGTGTTTTTCGGTTGCTTCCTCATTCGAAAAAATTTTGATTGAAGAAACATTAAAAAAAAACAAGCACACACACACAAAAACAGGAAAGAGTTTTGAGGAGTTGTCGTCGGTGAGAGAATTTCAATGAATGAAAGAAGAAAAGGCAAGCCCAATTGAAGCTCGCAAGACGAAAAGGCCCATTAAATACTCTAGGCCCATTAACAAGGAAAGAAGGCCCAGTTCTACATGAGCCAGCAGTTAGGGGGGTGGGGAGGCCGTACACCAACTACGATCCCTGCCTTACACCTCGGTACCACCACTTGGAAAATGGAACTCCAAAACATCAATTAATTGTTTTTTTTTATTTTTATGGGTTTTTAAGGTTTTAAAACATCATCATGACTCACTACGGCGAACAAACACATTAGATGATCGTCATTCATCAAGGGTATTAAAAATTTATAGTGGGTGGGTGCGACTCATTTGATGATTGATTAGGAGGAACAGCGATGGAGCTGAGTTCATCACTTGAGCTTTGTTCCTGACTCATCCTTGTCCGTAAAATATCTTAATTGTTTAGTACAATAAGAGCTTCAGAGAATTTGGAGTAGATAACTTGCTATTACAAATAAAGTCGAGTTGGGACAAACGAAATTTGGAACTTGTTGCTCCGAAAAAGTTAAGAAGTTAGAACAAAAATGTGACACCGTGGGAATGGTAAATGGAAATGTGGTGCTCTTCTAGCTTTTCCCCGTCGTCACTTGTGAGACAATTCTAGAAAAGCATGCCCAATAAATTCGGCAAAAAAGAGGGGAATTTCGGCAGGGTTTTGTCGTAACTCGAGGGACAGACCATGCTTTTTTTAGGGATGGTGATGGTGGGTGGCCATGCATGAATACAAAAGACGATGAAGAAGAACAAGTAGACGAGAGGGAGGGGAGAACTTATCTGGGGGAAGTAGTTAAAGTTGCCTAATCATTCCCTTTTTCCCCTCTCTCGTATTATTATTACAAGGAAGTCAGGCGCGCGAGCGTGCGATGCGTGATGTGGTTTTGTTTTGTCATATTCGACTCCTTTTTTTTCTTCTTTAATATGACCGAAACCCTACTTGGGTGGGGGACCATTCCCTCCCAGAATCACGTCTGGACTGGAGAATATTTTACCAAAATCCATCCATGTAAGAAGACATCCATCCATCCATCCACAGGTGATGTTTTTGCTTATTATTTTCTAGTCCCGATGTGAGAGCTCAAAAGCAGGGGTCCGTGACCCTTCCCTGTATATAATATGTTCGTTTATGGGAAAGTTGTGGGGAAGGAAGATACTAGTGGAGGAGGGGGGACCCGATGAGATGGGATGGGATGGAAGTAGTAGTAGCAGCAGCAGCAGCAGCAGCAGCAGTAGTAGTAGTAGTTTATGGTTGGTTGAAGATCTTGTCTGTCTCCCCACCCCCAACTTTCCAACTCAAACGAAAATTCCACCGATCATCGATTTCCCCATGTGCACGACGCACACGCGAGACACGAGTCCGTCTCACAAGTAAGTCACAGCTAGGCTAAGGCTGCTTTTGTGGTGGGTGGGTGGGGTTTAGGAGAGACTTCACTGGACCTTTTTCTTGACTTATAAAATCCCACGAACTCACTCCCCTTTGCACTTCCTCCACCACCTTCCTTCCTCCTGCTGGAACTCTACCTTGCAGAGCCGCTTCAGGTAGGTTTCATACTCCCCTCCCTACACCTTTCTTCTTCTTCTTCTTCTTCTTCTCCTTAACGTTCATCTGCATCCTGCGTTATTTTGTTTTACTGCTCGCTCTTATTATTTTATCATGTCATGTCTCTCGCCAGGTAGAACCGCTTGTCCTTTTCGGACTATCCAAGCGCTGAGTGTGTCCACCGAAAACCTCAAAGCCCATTTCTTAGCCCTTCGTAGGATGGCCGAGGGGATCGACCTCCGTGCCGCTCATGCTCACTCCGCTGTCGCCGTGGAGCTCCCTGACGTCAGTCGCCAGGGGGAGCACATGGCCGAGGACGCCCATCTGCATAACCCCGTGGCTGTGGCCGCAGCCGTGGAGACTGCGGATGCGGAGGGCTGTGACGTGCATCCGTCTCGGACCAAGTGGAAGCTCCCCGTGCTTGTGTTCTTCAGAGATGCCAGGTGAGTTTTTGCTGATGCATGCTGTTGACCCTTGTGACATGCATCTTGACTGGAAAGATTGCCATCACGCCATGGCCATTTTAAGGACAGGACTGCAGTAGATCGGACATGCTTCCCCCGAGCTGATCCGCAACCTCATATTTCTTCAATATGATCTCGCCGATTGTTTGGTTTGGACACTCCGGGCAATGTTTTGCTGAATGATCAATGGTTTGTGGGTCTTGCAGGCATGTGTTTAAGATGGATGCGCTTGGTTCAGAGATACTGAGGATTGCATTCCCAGCTGCCCTGGCACTAGCTGCAGATCCCATCGCATCCCTCATCGACACGGCTTTCATTGGCCGACTAGGTCCGATCTTCGACTCCCTTCTGATTTATGTGCCATGTAGTACATAAGAAGTTAGATTTCTTTAATCTATCCGTAAATCTAACACTATCTCCATCTACCGTGCTCACTGAAGTGAGGCGACTGTTCATGTGGAATCATGCCAATATACTGTGATATTGCATCTTCTGGATTTATGTGTAACATCAGGGTTTTGTAGACTATGCTGACAAACCCGTAATTCGAGCGTATATATTTTACACAGGTTCGGTTGACATCGCTGCCGTAGGAGTTGCTATAGCTATATTTAATCAAGCATCCAAGATCGCCATTTTCCCTCTGGTGAGCATAACAACTTCATTTGTTGCCGAAGAGGAAACTGTTGGAAGAACAGCTGCCAAGCTGCTGGAAGATGAAAATCTGGAAAAGCACTCCGAGAAGGACAATGGTTTGATGCCGGAAGACGAGACGCTCGCGAATATGGAAAATGGGGCATCGTCGACTAGTCACGAGGGGAACATTCTTCCCCAAAAAGGTACACGGGACGTGATAATTTTCTTACAGCTCGAGGTTTATGCCGATTATACGCCGCCCCGGCAAGGCCTAGTTCTTCTTTTGATCCACTCTGCTTTTGGATTGTCAGATGTCAAAGGAACTGTGCAGAAATCTTCTCAGTCGTTTTGTGGAAGAGTGAACAAGGCCAAACCGAGCAAGGGGAGGAGGCACATCCCTTCTGCATCCACAGCATTATTGATCGGAGGTGTCCTCGGTCTCCTGCAGACATTGTTTCTAATATTTGGGGCTAAATCTCTCTTGAGTCTAATGGGTGTTAAATCGGTGAGTGCGTCTGGTTTTGTTCAGGAGGTCTGGTTGCGTACATTCACATAATGTAATGTTTCTTGCAGTCACTAGTTTTGAATCTTTCTTTAACTTGTTCGACAGGGTTCGCCCATGCTAACGCCTGCAGAGAGGTACTTAACATTACGTTCTCTAGGAGCGCCGGCAGTTCTCCTCTCTTTGGCCATGCAAGGGGTTTTCCGAGGCTTCAAGGATACTAGAACCCCTTTATATGCCACTGGTACATCACGAAAACCACGACTTCCCATTCTCGTTGACGTAGTTGTCCTATACTTGATAAACTCTGCCGTCACCGTTTACAACACTTGCTCCCATCACATTAAACACGAATCTGATCTCACACCATTGTTTTTGCTTTCTACTTTCATTACTAGTGGTGGGAGATTTGGCAAACATTGCATTAGATCCAATACTAATCTTTGCCTGCCGATTGGGGGTTAGTGGCGCAGCGATTGCTCACGTTTTTTCTCAGTGAGTATCGTCACTTGCAACACACCCGTTATTCTTCAAGCGTCGAAGATTCCTCCCCTTATTTCTAAATCACCATGTGATTCTTTCAGGTATTTGATATCACTTATTCTCTTGTGGAGGCTAATGAAGCAAGTGGAGCTCTTACCCCCGAGTATCAAGGATTTGCAGCTCAGTCGCTTCTTGAAGAATGGTAAGCAGAGATATGTTGACAGAGGAATGCCCCTTTCTACAATGTCTATTTAGATAACAAATTCGGATTGCGTGCAGGGGGTCTCTTGTTGGCGAGGGTGATAGCTGCCACAATCTGTGTTACTCTCTCTGCTTCTATGGCTGCACGTCTTGGTTCAACTCCGATGGCGGCGTTTCAGATATGTCTCCAAGTCTGGATGACGTCCTCTCTTCTCGCTGATGGTTTGGCGGTGGCTGGACAGGTACTCCCCCCTATCTTCACCTGGGACTAAACCTTCATAGTCCTTGATTCTTGGGCTGATAGATCCTACTGAAAATGATAGGCCATTCTCGCAGGTGCGTTCGCGGAGAAGAACCATGACAGGGCCACCGCTGCCGCTGCCAGAGTACTTCAGGTCGCTTGCGGAGATCTCTGTTTGATTGTTTCTTCGTGCATCCCATTTTCCGAATAGGTGGTATTAGTTTTAGTTCAGTTGTAATTCTGACAACAGTACATGCATTCTGGCTGTGCAGATGAGCTTCATCCTCGGTTTGGGACTCGCCCTCGTTGTTGGCGTTGGCCTGCGATTCGGGTCGGGCATATTTACAAGAGACATCCATGTTCAGCATCTAATATATGTTGCAATCCCGGTATGTTAACGTTGCTGTTGTTTGTGAAAATGCCAACCAAGTCGTAATGACATCAGTCTGGTCTACCAGCGTATGCGCATACAGTGATCTAACTGACCGTGGCCTTTCCATTCTACATCAGTTTGTGGCGGCCACACAACCCATCAATTCCTTAGCCTTCGTGTTCGACGGGGTGAACTTCGGGGCTTCTGACTTCACGTATTCGGCATATTCCATGGTAACCGAGACAGGCACAAACCCTCTGATAGAACTGACATGTCCCCTATCTTCTCATCTCAACAGGGGAAATCTAACTCTCGTGCAGGTCCTAGTCTCTATAGCAAGCATTGGTTCCCTATTTGTTCTCTTCAAGGCCGGCGGCTTCACCGGGATCTGGGTGGCTCTGACCATTTATATGGCCCTCCGAACGTTTGCCGGCATCTGGAGGTACACACATACCATCTTTCCTTGCTCTCCTGCTCTTCTCGTCCTAACCATGGACGTCCGGAATTCGGCAGGATGGGAACAGGGACTGGACCTTGGCGCTTTCTCAGGGAGAACCTACTTCCACAGGTCTTATAGGAACCATTGTTGAAGCCACCACCGCTGCTATGCGCCATCCAGAGCAGTTACATCGCTTTCATGCCACCCTTGTTTCTTCACATATGGATTGATATAGTGAGTGAGCTATCGTTGCGATGTCCCAACGATATGCTCAATACATTTCCTCATCCTCTTGTTGCTCCGGTTAATAATAAACGTAGCAGTTTATAGAACTAGTTTGCCCTATGACTTGCAAGCCACTGACTTCCTATGCATACCACAAGCAAATAACCAAAAACCAATCCAACCATCTCTTTACCATCACAACAGGCAAGGTTCATACATCTGCAAATATCAAACTTAAGTACGGGACGCAGGCCCGTTCTTCGCTTCTCCCTCCCGCAACTTTGCAAACCATCTCTTCTTCTTCTTCTGCGGCTTCCTGTTGCCGGATGCCCCCCTCTTCTCCGTCTCCAATTCCTCTTCCATCTGTGAACAGCGACAACCAACGAAATATGCCTTTTATTCCAGGCCTCGAAACGATCCCCCCACATCTCGTGACAAGATACCGTTACCTTGACAATCCGGCTCTCCAGAAGGTCGAGCCTGTCGACGAGGGTGCCCTTGACCTCCGCCTCCATGATCACGCGGCTGATTGGATGGAAGTAGTGCTCACCAGTGCTCCTCGGGGAGGTGTCGTCGGAGTGGGCCCGGCTGGAGGGTGTGGAGAGGCCGGACGAGCTCCCGGTTGACCTGCCGAGGCTCCTGATCTCTTCTAGCTGCTTCAACTGATCACATCCAACATAAAATCATTCTTACTCGAAAAAACAATGATAAGAAAGATAAATGGGTTCCTTTACCAGGCGGTCCAGACGGTGGTCAACCCGAGAGAGGACGGGTTCCTCCTCGACGACTATGACAGCCATTTTTGCCTACTACCTCCACTTCCCTCTATACGTTTTTGATGGCTAACCGCGCCTTTTAACAGGATTGTCCAAGACGACAGTCTGAATCCCCTGGATGTCCGGAGCAGGGGCACGTGGAATGTCGTGGGTAGGCTGTACTACGTCGGCTTCAGACACGTCGAGCTTCTTGCATGCATGGGACACTCAAGAGACGACGGAGCAAAACAACCAAACCGCTGAAAACGCACAATGAATTTGATTACTGGATAGATTAGATCAGCAGTTCGAAGTGAAGGTGGAATTTGATTTATATAGTGTCTGTCGTTCCTTCTCTTTGTACAGTAATCAAATCATTAGTGTTACACAGCCCCAGCGGATGAAGTAAATACAACCAACGATATCAAAAAATAAGGGTTACACCAGAAGAACGAGGGCTCTCCTTCTCCATCCATGCATCCCTGACTTTCTTCCTTTGAATTTAAGACTCTCTCTCAACAGTTTATTCCACATTGTTGAACGTCAGGCCCCGTGAACCTGGTAGTGAAGGGATCAATCCGAACCCACAGCAAGGAGAAGATGGAAGCCAGCAGGATCGACCACACCACGACTATGGTGGGCGTCCGGTTCTGGCGACCCATCAGACCCTTGAGGAAGGGATGGAGATGGATGATCACCCAGACTGCAAAGAACAGTTTCCCAAATAGGGGACCCCACGACTGGTACCCGCTGTTTATGGCGTACGAGATGCTTGCCACGACGCCCACCAGGTTTATTATCAGGAGGGTCGTCAGCGGGACGAGGAGGGTCGTCCACTTGAACACGTATAGCTCAGCAAAGTCCCTGTCCTCGTCAGACGCTTTCGAGGTGACCGTGAAGTTGGTGTCTATTCCTGCAAGTACTTTCAGCAGGCCTTGGAAGACTGAAAAGATGGGATGATACGCCACCAATCACCCAGAACTGCTCATTTCTCCACCACTCGTCGATTCCGACGCCGCTCCACCTCTTCTCTAGGCTACCCGTCGCAAAGATCGAAAGAAAGAAAGAGATGAACCATATACTAGCAAGGTTACTGATCTGCAATGACATGAAGAAGACTTGATTAGGCAGCTCGAATAATGCACGAATGCAGGAGAACAGATGCTTCGCTCGGCTACTTCAGATCTTAAATCCATGGTTTATCCCAGCCATATGTAAATGCATCCGAAAGATACATGATCTTTCATCAACATGATTTTAATCAGAGAAAATCCACTTTGAGGAATAAATGGACCATCAGATAGCGCAATGACAAAGAAATGTAACATACCTGCGGAATGATGAACTTGTTTGTGAGTAGGCAGACGGCCGGTAATGTGCAGTACAACAGAAGAGGGAGAGCGGTGATGGGATAAATTGTAGTGTTCACATATGCAAACCTCTCCAGCCATTTCAGTCTTCCACTATATGCATACCAGATGGGGCAATGCCGGCTGAAAAGAATTTCCACCGATCCCAAAGCCCATTGAAGCACCTGGTTCAAACGATCGGAAAGATTAATTGGAGCGGACCCTTTGAAAGCAGGGTGTTTTGGCATGCAGTAGATTGACCTCCAGCCACGGGCATGCATCTTGAAACCCGTCAGAATATCTTCCGTCACAGAACCATATATCCATCCAATCTGCAAACACAACACATGCTTGTCAGTAACATGTCCTATCCCCAGTGATCCACGCTTTATCTCTTTAAAATGCAGATGGTTAATGATTACTGACACCATTTTGGACTGCAAAACAGTAAGGCTAGGCAACATTTTAACCAAGATAATATCCCTAGAAAACTTAACGCAGACGCATTTCAAAATAATGATCTTCCACCATTCTTTAGGTTCTCTAACAAGAGATGATAGAGAAACAACTAGGACAATGAATAGTCGGGGCTATTACCTCAGTTCCCCAAACCGTTTTGTCTTCATACCCACAGCTAATGACATGAATAGCCTTCTTAAGAAGATTTTCGGGGGTTGCTGACTGGGGAACACAGCCATTCTCCATCAAAGTAGAGGCAACAAAGACGGCAGATTGACCGAACCTTTTCTCAAGACTCATTTGAGACATTAGCAATGACTTTTCATACATCAAATCCAGCACCTTGGGTAAAAAATCATAACCAGTTAGATGAGTATCAACCATTCTTAGCTGAAAACGAAACAAGCAATACATATTGGATAGATGCATAGTTGAAAGATGATGATGGAGTACATCAACAGTGTTATCTATAGCAACTGGTGAGGAACCAATTCACTAGGTGACTATAAAAGAAAAAAGCGAAAAAAAAGAGCATGTAAAGGTGCAGAGCAACCCGGCAAATGCAAAGTGGGCAAATTGGTGAATATATATAGAATCAAGCTGTAACTTCCCATCATGACAGATTTGAGATTGAGTAGCATAAACCAAGGAAACATTACATTTAAGAAATCCGAAGCTTACCTTCCACTCCCTCTTCTATGTCTTCCTAGGCACAGTTGGATCAACATGTTTGCTCGATTTCTTCTTACCTAAGCCCTTCTTGCTTGATCCTGAAGACTTCTTACGTGATCCACCACAGAGAGAGGACAGCAAACCTGGTTTCTTGTGTTTTGGTTTATGTGGAGGCTCACACCCATATAGGGCAGTTCTGTTGAAGACACACCCAGTCCCCACGTACACAGGACCTTGAATACCATCCAACCCTCTCAAATTTAACTAAAGCAGGAAAAAAATGTTTATCAGAAAATTATTAGAAAATTGATCCAAACAATAGTTTCGGTAAGTCATTAATGGATGTAAAACATGGAGGAAACTGATGTAGAAGCAACTACTCTGTTCAATGGGTAAGCAAAAGCAGACTAATTATCCCATAAATCATAGAAGGATAGCTTACATCAAAGAAGACAGTATTGCAATTTGCATAACGATCATTTCTGTCAATGCCGTCACATATCTGTGGAAACTGAACATAACAGATGTTTTCCAAGATTAGGATCCATCATAAAGCACATAGCTTCTCTCAATGCCTTGCTGTTGTTAATGTAGCGATCACAATCAAGATTCAACAAGAAGGGCCCATTAGTGAGGACAGCAGAGACTCGAACCTGGAAGAATGAAAAATCCATTACCAGGTATGAGAGAAGCAGAATCAAGAAAACTACAATCAGCATAGCCTCGGATATTAATACAAACCAGAGCATTCATAGCACCAGCTTTTTTATGGTGCTGGAAGCCAGGACGTTTTTCATGAGAAACATAGACCAAGTGTGGGAGTTCATTCCCCTCAGCATCAATACCTCCATTTTTCCCTAAGAAAACCTACAAACATGCGAATGTAGACAAATTAAACCCTGTGAAAGGCACGATAATAAAATTCCTGTATAAAAAAGGAACTAAACATTTAAAACCAACAGATGCTGAATGAAACAACGTGTGGTCTGTAAACCAAAAGCCAGAACCAGAGCAGAGTAAATTTGGCTTATATAAAGTGGAAATGAACTCAATCTTAAGGCGGATAACCATGGTTAAGAATCAAGTCTAAGCCATAAAATTTACCTGAATCATTCCTGGATGATCTCTGGTGTTGTTTCCTGGCCATGGTGTCCCATCTTGGATAATCCATCCTTCCTCAGGGACCTTTTTTGCCTTTGCAACGAGTCCATTTATTCTAATTTTAAATTCTCTGTATTCTCTCTGTGATAATAAATAGATGAAAAACATTAAAGCTTGCACATTAAACTGGAAAGAAATAGAGCTCCTACATTTTCCTACCTTCATTGCTCTACGATCTTTAACAAATGACGGTTCAACCTTATCCTTCAAATAGTCAATTTCTGCGTGAAATACCACTCTGGAGCCCTGGGTTCTATTTCATGCTTCTTACAAAATGGGACCCATTTCCTAGCAAATTTCGATGTTTCGGAAAGAGCTTCAAAAGTCAACATAGCTGCTCCATCATCAGATACATAGCAGGACACCTTGTCAACCGGGTAGTCAACTGCTAGGATGGAGAGCACAGTATTTGCAGTCACGAGAGGAGGTTCCTTAAGTGGATCAACAGTACTGACAAAGATGTCGACCGCAGCCAACTGTGAAGGTTCTCCTTCTCTGTCGTATCTGCAGCATGCGCTAGTCAGATCACAATATCCAGAGGAATGACCAGGATAAATTTGAACAAGCAAAACGGCAATTGTCTTACCTTATAGCAAGTCTGTCAAGATAAGTTTCACAGTTAACTGGAAACCACTTGGGGAACTGATCAAGTATCCAGGATATGGCAAACCATATCTCACAAATCACTGAGATTAACCACAGAGCATATGCATTTTTCACAGGATTGGTTATTCGATAGTGCAAAAAGACGCAGAGAATGATGAGCCGCAGGACTATGACCATTCTGTAAGGGTTTACTCTGGATGACGGAATAGAGACTTTCCTTGAAAGTGGCTGCCTAGCTTCGTCATTGCTACAAATCAGGCAATAAAGAATCATAAGACAACCCTAGTAAAGAATATAGCGGACATATATGAGATAGAAAGTGAATATGTTAAGACAACAACAACACCAATAGCCTTGAAACCACTAGATTAATTTATTGAGACGCTGCACCTCCGAAACATCAGAAAATATGACTATATAAATTAAGCCCTGAATGGCAGGCAGATAGAAGACACTAGATTTCTCTTTGGAACAAAAGTGATAAAAGATAAATGCAGAATCAACTGTGACAAGGGACTCACAGCAAAGAGTCATCGACAAGGATATCAGTGCTGGCATCAATATCGCCACCTCCCCTTTCCGAGGCAGGCTGACCAGTAGTCATAGGAACCATATTTTTTTTTTCCTGCTTCATTTTCCAGCCATCAACCCTTTCTTTCCAGGCAACATTGCCGAAATCCCTTGCTGGATCAGCCACCCTAACGTTAGCTGCATTGACAAGGCAATATCTGTCAGATTAGCTCTCCAGAAAACTTAAAGCAAGCCAAGAAGGAAAAAATAATTTAAACAAATTTCCAGGAATAGGATATTGCAAATCACAACTCAAGACCTGCCAGCAAATACCTCCTGTGCACTGGTGAGCCGGGGAATACTGTTGTGTGAGATTTCCTTATCATAGCTTGGTGCAGGAGTATCCTCACTCTGACCATATCTCATGTGCCAGCTCACCATGCGTTGCGCCACCTTTTGCTTCTGGTTCTCATTTTCAGATTGGTAATTTAAATCACTGATGCTGTCGTCAACATCCATGTCCTCTTCTCCATCGCCTGGAACAGCAGGACTGCCAGAGAAAGATAAATAAAAATAATCACATGATAAGCACAATCAGGAATACAGGAAGAATTTCATTAAGGCCAGGACTTTTGTGCCTCTTGTATTGGGTTTTGCACTGGGGACAGGAGTTCTTTCCTTCTTTCCATTCATAGTCACAGCATGCCCGACAAACAGGGTAAGCACAGACATCACACATAACAAAGGGCTTGCCAATGGTGTTGGCCGGTTGACAACATCCAATGTCTCCCCCTTCAATCCATAAACACGTGCAATCCCATCTCCAATTGAGATCACGCGAACTCGCCGACATTGTCGCTAGAAACCTGGCAGACTTGACTGGGTTTCTTTGCCGACTTCCCCTGAGGAACGGTTAACAAAAACAGCATTTCTGAGCAGACAGTGTGCAGAGATGATCAACACAATCATGGCCCATTTTCTCCTGGCACGACACATCGAACCCCCAACAAAGATGCAGATCCAGGGCAGTAAATCAACAGGAGGTTGTCGATCCCCCGCAACCTAATCAAAGCACTAGATGCTAACCGAGGTGTCCGCTTCGGATGCCATGTCGAGATCCGGGGCAGTGCCCGAAACAAGGATGAGACAAACCGGAGCCGAAAGTTTCAGGGGGACATCCCCAGGGGGGCGAAGACTTCGAGTAAGGCGTGCGGATCAACCGAGAGCCTCCTCCACCCTCAGGCGACAATGCAGCGCTTCCACCTGCAAAAGACCGGATCAATCGTTGGTGGATGCCGAAGGAACACTGTAAAGCAGTGGTCCGGGCAGGGGATCAAGAAGATTATTGCCGTTTGCCGAAGCCGAGAAGATTCAGTGGCAAGTCCACGATGGGAGTAAAAAAACACACCCCCTCCGAGTCCGACTGAAAGAACAAGAGGGATCCCGCCGCACAAAAGGCGAGGGAAGTGGGTCAATGAGGGGCGCAAGAGGCGGTGGCCGATTTATGATGAGTGCAGTGACTAATAACATCCCTCAGCTGTGTCCAACCGCGTTGTGTTGTTATACAGCAACTGGAGCGTTTTATTTACCAGTTAGTCATTTCACAGAATATTTTTTGAAATGAAATCCTATAATGATTCATCAAAGTCGGCCTTTACAGTGGTCTTGCAAAGGCTACACTTAGTAAAAAAAAAATTCAATGATCATTCACACGAAGGGCTTAGGCATTTTTTTATTTTTTACTAAGTGTAGCCTTTGTAAAGCCGACTTTCTCGATGACCGAAATCCACTTTTATAAAGCCGACTTAAATAGGTTAATTCGCGAATTATTTTTCTTAATGACGTGATTTGACGAACTCGCCAACTAGACAATGCAGAGTGAGGGTAAATGGACTTTTGGAGGCAAGCAGGGGAAAGAGACGGGCCCCAATCTATCAAAACTCCGCCGTTGACTCCCCCTAATGGATCAATTAACTGACCACTCTAACATGGATGTCCTAACGTCCAAACAACCACTCCCCGACCAACTTTTCAGATCCGTGCCCGAGTATTTCGCGGCAATGTTAGGCGTCGCATCTCCTTCAGCCCTAGCTCACAATCACAGCACAACTCCCCCTCTCTCCCACCACACCCCATCTTTTAGAAACACTAATACTGCCGGTTCCGGACACTCCCACCTCAAACACGATCGAAAAGAGAAACCTTTTTCTTTATCGTAGCACAACAATCTTAGCATTACTCGTAATAAGCATGTGGTAGCCGAGTAGTATTTTACATGGAGCAGGTAAGATCTCAAAGACATGGGCAAGATCTATCCTACATCGGCATATAGCCACGTGATCATATTCGCACGGGAGACTGGCCTTACCGATCACCAACACAAATGAACTCGCATTAATTAAAGCCTGGATTGCTCTTCGAGTTGTTCCTGCACAACAAAACAAACACGACCCAGTGAGGGTTCATATAAGACTCTGAGACTGAGTGGTGGCGCCCACTCACAAAAAATAGTCAGACGCAATCCAAAGCAACAGCACGAAAGAAACAATTGCGATAAAATTTCAGTCCCAAGCAACCAGAGTTGAGAGATTCACCACGACGGGATATTAAACGAGTAACATCTCCGAGAAGAATACCGACCTCTGACACAAACAAGGCGTGGAAGCCATAAGGAACCCGCTGAGGCAATTCAACGACAGCAACAGGATCTGCTGACATAGTTTTAGCATCTATCACATTTGCCGTGGATTTTCTGCATAATAAAGGTCCGGAAGTCAAGACAATGGGAATGGGTTAACCAGTTAAGTCGCAGGACAGATATTTTTTCTTGAGTAAGCTGCGACTATTCTAGCTTTGTAAGCTGATCACAGCCAAACAAGAACTAGTCACAAATTTCAAAACCAGAGGCCAAGGAATGAGAGGAAAACATAAGAAGAAACGAATAGAAAGGAGGGGAAAAATGACAAAATTACGCACTACAAGAAGTAAAAGGGTGAAGCACAAAGAGGTCTACCCTGTATTCTCATCGTGGGCAAAGAATATCAGATAACCATCATCTTCATCCGACTTTAAGCCAGGTTCACGAGGAACAAATATCGCCTCTGAACCAAACCTGCCTGGACCTAGTTTGAAGAGACCTTCAACATTCCCTCCCACCTCTATCTTTGTTTTGCCTTCCTCTGGCTGGGCATGCAGGTCAAATTTCACTATGCCAGTCACTTTTGCTATGCTGCCCAGCGTAGTTCCATAAACATATCTCTGCTTCCTGAACAAATCAGAAAATAGGTAACGAAATCAGTAGAGTAAGGAGCCATGTACCACAAAAAGGAGTCCACTCATGTATTGGACGTTAGGCCAAGCTTGATATATTTAAATGGATCTTCAATATGCCAGGCATGACGTGCATCAACTTTTGCAACAACTACAGAGACCAGCCTCACCTGCCAGTGTAACTCTCATTAACCCTAGGAAAATCAACTGCAGATTCTGACAGTTTCTTTTGGGTTGCCAGACCGGTTTTCATGTTGAATCTCATCTCATAACTACCAAACATAATGAAGTAAGAGTTAGGGACACAAGAGAGATTGTTCTGCTATCAAGAATAAAGGGCCATTCCTACAGCTGATTGCAGAAATCATCCAGCTGATCCTCGGCGCTGCCATTCACCATGTCTAGATCAGGATTCTCAAGGCGGCAAGTAATCAGAACAACTTCATCTTCTTCCTCCCAGGCATTAGCTGAAAACACACAACAATATGTCACAACTCGAATCATACGCACCCTTTTCATGAAATTTAAGGAAAAGAAACCAGTATCATTTAATACATTTTCATCAAATATCTTTGGTGATCTAATTAATTAATTCATAATGGTATAATGATAATGGAAAAGGTTCACAAAATCATTTTATACGTCAAATGCATTGCCAGAGAAGCTTACCATTGTGAAATATGAAGCAATTTGGAAGCTCAAACCATCTGATTTGAAGCTCGTTCTTCGCATACCGGGGCAGTATCCCAAAACGAGCCTTCTTAGTAGGATCAAATGTGAAGATTAGCTTCTTTTCCTTGACCATTTCCTGCAATCAACCATCGCCTTATCAGCCAAAACGTCTTGGTTGAGAAGTTTTGGGACGCAGAGGAAGAGAAGGAAAGTGAGAAGAAAAGAAGTTTTCTATTTAAATTTTTTTTAGCTATCCTGATGAATTTAAGACAAAATCCAGAAGGATCCAACGGTTTTCCCTCAAACAAAGGGTAGGCGTTAAATCCTGATTATACTTCCTATGATTGTTCATGATTGACAATAGAGTCTACAAAGACCAAAGGATGGACCAAGGCCATTTAAAAAAAACACCTGGACTAAAGCACTATCTAATGGCATTAATTCTGGTGTGTATTCTCAACAGACTCTTTCCAACTATAGCCAGGATTCTCTGAACAGCTGGACAGGCAAAGGGAGAAGACTTGCCAAAAGTGATTAATAAAGTTACAAACTACCACTCAAAGGCCATATTCCAGATTGAATTAGGCATAGTCAACTGGACAAGTATTCCAATGTGTCATTTCTAATAAAAGTTGGGCTTACCTTTGGCCTAAAATAAAGAGGTAAATCCATGAAAATTGCATAGTTCTCTGTAATGGCAAAATCATGCATCATGATAGGATCTGGGATTGTGATCGGCACAGGATCATGCATGAACCCATTCTTCGAGATGACTCTGTAGGTAATATATGGCGGAGTATGCGAATATCCGAAAGTGAACATCTCCCCTGTCCAACATTACAGAAAAGAGGATATTTTCAGGTCATTTATTCCTTGACAAAAGCCACTTTGGTTGCCAAAGAAAAACACTGTGCAGTGAGCGTACAAGGGAACCAGAACAGGTAATTGAGTAATTTGATATGCTGCAAAAGACGTCCATTCTTACCGGTGAAGGGGTCGACCTTAGGATGTGCAGTGAAAGAATGTTGAAGCCTCTTGTCATAATCCAGCATGCCAATAGTCTGCAGGTCCCCATCTTCCAAAACCTTGAGAACATCTGCAGAAAATGGGAAGCCCTCACATCGATTTTAGATCAGGTAGGAGGCGGTAGACTCCTACTTGAAGCTTAAACAAAGAAAAATGATATTAGTGGAGCATGATCATTAAGCTTACAAGGTTTGTCCGCCTCCGAAAGAGCCAACAGTTTGCCATGGTGATATATGAGAGCGGTGTTACCTAGTAAGAGCTCGCGGATTAGTCCCCTAACATCAATACTCCTATAAAAAGGCTCAACAGTCCAAATCAAGCTAGCGGATAACAAAGGTACAGTTCGAAGTCAATTTCCTTTCTCAACAACAAGGATATGAATCTTTTCAGACCGAAAAACGGAACAGGAGCATTACCCGTCCCTGTCCCATATGAGACATCCAGAACTTTCATCTTGGCTCTCAGGATTTGCATGTGAATCATGAGTAATCCGAAAAGTCCCTTCATGTCACCGACCTATCACATCCATGACCGACGCGGCATCTAAGTAAAAACAGGAGAAGGCAAGTTGGCATTTACATAATACAGGAAGGATGCTATACCTTCATGAATTTGGCTCCTCCAAAATACTCCTCCTGCTTGAGCTTGGAAGTTTTGACGTAGCGAGAGACATAAGTCGCTTTCCCGTTACGGATGCGAATGCCGTGGACCATCCTGAAACAAGGAAAGCAACCGGGAGGCCGAATAACACTCTCGAGGGAATTTTTAGAGTAATAAGGAAAGAGGAGGAAGAAGAGAGGGGACTGACCCGTCGCCATCGAACCTGCAAGGAGAAGAGCAGAGGATTAGATAACAGTACAAGAAAAGGGGAATGAAGGGAGAGTTAAGATGGGATTGGGGGGTGTTACCAGTGATAACCGGCAACAGGAGAGAACTTGGGGTTGGGACCGACCCTGACGAACTCACCATTGAGGCAATCCTTGGGGGAGGAGTGGATTATGGGTTAGCACGAATTAACGACGATTGTAAAAAAGTGGGAGATGGGGAGTAAGTAGAGGGGGGGAGTTGAGTACAGGTAGGTGGCCAAGGACGGGGAGGTCGGAGACAGGTGGGGTCTCGTCGGGGACAGGGGCGAAGTTGCCTTGGAGGTAGTGGAGGGGGAGGGAGGAGTCGTACATGAGCTTGACGAGGAGTCTCTCGAGGAAGTCGACGACCCTGGATGAGAATCCCTTCCTGGGCTTGGGTTCCACAGGCACGGCCACCATCGCCTTGACTTCTCCTCCCTTCTCCTCCATATTATCTCTCTATCTCTCACACTGGCCTTCCACTCCTCCTCTCCTCCTCCTCCTCCCGTTGTTTGTTTTT
The DNA here is from genome assembly GCA_029817715.1 of Melastoma dodecandrum. Lineage (NCBI taxonomy): Eukaryota > Viridiplantae > Streptophyta > Magnoliopsida > Myrtales > Melastomataceae > Melastoma > Melastoma dodecandrum. The sequence goes on along the minus strand of JARUPY010000533.1, from coordinate 1,895,089 downwards.
TATATGATGGAGAAGACGACAAGACGGTGGGTTGTGGTGCGGTTGGCCTTTGCCTACGTGTCCTACGATTTCTGGGTTGACGATGGTGGACAAAAGGATGTCTCCCCTAGTTGTTTACGTCACCCCCACCTCCATCTTAAATAACCAAATCCCTAAATTATTACCCCAAAAAAAAAAAAAACATTTTTTTAAGGAAGAGAGAGATAGTTGAGGAGGAGACCAGACCGCCTGCAATGCATCAGAGATTCAAAACAACGATTTCTGTCACACAGACAGAGAAAAAAGACAAGGCGGAGGATCCATCATCCCTTCCCACCTAAACAATTCCGATGTTCAACGATGATAGAGTGGGAATGGGCCTGGCTGGGCCTCTGATACCCACCCATTCGAGCACGATTAGCCAATTCAATTGTTACGTGTTTTTTTTTGTTTGCCGATTAATTTATAATTATTTTTGTAATCTTTAAAATGAAATCGCTACATTGCTCTTGATTAAACACTGATCGCGTCTCGTGTTCGTTTGTCTGGACGTGTATTAGTTAAATCAATCTTATTATTGAGAAACGAATTCCAGTTGCTCTAAGTAGTCGGTCGAGTCCTGGAAGACGACCACGTTGCGTAAATCACGTACACACCGGGGAGGGGGATAATAATCCTATGTTTGACCCGATCCGATTAGGCGAGTCGATGCTTCCAGCGACGAACTTGCAGTTTCTATCGTAGTGCTCTCGTACCCGCTTCCCCCTAAAGGAAGAAGGACATTTCTCTATTTTCTTAAGAGTTTTGGACATTGTTGCCCAACTCCTGCCCTCTCTCGGTCGGTCGGTCAATCCCGTGACGCTTGAACTTCTTTGGACAGTGACTCCTCCCGCCTCCGACTTCAGTCTTAGCTTGCGGTTTGTTTGGTCGGTATTTTTTCTGTTCTGACCAGAACGGCTAGAGCAACTCAAAAGGACTCGCAACTGCTGCGCTGACCAGAACGGGGCATGTCAACAAAACGTTTTCTCAGAGGGGAGGATGCAAAAATGGTGAATTGAGTAAATTAATTTAGAAGAAGAAGAAATGGAAGGAGTCAGCGGAGTAAAACACGTGGACTTCTTTTATTATTAGGACAAATAGAGAACAAGTCCCAAACCAAAAAAAAAATGTGGGTAAAAAAACACCACCACCACCACATTCCATCTCTATTTGGACCAATAACATTAAAAAGAAGTCGCCAAGTTGGTTCCGGTTCCTGACCGAGGCAGGCAGGCAGTCAGTCAGGCAGCCCCCTCCACTTTTTCTATTAATTTTTCCCGTCGGGGAACCACTCACTCACTCGGGTTGAATTTCTTTGTTGTCAACCTGGGTTGGTCCTCCGTAACATTAGACTACTCCACTTTAACAATACCTCCCCCCCCACCCCTATAAATTCCAAGGCCGCTGACATTCTCTTCATCTTCATCTTCATCTTCATTCTTCTCTTCTCCCTGTCATCTCCCCCCCCCTCTTCCGAACACATGGCCCTCCCCCGTCTCCTCCTTCCATCCCTCCTCGTCCTTTCTTCCTCCCTCCTCCTGCTTCCCACGACCTGCCATGGTCGCACCCCCCGCCACCATCTCCCCGCCGAGTCGGCGCCTGGACACCCCGCCAGGAGACTCGCTTCGGCTTCGGCTTCGGCTTCGGCGAAGCTTGTCAATGTGGACAACTATGGAGCTAGAGCCAACGGCAAGGATGACTCCGCTGCCTTCCTGAAAGCCTGGGACGCTGCATGCTCCACCGAGGGAGCCTTCCTCGTCATCCCCAAGGACAAGACGTATCACTTGAAGCCGACCACCTTCTCCGGCCCCTGTAAATCCAACTTCACCTTCATGGTGAGTTTCGGGCTCTGTCGGCTTTCTGGTGTTTCAGTATGCCGGGTTTTTCTAATTCTTTGAAGGTTCTTTAATCCTGGGCAGATATACGGAACGATCAAAGCTTCCACTCACATGTCGGACTACAAAGAGGACGCCAGGCACTGGCTGCTCTTCGAAAGCCTCGATAACTTCACGCTACAAGGTGGCCGCGGCTTCATCAACGGCAACGGAAGGAAATGGTGGGAGAAGTCGTGCAAAGTCAACAAGTCGCTGGTAACGTCGCGTCTATTCGATTAGCTTCTCCATTCATTCGATTCCTACGTTCTGCGATGATCGTCCCTAACTCAAACCTACTTTGCGTGTCTCCACATGCAGCCATGCAAGGCAGCTCCAACTGTAAGTACTCTAATCCTCGTTCCCAGTGTTAACGTTTTACCTATATAATGACTGTTCGGTTTCTTACCGTTTGGAAATGCGCCCCATGTTTTCGCAGGCGGTGACGTTCTACAAGTGCAACAACCTGAAAGTTGCTGACCTGATCATCCAGAACGCACAACAGATGCACCTCACATTTGAGCACTGCGTCAACGTGAAGGCCCTGAACCTGTTGATATCCGCGCCTGAGAAAAGCCCAAACACAGACGGGATTCACGTCGCCAACACCGAGAACATCCTTATCAAGGGCTGTGTCATCAGAACAGGGGATGACTGCATTTCGATAGTCACCGGTTCTAAGGGAGTCCTGGCCACCGACATAGTATGCGGCCCAGGCCATGGTATCAGGTGATTCTTCTCCCTCCAAAACACGCCAGATGCCATGTCTATTAGATGAATAGTTATCTCGACTCCTTCACCCTTTTGCGGCTCTAACTCTGTCTATCCTAACGATATTTATCAACTGGTGCAGCATCGGGAGCCTGGGAGCGGACAACTCAGCCAATTATGTCTCAAACGTGGTGATAGACCGGGCCAGGTTCACTGGAAGTACCAACGGAGTCAGGATAAAGACCTGGCAGGTACAGCAGAACTTCTCCAGTTTAATAAATTCCGTCTCACTCTTTCCGGAGTGTGCACGGGTCATTTGACACCTCCCACGTACTGTAATTGCAGGGAGGATCTGGCTACGCGAAGAACATAGTATTCCAGAACATTCAAATGCGGAATGTGAGCAACCCGATCACTGTAAACCAGAACTACTGCGACCAGAAGAATCCCTGCCCTGCACAGGTAAAATAATAACATAAAACCCCGCGTCCTCATGGACGAACATCTTTCCCGAGGACTAGAACGGGAGGCGGAGGCTGATGGTTTTTCAATGGGGGTTTTGGTTTTCAGGCATCGGCGGTGAAAGTAAGCGACGTGGTGTACAGGAACATAAGGGGGACAAGTGCAACGAAGGTGGCCATAAACTTCGACTGCAGCAAGACACACCCGTGCACCGGGATCCTGCTTCAGGACATCGACCTGTCCCTGTCCGTGGACGTGATGAACCCCGCCTCTGACTCTGACTCGAAGCAGAAATCTTCCGCAGCGGCCGCCACCACCAACTATAACAACGTGGAGTACAAGCTGATGGGGAAGGTTTCCCCTTGATTTCCAAGAAAGGAACGTCGACACTTGAGGGGGGGAGTCACGAGGCATTGCACTTGCAAAGCCCTATCCCCAACACAAGTACAGTCTCGATAGCTTCCATTATTTGATCGTTCATTCCTGGGGTTTCTTTTTTTTTATCTTTATTGGTTCAGATGCCTTTCATTTAGTCATTCGAGTCCGTCCGTCGATACGATTTGTGTAACGATGAGACGATGTATACAACATTCAATTTCATTATCACGTTCATGAGTTGAAATGGGATGTTATACCGCCAATCCATATATGACCCCAGAAGGACCCATGAACCCTTGAGCAAAACCCAACAGTGGAGGAATTACTGTCAAGTATTTGGCAAATATAGTTCGAATGGCTATGGATTTGGGACACACGCAACCGAAAAGCATAAGGGCTTGAATCGCATTTGTGAGCTCAATTCTTTAACAGTTGGGATTGTGTAGCAAGGTGATACTGAGGGCACACCTCCTGCCTCGTGAGGTGCGGGGCGAGATGCGCAGAGAAGTGAAGGTCGTTACTGACATGCACCAGCGCAAGTCGGAGATTGCCAAGCATGCCGATGCCTTTGTCGCACTTCCCGGTTAACCCTGACGTCTCTACATTTCCTTCGCCTCACTCAAGTCATTTTTTCTACAGAAACTCGCGTAACACAACGCTAACAAGCGGTTACAGGACCATGGGGGAGCTGCTCGAGATGATCACTTGGTCTCAGCTAGGGGTCCACGACAAACCGGTAACATATGCCATTTGTTGCTTGGTTATGGGGCTCTTTAATGAATCAGTCTTTGTAATTCTTCTAATAACTTCCGCATACGAGAATCGATGAACAGGTGGGGCTGCTGAATGTGGATGGCTACTAAGACAGTTTGCTAGCGTTGCTAGACAAAGGAGTGGAGGAGGGGTTCATCCAGGGGGCTGCGAGGCGGATCTTCGTCTCCGTGAATACACGGCAGGAACTCCTTTGGGAGAATGGAGGATAATGTGTTTGTTTACATGATGAACCAATTATTGAAGGGTGGGGGGGAGGGGGTTGTTTTCCTGGTTCTTGCAGGAGTACAAGGCCGTGCATGACGGGGTTGCACCTAGACAGAGGTGGGAAGTGGACCAATCGTCAGTGTCTGCTGCCCGGGATGGGGATTCACAAGTCTCATCGGGTCCATCCAACTCATCCAAACTCCATATCCAATGTCAATCACTCAACAGAAAGAAAAACGACCAGAAGACTATTAGGGGGAGGAGGGGGGTGGGTCAGACCTCCTTCTTTATTCCTCCATGGAAGTGGAGAGGTCAGAGTTTCTGAGAGGAGGATCTCCAATCGCCTCCCCACTTGTATATATTCTATACACTTTATATAATCCAATATTGAAATCGACATCTCCATGACTTTTGCTTTTGCTTTCTTCTCTCTCTAATCAAAATATCTTCCTTCACTCGGTTTTTGACCAGATCAGCAAAAAAATGAAAGGAAAAAGAAAAGCAAGCACAGTTCAAACTTTTGGGTGGAGTGAGCAAAGGCAGAGGAGCTTTTTCCCTTTTCCACATCCCCATCATACCAAAGAAGAGAGGGGACGGTGGCAGAGATGGATTTGCCTTCTAGGGATGGGAGGCAAATTGTTAATTCCTTTTTGAGCAGGGGCATGCGCAATCTCAATATCAAATAGATGCCAGGCCATTCTGCATGTCATAATATAAGCTGCTGTAAACTTCCAATGATTCAACAACAAGAGTACCTCACAAACAAAACAGCCAGCTCTATGTCAGAATCACAAACGCGTATCCGCAACTTCCTACCAAGTCACTCAACACACTCTGAGCGGCGGTGCATGTAAGTATACATCACCTCAATGGATAATTAGGTGAGAAGAAAAACATCCTAACACCCTCTTTTTTTACCGATTGATCCACATACATAAGATCTAAATGTCCCTCGAACTTCTGGAGAAGTCTGATCCGTCCTTTAATCCTCAGCCTTCATGCTCCTGTCTATCTACAAGTGCAGTAGTTGGAAATGGTCTTGGTGGCTGTCAGCCAGTCGGGTACGACAACTACCCATAGAAGGATTTCCTAGAAGCATTTCCTATGGACGATGGAAGGTCCCGATTCACCATAATCTCCCTTTGTTATGTGTTGATTCTGGGGGAAGACGACCTTGGCAAGTATGGCTCCTCCTACCCATGCAGTATATAGGGTCAGTTCTCCAGCATGTATTCTGGAGGCTACAACAACAAACACAAGACAGTACTCCTTGAATTACAAAATTTAGCAAAAATGCACCGACAAATAACTACAAGAGGAAATGCACAAAAGTCATCTCCAAACTCCGATATAGTCTCTCACATACATAAGACAAACCAACAGGACCAGTTTTGCAATTGAAGAGCTGAAGGCTTTTCATATCAAAACTTAGAAGCTAGGCACACTATCAGGATATGGGCCAACAGAACAGAATTCCCTCCCAAGGTTAGCAAATGGAATTCAAAGCCAGACAGATAATTTCCTCATCAAGACTAACGTCTCCTCGCTGGTATACTTAGAATATGTCTAAATTCTAAACACTGCCAAGACCATGGTACTCTGATAATTTTTCTAGAAATCTTTTAATGATCTCAATATGATAATATAGATACATAACTGTAATGGTAGTTTAAACTTTAAAATAGATACTGTTCTGAACATATAATAATAAATTCTTTATCAGTGGTTCTGGTCATTCTCTAAACAAGCACTTCTTTCCTTAGGAGTGCCCTTAGCCACATGTCATTGCCAGAAGAACTCAAACATGGCCAAAAAAATAAAGTGTGATATAAAATGAATAGACAGATGAAGCATTTGACAACATCATATGTCCTGGTTCCACACCACATTAAAAGCTCTATTTAAAAAGTTCACCTTCACTAAGGTTGGGCGAATAGCAGATGAGCTAAGGCTTGCTTCTTTCTGGAACCTATCTTCAAAGCCTGAAGTATCAAGAAAGGTCATCGACCAACCTAAATTTTCAGATGGCCATAGTTGATTGCGTTTACAGAACATTGAAACAAATTATCCAACATGGCAACTTCTCAAAGGACATTATGAATGGGCAATACCATGGGGAGATGATGTGACATAAAAAGTAGCCACAATGCCCATTATACTAATGATTGTGTAAATTGTTTATCATTGCAATAGAAAATGATGCAATTAACCATACTGTTTCATATAGCACAGTATTGCATCAAGATTCTACCTGAGATAGAAGGAGTGCCGCCACAAAGCACAGTATTTTCCATTAGTTGTTTGTGATTCTCAGATGAAACAGGGACAACACTCCTGAGAAGCTGCTCAACAATGCCATGGGACTCGAGACCAAGTATCAAAGGTTGACACAAAGCCTCACCGACTGTGTATTTTTCTTTTCCAATTTTGATAACCTGGCCAATAGCAAAATGTTTGAGCATCAACAACACCAAAAAATCGACCAAGAAAGCACACTGCATCTAAAAGGAATAATGAATTCAGAATTCTTTTACACAGGCATGACATTTTTGGAATCATCCTCCTTTAGCCAAAGGGGGAAAGAAGAGGGAGAAAATGGTTGGCAAGAGATGCTAAGTAAGAGCTCATGAGAGGATCTTCAACCATGGAAAGTCGAGCTACAAAACAAGTATGAACCTGTCCATCAGGAAGGGTATGCTTCTCCTCGAGGACATATCATGAACGTAAACCTCATGCGACCAATATCCACAGTGCACCCAGAAATACGCCCTACTGCATAGAGCTTGGTACGGGCTTTCCTGAGAGAGCCCAACCCAAAAGCTAGCTCAAGGGTTGGGAGTGCCCATTGGCCCATATATAGCCCACATCGGCATCCCTTACTACCGATGTGGGACTATTTCCACATATCAAGATTTCCCAGCCAATGCCGGAGTAGAGGACATGGTGCAGAAGGTCCCCCATGGCATCCCAGTCTTTGATATACCCACGCTCGACGGGATCCACAAATATTTCATCAGACATAGGATTGTCGACCGCAGCCCCATCTTCTGGGACACGCTTCATTCTAGTGGGGACAACCACAGACAAGTCAAGAATCGAACGGCAAAAGGGCATTCGTCATTCTTTCTGTTTTGGGTTGGAATGAACCATTATAGACTTCAAGAACAGAACCAGTGGACAACTTAGGGACACCACTACTCAAGTGATAACACCACAATCGCCTGAAACCTATGGAAAGAATGCCGTGGGGGAAGAGAGGAGTACCAAGGAGGGAGTTTGGTCGGGGATGGCGGTTCCGGCCTTGAGGAGCTTGGAGCCTGCATCCACCACTACCGCCTCCATGTTTTCTTGCAACCTCAAGAAAGCAAAACACCCACCACCCGGACCCGCTAGTCGCGGTAGCGGAGGGCGCGCACTCGGGAAGGTAGTTCGACCGAGAGGGAACTGCCCGGAAAGGGGGTTTTGAACGCACCGACAAAAATCAGACATCGTTCTGGTCTGGTCGGAGTCCGGTCTGTAAGATTATTGAAGCTCGGCCCAGCCCGGCCCATTACGCGGGAGGCGAGTCCAGAATGCCGTGTCTAAGATTCCATCTGCTCGCGGGCATTTGTGAACGGGTAGTAGTATTATTAACGAAATAAGCAGATCCTCCGCCATGTCGCAGATATCCCGAGATATGGTGCTGAATGGAGCCAACGCAAGCGTTTTCTTGAATGCGACCCCATGACCTCTGTTATTTATGTAAGACCGGAAGGTATACATTATGTGATTCCTCGTCTCGTTAATAGTCATGTCGATTATGCCATGATCAGTCATTCCATGATAAATCTCTATCAGGTTGATGCTAGAAGAAATGTTTTGCGTGCCTTGAACACAAAGCAGCATTCTGAGCTCGCTCATAGGGTCCAGCCATTGAAGTGCCATCCGGTGAGTCGGCGAGCATTATCTTGCTAGTTTTATAATGTTTGCCATGACGATCAATGCTTGCATAACCATAATAGAACTACAATAGTAGTAAAAGTACCCGTCTTCCCTTCCTGTGTTAAATTAACGGGATCAAAATTACAGGGTGGATCAACGCACGGGTGCCAGAAGTAAGATGGTAAATCAGATGATGGAAACCAAGGAATCTAGAGGAAGAACAACGTACTGGGTTTGCTATAACGGCCAATAATGTGTGGAATTATCCCTTGACAGTCAGCAGCTATCCGATCATAGACTCGGGCCACTTGAACCCCAAGATTGCCCCGGAGATAATGATGCCCGCGATCTTCCTGCCGGTGGCTAAAGTGAGGAGGGCTAGTAACCTCGCCCGAGTCATGAGTTTCAGAGGTTCGGAAGCTCCAAAACAAGCTTCATATCCCGTCCAAAAGAAGAATATTGGATAAAAGATGGTGGCCAAGAATTGATCTTGCCAAGGGCCCATTTGGATACCCTTCCTTCCCTAGGCAAGAAGATCCCTGCGATGAACGCACTCAGGATCGGGCTGTAACCCAACAACAAGGAGCTGCTGCATACGAGGAACACAAAGGCGACGGACAACACGAGATGCGAGCCCTTGAGAGGTTTCCCGTCCGGGTTCTCATTGTTCACCGAGTTTCGGAAGAAAGGCGTGTTCGTGGCCGTGATCAGCGATTGGATCAGCAGCGTGAAGCTCTGCACGATCGCACCCTTTTTCCGTGTCTTACAAATGCGGCATCGTTCGGTCTTTATATATTTATTGTGAACATATCGCACTCACACACACACTCCCAACAAAATATAAGAATTTGCACGAATTAATCGAATCCTGTGATTTTCAAATTTTATGGTAAATAAAAAACTAATTTTTATTAAGGCCGGCGCCGGGAGGTTAACATGCGGGGGGTTATTATGGTCATTCCAAAGCCCCTGTTGACTCGATTCATACCGCCAGTCCCCCGTCTCGGGAAAGTTCGAGGTCGTGGTGAGGTTGATTCCCCCCCCCCCCCGCCCCCGGCCGTCGGTGCCATTCTTCGATCGGCACACGGTACGCTTCTATTCCCTCGTCCCTCGATCGTCTCGATTGGTCGCATTCGAGGATGATGAAATCTGACTGTGCTGATCGGCGGCGTCTTTTTTTTTTCTCTCCTTGCCGAATGCGCAGGGCGAGCACGCAACGTTCTTGACGATGGAGGATGAACAGCTGCAGCAGCGCCCTCTTGACGGTGAGTTGCTTTCTTTCTTGTCTTCAGATGGAGGAGGGACTGCCTCTTTCTAACAGCCATCATGTCCGGGAAGAAGGGAATGGAATGGTTTGTGTCGTTTTTTCGATCTGATTATTGTTGGCTTTGCTCGTGCTTAGCTTATCCCAGTACTTATTACTCTGGCTGCGCTTATGCTGTTGCCATATGCATTCGGAGTTTTCACTATTAGTTGTAGTGTTGGTCACTATCAATTGTTGGCACTGATCACGCTGATCGGACAGGTTTAGAGGATGAGGATGGAGTGACGGCAGAAGCTGCTTCCTACGTGCGTTCAGATCCTCCGCAAGAGAGCGACGGCCCTCCTAAAGTTGATTCGGAGGTTGAAGTTCTTCACGAGAAGGTGACGAAGCAGATAATCAAGGAAGGCCATGGCCAAAAACCAGCCAAGTATTCGACATGCTTCGGTTGGTCTTGTTACTATGCCTTGTTTATTGGAAATTTTGTGGACAGATGAACTCTTCAACGATGATCGTGTAAAATGCGCAGCTAGATGTTGTTACTCTCTCGACATCGGCGTGTTTCGTATTCTTTTGTGAATTTTTTTCTACATTTTCTGATTAACTACAACGATGTTAATAGCGCATTACAAGGCATGGGCTGAAGGCACCCAACACAAGTTTGAGGATACCTGGCACGAACAGCAACCAGTTGAGTTAGTAATAGGAAAAGGTAATCACCTTCCTTCTCAATGTATATTTCTTTTATAAAAGTGCTGTTCCTTGTTTAACAGTTAGTCTATTTCTCTTTTTTTGAACTTAAGAATGATCACATTTCATGCATAGTTGCTTCATTTGGAAAGGATTTTGTTTTCTTGATGAATAAGAGGTATTGCATGACTAGGTACACGGAGATCATCCATGACTTGAATCTCTTTGATGGAGGTTATGTGTGTGTGTCTGAGAATTTCAGATAAACAAAGTATGGATAAGCCGCATCAGATAATAGAATGTCGAGGAGCTGGTAAATGAGGCCTTCGTACCATACAGTATTGTGGAATTTCGTTGATGTACATTCAGATTTTTGCTCTCTTCTTGTTTGGAGTTAGAAACTTAGATTTAGAAATCCGTGGTTGTACACTCTTTTCTTGCAACTTTTTCTCATCTGCCATTTACTTCCTGTAGTTGGTGAAACTGCGCCTAATAATGGCTCAATGTAATTACTGAAGTTTGCCGTTTGAGTTTCACTGGTCCTTAAAACTGGATGCTAATACCTTTGCAGTATAGTTTCAAAAACTTCTGACGTTGTTGAGTTTTTTATGCCATTGATTTTCGTGACAGAGAAAAAGGAGATGGAAGGCCTGGCCTTGGGCATATACAGTATGAGGTCTGGTGAGCGTGCTTTGTTACATGTTGGATGGGAACTAGGGTACGGAAAAGAGGGGAGCTTTTCTTTCCCTAATGTTCCACCCATGGCGGATATAACGTATGAAGTTGAGCTTATCGGATTTGATGAGACTAAAGAAGTAGGCTATGCCCAAGTAGTTTTGAGATCATTGCTTTTAATTACTCCGATGCTGCTTGATTTTGAGTGTTGATGCTCTTCATAAACTTTCACTTGACAGGGAAAGGCACGGAGTGACATGACAGTGGAGGAAAGAATAGGAGCTGCAGACCGACGGAAGATGGATGGCAATGCATTATTTAAAGATGAAAAGCTGGAAGAGGCCATGCAGCAGTATGAAATGGCGAGTCCCTTACTTCTTTTGTGACCTGGAGATATATGTATATATATATTCATAAAGCTTATGCTATTAATGTCCTCAGGCTATAGCATACATGGGAGATGACTTCATGTTCCAGTTGTTTGGGAAGTACCGGGACATGGCCTTGGCAGTTAAGAACCCCTGCCACTTAAATATGGCAGCCTGTCTTATAAAGCTGAAGCGCTTTGAAGAAGCTATCGGTCATTGTGGCATTGTAAGTATTCTGCCTCTTGGATCTACTTCTACAGGAATTTGGCAGAGAATTCTCGTGTCATATCGGTCTCCGGTTTTCAAAATGGAATGTGGCTTGCATCTTACATTGGAGAGGATGGCCTCTATGACAAATAGACATGCTGATACTGACTTCCTGGGAGAATCCATGACGGATGGAAATGGTGCTGCAGGTTTTGACAGAGGATGAAAACAACGCGAAAGCTCTATTCAGGAGAGGGAAAGCGAGAGCAGAGCTGGGCCAAACCGATTCTGCCCGTGAAGATTTCCTGAAGGCCCGTAAGCACGCGCCTGACGACAAAGCAATTGGGAGGGAGCTGCGAGCGCTCGCGGAGCAAGACAAGGCATTGTATCAGAGACAGAAAGAGATCTATAAGGGAATATTCGGGTCACGACCGGAGCAGAAGCCGGAACCGTCCAGCCGGCTAGTCATATTATGGCAGTGGCTACTCTCGCTCTTGTGTCGCATTTTCAGGCTCCGGAGGCAGAAAGCAGATTAAGCTTTTCTTGGATGAGCAGGGAGCATTGTATTGTAACAACTACGAGGGATTGACACCGAAGCGTGTGACCAATCTCGGGAGTTGGAACTTCGCGCTTTGGTTTAATAATGTGTTGAACGAAAACCCTTTAGTTTCCTTTAGTTTTTGTTTGGTTAATTATTGGCATTAAAAGCATCTCAAATAAATTCTAACTTATCTCTGTTATACCTTTACTCCCTTGGTCGTTAGAAATGAAATACCGAATGCTATCGTGTTATTGGACAACTTATTTCGGCATGAAAATCATTACTCTTATTTTAAGCTGGACTGAAATGGGCATGGAGCCGGGACAAATTGTTATAATGTCCTAATCAAAAGCACAGTTAGTAAAATTTGTCTTGGTGATTAGGTTCGCCGCGGTTCACGCCTATCAAATTGAAGGCCCACACAATCTCTAGGGGAGATGTATCTTTTTGTTGACAACGGGGCCCCCCCCCCCCCTTCCCCGACAGCCCAACGTGCAAATTCTGCTGCTTGCTTATCCCATTTATTGCCTCGAGGCGAAACATACGGACATTAGACAACGGTTATTATCACTGACATGTTAAACATGGACAGACGCGTGTAAAAAAGACAAATAGAGGGTGGCCTCGTAGCCCGCCTCACCCCCCCTTCCCCCCTACGCCATGTGCCATTAGCATCATTCAACTAAACCGAGTCCCCCTTTGTCCTGCTGGGAATGGGGGAAGGTCATGTGAAACCCTCATCCGTTAAGATTAACTCCCACTCCCACCTATATTTACCCCTCCCCCCCCCCCCATTAAACAAAGTTCCACACCAGACCAGGCAAAGGGCAAAATGTCACCCTTAAACTCAGCTCCCCTCGCCCTACTGTTGCTCCTCTCCGCCGCTTCCACCGCCACCCCTGCGACCACTCCTCCCCCACCTCTTGAAGGTAATAAACTCGACTGACTTAACTCGACACTCAAAAGGTCAATGTATCTCGTCTTTTAAACCTCGAGCTTTTCCTTTGCTTCAGGGCTCTTGCCGAATGGGAACTTCGAAGAACAGCCTAAGCCCTCCGACCTCAAGAATACAGTCCTCCAGGGCACTCACTCCCTCCCCAAATGGGACATCCAGGGACTGGTCGAGTACATCTCCGGCGGCCCTCAGCCAGGCGGGATGTTCTTTCCCGTTGCCCACGGCATCCACGCCGTGAGGCTCGGGAATGAGGCTTCCATCTCCCAGGCTATACCAGTGAAAGCGGGCTACCTTTACGCCCTCACCTTCGGCGCCTCCAGGACGTGCGCTCAGGACGAGGTCCTGAGGGTTTCTGTCGCTCCTCAATCAGGCGATCTCCCTCTGCAGACTCTATACAGCAGCAATGGGGGTGATACTTACGCTTGGGGCTTCAGGGCCACCTCCAACTTTGCCACGGTGATGTTTCACAACCCTGGTGTTCAGGAGGATCCTGCTTGCGGACCGCTCATCGATGCTGTCGCTATCAAGGCTCTCTATCCCCCTAGGCCCACTCGAGGTACTTTATTCTCCAGGTCCTTCGATTGAACGTCAACCATTCCTAATGCTTGGCAATGGCCTGCCTGTAGATCTCATACTATTTCTTACCTCCAAAAGATCTGGCAACCATACACCCCTCTAATTCCTGCCTTTTTCTTTCCATTGCAGATAACTTGGTGAAGAATCCTGGATTCGAGGAGGGTCCCCACCGTCTGATCAATTCCACCAACGGAGTACTCATCCCACCCAGACAGCAGGATCTCGCATCACCACTTCCTGGATGGATGATTGAATCCCTCAAAGCCGTGAAATTCATCGACAAGCTGCACTTCAATGTCCCGTTCGGGCAGGCTGCCATCGAATTGGTTGGGGGAAGAGAGAGTGCCATCGCCCAGATCATCAAGACAGAAGCCAGCAAGTGTTACAACCTTAGCCTCGCCGTTGGAGATGCTAGGAACGCTTGCCATGGTAACATGATGGTCGAAGCTTTTGCTGCTAAAGACACTCTCAAGGTCCCTTTTGTATCACAGGGGAAAGGTGGGTTCAAGACAGCCAGCTTCAAGTTCAAAGCACTTTCTGCAAGAACAAGGGTCACATTCTTCAGTTCTTATTACCACACCAGAAAGGATGACTCCGGTTCTCTTTGCGGTCCTGTAATTGATGAAGTTCGCGTTGTGTCCCTTCCTAGGTGTTGAGCTTTTGTTAGCTCAGAGAGTACGTAACGGTAACTGCATTGGCGAGAGAGGTAGTTTTTCTGTTAGCAGTAGACGGGAGCTTGTAGTCCCATACCATTACTGTAACCAGGGTACCACTCTATTCTAATGCAGTAATATAAGAAAGAATTTGGAGACCAATTCATTCCATACCTGCAGCAAGTCCTCATAACAAGACTATTCTCTCATAACAAGACTATTCTCTTGGTAGAGAAACCAGAAAGCTGAGAACCAAAAGTTCAAGACATTTAGGCATTGAAGACACCACTTTTCCTGAAAGTGGTTTAAATATTCCAGTTAATCTTTATTTGGGTCAATTTCCCAGTGTTTACAGCATATATAACAACGTATTAAAATCCGATAGGTAGAATAAGTAGAGACCTCGTTTTTTAATTTAACATGCCAACAATTGGATCTTCCTATTCTATACCAGCAGGATGAGGGAACCGCGACGCAGATCTTCATCATTTATGCAGAGGATTGAGCTTTGCAAGGCTCCCATCAGCTTTTAATTACAACAATGGGCATAAATGAGGAAATTCACGGCTCATTTCTTGCGGTCATCTAACACACCAACGAGGCATTTCTCCAACAAGAATTCAGCATTGACCCATGCATGGTATTTGTCTGGCCATTTGATTAAGGAGAATCACTTGCCACAGACTGAAACCATCAACACGGAATTGCAAATCCAAAAGTTTCATATGAGATAAAAAAGAAAGATTAACTTTCAGCAGAACAATGTACTCTTGGATGAGAAATTGGACCAATAAAACCCTGATGACTTCACTAGGGCTGGGTCTAGATATGAAAAGGATACTAAACAAAGAAGTGCAGTCTTTTCCAACAGCTTTTGATAGAATATCAACACCTGCATAGAAGGAAGATGACAATTCAACTAGGTGGAAAGGAAGGCATGCATATCAATAAACTTTTTAAAGCTTTCCCCACAAAGCAAAGCTAGAAAAGAACGGGCACAAAAAAATTAGCTCAAACAGAGAACACTGTATTGTTGCGAAAAACAAAATTACCTCCTGGATGGAACTTCATGTATGGAGAAATATTGTAAACACGGCCTTTCAGGACAGTCCACATCGAACCCTCCATCTGGTGCTGTCTAACCTCATCCATGGATATAAGCCGCCTGTTGGAAGCTCCCTTTAGTCCTGTAAAAACCAGTGTCGTTAGTAATAATGTAGTTGTGAGCATGCTTTTAGAGTGTTCCGTAATAAGAAATTGCTAGAAGGCGACTTGATTTCCTTTCTTGTCCAGTAAATTACTTAAAGAGGACAGAGGAATAATCTTGAGAATTGGACAATGAAAAGGATAACCTAATTACATATAACACCACTATGTCTCATTATTCACATTCCAATGTAGCTACATAAAACGACCATCAATCTCATAATTCACATTCCGTGGGTGAAATTCCAGATGGACCAACTTGATAGACTCCATTGAAATTCTGCACCAGCAAATAGCGCATTTTCTTTATAAGCGCAAATATGACCAGTTGCTAAAAGAAGTTTAGATGCATCAGTCCATCAGGTCAGTCAGGCCACAAATCACATAGGCTAATCTAGCGCCAAGATGGGAGAGTACCTGCAAGGTCAGGGTGGGTGCGAGTGAGCTTAAGCCAGTCCATCTGGCTATAACCCTTCTCAAAAGGAACCTTAGCCCTGGGTGAAGCCTTTCTCGAGGACGACTTTTTATCGTCTAATTGTGGAACTGGAACTTTACCGTCAACTAAGGTCGTAACTTTAGGAGAATTACTAACCCCAGTGGCCGACGATGCATTGATAACATTAAAGGAAAGGGAACCAAATACCGCCTGCTGTGAGGAGACCGACCCATCCTCCAACTTATACTTCCAAAGGGGTCTTCCATTCCTGTCGCCGCCAAAGGCAGCAGACGAGTCATCAGCTAGGGACATCCCATCGATGCCGTGGGCGAGCCGCGTGTTCGGCAAACCGCCTTGTTCGGAGGGGGGCGCAACCTAAAAACAGGTATAATAAAAGAAAAGAAAACAGAAAAGAGCAGAGGGATCAGCAACAATCTCTCGATACTCGAGGGCTGCCGGGCACGAAACATTTTACCTGGCAAAAGGTAAAATCATCATCGCGGTCCATTTCCCTGTATGCGGGTAGGATAGACGGTAAAAACACGGTCGGACCAAAGGGAAATGGAAAAGAGAAACCCTGAGGATCGATCACAAGCTTACGGAATGACAAGCAGTGGCAACAAACGAGAGAGAAGTACGATGAATGCGTCGGATCTAGAAGGAAAACCCTAGGAGGGGGGGGGGGGGGGGGGGAGGGGGGGGGGGCGGCCAATGGCCTCCTTAGTCCTAGGGATTGGAATTTCGGATGCCCAATTCCGGCCTTTGATGGCGGCCTCGGCGGCGGTCAACAATTCTCCCCCTTTTTGCTGGTGGGGGGACGCGGAAGTTATTTAGAACTTGGCTTATAATAAACTTAAATAAGAATTCACTTATGACGTCGCTTAAAATACTTACTTAATAATTTTCAGGAGATATTCACGTGGGTGGGTTTACGAGTTAATAATTCTCTTTAATGGTCGAAAATTGTCTAAAAGAGGTCACCGATGGATTTTTTTTTTCAAGCGTTAAAAATCTTGGACAATTTATTCCAAAATATGGTTTAATAAATTACAATCATATAAATATAATCGTTTAATTATTATTATTACTACTATCTTATCACGTGAGGTGAGATACATCCAAGAGCAAAAGTACTATAATGCAGGCAGGCGATCAGATAAATGACAAAGGAGTTAATTGGAGAATAATAATTTTTAAAATTCTTTATATATGATCGAGAGAAATCGTTGTTAGTAATAAAAAAAGGTGATTGATAAAAAAATTTGAACTTCAATTTTTTTAATGAATTATTTAAGAATAAATATTAAAAAATTTTATATCGTAAATAACAAATTATTTTATTATGTAATGAACAAAACTCGTTAATTGCATACTTGAATAATATCTACAGTGTCACATGAAGAGCGGCAAATGAAATCCCCTTCGTATTTCTTCTTCTTTTATTAACACGAAACGCCTGGCCACACCACCCCCTCCCCCGTCTAACGTCTCCTCCTACTCCCACCAGTGGCAGTCACTCGGCTTTTCACTCTCTACGTTCCGCCGCCGCGCTCCGCCTGGATCTCTCTCCCTCCCTCCCTCTCGTGTCGTGGCCTTTCTCATCGGAATCGGAAGGGATGTCGAAAACGGGAGCGTTGGATCTGGCCGCAGGACTCGGCGGCAAGATTGGCAAGACCGACGTCCTTTCCGCCGTCGACAGGTTCCTCCTCGACTTCGTTGCCGTCGCCTCCTTCTGATTCTCCACTTCACTCGTTCTCCATTGACCCTGGTCCATGCATGATGCTTTGGACTCGTTGATGCGGGGGAGGGGATCGCATGTCGTGATGGAGCCTGGCGTTTTTTTTTTTTCGTGATGTCGTCGTCTAAACTTGTGGAGTATTATATTTGTTAGTTAGTGATAATCTTGGTCGGCTCGTGACCATGCACAGATGCCTCCTGCTGTTGTTCTGTTTAGATTAGCGTACCCCCTAGGAGGACGGATGGGGATGTTGTTTTTGTTGTTAGGAGGAGTCGGTGTTTGGTAGCATTCCTTGGACGATTGAGGGTTTTGGTCAAAACCCACCTCATTGGGTAGACTCATCCCCAGTCAATTGCTTCTCCCGTCTCATTCTTTCTCGTCCCCTGTACAGATTAGAGCTTTATGATGTGCCCGATGAAGGCTTTTGGGCTTATTGCCTAAGAGCATAATTTCCTGCTCTGCCGATTCCATGATGCCATTTGTTCGATTAGAACTTCACGTGTCCTTTTCATGCTTGCTATGTCCACTGCATATTTTCCAATCTGATTTTTGGCCCACTCCTTAAGGTATGAGAAGTATCACGAGTTCCATGGAGGTGAAGAGCAAGAGAGAAAGGCTAACTATACCGACATGGTAAGACGAAAACGTGATGAGTAGTGTGACCTTGCCTGTTCACGACTGTATATATGACTCAACTGTTTCGACTTTTGGCCGGTTTTGCTTGCTACCTCATGAACCATATTATTACCAATAGACTGAATGCATGGTCAATTCCTTTTGCCGCAAGGACAGGTTAACAAGTATTATGATCTAGTTACCAGCTTTTATGAGTTTGGTTGGGGGGAATCTTTCCATTTTGCACCCAGGTCCTTTCCCTTTCCCCTTGCTCATTTCAAATATTTCTACAACTTGAAAAGAGACATCAGCCTGGGCTAGTAAATTATTAATCAGTTGTTGTTGCCTCTGGCCTGCAGGTGGAAAAACGAGTCTCTTCGTGAGAGTATTAAGAGACACGAACACTTTCTTGCTCTTCAACTAGGCATAAAACCGGGATACAAGGTTGATATTCTGGCTCAGGCTTACATTTTCTATTGCAGTATATCTCTCTCCGAGCACAAGCTTAGCTCCCTACTCTGTCGTAATATTTCAAAAACAGGTACTGGACGTCGGTTGTGGAATTGGTGGACCCCTCAGAGAAATTGCTCGATTCAGGTTTACCTTGAAACTTTAATCACTAAAATTGGCCTTCATCTGTATACTCCTGTTCTATGCTAATGAAATCTTGTTCTAGATGGATGAACATTCAGGTGCCTATTATCAGACATTCCTCTTTTTATCTGTTAAAAATGAATTATTCGTTTTGATGATTGGATCCGTATCCAAACTTCTGGATGAACAAATCTACGCTAATAGGAGATTTCTGTTTCTCGAGACTGACTGCTCGGATGAGCATTTCCTTTGAGACTCATATGTTTTTTCTTTTTTGGCAGCTCCTCTTCAGTTACAGGACTAAACAATAATGAGTACCAGATAACAAGGGGAAAGGTGCTTCTAGTTCTACTATTCTCTCACAAAAAAAATATCACATGAACTTGCTTCTTTGGGATGTGAATGTTTTTGATTTCTCTGCAGGAGCTTAACCGTCTGGCTGGTGTGGACAAGACTTGCGACTTTGTGAAGGTTTTGGGTTCATTTTATTTAGTTTGTTTCAGCTTTTTTTTTTTTCTTTTTGCTAATTTTATAGCCGTCACCACTAGGCCTTGATGAGGGGTAGATATATGGTAAAAATGAGAGGATTTAAGCATTTTATTCTTGTGACAATGCAGGCAGACTTTATGAAGATGCCTTTTCCTGACAATTCTTATGATGCAGTATATGCTATTGAAGCCACCTGCCATGCCCCTGATGCTGTATGTAGTTTTTCTCTCACTCGATTTGTAACTTTGAATTTTCCAGGTGGAATTATGCATTGCCACGTGATCCTTGTGGTCTTTTTCATTGAATTTCCTTTTATAAACATTCCCTTTTTGTCTGGTGTCTTCATTTGGCGATTGTCCAATTAGAGTACCTAACCTTTCCCATCATTTTCCACTATCTTTCCTCGATAGTATGGATGCTACAGAGAGATTTATCGAGTGCTAAAGCCTGGTCAGTATTTTGCTGCATATGAGTGGTGTATGACCGATGCATTTGATCCCCAAAACAAAGATCACCAAAAGATTAAGGTTGGAATAATTCTGCCTCATAGATCTACATGATTTTATCTTATCCTCTGCATTCATGCTTGTTCGCTAAAACTCTAGGCGGAGATTGAGATTGGGGATGGGCTTCCTGATATTAGACTGACAACACAATGCATTGAAGCGTTGAAAAAGGCTGGTTTTGAGGTGAGCATGCTGCCAAATCACTCAGCTGATTACATAATTTTGGACTGCATTTTTTAGATTACTTGGCATGATTTGGACATTGTTAGGTTATATGGGAGAAAGATCTTGTAAAGGACTCGCCTCTCCCTTGGTATCTACCTTTGGATAAGACCCACTTCTCTCTCAGTAGCTTCCGCCTTACGGCAGTTGGGCGCCTCATAACTAAGAACATGGTGAGCCTCGGTGATTTTCTGACTACTCATGGTTGAAAATATTTGTTAGGAGGACATGTGAACACTGCAGCCTCGTTGTCTAGGAATTACATTTTGATGTCACTGATGTTTGTGCTTCGTTCAGGTTAAGGCCCTGGAATATGTTGGGCTGGCCCCTAAAGGAAGTCCAAGGGTTCAGGACTTCTTGGAGAAGGCTGCTGAGGGTTTGGTTGAAGGTGGAAGGTGGGACATTTTTTGCTTAGTGGCATTGATCCCATTAAGAACGCTTCATTGATGTCTGATTTCCTATAAATCAACTTGTTTTCCATGAAAATTTGGCTTATCTCTGGGTTTTCAGCTGGGTGGTTTATTGGATGGATGAACCTATTGTTACGAACAGTTCAGACATGGACTGACCGCTTCGATTGTCCATTTTTCTTCAGGAGGGAAATCTTTACGCCGCTGTACTTCTTTCTGGCCCGCAAACCTCTGGACGGTTGACTTTCAAGACGATTGGGATGTGCCTCAGGGAAGGGTAATGAGATTGATGTGGGGTAGAAACATGGTCGTTAGATTTTTGGTTGTAATTACGATGGCGTGTGCTTTATTGCTCGTACCCGACTAGTTGTGGTAAAAACCTCCTGTTGGATACAAGTGTTATGGTGGGATGAGACCTGGGTTCCTCCCCTGTGGACCTTTCGACTCTGTTCAATGAATGTACGTTTCTTTGGCCCGGAATAAAAAATCTTTCCCTCGCGTGTCCCTTTCTTCACGCCGTGTTGCTTTGCATGACTTGTGGTTTGACAGAGGATAGGCACCGTGAAAGATGAAGAGAAACTGGTCATATGTAATCCAAGGGAATGCCGCTTTATGCGGGTTGTGGTGGGGTGCAATGAGAATTCACCATTGCTATGCATCCGTGAAAGTCACATGTTCCGAAGCTTCCCAAGGACAAGTCGTCCCTTCCACCAACTCCCTGATAAGTGGAGATTGCTTTTCCGACGTCGGTGCTGCTAATGCAATGGGAAGAAGAAGAAGGAGAGGCTTTTCAACTCTCCCTAGAAGGGAGGATAGACGCCAGTCCAGGGACGACATGGGTCAAATGTTAGGACGGGAATGAATTGATGGGGTTGCTTTAGACTTTGGGACGCCAGGAATTGGAACATGAAAATGGAGACTTTGTGGGTGGGGGATGGAGTTTCCAGACTCTAGTGCTAGTGGAAGTGCAATGACGGTTGAACAAATTGACCTTTTGTTTCACCTCCCCAAACTCCACTCCACTCCACTCCACTCAGCTCAACCAAGGATGCTTTCCACCGGTTCGCCATTCACAGCCGATGGGCGGTGCCGCTCCCATTCAATATCTCCCGCACCCTTGGCGACGACGACGAGAAGCTGGAATTCACATAGGATATAGCCCCCTTGGCGATGGCGACAACAACTACAAAGGGGGTGGTGGTAGGGGATATGTTCTCTCTATCATTCCCAACTCAACTTGGCGGCATGGGGCAACACATTGCATTGTCACCCCAATGGAATCTTAATTTAATTAATACCAACGAGACCTTCCCCGAAACTTCTTTTAGCAGCTGTCCACGGCGGGTGGGGGGGGTTCCTTTGATTAAGTTTCATTCTCAGGACAGTCCGTCCCACGTTTATTTGTTCCCTTAGATAAAATGCGGGTGGTCAAAAGGCGAAGAAGACGACCAAATTCCGCCCCCCGGTTGAACGTTACGTAACCAAATACAAAAGGGGGGGGGGGTGGAGAAATGACAAAGCCGCCAAACAGTGGCGGGGAAGTTAGGGACAGCCGCCGCCGGGAGAGGGGGGGGCTGCTATCGGATTAGGCTCCGGTTGAAGACCAACTCAGTCCAACCCCCCCACAGCCGGCCTTTCCTTCCCCCCATGATTAGAAGCCAACGGATTGTCGAACAGGTGGGAGGTGGAAGGGCTTTCAATTTCATACCCTGTCAACCCCCTCCCAGTGAAAAGACGAATTCGCCCTCGTCCCCCCCCCCCCCCCCCAATGCGAAAAGGGAGGACGTGGAAGGGGGAGTGGGGGTGGGACAGAATATTTACATATAAAAAGCACCTCCCCCCTTCCCACCCCTTCTTCCCTCCCTCCCCACGCAAAAACAACAAACAAACAAGCCAAGCCCCAGCCCTTTCCATCAATCTCTTCCTCCCCCACCCCCTCCCCCATGGATTCACCCTCGCGAATACCAACTCCACCTCCTCGTTCCACCGCCATCGTCGTCGGCGCCGGATTCTCCGGTACTCCCCTCCTCATGCGGTTCTTGTTTTTGTTTCCTTTTGTGGCGTTCTTTTGTTGGGATCTTTGAACGTGATTCTGGTTCATTTCGGAGATGCGAAGGTTTGTCGGCGGCCAAGGTCCTCGTGGAGAGCGGAATAGACGACGTCCTCATCCTCGAGGCCTCCGACAGGATTGGCGGCAGGATTCACAAGCAGGAGTTCGGAGGGGTCGCCGTTGAGCTCGGCGCCGGCTGGATTGTCGGCGTCGGCGGCAGGGAGGTTAATCCCGTCCTCGACATGGTCGCCCAATCCGGACTACGCACCTGCTTGTCCGACTACAGTAATGCCCGCTATAACATCTACGATCGCAGGTGATTCTCTCCCTCTTTTTTTTTTCTGGTTTCTCTTCTTTTATTTCTTCCGGATCTTGTTTGTCGTTTTCTGTTTCCTTTGGCCGGTGCACCTTTTTGGTTGGAGGGAGGGAGGGCGTGATACGTGTTGTTTCCGTTTGACGTGCACGTAACTGTCTCTCTTTCTCTCTCTATTTTGGTGGCCAGCGGGAAGATCTTTCCGAGCGGTATTGCGGGAGACTCGTACAACAAGGCGGTGGAGACGGCGGTCCAGAACCTCAAGTGCCAGGAATCTGCCGTCCGCGAGCTCATCAAAGTCGTTGACCCGTCCACGTACGTCTCCCATCCATCGTAACGCATCATTCAGAAGGATTTCCTTTCCTTACAGAGTTTGATTTGATTTCCGTTTTTTTCCTTTTTTTTTATTTCGTTCTCTAGGACGCCGATAACGCCCATGGAGCTGGCCATCGACTTCATCCTTCATGACTTCGAGATGCCCGGTGAGTCCTCCCTTCTTCCGACTCCTTTCCTCTTTGGCTGGTTGGTGTCTGGTGAATTAAAGGACGCTGGCATTTATTTCGTTTGTTTAATCAACCTGGGGGGTGGGAGGCAGTGTCTGACAATGACTGTTCAATTTTCTATTTCCCTTTTCCTTTCTCCTGTGAAATGACGAAACAATTTTTGTGCAGAGGTCGAGCCCATATCGACGTTCCTTGATTTCGGGGAGAGAGAGTTCATGGTGATCGACATGAGGGGGTACGAGCATTTAGTGCACAGATTAGCGGGAGAGTTCCTCTCGTCCTCCTCTGATGGCGAAATTACGGACGCCCGGCTTCAGCTGAATAAGGTAAAAAAAATCTTCTATTTTGATGCCATCTCTTCTTATTGTCTGTTGCTTCGCCCATCTTTTAATTTTTGTCTTCCCGGGAGACCAATCATTGGTCGAAAACAATATGACGAGGCAATTTTAAAATCGAAGGGGGCGGAAAAGAAAGCATGCAGATAATCCAAAGTTTCTGCTTTTTGTACGAAAGCACTGCTTTCTCTTTTTCTTTGCTTTGTCTTTTGATATTATGGGCCCATCGCCAGTATTTACATGATCGGTTCTCTGCACGTCTTTTTATCCTTAATTTAAGGCTACAGACGCTATCCTTGTCTCGATAACTAGAAAGTTTAGGCATCTGTCTACCTACAGTTTTGCCTGTCCCAGAGATGTTTGGGGAAATGATCTATTGCTGGTGGATGGGAGGAATGGCCGGCGTTATGTTGTTTCTAGATTAAGATTTTACGAGTGGGTTGGATGCGTGGGGATTGTTTTGGATTGCATTGCATTCAATTCCGTGGCTAAAGAGAAAACAAAAAAATGGAGGTCATTGGGCAGTGTCACTGACTGGACGGACGATAGGGATATGAGTTTTGCCTTATTATATTTGTTTGAGACTATTAATTGTCACCTCAGGATTCCTAGCTTTTTTTTTACCGATTGGAGGAAGTGTGCACGAAGATCTTGGTTTGACCAATTTTGCATTTGTTTGAGACAAGTTGAGATCTTGTTGTGTGTGGGGGCAGGTCGTCCGGGAAATCCAGCACTCGAGAAACGGCGTCACCGTTGTTACCGAGGATGGCTGCATTTACGAGGCCAATTACTTGATTTTGTCCGTTAGCATCGGCGTCCTCAAAAGCGACCTCATCTCCTTCCAGCCCTCTCTTCCGGTACTCCTTTCCTCATGTGTTACCCAATAATTGTGTCATCATGTTGACGACTTGTTTTTCCAAGTATCCCCTTGGGTTGATTGTGTTCGTCATCATTATGCCATAATCTTGAAATAGTTAGAACCGGGAAAACCGGATATCCTGTTGATAGATCCAAACTAGTAGGTTCTAGATCCGTAAGGGTGATAATCGGTTTCGGGCAAATCGAAATCAATATTGAGAATTTGAAATATGACATAATATATTTTAATATATTTATAATATTTATTTTAAAATTATAAATACAAAGGCCAAAAGCTCAAAATTGGCTAATTATTTGGATGGAAGATTTTTAATTTAAAATTATAATATATTATATAAGAAAAATTTTTATTTTAAAATTATAGTATTTGATTTAGAGTGAAAGGGTACAGAATCGGTAAATTAGTTTTTGGAACTTTTTTAAGCCATATGATCAATTTTAAGTTCTAGAAATAAAGAATCGACGGTGCCTTGATGTTTAGTACTCTGCTAATAAAGCCTATGTCCCGTGCTACCATATATTATTAATGAGGCGGCTCCCCCAAGTTGCTGGCGCGAGAGCTGGATCGAGGATTTCCGGGGTTGTATTTCTCTAGAAAATGGGTCAAAACCAGAGTAGCACTGACCACAGATTGTGTAGGCTGCCTAGTCTGTCCTTTTTGTTTCATAAGGAGATGTCGCTTTTGTATGAATTGCTAGGTTATAGCCCCCAGCTCATGTGATGACAGCGGATTGCATAGTAGCGTAATTGGAATCTAGTGTGCTATCTCGAGGTGGGTGGGATGCACAGGAGAACAATTCACGATGTTTATGTCTTGTCCTATTAGGCTAGTTGTGGCTCCGCGCTGAAGTCTGCAATTTGAAAAGGGGCTGTAATGAGAGAAGAAAAAGTTTGAATAAAACTGAAAACTTTTTAAAACGTGTAATATCATGTGTGTCAATTTTTTGAACGGTACCCGCTTATATTTTTATAGTCGGCAACAGATGAGGTTGATCAAATCACATAGATTAGTCTCTAATTGTGGAGTGTGTTGTGGAGTCTCTTTATCTTTATCTGTAAGTCATTGTATTGTTTTAACATCAAATGTCCACTTTGCCGTCTTATTAAATGATCTTGCAAAGACATGCGTGGCTGATCAAATAGACTATTAGTTGATATGTCGCCTATGGGAAACATGGCTGTTTGTTGCTTGCTTATGGTTTGGTTTTTTGTGCTCCCGTAAATACACCGAATTCATACCCTTTTTCTATGGTACAGAGGTGGAAATGGAAGGCGATTGAAGATATAGACGTGATGGTGTACACAAAGATCTTCTTGAAGTTCCCTTATAGCTTCTGGCCAAGCGGGCCCGATAAGGAGTTCTTCATTTATGCCCACGAGCGAAGAGGTTACTACACTTTTTGGCAGGTCATTTTAGTTTTATCAATCGTTATGTTTGACTGTTGGTTGCTTAGCTACCGAGCCTTGCAATTTATAGTAACGGGGGTGGTTGAGTCCTCCTCTCTGGATATCAAATCTGAAATGGGACTAACATATTAATTACATTTATAGATTAACAACTAACTAACCCTGCTTTGGTTGAACTACTTAATTATCAATCCTTTTTTTTCCTTTTTGTGATGCCTTGTACTTCTTAGCTTTTCGGGGAACGCGCATGCTTTTTGTCGCCTTTCTGGTGCTGGCATTGGCTGTATTGGCTGCATCGTGGGAATAAAAACAATTTCTTTTTAAAGTTAGCAGCAGCCTTGATACCACGTACGGCAATTAGTTTTTGAATAACAAGTAAGAGTCTTCCCGTGATTATATAATTTTAATGTTGGGCACCGTGCAATAGAGAATCTTGTCATTAGGCAATCATTCAGCACCCACACGTGGGCCTTTGCTGGACGTGATAATGCTTTGAGAGATCCTGCTGTCCTTATCATTGATATCTACTTTTAGGTAGCTCTGACAAGAATCAGGTTTTTTCAATCAGTATTTTTACGCTTGATTGTTTCGTTCATTTGTTTATTAATATATTTTGTGGGTTGTTTTTCCTTGGGGTGTGATTGTAACAGCACATGGAGAATGCATACCCGGGATCAAACATCCTGGTTGTGACGTTGACCAATGGGGAATCGAAACGGGTGGAGAATCAATCTGACGAGGAGACGCGGAAAGAGGCAATGCAGGTGCTCAAGGACATGTTTGGGCCCAACATACCGGAAGCCACCAGCATACTAGTACCTCGCTGGTGGACCAACAGGTTCCAGCGCTGCAGCTACAGCAATTATCCCATGATTACCGATCACGAGCTCCTTCAAAGCATCCAGGTATGCTGGATCCTTTTCCCACCTAATCCCATCCTGCTCGTGACTTAACATTCGTGGCATAGGTCTTTCTCGATATAGTTTTTTGTCATGTTTGTCACTAAAATCCACCTCCTCAGGCACCTGTTGGACGCATATTCTTTACCGGCGAGCACACCAGCGAGAGATTTAGTGGATATGTTCACGGTGCATACCTTTCTGGTCAGGCTGCCAAAATCCTCGAGTTTTCAATTGGAAGGTACATTGCCTGAGGACTAAAGTGGTTGTGCTTTTCCTTTTTTGTAAAAGCAGGCATTGACACGGCGAAGGTGTTGTTGGAAGAGATGAAGAAAGAGAACGAAATGGCATTGATAGAGCCCCTGCTAGCGATGACCTTGTCACAGACAGATGCAGTCTCGGGGGGTTTACACAAATATGATATGTCTAAACAGATGCATCTAACTGGCAAGCTCTATTCTGAGCCCATCTTATGACTAGATGGACCTGCCGATCGTGTATCTCCTGTTGTTGCCAGAAATATTGACGATGATGATGGTCATGCCGGTATGAAGACTCTGGATATCGGCGATCAGAGACCAGCACTCCAGGCTTACACCACTCCCGATGCTAATGATGCCGTAGGACGACCATGCCGAGCGGAGCGTGCAGTAGCCGATCTGGGAAATGAAGGTGACTAAGTTGTCGTGAATCAACTCAATTCTGCCTAAGCAACAACCGCAGGATCAATAGGCAGGGAGGGTTGTTGGGAGCCCTGGGGCTTAGTTCGGGATGGACCAAACTCATTTATCCGATGTATTTGTGTTTATATGAAGTAAACGCCACGTTTGCATCTAAATGGACTCTTTCATGAAAATGGAAATCTCTGCTTAGATCCTCTCGACGGAGAGGGAGGGAGGTGGGGTGGGGGGGGGGGGGGATAATTTATTGAATAATATACAGAAGCAGCAGGCAGAGTTCTTTAAACCTTGTCTTAAGGACAAGAATGTGATTCAGTGCACAAAATCAGGCAAAGTAGGTAGCATATAAAATGCTGGCAATCTCAAGGGCATTCCCTTGCGCCTTAACGGGATAAAGCTTCGTTTCTCCTTGCCATTTGTTCGAGTAGGATATCCACTGTTCTCGCCACTCTGCTAGCCTGAACTTCTCATTGTCCCTCGAGCTCTTGTACAAATATTGGAAGTAGGTAGATGCTCGTGGAAGGTAATAGTCCTCCAGTAGGCCACTCCAGAACTTGTTTGCTGTAAAAAAAATTGTTGACGTGTTTTGCCTAGGAGGAGAATGCACGCAAAAGAGGCAAGCACCAAAAAAACTACCACTGGCATGCAGCCATTGGACCAGACATAGTCCGGGGTAGAAACATACCATAATCATGGAGCTTGCTCTGGACTGTTTTCGTAGTGTCGTACCACATTGTCACCTGAGTCCTGGCATTCCATTCATACTGAAACCGACCAAAGAGAAAAAGTTACAATCGCCACAATCGGCACAATTGTCCCAAACACACTAGCCTCGGCAAGAACAAGATTTTCCATGCACAAGGGAGAAATCCTTGCAACTGGTAGTTGAACAGAGAACTGCAACACTAAGTGATTTGATATATATTTAGAAGAATACCAGCAGCTACTCACCTGTCTCGTCTCACTAGGAGTCAAGGCCAATGCTTTTGCACTTTCAAGCCAAGTTCCGAGAAGGAAGTTGTCATCAGCAGCAAGAAGAAGATCAATATCTCTAATCAACTGGAGAAACTTTTGGCTAGTAACATTTAGAGCTGCAGGATCCTTCTGCAGGAAAGCTGTCACGGCATCCACATAAACTGTGTTCGCAAACTTTGAAAGTGCTTGCCGAGTTAGGTCCACCAAGTCATACCTATAAGGAACGGCACATCGCTTTAAGCTATCCAAATATTAACTTTCAAAATCTAATCTGTCGATCTCATCCCTTTTGAAAGTGACCGCCAATATGTTCTAGTTAATAGCAAGTGAAACATGAACAAATAAGCGAAGCTCTTTTGCACACATAAGACCTAAAAATTACGTTATTTTCTACAACATCGAGTTCATTTTATGTGCTTTGCAAAATTTACAAGGAAGAAAACAAAAATAAAACTAGAAGGAGAACAAATATCACCTGTATGTTGAGCTCAAACCCAGGTGATTTCCTGAATCAAGAAATAGCTTTAAAGCATCAATAACTGGCTTAGTGGGGTACCAAATATGGGCCTTGGGAAAACTAGAATCTTGATCTTGAAAAAGAGCTCTTCTTCTCTGCAGATGAGAAATGGCCAACTTCATATTCTCTCGTGTGGTGACATCATATCCAGAAGCAGTCGAAGGATCCCAATCTGGAAGCTTAACTATGAAATCTGTATTATGATCCTGAAAGGAAGGCAAAATAATGCTTAGCATACTCTGACATGGCTCGCCAAATCATGCGGAGAGATCTAGTGACTCCTATTTATCAGTTAGTGCATTTTCATGAGCATATCAGGTAGACAAAATCATGCAAAACAAGAACATATAAATTACAAACAGGATTACTGGGCATAAGAAAATCAGAGAACCTTTCGCAAACCAGAAAACAAAATAAGTGAAATGAAAGTTTTAGCTTTAGGAGATCATACAGCAATTCCATCTGAACAGTTGTAGATTGTGCCGTAGAGTATTTCCCAAGAAGTCTCAATCTTGTGAACTGTTTGACCATATCGTCTTCGAGAATATCTCTTCAGCCAGTCCTACATTGCCATAAGTCGGACAAATTAGGTCTTTAAGTAGAACTTTGTTGATGAAAATAGTGTAGGCACCAATCTAAGCTTCTTCACATATCACAAAGATTATCATGGTCTATAAGACTCAGAGCTCAGAAATAAATGTGTGCACAGGTAAAAAGTTACCGAAACAATGACTTTTTTCCTCCGGAAAGACATTTCTGCCATCAACTCAAAGACAACAGGGTTGTGCTCGATCCCCTCCATGCACATGCCAACACCTACCTACAAACAAAAGCCAAGGAACTCTTGAAAGAATTTGTAAATTGCATTAAAGGAAACAATGCCATTCATGTTCAAATAAACTGTCCATCTAAACTGTAGCAGTGTATCTGCATATAGTCCCAAGTGTTTACCATGGTCGAGTTCTCACTAACGCGAGCATCAATAGGACCAGAAGCTATGGAATCAAGAACTCCATACATTTCAATATTTCCTCCAAAATTGTGCAAAAGACACCTGGTAAGTTTGAGAAAGGCGAGACAATAATTACCAGAATCAAAAGTTCAATTTCTAGCAAATGAAGGCTTACAAGGCGGTCCAAGAAAAAGGAAATATATTTACCAGACATAAGGAGTGCCATAGAATTGAGAGGAGGTTCTCCATATTGGTTTGACATCAGCAAAAAGATCCAGAACAATCATTTTCCCAAATGGAACGGAGTGCAGAAGAGCCTGGAGAAGGCACCCGAAGATCAAGTCTATTTAAATCTAAGTCTCACAGTAAAAAAAAGGTAGAATTTACAGAACAATACCTTCATTTGAGTTGGTTTCCAGAAGGCAGAGTCTGAATAAAAGAGCCAGCCCTGCACATAGAAAGGAATTGCATGATTTGCTCAGGAAGCAAAGCAAAGGTCGAGGAATTTGGAAATTCAACTAAAGGTATGCTGAGAAAAGGTACAAATTCTTTTCTGTGATATTAAGCTAAAGATGACAATTTAATCTCTTCTGTCGGCATAAAAAAGAAATGATAAATTCTCAAGGATATGTACGGGAAGGTAATCTCTTCGCATTGGAATATGGATGCGAAAGGATCTCAAGCTGAGTTACTGAAGGGAGGTACTGAAGGAAGTGACCACACAATACAGGTAATTGAGAATTTTTTTATAAGTATAATTGAGAAATTTATTAGAACTACCCTACTAAGTAGAGGCAGCAGGGGCCTAATTCTGGTTTGCGGAAGAAACTGAACCCAAAATGTCAAACATTCAACCATGCAGTGATACAACTCCATGTTCTGGGTAGTCGATGTATTTAAACATTTTATGCATTTATACAACAAAAGCTGCTGCGGTGTGGTGATCTAATAGATACTAATAGTGGAAAGGTTCTAAAGCTTACCTGCATCAACCATACAGAGTCTTTGTCTCCTTTTGACATAGCTTTATATACAGCAGCACCTAGAGATGAGATGTAGGTCGGATCATCGGTGGGTGGCGCATTCTCGTTAAATGTATCACTGTGTAAAGGTAGGACTTTGTTAGATATAGAGAGAAGGTAGCTAACCAGCAGAAGGTATCCACATAGCGGGAACCTCAAATTAGTTGTAGAAATCAGTCAAAAGAGAGAAGCAAAAAATGTGACATTGAACTACGACACTTGACTTATCACAGTCGATATGGAATAAATACAGTGCAAGAAGGATGCTTACCAGTTGTAGATATCTGTCACATCTCCATATTCTGTGGCAAATAATAACAGTCACGGAGTCATGTATCCTTCCGTGCAAACTAAAATACACAAAGATTATACGATGCTGATGGCATCTTTTATAAGTTATTTAGAGGTATGTTCAATTAGTAGTTCACTGAGCAGAACTCGGTCTTTCATTTCATGATTGGTAAGAGTCGGTAAAAGGTTTTTAATTCAGGAAAAAAAGAACTGGGTGTATCCATAATAAATAGTGCAACCTGCAACTTGTTTCTTGATTAAGTGGGACAAAAAGGTTCCCATATGTGTAGGCAATCTGAAATCTCATTTAATGTGAAACCAGTTTACAAGTTTATGCGCAGTCACGTTCAAGAAGAAATAATAGGTTACAATTCAGGAAAAAAAGAATCAGGTATATCCATGATAAATAGTGCAACCTGCAATTTGTTTCTTGATGAAGGCCTCCCCGATTTCAATAAACAAGGGGTCAGAAGGATTTAGAAGGAAAGTACAACACCACTTTGGATTACCATCAACGGTGTTCCTGAATATTAAAAAAAGATGATAACCAAGACCTGTATCAATTTACTGAATAGAGAATGATCCAGTATGAGAAGGACGAAATGAACAGCAAAATGTCCTCAATGGGCCCAGAGTTAAGTAGTTGAAATTGAAACTGATGACTACCAAATTTTGAAAGATAGCATCAAAGTCGTAATAAACAAAGTGAATACCAATCGCCCAGTCTAGTTATGTTAGCTGACGGATAGATCTTCTTCAATGCAGCTGGGACATTCCCAGAGAAGGACGGGAGAACTGAAACAAATAATGACAATATCGGCAAGAATGAGCTAATAATTGGTCTGCAAAGATGGCACTGAAAAATTAATTGAATCGTTTCAAACGTTTCAATCAGGTAAAGGAGTTATAAACCCACTACCTGGAGTCATGCCTAACTCTAACATCCGTTGCAATATCATTTTCTGCAGGTGAAGTTGTTGATCCAGCCAATTTTGTGATAATGGACCACCCCACCTGTGATGACAAAACTTAAATAATGGAGCACTTCCACTAAGAACAAAGACAGCTTCAGCAAGCCAGTAAATTTTTCCTGATTTTTTAAATTGACTCCAAGAAGGCAGATCAATCCAGGCTTATCCTGCTATTTTGTCTTTCTGAATTATCCAGATGATTGATTACCCGTGTAAATTTCCCATTCTAGCCCAGGCAAGAAAAGCAGGACCACCAAAGAAATCATTCAACTCTTCCCTGCTAATATTGAAGTCCTGCAGCGCAGTGAACGTGTAAAAGGATAGCATTGCATGTACTAGTACTAATTACATGGGATATGAGGTATAGATTATGGCCATTGTTTGATGCAAGATTCGTTCAATTACTCTCCTGACAAATAAAAATAATTATTATGTACGAAAACGAGCAAAGCACATTTTGGTTCATTGTTTTTTGCTTTCGTCTTTAAACCAGCTACCATACGACATGGGAAGACTGCCAAAGACTATTTTGAATCACTATAACTTTTTTAAAAGTGGAGACCTTGGTGAGTAAAAAAATCTGTTTCTGGTTCTTAATTGAATGATCTGCAGAAGAAGCACGGTTACCATGAACACTTTCTGCCAAATGGCTTCTTGTCCAGTGAATGCAAGAGGCAGGTTGATTCCTTGCAAAGCCATCCAGTCAATCTCTTTCTCCCATCTAGTCCAATCCCACCACACATAAGAATCTGAAATTGAAACGAGTTGCCCGTGTTCATGATTGCAAACAAGTAGGGTGCTATCCAAGAGAAATCTAACGCCAGACAATGTTCCTTACAGCTGGATGTAACAACGTTCTGGTAATAGTTCCATGGAACCGGCCGTTTGATCATCACACCCGCATCCTTCACCCGAGGAAGAGATCCCGGGGGTGGAACTGACGCAAGCTGATTCCCACCGGTCTTGTCCCATGAAATATGAGCCCCACACCAGTACTTGAGGTACCAGTGCAGTCCAGACGCTATCTCAACTGCAGTAGTGCCCCGAATTCTACAGAATCACACACGCGCGCGCGCGCGATCCCTGTAAGGATCAAGGTAAGAAAAAAGGAAGGTTTGAAATTAAGTGTCAGCCTACGTGATCTCAGGCCCGTCCTCCTCATGGGAGTCCCGGTGATTTCCAATTAAAAAGCAGCTATCTCCCCCACAAACATCCTGGCGGTAAGAGGAGGGGATTGAACAGAGACAAACAAAGTCAGGGAGGGACGGCGACAGAGCGCACGAAAGTCAGGAGAAGGGAGGAAAGGGGCATGCCTTGGGGACAATCTGGAAGAGGAAGGAGCGGGAGTGAGAAGGGAGGAGCCTGTGGAGGAGGCCGTTGACGGCAGACAACTGGACAGAGGGGGAGAGGCGGTTGGAGTCCAGCCGGGTCAACAGGGATCGAATCTCATCGGGGTGGGCGGGGGAGGAGAGGGCCGGGGGAGTGGATAAGACCGACAGTAGGAGTAAACCCACGAGGAAGGGAGAGGACACCATGGCGAGGGGGGGGGGAGGCTGAGGATGAACAAGGGAGACCGGTCCCGAGGTTTGACTACTTGGAGATGGAGTTACTCCTGGAGTTGTTGAACAATGCCGAGGTTGTCGTTGTCCGAGGGCGGGCGGGCGGGCGAGATAAATCATTTGTTCGTTCGCAGTGTCAGATGGATGGAACTACAACAGAAATGCTTGGTTTATTCTTTTCCTTTTTTTTTTTGTTCTAATTAAAGAAACCATCGAATTAAAAGGAACTTAGGGTCGGTTTGGGAACATGGAAGTAAGGTGTTTTGTTTCTACAAATGTTAATACGTAAATAATTTTGTCTACCAAATTTAAAAATTCTTTAACTAATATAATAAAATTAAGGAGATCGACTTTTAATTTTGTCTACTAACAATTTACTTTTTCTAATAAATAATAAATATGTATATATATAAAGGAGGAGGAAGAGGAGGACAAGGGTCCTAAAACCCTAGTAGTATTCGGAAGAGGGTTGAGACGGAGATGGAGATGGAGGAAGGAGAGGGAAGGGAGGTGAACAAGGTGATGTGCCAGCTGGTGGATACGGTTGGGGAGAGGCTTGGGGATCCCATGTACCTCCCTCAGAACGTCTCCCCCAATCAACTTCAACTCATCGTCAACGCCCTCCTCTCCAATGTTTGCCTCCCCACCCTTCTTTGCGTGTTTTCAACGGAGTTTGAGTGCCGTCGTGTTGTGATGTGGTTTTTTGTTTTTCTGTCAAATGTTGGGATCAGGAGGAGAAGCTGCCTTACGCCTTCTACATATCAGACGAGGAGCTCCTTTCCCCCCTCGACTCTTACTTGCATAAGCACAAAGGTTCGCCATTTCAATTCAATTGTCCTAATCGTCTCTTTACCGTCGATCAATTCCCACCCTCATCATCCCCCTGCTTGATGTTTTGGAAACCTTCCCAGTTTCTGTGGAGAAGGTCCTCTCCATCGTCTACCAACCCCAGGCTGTTTTCCGCATCCGCCCCGTTAACCGCTGTTCCGCCACCATCCCTGGTCCGTCCCCTCCTCGATTGTTAAACTTGCCCGCATCTGCTTCTTCGTGTTACCGAGTAAGATATACTTGCGTTCAGGTCACTCTGAGGCTGTTCTCTCTGTTGCCTTCAGCCCCGATGGGAAGCAACTGGCTAGTGGTTCTGGTGATACCACCGTGCGTCTGTGGGACTTGAACACCCAGACCCCGATGTTTACTTGCAAAGGTCAGTCAGCATCTTCATGTTCTTTTGATCATTGAAGCCTATCCAAGGATATTTCTGGCTTTCGGCGCTGCTTTTTCTTCTACGAGACAAGACGAGCATTACGTGTTATGTTAAGGGCTTTAAATTGGTTTCAGTCAAACAAGATTCTAATCAGATAATCCATTTTCCCAGGGCACAAGAATTGGGTGCTCTGCATTGCTTGGTCCCCTGATAGTAAGCATCTTGTCAGTGGGAGTAAGACCGGAGAACTTCAATGTTGGAACCCTTTGACAGGGGAGCCTTCAGGCAATTCACTTGTGGTATCGTCCTTTGTTTTTAGTTTTCTTTTTATCACTTATTTGTGTGGTGTGCATTGTTACATCTTTCCAAGACAACCAACATTATTATTTGGTTCTCTCACTATATTGAACTATAGTCCATACCACATTTTCTTCACTGAATGCTGCTTTAGTTTGTTGCCAGGGCAGTAATCCGGAAATTTGACTAACTCCCAACCAAATAGCTAAATATATACATAAAGTTAGTAGTTCGACAACAAATTACGTGTTCTATGTTTTTTCATAACCACTACTTGTGCTCCTTGTTAATGATTTTCCTTAGATAGATCGCTCTAGGTTTGCAAGCCGAATGTTGTACCTTGGCCTGAATCAGTCAGAATGATTTTAATTTTATCTATAACCTTTCAGGGTCACAAGAAATGGATTACCGGTATATCTTGGGAACCTGTTCATTTGAGTTCACCGTGTCGTCGTTTTGTTAGTTCCAGCAAGGATGGGGATGCAAGAATATGGGATATTTCTCTGAGAAGATGTGTCACATGTTTAAGCGGGCATACACTTGCTGTGACTTGTGTAAAGTGGGGAGGTGATGGGTTCATTTATACTGGGTATGTCATTGCTTTTCTATTGTATAATACATGAATTTTCTAATTTATCTCTGCCACAGTTTAAGCAACAATCTTTGTTAAAATTGAAATTGTTTATGTGACGAACTTCACAGAATTGGCTGTTTATTTCATGTGATGATAAAATGATTGTTAGTCCCCTAGACACAATACCCGTGCCTCTTTTAAGGTTGTCTCATACCAGTTTGGCTAGTCCTACTTGGGATTGCATGTGATATGACTTCTAAATAATTTACTTATCCTGTTGTAAAGTTGCTAAAATATTATTTCTTTCGTTTTCTTTTTATGTTGGCAGGTCCCAAGATTGCACTATCAAAGTCTGGGAAACTTCACAGGGGAAGTTGATTCGGGAATTGAAGGTATAACTCATCCTTCAAAAGCACATTGCAGAATAGTTTTAAATTATGTGATTTTCCTCTTTATCATATTAAGATCCCTAAAGATGAATCAAGCCTTTTGCTGGTTCCATAGCTTTATTGTTTCAAAGCTTCTTTTTCCCCTCCAGGATCTGAAGTATTTCCACCCATTTGGAAAATTATTGACAATGCTTTATTCTTTTCAAAGTTTTATAATGATGAATGTTTGTTTTAGGGCCATGGTCATTGGGTTAACTCCCTTGCACTGAGCACGGAATATGTGCTTAGAACAGGAGCGTTTGATCACACTGGCAAGCAATATTCTTCTCCTGAAGAAATGAAGCAGGTGCAGAGCTATTCCTTTTTGGTGTGCTAGTATTCCTGTGTATCCCCCCACCCCCCAAGAAAAAAGAAATATTGGCCTTTCAACATTAGATCCCGGTTTATTCTTTTTTCACCCAGTCTGCATACTTGCATTATGCCAATTTGTTCTTGTTTATGACTGTGATGGATTGTTTGACATATATTTTCTATGTATTCTAGTGAATTTCTTTCCATGTGGATGAGTGTCTATGAGCTTTGATGATACGTTTAGGTCGCTTTGGAAAGGTACAACAAGATGAAAGGTAGTGCACCTGAAAGATTGGTGTCAGGGTCTGATGATTTTACAATGTTCCTATGGGAACCTTCGAAGGACAAGCACCCTAAGACTCGAATGACAGGTCATCAACAGGTGTTATCGCGGATCTTTTTATTTTCTCAAATGTTGTTGTATTTTGGACTCCCTTGTTAGACAGCGGAAATTTAAACGATTGGAATGGTGATGGAAAACCTGAAGTTATTATATTTGTGGTCTGATCGTATTTTGACATTATTGAGCCTGTTAATCTGGGAGTTGCATCATCTCATTTCTGGACATCGTATTCTCACTTCTGCATACTAGCACTTATGTGGCCTCGGTGGTGTAGTGATGAAGAAAATAATGAACTTTCTTGCAGCTCGTGAATCATGTGTATTTCTCTCCCGATGGACAATGGGTGGCCAGTGCTTCATTTGACAAGTCTGTCAAGCTGTGGAATGGAATTACAGGGAAGTTTGTCGCTGCATTTCGAGGTCATGTTGGCCCTGTATACCAGATTAGGTTTGGAGTTTATTTCTCTTGTGGTTACATTCAATTGAGTTAGTATTGTGGTTTGCTATTATATTATATGTCCGATGCAGCTGGTCAGCAGACAGCAGGCTTCTCTTAAGTGGAAGCAAAGACTCCACCTTGAAGGTCAGATAACCACCTCCCATCACATACTAATGTCCTTCTGTCTGTCTCCACACTTACCGTTTGCTTTATTGCAGTTAGTATGTGTTGATTTTCCTTGCTTAATTACACTCTTGACTTTCTCCTGGTGGTTAGATTTGGGATATCCGAACTAAGAAGTTAAAGCAAGATCTTCCAGGCCATGCGGATGAGGTTTGTATGCTGAAGTGGTCATCTTCAATCCTTGAAGCTTAGGGGTATTCTTTGATTATTCATATTTGATTTCTTTGTCATTCATTAAATAGGTATTTGCTGTCGACTGGAGTCCAGATGGAGAGAAAGTTGCTTCAGGGGGCAAGGATAAGGTGTTAAAATTATGGATGGGTTAGAGACTAAAATTATGGATGGATTGGAGACTTTAGAATAGATGGGAGAGAGGCTTGTGTTCGAAGTCATTCCAGAACATTACAAAAGCGATCGAAATGCTTTCGAACATTGATATTTTTGGCACGCCTTAAGTTTGTGTGGCTAGAGTTGTACAAAGAGTTGCCGTGGACTGCACATTTTGGAATCAGTGTGGAGCCTGGCATTTGTTTCTGTGAAAAGCAAGCAATCTAGGCTTATGTTTCTTGTCATTCATCGGAAAGGTTTCGTTGAAACCAAAAAACTACAATTGAACTAAGTTCCCAAGAGGATTCAAAATTAGCTACTTAGAGTAGCAAAAGCATAAACTCCATTAGCTTCACGGCATGGGAGAAAGCTCTTGTCTCTGGAGAAATCATAATCACATCTGCATCATGTTGGGAAATGGTTGTGCCCTCGGACGTGTGGTGATTTTGAGCATGAGATGTTTCACGACCGCGAGATAAGAAATCACCTGTTCGGGAGGCTGATAGTTGGATAAAGGGAGTGCAAAAATTCTCAGGACTTCAAGACATGTGATGACTGTTGCTACTATGCAGTACCTGCCACCAGGGGACGGATTCTGGAAGGCCAGAACATGTGGCGCTTGAACTGATAACTGCGTGTTTGGTAGCAGTTTGCAGAACATGGTGTGAACTTGAGACTTTTTTGTTAGCCCAACCAGTTGTATTAACCCAGGACGCAAAGTAAGTCGTCCTGGCCAGTTTGTCCCCGCTGGGATTCCTTTTTGGTTTTGGCTCTTTTGGTAATCAGGTGTCTGCAAAGTGCATCACCCCAGCAGCATATCGAAGGCCATACTACAGCCTCGTCCATTAGGAACACTTCTAGTTGGCTCTTTCTCATATTCCTTCAAGCATAACCAATCAAATAAAACCTCTGCAAATTCATGGGCTGGCTGAGAGGCTTTTGTAATGGAGATTCTATATATCATTGGAAGCCTAAGCAGCAAACTCTGCGTATCACGCCTTTGTCTTGAATATCTAGAGGAAGGCCTTTTCCTGCAAGCTCTCTACGGTGTCCTTGAAGCTCACCTCCAGTGGAGCGAAGCTGATCCCCAAGCTCTCCACCTTTTCCCTCGACATCCGATACACACCAGACTAAAAGGCCTCTCCCCCTCTTCAGATCTGTTCATGAACAAAATCCAGAATACGGCACAGTAGTACCCCATTAGCCCAGTGCACACACCTTCACGGATGCTTTCCCAACCTGGTGAAACTCCAGGATTTTGAATTACGCTGTCGACCATTTCTCAGAGTAGGAAATAAGGTTGTCGTACTTTCCCAGAAGCTGCATCTCCTGATAAAGCTTCATAGCGTCTTGGCTATGAATCGCTTATTTCACTGGGCAATATCCGACTGCAGCCGAAGGAGATTCAAATGCTGCTACGCGTGCCTGTGCCGTGTCTCTAGCGTCAATGAATCTGCAACTTTCCATGGGGATTATATACTTATACCTAAAGAAACTAACTTCTCAAAGATTATTTGGATGGAATTACTCCACTGGTTAAGAATACAATAATTAATATTTTTGCTTTGTTTTTTGTAAAACAGAGCAGTTAACAGACATAATAAATATTGTTTATGTTTGTAGTTATTTTCTTCTACATGAGTTTAAACAAGTAATATTTAATGTGAAATGTCTATAGTTCTGCTGCTCAAAGAAGTAAAGCAGAAAATATCTAAACAAATCTGCTCTCTGTGTCCGCTGTCCGCAAGTTCTTCCTAAATCTCAACCTCCCTCTCGCCCCCAGCGGTCTTTGTCTAAAGCCGTTACCATGACCTTCTCCTGTTCCATCACTTCATCTCCAATCTCCGTTTGCGCCAGAGTAAGCAGCAGCAGCAGCCTCGGCGGATCCCCTTCCCTTACGCGCCCTCGTGTCGTGTGTCCCCGAGCGTCCGCCGAATCCTCCCCATCGTCCACTTCCACTCCCGACTCCGTCAGGACCATCCACCAGCCGCCGACCAGGCCCCCGAGCGACCCCTTCGATTATGCCCTCGTCGGTCCTAGCGGAGACCCCGTCCCTGGTATCTTCCGGACCGCCGAGTCTTATATCGAAAAGGCGAGTGCTTGTCAATGCCATCGAAGATGGGCTAGGTCTTGTCATAGCTGATGAGAAGGTCTTGTTATCCGTAGGAGGATCGCCTTTGTCATATTGAGCTGATTTCTATGATTCTCATCTTATGCACAGACAATTTTTGACTTCCGCTTCCTGGCACTCTTGGCTGTAGGAGGTTCTCTGGCCGGCTCCATCCTCTGCTTCCTGAATGTATATCCATGTCACTGCAAGCTTTTGCATATGAGAATTCTCGCTTGTTGTTAAGGGCTGAGGGATTATTTGAGATTCTGCGGTGTTGGAACTGCCCAGTTTCTTTAGAAATCAGCCGCAATGGCACTGACGTGATGGTCTTTTGCCAGGGGACTGTTTACATTTTCGATGCATACAAAGTATACTGGACAAGCTGTGTTAAAGGAATTCACACCGGACAAATGGTTCTCCGGCTGGTTGAAGCCATAGGTAAGGCAGCAGTGTTGTCTCTGTTTGTGGTAGCCGCCTGTTTTGAGCGAGGGCTGGTTGATGGTGCCAGACAGTAGCTGGTGAGCTGACGATTTCATCTCGTTTTGCACAGATGTTTATCTCGCAGGAACCGTCATGTTGATCTTTGGCATGGGCTTGTATGGTTTGTTCATCAGCAACGTGTCTCCCAACTCGCCACCAGCACAGGATCGAGCCTTGAAGGGATCTTCCTTTTTTGGAATGTTTGCACTCAAGGTGACTGTCTGCTGCTGCTGCTGCCAACATCCCTTTCTTTCTTGATTTAAGACTTCGGGTGTTTAGTTAGGGAGGATTTTGATGGAACTGATTGTTGTCGGCTTGGTGTTGGGCAGGAGAGGCCTAAGTGGATGAAGATAAGCTCGCTGGATGAGCTGAAGACGAAGGTGGGGCATGTCATAGTGATGATTCTGCTGGTGAAGATGTTTGAGAAGAGCAAGTTGGTGACCATAGCGACTGGCCTGGATCTTCTGAGTTATTCTGTCTGCATATTCTTGTCCTCGGCATCCCTGTATATCCTTCACAATCTCCATAGAGAATAGCTAGAGCCCCCCCGCGGCGTCAATATAGTTCTCAGCCAAGGGGCAACAGTCATGTAACCCTATTACATCGAAGAATATCGGTAAACAGACAGCTAATAGAACAGTTGATGTGGCTGGGAAATATTTTCTGATACTTCACTCTTGTAGTTTAGGGTTTAGCTCAAAATTAGACTGGAACTTATGGATACTATCGATCTCGCAATTCTGAATGACATCGATGGATGCAGTAAATGGCATTGTCAGGCTGCAGTAGCTATGGCATGATCCTGTAAGGTGAGCTTTGGTTGTCAGTGTACAAGTGTATTGAATTGCCGATAAATGCGAGTTCATTATCAAATAGGATTTAAGGCGGTATATCTTGTATTTGTCACTGTGCAATAAACTCATCCACTGCTAAATTGCCAACAAAGTCCACCAAAACCTCACACGAACATCATAATGCTTCGGTCAAACAGATTACATGTTGCACCAGATGAAGGTGATCAATGCCTCCCTCGATACTTGTCCGATCTTTCTCCTATGCTCTCCATTGACCTTGACATAGCCTGAGAGGAGGTAGCCTAGAAAGTGAACTGCTAGAACTGCTGATATACAGCATCCCTAGGCGAGCGGAGTTGCCTTTGCCGTCTTATGCATTTTAAGATAACTTGAGATCGAGCATCTCCCTGATGTTTAAGCGAATAGATGGTCCCATAGAGGAGCATATGTGTGCACTTTTCCAATACACTCCCTTCGCACCAGATGGCTTGTTTGTCTCTATAGATTTCTGCAGTTGTCGACCAAGTAGATTAGGTCTCGGATCAGTGTACTGATGAACTCTTCTCCAGGCATGAATTCCAACTGACGAGTAAGGGATAACTTACAACTGCAGCCAGAAAATTGACAAGGAGGTCTTCCTCAGGGAAGTTAACCTTCCCAAACGGAATGTGAACAATCCCAGTCTTGTCTGCTCTATACTCCACTTTCCCCTGCTTAAATTCTGATATTGCCTGAAAAGTCATATCCAAATTGGGGAATTGCCCCAACAAAGGAGATTTCATAATTCATTCCTTTCAAAAGAAAAGAAAAAGGATAAAGCAAAAATGACTCTGTTCGAATTTGATTGAACCTGGGGTAGGTTGGTCGCCACGGTGCCAGCTTTCGGGTTTGGCATAAGCCCTCTTGGTCCCAACAGCTTTCCTAAACTAGCGACCTGAAGGAAATGATACATGCATCAATTAACACTTAACCATGCACAAACAAAGAAGCCTGAGTTGCTGTAGGTAACAATAATAAGATTTTTCTAAAAACAAGAAGCCGGAAGAAAACCTGTAATTACCGAGTAACCACTAGAGCAATTTCATTCAATTCAAATGAACCCTATGCATTACTTATCTGTTTTGTAGCAAATTTTCTTTGGCAGGTAAAGTGCACGGTCTTCCAATAATAGCATAGCATAGAACTTCTCGTCATCGAGACTAGATAGGTAAACACAACAAGAAGACAAACACCTTGGGCATCATATCAGGAGAAGCAATCAACTTGTCAAAATCCATGAATCCCCCTTTGATCTGTTCTATCAAGTCCTCCCCTCCAACAATATCCGCCCCCGCATTTTTGGCCTCGTCAAACTTTTCACCTGCACATCATAAGTTATGTAACTGAAAATGAAAACTATTATCGTTTCCATTTACTAGAATTATAAGATGACAAATCTTGTCGTTCTGAGTTTGCATATGAGGTTACTGAAAGCAAAGCACAGTCACAACTATCCTAAAGCCGAGGAATATATTGAAAGATGAACAGGGCATAAAACAAACTCAATTTCAAACAGATCATAGGGCTAAATAAAATATGTGAATAGCCATTGCTAAGAAAAAAACCTTGTGTAAGCACGGCTACTTTAACTGTCTGCCCAGTTCCTTTAGGCAAGCTCACCTATCCACAAATAAAAAGCAAATCATAAGGCGCCAATTGCTCACGTGACTATGCTCCGAGTTTCTGGTTAAGAAGAATGAAAAGCTATAAAAAGCCGAGAAAACCGACCGTCGCCCTCAGCTGCTGGTCGTTGTACTTGGGGTCGATGTTCAGACGAAAATGGGCCTCCGCAGATTCCACAAACTTAGTGCTCGCCATCTCCTTAAGCAGAGAAATTGCC
This sequence comes from Melastoma dodecandrum, assembly GCA_029817715.1. Classification (NCBI taxonomy): domain Eukaryota; kingdom Viridiplantae; phylum Streptophyta; class Magnoliopsida; order Myrtales; family Melastomataceae; genus Melastoma; species Melastoma dodecandrum. The sequence goes on along the minus strand of JARUPY010000533.1, from coordinate 1,851,886 downwards.
GTTTTGAGGTCATACTCCCTTTTGATTTCCCTGAGCTTTTGGATTTCCAAGAATCTCTTCGACCTAGTCTGAGATCATTCGTCACACCAAATCCAGCAATAAGCCATTGATTGTATTTCAAGAGCAAAAAGAAAAAGAAAAAAAAACGTTAGGCGCCATGACAAGCGCAAGAATGCTCTGACCCACAACCGAAGCTTACTACCAGAGCCTAAAAATCAAAACTTGTCCAATAGAAACCAGGAACACGAAAGGGACGAGAAGTGAGCAATAATACCCTGTCCCTCTTGAGAGGCAAGGCGGCTTTCCCCTTCTTGGGCTTGGGAGCAACGACGGTGGCGGCAGCCGATTCGGGGACACCCTGGTTTGCTTCATCTCCCTCGACCTCCGGGGAGACGGCCACATCAGCGACGGCCGCCACGTAAGACGCCTGGCCCTTCCTGAGGAAGAAACAAGGGCTCGGCCTGACAAGGAAGGCGAGTCTGGGAAGAGGATTGAGCCTCGTTCTGAAGGAGAGCGTGACATGAGGGGGACGGCTTTCTGATGCGCAGGCAGCGTAGGGAGGCGGGAGTCGTGAAGGTTGTTGGGTGCTGCAAGTCGCCATTTCGGAGGTTTATCTCCTCAGCCTCGGATAAGGAAGTGCCCTTTTTAAATGTTACCTGGGTCTAATTTTTTTCCTCTTTTTTCTACCCGTATTTGTTTGCACGTCGGCGGCAGTAAATTCAGACATAATCATTGAATCATGTAATAATCTCATCATCGGGTAATATGAGAATAAGGGCCACTGATTCACCATCCACACTTTATTCCAGTTTTTGTCCCGTTGTTTCTCAGCCACGAAATGCAGGGGAGACCACCCCCAACTTAACACAGCTATTCGTTGTCGTAAAGTCGTGTTGAGGAGATCGAATTACCTGCAAAATTTTGGTGATCCCAACTCATCGAACACAGGTGGGAAGGAAGGCGGCAGGCAATGTTTTCATCCGCCTTCGTCGCCGCCCTCCCCATCCCAACCCCTTCTTCCTCTTGCCCGACCACCCCTTCTAACTGCCGCAGCCGCTTCCTTCGTAGCTTCCCTGTCGACCAAAGATGCCCCCTCTCCCTCACTTCTCCTATCCAAAGAAGACATTCTCACTCTGTCGCTCGCCACGTCCGTCCTGTCTTCTCTTTAGGTGATGGTGGCAGTTCTGGAAACAGTGGAGGCAGCCCTGGAGGGGGAGGTGGAGGCGGCGGAGGTGATGATGAAGATGCGGAGCGGAACAGGATGGACGCTTTCCTTGTCCTGGGCCAGGTTGACATCCACTTCGCCTATGCTAGCACACTCTGAGCAGCATATTAAGGGCATTCCCATCGTTTGCAACTAACGCCATCTCACATTAGGAAGCTGCTTCCTGTTGTCTGAAAGTTCGGCATCTTTTCAAATTTTATGAAAGTTCCAAACAATTGATTTTGGACAATTAATTCGATCAGGTGGATGCCGTTAGGACGCTGGACAGCTTGCCCAAGGACTTGGCGGCCGCTATACAAGCAGGCAGGGTGCCAGGTTGGGTTGTCGAGAAATACCTGAAGCTCGAGAAGAATGGGGTGTTCCGTTGGTTGCTTCAGTTCGGAGGGTTCAGGGAACGCCTGCTTGCAGATGATCTCTTCTTGACGAAAGTAGCCATCGAATGCGGAGTTGGGATTTTCACCAAGGTTACTTCCACGATCCTTCTCCTAATGATAATGCTCCTGACATTCGAATGATATGCCGAAACATCCTGGATGACTACTAATCAAGGCATTTGAAGAAGCTGAATGCATTTTATCTTGGTCTCACATTATGATGCAGACTGCAGCAGAGCTGGAGCGGCGAAGAGAGAAGTTCACCAAGGAGTTGGATTTTGTTTTTGCTGATGTGGTATGACTTCTGTTTTAGAAAGCCATCGAGATTATCCCCTTTTTTCCGCCGTGCTTTGGATATATGTTTCTATGGAGTATCCATTGGCTAATGAGTTTGAGTAATAAATAACAACAGGTGATGGCCATAATAGCAGACTTTATGCTTGTCTGGCTCCCCGCCCCGACTTTCTCCCTCAAACCGCCTTTAGCTATCAATGCCGGAGCTGTCTCCAAGTTCTTCTATGGCTGTCCTGACAATGCCTTCCAGGTTATCAACAATGGGAGGCACTCGGGTTAGTACTTTCAGTACATTGACTTTGAATACTTTGCTGGGCTTGCAGGTGGCTATGGCAGGAACATCTTATTCCTTACTGCAAAGAGCCGGAGCCGTAGTGGTACGTAAATGTCTCTACTGAATAGAATGAGAAAGACCAATCGAACTTCCTCAAGGGATTTATTTCGTAGTGCAGCGTAACGGAGCCAAGCTTTTCCTAGTTGGAACAGGCGCCTCATTGGTATGTTACGCGGACCTTCCAAGCAGAAAATCAACATTTATACCAATAGCTAGTCACAGTGTTTTATGGCTTGTGGACTGAGAGGAGATGTGTTCAGATAGGAACAGGGGTGACGAATGTGCTGATCAACATCAGGAAGTTCTTCGATAAAGATTTCGCCGTGGAGGCAGAGGATGTGCCGGTGCTGTCGACCAGCGTCGCGTACGGCGTCTACATGGCAGTCTCGAGCAATCTGAGGTTCTCTTCCCGTATTTCTTCCACTGCGATTCGAACTCCACGAGATTATACCGCTGACTGACTGGCCGGTGACTATGAGCAGATACCAAGTGCTGGCAGGAGTGATAGAACAGAGGATACTAGAGCCGATGTTCCACAACCAGAAGCTACAGCTGAGCGCGGTCTGCTTCGTGGTTCGAACGGGGAATACTTTCCTGGGTTCGCTCATGTAAAGGATCCCCTCAAACACTTCTTACAGAGATCTGGGCTTGCGCCTAGTAAACATCCATCCAAATCTGACTTGGTTTGTTTTCTGTTTGAATGGGATGGACAGGTGGGTGGATTACGCAAGATGGGTTGGAGTCCAGAAGATCAGAGAGTAGTAGTTATGTGTGGAACTTGGATCCCATCCTGTATCTTCCCTCAATGTTTGTATCCTTCTGATGATATGATTCTTCATGATCCTCGTGTAAATGGTGTTCATTCAGATGAGACCAGCACCTCAAATTTTTCTTCTCTCCCTTCCTGCTTGTTTTCTTATTTCCTAATCTTCAGTCCAACCTAGGGCCCATGCAAAAGATTTTAAATGGGCCTGACTAGCGTTTGGCCCAATTAAAGGGGCTTTATTTTCACATCCGTCTTTTTCCTGCCCCCCGCCGGTTAGCGAAAAGTCTGCAGAATCAGCTCGAAATCAATTTGGCGCAGCCGTAAAACCCTAACTCCGCCCCGGAAGTGAAATTAAAAAGGGCGACCGGGGGATCGAAGGGAAGGATGACGCAGAAGCAGAACATTTTCAAGGGTCAGCAGAAGAAGAAAACCATCCCTCCCAATCGTCACGGTAAAGCCCCCGTCACTCGTAAAGGTGAGACATCGATGGATTTGCTCGTCCTTTTGTCATGATCCTGCTGTCTGGTGGTTGTTTGAGTTTTTTTTTTCTATGATTGGTGGCGCAGGGAAGAGATTTGTGAAGCCGTCGAAGGTCACCAAGGACATGGAAGCTGACCGCGTTAGTATCCCCTCCTTTTCTATTTATCGTGATAATCTTATCCTATATTTGATGGAAACAGTGATTTCGTGCGTGAAGAAAGTAGCCCTCTGCGAGCTATCTGCTCTGCCTTGTGTTGTTCTTAATTCATTAGAATTACGTTGTGTTCGCTGCTGCCATCAGACGATGAGATGAGCTCTTTGTTTGGAGTTTTGTTCAACTGAGACGCACGCTTGAATCTGTTCCGACGGTGTGATTTTCCTATCTGGAAATCTAGTACTTATCCTTCTAGCATTTTCGTTAATCGCCTGATGGACGTGCTCCCCCCCGGGTTATATCCCCGGGGATTAGTTCTCTCTACGTGGTCGCAGCAGTTGTTATCGATTTCTTTTTTCTCACGAATGATACCGTGCCATGAGAGGGGCCGCAAAAGCTGACTTTCTGCCGTTTTGACGATGCAGGAGGTGAGCAAGTTCATAAACCACTGCAACGAACTGAAAGCCGCCACCGCTGCTAACAAGGAAGGCGGCCAGTTGAGCATCGTGAAACCTCCGCCGGAATTGACGAGCGGTGACAAGAAGTAGACCACGGCAGCTGCACTCTCATGTGGAGTTTTTCCAGGTGCCCCTAATTAACAGAAGTTTTGCCGGTCATTGTATAATTTGTGTGAAGACCCCCGCACATCTCTTGATTTATGTTTGGTTTCACATATTTTTGTTTGGATCCTGAAGAAGTTATTGGGCAATGAAAGTTTTGTCAACCATTAGCAGAAGTTTCTTTATTTTTTTGTTTTTTTTTTGAGTTGGGGAGTAAATCTAAATACCCATACGAGAGTATTTTCCTTTTTTCTGTTAGTCTGAGTGATGCGGAGGTCAGACAGCGTGGGAGGTGCGTCATCCTGCTTTTGGGTTGGATACTCTGATGAGTGTAGTGTGAGTCAGAGCAGGATGCAAGAGGTGGGAAGCCTCAGCCGTTGGATGGAATGCTCGAGGGAGAGTGGGGATGAGGGTGTTCCGCCCCACGTGCGAATTAGAAAACCTTATCTTCATGATCCGTGAGCGCGAGTCGCGTCGCGTCATCGAGGTTGGTGGGGGGGGTGGGGGGCGGGCGCGTGAGAGCCCCCCCTGAGAACGACCATCATGTCATCCGCACATCAAAAGGAGTGTTGGGGTTGGCTGGCCCATCCCTTAAATTTCTAAAGTAACAAAAACAACTAGTATATTATTATATTACCCTCCTCCAATACATTAATTCCTCTTCAGTTCATATTGATGTGTTTTACTTTTTGGTACAGACGTGACGTCGTGGTAAAGATTTTCAAAAAGGTCTTTGTCCTAACAAACCCCATCGGCCATCGTCATCCTCCTCCATCCATCCCCCAACCCCACTGTAGTTTCCTCTTTTGAAACTGTTCCCGACTGCCACCGTCGTCTTTCGTCGCCGGGAAAACTGCGTCTCCGTCTTCATGGGAGCTGCTGACCAGGTCAGCTGACCTTTTTCTTCCTTTTGTTTTGTTTTGAACCCTTTCTGGGTTGAGCTGCTTTGGGTTGTCGGGTGTGTAAATGTGGGAACTTTCTTTCTGGGCGTTTTAGGTGTTGGAGAGTGGCAGAGAGATAGATGAAGGAGAAGGTAGGGATGAGGAGGAGGTGGTGGTGGTTCCGGAGAAGAAGGAGAAGGAAGAGGAAGGACATCAACATCTTGGGTTGAAGGATGTGGAGAAGGGGTTTCCTGGAGAGGTCGCCAGCGGAGGAGGCGCCAGCATAAATTCGACCGAGTATCGCACTGCAATGCTGCAGAGGTTGAACCCCACCAACCCTCTGAGGATAGTCATTAATGGTGGCACGAGGGTGGCAGCCTCAGCTGCCGGGGCGAGGGTGGCGGCCTCAGCTGCCGCCACCAGATCGGTGCCTGCCCCTTCTCCTCAATCGAATGTCTCCATCCCGAGGTCAACGCCTACCCCTCAGGTTTACCACTTTCGTCCTTACTGTGTTTTGGTATCTAACAAATTCAGCGTGTTCCATTGAAGAGTGACATTCTTGGTTGCATTTCTGGGAATTGCTTGCAGACCTCCGTAGTGACACTTAACTCCAGGACTTACACCGACAGATTCTCTCTCTTCTTGTTCATGGTGCACCTGGTGGTGGCGGTCGGGTTAGTTGGTTTTATGGTCTTCAAGGGAGTCCAGGGACTGTTCCAAGCATCGGAAGATGTCAAGCGGAAGGAGAAAATTGTGCTCCACTACTTTCTCCCACAGGTCGAAGCCGCATCCTTTTTGAGTATTACCCTTGCCTTCGCTTGGCAGAAAGCCGTGAGAATGTGGCCTCTCATTATGGTCCATTTTATTGTGTGGAGCACCTTCCTCGTGTCACTGTCCGCCGGTGTCCTTCTGCTTTGCTTCCAGAAACCTCCCACCGACGGCATTGGCGTGTGCTTGATCGCGTTCGCCATTGGGAATGGCTTGTATGCATGCTGGATTTCGCACAGGACCAAATTTTGCTGCAAGGTCCTAATAAAATCCCTCGAGCCCGTTTCAAAGTTTCGGGATTTGAACCACCCAATCTACTGGATGCTTGCGGTAGGATTCTTGTGGATGTCCATATGGATATTAGCAGTGATTGGTGCACTGAACTTCTATTATCCGCCGCTGACCATAATTGCATTGTTTTTGAGCCTGGCCTGGATAACGGAAGTAATGAGGAACATTGCCAATATCACGGTGAGCCGGGCAATATCCTTGTATTATCTGAGAGGAATGCAGTCCAGCACCCAGTTTTGTTTCCAGAGAGCTTTGACATACAATCTTGGGAGTGCCTGTCTGGGATCTCTCTTTGTCCCAGCCATCGAAGCGCTCCGGATTGTTGCTCGGGGTTTGAATTTGCTGGAGGGTGAGGATGAGTTCATGTTTTCTTGTGCTCATTGCTGCCTAGGGGTTATGGAGAGAATATTCGGATATGGCAATGGATGGGCCTTCGTGCAGGTTTCTCCAATATTCATCCAGTAACATATTATGCGACATTACACGTAACTTCTTGATGAGGGGTAAAAATTGAGTCAGCGTTTGTTTGTCTTGTCCCAGATTGCTGCATATGGAAAAGGATTCGTGCAGGCATCACAGGATACGTGGGAGCTGTTCAAGGCACAGAAGTTGATCGAGATCGTCGACTCAGACATAACCAGCTCGATCTGCTTCCTCACTGGGATGTGCAGTGGCTCAATCTGTCTCATAGTCGTGGCTGCATGGACCTACACAGTCCACCGGGGTTTCACAGCCACCATCTCATTGCTTGCCTTCCTTGTTGGCTACCTCATGGTATGTACACCTTCCTTGAATCGATATGTAGAAAACCAATTGATGCCAAGCCAATGCCACCAAGTCCTCCCCTGTATTCTCTTCTCTTAGTGTTTCCCTGACAACAATGTTCATTTCGTGGTTGATACAGACCAGGATCGCGATGGCATTGCCTCATGCCTGCGTGTGCTGCTATTATGTGTGCTACGCAGAGAACCCGGATAACCGGCTGTTCGATAAGACAATAAAGGACCGCCAAGCCCTGATAGAGTCTGGCAGGGATGTGGTTGTTCCCACACCCAGATTACCCGGAAGGTCCCGATTGAGAACATAAGCCGCGGCTTGGCTGGGCTGACTAGAACACGTTTTTCAAGCAAGACAAAACGTGGATTCGAGCACATCTGCAGCTGGAGATTCAGCCCAGGGGACAAGATCTGCCTGGGCAAGGGGTGGACTGGGGAAGTGGGGGCCATGCCGTGGCACCGAATGGAGGAGGCGACAGGGGACAAGTTGGGTGTTTTCTTTTAATTAAAAAGAAATGGTTGGCAAGGCAATAATTCTGAGGTTGAAGTTTGGACAAAGTGGCCCCCACTCACCACGTACAGCTCTGCCAGAAGGAGCCCAAAGGAATTACTTGGCATTTTGCAATGCTTACGCATGATCACCAACCACAAACCAGAAGTAGCATGGCAAAAGCATATTCGGGTAGCTACCCCGATTTGTCCAATTGTTACATGCCGTGGTCAACTTGTCTTCCGAGACTGTGTAAAATTATGTGGCGACTTTTTCAACAAGGGGCAACAGCAGAAGGTTACTCCCTGCGCGACCTCACCCCCCACCTCCATTTCCTTGCTCCTCAATCCAATCTACACCTCTGCTACTCTTGGCATGGACAGAAGAGCACAGCCTATGCCATTTTGCCCTAAACTTCTCGATCAGAACGGCGGCCCCTCTCCTCCAGGAGAAAGTTATGCTGAAGTCATTTTAGAATCAGCAAGCAAGCAATGGCAACAACTTTGACACATCCATCATGCATGCGTCTTATGAACTACATCTACCCCATGACATTCATTACTCGGAATGAAACACTGGCTGAATCATCTAACGTTTACCAGAAACATATCATCATCGGGTTTAAGCTACATCGTACATCGCAAACAATTGAGTATGCTTTGATATTGAGTAACGAACAAAAGGACCAAACCCAATATCAGACTCGCAAAAAGGACACTTTGTAATGGAGTTACCTTCCCGAAACATCGTCCAGCCTATTATGAAGAGTTGACCTTTGTATCTACCTTGCTCTCAGCTTTTGATTCTCAGCTTTTTACCTCACCAGAGCAACAGCCGCCGCCGTGATGGTGGTGGTGATGATGATGATGATGAGTTTGCTTACCCTTGAGCTGCTTGCGCATGTCGTAAGCATCCTCCCCGTCAGCATAGTATTTCGCCTCCACATCATGGATTTTGTAGCCGAGTGTCTCAGTGTACAAATTAAATGCTGCACGGTTACTCTTTCGCACATGCAGGGAGACATATTCGGCTCCATAAACCTGGGACATATTATAAAGGCTGAGAATGATCCCATCACATTCTAGTAGAAGTCACAAACAACATCTTCCTTCTCAATAATAATAAATATCAATTTCAACAGAGTCGTGAGGCAAAGCATCAGCGTGAACTGAGGGCTAAACACAAATGACAGTCAAAGGAAATAGCTCCATCTATTAAAAGAAACGCAAGGCAAGACCCTTGCATTATTTTAGAAAGGGCATCTAGAATCAATAAAGTTTATTCAGAATTACTAAACATATCATTAAGCTGTCCTACTTTTAAAAATTCAAGTTTCAAAATGACACCAACACAAGGTTTTTAAAGAACATCACATGACAAATCACAAAACTAATAATCAAAGACTGATCGAACTTCCTGAGCAGCCGGCTAATCATTGAAGAATCCAAGACTGTAAGGTTTGAGGGCATATATTGAAGGACACATCTGGTCGTACCCGAGCCTTGCCTTAAGAAAGAAGGGAGTTAAATCCCAAAATGAACTTTTTGTAAATAAATGGATATATAGTTCTGTTCTCATGCCTCAATTCAGGTCATTTCCGTTAATCATCTGCGCCAGATAGTCTTCAGCCTGCATACTTAAGCCTCGCGATTGGATCCATCGAAATTCCCCAAACCATCAACCAAATGATATAATGCATAAAAGCAAAGAAATCTATCTGGAGAACTACAGCATCCCTCTATGAAGAGGTCCAACACATCCAATCCACTATCCCCAAACAATCGATTCAAGATCTTGGAAGAAGTTGAAATGAAAAAAGAGGAGGAAGGGACAGGGAGGGGTGGGGACCTGGTCCATTGCATTCTGGGCGGCATTCATGAGCTTGGTGGCCAAACCGAGCTTGCGATGAGTGCGGAGCACGGCGAGGGAGGTGATGTGGCCGTGGCACTCGTTGGACTCCTCCTCCATCTTGGCGAGGACATAGCCTACGATCTTGCCGTTGTAGTCCTCGGCGACGTAGAGGAGCTGGGGCCAGGAGAGGATGTGGTAGAGGTAGTACTTCATCTGGTAGTTCTCGGGGAGGCACATCAAGTTGCACGCCTGCATCTCCAGCAGGTCGTCCACCGTCGCCTTCCTTATGCACACCATCCTTTTTTCTTCCTCTTCCTCCCTTAATCGCTCCGGTTCCGATTTAGGATTAGGGTTTGTTTTCCGCCGAGCTTCGTCGGGGAAAATGGGTGAGGATGGAGATGGGATTGGAATTTTAATTGGGCCGAAAATTATATCCGATTTGATTACTTGGGCCTATTATGGGCCAAGTCGATCAATTTAAATTTGAAGTTATTAATCATATCGAAATTAATTAACTCCATTGGCGTTAGTTCCGGAAGACCGGAGGACTAAGTAAAAATAACGGCTCCCCTGGTGTATTCTCAGAAATAGGAAAACAAGTGGAGTTGCTGTTACATCCAATCACTTGGGAAGAGGAGTTCCACCGAGGAAGTGCGAAACGAGGACGAGAGCCCTGCTCGGCTGGTAGCTTGGCACCATGTGACCCGCCCCTCTTACCGTCGCGAATGTTATGTCCCCCTTGTACACCTGCGTGTATCCGCCAACCTGCAGAGTCCTAAGGTTAGTAGTCTCTATGAAGCGAGGATGATTGTAGATCGGTATTGCTTTTGCTAACCTCCGATTTGACCATCCAAGGGCGCCACTGGGATTTTATGGGGAGTTTCATCACGGCTAGGGAATACTGGGATGAAGTGACCGGGACTACCCCATCCGTGTCTCCGCTGCGTTTGATATCCACATCAGTCATTGTCAGATTGTTACCGAGATTGAGCGAGAGAGGAAGTAGTCTCTCTCGTTCTCATACACTCGTGTATGTATTACCTGTATACCCAGACCCTGACTCCCTTTGACATGAACTCCTGGAGAAGAGGAATGATGGTAGTCGGGCTATCGCCCCACCCATCGATGACATTGCTGCAAGGTTCCCAGTCGAACTTGAGCTTTGTTGCGTTTGCATGGAGTGCTCGTTGGACTACTGGATTGTTAAAGTACGCCTGAACATAGTTGTCGCTGCACGGGTCAAACTCCAACACCTGCAAGTCGCAATGTCCATGTGATGTCACTAGCAAGCGAGGCAAGATTGATGGAAGTTGCTATTGCCCGCTCCTTTCTCTGAAAGATTATAGGAGAGAATAAAGAAGCTTACCGTGGCACTACTGGGTTGGGAAGTGAGGTTCGAATTGTGACACAAGGGGGCATAGATGTTGTAAATGTCTATCTCGCCGACATCATTTGCCTTGTTTATGGCATAGGTGCACATAGCCGGCTGCGAGCCATAGAAATCATCAAAGTTACAGTACTTCTGAATCGCCTGTCCGATTTCATTTGATATGAGTGCGTGGCTCGTATAGTAGGCATACACTCCTTTCATGTCCATTGCATCATTCATTACGGCATTTCCAATCTGCAAGTTTTTACGAGGAAATTAGTATTTTTACAATGCAGTTCTGCAACACTAAGGAAAGCAACGTGGAGCAGAGAGAGATTTACCAGGATCCCCTTGAGATTGATCAATGTCTTTCGAGTCTTGTTATTGTAGTGTATGATGTTATGTGCGAGCTGAGGCACATAGTGCCCTGCATAACTTTCACCGGCAATGTAAAACTCCCTGTCCTTGTATTCCGGGAACCTCTCCAGCCAATTCAACAGGAAGATGTAGTTGTCGAAGGCGGTGTTCGTGTCTCCGCGGTTCTTGTAGTCTGATGAAGTGTTCGAGTACGAAAATCCGACCCCGGCGGGGGATTCCAGGAATATCACGTTAGCAGCTGCATGCAAGCAAACCGTTTAAGTACTGGTGATATAGGTGGAAGCTTCAACATGGTCACGTATATGCTATATAGGATAGGAGTACCTTGATTCCACGAATATCTGTTCCGATAAAGAGTCTTTCCATCACTATGGACGCGAAAGGGGCCCAGTTCTTCCATGGCTCCATAAGCAAGAGAAGAACAACCTGGACCTGTGGAACACCGACCGAAGGTCCACATCATCGGCACTTATATCGACAGGGCCCATGACGAGAAATATACTGTGGATTACTCGTAGAGAAAGAAAACTCATGCATAAATGACCTACCTCCGTTGAGCCACAGAAGAAGTGGCAAGGACTCCTTGTTGCGTGGTGCCTCAGCAAAGTAATAGAATAGTGCTCGGCCGGCTGATTTGTCCACGGTGATGTAACCACCATAATGATCGAAATCAACAGGCAGTTGTCCGGGAAGTTTGATGATCCGATCCTTCTCCTTGAGTCCCTTCTGACAATGGATCAAAGAATTGATATCGTCTCGATCGTTGCTGGGAACCTGGAACAGGCTCGTCTCGATGCTGGCAGAACCGCTGAACTTTGTCTTGTAGAGCCTGCCTAGATACTCAGCCTGCTTATTACTCGCGTGGATACCGGACGCAAAAAGGAGGGAGAGAAAGAAGGGAAGAGAGACGGGAAGCCAGCGGTGGCATGCCGCCTCCATTTCCTGTCTTTCAGATCTTTTCTTACCAGAAAAGATGACAAGAGAGATGGAAGCTTATGAAAGAAAGCAGATTACATTCATCCCTTCACGTTTTATACGAGGGACTAGATCGCTCTGATCAATCGGCCGTAATGTATGTAGACGCTATATTTGTCGGAAGACTGTATATTTAGTGAAGAATGCAGTCCCATATTAAGTGAACCAGATCAGATTACTATATTAAGTTCCCCCATGCACCACCTGCTGTGATTCGGGATCCAATCAAGATTCCTCGTCACCAACTTTAGACAGTGAATCAGGCAGAATCAGGGGCGGGCGGTTATTACCTTTCTATGTTCCCTTTTTCCTATTCGGTTTGATGAACTTCCCATGCAGACCAGAAAGAGGGATCTACAAACCTTGGCAATTGTTGCGAAATCTCCTTGTTGAAGAATATAGATGGACTCTTTTACGAGGTTACCCAAAAGTGTGATATTCAGTTTGGAAGATGGGTGCCCTGAGTAAGTCAGCGCGATATGAGGACGAGGAGCCCCTGTTCCACTGGTAGCTTGGAACTTCATGCCCTGCTCCTCTGACCGTGGCAAACGTTAGGGTCCCCCTTGTACACCTGTGTGTGTCCTCCCACCTGCATCCACGAAATTCGCCCACTGGATTCTCTCGAGCTGCTATATATAGGAGTTATCTCTGAGCTGAGATACCATGTCAGCCAGCCAGTCTTTACCGGAAGATTCATTGTTGCGATGGGATACTGAGTCGAAGTCACTGGGACTCGCCTGTTAACATCTCCATTTCCCAATCGGTACAATATAATCTGGGAGTGAAAAATGCGGTGAAGTGATGTTACATTTGTAGTAGTTTGTACTCGTTACCTGTAGATACAGACCTGGAGTCCTTTAGCCATGAACTCACGAAGCAGGGCAATGATGGTACATTCTCATGGAGCACTCGTTGATGCTGAGCTTGGTCACATTCACATGGAGAGCTTGTTGCACTTCGGGCCTGTTCAGGTACGCGTACACGTAGTTGTCGCGGCACGGATCGAAATTCTCCAACTGCAAACAACAAAACCATCCATTCAAATGAACAAGCCGAGAAAGCTCAGTCCCATTTCAGTCCCCCAATACCAAATCCGTTGCGTACCGATGCCTTCTTGGGCAGGGTGATGAGGTTTGAAGAATGGCACAGCAATGCATATATGTTGTGAATATCCAGGTCACCGGTCGTTTGCGGCATTGGTGCGCTGATCCGGCTGAGTCATGGCTTCTGACAAGAAGTTGCAGTACTTTTGAATCACCTCACCCAGTTTGCTCGATATGAGAGCATGGCTAGCAAAGTAGGCGTACACTCCCCTCATATCCATCTCGTCGTTGAATTGATCGAAAATGATGCCACGCCACTTTTTAAGTGGTTTATCACCAGTACGTCAAAAAGGATGGGTGATGGCAACGGGCAACAATAGGAAATGAAACATACCGCCAGAGCCAGAGAAGGAGCGGCAGAGATTCCTGACAATGGGGGGCCTCCTCAAAGTAATAGAAGAGCGCTTGGTTGTCCAGGGAGCCTGACGATCTAGTCATCAGCCTTGGAAACCTCCCGGGGATGTGACAAGGAGGAGGAGTGAAGAGCACGATCTCCGGGCGCATGAAAGGGGCCGGTGTCGACTGGAGCCAGAACTGCCTGACTTGGCGTTTGTAGAGCGAAAATCAGCCTGCCTGTTGATGGCATGGATGCCAAAATAGCAAAGGAGAGGAAGGATGGAGAGACTAACGAAGGAGGCATGATGACGGCGTGTTGGTCCTTTCGGGGACTAACTAAAGAAGAAGAAATGGGAGGAGGTTTGATTTTATTCGTAAATTTGTTATTCGGAAGTGCTCTAATCCAATAACCATAAAAATTACTCATCGTCATGTTCTCCACAGGGATGCTGCAGCAGCACTGTGGCTGGGTGGCAAAAGCGGCGTGATCCTTTTGCTTACTCCGTAGAACTCGGGGGGGGTGTTCGAGTGCCACGTGTTTTTGATGAATAATTCTTTGGAGTTTTTAAGACATGAAGTCTACGGAACCCGGAGAGATACGAACAACATGCTGGTCTCAAATCGTTGGTATCGCGGTTGGTTTTTATTTATAAATGCTCAAATGAAAGTAACATGATTTTTTAAAATATTGAGTGCGATATTTTTCTTCCCAACATCTATAAAAAATAACTTTTTCTCTAAGATCCGGAGCGGCAGTGGTGCACTGGACGTGGCACCCCTCCCATTCGACCCCCTCTTCTATTCACCCCCCTTATTCGGCACCGCTTTCCCTAAATCTATCTCACTCACTCTCCATTTCTTATATTTATACTGCTCCCCGTCCCCCTCGGGTTGTCGTCCTTTGTTCGTGTCGCTCCCACCGCTTTTAGGGAGCTCCGACAAGACGCGATGGAAGCTCCCACCAACTACGACGAACCCCGACCAAGCGAAGGATTGAGTGGCAGCGACGGCCGCCTTCCCCTGATGGCCCTCAACCACTCCAGGCTTCGCAGGTCGGTGGAGGACTCCGCTGACTTCTACGTCAACGTACTCGGGTTCGTCCCTGTGGAACGTCCCGAGGCCCTGGATTTCGACGGGGCCTGGCTGTTCAACTACGGGGTGGGGATCCACCTTGTCCGTTGCACGGACGACGAGAAGCTCCCGCCCGTCTCAGAGAACGAACCCGACCCCATGGACAACCACATTTCGTTCCAGTGTGAGGACATGGAGGCGGTGGAGGAGAAGCTCGAGGAGAGGGGAGTGAAGTGCCTGAGGAGGACGGTCGAAGACGAGAACGGGACGAAAATAGACCAGCTCGTCTTCAACGATCCTGACGGGTTCATGATCGAGATCTGCAACTGCGAGAACCTTAAGCTCAGGCTTGCCGGCTCGCTGGGCGAGATTAGGCTGCCTGCAGATCGTCACAACCCGCCGTTGGACTTGGACGGTCCCGGGAAGGCGTTGGAGTAGGTGTCTTCCGAAGTCGGTTGGATTTCGGGTCCTGTTTGTATCATGAGATCATATGCCGGATGACATTTCAGCAGTAATATTTGTTCTGTTCTCCAGTTTATGGCTTTTGATTATTCTAATTTCAAATTAATAAATTATCACACGTGTGGCAACGTCATTTGTTATGATGACAGAACCACTACCCTCCTAAACATGATCAATGTAATTACACGCGTAATCATCATAACTAAGAATCATTCACGAGGCAGGAGGATTGATCAAGGTTGAAAAGTGAAAATATGTCATGAATTATAATAATTAATTTTAAAATTCGTCTAATAATTTAAAATTAAATTTGCTAACTTTAATATATGTTTTTCTCTTTCGAAATTATTAATTTTAGTTTTTTATTTTTAATCGAAAATTAAAATTACCAACTTCAAAACTTTTGAAATTACATAATATATTTTATGAAATATTTTTAGAACGAACGCTAAATTACTTAATTACGAAAAGAGCGGGGCTGCGTGGGCGGAGTAGTAGTAGGCCTTGGAGAGCCCATCCCCTCCAATTTCCTCTTCCCATCCCGTCGCTTCGACGGCGAAAGTAAACAACAACGACCAACTCTGATTCCTCTGAGATCCTTCCCCTCTTCCGTCCCGATCTGTCCGTTGCTAAACCCCCTCATGGCTTGCATTAAGGGGGTCAATAGGTCGGCTTCCGCCGCCTTTTCCCCGGACGGGGGTTACATCGCCACCGGCACCATGGCAGGCGCCGTCGACCTGTCCTTCAGCTCCTCCGCCAGCCTCGACATCTTCAAGCTCGACTTCCAGTCCGATGAACTCGATCTACCCCTCGTTGCAGAGTCCCCCAGTTCCGAGCGCTTCAACCGCCTCTCCTGGGGGAGGAATGGATCTGGCTCCGAGGAATTCTCCCTCGGACTGATCGCTGGCGGCCTCGTGGACGGGACCATCGATTTGTGGAATCCGCTCAAGCTGATCCGGTGATTCTTTCTTTGTTTTCGGTTATTTTTTCTCGAACTCTTATTAGAATGGACGCTCCAGTGCGATGTCAATCCTTAGCCAGTTGAATGTTGTCAGCAACATCATCGCAACATTTGATTGGAAACGTTGAATAGGCAGATTTGTCAGTTCTCAATATTGGAAGACTTTTGAGAGGGCAGCCTCTGGTGATTTTTTTCTCGTCCCCAGTTCGAAAAGGATGGTGGCTCATAATCGGCTTCCCATCCCAAGTGTTGCTACCGTTATCAAATTTTTTTTTTTCTGACCAACAGAAAATAAAAAACCTTTCCGGGGCCTAAATGGGGTTTTTCTTTCTAGACGGGGGTCTTTTTTTAGTTAAAATCAAAACGAGACGGTTGTTTTCCTCAGATGTGTTTGGGGAAAATGTGTATTTTAGAGGGATAGAATTGTTGTTTTGGAGGATCCGATGCTATCTAGTTCATGCTAGGTGGTGGAGAATTTCTTCGGACTTATACTTAGATATTTTGTTGGTCATGTATCACTATGCCGGTAGATTGTCGTGGCTATGGGAAGAAGCTTCATTTGGGGTGTTCAAGTGAGGGCTGTTAAGGCACTGCTAGTGACTGTCTTAATTAGCCTGCCTAACTGCTAAGCAGATCCATGTTTTCCCTTTCATTTTTCAGAACTGCTTTGGACACTTACATTTTTCCAAATTGTAGTTTTAGTTTATAGAAGACAGCACCAAATGTTCACAGAACGTGAACGGATGTTTTGCTGTGGGTTTTTCTACTTGCAATGACGAATAACTAACTAGTCTTATATTTCAGTTCTGGGGTTGGAGAGAAGGATACCATTGGGCACCTTTCAAGGCATAAGGGACCTGTAAGATCTTCTTTGTTCATACCTTTGCTAGAATGGACCTTACCGCTTTCATTCTGTGGAAACTTGCCACATGACTATTTTTTATGCTCTCGATCCAGGTTCGAGGTCTTGAATTCAATGCAATTGCACCTAATTTACTTGCTTCAGGGGCAGATGAGGGTGAAATCTGTATATGGGATTTAGCTACACCAACAGAACCTTCTCATTTTCCCCCCCTCAAGGTAGAGGCACAGTTGCATCACAAATTTGTCTTATTTCTGAGTTTTCTTCTTAACTACTGCAATGGTAGAAACACATCGCCGGATACATAGATCCTCTCTTGCTAACACGATTTTTTCTTTGTCACAAGTGTTTCTTGATTCATTCTTCATGGAATATGACCAAACTAATAGTCGTGTAAATTCATCGCATTGCATAAGATTATGTAACAGTTATATGTAGCATAATACTTGTATAATTTCTAGCCAACTCTTCTAAGTAGCTCTTTTCCTGTTCTCACAGGGTAGTGGTTCAGCAACCCAAGGGGAAATTTCGTTTTTGTCTTGGAATAGCAAGGTCCAACATATCCTCGCCTCCACTTCATATAATGGGACAACTGGTGCGTATAGTGTCTCTCTTCTTCCTGTGAATAGTATTTATCCTCACTGCAATGATAGATGACCAATCATTTTAATTGCAGTTGTCTGGGATTTAAAGAAGCAAAAGCCTGTGATAAGGTATATGTTTAGTGTTTTCTTGCTAATATGCATGTCTCCATGGTTCTCTGAAATCACGTTTTACTGGCAGTTTTTCAGATTCAATTAGAAGGCGATGCTCGGTTTTGCAGTGGAATCCTGATGTCGCAACTCAGCTTGTTGTTGCTTCAGATGAGGATAACTCACCTTCTATCAGAGTAATTTTCTGGTTTAACCATGGTTCTTTCCATAGGTTGCGATAAATTCATGTTTGATGGTTCTTTTTTCTATGATTTCATGGGCAGCTCTGGGACATGAGAAATATTATGTCTCCTGTCAAAGAGTTTATAGGACATTCAAAAGGTAGAGTATTCCTTCACTGATGCTTTGAAATTCTGGCTCGGTAGAATGTTCCTCTGTTCTCCTATGTCACATTGATGGAAGTAATGTATAATGTAATTCTTTCGAGTTCTGAGCAATTTTTTGGTGCATTTTTAACGCTTCTTTGAATGTTTTTGGCTTGTCAGGTGTTATTGCAATGTCATGGTGTCCCACTGACGGTTCTTACTTGGTCACATGCGCAAAAGACAACAGAACTATATGCTGGGATACAGTTAGTGGAGAGGTAGGATAGATTTTGTGGTCAGTTGTTCTGCAGATTTATTATTCTGGCTCCATCAGCATTTGTATCGGTTTGCACAGTGGTGATGGTGATTGTTCAGCATTCGTGTGCAGCCTGCACATTCTTCAGCTTTGTAGATGTCGTTTAGTCCATCAGTTCTAATTAAAGTGTTGAACATTTACTGTAGTGACTAAAGTTGTTGTGTTACACTTGTCACAGATTATTTCTGAGCTTCCCTCTGGCTCAAACTGGAATTTTGATGTACATTGGTATCCAAAAATACCTGGTATTATATCTGCCTCTTCGTTTGATGGAAGGATCGGTATTTACAATGTGGAGGTACGTGTGCATTAATGTCCTTCCATTTGTGTCCATAGTTATTTTACTAGGTCATTTAGATATTTTCTGATGTCTACTTGTCTTCTATACCATAAAATCGATTTTCGATAGAATGAAACCCCTTGAAAAGAAAAGGATAAATCGAAATATGCTACACCAAAACTACAAAAGATATTGATAATGTAAGGCTTATTAAAGCATTTTATTCCATATTTTTGTGCATGGAATCCGAGTATCGTGAAGTTGTGATATTGACATACTTGGTTAATAAAAGCGAACTCTTTCTGGTACATTTCTTAATGATGCCCTTCCTGCAGGGTTATGGCCGTTGTGGTGTTAAGGAGAACGAATTTGACGCTGGTAATACTCATGGTTTTTACCTTAAATTTTTGTTTGAGTTTTCTGTGACATGTGGCAATTCCTGTAAAAGTTTGAAAATTGCTAGAAACATGATATTATTGTCGATCTGTTCTACCAAACAATGCAGAGACACCTCATGAAAGTTTGCATATTGTTTTCAAACGATCATTTAAATACTATAGTTCCATTCATATGCATTAATACCCTGAAAATGAAGGGATATAATTGTAACGAAAAATTGAGAGTTTCTGTGGATTGTCATGCAGCACCATTGAGAGCTCCAAAATGGTTAAAACGTCCTGTTGGGGCTTCTTTTGGTTTTGGAGGCAAGCTTGTTTCATTTCGCCCGCGTTCTGCTGGTGCTTCACATGTTTTATCGGAGGTAACTTTTTCGCCCTCTGCTTCGCATTTTGCACGCGATTCATTTTCTATATGCCGCCAAGCTTCAGAATATGCACTACTCCAAATTTCTACCAGGTATATGTGCATAATGTGGTATCTGAACAAAGTTCGGAAGGGCGATTATCCGAATTTGAGGCCGTAATGCAGAATGGTGACAAAACTACGTTGAGATCATTTTGCGATAAAAAATCTCAGGAGTCTGTGTATGTCACTTGCAACATTAAGATTTTGCTTTTCTTTTTCTTTTTTGAAGACCATTCTTAAGCTTTTCTTTTTGACAGATCTGCAGATGACCAAGAAACATGGAAGTTCTTAAAGGTTTTACTAGAAGAGGATGGAATGGCGAGATCGAAGCTACTTGGGCACCTTGGTTTTGACTTGCCTGTTGAAACAAACATTATAAAGGAGGAGATTACCCAACAAATAAATACCCTTGGCCTTGATACGACGACCACAAAGGTGTCACGTGAGGAGGATGAAGGACCTGCAATTCTCCCCTTTGATAATGGTGAAGATTTCTTTAACAATCTCCCTAGCCCAAGAGCCGACACGCCCTTAGCAGCTACTGCTGTTGGTGATGGATTTTCTACTGAAAATGTCGTGCCGCCTGTAGAGCAAGAATCTGATTTATCAAAGGATAGCTCTGATCCCTTGTTCGATGATAGCGTTCAACGTGCTTTGGTTGTTGGAGATTATAAGGGAGCAGTTGAACTGTGCATATCTTCCAATAAAATGGCTGATGCCTTGGTCATTGCTCATGTTGGTGGTCCTTCTTTGTGGGAGAGTACTCGTGATAAATATCTGAAGAATAGTCCCTCGCTTTACATGAAGGTAGCTTTGGACTTTCTGCCTGGCAGTTTGCCATTCAGTTATTTTTATGGATTATCCAATTTGATATTTTCACGTATAGGTAATCTCAGCTATGGTTAACAACGATCTTCACAGCCTTGTGGATAATAGGTCCTTGAATTATTGGAAGGAAACTCTAGCTATTCTCTGCAGTGTAAGCTTCCTCGCTCTGAAAAAAAAAACCCATTTGTTGCATTATATGTCTGATAGCCAGAATGTTGTCGCAATAAGTTATTATTGGTCTGTAAGGCTATTGTTACCCCCTTTATCTCGGGCTAGTCGTGGGCTGCTTGTTATCCCCCTTTTGTCAGACTAGTTGTTCATTTACTTGTTCTATGAGCAGTTTGCACAGGGAGAGGAATGGGCTCTGCTATGCAACACATTAGCCTCAAAGCTCCTGGCTGCTGGCAATACATTGGATGCAACGCTATGCTTTATATGTGCGGGAAATATTGACAAAACAGTGGAAATTTGGTCGAGGCATCTTGCATATGAACATGAAGGGAAGTCCTATGTAGACCTTCTTCAGGTGCCGTTGTGTCATTTTTTTCATATCTGTGTTTTCTGCTGAAGGCAGGTCTTTAATTTACATGTTATTATACTTATTGTCCTATTTGCTTCAGGATTTGATGGAAAAGACCATAGTTCTTGTGTTGGCGAGTGGACAAAAGAAATTTAGTGCTTCTGTCTGCAAGCTTGTTGAGAAATACGCAGAGATTTTGGCCAGTCAAGGTCTTCTTAAAACCGCAATGGAGTATCTTAATCTTCTTGGGACAGAAAATCTGACTCCTGAACTTGCAATCTTGAAAGATCGGATTGCATATTCCATAGAAGCAGGTATATTTCGTGGCTTCTTTGTGCCAGTTTTCACTAGGGGCCCACATCATCAACAAAATGTATTGCAGATTTTCTCCACGATGTGCTTGGATTTTAGTTGGTGTACCCGGACATGGTTTTCTGATTTCTTTGCTGCGCATTCACTCATCTCCTACCCCTTTTCTCATGCTCGCTTTATCTTTCTCTCATTCTTGGCCCCTCTGGCCAACTAGATTACCAACTCAAATGTGAGTAATTATAAATTGAATATTCCTTGAGCTTCTGGTCTGTGGAAGGTTATATTTGATTTCTTGTTCTTCCAGCCATATAAGCCTTCCCCCCGCTTTCTCTCTTAATTATTTGTTTTCTTTGTTGTTACAGCGAAAGAACCAGAGGTCTCACCTATTGACAGTTCCATTCTTCCAAGTGGATCTATATATAGTTCTGATCAAACTAATTATACCTTGGTCAGTGCCCAGCAATATCATCAGGTAGATGTGACTCTCAGATCGTTTCATTTTTTTTCTTTTTTGGTAGTGAAAATTGTTTCATTTTTTTCAGTTTTTGCTGCCGTGATGCTGCTTCAATAAGTTGTCTGATGCCAGTTGCTCTGTTCATGTCCTATGCGTAGGAGGCAAACCCATCACAGGTGCAGCAAAGTGTTCCTAGCAGTCCTTATGGGGATCATTCCATGGCAAAACATTATCCTGCTCCACCTTATGCAGTTCTTCCACAGCCATCAATGTTTGTCCCTTCGCCGGCTCCTCAGATTTCCCAGGTATTTTGATTGTCCAATAGCTTTTTGAGAGGCTTTCCACTGGCCTGTGGTTGTATTTTTTACCTCCCTTTTAATGCATATTCAAGCTGATCATTGCCATTGGATTTGTTGCTTATTTGGCGATTTGGGAAATGATTTTCCTTGAAAGACTAAAGTCAGAGTCCTCTCAAAAATTGGATTTTCCTAGCTTCATTCTGTGTCATTCTAGGTTGAGGATGGAATTCTAGCAGATGTTATCCTGAAAATAATTATACATCCTCGTTTCTGTGATCATGATGAAAGTGTGTGAACTTCTTGCAGCATTCGGTTAATGATAATAGATAATTTTTGCAGTGTAAAGATCAATGTTTCTGTCAGTCGATCAATAAACTTACTTTGACTGGATCCCGTAGTTTCTTTTGGTAGCTTTTATTGTCATGTAGTCGTGATGATCCTTATCATGTAATGGCCTTTCCAGTTTCTGCTTGTTTTTCCCAAAAAAAAAAAAAGAGTATCGCTATCAGTATTTATTTGCAACAGAAAAGTTCTTTTTCACTCTTTTTTATTGGTAGCTAGTAATTGCTCATTTGCTTTTTATTATTATACCTGTTAGTCATTTATGAATTGATATGGGTGGTTAAGTTTCGTCTTTAAACAAAAGGGAGCATTTCTTGCATCCAGAGTCCATCCTCCAAGGTTCTAGCTGATTCATATATCGTGTTGTTTTAGACAAGTTTCGCACCACCTCCAGCTCCTAGTCAGCCACCTGTGACAACTTTCGTGCCTGCTCCTCCAGTGCAGAGAAGCTTTGAACAATTTCAGCCGTCTACATTAGGTTCTCAGTTATATCCGGTATGCTTATGTGCACAGATCCATGATACAATTCTTTATGTGCCAGTGGGAGCTATGCTTACATACGTTGATTGAATTGAACAGGGTACAACAAATCCTCCTTTTCAATCTGTCACTCCTGGTCCTGGTTCAGTTGGACAATTTGCTTCACAAACTACCGCTGTTCCAGGCCCAAAAATGCCCCAAGCCATGGCACAGCCACCAATGAGAGGGTTTACGCCAGTAACAAATCCAGGAGTGGTCCCAATGCCTGTCATGCAACCACCTAGCCCTCGTCAGCCAGCACCAGTACAGCCTGCTGTCACTCCTGCTGCTCCTCCACCTACAGTGCAGACGGCAGATACTTCCAATGTTCCTGGTGAGTCTTATTTTGGGATATTACTCTAACTAGATCAAGGGCTAGGTGATGAATTGACGTTTGCAATTCCTTCTTTTTTATTGGGAAACTTTACAAATCACATTGCACACCTTCCTGTCTCCATTGCCTTGATCTCGTTTACTCTTGCTTATAAGAGTGATTACTGTGAAAAATGGTGTGGAAGGGTTACTGCCTGTTTGTTGATGGCAAGATACTTGGCTCACCAGCAGTCACGGAAAATTTGATGAATAACTAGAACTACAAAATGAGTTGGAAGGAATTATATGTGGAAACAGTTGTCACGCCCCTCCCTTTTGCACTGAATAGGCTATGCTGTTAACTTGCTTGCACATAATTGGTTTGCTTCATTTTCCATTGGTATCCTTTTCGTTGTCCTAATTTGGCTTTTAAATTATCCTTCAGGGCATCAGAAGAATGTCATAGTTACATTGACCAGACTCTTCAACGAGTCATCGGAAGTATTGGGGGGAGCACGTGCGAATCCTGCGAAGAAGCGTGAGATTGAAGACAACTCGAGGAAGATCGGTGCCTTGTTTGTAAAGCTAAATAGTGGTGACATATCAAAGAATGCTGCTGACAAGCTTGCTCAGCTATGTCAAGCTCTGGACCGTGGCGACTTCAGCACCGCCCTTCAGATACAGGTGCTCATTCTGTTATCCATGTGAAAATGTGAATCATTCCATGGAATTGGTCGACCAGTGGACGTTTAGCTCGAAACATTAATGGTTGGATCTACGCAGGTTCAACTCACCACCAGCGAGTGGGACGAGTGCAACTTCTGGCTGGCAACATTGAAGCGGATGATCAAGACAAGGCAGTCTGTGAGATAGTGTTTAGAAGGAGATGGAGGTGAGATGTGGATCTGATATTTTCCAGGCCTGGCGTCCCTGGTGTTTGTGATCCAAGATGGGTTGAGATTAAGATTTCTCAAATGAAGGGGATGCCTCCTCCTCCTCCTCCTCTCCTTCTCCAGAGGTGGGTGTTGCGGCTGCAGGTTTGTTTTGTTTTTGGCTTTTTATTTTCAATACTATAGTCTTCTTTTACTGAATCGGTGTTATAGCTTCTTCTTCTGACAGCGGTTAGACAAAAATCCCCAATTCAGTCAGTGTGTGTAGAGAGGGTTAAGGGAGATATCTAGAAACATTATTTTAGCTTCGACATTAATAAATTTTGACCCATTATTTGTCTTTCCTTTTGTTTCTGGGTGGGTGAGACATTGTAGAAATATTTGTTTCTTCCCCTTGCTGGTGTGTTATAATGGTGTTTTTTTTTGTTTGTTAAATCACTTTTACTTGGTAGACAGACCAATATGTTAGATCTTTATAATTTGAAAATATTAAAGAAGAAGTTGACATTGGTTGTGGTGTTGTGATTTGTATGTGTTACCTCTCTCTCTGCATGGGAACTGGCAAAGATGTCCCTTGTTTGTTTTAATTATGTGAGGACTTTCAATCAGCGCCATGAAATGCGGGCAATGGAGTCGCCTGTCCAAAGAGAGCAATTCCTAATCTCGACATTCCTACAACAAGGAGCTTTTTGTTCAAGGAAAAGGTGGGGGTCGGTTTTGCTTTCTTTTTGCCAGTCAAACATCAACCACAGTTGGTTGCCTCCTAAGATTTCGATTGGTAATAAGACGAAGAAAGCAGGAGGAGGAGGATTAGGAGAGAGGGAGGGAGATTGGTTCGATGGGTGAGCTGTAAAGAGAGCCTCAGCCTCGATTGTAGAGCCCCCCCCATCCCCGGATATCCCATTTGGT
Organism: Melastoma dodecandrum; assembly: GCA_029817715.1. NCBI lineage: Eukaryota > Viridiplantae > Streptophyta > Magnoliopsida > Myrtales > Melastomataceae > Melastoma > Melastoma dodecandrum. Next base: position 1,827,322 of record JARUPY010000533.1, on the reverse strand, counting down.
AGCAACCTGCCGAATAGCTAACATTCAACCAACAAACCCCACCTCTTTATCTCTATTCCCTACTCGATAGCTTTGGTTTGATTCAACCCGGGTTGTCCAAACTAGTTTGGGAAGCATCATCCCCAATGAAATTACACCCAAAAAGAATGCAAGGCATGCCACATTCATAATCTGATTGTTTTCAAGAATTTGAGGGTAAATATAATTTATCTACATCCTGGAACAACTAGCTTTTTTTATGAATCCACGGCAGTTTCGATCCGCTGCCTCGCCCGCACGACTGAGCTCAGTCTTTTCCCTCAGCACGCGAGCTCGAAGCATCTACTGATTTCTCCCCTCCCGTCAATTGGGCCGCCGGATGGCTCTTGCCGATGGACCGTACATCATCTTCTTTCCTGTTTTGTGGTCCGGATGGAGCTTTCCACCTGTTAGTGTACCTCGCACTGGTAAATCTAGAGCTGCTGATGCGCACTTGGTTTTCCGTTGCGACAGTCTTGTCGTGCATGTTTCTTCTGGCTTCAGACTGTTCGTCCCCTTTGGCCATGAGATCCATAAGATCGCTCCTGAAGACCAAATCAGAATACACCCGCCGAGAATTCCTAGTTGTTGACTTGGAGGAGTTCCCGTCCAGGACGTCCGAGTACCCTGATTCGAGCTTCTCGAGTTGAGGGCTCAACTTGGTATTCCTGGACTCCACTGGCCGTCCCATTGTCTCTACCATCATGCACGGATTGTTAAAACCGTTCCAGGAATGGAGGGGAACCAACTTACTCAAGCTAGTCAACCAACCAACGACTTCCTTCATCGACGGCCTCCTTTCCCTGCAAGACCTCACACACTTGGCGGCGACAACAGCCAGCTGCTTCCTAACGACGGGATCCTTGGGCGGAGCTATCCTGGGATCGTATATGCACATGAGCTTCCCCTTCTTAATCAGGGGGATCGCCCAGTCAACAATGGAGGGCGGCGAGTGCCCTATGTCAATTGCCTTCCTTCCACTCAGGATCTCCAACAACAGGATCCCGAAGCTGAACACATCAGTCTTAGTGCTCAGGTTATCGGGGGTCACATACAGAGGGTCGAGGTACCCCATCGTACCCGCAGGCGGAGTGGACAGAACCCTGAAGTCGTTCACATGGCACCTAAGAGCTAATCCAAAATCACCCAACCGGGCATCAAAGTTCCGATCGATCAGCACGTTAGCTGACTTGATGTCCCGGTGGATAACCGGCGGGCTCTGCGAGTGAAGAGTCTCCACCGCCCTGGCGACCTGCAAGGCCATCCGAATCCTCCGGCCCCAGCTAAGATTCCGAGTGTCAGAATGAAGAACTTCGTAGAGGGTACCGTTGCTCATGAACTCGAACACGAGGATCCTGCTCTGGGAATCGGTGGAGAACCCGACAAGGTTGACCAGACGGGGACTCTGAATCTGCGAGAGGATCTCGATCTCGTTGTCGACCTCGCCGGCGACCTCGGGGCCCCTGGATGGCCGCTTGATGGCGACGTAGCGTCCGGAAAGGAAAGCCTTGTAGACATAGCCGTGGCTGCCCTTGCCCAGGAGCCGGTGGTCGGCGAATCCGTCGGTGGCGGCCTCGAGGTCGCTGTAGCGGAAGCGCTGGATCTTGAAGGGCTTGTCGGAGGAGGAGGAAGAAGGGGAAGGAGAAGGGGAGACGGAGTCAGCGGTGGAGACAGAAGACTGGGCCTTGCAAGAAAGGTATCCCATCACCCCAAAAGGATAAAAAGATTCCAACTTTGGCAAAGAATTCCAAATCTGCTGGAGATTTCGCGAGATATGGGGAAGGGAAGAACGGAGAAGGCGATCTGGGTTGAGGTGGGGATATCTCGCTTTAACCCAACAAGAGGAAAAGGTGGAGTCTTTTCGGGGGGTCACATGAAGCCAATCAAATAATCACTCGGACTCCGCTCAGGGAATAGAGAGAGAAGACAAGTTTGGTCGGGGATGCCCTTACCTGGATGCAAATGCCGCCTTCTTACCAGGTTTAAGACAACATTGGCTTTTATGGGTTGCCAACCCCAACACATAATCGGTATATCACCCAGCTCCCCCAATAACTTAACTCCATCTTGCTTGATTACTTAAAACTCTTGTCCCCACTCATCATCCACCGAAACGACAACCAGAAAGAGGCAGTTGAACTTCCCCAGTAAGGAAAAATAGATTATTTTGTAATTCACATACAACAAGACAAAGAGGGAAGGACTACTACCTTCTGCACTTTGTCTTGCCTCCACAAGAACTAAAGATGAGGATGAAGGGGGCTGATAAGTACAGTAGTACTTAATGTGCCGTGCAGTGGAGGGAACTCCGCTCCAAATCTTTTGCAATCAGACCTGCCTGCTTCTTCTTCTTCGACCACACAGATGGTGCACGTGATTATTTTACTATACCCTTTCTATGACCCCCATATGGGTCTCGCCGAACTGTTTATCTGTCAATCTTCCTCAATGGTTGAAGCCATTGCAGCAGCAGCAGCAGCCTGGAAGCAATTGTGGCATCATTCCGTAGAATGCGTAATGAGATTTATATATGATAGGAAGAAATTATACCTCGAGAATTAACTGTATGTGATGGCGAAGGAGTCTAACTATGAAAAGCTCCTCTTCCAATCGATCACCAATTGGCTGCAGTCCAAGACGCCAATTACCTTATCTAGAGCCGCATTCCTGTGCCTCAGTAATGGGATGGACCCATCTTCTGTTTGCTCTAGCATGTTGTTGGGTGATCTTCGGCGAGGGGCTTTCCTCGAAAATATTTTCCATCTCGATTCAAACTCGCAAGCTGCAAAAGGCCAACAGCATCGGTCGTGTCATGCTAAGAAATTGGTCCCACAGGCAGAGTTTTCATGAAATAATTCCAGAAAGGGATTCGTCTACAAATTACCTTCACTTTGGTCATTGAAGCCCTGAATGATGCAGGCGCAAACCCACGGCCGGCCAGCTCGGGATGCCTTGGCTCCTCCGCTGAGCTCACCATTGTGCTGCCTCAATCTTCGAAGGGTAAAGACACGAGCGATTAGAAACGCGCGGATGCCAGCAACCCCAAGCCAAGCAACCAAACCATCAGTCGGACGCGGATAATACTAATTCCAGGTGAACTTTGCGAAATTCTGATGAAACGCGAAAACCCGGATGGCTAACCAGGGATATAGGAAGAACGAAAAAAGATGGGCAGTCGCGATCGAGAACAAGTAATTACCAAACGGGCCGAGACAGAGGACAGGAAGGATTCGGGGATTTCTTGTTTTACCTGCGGGGGAAATCGTTGGTGGCGCCGACGTAGGTTTTGAGGGGAGACGAGGTGGAAAGAATGAGGTAGACGCACCACTTCTTGGACGAAGAAAGCTCCGATCTTTGTTCCGAACAAGAAGCGGGAGGAGGCGGCGGCGGCGGCCCTGACGACGAGGGTTGCTTTGCGTCAATCGTTCTTGGGATCTTGACGGATCGAAACGTACTGGAAAGACGTCGTCTCGCCGTCCCTGTCGCCATCTCCGGGGGGAAACCCAGCAACGTCGACCGGAGTTCCATCCAAAAGAATGGGAAATTCGGCCGCTTGATTCACGGAACGCTGAAAAGCGCTGGATTCGGCAGGTGGAGTTACTTACGTGGGGAACCTCAGAATGAATCCATCAGGGACTGCTTCAAAATTTAACTATCATTTCTGCATTTAAGCTATACACATTGTCATGCTTACATTGCACCAATTTACAAAAAGGAGTCCCCTGAATGAATCATGCCCCTAGTTTTAGTTTTCCCAACCGAGAGCTGAAGAAAGAGCCTAATCTCTCCCAAACCAATGCTGTCGACCCCACGAACCTCACACGCACCGCCTTCTTCTCGCCTCCTCTGATGAATTCCAAGTCCCTATCTACGTTTCGCTCTAGGTTCCACGGGTCATCGTCCACCAGAGGTAGTAATGCAGACCCCCGTGACTCTTGGTTCCTGATCCATCCCCTCAGCAGATGATTCACAACCTGCAGAGAACGCGATTTTTGGGTTTCTTGAAGATTGTAGTGAGACAGGAGTTTGTCGGCAAGGCAGAGTGCACGTACCTCTGGGACTTCGTCATGAGGACAATGGCCGGCCGGGCTGATTTCATAGTAGTGCGCTTCGGGTATTTGTCGCTTTACCTGGCGACCCCATATCGGCTTCACCCACGGGTCTTCTTTGCCGTACACCAGGCAGATTGGTACATTGTTGATTTTGCATCTGAAACCGCATGTTGTCAACACCTTAGCATGGAGAAACAGAAAATTCCGTTGGGAAAATAAACACTGCAAATGATTCGGCATCATATAATCTTACATGGACAGAGAGTCGCCAAAGGATAGTTCGCCCTGAGGAGCAAACATGATGGAGGCAAAGGAAGCAGCAGCTGCTGGATGTTGTGTTGTCTCCAGTATATGCGAGAAGACTTTGTCAACATTAATCGTGTGATCTGCGTAGACTTGTCTCAACACCTCGGCAATGCTTTTTGGATCACTTATCTTCTCCCAGCTGTTGCATTCACCAAAGTATTAATTTAAGCAATCAATCGTGTGGAAATGACAGTGACGTGAATAAAGAACTGAATGCTCGGATCAATGTACTGTGTCATGAATGTCCTTTACTAGCATGCAGTTCTGGAATGGAAGACTTACACGATTTCAGTGAGTTTTCTCACTCCCGAAGGCAATGGAAATGTTCCAGCCCAAGGGAATATCCTGGCCAATCGCGGAGATTTCACAGGATTTGGAAGAAACCCCCAAAAGGGAGTGGCATTGAGCAGCATGACACCCTTGACCAAATGAGGATAGCAAGCAGCAAAGTAAAGAGCCACATATCCTCCAAGCGAATTACCAACGACGTAAACTGGCTCTTTGATAACCTGAGTGCAAATTGATCGATTTAGATTCCGATGTTAATGATCCAACCCAAGTTTCAAATGGAGAAACATATGTACCTCTTCAACAAAATGTCGAACTTGGTCCTGCCATAGATCTATCGAATACACCAGCTGACTTGCCCACACCTCGCTTTCCTCGCCAAAACCCCATGAGGAGTCGCTTCCCTCCCCCGATTTTCCATTTTGTGATCTAGGGGCAGGATCTTCAAAAGGCAACGACTTTCCCTGCCCGAGAAAATCTAGTGACCATACTCTATAACCACGTCCCAAATCCTTCAGTTGCTTCTCATAGTGAAATGAACCAACCCCGAATCCAGGAAGAAACAACATCTGAGGGGATTCGAGGTTTTCACACCCGGCCTTCTCATAGTGGACAGTGAAATTGGGTTTCCATTCCCAAAAGCAGCTGTGGACAGAAGCGTCATGCTCGCCCCGGGATTTATCAGGCAGACCTGGAATGATCACTTTCGGTATGGCATCCCCGCCTTCTGAAGCACGTGCAGCATCCTCCCCCCCGCCAATTACATGACCACTGTAACTTTCGCCGAACGCCCTCGAATAAGATTTTCTAGGATGCCGGACGACTTTCAAAGAGTCGGATCCATTAACCCCAACGTTCAGCCCGAAATGACTGGCTATAGCAAATCTCGCAGATCCGTGTAGACTAACCAAATTAACAAAGAAAAACTTGCTTCTTCCACGAGCGGGAAGCTTAGGCCGAAGAGCACACAAAGCTTTCCTCCCTGAATCGGCGATACAAGGACATGATGCAGAGCTATAGGATATCACTTCCATGCCAAGGAGGGAGCAGAAATCTGAAACAAACCAAATGAAACGCAGACAATCAAAAACCCAGTCGCCTCCCCTAATTCAACACGGGTTTCTACAATCAAGGCAACACGAACAAGGAATTGAAGCACATGGGAGATATTTACCGTCTTATCCGACTGACTGGAGGGTCATCACAGGAGCAGGATAAATAGAAAACCCAGAAACGTCTTGTCCCCAGCACGTTTTGGGAAGAACGGGGAGGGGAGTGGGGGGCCAAAGCTTGTCTTTCCTTGCGCGTTTCTCACTACTTCCACTTCGTTCCTTCCGACTCTTACCCGGGTCGCTTTCCCCAAAACTTCCAGTCAACTTAAACCCCAGACGTAATCAAAGCCTAAACCTTGACCGAGGTTGTAATAACAGGCGGAGGTCGGAAAAATCTCAGCAATCTCCTCCGGTCCACTCCACCCCCTTTGTTTGGGCTTTTAGCAAGACGGCGGAAAAGAAGATATCTCCTTCCAGTTCACACTTCACGGACAACGAGCAGGCCATCATCGCCCGGCCCAACTCAAGCTAACAACTCTGCCCCGATAAAACTCCCTCCACGTGTCCTCGAATTTGCCCAGAGCCGCTTTTCGTTTCAGCCCTCGAACATTTTTCATGGGATTCTTCTGTAAAAAGACAATGCTTTTGCGTTCCGACACTTCGACCCACTTGCAGCTCGGAATCTCTCTTCCGCTACCGGATGATTGGAAAGGTATCGTTTTTGCCTCAGATTCCATGTCCCCGGTTGGAAAATCAATCTGTGTATTGGAGATTCCCCTCGTCTCTCGTCCACGAATCGCGTTGAACGCTGGTCTTATTTCGCGACTCCTAGGGTTTTTGTGGGTCTCAGGAGAAAAAAAAAGAAGCCGAGGACATTCGCACTCGCTATTGGTTGAACAGTGATAGAAGATGATCTACTGTTCAGATTATGTTCCTACTTTCTGGTGGTCCTTTGGATATATTCTTTAGCGCTCTTTCAGTGGTGGATTGATCCTCGGGAAGTCATTGCCTTGCCACTTTTCGGAGCTGCAGACCAACTGTTTGATAAAATTCCTGCGACTAAAACAATAGTAACCTTGGGGGTCGCTTTAAGCATATGGTAGAGGACATGGGAGTCAGAGACGTTGAGATCTCGGACCACGTCCTGTTAGGGGGAGATGAATCATCCGGCGATTTCCCGAGCCCAAAACTGTGCTGTGGACTCGTTCTTCGACCAACTACTGAAGAACGCCGCAACGTGCATCCACACACACGTGCAACCCACCCGGTCCTTATGCTGCTGTCCGCGCACACACATGCGACCACGCTCATACGCACGTGTTGGCGTCTGAGGAGGAAGGGGATCCTAACATGGAGCGGCTTCGCCCGAAGGCGAAGAGTCCCTCGGGGAACAGAGAGGCCGTTCGTAAGTACAGGGAGAAGAAGAAGGCTCACACGGCTTACCTGGAAGAGGAGGTGCGAAAGCTGCGTGTCGTCAATCAGCAGCTCGTGAGGAGGCTGCAGGTCCAGGCGACTCTGGAGGCAGAGGCGGTGAGGTTAAGAAACGTCCGATTGACCTGAGGAGTAAAATTGACGGCGAATTGTCCTCTTCTCCAATCGAAAAGCCATGCAACCCTGTGATGGTTTCGTCGAGTAAAGCCGACCGTGTGATTCAGCCCCCAGGCAGAACAATTAAGCCACAATGCCAGAGCGAATTGCCATGCTTTCTTCCTTTGGCCTGCTCGTTGTATTGGGACGGCATGCTGGGGGGCGGAAAAGCAATGGTTACTCCGAGGACAGGTGCTCCTATGGATTCAACTTTTTCACAACCCTCGTCCATCGTGCAATATGCAGTAAACAGGAAGATTGCAGAACATGCATCATCATACTCTTAAGCAGCTAGTGATCGAATCTGGTCCTTAATTGAGGAAGCTAACAGAAGACTCGCCAAATCCACAACAAGGATCCAAATGGGGCCCTACGAGAGGTTCGAAAGGCATGTAACTTGGGGAAATAGGGATTATTTGATTTTGGCAATTTTCTGTCATGTCTTGAAAACTTTTACAAAAGAAGAGAAACCAATCTCCCCTGGTTTGAAGTTTCTCGTGGACGACGACAAGCCAATAATAGAGAGAGAGACATACACCCAACAATCAAAATCTTTGCCTGCCAAACCAAAACAAAGCAAAATAGTGTTACGCTTGGTAGCTGTGAAAGCGCAGAGCCCACGAAAAGCGCTAACCTCTCGAATCGCTTTAAGCGCAAAGCGCGCTTTTAATAGGGAGGGGACGGTGCTTATGAGGAGAAGGGGGCGGGGCTATGAAAAGGGTGGGTAGGGCTTCTAGGAGGAAGGGGAAGGGCACAGAGTATGGACAGGGATTAAGGATTGAGAAGGATGAGAAATGGCGCCGGACAAAGGAGAAATGAGTTTTAAGTTTATTTTCGAAGAGGAAAATTTACGTTGGAGGGCTTTAAAGCGCAAAGCGCGCGTTTTGGAGGGCTTCATACAGATCGATCCAGCGCTCTGAAGAAAAGCGACGAGGGGTCGCTTCGCTTCGCTTTTGGGCTTTAAGCGCGCTTCGTAGCGCTTTTAAGAACTATGATTTGTACTGTGCACGTATTTCCACAGTTGGTTGAAGATTTGATGATGTATTATTGCTTGTGAGTGGGGGAATATATATAACATAACAAATATGTGAGTGCTTGGCTTGACCTGAAATGATTAATGCTTCCTTTTCCGACATAATAAATGCACTCGATAAATTGGCCAGGAAGTTGGAAATAATCGGAATTAATAACTATGATTGAAATCAAAGTTTTTTGATTTCACCATTTAAGGGTTATGCAAGAATATTTTGATGAGAACATTTTAATGGTTAATAGTCAAATTCAAGTTTAAATTGATTCTGTTATGTGCTTAACTACATTTTTGCATCTAGTTGCACTGCCACATCCATGTTTTTTTGCCAGAAAGTAGCCCTTCATATAATGCCGGGGCCTTTATTTTTTTGGTAGAAAGGAATGCCAGGGCCTTGGCTATGAGGAAATTGGTGGAATTTTCTTGTAGAAGCCTGCTGTAGGTTTTCTTTTTTCACAATAAATGATGATATGAATCACTAATTAGTACATCCCTATAAAATTCGCTTTGTAATCATTGAGATACACTTAACTGTGATGTCTTGTTCCTTTGATGTAGATGGGCACACATGACTTTAACTTAAGAATTGGGAACTTTCATGCTATAGAACATTTTATTCTTATTTTACATTTGCTGGAATCTCATATGCCTCGTAATGCTGACATTGTTCTTTTCTTCAGACTATGTGGATACTTGCTTTAGAGAGAATATATTTACCATTTGCAGATTTGTTTTGGTAGAAAGGATAGATATCATTTGCAGATTTGCTTCCCCTTTTCTTGTATCTGACCAGTGCGCTTTGGCAAACTTTATCTGACCCGAGCTCGAGCCTGTAATTCCTTAGTCGAGCCCGAGCCTGAGAATATTTAGGTTCGGCTCCATAATTACTGTGCAGACCTTGAATCATATGGTTGACAAGTTAATCTTTGGCACCTTTACGTAAATTTCGAGATAATTTTTTAGTTTATATGCATATTTCCATCTGTTTCCTAGTTTCTGCTCGGAATGATTCTGGAGCAATGTAATGCTTTTGATGCCTCATTTTCTATTGAACTTGAGTTATATCATAGTTAAGCAACAAACTCGCCTGTTCACTGATCATGGTTTTCTTTATTTCCTCCCAAATCTTAGTTGGCAGATGCAGCTAAAGAACAGTTTGCCCGTGATTTCAGTGACCATATTGCACTTCTGCGTGCTTATGAGGGCTGGAAGAATGCGGAAGTCAATTTTGCAGGATATGATTACTGTTGGAAAAAATTTCTTTCCCTGCAATCCATGAAAGAAATGGATATACTTAGAAAGGACTTGCTCTCTTTGCTTAGAGATTCTGGCCTCCTGGATGGCCAGAAAGCTTCCAACAATTCGTGGAACCACAATGAGGATGTCATCCGAGCAATTATTTGCTATGGTCTATATCCAAATATTTGCTCTGTTGTGGTATAGTGGCTTTTCCCTAACAATTTGATATTGCTAGATGTTACACAAGCGAATATAAGAGTAGTTTTTTTCTAATATAGCAAATAGCCTTTAACATCTGCTTGACTATGCAAGACATGACTGGTGCTGCTTTTACTGTTTATCAACAATCCTGTACTTGACACTTGATCTATAATTTTCTATACCTTTTTATTTAGAGGTTTCCAGTTTGAACCTAGTGTGCGGCTTCAGAAACCTTCTCTCTCTGTGTCTCCTTTTCTTCTCTGTATTAATTTTTTATCTAAATTATTGTATTGGTTGATGAAATGGTGCAGTCCTTTTAAGGTTAATATATATTGTGTTGTCATGGATGATTTGCATTGATGATGCATAAATATTATGACGATAAGAAAGTGTCGTGGTGGTCCTCATCATAGCTTTGAGTTTCAGCTTGTATGGTCATAAATAGGCTTCTGTTTGAAAAATGATACATAATGTGGGTTAAAGGCAAGAATTGACTGTTGAGAGCAATTTTGTTAAAAGTTTTGCAAAGTAATGATGTCTTTGTTCTGCATCATAGCGGTATGGAAAGCACATACTGTTTTATCGATAATCAGTATGGTCAATGTAAATAGGGAAGATATGAGGGATTTGTTATTTTTTATGTCTGGAAAAATCATTTTATCCGAGGGTTTTTCTCCCTCATAATTGAAAACTCATCACCCAGAAGTTTTCCTCGTTCATTTCCCAAGTTGCCTTGCTCAACCAAACACAGAGTTAGTTTGCTAATGTCAGAAATTTGTGTGCAGCCAAGTGAAAAGTCTTTTTCCTTGAAGACTATGGAAGATGGGCAGGTCCTTTTGCATTCAGTAAGTGCTGTGAAAAGTTTTTCATTTATACTGAACTTCTCTGCCAAATGCTTTGAATAACCTTTTAGTGTGCTATCATTGACTCAGAGCTCTGCCAATGCCCGGAAATCTCAGATTTGCCAGCTATAATTCCCTCAAGACAGATTTCGAAGCACTTGTCAAAGAGAGGGATCAGTTGAAAGATCAGGCAAGTGTTTCCGTCCTAACCCACGTTGTTCTGTTTGTTTCGTTTTCTAAGTGCCAGTTTGAAACTAAAAAGCATCCGACAACAATCGATTTGTGATTGGATTCGTTCCTAGCAGGTCCATGACCTGACCGATAAGCTGCAACTCAAGGGGAAACAAGTCGAAAACTCCGACATAGCAAGGAAGGCGTCGGAAGGGCTCGTCCAAATTCCAATCACGGAATCTGTCTCCAAAGGACAAGTTTCGAGATTTCCAAACATCCTCCAGACCAAGCACGAGGAAATCTGTTCCACAAAGAGCGATGTTCTAGATTCCGATAGCCCACGTTACACGAACTGTGACCACTCGTCGCTGTTAGAGCCAGGGGATGCTTCCTATGCGTTCGAGCCAGACAGGTCGGACATATCCCAGGACGAAGAGGACAACCTAATGCTGGGGAGCAACCATTTCGCAGACTCGCCCGAGGGGAACGCATGTGCTTTCGGATTCTCGGCAGCTGCTGATGAGCCAGCGTTCTGGTCATGGTCATATTAAATTGAAAAAGGGGCGTCAGGTAAGGGTGGGTAGGCTATGAAATATCGGATTAAGCCCTCCCTGTCCAAGGCTTGAAAGTGTTTTCTTTCTCTTTCTGTTTAAAATTTCCAAATATGATTTGAACACGAGCAAGCTTCAATAAGGGATGATGGACCTCCTCACTATATAACGAGCTTTCTTCTCGAATAATAACACTGGACGAGAAAATATTTCGATAAAATAATACTAATTTATCTAAAAATTATGAAATATTTTGATTATCAAATTTGATGTTTTTAACACCGAATTAAGTGTATTTAATGAATTTTGAAAGTTGTTAATTTATTTCACGAAATATTTTCTCGTCGAACGTTATTTTGAAGTATGACTCATACTACTTACATGTTAAGTGGGTATGTATTAAGGCAAGATAGTCTCGGCTACTTTGCGTATATAATAATACTAGGATTATGAAGGGTTTGACTTACTCCATCGTTCTGCTAAATTCTAATTTTAGTGAGCTTAATTTATTCGATCGTCGTGAGTTACAGTACCTCGTGACAATAATATATTAAATCTGAAAACCTTTAAATCAAACGAGAAACATCTTAATGAAAGAAAATCAGACCTTGTGATATCCGATCTTAAGACATTTATGACAAATTTTGAAATATTATTTCATAAAATATTTTTACGAATAACGTTTACTTTCGAAAAACCCCAGCCACGAGATAGTCTTGGAGGAGCTCAAACCATTCTTCATATGATCAGTCTTTGGTTAGCCCTTGGGGATCTAATAGAATAACAAATACCTTTTGACTTTTGATTTGATCTTAAATTTCGCAAAAGATATCTAAATAAAGCCTTCTTGTTCTTTTTTTTTGGGCGTTGGCTAAATAATCACATCGTACGATGTGTCCCCTTCTTCTTGGGGGAGTGAGTCGTCCCATGGGAGTGTTCGTTCGTTGATTAAAACTTTCATTTCGAATAAATAATCGAGTGAGACACGTATGAAAGGAGACCCACAAATTCAACCCCCCCCACCCCCTCATCATATTCAGTTCAGAAGCCCATCAACATCATCTGCCTAATACCAATTAGACTTTGCCTCTCTAAAACTTCACATTTTTGTGTAGGACTCCGTCGGATTCCGGGCACTTCAGCGATCCTAAACGGTCGCGTTCCGGTCTGCATCTCCGTCGAAGTTTCTATCCCATCCTTCTCGTTCCATACGCCCACACCACTCCCACAAAGGCAATCACTTGTGTAATGATACCTCCTCATGGCAATGATGCATGAACGTACGTGTACCCACCCACCCCCTACATTCAAATATTAAAAATGGTTTTCTTGCACTGAGTGGTCGGCTTTGGTTTGGCCCACATGAGAACGACATCTCCCTCTCACTAACCAAGAAAACAAAGGTTGGCCCCCTCCCCCCCCCACATCATTAACATTGATTGATTGATTGGTTGGTTATACGTAAAACCAAGCTTTTGCCCACTGCTGTCTCCAAACTCTAATTCCTTCTTCAGCTAATGTTTCCTAATATTATAAGTCAGTCTGGTCTGTCCCACTCATCGCGAAATCGATCTTTATTTTAGTCTCATTAAATTAAATAAGTCCAAAACAAGAGATTTTTTTTTTTTCTCCTTAAGTAAAGACTCCTCCCTTTTCCAAATATCTCTCTTATTGGTGCGTTTTGTCCATTCCTGATTAGAATGATACCGATCGGACCATAGATAGATAGATATATCGAATAAAGGATAATGATCGTCGGAAAACTTTACCAAGGCGAGAACCCCCCCGGGCGGGCGAACCGTCTAGTTTGTTCGGTTCACGACGAATGCCGCATGGTTACCATCATCGCCTTTAGGCGGACGACGACGATTCACGTGGCGAACGTAAGGAAAAGAAAAGAAAGAGAAGGGAAGGAAGATCGATCCAATAATAATGTCCGTAACAGGAAGCATGTTAATGCCTCTGTGTATTTTTGACAGAGGGACTGCATCAAAACAATAATTGTACCGAAACGAACCGCGAGGAGGAGGAGGGTCCCCAATCTTTTGATAGAAGGAGAGTCGCAACAAGCTACGCAGTATTACCCCCGGTGGTACGAAGGATCATCAATCACTCACTCCTCCCCTTTGAATAATAACTTGTGAAGAAGTGAAAAAGCTGAATTTCGGGGCCTGCCAATGAATGAATGAATAATATAATACAGTAGTCATTCGTCGTGACTGCATATCTCTTGCATGCCCCCCTCTTTATCTTCATTTCAATCTTCTTCGTACATTAGCCTCCAAAATCAAGGATGGTACCCACCATGTGAAAGGCCTAAGAGAAAACGTACCAACCATTTTATTAATAATAGTAAATTATTATACAAGTCGTTTAGAATTGAATTATAAAATTTATACAACGGAAGCTTTCTACCGAACATGAATATAAGTCTGCATAAATCACTTCTATGACATGTCAAAAACACGCAATAACGTTAGTCAAATGACTAGGTATGACAGCTCAAGCACGCGCAACCAATCGGCCATAACATCCCATGACGTATCTCAAAATCGAGACCTCGTTTCAAAATTCCGACGTTGCGTTTCCAATTCCTTAAGGATCGCAACTAAGTTATTTCCAGCGGCATCCGGGAACGTCACATTTTTAGCATACACATCCCCCATAAAGCCTCATGATCATGTACTTTCAGCCGCACAACAGCCCGCTACCACGGATCAACCCATTCGGTGCGTAAAACCACGGAACTTCCCTTCGTACCTTAGCTTTTCGCTCATCTTTTCCGGCCAACTAGGCTGTCCAATACACCATTTCGAGGGTGGATTCATTCTGTCTAAACCCTCCTTATATCCGCCTCATAAGGCAGCCCCATAGGCGTATCAATAAATCGTCGTGAACTTCCATTCCGCCCACAATACGTGGCTTGTTCGATCACTTTCATTTTTCTATGCCTTCCGCACTTAATAAACCCTCATCTCAGCGAGGAGTATCAACTCTGAACCAGCTGTGAATGATCATAGCAAGTCCCCTTTCCAGCCCATGTTCATTCAATAACATTGTTCAATATTCGTAAGTTCGCATCCACGAATGTTCGTGTTTATCCGCAATCATCTCATTCGGAGTTTCAACCTTTCATTTTCTTAATATCGACGGACCAGCCCGTCCATCCTCATTTGCCCTATTCCCGGACCTCAATTATATGCCAAGGTATACGCTCCGGATGGGCAGCTACATACACGCACGAACGTACGCAAAACAATCCATTTTCTAGCCTAATACACAAGCATACAAATCAAGAAATTCACTCCCGAACAACCCACAATCACTATGAGCATCCATTCATAATTCAATACAACCTCCACCTCATGCATACGAATGAGTTTCCGCATAGCCAGCCCTCACACGATTGTCATCCGACGCACACGCACAACCGCGAACCACCGGTCAGCCCACATGCGGTGAGATTCCGCTCATCCATCGCATAACCAAGGGTCTGGGGTGCCATCTCCTACCATCCCAAGGGTCTGGCCAACCTCTTTTCCTCACTAAACAACACATTCACAGCTAGCAAAACTCAAGGCTAACGAGTTTTATGGCATTTTCGCAAGAAAAAAATCGAAGGAAATTGAGTACCGTACCTTTCGTTTTGTCCGGAGCAAAAACCCTTCAACTCTTTCCTCCTCCGAGCGAGTTCTCCATGAAGGGGTCTTCCCACTCTCTTCCTCGAAGGTAATCCTTCCGTCTCGCTCCCTTCTTCCTAACCAACCAGCCTCCTCCTTCTTTCTCTTCTGTTTCTTTTTTTTTCTAACTTTTTTTCTTCTTCTTCCCCTTGCTATGGACATTTTTCATATGTGTCCCCCTTCTTTTCCACCTCTTTTAAGATTCTTTCCAGTGTCCTTAAATGATGAAAAGCGGGCCCCACCAACTATGGCTTGTGGAAGAAGCCTTGACCCCAATTAGCACTAATTAATCACGATTAATTAGCACTAATAATCTAACTTAATTAATGCAACTCTTTAATCAATTTTTGTCTTATTTGTCTAGATTTGTCGTGCTTCTAAACTTGTAGGATTTGCGGCCAAATTTCAGCCATTGATCCACATGAAAGTGGGCTGTCTGCGGGCGACATCAATGAGTATTTGGGGCAGCCCTTAACGCCCTTCGACCACCCTTTCTTCGCTCCCCATTATTCAAGTTTTCTCCACTTTTATGGCTGAAATAACGTTTGAATTTTCTGTCATAATCGATACGGTACTCAATTTTGAAGCTAAACACTGTTTATCCGCAACAACCCCAAGCTTATCGTCATAACAAAGAAAATGTCAACCCGTCTTTCACACGGATACTTTCAAGTATTACTTCCTCACATAAGAGGATGTTCATATTGTTCATAAAAGTGTCCTGAACAATGGACATCAACCTTAAATATTATCCGCACTAACTCACTTACAAGATCATAAAATTTCATTTTCATTACACATTCGTACCACCATGTATATAACCAAATTTACATTTATAACTAGAAAAATTACGAGTTATTACACCATGTGATTCGGCTTCCCCCTCTATATTAACTTCGACCTGCCTCTGCCCAGAAAGAAAGGAAAAAAAAAATATCTTTCTCTAGTGAATGAATTTTCCATCGTTTAATATTTAGGAGGGATGTGACTGTATGCATGTGCATGTGCGTTTTGGTGGGGAAAGGGAGACAACATTTTTTTTTAACATCATGTGCCCGACAAAATCTTCTACTTTCTTTTTTGTTTTGTTTTGTTTTGTAATTTAGAGAAAAACAAAATATCATAATACGGTGGGTACGAAATGCAGTGAGAGGAAAAGGAAAATGCAGTGACCTCATACTTACTGGTTGATCCCATCTCCAGTGAATGCGAAACAACTAGTTGGCCCACCCGATGCTTTGCTTGGTACAAATCAATCTACTTTTAACTCGCTTCTTAAGTATTCCTGGGGGGTAAATCTTATCATGATAACGACTTTCGAATTCAATTAAAAAAGGGGTTCAAAACTAAGAAGAAGAAAGACAATTTTTCTTTTTTATTATTTTTAATTTTTTAAAGAAGAAAATATTCCAAAAGGCTTTCTTTATCTGACAGAGAATGGCACATATCACAAATCAATTTTTATTCGAATGGATTGAATGTTTTTTTTTTAAAAAAAGAGAAAAGTAAGCAAAAGCAGAAGAACAGGAAGTGAAGTTTTGATGCGCCGGGGATTAGTAAGACGAGAAAGCCAGCCACACGCAGTGCAGATTGAATGAATGGTGGGAGAGGGAATCATTGCGTTCCATGGAAAGAATAAAGGGTTCAAATGGTATGGAGGGAAAAGGGAAAGGGGTTGAGCTGCATGTGGAGGAGCTGAATAATATATATATATATATATATATATATATATATATATATAACTTTGGGACATAATATAATTCAATTTTTGTCGATTCGACTGAGGAGGCCCTATAATTTATACATCATAATAATGAAGTGAATTTGTGCATTTGAGGCTAGGGGGCTCTGGTGTCGTTTACTGACGACACATGTTGCATTTTAATAATATCTCCCTTTCATCAAAGGCCGACTCAGACTCCAACTAATGAAATGATATGGACAACTTGATGAATGATGATGATGATGAAGAAGAAGAAGGGAGTTTTGAACCAAAATATATTCTGGCTGGGAAAAAAATTGATCGAACAGGGGAAAAAACAAAATTTCTAAATTTATCCGATTAAAATCGTCAGCGACGAGACTTTCATTAAAATTAGAAAAATAAGAAAAGTATTTTGGTTCAAAACCCAGAAGAAGGGGGGGGGATGGGGGGATTCCCCTGTTTTCCATCGTTTCACATTTACGTATAATCGAAATCACACACCTCCCCCTTGACTACGTGATTGATTATATCAAATTGCAGGAAGAACAAGGAGACGACAAACTACTACAGCAGCAGCAGCAGCAGATCTGGATTCAACTTCACAGAAACAATTCTTTTGACTCAATTTCATCTAATCTATATTCTACATGCAGCATCCCCCATATGATATATACTTTTTTATATATAAAAAAAACAAGTGGAACATTGAATCAAAACCTCTTGGACCCGGAAATTAGTGGGAGACACGGGTGCTCTATTAAAAAAAAATAATATTAAGAGTTGGGGTGTGGTTTGGGGGGGGGGGGGTGTTTTTTGTTTGTTAAGTGGACGTGACTCCAGAGGGAGAGAGAGAGAGAGATTGTTGTTATTGTTCTTCGGACAGGGTTGAAGACCAAGTAGGTTTCCCCCTTGGGACAGAGGGTAAGGGCGTTTGACTTTTTCTGGGAGTTTTGTTTGGTTTGGTTCTTTTTCCTCTCCTCTCTTCGATGGCGATGAGATGATATTCTCTGATTGAGAAAGAGGAACCCCCCCTACCCAAAGAAAAAGTGGTCCCAGACTCCTACTGCTCCTTTCTGTGATCCCTTTACCCAGTTACCAGATTTTCATGGTAAGTAAAAAAGATAGATTAATTAAACTGCATGCAAGCAGTATTAGCAGCAGCAACATGCTGCTGCTGCTTCAGCTCAGCCTCATCATCATCAGCAGCAGCAGTATTTATGAGCAGAACTGCAACTATATCTGGTGAAAAGAGAGAACGAAAGAAAAAATCAAAAGACCCAGATGCTCGCTACTGATTTATTTATATATTACGAGTGTTCCTCCTTTTGGGTTATATGAAAGGAAGCCAGAGTTGCATGCTCTCTCCATAGATTGTTCCAAACACAACCACCCCCACTTTTTTTTGTCATTGAATCTTCTTGGGTTTCCTTTTGTTTTCTTGCAGGGATCCAAGGTAGTAAGAAATTAAAAGGGTCGGGGTGGAGAGTATTTTTTTATCCAATCATCCTCCTGAAAAAGGAAGTGGGGGTGGTGGTGGTGTTAGGTGGGGGGAGGTAGGGATGCCTCTCTGTGGTTGAGTAGCAAGTTTTCAGTTTGATTGCTGCTCCCAAACAATCCCCCCCTCCCCTCCCTCGTTTTAGTCCAAGGTTGGTGCGAATCTCTGGGACAAAGGAAGAATACACCAAATGGACGCCTTGGAAGCCACCAGGATCGTCTTCTCCAGGATACAGAGCTTAGACCCCGATAATGCCTCCAAGATCATGGGCCTCCTCCTTGTCCAAGATCACGGCGAGAAGGAGATGATCCGCCTCGCCCTCGGCCCCCACTCCCTTCTTCAGTCCCTCGTCGTCAACTCCCGGAAGGAGCTCGGTCTTCCTCCTCCCACCTCCCCCGCTTCCACTCTCTCCACGCCTTCTCCGCCCTCTCCTTTCCTTCCTTCCCCTCAACCCCTTTCCATTTCCAGGCAGGCCTCTTCTTTGGCTTCCCCCTGGGCTAACGCCTCCCCTGTTTCTTCCCCTGCTTCTGCTTCCTTGATGGACCTCCACAAGGGTGACGACCTGGCAGCCAACGCCGGATTCCACCCCATCCCCGGGGGTTTCAACTCCTCCTCCTCCTCCCCCTCCTTTGGGAGCGGCGATGCCGTCCTCGACGATCTCCAACTGCAGGACCAGCTCTCGTTCCTTAACGACAACACCAACAACTCGCCGGAACTGCTGTCCAGTCCCACCGGTGCTGCGTTCGGCGGCTCGGCCGCCTGGAGCTGTGGTGCCGTCCACCGGAGGAGCTGCTCGGTGAATGATGCGTGCTCTAACCTGGACGATGGTCTCGGGTGGAGGCCCTGCTTGTACTACTCCAGAGGGTTCTGCAAGAACGGCAGTAGCTGCAGGTTCGTGCACGGCGTGGATGCAGGCGATCCGGCTTCTCCTCTCGATGGCGTAGGTTCCCTGAGGGAATCGATGGGTCCCTGTCCTGATTTCTTTCGATCAAAGTCAACCGGGATGCAGCCACAGCGGTTGGCTGCTTCCAAGCTATTGAATTCATCAGCTTTCCCTTTCTCTCCAAAGTCCATGAATTTGCTCATGCAGCATCAGCAGAGTGATGTGCAGAGGTACTCCTGGCTTTTCAGTTGTTTTACTGTTCTTCACATTCTGCTCGTCAGTGGCAAGATTAATTCCGGTGGTATTGTTGCCGCAGAGCCGCTGCCGCCCTGATGATGGGCGAGGAGATATACAAGCTCGGCCGGTCGAGGTTGGAGAGGACCGAGTTCGCATTGAGCGGAGGGGTGAACCCTGCTTCCAGGCAAATCTACTTGACTTTTCCAGCCGACAGTACTTTCAAGGAGAAAGATGTCTCCAATTACTTCAGGTGGTGTTTACTTCTCTTCCACCTCTGTAGATGTTTTGGGAACTCATGTTCCTGATTAAATCTGCCTTGTTTCTGGATCTCTTACAGCTTGTATGGGCCGGTACAAGACGTGAGGATTCCATACCAGCAGAAGAGAATGTTTGGCTTCGTGACTTTTGTCTACCCGGAAACCGTGAAGCTCATCCTCGCCAAAGGGAACCCTCATTTCGTCTGTGATGCGAGGGTCCTCGTCAAGCCTTACAAGGAGAAAGGAAAGGTCCCAGATAAGTTCAGGTACCCCATGTTTTGTAATTTCTTCACTATGATTTAGTTATTTGTTAGTTTATGACATTTGGCCGTGCGAAGCAGGAAGCAGCAACTGCAACCCATCGAAAGGTGTGAATTCTCTCCGTGTGGCAGTCACCTCGAGTTGGATGCTCGAGCAGGGCCTTTCGACATCCCTTTAGGTGAGTTTGATAGATCGACGAGTTTGTTCACGTGCCGAATGGCAATTAATATACTGTTTCGTTCCGCAATGCAGGGGCTGGGGCTAGGTCATTCTATAATTCTCAGGACATCCTGTGGAGGAAAAGATTGGAGGAGCAAGCTGATCTTGAGCAAGCGATCGAGCTCCAGAACCACCGTCTGTTGAACTTACAACTTCTTGACGTCAAGAAGCATCATCACCAAAGAGCTCTTTCTGCTGGCTCACCCATTCCTTCTCCCACACACTTCCCCAGCTTGTTTAGTCATCCCTTTGGTCATCCTTTCTGCAGCAGCCCAACCGCCACGGCAGGTAATCACTTGTCAAACAGGAATCATGGGAATCTGCCTAAGCCCTCCAGAGTTAGCCTAATGTCTGACTTTCAGTTGCAGAAAATTATTCCGCAAATCCTTCCCCTGCTTCTGTCGTTATGAGCGTTCAGCCAGTGCCTCAGCCATCCATGTCTTCATTGGAAAATGATTCAACCGGCATGGAGAAGGGAGGCGCCAACGATAAGGAGAGCTCCAATTCCGAAGACAGCGACCTCCCTGAAAGGCGAGCTTACTGTCTTATGTGTGCTTTGCCTTTTTGAGTGCTTCTGCTTAATGAAATTTATTCGATTTCTTCTTATCAAATATTACTTGGTGCAGTTTCGAGCATAATCTCCCGGACAGCCCCTTTGCGTCGCCGACCAAAGCCTCCGATGGATTTTTCTCCGCCTTTTCGGATATCATCAACGATGCCGAAAGGATCAATTCCGTAGCCCCTCCGGCCCCATCTCCCAAGACTAATCCTGCTCCCGCATCCTTCTCCGGGACCTCAGCAGTGGACATGGCATCCTTCAAAGCTTTCAATTGTCAGATGCCACGGTAAGCTCTCGTCTCTTCTCCATCTCACACCTCACTACACGAGCCCTCGGATGTGGACAACTCGTTCGGATGAATTACTGACCCACTGAGCTCGGTTCAGGTTTCCCTCTGGTCACGGGGCAATAGGGATGGACACGTTGGAGTGCATGCCCGTGCCGGTGGTCCAACATGCCCGGTTGGCCTATAGCTAGCGAAGGAGCTTCCTTAACCCCACGCGGTATGCCGCACCTCCCTCACTCTCATTCCCTAGCCAATGCTAACAATGGCTAAAAATACTCGGTTATACCAGTCGATATGCAGAGGAAGCACATTCTATTAACAACAAGAGGGAAGGGGAAAATGGTAAACCGCAAGTCAAAAGAAACAGAGGCAGGAAAACCGAAGCCGGGCATTGAGATCCAACAAATCATCATCATCCAAATATTATCATACTCTATAGTCTAGCACTATCATTACTTCTACTACCACCACCATCACCACTACCATATTACCATATACGAAAAAGATGCATACTATTATGTATAAAAAGAAGAAGAAGGAAGGAGAGAATGGAAAAAGGAAATGGGGAAGTGGGTCTGTTTGTTTGTTTATGGTGTCAGTTTGTGTCTGTAGCTTTAAAACGTAGGAGGAAAGTGGAGGGGAAGAAGAGGTGGAAGGAAAAGGTTGTTTCACTGTGTGCTGCGGGGTCGAGGCTTCTTCCTTCTGGTTATTTTTCTCTAACTCACGGACCCCCCCGCCCCCGCCCCCCCCCCCAGCCTCTTTGCTTTCTTTCCAGTGTTTTACAGTAAAAAAAAAAGAACAGGAATCCAGATTTAGCAGATCACAAAACGAAGAGGGTGTCTGTGTCCCATCTCAATTATTAGTTTGAGTTCGTCCCCAGAAAGAGATCTGCCACACTGTGGCGTTGTTTACATAATTCAGACAGAAATCGTCTCTTTGTGGACAACATCTTCTGGTAATGGGCGTGTTCGGTTAAAACAGAAGGCAAAGGGATGTGGTGGTGGTGGTGGTGGTGGTGGTGGTCCAATGTGCTCCCCCAGTGATATATAATGTCATCACATGGGTTCTGACGACAAGACTTTTGGGATGGGACCCCCCCCCCCCCAAACACAATCCATCCACAACCATGTATATATAAGTTTGGCCTACAACTACAACATGACCTAAAAAAAAAAAATCCAATTGCTGTGCCAGGTTGGGTTGTGGGTCCTTTCATTGCACCCATGTGATGTAAAGATGCCCTCCTCTGCTGCAAATGCCATCAACATTTTGTGTTCTGGACATGCATAGACACTGCCAAGTTGTCCTTTTGAAAGGTTTCTGTAGTTTAGTACAGAAACGGTAAATAAAAAAAAAAATCGATGATAAAATCAGGGTGAAGAATTGGAAGGAGACAGTGGCATGCGTGCAAAATGCTAACAGGCTGAAATTTGACAAAGGGGTTTACAGCAAGGCAAGCAGGAATCTCTCCATTTGGGAACCACCCACCACCCGTGAGTGTTTGACAGAAAACCAGACAGAAAGCATCGAGATTTCGGATTCTCGCCTCACTTTTTCAAGGCCATTTTCTTTGCCCCTTTCTCCCCTCCCTTTCTCTTTTAGCCCAAACAAAGACCTTTTCCTTTTAATTATTTTACCCAAGATTTAGAAAAAAAGGAGCCCCTTTTTTGCCTTGTGATGGAAAACGCAAAGGTATTGGTGGGTGGACAGCTTAGCTTTATCCGAGAAAGATAGTGAGAATAAACCCAAGAAAAAGTTAGTAGAAGGAACTTGAAAGAAAGAAAGTGGGTTGCATTTTTTTGATATTCAAATCAAATCACTAATTTTTTTGGAAACCAGGAGGGCATTGTTAGGAGACAAGAATGGAGAACAAAATATCCCATTCAGTTGGATTTTCTTCTAACAGGGAATGGGAATTAGCAGTCCATCCCCTTTTTCCTGGCCCAAGATAAAGAAAACAAGAGATGCTTTGATGCAGGGCCATGGCGACTGGCGACCAGCTTCCATCCAGCTGGGCGACGAATTTTGAACAAAAAGGAAGAGGGCCCCCCCCCCCCCCCCAATGTTCTGCATTAGACAAAGCTTTTACCAACAGGCAAAAGGTCTCCCGAGATTCGGTCTACGATAAAGGAGTAAGGGATCCAAATAGATCAGGGAACTACATCCTATACTGTAGCCAAGGGACATATTCTGTTTCGTCGCTAAGAGTAAGAACCAAGTACATGAGTCGCTTTCCTAGATAGGAAGGCGAATTGGGGTTCGGCGCCATCTTAGTAGAAGCTTAGGCTAGCAAGCAGGAAGAACGGACTTCTCCCCAGTTAGCTGCGAGCGTTTAACCAGATGGAGGTTCAGTGTGTCTTTTAACGAATAGCTTGCCCAAATCTTCAGTGACCACGTTGCTCCTGAAAGAAGTGAGATGCCAAAACTTTATCTTCTATTGTTCGATCAACAGACAAGACATAACAAACAACCTATATACGAGATATGTGAGAGTGCCAGGACTTAAGGCCCATTAGGTGCACAGGCAGCAATGATTTTAAGACGGAAGCGTGAGAGAATATGTTCAAAGTATGGCAACAGGAAAGAAATCTACCATAGAAAGCCTCAACTCATGCATCAATAAACTGGTGTTGATCATGACTCGTGCAAATGGCATCAGCAAAACACACAGGAGTTTGCTATCATGGCAACTTAAGCACCGTACCTTCCGCGAAGCTGGGGCGGTAGCAACACTCCGCCAACAGTGTCAGGCACGCTCTTCGTATGTAGCAACTTACCCCTTGGAACCTTGTTGCGCAGGGCAGCAGAAGGCAAGAGCGGGGGTTCCCTCTTACGGGACGGGCCTTCAGCCATGGCTGCAGCAACCCGTGAAGCATGATCGCTGCCACTGTAGAGGGACGACGATCTGGCAAGATCATTCAATAGGAGGGAAGCATCCGGAAGCTTCTCGAAAGAGGGGGGAGGCAACCCTCGTGCATTATCCAGCCGATCCCCCGATGGAGGCAAGGGCTGCCTACAGAAGGCCAGAAACACAAATCTAAAACGGATAATCGGCAGCTGGGACGAGTAACTAGAATGCCCAATCCCTTCCGAATCAATGACTACATTCGTGACCAGTTTAAAGGGTCGCCTCCCTCCACCCAAATCCTCAAAACCATGAACCAACTCAAAAGGTAGGCAACTTGCGTCTATAAAAATCAAAGCAACTCTCAATCCAAAAGCTTCGCCAACGATGAAATGACCGGGAGAAGGGGGTGGGGGGGGGGGGGGGCAACCTCGTAGAAGGTGGGGATTTCGCAGGGAGGGCTTCTTGTTGTTCCTCTGCTTCTCCCTGAACCGGCGGCAGATCCCCATCATCGGCCTGGGGAAAGTCGTCGTCTTCGTCGGAAGAAGCAGCATAGTCTACCAACGACATAATTCTGCTCCTCCTCTTCCACTTTCGATCGCGGCCCGCACTTCCTTACTTCTATCCTCCGCTTCGTTTTTTTGCTTTGGTGATTCCATTTTCACCAATTAATCACAATGAAGCCCTAAAATTTCTTTATTTCCGCCGGAGCGGGCTAATTCGAAGTCGATCGGAATAACGGCATATTTTTGGATAATCCAAAAACCGATTATGACTTCGCTGCTTGAACCAACACATTCCCATGTGATGTGGATAAACTCCGGCAACTGAACCAGCTAAAATATCACTCCTTCGTGCATGCAAGCAGGGAACTCGAAATCATTACACGCTATATTTTCATTTTCTTGTGAAACAAAAACCACAGGGATGCATCTTCGGGCAGATGGATCGAAGTTGTTTCCTCGTCAAGGTTGTTGGCCAAGCAACGATGGCCTGTAGAATACGTGGCTCTGTGCCATCTCTATTCGTTCCCTGGGGTCGTTCATCGATTCATCCCTCAATGCCACGAGGATAGCTTCCGGGGGGCACTCCCTGCGCCAAAAATCACACCGGTCAGTCACTTCAAATAGGCTGTATGTTTTTTCACGTCAGGCTAACACATTGATCCTACCTCAGGATTAGTATGCTGTGTAGCATCTTCAGAATGGGACACAGCTCCACCGGAGCTATGGTTCTTTTCTCTTTCGGATGTAACATGCTCAAGGACGACTGACTCAAAAGCTCGTAAAATGCTTTTACCGCAGAAACCCCCTGCGATCCAACACCGGAATGATCAATGGCTCTGGCGGACACCCAAACAGTCCATGAAGCTATAATTGACAAACTCTACTCTGCCCGGCAATATCACAATGAAGTGACAAAGCCGGAACAGCATTAGTCGATACCTGAATCATTCCCTTCCCTTTGATATTGTCCCCCATTTCGAGATTTACTTCCCCACTGGCTAACTTTTGTCCATACCATGCATTGCGACCTTTGAGCAAGGTTACGTATGTGTCAGCCAATAAAGGCCCCGCAAGCTTCTCAGGGTCCTCCGCTAACAAATGCGTGATGAATATCATCTCTGATGTACAATGGGCAAAATACACTGCCTTGCTGGTGGCACTTTCCTTCGTTAGTGTTGCAACCATACCTGTAGGTACCAAGTTTTTAGACACTTAAATCCAACAACAGTATGGGTATCATGGAGAAGTCCATGCATATAAGCATCTTTCTACCTGCTCCAATGGCATATACGTTCTTCAACCCGCCCATAACTTCATGAGTGACAAGATCGCCATTATCCCATACAATGAAGTGGGGCTGTCTCAAGAAACTGGCCAAAGCCTTCCTCCACTTGTCTGATCCGCAAATTCTTGCATTGGCGTATTCTTTGTTGTATATCTCAGAGGCAATATTTGGCCCTCCAAGATAGAGGATATTCTCCAGTGGAACTCCAGCTGAGAAACATAATTGAGGAAAGAGAGGAGCATAAACCTATGAGTTAAAGGCAATTCACGACAGAACATAAGATAAAAATCCGGGATGAACAGCCATAAGGGAAAGCTGCCGTATACGACAAATACTTTGGTCTAACAACCACGTGGACTGAATATATAGTCTCGAGCCTAAGTTTCCTCCTCTAACAATAATGGAAAGCGTTATCCAAGACATCCTGGAAAACAATGGAAACCACTGAGCGACCGTCTTCCTTTGATCAAGGCAGAATAAAGGTATTCGCATCAAATCCTTAAATCAATCGATCAACATAAGAACAAGATAACCATTAAGAATGTTAGGAAAAGAGACTGATTACCGACAACGGAACAGAACAGCAACAAATGGTTACAGTAGAAATTAAATTTTGCAAATGCATACTTGCTCGGCTGATCATTTGAGTGGGGGTTATCACACGTGGCTCTGGTTCCAACTCCGCCTCCACACCCTTCGCCAGCGAAATAATGACGGGCATGGCTATTCTCTCCTTCCAATACTTCTTGATTTCCTCGAACACCTCCCTCGTCTCTGTTGAAGGCAAACCATTCACCACTATATCAGCATCCCACACAGCCTCCTGCAAGTTGGTCACAACTTTCAAGGGGCACAGCGGGGTGTCGATCATGTTCAAACAGAACCCGTCTTTCAAGATTTCATCAGCGTGAAGCGTCCTATCACCCAACCTCGCCTCGACGTACTTCAAGTACGCGCATCGCCTGATAAGTCTCCTCAACACATCTTCCCTAGCATTGATCACCTCGAACAGGTGCTCAGCTGTAGACTTATCCACCGACCTCCCAGGTCTCCTCCAAATCCTGATCAAGACCTTCTCCCTAAAGGAGCCATAACATTCCTGAAGCATGGCTATGAAAACACTACCCCAAGCACCGGCACCTACCCCTACTATCCTCAACGGATCCCCATCCGCTTTTCCCAATAACGCGCGAAGCTCATCGAGTTTCTCCTCGACCGACCCGTTTAAGGGGATCGGCCCATTAGAGTACACGCGAGTCGACACCCCGTCGGACTGGTCGACCATCTTCTCGTGGGATTCCGACAATCCGAACCTCGAACCTACCACCGATCAAACTTACAAGTACATTACAAGAATACAACAACTTCCTAGAACGCCGCCAATTGGCAAACTTCACTGCGCAGGCTAGATTTGTTGAATCAATGGGAAGTGGGATTTTCGTTATGCGAAGAACGGCGCCTTCTTTCGGTATCTCCGTCCCTCAAGCGGCTTGTCAATCGAAAGCAAGCCTTGGGAATTGGGTTGGGAAGAAGGAGGTTTGATTCCTGTATGCCGCCAGAACGCTTGAAACAAAACGAGGGGGTCAAAATCAAGATCGATGGCGTCTGCGGGTGTCGTATGTTGTAAGAAAGGAGTCGGCGATGGATTTGAGTCGGCCAGATGTCAATTCATTGTTGAGTTCAAATGGGCTTGCGAAATGGGGGAGTGCTTCAGCCAGTTGGGCTTCGGTTTATTTATCTGTGATTGAAGTTTGGAAGGCTTCGATTCACGAGTTTCCCACGCTTCTCGCCTCAAGAGAGCCGTTGATTTGAAACCCTTTCTATTTACCGGGGGAAGGAGCTACCGATCCTCTTCATAGGGTTTTCTTCCTTTTTCTTTTACTGGCGCAGTGTTAGCTTGAGTTGCAAGGAAACCCCAGCGAGACCCCCCGGGCAAGATTCGCAATGTGGTAATTACTCGGGACTTTGCATTGGCGGTTGAAAGCCGGCTAATTCTATTCTTGGTAGGTATGTGAGTCTGTCTTGAGGAGTCAGTTTTAGTGGCAAGGATGGGAAATCTTGGTTTGGTGGTGGGTGTCCTTGTGTTTGTCGGGTCACGGCATATGTTTTCGTCGCTACATGTCATGCGATCATCATAATTTGTGATGCCTTGTGTCCTGTATTGACTAGTTGGGATAGCTGTTGTGAAAGATAAGGAGGGACTTCACTTAGGCGCATCTCAAATTTGTTCTCCATCATCTTTGCTTGCTCTGGCTAATTCAATGTCTGTGAGATTCCAATGTCAATTTGTTTGGAAGTTTTCTTTAGATCTCCATGGGCCCTTGTTAGACAATCTTCTAATGCCCGCCCCTCTTAGTTTCTGTGGTCGGACATCTCGGAGTCTTGCAAGTATATGCGTGCAGTTGGCGATGATGGCTGTAATGTTTGTATTCAGGAATGGCGAAACCCTATACAAGTAAAGCCAAAGGATTACTGGTTCTTGACATGACGCACGATGCTTTGAGATTCTTATCGAGTCATTGTCCAGTCATCATTTTGGCAACTTGCTTGATGTGCGTCAACAATCTCGGTAGCACCCTATGCATAAAGGCACACTGATCATCATTTGAATTTGGAATAGCTCATTTTGATGGACATGCTAGGACGAAATTTCTCATTTGTCTGCTGTCACTGTCTCTTTTATAGTGATGGTAGTCCTAAACAGAGCAATGTTTCTTCATGTTGGCCCCAGAATCTAGTTTGAGTGGATGCTGTTTTAGTGGCTGTATTTGGACGATAGCCTGCTATCCTTGTTAGATGCTTATACTGACAGGTTTTGTGAAAGTTTGTTTTCTGATTTTCCGACAGGATCTGCATTGTCACCTCATAAAGCAACATCTTCTTAAGCAGTTCCAGCAAAATGCTTAGTATCTAAAATCCATTTGTGTGTCACTTTCACATGAATTCTGGCTAGCAATTTTGATAAAAGAACTCTCATTACTTACGATTACTATTTGGAAAACTAGTACTCTGAAAAATAGTTGATCCTTTCTGGAAAACTTCGAAGAAACTTTGAATTCTATGGCCACATCTTTTGAGTGCTGAGAATGAAGTTTTACATAATGACGCATGAGAAAGTATGCATGGTGCTGATGGTGCACCAGCGTCCTTTAATGCGTCTTTGGAAGTTTCAGAATTTCTGTTGCTTTTGATATGCTGGCTCCATTTCTTAATTCAATACTAATGTTGAAGACGCATGTGAATGGACTAATGGAGGAAACTTACTGTTTTTAGCAGTGCTGGTGGTGCTTCGTGTCCCCGAGCTGCGGATATTGCAAAAACTATTTTTTTTTCCCGATGATTCCTGGTTGAGTCAAGCTTTCACATATCTTAAAACTTGTTTGAGAACAGGGGACTGCGGCGATCAAGAAAACTTCTGATGGAATATGAGGCTATTCTGCACTTGCTTTAGCTGCAGTATCTTCTGTAAATTACTCGCACCCCAAGAATTACCAATATATGCTTTTTTTATAGCCGGGACCCCCTGTAGATATAAAGCTGGTGAATGTTTCCATACCCCCAATATCTTTCTGGGGATAATTTTGGCAGAGTAATTCTATTTCTGACCTGATAATATATATAATTTGGATTTCTTAATGTATGTCCACCCTTGTCTTTACATATGCTGATCCTATCTTATGATGTATCGATGTCAATAACAGCAAATGTTGCTAACTTTGCTATATTTGTCTGGTAAAAAATATACAGTACAATGATCATGAATAGGTTATTCCAAGTCTCTTATATGGCTGCATGTTTTCTAGGCAAAGTAGTGGTTGGTAGATGATATTTGCAATGAATGAAAGATACAAAGGACTTGTATTTACAATTCTTGTCGGCAATAATCTACGGTATTTTGGTTTTGGGGATTCCTGGAGATTCCTCCCCCATGTAGGCGAAAGTCCTCCTCTTTCTAGTATAATAAATATGCGGAGCAGTTAATGCCATCTATGAGGATGGTAGGGCCTTCTGAAATATTCTCTGCCCAGGAGCAAGCATTGCCAGTGGGTCGTAAGCTGATTTCCTTCGAACAAAACCCTCCCACCGTGGGCCAAAATGCACTTTCCACTCTTCCTGTCTGCTGTAATGAGGCAAATATTGCTTCACCCCAAGATTTGCTGCTTTGCAGAAATCTAAAATTCTTCTATTCTGCTGCAGCATGTGATCCAATTCATCATTTCCCGTGGAAGAAGGAAGTGCGGAGGAAAGGACTGCCACCAGGTAAAAGACATCTTCTTCTGGAATAACAACAGAAGTTCGATTGTCCCACCTGCGTCGGTATAATTTGATCAGTCCATCAATCTAAAAATTGGCTCTGGTCCAGGGTTCAGAAAGTAAATACTTACTTTGATTTGTTGACTGGATAGATAAGAATAGGTCCCTTGCTGCTGTCTGTAAGAATTGTGGAAAATACTTCTTCCGCAAACTTAGTAATCGTACTTTTTGGTATTAGAAGATTAAGCCATGGATGAGGGACTTCCCAGAGGCCTTTTGATCGTAGTTTTATCTCGGATACATGAACTCTGTCCAAGAATTCTATGTATGGAACTTCTGAAAAGAAGAGGGTGGAGGAGATATAGCTTAGCTGAGACAACAACATTTCAACCTCCTGCAAAACAAATAAAAGAAATTGAGAAAGACAGTGTTAGCACGATGTTTGCCTTCTATCTCTTGAAATTCTTGACCATGTTTAGGATAAATTGTGCTTTCAGCTTAATTTTACCTTGGCAACTTCATCTGTGTCACCATGGTCATAGTACTTGGCCACCTCAAGGCAGAAGAGAGTTTTTCCACTGGACGTGAAATGGCTGGCTTGAACAGGATCTTGTGGGCTGAATGATGATCTCCAGTGATTCATGAGTTCAGTCCTATTTATTATGACAAATCCTTCCACATAGTCAAATGTTTTTTCTGAAGATATCAAGTATTCCTGGTCTCTGGTGAATGCCTTGAAATCTGAATAGAGCACTCGGATCCACTTGACCTGTACACATGTTCATTGCATGTGTTAGCAATTATGAAAAGGGAATGGCAGGGCCGACGTGTTATTGAGCTGGCCGTTAATAAAAGAAAATATTATTTTTGCAGTATGTGAACGCTCTCATTTAATGGGCAATATATGTCGGTCTACTGATAAACCAGGACCTACCATGTCTGGTGCTGGTTCCAGAGAAATCCTTGCTTGGGTAATGATGCCGAATTGCCCAAGTCCTCCAAGTACACTGTAAAAGAGGTCTTCGTTCTGGTCTGGCGAGCATTTGACAATCTCTCCCTTACCTGTATTCATCACAAGTGGATCTGTCATTGTTTAATTCTGGAGGGAGATTTGATGTCAATATGTAGAAATAATCTGGTGAGAAACTTGAAGTTATGGCTGAAACATGCACGGGGGATAGCATGTTTGGTTGTTTCTGCCTTTTTCTTTTTTTTCTTTCTTTTTTTAGAAAAGAAAAAGACTGAATGGTATGCCTTAGTCTATAATGATAAAAATAATGGCTAGAGGTTACTTTCATGTGATTTTTGTTTACTGTTATTGTACCTGTAACAACTTCTAGTTGATGGACGTTACTGATCTGGGGTCCATGGCGAAATGCTTGGCCACTGATTCCTGCATTGGACAGAGTACCACCGACGGTGAGATGCAAGTAGTCCGTCCAGGATTTCGGCGCTAAACCGTACTTCAAGCTTTCCCGGAGGATATTTATCCACAGCTCTCCCCCGGAGACATCCACATATGGAAATTTCCCTGCAGAGTAAATCTTTATTTTGGGATTCTTCAGCGACTCCATGTTCACCACAACTCCCCCGTGGGCTTGTGACTGACCCTGAAGCGAGTGACCGTGGCCTCTGGCTGCCACGGTGAGTTGCGAAGAAGCACCCTTTTGGAAAATATGCTTCACCGTGACAGCAATGTCAGAAACAGATGCTGGATGCAGGACCGCCAGGGGAAGAAATTGGTACCGATTCCCGAAATCTCTCGCTGCGTGCTGGACTTCATCAAAGGTGAGACGCCCTTCCAGGGAGAGCATGCCCAGTCCATACGAGGAAGAGATGCTCGGGAAGCAGAGGTTGGTCTTCACGGCTATGCAGCTAAGTAGTAACAGGAAGAAGCTTCTTATCACCAGAATGTTCTTCAGGGGTATCCTGGTAATGAGCTGCTTTCTCATTCTTTTAGCAGGATGTATAAGAAGAAGGGGAAGGCGGAAGGATTTTTCTCCCATTGCTATATTTCTCACGTTTCTATGGAAGCATCAAGTGAGGTCCTGGTATTTAAAGGGAGAAAGGCATGGGGGGGTGGGAGGGCAAAGTCAACCAGTCCTCGTTAGGGAGAACACGTAAGTAGACTGCCAACTTAGGTGGGGGAAGATGCTTTTTTGGTTGATTTTGTTTTTAGTTCTTGCTTGTTGTTCTCTAACTTATAGGATGAGGGAAAGCGAATGATGCCATCCGACCTTAAACCGAACTTGAGGGGGGAAACCTCACAGGAAAGCAAGATCTCTACAAATCTTTTCCCTTTTTTTTCCTTTTTACACAGTGACAACCACATTTGCCACCTTTTCTTTTCCTTCTTTTTTTAACTCCCAGACAAGCCTTTACCTGGTTGGTTTCCTATTTAACAGCGTTAAGCAGTCGTTTCCAATATATCGAATAGAGACACTCTCCCTCTGGAATGAGCATACAATACCAGAGAGTATCTTCCCTCAGATACCCGAGCAGTCAAGTCCTACACAGATGCTTCAAAAAAATCCCTTTGTTGTGCCACTGACACTAACATTGCGAATCCAAGTGCAAATCTGGGGAGAGAGACCGCCCGGGCCAGCTTTGATTCTTTTGCATGCTGAGGCAATGGCCACCCGGGTCCATGACCCATATGGGGTCACGTGATTTATCAATGGCTCTGTGCACTTTGTGGGTGGGAAGGCGTTGATTGGCTTGTGCTGGGGACACCATTCCTGGTCCACCTTGCTGGGGTGGAAGATTCGTTGGCTGCTGGGAAGTAGCTCTGACTAGGAGATGCTCTTTACCCTTGCCTATGGTGTTAGCCCTGTTGCTCATTACTTTCCAAATCGTCCGTCCTTATCAAAATTAAAGGTACTACGCCCTTGTCCTTTATTGAGTTCTTTCCTTCACTGGATTGTCCTTTATGTTGATCATTGCAGAACTACTGATATCCTGTCATCCATTTTCTATATGGGAATTGCTGCCTCGTTTCTCCTCCAGCAGGGTGATGAATTACTTGGTTGCTTCCGGCTTTACATCTGTGGCTTTTCTCTTTGTTCCAACCGATGCCTGCTTAAATTATCAGTTTCCTTAAAGGGTCAATCTTATGATTATATTAATCTTTGAACTCCCACATGGCGTTTTCTTTCAATAATTTATTTTCGTGAAAGTATTCTGCAAGTTTCTAATGTTAAACGCGTCAGTAAAGGATTATGCTTAGCTTTAGTCGGTGTCCAAGTGGCTCGAGGATGTGTCCCAGCAAGATTCTCCATTTAGTGCTGTGGTGGGGTAGGTTTATTAATTGAGAATAGCGAGGATCTGTTAAATCTTCCTTGTTCTAAAGTTAGGATGTAGGTGGTGAGAAAGTGGTTTGGTTTTGTTCTGAAAAGGTAATAACCAATGAATTTGTCTGTAATGGATTTCTAAATAGAAAACACCAACGTGGGCTCATAAAAGAAAAAAAGTAGGAAAGACTTGTTATCATTGTGCTTCTACCTCTTCTTTTTATATAGTCATCTCTCCTTGTGGCGGACAGGGAGCCAAAGCCGCCATTGTATTTGACCATTAATTGGCCCTTAATACAATGATCTCTTCTGGCATCACTTATCCTTGCATGGATTCCTCCCTCCGTATCTGGTTGCTTAGATTTGAGTATTTCCTGAGTTCCTGACAGGGAAATCTCCACTAGTGACAAAGATTGATGAGAGAGAAGCCTCAGCGACATAATCTTGGACTTGTCTATTATACCATGATTCTAAATCATTTGATATTTAAATCTCATGGGCACTAGTGTTGGTCTGCTTTATTTTGACCTGGGTCAACAGCCTCTGTGTCTGTGTGTGTGTGAACTCTTTCCCATCATCTTTCTGCTACTTTTCCCCTTTGTTTGTGGTCAATAACCTAATTTTGATTACACGCTTTCTGGAAGGAAACCGACCATAATCCTCATTATAGTTCATGATGGTGATAATTTTGTTTGACACACACTGGTGGTCTCCTAAGGGTGGTGGGCCTCTTTGGTCTCCCCATCATGACATGTTGGGGGGGTAATCCCTAAAGAGAGGATGATTAGTCCAAATATTTTGAATAATCAATCCTAAAGGGACCCTGTGATTAATAGAGGATCGGGAGGGCGGCGGATGTGGGGTTCACATTGGAGAGCCTTTTTGGAAGAAGAGCACGCCGCGTCGAATCGATGATCGAAAAAACGACACGGTCATTCTCGGCCGTGTCGACATGAGGAAGGGTGAAAGAAAGGAATGAACTGAGTTGATCCTTGTTTAGTGTAGGTTCAGTTAAGTGGTTGTGCAGATGGTTTAGTAATTGAATTTGCCATGTTGTGGGTGGGTGGGTAGCAGAAGTGAGTTGCCTCTGCTGCCTAGGAAAAAAAATCTCTTTTTGAGGCTGGAGATGAGATTTGGATCCCTTCTTATCATGTTTCTCTTGTGTGCTTTTCTTTTTATCTTGTCAGCATATAATCTGTGTGCCTTCTTTGTCTTCACACCTCGCCACACACTCACATGCTTTGAATTGTAAAATGTGCTGCAATAACTGTGTCCAACTTGTTGCCGTTGTTTTTTTAACTTTTGAGGAACTGACAGGAGAAGAAAAGAAGCATGATAAAAAGATGCATCTCCCATTTCTTTCCAAGGTATAGAGCATGGGCACATGGCATCTACCAATGCTTCCTTATCTCCGGACAAAATCTTATCTCGAGACATAAATGCAGATTACATCCCATGGCCGACGGGGGGTCAGTCAGAAAATATGGTTGTTGAACTGCAACTTCAATTGCGTAGTTGACCGCCACCGCCCCAGAGCATCTATCTTTCCAGGAGTAGGAGGGGAGGATCTGGCAGCAATAATCCCAAGTTCTCTTCTCCTCCCTACTACTCCATTGCCCCTGTGTCACACCATCTTGGCCAAGCTGAGTAAGAGATTAAGATTCGAGCAGCGACCCTGTGCGCTTGCTCATTCGGGTACTTTCCACGACAACACAAAACAGATGGTAATAGAGAACAAAACCCATGTTAAGAGGAAACCCGTGGTTTTTTTTCCTTAGGCGGTGGTGGGGCAAGTGCTTTAGAAATGGTCGGGAAAGGGTTTGAAAGTCTTGAGCCGATGATGAGTAGGAACTTCAATTCAATGGGCCAATCCCATGCAAGTTTGCTTCTCCTCCATTGCTTTTTTTCCCTTTCTTTTTACGTGTGTCGCCCACTTTTGTGGATGATGTGTATCGAATCGACTGCTAAAAAACAAAATAAAAAAGGAAGGAAAAGAGAAGCATAGATGTCTTACTAGGAGGCGAGGTGGAAGGAATTATAGCCAATTGTTCAGGAAAAGCAGGGGTGGGGGGGCAGTCAAACACGAAATCTTAAAAATGTGTGGGTTGTTCAGGTCATTTCCCCCATCCACCGGCAACCACCATGGAACGTCTTTTGTGTGTTTACTGTTTACACGTTCACGACACGTCCCTCTCCTACGGTGGGCAAAAGGGAAAACTCCTCAATCTAATCTCGTGGCGATAAGATTCAATGTGACTGGAGAAGAAGACTCTCACTCCCACATGCGTCTTCTTCGAATGATCACACTCCCCCCCACGTTACGAAACTCGTGTTCGGACAGGTGTTCGGTCGGACAAAACTAAGGTCAAGTGTTCTCGGTTGTCGTGATCTCAAAAGCCACCCCCACCAACAGAAAAAGACCTCATCGCCTTTGTTTCGTTTGGCAAATCTACATTACGGAGGGAGGGGTGTCCATTTTGTCAACCCCTAGTCTTCTTGACCATTTCGTTGCCCTTAATGAAGTATTCTCATCATATTAATATTACCCCTCTTGTCTTGACCAATGGATACATGCCAGAAATTATTACAACATTGGAAATTTTAGTGATTTGGTTTGGGGACAAGTTTTCCTAGAGTCGGGCCGATACTATTATGGGCTTCGGCCCATTGGGTCAGATGACGTCGTTCTCGGCCTGTTATTTTGACGAGCCGACACGACGCAGTCCGATTTCAAGTCGGTCGTCTGTCCGATCCCATCTCTCTCTCCGTCTTTCCCTATAGGAAGGGGGCGTCGTCGAGGTCGCTGGGCCATGGGCGGTTGGAAGGAACGCCGCCGGATCCCCAGGAGGAAGTTCGATCCAAACCGATACCTCTACAACGAGAGCACGAGCCACAGATACGATGACGCCGCCGGTGAGTTCCCAGAGGCTTTGCTTCCTCGACGCTCTTCCGTTAATTCGAATTCTTCCTGCCTTCCCTTCTTGCTTTCCGCCGTTGATCAATTGGCGGGTGAGATTCGACGATTGATAGGGCGGAGTGTGGTTTGAGTAGATAAGATTTATGTTTTCGAAGGATGAAGCATCGTTCTTGCTGGTGGATTTTGTCAAACCGTTTCATTGCATCATTTTTCATCGATGGAAATGGAATGTCCTAACTGGTTCTCCTGTGGTTTCGTCGACCCAGATAACGTGCCTTCCTGGGAGAAGGAATTTTGCAAGGTGATTGGATTGATCCCCTGGGGAAAGGTGGTTTTCTCCAAGACTCTCTTGGACTATCACGACACAATACTGCATTGGGACGATAGGGCGGGTGAAGAGGCTTTTCGAAATGCTAAGCAACGCTTTTGGGCTGCTATCAATGGATCTAACTGCGACATTCCTCTCCCCGATCCAGATTTGCATATCGATCGAGTAAATTGGAATCAGGTCATTGATCCGGAGCTAGTCAAGGAACTCGATCGGGAATATTTCAACCCCGATGAGATGAACAATGCAGCTGGCACGAGTGGAGAACCTGTCATTGATGATCCATGGGAAAGATGCGGGAAGCAACATGACGGGAGTTTGAAGATTCAGGATTGGAGATCGACTGCCCAGAAAGATGATGTCAATGACGTAGGCTGGGGTGATCCATGGGAACTCAGCAACAAGCACAGCGAATGGGGCGATATTGCCAAACATTCGAGCTGGAGTCGCTGGGAAGACCAACCCAACGATAACAGTGACGGTTGTCCTCAGGAACAGCGTTTTGAGAATGCAATGTTTCAGAACGACAAAGGATGGGGTAATCCCCAGCATAGCTCTTCACGCCAGAACTACCCAAAGCAGTGGCAGTTGGATCGAGATGCTAATTCTTGGCGCACCCAACAAATTCAGGACAAGAGAGGTTTGCAAGACAGAAGGTCGCAGGGAGTTGCTGGTAACTCATATGATCGGGAACGATGGGACCACACTAGAATCAAACCGAACATAAATAGAAATCTACCACCTCGAAATGGTGATCACCAGAAAAGGGGAAGCTCATACACGTATATTCCTAGACACAAGAAGTCTAGGTTTTAGGGGGGAAATTACCCAAGCTGACAATGTTGGAACAAAGGCAAGAAGTCCTTGTAGTCACTGACATGAGTTCTTTGGCTGTTGTGGTATGGTTGGGTCTAATAACCTTAAAAGGTGAATTTTTTGAGATTCAACATTGTCAGACTTGGGCAATTCTACGGGACATGGATGTACACATTCGCAGTTTCGGACCGTATGAGGTGATCAACCATGAGTTTCAACAGCGGCCAATTCTGACCGCCATCTTCAGGATGCAGGCATCAACTATGTTTAGGCCTTATGAGATAAGAACATAAACATACTGAAGCCTTCAGTCTCATTAGTACGTAGGTCATGAAAGCATCTATAAGACTCCGGCAAACACGGATTCCCTTGCCCAGAAAAATCCCAGCAGTTATTCAGCTCCTGAGTTCAATTCAAACACACCCACATCTGATAAGAAAACCAATACAAAGTGATTGCCGTTAGTTCATACTCGTCGCTTGGGCCGGTTACGCGAACGCTCAGCAACAGGCGTCTTGTCCATGAGATTCTCTGGATCCTCGTCTAAATCTGCCTCCTCTATAGCTTGGTTGATCATGAGCTACAACATTTAACAAACTCGGAAATTCATGTATCTATCCATCTTCGCAAAGCAAAGTCGGTTTCCGATAAGCTCGAACTAAGGCGAATTCATTCATCCGAACAGCCATTTCTCAGGGCCATTTCCACACCAAATCCAACGAATATAGT
Source organism: Melastoma dodecandrum (assembly GCA_029817715.1). Classification (NCBI taxonomy): domain Eukaryota; kingdom Viridiplantae; phylum Streptophyta; class Magnoliopsida; order Myrtales; family Melastomataceae; genus Melastoma; species Melastoma dodecandrum. Next base: position 1,789,433 of record JARUPY010000533.1, on the reverse strand, counting down.
AAAGAAAATTGCACCGATATACCAGGAACCTCCAAGAAACACTGGGCATAGGACTAACATCCTAAAGAGATGGAAAGCATAGCAACTTGGCGATCAAGCACAACAAGGAATTTACCTCCTCGAGGTACTTCTGGTCCAACTTATTCCCGATCCTGACCGAAACGACAGTCGTCACGACGAGGAGGGACAGCGGGAACACGAAAGCGAAAACGTAATTGGAGGCGGTCGGTCCAGCTCCCGCCACAAGTCTCGCATTTCTAGCCCGGCGGGGAAACTTCACCGACGGAAAGGCGGCGGAACGGGGGGGGAACGCCGGCCAGGCGGGTGAGGATAAGATGAGGCTCCCGCGCTCGCTTGCAGCCAACATCTCCCCTGCAAATATCTCCCCCGACTTCCAACTACGGCAGCGGTTCATTTACAAAGATGAAATCCCAATTTAATCCCTACAGTTTCACGGTTATCTCATGTCGCCCAGCACTAATTTGTGATATTCCGTTTTTAACCTTTCACATTCAGGGAAATGCTCATCCCGATTCTGTCCGAACTCTCTCTCCCCTCTCTATCACTCGTTCTCTGGCGGTAGGGCGGTCGATGCTCAGTCGCGGCGGCGGAGGACTTCCAGTGAAGGGCCGCGCGAGAGAGGCTTCCTCCACTATATGCTCTGTCTCTGCACAATCTCCAATTTCATGTCTAATAACATCGCCGCCGTCGGATGCTATATCCCTCCCCCGCGGTCTCCCGATCAATCCCTGATTTCCCCCGCCTTCAGCATACCCCCCGCCGCCGCCTGCTTCCGCTTCAACCCTCCTCCTCTTCCTTCCTTGGACTGTTTCGGGAACCCTAGATTCTGTGACCGGCGCGTCTGTTACTGCGCGACATGAGTGGCCCAAAACCCAAGGTTAGAGGCGCTACCACGTTCCTTCCGTTTGTGTCGACTGTTTGTTAGCGCTGTTAAATCAATCGTCGGGGATTCTCCACCTTTGTTGTTTGGAAGGGAACCTTTTTATATTTTTTGTATTCGTTCTTGTTCATAGAGTTATTCGGCGCTTCTGTGTAGGTATTGTTGTTTGGTTCGTTCACTGAAGATGAGACGAAGTCATTGCTCTCGAATCGGTCTCCCAGGTCTGCCGATCAGAGTTCCGAGGAGACTAAGTTGTGTATAGGGTCATTCACTGTACCGATCAAGAGACCTCTCACTCCTAACGATCGCCTAGGTTCTTCAAAGGGATCGTTGAATGCCAATCCTGTTAGACTTTCGAGAAGTGATGTAGAATCAGAGGCAGAAATGCTGAGCAACCTTCCGCCTGTCGCTTCAGAAGTTTCTAAGGAGAACGGAAGCCATCAAGACTTGCAGTCTACTTCTCTTAGTAATGATGTCAAGAATCTCAATATCAATCACCTCTATTCAGAAAAGTTGGATGGATCAGAGAGTGGGGACGGTCAGTCGGATCATTCGCATAAGTCAAGGTTCTTTATTCCTAATGATGAAATTTCTGAGGATAATCACCAGAACGGAGTTGTTGATTACTCTTCTCAGCCAGTCAACCAGGATGCGACCAGCCAGGATGCTAATGGGTCTATTACATGTTGCAAAGACTTATTGCCTCGAGGCTTAATTAACTCTGGCAACCTGTGTTTCCTTAATGCAACTTTGCAGGCTCTTATCTCTTGCACCCCTTTTGTGCAGCTATTATTTGAACTCAGACAACGTGGTGTCCCTAAGGTTTGTTTTGTAAAGTGAATTTGTTGCTTCAGTTGCCTAATCAGGGCAATCAATCAATTAAATATTTCTGATTGTGATTTTACATTACCATTCTAGGCTGGGTTTCCCACTTTAACTGCATTTGCAGAGTTCATCTCCGAATTTGAGTGGCCTGATGGTTCAGTCTTGAAAAAAGAAGACGGAGGCCCTTTTGAGACCGGTAGGCCTTTTGCCCCAGCTATGTTTGCCCCAGTGTTGAAGAATTTTTCTCCCGATGTGCCTAATAGCATATCGGGCAGGCCAAGGTTCGTTCTAATTTGTTTCACCTTCAACGTCCTAGTTCATCTGTCATGTGATTTGAGGCCCATGGACAAGTGGAGATTGTTTGTTCACATTTTATTGCCATTGTGGCTGCTAGTTTGCAAGCAATTCTCATTTCTAAATTATGGTTTTTCCTCCAATATTTATCCTTCAAACATCTGTTAAACAAAATTGAACACAAAGTTTCTTAATTGTGGTAATCGTACCCTCTTCGGAGTTGCGTAACTTATAATGCATATCTGTCCTGTTTTCTTTGTCTTTTGCAGACAGGAAGATGCTCAGGAATTTCTTAGCTTCATCATGGATCAAATGCATGATGAGTTGTTGAAGCTCGGTGGTAATACTTTGATGATGGATGGTGGGAAAACATCTTTAGTTTCTACTGTGGAAGACGATGAATGGGAGACAGTTGGACCCAAGAACAAGTCTGCTATTACCAGAACTCAAAGCTTTGTTCCTTCAGAATTGAGTGCTATCTTCGGCGGGCAAATAAGAAGCGTGGTGAAGGCCAAAGGTTGACAGGCTCCTTTTGCCGAAGATTCTTTCTCTGAGGCATTTATATTCAGTGTGTTTTAATAAGATGTTGCCTATTTACTTTTTGATAGCTAGATTTTAGTTTGGTTATCATTTTGATCTGAGATTACCTTGAAACCGTTTAAAGTTCAGTAAGTTCCTGTAGGTACTTTGTGAAAACTATTTGAGAAATAGGTCCTTATTCTCGTCATGTTTCACTCAGGTAATAAAGCTTCTGCAACTGTTCAACCGTACCTCTTGCTCCATCTTGATATTTATCCAGATGCTGTACGAACTATTGAGGATGCATTGCGCTTGTTCTCTGCTCCTGAAACTCTTGAGGGATATAGAGCATCCACAAGCGGAAAGGTATAGCAAACTACAGTATGATAATAATGGGTATAGATTTCTTTGGCATTCGAATTACGCAACAGTTTAGTAAAATCTTCTGTTTGGTTTACTGTTTTTGGGATTTATAGTCATTACGTATGTTTTTTGAAGTGATGGTCATTTTGTTCAATAATAATTTTTTCTGGTCCTCGGATATATCTCTTCAACTTTATAAAGGATTTCCTTTTGGTCTCTTACCTTCTGGGCTTCACTTTAGGCAAGTGTCCATGTCTTTCCACTTTTCATTCAAGAACTATGGAAAAAGGTCTCATGCAGGGTTGTAGAAACTAATGCATTTTTATTCTGTTTCACATTCAGGCTGGAATTGTATCTGCCAGCAAATCTATTAAAATTCAGACACTTTCAAAGATACTGATACTGCATCTCATGCGCTTTGGGTATGGAAGCCAAGGAAGCACCAAGTTGCATAAGGCTGTGCATTTTCCTCTTGAATTTATTTTGGGTCGTGAGATGCTTGTTTCCCCGTCCACGGAGGTGATCCTTCTCTACCTTTTAATTTTCAACGCCACCTCCATTTTAATTACGATTTACTATGTATATGTTTACTTTTCATGCTTTTCAATATTTCTTTGTCAGGGCCGAAAATACAAGCTTGTTGCCACTGTCACCCATCTTGGACGGGAACCATCAAAGGGCCATTACACTGCAGATGTTCTATACCCCAATGACCGCTGGCTGCGATTTGACGATGCCTCTGTCACTTCCGTTGGTATAAACAAGGTATTACATGATCAAGCATATGTCCTCTTCTATATGCAAGTGTAGTAGTCTGGAACAGCAGTTGGGTACCATTTGGAGGGCTGTAAAGATGCAAATGCATGACAGATTTGTATGAGTTATTTATCAAAGTCAACCTCATTACATCTGTTCGTTCAAATGTGAGCGTCTGTTGTGGGTTCTGCTATGCCTTAGTGGGAGGAGGAAATTATGTGAAATTAGTATTGGGCTTCATTGTTAACAACGCAAGCATTGTCATGGATTTAGTTTTAATTACTTGACTGCTCTGCTCCTTATATGATGTATAGAGTGAGCCACTATCAGTTGTTTAAATTAAATTGCATTTCTTTTTTTCCAATTTGCATTCCTTTGTATGCTTCAGAGGGTTGTACCATTCTCAATGTATAATAAAGTTCTAATTGCCCTATTATGTTGAGGTTTTGTATTAATATTTGCTTGCTTTAAATACTTGTCATTGGGTTTGGGGCCATATTTTATTATACGGCGGTGGAGGTGAAGTCAGTTGGCTAATGACAGCTTTCTGTAGGAAAATATCTTCTTGTTGAAAAACCAAAAGCGCTTAGAAAGTAGAATTGTTTATTTCCTCATCTTTTTGAATGGTCCCCGGTGAAAAGTTGCCGCTTTCCTTTGAAGTTATGCCTTCCTTGCTGTCTTTGCTGCTACTTGTACATACCGACAATCGTTCAGTAGTCTTGCGCTTTTGTGAATTCCCTAATTGTAGCTTACTAGGGTGAGATGCAAAGATGTTGTGCATTAACTGCTTATGTCATTTGGGTTGGGAGTGTACTTCTCGTTTCATTTATGAGACATTTATGTCGATCCCTACTACATGTGATTTCTGGAGTGCATGGGAAATGTGAAATGGGTGGGGACAAGAGAAGAGCTCTTCTCTTTCTTTAATGCATGGAGCGTCGTGGCATTTCCCCTTCATGGTCCACTTTGGTGGATTGCTCGATTCCTCTTTTTTGGGGGAAAATTTCATCAAGAAGAGTTTCTTGGGGCGCCTTGCTTTTGCGTAGGGCCTTCTCTTTTCTTCCTCCACAATCAAGGAACAATTCTCGAATACTAAAACAAGTATTCACAGTGTTATTCTTTTAAACCTTTGAGACTCATATTCGCTCTTTGCTTCAGAAGGTTTTAGTCCGAACTGCTTATTTGGTGTTCCATCCCCTCTTTTAATGCTTTTGCTTTTGTGGAACTACGATGTTTGGTTTCTCCAACTATCATGAATGATGCCCTTGTGGGTCCCTACCGGATGCCTATAGTCCGGCAGGCGGCAAGTCTATCCCTTTGTCTGTGCATCTGCACAGAATGATGATTATTCATCGTCCCCTGCTTTAGCTTAGATATTAAGGGTGGGGTCCAAAAAGTGTCTTAGTGCAGCAGTTGAGCATCTTTTCTCGACTAAATATGACTAGAGAATGTAAAGACTTCTATATTAACTAAACAAACAAGAAGAGAAAAGGAACAAATTCTTCACCACTGAAATCCTTCAATCTCCCACTCAAAGTAATCTCAATCCCAATCTCTATCTCTACCTTCATGTGAAAGGAACACACACGTAAAGCTAAGTTGCAGGCAAAGAACACAAATTTCAGGCATCCACCCTTGGGATGGAGTCAAGACATGGGTTGATGCAGGGTGTCGTGTTTCCCGGAAGAGAAACTATGAACGATCAGGGATTCACTGCCGGCCATCTGTAAGACCAAAAAAATAAAAGAAAAGAGATAAAAAAATGTTGGGGTTATGACGTCCGAATGAGGGAATCTTCTTCTTTGGGATCATGCTTAGCGACGAGGGAATCCTTGGGAACCCACCACACCCTGAGGCTCTTGTCAAGGCTTCCACTGTACAGCATGAAACCTTCTCCCACCCTCATGTCGGATGCTTGCAGGCACTTCACCGGCCCTTCGTGCCCGCTTATTGCCCCGACCCTAGTAATCCGGCCGAAAGCCTCCCTCTTCCATATACCTATGCTCCTATCAGCGGATCCGCTGCACAGATACTCCCCTCCCATCAAGCACATGCACAGCACTGCCATCTGATGCGCCTTCGTCTCGCAGACTGGGGTCCATTTCGTGGAGTCGCAGCTACCTTCCCATCCCATCACGTATCCATCCGACCCTCCTCCGTATACCCATTTCCCGTCCTCCGAAACGACCACCGCATTGAACGAGACGTCCTTATGACCTTCCATTATTCCTTTCAGCAAATGCGAGGAGGTCTTTCCTTCCTTTCCCCAAGCCTTGATCTTGCCGTCGGCGGAGGCCGAGTAGACGACTCCTCTGCACGACACCAAGCCATTTATGGCATCGTCGTGAGCCTTGATCGATTCCAAACACTTGAGATCGGATATCCTCCACACCTTGAGGGTCTTATCCCACGAACCGGAATAGATCAGTCCGTCGTTACTCACAGCCAAGCAGGAGATGCTGTCGGCATGTTCGATCCACAGACGCTTGTGGTTCCTCCTCGTCTGCACGTAATTGCTCTGCTTCATGAACTTCCCCAGATAATCCTTCGTGGTTGGGAGCGTGCCGACAAGCCTGAAAACATTCTCCGAGCTCCTCGACACCTTCCACACCCTGATCCTGCTATCCTGATGAGCAGTAAACACCTTGTTGCCCACAGTAACCAACGCTTTCACGGACCCGTCCCCATTACCAAACTTGGTGAACATCCTCAAATCCGGCTGTTGCCACACGATTATGTCCTTCCCCTGGGAAGCACTGAGAACGAACTCCCCGCACAACACGAGGCAGGAAACCGATCCGACATGCCCCGACAGGACCTCCAACAACTTAAATGTCCTGCATCCCGAGGTAGGTGGACTGGGGAGGAGGACCCCGCACTTCCCGGGCGGTCCAAGCTCGAACCTACGGCAGGTCGTAGGGGTGGTGGCGGCATCGTCGGTCTCGCTGTCAAGGTTGCTGCTGCTGGTTTCGGCCGAAAGCAGAGGGGTGGAGGCCGCGAACTCGGAAACAGAGTCGTCGGTGTCGCCGGCCAAGTCAATCATCGTAATATCTCCTCGGATGTATCTCGGGCAACAAGGAAAAGTGGAATCCGAAGATGAATGTTGGGTAGCAAAACAATTCAGGTACATGTATGTTAATATATACAGAGACACAGAGAATTGAGGATTGGTAAGGAAGAAAAGGTGGAGGCGGATGGGAGTTGGGCGAGGAATGCTGGGGAAATAATAATAATAATAATAAAATTGTGAATGGGAACCGAAGAACGGACAACTTGGGAGAGGAAGAGGATTGTAGTAATTCTTTTAAAAGGGGAGGCGATGGAGAATTCAGGGGAAGGTACAACGGCTACTTTGACAAAGAAACTATTATATAACCAGGACTTGGTTTCTTTCTTTTCCTTTTATTTCTTTCTTTGGAGGTGTTGTTCTGTTCCGAGAGTACGATGATGATGATCAGATAAAACATACGGTTCCGATCATATATTTATACATATATATATATTCCGATCAAGTGTGTTGGTTGGGTGAATGGGGAGATTAGTTTGATTACGTTTTAATGAATTAATTAAGTGGGATTAGTGGATTGATTTGGGGGGGGGGGGGGGGGGAACAGTTGCTTTTGACCAATTGAACTGCAGGCCCATTTATTCTTCTTCTCTTTTGTTTCGCCTAATCGTCGTTGTAATCACATTTGGTCATTTCTCTAATTCCCCGCTTTCGTGCTTCACATCCGACCCAAACTCTGATGGGGGAAAAGAAACCTTTGGGGAGGGAGGGGTTTTTGTCCGTAGTTTTAAGACCCAAACTTATTTGATTTGGGACTACTTTCGGACAACTAGTGGCAACACCAGAGGCTTTTTGTTGGAGGATTCGACATTTGTCAGCAAGCAGCAGCTAATTAATCTTCCTTCCTGATTAAAAAAAAAAAAAAATTAACTGGACGTGAGCGAGGTTTCTGTGCGGGTCTCTTTTGATGGGCTTCTAGACAGAACACTATTTCCTCTTTTTTTTTTTAAAGTATTTTATAATATTAACAAAAAAAAAAGGTATCGATTAGGCCGGTCTAAAGTAAAACAGAGACGAACATCCTTCTGTAAAAAAAAATTCCCCCACGGACGCGTAAAGATTTCAACGTCTTGTGAATGTGAATGATAATAATTTATTACAATGATTAGATGAGTGATTTGAGTCAAATAATTAGGCCGTTCATTTAGGGGTGGTATTGGAATTGGAACGACAGCTTTGTTCCAAAAGATAATAAATTTCACAAAAACAACCATCTAAGTTTTAAAATTCGTTTATCCCGACGTTAGAAATATTTAGTTTTTTTGGAATTCTTTGAATTCGATGTCGAATTCTCTTTGTTCGTCGACTTTTTTATATGAATTCAGTGTTTCTAATACCGAATTATGAATGGGAATTATTTTTACCTGAAAATGTTATTTTAGAACTTACCTCATTGGAATGGTACCGGGTTCTTTCAAGTCCCTTCAAACCCAGGCTAATCTATATGATATGGTTATTTCACGATGTAGTCATGGATGGAGAAACATCTCAAGATTCACTTGAAACATTTTGTATTCCACATATGCATTACATTGTATCTCGGAACGTTTTATTGTTGACGCCTGAACCCCAGGGGAACTACCCCGGGGTCTCCCCCCAGTTGGCTTGTCCACGATCTCCTCTTCTACGCTGAAAGATTCATAAACGGTGATGTTATCGTGACAGGTCCTCTGACGCTTTCGAAAACATCCATGCGAGGGGGCGGAAAAAGGAAGGGCGAGGTTGGTTACCTGCAGTTCCGCATTTGGACCCGGGCTTGATGGGGTTCCCGCACGTCTTACAGACGTAAAAGACCTTGTCCATGTCGACGGCCTTTGATGCGCCTGGCGGCATGTGCTCGCACACGCACTGCACGTCGGTCGCTTTGACCACGCTGCAGCAACCATGTGATGGCGACGTCTTCGGACCATCCCTCCCGACGTATTTCCCGCACTGGAGCATCAACGCTGATACGTCTGCTTTGCACACTCCCCCCTGAGCCTGAGCCCAGTATGGTCCCTTTGAAAGGGCCATTGCAGCCACAATCGCTGCTGTCAGCATCGTCAAGCATGCGAGTCTCGCCATTCCACTGAATGCCTACCTTTGGAACCGAATGACTGAAGTGCTTGAAGGTATCTGCCGCGATGACTGGGATAGGATTGCTCCATGGGCTGGGTTTTATATAATGGACTGATAGTTGGACAATTAACGTGACTCTCTTCCTAAGAACAGAACAAGCGTCAGTGAAATTCTCACAGAAGGAAGTCGCCGGGTGTTCCATGTGATTTTTCAAGTAATCACGCGATTATTCACAGGCAAGCCATGGAACGCGAGTTAATCTCCTGATCTGGCCGTTGGCTTTCACGTGACATCTTGGAACATCATGTTTTTAATGCTGCTCTTCCTTACCGCAGAAGCACCGAGGGAATGGCTTGCCGCTGAATGTAAACTGGACTGGACTGCTGTTTCATAGTGTCGTTAACATTTGGCAGCAATTAATCCGTGACAGCTTTTCGAGCCCGAGGTTGGCCTGGCCTTGACTGGACTGGACTGGGTTCTTCCTTCATCACGACGACAGCAACGCCGGCTGCAGTTCCTGTCCTTCCGTTCCTATACAACTCGACAGTCAGAGATTCGACAGGAGAGCTTCGATGCGGTGGGGGAAGAGTTCATAATGTCAGGTGATTACACCTACATTATGCCCATGAAAGCCCGAGAGAAGGGCCGACATTTGAGCGAGGCCGATTCATCGTCGTCTTCTTTCTAGAGTTACATCCAAAAGAACAAGTCATTTGGAACTTTTGTTCTCCCTCGCTGGGCATTGGAATCTGGACAAAACCCCACCCAACTGGCTCCTCCAAAAGGGACGAACCCCTAACATCACTACCCTTGTCTTCCTTCTTATCCCCTCTTGCTTCCTTTGATTTCAACCCAAAAGCCAAAACACGGTCCCGTAGCACAGGCCTAGGATAGCGGAGGCGATCTGCAGAAGGAACGATGAATACGATGACTACATATGAAAAACAATGTCAAACAAAGTATGTGTTGGAGGAGCACCTTGTTTACACCGGTGTACAGCAATATCCGTCCCTCATTTTCTTTTGGATTTGAATGTTTTAAGGTTCTGGGATTTGTCTGCCAAGGACAAAGGTGATGGATGAAGACGCAAACTCCCCGGAACTCACAAGAAGAGGAGGAAACAAAACGACAATCCCATTCCTCGGTCGAAAGCAAAGGGTGACCCTTTTCCCACTCGAGGCCAAGAAATGAGTTCCCAACAGTAATAAAATCCAAGGGATTCCCATCTTTTGCCAGTCTGCAGATGACAACAAAACCAACCCAGGAAGTTCCTTTTTGGCCTTTTCCTCGAAATCCCCACTCCTGTCTTGACCTTTTGCTATGGTTTGGCTCTTCCCACCTTGTTCTGACATGCTTTTGTCAGGGACAGTAAAAAACAGTGGTTTCACACGAATAAGAGCAAAAGGACGACTCCTCCTGGCCAGCCATTATTCTCCATTCACCCGTGCCCTGACAAAATTACTTGGGACTTAGCTTTTAAGAAAGGAACAGTGGAACAGGTAAGGGAAGGAACCACAACCTTTACACACAAGACAACCGGCCGAGCCCGTCTTCTTAGGCTTTATCATGCAGGACAAAATTGGACCTCCTGCAGGAGGAGGAAGGCCTTCCTGTAGCGATCACAGTGGTAACAGCTTCGCGTGGATGAGGCTCCGAGGGAAGGAAGAGACAGAGAGGTCGACGGAGATACAGGGGAGGGTGTTGAATCTTTGTCCTTACGCGCTCTCTCTGCATGAATTCCTATACCCAGTTTTCTTACAATATTTTCTCCTGAACTGGTTCCTTAAACAAACCCCAACACGACAAACTGACCCCCCCCCCCCCCCCTAAAATCCCCGAGATAAAAAAACAGGGGCCTTCTGTTCCCATTTGTCTTTTCTCCCCTTCCCTCTTGATATAATCCCTATTCCCCACCACCATCACCGCAGACCCTCCCCCCCCCCCCCCCTCCCCCCCCCCCCTAACGAGAACCTCCTCCAAGTTTGCAACTTTTTGGCGAATTATTTCTGGGTTCTGCAGCATTTTTCATTCCCGGCGAATTATCCGCCTGGCCTGTTGTTTTTGCTGTCAGGTTCGTTGTTGGGTTGGTCTGGTTTTGAAGTTCGTAAGTTGATCTTGTAAATTAAGGAACCTGTTGTTTACTGTAATTGGATCAGGCTCTTCATCTTTGGTATTTTCCATGAACTTCATGCAGTGACCGGTTTTTGTCAAGTGATCATATTCATTTCTGTTCTCGCAGTGTGTACATCGATAGCGTCTGGTTGACAGGAGCCTGCGGAAGGATGCAGATAGTGGGGATGGTGTAGGACAAGGGATCGTCCTCGGTCAGTTCGTCCCTGCTTCAGGACTTCACGTCGATGTCGCTCTCTCCGGGGATAGGATCGCCGTCTGAGGAGAGAGGGTTGTGGCTGATTCAGCTTCTTCTTGCTTGTTCCAACCACGTCGCCTCCGGGAATATCGAGCACGCCAATATCTGCCTCGAGCGCATCTCTTATCTCGCCTCCCCTGATGGTGACACGATGCAGAGGATTGCGGCGTACTTCTCTCATGCTCTGGCACTGAGGATACTGAAAGCTTGGACAGGCGTCGATAAGGCCCTCCACTCCACGAGAATAAAGTCGGTGTCAGAAGGGATTCTTGTCCGGCGACTTTTCTTCGACTTCTGCCCCTTCCTGAAGCTTTCGTATCTGGTCATGAACCAGGCCATCATCGAAGCCTTAGAAGGGGAGAGGATGGTCCACATCATCGACCTCAACTCCTTCGAGCCTGCTCAATGGATAAATCTGTTTCAGTTGCTGAGCGCTCGGCCTGAAGGTCCGCCTCACCTGAGGATCACGGGGATCCACGAACAAAAGGAGGTTTTGGAAATGATGGCTCTCAGACTGAATGAAGAAGCCGAAAAATTGGACATCCCATTTCAGTTCGCCGGTATCACCTCCAAGCTGGAGAATCTTGATCTCGAAGCTTTGACTGTTAAGACCGGGGAGGCCCTGATGATAAGCTCCGTTCTTCAGTTGCACGCTCTTCTTTCTGTGGACGACGAGATGTACTGGCGGAGTCCTTATGCATCTAGCGGTTCGAATTCGGCCAACTTGCAGATGGCACTACAAATGAAGCAGCGCACTCTCGGGGAGTGGCTCGAAAAGGAGTTGCCCCCGTATTACCCTGGTTCTGATTCAGGTTCGGCGTCTTCATCGTTGTCGTTCAATCCTGCTCCAAGGATGACGAACTTCCTGAATGCCCTGCGTGGACTATCCCCAAAGTTGATGGTGATCGTGGAGCAAGAGTCCAACCACAATGGATCCAACCTGAGGGAAAGGCTCTCGGAGGCTTTGCAGTACTATGCTAATGTATTTGACTGCTTGGAGTTAACTGTACAGAGAGCATTAGCGGAGAGACAAAAGCTCGAGAAGATGATGTTTGGGGAGGAGATCGAGAACATCATTGCGTCGGAGGGAGTTGAGAGGAAGGAGAGGCACGAGAAGCTCGATAAGTGGGCAGTGAGGCTTGAGATGGCAGGGTTCGGGAAGGTGTCTCTGAGCTACAACGGGTTGTTGCAAGCAGGGGCATTCCTCCGGGGCCATGGATTTGAAGGCTATAACCTGAAAGAGGAGGATGGATGTGTCCTCCTATGCTGGAAAAACACACCCCTCTATTCGCTTTCCGCCTGGAGGAGGTAGGAAGGAATGATCCGCCCAACTTTCTTCTTCTGTTAATTTGTTTAACTTGCTTTGTACAGAGAAATTCGACATCCGGCTCTTCTCGTCCATAACAAGAACTGGAACTGGAATGCTTTTTCCCGCAACTCTCCAAAAACATGACTCCATAACAATAATTGGAACTGTAATATGAATTTTGCCTTATTATTTTCTCGGGATCAAACTCAGTTCGTTTTCCTGTCCTTAATGTGTGTAATGGAAATAAATCTGTTCTAATCTGCTAAGAAGCAGCAGCTAACAACTGCTTATCCCTGTTCCTAGATCACTAACCAAATTGATGGTCTGATATCTGAATCTTAAAGCATATAATGAATGGAAATGCCTCTGATATGACGAGATTGCTCATTTTTCCCCATCCCCATATGTTCGTAGTCGAATCAGATCACTAGTGGATCCCGCTACCCTAGTCCTCTGGACACAGTGAAGAAGATAGTGCAATTGTTCTTCATAGAATTGGGAGACCGCCAGACTAGCCAGAGTTTCGACATGATTGGCTTCAGAAGTATTAAGAGATCTGCATTTGGGTTGAGTCGTTTTCAGTCTTTGCTGTCAAAGAGCAGACAAACATCCATGTACACCACATTCGAAAGAATGTACATTTCTTGTTGATCTTTGTTGGACATTGTCAAATTTCCAGGTGTTCATTCAGTAAGCCAAAGTATAAAATGTTTAATTTCATCTAGGATGCTTATGTCACGAGCAAGTAAATCTAGTTTAGAAGACCTTATTCTTCCTTTGTATCTGTTAAGGCACTGAGTTCCGAATACAAGAGCTCATTCCAAGTGTCTGGAAGTCCTGCTATGCACCAATGCGTGCAATCCATCCCCCAAAGGCCGCTGTGGTTCCCCGGATGCGCATCCTTTCTCAGCTGTGAGAGAGTTGTGATGTCGAGCAACCGAACTGGCTTTACTATGCTGTCAAGGACTTGTTTCACCACTGATACTGCCAGGGGCAATCCAGCTGGATAGGTTGATCCGTTCAGGGGTACCGTCTCTCTGGAGCAATCCCTTAACGTCGGCTGATTCCAAGCTGTTCCGCTGAATTCACCAAAACTAAATCCATTACTCGTAGTTCTTGCGATTTTTCTCCATGTAATGAAAGTACGGAAGGCACGGGGAGAGTCAGAGCATACTTGTAATGAGATGGGGAAATCCCTTGAAAGAAGACCCTTGTTTTCCCTACATCCACATCCGAATCGACCCACTTGCCCCATGTCGTCAGAGCTTTGCGGAAGGCAACCATACGATCCATGTCCTTCAGCATCTCGTTTCCATCTTGGATGTAGTCCCATCTGCAAAGTAACTTACAAACGATTGATTCATCTGAATCTACAGACAGAAGCAGAATGAGAGCTGGATTTCGAGTTGCTTCTGAACATACTGCTGCTTCTCTCCGGCGCGGTACCACCATTGCCAGGTATTGAAGATCAACACATCCACCGTCTTCCACACGACGCCACTGCTGACGGAATCAAGCTTCATAACTCGTCCTAGGATTTCCTGATCGATGTCGACCAGGTAGAGGGAATGAAACAGCATGACTGATACACCATAATCCTGTCACATCACTTGGCAGAATCCGTATAAAAAAATCAGAGAACATCCTAAATGCAGATCAATGGCGCGTTATCGAAGGATCAAGTGGGATGGGTTCACCTGGAACGTGACGACAGATATGGATCCATTTGTGGACTGTACGATACTGGAGTCGGGGACAGCAGCGTGGAGCAGGCATATTAAGGATTGCCAGTTGTTGAGACTCAGAGAGTCTCCTACATACATGATGCTTTTACCCCGAAACCTCCTCAAGAATTCTTCGCCGTCAAATCTGCACGGCCACATACAAGCGGACGCGGGGTTGTCCTGCGATCATCTTGCGGAACAAGGAACGAACGGCAATCACATTGGCGAAAAAGAGACATATTAATTACTTGCCTCTGAAGATCGCAGTCGTGGGGCCGCCATCTGTACCGAAGGTAGAGCGTGTCGGTTCGACCATACTTGAGGCAGTTAAACTCCCTGCGTACGTAAGGGCAAGCCGAGGAATCATACACAGGGTAGCTCTCGTCGTAAACCCAACTCCCCTGGTAAATGTCGCAAACATCCCCTTGTTGTTGCTGCTTCTTCCTCCTCCCGTGGACGGTAACCACCGATCCAACCGCTGCCTCACCAACAAACACGACGAACAGCAATAGGGAGACCAAGGCTGAAGTCGACGATGACCGACGACCGGCAGCCATCAAGACCCGACAGAGTAGGGGGGGGATCGGCGGGTAGAAGAGGGGAAGGGAATGGGGGGGGGGGGGATAAATAGTGGGAAAACGTCCCCGCAGTTGTTCTTGTGGACAGCTTTGTAGGCTCCTCCAAACAACAACTACAACTTTGGTGGTCCAACAAGGAAAAACCCAAAGAAGGCGACGGGCAAGGCAGTTTAATCCCGTCCGTCTTACCGGGTGTCCAACTAACCGTGTCCTCATCAGTAAATCCCGACCTTTAAGTAACATTTCCACGTCCAGTGCCCATGATCTACCCTCCCGTTTTTTTTTTCTTTGGGTTTTGTCTGTAATTTGGCACTGGTGGGTGACAAAGGCTGTGAGCTTCCTTTCTTTCATTCTTGGGTGTGTGTGTGTGTGTATGTAATAATAATGTAGCTGTAGTAATAGCACTAGATCTGAAACTGAAAGTTCTGTGCGTGGGTAAACCTACCCCCCCTCATGTCATTTGATCATCGTTCACATGCAAAAGCATGTGACCCCACTCTCTCACGCA
The DNA here is from genome assembly GCA_029817715.1 of Melastoma dodecandrum. Lineage (NCBI taxonomy): Eukaryota > Viridiplantae > Streptophyta > Magnoliopsida > Myrtales > Melastomataceae > Melastoma > Melastoma dodecandrum. The sequence goes on along the minus strand of JARUPY010000533.1, from coordinate 1,774,163 downwards.
CACACTAACTCAGGATCGAAATGCCACCGCCAGCACCAAAAAGTTCACTGGACTGGATTGGATTGGATTCCGTGAGTTGGGTAAGAGACAGCGAGAAAACTCCCCCTCAAAAGAACACGTTTATACCGGCGACCAATCTAATCACAGGTTTCTCCGTTGATTTGGTCGGACTCCTTTTCTTTTTCTTTCTCGGAAACATGGAAAGGAGCTTCGATGAGGAGGTCTATTCGGAGAGACCGCGGTCCTCCTCTCGGGTTGATTCGAGCCGTGCTCCGGCTGTGCTGGAAGTGATCCCGATGACGTCGTCGGCCTGAAAATTCTCTCGACGAAAAGTCTTGTTGAGCGGATTTAGCATTGAATCTTGTGTGTGTAGTGCTTTTGTTGGATTTGTTTCTGGAGCAGGTGTGTGGGAGGATGAGGATAGTTGGAATGAGTCCCGGAGGTTGGATGGAGAGGGGCGGGCTGGGCGTCTTCAGCTTTATCATGTGAACATTGGTTTCCTTCTTAAAATTACGTTTTGTTGCTGCTCTCATTCAGATCGGCTCATGTGTTGTTGGACGAGTGAGTCGGATCGTCTCTATCCCGGTAGATGGTGGGATTGAAGAGCATCAGCTCTGTTGAATTTCTTACCTGAATTTTTTGTTTTTACTTTTTTTTTTTAAATAGGCGTGTATTGAACAATATCAAGCTGGGTTGCACGGTGGTCATGCTTGGTTACTGGTTGTGTTGATATCTTTTAGTTTTAGGACGAAACTGAGTAACAAGGATCTCGGTATTCTGACATTCTACCTTGGTATGCAGATCATAGACAGAAAATCGGTTATTTTAGGAGTCTCATGTACAAGTAAAAGCTTGTTCGTCTCATGTAAGATACCATGCAACAGCTGATAGATTGATGATAACCACTCACAGTCAAAAGCATGTCAAACTGAAAAAGTAGATTGACACCAAAAAACCTAGCACTGCACTGTTCCACAACGTTATTGAAGGAGACAATCTTAGGCAGCAAACATGACCATAGAGTACAAAGTACTAGTTGGACCAAAGTAATTCTTATGCACGAGCTGTAGTGACATTAGGGGATGCTTGCTGAATCTGTAGTATGTGATCTGATCGCTCCCTGGTCTCTAGTAATATTTTGTATGTTTGATTGAGCCTGCAAGCAATACTAGTTGCGGATTAATATATCGAATACAGCAGAAGACACGGAAGAGTAGGGCGAAAAAAGAGTCGAAATCGGAAGTACCTTACTTCAAGAACTTGCTTCAGCTGCATGCTTGAATAGGCTGGCCTGGAGTAATTCCTGTAGGACTCTTAATTTGGGTTTCAAACTGGGAGACTGGCATGACTTTTTCGAATGCCGCAACAAGGAGTTCAACTTTTTTCTTCCTTGCAGGAGCAAGCTTTGAAACAGCTCGTTGGAGGGCGTAGTCGATCATCCATTCATCTGAATTTCTCCTATAGTCAATAATCTGATGTCTGAGATCAACCCTTTCTCCCTCGGGATCAGGGACTATTGGCAGATAATTGGGATCTCTTGGATTGAAATTTCGAGGATCGTCATCAGGTTTGTCACATTTCTCTTGTCTGTTGATCCTCCAAATCATGCTGGAATCTGATAGTTCTTCCCGAGACTTGCCTTTTCCTCTGCTGTACACGCCCCTCGATTTGGTTCTCATCGAAGTGGCTCCGTTTGGGACAGAACTGTTGGTGTTGAGCTCTGCAGCCTTGTTAACAACATCGTCCTTTTGTGATTCTCCCGCCGGCTCTTCACTTTGGTGGGCACCGGTCGAAGACCCCTCGTGGTCATCGGCATCTCCTGTGCCATTCATTCTGTTTGGGATACGCAGATTTGATTCGTCATTTTCTTGGCCTCGTGTAGATTCTAACTTGGTGATGCTTCTATCAGCTTCCCCAGAGTCTTTAGCCGAAGTTCCTGGAATCAGAAGCTCAATCGGAACCTCACCCTCAGAAGTTGGCTCGGCAGCTCTCCTCTCCTCTTCATCTTGGAGTCCAGCTTCAGATCCGGCATCAATTAGTCGTTTTGCTGTCTCTTTATTTATTTCTGCCAGATCTTGCAAATGGTCCAGAGTGAAAGCATCGTCCTGTGGCTCAAAGCAAGCACGTCCAAGAGAAGTGCCGGAGCCTGTATCATCGGCTTCCGTCTGGAGAACTAGATCGGTGCTCATGGTTTGTGCTCCCGTGGCATCATCCCCATCACTCTCCTCGAAGGAAACCTCCAATCCGGGTTGTGAACAATCTCCAGGGAAGTCTCCGGCTTCAGCCTCAACTGTATCTTTCGCTGTTGCATTCATCGCATCTGTGTTCTGGCAACTGAACATACAATCTGAAACTTGGCTCAACATAGAGTGATCGGAAGCGCAATCCATGCCATCCTCTTGAAGCCTGACACTGCACACATGGAGCAGCTTTTCGCCTTCTTTCTGATCTTCTTTGTTTTCTGAAGCATCCTGCAATTAGAGAACATTTGTCAGCAACTGATCATATTTTTCCTGCAATTATGGAAGTACACGACATCTTACAAAGGTCGACGGGATAATGTTCCTCGATCCGAATTACCTTGTCACAGCCCTCCTCTGTTTCTGTAATGACAAGCTCCTCTGCGTCTTCCAGCACCGAAGAAGAACTAACTTCATCCCAATCATCGTCCTTACAGTCAGCTGAGCAGACATCGATATTTTCTGAACCCTCGAGTAGTTTGTCTCCATCTTCGTCACGTTGAGAACGGCTCCAACGCAGTCTCTCCTTTTGAGCCATGATCAGATAATAGATTTCGTCTATATCTTGGGGCATCGTTTCTTCCTTTTCTCGAGAGAGGTTGTCCGAGCAGCCGTCTAATTCTGTCTCAGTGGTATCCCCACAGTATTCCACATTCTTGCCAAGATTGATGTGGCCCTGCAGTCCGTCATCACTGTGCTCGTCGTATGCACCCACCCTTGTCGATCCATACATGCAGCTGCCTTCTTCTGAAGGTGGACTGTGATAATCGCCTTCATCCTCACCAACACAAACGACTTTGTCAATGCTCAAGGACCCCTGTTTCTCGCTTTTTGCATATATCTCAACAAAGAAGTTCGTTTCGACGTCCAACTCTCTGATTGGTGATTTATCGTCGAGACTTCCTTGACAAAAGTTAGCAGGGCTCACTGGCACAATTTTTGCGCTCTTTTGGGCCTTCAGTAGTCGTCTCCTGGCCGCCACGAAACGCTTGAGCGGGGGTAACTGGCCATGACGATGACCGTTGAGGGAACAATAGGTGTATGGGCAAACCTTAAAGATGGACGTTCCCTCGGCCTCGGTGCCGCCAGGATTAAGCATGAGGTACTCAGGATACTTGGTTTCCTTCAGGGTCGAAGAACAGGTTGCTTTCTGAATACTCGAATCAGCGCAGACGACTACCTGGGTGCACTTATTGGCCGAGGTCGATCTCGTGGGTTTAAAGCTAGGTGCCTTGGTCAACGTCCTAACCAGTTTCAAACTGGACGACCTTTTCAAATTCCTAGTAGCAGGCGACGGCGAGTATTTACCGGAACCAGGACTAAGCCTAGGTCTAAGAGAGCCGGTAGAACACCTCATATGAGAAACCTTAGCGGCCGAAGCCATGGGGCCGCTCTGAAGATGAGTTACCTGAGAATTCTCCTTCCTCGCATCGGAACAGGTCGTCGACCTCATATAATTCGGCAGGACAAGTCTCGACTTCCCCCGAGACTCGGACTGCGGCCTCGGAGGAGTAGCAGTTTCAACATCAGGAGACCGCAGGGTAGCAGCTGGCGGCGGAGGAGGCCTCCCAGGCTGAGGCATGCCGTCGAGGCTCAACGATCTCGACTTCTTCATCTTCCTCTTGGTCTTCCCATCCTGATGCAGAGACCCGGAGGGCTTCAAGCTAGAGGCAAGCTTTTCTGACTTAACAGGGAGGTCAGCTTGGATACCAATCCCAAGCTTTCCGACGCCTTTTGCCCTCTGGACCATGATTTCCCTTCAGAAGTAAATCCCAGGAAGCAAAGGGGGTTTGGGTTTCCTCCTGGTCTTCTTCATAAGGCCAACCAAACCCCAGGAAAAGGGGAAAGCAGCCAAAGAGGAAAAGGAGGAAGAATCGCTTCTCCTTCTTCCTCCTCCTCCCTAAAATCCTTGTTATGTTATTGGAGTACTACTTTTTCAAGCCGTATTAGGCTTTTTCTTAACGGGTAGTGGTAGGGTAGGACTACTCTTTTGAATAGACACGCCACTCACTGGGGACCTCCTTCCCTCCCTCCCTCTTACGGCCTCTTCTTACACCCCATCATCCCGGGCATCTCCTTAATGACCCACCCCCCTCCCCCCACACCACAGTTGCATGGTCTTGTTTAAAACGACCGTGTGTTCTTATGTTTCGGGGTCGGGATTAGGTGAAGGTAGTTAGTTGATGACGGCAGGTGGAGATAGCTGAGAGTCGAAGCTCGAATCATCATCGGAGGGGGAGGGGGATGATGATGGTCTCATCATCATCTAAAAAAAAGTCCAAAAGTCTGTTGAAGTTCAGATTGGGCGTGCGTTGCTGTGCGTGGGAATAAAAGAAGTCCTTTATTCTTAAGGTCTATAGGGCGGGGGGTAAAAAGGAAAGGGACGTGGGGGAAGAAGGCGGTAATTGTCGGCAAAGACAAAAAAAAGTTTTGCGGGGGGGTTGCAAAGAGTGGGATCCACCCGTCCCTCCCGGGGGGTTGATGTCCTTTCTGAAAGATGGACAGCAACTGACCCGGACAGGGACAGACGCTCCTCCCCCCTTCCTTTCTTACAACCTTATGCATTCATTTCCCTTGGATGGAAACGAGAAGGAGACGTGTAAAATATCATCGGGACGTGAGACCCACTTCCCAATTTCCACTTTTTCCTTGACAGTCTGGTTTCGTTTATAATTCGTTACTTTTTCATCCGAGCACCGGACTGATGTCTGCCGATCACGTTGACGTCTCAAATCTTATCTTTTAAAAGATTATAAAAATATCATTTTCTTTTATCATTAAGTTAGTTGGGAGTGACCACCCACTGTTTTATTCTTTGTTTTTTGCCGACAGATGACTCGGGGCCGAGCACTCCCTTCTTGTCTTTTATTGTATCGGTAATGCTTATCCATTCAATTTTTACTAAATTATCACTTTTAACGAACCACTTTTAGTTCAGATCTTTAGACTACAAAGTTACGTGTCCCCCCCAGGGCTCGGTTTGTTCCCTTCGTGAAAATTATTTTATTACTGCGAGAAACAAAACGAAAAGCCTCGTGTAAGAAGAGTTTTAACGTTTCCACTCTACTGCTATCGACAACGGCGTCGTTTGAGACCACAGGGAGGGGGGAGTGAGTTCGTCACAACAGCGTCCGTAGGTCGCCTCACCTGAAGACCCTGAGAGAATGGTTCGAGCTCGTGAATCCCCCGTCCACCATGAGGTTGACCCCGCTCACGTACCTAGCCTCGTCGCTGGCTAGGAACACGACGGCATTCGCCACGTCGTCCGTCGTTAGCTCCACCCCGCTTAGGTTAGCGTTCTTGACTGCGAACGCGCGGAAGCCCTGCTTCGCGTCGTCGGTCCTTTCGTCCTCTGGCAAGTGAGCGAGGGCCAGGTCTGTGAGGACAGCATAAGGGGAGACGCAATTCACCCGGATCCCATGCTTCCCTAGCTCCGCTGCCACACTCTTGGTGAGCCCCAGGACGGCGTGCTTCGATCCCGTGTAGGGGTGTGGCCCCAACCCTCCCAGGGAGCTCGTGACACTGCAGAGAGAGACAATGGCGCCTCTACATGACGGTATCATCGCCCTGGCCGCATGCTTCATCCCGATGAATACCCCCTTCACGTTGACGTCGAACACCTTCTCAAAGTCCTCCAACTTGGAGTTGCGGATATCGGGGCACGGCGGGCCGGACAACCCAGCGTTGTTAACCATGATATCAAGGGTGCCGAACCTCGCCATGGCCTCGTCGACGGCACGGCCGACATCCTCTTCCTTGGTGACGTCACAGTGGACATAGAAAACGTTGGCTTCGTCGCCAATCGCAGTACAGAGCCGAAGCCCGGCATCATCCTTGATGTCCACGAAACAGACTCTGGCGCCATGCCTGTGGAACAGACGAACGATGGTCTCCCCGATGCCGGACGCGCCCCCTGTAACCAAAGCAACCTTCCCCAGCAATCTGGCTCATGCTCGCAGCATGCCTTTGATTAGCTAAAAGAAAAACAGGAACGAATCTGGAAGGAACACAGAGGAGATCGTCGTCAATTAATTAACTCCCGAGGGCAGAGGATTACCGTTGGGATGAGACGGAGGCTGCGGGAGGAGCGGCGGAGTGGGACGGGGCCGTGACCGACTGAGGAAAGGAATCCATCTGCTTGCTTCTTGGGTTTTCGAGGGGTTGGATGAACTGTCAACAAGTAGCTAGCCAAAGTCCAGGAAGCAGACAACCTTGGAGGAGGAGGAGGAAGAAGACGAGAAATGCGAGACTTTTTGGATGGGCCGCCCTCTCACGTAGGTAGTGCCTGCTGACGGAGAATGCACTTACTATACTCCATCTATATTTTACTTGTAGGAACGTTAGCATTTTGTCAAGTTCACGATACAATAGCTTGAAAATTTATCGAGATTCGATCTTTAAATCTTCGGGTGAATCTTGAAGGGGGAACCACTGACTCGTCCCTCCATGACAACTGCACCCACTTTTTAATTGACTGTGAAGGAAATTACCACGTAACACCTGTCCTGTCCCATATATTCAATCTACTTCGTTTAATGGGTTTTCTTTTTCTTTTTCTTTTTTTTTTTGATAAGCGACGTCCTTTTCTGTTGTGGCTCATCATTTTTTTTTTAGTGCCACCAAAAGGATTCGTCAGCCTGTTACTTATAAGCGGTCGGTAAATGTGGTCCAACCCCTTAAATGAATTAATGGTTTCGTATGATCTCCGGTGTCAAAAGTTGCCGCCTAGGCAATCACAAATCTCACGTCCGGAGAGAAATAAGAGTCTAACTTTATATATAAGTTTAAATGGGATACTCTCTCTACAACCAATTAGTTTTAGTAAGGAACTCGTTGGTCTTGTATGCTGGGCTCGGCGTATGGGCAAGTTCGATATTCTAACATAGTATCAAAGCCCAGTTAAACCCAGTATAATCGATGATGGCCCCACTCGCCCGTGTGGAAAAAGAGTCCGGCCTTGTATAAAAGCCTAAGCGGGCTACTCCCTCTACAGCCAATTGATTTAAGAGAGGAACGCACTGGACTTATATGCTGGACTCGCCGTATGGGCCGATCCGATATTCTAACATGGTATTAAAGCCTGGTTAAACCCAGTATAACCGATGACGGTCCCCCTCGCCCGTGTAGTGCAGTGCAACTCAAAAATGGTGGTGCCGGTTTAGTGGATTCGTATGTGGGCTTGGGTTTGAGGGGACGTGTGAAAAGCGTTGTCACCTAAAATGAGGCAAACCCAAGTCCCACATCGGAAAGGAAAAAGAGTCCGGCATTGTATAAAAGCCTAAGTAGGCTACTCCCTCTACAACCACTTGGTTTTAGAGAGGAACCCGCTGGGCTTGTATGTTAGGCTCGGCATATGGGCCGGTCCGATATTCTAACATCTGGCATTCCGAATCTCCGGATTGCGCCGAATAATGAGGCCGCATATTTGTCACCGAGCCCAGGCCCATTTAAGTTGTTTGGCCCAACCCAAATAAAGCCCAAAAGGGGGCCTACGACTTTAAGCGCCATCGCGTGGTGGAGTATCCTGTCGAGCCATTATTTGTGGAATTGCTTGTGGCCTAATTGTGCCGCCGGGTCGGCGAGAAGGTATGCGATGGCTTGCTTTTTTTTGTGTTTTTAGTAAAATGACGATCCCGAGTGTGGAGTGGATGAGTTCTTTTTTTTTTTTTTTGTATTCTGTTAGTTCCGGTAGTTCATGGGGGCGATATGCTGATGAGAGCCCGTAAGAGGTGGTTCTGGGTCTTGGGATCTGAAAGATTCAGCAAGGAGAGCATCTGTTGAGCCACCTGGGAGCTGATAAGGATGGCCGATTCCGGCTCCCGAAGAGTCATAAGAATAGATGTAACGGAGATGAGGAAGAATCGGGCCGCCGGCATCCACGAGAGACAGAAAACAAACAAACGAAGTTTTAATGTAGAGACGACGAAGGACTCGGGCTGTTTAGATTGAAAAGAAATCTCTTAACTTGTTCATGTCATGTTTGAAAGTGTTTTCCTTGTATTTCACAGCCGTTTCCCTTGTATGCATTTTATTCATAACAATGACTGGATGGCGACAGGGGATGGCTCTTATTACAGGCGACTTCCTTATCCTTCATCAACCCGAGTGGGTTTACGCCACGTTGAATTGGAATGTGTCAGCCATGCACACGATTTTATGGGATTTCCTTCTCAAAACTGGCTTTCACGGGGTTTCCTCGTATCCGCCCTGGGAGTGTTAACTGTAAGAAGGGAGTGAAGAGATGGACCCGCACAGCCTGCTGGCGTCGGCCGCCATAAACATAGGGATGGCGTTGGTGGTGATCTCCCTCTTCTCCCTCCTCAAGAGGCGTCCCTCCAACTCCCCTATCTACTACCCCCGTCGCCACCCCCTCCCCCGCCCCTCCCCCCGACGCCGCTTCCTCCCCTCCTTTTCCTGGATCCCCGGTGTCCTCCGCGTTTCCGAGGACGACATCCTCCTGACCAGCGGCCTCGACGCCCTCGTCGTCATCCGCCTCTTCAAGTTCGGGTCCGATTCCCATCTCATTCCCTGGTTGGATGGTTTATACGCCGAGGTGGATGACGGAATTAACTTGACTCTAAAAGGTCCTTTTGTGGGTATTTGCAGCATTAAGTTCTTCTCGGTCTGCTGCTTCCTCGGAGTGTTTGTCCTGCTCCCCGTCAATTACATTGGGCAGAAGGATTTCCCTCCAACCCATCAAAATATGGACACTTTCTCCATATCAAATGTTGAGAGAGGCTCCGACAGGTTTGCACGTCTGTTGGTTTCGGGGGCCTGTTTTGAGTTACATCATATGCTCGCACGGGTGCTTTCGCGGTTGCTTGCCTGTAACAAACATTAACTTGGCCATGGAATTGCAGGCTCTGGGTGCATTTCGCGTGCTTGTGGTTCATATCCTTCTATGCGCTGTATCTGCTGTACAAGGTTCGTGTATGCTTTGGTTTTCTCTTGAAAGGATAAGATCACTGGTGTGGAAATGCTTCTGTCCTTTGAGACTTTGGTATACGATTTGAGGTAATGACATCAGCCACTGACGGTTAGTGTACAGGAATACAAGGAGATTTTGAGTAAAAGGATTGACCAACTTCGATTGTTTCGAGATCGTCCTGATCAGTTCACCATATTGGTGAAGGGCATCCCGGCCTGTACTGAACACAGGTCCTACAGTTGTTCCGTGGATCATTTTTTCTCCAAGCACTACCCAAACACCTATCACGCTTGTCAGATGGTTTACAATGGAAGAGCACTGGAGCAACTCTTGGTGAGAGCATTATGTGGAATGTTAGGCTCTTGAAAAATAGGAAGACCATCTATGGACTTGTTGTTCGCTCTTCCTTTTGGGTTTTTTTTGTGCATATGATTTAATTAAGATTATTTTGCATCGACTAATGCAGGACCAGGCTAAATCAGCTGCAGATAAGATTGAGGATTTCAAAACTTCCTCCTCACTACACAGTGAGAGGCAAAGTAGAGAGCCTTTGCTTTCTAATGCCTCCGGAGAATATTCTGCCAAGATATCCCAGCAAGAGGACAAGCTGGAAGAACTTTCTCATAGGATTCGCCAGATACAAGGCTCACTCAAAGGGAAGGTGATTATGTATTCTGTCGCAGGTTCTTTGGCAATGCTTGGCGTTTGGGTGATCGATCGTGGTGCTATCATGCTAAATGTTGTTATGGATGGTTGCTAATGAAACAAGTAGTTTTGCAAACTCCAGCTTTCATTTCTTCTCGATATGTCAAAATATGGTTTTCAGCCCTATCCTACAGCACATGTTGACCATACTTATTCTCTATATTTGGGTAGGAGTTGCCGGTGGCTTTTGTCACATTCAAGTCTCGATGGTCTGCTGCTTTGGCAGCGCAAGCTCAACACCATCCCCATCCTCTTTTGTGGTCGACTCAAGCGGCTCCAGAACCCAGAGAAGTTTCCTGGAGGAACCTTGCTGTTTCCCGTAGAATCTTTCCCCTATACAAAGTTGGAGTTGTTGTTGCAGCAACATTTCTTACGATATTCTTCGCGGTCCCTGTTACTGCTGTCCAGGGGATTGCCAAACTAGAGAAACTTAAAAAATGGTTTCCTCCCGCCATGGCAGTAGAGTTGATGTAGGACACCCTTCTATGCTAAGTCGATTCACTGTTCCGGTCTTGACACTCTAAAAAGCCTTTGATTGACTATGTTCTGACGCTGGTGTTTACTTTGTAGACCAGGTCTTAGTTCCATTGTAACTGGGTATCTTCCAAGCGTTATTCTCAACAGCTTCATCTATGGAGTTCCTTTTGCTATGCTTGGGATGGCTAAGCTAGCAGGCTACGTGTCGAACAGCAAGGAAGAGTTGAGGGCTGGCAACATGGTTTTCTACTTCCTGGTGGGGAACGTTTTCTTTCTGAGCCTGCTGTCCGGATCCTTGCTTGAAGAAATAGGCGAGTCTGTTGCCCATCCGAAGAGCATCCCTGGTCATCTCGCCAGGGCCGTCTCTGCCCAAGTAAGGTTTGGTTTGCGTCTACCACATTATTCTTTTTTGCTTTTTTGAGTCTCCGCTCCAATGAGTCTTATTCCTTTTTATCGACTGTTATTCCATCTAGGGGGATTTCTTCATTACATATATCTTGACGGATGGGCTGTCGGGCTTTTCTCTGGAGATTCTTCAGCCTGGCTTGCTGTTATGGGATGCTGCGAGGACACTCGTATGCTGCTGCAGGAAGAGGGAAAAACCTTACCTATTCTCTTTTCCTTACTTCAGAGTGATCCCAGTGGTCTCCCTGGCGATTCTCATAGGAATGGTGTACGCGGTAGTGACGCCGTTGCTGCTCCCTTTTCTTATAGTCTACTTCTGCTTGGGCTACATCGTCTTCCTAAACCAGGTCGGTCTCGAGTTTGTGCTAATCACATGCCGTGCATGGAATCCTTTCTGTTGTTGGTGTTACATGGTATAATTTTCCGTTGTCGCAGATACAGGACGTGTATGATTTCAAATACGAGACTTGCGGTAAATTCTGGCCGTACATTCATCACTACATTCTTACCTCAGTTATATTGATGCAAATCACTATGATTGGCCTCTTCGGGTTGAAGTCCAAGCCGGCTGCAGCCATATCCACAGTTCCCCTCCTCTTCTTGTCCTTCCTGTTCCACGGCTATTGCAAGCTTCGGTTCTACCCGACATTCCATCATTTCCCCATCCAGGTACTGAACCAGCTGGCTGCCCAACCTCAAATCGCATAAATCCCAAATGCAGTTAGTTATCAGTTGCTTACTGTGGTGTGGTTACCCTTTCCTTACGTTTGATATATTTCCTTTCTTTGGCCAGGATGCCACGGAGAACGATGAACTCGACAGGATGAGCGGCCAGTTAGAACCAAGATGCGAGCGGGCATTGCGTGCCTACTGCCCACCCTTCCTGCAGCAGACAAATCACGGGGCATCGTCCGAGTCCGTCACTGTCTAGCCATTTTAGTTTCCAGAGGTTTTGTTTGGGAGGGACGACAGAAATTTTGTAGACTTTGTTTGACCTCAAAAGGAAAAAAAAAAAAAAGAAAAAGCTAAACCAAACTGGACCGAAACCTTTTAAAGGACCTTGTAAATTGTCGGTGGTGGTAAGGAAACCCTAGGCGTGTCCCTGTTCCGACAACGGTCATCGGCTCTTCCTTCCGACAAGAAACATATTATGGAGCTGATGATGATTCCGCAAGAACTGCCCGTCGCGGCATGACCACCGTCATGGAGCTGGTATTCCCCTAAGAAAGTACCCTGCTAGAATTCCTACCCTTCTACTCGGTGACAGCTTTTTTCCCCGTGATTTGGTGTAAAAGTTCCCAACTTTGATGCTTCCCCACGCAGACGTGTTTGAGCAGAGGGAAGGGTTACTACTTCCCCCCGTGCCACGTCCTCCGTCTCGGCGGTTTCACCCTGCTGGTAGATTGCCCTTTAGATTTGTCCTCTCTCTCTGTGTTCGCGCCAGTCCCCGGTGGATTTGGGAATGGAGATCGGTCTGCCGAGGGACCGGTTGACGCGACCGGCTTGATTCGTGCAGAGCCGTGGTACAAGACCGTCGCGACGTTGCACCTGTGGGACGTCTCTTCTATCGACGTGGTGTTGATATCTAGCCCCATGGGAATGCTCGGGTTGCCTTTCCTCACGCGGGCTGATGGGTTTTCTGCAAAGGTGATTTATGCAAGGGATGATGGTTTTGTTGTTGAATTTCCGAATCATGGCGCTCTTTTTCGAAAATGCAGGTATATGTGACGGAGGCTGCGGCGAAACTTGGGTTGTTGGCGATGAACGACCTTGTTTCGCAGCATAGGGAATTTAGGGAGTTCTACGGTTTCGATGACTCTAGGTTTCCGAGATGGATGGAGTGGGAGGAGCTCGAGTGCCTTTCCCCTCCTTTGAAGGAGACGATTTTGGGTGTAGAAGGAATCGAACTTGGTGGATGGATGCCACTGTATAGGTAACCCGTGTTGCTTCAGTTTCTACTGTTTACTGGACCGACAATCTAGTTTTGGCCGTCCTCCTTAGTTGGAACTGGTGGAGAAGTCTCAACTTTTGAGCTGATTTAGTTTTGGAATGTTTCCCGCTAATGGAGAATTTTTTCCTTTTCCAGTGCAGCAGATGCAGAGGACTGTGTCAAGAAGGTTCAAAAGCTTCGATATGCCGAAGAGACCTGTTACAATGGAGCTTTGATGATGAAAGCTCTGAGCTCTGGCTCGGAAATAGGAGCGTGTAATTGGACAATCGAGTGGATTGGAAGAACAGTAGCTCTTGTTACCGGTTCTATTTTTTCTTCTGGACACGCTCTTGGATTCGACTGCCAAGCTCTTCAGTCAAAGGACGTGCTTGTTTATTCCGAATCTTTATCAATCGACCACATTGGATCTACCGAAGATGATATCACCCACGATTCATCACGTCCGAAGTAATTTGCTTGCTCTAGTCATGACTTTTGACAGGTTATGTTTTGTATTCAGGCTTATTGTGCTATTTTCCTTTTATCTCAACCATGAGGTTGGATTCACTTGTCGACGACGCCTCTGCGAGATCTGAAGAAGAGGAGCGCTTGAACTTCATATGCTCTTGCATTACTAGGGCTACTGAAGCTGGCGGTTCAGTTCTTATTCCCATTGGAAGACTGGGTATCATCCTGCAGCTCTTGGAACAATTGTCCGTTTGCTCAGAATTCACAAGTTCTAAGGTTTGTGGAATTCCTTACTGCCTTATTTGAAGTCAATTGCATCAGCATACTCCCAGGTCATCATTTATATGATGATAATAGATGTTGCCCGTTAGTCGTGTAGGTTCCTATGTACATTATTTCTCCTGCGGCTGCAGAAACACTGGCATATACAAATGTAATTCCAGAATGGGTGTGCAAGCAACGACAAGAGAAGGTATATATCTTCTGCAAGATGTATTGATGCATTTAAGAGTAGTGTCAGTTCAGGATAAATCAATGGAAATAGATTTCATAAAAATGTGTTGTGCAGTTGTTTTCCGGTGAGCCATTGTTTGCCCATCAGGAGCTTGTTAAAGGGGGAAGATTGCGAGCATACCCAGCTCTATACTCTCCAGAACTACTGTAAGAGAGATTTTAATCTGAACTTTAATAATGTGTTTGTTCAAGAGTGTCCCTTGAAAACTGTACGGATGCATGTAGGCGTAACTGGCAGGAGCCTTGCATTGTATTTTGTCCTCACTGGAGTTTGAGACTTGGTCCAGCTGTTCCCTTGCTTAGACGCTGGCACAGTGATCCGAACTCTTTACTTGTTACCGAGGTAAATCAAGCTTGGGCTATGTTTTATGGTGCTATCTTTTACTCCAGCAAAAATGGATTTGTGTTATTTATTCTATGAATTTGTCAACAGGAGGGAGTGGATGCTCAGATAGCCCTTGCACCTTTTAATATTGCTGAAATGAAAATGAAGGTCCTTCGGTATTCTTTTCTCTCTCGAATAGAGTAAGCCCCCGTTACAATTTTCATGCAAAATCAAAGTTCTTTCTTGCCTTGAGTTCACCTGCCTCACTCGTGCTCGAGCTTTAGATTTTGACACTTCTGGAACTCGCTTCAGGTTGAAGAAAATCACCCCTTTGCTGGAGATCCTGCAGCCCAAGTTAGCCGTGGTAATGACACTCTTGACATGATTGCCGCTTTCCAAATTTTGTTTCAAAAAAACATAAAAGAACTGTTGTTGATGTGCATGAAATTTCCAGCTGCCTGAAGATCTCAAAGAGAAGGTTCTGTTCTTAAATACCAGTTCCAGTTCAATCTCCTTAGCTTACTACTCCCTCAATGAAACATTTCGATTACCAAGCTCCAAGGATTCTTCCAAAATAGACATATCATCCGACTTGGTATCTCAGTTCCAGTGGAAAATTTTGAAAGAACCAAACTTTAGCATTTCGAGATTGAAGGGGAATCTCGTCATGAGAAATGGAAGGCCCTTGATACTCTCGAGGGATGAGCTGCCTTCGTCTGATAATAATATTCCATTGATGCATTTTGGTACCCCTGATTTGCCGAGGCTCCTCGCTCGACTTACTGAGATGGGAATCCGGGGTACCATACAAGGTGAAATGGAATGCCCTCGCATCGTCTTAATAGATTACCCAGAGAAAGCTGTGATCGAAGTGCGGAAAAATAGCAGTTGTATCTCTGCCCCCAGCGAGAGGTTAGCATCTCTTCTCTTTGAAGCAATGACATTTGCCTTGGATGGTATTTGATTGCTTAGTTGTTACTTATAGAAACTCTTGTAGAGTAGTTACTTTTGCAGCAGCATACCAGCGAGTTTGGATATTCCATGTGAAATATTTAAGATTAACAGGACAAGGTCTCCATTTTTATACGAACAAACGATCAATTTGGCAATGTGCTTGTTTCCGATTGCGATGCACAATCTCTTAAAAGGAGAAGAAAAGAAGGACAAATAACAGAAGTCCAAGACGACAGGAAAAGATGCCTAAATACTCACGTTTTGGATCCTAACAATGTCAATAGGAAGTTCTTGTAGTCGCCTGAGGTGTCGCCGATGACATCACTGTCGAGGCTGACTCTGTACATGTTTGAGTACTCCTCTCTGACTTTCATCATGTCTACCTCTGCACGAGTCACGATGGCTCTGCTCAACGAGTCTTCGTCTGTACCGAGTCCGACAATCGCCGTTCTGATCACCTGGAGAGAAGCAGACGAACTCAAACAGAAGAAGAGCCATCGAAGTAAACACCTTGGAATACTATCAGAAGTAGGGAGACTCTAATTCAGTAGTAGTATGGACAAACCTCTGCAAAGTGCTTCTCCGGAGTGTCTATGCAACAGACCAGCACTTTCAGAAGAGACTCGAGATCTCCATTTCCGCACTTCTGTATGTCCTGCTCGAAAACAGTCATGTGAAAACCTGACTAGGAGAAGGAAAACCACAGACCAAAGAGGCTAGCCGAGAAGATGTGAAACCTCATCGATCGAGGTTCCATAGTCTTGCTTGTATACAGCAAAAGTGGCTCTTAACTGGGAGAAGTTCCTGGTGGTGAGAATCCACAGGACATGATCATGGTATAGCTGCTTCTTCTCAATGGCTTCATGCAATAATGCAGCCTCAGACTTTGCGAATTCCGAATCCACGAGTTCCTTGTCATACCTGAAACAACTCACCATCCCTACCAAGAACTGTGACAGAACAGAGATCATTAGCGAATTGATTGCATTCTCAGATGGCAGATTCCATGCCTGCTTCAGGAAACCACAATTATCAACATTTCTACCTTCCTGACCGGGAAAGACAAAGACTCCGGGATATCCTCCTCCATGGAACAATCGTGCAAGGAACAATACACCTGCCTCACTGCAATCAGATGTTGAGGCACAGAAGCGCACGCGATCTCGATAATTGGGAGCAAGTGCTTGATCCCCTTCTTTCTCGTCTGCAGGGCTTCCTTTGCGAGTCTTGCGTCCCTCTCTGGAGGATCATGGGTCCACCATATAATCGCTTTCTGACAGAAAAACCGAACAAAGAAATTATTTCATCTCTGTCGATACCAGATTTGGTTTATAAGCTAAGCAACCGAATCAGAGTCAATACCCTGAAATCACCGGACAATTCAGAATACAGATCGTCGATCAGCGACTTCTTGTAAAGTTGCTCGTAAGCCTCCCTGATCTTCTTCCTCTGGCTCGAATTCCTGTGCCCTAAGATCCATATCACCGCCTTCTCGTCTGTTCCCCAACCTGAATTCAGCAATCCACAATCCACTCTCATTGAACTGCAGAATCAAACAACCAACCAATCAAACCAGTCAAAGGATGCGAACCTTCGAAAGCCTTCCTGAGCTTCTGACAGTCGTCGGCAGGGGAGGGCACGATGTCCGGGACCCTGAGGCTGGCCATCCCGTTCTCCTCGCCGCCGACGGAAGAGAACGTAGGCGGCGTCCCGAAGCATGCAAGACCGCACAGGTACGAACTCGTGCTAGAGCTAGAGCTCTTGCCTTTACGCGATGTGCTTGGAGATCTAAGCTTCCGAATTATAGAGGAGGACGAAGAAGGCTTCTGCTCGATGACAGTCAGAGCACCGGCTCCGGCTCCGGCTCCGGCTCCACCTCCGCCGGACGTTCCCGTGTGCTCGTTACGGTCGGCGGGATCATTACCGTCGTCGCCATTTAGGCCATGGCGGTCGTTTTTTATGGGGTCGTTATTGGCATGGATATGCCCCATCTCTCCCCCTCCCCCTTCCCCCCCAAAGAGTAAACAAACAAGAAATAAAAATTTAAAAAAAAAATGAAAAAACTACCGTTACTTAAAACAGAGATGACTTCGTCTTCATCTTCTTCTTCTTCTTCTCCTTCGCCTTCGTCTTCAGTTTCAACCGCTTTTTTTTCCCAGTTGGTTTGCAACTTGGGGCCTCTACTTTTACTATCTCTCGGAAAGGTCCTCCCATCAATGAGACTACCGATCGATGAATATGGAATTATTAAATGAGAGTTTGCTTTTTAATGTATGTCACACATCCACAACCACAAATGTAAATTCCCCAGCTCTTTCCACGCCTTTCATCATAATGAGTTGGGAGTCACGATCAACAAATTAATGACCAAGGAAAGGAATGGGAGGGTGGTGAGAAAATTGATGTGATTCAACAAATTCCTCCCCCCCCCCCCCCAAATCAAATTCAACTCGAGATCTTATTTTTCAACATAATGATAAAAAGCAGACTTAACATCGAAGTGAATGAGTCCAAAGTCTCGGGGACAAGCACCGCCCCCCCGACCCCAATCCTGTCCTGTCGTCGTTGGGTCACATCAGATCCAAATAATTCAATGGGAAACAAAGGAAATAAAATCCACAATAATTCTTACACATCTGGCCTCGCCACGCCACGCCACCGACCGTGTCCTTAAATGAGGACGGTATGGTCAAGGTCGGCAATAAGTTCTCTTCACATGCACAGCATTCGCCTCCATGCCCATCCCCATATGCCCCTCCTCGCTCCAGTCACACAGACAGCTCACCTTCTTCTGTCCCTGTCTGATGCAGGGCACAACGTGCATCATCAAACTGTGAAACAGGTTGTGAGGTTCAGGTCGTCTCCACGGTCGAATGATGCGTTGCCATTTACGTGTGGTGTGGCTTTCATGCCCTCGCAGCGTGAGACGAGCATGTTAATCGGGGAGTATTATTATGACAAAGTGATAGAGTATAGCCCACCCAATCCAACTCCATCCATTATTGTTGTCATCTACTTTACGTTTTCTTGGTTGGGATGATGAATGCAAGGAAAAAAAAAAAGGAAGACATGATTGATGTTGAAGTGGGGATGTTGGGGGGAATCATCAAAATGGTAAGGACTTACTACAAAGGGTCAGTAATTCTTTTTAACCAAGAATGAATAACACAACCTGTGGGTCCGTATAAATTGCACCCCAAAAGTCATCATCCTCGATTCTATTCCGTCGGTCGGTCGGACATAGCCGTAGAACCAACGCCAGTGATTCCTCCCCCCCGGGATCCCAAATGGCACAGCCTGATGAACTGGAAGTCCTCACCAGGGCCTTCTCTGGTTGTTCCTCCGGCTTCTACTATCTGCTGCTCTTTGGGGTACGTCGACCCGGCTCAGCGTTTTTTTTGGATCGATTTTCACAGGTCACGGAGTCGACGAGAAGTCGCTGATCTCGATCCTGGGCGCTTCCCACCCTGATACCAGGAAGTCGTTCAGGAAGTCCAACCCTCATTTCTTCAAGGAGGACGAGAGGCTCTTCGAGAGGTGGGACGATCACAGGGTCAAGCTACTCAAGCATGAGTTCATGCGTTTCAAGGTAATTAACTCGTCGAATCTGTATTTGTCGCCGTTGTGATTTGTTGTTGTTTTGTCTGTTGAGAAGATAAGGGATTTTTCCAGAATGCGGTGGTCCTTTGGGCGATGCATCCCTGGGAAAGAGACGCCCGGCTGTTGAAGGAGGCGCTGCTCAAGGGTCCTGATTCCTACAACATTATCATTGAGGTCGCCTGCACCAGATCGTCCGAAGAGCTTCTCGGAGCCAGGAGGGCGTACCATTCCCTCTTCGAGTACTCCATCGAGGAGGACGTCGCCTGTCACGTTAGTGGCAGTGAACGCAAGGTAGTAGCAGATCGGTCGTCCTGTTTTATGATCCGATCTGTGTTGCCGATGGGTTTTCGTGGAATTTTTGGGATGCAGCTGTTGGTGGCTCTGGTTAGTGCCTACAGGTACGAAGGTCCCCAACACAAGGAAGATGCAGCAAAATCCGAGGCAAAGCTCCTCGTGAATGCCGTCAGGGGCGGCGAGGGCAAGACCTTGATCGAGGATGAGGAAGTGATCAGAATACTATCGACAAGGAGCAAGCTTCATCTCGTTGCAGTGTACAAGCATTACAAGGAGATTAGCAGCAGTTACCTCGACGAAGTACGCAATTTTATTAAGTATCATGTGCTGTTCATCTCCTATCTGTTGATTCCCAGAAAAAAGGTTTGTTCTCACACGAGAAAACGATTCGTTGCTGCCATTTAGGATCTGAAATCTGACCTGAGATTGCAAGAGGCTGTGCAGTGCTTGTGCACTCCTGAAAGATACTTCTGCCAGGTAACCCCATCGAATCCTTCGACGTCTCCTCTCATCTCTGGATTCTATCTGAAACTGTCTTCTGCTGTCCAGATATTGGACGTGTCTCTGAAAAATGATGCTCACAAGAGCACGAAAAAGGCATTGACTAGAGTGATCGTAACCCGAGCGGACGTTGACATCAAGGAGATCAAGGAAGAATTCGTTAAGCTATATGGAGTTCCGCTGTCGAAGAGGATTGAGGACACCGCGAACGGGAATTACAGGGATTTCTTGCTGACTCTGGTGTCCAAAGGAGAATGATCAAGCATGTTCTCGTGACTGTGGAAGTCATCTGCTACTACCCGTATCTATTGTTTTGTAATACTCCCGCTGCTCGGCTCCCCGGTTGATTCGTTGCCCATGTACCTGTTTTTGTCGCTGATATTGTCGCGTAATAAGAATGAGCTCTCTCGATCCTCCGGAAGAACTCGTCCGTGTTCGACACTTAAATGCGATTCATTCCGCTTTTGGCATGAACACGGCGGTGGGCTGCAAGTTAACCGAAGCTAACTTCTCACAAGGACCAATTCGTGGTGTCATGTCTTGGTCATGATTTTGGGGGATACAGAAAAGCCCAAAACTTATCCCGATAATCTTTCTAGGGCCACATGGAGATGAGTTGAGAGTCTGTGATCCAACATCGCCATCCAAAGCCTGTAATGATCTCTATCTCCTTATCCGAATCCAGGCCATTCATTGACTCAATCCAGTCAGATGAAGAAAGGTCTTTCCGTTTCTGGATGATTCTTCTCCTCACAATCATAAACACCAAATATCTTACCATATAATTAACCCATCTGGGTCAGTGACGATGACAAGGATAACACTTAATCCAATATTAAATTTAATGAATTTTTCCTAATCCCATTTATTCTTGTCCGAAATCCCAGCTCCCAGCCAGATCCAGCCCATATGAACACCACCTAGTGAAAGCGACCTGCAGATCAATTCCCACCACCCAAAGACCAGACCAACTCGCAGGAGACCAACACGGGCAGCAAATTCTGACCGCAAATGAAATTTTAAAAATTTGTTTTTTTCTCCGGAACGGCCAATGGCGTCCCAGCAATGGATCCATGCTTCTCATCCACTACTTTGGATACGCCCCCTGACACGTGTCGAAAACCCACGAACCCCACAAGAAACCAAGTCTTTTAGAACTAGAGAGAGGGGAAAAATTACTGGTGACACGTGTCGCCACGAGAGGGTAACCGGTAGCCAAACAGTGTGCTGTCGCTCCGAGTCTTCCTCTTCTTTGGGGGGATTTGGGTTTGTAATATTCCTCTGGCCGGCTCTTTCTCTCAGTAGAAAGGTTTGCCCTTTCCCTGCATGCAAAAGCGGAAGAAATCCATTGTGGGTATTCTCCAAGTTGTGATGTTCCCCCCCCCCCCTCTCCCCCTAAATTCCTTGTTTGTGGACATTTAATGGTTCTGTATTTGGTTAATTGTCTGATTTTTGCTTCTGATTTGTTTTCCTTTTGTTTGGGAGGGAAATCGGCCATGTGTGGCTACATACACAAGGTTGTTCTTGAATTGGATTCCCTTCTTGAGACTTGGTGTTTTATCGTCAGATATGTTTGATTGGAACGACGAAGAGGTAAAAACCAAATCCCAGATCTCAATTTCTGCTCCTTTTTAGATGGCTTAAGGGATTTGTGGTCTCTGGGAGGGTGAGAGTGAAATGCTCCTAGAGAAAGAGTTCCTGAATTCTCCTTGCATCAGTTCATGGGATCTGTGGTGTCCTCAGTGCTGGATGATATCAATACACTGGGAACTTTGAGATGCATTATTCTTTCTAATTTCTGCGGCTGCGGTAGTGACGATGATTGATGGGGTGTGGTGAAAGAGAATAATCGGGGAATAAGTTGGAACCGGGGTATGTTCCGCAGATGAGCTGAAGGTCATGATCACTAGGGTGAAGTAAACATAGAAAACGAAATTGGTATGGGGAAGGATTGAAGGGGAAGATGGCCCTGGCCTTCACAGGGGATATTAACTGTAGTCAAATTATCTCACCAGTGAAAGGAAAAGCCAGAATGGGCGATCTCTTAACCACCCGATACACCTTAAGGAATTAGCAACATAGAGAAATAGGAAAGTAGTGAACACGGCGTATGCTTCAGTTTGACAACTTCTGCTTGGAGTCCTATTCTATAAGATTTGTACCTCTGAGATCCATGTATTGTAGATTTTAGATATATCTTCATAATGGAGGAAATGAAGGGTTGATGCGAGGAGATCCTTGTTTTGTGCTGAATGGTTTCTATGAACATGGTTTGGCATATCTCAGTTGTAACCAAATGGTAGCATATTTTTAAAGTCCCCTTCACCCCTGCAAAACTTTCAGACATGGTAGAATCGTGTGTGCATTGATATATTCTCTTAGGGCTAGTGGAATTTTTTATGGACTCTGAAATGTCTGGGAAATGTTCGCCTCACTGATGAAGGTCCTGCATCGTTTTTTCTCCACTGCATGATTGGTCTCTCGTGTTTGAAAAATGAGCTTCCGGCTTTGTTTTTACCAGCATGCTCCCGTTTCTGCTGCAACTGACAGCCTATGATTTCAGATTGCAAATATTATATGGGGTGAGGCTGGGGAGAGTGGTGATCATATCGTCCCTTTCCCTGAGAAAGGTGAAGGGGATGAGAATAATCAGGAGTCCTCGGGCATACCTGCAGAACACAAACTATTGGGTACGAAGCTTGATTTCCAGGTCATAAGACCAGATAGCAGTCCGGATCCTGTAAAAAATGGACAAATTTCTGCCTTGGGTGTGGACTCATGGCCAAACGTGGCTTCAACAGAAGCCACAACTGACCATGGTTCTATGGATGATAGAGTGTTCAATGATTCGGTCTTGACTAACAAATATCTGTCAAAAGGTTGTGAAATTAAAACTTTCAGGGAAGTTTTGTGCAATTGCACTGGCTAGAAGTCCTTTCCACTTTTGCCTGTCATAGTGTAACCTGCGTACTTTATTCTGCAGAAGAATGTCCACTTGATGGAGATTCTGGAGCTTATGATAACCTCCAAGGTAAAGAGCTCTCCGATTTCGGTGAGTATGACTGGGGTAACATTGGCAGCTTTGATGATCTCGACCGGATATTTAGGTAATCTGTTGGCATGGTTGCAAACCTGGTCCACCCTGTATGATCATTATATAGCATTTGGAGTTTTTAACTTTCTGTTTGCCATTGGCTCTTACTAGACGAGTTACAATAGTGTTTGCTTTAAACATCCTTTGTTGTTTCTTCCTTAATGAAGATAATCCGCCAAACGTATTCCTTCTTGAAAAAAATGTATATTTGTATTGATCGACGCATGTTGATATCATAATTTTTTGACCGTATCATCTCTTTGACCTCTGAAGCAAGCTAGAATATCTATTTTTGCTTAGTAGGTTAGTTTACCAATATGTGGTCCTTTCTACCCCATCCTCTATAGATGCATTATTACTGTGATATTCCAGAAACTATCATATTCAGAGGCCTCGGTGAGCTTTATTTCTTCAGTCGAGGAGGATAGGAATTTCTTTTGATGTTTTTTTCACTCCTTACTTTGGCTGTTTTGTCTGACTCCATCTCCTCACAAGTGGTGATTTTGCAGCAATGACGAGCCTCTGTTTTCCTCTGTTACTCTCGGGGTCCCTAGCGAGATATGGTCTTCCTCCAAAGAGAAAACAAGTAGCCCTTCAAAGTCCTTTGATTCTCCTGTTATGGTTTCTAAGTCACTTCCAGAGACGTCTGATAAGCCAAAATATGGAAGAGGTGGGCAGTCTCTCGATCTCTCATTCGAGAGGACGGATGACTCGGGATCTCTTGCCTTTCAGCCAAGCGGTGAAATGTCGGCTCTTTCAGGAGGTGTTGAAGAAGATTGGAAGGTCAGTGCGACACATGTTTTTTTTGTGAAGGATTCTTATCTTTGTTCTGCAGATATTACATATATTATATCTTCTCCAGCACAATTTGGCAGTGGAAGGGGAGGCTCGTCCGACGAGCTCCACCCAAAGGGCAGAAAATATCCTCACTCTGAATGAATTTGCTGACAAGGTATTCCCTTTCTATTCATCACATATCTCTTATGTCTTGATACTTCCCTTTAGAGTAACATGGGGAGTCATATTACACTATCTATGAGTTATGTTTTTTATCCTATGAATTCATGGTAAACATGTTTTTCCGATGATGATGTTACATATGGTGATCAAGCATCGATTTGTGCAAGGCGGGAACGTTTGACTTGGGTGTTGCGTGTTCTTGGGCTTTTGTCAATTTGTGCAGGCATATGGGCAACAAACTCACTCGAAAGTTCAAAAGAAGGTTAGAGGAAAAGAGAAGGGAAAATCATCACAGCGCTTCGAATCGGGATGGACTCCACCAGCGAACACGGCTGGGCTATTTAAGCCCCAGTTATCGGGATCACTGTCTCATGCATGCCTCCCCTCATCTCTCAGTCAGCTAAATCCAATTGAAGGGCCAGAGACTTTTCATAGTTATCAGTTGATCCCCAGCTATATGAATCCCTCTGCTTTTGTAAATTTCCCAAATCCTATTGCAGCCATGGGCCTTTCTCCTCGGTATCCACCCAGTGAACTCAAGATCCAGACTGTCTTTCCGGGCTATGAAGTTACTTCCGTGAATGCAGATGTTGCTGGAAAGCAACTCGATTCTCCGGGAAAAGCTCCTCTTATGACGCCAAGGGAAAAAATTAAGAAACTGAGGAGGAGGCAACAGATGCAAGCGATGCTTGCCATCCAGAATCAGCTGCAGCAGTTCGGTGATCCAGTCTCCCGTAATTCAATTGTGCCGATGAATTCCCTGGAAAGCCCAAATCAGCTGAAACCTGGGCCTACTTACGAGATCGACAACTTAAGTGCTCTTCCTTCCTTAGACGTGGCTTCTTCAATCGAGCAAGATGAATCCAGTACGTTATCTGTTGCTGATGATGGTTACTCTATTGAGGAGGCCGTGCTTCGTCGACTTCAAGATGTTATATCAAAGGTATTAAACTTGTTTATCACTTAGGATTGGTTGTGGAAAGATCATTAACCCGAGTTTTCTGTTCAGCTGGACATGCCTATAAGAATCTCCATTCGGGATAGCTTGTTTAGATTGGCTAAAAGTGCAGTGCAGAGGCAGCAAGCGAGTGATGTGAACAGCACCGGTACAAATGCAGGAGAGAAACATGAAGATGTGGTGAAGGAAGAGCAAGATGCTAGTGCGAGGTCAGTCGACTAAAATTTCACTTGCTCGGATTAATCGATCAGTACTGATACAACTGAGGAAAGAAGGCTGGTCCATCAAAGTAATCACCTGCTTGCATAACTCTCCTTGTGGTTCTGCAGGGAGGTCAAAGTAACTGCTGATGCTGAGACGGACACGAATCCCATAGACCGTGCAGTTGCCCATTTACTCTTTCACAGGCCAATGGAGCTGTCCATCAAGCATCCGGAGACCCCAGAATCATCAATGTCTGCAAAACTCAACATGGAACGGCAAGCACAGAGGGGAGCCAACGATGCAGCAGACTCAGGAAGGAGTTCTAAAACTGGGCTGGATTTCTCTTCTTCCCAGGGAGTAGGTTATCCTTGTCAGCAGCGGCTTATGGATTGTGGGGACGCTTTAGAACCCGCTCCGGACTATGGTACTCTAGTGCCAGCTGGAACCACAGAAGCCGGAGCCTCTCAGTGACTCCCTCCCGCTCGCAAACTTATATTGGCTGGCTTTATGTAATCCGTTTTCCGCTGCTGACACTGAAACTCGTGGAAAATGTGACGACTATGTCTACAGCTTGATTTAGTCAGTCCATGGAGGGACTGAATATCAAGTGTAAATGTTGTCTTTGGTCTTGTGGTTCCTTCTTCACGTGTCTTTCTCATTTGGACAATTTCATCGAGCTACGTCTCAAAGACAATCGACATCCTCCCTCGTCTTCATCACCCGCATTGCAGCTCGATTTCTGTTAAATATCTGCATTCGTTTCTTCCTTGAGCCGGAAAATGACTAGTTCATGTCCTTGCTAGCTAGGCTTTGTTTTTCTTCAAAATGGACAAAGTTTTTTTTTTCATAAAATTGAGGTTTGTACGCACTTTATCGTTAATTTTGTTTTACAAATTACGTTTTCAGTCTCGAAAACTTTAAAATCGCGACTTTCATTTTACAAATAAGTCGCAATTTAAACGACAACTAAGTTATACTTAGTAAAAATCCGGATGTCCTTCTCGACGTGCTACAAAAGTCACATATTGATAAATTCTACGGAAGTGGTCGTTTTAAGCCGTAACTTAAAGACTTCCGTATTTCTTTTAAATTTTCTTAAAGACTAACTATTAGAGGCTTCTGCAAGCAGCACAAGGACTGCATGGACATCGAGGTGAACCTCACGACTTTAGAGCTCCCGACAACCTCGTTATCGTCCAAAGCCCAATTGATTATGAGGCCCAATGAGATGTTTGAGATGTTTAATGGGCCTATTTCAGGCCCATATAAGTGAGAAATTCCGGCCGGGGGATTGTCTGATTTTTTACTACCGAATGCGATCGGTCGACTAAAGCGGGTTTGAGTGTCGGGAAAGCTTGCGGACTTTGGCGGTCCAAGCTCGTTCCCACATGGAGATGGTCAGAACGTTAACGGTGGAGGAGGAGGAGGAGGGGGGGGGGGGAAGGAACTCCTCAGGCCGAGGGCTGGCCGCAGTAACTCCGATGGGAAGAAGAAGAGGAGGTGGAACTGCGGGATTCCTAGCTTTGCTCCGATTAACAACCTCGACGATGGCTGCCTGATGCATATCTTCAGTTTCTTGTCCCCTATCCCCGGTAATAAAAGGGTCTCATTGGTTGAAAATTAACTCTTTTTTGAAATCTCCGTATTTTTCCTTTCATTTTCGGGTTCTATCTACGCCTTAAAAATGTTGTCTTTTCGCTGAAAATTGTTTCTTTTCTATTTCCCCACGATTTGCTGTTCCTCTTTCTTTTTCCTGGGAATGTGGATTTGGCATGTGGTTTTAATTGGCTTGATTTGTAGTGCTGAATTTAATGATTGTTTGAGTGATGGTGTCGAGATGGCCCAATGAATAGCAGCTGAGTTAGTTTTCTTTTCTTTGTGAAAGGAAAAAGGGGTGATTGATTATTCTGAGTTGCCCATAATGTTTTTGTGGTTCGATCATCAATGCGTACATATTAACTATTAAGCCTTGGCGAGGAAACTACCTATGAAAAATCCTGCGAATTGAAGTGTATATCATGTTATTGCGTGGATGACATATTTTATGTGGCGATTTCTGTCACGATTTTGTGTTGAGTTTGCAGATCGTTATAACACCGCCCTCGTTTGCCACAGATGGCATTATTTGGCCTGTCATCCTCGGCTGTGGTTACGGGTTGATCGTTCCATTAAAAGTTTGACGGAGCCGGGTGTCTTCCCAACCATCGAGTCGGCTGTATCTGCTGCAAGGTCTATTACGTCCTACGTGATGTTATTTGGATGCTTACATAAGTGTTGGAATGCTGACATGATTTGACCCTCATAGACTGGGAGATACGATTCTGACTGGGGCGGGTGGAAAGCATCTTGCCTCTAATATTCAGATACAAAAACCGCTTTGCCTGGTATGTTCTGCCTGTGATACCTGTAGTAGGTATCAATTACTATCCATCACCCGATCATTACAATTACTTTTAAGGTTGTGAAGTTGATCTGATATGCTTCCTGTTGTAATGGGCAAGCATAAGTGGTCTTCAATGTTACCCCCTGAGCATGCAGCTTGGGGTGGATAGTTAAATATTTTCAGTGGAGTTATATATAACGAATACGAATTCTGATAAGACATCCCTGTAGCTGTAATGAGGAGGAATGAATGTGCGTTGAGTCCTTCTAAGAGATGTAGATAGAGAATGATGGATTACTTCGATTGCTGTTTGTCAATTAGTTGGTTGAAGCGACAAGATAACTCCACAATGACGGGTCTTTTAAGCATTGTCAAGTTTGTAAATATTTATAATTGAAAACTTGATGGCCCTCAGGAATATGTCTGGGATTAATGTGCTTCTTTCCTGTGGGAACACATTTCAGATTGGCAGGGGTGAACTTCTGGATGAGACCACGCTCGTCTGCTCACGAGGTTCGGACAGGTTAGTTTAATTAATGACAACATGCCACTGCATGGACGTAGACGTGTATGTGTGTTTCCTCCCCTGGAGAGCTATTAACCTGTTCCGTTTTCTTAAAATACATGTAGTCTTCCTCTGGAATTGCGAGAAAGGGGGGAGTCATAGAATTGCTTATCAAAATGCCCTTATTTGGATTGAATCACCTGTGTATCTCTCCTTTGCTTGTAGCGCTCTGGAGCTTCTTGCCACCTGCAAACTGACGAATCTGACTGTTAGAGCATAACTGGGGAGCTGTCTGCTGCACAGAAGTGGAAGGCTCACAATTGATGGGTGTGTTCTTCAGTGTGAAAGTAATCCATTAGACTACCTGTCATATCCGATCGTGAGCACTGCCGATGGGAGCAAAGTCATTCCCTCGTCCTTGCCTTCAAATGGGAATGGGGTCTACGTCTCTCAGACATGGATCGAAGGTGGCGCCAAGGCTGTGTTGACAAATGGAGACCTGGTCTTGCAGCGTGTTCGGGTCATATACGCGCGAACGTCCATCTTCTTCTGGTTCGACGTAGAGTGTCGGTCATGATTCTGGCCTGGCAGTTTCTCTGTAACTCATATGAATAATGTAAGCTGTATCATCATCATCATCAACCATCAACCGTCCATCAAAACACCCTCTATTTATTCAGCGTAACACTACTGAACTACTTGGCTTCTGCAATCTATAGACCTCGTCTGTTTCTTCTCGGGGACGCGGGAGAAGTGACTTCTGCAACCGCATATGGGGAAGAAGGGGTGGGGGGGGGAAGGGTTTTGTGGGCCGGGCTTTGGGCTTGGGTCATAATGGGCCATTTGAGGCATCAATGGATGGAAATGTTTGGATGTTTCGAAGTATAAGTAAACATCGACCACACCGAACAGGGCAAACGCAACAGCACAAGTTGGGAAAGTGAGGAAAGGATAAATGGGAGGGGAGTAGCTTAATAATAATCTCAAGCAAAAGAGGGAGATGGATGTGACGTGAGGAGGAGATTCACATTCCTCATATTTTGTATTATATAAATAGCACAACATTTTTTTGTAATATTATATAAATAGCACACAAAATCTTCTTTTCAAGTGTTTGCTATGGTAATGATTTCCAGTTGCACTATATAATTTTTAAGTAGTTGTGCCCCAAGGGTCATCCGTGTTATTACAAAATATATATTTCTTTTGTCCCTTTCCCCTTTCTCTGTCCGTAGACAGACAGGCAGACAGACAGAGACGATGCTCCTCCCTCTCCCTCTCCCTCTCTATCTCTGAATGATTGTTCAGTTGATATTTTTGTTGTCTCAAAACTTTAATTTGAATCTCCACACGCCCCCACTTCCCTTTCCCGCATCGTCTCTCTCAACATCGCCCCCCTCTTCCCACATCTCCCTCTCTCTTTCTCCCTCCCTCCCTCCGTGTTGTGTGCATCCTTCTGTTAATTAATTGATCAAACTTCACCCTCTCCTCCCAATTTACTCCCCCCCCCAGTTTTCACTTCTTTTGTTAAATAAATCGGATTCTCGTGTCGTTAGCAGACGGCAACCCCCTCATTGTTTTGTTTTCTTCATCCCTTTCCCTCCCTCTCCCCCCCCCCCCCTTCTCTCTCTGTGGAGTGTTCTTTTGGGTCTTCTGCCCTTTGCGCCGGTAGTTGGCTTCAGCGGCTTGGCTTTTTCCTTGGGTAATTCTGAAATCAATGATCCTCCTTGCTTAAAAGTTCGTTTCTTTGACTTGCCCCAGTAATTTTTCTTACGCGTAAAGTTTATTTGCTTTACCCCTTTCACCTGGGGGAGTTGGTGTCTTGCTTGCTTGTCCAAGCCTTTTGCGTTCTTTTCTAACCGAAGATATACCCAGATCTGTTTTGGGTTCTTGGGCAAGTCCCTGGGTGGGTTTTAGATTTTTTGATTGCGTTTTCTTTGATGTCGGGCATTGTGCTGTCGGTCGCCGTGGTGAGGCCGTTGACTTTTGGGCAGTGGGTTGACTTTTCCTGGGTTTTTTCTTTGTGGGTTGATCTGTCGAAGGGGTTGTTGGTTTTGGAGCAGAAGGGAGGAGGCTTTCCCGGCACCGGGGGGGCTTCAGAGTAGTTTTCTGCCCTTGGTTTGCTTTCGTATTTCTGGGTTTGGTTGGATTTATTGGTTTTGTCAATCATGATGATGTGTGTAGAGTGTGCCTCTTTGCATGGTTGGTTTGGTGATGGTAGAAAGTAGGAAGAATCTGTTGGGTAGTTGTTGGATTGACTGACTCGTAATGGAGTGCTCGCATCATGTCATTTTTTGTCATCCGCCCACCTTTTGAGATTTCACCGAATCCTTGCATGACATGTCTATGTCGATCGATTGCCTCCCTTGATAACCTTATGAATGATCATCTGTCTTTATCGTCGATGTACCAATCTGGATTTTCTGCTTTTGCTTACAGAAGCACTGGTGGTTGAAAAGTTCTTTTACCACCATGTCATCTGCCAATTCGTTCCTTGACGACATCCGAAACAAACCAGAGGTTATTGACCCTCCACCAAATGAAGATATGATGGACATTGGCGAAAGCATTAACGATCCTGCGCAGACTGCTTCTGTTAAACCCAATCCTACAGTATCCAGCAGCGTTCGCGAGCTTTTGGAATGTCCTGTATGCTTGAATGCTATGTACCCGCCCATTCACCAGGTTTGGGTTTAATGTAATTCATCTGCTAATATAAACCATCCACTACCTTATTTGATGTGATATTAGACCCTCTTCACTTTTTCTTAGTCATGTCTGTTGGTGTTTTTGGATAATTCTTGTTATCTAAACTGTTGCTGTCTCTTTCTCTTTGTGCGGCAGTGTTCCAATGGCCACACCTTGTGCTCTGGATGTAAGCCAAGAGTGCATAACAGATGTCCCACCTGCCGGCACGAACTTGGTAACATTAGATGTCTTGCGTTGGAGAAAGTGGCTGCATCACTGGACCTCCCCTGTAAATATCAGAGGTTTGGGTGCATTGGCATATATCCCTACTACAACAAACTAAAGCACGAGTCCCAGTGTGCTTATCGACCTTATAACTGCCCCTATGCCGGCTCAGAATGCACAGTCATTGGGGATATCCCTTATCTTGTTACCCACCTCAAGGATGATCACAAGGTCGACATGCACAATGGTAGTACTTTCAACCATCGATATGTTAAGTCAAATCCCCATGAAGTCGAGAACGCCACGTGGATGCTCACGGTATCTGTCCTACTTCGAATCATTGATGCGATTTCTGTTGGCTTTTTGTGATTAGTTAGTGAGAGCTCGTGGCTATAGTATGGTATGTAGCTATACTTCAAACATCTTTCGAGGATTTTACCCTTCTCCCTAGATGGGAGGCCTCGAGTATGCTCGTTAAAGATCTTGATGTGGAGTTAGCTTGTAGAAGAACATGGAGTGTGGGTTTGATGCTATCATTGTGTTGGCTAGGTCATCCTACAGTGTGCATTCTTGTTGATGCATGTGGTGGGACGTAATTACTTTGGTTTCTTCAGGTTTTCAGTTGCTTCGGCCAGTATTTCTGCCTGCACTTTGAGGCCTTCCAGCTAGGAATGGCTCCCGTGTACATAGCATTCTTGCGCTTCATGGGCGACGATAACGAGGCCAAGAACTACAGCTACAGTCTCGAAGTGGGCGGAAATGGAAGGAAGATGATATGGCAAGGGGTACCCAGGAGCATAAGGGACAGCCATAGGAAGGTTCGGGACAGCTTCGACGGCCTAATAATCCAAAGGAACATGGCTCTCTTCTTCTCCGGAGGTGACCGGAAGGAGCTGAAGCTCAGGGTAACGGGGCGGATCTGGAAGGAGCAGTAACTATAGTTGTTTGTAGTCATGTTAAGGTGCTCTTAATCTATTCGTACTACTTTTGTAGGCAAATGTCTCTTTGCTTGAACCATGAGGATCTTACCACCTAATACATGAATATGGGATTTGGGGAAAAGGGTAAATGGGAGCTACCATTGCCAATGTTTTGAAATTTGAAAACAAGATTTATTCACCCCATTTTCCACACATTTCCAAAGAAAATGAGGATAAAATCTTGGGGGTGGTGTCTTTTAAGACATCTGGTTGGGATTCAGTCAATGGGAGTGGAAACATGTCTGCCTTTTAAATTAATACGTCCAGTGGGAGAGGGGCACCTCAATCTCCACCTCTCAACAGTCTCTCAAACTCATTCATTCCTCCACTGCCTCTTGTCATTTCCGGGTCTGTGTTTTCTGTAATCGTTCCCAAGGAAGTTTGCAGGATGATCGTACAGGCCCAATTTGCAAAAAGAGATGAATGAGACAATGTATTACACGCCGAGGTGAGAAGTCCTTGACCCTACTGCATACATACAGACACAGGCAGTGAGTGTGAGATGCAGATTTGTTTTTTTTCTTTTGGGACTGACTGACATGTCGGGAAATTCTGGAGACCCTGACATGACCCGGTCGGTAAGCAACATCCGGGAGTGTACATAATTAATGCACTTGTTGGTTTCTGTTCTAACTCGTTTAAACTCAAAACAACTAATTAGACAGTACGAGGGACCGGAAGAAAGGCCCTGTTCCATGACCTTAAGGCCAGATGATACTTATTGCGTATACAAAGTGTCGGCCCGATTCAGAACGGATGTCCTCGTCCCTGTTGTATACCTTTAGACCGTGTATTTGTTTATTGCATTTGTTTAAGGTTTGTCCTGTTACTAGAGCAGTTTGGGCAAGAATTCTTCTACTGCTCAACCTTAGCAAGGGGAGTATTTTGGCGGGAGTAGGAGAGAACTTAGAAGGGATCTTATCCAACGGAAACTTAAACTGTCGGGCGAAACTCGTGTGACTCAGTTTGGATACAAAGCAGGCTGCGATCTCTACAATGTCAAGCAATGCTTGCTCATTTCACAGTTTTTATGTCGAAGTACTCAATGGCAACAACAACAGGCTCGAACCAATGATGAGCATATACATAGACATACCCAATGGTCGTATAGAGATGAATCATTTAGCGAGGGCCCTGGAGTCGAAGAGTAAACTCCTGCAATGCCAGCAGGACCTCCTTTAGCCTCTCCCTTGCCGCAGGGTCAATCAGGTTGCCCTCACCGTCGAACGTGGCCGGTTGCTGGAAAGCATTCAGGAAGAACTCTGGTTTGTTGATGAAATGGAGATCTACGAAAATTCCTATCTGTCTTAGATGGTACTGCGCTATTCAACCGCCGAACCCTCCCCCAGAGCTCACGATGGCTGCTGCCTTGTTGGCCCAGACATTCGGGGCCCTAGACGCCCACTCGATTGCGTTCTTGAGAGGTGCTGTAACATTACGACAAAGTAAAGGTCAACACGAGAAACAGCTGATTTTCACCATACATTCTCGACGTGATCCTCAGGTTGGATCAAAACCTTATATCTCTGATATTTCATCCCATTCACAAAAAAGTTCTGACTGATCTCACCCCAAATCAAGTAAAAAAGACGGTCCGACTCGATCAGTCGCATCAGCAGGAGAATCATTTCCATCAAATTGGGATATGGTTGGTAAACAATCCATAACTCCAACACCCACGTATCCATTTTTCTCCATCGACAGGGCCAAAGATGACTAACCAGAGACGATGCAGAGAGAAATGAATATCCTTACGGGTGACAGTAGTAATTGTACTCTGGGGAAGCGAAGAGGATGCAATCAGCCCGAGAGATCTTCGCACGAAACTCCTCCACTGGCGGGGGGAACCGGCCGCCAACTTCAAGGTCGGTGTTGATCATCGGGAGCAGGGAGCCATCGACGTACTCGATGTCCATCCCCTGGATCGACCCCTTGCATATGTCGATTGCTGCATCCAGTATTCAAATAAACCATTACCCTACATCTCTTCCATGATGCTAACAAATCGAGCCTCGATATAAAACATCCCAAGGCATATAAACTCTTACCCGAACGAACGAGTCCTCTGTTGTAGGAACCCTTGCGAAGGGACCCACATAGGGCGGCCACCTTGATCGCCGGTTTAACCGCCGCCGCCGCCTCCATTCCCCTCCCCAGCGATCGCCACCCAAAACGATCCGTTGGGCGCAGAATCAAGAACGACGTGATTGGCGAAGTGGGTTGACTCCGAAAATAGAAAGCACTCGTTTAAGTACGTACCCTCATCTTCCACACAAGTGTGAGATATCATGGTTAAGCATTCGTAGCTGTCGGCAGACGGGGTGGCGGCGTCAGCATATTATGGGCCGAGGAGAACTGTACGAGGTTGTCGGGTGAGGCCCATTCCAGGAGAAAAGGCCTGACGCTGCTGGGCTTCGATTACACTGTCTCCTGTAGGCCTGGCGAGGAACAAGGACAAGAAAAACAGATCAACAGTAAAATCCCGTGGGGGGTGGGGGGGCAGTGAAGTTTCTGGAGTTGTCCTCGTCTCCCGGAAGACGCCGAGGTAATTCTGCTGATTGAAAGCGGCCTATAAGGAAGTGGGTCCTCCTCCTCCTCCTCCTCCCATTTTGAACTGATCAGGAACTCTGTGATGATGGACAGAAAGAGGGTAAAGTAAAAAACAAAAGATGCCTCCTTTTGAAATTTCCCCCCATCCTGACGGTCACGGGTTGGTAAGACTACATGAAACAGGAGGTGACAGGGATGTGCTGGTCGGCAAGCACAGACCCAGTTTAGGATTCCCTCCTCCACTTCGTCTTTTGAAATGGGGTGTGATTGCGATGCGTAGGTTAACGTTGCTCGGAGGGGGGGGAGATGGGGACGCCTTTTTGACCGCAGCAGACAGCGTCAGCAAGAAACAGGGATCGCAATGCACGACGGGGGACCCCATCTGCATCCCTTCAGTCATTATCGTCTATGAAAGAATGGATGCACAGTTCCGGCGTGTGGTTCTCTTGTGGGGGCACTGACCACTTCGGAATTGGGGGAGGAGGAGGAATACAGCAGGAAATTCCCCACTTCTTTAAAAAAAAAAAAAATTACTGCAACATTGTTGTTGCATGTGAGTTTCAGAGACAAAAACAAGAAAATGATATTGATATTCCTCGAAGAACATGCTGGTTTCACATGGCCAATCCCATCCACAGCGATCGAGACAAAGAGTAAACCGACACACCCCTCCAATTTGTACCCAAGAAAATCACTGTTTGTGTGTGAGCAAAGCCTGGTCTGTAAAGTGACCCAACTTCCCCTCCATCAGCAAAAAGGTCGGACTGGAACAGGACAGGATTAGTTGCAAATTCATTTCCAAGGCCGAAAACGCCGAGGACATGAACATTAATATCATGTGTTCTTGCCAAGGGAAGAGTAAGAGCAGATCTAAGATCTTTGTGTGTTTGTTCACGAACCCTTTTCCACCCTCGGTGTCACGGTAAGCATCGGTTGATCTTAAAGATTATTTCATCAGGGGGACATACCACGTTCCATGGAGGACACAGCATATTCCCAAAACTGTATCAAAAGTTGAATCAAATCTAAAACCCAAAAGCAATAAGACATGAATCAGATATGCCTCCTCTCCTAAAATAATTCCAACCTAACCACCAAACCAATTCCAAAACATTCCCATCTCATTCTTTCCCTTGATTTAACAATCATTTCCCATCCCAATTCCTGTTATGAATTACAATTTTTGTTGCGAAGATCATTGAAAGGTGTAAATTTTCCACCTCCCTTTATATATTATACACACACACAACAAGCTCCCCGCAACTCTATTGTACTTTCCACAATCCTCTCTCTCCCTCCACACGAGACCCAAAAAGCAGAACACCATGAAGGCACCTCCTCTGTTCCCCGCCTTAGCCTTTCTCCTCCTCCACTTCCTCTCCTCCTCCCTGGCCCTCCCTACCCATGGCCACCCCCAATGCGACGACCTCCCCGGCTCCACCCTCCGGGTTTTCCATGTCTCCAGCCCCTGCTCCCCCTTCAAGCCCTCGACCTCCCTCTCCTGGGAGGAGAGCATCCTCAAGATGCAGAGAGACGACCAGGCCAGGCTCCAGTTCCTGTCGAGCCTCGTTGCGGGGAGGTCTGTCGTCCCCTTGGCCTCGGGCCGTCAGATCATACAGACCCCCACGTACATCGTTAAGGTCAAGGTTGGCACCCCTCCGCAGACAATGCTCATGGCGGTCGACAACAGCAACGACGCCGCCTGGATCCCCTGCTCTGGCTGTGTCGGCTGCTCCTCCTCCTCTGTTTTCACCGATTCCAAGTCCACTTCTTACAAGAACCTCGGCTGTAAAACACCGCAGTGTCAACAGGTGAGGCACCCCCAAAACTTGCATTGAACTGGAGCTTCATTAACTGCCTGTCGGATCCGAGGAAGGTTTTAATTCAAACACACTTTTTATGATTGTCCGGAACTGCTTCTGAGTTAGTGTCAGAAACTTTAGTAACCCATAAATGGGATCTCAAATTTGTTAGGTAGAAAAGGATGAACATGATTTTTGGTCCGACATTGAGTGTGGCAATATTAGTACATATTCTATATTGAGGCACAGATACCAAAGATTTTATCAACTCTGTCCTCCATTGGACCAGTTCTTACATGATTTACGGTGTCTTTGTCCCTTCAGGCTCCGAATCCGACCTGCAGCACGGCCGGCTCGTGCACCTTCAATATTACCTACGGCTCTGCGAGCATCGCGGGCAACCTATCGCAGGATGCGTTTGCCCTCGCGGCCGACCCGATCCCTTCCTACACCTTTGGCTGCATCCAGAAGACAACCGGGGCCTTAATTCCCCCGCAGGGACTTTTGGGGCTCGGCCGTGGCCCGTTGTCGCTGCTCTCCCAGACCCAGAGCCTGTACCAGTCGACCTTCTCTTACTGCCTGCCGAGCTTCAAGTCGCCAAATTTTTCCGGGTCACTGAGGCTCGGCCCAATCTCTCAACCAATTAGGATTAAGTACACCCCCTTGCTAAAGAACCCAAGGAGGTCTTCACTCTACTATGTCAACCTGCTGGCCATCCGAGTTGGCCGGAGGGTCTTAGATATCCCGCCGAGTGCATTCGCCCTTGACCCAGTCACTGGCGCCGGAACCACTATCGACTCGGGTATGCTATCTCTTATATCTTAAGCTGTTATGCCTTGCAAAAACATGTCAATATATCCTGATGTTCTTGGTCGACGAACTCCAATCCACACAGGGACGGTCTTCACCCGGCTCGTGAAACCAGCCTACCAGGCTGTTCGAGATGCTTTCCGCGAGAGGGTGGGGAACCTGACGGTGACCTCCCTGGGAGGGTTCGACACCTGCTACAGCGTTCCGATCGTGGTGCCTAACGTGACGTTCATGTTCTTGGGGATGAATGTGACCATCCCACCGGACAACCTTCTGATCCACAGCACGGCGGGGAGCCTAACATGCCTGGCAATGGCAGAGTCGTCGGGGGATCCACTCAACTCGGTGCTGAACGTGATAGCGAGCATGCAGCAGCAGAACCACAGGGTGGTATTTGACGTACCAAATTCGAGGGTCGGGGTGGCCCGCGAGACGTGCACCTGACCTGATCCCATCGATCAGAGATACGGGACAACCCATCATTGTCTGTTTTAGAGAAATAATTTGTCTGCGCCGTCCGGTGTTAAAATTATTTTCATTTTTTTTTGTCCGTGAGTGGGATGTTGGGTGGGATGGTATTTAGAAATTTGGATTCCTAAGCTTTGGGGTTTTTCTTATTGTTAAAATAATAATAATAATGATAATATTTTTATAAAAATATGGTTGCTGGAATAGCTCAGTTGGCTAGAGCGTATGGCTGTTAACCATAAGGTCGGAGGTTCAAGCCCTCCTTCTAGCGCACCTCTAAACATTTTTCATCTTATAATGGACTCGGCCCATAAAGGTAAGGCCCGGTGACTACGGCCCATAACAGACTATCGCGAAACGTTCTTTTGGGCCCACCGTCAGGTCCCCACCGCTCCCAACAGAGCCGAGCAGGCTTGGCAAATTGCCCATCGCCAGCCCAACCAACCAAGAACAAGACGAGATGGATGGAGGAGTCTCTCTGTGGTATTCGAAGGGAGCAAACCATCGCCGGACTCTGTGAATCCCCCGTCAATCGGGATAAAAAATGTACCTTCTCAGTCCCGATGATTCCCCGACCACCTCCCCTCTCGATGCCCCTCCTCCACCGTCGCCGTCGTCTTCCCTCCTCGTTTTCCCTTCTCCGCCTTCTGCTTAGATGATAATCGACCCCCGGCGCCTTCTATTGAATTCGCTTTCCGTTGTTTTTTTTTTCCTTCTTCTTTTTCCCCTTCCTTGCTTCTTCGTTCCCCTCCCCTTGTAGCAGCTTCAGCATGTGTGACTTGGTCGCCCGCACGGGTCGTCATCAGCAGCGCTACGAGTCCGGATGTCGCCTCGTCGCCGGGTGCGCATGCTTCCTCTTCCTCCTCCTCCCCCTGCCTCTTTTTTTTTTCTGGCTGTTGTGCACCTGTGTCGTTTCGTGTGATGGTGATTTGTTTTTTAGATGTTTTTCTGTCGCCGGGGACGTTAGTTGCGATGATTGTCTTAGCGAATACGGCTACGGTATTCGAGCATCAGTCATTGTCATTGCTGCGTGCGGGCTATCCGTGTCGTCGTAGTCGTCGCTCGTAAATTGTTGTGTGCTTCATGATCTACATCATTACTTTCCTCCAGTGGTGTGTGTTTCTTTTGTTTGGCTTGTCGCTTTCTGGTGTCCAAAAAGAAGTACTGCTTTGGCGATTTTGGAGTTATCCGCTGTCATTTTTGCATATAGAGGATTCAACAACGGTGGTTGGGGTGGACATGAGAATTTGAATTCACGTCACTGTTCTTCTGATAAATCAATGGCATTTAGTATATACTAATGGCCTTGTTTCATAGCTGGACTTTTTAAGTGGATTGTTTTGTTTGACATAGGACCGACTGACAATTCCTGCGGTACTTTAATATATTTAGGAGATCTAAGTGGCTTATACTCGAATCTTCTGCTTCAGGTGTATTCCATTTAGATACAGATCATCAAGTGATGATTGTGACGCCTCCGAAAAGATTGTTGAGGTGTTAATGATTAATTCTACTAGTGGGCCTGGTCTTCTATTCCCCAAGGTATTGGATACACTGCTTTTTAATTCTCTTGGCAGTGGGCTTTCATTAATGTCGCCAACTGAAGACGTAGAATACTTGATTCCATACAATTTACTTTGGTAGCTGTAAGCTCTGTAGGTGTGTCTCGGCAGGTTTGCCCAGGAAATAATTCTGAACTTTTGCTTTGTAAGCACACAATTTTGTTAACCTGGAGTAGTGGGCATGCAAATATGTACAGATTGCTTCCCAACCAATATCACAGCAACACATGTATATGTCTCTTGGAGCTTAATCCCTTACTGGGTTTCTTTGTTTCTAAAGGGTGGATGGGAGAATGATGAGACTGTTGAGGAAGCTGCTGTAAGGGAAGCTATGGAAGAAGCTGGAGTTAGAGGGGACTTAAAGGTGGCATATGCCTTGTTATCTTGTCTTCTCTTCTGCAATATTTTTCCGCTTCACTTCAAGAAAAAGAAATGGAGAGGCTGCTAGTAGTTACTAAGGTGTTATTCCAATAAAAAATTAATGGCCTCCCTGATGGTGCAAATTGATCCTGGCTAATGCTGTGCAGGGGAAGGTGGATGTGTATGTTTTGGAAATAGGGTAGTTCCTCAGAAGTGAATGCCTATTGTCCTTACATGAAATATGATCATAATGCATTACTGGTCTTTCAACTAACAACGCGTTCATGTTTCGTTGTCTTTTTTAACAGGATCTGATAGGGCATTACGTCTTTAAGAGTAAAACTCACCAAGACGAGTTTTGTCCCGATGGTTCATGTAAAGCTACAATGTTTGCGCTTTTCGTCACGGAGGAATTGGAGTCTTGGCCTGAACAAGATGTCCGGGAAAGGACTTGGCTGACAATTGCAGAAGCTATCGAGTCTTGCCGCTATCCATGGATGAGAGATGCCTTGGAGAACGGCTTCTCGAAGTGGCATAGTGACAATGTGGTCGATGAT
The DNA here is from genome assembly GCA_029817715.1 of Melastoma dodecandrum. Lineage (NCBI taxonomy): Eukaryota > Viridiplantae > Streptophyta > Magnoliopsida > Myrtales > Melastomataceae > Melastoma > Melastoma dodecandrum. The sequence continues at coordinate 1,734,717 of JARUPY010000533.1, read as the reverse complement.
GGGTAAGATCTTTGGCTTTTAGTCTCCGTAAAACTGGATTGAAGCTTGCGTCGATTAGAATCTAGGATTTTTTTTCCCTCAATAATATTTTATTGCGGTCATTAGTACCCTAATACAGGCTATGGATAAGAGAAGGCACTTCTTTGCGGCTGCCACCTTAGTATTTTCCTTTCAAAGATTATTTGGATATTTAGGATTTTGGGTTCCAGTTTTCTCCTATTGATCTGAGTTTCCCCTTTCCCTTAAACCTGCATAGACAACAGGAAGAGACCTGTACTAACAAACTAGTACTGGCAAACTTATAGGAAAGCTCCTTTGGTAGGAAAAAGAGAAAAGCTCAAAGCTCATGCACTTCATAGGCACATGATAAGCAAGCATTTGAATTTGAACCCTTTGTCTTCTAAGTGTAATTTCCCCCTCTATGGGCATCCCAAACAGCACTATTCTTTCACTTTGGTGTTCTCTTATTATATCTGGCTCGTGCTTTCATTGGGGTAATCTCATAGACAGCAGTCTGGCAGTACATCTTATCCGCATTGTCTCTGTGATGCATGATGCGTATCGGATATAATGACCTTAGGACGAGAAACGAGTGTCTACCACTAATGGAACAAAATTCACATTCACAGTAACTATATACTTCATCAGATCAGTAAATCAAAATGTGATAAATACCTATAAGATACAGGTCTACAGTGGCGCCCACGCCCTCCAGGTTGAAGCTGAACATCGCTGCTATCGCCTCGCACAAAAGACGTCATTCCACACCGAGTGCATCATCACAAGCCTGTATTCCTCATCGAGGATTCATCCAGCATGATATCAGCAGGATCTCCCATCCATGGCCTTCCTTCCCTCCACTGAAACTTAATCCTCAACTTCCCGTTCGCGTCGACTCCCACAATCTCACCTTTGCTCGCATGTGTCTCCATTCCCCAATCCCACCGTGGTGTAATCAGCCCTTCCTTGATCTTCACCTTATCTCCCACCCTAAATTGCCTTACTCTTTCCATCTCCGCTGCCTTGCACAGCCAAAGCTTATCCATGAAACAGAACGTCACCCAGAGCTCAGCACCGTCTATCCGATACACCACCCCGATGCTCGAGTGGCTCACCTCACCCCAATGGTATGTTGGGGTGGATATTGTTGGCTTGACCCTCACCCAGTCCCCAACTTGAAGCTCCTCCTCCTGCACGATTTCCACCTCTGAAGGGTCGAGTATCCAGGGTCTTGATCCTGCTGGGGTATAAATACGGAGTTTACCATCTCCATCGATGGCCGATATCGTTCTAATGCTTAAATGACTGTGTCCAGACCAACCAAACCTTGGCTGTTTCACAGAGAGTTTCACCTTCACTTGCTGTCCAACAGTAAGCTTTCTCACTTTCTCGAGATTAGAGCTGGGGCCCACCCATCTTTCCTGCTCCCCACAAAACGCTACATACATGGTCCCATCGCATTCATCTCCCTCGTAGCCCAACCCCTGGACAATTCCGATACAACCAGGGCTAATTGATTTCCATTTACCAGCATTTTCTTTCAGCCTCACCCACTCTCCCACTTCAAAGATCTGCTCTAACTCAAGGTCTGCCGGATCTCCCTTCCGTAAGCCAGGCAAGCCAGAAAATGCCACCCTTACTTCCCCATCAGCATGAACACTAGCTATAACTCCATGCGAATCAGGACCGGTTCCTCTCCATCCCCATCTCGGCTCGCTAATGCCAGGTCGGAACTTAACATGTTGCCCAACTTTAAAACTAGGAACTTTCTCGATGTCAGCAAAGTGTGTCATTGGCCTGCCTTTGCGGAAACAGCACGCTAATTCCAGATACCCACTCTCCTGTACACTATGGACAACAGCAATACTGTCCTTCCCAAGGCTATTCCAATCGTAACTAAGCCGAGTCCCCAGACTAGGCTTCGAGCGAACCCAATCACCAACTTCAAATCCTGAAAGTTGCTCCACATCCCCTGGAGAAACTCTCCACAAGCTTGCCCGACCAGCCACTTTGACCTGATAGAAATTCATTGTCAAAAAAGGTTTCAAGGTGAAATAAACATTTCGCCCAAAGTCCCACATACGAATGACAGGAACGCACAAGCTCAGAAATTCTGTTTATCACCAGAGGGGATACTGGCTGACAATCAGCAGAATTTATGTTGCAAGAAACAATGCCCTTCGAAGCAATAATGGGAGATACCAGTATCTTCTCGAGCAATATCAATCTGAGAGATGAAAGAAATTGGACTTACATTCAAAGCACCATCCATGTCGATCCTAACAATTTTTCCAACAGAAGCAGGCGTCTCATTTGACCATCCAAGCCGCGGCTGAGAGATAGAAGGCTTCATATGGATCTCCTGCCCTACTTCAAAGGGAGAAACCTTCTCCATATCCGTAACAGAGCAGCGGAATGATTTGCTGCGGAAGCAGAAGGCAACGCACATATCACCATCCTCTTCCAAGCTATGGATGATGCCGATGCTCTCTCTTGTTATGTCATCCCACCCATATTTGGGGGATGGAACAGAAGCCTTGACCCGGACCCAGTTTCCAACCTAAGTAAAAGATTGCAATAACTTACTTCAACTGCCTACTGCATAAAGAAAATACAAATTTTTGATAATCCATTACCTTGAAATCCTCGACCTTCTCCATGTCAGAAGGGTCTGCACGCCAAGGTAAATTCCGATTTGGAATTTCAATAATCAAAAGGCCATCACTCTCTATATCACATATCTTTCCGACACTGTGATGAGTCTCACCTCCCCAAGCATATCTAGGTTCGGCAACCGACCGTTTCACACAAACAAGGTCTCCAATCTATTGAAGGAGATAAGGAGTCAGCTTGCAGAAGCAAATGAACAAAATCTATTATTGGAACAAAAGCTAAATTTAAGTAAATGAATAGATGTCATCCATCTTACCATAAATGGCACAACATGTTCGACTTCTTCGGGTTCACAAGGCCATCGAGTAGGAAGGTAACACAAATCCAGAAGCAAGCTGCTATCAGGTCTGATACAATACACAATCCCAATGCTACCGGGACTAACAGAGCCCAATCCATGCTTTGCTGTAGTAAGAGAAGGTCGGATCCTAACCCAATCCCCAACCTTGAATTCCTCAACCCTTTCCATTTCAGCGGGGTCGACTTTCCATCCTCGGGATGCTCCAGGAAATCCAACACGCAAAATTCCATCATCATCAACACACAAGACAGTACCGATGCTGTCCCGTGATTGACCTCTCAACTCAAATCTATGAGTGGAAAAAGATAAAACTACCATATGATCATAAGCCCAAAACAAAAACAGCACAGGTGAAGACACTTCAAAGAAAATAATAAAAAGTGAAAGGAAAGAAATAAAAAGATAAGAATTTTAGCACATTATCTGCCAAAGAGATAATTTTTCAGATATCCTTTCTTTGACGGCGACATCGGAAATTTCTATGAAAGTTCAGACCAAGAAATTATACCTGGGTTCTTTAACTTCTGCCTTAAGCCTGACATGTTGTCCTCTGTCCAGAGGTACCACCTTTATTACTTCACTAGCCAAGACGCGAGCCTCCCCAGAGCAAAAAGAAACGGTGAGGTTATCCTTGTCTTGAACATTCTGTACAAATCCAACACTCTTGTGACTAGCACCTTGCCATCCATAAGTAGGAGTCACAACAGTTCTTTTAAATTTCACCCAATCTCCTACATCATACCTAGCAAAAAAAGAGCGAAAAAACCAAAACAAACGTGTCATTCAACAGAAGAAACATGATTAATATTAAACTAAAAAGTTTCCTCCTCACAATGTAGGAGACAAATGAACTCCTCTATTCATGAGAGCTTCCATAAGATCTTCTGAAATCCATTCTCGAGGAAGAGCCTCCAGATAATCACGCAATGTTTTCCCACTGACGACAGCAGTAAACCCATTAGCCAATAAGAGTTGTTACAGTAAAGACAAGCAATGAACTGATACTAAGAACAGCCAAAAGCAATGCCTTTGCATTAATGTTATGTAGATCATAGAAAATACAAGAGAATAGAAAAAATTGAAACCAAACAAAATGACTATCCTCTCCACACAGTAATAAATATGTAACAAAAGCATGATTGCCTGTGATTTCTAGCTTCAACTGCAGAATCAGGGTGCCTGAGCATAACAATGAGCCACTGAAGATTTTCCCGTATCATTTTTGCAGACTCTGCTGCAATATGGAAGGCATTGTCTCCTTCATCATCCTGTGAACAGCAGAATCACAATATCCAGTGTCAGTCCAATATCTCAACTTTCATTGGAAGATAAGCAAATTCCTAAGAAGCTCAAGGAAAAAAAAAAGAATGGCTGCAGCACAACAACTAAAGCAGCAGGCATAGAATCCAGCGAACTATTATGACTTAAGTCTATGATAAACATTGTCGGTCAGGGGCAGGAAGCAAATCAGTGACAATCCTTTACAAGAATTGCCATTCTCAAAAAATAATCAAGCAGTAACAACAAGAGGTCATTAAATGGAACATTATCAGCAAGGAAGTGAGAAAAAGACCTGTAAATTACAGTTAGCACCAGCATACAGTAGCAGGCCCACACAAGACTTTGCCCCTCTGGCCAACGCTACATGGAGAGGTATCATGTTGTGCACATTTCGGATATTAACATCTACTCCACCCTCCAGAATAATCTTAGGCAGCAAACGAGAAGAGAGGAAAAAAAGAAGAAAACATGTCAGCTAGGGGACCCGAGGATAAAAGAAAAAACACAAAGTTCATCTTACAACATCAAATTCACCTTGACCAACTCAGTATCATCTGCCATGGCAGCTGAATGCAAAACAGTACGCCCATGGGCATCTTGCGCAGTTGGATCAGCTCCAGCGCCAAGCAACATCCGAACAAGTTGTCTCCCTTCTACAGCATCATGTAGAGCCCAAATTGGAGATAAGTTAACAGCAGCGTCGGGAAAACTTGCCATACCTATTAGTCAGATATATAAGCAAAAAGGCCAAAACTAGCCATATCAACTAATGGCCTAACAGGAAGGTTCCATGACTTCTTCAACCTCAAGATATTGGAACCACTAATGTTCGCTGGAATCTAATTTTTTGAGAGAACAGCAAATGAAAAACACCAAACAAGGAAATGTTTATATGCTCATTGACAAATTCCACCCCTAAATAAATTGTTCTCTTACCACTTTCATGGTCCTTCTTTAGAGAAGCAGCCATACATAAAGCAGTACCGGCAGGGCTGGGCACATCTATTGCATGGGCAACATCTTCTGGGGTAGCTACCTCCAACCACCTTTTCACGACAGCAACATTATATGTAGCAACACACAAGTGCAATGGCCTGTGGACAAACATAATACAAGAATTTGTCAACACTTGAGCAATGGATGCCATTTCATCACTGTTCAAGTACTGACTAATAATTTAAGTAAAGACGTCAATCTACTCACGTGAGGTTTTTGGAATTAACAATGGACATCGACAGGGAACCTCCACAATCCAAAATAACCATGGCACAGTCCGTGTATTTCTTGGCAACAGCTCGGTGTAAAACAGATTCACCTTCTTCATCCACAACATTTGGATCAGCCCCACCAAATAGCAATTCCTAAAGGGAAACAGACCTCAGAAAAGGGTGAGTAGGGGGGATTGTTTGGAAAAAAAATTAATTATCAAGAACTTACACGCATGCAGTCCGGCTGTCCATGATATGCACATACATGTGCGATAGAAGGGCTCGCTCCATCCCTTAACCTGGACTTGACATTAGCAGATATTCTAATCAGAGCTCGGACGCATTGTGGATTACCAGCCGCCAATGCAAAAACAAGAGGCGGATCCCCATCTTTATTCAAAATATCTACATTTGCCTCCCGATGCTCCAAAATGGTCTCCACGAGTTCCACATTACCGCGTCTACATGCCAAATGCAAGGCAGTTTGGCCATCAGAATTCTGTGCTTCAAGAAGAGAAGATATTGAGCTGCCAATCTTTCCTGAAGCTGCCTTGTTTAGGAGATCCCTGTTTAACAAAAGAAACCAAATTACCAACTTTTCCAAGAAACAACAGAAGGGGAAAAGAATCTTAAAGATAATGCTCCCTAGGTAAGAAGTATAAAATTAGACAACAAATACATACCTAACACCATTTACATTTCCTTCAGACACAAGTCTGTGAAGAAGGGTGGTCATATTCTGAACTACAAGGGGGAAAGGTTCATGGCGTGGCTCCATCTGTCTTGATCCAATACAATTGGTTGACTCACTGTCACTGTCAGCATTCCTCACGTTAAGAATGGGCTAGGATAGATCAGGACCCAATCACTAAAAAACCAAGGAAAATAACATCCCAGCAAGCGTTGAACTAAAAATACCAGTGAAAGAAATAATTAAAAGCCTCTTACTTTTCAGGACTGGCTGGTGGACTCCATGGTTTCGTTTGCAAGTACTGCATAAACATCGACAAGATAGCACTGAAGGAAGGTCTACTTGCTGCTTTAAAATGAAGGCATTCGCCAATCATCTTCCACAAATCGGTGGGCATTCCGACGCCTACAACACTATACTGTGGAGGCCGCTTTCCTGCCTTCACAACAGCCTGATAAATTTCCTCCGCACTAAGACCAGCCCACCTGCAAAATACATCCAAAAGTACCGTTTGTCCATAAGTGCGCAGAAGGATGCAGAAAAGAAACGATTCATGCTATTATACATACGGAGCAGAACCGGTGCACATCTCCACCAATGTGCAACCAAAACTCCAGGCATCTGACGCTGGTGATATACCAATCCCATCACCCCAGAACTTTATAGACTTCTTCACTGGCTCCCATGCTTCGGGAGCAGCATACTGTGGGCTCAGCATTGCACAATCCATACAGGAATGTGATCTGGAAGACTCACACTCAATTCGGGCTTTCCTACAATCTGTTTTTTTCAGAATAGATGCAAGGCCATAGTCAGATACTAGAGCGTGACCGTTTGCATCCAAAAGAAGGTTCGATGGTTTTAGATTCATGCAAACTATTCCGGCCGCATGCAACTCAGCGACGCCCCGTGCGATGTCGGCCCCATATCTACAAACAGGCAGAAACATTGCCACATCAAAACCAAAGGGAAATCTGTAAATTTGACTGACCAGAGGGCTCCAATAACTGAAGCTGGATCTCAAGAATCATCATCATCGTAAGTCACTAAGTGCTTAACCAACAAATACGGCAAAAAATATTTATCAGGATATCATCCCAAGATATCAAAGTAAGCAGAATCCTGGCCCAATAGTTGCTTTCGTACAGCAACTCCAATCCATTGCATCACTAAAAGAGATTCTTTTACTGCTAGACAACAAAAAATCCAACAGGCTTCCTAAGATAGACCGACATAACTACTCTTATCACAAAACTAGAAAACCTCGGTGGCTATGGTGAATTATCGTTTATCTGACAATAACGCATCCTCTCTAGCCGGAAAATATTCATTCTTCCTATCAGCAAGCGTATGGATGTGCAAGCTTTAGTGAACAATGTAGATTGCAATGAGAAAAGGTTTTCAACTGCTTCTTTGGAGAAAAAGGGAAAAAATTAAATTTACCTAAGAATCTGATCTAGGGTTAACCTCCCTTCATTTCGCTGCATCTCCGACATAACCGAGCCCGAGCACCTGTCCCAGACCAACCACACGAAGTCCCCTCCTTTTTCCCTCTCGCTTTCCCTTCCATTCAAAACCCTCTTCGCCAGAACTCCATGGAATCTGCAAATATTCCTGCACCACATCGCCTTCCTCCTCAACTCCTCCAACCTCTCCACCACCCAGTCCATCTCCTTACCAGCCGTCACCTCCACCTTCTTCACGGCAAATGACTTCCTCCACCTTCTCCCCGTCCCTCCCGCTCCGCCTCCGCCCCAAGCAGTCCCTGCCCAGACCTCAACCCCGGCCCTCCTTGCCTCCCCGATCTTCTTCACCAGCTTCAGCTCCAAATTACTCAGCCCTAACTCAATCAACCGATCATCTCGTGAGCTGGACGAGGACGAAGAGGGGTCCCCTCCGTGCCGCCGCCTCGAATCCCCATCCCCGGCCGCATCCTCGTCCTCAGTCTCACTTCCGGAAGACAAGGTGAGGTCGGCGTCGGGGGAAGAGCTCCCGTGGAGGAGGGATAGGATGGGGAAGTTCTTCCGGAGGGCGGAGACGGAGTTGCCGACGACGGAGACGTGGCGGCAGCGGGGACAGGCGAGGGTGGTGTCAAGAGAAGCGGAGAACATCCGGGAGAGGCACTCCCTGCAGAAACCGTGGCCACATAGGAGGAGCAGAGGGACGCGGTCCTCGTCGTTGTACCTGCACTGGCAGACCGAACAGCACGGCACCTTCATTCCCGAGAAGAATCTGCGTCGTACTGAGGGTTGCGGTCGCCGAATCGCGGCGGATCAGTCTGTGGTGAGGGTGGGGAGGAATGAGAACGACGATCGGAAATGGTTAGGCAGAACGACTTCCTTCGGTGGTGTGGTGGTGGTGGGGTTGGTGTTTGCTTTTCCGTAGAAGTCCGAGTCCAGCTGAGTCCACACTCCTACAATACCCAACGCCAAACCAAACGCTTTCCCACTTGACCCGACCCGGAACCGACCCGACCTTTTTCTTGTTTTTTTTTTCTATCTGGAAAAATGATGAGAGAAAGCTTTCCTTCAATAATGGAGGAGTCCGTACCGGTCCGGGTCGACTGCCGGTTCGGTAACATGGGCCCGAAACTGAGCCAATTTGTGGGCCAATCAGAGATTTATTACGTGGGAATAGGCCCATTATGGCCCAAAGTAATTATCTGAAGGGGATTGTAATAGAATATAAAAATAACTCAACTCTCATTCATAGATAACAAAAGACGATGACGAAAACTAATGAATATCCAGAAAGAACAAACAAATAGAAGCAATAACATCAACAACAACAACAAAAATATGTTGTTCCTTTTTTTTTTTTGTTTAAGAGAAGTCGAAGCTGCAGAGGGCCTCCAGCAGCGTCGAGTCCTGGAACATCCTCGAGGTGTGGACGTCTACGTCCCTGTGCTGAACACTCATGTCGGACTCTGAGTACCCCGTGGTCGGTGACTGGCTCTCCCAGCTAGCCAGGTAATTGGCCTCGGACGAGCCCGCGGACTGGTTGCTGCTGTTCTGAACCTGATCCTTGCTGCCCTGCCGACGGTGACCTCCCAGGTATTCGTGACTGGGTTGGTAACCGTCGCTGCAGTCCGTGAACCGGGTGATGTCGGAATCTCTACCGGTGAGCTCCTGAACGGTGGCACGGAACTCGGCGGCACTCGTTGTCACCTTCATGGGGCTGGATATGTAGATGACCTTGAGGCCCTTCTTCGAGTTACCCCTCGGCGAGCCCTTATCTTTCTTCTTCGACGTCCTCTGTGTGTTAACGCCAAGCATCGTCTGCTTGACAAGCAGGCAAACTGCGGTAAAGATAGGATCGACGTTTAGAACAACACACGCGCACACAAATATTCGTAGGAAAACGTTAGGGTTTATATAAAGTGGAAGAAAAGGAAAGAAGAAAATGTGGGGGGGGGGTTGTTTCGCAGAAGGAGATGGGGTTTGGAATATGGCCGAAACAAAAGAAAAAATGAAGAAAAAACGAGGGAGGAGAAAAGGAGAAATTGCGAAAGCGAGGTTAGGAAGGGCCGTGGAAATTGGGGGTGATTTTCAGAATGAATTGAGAATTGAAATGAAATGAAATGCCTTATTCATTTCGGTCGTTATTCTGAAAATTAAAAAGTTTATACGTGTTTTTGTTTTATACTATTAAAAAAAAAATACACAATTAAGTTGGAGTCTAGACTCCCTTTCGCGGCCGTATAAATATTAGAGGATGTGGCGTGTTCTTTTATTTATTTCTTTTATATACCGTGTATGCACGTGGCAAGGGAAGGAGGGAGGGATTAAGTCGCCGTTAATCCCTTTGGGGGGGGGGGGGGGGCTACGTGTCGCCTCCCCTAAAACGATATGATTGATAAGAGTTTCCTTTGACCACTGAAAGTCGGATCACGAGGTTGTCGTCATTTTTTAGGTGAACATGGTTGTTTTTTTTTTTGGGGGAATTCTTCCCTCGGAGATGATTAAAAAAGTCGATGACCGTCTCATCACCACAAACACACCCACATGAATATGTTAAAATGAATTGTCTCTTTGACCTTGAACACCCCCACAAGAAAAGAAATCGGACAATTAATTTTCCAGAGCCTCCAAAGTTTTTCTAAGACCCTTCTTACGGAGAGCGGGTGCTCCTCACGGCGGATCAAGGACTTCGTGCCAGCCAGCGACGTCGTCGCGTCGGACTCGTTTCATGCGATACGCATTGATGGTGTTGAACGCGTCGGAAGAACGTGGCTCAAATAAAGAGTTTGGTATTAATTTCTTAAACGTGATTGTAACTTGAATTTGTCGAAAATTCAAGAAAATTAGTACCTCCTCCAAAGAAGGTTGCACTTCGCCTTTAGCGAGGACAAGGGATAAATAATTCAAATCAAAGGAAGCGTCGCCCTTCGCTCTTTAACAAGAGTACGTGGAAATCAAGTTTCAATCGAACGAGGGGTTACTCTTTGTCTTTGTTGGAGAAGCAAGTGGACAACGGGAATATGAAGTCTGCCCTTCGACCTTGTTAGAGAAATAGGTGAATTAGAAGACAATGAGACTAAGTTAAAGGAGATATATGACTTTCGTCCTTAAAAGAAACACAGGCATACTTCTAGACTAAGCGTAAAATCTAAGACAACGAATTATCTATGTTGGTTGACAGAATTGATTACTTGTTTACAAAGACATGAGAAAATCTTATTTATACTATGAATTTAAACTAATTTTATGAATCTCGAAGTGTATTGGCATCTTCCATCGCGATCATTATGTTGTTAGATCGCACCATTTCTTCCCGCTTCAAGTCTGAACATAATTCTTGATCTCGCGGGACAGCGGTATTAAGCAATACCTTGTGCTGGATATATTTGGGTATATGGTCTAAGTATTTCGAGTGGTAATTAGATGGCCGAGGATTCGGAGTAGTATTTGTCTTTTTTCTTTATCATCACTTAGAATTGTAGATGGAGAATGTCCAAGTCAATCGTAAACGCCGTGGGTTGGGAGGTGGTTTCGGGACAAAAAGGCACGTGCGAGCAGCCTCGGAAAAGACTGTCCGGCGGACGAGGACTACCTAGTATTGATTACTCTACTCGTGAAGGTGGGTTGGGTGGGGACGACGACTATGTATGCATAATGGCGTATTTAGTTAAAAGGCGCGGTGGTTAATCACGGGCTACGTGTCCCCCTCGCCTTTGTCGTATCAAATGGAACATTATCTCTACTTGACTGCACGTGTCGTAACGCAGTCGAGAGCCCAAAATCATCCGAACACCAATTCAAATCCTTAAGCTTTTGTTCGGCCCAGTTCATACAAAAGTTTCTGAATCATCATAGAGAAGTCATCAGTTTTGTTTTTTCATTAAGTTACAAATGGATTAAATTGTAACGCCTACTAAAGAGGCTAAGCAACGTAAGAACGTATGGGCTGAATTAACGAGAGCGTAAAAGGCCGGACTCCGAAGGGCGTGGAGATCCGACCGGCATCCTCATTACATCACATCACTGCGTGTGTGAACGGGAGACAATGTCCGAAAGCTGACAATTCATGGGGAGGGGGGGGGGGGTTTGGAATTTCAAATTAAACTCGACAACAACCGTGGAAGTTTCAAGCAATTAGCGAAGACCATGATTGGAATCAGGGGGGTGGGCGGCCTTTTGTGGGAGAGGGGACGCCTCACTATCCTCTTTAACTCCTGATTATTATTAGTTTAGGAAAAAAGATGGGATTTTTATTGGTGTATAAATACAATCGTGAGGATTCACGAGTCACCATTTGGGGGAAAGGAAAAGGGTGAGAGAGGGAAAGAGAGTTAACGTCTTTGATGTTTGTGCGGCGATAGAGAGAGAGAGAGAGAGAGAGAGAGTGAGATTGGGAGCCAGGCGTCGCCAAGAGGAACAACCTTTGCTTTGTTTTCTTTCTTTTGGTTTTTTGGGTCCAGAGAAATCGACCCACTTCCCATTTTCTAACCAGGAAAAGGAACAAAGGGGTCGCCCCCGAGCGCGCGAGGGTTCTTGGCCTTTTCGCTTTTGGGTGTCTGAAACTGGGGATTTGGGATCTGGTGAGGCAGAGGTGAGAGGGAGGGGTTGGTCTTGTCGGAAGCTTGCTGCGGAGCGAGTCAAACTCCTCTTGGACTCCCTTTTGACTCGGGCTTTGTTTTGGTGGGGGGGGGGGGGGTTTGATTCTTGGTCGTGGGGGTGCTCGGCGTTGACTCCATATACACAAGGGGGATCTTCATCATAGAAGGTTAGAGTTTGGGGGAGGATTAGTTAGGCTTCCGACCCCTTGTGTTTTCTTAGGGATTCTGGCTGCCGTTTTGCTTCATGGCGATGTGTTGTCTTGTGGGTATTTCGTTCTGGAGACTTCTATATGGATGGGTGGATTCGTTGGGGGCGGCTCAAGATCAATCTATTATTCATTTTCAGCTTTTGGAGATCGAGGAATTCAATCTCCCTTTTGCTTGCCGTTTTCCCGTGGTTTGTTTACAAGTTTTTCCTTATAAAATGAGATGGGGAGTGAGGAGATGAATTATCCAGTTGACATGGCCTCTAGTCATTCCAATCCTTGGTGTTTTTGTCCCAGAATCGATGTTGTGTCTCCGTGTTTTGGTTTATGATTCCTCGATTTCTGGAGTTTTCAATCCCAGAAATGGAGTATTTAGGCTAGAAATTAATGTGTTATCGTTTGGAATTTTGAGACTGAACTAGTCGGATAAACCAACTCTGGCTAACCCTTCTTATCGGTGTGTACTGTGGGGCTTTACTTGCTTTTCACCCGCACTGGTTGCATAATGAGTTGCGCATGCTCCAGCTGTGCATCTGCTGCTCTTGTTATTATCCCTGAGTAGGCTTAGCATCTGATGATTATACTTCTTCCTTCTTGTTGGCTGATAAAAGGTCACTTTCAGGTTCCTATCTGCTGTAGCTATTAGTGCAAAGAGGATTCATTTCACACTGGGGAAAATATTCCTGTTTCAGTAATAGTTGGTGGGGCAAACTCTTGGAGGAACTTAATATCATTTTTCCATTCAACTTTAGCATCAAAGTGTTGACAATCCATTATGGCTGATGGAAGTCCTAGGACAGATATATCAACAGATGATACAGATGAGAAAAATCGGAGGGTAAGTTTTTTTCTGGTGCTTTTATGTTAATCGTTCTCATAAAATAAATTCAGAAGATGGTACCATGGTGTTTAAATGGCTGTCTAAATGTTGATTGTGCCAACTTTGTTGTTTTTTTTTTTCTGTTTGCTTCTCTGAAATGTGCATAGCAAGGTTTTCATAACCTCAACGAGTGGTATGGAAATTTTACATTAGCCATCTCCATATATGCAGTTTGATAGGGGAAAATCTACTGCTATTGTTGGTTATGAATCTAGTGACAGATCAAAGGAGAAGACAGATCAGAAGGTACGATCAGTTTTCCATACTTTTATCCTGTATGTCAAGTAACTGCTGAACCATTGATCATTAATGTCTATGTGCAGACTCTCCGTAGGCTTGCCCAAAATCGTGAGGCAGCAAGGAAAAGTCGGTTAAGGAAAAAAGTAAGATTTGTTTCTTTTCTTTTGGCCATGAAATGTTCTTTTCTCTACTGCATCGAATTCTTCGTGGAGGTTCCTCTCTCATAGACCTTCCACACATTATTGTCTTTGTTGGGCTATCATTCGATCCTGCTGGATGCTTCTGAACACCTTTTTTTTTTTTTCTATTTACAATAAGTGAACTAATGCTTGCAAACTTTACTTTTGTGTATGATGTAGGCATACGTACAACAACTCGAGAGTAGTCGTTTGAAGCTGACACAGTTAGAGCAGGAGTTGCAGCGAGCTAGACAACAGGTGCAGCTGGATTTCTTGTAATGCACACTGAATTGTACATCTTTCACTCACTATACAACTCTTAGTTTGTTTAAACATCTGGCTATATACTCATATACACATATATAACACACACACATGCACATATAAACATCTCGCTATATAAGTGTGTGGAGTATTCTTATCTTCAATTCGTCTTTTTTGACAGGGAATATTCATATCGAGTTCGAATGATCAAGCTCATGCCAACGGTGGCAGTGGTATTCTCCCCTACTCTTCTATCTTGTGAAGCGTATGTTCAGTTTTGCTTTTGGTTACGGTCATTCTCTAGAGAAGGTAGCCATAGGTTTGCTGTTTATCCCCAAAAGCTAAAAATTGGTATTCTATTCTAACATCTTCTCACGATATTCTGCTGTTAATTATTAGAGAAATCAGTTATATCAGTGAGAAAACTTAATAGTGACGAAAAAATGGCATTGGTGGGTAAACTTCTTGTGATGTAATTGTGGTCGATAGCGTCTTAGTCAAAACCTCCTGGAAAGACATGCCAAATATTTGAAATAGAATTTGAATCCCCTGACATTAGGGTGGCAAAACGGGTAAACGGATCGGATTAGTGTCCAGGCACGATTAGACACGACACGAAACACATCGACCTAAACACTACCCGTTAAGGTTTTCGTGTCATTGTAGTAGATCCAAACCCGAACTGTTTTATAACGGTAAGAGACGAAAAAAAATTCAGTCTAAAATAAGCCTAATATCTGAACTACATGATAATTCAACAAGTTAAAAATATAGTAAATCCATAAAAAATTCATAATAAAATTATGAAATATAAATAATTTGGTGTTTATAGTAAATTAACAAAAAAATTGAATATATATCATGATCGTACACTTGTAGATGGATTTTCATTTCCTGCAAGAATATTCATATAAATATTAAAAAATAAATTTATATAAAAATGATGGCATAAGGAACCCAACTAACCAATATTTGTTGAACTTGTAGATTGAGTGATGTCTTCGTTATTCACATATAACCTCACAAGTTCTTCACTCTCGGCACGGACACTTTTTGAAATTAAGAAATAAACACATGATTAACATAAACAGTGATGTCCATGTCCCATTTGAGTGAAAGTATGCAGTTCATGATCGATTAGTTAGGAATTAAATATTTGGACCAAAATAAATGTTACCTTACAAGTTTAAAATCCTACTTTTAGTACAAAGAAGGGCCTTCAAAAAATATCTAAGATAAAATCGTACAAAAAGCGTCTTGTTGAAACGGGTCTTAATGGGTATTATCGGATAAGGTGAATACGACCCAAAATCGACCCGTTAAGATATCAGGTATAACGGGTCGACCCGATAACGACACTAAGGTCAAACCCATACACTAAAATTACGGGTCGTGTTCGTGTCGTGTCCAAAATTGCCACCCCTAACATGTTAATTAGAGTTTGGAATCTCCACACACTGCTGAAAGATCAAAATATCGAGTTATAATGGCAATGGTGGATAAACTTCTGATGGAAATGTGGGCGATAGTGTTAGTCAAAACCTCCTGGAAAGTGCCGAATATTTGAACTAGAATTTCAAGCCCCTGACATGTTAGTTACAGTTTGGGATCTCAACACACACTGCTGAAAGATCAGGATATCGAGTTATAATGGCAATGGTGGATAAACTTCTTGTGATGGAAATGTGGTCAATAGTGTCTTAGTCAAAACCTCCTGGAAAGACATGCTGAATATTTGAACTAGAATTTCAAGTCCCCGACTGTTGGTTAAAATTTGGGATCTCAACACACTCAGCTGCTGAAAGATCAGAATATCGAGTTATTCTCTGTCGATAACATATCATTTGCACCTTTTCGCAGGAGCCATGACATTTGATGTAGAATATGCCCGGTGGCTGGAGGAGCAGAACCGACAGATCAACGAGCTGAGATCGGCAGTTACTGCCCATGCGGGCGATGCTGAACTTCGTATAATAGTCGAAGGCGTTATGGCACATTATGATGAGATTTTCAGGCTTAAAAGCAATGCGGCCAAGAATGATGTTTTTCATCTTTTGTCGGGAATGTGGAAAACGCCTGCAGAACGGTGTTTCATGTGGCTGGGAGGTTTTCGTCCATCCGAGCTCCTAAAGGCAAGGCTATTTTTCTTTTGCCACTATTCAGTGCCTGATTAAAACAACAAACCTGTGAATGTGACCTACATGCATTCGCAGCTTCTCGCGAATCAGTTAGAACCTCTGACTGAGCAGCAGCTGGTTGGGATTGGCAATTTGCAGCAATCTTCCCAGCAAGCGGAAGATGCTTTGTCTCAGGGCATGGAACAACTTCAACAGTCCCTTGCCGAGACTCTGTGCAGCGGTGGATCTCTAGGATCCTCTGGCTCGTCTGGTAATGTGGCAAACTACATGGGTCAGATGGCCATGGCAATGGGCAAACTCGGAACCCTCGACAGTTTTATCCGCCAGGTAACATGCTCGCATCAATTCGATGTAATTTTTAGTATCATTGATCTGTCCTTATTAATAATGCTTTGCTGTATCTCCATCCAGGCGGACAACCTGCGCCACCAAACCCTTCAGCAAATGCACCGCATTCTGACCACACGGCAGTCAGCTCGGGCACTCCTAGCAATACATGATTATTTCTCCCGACTACGCGCTCTCAGCTCTCTTTGGCTTGTACGTCCAAGAGAGTGAAACATCATATCACAATATCATCCCCTTCCATGCTGATGTCTAACATAGTCTCCTGGTCGGGACATTAGAGCAAAATCAGTAGCGGAGTCATGTAATGTGTGTCTTCTTTAGAGCCTCTTTTGGCAACGGCATTATTATCATGTAGAGAAAAGTTACCAGACGCCCACTGTCAATAAAACTACTGGGCCAACCCCTCCCCCCAACCCCGTTAATCACTATCAAATCCCAGTGTTACCCTACACAATCCTTAAGATTGGGAATAATCTATTACCTTAAACTTATTTCCATGTCTACCACATGACCAACAATCATTTGACAATTTATGTTGTTAAGCGTCCATCCGCAGAGACCCGCAAGAGAGATCCAAAAGGAAATTGTTACCTGGCCGAGCTTTCTTTCCACACCTTAAACCTTTTCTGCTCAACTACAACCGACTTGTCTGCAGCCTGGGGCAGAGAAAAATAATTTTGCGCGAATGAATGGGGATAGAGATGCAGAATGGGATAGAAATGGTCCCAACTTCTCATCTCAAATCCAACGGATGCCAAAGGAAACTGGACATTTTGTAAAGATAATGTGCAAAAGAAATGCTATAAGCACCTGCAATCGAGGCCTGATAGCCCACAGTGCGGGGGAATAATAACGCAAAGTAACTCGGGGTACATTTACAACAAACACGGAGTTGAACTGATGAAAGAGTATCAAGCTAATCTCAGGCCACCAGGTACCTGGCAGCAATATGACAATTAACAAGCGAGTGAGGAGTAAATCTTTATTCAGAAGTTTGCACCTGACCCCATGTTGTGCCATTTGCGAAAGAGCATCCATATGTCAAAAAGCTCAAAAATAATTGCTCTTGTAAAAATTTTTCAAGAAGTCAGACGTGCTCTTTTCTTTGGAGGCCGCGTCCTGAATAAGCCCTTGATTACCCACTACATATTGACCGATGATGTGGTGCCTCTGCTTTGCATGCTCTGTAATGTTGCCCAATTCTTCCATACCCTTGAAGACAAGCATATCAATAACCTGCATATGCAGCATTAGAAGATCATTATTAGTTGCATGCCAAATTGTTGCCAAAGGCACAGCCGCTCAGAAGTGAAATTAAAAACATTATTCAATTTTAATGGCAATTTTGCTTCATCAGACTACCATTTCTCCGCAAAGATGGATATGAGCTAGCTAACCTATCCATTTATGAAACGACTTTTTTTTTTTAAAATGTTTCGACAGGTTTCTCACTTGTCCCACATATAACTTAATTTACAGGATGGCTATTCATGGATATCTCCTCAACATCTTATCCTCCTTCTGTAACGGTACAGACATGATAAGACAACCTTTGAAACTAAAGCGGATGTAAAACTAAAAAAATTACCACCAATGCAACTAAAATCCACAAGGGATCCTGATCTCACGAAAAGTTAGGGCTAATATAGCAATTTCCCTTCTTTTTTCACTTGTCAATTTACAAATAGTTATCTATATAATTTTCCAACAAATTAGAGGCACCAAATACAACACCAGAAGCTCTAAAACTTTTCTGTCGAAGAGCAAAGATATGTTGAAAATTGTGCTTGCAAACTACTATTTGTTAAATTAAAAAGACATTCAACATGATCAGTCAACATTATCTGAAGATCAACTTTGGCATCTCCACTATACACATCATCCAACTTAATAGATGGAGGAGAACCATGGGTCACACGCTAAAGTTCAACTATTCTTCCAGATAATCTCACAACAATAGCAGGAAGGGATGAGTGATACTATAACTCTTCCAGTATCAAACCAGTCGAATTGGATCGTCAATACATGAGCAAGACCATTTTATTCACCTCGACAGGCAATGTATCACAACAATCCTTAAGGATCCTACTCTGTTCCCAACCGAGATCAACACACAAGAACACATGGCTATAATTCCAGGGGATCATTCCCAAGAAAACACAACAAGAGAACAACCGCAAACACTGGGTACAAAACCCAATCCAATCCATCAGCAAAAGCGAGGATAGCTGGTGGGACCTTAGGGTTAGTGACATGGGAGTTGCGGCGGATCTCGGAAGAGATGGCGGAGCGGAGCTGGGAGATGGTGACGACGTCGTCGAGGTTGTAGATCTCCATAACGCTAGGGAGGGACCTGCAAGCCGTCCTGAAGAGGTCGAACACCCGATTCTTCGCCTCATCAAGACTCGCGGAGTTCAGAGGAACCTTGGCCGCCCTCATCGTGAACGCCATCCTGTCGCAACCAGATAAATCGCCTCGCCGCCCTCCGCCGTTCACAGCAACCGCCAACTCAGAGCGGGGGGTGGGGTGGGATCGGGAAGAGATCCGGGTCAGGCTTTTCACATTTGATGTGGGCTCGACGTTGGGAAATTATTCCTTTATGAGAGTACAAGGCCCGAAAAACGAAAAGAGAAGGTTTAGGGTTTAGATTTGAGAGTCAGGGTTTAAGCGTCTCTTCCAGTCGCCGCCCCCTTTGCGATCGCATAAACGGCAGCAGATGATGAGTTCAGATTCCACCCGGACGATCGACTACGAATCTTCTTCTTCTTCCGGCGAGGAGGAGGAGACGGAGAACTGGGACGACTGGACGGCCGACGACGGCGAGGATGACGAAGGATTAGGGGTAGGGGATAGCAGAGGAGCCGCCGCGGCCTCCGGCGTGTGCATCTTGTGCCTTTTCTGCGATGCCAAGTTCGATGCCTCCGACGCGTCATCCCTATTCGATCACTGCGCCAGGGTTCACGCTTTCGATTTCGGAGGCATCAGGAAGTCGCTGGGGTTGGACTTCTACGGGTCATTCAAGCTCCTCAACTATGTTCGATCGCGAGTCAGTTTTTAAGTCCATTGTGATCTTCGTCCGTGTGTTGATATGGTCGTTAATAGTTTTTAGAGGGCGGATTTCGTGTTAGTACAATGTCTTTGCTTAATGGGTTTCTTTTTTATTTCTTAATTCCTCTTAGGTTGCGGAGAATAGATGCTGGAGCTGTGGGGAGAAATGTGATTCGAATGATGATCTGTTGAATCATTTGCATGAAGCGACCATATCCGAGGATGTCCGGCAATGTCTTGAAGGTGATAGTTTTCTCAAGCCTTTTCTCCAGAGGGACCCACTTTTATACAGCTTCAACCAAGATGAGGAAGACGATGAAGAAGACGGCGATGATTATTCTAAATTTGTTATCAAAGAGGAAATCTCTCAGGATTGTCTGAACCAAATTGAGGGGATCTCTTTTGGCGATGGGAATTCTGGGGAGGAACCACCTTCTGAATGTATAGTCAGTGCAGGCAGGAGCCAAGTAAATCCCACTTCCCATGTAGGAGGCACAACATGTTCAAGAACTAATGGTTGTAGCGCTGTGGGGAAGTCGATTGCCAATAATCTTCCTGCTGACGTTATCTTGACCAGTAGAAAGGAAGATAAGCAGGGGAAAAATGGGGTCAAAAAGCTAGTAGCTGCAAACAGTATAAGAAGTGTGAATGAGAACTATTTTGGGGCATATAGTTCATTTGGCATCCACCGGGAGATGCTTAGTGATAAGGTATTAGTTTTAATTTTTCATATTTGGTACTACGTAGTTTGCTTATTAATAATTTTAATAAATATGGATTTTGATCATAGGCGTTCTTCTCTGCCTGAACATCATTGGGTTAAACTTCCTTCTTTTTGCTGCTGCAGATTAGGATGGAAGCATACAGCCAAGCAATCTTGAAAAATCCATCTTTATTTAGCGATGCAGTTGTCATGGATGTGGGATGCGGAACAGGTATTCTAAGGTAAGAAGATTCATCGGTTGTTTGTGTGGAGGGGGCTTTCCCTACTAAGGTCAGTGGTTACATCACTCTTTAATGCTTTCCCTTTAAATGCAGCTTATTTGCAGCCCAAGCTGGAGCTTCAAGAGTGATTGCAGTCGAAGCTAGTGAGAAAATGGCAGCTGTGGCCTGTCAGGTAATACTGGCACTTCGATTTATTATCTTCTTGAGTGGGACCATTTTTGTTTGTTAGTACATATCTCCTTGATTCCTTTTTATTGGATTAATGGGTTTCTTTTCTCAGATTGCAAAGGACAACGGCTTCTGGAAGAATGGGACTACTGATGGTAGTGATAACGCATGCCGTGGTGCGGTAGAAGTCATCCACACTATGGTCGAAGATCTCATTGACTCCAAGAAAATTCAACCTCACAGCATCGATGTCCTCGTGAGTGAATGGATGGGATATTGCCTGCTTTACGAGTCAATGCTAAGTTCAGTGCTACTCGCACGAGATCAGTGGCTAAAACCTGGTGGTGCCATCCTCCCGGACACTGCCACTATGGTGAGTTAGTTATTTTCTCTCTGATTGAATGGTTATCCTCACGATGAGTGAACTTCATCCAATCTCTTGCCCAATTCATTGTCAGTATGTCGCTGGATTCGGAAAAGGCACCACCAGCACGCCTTTTTGGGAGGATGTCTATGGTTTTGACATGTCTTCCATCGGTAAGGAGATCCTGGAAGATTCTGCTCGAAATCCCATAGTGGATGTTGTGAGCAGTACCGATCTAGTCACTGATGCAGTGATCCTTCAGGTTAGCCTTGACATATTTAACAATTGAAAGCTGCATCGGGACTAATCCCATTTTAGATGAAGCAGATTTCATATACAATTTTCCTCCGCAGAATTTTGATCTGGTTACCATGAAGTCTGATGACGTAGACTTCACCGCCACTGTTGAGATTGTCCCGAGGGAAGCAGCTCATCCCACTGGCACAAACATTGGAACAACTTGGTGTTATGGAGTGGTATTATGGTTCGAGACAGGATTTACAGAGAGATTTTGCGAATCCTTTCCTACCGTGTTGTCCACGTCCCCTTACATGATGAGAACACACTGGTCACAGACTATCTTAACCTTCCGTGAGCCCATCGCGATGTCTCTTGAGACAGCCTGCACTAACAAGGAGGCGGAAGTCGGGACTAGTGCTTGTCCTGTAGTAAAGATTCGACTAAGAGTAAGCATTGCACGTGCCCCTGAGCATCGGAGCATTGACATTACAGTGGAACCAACTGGTATATCCGCTTATGGTAGGAAGAGAAGTTTCCCATTGCAAATATTCAATATGCAATAGGAATCTTTTCGGTGAAATTGTGATATCTAGGTAGCCGAGGAACTACTGATGCTGCTCTTGCTGTTTAATAGAATTCCAGTTCTTTTTTCTACATTGAACTTGTTTTTCTCCATTTAAACACGAGATAATTGCAACTTTTCTCCTAAATTTTTAACAAGAGATCTTTTCGGCCGTACCAGAAATTATAAACCGTGAATAGTAATATTAAATTCTCTAATCTTCATTTACAAATCCAAACCTAGCTTTAAAAAATGCTTAACTTTAAAATTGAAGATTTTAATTAAGAATTCAATTCCATTAAATAAACCTAACAAATCCTACACCGGAACAATGGATCTAAAGCATATAAATAAACTCAGGTACGACCATCATAACTTCCATATCTCGTTAATTATGGAGTATTATCAAAATTTTAAATAAAGTTACAACTCAACGTAACTCACTTCACGTACCAAAACTTTGCCCTGATAAGCAAGGATGGGTCAGCGGCGACAAACACTGTTGTGATTCGGACGGAGCATAAAACCCATGAAGATGCGACGAGCATCAAACCGCAGCATTTTTGCTCAAATTCAGGGTCATCTGGATGTTCATCGCTGCCAACTCAGCAGCGAGATATCGAAAGACGTAAGGAATCACAACGGTCTCCATGCCTTTGCTCGTTTTACATACAAGGCATGAGACCTTTCTAGGAGCCCCAGTGGTTGGGAGTTTTGCAATCTGTCCAACAACAGTTCGACTTTGAGGCTCGATGAACTCAGCGGCAAGGATGCTTCCACAAATAGAACAGACATCAGCAATATGCTTATCCGAACACGTGTCGAGCCTATCATGAAGTAGATATGCTGCTCCATGAGCCAGCATGGAGTCGCGTTCCATTTCGCCAAAGCGAATACCCCCACCCTGCTTTCTTCCTTTGATAGGTTGGTGAGTTACCTGATCTCGTCTGCCCGTAGACCGCACCTGCAACATGAACAAGCAATGGAAATGTTAAAAAGATCCAATCAGCGAAATTTCATCCTTTACACCAAAAAGAGATTTGAAAATGCGTTCAGGAAACAGTTATGGACATTCAAGGAAAGCAACTGCGGGAGACGGTCGATATAGAAAGCAATTAATCGGGCTTGTAAGACATACAATAGGATGACTTCACAAGGCTCTTCGTATATCTTAGCAGATCTGACAAAATGCAATGAAAAGTACAATGTCTCACAAATGATACAAGAATGATGAGAACTTGCCTGAAACTTGTCAGAAACCATGTGTCGCAGCCGCTGGTAATACACAGGGCCTACAAAAATCTCACACGTAAGCTCAGTGCCATATACACCACTATATAACACCTCCACGCCAAGGTAGTTGAAACCCCGCCGACGTAGCTTATCCCCGATTTGGTCAACTATTGATTCTGATTCGGATTCATCCTCATCATCCTTCTTAACTGAGCTAGCAAATGGAGTTGCATCAACAAATTCACCATCTAAGCTGCCCGCCTGTTTACAAATGGGTAGCCAAATATGTACAAAAAACAGTCTAAGTAGAAAAGGAAGATCAAAATCATTAAGCCATTGAAATGATTATATTGGCTTATATTAAGTTGCACTGAGGCATACCTTTGCAGCAATGGACTCGAGAAGCATAGCAATTGTCATCCTTGAAGGAAATGCATGAGGATTAATTATCAAATCGGGACGCATTCCTGTAACTCCAGAAAAGGGCATATCAATGTCTGGCCATAGTTGAGAGCACACTCCTTTCTGACCATGCCTACTACTAAACTTGTCGCCGATAATAGGATTTCTTGGATGCCGCAGTCGTATGTTTGCCTGCTCAAATATAGGAAATGTAAATATAGTGTGAGATTTAACCCAACCTCCTGAAAGAGAATAAACGCATGGTGCAACACACATCCAAAAATAATCAACAAGGCATGCAGGATCCGACCTTATAGGAAAGAAAATCATATTTAGAATAAGCACATGTATGGAACTGCTTAATTTCATCTGGGACATTCAGCATTTGACAGGCAGAATTTCCTCCAAGTAATTGATATGAACCTCTCATCCCCATTCCATTGAAAGCCTGCCTCTAAAGCTATATGCCCCAAAAAATGAATCAACGGACACCAAGACACAGGATTTTCCAGATGTAAATAGCTCCTTTCCAAAACATTAATCTCAAATATGACTTGCATTAATAGAAGGGTTGAGCGGACTGAATTTAAGAGTTGTCTTCTAATTAAGGTGAAAAAATACGTAATAAACTGTCTATTCACATGTAGTGAGCAACATCAACACCAAAAGGAGGCTACATGGGTGCATAAGCCTAATTCTAATTAAATAATTAGAAGTTGTCTCTGCAGCCTGCAGAAGATGCTAACCTTTTGAAATGGCTTCTTGGTTTTGGTATCAACAGAAACATAATCCACGATGACTGTCTCGGAACCCTTGACGGTGCCTTCATGTGTCTTGAAGTTCACTTCATCATAAATGCTATAATAGGGATCTTTTGGACGTAAGATCTGAAAGAAAAAGAAATTACGAATGCATACTACATTAATTTTGCACACGAAATATTATTGTCCACTGACCTGACCAACATAAGGTAATCCATCAGAATCAACACAGGCACGAGCTGATTTATTAGTATTACTTCTCCGGAATATTCCATTTCCTTGACCAAATTTACCCTTTGTATCAGATAGATCAATCGTCTCTGTCTGCAATAATCATGGAGCACAGGTCAAGAATAAAAAGAGATCTCCTCTTCCTTCACTAAGTTAACAATTTGACTTCAAAAAGTTTAAGGGAAGTCTACCCATGAACCCAGATAAAACCAACACGATTTCTTTCAGGATCTTGCATAAATAAATTCCAAAATTACTTTAAAGAAAAGCACACTGAAGGGAATTGCAAGGACATAAATCATCAGCAGTCAAAATTTTGACGATTAAACTAGATGGCCAGTCCTTGGGAGAATGCTCTCTTAAAGGGAACCCGATATTGCAGGTAATGCTCAACCAATCGATCGTTAGTACATAAGAGAATTTCCATGAACCTTTCTATTATGACAGTGTGCATCATTTCTACCACAGCAAAACCTGAAAACACTTTTCCAGAACCAAAATAGCCTCCATAAAATGTATCAAAGACGACATTCTCGTCTCATGAAATAGCCTATCCCAAGGCTACTTTCCCATCCACATTTTCATTTGATAACTTCAAGAAACATCCAGAATAATATACTCCAAGGTGGTTTCATCTAGCTTCTCATGGAAATTACATCAGGTTTTACCTCGAAAAAGAAATGAAAACAGAGAAGCCTATCCAACATGTATTTACTCGGTTATATTTTTCACTAGTCTGAACCATGAATTTCTAAAAGCACACAGCTTTGGAAAACTTGGACCAGCACTTTCCTCGAGAAATGCCATAGTTCAACAGGAATAAAAAAATGGTAAGATCAATGCAATCTAGGGTAATGTAATAACTTTTTCTCAATTATAATCAATAGCCATTATATTCTCCAAAGAAATGCTAGAAAACGTTGGACCCATATCAACACTAGAAATTACCTCATATATTTGCCCGTGAAACATTCCACGCTCTACTGATGATTTATTAAGTATCATGGCATCCTCCATATCATATCTGAATTGCATTAAAAAGATCAAAGTAAATATAAATAATCTAAGAAATATAAATGGAATACCACATGCTGAGAAAGTTACAGAAGAAGTTACCCTGTATAAGCCAGCACCGCAACAATTGCATTTGTACCAGTTGGATGCTCATCTATGCAAAATTTTGTGTATGCCTTTGTACGAACAATGGGAGTCTGAGGAGTCTGCACAATATTAAAATAGTTGGGCTTGATATACGTCTTTGGTGTAACCTAAACGCTTTGCCTAACCTATGAATTCCATTTCTAAAAAAGACTAGTCAGCAAGCATTACAGCCAGGATAAACCATGGACACTGAGTCTCCACTCCAGGTAAAGAATCTCCAGCTGATTGTGCAATACTGAGACTACCATCTCACCAGTATGCAGTGACATCTAGGATGCTCCTAATGAGTACACAATGGTGAAATACCCTTTTACAAAACATAGCAAGAAGGATTGTGAAAAGTACTAGCAAGAAACAGCACCATGAAGTACCACATTCAAGCCTTAGTAATTCAACTTTGGAAAAGCTGACCTGCAGATGATACAACTTTTGGTCTGCGCGGAAATGAATTGCTTGTGTGGAGAAGGCCATTGTTTGTTTTGCCATCTACAGTTGAAAAAATTGAATAATTAATGTTCTATTGATTACCAGGAAAAGCTTGCATGAGGTGATACAAAGGCACATATTAGCTAACTAAATATCACCGACAAATCCATAATTTACGGTCCATGGTTTAATATTAATCACGAATATTCATGTGACTACCTTTTCTCAATTTGATAGTTTTCCACGAGATATTTGAGTAACTATTGCGTACTAGAATGAACAACAACTATCTTTTCTACAGCGAAATACAAAAAAAATAAAATAAAGAAATAACAACCTGACACTGGTACATATTCCTTGGACTTTGATTGTGATCTGACCAAGGTGTGAGGTTAGCAACCACACTAAGTATTCCGGTGGGATGAATTTCTTCATGAGTTGCAGGGAACTTCTCTTTTCTTCCGCCATCTATACCATCTGGGCATTTGATTTCCATAAACACCTACACCAACCAGGGATTTCTAAAAGGTGAGTTTTGCGTGTAAACAAGGAGCTACTTGTTTCAACAATAATTCACCCGGAACCTGCTCAAATGGACCAATGAACTCAATATCTGTACTGCCCTTTGACAATAAATTCCTCACTGGGCGTACAAATCTTGACGGATTTGAAAATATGTATAGACCAGGGTAAGCTGCTCCAAAACTGAGTGGGACGTATCCTACTTCCAGGTCATCAGGAATCTAGAAAACAAGAAAGGAAACCTTCAAGGACAAAAGTGAAACTCTTAACAAATCAACTGAAAACTACCAAAGACATACCATTGGAGAAGATGACATTTTTAGTGCTCTCAGATGGTTGACAGCATTCTGAACTTGCTTAATAGCAATAGTGCCAATAACCCGGCCATCTAAAAGAACTGAAAGTACTACTGGAGGACCAGCTTGAACAAGTCTGGGAATTGAGGACGTCATCCCAACGCTGATAAGAACATTCACAATAGCCAGCCTGATTTTCATGAAGTCCCGAGTATTCCCTTTTGAATCAAAGAATGACGAAATTCCTAAAAGAAAAGGTCACAAAAAAATGTACTTAGAATTGCCAATACTCAAGGATTAACAAGCAAATAAGACATTTTGATAAAATGCACATAAAAAAAGAATTGACTGTATAAAATGGGCTTAACTATTTTAGCGACCAGTCAATTTCCTAAGCAAAAGCTGATGCTGAAAAGCCCTTTCAGCATAGAAGTTATAGAAAATTCAAAAAGGAAATGACGATCAAATAAAGCTCAACAATTCAACATGGTTTTCCGGACAAATGGATTTCTGAAAGGTTGCAAGAAATTAAAAATCATAACCGCATCGAAAATCTCAGTGGAGGGAAGGACATGGGAATAACAATGTAATTCTAAATGCTAGAGAATGAATAACTGGAGCACCACAGATCAAATGGTCCAGAACATGAATATTAAAGCAAAACAGCCCGACCAAGACAATTCTTTGGTCTCACAAGCATCCCTATTTTGCACATATACATGAGGGGCTCAGAATCTTTGTTAACATAGATGTCTTCCAAACTTACTTAACAGACATAATATAGTATAAACTTACGGCAGGTACTAGTCATGTGATTCAACAGTCCACAAGGCTCTCCATCGGGTGTGTGCACAGGACAGAGAAAACCCCAAGACCTACAAAATGCACCATTCCAAGAGGGATCAAATTTTACAGCTAGGTCAAGATGCGTTATGCAACCGGCAAAGGAATAGAGAAAAACATACTCGGGTAACAACTTTCGAACTGTTGTTGTCCTTAATCCAGCAAAAGATGCACCCCTATGCACAGCACGAAAATGAGAGAGAAAACGCAGAAAATTTAACCGCTCAGCTTGGACAGTATAACCCTTGTCCTGCATTAAATCGCTTTACTGTCACCACAGATGACCAAAAGTCTCACCAGACAAAAAGAGTAACAATCTAAAAGGGGTACACAGAAATTAAGGCAAGATGTCATGACAGGACAATCAAGCTTGACTATAACTAAGTCATTAAACAAATTGGAAGATGTCAAACTGTAAAGAACTTTCCAATTCATTGATAATCAATGGATCGCTTTTAGTTGCATGAAGTTTGAGAAAGGTCTTTACATCAACTTTTTCCTCCAGAACAAAATATCAGCTCATTGGTAATTAATTATCCTTTTTTTCATCGTTGTGGCCTTATAAAATGTTACATGCAAATAAAACAAATCAATTGTAGAATCACTCCAGAACACATTTGGACAAACTCATGATATTCAGAAGTAATTTTTTCGGCTTTCTGTCAAAAGAAATATATAGTTCCACCTTCTAGCTAACATTATGGTGTGATTTCGATTAAAGAAGTGAACGGTTGTCCATTCACGGACCACCGCCAAGCTTCTTCCCATGTTTAAAATTGATGTGCAGACTGCCAAATAAAAAATTGCTCATTATGCTATTAAGAAGGCATTAAATACCACACCATTAAACCACTCTTCTGACAGCTTAAGCTCTTAGATAGTCAAATAATTAAACTACGGAATTCAACACAGAAGACTGGATCCTGATCTGTTACACCCACGACGAAATTCATAATAACCAATCACAGTTCTCATAGGAAATGGAAAAATAAAAACACGTGCATATGCATTCAATAGAAAATATCAAAGAAAGCTTAGATAGAAGATGTTAACCATGCCTGTTGTAAATCCATAGTTGGATGTAACACCAACTTTCCGCTCCTCAACAAATTTTCTATAGCTGAACCTATCTGCCTTGCTGGATACTTTTTATGGATGACCTTCTTCACATGTTCAACTGATCCAACATTGAATTAAATAATCTCAGACCAGCTAATCAATTTAAAACCACAACACTTTTTTTAAGAGAGGATTATAGTCTAGAACGAGATATGAATTATTCTATATCTATGTCTTCACTGCACTCCATGCCATTATAGTGCATTCGGTTTCTATGCTTTATGAAAAGGATATTTGCTCTCAGCACTTGCAAAAGCCACAATACTCTAAATCGCTACATGAAAAAAAACTACCACAACCATACACAGAAACTACCTAGGTTCCATGGTTTATTGCCTCCTTGGGGCTATGAGGGAACTGGAAACACTAATCAGTACTAAATGTCCAATCATGGGGATGTTCCATCCAATCCACATAAAGGACATCCTTCTAACCACTGATGCTCATGATTTCCATAGATAACATCACATACACATGTATCAGTAAAATGCCACTAATCTGAGGATCAAAGGCCCATTTAGATTTATAGTTTTTCTGTTTCTGTTGGTTCATCCTTGTCATGAAAAATTTTGAATACAACTATGTTCAATCACAAGTTCCAATCCTGTATAGGGAGAAAAATAATGTGATGCCCCAACGAAAATACTTCTACAAAATGGAAAGATGCAGGGCTAGAGACAGACGACATACAGCTGGAATCAAAATCTTTTCCTTTGTCTTTAATTTCATCTTGCAGAAGTACCTTCCCCTGCTGTAGCCAATGTTCTAGTCTATCCTGATAAGAAAGGATATAACCAGTCAGATGTATATTGGAAAGGGGATGGAAAATGGAGAAAAAAAATAGTGACAAAACTATGTCTTTAAATTGCAAAAGGTGAAAGCAATGCAGAATAGATTGCAAATTATAAAGGGATCCCTTAATATATACCGAGCAATCACAAATTACGCAGTTACTTAGAAAACTTTGCCTATCTGGAAAGGTACTCTTAACCAAGGGTACTTATAAAAAAAGCAAGGAGGTTAGAAGTCTATACCTTCAAGTGAATTATAATTAGCTGACCAGGAAGTAATACTTCCTGGTTGTGCAAAGCATCTGGATTATCTGGTAAAGATGTCTGATCAACAAGGGAGAACAGTTTCTGCAACATAAAGCTAATATAAAAATGGCTTAGCACGCATTACAGGAAAGGAACATTTCTTTTACAACACAAATCAACAAATAAAGTCGATATCACCATTAATGAAGGGAAATTTTTTTTTCATTTGACAGCACATTTCACCAGAGAAAAAAAAAACAGAAGAATTTTTAAAGGAACAGTTTCAAATTCCCTCAGTGGTCAAAAGGAAAGTCTCATCCTTTTCCTTGTTTGTTTTAGATTTATTTCACAAATGTTTATCACATCCTATTGGGAGTCTTATGGTAATTGCCAACATCAGCTTTGTTAGCCTTGACCACTGCTTCTCATAATAGCCTGATACATATAAAGTACTTGAAGGAGATAAAAGGACAAAGTACTGTAATTTCTTTATGAGTAAAGCCCTGAACTTACATAAGCAGATTGAACTTGTCATGATTATTATCGAGGTGGACAAATATATAATCCCTCAGAACAGTCTCTCCAACCTGTAATTTGTAAGAAGGTTAGAAGCCAGTCCATTCTTGACAAGCAACAAGTGCCACAAAAAAAAAAACTAACCATAGAGCTGCTTTGACCCTCCAGACCAAGCAGAGTATTCATTGGCTTTCCTATTTCAGGGAAAAGATTAATAAACTAGAAAAAGAAAAAAGAAAAATATTGAGATATGAGAAATTGCATAAAACTAGCACCTATGTATTGCAGACATTCTTGTCGCGTGATGAGATTTGCGTGCCTTATATCATCAAGTATGATCTTTGCCCTTTCTGCAAGAAGCTGAGTGCCAACAACACCCTTACCCTGTGCATGCTTCTCACTATAGCAACATGTCAAGCTTGTGTATATCTCATGATCAGTAGTATCAATTAGTGCCTGTCAATCACAATTTCAGTGAGAATAAACAGACGACAGAAAATAAACATAAAGGTAAACTATTTGCATTGATTACAGCATCCAGAAAGTAAGTCATGGATGGAACCAAAGATAATATACTCATGATAGGTAACCATACAAAGTAGAGTGAACCAACCTTGAGAACAATCCCAACTGGAAGCAATATTTCCCCATTCTTAGTCCTGAAAACAAGAATATTAAGCATAATGCCATTTCCGAAGGTTTAAAGACAATCTTATTACTTTACAATTAATTTTTACCAAAATCCGAAACTAGCACTCCCACTCTGAAGATAGTATAATTTGACGGTCACAGAAGATTGATCTTCTCTAACACACCTGAAAGAAGGATAAAATTATTACGCTGGTTTCAAAGATCGCAGAATGCTCAGTACAATAGTCAGCAACAGACTAATGTTCTCGAGTTGTACCAGAAGGAAACAAGTTACTTCCATCCACCTTTTTATCTGACGTTTTATATTAGATTAGAAGTCTTTTAGAGTAATCATATATCATATGGTGAGCACTAAAACAAAATTTTGAAGGACACTTAGAGAACAGTATAGTTAGATCAGAGATGAACTCAAAATGTAAACAAGAAATCGACCAGATTACACAAAATCGGAAGAATCACGGGATGGTGGAAAGAATCGTATTCTGGAGTAAGTCTAATCAGGAACATTAATCAAGGAGGTTTATTGGCGGACAACAAAAGGAAATTTTAACAAAACGAGTTCATCAAGAACAGCTACTATCACATGTTCCAAGATTTATAAAATCTTCGAGGAAAGGAAATGATGATCATAAGATATCCTTTTTCAAACTTTGGACAATTTCCAACATAATATATATCAAATCAGGCATCAAACATGCATGCCCAAGGGAAATGATACCTCATCAAAACTGCTTTATCGCTGAATCCTTCACGCCTGTCACGAAATGAATCCCGCACCATGCTCATTGGCTAAGAAAGATACATTTCCATTAAAATTTCAAGGAACACAGAAATTCAAATTGTATGGAGATCGAAACAGAGAATTTGAAAATGATCACTTTAGTCCCATTCATCCAAGATAAAGAGAGAGAACCATATTCTCTTCTATCATTAGTTGTTTACTGAATAATCAAGCGTATGATAAGTGTAAATAAGTCCTGCAGGATTATAAGAGAAAGTTTTATGACAAAGAGCACATTTTAATTATACAAGCTTTACATCCATTTAAAGTGGCATATATCCAACCATGTCAAAGCGAACACAATAAACCATCATAAGTTTGATGAACCACAATCCTCCTTTCCTCTGTTAAGATTACTGTCTGCGGCCAGGGCATGAGTATTAGATGACAAAGATTATTTTCAGCAGCTAGTCCCTAGGTAGGGATGGATTACCATATTTTCCGACAATATTAGTTCTACAAACACACATAAAGATGTTATTTTTCACACCGTCACCATGTAGCCATAGAAGCGAAGGTGTCATTACGCAAAAAGTGGATTACACAAGACAAGTAAAGGTTGGTAGTACATAGCAACACCTAGTGCAAGCTGAAATACGGAAATGCCTCTTGCAAAATGTGGTAACAAATCTGTGAACAATAATATCATAACTTTAGTGCATTTTTTCGTACAAAGTCATATCAATCATCACATCTGAGTCTCCCTATTTCAATTAAATCTTCAAAATCAGCACCTATCTTCTGGACAATGAATCAAAGGCCTCCATGCATAGGGCATCACGCAGAGCTAATTAATATTAATTTCTTCTTGGATCCTAGTAGTTATGAAAAAAATGATGCCCCACAAATGCAATATTTTAAAACCAAGAGAAAGAACGGAGACGAGGTATTACTTACATAATTACGCTTTGGCATTATCAGAAGCCTGACAACTCTTTCAATCCCATTCAAGATAAAATAGCTTCAAAGATCAGAAAGAATACGTCAATTAGCTTATGGATGTCATCACAGCTTCAATTACATGAAAAAAGAGGACATTCGGTAAAACTAGTGTAGAACAATTATTAAGATTTAACTATGTAAAATGACTTGTGCTACCTCCATATCAAGGAGGACAGGGGGATGCACAACTTTAACAATTATTAAAACCAGGTTATCCTCCACTTGCTTATAGGATAAAGCGATCAGGTGCTCCACAAAAACTGTCTAGGTTCTAATTTTCTAGAGTTGCTAGTTTTTTGCCACAACAAAGTTTCACAACTAAATCAAACTTCGGAAAAAGGTTTAGAGAAAAAATTCATACCAATATTTTAAAATATCTTCAAATAGTGGCATTTACACGCAATTCTCAAGTAATAGGTGGTGCATAATAGCTTACCCTCCCATTTCCGACGACTCCTCCTTATAAGAGACCAGCTTCTGTGGATCTGCACCTCTCAAATGACATAGTTTCGACTGTGGAAAAACAACAAAATTATGAGATTTGGCTTTCTAATAAGCACTAGAATCCTCTGCACATCCGCTTAGGAATGTGCTTTTTAGCAAGCATGCAAGTACATCATGTTTGGCCCATAAAAAGACCTACGAGGCATCCAGGAAGATGAAATACTAATTCCGCCGAATTAACCATGATCTAGCGCGCTTGCAAACAAGTTTATTGAAGTAGACCAGGGATTCGGGTAATGGTTGAATCATTCTACCGCAACATGCTCCCAAATCACATTAGAAAAACTAAAAAGATATGCGTGAAAGGAAAAAAAAAATTACCATCAACATGATTGGGAACTGCCCAAGAAGAGTGTTCTCCCTGATGACAGGCCCATCATCGTACTGAAAGCATATATTGGCAGAGAAAGTCCCCGTGTATGATCCTTTGGCTTGTCTACACTGTCACAATAACATGGCCAACAAAATTTACCGTCAACATTTTCGGACATGTAATATGTCTGCGCAATCATAGGGATAAGAAACTTACTTCATGTGGAAATAAGTTATTCCGCATCGCCTTTGAAGAAGATCCTTTTAGGGGTTGGTGCACCACCGGATCATCGAACCAGAGTACGCCCACTCGTCAAGGACAACCCACAGGAGGCAATCAACTCGCAGAACTTAACTTTTGTTTGACTAAGAAATGAAGAATCAACAAGAAAAGGATATTCTTCATTTTCTTGTTCTTGTGAGGGTTCTCAATTTCAACCGGCCGAATATGCTCGAACATGGTCTGGAGGCCTTTCTCGATCATGTGATCGAACGACTCTATGTGGTGACGAAAAAGATCCCTTAGCTCCGCATACTCGGCGGCGGCCGACTCCGGCTTCTTCTCCTTCGACACCATTACTCGCCGTCCGCCTCTCTCCCTTCCTCTATGAGGCTAAAGAAAAACAGGGACATAGGGTTTTAGAGGCACTGGTGTTTTATTTGCTAGTTCGAATATAGAGTTTTGTACGGAAATACGGTTAGTTTTAAAAAAAATTTGCGAAATACGGTCCCAGTTTCGTAAAATACGGTTTTACCGTCGATGGGGCGCGTTTTGAAAACGCGTCCTCCGATTTATAAAGAGGACGCGTTTTCAAAACGCGCCCCCCGGCGTGCCAAAGGAAGTGGCGGGTTTTCAAAACCCGCCCCTATGCGAGATGGGAAAATGACATGAGGGCGCGGTCTCAAAACGCGCCCTCATGCCAGGGGCGGGTTTAAAACCCGCCCCTTAAACACTTGGAGAAAAATTCTCCCAAGTATCGGAATGACGGGTGAGGAGGTTGAGGGGGGGGGGCGGGTTTTGAAAACCCGCCCCTTGAGGGGGTTAAGGGGGGGCGGGTTTTGAAAACCCGCCCCTTGAGGGGGGGTTCAGGGGGGGCGGGTTTTCAAGGGGGGTTGAGTGGGGGCGGGTCTTCAAAACCCGCCCCTTGAGGGGACTCGCCCCCCCCCTCAGTCGCCCCCCCTTCAACCCCCTCCTTCAAGGGGCGAGTCCCCTCACCCGCCCCCACTCAACCCCCTCAAGGGGCGGGTTTTGAAAACCCGTCCCCCCCTGAACCCCCTCAAGGGGCGGGTTTTCAAAACCCGCCCCCCCTGAACCCCCCTCAAGGGGCGGGTTTTCAAAACCCGCCCCCCCCCTCAACCCCCTCCTCCCCACTCGTCATTCCGATACTTGGGAGAATTTTCTCCAAGTGTCTAAGGGGCGGGTTTTGAAAACCCGCCCCTGGCATGAGGGCGCGTTTTGAGACCGCGCCCTCATGCCATTTTCTCATCTCGCATAGGGGCGGGTTTTCAAAACCCGCCCCTTCCTTTGGCACGCCGGGGGGCGCGTTTTGAAAACGCGCCCTCTTTATAAATCGGAGGACGCGTTTTCAAAACGCGCCCCATCGACGGTAAAACCGTATTTTACGAAACTGGGACCGTATTTCGCAAATTTTTTTTAAAACTAACCGTATTTCCGTACAAAACTCTTCGAATATATATATATACACATAGTACGACATTGAGTAACTTATTTTTTTATATAATTTTATTTTTATTTTTATTTTTATTTTATTTTAATTAATCTTAAATTTTTTTAGTGAAAACTAAACTCTTAGTATTGTCTGACTCGTGTCCTATAATAGTAGAGTTTTGACCTCTTATTCATTCGTCTCATAATCCATTTTATCCGTACTAGTAGTCATCGACCTTTATCAATTTTACATATTTTTTTACAACATCGTTAACTTCGACTTCCAATTCATTTGATTTGTCTATCAAAATTTTAAAATAATTTTTTTTTTCTTTTTAATCGATAAATAAAAATTATCGGTCTATTTAGCTTACCCGTGATATTTATCAAAATCAAAATAAAAATAAAAATTAAGATAAAATTATATAACGAATTAAATTTTATTTTGACTTTGAGTTTTATTATTATATATAAAAGAACTTAAAAATATATTTATTTATTTTAAAATTATCCCAACAAATAATTAATCCTTCTTATTAATTATTAAAAATGGATTTTTTACGTGGGATAAAAATATAAATAACTATAAGACATTATTGTTGTTATTATCATCAAATACACCCTCCCGAGTGACCCGAAATTATTCCCTTCCCCTGTCACCATCGTAAGCTTGCCAATCATCACCTTATCAAACTTAAAAAAAAACTACGACATTAATTAATTCACCCGTTTCATAATTTTTAATTTATTTGTAGATATTTTCTTTCTTTGGGTGCTCGTGGTTGTTTCTTCTCAAAGAAGACCAAGAAATAGTTGAAGAATGAAAAATGCATGCCAAAAAAAATCTTCAACGGGATGAAAAGAATTTCCAGCCAAACAGTGCATAATTCCAAAAAAGTGACTGAAGAAAGAAGGAAGTAGACGAAACAAACTAACAAAAGAAGCAAGCGAAATGATGTGGGAAGGAAGGAGGAGGAGGAGGAGGAGAAGGAATGGGAATGGGGTGATCGCTGCTTCTCTTCTCCAAATGGAAGTCTCTGCCGAAATCTTCGTCTCCTTATTCGTCAGTGTCTTCCGAGATCTCATTTAAGGAAAGGTTATATATTAATTTTCCTTATACAGAAGTTGGGCTGCGTGATTTTCTTTAAAAAAAAATTAATTGTCGAGTTTATCCCTACTTAATTTTACTTCAGGATATGTGAATAAAATATATGCAATATATTACGTTACGTTTATATATTTAATGCATTATATGATGCAGGGAGAGAGGGAAGTTTTGGTGGGCGAGGGGGAGATCGTCCCAGTTCTGCTGCTGATGAGCGCTGTCATCGCTCCTTATCATAAAGGTGAGGTGTGATTTTTTTTCTTGGTCTTTGGGGTTTATTGTTGGTTGTGGGTTTATGGGAACTCGCAGTGGTGGTGATCCACGATTAGTGTCTGAATTCGGGTGGCGTGGCGTTTATGGGTTGTGCTTGATCTTGAGTTGTTGTTTGGTGTTGATAAGTGTGTTGTAGTCCGTCGGCGCGAAAGTTGTGATTTTTGTTGACGAGGGGATTCTGGGGTTAGGCTGGATGCTGTGACGTTCTGCGGATTGTTAGGTAGTGATTTTTGGAGACTGTTGTTGGGTCAGAGATGATATGGCTTTTTACGAGATGGCCGTTCAGAGTTGTTCTGATCTTTTTGGGTTATTTTTTGGTGGGGGTTTGGGTTAGTAGAAGACATGAAAGCGAATCTGCGCGAGGGATCACCCTACAGCCTTGAGAGCAACTGGAACCATGCGGGTGGGATTTCGGACCCGGCGAATATAATTAATGGCCAGACCTATGGTGGTGTCATTGATGCGGCTGCCCATCCACCGGGTTGTAATGAACTTAACAGCAAGACAACTTACAACCACGAGTATGGTGGCTGGTGGTATGCTGTACATCCCGACCATCAGCGGATGCTGCAACATCGAATCAACCAGATCTATTCATCGTATGGGGGGAACTATTTTCAGTTTGCCCCCGTTAACATGCATTGTCAGGGTTATGCCTCCGACTACCAGTTCCAGGACTTCCATTACTTTGTGATCATAGATTTTGAGGCAACCTGCGACAAGGTCAAGATTCCGCATCCACAAGAAATCATTGAGTTTCCCTCTGTCATTGTCAGTAGCATCACTGGCGAACTGGAAGCCTGTTTTCAAACTTATGTTCGTCCTACTTGCAATCAGCTCTTGACTGACTTTTGCAAGGATCTGACCGGCATCCAACAAACTCAGGTCTCTCCATAAACTAGATTGCATTCTCATTTAGTTTTTCCCCTGCTATATTGTGATCATATGCTAATTCTGGAAGAGATCAACATATGAAGATTGAATATCAAATTTGCAATGTAGAACTCTGGGAAAACAGAGCAACTGAAGATGTTGTTTGCCCTCGACTTCTTCTCAGTTTCTCTTATACCTTGTATTTACTTTTGCATCCTTTTTCCCCTGCTTTTGCTTTGTTTGAGCACATAAAAACTGAACCAAGCTAATTTCTGATTGCGTGATCTGTTGTGGTTCGATCTGTACGTGCCTTAATAGACATTCCGAAAAACATTTAAGTTATATTGCATCATTTACTTGTTTCTACGTGATAGTTCCCAATCTGCCTCTAATTGTTCAATGGATAATTTGTCTTTCACCTAGTACATGTTCTAATTAATCTGATTATCAGGAATATATTCTAACTTTTCCCCATTATTCTTGTTTGCTAGCTTCTTAATTGTTTATGTTTTATATAGGTCGATCGAGGCATAACTCTCGGTGAGGCTCTCCTTAGTCACGACAGATGGCTTGAGAAGAAAGGCATAAAGAATGCTAACTTTGCCGTTGTAACCTGGTCGGATTGGGATTGCCGTGTGATGTTGGAATCAGAATGCCGCTACAAGAAAATTAGAAAACCTCCCTACTTTAACAGGTGATCTGCTTGAATTTCTTGTTCATATAGCGCTCGGGTTTATCATTTGTTGATTTGATTTTTTCACTTGTCCTCGTTAGATGGATCAACTTAAAGGTTCCATTTGGTCAAGCTTTTGGCGGTGTCCGGTGCAATCTGAAGGAGGCAGTTGAGATGGCTGGTTTGACCTGGCAGGGTCGTGCACACAGCGGCCTGGACGATGCAAAGAACACAGCCCGTCTGCTTGCTCTTCTCATGCGCAGAGGAGTCAGATTTTCCATCACAAACTCACTGACCTGTGGTGACCCCAACCATGTTCTGGCTTCTACACCATTCGACAGCCCATTGCTTTCCATGCCTCACAAGTGTACGGATCACACTGTTTCCCCGCAGCATTATCACCCTTACTGTTTCTGTGGCGTTAAGAGCAGCGTGGGTTTGGTTCATAACCCAGTATTGAAGCAAGGAAAGCAATTTTTCGGTTGTGGCAATTGGGCTAACACAAGCATTCTCCCCTGTCCTTATTTTGCGTGGGCTTCTACTTGAGTCGAATGGTGGAACCACTTCTAGCCACATGACTAGAGTTGCAGCATCAGCCAAGACATTCTCGTAGGGATGTGGCCGCCTGCAGCAAGCGTGGTGGAGCTTCTTGTTCCATTCCGGCAACCAGTTAACTTGTAACAACTATATTGGAAGGCATCATGGGTTTAGCTGGCATGATTTGCTAATTATTGGTCGTCGTCAACAGCAGTCCCTCCTTGTGAAACTTGTCCCGCGCTGACTTCTAGTGAACATTCATAACCTCCCTGAACTGATAATTTGTCATTCAGTATTTCAATTTGAGTACCCGAGTCTTGCTCCCTCATCCCATCCACGCGATAAGATGTTAACATTCTGCAACTTGAATGTTCCTTTTTCTCCTTGGGGTTGATCTGCTAAACCGCAACTACAAAAGGTGGCAGTATTTCATGATCTTATCCTCTCAACAACCACCAAAGGTTTGATTACTGTTATTCGGATCCTATTTCCTTTTCAAAAGAAACGTCTCAATAACAATGAGAGTTAACTAGGCACATGAAAGGAAAAATCTTTCCATTAAGCAACCAACCAAAAGCCACTTGACAGGGGGACATGGGTTCAGGGGCAGCTATAAGACATAGGAACACCGCTCGCCTTTCTCCAGTTAAGTTCGCTCCTGGACAGACCAGAAAATGTGATCTATGCTTTATTTACAGTGGCAATTGCACAAGTCATAATTCTCAGGATATATGTTGCTCAGGCATAGACGCGCTGGTAGCTGTTGCAAAGGTCCCAATTTGGAGGCAAAAACTATTAACCACCATAGAGTCACTGACCAAGCCAGCATCAACATCAAAGTTGAGAGTGCCTCATGCTTTCCAGTTACTGCCAAATGAATTAAGATCATAAAGTTGCATTCTGACCCTCAAATGCTCAAAAGGCCAATACAAATAATGCACCAATTCAAGAAATCATTTATGGCAGCGAGATCTTTGGATGGGCTTTGGTAGGCATCAGTGCTTTCTCCCACACAAGCATAGTAGCTTCTCGAGCTATGAGATATAGAAGCATCCATCTGTAAACCGCTGATTAGAAATAAGACCAAGGGAAACCAAAACACGACTTCACCAAAATTTTCTTTTAAGCACACAAGATAAATACCTTAGACGATCTAAAGGGAGATTCACAGACGTTATGCGACGTAGAAATTTTCTTGGGGGACATGTCCGGCAAGTTTGGAAACGTGGGTGTCTTAGGTGATGCCGGACATTGAGCTGATTGATCACAGTGATTGCAAAAAAAGTACATCAGGTCAAAGTCTTCCAAAACTAACATATAAGTTCATGCCAAAAATAAAAAATAAACCATCGTTCATGCCAACTTCAGGAACCGTATTACTCCTTGATGTCTTCCTCAGACCAAGTTCAACTAGAAGAGGCTTTACAGAAGAAATGAACATCTCATTGTAAAACGTGACAATATCTACATGATCGTGTCCAGATTTCTGATTTCAAAGCACCATAAGTGTTACTTAATAATTACATACTCACTGCAGAGAAATAACTCAAGGGAACAACTTACCCCACTCCATGGAGCTGATGACCAGTCAACAAAGACATTCCGAAATACTCGTGGCTTGCAGTGAGGTTGCCTCCTGCAGTTGTTAATTATCTCCTTGAATGATAAACTAGTTTGAGATATCTACAATTTAGTAAAATAACAAGGATAAGGAAGGAAGCAATGAATGCTATCAACAACCCTAAATTATAAAAGATCACTTAAATTCAAACCTTTGCAACACCATAGAAAGAACAGAGGATTATCTGGTCAATATGTCGGTTAAAGAAAAGAGATGTACACGGATTGAGTATCTGCTGGTAAAGGGAGTAGGCACTCTCCTTTATTTGCTGGTTCAATTGTAACCTTTCGAGCATGCCACTGATTCTAACTGCTGCTAGCTTTGTAATCTATTACAACAAGCATATTGAGCAAAAAGTAAGCCGCTATATAACTGTAGTGATAAATGCTCATTAAGAAAAACATTTTCCAAAAGAGAGAAGCAGAAACCAGAGATTAAAATCATAATTATGAAAGCACATTAGCATGTTTTTCATAATGAAATTCAACAGAACTAATTCAGGTTTCGGGCCTTGGTAAATAATATGGTTATTCCTGTTTCTGCACGTCTCACCTCCACCTTCCGGATGCGGTTGTGTTGGACTGTGAAATTACAAAGTTACACACCATCATATAATGAGAGGTAGTACTGCAATAGGCAGGATACTAAACAATGTGAAGTATACCTGGCAAATGTAGATGGTAATGGAGGTGGAGGCAACTTGGACTTCATACAACTGAAGGCTAAAAGACGATCTTTTACGGGAGAGGTAAATGAATTCGTTTCAACTAGCACACTATGATAGTCTACACAAGGTTTCTTTGGTGACCTGATGTCACCATTTTGTCCCGGATGATCATACAAAAATCGCTTGTTGATTTTCTTGATCAATGTCCCAAAAGAGTAATCAAAGTATGCATGATAAACATGATGACAAACAATGCTACAGAAAGTGTTGGACATGACAACCATATGCTGTATAAAACTCAACCTAAGTAGAAACAGAAATGTACCAGAAGAAATTTCATGCTTTTGGAAAGGTGATTGGGACAATTCTGCAGAGTAGTAGTTTATATGAATGGCAATTTCATCTAGAGAAGTGGTTCGGCTAATAAACTAAGGCGATTTATCTCTTCTGCAAGGGCAGGTTTTGCCACTATTAAGGAATTGTACATTGAAGAACCCTTCTCCCAGACCATCTTTTCAAGAAGTCGCTACTCCAATGTATTTAGATGCCTCCTCAGTTCCCTTGGCAGGGATTCCTCATGTCTAACAAAACTCTCTCATTTTACTCATATCAAAAGCTGTAATTCCAGTTCGCTCCAGGACAGCTGGAAACAACAATTTGACAGTCTTATGTGTTGCTAGAACTAAATCAGCAGAACAAGCAAGCATACACCTTGTCGCAAGATGCGAGGAATTTTTTCAGCTCAACTGAAGGGTCAGAAGGAAGAGGAGACACAGTAATTCGAAGCCATTTAGCAGTTGTCATGGCTGTACTTACAGGAGTAGCAGCAGCCACCCTAACACCATTGCTGTTGCCAACGGTACCATTAACATGGGTGGAAGGGGATCGGTATGCAGACAATGGACTTGTGATAGTCTTTGACGGGGAGGAGGTGTCAAACTTCCTCTGCAGAAAGAGCAATAAGACCCAATAAAATCCACAGTAATTCAAACAAAGAAAAATAAGTAGTTATATAACGAGACATGCAGAAATGCCTTGGCGCCACTCATACTAATGGCTCCACCTGACAAGGTTCCCGATCCAAGTAAGCTATCCTCCTCGTTAAGAAAGACCCTTGCTTCCTGACTTCAGCGAGGGATGGGGACCAAAAAGGCGGGAACTTTCTGTGTCTTCGAACGGGAAAGGGATGATGGTACGGCGTGGGTTTGGGGGTTTAGGGTCGATGAAGAGGGAGGGAGCGAAGGAAGGGATTCCTCTTTTCCCACCAAAAAATACAAAGAGGAGAGATAGAAAGATAGAGTGGGAAGAAAACGAGGTTAAGGTTGTTTCTTTATGTTTAAGCGGGAGATGGCAAGTCGGAGGAATTACGAGATAAGAGGGGTAGATGGACGAACCCGCTTCTTTTGTTTGTGTGATCGAAGAAGGGGGGGTTATGGCGAGATTCTTTTAACTGGGTCGGGCCTTTGCAGTAATGGCGACAAAGGCTTGACTTGACGATTCTTCTGGGCCTCCATTACACATTATGTTTATAATTTTTCTTTCTGAAATGGAAAACCTAAAACCTGGGACTTGGTCGGGGGGATGGGAGAGAACTGAAGTTTCTTTGGCTTCCGCCACCTGCTAGAAAGTGATCCGCTCCCTTGTCCAGTTTCAGTTCGCGGAAAAGGGCAAACGGCTATTTCCTTTCTCTTTTGTTGGATTCCGCAAGCGCTACCCGCTTTTGGGATCTTGCTCGTTTTCTAACTTCTGATAGATTTGCCAATTCAACCGGAGTTCTTGGTTTTCATTTGGGAAATTACTGCACCGAACTCGATGGTTTTACTTCCCATTTGAGAGTTCTTGCGCGACCCCGTTCGGAGCCAGTTCTCAAATCATGGTTTGGAGATTTAGTTCTTTCGTGGTTTTGTTTAGCAATGAGGGAGTGGGGCGTGTTGTAAATTGTCAGGGAAGTTAGTTTTTCGCTGTTATCTTCTTTTACTAGGCTAGTTGCTCACCTTTTGCTTCCTTTCTTTCCAGGAAGCGTTCAAGAAGGTGATTTTGGAATGCGGACCGCCAGAGATTTTCGCCCTCCAAACTGTTCAAGAAGTCATAAAGCCTCAGGTTTACTCCTTGAGTTTTTCTTTTAGAACCACCACCCTTGTCAGCTTGTACTTCTGGAAATGGCTCCATTTTCTTGATTTCTTATGCCTATATGTTAGAAGAATCTTGTCACTGTCGGTGTCAGTGTTCCACTGATCTTTTGAGCCTTATCAATGTTATAGACTGGAGCTTTCTTACAAGCCATTCTATTTTATTTCTCCTGCTTGTTACAGAAACAAACGAAACTAACTCAAGATGAGAATCAGCTGCTGGAAAATATTCTTCGCTTGTTGCTTCAAGATCTAGTGGTAGGTTACAGCTTTTCTTACACGGTTCAAGTTATTTAGGGTTTTTAACGTAGTTTTTTTGTGGGAGCCTCTTATCTGCTGGGAGAAGTGCTTAGAACTTCAGTGCACTTCTCTGTCCATACTATCCATTTGTTCACATATAAGGGTGTATCTCCAACAAGGAAAACTAAAGTGTTTATTTGACAATTTGCAAAAGTAGATTTGTCGAGTTCAGAGCTTCTTGATTTTTTTTTTGAGAAGATCGAGATCATTTTTTTATGGGGTCTATCTGCCTCTGTCCGAGATTCTTCTAAGTTCTAATTACTGTTAGAGACAGAACCAAATAATGTACTTTGGCTTGATATGTTCTTTGTGGCTCATGGATCCTAATTTTGTTTTCACCATTTCTCATAGCAAGTCCTTTTTGCTCGTAAAGAGCAAATTGTTTATGATCCATTTTGTTCTCAGGGGAAATTGGCCATTGAAAATGTGCTTGTTTGTTGTTCTTTTACTCTGAACTGTCAATGTCTGTTTTGTCCTATTTGGCATTTACCTCCTCTTGCACTTTCTGACCCGGATCCTGTCTTTTCTGTTGCTTAATAACAGTCCTCTGCCGTAGATTCTGGAGAATCAATAATGCAGTATGGGCAATCAGTCGATGATTCGGAAACAACGCAGGGATATATCCCTAGGTTTCTTGGTACTGAAAATTGTCCATTCGCTGTTGAAGAAATCTTTGTTATTATGATTAAAATGGATATTCATCTCAAATCTGAAAGACATTAGTAGATGTCATTTGGATGTCGATAACCCCTGAACTGATTATGGAAAGACCATACTTAAAATTTAATTGGTATTATTTTTAGTATTTTTCTCAATAATTAGGAGAAGTCAATACAACATAATTGTTGTTCATTTGATTTATATATTTGCCCCTTTTCTTATTTCAGATTTTGTGCTTTACCTTTGTGAAAAGGACCACATTGAGGGCGGTATGATATTCCAGTTATTGGAGGACCTGACGGAAATGTCGACAATGAGGAACTGCAAAGATGTATTTGGTTTTATTGAAGCTAAACAAGACATCTTAGGAAAGGTAACACACATTTTTTATGTATTGTATTGAAATGAAGATGTTTTCCATATTGATAATAAAGGCTTATGCATGCAGCAAGAACTGTTTGCCCGTGGAAAGCTGGTAATGTTGAGGACATGCAATCAACTACTACGTCGATTATCAAAGGTGCTTTCTTGATTTGGCTTTAGGGTTATTGTTGCTGCTTTTGGAAAATTCTGTTGCATGTTGTTACTGTTTAGACAAGTTACTGGCATCTTTGCATTGTTAATGACTTAATAATGTCCAACCTGATGGATTCTGGATATACTTTTCTGAGTTTGGTTTTATCTTCGGCTCCAACACATTTCCATTTCTTGTATCTGTTGTCTGATAGGCATGCAAGAGATGACTTTGCTTGC
The DNA here is from genome assembly GCA_029817715.1 of Melastoma dodecandrum. NCBI lineage: Eukaryota > Viridiplantae > Streptophyta > Magnoliopsida > Myrtales > Melastomataceae > Melastoma > Melastoma dodecandrum. Next base: position 1,689,926 of record JARUPY010000533.1, on the reverse strand, counting down.
AAATATTTTATTGTCATTGTGCATTGCTTTGAAGCATGGTTCGGTCTTCTGTCTACATCACAAGGATTTTGAAGGAGCTATTGCTTAAAGATTCGTTTTTTCGGGGAGTATCCTAAAATTTATTTTCTTACTTCTGTTCAGGCAAATGATGTGGTATTCTGTGGACGCATCCTCATGTTTTTGGCTCATTTCTTCCCCCTCTCAGAACGTTCAGGTGTCTCCTTTTCCATGGCCTAGCCAGATAACTGCGATGGGTTCTACACTTCTTACGATTGACATGTGCATCATTTGGTTTGCGATTGCAGCTGTAAATATCAAAGGTGTATTCAATACATCGAACGAGACAACTTATGAAGAAGACCCTCCTGCAGGTTGTGTGAACCGGCTTTGAGTCCCAGCTATCTGATCTCTCAGTTTTATGGGTCCCTTGTGTGTCTTTGTACCCAGTCAACTTTCTGGCATACTTCTTTTATATCATTATAGCAATTTTTTCTTTGCAGGCTTATCTATCGACTTCAACTTCTACAAAACCTTTTGGAGTTTACAAGTATTGACCATGCTCCTTCCTTGTTGAAACCACTAATCTCACATGCTTTCTAATTGCCTTCTTAGCAATATGCATGTTTCCTGCAACATGACTATAAGCTCTGTGCCTTTCAGGAATATTTTGTTAATCCTGCTTCATTGTCCAATGCTCCCGTGAAGTGGCAGAAGTTAACATCCAGTCTAACGGTAGCATCACTCTCCCGACCTGTACTGACTTTGTGACAACAGATTTTTGAGGGACATTAACTGGCATCCTCATAAATTGGTCTCTCTCTGTGTTGCCTTTCAGGTTGTGTTAAGTACATTTGAAGCTCAACCATTGAGTGATGAAGAGGGTGAATCGATCAATATGGAAGAAGAGGCGGCTAATTTTGGCATAAAGTATCTCACGAGCAGTAAATTGATGGGCCTCGAGGTCAGTCTCATTATTCTTTTTGTCCAGTCTGATTTGAAATTATCTTTTTCTAACAGTCTTCTCTCTTTTGGTGATAGTTGAAAGATTCGAGCTTTCGTCGCCACATTCTTGTTCAGTGCCTTATTGTATTCGATTACCTGAAGGTAATGGTTCTGAGCATCCTTTTCTACTGTAGAAAACTTGGGAAAGTACTAATAATTGTCTCATTGTTGGTCAGTCTCCAGGAAAAAATGACAAGGATTTGCCGTCTGACAGCATGGTGAGCACTGACACTTAACTTTTTCCTTTTTCTTTATTCTAGTATCTATTACTAAAGCCAATAAAGATGGAAGTCTAGAGGCTAACTTGTTTCTTTTGAATTCCAGAAAGAAGAAATAAAAGTTTTCGAGGACCGAGTGAAGAAGCTGCTTGAAATGACCCCTCCTGAAGGGAAGCATTTTCTTTTTAAGATTGAGCAAATATTGGAACGGGAGAAAAATTGGGTCAGTTCTCCTAACTTTATCTTTTCCCTGAGGTACCAAACAAAAAATCGTTATACCTCAATGGTTCCTCCACTTTGGAGAAATACTCTTCTTGACTGGTACTATGAATATACAATCAGGTATGGTGGAAGTGCGATGGTTGTCCGCCATTTGAAAAGCAGCCAATTGATAGAAAGTCAGCTCTGGATGGAACCAAGAAAAGGCAAGGATGTCTGGGAGCCCTTTCTTAGAGTATTATGAGAATGGAAAATGGTTTCTTGGGAATAATCCATATCTGGGAACGTCTCTCTTCTCCTAGACCCTTCTAAGCTAATTTTGATGATTCTAATATAACGGCATTTGACAGCACATTAACCCAAAAAAAGCTGGCCGGAGCAAAAAATAAGTAACTGTCCCCACACTTGCAAGACTTGTGTATGGTGTGGCATTGTTTTATGTGCAATAGTGAATGTCTTATATAGAAGTTCTTTTTCCAACCATTGGTTTGTGTTATGCTTTCGATGCTTATGAGTATTTTTTGTCCTTCTGTTTTACCTTTTCAGAAGGCCCAGATGGAGACTAGGAAACAAAGAATTGTCTCAGCTCTGGAAGTGGGCAGACCAAAACCCTGTATGTTGCACTCTTTTCTGAAGAAAATTGAGAACTGTCTTAGAATTAAAGTCATGTGTTTTTGGCCTCCTACTAATGACATTATCACAGAATGCATTGACTGATCCTCATCGAGTGAGGACTCCGGCTGTCATGGACTATTGGAAGCCGATGGCTGAAGATGTAAGCATTGTTAATTTTTATGGTCTTCTGTCATTTTCACCACATTGGCACCTTCGTTACTGTCTTTCTAGTACTGTTGTTTATGTGAGCACCTCGTGAAATAGTATCTTTCATCCCATATTTTTTGAGCTTATCGGTTTTACTCCTGAGGATTCTAAATGTACAATTTTGCTGCAGATGGATTCTTCTGCTGGCATTGAAGCCGAATATCATCATAAGAATAACCGGGTAATTTCATCAAGTTTGAATTCCTTTTTCAATTGGACTTGAGATCTGTGCAGTAACTCTGGACAACATTTTTATCATAAAAAATTCGGTTGTGTGCCTTCTGGTTGAGCGATATGCCTGCAGTTTTGACTGTAAGCTATTTTTATAGTTCTTGCATTTGAATAAAATTTTAAATGATATAGGTGTACTGTTGGAAAGGTCTCCGACTATCTGCACGGCAGGACTTGGAAGGGTTCTCCCGGGTATGACTCTGTCTGATGACTTTTTGAACGATGTCTCTCTATATTTAAGTGCTTTTAAAAAATATGTGTTTAAATGCAGTTTACCGACCATGGAATTGAAGGTGTTGTGCCTTTAGAACTTCTGCCTGCCGATGTCCGTTCTAAGTATCAAGTGAAACCTAATGAAAGATCTAAACGTGCAAAGAAAGATGAAGTGAAGAGCAGTTATCAACAAGTTGAAGAAAATCAGGTATCTGAGAAACTTCTGATTCACTGAGATATCATCCAGATTTCTATTCTTGGTCCTTTTCATCAATTTAACCGGAAATTTATTGATGGACCTATTGGCAAATGGAAAACTGCTATATATTTCTCATTCTTTTCCGGCAATTATGGTAGTTTAGATTATATGATGTTTATTAAGGTGGTTTGCATTGGTGTGTTTCTCACCCATTTGATTCCCTTGTCTTGCTCACCTAGGCAAGAGAACCGGATAGTGATGGAACAAGAGAAGATGGCGAGGCTACCGCAGCCCCTATGGATACCGATGTGCTAGCCGGTGCCAATAACTTAACGCCAGATGAAAACCAGAGGCAGAACTCTGACCACGAGGCAGGCCCCGAGGCCGGCCAGCTAGAAGCTGATGCTGAGGCAGAAACGGGGACAGCAGATGGGGAGACGGATGCCGAAGTTGATCTGGATACAGTTGGATGAGTTGTCAATTGAGAAAATATATTTAGTTATCTTTCTTAGCTTCCCCCGCAAGTCTAAAATGAAATAGGCCACCATAATTGCAGTTGCCTTCCCCATACGCATGATGGCTTTGTGCTCTATGGTGATGAGGCCGTAAGTCATGGAGAGGGTATGGGTTTGGGTGATCAACAATTTCTCCAACACCAAAATCACTTGGCACTAGAACTTCGTGGACATAGTCATGCTACAAACTAATCTTGGCCTCTCTGATTTTGTTGTTTCCATTTTAATAGATGCCCATTCAGTGCAGATAAAGTCTGCTGGTTCAAACAAGATGGTATTCTCATGACCAGGAGTACATGACCAGAACTAGATCCTGCCTTATGTCATTTATCTGCAAGCTACCACTAGGATGAGATACATCCCTCGAGACATTCCAGAGAGTACAACACAAACTTAACTAAGCCATCAGAGATTTCACTTTTCAATACAGGCACGAGCAACTCTAGCAGCCCTTGCTTCAAAGATCCTAAGTTTTCTGGAACAAGAAAACAGAACAAGAAAATATTCAGCCTCAAGTGGCAAAACCGTGCACATCCAAAAGGTGCCCCACATGGGTCTTCCTAACCGGCCGCCTGAACAAATCATCTTCGCTTCTCCAAATCGCTGACCTTGAGGCGGGAAGAAGGCAAAACTAACAAGTTTAACCCAGAGTGACAGAAAGTTTACCTGCATCGGTAGGTACAACTTGAACTCTGGTGGAAGTTCTTCCTCAGAGTACAGGCGTTCCGAGAAATATATACGTCTGAGACGACAGTTTGCATGTACCTGGACCCTCAATGTTTCTATGTAGTTGGTTCCGTATGCCCTCCTGGTTAAATCGGAAAGATTCAATTGAATCTGATTCCAACCCTCATCCATCTTCAATGGCATGGTACATATGTATGGTTTCACTCTAGTTACAGACTGCAAACCAATATGAAAAAGAGTCACTTCATGTATTGGCTACCATAATCAATGCCTCATCAGACATATATTCGTTTTCTCACACTACAAGGAGACCCAACAGTCTGCAAAACCAAACCATGACTAAAGCAGACAAATGCAGCTGCCAAAAGACGACTGTCTTTCAGGGGGGATGAAGACAGTGCGATAATAGTTAAACCTACAACATGGCAATGCAAAGGGGGAGGTAGCCAATTCCAAATAACAAAACAAGGCTATGGTCAAGAACGCATCATCCCTTGGTACCAGAAAGACAAGGGCAAACTTACACACTTGAAAATTGGAAGCACGGAAACGCCGCCGCACGTTCTTGTCATCCAGCACTTGGATCTCAAACGTGAAGTACTTCTTCATGTTCTTGACAATCATTACCAAAAACGGAAGTTTTATCCCAAGCGTCGCCGAAGGGTCTGCAGGGCATGTAATGTAGGCTGACTGAATATTCGAGCCGACGATCTCTAGCACGTTCGACTGAATATCATCATCCAGGGGTCGTTTCACATGGCCATTGACCACTACATTGCAAACCAGGGGGAATCAACTCAGCCAGTGACAACAATCGTAAATCACGGGCGCAAACAAAAAATATCCAATGCTACTCGCCTTCCTTATCCCATATCTGCAACGGCTTGCTCCTGGACACAGAGAATTACTAGTATTACAAATTAATGTCACCCAACAGAACGAGCAGCAAACAGAATCAAAGCAAAGCGAGCCGCGCACCCGAGGCTGTACAAAATGGACAGGAATCCGGACTGGAAAGTATTCTTGAACATTTCCACGATCCCTGCAATCTGTCAAATACGCCAGAGGGCATCTATTAAAACAAAACCCTAAAAATACGAGACTACCACCACATCGTCCAGTCTGAGAAGCACGCTGAGCCATCCCCCCGAAAAACGATGCCGCCCTGTTCCTGCTACCCAATCAAACGATCCTACAAAAATCATACATGCGATCGATCTCAACGCCCCCGATCGGCTTTCCGATTCCCAGAAGAAGCAGCTTCCACACCAAAACCCCTCTCGTCGGAGTCGTCGACGGAACGGTTCACGTCCCCTTCGTTGGCAGAAAAGGCTCGATGGCGAGATCTTAGTTTCAGGTCACACAGGCCCATTAACAATATTTTAGGCTCAGATATTTTTGGGTTTTATGGGCCTAGAGACATGGTCCGAACGTATCGGCCCAATATAAGTAGTAGCCGTCATCTCCTTAGGAGAGCGGCGCGCTTTTTGGACTCCGGCCGCCGGGAGGTGTTAGCCTTCGATCGACGACGATGAGCGTCACAGGGCAACGCTCCGTTTCCCTCTCTAGTGTTTTCCGCCAGCAGGCAAGGAATCTATGTGTCCCCGACAATAATATAGACTCCGAGATTGTACGCCTCTGCTCGAATCCCAGCCCACAGCTGGAGCGCGCCGTCTCACACTTCCATAAGGCTGTCGGTTCTTCCAGCTTCCCGACGGCTGCGACTTGCGCCACCCTCGTTCACTCCCTGGTCAGGTCCAAAACCTTCGGTCCCGCCTTTTCGGTTTACTCTGCTTCCGTGCACGCCGGTATGGGTGTTTGTTTCGGGACGCTGCGGGGTTTAGTCCAGTGTTTCGTGAGTTTTGGCGAATTGGGTTTCGCGTTTGGGGTTCTGGGTGTGGTCATCAAAAGTGGTTTTGGTCTCGATGTGTTTATGATGAACGTGTTGTTGAATGGATTGAAGGAGAGGGGTTGCGCTGAGGAAGCCTTATGTTTGTTCAAGGACATGGAGAGGAATGGGTTGGCTCCCGACATTTTCAGTTGCAATGTCTTTATTAGTTGCCTTTGCAAGAGGAAAAGAGTTGCTGAGGCTGAGGTTTTTCTGGGCGAGATGCGAAGCCGGAATGTTTGCCCGAATGTGGTGACTTATACAATCCTGATGGATGGGTTCTGTAAGGATGGGAATATGGAGAAGGCGTTGGACCTGTTGCGTGTCGTGGAGGGTGAGGGTCTTTGTGTGGATGTTCGCGTTTATGGCACGATCATTGATGGGTTTGGTCGAATTGGAGATGTGGATGGACAGATGGAAGTCTTTGATGATATGCTGAGCAAAGGGATTTCGCCAAATCAATTCATTATCAATGACTTGATAACAGCGCTTCTGAAGGTAGGGAAATTGAAGGAGGCACTCAGAATATTGGACTTGATGAATGAACATCACATTGCACCTGATGCCGTTATATACACGACCTTGATATATGGGCTATTTAAGCTAAGTGAAGTGAATAAAGCAATCGAGGTTTTCGATTTGATGTCGGAGAAGGGTCATGAGCCAAATACTGTGACGTATAATGTCATGATAAATGGATTCTTCAAAGAAGGAATGGTAGAAGAGGCTTTCAAGTTGTATGAAGTCATGAGAACAAAAGGGAAGAAGCCCGATGTGATGACATATAGCACAATAGTCATGGGTCTTTGCAATAAAGGAAGGATTGATGACGCCATGCGTATTTTTAACTTGATGGAAAATGATGAGGGCTGTGTGGCGCCGACTGTGAGGACATACAACATTTTAATTCACGGGCTTTGCAAATATGATCGCTTGGGTGCCGCTGTTAGAATATACAAGAAAATGGCCAGTAAGGGAATTACATGTAACTTGGTGACTTACAATATTTTGCTGGCTGGATTTTTGGGGAAAGGAAATTTTCACAAGGCAATGGAGGTGTGGAGAAAGATTCACGAAGTGGGTTTTCTTCCAAGTTCTTTAACATATAATGCCCTGATCATTGGACTTTGCAGATTGGGCATGACTAGGATAGCGACAGGGCTTTTCGAGAAACAAAGAGCAAACAAGCCTGGCCCTCTTTTGTCGGACTATAATATATTAATGGCCACATTGTTCGAAGAAGGTCACATTGAGCCAGCTAAAAGGGTTTTCAAGGAAATTAGGGTTGCTGGTTTACAGCCCAATGTGGTATCATTCAATACTTTGATCAATGGGACACTTCATTCCGGGAACTTCCCGGCTGCTAAAGATCTACTCTTGGAGATGCATGACATGGGTTTGGCTCCTGATATCTTTACCTATTCAACTGTAATAAGTAGATTGTCAAAGGCTGGTCTGCTTGATGATGCCAAAGCCATTTATGATTGGATGATCTCCTTAGGCTTTCCACCCGACCATTTTGTTTATGATTCTTTGTTGAAAGGTTTTAGTGCCAAAGGTGATGTTGATCAGGTTACCAGCTTGCTGCATCAAATGGCAGATAATGGTGTTATTCTGGACAAGACATTGGTGTCTACAATTATTTCTTGCCTTTCTCTGACTGAGATGGACATAGATATTGCAGACTTGCCAGACTTTACTCAAGAAGAATCGAGATCGGAAATTGCTTGCTCCGAATTTTTGGCTAAATTCGTCCGATCTCGTCCAACATTCAACTGAATATCTTGTGCTTATAAGCGTCCAAACCAAACGTCCTTGGGATTCTTGGGCACTTATCGCCGGACCATTTGCTTGCTCCTCGGAGAGCTAGAGACGTCTAAAATGAAGTCCAGCATGAGCCAGAATGAAGCTCTCCTGATTTGTTAGGTATTAATACAATCACTAACATGCTTCGTCTTCTCATTAGATTACCTTCTGGTGTATCCTACGAGTTGTGTTGTACTAAAGTTTGTGCATGCATGCGCATTTCTGTCAAACTTGTGTTAGTCTTCTTGATTTGTGTTATCCACAGGAATACTAACGCAAGGTTTTACTAAAAGTATCAAGAAAATGATCAAATCATTTACCGATTGGATCTACTGATGGAAAAGCAGAATCCTTTATGGTCGTTATGCCAAAAGTAAGGTTTTGCTTTTGCTTGATGTCTTGAGTTACTCAAATAATTACTTATTTCCTGCTCTTCTTAAGTACAGTTCTCCCTTTGGTTTCATTCCTGTTGAGGTCAGCAAGACCTGCCGACTAATTGAAGGGGACAAGGTCAACACCTCAAATAAGCGACCCGCCTTCAATCGGGTCCAGCCTCCTTGCAATGTCAGTGTCTATCTAATTGCTACAAAAGCGGGAAGAAGTCCGACATGATATCCATCAAGATCGCCTCAACAGCTCACGGTAATTGGAATGGGATGTTTATACGCTGAAGAACTTTGTGATGTTCGTGTACTGTTCAGGATAACGCCCATCTGGGACTGGGGTGGTGCGTTGACCGAACTATGACAATGTCAATGGCATATCTGAAAGACATCCTGCAAGTAAACATTCATGGGGAGCCACAGACACATGACCAGGTTAATCCCAATTTGTCAACTTTTCATCAAAGCTTGAAGACATAGTAATTGGAAGATGGAAGGAACAAAACGCGTTCCCCCTGAAACGTGCATCCCATAAACCACTGCTCCATGTCCAGAGGATTGTACGGATGAACAGTTAGTTTCCAAAAAAATTCGCAAAAAACGGCAAAAGTTTCGTAAATCACCGAAATCCCGTCGATTGAGCGCGTTTTTTCGCCGGCAAAAGTTTCGTAAATCACCGAAATCCCGTCGATTGAGCGCGTTTTGAAAACGTGCCCTCGGGATAACAAAGAGGGCGGGTTTTGGGAACCCGCCCCCGGGGGCGGGTTCCCAAAACTCGCCCCTATACGCGATCCGGACTCACCATTAAGGCTCGTTTTGAGAACTCGTCCTCCCATGAAAATGGGTTCCCAAAAAGCGCCCCCCGGACACTTGGAAATTTTTCCAAGTGCACGAGGGAGCTTCCTCTTATTCCCAAAAGGGGCGGGTTCCCAAAACCCGCCCCTGCCCCATCTGAATAAGGGGCGAGCTTTGGGAACCCGCCCCTTTCCTATGCCCACCAGGGGCGGGTTCCCAAAACCCGCCCCTTTCCTACTATAACAAGGGGCGGGTTTTGAAAACCCGTCCCCGCCCCGGCTATGTTGAAGTCTAATTTATTTTAGGAACCATCCCTGTTCGATCGAAACATTTTTAGTTACAACAATCGGAAACACTTCACAGCTCAGAAAATGCACTGATTTATGTGTAAAACATCACTGAAATACATCCAAACATCAAAGTACATAATGGTTTATAAATACGAAGACAGTTCTAATTCCCTCTACGTCTACTCGATCTCCTCCTCACATATGATATGAGAACGGGACGCTGGTCCGATGAGTCGCCCGGGAATAGCTGTGTAACTTGAGATGGCTCTTCGAGATGGTCGTACCTGAAACGGTTATGTTAGTTGAGTTTAACTATAACGAAACTTCGAAATTTTAATGAACTTATCCAAATTCTCCCGCTCCTTTAATTGGAGCTCCAGGAGTCGAACTCGACCCAACCTCAAAATGTGGCGTGCATTACTTGGCATCCACGTGAGTAATTTGTGATATGCGCATCCCTTCCCGCACTTCATGACCCTCCTCGTCAAATACGGGATCGTCATATGCTTGTGGCATGTCCACATATCTGTCGAAGGGCCGTCCTTCATGTGGCATGTCCTCCTCGTCAATTGGCTCGAAGTGCTGTCCTCCTCCAGCATCGCCCTCGAAGTGCTGTTCATCATGTGGAGGCACGAACTCAAACGCCGGTTGGTCTTCCAAGCCGCCGGTTCGACCATATAGTCGAACCGGTCCGTACTCTCTGAGCATTTCCATGGAGTCCTCGGCAAGAGAGACGAGCTCTGGCTGGTCAGATTGTAGCTTGATCTTTCTAAAATTCTTCAGTTGTCACACAATAAGAAAGACGTAAATGAATATATGTTAAACAAGGAAAATCGAATAGAAAGAAGTAATGTACTTACCATTTTCCCCAGCATGGATCCTGTATGGGAAATATATTGCCGAGTATGATTCGCGTACCACTTGGAATATTTCTTCCGTGAATCCCACTTCAGTGGCACGACATAGTTGAGCCGATCTTCCCAGATATCCACAAACTGTGGTGGATCTCCCTCCAGTTGTTCATATTCTTCCTACGAAGATCAATGCGATGAAGAGCTTTGCTGGTGTCGCACTGATCGGGTACCCGCTGCAGATCGCCGAACTGATGGATTACTCTATCTGGGAAGTACCATTCGACTATGTAGAAGCATATCAGGGGTACACGGGCATGCCAAATCATCTGGCCGGACCGACAGTAAGCTGGAAGCATATTTATCAACTGTTCAGGGTAGGTATGCCAAATGACCTGCATATTTCATTGAGAACGTTAAAAGGAGATATGACACAATCAAATATAATTACTTTATTCAATCGTAAGGAGTACCTTATCACAGCTTTGCCTGTCGAAGGCCTCTCTGTACGATGCAAGCACATGCGTCGCAACCGTGCGCACATCCTTCGCTACGGCCCAACGATAACTTAGATGCATATCCTCTACGAAAGGATATCGACGTCTCAAAGGCGCTACATGCGGGAATCTATCCCACGCCCAAATCTGTAGTAAAATGAGTGGGCCCTCGATCTATGACGCCTTATGGTGAGACGCCTTGCACAAGCTCCTATATAACCAGGCTAGGCATGCACTACCCCAGCTATACTGTCCCGTCCTCTCTAAATCAACTAATAGTGGCAACCAGAATAGTGTACTAAGTTGTCCGACTTAGTAGTGGACAACATACCACCTATAAGCTGAAGGATGTACGCCCTCGTGTACATCTGAACCACCTCCTCAGTGGCATCTACTGGAATCTCAGAGAAATTTTGAGTCAACCAGCTTAGTCTAATACGACCCGACCTAATATTATCTCCAGCAGGTACACGTCCTAACAACTCATGACACACCTCGACTGCCGATATCGAGGTGTCACCTATAACTGCATTACCATCTACAGGCAATCCCAGCTGTATAGCAATATCCTGTAGGGTCACGGTCATCTCACCGTGCACCATGTGGAAGGTGTGCGTCTCCGGTCTCCACCGTTCCGTTAACGCAGTAATCAAAGCCCAATCCAGAGAGATAAATGGAAGCTTCGCCACTCCGTAGAATCCTGCCTGACGGAGGTAGACATCCATACGTGGATCGCTAGCAAGTCCCTTTAGCGATTTTTCAACCCTACGGCATGTTAGATCATTGTTCTGCAAAGAGAATACGAATTAGTAAACAATGCATGAATATATAATGATTTTGAAATAAATAAATCGACATACCATATTATAGCCGGCTTCCTATATAGCCGTAGACCGATGCTCTCCTTGAGCATGAAGGATGGACGTCTTCCTTGGCCCTGGATGCATTTCCTGCAACGCAATTTAAGAAGATTAGGACAACATAAGAATATAACAGTAATAGCATTTCAAAACATTGAATAAGAATAAGACAGTAATAGCATTTCAAAACATTGAATAAGAATAAGATAGTAATAGCATTTCAAAACATTGAATAAAAACTTACAAATATTACGATTAGGGCAACTACGTCGGTTATGACCTTCCTTCTTACATAATGAGCAACTACTACTCCGAGATCGAACTCTAATATCCATTTCATTATGTATACGGGATGACCTTGGCCGCCCACGTGGTCTGACTCTTATCGGGTCAGGATTGACTCTAGGAAAACGATATTCCGTCCAGTCTTCTTTGCAATCAAAAGAATGCCACCGAGAAGCATATACAGCCTTCTGACACTCGAATGAGTAGAATCGACTAATGACAGCCGTATGATCAATATGTAAGAATGCATAACATGCCAAGGCATGAGAACAAGGTATGCGAAATATTTGCCACTTCTTACAACTGCATCTACGATTTTGGAGAAAAACATATTTCACATGATGTCTTCCTTTAGTCTTGACCTCAAATCTACCCTCCTATCGATCGAGAAGAACGACTTCGTATCGTTTGGCTTTCTCCATGGCATTGCATAACCTCGTTTGACAAACGGATGTGAAAAGTTCGCCAATTTGCAACGCAGAGTCTGCATCATCTCGGCGGGCTATCCAATATGAAACGCAGTTATACCAAACTTTTCTTACCAGAGCAGAAACCAGAAGATTTCTTGCACCTCTGATAACGGAGTTGTAACTCTCGCTCAAATTCGTAGTCATAAGACCATATCTATAAAATCTATCTCCGCTCAAAGTCCACTGCTCCGCTTCATCTCTGCGAAAAATTCGGCAGCTTCTGGCATTGTTTGAAACAAGCTTCTCATCATGTTGTTATACTTCAAAGTCATTGATTTCCTCCCTGCAGCTACCAACTTCCTCTTACATACTACATTTTTGTACCTGGCATTGAAATTGCTTGCAACATGTCTAAGACAAAATCGCTAATGCGCAAACGGAGGAGTCCAACCAACATCAAGATCATTCACGGCCGCTTGAATGCCGGAATGTCTATCGGAAATTAAACATACACCTCCAGTCCTACCACCGACAACATACCCCTTTAGACATCTTAGGAACCAACTCCATGAGTCGTAGCTTTCTTCATCAACCAAAGCAAAAGCAAGCGGCACAATATGGTTCTCTCCGTCCATTGAACTTGCAATTAACAATTTATGCTTGTACTTACCATATAGAAATGTGCCATCAATGCTTACCACCGGTCGACAATGCTTAAATGCTTGAATACACTGACCTAACGCCCAAAACACTTTCTGAAAGTAAAAATCCTCCACTTCACCAACATTACAACATTCACCCCAATCCACAATTGTTCCTGGGTTGGCAATTCTAATTGCATTAAGAAGATGCGGCAACTCATTATAGGATTCATCCCAATCACCGTATTCAAGTGAAATTGCCTTCCTCTTCGCATCCCATACACGTCTCCTACTAACTTCGTACCCGAATCTCTCCTTTATTACATTCCGTAGGAACGATACTTTCACTTCAGGATATTCTTTAACAAAAGCACGAAAGTGTGGAGTCATAAAGTTACAGTCAATCCGAGGATGATCTTGAGTAAGCACTGCATTTAAACATGTATGTGGCTCACCAACAATTGTTATTTCAAACTCATGATCACCAGAACGTTGCCTCCCGCGCAATCTCCACTTGCAACCACCCGCACTCTCAGAACAAATCACGGCCCACCTAATCTTATCCATCTTGACGATATCGTAATTGTAATGGTTCTTGATGCAGAATGTGTTCACCGTCTTAATGAGTTCTTTCTTATTTTTGAACCTTATCCCTTTACAAAATTCAACCACAGATTCAGGATCGTCCATAATCCTAACATCATCGTCCTCCTCCACAATCACCTTCCCAGTATCACCATTATCAAGATAGAAAGGTAGAGATTTCTCCAACCTCTTTCTAGACGGACCAGCCTCATTATCACTTACATTCACACGTTCTTCATCGTTTCCCAAATCAACTCCTTTAAACATTTCCTCATCAGTATCGACGTCATTATCAGAATTCACTATAGACTCAAGGATATCATTCTCATATTGCCGATACATCATTTCGTCCATCTCTCCTTGATCGCCTAAGTCACGTTCCAAACATTCAAACGGATCACCATCTTCATAATCATCATATTCATGATCACCATATTCATGACCATCCCCATCGTTATCACCATCCCCATCATTACCAACACAACGGCTACATCCTTCGAACATCGGAGTCAACCGACGACTATTTTCACCCACATTCCTATTTACAGGGTTATCATGCACAACATTAAAGCTCTCCTGATTCACATTTACTCCTACGATCTCATTCCCCACATTACCACCATGCATATTTCTTGAACTTTCCGCCCTCTCTTTATTGCCATAATAAGCAGAAACTGATGTAACATATATTTCTTGAATGCGATCACCATTGCACGTAGCAAATTCGCACAACAATCTCATATCCTCATCATCACCAATAGGTACTAGGACGAACTTAATGCCAGACGCGGTATACGAAGGTACGGGATATCTATGACATATTTTCAACCTACTTCCTTCGTTCAATCTCATTGCATTAGCAATAACCCTTTCCAATTGCATATAATCGATATCACCCGATACCTTCAAACGTTTCAGCGGACCCCTACTATAACCAACTCCTTCACCACTATCAATAACTTTCCCATTTCCATACAAAAGTAAATGTACGTGCGACATTGAAACGTAAGATAATACTTACGATGTCTATGAATAACAGCTTCTTTCCACTTCCAAATACCTACAATTATTAAAAAAATGTACAATTAATCCCTAAATTCAAATAACCCTTAAAATCAAATAACCCTAAATTCAAATAAACCAAATATCCACTAACCCTAAATTAAACCAAATTTCATATATCCCTAAATTCAACTAACCCTAGTTTAAATTCAACTAAATTTCATATATCCCTAAATAACCTACTTAAATTCAACTAAACATAGTTAAATCACTCAAAAATCAACTAAACCTAATTTAACGATAATAAACGCTTACAATGACAGATGGACGGCACGGACGACGGGAGGGACGGCCGGAGGGAGAGAGGGACGGCCGGAGGGAGGACGGACGGCCCGAGGGAGGACGGACGGCCCGAGGGAGGGAGGGACGGCTGGGGGAAACAACGTCGGGAGGGAGGAGGACGGACGGCCGGGCGTTAGGGCGATTCGGGCGTTAGGGTTTCGTGAGGGGCGACAAGAAACAAGGTCGGGAGAGGAAGACCTCGACGTCTTTAGTCGGGGCGGGGGCGAGTTTTGAAAACCCGTCCCTGGTGGGCATAAGAAAGGGGCGGGTTTTCGGAACCCGCCCCTGATGGCCATAGGAAAGGGGCAAGTTTTGAGAACCCGCCCCTTTTGGAAATAAGACAGTCCCTCCGTGGCACTTGGAAAAATTTTCAAGTGTCCGGGTGACGCGATTTAGGAACCCGTCTTCATGGGAGGACGGGTTCTCAAAATGCGCCTTAATGGGGACTACGCATCCCGCATAGGGGCGGGTTTTGAGAACCCGCCCTCTTTGTTATTTAGGGGCGCGTTTTCAAAACGTGCCCCATCGACGGGTTTTGCGTAATTTATGAAACTCTGACCGTTTTTCGCGAATTTTTTCGGAAACTAACTGTTCATCCGTACAAACCTCTCCATGTGCACCACTTCCCCTAGTATTCTCAGGCCGAAGGGATCCAAAAAATTATGGCAATACATGCACGTTCTTCCTCATCTCCATCGATGGAGAAACACGAACCTCCTATTCTGTTTGGAACACAAACACACGTGGGGAATATCCGCGCGTTCAACTGTCAATGCGTTGGCCCTTGCATTACTCCTTTGTTATCTTAACCTGGATGCAGAACAAGAGAAACTGAAGCACGCTGCCGCCCTCTTTTTCAGTTTGATTCAGCCTCGAAGAGAAGTTGGAGGGTTTTTGGAATGTCCAACTTTACCGGCAAATTTCAATTCGAGAAGTATATTATCCATTTACAGGTAGTATTATGTAGAAACAGGTAAAGCAAACTCCCTCTTGCCTCCAAAAGTAAAGCTCTGTGGCATTCAAGACGAGGCTTCCGTCTGATCCCCAGTGGCAGCTTGGATCTGAGGGACTTCCGGAGTAGGGCTTTCAGCCTGGGCAGATGGCACGTCACTCGGTGGTGGTGCTGAAACTTGGATGATCTCTGGTGGCTTGAACTTGTCTATGTAGTAACTGAGCGACTGTCCCGAGTACTCGGCTGTCTGCACCAGCTTTTCGGTGTTGCCAACCTGGCGTAAGACTAAAAGAGCAGCAGCAACAAAAATGAGGGCGAGGCCACCAGCGATGGCCACCGTGTTTTCCGAGCCGTCGGAAGACGAACTAGCACTTCCTGAGCTTATAGCACTCTCTGCTACGTACACTGTTGGCTGCAAAAACCATCATCTTACTAGGTAATGGATAGGCAAGACACCATGCTATAGTTTGAAAGCAAAAACACTATGAGCATAGCCAGACGAACACGATCGACACAAGGCTCATAAAACCTACTCCAAAGCCGATTGGACCGATCTCATGCATATGTCCGTGGAGATGTCTGGCATAACTTTCCGGGTCACAAAAAAGAGATGAAATTCCACGCATGGTCAATCATCAACACTGCAATGAGTACCGAAAAATGCTAACGAAGATCACCATGCAAAAATTCGTAAACTCTATCAAGCAGCAAATGCCAACAGATTTCACATAGCCGAATAGTATTCCCTAGTTAATGTCCTCGAATTGGGAAGAACTCGTAAGAGCCTGACGTACCTCGACGGAGTAGATGTTAGTTTGGCCAGCGGTGTCCTTCTCAACGTAACCTGTCCACCCTCGTTTCCTCGGTGGATACGTCCCGACCACCTTGGTCTTCTCCCCAGCAAGCCACTCCACGCTCACCTTTCCAACCTTGAAGCATACAAACAAACGATCACTCCCTCCCTCATAACAGGACTCGCAATCAATCCATGGAGGAAACACTACCTCCTTGTCAGGAGCGCACTCCTCTTCGTTGCAGTCGGATTCATCGGCCGAAGCCCTGACGACGATGAGCTTCGGATCAGGCTTCCTGGAGGCCTGGCATCGTCTGTAGAGGAACTTAGGGGAAGCTTTGAACGTGCAGCCGTTGGCGGATAGCGTCAAGTTCATCAGGGAACGAGACGCGCAGGCCATTCTCTATGCTCTGTGGGGAGCTAAGAATCTCCGCTGCCTGGGAAATTCGCGGCGGGTGTGATTTCTTTTGCCCGCTAGATTTTGGGCAAAGGTGTGAAGGAGATTCAATGGCCGGGAGTGGATGACATTCGGGAGTCCGGATTACGTGTCAGTATGTGGTTGTCGGAAAGAGTTTTGGATTTTAACTGCGGCTAATATTAGTTAATACAGCCAAGCCCTGTATTGTCCTCCCAGCAGCCTGTTTCATTCCACATATGCAATGCAGGCAGCTTAGTGAAGTCGTCCTCGTCTTCTTCGAGAAAAGTCCAGAATCATCGAAGCTATGTGAGATCCCCGGAACAGATGGCCTCGCTAGAAGATTTACTCGCCAACATCTTTGAGCAGTGTCGACTCCGATATCGGTCCGAAAATTTAGGGTACTGCAATTCTAAAAATACGGTCAGATCATAACATTGCCATATCGCAAATTGTTGTGGCAAGACCAAACGAATTGACCACAATTTGACAGCTCCCTTCTTGAATGCCGATATCTAATTCTCGATGGCATCCCAACGTACAGCATTGGAATTAATTTATTGAGACTTTTATGAACCGGGCCCAAAATTAGCATGGGAAGAAACAAGGCGATGTACCCGTCCCAACCCCCTTTAAATAAGACAAGGGCCATCAAATACGACACCGGAAAACAGAATGCCCGATGTTGTCCTCGTCGTCATCCCTCAGTAACGGCCGGCCAATGGCCACTCCCCTTTCGCGAACCTTATCCGACCGACGACGAGGTGATAGAAGCACGCGGTGCATTTGTTTTCCCGCATCATCGTGTCATCTCCTCCTCGCGGTTGTTGATTTCCGCTCGCGCAGGAGAGACAGTTTTCTTTTCCTAAGATACAGGGACATGAAATGTATACTAATACCAATAACTCGAGTGCATTCCCATTCCATCGGAACACGAAATCTAACGACGCCTGCACTCGGCTCGACTCCACTCCCCCATGTTTCTTTAAGCTATAATGAGAGCCATTCATAAAACGTGTTTCACTTTCGTGCTGGTTCATCTCCGCTTGAGTGATTATAAAACTATCAAAACAACAAACCACAAAAAGAGAGATGCTTTAAGATCTTTGACCGGAACAGTGAGTGTGAGTTTGATCCCGCCCTTTTTCTTTCATGTATGGGTGTGTTCGTGCGTGTGCATGTTTTTATATGGAGAGGTGTTCTTCTTTTTTCTGAATCATTGAACCCAAAGTTTTTTTGCAGTCAACAAAGTGGAGAAGGAAAGAAGACACGGCCGTGCGTTTGTGTCCCCTTTTTGTTCTATAAGGCATGAGACGATTGCATGATTGGAGAGGATTGCGTTTTGATTAAACAAGTAAAAAGGAAACAAAGAAAAAGCCCAAAGCCTCGGATGGGACGACCAGATTCTTGGTTCCGGGTCATCGGAAATGATCGACCTTGATGAAAAAGCAGATCATTCTGCCGATGGGGGTGAATGAGAATCGTCAGAGCTTGCAAATTCGATCGTCTTAAGGAGTGGTTTAAAAGAACATGATGTAAGAGATGGTTCCGTTTGTTCTTGTTGGATATATTTATTTTGGTATGGGTATGGATATGCAGAAGCGAAAATACGCTCTAATTTTATTTATGAAAAATGGCTTAAGAGATTTATTTATAACCTAAAAATATAAAAAAAAACCCAAATCTCCTAAATATCTTATTCTAAGCATAAAATATAAACTAACTACAACAGTAAAAATATCATAATATCAACGGTCCGGTGGCTTCCGTTTAGAGCATACTTACTATCTATCGATATGTGATATGCGCGCGGCACGGGTAAAGTTTCTTTTTCTCCCACATGTGAAAGACAAAGCTCTCTCTCGGGAGACTGATTCTTTTCTCTTCTTGCCCTGATCTGTGCCACTCGGAGGGGCACTACTGGCAGATTTTACACCTGCGTGGATCTGAATTCTGTCCCCCATTCGAGATTGTTTCCACTTACCTGGGAATGACATATTCCTTGCCGTGGATGTAAGAAAAGGAGGCCTCGATTGCTTGCATCTTTACCAAGTAGTGGAGTGTAGAAAGAAAATGCCCTGCACTGTAGTTACGAAGATAGTGGGCGATACATGCCGACGTGAGCACCCAAGATATATATTTTTGAAAAGCCAGTTATAGATTTTTGGGCTTGGAGTAGTGATTCTTGAAACACGGAACCAATCACTCGTTCATTCATGAACACCTATGGAAATATTATATAGAAACAAATATGCTTCTCCTTTAATATGAAAAGAAAGGAGGTGACCCGAGTTTTCTGCTAAAACTGTGGACAAAACAGCTTCTGTTCTGCACAATGCTTACAACCCTATATGAAAGCAACAATCACTAATAACAAATAAAATATTTTATCTAATTTTTTATGTTATAGAAAAAGGAAAAAGGGGAAATGAAATACATGACAAAGGAGAAGTGAGATCCTAGTGGCCAACTGGGGTACTGGCAAATAGGGTGGAAGTTGGACTCTGCTTATTCATCCACATTTTAATTCTTTTTTTTTAAAAAAAAAAAGAACTTCCCAATAAAGCAGTATAGTAGTCTACCACTTCCAGATGTCTTTTACACATGTATAGATCACTAATTATTATACTTTCAAATTACAGGAGATTCTGCTGCTGGGTTTTTAGTATGGGAGCTAATAATAATGTAGGACTATTAGAAGAACATTGGACATGCTTATTACAAACTGGGTTTGGTCAATTTCCCAGGACCAGTACAAGAGAAAATGCAGGCAAGCAAGGTTAGGAGTTGGGTTGATCTCTAGTTCCACTGTCTGATCTTTCTGGAGAAGACACAGGCGTGGAGGATACAAGTTTGAAATCATTCTGGTATGGGATTTGTCACTAGTTGGTGGATGTAAGAAAAGAGGCTTTTTTTTTTTTGCTTTGTTTCTCCATGTTTCTTTTCCTTTCCTTGACCAAGCAAGCGTCCAATCCCCCTCGCGGATTTGTCATGGGGCGTGCTGGATTTGTTTCCAGATTCAAAGGGGACAGGATCCCTTCCCGGTTGGCTTTAACGTCTGTCAGAGACTTCCCGAGCTCAAGATGCCTGATTTGGTCCGGACCGGTCGTAGGTCGCTTGTCGAAGCGTGTCCGACACAGTGGACACGCGTCTATTCCATTAGCAATCGGTGTCCGCGTGGGTTGAACTCTTTAAAATGCAGACAGTGATAATGAGAAAGAAAGCGAGAAATGTCTAAATCCCGACAAGGTCCAGACGAGGCAAGTGTTCCGCAAGCGAGAGATGCTGGAAGACACCGCCGGTTACCTCTGGACGAAATGGCAAGAAGGCCCTTGATTAGCACCAACCCTCTAGGACTCAAGCTTAGGTCACCCGGAAGAGATTCGCCTGCCTCACATAGCATTAATGCCTAACCACATAGTCACTGGGCAAAGCGTAGTTGAGGAAATGGAATCTGGCTTCTTAATCCTTAATGAGGCAAGAATAAATGCTGCTTTTGCAGTACATATTCACTTATGTAATACCACTATTTAAGAACAAACGCCGGTTTTAAAAAAAAAAGTATAAGTTGACATTCAGTGGAAACGGTTTTTATTACCCAGAAGCCAAATGAATAGGTTGAAAATTCATACATACAAAAGGTCACTGTTAGAAGTGAATTTATCTGCAAATACTGTCTCCACAAAGAATTTATCCCCCTCCCCATACTTTAATTCATCTTTATCATATTTCTTTTTCATTTTTGAAATATGTCATCAGATTCCATAAATATTTATCATATAAATAGCCCCACTCTCCCCCTCTTCTTCCTTAGGGAGCGGCAAAAACTTCTCAGTTTAGTGCACCCCTCAGTTTTTAGCACTTTGATAGCAAGAAGTAGTAGTAGTTTTTAGCATTTTTAGCAGAGTAATGGATAGGCTCAAGAGCCTCAACAACTTCCTCGAGGGCGCGAAGCCCTACTTCGCCATGATCTCCCTCCAGTTCGGTTACGCCGGCATGAACATCATCACCAAGGTTTCCCTTAACCACGGGATGAGCCACTACGTCCTTGTTGTCTACCGGCATGCTTTCGCCACCGCCGTCATCGCCCCCTTTGCCCTCGTCTTCGAGAGGAAGAAGCAGCCCCGCATCACCTTCCCTGTTTTCATGCAGATCTTCGCCCTCGCCCTCCTTGGGTAAGCACCCCAATGCTTGTGCCTTTGATCAAGAAATGATCGACTGAGGCTTGTCGAGCTTGTTGGTTGATTTGAATGTGTTTGGTGTGATCGTATAGGCCGGTGATCGATCAGAACTTCTACTACGCCGGACTTAAGCTGACTTCCCCGACCTTCTCTTGCGCGATGAGCAACATGCTCCCTGCCATGACCTTCGTGATGGCTGTCATATTCCGGTAAGAGCAGAGAATGGAACCCGAATGTAACCTGTTTAAAATTCTGCGATTACGAAACCGCTAATCTCTTCTGTTGTTTCGCAAAGGATGGAGAAGATAAACCTGAAGAAGGTGAAGTGCCAGGCGAAGATCATCGGCACGGTGGTGACTGTGGCCGGAGCTATGCTGATGACTCTGTACAAAGGTCCCCTGGTTGAGATGGTGTGGACAAAGCACATGCATGCACGATCAACATCTGACACCACCATCCAAACTTCCACCGTTTCGGATAAGGACTGGTTCCTCGGCTCGATCCTTCTCATCATCGCGACCTTTGCATGGGCTTCCTTGTTCGTCCTCCAGACCAAGGCCCTGGAGACGTACAGGAACCACCAGCTCTCCCTCACCTCGCTCGTATGCTTTGTGGGGACACTCCAAGCAAGCGCGGTGACATTAGTGATGGAGCGGAAGCCCGGTGCATGGAAGGTCGGGTGGGACATGAACCTTCTCGCAGCAGCCTATGCCGTAAGTTCAAACTGAAAAAAAAAGACACCGTGACAGCATTTTCTCCAACTATAACACCTAAGGATTTGCATTACTAATCGATACCATGTTCTGAAAAAACAGGGGATTGTGACGTCCAGCATCTCATACTACGTGCAAGGGATAGTGATCAAGAAGAGAGGGCCGGTGTTCGCAACCGCGTTCAGCCCCTTGATGATGATCATAGTCGCCATCATGGGCTCGTTCATCCTCGCGGAAACGATCTACCTTGGCGGGTACGAACATTCAAGCCTTTCCATTACTAATCCATCCCAACCTAATAAGCTCGTAAATCCAATCACACTAACGAACGCTCACATCCCCAACCACAGAGTACTAGGAGCCGCCCTTATAGTGGTCGGGCTCTACTCGGTCCTCTGGGGAAAGCACAAGGAGAGGCGAGACGAGGACGGCCAAAGCATCCAGGAGATCCCGGAAGCCGTCAAAGGTTGTTGGTCCCTACCATTACAACAAAACGGCAACAAGCTGACTCCTACGATAATGGAGGACATGGAAGGGAACGAGGTAGAGTTGCAAAAGGCAGACCTCTCCACGGTCATCATCGCGGTGCCCGTCGCATCGGACAAGACCGCCCCTGTTCAAATGACTCAAGGAGAAGGGAAATACTAACGACCTTTAACCGTTTCCAAAAAAAAAAAGGAGCGACGGACTGGCTTTTTGGTCTTTTCACCTCAGGATTTTTATCTCCTGCCCTTTCTTTCTTGTTTTTGAAATTTGGCTCCTCCTTTGGAATGTGATATAGACCCTCCCCCCAACCTTTATGAATTTTGTAACGGATGAAAAAATCGATAAGAAATGAAAAAAAGTTCTACGGTAAGAGCGATTTTCGATTGTCGGCAAATCGGAGCGACGTGGCCGTGACATAGGGCAGAAGTTCGTTAGTCGGACGCCATGCTGTCGAGATTCCTGACAAGGGTGGAGACCAACTTTGTTCAGCCTGTCCGAATCTAAAGTTGAATCCGATTCATATTATCTCAGATGGAAGAAGAGAACGCGACATAGGAGAGTGGATGCTGATGTTTACCTTGTCTTGTACGTGTCCCTTTGTGTCTGTTCCGTGGATGAGGAGGATCCGGTGATCAAGTAACATGAATATGTCCATTGAACCACGATTATGACAACCCCTTGGTTTGGATTCAGACGATATACGCAACATTGTCCTTGGCCGCCTGAGGAGAATATCTTCGAATTCTCTCCAAAGCTTGTGGAGATTTCAGTAAGCACACGGCCAGGCTCGTCTCGGCCGCACAGTTTCGTGGACTAATAGTGACCAAGAGGAGACCAAGTGAAGGAAAAATCTCAAGTTGCGACTTTAACCAAGAGAATGAGAACATTCTCGGAGGATGATGACCTTAATAAATTCGAATATCAATCTACCCTGAATCTCTCTCTCTCTTTTTCTTTTTGCTAATGTAAATTAACACCTTGTAGTTGTCAACTCGAATTGTATTCCTCACAAGAGAATAAGTAGATAAATCACTTGTTCAAGACATGGGAGTAAATAGGAATGGAATCGATTCTGTGTCGCGTGCCAAGTTGGGTTTATGTGGCTCAACAACGACAATCTCTCCCTATCCTCCAATTTTTCATGTGGGTATGGTTATTATATGATCAATCATAGGCTAAAAGGAAGAGGGCATGCAAAGATACGTGCCGAGTGGGCATATATAATTTGAGTGGCTGTCACATTCAATCATGGATGAAGTCATCAAGAAGGAAACTACATGATCTACTTGGCCCATATGCCAAAAAAAATAAATTAATTAAAAAGTGGGACAAAACATGCATGTTTCGCATCAGACACTGAGAACAATTTCCAAATTCCAGCATCATAAAACGATATGAATTTCATCATCTCCTTTCCCACTCACTCCCCACTCCCTAAAAGGAAAAGGAAATAGGAGTTCACATCCTCATGGAAACCCACTACGAGCCTGTCACATGTAATCTTTCGATTTTTCCCCCCTTGATTTTTCATTATCCTAATCAGGAAAGAATACTTCGAGGTGGTGGGTGTTTTTTTTTAATCTTATCTGAGAATCACGGTTGATGATCATAAGGAAGCTGTGAAAATTCAGAGGGACAACATTTCGATCCCACTGCATGTTATTTATTATTCTATTACCAAGTGAGATGCTACCAAACTCGTGAAGATGCTTTGTTTTCTTAGTTCTTGAGTTTTCTTTTGTTTTTCTATTAGTGACGGATGTCAATAATCTTACCCAGATGCACTAACGTTAGTCCAACACAAGCTATGACTAAACTACTGTCCCAGGCGCGCCAAAACAGGGCAATTGACTTGGCTATGCCGTTTAGTTTGGTCGCCGCCCCACCCCCTCTTATGACCTGATAAATTGAAAAACTAACCGATGCCATGATCGGGACATCCTCCGTCAGCCTTCTTCATCATAGTCTTCGTCGTCTTCATGTTTGCAAGTTGAAGAGGGCCGATTGCCATCTTGTCTACCTCAGAAAGTGACCAGCCTGGGTAGAGTTCGTCTTGGACCTCCGCAGTAGCTTCTTCTGTCACAACGGTGGTGGCTGGGGTTTTGTTGGAGTTTGCCTCGTTCTCGGCCAAGCATGTGTTTAGATCAAATGGTTGTGCATGGGGATTGGAAGAGTCAGCCGCCGGGATCGTTTCCCCTGTGGGTTTCCCGGACTCCGCCTTGAGATCAGGAATGGTTGCATGGTCGGTTGTGTTCTTGATAGAAGGTAGTGCAGCTGTTGCAGACTTGGATTCAGTCTCGCAGTGTACAGTCTCCCTTTCCATATTCCTACCTCCACGGCCACGACCTCTTCCTTTTCCTCGTCCTCTACCTCTACCGCCGCTTGCGTGGCCCACTTCAGCCTGCAATTAAATAGCGGAAAAGACACACAGTGACTGCCTGAGCGGGTAATGGAGGGAGGAGCTAAACACCATGCTAAATCGATGTAAGAAACTTACTGTCCTGCTCTTCTTTGATTCATCATCAATCTCATTACCATCATCGCCGACTGCCTTCCTGAACATGTTTCAAAAGTGGCAATCAGAACTTATTCAGGCAGACTGGAAGAGAAAGTGAAAGTAGCAAAGCCGTCGACAATCTAACCTCCTCCTTGAAACTGTTCTTTCATCAGAAGCAGCATCTGGATGTGCATGGCCATGACCGTGACTATAATCGGGAACCTTGCACGCTATATCCTTCAAAAAGTCAAACACATTGTAGCTCTGTACACAATGCTTCCTAAATCAGAAGAAATTGAGGGATCATAATTCATCGACCAGGTAACAAGGATACAACAGAGGAGGAATTTTTCATATAGAAACGAAGCAGTAAGAATGATTCGAACGCCATCAAGACATAAGGATTTCAACAACCAAAACTAGCCAAGAGAAGCCAATTATCGCCAATCAAATGACTTACAGATGCACCGAGTTCACTGTCTTTGCTCCCTTCTGAAGTGTAATCTCGTAAGTTCTGTCACAGAGGTCTTGCAGAAACAATTCCAAGGCTTTGGCTGGGAGATCGTTCGGGAAATAAAATTAGGGGAGCACATTCCACTGCAAAACGAGAAGTTAGCAAGAATGTTTGCTGCACTTACAAACCAAAACAGGGGCTGCCAGATCAATTTTACCCACATCCTCGTCTGCTTGCATTATCTTCTTGATTCGTGCCTGCCATTATCAAGTTTAATCAAGCTTACAAAATCCATAAAAAAATGAAGGTGAAACTACATTCTGAAAAATCTCACGGTGAACAAGAGCTCTAACGACAAAATGCGATGCGGACTTAGAATCCACAGTCAAATCTAATTGGGCCAAATCCAATAGCGCACATCAGCAAAATCACTTCTTTCCTATGCTCCACTAGACCACACCCATCCATTCGATCTGCTGCCGCAACCACGGTATTCGCTCACATGTAGGGTAATCCCATACACCCTTTCACTCATGTATCCCAATAAACTCACAACATTGAGCCCTCCCAAGGAAAATAACAACAACACCCAATCGATGACTACTAAACACCCAACCGAAATTTCAAACATCAAATGAAACAAAAACCCGATACAATGGTCCCTGCGCTACTGATCAACCAAATCGAGAGCTCCCACACCCAATCACCCCGCCTAACTTCTAATCTTTCAGCTGAAGCTAATATTACCACAGAACATATTCCCAGAGTAGGCCATAAAAATTAACGACTTACATTGGGGAATCGAGTGTCGAGCTTCTTCCTCATGCCGTCAAACTTTCCGGTGTCAAAAACAAAATTAACATTCTTTTCTCCAATTCACCGCCCCTCTCCAATTAAAATAAAAAAAATGAATCGAACAACAGATCGACGCAAAGCGATCAACTACTACATCCAGGAATCGGCACGAAGCCCAACACGATCCCAACAGCATAAGTCCCAAACCTGAACAAGAAATGGAATCGAAATCGAAGGCGATCGACGGCCTCGGGGAGCTCATCCACCCGTGCGTATTTGAAGGAGGTGAAAGACTGCATGGCCACGTGGCGATATATCATTGGTCGGTCACGTACCCACAGACACTGTGATTGGCACTTTAGAGAAACCTCCCCACGGGCCGAGACTCGGCCCTCGGCCCATTAAATCTACGACTCTCCGGTTGGCATAATTCGAACGAAATAGCGATGGTTATTTTACGGTTCGGAACGGGATCCAGAATTGCTTAATGGGTATGGATGTAAACTGCGGGGCGCGGGCGCGAAAACCGAAATGCTGAAGCCAAGCGAAGAAATATCTCGGGCGGCGTCGGAGTGAGCCGCGCTCTTGTGGATACGGCCTCATCGGCGAGCGGCGCCGCCCCCCTGCCTTCAGACTTGAAATCGCGCATTCGTCCGCCTTCCAGGGTTAGCTGCTTGGCGTGTCAATCGACTGTTTCTCCAGTCGACCGTACTATTGCGCGGATAGAAATGTCCGGCGTCATCTCTTGCCTTTGCTCCGATTGGTCGCGGATCTTTGCCTCTTCTTTGTGTGCTTATCAGTTTTTTTCCCTGTCGGTGGTTCTGATAGTTGCTTGTTTGTGTAGTGCGGAGGTGGCGATGGAAGGTGCTTGTGCTGCGTTGATAGCCGGCATTTCTGTTGTCTGTGCTTAAATCTTATTTAGTGTTTTTTTTCATTTGTATCCGATGATTTCCTTGTTTTGTGGTGGTGATTTTTTTTTTGGTAGCTGGAAATCGGGGTGTCCACTCCAGGTGTTTTGGAGGTTCATTACCTTCTCTAATTTTCATTAAGGCTTGTTGTTTAATATGACGCTTCAATTAATCTTGATTCTGAAAATATGTACATATTTTTGCCTCAGTTGGTTCGAGATCACCCTGCAGTGATGCTAGGAGTAAGTCAAATTGCCGATATCTTTTCTCGGACATCTGTTAAACTGTGATTTGAGATCTTAACATCTCCCAAGGAGCTCTCGGTTAGTTTTGCTTTGTGGAAAATAAAATTGTGAATGTTGTTTCACCTCACGAGATAGTGTTTATCTAGGATGGAACATAGGCTCGGTGTTTATGGATTGAAGTCTCGGTTGAAACTTTTTCGTGAATAGGAGTGCGGAGGCTTGAGTCTTCGTTGATACATTTCGTTAGAATTTGACCAAGTTGGTACCATCTTGAACTTTACTGATGCCCAGAAGGCAATAGCTGCTGCGGCCAAGTTTCTCATGCCGCATTTGTTGTCGAGTTACGTTGCGTGCTTTCACTACTGAGGCTCTCTTTTTCAGCGTTTGAGGTTGTGATGTCGTAGTGCTGCAAGATGTTTATCTCTTCATGCCACTCTGTTTCTGTTTTTCTTTGAATATTAGGACGTTTTGACAGGAACCCAAGACAGCAACACTATATTCCAGGAGTAATGACCCCAACAGAAGTAAGTTCACCTTCGCGGGTGTCCCTCGTCATTAAGTCCTCCATTCTTTTGTATTGTGTAATTGGAGAATGAATCTCACCTTATTTTCTAATTATAGCAACTAGGTCATTATTGGCTAATGAACTGGCGCATTGTCTTTCTGTAATAGCATGGTTGTTTGGGTGGAGGAAAAGGTGTCTGATGTGTGTGCGCTTGTCGTCCCTTCTCCGTATTGAAAATGCATCCAAGCATAAAAAGTGGGTCGTCTTATACTTTCCGCCGGGGATCCCCGATTTTATGAACCATTTGGCCGGTGGCGGCCTGGTGTCTAGAGTGATTGGGGCGTGAGATCTGACTTTCTTAGTTAAGTGTGTGACGTTTGCAAGGATTTGTCCTTGGGACAGGTGTGGGATGAGATTACCGAATGTCGGTTACGAAGTTACCAGAATAGCCTCTGAATAAAGAATTTGCTATTACATATTAACGGATTGAAAACAATAACCTTCATCAATCAGTCCGTCAACATCAACGCGTATATACTTAAAAATTTCTTCTTTTCTTGGCCAAAAAGTTGGACAATATCAGAGATGATGTAATTATCAATTAAATTCTTAGAAGTAAGCGCCCCGCCCGACCAAGGACAAGATGGTTGTTTACTTGGTCGCGAAACAAAACTAACGTCCCCGGACGGAACCCGAAGAACCTGGTACACGCTTTCCATCCGCGTCCGCCCTCTTCATCTATCCTTCTTCCCCTTCCTCTTCCGCTTCCTCTTCCTCCACCCCCCGATCGGCCATCAATCCGATCCAACCCTATTCTAAACACAGGGAAAAAAGTACGGCATAGATCGACCGTCATGGCGACGGCGACGAGCAACGCGCAGCCGAACCCCCAGCAGACGCAGCAGTTCCTGTCGACGGTGCTGTCGCAGCGGGGGCCGAACTCCCTCCCTTACGCCGAGGACACCAAGTGGCTGATCCGCCACCACCTGCTCTCCCTCCTATCTGCCTTCCCTTCCCTCTCGCCTTCCGTCTCCTCCTTCACCCACAACGACGGCCGATCCCTTCCTCTCCTCCAAGCCCACGGCACCATCCCCATGCCCTTCCAGGGACTCACCTACAACCTCCCTCTCTCCATCTGGCTCCTCGAGTCTTACCCCCGCCACCCTCCCCTCGTCTACCTCAACCCTACCCGAGACATGATCATCAAGCGCCCCCACCCCCACGTCACTCCTTCCGGCCTCGTCTCCCTCCCTTACCTCCAGAACTGGGTCTACCCTAGCTCTAACCTCGTCGACCTCGCCCGCAACCTTTCCTCCACCTTCTCCCGCGACCCCCCTCTCTACTCTCAGCGCCGCCCCTCTTCCCCTCCTATTCCTAACCCTAATCCCTCCCCCTCCCCCAATTCTACCCCCATGTCTAGCAATTCCGGGAGGAACGACTCTTTCTCTTACCACGGGCCAAGGCCCGCCATCCCACCTCGTGCCTATCCGCCCTCACCGTATTCGCATGCGGGTAGTGGCAGCGGCAGCGCCGTTGGTCGGGCGACGGAGGATCCCGCTGAGGTTTTCAAGAGGAATGCCGTGGGGAAGCTCGTCGAGGCCGTCCACGGGGATGTGGCAGCGATGAGGAAGGCCCGCGAGGCGGAGATGGAAGGGTTGTTGGGCGTTCAGGGGGTTTTGAAGATGCGGGAGGAGGAGTTGGGGAGAGGGGCGTCGGAGATGGTGGGCGAGAAGGAAGGGCTGGAGCAGATGCTGCAGGTGGTTTTGATGAATTGCGATGTGCTGGACTCATGGTTGAGGGATAATGAGGCGAAGGCTGCGGCGAGCAAGAGGGGCGGCAGCAGGGGTGACGCCAAGCTAGACGAGTCTTTCGAGTGCGCGGACGGGCTCTCTAAGCAGATGTTGGAGTGCACGGCATTGGATTTAGCGATCGAGGACACGATCTACTCTCTGGATAAGGCTGCACAGGAAGGGGTAGTTCCCTTTGATCAGTATCTGAGGAGTGTAAGGTTGCTATCCCGGGAGCAGTTTTTCCATAGGGCGACCGGGATTAAGGTCAGGGCTGTGCAGATGCAGGCACAGGTTGCTCACATGGCCGCCAGAGTGCAGCAACACTATGTGAACTAGGGATAGATCCCCGGCGCCGATGGTTATGAATGATGGTATGGTTTTACTGGGTTCTCATGATTCTTTATGCCGTTTCCTACTTTTGTTCGAAGGTTTTACTGTATCCTGTGCCACTGTTAATTGGATAGGCTAAAGAATAACAACAGATTCTCCTTTGAACGTTCTTGTGACACGATATTACATCTGCCTCAGATTTTGTGAATGATTATCGAGATGCTTCTGTTCTGCTAGCCCAGTCTTCCCATTGTGGTGTGTGGCATTTCCTAGTGAAATGGGAGCAAACATTTTGCCGCATTAAGGTGGGTAGATATAACTGCCCTACCCCAGGGTCAGTTTTACTGCCTCTTTCGGTTTAGCTTTCTCTGGCCATTAATATAATGTATGGCTTTGCTGAAATGGTAAGAATGGCTCTGGTAAACACGTTCGAAATATTTACAAACGAATACGGAACGTGAAATATGGTACGAGATGTGGATGTGGTCGTCGTATACGAGTAAAATACATAATGCTTAATCATGGGTAATACTTACAAAAGCTACGTAGATGCTTGCAGAGTTTACTTAGAGAAGCAAAAGTAACATCACCTAAAAACAAAATAACTCAATTTCATACTGTGATTGCGTAGCTTACAATATATGTAATTATGACATTTCCTATAATTTTTGTAAGAATCATATTTGTATAGTGAATTTCTTCTACTTTCTAGAATATCAATGACCTTAGTCTACTATGTTTATTTATGTCATGTCATTTCCCAATTGACTTCTTAATTTTGTGACACTTGTCCTCAAACAGTATCTATGATGGAGTTCGAATGATACTCAAAATCCAACGAGCATTTACAACATATCGTAGTCTTAACCAAGCGAAATTCAGACCCGCTGCCTTTTGAAAAATGATGAAGACCGGGCTGTACTCAAAAATCAAGCGAACGATGAAAATATAGTGTGATTGAAGGTTGTAACCGATCAATACCTTGATATATCCGTCAACCGAGTTTGAGTTTATCTATAGGCTCCTCCTTATGTAGGGATCCATGACCCAAAGGTTTTTTCAAACTGAAACAGCAACTGTGCAATCCATGGATTCTCCAGCGCTCCGAGGCTTTGCTTGGATTACTATCGTCCCAGAATAGCATTCCTTGCTCGTGTCGTGAAACCAGTCTCTCATGTGCCTTTTACTTCTACAACGCTGAATAGTCCGATTGTCGATTGTCTCCGGCCGAACAATAAGTGCCGGGATGTTCCCTGTTACCTCACTTGCATTTGCCTCAAGCTGCAGCCTGAAGAACTCTTTGACCAAATGCTTTCACATTCATGTTTTGCCTCGCAAATTCATGGGAAACTGCTGGCTGCAACGGGATTAGCTCCCGGTGGAAGGATATTGCACTTCTGGGTCGGGAAGATGCGATCAATATCCACGGGGATTAAGGGGCCCAAACTTCATGGGCCGGATTGAAAGGGAAGCCATGTTGAGATGGGCCCACCAGACTGGGCCACGTCCGGCGTCCCTTTCGCGTTCGAGGTTTTTAGGGTTCTTCTCAAGGGGGATAAAGAAAACGCACACCACCGACCACATCGCAGTCGCATAGGGGACGCCGGGGAGGGAATGATGACCACCCAATCGCAAGAGGAGCTTCTTGCTGCTCTCGGACAGCATAAGATCGACGTAAAGGCTTCATCAATTTTTCCTTTATACTGAATTTTGGAGCATCACTGTTTTCTGATCGATGCGTTCGGAATGAGATCCAATCCCTTAGATTTTTTGTTCTCAATTTCTCATTGCTTCCTTGGACGATTCTTCTTTCCTTTTCCTTTCTTTTATTTTTTACTTGGAGAATTATGTGTTCTTTATGTGACGGTTTGTTGTAGAATGACGATCCTTTGGTTGAAGATGAAGAGGACGATGAGGAAGACGATGATGACGATGACAGGGATGAGGATGAAGTAGATGGTGCGTGTTCCCCTCTTCCTATTTCAAATGTCAGAAAACATGTCTACCTGAGTGGAAAGTGTTTGACTTTGTTCCTCCTGATTGCCAGGACAACCAGGGGATGGTAGCGGTAGGTCTAAGCAAAGCAGGAGCGAGAAGAAGAGTCGAAAGGCGATGTTGAAGCTTGGGATGAAGCCCGTTACGGGCGTAAGTCGAGTCACCGTCAAAAAGAGCAAGAATGTGAGCCCCCAGTTATTCCCTTTTCTTCATTCAGTATTTTCCTTTTATCTGAATCCCCTGAAAATTCTGATCGCACGAGTCTGTTTTGCCATCTTCTCTCGTATGCTTGTAGATCTTGTTTGTCATATCAAAACCTGATGTTTTCAAAAGTTCAACATCCGACACTTATGTCATATTTGGAGAGGCAAAGATTGAGGACTTGAGCTCGCAACTCCAGAACAGAGCTGCGGAACAATTCAAGGCTCCCGACCTCAGTCATGTTATTTCCAAGCCGGAGTCGTCAACGTTGGCTCAGGATGATGAAGAAGTGGATGAGACGGATATTGAGCCTAAGGACATCGAGCTGGTGATGACACAGGCTGGAGTGTCGAGGTCAAAGGCCGTGAAGGCACTCAAAGCTGCTGATGGCGATATCGTTTCTGCCATCATGGACCTCACCAACTGAGGAGAACTTACTGTTTGATGCCTCAGAGATTGATGGTTGGACTACCCTCTGGCTTTCTTCCCTGCTTTTCATGGTTATAGTGATAACATGGAATGAGCAGCTGTCGAATTGATCATTCAGGTCATTTATTCTGTCTTTTATTGTAAGATTATGATATACGGATGTCTAAGGGAAGGAAACGGGATTGCTATTCTATATGCAAGTTCAATTAATGTTGGGATCGAAAAAATATCGCCCTATGTGTTTCTCGTATTGACATTGCAAACAAAAGAGTGGGACAACAATTTCCTGTCCGAAGAATTCCCTTAAAGGATCGGAGTATGAACAGGCAATTCGTATTTTACATCTCTCCGCTGGAAGATCATAATAGGAAAACAACTACTGGTCTCCAATTTCTTTCTCAGACGAAGCATCACATCTAGTCATAGATAAATGAGGGAAAAAAGGGGTCAAACTTTCCTCCAAGCTAAAAGGATACTGAAAATCATTGAGTTGTCGGCCGTTGATGGAAACAAAGGAAATCGGAGCCGCTGGAATGAAGCCTAGACCCAGGTCAGCCAGGATAACCATCCAACAATCTTCTTCAACTAAAGTGACAAAGATACCATTTGTGGAGGAGCAATACAGGGTGATCATCATCTTATCTCTATAAAAAACTAGATCGCTAGCAACAACACTGGCGGGCTGTCTTCTGGTTTATCCCATCAGGAACGATGAGCCATCTCTGTATCTGATTTAACCAGCAAACAACTCCAGTCATTCATAAACTTATGTTATCAAGAGTACCTTTTTCTTGAGCGAGAATCTATCATTATGAAGTAACAACAAAGTGGCAAACGTAGTTAACTGAATTAGGGTTAAACCAAAAGGAGTCATTGATCGCATGGATAATGATCCATGTCGAACTGATGGACACAGAGTGAAGTTCTAACCTGATGGACTGAAGATGGCAGGATCTCATGCCGAAATAACTGTCACGGCCAGGAACACCAAGACAGCCAGACCAAAGCAGAGACCAACAATCATTGCAAATGCCTGCACAACTTCCAGGTGTCATATTCATCCAAAAAAGAGAAAGCAAAAGAGAACTCTAAATTTCTACCTGCCCTTGAGTCTGGAACTTATATCTTTTAGTGAACCATGACAAGCCTCTATCCACCAAAGGAGCAAGTGCGAGGGCTCTGCATATAGAGCAAGTTTCTCTAACAAAAAATTATGCAGAAAGTCGTTCCCTTTTCATGCGCCAAGATTCTAAGAAGAAACATACCCTCCAGCTCTTACAACCTTTGTGACCTGGCTTCCCGCCCACACCATGGCCATTACCTTGAAAAACCTGCAAAGTGCTTTGTCATAATCAAGTGAGATTGCATCAAACCTAATCTCCAATTTTTTTAAACATAACTACATTGATAATGATGTACAGTACCTCTCAACTGCAGCAAGGTAACCCATTCTTCCTGGAGCTGGGGTAAAGTAAAACCTGTGAACATCCAGAATTACTAAATACATCACACTCAATCTGTCCGAGCGTGCCCATGTTCAGCCAAATGAAGATTCTTCTGAGCATAAAAATTCAAGATACAGACAGACAAGAGATCCTTTCCTTACCATACAAGAAGAAATGTGGTAAGATAGTAGGCAGTGTTGAGCAATCCGTAGGACAATATTCCAGCCAAACCATATCTCTTCAATTTCATCAGTATCCTATTCAAGAAAATAAATAAACAAACATTTGGTTGGATCGCCCTTGATAAACAAGATATCATCTGTGGTAAACCCCTTAAACAGTAAGTTGCCAGAAAAAGGGCAATGAAGCTGTGGAGATCATGAATATTGCAGCTTCTCTATGGCATCAAGAAAAATTCAGTAAAATTACTTGTTGGACTTCCGCGGCTCTTCCTTATCAATTCCGCCGTCATTAACACCCTCCACATCAGCAAAACTACTTCCGGAGTCCGACACACTATGCATCTGCAAGGCAACAATTTCTCTTTTCGGACACGCATTTCAACCAGCCTAAACGCAGCAAAATCGACGAACACGCTCGGACTCACCCTGCCATGGCCGTCATCCACCGAGAATCTCCAACACCGCCCATGAGGCTGAGAGATAAGAACACAATGACCATGCTCGACCGCAAAAACTAGGCTCCTAACGACCCCGGCATTGCTCTTACACGCCAGCTGACTCTGAGGACAATCCAGAAAGCAGAATCAATCAAGCAATAATCGACATCACAAAACTCCAGTTCATCACAAAAAAATCGCGTGAAAATTAAAAAAGAACAAAGAACAAACGAACCCAGGGAGCCCCGATACTGAGCGGCAGTGACATCCGGAAGAAAATCCTTTCCCCACCAGGGAAATTCGGTAGAAATCAGACCTTGTGGGGGAAGCGAGAAAATTGAACAAATCCCGGCAATCAGGTGAAGCAGGCCCAGTGCTTCGTTTAAAAGGCCTTTCACGTGCTGATGAGTTTGATCTCGAGCAAGCTGAATCTCGTGATCATAAGAGATGGATGGAGAGACAGAATGCAAAACTCTCTGAAAAAGCTCGAAAGGAAGAGTATGCACGCGTACGGAACCTTGTAGATAATGCCTTCAAGAGAGATCCCCGGATATTGAAGGCAGAGGAGGAGGTGAAAGCTGAAAGGCAAAGGAAGAAAGAGGCTAAGCTTCTTGCAGAAAAGTTGCAAGAAGAAGCTGCAAGACTTGCTGAAGAATGAAAGAAGAGGAAAGAAGAGGAACACCAGTTGGCTGCTGAAGCTGCTTCCCAACAGAAGAAGGTCAAGGAGAAAGAGAAGATGTTGCGAAAAGAGCGTACTCGTCTTCGTACCCTCTCACTGCCACTGATAAGCAGGCGTTTGTTGAACCTTTCTCAGTGCCGCTAATAGCAAGGGCCGAAGTTCTTAGAGGTGCACGATTGAATACTCTCTCGGAGGATAAGAAAAGGCCAGATGCCAGATGAAAAGACTAATGAGTAGCAGAATGGTTCGCTGGAGTTTTATGGGCATTTTCCTTTTGGAAATCTTGAGAAGAAGGAAAAAACTTGGGGAAAATAAGAGATAGAGCTCTTGAGAAAGGGACTCGGAAGTATTCGAAAGGAACGTCTAGTAGGTGGGAGGTCATATCAGAGTATATTGGTACAGGAAGGTCTGTGGAAGAAATTCTCAAGGCGACAAAGACCGTGCTTCTCCAAAAGCCAGATGCCAACAGAGCTTTTGATTCGTTCCTCGACAAGAGGAAACCTGGTCAGTCTATCGCATCTCCACTTTCAACTTGAAAAGTGGAGGAATCATCGCCGGATCAGACAGCTGAAAGCACTACTGGGAAAACGGAGGTTTGTGAAGAGAATTCAGGAGGACATGGCGTTATTTTTAATGACAATGCTGTAGTTGCTGAAAATGGAAGTTCATCGTGTTCAGAGCATGGCGTTTGGTCGGTTGTCCAGGAGAGGCCTTGGTTCAGGCTCTCAAGACTTTCCCGAAAGAAACGCCTAGGAGATGGAAGAGAGTTGCGGCCTGCCGTTCCAGGGAAGACTATGAACCAATGCAGGAAGAAATTTGCCTTGCTGAAAGAGACTTCAGAAGCAGAAAGAATACAGTTGTCGCCTATGTCCATATTTCACTGATAGAGGGACAATCCATATGCCAAGTTTGTCAGCCTCAATTCCGGTCAGTTTTGCCCCCTCATTGGCTACGTTGCACGGATGTTGTGTCATCTGAAGGGTCATTCACGCCGATGGCGTGTCCTGTTCGCAAGCATACTTGTAAGCTATTTGAGCAATGCCATAAGTATAAGGAATGGTGTAAGGAATGAACCGGCAGGTTAATATCAGATCCACCTAGTATGGCGTAGAGTGGTGATGCTTCGCACTGTACTCTGGAATAAACCAGTGTTGGGATAGTAAAACATGGTAAAGAACGAACAGTGTCTAAATAAAACAAACTACTTCAATGAGAATTCCCTAACCTAGGCAGCAAATGCCAAACACAGAAACGCGGAAAATAGGTGAAATCGTGTTGTTCGCAGCATTGTCGCTGAGTGCCCGCACCACTTCTTAGTTAACGCGACCTTGAAGAGAAAAGTCAGTCGAAACATCCCCTTGACGATGACCAGCAAGATTACAACTTTGTTATCACCGGACGGATGAGGAAACCAACGCTAGTGTTAATTGCAGGAAGCATCAGATGGAAAATTCGCATACATGGGATTCATATTCCCAAGTAGAACATTTGACGTGGACAAAGGCGAGTACTTCATGCTACGACAGTCTTCGCCTGTCGGGCGACTGTCTTTGTCTCATCTGTTCGTATGAACAATGGCACGCAAGCCGAAAGCTTGTACCTTCACCACCATCAGAAATTGTCCAGTTCTTAGAATTGATCAGCCTGTACTCAAACGACATGGCGGCACACCAACACCTGAAGCAGTTGTAGATGCAACCGAAAGCATGAGCCCCATTTACGGAGACGCTGCCATAGTCGTTAGAAAAAGAATGATGTTTAGAAGCCCCTAGATAATAGCAGAACTAAGTACAGCAGCACACTGTCGCGGCATTTCTAATAGTTTCTTCAACAGCTAATGGGCTGTTTTAAGTGAAATAAAGAAAAAGAAGAAATGGTCCGAACTTTATTTATTGTTTCATGTCACTCCAAAACTACCACAGGAAAACAGGAAGGGAATCCCAAAAAGGCCAGGTTCTGCATACAAACCAGAATGCAGAAGAAAGCAACAATGTCACCACCGGGGGAACACTCTGGGATTACCCAATCGCCCTTAACAAGAAAACACAGCAAACAAAGAAAAAAGCCAAATTTGGGTCTCTCCTATCTCCTACCCTTCTCCTATTATGTCCAAGCAGGTAGCAAGAGGATATGAAGCAACCATATTACACAAGTTATCCTCCGCGATAGCGGCGGATTGGTTCAAACTTCAAAGTCCTGGATTTTGACGGAGACAGTTGCGTTTCAGGGAAAATCAGACATGTTACAGCCAGGCATGTTGTTCCATGTGCAGGAACTAAGTCCCCAGCCAAGATCCGCAGAAAAGCCAGTACTTTGCCTGTACTCGTTGCAGAGGTCATTGCCTAGGAGTAATGCTATGGTGTCTTGGTCCTTGAAGGATGCCGCTGCACCAAGTCCAATCCAATCAGAAGCAAGCAAAGCGTCCGGTCTCATTGGATCACAATGAGGTGGGATCTGTTGCTCCTTTGGTTGGGGTTGAGCCTGCCAGAGTGGTTCTGGTTTCACTTTGTACGCTGCAAGGTGGAGGAAAGGAAATGCCATGAGTACCGAAGCAACAGAAAGGAAGCAGGGCTGACGATTCAAAAGGGAAATGCACTAGATTGAGAACAACTCCTGAAAGTTCACCAAAATTTGAAAAACAAAACGTATTAAAAATGCTAACCGCTACAAGCATCCGGAAGGTGTTTGTCCAAAGAGCTTCTGCTGGGTGTGCACTCCTTGAATGCAGATGTGGCAGAAGTGCCCAAAGGAGAAATAGGATCACCATATTCTTCCCACTC
This sequence comes from Melastoma dodecandrum, assembly GCA_029817715.1. NCBI lineage: Eukaryota > Viridiplantae > Streptophyta > Magnoliopsida > Myrtales > Melastomataceae > Melastoma > Melastoma dodecandrum. The sequence continues at coordinate 1,651,973 of JARUPY010000533.1, read as the reverse complement.
CGTCTTACAAATGTTAGGGCAAGAACTGCTCATATCGCCAGGAGTCATGGTCAAAGATGCCGAAGCAAGTGGACATTTGTCATGCAAATGATTCTTGCCTGAGCTCAAAATCTCTGCCTCATGAACTAAAGCATCCAGCAGCCCGCTATTACGCGGTGATAGAGATTCTGTTTCCACCTTCCCAGTTCTGGCGGGAGACTGGATAAAATTGTCAACAGATTCGAGCAAAGTGGGAGGGGAAGAAGACATATCCCAGCTACTTAAGTCGGTTTCTGTATATTGGAGTGAAGGGAGCTCCTGCTTCATGGCCTCAGGAGGAGGCTCACAAGCAGAATTAATAAGACCACGACTACCTTGGACCCCAGCAAATGAGAATGGGTCCACGTCCGTAGGATCATGATGGGTTGGCAAACTATAAGAAGGAAGAGAATGGGCAAGCTTCTCAGCCATGCCATCCTCAAATGCCAATAAAGTGGAGAAAGCATCACCGGTGGTGCTAGCATAGCCATGGTATAATGAGGCAGACTCACGTGTACGCTTCTGCCAGGGCAGTGTCGGAGGACTGAAATTATGATGAGAAGAGTCAAAACCTTTCATCAGCATATCAGAGCCAGAAATCTCAGAAACTTCAGGAACATATGGAAAAATGCTGCTATTGGCTCTCAAACTATCAAAAACAGCATCAGAAAATTCATAGGGGCTGTTCTGTAAGCTGTTCCGACGAACTTTGTATCCATTGCTGATTCCAAAAGGATTCTGCCCTTGATGATCATCCTGCAGCATGTGCATGGACAATTCTGCAGGATAAAGAGGTAACCCAGCCCGTTGGCGCCTCTTGATTCTTGTATTCCAATAATTCTTTATCTCATTATCTGTCCGTCCAGGCAACTGAAAGAAGTCATCGGCAATCAACTAAGTACTGAACATTCAGGTAAATATAATCAACAAACAAATGAAAAAGAAAAGTAAAATGACAACAAACTCTTAAAGCCAGACATTCTAAGAACAGGGAAAACTGGGATTAAAAGTTTCCGACTCACTACAAATGGACCTTCATGTGGGAGCCCTGCGGGCCTGTTTTTGGGAACTAAGTCACTTGACTTGAATCAAACAAATCCTTATTTACCAATACAAAAAAAAAATTCTTGCAGCATTCGCATACATGTAAATGAAAAATAGTCAGGGATTAGAAAGTTGGGAATGTAAAGACAAAGAATCAAATTAGCTAAGTGTGTCCATGCTCACATAATAAGCCATATCTCGAGAAATCTAAAAGTGAACCAGCCACCAAAGACAGATAAATTTGGACGAGCACCTAATATCTCAAATATCGCTGGTGAATCACATCAATCTTCCAGAAGAGCATCACCCTAGCAAAATGTAACATGGATGAAAACTAAATACGCAGGGCAGAGCAAAGGAGAACTAAGGTACTGTTTCCAGGGAAAGAGAAAGGGAGTGCTGAGAATACATGTGCAGCCATGCGGGCCCATTTGTTTCCCATTTTGGCGTGCAGTTCTATGATGAGCCGTTCTTCTTCAGCTGAAAATGCCCCTTTTTTCAAATTGGGTCTCAAGTGATTTGCCCAGCGAAGTCGACAACTTTTTCCACAGCGGGAAAGCCCCGAGTACTTCTGAACTGCATTCCAGTTTCCCTCGCCATGCTTCTTCACATAGTCCACCAAAATCGCGTCCTCAGCTGATGTCCAGGGACCTTTTTTCAAAATTGTCCCCCCATCTGCACTCCCCATGCTCCTACCTTTATCCACCGAAGGTGAGCCAATCTGATCGCTCGAAAACATTTCATCTTCACTGTCTATCGATGCATGACTCATTTCTCTCACCTATAAAAACCATACAACAGTATAAAAAACTGAACAACAACAAGCAAGAGACCCAGCACACAAGCAATAGCTTCTAGTTCACCACTCAACAAATTCACAAATGTTTCATCCTCGAGACATCCAGTACCCTAGTAATCATTACAAACGCATTAAATACTTTACGGGACAAAACTAAAAAAAAAAACAAGGCATTGCCAGCACGACTGCAAAGACATCCACAAAGCTGCAAAATTACAGAGAATAAAACACTCAAAAAGGACATGAGAAACCCCCACACTGAAGAAAGACTAGTATGAGAGGAGACCAGGAGCATCTACTGGTAATAAACGTGGCCACCCTTGTAGGTAATTCATGACGCAAGGCGAATGAGTTGTCTAAGTTAAAAAGTTCCAAAGATCCATTCCAGAGCCAAGGTAAATTGGGTATAAAATTAAAGAAAAATACAGAATTTATTACTCTCATGGACTCATTGATTACATCTAATCTAGGATCCCCGATACCGCCCCAAATGTACGCATTAATTACAGAAGGAAAAGCAACAGACTTCAAACCACAACAATGGCGAGGCAAACTCAATCATGCCTAATCCCCCTCCTACGCAGCTAGTCCAATGCACGACTGCCAACCAAGACCTACCCCCACAAAAAGAAAACTGAAAGTACTAAAAAATCTGCCAACACGGGGACTAAAGGACCGCGATTCAGGAGATCCAGAACCCCAGCAGAAGAAAAAATCCCAACGCCCGAACAGTAAAATCAACCTCCTCCCACAGCTTCGATAACATTATCGAGGTAAGGGAATTCGCAATAGAACTGGATACGAAAACCCAAAATCTGCAAACAACAAACAAAGAGGACAACGAAATTCATCCTCCTATCACTCGGCATTGCTATAGAAAAAACAAACCCAGCGTCGGGCCGGGAAACAGTAAGGATGACAATCAGGGGAGAGGGAGGAGAGATCCCAGATCCGAGCAAACCCAAAAAATAAAAAAGAAACCCTAATTTCAGACCTCGGGGGAAAAGATCTTTCTTTGGGGGTGGTGGGGGTCAAAACGGGCCAATCCATACAACGCGAACTGATGGGGAGGGTGGGGACTCCAGGGAAGAAGAAAAAAAGAAAATGGAGGGAGGCGGGGATATTTTTAGGGGATAGCAATCGCAGCTGATCAATTAGCTTGACATTTTTAGGGGCAGGAGGGCGGGGAGGCACAGACAGCCATTGCTTCTTTATCTGCTTTCTTGCCTACTACTCCCTTTTGTTTTTCACCGCGACGAAGCGAAGAAAGAGGGAGACAAAAAGAAAACATGGGAGAGAGAGTATTTTTTAAATTATTTTAATTTTTAATTTGACTCTTTTAAAAATAAAAAACATTAAAAATCATTTTTGCACAAAAACTCTGGTTAAAACTTATACAGAGCAGGTTGATGATGTTGATTTGATTTATTATTTTCGGACCAAACAATTCCAGTTCTTGCAAAACCCACCAAATCATGTACCATCAGTCCCCCCATCATCATTCAAAACTTGCATCATTCGCCGAGGAATATATCCCCTCCCCTTCAAAACCAGGGGTCTGCACTTTCATCAGGTCATTGTTTTTAGCCCTCCCAAAATAAGTAACAAACCATGAGGCCTCCCCAAAAACGTGCGTAATGGGAAAGCTAAGCTGACAAACCAGGCAACCAACGGAATTACATCAACGGCAACCACCAAAAAGGAACAATTAGGCCACAAGGTCTTGGACTCCGGCGAAATCCTGGGGGAGACATTTCCCATTTGTCCACATGGTGAAAGATAACCTCGGCTCCGCCGAACATAACCTAAGCCTATGCCTAACATCGTGCACGAAAGGGATTGAAAGGAAAAGAGAGAGCACAGCCCACACGCTGCGCTAACGAATACCACACCAATCCTCTCATATGCTTTCCACAAACGTGTGGCTACAAAGTATCAAAATGTTAAGAGAAAGGTCACTTCCTCGTGAAAAGCAAACCAACCACCTCAATGTCTACGTATAACATTCGACGATCGCCTACAAAACTACAGGTCCTGTCCTTTTCCCTTATCTTTTGTGACATACATTCTGGAAGTGATATATGCATGCACGTTAGAATTTCAACGTCACTTTAAATATGAAAACGTCAAAGGACAAAGTGGGTGAAAAGCAAAAGGAAAAAGAAGTTCTTCGAAGCCACCGCATAAATAATAATACCTCAGCCTGGGATATCACCTGTACACTCAAGAGAATCCGAATCTAGACCTTATGATTGGATCGTATCAGTAGGAAGATGTTCTTGATCCTTTCTATGCATAAAAAGAATACTTACTTTACATAAACTGAATGGTTAAAGACAGCAGGTAAACCTTCGTCACAGTATCAGGCAGATTTAAGTTCCTTCGCCAGCCTCTCATAAACCTGTATGTCCTGCTTCCCAGGAAGAGCATAATGGCATAAAACAAGTTAGTTCGGATATTTGGAGAGATTATAAAATCCTTTTCCAAGCAATTAATTTGTCCAAACAGACCATGGGGGAAACCGATGGAGAAATCTTGGCCAATGCTAGCTCAAAGTGTCTAGTCTTGATGGTCCGCGCAGCATTTGGGCTATTTCCAGCCATATCCAGCCGCTCTTGAAGAGCAATCATTGCAGCTTCGTTCATCTACAATTCAATGGAAGGAGATAAGCTAAGTACCAGAGAGGATAAGTATATGGCAACATAAGTTTCATTTCCTTTCTTCAAGAGCAAATGTGTTAACATTAGCTGACAAAAAGGCGAAGCACCAAAGATTTTCTGTTAAAGAGAAAACAAGTGTGTGAGAAGATGGACGAACCAAGGCAGCTAAATCGGCGCCACTAAAATTCTCACAAGCTTGCATTCTTCCAATTGCTTCTAAGTCAACAGCAGAATCAATAGGCTTGCTCCGGCGAGAAGCTTCTAATATTCGACAGCGTTCTTCTGGGGTTGGGAGACGAACATAATGGAGAATTCCAAATCTACCAGGCCGGAGGAGAGCACGGTCTATCACTTCAATTCTGCAAGCAAAGAAAGACAGCTCGGGAGAAAATTCAACATCCATCACTGATACGAGGTACAGATGTGGACAAAAAGTAATACCTGTTGGTGGCACCAATGACAAATACATTATGGCGGTCATCTGCTCCATCTAGTTCTATAAGCAACTGTAACCATAATGTAACACGGGAACAGTTGTTAGCTTTTCAATTTGCACTGTCCTAAACCAACAAGAAAAAAAAAAAGAAATCAAATAGATTAGCTATAAGCAGATACCTGGTTCAACACTCTTTCTACGACCCATCCACCTTCTGTTCCTCGCTGCTTTGTTAAGGCATCAACCTGAAAATGAAGGGAACTTAACCTCTCAAGATACTGTGTATACTGGATCACAGATGAACCGCTGATGAATCAACTTGCATTATTCAACCATTTGTTTCAACTCAGTCGCATGAAACCGGCAAAATCCACAGAATATAAACAACTTGACAGCAATTCAGACTAGCCTTTTGAGGTACTAACCTCATCAAAGAACAGTATGCATGGGGCACATGTTTTGGCACGCCTGAATATTGTTCGTACTGCCTTCTCACTATCTCCAACATACTTCGTCAAAAGTTCAGGGCCCTGATAGATAAAAAGTAGTCAGCAAGTGAACTGATGCAACAGTTCAAACAGAAATAGCATGACCAATTTCCTGATGAATCCACCTTGATGTGAATGAAATTGGCTTCGGCTGCATTAGCAACGGCCTTGGCAATTAGCGTCTTGCCACAGCCTGGAGGACCAAACAGCATTAACCCTGTCTCTAGATCTACTCCAAACTCCTGCATCGTGAATCCAATACATCCAAATTAACAAACACCAGCATAAGAAAATTTTGGAGTTCTTTGCAAATTGCACCTAAATCTAATGAAGCGCTCTTCCCTATTTAGCGATCAAATCTGAGAATATGGCACAACCATTTTTTACGTGCCTTAGCCAAGAATCCTTACAATCATAAACCTAATACAGGCCAAACAATATTTTCTCGTCGAAATCCTAACTAATAAGTTTATGTTCTAACAAAATGACAATATAAGTCCACTATTTACAATTCATACAAAGCGGCCAATGAACGAATGCTAAAGACCCAGATCAGATAAGGAGCACATGATAGGACTAACCTTATATTCCTCTGGATATTTTATTCTTCTAACAATATACCGATCAAAAGCTTGCTTCAAGGGATCAAGGCCACCGACATCTTGCCATTTAACATTAGGAATAGCAGAAAATCCTTCTCGTGTGGAGGACGGTTGGATCTCTCCAATTGCTTTCTAAGCATATAAACAGATAAGAGTTACTAACGACAAGAAGTAATTGATAAACAGGAGCAATGCTGCAAAATTGCAGAATCAAGAATTGACATGGTGCATACATATCCTAAACCCCAAAGCATAAACCCCTAATCCCTAATCATCCTTCTCCAGACCCTACACCGGGAAGAACAAAGATTATTTTTCTAACTTGTCAGGAGATTACGAGAGAAGACAAAATTCTTGGATTGAATATAAAACACTCTATTCTATGTTGTCACCTCAAAATCAGCCATTGTAATGGAGAGCTTCTCCACCTCCTCTGGTGACCAAGGCCGCTTCCACCATTCCCCAGTTGATTCCTCATCAATACAAGATTCAGACAGCTCCGCTTTCCTTTTCTCAATGGCCACCCTCTCCATTGCAAGAGCTCCAGCTTTGTTAGTCAGAGCTTCCAAATCAGCCCCAACATACCCAGGTGTAGCCCTTGCTATTTTATGAAGATCAAAAGAACCATCGCGTTTAAGTGAACGTGTGAGCACCGAAAGAATCTCAGCCCGTGACTCCTCATCCGGGACATTTAAACCAATTTCACTATCAAATCGTCCAGGTCTCCTCAAAGAAGGGTCAATAGCATCTGGCCTGTTGGTTGCTCCAATTACAAGTACATAACCAGGTGTGTGTGATGTCAACATCTCCCCATCAATATTACCATCATTTGGTTTCAAAGATCTGTGAGATTCATCCATGCAAGTCTTCAGCTGTGTCACAATTCGTCTTTCCATCTCTCTCTGAAGATTTTCTCTTTTTGAGGCAATAGCATCAATCTCGTCGATGAATACCACTGAGGGTGCTGTTCTGTACGCTTTTGAGAAAAGGTTCCGTATGTTTTCTTCTGATGCACCTGATGTCATGCAAAGCACACAAGAATAACTAAAGAGCACAACTATGCCAGGGTGTACAGACATGCGCCCCTAGATACGTCATAAATATAATGTTACTTGAACTCCATAGCTTTTATTCCAATTAACAATTGCAAGAATAGGAATTTCACAGCCCTGCACCAGCAACTACTAAAACCTAGGAATTACCTGATACTCCAGAAACAACCACTGTGGCAGAAATCTCATAAAACGGGACCCCAGCCTCATTGGCGATCGCTCGTGCCAACTTTGTCTTACCACAACCTGGTGGGCCATATAACAAGATCCCCGCCATCGGCCTCACACCAAGCTCCCTCGGCAGCTGGGGATGGTACAACGGCACCAGCACGTCCGTCTTCAATTGCTCAATCTTTTCCTTTATCCCTCCCAAATCCTTAAACCAAGGCCCGTCCTTCTCCTTCACAGCCATTCCAATCTTTCGACCATCCTCACCTTTCACCGTTCTATCATTGCTTGCTGCACCCCCACTGGTAACAACATCATTCAAGATATTCAATTTCTTATTGCTTCCGGTTTCCATCTCAATATTTTTCTCCACAAATTTGGCATTGGCTTTCTCTTGAGGCTTGTTGGAATGAGGCTGGGCTTGGTGTGCTAGCCAGTGAGGAGGACAAGCTGAAACCCAGAAACAGCAGCAGAAACCCAGAAACAACAGCAGAAACCCAGAAACAGCAGATCAAACGTAAAGAAGGAAAAAGGGAAATTATTATTGAATTTCCTGAGAAAACATTTACATCGTCTCTCTCTTCTTATACTACCATCTTATCTGTTTCCCCACTAACAAAACACAGCACTCCACCTTGCACTCCTAATCCTAACAACCTTCGCGTCAACAACAGACTAACAGACAACCTACGATTTTACTCCCTTGCCCTTTATAACTAATAAATGAAAGAATGATTTGGTCTTCAGGCCCTCTTCATGAATCTCCGTGGCCTTCTTCCTTCAGACTTACTTCTATCCTGGCTCGCAGCCCATTTCATCCCGATAGCTCCGCTGCCAACTGCATTCAACCTGCTCACAGTGTCTGCGTCTAAGCTTGAGGACATCCGCGCAGCCCAGCCCAGTCGAGAGTCGAGTGATGGTCTAATATAAAGAACAGAAGATGACAAAGTCTGTTGGAGGAGATTGTTGGGTGCTGGCGATGCTCAACAGAGTAGCTCTCCCTCTACCATGTGCAGCAAAACAATATTCTGTTACAATTGGTGTATATAAGGGGGATGATGATTGTAATGGAGGAGGATAATCTTGTTTTTCTGGAAAATTTCTTTTTCCTCTTCTTCTTCTTTCTTTCTTCCTCTGTTTCTGCTTCTTTCCCTGTTTCACGAACCTCTTCTCTTAGGCCGACCATTCTACCTTCATAGCCTTTGTTTTATCAACCCCCAAATGCTCAACAAGGCTTCTTCAGCTTCTGGTAGAAAGCAAGCAGCAGCGACTTCGTCACGTCAAACACCGGCTCCACCTTCTCTTCATAAATCGCACCTTCCGATGTAGACATACCTTCCTCAGATCCGGCCACGCTCTCCTTGTCCCCATCGCTGCTATCCGATTCTGTCGAAGAAACTCCACTGCCGCTACCATGCCGATTCCTAACATGATTACTCTCCATCCGCTGCAGCCTCTCCTCGACCTTGTCCGACTTCTTCAGCCTCTTCCCTGACAAACTCGTCGGCCTCACTTCTTCAACCTCGCTGTCGCCTTCAAAGCACAAAGCACGCCAACTCTCGCTTCCGCCAACCCTCTTCATGCCAGACGAGTGATGGGACGACGCGAGGGCTTCCCGCACGAGATTAGTAAAGGGGTTAAGCTTTTGGCGGGCATAATCCGGGTACTTCGAGCGGAGGTCTTGAACGACGACGTCAAGTGGACGATCGGACAGCTTGCTCAGTGCTATCCGGCGGTGGAGTTCCTTGAACTTGAACTCCGATGGCGAACGGCCACCCCTCCGTCCTCTCCCCATTCTGACTACTACCCCTCGTTGGATGGTCGTCTAGGGTTTATGAAAACCATCGGGGATGCCAAATAGGACAACCGGAGGGCGTCCTTGCTCGTTTTATAGATAATTCTCCCCGCGTTAACCGTTGGGCCCAACAACACTATTGGCCCAAAATCCAAACATTAAATGGGCCTTTAACAGTATGGGCCCGTCCCCATTGAGCCCATCCATGTAATCATACTTGATTAAGTCCAGAACATGGATGGAGGGCCGTCGATGGGGTTTGACTTTGACCAACGGAGTAAAAGACTTTCAGCGGAGAAAGGCAAAGGCTGACACGCAAGGGAATTACCACCGTAACGAAGCAACGGAAGCCGTCGATCTTAACCATCCTCTCCATCGAACGGTTGATAAGCTAGACCACAGGGAATGAAATCCTACACCGTCACGACAGGAAATCACCGTCCCTAATATGAGGCGAGAAACAGGCAATATTCTTCTCCCCTTTGTAATTAGCCCAAGAACGACCACCAAAGAAAAAAAAAGAAAAACGCACACGAAAGGAAGAGGAAAAAGCTTCCGACTTCCGTTCTTGCCTTCTCAATCCGACTGGCGGGGTTCCATTCAGGCGTAGTCGCTTGACGACAGCGGAGAAGATAATAGAACGGTTGTTGAACCAATCGGTGGAGAAAGCGGCCTTCGGATCTCTGATCCGGCCGAGTCTGTTCTTGTTTTTTTCACTTGTTTAATCGCCGGGTGATCTTGAACTGATCAGTGGACGTCCGCTGCTCTGTATTTTTTATCCGATGTTGCGGTTTTGTTCGCATTCTTGGAGTTCCGTTCGCGTTTCTGGTTCGGTGTCCTGTACTTTTTGAAGATAAGGACGGTTGTTTGAGTCGCATTGCAGGGAGTGATTCGCCTCCTGGTGGATGTGATTCCAGTGGCATGGTGTGGCACGTGATTCAGAGGGATTGGAATCGGATAATGAGATTCCTTGCTCTGTTTCAGTGATCTTGGCACTGACGCGGAGTTCTGTTTTGTTTCGGATGTGTAAATAACTTTAGGTGCAGTTGGTTGGCGCTGGTCGAAGCTTTAAGTTTCTTTCATTTATTGTCTTTTTACTGCGAATCACCATTTTTTTTAATTCTTGAAGTTTCTCATTAATTTGTTTTGGAAATTTAGTTCTTACTTCCAAGATAAGTTTCCCGTTGGATAATGTGCTACTGTGAAAATTTAATAATGTCATTTCACGGAAATTCGGAGATTTACTGGAAGACTGCTGTGTATCGTAACAGATTTTTTGCATCTCTTTTTCGACCTTGCAGATTTCATTTATCATGGAAAGCTTGGCACAGCTAGAGGCGTTGTGTGAGAGGCTATACACTTCACAGGACTCAGCTGAGCGTGCCCATGCCGAGAACACACTAAAGTGTTTTTCGGTCAATACTGAGTACATTGCACAATGTCAGTTCATTCTGGATAATGCATTGACTCCTTATGCATTAATGCTTGCAAGTTCAAGTCTCTTGAAGCAAGTCACTGAGCATACACTTGCTTTGCAGTTGCGTCTCGATATAAGTAATCTTCTCACTGCATCTCCTACATGCTTATGCTGTCTTATAATTCAAGTTCTTCTTATGAGCACTTACTTTGTCGTTTCATTTTCAGGGAACTACCTCATCAATTATCTAGCAAGCAGAGGGCCTAAACTGCAGCCTTTTGTGGTCGCATCCTTGGTTCAACTCTTGTGTCGAGTCACAAAGTTTGGGTGGTTTGATGATGATCAGTTTCGAGAAGTCGTTAAAGAAACGACAAACTTCCTGAGCCAGGTGTATTGTTGTTACTCAAATAATTGGGTGGCCACGAAAAAAAATAATGAACTTTATTTATTGATAGTGGCATTTATTTCACATTTATGGCTGTTGCACATTTTTTGTATACTGCCTCCATACCTTTTTTGTCATTCATGCTGTTAACTTCAAAATCTTGATTATCGGAATAATATGTATGTTTTTGAGGTTGGATGCTTTTTAAATACATAATCTATTTTGAATTCATTGTCGTTAGTAATTTTCTTTTAGTGTCCATTATATGTCCAGATTGGATCGTAAGATGACAATCGGGAATTGTCCCCTCTGTTCTCCTCTTCGTTTGTAAACGAAAAAGTTAACTATAATAAGTGACGCTTGTATTCTTCTCCAGTTGTGCCAAGAAAATTACTACTTGTTCTATGTTGTTTTCTTCAGGCAACATCTGATCATTATACCATTGGCTTGAAGATACTAAACCAACTTGTCCTTGAGATGAATCAGGTAGATTTTTCATTCATTCCCACTGAGCTGTGCACAGTTAATATTATGCAAAAGTTTTTAGCTTGTTTTCAGAAAGTTCAAATACACATAAAACAAAGATTCCATTAGTCGAGGATATTGAATTTGGATATCTATTTAGTGTAAACAGTCGCGTTCGTGTTTTCTCCAATTTTCTTGAGAAGAAATCACGTTCAGGTAACTTTTGCTTTTTCTTTAATCGTGTTTGAGAATGCATATGAAATATACTTTAATAAATATAAGGTCCTTCCGCAATTTTGAAATATACGACTGCATCAGGAGGAAAACAAAAGGAAATGACACCCTGCTCTTGTCCTTTGATTTGACCGACGTAATATAGCCTCTGAGAACCTTGTGGGTGGAGTCTATCCCAAACTTTAGGACTGTCTTTTGTTCTTAATTGATCTTTTCCTTCTTTGTCGGGGATTTCCTTTCCTCTTCTTCAAGTGATAAGGCCTTTGTTTGGATACCTTCCTCCAGAATTTATTCTATATTTTGAAAGTGGTCCAAGGAGTGTGTACCTGGCAGTTCTTGTTGAATAAAATCCAGTTAATCCAAAGTCATAAACTGACTGTTTGTTCTCTGTGGCTTGTTAGCCTATTGCAGGCCTGCCTGCGACCCAGCATAGAAGGGCTGCTTGCTCATTTAGAGATCATTCGCTTTTACAGATATTCCAGATATCCTTGACTTCTCTGCATCAGCTGAAAAATGACGGTAATTCTGACTATAAAGTACTTTATTGTTTATGAAGAAAAATAATGTCTACAAAAGATATCCGAGTCCTTTCTCAGATATGGATTCTTGCCATGTCTTTCTTGATTGTAAAAAAAATGATTGTAGTGGCTAGCCGTTTGCAAGAGCTGTCTCTCTCTCTTGCGCTCAAGTGTTTGTCATTTGACTTTGTTGGGACATCTATTGATGAAAGTTCGGAAGAGTTTGGAACTGTCCAGGTAGGATCTGGTGCAAGATACTTAAATATACTTGATTGACTGTTGAAGTTGCAGCCTGTTTATGACCTTGCTGATATTGATGATAAATTTTGTTTATCATGAAATAGATTCCTTCTTCTTGGAGGGCTCTTTTAGAGGACCCTGCTACTCTTCAAATCTTTTTTGATTACTATGGCATTGGCAGTGCTCCCCTCTCAAAGGAGGTTGGTATTTGATTTTTTTCTTCTTATTACCATGAAAATAATCAAGTCGTTAATTACATAATGCCTTCACGTAAGCTTGCCCTTGCCTTACTTTCTTTCAGCATCCATCCCCTAAGATTTGGAAATTTTCTCCATAGTGCTTGGATTGGAATCTGCTCTAGTTTTCGCAATATGTACATATTTGGGTCCATTATTTTCTGTTGTGTTGCATGTGTATGTTTCTAGTAAGATTTGTGGGTTTGGTTAAGGAATGCGGTAAAGATATTGCTTTTGTTATTTGTAAAAGATGCTGAAATTTGATAGCATACAGCAGTGCGTGAGGCAATGTCATCTTATGGACATGAACAAATGCATAGCATGAAATGAGACTATATCCTAGCTTCCCATTGAAGTCATCTCTTACCAAATTAGTCCACTAGAGTTAAATTATTTTGGTATCTTTAAAACATATCTGGATGTAGAATTTGCCATTATTTTAATTACTGAATTGCTATGTTCAATCTTCGTTTAAGGAGTTACTTTAAATTCCTTCTGGAATCTAGTTATTTATTGAAAATCACCTTCGGTTGATATCTTAAATTATGGACCCATATTCTGACATTTTCGGATATACGGATGCAACTTTTACATGTGACAGTTGTTTCTCTTGTTTTTCAGGCATTGGAATGCTTGGTGCGTCTTGCTTCTGTGAGACGTTCTTTGTTCACTAATGATGTCTCTCGTAATAGATTCTTGGCCCACTTAATGACAGGAAGTAAAGAAATTTTACAAACAGGATTAGGTTGGTTTTCTTGTTTCTTGATTCATCATTTGCTACATTCCGTGTGCTTGTATGCGTTACATAAAGAAATGAGTAGTTACACTCTGCTCATCTTTTGTGCAACAAATATTCCTTGTGTGCTCGTATTCCTTAGTTAGACCATGCACGGAGGAGTTTCAACAGCTATGTCCTCAAGGGCGAATCGCTCATCCCAAGAAATTGTTAATTCTGCTTGATATTTATATATGTGTGGATGGTCTTTTCTAAGTTTGTTGCAACTGTTTTTGTTGTTTTATTTTCAAATTGGATTCCATTTATTTTTCAGCATTAAGGAATTAATTTATTTGCTGTTTGAATGATTCTATGACTTGATTAATCCTAGGCATGATTATTGTTGTGCTAGTTTATTTTCCCAGTCTGATCTGTCTTGTTGGTTTTACATCAGGCCTTGCCGATCATGATAACTATCATGAGTTTTGTCGACTCCTTGGGCGCTTCAGGGTAATTTATCAGGTATTGCTATCAATTTCGTAAAGTGACTCTTCTTTTCTGTTTTAAAGTGTATATTGCATGTGCTTATTTGGTGGGATAGTGCCTTCATGAAGCAGAAAATCCTGAAAATTCTAGGACAGGTTTTGTTCGTGAAACTTGTGCTTTCTCCATTTTCAATCCCCAAAAATGAGGATAAGTTCTTTTTCTCTGTCGTTGTTGATGGGTCACACTGTGAAAATGATTGTTCAGAAAACAACTCATTATTGTAACACGCTGTTTGGCGGCTTCTGCTGTTTAATGAGTTTGGAATTTGCTAATTGTCATATGCTGTCTTACCGGCTTTCTCACTTCCTATTTTCTTTGGGCATTTTAATTCTTCATTTTGTGAACATGTTTACAAATGTGATAGTCTATATGTCATTCTTGCTTCCTGCAATTGCTGTAGTTATTAAGATAAAGAGTAATCCAATAAAATTCTGCAGCTTTCAGAACTTGTTAATGTTGAAGGCTATGGTGATTGGATACGTCTAGTGGCTGAGTTCACTTTGAAGTCCTTGCAATCATGGCAGGTCTGCTTGTTTTCTGGCTCTGAAAGCTTCACGCTGTGATTAATGCACTGACTATAGTCTATTTTCACCAGTGGGCCAGCAGCAGCGTATACTACCTTCTGGGTCTGTGGTCAAGATTGGTGACTTCTGTACCCTATCTCAAGGGTGACACACCAAGCTTGTTGGATGAATTTGTGCCCAAGATTACTGAAGGCTTTATCACTTCTCGATTTGACTCAATACAGGTTGTTTTACTGTTCCTGAAGAGTTCACAGCTGAATTTTGTTCAAGATTTCATTGTTGATTGTTTGCTTTTTTGGGTAATTAGGCTGGATTCCCAGAAGATCCACTGGAGAATCCATTAGATAATGTTGAACTTCTCCAGGACCAGCTCGATTGCTTTCCTTACATTTGCAGATTTCAGGTTTAACTTTTAATACTATTGTGCTTGGTTTTTACTGGTGGGGGGAACTTAGGGATTGACTTATTTGTGGAAGGCTCATATCTGCTGCTTGACTAAACCTGAGGGTTTTCTCAGCAGTTTCTTTTTCTAGTTAGACCACTTGGTTATGTTGGACCTTTGATTCTGGTTAACTGAGAGTCTAATTTCAATGGCTACAGTATGAGAGCAGTAGTATATACATGATACGGATAATGGAGCCTATTTTGCAAACATACAAGGTATGCCTTGATTTAAGTTGAAGTTCCTTTTGACTTTCATATGTAGCTCTTTTGTTTATGATATGTATGTTTTATAAAAAGAGGATAGTAATACTGAAAATCCAATTATATTTTCACTTGTGCAGGATAGAGCACAGTGTCCACCCAATGACAGAAATGAGCTGCCTATAATTGAGGCTAAACTTGCCTGGGTGGTTCATATTATCGCTGCTATCCTCAAAATAAAGCAATCTGTTGGATGCAGGTAGCTTTTTCTTGGCTCTTTTGAGTCCGATATATATGGGTTGTATGTATTAATGTATGGACTTTGTGGAAAGGTGCCTTTAGGCTATTGGTTGAGAAGTCTTGGAATGTATCCTTTTCAAAATAAGAGTATAAGATGAAATAGAGCTCAATAGTGCCAAATACTTGATGTAGCATACATCACAAAGATTGATTTAAATATCAGGTGGTGTTGTTCTGTTAGTTGAATAGTGAGAACTTCACTGAAATTGCATTTTTTTGCTATTCAAGGCTGTTGAAAGTGTTGGATATTTCTTTAGATTACTCTTGTCATCTTTCATACTTACATCATTTAGTCAATTAGTTGTATATGTACATCTAAAAAGATATAGTTTTTTCTTCTTATTCATAAGACTATCCTTTCCAAAGCGCACATCAGTCCTTGGCGACAATGGAAAAACTAGCATATTGTTTTGCATGTCTATGAAATTTAATTGAGGTTGGTTCGGTTCCTTTTATCCGTAGTGACAGGTTAGCCATTTCTTTTCCAGGGTTTAATTTATATTTCAGATAAGGCTAGTAGAAATTATTGTTGCTTCTACCCAAAAATAATTGTAAAAATTATTATTGCTGCAGTGTGGAGTCACAAGAAGTACTTGATGCAGAGCTATCAGCCCGTGTTTTGCAGTTGATTAATGTTACTGACACTGGGCTACACAGTAAGGTATTAAGACATTGCATATCTCTGCTCTGACATTTATGAAGCTCATTCCTTGTCCTCTTCCCTCTATTCTATAAGTTGCCTGTGCACGTTGTATCTCCCTTCAGTAATAAAAGGGGAAATTATACTGAAGTGGCTCCGGTAACTGAGCATGGAGAGAGCTATTGATTAAATAATTTTAGATGATTGGAGCTGGAGCTGATAAGACCTGTGTGGATTTTGCTTATGGTTTTCTTAGTTTCTACTGAACGGAGCGTTCATCAGACTTCTGCACTATTTTATATTTTGATATTGCTTATGTAGTAATTACAAACTCATTCTGTCAATAGTGATAGAATCATTATCGAGACATTACTAGAATTTTTTCCTACCCTATGCATACCATTTTTCATCATTTTTCCACCTGACCTTTTTGTAGAGATATGGTGAGCTTAGCAAGCAAAGACTTGATCGAGCGATACTTGTCTTCTTCCAGCATTTTAAAAAGTCTTATGTCGGTGATCAGGCTGTGTATGCATCAAAGGTGATGATATTCCTTTGATATTAGAATTTAGCCATCAGTAGTTGTTGCTATCTTTATGACATTCTTGTTTGTTGCAGCAGTTGTATGACCGATTGTCTGAGTTGCTTGGCATTCCAGATCATCTTTTACTCTTGAATGTTATAATGGGAAAGATAGCTACAAATCTTAAATGCTATACAGAGGTGATAATGGTCTCTTCTGTTTGTTTAAGGTGAAAATAAATGTCTTCAAATTCTTTATTAATGCATAAACTACTATTTCAGAGTGAAGAAGTTATAGGCCACACATTGAATTTGTTTCTAGAGCTGGCTACAGGGTGAGTTTTGTATGAAACTACTCAGTGTTTGTTCTTTGTTTAGTATGTTGAAAATGTTTATGCTAACTTTCTGAGTTTACTTCTTCAGCTACATGACTGGGAAATTGCTTTTGAATCTGGACACTGTGAAGTTCATTATTGCGAATCACTCCGTAAGCCCCGGGGACCTAATGTTATTGACTAACATTGTTCTATCAGTGGGTTTTCTTGTTCAGTGTGATTTTTGGTTCTTTGGATATCAGAGGGAGCATTTTCCATTTTTGGAGGAATACAGATGCTCACGCAGCAGGACCACTTTCTACTACATTATTGGCTGGTTGATATTTATGGAGGACAGCCCTGTGAAATTCAAGTCGTCAATGGAACCGCTGTTGCAGGTAGGCCATCGTTGTTGAAATTTATGTGATGCAGTAGTAGCAGACAGGTTGATATACTCTTATTTCGTGATTTTTTAAATTTTCTTTCATTTTTCATCCAAATACTTCATTTTTTCCCTTTTGGCTGTCTTTCACATGATATCTACGGTCTCTTTGACTAAATCAAGTGGTTATGATTATATGCTTATCACTGGCTAATCTGATGTTTTCTGGCCTTGAGTTGTTTTCTGGAGCTAGCACCGTGAATTGTGTATCATATTATTTTTTGAATGCAGCTAACTTGCATCTTGAAATGAACTGTTTATTGAGGTTAGGCATCGAGTATTCTGCATGTACTTAAATGGTTTTTGACTGACTTCATTGTTTCTTGTCCCGGAACGGTCTTATTTCAATAAGGTTTTTATAAGCTTGGAGTCGACACCAGATTCTCTGTTTCGTACTGATGTTGTAAAGTATGCATTGATTGGACTCATGAGGGACCTTAGAGGGATTGCCATGGCTCCAAGCAGGTATCCTTTTTATGGCTTAGTAAACTTTTTAAAATTCACATTTTCTTTCTCTTGTTCTTTTTTTTTTGGGGGGGGGGGGGGTTAGAAAATTTTTACCTTCTCCAAAAAGGGAAATGTTGACAATCTAAGCTTATTTGATCTTGCAGTCGGAGAACGTATGGACTTCTCTTTGATTGGCTATATCCAGCTCATTTGCCTCTTCTTTTGAGGGGTATAACTCATTGGACCGATACACCTGAGGTATGGGGTATAGTGAAATATGGGAAAGTAGTAACAAAATGATCTTTTTGCTCATATGCTCCTCTTTCTAATGACTTCCGCTTGGTGTGGTGACATAAGTATGACGTTTTATTTGTTACTCCATAGTAGTTGGCTCCCAGTGATGCTATCTGTCGTCCTGCATAACATTTTCCCAATTCTGATTAAATGAATAAGTAGTTGTTTCATGAGATGTAATTGTCTCCCCCAAAATATGCTCTAATTCAATAACCACACAGGTTACCACCCCATTGCTGAAATTTATGGCAGAGTTTGTATTGAACAAAGCCCAGCGGATGACATTTGATTCATCATCCCCTAATGGAATCCTTCTTTTCCGAGAAGTCAGCAAGTTGATTGTGGCATATGGGACAAGGATACTGTCTCTTCCAAACGTAGCTGATATATATTCTTTCAAATACAAGGGAATTTGGATTTCCTTGACCATTCTGTCAAGAGGTCAGTGTTTCTCCAAATAGTCGGATTCATATGTCTGTCCAGAGGCTGTCTTGTACTCAACTGAAAAAGATAAAAAAAAAAAAATTCTTGGAAATTTGAAGGACTTTTTAAAATCATTTACCTAATAAATTGTCAAGTTAAATGTATAACTCAATATGATGAGAAGTGAGTAGAATCAGTGCACAATTGCAACCACGCTTTTAGATGTATATGTACTATTAGTCAGTACTAGTCTATGAGCATTGATTGATTTGGTAATCTTTTCACTCTGCATTTGGTGACAGCTCTTGCTGGTAGTTATGTCAACTTTGGTGTCTTCGAACTTTATGGGGATAGAGCGCTTTCAGATGCACTTGATATAGCCTTGAAGATGGCATTATCAATTCCATTGGCCGATATCTTGGCATATCGAAAGGTATGTTGTGTTTCTTTTTTTCTTACTACCGCGTTATGGTAAACAAGAAAGCATAGGAATTTTGAAGAGTTAAAGAGGGCAGAGTGCTGCTATTTTCCCTTTGCAATAAGTATTCATCACCCAAGAGTTGTTCTTGGCCTCATGTAGCGATTCAAAGAGATAATGTAAAATTGTAGTCTTTGATAATAGTAACGAACCATGAATTGTTACCTTCTTTTGTTTGGGTCAGTGGAGAAGCAGTCTTTGAACATCTTCCTTGTGCTGGATTTTCGCTGCAGATGTGAAGCACTGAAAGTGCTTTATGCTTTGGTCATCTTTAGTATTAAAAGCCAAACACTAGTTGATGTTTGATGGAATGACATGATAAACTCCTTTTTAACCAAAGGAAAAGAATTTGGCTTCTCATTTATTATGGCGTAATGGTTTGACTTTTGCTTGCTTCAAATCGTGTTATTTGCTTAATTTCATGTCCTGTTTCTATTACCCCAAGTTTGACAAACTAAAATGGATCTGGTCTGGATTCCAAATTATTTGAAATGTATATACCATAGTTGGATACTTAATGGTCGACAATTCTAATTGTCTTTCTTTTTCTTTAGATGCTTATTAGACAGGTAAGTTATTGAAAGATTAACATTTGCAGAGTAGACCTAGTTTATCTTACCATGATTCTCAGATTCTATTATACTTCTCCATTGGCAGCTTACAAGAGCCTACTTTGCGTTCCTAGAGGTTTTGTTCAGCAGCCACATCACTTTCATTCTGAATCTGGATAAACCTACATTTATGCACTTGGTTGGTTCGCTTGAGTCAGGTCTCAAGGGTTTGGACTCGAGCATATCATCTCAGGTGCGTTGTAATTAAATCTTCTTTTACTGGTTCATTAGCATTTATGAGGATTGTTTGGTTCATTGATCAATAATTACAGCAAACAAGGAGATCTTGCGAAAAGACAACCAGTAGTGTTACACGTGTTCCGCTCATCTACTTGACGACTGTCTTGATAAACAACTTTCTTATTTTGTCTTTTCCTATTTATTTGTTTTTCTAAGTAATTTGGTTTTGAGTTAAAATATTCCGAAAGATGTCTTTTGATAAGTTATCTTATGAAAGACTCGTGCATGTGGTCATATTTAGGTGATTTAATTTTCTTATAAACCATGCAGAACCCTGGTCATAATGCATATTCTGAATCTCATAGTTCCGTCACTGTGGATGACTTCAAAAAATGTTATGTTTTTCTTTTTCTCAGTGTGCTACTGCAGTGGATAATTTGGCTGCTTTTTATTTCAACAACATCTCGGTGGGAGAGTCCCCACCTTCTCCTGCTGCTATTAATCTTGCTCGGAATGTTGCAGACTGTCCCAACTTATTGCCAGAAGTAAGTTCGCATATCATTATCCATATATACATCAAAAAGTTGTGATGGATTGACATCATGGAGATATATGATGAACAAGCTTACTGCCAGAAATGAAGGACATAGTAGCACTCTAGATTAAACCTCTATGACACTAGGTTTTCCTTTTCAGCAATGAATCAGTTTGGCTTGTTTAACGTTTGCTTCAACCTTTCCCGATCTGCATTGTCCAGCATCTTAGCATCAGATGTTTTTTCATGCCATTTATGTTAAGAACTCCCATCCCCTGTTCATGTGCCCCATAAACTTAGGAGTAGTCCAGGCTTTTGGCATGCTTAGGGACAGGTGCAAGGCTATCATGCTGCCTCTCTGTGGGATCAACGTCTAAAGTGGGCAATCTGAAACTGATGAGATTATGTGTTAATTTAAGTATATTCTGGACCTTACCTATCACCAAACATTGTTTCATTTTCTGCTCCCATATTATGGATCTTTTAACCTTCTCCACCAATCACCCTGGTCGGAATTGGGAAAACAGGGGACAAATTAAGATCCCTGCTGCTTTCTAGGCACAATCATTAGTATATATCGTGATAACAAGAATGGTACTATATATATTGTGAAAAAGTAAAAGTCTGCTTTAGCACCTCAATATGACATGCATGTGGGTCATGATTTGGCTCTCCATATCGACATGAGAGGCGGCTTTCTTTTGTTGTTGTACTAAAATGGAGTTACAGATGTCCAGTTTGCACGAAAGAAAGCTGCTCAAGCTTTTCCTTCTAGCATTTAGTAATATGGTGACTTGAAAATGATCGAAATCAAAAGGAACATGCCATCTCTTCTAGGAATATGCTATGCTAATGTTTTAACTTTGTCCATGAAGAATGTCTGCAATGGAAATTCTGAGATGTGCATTTTCATGATACTGATACAGATACTGAAGGCACTGTTCGAAATAGTATTATTTGAGGACTGTGGGAATCAGTGGAGCCTTAGCAGACCAATGCTCAGCTTGATCCTTATCAGTGAACAGGTTGGTAAATTTGCCAAGACTCGTCTGTTTGGGTTGCCACATTTTGCCTGTCCAATACTGCAATAAGCTCGCCATATATGTTATGTGGTTCATATTCTGGACTTAAATCTCTATAAGACTCTCAGTTATCGAGGCTAGTCTAATGATATCGAGCTTACTGGTACTTAGGGGCACAGATTTTTCTCTTCTTTGTAAACCATGCTAATTTTCCTTTACCGAATTGTGAATTTGCCAACATCTTACACTATCCTTATGGTCAGCGTATAAATTACCCTAGTCTAATCAAGGATAAGCTGAAATTCATTCTTCATTTATGTGGTTATAGTCTCATATATTGTCCAGAAAAATAACTTGAAACACAAGCTTCATCATCATCATCATCCCATTCTAATAGGCATTTCTTGCTACTCTTTTGCAGACATTTCCTGATTTGAAGGCTCAAATATTGGCATCACAAGTAAGTTCTGTTGTATCTATTATCAAGAGGGCTAGGTCTTTACTCATCATCTTTCCTTTTCACATGTCTAAATGCACAGACGTGGTTGGGGGAAGAATCTGCTAATCTGGGTTGCTTGTCTATTTTCGCACTCTCTCCTGGTTGTTTAATTTCCTAATATGTGCTCTTGGGTGGCACTTTTTAACAGCCTGTAGACCAACATCAGCGGCTATCGCAATGCTTTGACAAATTGATGACGGACGTAACCCGGAGCTTGGACTCAAGAAACAGGGATAAGTTCACGCAAAATCTCACAGTCTTTAGGCACGAGTTTCGCGTCAAATAAGCCGCTCTCTCGAGGACATGGTCCCCGTTGCCCCTGAGAGTAGGTTAATGCATATTGGTTGATTGGCTGTAGTGTGATACCTAGCTGTATTCCAAAAAAGTTAAGCGGAAATTGATGGTTCCAAATTGCTCGTGCCTGCCTGCATATAGGTTGGAAAAAAAAAAAGAAGAATTCCGCATGGCGCGTGCTAGGGAACCTCATTTGTACAGTAAGCTGTACTGAAATGGGAGGTCTAGAGATCTTGTGGGGGTTGGTGTGTGGTAGAATACTCCACAGATGTCATGTACATGCGATTCATTTTTAGGAAAGATATAATGTAGGATGTACATTACTTAATCCCGGATTAAGTCGTGATGGTTTGTGACCATTTTTAGGGAAGCAGGTTTGTGTACATTAACCCGCGAATGACTATTATTCTTTGGCTTGTGATGGAAGGGAAATAGATAGATTTCTCGAAGCGGAATATTTGCTTCTTCTTCTTAGTTCATTATTTTGTAGGCATGGTGGCATCAATGATTCAAAATAAGCTTTCTTAAAAAGTTATTTCTCGAAAATGAACATTAAATAATTTCTCAAACTTTTAAGTGAAATAATTGTTAATTTTAAGAAATCTTTTCTCGTCACATCAACGTTCGCGGCTAAATAATGGTGGAGTTTTGTTTCATAATGACGTCATTTGGCGAAATTTTCGCCAAATGACGCAGTTTGAAAAATATTTCGCGAACTAACCCACAAAAGTCGGCCTTACAAAGGCCGACTTCCTTGCAATTTTTTTTTTAAATTTGGGGAAGGCCGAAAATTAATAATTTGGACGGAAGTCGGCCCCATTAAATAAGAAAGAAAAAGAAAAATCCCCCGTCTGTCCCCCCCAAACCCCCCTCCCCCTCACACCTCACAACCCCTCCCAACCCCCCCGTCCCCCTCACACCCCACAAACCCCCCATCCTCCTCGCCCCCCCCAACCCTTTACGTTCCTTATTTTTTTTTATTTAATGGAAGTCGGCCTTAAATTTTTTTTTTTTTTTAATTTTTACGAAGTCGGCCTTACAAAGGCCGACTTCTTTAAGGAATTGAAGTTGGCCTTTGTAAGGCCGACTTTGGTTGGTTAGTTGGCGAAATATTTTAGTGATGGCGTCATTTGGCGAAATATTTCACCAAATGACGTCATTAAGGAACAAAACTCAATAATGGTACCCGAACGATTCCAAAATTATTACTGCTTATGAATAAGGGAAAACAATTAGGAGAGTGAGTTTGTCGATATTATTATAAATATATATATATTCAAATTTTTTAAAAAATGTTCCGTTTTGTCAAGTAATTAATTTGTTATACGTCGGCATCATCAACTTTGCATATATTTTATTAGTCTACGTGTGATCGATATTTTAAAATTTACTTATTTACTATCATTAGAACGAGTTTTTAAAACTCGTCGTTGGTTTTAACTCACCCTCTAAGGAGTTATAATTCTTTAAAATGCTGGAAGGGACATTGTTTGTGAGGGACGTCTTCTGTGGTGGATGGAGGATGCATTTTCAAAATATGTATCCAATGGCATAAAGGCGTATTTTGAAAATACACCTCCAATGAGGGGACGTCACTTGATGGAAATGGGTTTTCAAAATGCGTTTTTCCTGTAAAAATAAGAGCAAGTTTCGAAATCGTCCTGACGATAAAAAAGTAAATCTTGAAACATCAAACGTATTTTATAAATTCTATTTAAAAATTAACCTTGTTTCCATTCAAACCATCCTCGGTTTTGGATTGGTTCAAGGCTTATGATAGTGGAGGCTAAATGCTGAGGTTAATGAAGGATTAAGTGAGTTGGGAAGTAACCTAAAATAAATTTTGGATAGTGGCCATTAAAAACTTAGTGGGGATAAATTAATGGTGTTAGGGTGTTTTTTATTTTCTTTTGTTTTTATCTATTTAAGTTTAGTGATATAATCTATTAATCTTTAATCTATCAATCAAAATCTAGAAAATAGCTTTTGTTCAAAGTGTTATTTGTATTTCGAGAGTTTTGTTTCAGCCGCCATCTGTAGAAGGTTTTGCGCTACTAGCTAGCATCTGTAGAAGGTTATGTTGTTATTTATCTCACTTTTATTGTATTTTATATTATTGATGCAGATTTATTTCCGTAACGTGAGAACGCACGCTCGAAAATGAGAGGAGAGCACTTGCACTCGAGGGTGGAGTTCCGGTGGTTCTTGACTACATTGTCGTTCGACCGACCAGAAGCCTGGCGATGGTGGCCCACTTGTTGGCAAACTTGGCATGGGCCTGAACGATGGTGTCGTCTTCATCGGGGGAGAAGGGACGGTGCCTGACCTGAGGGGAGAGCTGGTTACACCAGCTGAGGCGGCAGGACTTGTCAAAGCGGCCGGGGATGGACTTGCTGATGAGGGGACTAGTTCCGGGGGCCACAGGAGCACGCGAGAAGCTGGAAGGCGCCGTCTTCCTTAGGACTCCACGGGCCCTTGATCCGATCAGAAGGATCCTTCGTGCCAGGGGCTGTTGGGAAGTTGACTCCCGGGGGAGAGGGTCATCTGGACTGTGTGGTGAGGACGTTACGTTGTGGCTTATTTGCCCAGACCGGTATACATCGATGCTTGACAAGTTAAATATATACAACATTTAGAAATGTATAACAAATTAATTATTTAACAAAATAGGAATTTTATACAAATAAATGATCATTTTGTAATAAATCGGGAAATTGAAGGAAACGAGAAAAATCGCGATAACTTCCTCCCTCGACCGACCGTGCGGGTGTGGTCGGAGGCAGACCCAACGCCATCTTCCCTTCCCTTCCCATCAAAAGCCCGGTAGGATACGAATCCCGAGAACAGGGGATAATCCTTTGGCGATCGTTCTCCTTTCGGATCGAGAAGGGATTCCTTCCTCAGGTTCGTGTATCGTTCTTTCTTAACAAAAGGGAATCGCCAGTTTCTGCTTCTACGATCTTCCTGGAGTTGATTCGCGTGTTTCTGTGGATTAAAATTTTACTCGATTCCAATTGGTTTACCCGATAATCTCCAGAAATTCCATTTACAGCGAGTAGGACGTCAGAACCGTTTATGTGTTATCCCTCTCTTTGCGGAGATATTCGTCGAATTGCTGTTAACATGTGGGAGGAATTACGCGGAGATGAGATGACGATTTGTTCAATGCTGTGGTTTTCTTTCAGGTTCCTGTCTAGGGTTCGGAAAGTTACTGTGGGGTTTCT
Organism: Melastoma dodecandrum; assembly: GCA_029817715.1. NCBI lineage: Eukaryota > Viridiplantae > Streptophyta > Magnoliopsida > Myrtales > Melastomataceae > Melastoma > Melastoma dodecandrum. Next base: position 1,626,761 of record JARUPY010000533.1, on the reverse strand, counting down.
CCGTGGTGGGATGACGCCGGTTTGTCCCTTCGTGAAGGCCGCGCGCCCGGAGGATGCGCGGTCGACGAGGAAACAACAGAAGGAATCGGGGAGCGATTCGGCTGGCGTCGTATCCCCTAAGTGCCCTTTCGGATACGACTCACAGACGTTCAAACTAGGGCCACTTAGCTGCATGATTTGTCAGGCCTTACTGTTCGATTGCACCAAATGTGTGCCGTGTTCTCACGTCTTCTGCAAGTATGTGGCTTGGGATCAAACCAGACCTTGCGGAATTGTGCTTAGATTTAGTTGGTGCTTTAGCATTAATTTTGATGGCTTTTTTTTATCTTAGAGTGTGTATATCGCGATTCAAGGACTGTCCCCTGTGTGGAGCTGATATTGAGAGTACAGAAGCTGACACAAATCTTCAAAGCATGGTTGAACGGTTCATTGAGGGCCATGGTCGTATAAAAAGGTCTCATGTCGGGAGTGGTGATGAAGAGGAAGTTGGGGGCAAAAGCAAGGTGATGTACGAGGACGTGTCCCTAGAGAGAGGTGCTTTTTTGGTTCAACAAGCCATGAGGGTAGGTTGATAATGCACTTCTTTCTCGACATTTATTTTTCAAGTCAGATGCATCACCTCCCGGTTATTCCAGTGTCTACATGATTATCCTATAGTGGCTTTTTCAGTAGATTTTAACTCCATTCCAATCTGGGCTCCCATAATTACTCTGTCGCTTAACCAGGTTCTCTGACAAGCTATATTATCCTTTTTGTTAGGCATTCCGCGCACAGAATATCGAGAGTGCCAAATCGAGACTTAATTTGTGTGCTGCTGATATCCGTGATCAGATAGCAAAAATTGGCAACACGCCTGAGTTGTGTTCGCAGCTTGGTGCAGTCTTAGGGATGCTCGGTGACTGCTGGTAAATGGCCGTCTACTTGCTTTTAATTAATACTTTCTTTGTGGATAAGAATCTAGAGATTAATTTTCTTGACGCTATTGGATATTTGAATTCAGTCAATCAGTTATATTCCATTGTCCTGGTTGTGATGAGACTATTGTCTTCATTCTTTAAATGGAATATTTGGGCGAAACAAGAAGTATTTCCTCTCATAATTAGATGACAATCTTCTTCGTTATACTTCTGGTTGATTCCAGCTCTTTTCCAGTAATGGCAATGTTTTCCACACATTGTTTCATCATGATGATTATTTTAACTGCATTTAAGCTAGATTGATGATTGTCAATGCAAAAATTTTAACAATGTGTCTATTATCTATTCCTTATAAAAGAAGACGTCTGATGGGCATGGTTGCTTAAGTCTCGAGCAAGAGCTGGTTCTACAACTTTAATTATTGTTTTGGACATGGGAATCCCAATTGCTGGACTTTGGATGCTTTTAAACGTACTTTCTACATGTAGAAAAATGATGCTTGCACTTAGTCTTTGATTGAAGTTTTGGTACACTTGATTAATTCTTAACGTTTCTGCCATGCAAAACCAATACTTAATTCATTCTATCTTCAGTCGAGCAGTAGGGGATGGTGGCTCCGCCATTATTTATTTTGAAGAAAGTGTGGAATTCTTGTCCAAATTGCCTGCCGATGATATGGAGGTAAAACCCAGACACGTTTGTTCGATAATTCTTATCGTTGTCAATTGGAATGCCATCCCAGCCCTTTGCTCATTAGCTGCTTCCCGACAGATAACACATACATTGTCAGTCTCTCTCAATAAGGTCGGGGATCTCAAGTACTACGAGGGAGATCTGCTGGCTGCAAGAAGTTACTATGATCGTTGCTTGAATGTCCGTAGAGATGCTGCCAAGCGTGAACCCAGTGCTCCCTCTCAGGTTTAATATAATGCTTGCATCACGAGTACTGAACTGAAGTTATCATTCTAGTGTTTGACATTGACATGCCTCCATTCATTTATGATTACAGATACTCGATGTGGCTGTTTCTCTAGCCAAAGTAGCAGATGTTGACAGGAACACTGGCAAGGAAGACGTGGCTATTCAGGGATTTGAAGAAGGTATAAAGCTCCTGGATTCTCTGACATTGAACCCTGACGATGTTGGTCTTGAACAAAGGGTAAGTGAGGCCATCTTCCATTATCTGCGTTGCTAAACCCAGCATTAACCCGAGATGTTCGCCTTGCATTGCAGCGTCAGTCGGTGCTGGAATTTCTGAAGAGCCAATTGACAGATAAACGACCTTAATAAGTTTTCGTTGGATTGACTCTTGAACTGAGAAAGACCGCCCACGCAATCATAGGCGCGGGCGGCATCATACTCCGTTTTCTCTATCAAATGTCGAAGTGACCATCAGTTGAGGTCGTAGTTTACAGTGTCCATGGAGAATGAAAGAGCCGTTTAGGATACAAGTACAGCAACCACGAGTTCACGAAGAGGAGACTTTGAGAACTTTGGAAACCGTTGTGGCACCCTGGCCTTAGATCTGCGACTACGGGTAATATGTCTATACCCGGGCAACTTTATGTACTTCTTTCCCTTCCGAGAGCCCTTTTCTTTTACCATAATGTTCAACAAATGGTGAGATTACTTGGAATGTTGTTGAAACCAAAAACTTAGGTGTGGTAGTATATTGCTCTTTCTTTCCAGAAACTGCTGAAGCAACCCCACGCCGTTGTCGCGTTTCGTGGGAAAGAACCGAGGAGCGGCTACAAATCTTTGAAGAGGTTTGTTCGTTAGTTTGAAAAAAAAAAAAATTACAAATAACGTTTCAGTTTTACAAATTGGTTTAACGAGATGTTGTTATCAAATATTATTAGTAAAAAAAATAATTTATAAAACATAGAATTCGATTTTTAGAATTTCGAAACGGTGCACGGAAGCCGTTACCTCCAATTATTTGAAAGGACGAGTTAGCAATAGTTACTCATTATGGCTATTCTAAACAGCTTTTTATGTTTGAAATTTATTAAAATATTTTTTTTTAAAATGACGAAAAATTCGTACGATTCTCATTAACGTCATCTGATTTTCTAAGGTGGTCCTTACACGAAAAGACTATAAAGCCCCTGATTACACGCTAGTTCTGGCCCAGCCGAACTCAAGGAGATTGCAGTCTTTTCATAGAATGTCGGAGCGAACCCCAAGAATCTGTAATGATGCACAGTGTCTCTCGACAGCAAAAGCAAGCCTCGTAGATTTGCTGTTTCGTAAGCAAGCAGCAGAGACCAGTTCCGGTGCTCGTCCGTAAGAATTTAACGTTTCCTCGGAGTGTCGTCTCTCTTCGCCCCGAGTTCAACGGGGGGATATGTTATGACCTCCTTCCGGACAAAGGCCCTAGCTCGGGAGTAGCGAGGTGAGTTCGGGGTTCCCACTTGGTTTCCCCGGGATCACTCGGTCTTGTCGTTCCTAGTTTCCTTTCGGCTTCTGGGACCTTCGAGATGGAAGGTCTTGGCTTGATCTGGGCTTTAAAGCTTCGTTCTTTGTTCCTTATCCGTTGCATCCCGTTTCCTTTTGTTTCCCAGCTCTCTGCCTCGTTCTTTGAACTGTGGCTCGTGAATTTTCGCAGCTGGGGGTGTTTTCTGCGGTATGGGTTTGTTGGGCCTCGGGAAGTTCCCTCTTGACGGGAGATTGTACGAGTTTTTCACCTGATGACGGCTTCTTGATACTGAAATATCTTCTTCTCTAGTGAGAGGAGGGGGATTTTAGGGGGTGTAGAAGATGCAAGGAGACTCAGGTTTTAATTCTATGCCTGCGATGGCACCTTTGGATAAGTCGAGGGTTTTGGATGTTAAGCCTCTTAGGAGCCTGAAGCCGATTTTCACGACTTCCCAGGAAGCGCCCCCTTATATTTGCGCCACTCCCGACGGCCCTTTTCCTCCTGGGTTTTCACCATTTTATCCGTTTACAGCTCCACCCCCACCACCCCCTCCGCCTCCTCCCCCGGTTGCCATGGTTCCTATTCGGTCATTTAAGTCCCCTGTGTCGGCTGGCAATGTAATGGGGATGGTTAATGGAGATGGACTGGGAACAGATGATGGGTCTACTGGTGGAAGAAGACGCTCTACCAGATCTCGCTCAGGGAAGATTGATAAGAGCAAAAACTATCAGTTTGTAGCTCCTCGCGCAGATTATGTTGCCCCTGTTAGTTTGTTTGAGAGAGAGGACGGTAGCAAGGAAATAGTTAGCCTTGTGATGATGCATTTCGATGGGCTTCGTAGAAGACTGAGCCAACTGGATGACTCCAAGGAAGTTCCCAATGGATTAGCTAGACGTGCAGACTTGAGGGCTGCGAATCTGATGATGAGCAAGGGTTTCAGGACAAACATGAGGAAGAGATTAGGAGCTGTCCCTGGGATTGCAATTGGAGATACTTTCTTTTTCCGAATGGAGATGTGTGTCGTGGGTTTACACGCACAGTCTATGGGTGGTATAGACTGGTTGCATGCCAAAGGCGATCTTGAGGAAGAGTCATTAGCCATAAGTATTGTCTCATCGGGTTATTATAATGATGATGCAGATGACAAGGATGTTATGGTTTACAGTGGCCAAGGTGGTGGCGCTGGCTTATACAAGGATAAGCCATCTGATCAGAAACTTGAGAGGGGAAATCTTGCTCTTGACAGAAGCATGCATCGGGCCAATCAGATAAGGGTGATTCGGGGCATGAGAGATGCGACAACTCCGGGGCTAAAGGTTTATGTGTATGATGGCCTATACGTTATACAAGAATCATGGGTGGAGAAGGGAAAATCAGGTGCAAATACTTTTAAGTACAAACTGGTGAGGATACCTGGTCAGGCTGAGGCCTTTGGTGTGTGGAAAATGGTGCAGAAGTGGAAGGAAGATCCCGCTTCTCGACCTGGCCTTATACTTCCAGACTTGACTTCTGGCACAGAGACCATTCCCGTTTGCCTTGTTAATGACTTTGATGATGAAAAGGGACCTGCCTATTTCACTTACTGCTCCACACCAAAGCAGCCCAAATCTTTTGGTGCGTTGCGGGCCCTTCATGGATGTGGGTGCCAGAGATGCTGTGCCCCGGGTGACCTCGACTGCTCGTGCATCAGAAAAAACAATGGTGATCTTCCATATACCAATGGAATCTTAGTTAGTCAAAAGTCGCTGGTATACGAGTGTACGTCATCTTGTCCATGTGGACCTCAATGCAAGAATCGAGTAGCCCAAGCTGGAATCAGAATACGAATGGAGGTATTCAAAACAAAGAATAGAGGATGGGGTCTTCGTGCATACGAGGCAATACGAGCGGGTACTTTTATTTGTGAATATGCCGGTGAAGTCATAGATAAAGATGGGTTGAAACGAAAGGTGCAAGAAAACGATGAGTATATTTTTGACACAGGCCGTGTGCCAGAAGACCCTATCAAATGGAATTATGAGCCAGCGTTGCTAGGGGAAGATAGTGTCGATGGCTCCTCAGATGATTCCGAAGAACCACCTTCCCTGATTATTAGTGCGAAAGATATTGGAAATGTAGCACGATTTATGAACCATAGTTGTGAACCAAATGTTCTCTGGCAACCTGTTGTATGGGAAGAGGATGGTCAAGTGTTTCTGCATGTTGCATTCTATGCAATGAAGCATATTCCTATAATGACGGAGTTGACGTATGATTATGGCGTTGTGCCAGAAAACGGTGATGTTGGCGGTGCTGCTTACAGGAAAAGGAAGTGCCTCTGTGGAGCATCGAAGTGCCGTGGCTTTTTTGGATTGTAGTCAGCCCCATGTTAGAACGAGGAAGCTTGATGCTGCTGATCATTAGTTCCACATGGGAGGTTAGTGCTTTTTCCTGGTTAAACTGCCTCCAGCAGATTCGACAACCAGTGGTCTTCTGTTTGATTTTCTGCTTCTTCACGTGTTGGAAAATAAAAAAGGTGTAATCGCTTCACTCTTCCGCCTCTTTCCATGTATGATAGGGAGGGAAACTGCTTCTAGGAGGCTGCTTTTTATGGAATCATTGGAAGTTGAAAGCATCGCACTGTGGTTTGACCTCATGTCTAACATCATAGGCTCTTTTTCGTTCTTCCGTTTATGTATCTGACTTAAGCAATGTATCTCATCATGTCGTGTTTGTATCAGTAGGAAAGCTCTTGGCTGCGAATTTTGCCTTGTCAAGTCCTGTTCGAATGGCTTGTCAGAGTTCAACTATATTTGTATCCTAGAAACTTATGCTTCAGTCTTTTCTGAACTCACTGCAATCGTCCGTCATTATCAATTTGTCAGCCTGTTACATCTCGTCATATTATTTGCCGAAGGATTGATTCGCTATGCAAAGACAGGCTGTTTGAAGAGAATTTCTTCGCGATTACAATGTGTTACCGCACCCAGAATTTCGTGCACTGGCTGGTCCCAAGGAAATGTTTCGGTCGGGCCTTATGGAGCCAGAACACAACTAATAAGCGACTGCATCTTCAGTAAAATCTCACACTGCCTTAACACTGCAAAAGGCCACATGGGGGCCATATCTCTGTGTAGAGAGAGAGCTTCTAGCCTCCGAGTAAAAGAAAGGCTAAGATATACAGAATTGTATCAAGATGTATGGTGGTACAGTTGTTGGGCCAGTTACATCTGGCAAAGAGAAGATATCTGGGGTTGGGCTACTCTTCTAGGCTTCAGCCAATCTTTCAGGAGGTCAACGATACTTGGAATATCCACCAGGCTTGTTGCTGCCTCTGAATGCTGAAAGGGAGAAGAATGACCTTGGGGCTGCAAAGCGCAATTTTCACAGGTAGCGCAAGCATTAGGAGATCGTAAGTGTTTGAGGACATGAACAGTGTTTCTTGGACCTCATGTCCAAAGTACCTTTAGCAGTTGGGGCTGTGGACGATGAGATACCATCTTGAAACTTCGCGAAACCTGCAAAACAAGGAAAAGCCACGGATCAAGTCCAATATTAATTCGATCAAAGCAAGGATAGTCAGGCAGGAAATCACACAACAATTACTGGGGCATGACTTATACCAGATAGTGATTCATTGGGTCCAAAATTCTTGGCATGAAGAGCAGCCTTTAGAAGATTTTCTGAGCTCCTCTTGCTTGAAGTTTTAGCATCATCAGCATCATCCTCACCCTCTGAGAACACAGAGGGACTAGCCCAACCAGAGATATTTCCGTCCCCTTTGCTTTTCCGGGCAAACTTTAGAAGCTTCTTGAGCCCTTTAGGAGCATCCCTTTGGTAAATAAAGGAAGGAGGATTTTCAGCATTTCCCCACTCGGAAATATCTTGTTCACTGCTCTCTTCCTGCAGCATCTTCGACAGAGAGTGGCGAACTCGTGGGCTGGATGATCCAGCAGGCACAACAATAGCACGAGACACAAATTCAAATGTGCAGTCATTATGTAGAGGTGGGATGTCCTGATGCTCTTCGTTTTCGACCCAAGCCCTGGGAGATATGTCTGTTTCTTCCTCTGCTTGCTCATTCTCGCCATCCACCGCATCATCTAAATCGGATCTGATATATTCGATAACTTGGCCAACGTTTTCTGCTTCATCGCATTTGTGGGCACTGATTTCCGGAACTTCTGGCTCCACATTGGTAGGAGGAGTTTCTGTTGACGGGCTGCTTGCTACCTCCTGCAAAACTAAAAAGTCGGAGTCGATGACATTTTGCTCATCGTGTCGCTCCTCTTTAGAATTCTGACTCTCATTCAAAGAAGTCCCCAATTGTTTGGCTTCTTTCTTGATCGAGGCCCCAGTTTCGGAGCTCTTGCGCGTAGGTTTTGATTCCAGCGGGTATACAGTGCCTTTCTTTGTCACTTTGTTGTAGAAATTAGGCTTAGCTGGAGCCACAGCAGAGTCATTGTTCAGGGTAGGCCCCTTATTAACTTTTGCTTTCCCGATTACACTTGCTCTTGGTACCGTTTGAGGCTTCTTATCCTCCCCACCATTCAACTTCCTTGGATTCTTCGCCCGGGTCTCCTGTGTAACGACTTTCTTTATGGGAGATCGTTCTGGCTTAGGCTTTGGATTAGTACTTGTGGGCACAGAGCTTGGTAGCTGAGGCCTTCGACGTGTTGGTGTGGTCCCAGCAGGAGATGGTACACGTGAAGCTTTGGACGGTGATAACCCTGTGGTTCTTGAAGCCGGAGTCGATGGCCATGATTTACGTACAGCAGGAAGAGAACCTGTTTTAGCTGGCGCCTTCTTTGCCACTGCCTGTACAGGGCTCTCTTTCTTGGGTTTCACAGTTTGAGAGGGACTTTTGAGCGACTTTTGAGGTTTCTTCACAACACCCTTTTTTCCATCACTCCCATTTGGCTCCCTCATTTCGGCCTTCCTCTCGGTAAAAGCTTCTCCCGCTGCCATAAATTTTGTTTGCTTTTCTGCCTTTCTTCCAGTATTCTCCCCTCTCAGTCTATCGTCCCTCTTCTGTTTGTATTTATCGTAGAACCCACCTCTATTCTCGACAGGAACACCTAGGCTTCTACTCAGTCCTGCTTTCTCCCTTGCATTCTTAACTTCCATCAATTTCGCCATCACCTCGTTCAACTCCATTTCCTTCTGCCGGTTCCACTCAGCAGGAGATGCCAGCCTGTCACTACTGACCGTCGTTTCTATATTTGGTTCTTTATCAACCGAATCAGCAATAGGTTCAGATTCTACTACCTCGTTTTCTCTCAGCTTTACATCTTCATCAGCTTCAACTGAGTGAGAATTTCTCTCAGGCATGCAGTATTGCAGTCCATCGTTAGCACCCTCACCTGAATTTACTGATGCGCTGGCCTCGCTAACAGCTTCAGCCTCATAACCAGAGGAGGTTTTTCCCACACTGGAGCTCCATCTTCTCAGGACCGACTTATTTGCACCAACACAAAAATTGGCCGACGACCTCCTTTTTTCGATCTCTGCAGCTTGATCCTTTTGCTTACTTTCAAAAATTTTTATTCTATCTTGAACACTAATCTTCTTTACTTCATTCTCAACTTTCTTGTCAGTGGGATCGGATCCTGGGCCTTCATCGTCATTTGCACGAGCATCAGCTTGAGTCACTGATCTAACTGGAAAATAGTTGAGGCTCTTTATGGTTATGGCAGCGGCCCTATGTGATCCAGATCTTCCTAACTGGACCCTCCGCATCGGAGATGCGGACCTTCTGCGTCCTGAAGATCTCATAAGAGTACGGCTTCTTTCTATCCTGGTCTGTTGTTCTTCACTGTCTGTGTCAGAAGGCTCCTCCTCACTCCCTGAGGAGCTCCTCCTTTCAATCTCTGCAACTTTGGCTGGTGAAACACTATACTTCACACGCGCTTCCGCTTGAACAGGTCTTGAATGTGCAACCTCTGTCTCTGCTCGAGCTGTATCCTCGTTCTTTGCGTCAAGTTTGCTCAAGGTCCTAATCCCTGATACGGGATCAGCAGTCCGGCTCCTTTGACTCGTTTCTAGAATTCTGTGAAAGGCATCCCTGCATGTGAACACTTCTCATATTACTTCACTGCCAAATTTCAAGTTCTAGGGCTTTAGGATTGTGGCTGACTTACTCCAGATCTGTTGCTCCAAAAAGCTGAGTGAAGTCAGCTATTGCAATTAACTCTTCAGCAGAACAAGTAGCGGAAGCAGTTTGAGCAAAAGCTGCAGCTAACTCTGCAGTCAGGGCGGCGATCCTCGAATCCATGGCTCTCAAGAGATCATTCCTGAGAAGGACATGTGATTTACAGATGATTTCGGCCAACGTAACTTATGAGCAAATTGAAACACGTGAGCTGAAGAAGTGTACCTCGAAGCATCCGATGCCTGAAGATCAGTTCCCCTCTGTTAATGGAGAAAAGCTTATTATACTTACAACTGATTAAGGTAGAAATAAACTTTCTAGATAGTCTTACCTCTGATGATGGCATGACACGGTCGGATCTGTCTCCACCTGTTAAATCACAAAAGGCGAAGGATTGGAGAACAAGTACACTGTGCAGATGTAATTAAGCATGCGACCACATATTTCCGTTCACATCAGATATATAAATATGAGCACAATTAGTCCGGCTCTTCCAAGTAATCGACAGTTTAAGTTTTCAAGCGATATAAAGCGGTCTGTGCCTGTCACTGAACCAAGCATCAGAGCATCATATGCCCTTAAAGTTAAATTTCAGAAAAGATGGAACGAACCCCAGCACGGGAATAAAAAAGAAACTTTATAGCAACAAACACCATGCAACAGGATTGGGAGCTTATTGTTTAATGCATACCATTTTTGCCGCTTGCAGATTGATCCTGATTGACCTGGAAAAGCAAAGAGGCTGTTGGAGAACTATACTGGACACCGTGATAGTAGAAACACAAGGCAGGAGCACCTACACCAGAGAACATGACGAGTTGAAATTTTCTGGCTTCCTCCAATTGATGCATCTCCTGATTGATAGGTTTGGTCTTAGAGATGAGATCTGGTGAATTGACAATGCGCAGAAATCTGCAACCAATATTCGGCGCTTGTCATGCCACAATGAGGCATGATATATTTTGCCGCAACCCGCATGTGGTAGCAGTAGTAGTAAAGCCTGACTAATAATAAAATCAACCGAGATACAGACCTTTCAAAAGTCGATCTCGTGAACCAATCGGAACCCCGTATATTCTCCGGGAGCTGCATAGTGAAGTTGCAATTGGAGCCCTTGCTGTATAATTCTTTTAGAGCGGGCATAAGTGGAAGTAAATGATCCAGATTCCCACTCGACAACTTCTCCACTTTGTTGGCAATACAAACATACGCGTAGTACCTGTGTAGAATTAAAATCGACTTTTAGAATAAACTGCAAAACACTTCTCCAATAACCAAGCCAAGGTCGAAGAAATTTGCTTATGCGTCAAAGAAAATAAGAGAAAGAAGAAGAAGAAGAAGAAGAAGACCTCTGTTGCCCGGATAGGATTTGAATCGACGCATACTGCAAAGCTGAATCGGGATCGATATCACTCTCCATCTCGCCCAAAGGTAACCTGCGTGAGCAGGGGGACACATTAGAGAGATTTTGTTACGCCTGCAATCACAATCCAATCCCAGAACACAATGCATTCTCAGCCATAGCAGATGCAGTCACCTAAAAGCATAACAGCAGTTGGGGAGCTACCAGTCCATCAGTCAAAAACTCTTCACTCAAGAAAAGGGACCAGATTCAACCCGGATCTAGACAATAACGGAACTGAAGACTAACATCACTCACCAACCAAACCGGGGGTGAACCCAACAAACAAGACCCAAGAACCTTCCCGATTAATGCCAATGCACCACCCACGAGCTAACTAGAGCTCCTTTCAACTGAGATTCGCTCCCACCCACCACTAGTTCCCCGTAAGAATCCAAGAAAGGCGGCGCCTTGCACCGTAAGCTCAGGTACCCACATGGGAATGAATCATTTTTTTTATATTATTTTTAGAAAAAGAAAATGACAGGATGTGCGAGACTCAACAAGGGACTCGAAGGAATTAATAGCGTGCAGAAGAATTGGGTGGGAGCGTGAGGTGAGACGAGTGGAAGGAAGCTGGACAGAGGAGAAGGAGAGGGAAGGGAGAAGCAGAATAGATCTCAGAGAGAGAGAGAGAGGGAGAGGGAGAAGCCAAACACGGAGCTCAAAAATCTCGCGTCAGTCCAGAATCAGTTGTAGTAGTAACACACAATAAATTAATACTGAAAAAAATGAGGAAAATAGTTAAAAACCAAAAAAGACAGAGGGAGAGAGAGCGGAGGGGTTGAGACAGAGCCACGACATGATTGGAGATTTCGTAAGAGTTCCATGTCCGAAAGAGGGAGGGACTACACCAACAAGCGGGTGGGGTGGCGCGTGCGATCCCACGCGTGTTGCGTTAGATAGAAGATCTTCTTCCCATGCAATATTTTTATGCAATGTAATTGTCGGTAGGGAGGGGCATGCCTTTTTTTTCTTCTTATTTAGATAAATAAGGCGGCCTCAGTTTTGAAAATTAGTTGGGCTCGGCTTTGCAATGAACATCGACTCATCATTATTAATTGATGTCCGAAATGGAATGGGTTTGGAGGGGATAAGTGAAATCCCAAACCCCCCCCAGTTACAAAGGATTAGGATGTCATGTCACACTCGAATAATAATACTTACACACTGCTGAAGTCTTCTTACACCGGGGGGAAGTGGGCGTGGTTCTCGAGTAACTTGTCCGAAAGCGGATGGGAGGGAGGGAGAGATAGCGGCAACAAGAAATTCAAACTTTTGAACCCTCTCCCTCGTATATATATATATTACATTAAATAATATCTATCCCCAACCCCAACAGCCTTTTCCTTTGCTTTTTCCTTTTTCTTTTTCTTTTAATTTTTCCAATTGCGCTCTTCTCAACCTCAACGTTGTAAAATTCCATATCAAATAACAAAAATCAAAGGCAAAATGAGAATTGAGAAGGGGAGGCCCATCCTTAATCAAAGGCATGCGCGAGCATATATAACAACCCTGATATGGTATGAGATGAATGGGGGATCTCATCTCTCTCTGCGTTCTCGGAGGAGAATATGGGCGACAAAACAACACCTGTTCTTCGAAACTGGAGCTGATGCCAACAACAACGCACGACCACCCCACCGCATTTTCGTGAGTGGTTTGTGGGGTGTTGCCGTCCAGTAATAGCGTAAAGCTTTTCCTTGCTGTAAGCAAAAGAAAAGGAGGATGGAATTTTTGGCTAAAAATTTGGGGGAAAAAAAAGCATCATCATGCTTGCTGTCCTTGCAATCAATCCATGTGAAGTTGCTGCCCCAAGAACAGATGAGCGAAGCTAACAGCTCATGTTCACTATTATCACAAGAACTGTAAATATCAGCACCTCCCCCATCTACATCATCTTTTCTTGCCTTACCATAATGGATTAGATTCCCTGCTAAAACTTGACCCAACCGAAGAGAGATTTCCCCATGTGGGAAAAAGACCGTCTTTGTGTGACCCCCTCCCACTCGCCCACATCACCCATTTTCTTAACTGAACCAGCAGGTTCATGATAACTACTGCCAAATTCACTTTGCTTAATGACAAGGTACATCGCCCCCCCGAATGTAAAACTCCTCCATTCCAAGAGTTGGCTCTGCAATTGCCATTCACAACCAGGAGCTCTTTTGAAGTGAAGGCCGTTATTGGTCGTCAGTACAGTGATCGAACAGCTAATGTCGTTACACAATCAGTCAGGCCATACATGTAACAAACCATGCCTATTGCCCATGTAAATCTCATTCCTATCCTCGTTTTAGAAGAATGCTGTTATGTCCTCTAAGGCCTCTGCAACTGTGCTTTTTATCCTGGAGGCGATTGCCCATCTTCTTGAGATGTAACGAATGCTGCACTCTCCTTGGCAGGCACATTCATCCTTTGTGGACAAGCTACTGCTTGCCTTCAATTTGGTGGAAGTGACAGTAAAAAGAGGCATCCTCAGTCAGTATATTACTCACGTTGATGGAACCTGCTGCAGTATTATCCTCTACCTTCACTCTCTCCCTCTTTCTCTCCATCTATCTCCACAAATTACTCCACCGTCCAAATGGAAAGATCAAAAATTGGAAAGAACCCAGTAAACCACCGAACCGAGGAGCAGAACCCGGGTCTCGGTCCCGGCGATCGACCCGGCACTTACTTGCAAACCCACCCCCCCCTTCCCCCACATCAGCACCCGCAAAAACCGGGGGCAGTGCAGGGTTCTTGCAGGGAGTGGGTTAAGTAAGGTGAGACAACAAGACTAGGAAGTGAGGGAATCCGAGGAAGTGTTGCCCAGCGGACTGCTGTCGGAAGGAGACGTTCTTGACGGATAGCATGTGGGTCAGAGAGAAATACAGAGAGAGAGAGAGAGAGAGAGAGATGCAGAAGAACAAATCGGGTCGGGTTCAGATTCTAATCCGAAGTCGCAGGCCCAAAAATTGGGCCCAGGCCCAGGACAAGCTAAGCCAGCGCCACTGTACGTATTCGATGATATCATGGGGGGAAAAGCAAAGTATGATTCTTCAACCGTCATGCTCGGCAAAGCATCACCCTTTTTGGCCCCATTGGAGCATCTCTTCAAAAGGAAGGGCGGAATCGGTTTCTTCCCCGAAATGGGGAAGATCTGGGTCGAAGTGGGATTGATTTCTGCGCGAGGACTCCGGTGCTTCTCCATCCTGAAGCTCCAGTGGTTTGCAGTCGGATGGATCGATCCGAGGAACAAGTATTGCTCCAGGGTAGATGCATCCGGCGGGACGAACCCCACATGGAACACCAAATTCGCTGCTCTTGTCGATGCTTCGGACAAAGATCTTCAGGAGATGGAGTTACACGTGGAAGTTTACGGCAGGGAGCCGGTTTTTCTCACGGAAAGGCTCCAGGGACGAGTGACTGTCGTCCTGAAGGAATTCCTGGATAAGCACCACTTGGGAAGCGATGAGTCCTCCCACCGAGGAGTGGCGCAGACTGCAAGCTACCAGTTGAGGAAGCCGAGTTCGAACAAGCCGCAAGGCTTTATTGATATCTCAGTCCGTATAACCGAAGAAGGGGATGATCCCCGCTCCTATCGCCCTGGTAATTTACCTGACCCATTCCGGAACAAGAGTGAACCTCCTGATGAGTAGGCCAATCGCTTCTTTCCGTCAATTTTCTGGCTCGTTGCACTCAAATGCTCTGCTTCACAGGTAATGGAGAAATTGAACTCACGGATCATGACGGCGACATCACCCTGTCAACGACTCATGTAAGTCCAACGCAGCATCTGCCAATCGTGCGGCGGCGACAAAGAGAAATTTCAGCAGACACAACAACCGCAGGCTCCCCAAGGCAGCATCTGCCCTTTGCTCAGGAAGACCGAGAGAATCACTCGCAGAAACCAACCCAAGAAAGCCAACAGAATCATCCACCTCCAAGCAGCAGAGATTATTATTATCCACCTGCACCGGCTCGGGAAACAAGTCACGGGGAACCGAGGGGGCCCCCTCCGCCGCCGCCGCCGCCACCTCCTTCAAATGTCGGCCTAGTGTCCACATTCCTACCCATAGCGAACGCGCCATCCTTACATCAAACCAGAGGCGGAAGGGACAGCAGTCCAGACTTTGCAACGGGAATGGGCGCAGGTGCACTAGCGGCAGGTGCTGTTATATTCGGCGACGACTTCTTGGCGGGGCTTGACGTTCCTCGACGATTACAGGACGACAGCCACCGCAGCACGTTCGTCGACTGATCCTTCTTTCCAACAAATCATCAAATGTTCTTGAACAACCGGATATTCGAAATCACCTTAGACAATATGCAAAGATCCATGTAACCTTTCAAAAGCCCGTCATTGACCTACAAATATTGGGGCCAAGATCGGGCCTACAATATCACACAGCAAATGAATCCTCCTTAGAAGATTGTAAATACGAGATTAGTATAAAGTAATGACAGGATTAGACGACACGTGAAGTTTAGGACAGGGGACACGTAAAACCAGAGGATTAGAAAAAAAATCGAAGGAAAAGTTTTCAGCCCCTCCACAATCCAATCCAATCCAATCCCAATGTCACCAGACAGAAGACATTTGGGAAAAAATAATTTTAAGTAAATGATTAGGCCCATGTCTAAATGTTTAATACTCGTAGACTAGTATTAAGGACCACTAGGAACACAGAGAAAGCACATCTTGCTACTTTGTTTTTTTATGTGTATATAAAAATTTTTTTTCCCAAAATCGGAATAATATACGAAGATCCCCCACCTTTCCCATATTTGGAAATGCGTGTGGACGACCGCATCGTTATGTTCATTTCCTTTTTATTTATCATAGGCTGCTGGTCCATGAATTAGGGGACCACCAGAATAATTTTTGTTACGAAAACCAGAGACATACACGTACGCATGAGCATGGGATTTAACAGTGAAAAATATTAGTTTAATCTTAGAGACGCGAAAACCCCGCAACTTGATAGTAATCGTTTCCGAGGGCACGGTGGTAAATGGTGCTTCAAAAATATCAAATTATAATTAATTAAATAAATAAAGGGGCAAAAGTTTTTTTCTTTTGTACTCTGATGTATCGATTGTCACGAAGAAATGGGACACATAAAGAAACAAAAAAAGCATAAGATAAAAATACCTCCTCCTCCCACACATGGGGGTCTCCCCCACTATATTTCACATTTATTAATGGACTTGTCTTCCAAATTTGTTTCTTCCCTGGAAGCCTAGATTTTATAAAAGAATATATATGATATAAATATAAAGAATGTTTCTATATTATGAAAAGTGGGAACAGTGGAAGTGGAAGTAATAGGGGTAGAGTAGTCCTGAGGTATATGTAGGGGAGCTTAAGCTAAATAGGCTTAGGCTAGGCAAGATTTTGATACAAGTTCCAACCAACATCTTCGTAGACCCCCCCTCCCCCACCCACAACAGGCACAATCTTGGCTTTTCTTATCCACTTGGCTCCTTTTATTAGGCAAGCTTCCTCACATGGGCATGACTCACAACAGTTCTCCCCAAGGAGAGGAGTGGAGACACTTGTCGTTTCCGACAAAACCCACGACTTCGATTTCATTTCATCTCCGTTTATAACTCGACCGAAAGCAAAGAACTAGGACAAAGGGGCAGTCTTGATCTTCCAAAGAATGAACTGAGTTGGCCCCCGCCTTATCGATCTCGTGTCACGCCAAGGAGGCCATCGGCTCCTGCCATTGCTGACCTGGTTGTTTCATTCAAAGGCCCTCCGGCGGAGGGGTTGAAGCCTGATGTAGGGATCGAGAAATCCGGAGACGGACCACATGTTGGAGAAGAAAGAACGGCGGCACACAATAGGACCAAACCAGAAAACACATTCACATTCACCACAAAAGGAGTCAAAAACTATATAGAGGAAAAGAAAATAAGCGTCCCGGGGCCAATCGATAAACTTACAGGGGCAGGTCGAATGAGATGATGATGATATAGGGTTAGAGACGAGAAGGAGCTCCCTTCAGTCCAAGCATGGAAAAAGAGGGGTCCAAAGTATCTCCCGCATCATTCACGCAGCCAAACAGTAACAAACCCCCGAAACGCGGCGACCTTCCTGATCTCGTGCGTCTAATCTCTTGTTACTGAGTGATCGAGTGAATGAGTCGGCAGCTAATTCAACCCCTTGAATTGCCATCCATGAGTGGGCTGAAGGAAGCTCTCTCCCACCCCCCCAAACCTCTCAACCCCTTTCAACATCACAAACACATGGCAACACACCACCGACCCCCACCATTCATCAGGTAAGAGAGGGCGAAATTCTACGCAGGCAAGGGGAAGGAACCTCTTTTCTCGAATATTTGTAAGCAAGAGAGTATCCGATACAAGGGCGAATGAGCTAGCTCTGCGGCTCGTGCTGACGACAAGAACATACGAGCCTTTCTTTCGCACTTCAGCCGAGCCGCGGTAGCACGCTACCAATCAAGAATCGGTCAAAACTATTGGTTATACTCAGGAGCAAAAATTTATCACAACCGATGACAGCAGACAAGTAGACGGATGAATCGGTTGCTTCAATCAAGTCCCCAAACAAACATCTATAAGGGGGATAATGCCAATGTATAGGAAGTAAATGATGAGGAAAAGGAATCAAAATCAACAACCCATTTGACAGATTGAATGATCTCATACAGATGCAAGGGAATCACTACCCCATTTGGGATTAGATTAATGAGAAGCAACCAACTTTACTGTAGCACACAACATGATCTAAATCTAGTGCGTCCAATCCCCGTTTTTAAATATGTTCATATCCACATCTTAAAACCCAAAAAGAATGGGGACGAAGACATGCGATATGCAATGACATGAACAGGTCCAATCCCCAACATAGAAGAAAGAAAATACGGTTCGGCACTCATCTGCAAGAACCCAGATCGAGCAATGACCAATGGTTAAAAAAGGGGGGCATGGCCAGGCAAGGCAAGCAATAATTACCACAGTAGTGGAGAGGAGGGAGGATTCAGATTCACACAGGATTGTGTGCTTCCTCCCACCCCACTGCCTCGGCAACCGGGCCATCCTAGTTTTTACTCCTCTTGAACTTGATACCGAGACAAATCATCTGCAACTGCAAAACCAAAGGGGAGGGATCAAACCCAACCAAAAACCAGAAAAATAAAACATACAAACTCGATGGGGGGGGGTTTCGGATCAAGCCTCATCAGGGAAACCAAGGGAAAAGGGGAAAGAAACAACAGATTCTCCCTAACAGGAAGTAGGGGTGGGACCTCGGATGGGACAAGGCAAGGAAGGGAGGGTAGGTTTTTAAAAGAGGGATGACAAGGTGGGGGGGGCGGGGGGAGTGTGGTGGTGGGAGGGGAGCAAGGGGGGGAGGTTCATCTTATATCTTGTTTTGGGGGGATGGGATGGAAGTCTACAGAAACCCTACACTGCAGAAGAAGAGAAAAGGCACATGAAGCAGGTAGGGGAGGGACTGAAAATTTTTGTTTCACAAAAAAAGAAGTTAATACAAAAGTAAAAAAGAAAAGAAAAGAAAAAGGGATAAAACAAAAAAATGAATTTTTACTAATTATACTTCGACAAGGGGAGTGGGGGTTTGTCACTGTCATCATGAGAGTCAGGGAGGACGGGAAGGAGGGTGTTCAAGGGAAAGCGACTGCAAGATACTCCCTCCCCCTCTTTTCCCCCGAGTCTGACTCATACTGTAGGAAAAAGAAAGTATTAGTAATACTTGAATCCCAGGTCGAAATTTGTTAAAAGACTTCAACTTACACGTCGTGATTAACGCTGTGTGGTGGTTGAAGTCGAATCACATCCTTTACTTTCCTAACCGAAGAAGTCAGGCACTTCACAGCAGTATATAGTTTAAGACAAACGGCAGAGGTTAGTAGTTTATATTACATGGTTTTAGTTATGTAAGAGTTTAAACAAACATACAGGAAGTGGGCAAAAGTGTCGTGCCGTGGGGGCAGTGAATGTTGTCTTTGGGTCTGGTGGTTCAGGCCAGTCTGGAGGTAGATGATGTTGTCTTCCCCAGTAGAAACTCCATTAAATTTTTTGTTTTTAGGTCGTGTGCGTGCTCGCGCGCGCTTTGCTGTAAAACTCTGAAGATTATGTATGTCTTAACCTAAATAAAGAAAAGAAAAGGCCACACAGGCCAAAAGGACATACCCTACAAAAAAGTAAAGCCCCCCCCCCCCCCACCTCCCTCCCCCCCAAAAAAAACACATCAGAAAAGAAAGGAAAGGGAGATGGATGGATGTATTTTCTTGTCTAGTCTTATCGTTGTTGAGTCATCGGGACATAAAGTCGCTCATGGAGGCTGATCTCTCCATCCTCACACAGATTATGTTCCAAACATTTTGAACAAGTTAAAAGTTCAATCCCAGAAGTATTGATGATGTTATCCAGAGGTTATCATGTAATCAAACTATGTGGGCACACCGGGGATGGCACCGATTATCGGAATATGATGTGACCACCCTCCAAAGGGACATGCGGGTCCAGGAAATAATTGCTGCCACGCGAGGCAGCAGCCGTGTTACTCGAACACAACACACACACACACCCCTCTCCCTTCTCCGACCACATCACTCACGACACAACCCAATCCTTAGCTTCTTTCTCCATGGTTTCGAATTCAAACTCATGTTGAGGGTGACCCCACTGTGAAAAATAGGCCGCGATGTGTTTTGAGTAATGGTCCTCTGGGAGGAGGAGAAGAAGAAGAAGAAGAAGAAGAGGCTTGCATGATATCAAGATCAAGTTGACTTCCGATGATGCCATAAGTTTCAGGTGCTGTTCCCCTCCCCTCCCTCGTTGTCACACTGGACCAGAACTTTTATCCCTTTCGGACCACCACACAACATGGGATGTGGACAGACACGTATGCCAGTTACTCACTCCAGTTGTCGCCAAAAGTGCTTCCTTAACTACAGTGCACTATTATCTCCATAAACGGGTCCGGAGCAGAGCATCATACAAGGGAATGGGAATTGGGAATTGGCATGGACCACAGGAGCATTGAAGGTCCATGATATGTGGTCCTCCTTTTCTTATCAGACACACAAAATCTCTTGCCAAAAACACACACCCATCAAAAAGTGTCTCCCTTTATTCAGAGCTATCTCTTTCTTTTTTTTTTGTTGCTATCTTTTTCCTATTCCCATTGCATTGCCTCCCCAACAAGGATGGTGGTTAAATAAGGGAAATCGCATCCACAGGTACACAGCCAGGAGCCACCATGATTGTACAACGGAGCTTTTTAGGTGAACTAAATTTTGAAAGGCGGTGTTCCCGGATAGAGGATCCCATTCTCCTGTTTATTTCCTGACTGGAGAAAGTAGATTTGATTCGGTTCTCCAATGGTTTAGCCACCATTGGAAACAGGAGGCCATGAAGATCAGCATCAGGAAAGCTTTTCTTCTTTTAGCTGCAAGAACTCGTAGCAATTCCCGGTAGAATCATAAGAAACCCAGTTTACGTTTACACAATCTTATCACATCCCAGGATGCCAGAATCCGATCGAATGGCAGTACAAGGGCGATGCCTTTTTCGGGTAAAAATACACACACACACACACACATATATACTTGGTGTAATATGACAGGAAGTGGGTGGGAGCGTGTGGCGCTCACTTCACGACTGCTCTAAAAGAACTGGAAGAACAAGCTAGTGGATCCATCCGCAAATGATTCAAAATCCACTGGTCTGACCAGAGCCCTACACAGGGGACAGGTCCTCTCTCTCTCCAACCTGCAGATGAAGTATTCCGGAAGATGAGTATGGCAAACCAACGTAAATGAATGTCTTGAACCAACAATATGTGGTATAACAATGCAAGAGTTAGCAGATGGGCTGACCATTCTGTAGCGCATTCTTCACAGAAGATGTGCTTGCATCGGAGAAGAATGGGAGCATGCATCTTCTCCTGACATATGGCACACAGGTCCCCGGCTGCATTCACCTGCATTTGGCACCGAGCAAGTTCAACGTCTGTTCTAATCTAACAGTATTCAACGGGTAATGTGCAGCTCCTCACGGAAAACTGCAGAAGATGCAAAGTGAAGGGATGCAAAATAAAGGTTTCTGGGAGCTGGGCTGATAGATTACCCCCTTTCCATAGACCATAACGAGGTTTAAAACATTGACAGATACAAAGACAAAAGGTGATTTGCAAACACCAAGCGATTTAGGACCGAGACCCTTTCACCTTCAAAAAATTATCCATGAAGCGGCTTTGAACAGAATGAGAATCCAACATCCGATCATCCAATTTTATGCTCTTCTATCTAATTACACTTGTTCAGAGCAAGTTTTTAACAGTGAGACTGGAACTGGTACCTGATCTTTGGTCGCATGAGACCCGTACTGCACGTCTTTGCCCGACAGAGATTTTACAACAGCAAAAAATGATCGGACCTAAATATCAAAAGCATGGCATCAACAGAGCAAACCCAAATGCATCATGTGAAGTGAAAAAGAGGTGACGATATGTGTACCTTCCCAACGACAGATGTGAGCTTGAAAGTTAAGTACAGCCCAGTCGTCAAGGAGGAAAATAAGCTCCCATAAGCTTTGTTTAAGAAAAACCGGTACCATACAGGAGCAGGTATGAGGGCACGGTACAACAGCGAAGTATATTCAACCAAGGTAAGCATTTGGGCCTTGAAAAACAAACACAAGACGTTTAGATCATCGATTACTATTTAAAAACAAGTGCATCAGTGGACACCGATATTGCCTAAATCCGGATAATACAAGTACCTGCCTACGGAAGTTGGGACCCCGGCCATTCTTGTAGTTGATAAGTAACAAGCACTTGACAGACATTGCAGCCTGCCTTACTAATACATCTGGAATAAGTAAAGAATTTGAAGGGGTTATCGTTTTCACATTACTTTAGCAGAATTAATAAGGACAAGCAGGCATTTGTTGTGAATAAATAGGCAACTATTGACAATGAATTCAGAATAAGCTCCAGAAAGATTGGTTCACTAGAATCCATCAAATCATAATAAGACAATAAGGAAGATGACCACCTAGTATGGATATTCCAGTTTCTAGACCATCTAAAATGACAGAAACAATGAAAATACGTACCATTAAGCATGACGATAAAAACAGCATGCCAGAAGGGCGGCATCACTTTTGGAGGTAGCATGAGCAGTGGGTATAGTACGCCCTCATCACGATACAACCAATACACGGCAAACACATAAAGCATAAACACCACAGACATGGTGACAAGAAACCAATTTTTCCTATCTCCCTGCAAGTAAAATCTGTTCTTAGAGAAAAACCTCCCAAGAAATTCCATCCACTGAAGAAATGTTGGAGTTAACCTTTAGAGCAGTCTGCTTCCGGATAATATTGTTTGATTTGAACATCAGCCCTGCCATTGATAAGGAGACAATAAAACCTACATATAATCAACCAAAAGCATAGGGAATCAGATTGCTCCATCAGTGCCATCTACGTGCAATGCAAGTAGACTCCTGCATATTCAAGGAAGACAGACCACGCTCTCAATTGAACATGGAAAATTTGTCAATAACACCCACGTCAACCGCACACTGGTTGCCTCCAAACTAATCGAAATACCTTGCAAATGCTGACGTATGAAGACAACCAACAGAAGCAATACAAAGGGAAGTATCTGCTCGATCCACCTCCAAACCAGCTGCAGGTCATATCTTTGATAGTTGGAATCCCTTCCGCCATCATTCCCCGGCACCCCATTGGCTACATTCTCAAGATTCAACGAGGAACTAGAGGCGCCCATTAGTAATAGATCCTGATCCTCACCCTCGTCATCCTCGGCAATGTCAGTTAGACTATCACACCCCATCTCCTCCACATCCTCATTGAAACTACCACCGCTGCCATCCTCGTGGGAACCAATTATTGTGATGGACACTTCCCCATTATTGATGCTACCGCCAACGACAGGGGAATCCGGTAAGCGGGTCGAAAATTCAACCGAGTTCCCCACAGAAACCAGGCTTTCTGCCCCGATGCGAACTGGCGGAATACCGATCCCTGAATACTCGAGGACGGCCGACAACGGGGAGCGAAGCAGGCTAAGAACTGGAAATTGAATAATCGATCTCGTAATGCCACTGCTACCGAAGCCGAAACTAGTGCTCCCAGATAAAGAGCTGGAGTTCACATCAGAGAAGCCAAAGCGATCCACCATTGTTCTCTCCGCGAAAGCAACTCAGCACACTGAGATTTCTACAACTTCAGCTGAAACAGTAATCGAAAATGAGACCCAAAAACAAACAAAATGAACCCATTAAAATGCCAAACAGATCGAGAACAAAACTTGCAACAAATCGAAGGGGGGACAAAGAAAGTGCCGACCTTTGTTTCGAAAAGAAAAATAAAAAATGCATCCTTTTTTTTTTCGTTTTGCCCTTTGCGTGGGAGCGCTGAAGCCGTCTTTCTACCCTAATTCTTTCCTTTTTATGCTATCCGGGGGAAGAAGCTTTGTAATAAAACGGCCTAAGTGAAACGTTAAATCAGGCATTGTCTGATTGTCCATCGTCAGTTAGATGTCCATCATCTGCTGCCCTGTAACCTAAACAATACCATTCACTTACTATTGAAAAAAAGAAAAAAACAACATATTACACACACGGTGCGTATATAAGAGTTTTATATAAAAATACGATTAATTTTTAAAAATATTTACAAAAAACAGTTTAAATTTTGTAAATTATAATTTTATCGTCAAAGAACGAGTTTTATATAAATAAGCAAGGGTGAATTTTGAAAACCACTTTTTTATAAATTAGAAGATAAGTTTTTAAAATGGGCACTTTTAACGATAAAATCATATTTTACGAAACTCGAATAGTATTTCGTAAATTTTTTTAAAAAGCGATATTTTCGTGCAAAGCTCGCGTATATAAAGTCTTGAAGGGTCCAGGCTAATTTGGGAAGGACATGCCCAGCTGTCAAATGGAAGTGGCCCACGATAGGCCCTTTTTTATTGGGCCTGACAGTGGCTGGCGTCCGTCCTTCGGAGCCCACCACCATGACGCAACGCATAGCAAAGCAGGCGGAAGAAGAACCGGTCCGGGGGAAGAGGGACGATCGGATAGTTTTGGTTGCGGAGAGATGAGGAAGGAAGCAACCGGTGAGGCTGAAGGCGGTGGTTTACTCCTTCCAGAAGAACGCGATGAGCGGTCTCTGGAACGACAAGATTCGCCACAAGATCTCCGATCAACGCTACCCTCCTCCTCACCCCCCTGTCGCCACTTACAGGTAACCAACCTCCCGCTGCTCTCATTCCTTCTATTCGATGTTCTCCGGAGGCGATTTCTGCGGATTGCGGTGTTTATTTTATGATTAGGTTCGATTGGGCGGCCTCTGTTCGCTTAGTGTGGGTGGATTCCTTTTGTGTATGCGTTTGGGTAAATTGGACTTGAGGCTTTTGTAGATTCACAGCTGTTAAGCTCCTCAGGGCGTGCGTTTTTTTGGTTGTTAGGACCGCAAGGTTTTACCGACAGATCAAGAACAAGCCGTTCCCCAAGTCGAGGTATTGCCGTGGCGTCCCCCTACCCTAAGATCAGGTTTTATGATGTCGGGATGAAGAAGAAGTTCCACCTTGTTAGTTGGGATTAGGAAACTGTGTCCAGCAAGGCCCTCGAAGCTGCTAGGATTGCCTGCAACAAGTACATGGCCAATTTTCCTGGGCAGGATGCTTTCCGCCTGAGGTTTAGGGTGCACCCATTCCATGTCCTGTGCGTCAAGCGGAAGCCACAGGGGACATGTGCCGGGGTTGCCATCTATCACAGCTCTTTGTCTGCTGCTGGGACAGCAACAGCCATCATGCTCGGGATGCTCTTCGTCGTGCCAAGTTCAAGTTCCCCGGTCGCCAAAAGATCATTGTGTTTTGTTCCCGATGCTGATTTAGTTGTCCTTTAATGGCATAATCAGGGGATTTACCAAGTTCATCCATGCTGATTATTCGAAGTGGAAGTCGGGGAATAGAATCATGCCTGATGGTGTTAATGCCAAGGTGATCAGCAGACCTTTAAAGGTGTCTTTTTCTGTTAGTGTATTTGGAGGACAATTGTTGAACACTGGTTCAAACACTAGAGCTCCTCGGATGTTATGGACCTTTGGAGAACTGTCGGCCTGGCCGAGCTTTCCTAACTGCTTAGAGCGGAGAAGCGTGTAGCATTTAGGTCTGGGATATCATTATTGGTCATGTTTGAGCGTCCTTCTCATGTGTTCTATGATGTTGACCTTCACAACTTGTTTTTTCCTCTTTGGAACATATCCTTGAATGCATCTTAAATTTCTAATGTTGGCCAACTTTTCTTCCACGGATGCTTAGTTTATTTCGGATTCACGTCATAACGCGATTTCACTATCAAATGGGGATATCAAATTTGGAACTACGAATACGTTATTCGAGTTGTGTAAGGTGGAACAGGTAGGGTGAATTTCAACCAGCCAAATGTGATTTGCAATTTCTTCTCGTGTCCCCTTGCGGCGGGCCCTCATTCTGCTAATGCGGCGGCTTTCACGAGCATACCGAAGAGCACGAGAGGGGCAGATAAGAACGGGCTGTGGTCGCTCTCCACGATGAACACCTCCTTGGGTTTCCATGTGCTCATCATGGCTTCCTGCTGTTCTGGTTTGATAATACGGTCATGCGCGGTCTTGATGTACACTCTCGGGACTGCGTCCACCTCCTTGTCTTCGACGAACCTGGCAGTTGACAGCACTTTTATCGGGCCCGGCTTCAGGAGCATGGACGCCAGGATCGCGTCCTACAACAGAGTCATGGATCAGATCATGTAGGCAACAGTTCCCACTAATCCATGCATGCGAATGGATAGTGTCTGCTTACCTCAGGCGGGGTCATGTGATACGCGAGCTTGCGCTGCAAGCTCTTCTTTAGGACGGCACTGGTCGGGGGATGATCTGGTCCGAGCCCGAATCCCAAATCATAAGCATCCCCGAACTCCGACAGGTCTGGTATTCCCTGTAAAAACAAATATTGATCCCGTCAAAGGAAAGATGGGGCCGGCCATAAATTGTTTTTGCCTTAGTTTTCATCACTGGGGGACACTGAAAGCTCCATCGTGCGACAACTGTCGGCCAAACTCATCGTCGTCAACTACAAAGATGAAAACAAATTGGGATTGCGAATGGGAATTCTGATAAGGACATCTTTTCAAATGTTCACGTTGTCCAGGGGCGATCTAAAAAAGAATGAATATCACGACTTTCTTCGTCTCATGAAACCAGGCTGGAAGCGATCTGGCTTGCGGGAGATGGAGTCATGTGGGTTGCAAAGTCAAACATCATCATCCTAATCACAGATACTACGTGTTCGACTAGTCCTGAAAAGAATTATTAATAGATAAGAAACAGATATATGTACGACTGAGAGATGGGATGAATTACGGCTTTCCGGTCTTCCTCCGTGCAGAATCCGTTCCGGAGCATGGTCGCGGCCACGTACACGGCCACCTTGATCTTCCCGGGAAGGACCCCGGACGCGCGAGTCACGCTCAGCCCTCCGGCGCTGTGACCGACCAGTACCACCTGTCATGGAATCGTCACGGTCGTCGTCCTCGTTCGCCAAACAATCACCGGGGAAGATATAAAAACTACCCGTTCGTCGTCGGGCAGAGCCGACAACGCGTCCATGAGAGGGCTGTTGTAGTCGTCGAAGGAGCACAGGCGGTCGGGAGAGGAGGGGTCAATGCCTGCGCTCTTGAGGTCGACGCAGGTGACCTTGTAGCCGGAATTCTCCAGCAGCGACCTGACCTTGTACCAGCACCAAGCTCCATTCCCAACTCCATGGACCAACACGAAGTGAAGCCTCCGTTCCATTCTCTATCTCTCTCTCTCTCTCTCTCTCAAAGGGACGGACAAAAGAGAAGAGGGAAGAAAAATGTAAGAAGAACACGAAGAATCGTCTTTGGAGTGCGTGATCTTTTATTTTTAAATATGGATTTGGGCTTTGGTCAGTCCCACCGAGGCCCAATCATCAATTACGGCCCATGTCAACAGAAAGGCATCATCTCTCCCTCCCTCCAACGTGTCAATAGAGATATGCAGGATTACATGGAATGGTTTTCAAATACTAAAATGCCATTAGGAAAATATGTTAGGAGTTTTTTTTTTGGGGGGGTGGGGATTTGTTGCCGGCAGGTCACATCGGGTTTTTATTACAACAGCGTTTGTGTTTTGGGTTGGGTTGCGTGGATTTTATCACTTCAGGCACGAATTGAATTTTAATGAACCCGGAAAAAAAAAAATCCATAGGATGAAAGAGAACCACGCATCTATATTTTATGGATGACGTCATCGGGGGCAGATGCATGCCAGCTGGCCATTCCGTAATTATCGGCTCCCCCATTACTTGACCCACCGCCACCACGTACACCCAAAATTAATGTCATCACTATTAGGAATTACCATTTGAAATATTGATTTAAGCATTGAATTTTTTCTAATTTCAAGTTGTAATACCTTAAAAAAGAAATTTTTGCTCATTGACCAAAAAGCCCAACATTCATTTTTTACAGTACAAAAATAATAAGGCCAAAGCCCAACATTCTCCTAAAATGGCCAAGGACCAAGCCTATACGACTTTAGAACCTATTTTACAAAAATAAAAATAATTGTTCTATCCCACTCCTACACACCCACCATTCGTCTCTGATAAACTTTTAAAATTGTTTGTCTTGTGGGTTTCTGTCTCCCTACGGTGCCCGAACGACTCCCTCGGAATTTCGTGGGGATGAACAGCTGAATCCTTCCTCCGGTTCCTGTTTGCTCTTCTCCTGGGTGATCTTTCCAGTATGAACGAGAATGGCTAACGTCTCCGAAGAGTTCAATGCCCGGCACTGCAAGATGTTGGAAGAACTTCTTAAATTACCAGAGAAACCGAGAATGCACAGATTGCAAAACCAAAGGTCCTAGATGGGTAAATGTGAATTTAGGAAGCCTTGGTGTACACATATCAAAGAGACCAATCCAAAATAAGTAAACTCCAGCCCAAAACAAAGGAGGGAAGGAGGCCAAGTCATTTGACAAGCCCACGGTACAACCAGCCCAAATCAAAGCAAGAATTAAAGCCTAACCTATTAACTCCCCCGACAGGATCCTGCCAAGGAAGATCCCAGCGCCTTCACTTCCCCTCCTCCGACAATCGCAGGCTGAAACAGCATCCTGCATTACGGAGAATCACCTGACCGATGTCCTGGAGTGATACTGTCCCCTAACGGTTTGCTTCCCCAACCAAAGACGAACTACAAGCTAACTAAATGGGAGAATTGAGATAGGATTAGAAGAATTGAAGAAAGGAGGGGACTAACCGGAAGAGCTTCTGGTTAGGAATGGAGGAGGAGATAAAAAGGGGGTCGACCAGTTTTCAGGGGGGGGGGGGAATCGATAAAACAGTAAGAAGAACTCACCAATCTTCGAGGGGGGGAAAATTTCTTCATTCTTTCTGGGAGGAAGACAGGAGGAGGTATTCGCAGTCATCGAATATCCTCCTCTGTTTCTCATCTCTCCCGATCCTTCTTGGGGAAGCCTTGTCCAGCATCTTCACCCTCATTCCAACGCTTCAGCCACTCCTTCACCAAGCAGACCTTCGTTGCAGCCCCTGTTCCTTCGTCGTTCCTAACCAAGGTAAGGGAAACCGGTGATGAGAGCCTCCCCTGTTGACTGACTCGAATCCAACAGCGACGGCAAGAGATGACGACACCAGCAGTGGGTCTAAATGCGGCCTACCTCAATAACGACGAGGAGCAGACTCCCCACGACAACGTGCTTCACGGGCTGTAGCTGCGAAGGCATCCCGTCTCGAGTCCAGCCTACAACTGTTTCCGGGCGCGTGATGGGAGTGGATGCACAACCTCCACGTGGCTCTAGCTGCGAGATGCCTTGCACTCTCACTATCTTCCTCACATGTGCAGGTTTATAGCTTACAGGTTTAGCGACGACGGCATTCTTCCCGCCCCACCAGCTCTACGGCTTCCTCAGCTTTATCCCGCCTCGTTCCCAATGATAATCTCACGGCGGAGTATCCAGCCGCCTTGGATTCACCCACGTCCAGCAACCGTCCCAAAGTCACAGCCCAGCGGCAGCCCACCTGTGAGCTCCTCTCCGGCACCCTCGCTTCCTCCCGGCGAGCTCAAGTCCTCCACGGTGACCCTCCGGCCATGGACGCCCCAGCGACCCCAAGTTGGCGTCCCCCACGACAGTCCTGCCGTCCATTCCAACTCCTTCTCGCGGCAAACCGCGGCCTCAATTCCGGCGACCCAGTCTCCTTACTCCCAGCCCCTCTGCGCCACCGAACTCTCTTCCCCGGGCGACCCACGACTCACGGCAACAAACCCACGGTCGACAGCAGCAGCCCCCGCCTTCCCCGGCGTCCCGAAACCCAACGACGGTCAGCCGACTCGTCTCCTTGGCGTTTCTCGACGGAACCAACCTCCCTACGGCGCTTCCCCGAGTTCAGGCGCCAAAGACGCCACAACCTCCGACGAGATCCAACCCCGGGTGCAGCGGTGGCCATTCTCCCTCTCGGCGTCCTCCCACGGCATCCTCCTCGGCGGTGTTTCCGTGTTGGATTGTATGTTGGGATTAGACTGAGAGACAAAGCCCATGAAGATGGAATGGTCCAAGCTCATGAAGATGTAATAGCCAAAAGCCCAAAGCCCAACAAGGAAGATCAAAACAAAGAAGAAGTGGAACAAGACGTTATTGGTGATAGTATAGAAGGAGATAAATGTAATTACAGAGTTTGTTATCCCAACAGCCACACACGACTGTCTGCTGTGTATATATTACTGCAGGTGTACGAGGGTGAAAGATAACAAATTGAGAGGAATAGAAAAAATCTTCGTTGTCCTTCTTCTTTTTCTTCTTCTTCTTCGCCTTTCTTCACCCTCTTCTTCTTCTTCTTCGTCTTTCTTCTTCTTCTTCTTCCTTCTCCTCAGTTTCTGCCCTTTTCCTTATTTGTCTTCATGGTATCAGAGCCTCAAGAGGTGTAACGCCGAGTAAGAGATCCAAAACAAAAACAGGGAACAACAATGGGTGATAATCTTCCTAACCCACCTGTCACTCCTATTTCTCCTCCTCAGTTTCCTATTTCTGGTTCTACTATTTCAGAGCAAAGCTTACTTATGAATCAGTCTCAACTACAGTTTCCCTCAGGAATTTTTGCATCGTTAGTAAAACTAGATGATGGAAATTACTTACTGTGGAAGGGACAAGTACTCGCTGCGATTACTGCTGCTGGGTTTGATGACTTTATCTATGGCTTGACATCTCCTCCTGTGCAGTTTCTGGATGAAGCACAACTTATTAGAAATCCTGACTATGGTATATGGCAGCGAACAGACAAGGCTGTAATGAGTGTGTTATTTTCGTCACTGACCTCTGAGCCTTTAAGCATGGTGGTTGGCTGTAAGACAGCGAGTGAAGTATGGGAAACTTTAAGGAGCAGGTATGAGTCCACCTCACCTTCCAGGGTAATTAATCTAAAGATGCAAATGCAGCAACTGAAAAAGGAAGGGAAGACGATGCAGCAGTACCTTAATTCTCTGAAGACTCTGTCCAATCAACTAGCTGCAGTGGGAGAACCTGTAAGCAACAGAGATTATATCTGGTATATGCTAGAAGGCCTACCAGTGGAGTATGATGCTACAGTTATGGCTATATACAGTCGCTCCGAATATCCTACTGTCGAGGAAGTGCAAAACTTACTGCTGAACTTTGACTTGCGCATGGAACGGCGACAGGTAGCGGACTGCATAATGCCTCAGGTTCATCTCTCCTCCCTTACTCCTCTGGATTCTGGTGTTGTGAAGCCTCCAGCACCTAGACCACCTTTTCGCCCTCCAACCAGACCCCCATGGCCAACCTCATCTCCTACAATAGCTCATCAGACAAGCCTCCTTGGTCGACCACCAGGTTCCTTTTATCAATCCAGACCCTCCTTTCGACCAAAACCAAGGTGCCAGATATGCTTCAAAATTGGTCACACAGTTGCAGCATGTTACCATCGCATGAACTCTACATATCAACCTCAGTTTACCTCTCACTCTTCCTATACATTACCACCCATTTTTCACCAACCTAACTATCCACCTCAGGCACATCTTACTGGTGCTAATACTTCTCTGCCTCCACCTCCACTACAAAACACTCAGCAGTATTACTCAAACCTATCCAATCCTGTTCCTCCACAGCCTACCAGCCTGCCTTCTTATGATGAGTGGCTAATTGACTCAGGGGCAACTCATCACATTACACCCTCTTCCTCTGGATTGTCTAATCTATCATCCTATCAAGGTACCTCCTCTATCACTATTGGAAATGGCACTCAATTGGATATTCATCATACTGGAGACAAATCCTTACCCACAAGTTCAGGTGTATTACAGTTGTCTCAAGTTCTTCATACACCACATCTCTCTAAAAATCTGATCAGTGTCTCTAAGTTGTGTTTAGACAATAATGTTTTCGTTGAATTTCACCCTACTTCCTTTTTTGTCAAGGACAAGACCACACACCGTATTCTCCACAAGGGACAGATGTACCAGGGACTTTACAGACTCCAAACCCAAGCTCTACCTGACTATCCCATTCCCCCCCATGCTGTCTTTCATCCAAAGTCCAACATTATCCCTATCCAGCTATCTAGCGGTGCAACAGCAGCCTACAGTACAATCACTACTGTAGATAGAAACAAATGGCATCTAAGACTTGGACATCCCAATCCTGTTACTATGTCTAGAATGTTTGGAACATGTATAGACTATGTTCCTACTGGAGACTTAAAGTTCTGTCAGTCGTGCGCTTTAAGTAAACATCATCGCTTGTCTTTCCCTCAATCTATTTCACATGCATTAGCTCCCTTTCAGCTTGTTCATACAGATTTATGGGGACCATCACCTGTCGAATCTGTCACTGGGAGTCGATATTTCATGTTGCTTATTGATGATGCGACTAGATTTTCATGGATATACTTTCTTCGAGAAAAGTCACAGGCTCTACATGCGTTTGTTGAGTTTCATACCTTGGTTAAAAATCATTTCAATAAGGCTATAGCTACTGTCAGATCAGATTGGGGAGGTGAGTTTCGATCTCTACATTCCTATCTCCTCAAGCATGGTATTTCCCACCAGCTGTCATGTCCTTATACACCTCAGCAAAATGGTAAGGTAGAACGAAAGAACAGACACATTGTTGAAGTGGGTTTAGCATTGTTATATCATGCAGGAATACCACTAACCTATTGGACGTATGCCTTTAATACGGCTGTTTATCTTATTAATCTTCTACCCACCCGTGTGTTACAGTTCCAATGCCCTATGTTCCTTCTCACTAAGTCCACTCCAGACTATAAATCTCTTCGGGTATTTGGCTGCTTGTGTTTCCCATTATTGCGTCCCTATAATACTCATAAACTAGAGCCTAGATCTGTTGCGTGCGTGTTCTTGGGACATAGTATCTCTCATAAAGGTTATGTCTGTCTAGATCCATCTACAGGATGAATTTATGTTTCTAGAGATGTTCTATTTGATGAGGATACTTTTCCATTCAAGAAATCAATTCCCAGTAAACCTCCGACCACTTCATCGTGTCTACCAGTTATACTACAGCCAATACCCTATTCAGTTCAGTCACAGAGGTCACCGGTCTTACCTTCACCTCTAAATCAGCCTTCCAAGCTGGGTTCTCCAGAACTTGTCACTGATTCTTTCTCCAGTATACAACATGTGCCTACACAGCAGTTACAGACAGAGGGGTACCAACCTTTAGTTCCAAGGGCACCAGACAACCTTCATCCCATGATAACTCGATCCAAATCTGGTATCTTCAAGCCCAAAATCTTTTCTGCGACCTGTTCCCTCACTTCCTCTGACATTCCCACAGAACCACAATCCATTGCTGAGGCTCTTACAACACCTATCTGGAAATCCGCAATGAGAGATGAATTTGAGGCGTTGTTGCGGAACAATACTTGGATGTTAGTTCCTGCAAGTCAGGCACATAAGGTTATTGGATGCAAATGGGTATTTAAAATAAAAATGCACTCAGATGGCTCATTTGAACGCTGCAAAGCCAGATTGGTTGCAAAGGGCTTTCATCAAACCCCTGGATTGGACTACACAGAGACTTTTAGTCCGGTGGTTAAACACCCGACTATTAGGGTGGTCCTAACTTTGGCAGTAACCTACAACTGGCCATTAAAACAACTAGATGTGCACAATGCATTTCTGAATGGCGATCTGGTTGAGACTGTCTATATGCACCAGCCACCAGGTTTTGAGGATAAAGTTTTTCCAACTCATATTTGCCTGTTGAAAAAGGCATTATATGGTCTTAAACAAAGCCCACGTGCGTGGTACATGAAGTTGAGTGGCTGCTTAGAAAGATGGGGTTTCACTAATTCCAAGGCTGATGCCTCTCTTTTCTATCAGCATACTAGTGGAGGTGTCATAATCCTTCTTGTGTATGTAGATGATATAATTGTTACTGGCTCCGATTTTGCAGGCATATCAGATCTGTTACGGAAGTTACATACAGCATTTGCTTTAAAAGATCTTGGGGATTTGTCCTACTTCCTTGGTTTTCAGGTAACAAGGCATTCAGATGGGATCCATCTCAATCAGAGAAAGTATATACTAGACTTGCTGGAGAAAGCCGGTATGCGTGATTGCAAACCAGTACCAACTCCAATGTCAACTACAGCCGTTCTATCTAAGTATGAGGGAGACACACTAGAAGATCCAACTACTTATCGGAGCTTGGTTGGGGCTTTGCAATATTGCACCAATACAAGACCAGATATATGCTATGCTGTGAATAAAGTATGCCAGTTTCTACAGAGTCCTACATCTACGCACTTACAAGCTGTTAAACGGATCTTGCGGTACTTAAAAGGGACGTTACATCATGGCATCAGTATAACAGCACGAAGCACACTGGATATTCTATGCTTTGCAGATGCTGATTGGGCTGGATGTCCTGATGATAGGAAAAGTACTAGTGGCTATTGCATGTTTCTTGGTTCAAGTCTAGTTTCCTGGGCATCTCGTAAACAGAGAGTGGTGTCGAGATCTAGTACTGAAGCGGAATATAGAGCTCTTGCTGATGGAGTGGCTGAGATATTGTGGGTACAAAGCTTACTAAGAGAATTACAGGTTCAAATCACTACTTCGGTTCCTATTCTTTTTTGTGATAATTTGAGTACTATTCAGCTAGCTGAAAACCCAGTTTTACATGCGCGCACTAAACATGTTGAGATTGACTTCCACTTCGTAAGAGAAAAGGTGGGGGCAGGACAACTAAAAGTGTTGCATGTCAACTCTGAAGATCAGCTTGCAGATCTACTAACCAAAGTGATCTCTGTCCAACGGTTTCTGGTAGCAAGGAGTAAACTTACAGTATCAAAGAAACCTGGGCAACCGACGGAAAAGGGTGAGGACCGGGAGAATCAGCTCGTTGGAGGAGATCTTGAGCCACTGCTTGATAAGGACCGTGGGGAGGATTGTTGAAAAGGAAGCGTTGGAGAATAAGTGTTGGCGAGTGGATGAGATCTGAGATGGGAAGTGCAGGTAGGGCAAGCACGCTCGATTTGAGGGGCAGTGTTGGATTGTATGTTGGGATTAGACTGAGAGACAAAGCCCATGAAGATGGAATGGTCCAAGCTCATGAAGATGTAATAGCCAAAAGCCCAAAGCCCAACAAGGAAGATCAAAACAAAGAAGAAGTGGAACAAGACGTTATTGGTGATAGTATAGAAGGAGATAAATGTAATTACAGAGTTTGTTATCCCAACAGCCACACACGACTGTCTGCTGTGTATATATTACTGCAGGTGTACGAGGGTGAAAGATAACAAATTGAGAGGAATAGAAAAAATCTTCGTTGTCCTTCTTCTTCTTCTTCTTCTTCTTCGCCTTTCTTCACCCTCTTCTTCTTCTTCTTCGTCTTTCTTCTTCTTCTTCCTTCTCCTCAGTTTCTGCCCTTTTCCTTATTTGTCTTCAGGAGTGGAGATCATGCCCTTCCAGACACTCCTGGGTCGAGTTGCAGTCGATCCATCCTTCGCCGCCCTTAGATCTGACCTGAACAGATTCGACCGCGGTGGCCTTGGAAGTCTGTTTCTCCGGCGTCATCTTCAGCGGTGGAGTAGCCAAGCCTGGGTCGCGTGGGAGCAATTTCATCCCTTCATTTGGATCTCTTCGTGGTCGAGTTTAGGAGAAGGAAGGAGCTTCCAATACAGAAGAAGCTTCGTGAAAAATCGTTCCCCTCCTGTTCAGAAAAGGTTAAAATCTCGCCTTTCATTATTTCATTTAATCTGAAACGGCCGTGTGTTTATCTGCAGCTAGATGGTTTGCCTTACGTTTATAATAATTGTTTTTGTCTGACATTTTGGAATTTGAACCACAGTTAGAATTTTTAGGATCTCAACTAAACGTGATTAAAACTCATGCCTGACTGCTCCCCGAAACTTTAGTTTGTTTTATTTTCGATTCTTAGACTCCTGATAATCTTTAATTAACCCCTTTTTAAGTTAGATGTTCCCGTCTGCCTTGTTGTTTTTTTTTATTATCGAAATGTTTTAAAATTTCTATGAGTTTCACGTGATGTTACCCATTTTGAACTTTATTTATGTCCCTGCCCGTTTATACGAGTTAATATTTTATCACAAACCACATTACTAACATCCATCTTCCTTTGTTTTACATGTGAAACACGGGGAACTTCTCGGATATTTTCGACGATTTTTGCATCGAGTGAACATCCCCGACCAGAACGGTAAGACAAGCCTTACTCTTCTCAATTTATCGAATTTTCATCCGAATTCGACGATACTTCCTACTCTTATATTTTCTTCGCATTTACACTGAGCATGTAACTTCGGAAGACCAAATTCAAGCTTCCGAAGACAAACACGAAGACGCGTGTATCAAACCGCGTGGTTCTACCCCGGCCTAAAAACCGCGGGCTCGAAGATAAAGCGGCCCCAACCTTCACCAAAGGTACAAAGGGGAGGTGCGGGCCTCCCCGAATTTTACTTTAAGCCCATATGTAACGGGTTGCGGGCCCAAGTGCATAGGCCCGCAACCACCGCCCTTCCCCGCTCTCTTTCATCTCGTTTATTGTTTGTGATTGCACGCATGATTTAGGCTTTAGGTTTATGTCGTGTGTTGATTTTTAATCAAACAAACCTAAATTCGGGTCCAACGCCCGTTAAAACGTCGATACGAGTCCGGCCCACTCCCGGATCGGGTCCAACACCCGTCAATCAAAAGTAACTTTTTGGACAAATCGCCACCCTTTTCGCATGTGGTAGAGCACTAAGGTTAGTAAATAGGAATCCCCGAACCCAGAACTCTGATTTTTCCGACTTAAAATCACATTTTTAAAACTAAGTCGGTGGCGACTCCGAACAAGTTTTCCAAAGCTAAAACAAATCCCACTATCCTTTTTTCGGAGCCATTTGGGATGAGGTGACGGCTACTCGAGCCGCTCCTCGGGCCCTCCCCGAAATTCGCGAGCGAGGCCTTAACGCAGCCTTTCGCTCGCCGCCTCCAGGGAACTGGAGACGGTTGGCGAAACGCCCCGCAGACCCGTTCGCGAATCAAGGGAAGGCCCAACCCGGGGCCCCTTTCCGCAGCGTCTGGCGTTCGAGCCGGAACGCCGACCGGACTGGGCCTCGGGGGGGAGCGGACCCGGATCCTCGGGCTTGCCGGAACCGCAGCCGCGCGCCGCTAGGCCGGAAGGGCGCGCGCACACAAGTAAGTTGAAAGGCCAAGCGGTAGCCGTTGATTTTGTCTAAAATGCGATGAAGATCATCTGTTAATGTATTGCTACTGTGAAACACAATCGAGTTAGTTAAGAATTTATTTGACTTTCGCTTTCCTAATAAATTAATTTAATATCAAAGTATAAACTTATAATTTGTCGATGATGCTATTTTTCCACAACATTTATATATATATTATATATTTTCTAACTGCAGCGTGTGTGCGACTTTCCTTTGTTATCTCCATCTTACGTTTGAGGGGGGGCGTTTGAAATCAGTTTGGTCGGGACGATTAAGGAGGCGGCATTTAGTTTTAGTTTTAGTTTTAGTTTTGTTTTAGGAAACAAGTGTCAAAAAAAAGACAAGGGAAACGAAGCCAATGTGAAGCGGTTAAGAGTTGGTTTAGGCTTGTGCTTTTTTTTTTTTAATCCGGTCCGAAGAAGAGAAGATTGGGTGCCTCCCCGAAAATTTCGAAAAATGTTATCGGGAGGGAAAAAACAAACAAGATAGAAGAAGAAATCTGCGATGTAACAAACACCAAGCAATCTGGTCCGTATATATATATATATAACCAAACCACTACCACCGTCGTCGTCGTCGTCACTAAGAATTCCATCTACAAAAGCCCAACACCACACACCATTTCCAATCTAGAAAGAGTGGTCTTCTCAAGGAAAGGGTAAGCCTTTTGGCTCCCAATTCCATGTCTTGATGTTCCCAATGGATCTTTTTGAGTGGACCTGGGTTTCGTGCCTTTTTTATTTTTTGGTTTGGTGGGTGGTTTTCAACAAGGAGGGATTGCTTTTGCTTTTTGTCTTTTCCTTGGGTTCTTGGATGGACGTGATTTGCATTCTTCGGATCGGGAAGGGATCTTACACATCCCCCCCAGTTCACCAGAGTGTTGGTCTGGCGCTGTGTTCATCCATTCATTGTTTTGTCTTTTGCATGAGGTTAGGACTATTTGCTCTACTTCCATTCGCTTTTTGCCTTGGGGCAAATTCTCTCCTGCGTTTACATGCTGCCATTTGAAACTCTTTCGTCCGTGGTCGTTCTGATCTGTTGAGCTTGAGGATTGAGCTGGTTACTATTTACTGGTTCGACTTCAATCTCGTTTTTCCTGGGAATTAAGCAGGAGGCTCCCATGGAGAGGACAGAGTATGATGCGAAATGGCTTTCGGAGAATCCTCGGGGTAAGTGCAACAACCATTTGTTAGTGTCAAGTTCACCTTCTGAACAAAAAATTGACTCTAAAACTACCGATGCATGACTCTTACCGGTTTTCCGAATCTGTTTTCAGGCCTTAAAGAACTTTGCGATTCGCCTTCAAAGAACTCTCACGACGAGACGACTGTGAAGCAGGCACACCCTCTGCAGGAACCTGGTTCTGAGCAAGATGACAAGCAGTTCACTACTCCTGCACAGAAGTCCTATTCACACGAGGATAATGCTGCCAGCCCTGGTAGCACGGAAACATCTATCAGTTCTGGCGGGGATGGTTTTACTAAGAATGGAATCGACTCCTCTTCACTGTCATCTGACCCCGAAACAGATCCTTTTGATCATTCGATCGGCAACCCTCTGTCCATTAACGGTTTGGGGCAGCATGGGATATGCGATGAATTCCCTGCCGAGACTCCAGTCCTTGAGACAGGCTTTGATATTGCGATGAATATGGACAAGTATAGGACCTATAAGGAACTAGCAGACAGAGCCAGAAATCATGAGGAAGAGCTAATGCTAGTCAGGCGAAATCTCAAGTTTTCAGGGGAAGAGAATTCCAGGTTGAAGAGTGAACTTGAGAAACATGAAACTAGTGCTCGTGACTGGCAGCTTCAGCTGGAAGCTGCCAATATCCAACTGCAGAATCAAATTTCAGATTCTCGCCAGGAGAATGCTATGTTGAAGCAAGAGCTTGAACAGATTAAAGCTGAGTTCGATAAGTCCAACGTGGACAAAGCAGAGACAACTCTCAAATACGACATGGAAAGGAATCGTGTGTTAGAATTGGAGAAAACGGTTATGGGGCACGAGTCTGACATCTCTGAGCTGCATCTCGTTGTATCAGACCTACGAGCTGAGATATCGGAGGTGCAAGAAAAATACCTCTTTGAGAAGGAACAATTGCAGTCAGATATTACCGGTCATTTGGAGAGGCAAAAGGTGCTAGTGGCTACAATAACCGAGGGAGAATGCAAGGGAAAACTCTTGCAGGAGAACTTGTCGAGGTGTGAAAGTGAGAAGGCGGATTTGGAAAAGCTGATTGATGCCTCCAAGAGGGATAAACTGCGCATTACTGAAGAATTCCGTATGGCAATTTTGGAGAAGGATCGGCAAGTGGAAGAGTTGAATAAGGACTTCGACAAGCTTAAATTGAAATACGACATGCTTATGGCCAAGAAAGATGAGATGAATGCTCAGATTCAGAACCTTTTGGCTCAATTGAGCAGTAGGGATGATAGGATTCGACAAGTAGAGGAGGATTTATGCCGTTCCATGGAAGAACGTGAAGAACTAATGACTGCCTCTCTTAGCAGGCAGAATATCATGGATGAACTGAGGTTCAGGGTAGCTGAGCTCGAGAGAGAGGTGGGTCAGCAGAAGACGGCTATATTAGACGGAGCTGAGAAGAAGCGGGAGGCCATAAGGCAACTTTGCTTCTCATTGGACCACTATAGGAATGAGTACCACGAGTTGCATCAAGCATGCTGCGGCCGTAGACAGAATCTCATGGTGACTTGATGAGTCTGGTTTTCTGCATTAGCATTCGTTCTCTCCACTCGCGTCGAACATTATATCAGTTTGAATATCTCGTGTCCAGTCTAAACTTGCAGTTACTCGTCATTTGGTCAGTCTTGCCTATCATAGATGGGGGTTCATAACGGTTGTACCCCGTTTGAGATGGTCTTAGTATTGGAAAGGTCTCTCCCTG
Source organism: Melastoma dodecandrum (assembly GCA_029817715.1). Classification (NCBI taxonomy): domain Eukaryota; kingdom Viridiplantae; phylum Streptophyta; class Magnoliopsida; order Myrtales; family Melastomataceae; genus Melastoma; species Melastoma dodecandrum. Next base: position 1,587,166 of record JARUPY010000533.1, on the reverse strand, counting down.
GTCCTGGCAAGTAATGCACCATATTACACATATCCTTAGGTACATTCTAACCGACTCAAGACCAACAACTCAAGTTTTTTTTTTTTGGGGGGGGGGGACATCAATAAGCAGAAACAGACCACCTTTCCATCAAATTAAGAATCCGAGTCCGAACTCGAATCTGGATCAGACTTGTCTGGTTCCAGCTGCTGGGGTCTTAGCCTATTCGTGTTTGGTTCCAATGGGGGGACTCCTTCATCATCACTTGAGTCGGTTTCGACTTTACTTTCTTCAGCCTTCTCAACGGGCAGCATCTTTTGAGAGTCCGCAGTTGAGGATCTGAAGACTTCGGGCCTGTGTCGAATGAGATTCATGGAGGAAATCAAATCACATATGATTAGATCAACAATGAAAGCAGTAATAATCCTGGCAAAAAGAGGTGTAACCAAATTAAGCAATCATTTGCTGGAGAGTCGAAGCCAAAAAATACCACAGGCAAAGCAACAAAACTTTGTAAAAGCAGCTCAAGTAATGTCAGAACAGATGTGCAATACAAAAATAAACTCGAATTGTCTCATCTATGCAAAGATCTTACGACTTTGCCCAAGTTTTTAACAAGGACCCGAGGAAGGTAATGAATATGGAGTATGTAGTATTCTGTTCTTTGCTCACAGCAGAGAAACAACACAAACTTCTGCAACCATCTTGCATTATACACAAGGGACAAAAAAAAAGAGCAACATCAACTCCTTCCAAATTGATTCCTGTCATTCCTTAGACTGGAAATCACCGTGTTTTCGGACTGCCCAGACATTTGCGTTTTTTATCCACAGAGAAAACGTAATAACATCATGGGCAACAACAAAGGAACAAGTGCAAAAAAGCTTACCAATCGGCAGACTTCTGAAGCTCGCGCACTTGTTCATAGAAAAGCACCCGAGAAACAATGCATCCCACCTTGCTGCCTGATTCAAGGGCTTTCTCCTTTCCACTATCATCAACAACTACGAAGCTACCTAGTACACAGACAGCAGAAAGGGAACATTCAGCAAGAGGACAATCCTTAGTCCACGCAATGCAGTCCGGGGAAACAAACCTCGTCCGACCCACAAAGTCTTCTGAAATTTGGCAGGGAGTAAAGCCAGCAATGTATTGCCTTGTGAATCCATCACCTAAAAGTGACAAACTAAAGGTTAGACAAGATAAAAACTTCAGACCCATGTAATTCTTCTATATAGTTGGGCAGACAAGGGATACCTCGATGATGTTGGATCCTCTGATGGAAACGGCTTTCATGACGCTCTGGCCCTCGGAAAGGGTAACCTCCCGCTCATCCACAGCCCGCCGCAGATTCTTCCTCCCTGCTTTCATGGCCGCCGAAAGTCAAAAGGCCTATGAATCCACCTCGCCAGGATAAGGGAAGTCAGGAACAGGATGTGGGAGAATCCCGGGGGGGTTTAATTGGATTGATCAAAATCGCAGAGGAACAAGGATCAGGGGATTTTGGGGAGGAGGGCGGTGGGTGTTGGGTTGGGTTGGGTTGTCAATCAGAAACCCTAATACCCTTGTGTTGGGGTTACACAATTTCTTACGCGTCTTTTTTCTATGCCCTAAATTTTATTATATATTCTAATTTATGTAGAAAATTGTTTGTATGATTTTTTTCATTATTATTTAATATTTCATTCTCTTATTAGTGCGACGCTTACTTAGCATCCAAGTCCAAGTAATATAAACCAAGCCAACAACATTAAGCAAGAATCCCCGTTTCCATCAGATTTGGAACAAAAATTTGCCTTCAACAAGGCTAAGCTAAGGCAAAAAGATGAAATGAGCCAGCTGCATCTACAACCAATCAATGGGTGCTTTTATTCAAAGTGACTATGACTACTCGTGCTCTGTTCCACTTTCGTTGTTGGCCGGCAACCTTGTTGTCAGGACCCCGGGGTAATGCCCCATGTCTCCAACTGCTGCCGCCGAGAGCTCTTCGCACACTCCTTTTCCTCCTCTGATTTTGATGAGAAACAGTCTGGACAAGAGACTCTGTACTCCCATTCTGGAGTTTGCATATCGGCGTGGCTCTGCGCCCATAGCAGACTCCCTTGGACCAAACCGTGCTCCACCGAGACGCGATTGTCAAAGACAAAGCACTCACTTTCCCAAAGGCTCTCCGCACTTGTGACTTCCTCCAGATACTTCAGTATTCCACCACTTAGATGATAAACCTGAAAAAGAAGGCAAAGGAAGCAAGAGGAAACTTGTTCAGGGAGATGCCGGCGGAACGTTTTTCCTTATATCATGCCATGCCTTCATTTGGATTGGCTTTACCTCCTTGAAACTGTTGCTTAGTAGATAACTCTAGGCTTTCTCGCATCTAATTCCTCCGGTGCACTACATTCCATCCTGCTCCTTTGAACCTCCCTATTCGATTCTCCTAGTCATCCTGGATGGACATCAAACACAAACCTAGAAACTGACATCTTGTCACGAAAGGCACGACCTAGGAATCGAAATGCTGTTACATTACAATAGCTCAATCCTCGAAAAGGGAGGCGCCCAGCACTGGTGTCATTTCAGCTATACTTACAGTGTTGGGATCACTTATCAATGCATTCCATTCTTGATCCCACTTCCCGAATCGTCCAAAGCTGCCCCCGCCCCGCCTCTTTAGCTTGTTTTGCTTTTTTTTCCATTGTTATATTAATATACTCATAATATGACAAAAACTATATTTTTTATATATTTAAAAGAAGAAATAATATTGAGCACGAACCATCCCCCGGCTCGATGTTAATCAAGCCGAGAAATGATTACATTTTCCATTGAGGAGCACGTGTCTGTGGGGGCAGGAGCGTTTGGAGCTTCAATTTTACTTACACAACCAACTCTAAAAAGTAATCGATAAATTACCCAAAGATTTTTTTTTTTATAAAAAAAAGGGCAGAAAAAGGAAAAAGGAAATAAGAAAAAAGGGTTTGGATCCTCACGGCAGATCAATTTACTAACTTTAAGGCAGCGTTTGCATTTGTTGGCTTCATTATTATAAATCAAAGGTTCAAATCATGCATCATTTTTTTTTCCACTTCCAAAACAAGGGTTTTTCTTTATTATAGTATCCAACCACCCATCTTATGATGACAGCAAGTGCTTCTTATATCTAGTCACAAAGGCTTTGCCCAGGCAAAATGGAAACAGAAAAACAATTAATATGATGATGAAATTTAATTTGTATGATGTGATAAAATCATTCAGGTCGATTAATTAGGAAGGCTTCGAAATGTCGGAACACCAAAGAAACAGCAGAGTCGGGCGCCAGAAGGACGCTCGACCGAATTAAACCCGATGTGCGACGCCAGAATAGGGCCGGCGGGGGCAGTTGGATTTGCATGTTGGGCCGATTGGATTACCTTATCTATTTTTGTAATAAGACTAAGATTCCTACGTGTATGTCGATCACCGGCGCATGTTTTCTGCGACCCTTATCCAAACAAATCGACGCATAAAATTATATATTTATACCCGCCCCGAGTCATTTTCATGTTACCCAACCCAACCAAACTTGCATTCCACGGCTGGGTTTACGATCGTCTCAGTGAAAGCTACAAAATGAAATGATACCGACTTGGGCCCCCCCTGGTTTCCTGCTCCCCCATTCAAACTTTCAAAGATGTTGTTTCCCGTGGGCGGAACAAGTTGATCGTCAGGTGCGTGCCAACCTAAATCCTTTACGCGATCGGACAACCGGACCTTCTTTTTTTAAGACAAAAAAAATACCACAATGTGGATGTACGTTCCGTCCAAAAGAATTCCGTAGGAACGTGCCCGGAATCTTCAGTTTCCCATTTTCGCACTCACACTCCACCCGTAAAATCGTCAATCGTCGGGGGCTTGATGTCATGGCGTGATTCTTGGTTCACGAGACCGGCCAAACTAGTTGAATAGCCGGAGGAGAAGACCCAATCAATAAAGGACAATCTCTACTGTTTACGTTCAACCGATGCTTCCGACTCATCTCCCGGGAAAGTTCATGGGAAATTATGTCCGTCCGACCACGAATTTGTGGGCGCAATCGGAAATCGTATCCACATCCCGGGAGTTGTTCTTTTAGCGACTTATCATTTCTGGGAAAGTGAAACGAACAACATTCGTTCCTTTGTTCTCGCCTAAAAATAAAGAAAAGTCTTGGCGACACGAAAATGAAGGAGCCCATCGACACACACACACACGTCTATATCTTACCGTCGAATTTAAAAAAAAAAAAATTAATAAAAGAGCACATATTTTAATTTAGTATTTTTTTTTTAAAACCTGGTTCGGTGGGGGAGAGATTTTATTTATTTAATTAATTTTTTTTTGTTTGACCCCAAAATCAAATAAAAACAAAAGGGTAAGGGATAATAATATCATCCTGATCCCACTCGGGCGGATGGAGAACCTGAGAAAATTTTATTCGAAGCGGGTGGATGTCATAAGGAATTAAATGATTTATTACAAGTCCATCCAAATCCACTCATCCTCTTAATCGCTACGTGTCCAGCACCGTCTAATCTGTGAAATTGGGAAATCAAGAGACCCTCATTTTCCATGGCCCTTTTATCCCCCCCCCATTTCTCCCATCTTCGCCTTAAACTACCATAATAGTCTGAACTCCCAAAAAGCAGAAAGCGAAAGGTTAGGGGAAGAAGAAAAGAGAAAAAGTGGGTTGTGTTTTTATTTTGTCGTTTTCTTCTAAATCCACAAATTTTCCACAAGAACCATTCAAACGTCAGCATTCGCGTCATTCATCCACGTCATCCTCCCCCCCGGCACACGTAGTAAAATTTATCATATTTGATATTAAAAAATATACATATGGATGGATGCGCTTCCTAACATCTTCGGACGATCTTTCTTTTCCCTTTCCTCGTTCTTTACATTTTCCCATTCTTATATAGAACGACCAAGTCCGACCGCAACCCCCACCTCCCTCACGCGCGAGCGCAGGGGCACGCACTCGAGGACTGATGGCGAACGCTTGTCCGGAGGGCGCGTCGTCCAGCCACATGAACAAGTTGATTAGGGAACTCCTACGGGGCCGAGAATTGGCCACCCAGCTTCAGTCGCTGCTCTCTGAGTCCCCAGGGGACGGGAAGGCCGTCCTGGCTGAGCAGATGTTGGGGGACATCATGACGTCCTTCAGCAAGAGCATTTCCGTCATGGGGTCCTGCGGATCCCCCGAGGCTAGCGAAGGCGTCATGGCCGGAGATTCCGGTGAGAGCCCGAAGAGGCCTGGTTCCAAGGAGGGACGGGGATGCTACAAGCGAAGGTAGTTGAAGGAATTCGCTCGATTCCCTGTACTTCCTAAAAGGGCTCTGTTTTGTGTCTCGTCTTGACGTCGAGGAGGTTGGGATTGATGTGGACTCTCGTCGTTCTTTCTGCAGGAGAGGTTTGCAGTCGCCGACGGTCATTGCTCCCACCATGGAGGACGGATACGCCTGGAGGAAATACGGCCAGAAGGAGATCCTCAATTCCAAGTTCCCGAGGTTTGTCCTCGGTCTTCTTCGCATTTAGTAGGAAATCCGTTTACGAGCGTGGAAACAGAAGTTCTTCTTTCTTATGGTCGCGCGACGTAGCTCGTCGAGTTAGGATATCAACCATTTCGCAATGGGCGGCGTTGCAGGTGCTACTACAGGTGTACGCACAAGTACGATCAAGACTGTAAGGCCACCAAACAGGTCCAGATGATGGACGACCACCCGACCATGTACCAGATCACGTACCTCGGCCAACACTCGTGCAGGGAGATCATGAGGGCTCCTCAGATGATCCCGGACTTGGATCCCCGGGAGTCCAACGTCCCGGGGACACATCACCACGATTCTAAGCCCCAAACTTTCCACCAGGACAACCGGCCCAGTAACCCCTTCCCCATGTGCATCAAGGATGAACAAAGGGAGGATTCAGCGAGCGACCTGACCGACTGCAAATCAGGGTTCGATCAGGGCTTCCCCGATTTACCGGGGTTCGGCAACTTTTCAGAGCCCGCGACGGACTTCTCCTCGTGGCCGCTCTCGGACGACAGCTTCCGGGATTTCCCCGCAACCGATTTCATGAGTAGATACATCAGTATCAACGACGAATTCCATTTTGCCGGTGGCAAGCTCGATTATAGCGGGATCTCAAGCCCCCGAGAACTTGCCTAACGTTCCTATGCCGGCGGCAATCCCACCTTTTGTTTTACACTTTGAAGAATCAATTTGGAATACGGAACATCAAATGGCTGGCGGGGAGTTGCCCTTGTCTTCTGCTCTTTAGGACAAGGCCAAATGTTGTCACCACTCTTTTTGAGTTACTACCACCACTATTATCGTTATCATTACAGGAGTGATTCATAAAACTAATGTTTGCAGCAGTATTTTTTACCAAACCACTTGGAATCATGTAATTTGGACTGAAGTAAGGTGTGAATGAATAATTCCGGAGTAATAAATATTATGGGAATTGGGAATGAAGGTTGTTAAGTTCTTGTCAAACGGGCGAGTGGTCCACAGCCTCATTTTCCAGGAAATAGCCACGAAAAAGGCACACAATTGCCTCCTGATACTCTGAACGTGGGACGTGGAGGGAAATGGTAAGACCAGAAGAAGATGGGACTTTGAAAACGGTAAAAAAATTCCTGGCCGAAAATGAAACTATGGAGATGGTGTGTAGTTCCGATTGAATAGTGTTGCGATTTTACGATCGCACCCGGACGGTCGAGAGATTCGGACAAACTTATCGGGACCACACGACCATATGACTTTCATGGGGCCGATCGGAACGTACCAACCTTATCTCTTTACCTTTTCCTCCCCCGCCTTGAGTGCTTTTCGGGGCAGAACGAGGGTCCATTCGTTCTCCTCCCCCCCCCCCCCCAAGATTCTTACGATTTTCTCTTTTGTCACGTGGTCGTGCTGGTCGTCCAAGGAATTAAAACTAGCAAACTCTTAGCTTGGATGGCCACGATGCCTAGAGCCATCGACATGTTTTGATATGCGGAGTATGCTCGAGTTTCGTACAAGTTATACGCATATAGAATTACGAGCTGCGGCTGGCCTGTCATCTCGTGCCGGATCCTGACTCGGCTCATGGCCGGAAATTTCTTACTGTATTAAAGCATTCGGGGAAGAGGAAAAGAAGAAAGAAGGGATTCCAACGCCTGAAATGAGGTCCACGAACCGAAGGCCGCGCGAACAGGGGAGAGTCAGGGGAGGCTTGGGCTCTTATGCGGAACTTCTTCCGGGGGTTTCGAGTCAGGGCTCGCTGTTCCGAAAGGCGAAAGCTCGAGTCCTGTTGGAGAGAACCAAAAAACTTTTCTGGTTTTTCAGCTTCGGCAGTTGAGCAAGTGGCATCTGAGCTTCTTCACGTCGGATTGCTTGAGAGGCTTCAGCATGAACATTTTCGCTCCTTCCTCCAAACACCTGCAGTTTTTTTTTTTCCATTTCCGCTGATCACTACGACAGATCATACGGCAAAAACCCCCAGGAAAAGATCCCTCTAAGGAAACTGATTTCTTTTACTTGTTAATCCTAGTAGGGACGTTCTCTGACGACACGATCACGACCGGAACTTCCTTCAGGAACGACGATCCCTGTGAGAAAAGAGATAAACGACGCTTCCCATAATAGATGAGTTATTTTAAGGCTTGGAAAACCAGAATCGTCGCCCTTACTCACCTTGATCTTTTTAAGGAGCTCATATCCGGTCATCCCGGGCATGCAGTAGTCCGTGATGACCAGGTTCACCTTGGACGCCTGCTGTATCGGCATAGGAATCTCATACGAAGATGGCAATATAACCATTACAGGAAACTGGCACCCAGCTGGACTTACCAGTGTTGCGGAATTCGGTTGACCGTCTCTTAGTCCCAGATATTCAAGCGCCCTCGTCCCGTTTTCCACCGTCGTCACTGCATCAGTCCACAACCACTCTGTCAGCTACCAATAACTCCGGCCCCCTCCAGCTAACATCACGTTACAGAGTGGTTTTGTCTTTTAACTCACTGTACTAGCACGGAGTAAAGATTCTTGTCCCGATTTCAAGTTCGAAGTTAGGAGAGCCATACCGCAGCGACGTCTACGTTCATTTACTACACCCCCTCGTTCAACCTCCTTGGGAAAAATCTCATATTTTTTTTAACGAAATCAATTCCACTTAAAACAACCAAAGGATCAAACGTAACGAGTTAAGGAGCCGACTGGTCTCGAACATAAAAATTTCGAGAAATTCTGCGATGAAGAAGAGAAGATGCAAGCAAACAGACAGGTAGGTGATTTACCTCTACAGGAGGAGTTGTGGAGCAGGGTCTCAATGATCTTACGGTCGACGTGGTTATCGTCGACGGCCAGGACGTGGGGAAAGTCCCTGTGATCTGCGGTGACCTCACCAGAGGAGGACGAGGAAGCGTAGTAGGAGGCCATGGACAAGGGGGGGCTGTAAGTGATCAAACACGAAATCAGTGAAAATGAGAAGGGGAAAATAGAGGAAGGAGGGGGAAGTCACGTGCGGGGATGAAGAAGTGAATCGGGGAAGAAAACTAAGAAAAGGAACAAGGTTTTGGAGTCAACTCATTACTACTCTGCATTCGGATCACAAGATGTTCGTGAGGGAGAATTGTCGTTCTCTGTGAATATGATGGGTGGGGGTGGGGGGGATTCGATATCCTCGTAGTACTGAATGCACCCCTCCCCACCCCCTCAAGCGGCAACAACAACAACAATAAAAGGAGATGCATGTGATCTCGTGATCCTAAACAAAATCTTATATTGGTGGGTGGGATCTTCTTCTTCTTACCAGTTAGTTAATGCTGTCCCCAGACCCAGAGGCCTTTCCCTCCCTCCATCCATCCTCAACCAGGGGTTGTGTAGATCGTCGGGCTTGTAAAGAGAAATTAATAAGGTTGGAATATAATATATCAGAGAATTTTTAAAATTACAAAGGTCAAATTTATGGGGGATCTACTCATCGGCCACCCTCCTGCTTTGGAGAAGTTATATCGACTCTTCATTATATCCAAATACACAATATGAGTTTTTTACAATCAAGTACGTGTTCTTTGCTTCGAGCAATTTCATACAGCTCGTGAAGCTCGTTCAATACATACATAACAGATACATGACTAGGAAGGAAGCTCTTGAAAAATAGGAACGCTTGAATGATTCGGAACTCCCCAACTTGTCGCTCGATAAACATGCTTTTTATCTCCTAAAGCGGATTCTCAATTGCCAAACACATCTTATCCTTCAACCTCAGCTAAATCACATGTTGCTATATATAAAAAAAAAGTGCCTTTTCAAAGAAGGATGTGCATCCTCATGTCTTGATGTTACTCGACTTTCGAAGCTGCATGTATAAATCCATTCAAGTAAGTAGCCACAAATAATTCCTCAGAGGTGGTGGTAGGCACTTAGTTTTCTGGCCATTTTACATCTTAGAGGCGTCTTGTTTTATGTAGATGATGACGGTGTAGGAATTTGGGGTGGTAATGGGGGCCTTTTGGGAAGTAAGTTGGGCTGATAACGAAAAGGTCAAAAATCTCTACTGATTTTTCTTTACTACTGATAACCAATAGGAAACGACAACGTTTATAGATAGATGGTCGCAGTTTCCGTTGTCCCATCATCCATTTCCATCCATCCCCATCCCAGAAATTTAATGCCAAGCCTCCTCCTAGCCTTCTTCGGCTTCATATCGGGGGAGTTGGGTTAACAAAAAAGAAAATCATCATTTCAATTTTTATTATTTTTTTATTCTCAGGGGGTGGGTGAGTGAGCATTTATTAAAATGAACACCTCACCTCCTTCAACTCTACTGGACTGTGAGCCACATTTAATTTGTTGTTCTGTCCCCCAAACACAAGGACTCCTCGAAGACCCCACCGCGAGTTTTTGAAAAAATCGAAATTCCAGATATTACCCGAAATACAAACAAAAGTGATTTCGTTTTCCCGGGCTTCTTCTTCTTCTTCTTCTTCATTGGAATTTTCTCGGGTTGAGATGAGCGAGACACTCCTCCACTCCACTCCACTCCACCCACATCCATCTATCTCTCTATTAACATTATTATTTTATTAACAGTTTGCAGTGTTGGGGGTATTTTTCTTAGCGATTGCAAAAAGTTTTTATATTCGGACAGCGACTGCGGCTACTGCCACGCTGGCCCTCATGATCGCTCGACGTATCACTTGCCAACTAAATCTCGCACTTCCAATATGTCAAAATTCACCCAGTTTAGTTTATCTGTTGGTCCTTTTGACGTGTTTCCGTGGCTCTGCTTTCTCTCCAATTATTATTGTTTTCTTCTTATCTTCAAAAAGAAAGTGGACTGGATTAGTTTAATTATTTAGATAGATAAATGGGGATTGTCTGTCTGTCTGTCGTACATAACGAACATAATTAAGCTTGGGATGATTTATTTTATTTTAAAAAAATGAAAAAAATGAAAAAGCCAAAAAAGAAAGAGGAGGGGAAAGCTACTTCTCCTTACTTTTGCTTTTTAAGACAACCTTTGCTCTCACGAACCCCTGTCTGGTGTGGTTTTACCTCCGCTTTTTCTCTTCCCCTTCCTCCTCCTCTCTACTCAACCCACCCCCACCCCCCTCCCTCCCCTCTCCCGGTCATCGTCATTCTTCTCCCTGTCCACCCCTCCCCGCTTCCCTTCTTCATGCTCTCTGCGCATCATCTCTCCTTTCTGTCTGCTTGCTTGTGCTTTCTACCAAATGCGCCTGCTCTGAAGGGATTAACCACCCCCCCCCCCCCCCCTCGCTTTTCCACTTCCATCATTTGTTCCTCTTCTGCATTTCTTAGGTAATGCCGGGTGGTTGGATGATGTGAAGCTGCGTCTTCTTTGTGGTTCTTTGCTTGCTTCCTTCCTTTCTCTATTGTCCCAGTAAAGAGATTTGTTTGACCCCCCGCCGTTGTCTTGTCGCCCTCCCAGGTCAATCTCGTCCTTTTTCCCATTGTTTCTGGCTAAAGTCCGGATCTTTCTGTTTCCCTCCGTCTCCTCTGAAATGGGGCTGTAGTTTCATCCTCTGCCCCCCCTCCCTCTGATTTCGTGATGCAAGCCGGGATGTCGGGTCGGTTTGAAATGTCGGTGGTGGTTGCTTGCTGCTTGCTGATTTTGTCGCCGTGGGCGGTGATTTCGGTGAACCCGTCACTTAACGATGATGTTCTGGGGCTCATAGTGTTCAAGGCTGATATACAAGATCCGGAGGGGAAGCTTTCTTCGTGGGACGAAGATCAGGACACTGCTTGTAACTTTGTTGGGGCGATATGTAACCCCAGGAACAACCGGGTTGTCGAGCTGAATCTCGACGGGTTCTCCCTTTCTGGCCACTTGGGTCGCGGATTGGTTCAGTTAGAGTTTCTTAGGAAGTTGTCTTTGGCGAGGAACAATCTTACAGGAAGCATTAGCTCTAGTATTGTCGGGATGGAGAACTTGAGGGTTCTTGACTTGAGCGAGAATGGTCTCTCTGGGATGCTGCCCGATGATTTCTTTCAGCAGTGCGGGTCGTTGAAGTCGGTTTCTTTGTCCAATAACAAGTTTACCGGGGCTTTTCCGGGTAGTATAGGCTCTTGCCCTGTGCTCGAATTGATGAATGTTTCGTCGAACATGTTTTCTGGCGTCCTTCCCGATAGTTTGTGGTCTCTGAGTGGACTTAGCTTGCTTGACCTCTCGGACAATTCTTTTGAGGGGGTAATCCCGGCGGGCATCGGAGGGATGTATAATCTTAGGACTGTTGGATTGAGGAGGAATGGGTTTTCTGGGATAATCCCTGATGGGATTGGAAACTGTTTCCTTCTTAGGTCCATTGATTTGAGTGAGAATGACTTCACTGGAAGCTTACCAGGTACAATGCAGAAGCTGACCCTATGCACTAATCTAAATTTACAAGGTAATTCCTTGGATGGAGATATTCCGGACTGGATTGGTAAAATGGGAAGCCTAGAAGTCTTGAATCTTTCTGGTAATAGATTTTCCGGAGGACTTCCGAGTTCACTGGGGAACCTGCAGTCATTGCAGGTGTTGGACCTTTCCTGGAATGCTCTTTCGGGGAGCCTTCCTGAATCTCTGTACGGTTGCAGTAGCCTTTTGGGAGTGGATTTCAGTCATAACTCATTTACTGGCGACATTTCGTCCGGAATCTTTGGCTCAAAGTTGTTGAAGGGTTCTCTTCCGAGGCTCCAAATGTTGGATATGTCATCAAATTACTTTTCAGGCAGAATTTCATCTGACTTTGGTGACATGACTAGCAGCTTGCTATTGCTGAATTTGTCCAATAATTCCCTGGCTGGTTCTATCCCAACGACCGTTGGCAGCTTGAAGGCCCTGAACTTTCTCGATTTGAGCGTAAATAGGCTAAGCGGTAGCATTCCTCAAGAGATTGGACAGGCCACTTCATTGAGGGAGCTGAGACTACAGAAGAATCAACTGTCAGGGAGTGTTCCAAGTTCCATTGGAACATGCTTGCCACTGACAACATTGTAAGTTCTTGATATCCTATCGTAATGTGGACAATCTATATCATTGTTATTTTTTTGCACTTCCAGGAACTTGAATAGCTGTTGTTTGTTGATTGAACGAACCTATGCTGCCGATTTTCTTGCAGGATCCTGTCTGAGAACTATCTGGTTGGTACAATGCCAGTTGAGATATCAAAGCTGGCTAACCTTCAATTTGTGGATCTCTCGTTTAACAATTTTACAGGGGCGCTGCCAAAGCAGTTGGCTAATCTTGCCCACCTGCTGAACTTCAACATTTCCCACAATCATTTTCAGGGCGAACTTCCTCTTGGGGGTTTTTTCAACACCATATCGCCTTATTCTGTTTCTGGCAATCCGGCTCTTTGTGGTGCTGCTGTGAACAGGTCCTGCCCTGCGGTCCTTCCAAAGCCAATTGTCCTAAATCCCAACTCGACCGACGCCACGAGTGGTCCCCTGCCCGATACACCTGGACACAAAAGGATCATTCTTAGTATATCGGCTCTCGTTGCTATCGGTGCTGCTGCTGTTATTGTTATCGGCGTTATTGCCATCACGGTTCTTAACTTTCAAGTCCGTTCATCTGCATCAAGATCAGCGGCTGCTTTCACTTTATCAGCCGGTGATGATTTTAGCCGCTCGCACACCACGGATGCTGATTCTGGGAAGCTGGTAATGTTTTCTGGGGAACCTGATTTCAGCACCGGAACGCATGCCCTGCTCAGCAAGGATTGTGAGCTCGGTCGTGGTGGATTTGGAGCTGTGTACAGGACGATGCTTCGTGATGGAAGAGCAGTTGCGATCAAGAAACTCACCGTATCGAGTCTTGTGAAATCCCAAGACGAATTCGAGAGGGAAGTTAAAAAGCTTGGCAAGATCAGGCATTCCAATCTTGTCGCTATGGAGGGTTACTACTGGACTCCCTCTTTGCAGCTCCTGATATCGGAGTTTGTCTCGGGTGGAAACTTATACAAGCATTTGCACGAGGGGTCTGGTGGAAATGTTCTCTCTTGGAACGAGAGGTTCAACATAGTGCTCGGAACAGCGAAAGCCCTCGCCCATTTGCACAAAATGGGCATCATCCACTACAACATAAAATCAAGCAACATCCTGATTGACAGCAAGTCAGGCGAACCGAAAGTGGCTGATTTTGGCCTCGCGAGGCTTCTCCCTATGCTTGACCGTTACGTCTTGAGCAGCAAGATACAGAGCGCGCTCGGGTACATGGCGCCGGAGTTTGCATGCCGAACAGTGAAGATTACCGAGAAGTGCGACGTGTACGGGTTTGGCGTCCTCGCGCTTGAGGTGGTCACGGGTAACATGCCCGTGGAGTACATGGAGGATGACGTGATAGTCCTCTGCGACATGGTCAGGGGAGCCTTGGAGGAAGGCAGGGTGGAGGAATGCCTAGACGGGAGGCTCCAGGGAGAATTCCCGATGGAGGAAGCCGTCCCGGTGATGAAGCTAGGATTGATATGCACGTCGCAGGTTCCTTCGAACCGTCCAGACATGGCGGAAGTAGTTAACATCTTGGAGCTGATAAGATGCCCTTCAGAAGGGCAGGAGGAATCATCCTAAAGGTCTAACCCCCATTCAAAACTGGCGACAGAGGGATCCCATGACATAACTGCTTCCATTACTACTTCCCCAGTCTGTTTTTTTTTCTTGCGTTTACTTATTCCACTTTGAGACAAAAGACAATCCAACCTGATCAAGATCCTCTTATTTTTTTCCCCCCTTCACCTTTTGCTTCGATGTTAATTATGTTGTCGGATTGCAGTTTTAGGTCATACCACCCACATTGCCTGTGGAACCACTGCAATCCATCCCAGATTCAAAATTTCTACCTTGATTTTAAAGTGGGTCATTGTTGTTCCCAATGATTTAAGGCATGATAAATTAGTGTTCTTGAGCCCCCCCTCCCCTGTTCTTGCAAGTCAAAAAAGTTAAAAAAGAAAAGGAGAAGTCAGTTTCCAGAGAATCTTTTGGGCTTTCCCACCCACTCCCCATGGAAAGCAGATGGAGGCCGAGGGGGGGGGGTTGGTCCTTGAGGGAAGAGATCACATGGTCTCTCTATGGGAATAACCAAACTAAACCAAGCCTGCCTAGCGCCTACTTTAAAATATATGAGTGTAGGATACAAGCAGCAGACAGACAGATTCCACTGGGATTTCCCTTACCCTTCTTCGCCTCATATATATATATATAATTTTTTACTTTTACTTTCTCTTGGATCGATGAAATCAGGAAACCCTTTTCAAGGCACATATTGTTTATTTGATCTTGGCAAAATAAAACTTCTTTTATGGATGGATTTCTCCCCAGCTTTTAGAACCAAATTTTTCTCCAATAAAAATACCCCGGGAAGCTCTCTCGTTAAAAGCCCAAGTAAAGTAATTGTGAAGAAGATCACAAAAAGATAAGGGATATTGGGCCTTCTTACATTCCGGATAAGGGGCCGCACTAAATTCAAAAACCATTAGTTTATCTTCTTCCCGCCGTAGTTCCGCTGTCGGAACCGTTGGTCGAGTCCGACCGCAAGAATGAGGTTTTCAGGGCTGCCCACAATGTGGAGGTCCTCGGGAAGGCGGATTTTGACTCCTTGCTACCCAACTAAGATGGTACATTGTTGTTTCGGCTTTGTTATCTCTTCATGTTGCTGCTGTTCTAGTGATGGATCGGGATGTGGGGAAGTAAGCTTTGAAGGAGTGCCTTATGAGATCATATTGTGCTGCGATAGAAGTTTCAATGGATTTTAAGGATGCAGTAGATATGGAATAAGTGTCCTGTATCTCGGGACTGATTCAATTAGGATTTGAGGGCTGACTGCAGTTTTCCCATTCAGTTGGGACCCCTAGATGAAATGAGAGGAGCGAGTTTGTCGTCGTAGATGCTGACAGGCTAGTGCCTGTGCCTTTCTATTTGCAGATGAAATTGGTGTTTCGCATCGCGAGTTTTGTCCATTTTCTGGGTCATAGCCTAAGCTATTACCTGGATTCTTGCACCTTGCTTTATCCTTTTGTTATGCACACGCCAAAATGGTTTGATAACGGCAGTCACGATCGTCTTTATTTTTTCCTCCGGATGGATGGTACGATTGAGGTTTTGATTAAAATTGTGGTGCTTTGTCATATTTCTGCAGATCTGCTTCATATGTCTTACATGCCTTGGGATCTGAATTTCGTGAACCATACAAGTCATATTGGCTGGAGAGAGTATGTCGCGCAATCTCATGTCCTTATTTATGCTACTTCCATGGAAGTTTAGATTTAGATGGAGGGAAGAAATATTCTTAAGCTCGCTGCTATTTGCTGAAGGTCAGGAAAGTTGAAGGCAGTCGTTGTTGATCCAGGCCTTTATCTAGCAGAGAGAATGGAGATGTTTTATGCCAGCCAGAAGTGAGATTTGCCTGATGCTTTCATGCTTTTCACAGGTCTCCTTACTTCAATCCTCCATGCCTCTCCTTTGTACCGGGAAACTAATGTAATTGGTTTCTTTATATCTTACCATATCTCCAAAGGAGGGACTTGATTCCAACTCCTACCTTTTAGCCAACTCAATGACATTCACATCCAATTATTGTTTCTACAATCAATGCTTGATGACCATATTGACCTGCTTTGTTTCTCTTTCCAGGCTCAAATTTCAATATTTTAAGCCGAAGTTATGTCGAGTTCCTCATATTGGGAACCGACAACTTACCCTGGACAATTCTGATGTATATGGCAAACACCCCCCTATTTCCATGCTACTTCATGACCGTCCTTTGCAATTCTCAGCAGTTTAACAAGACTGTTATAAATCACAACTCAGTGTACACAATGTCCTTCAAATCTGAAAAGCACCCACCTCAGTTCCAGCGACTCTGATGATACGACTAGGAGCGGTGCTGCCTTTGCCTCACCCTTCTCAACGTGCGAATCGATCTTTGACCATATCGATTCTAATCGTGGGACGCATGGCTGGCCAAGTTTCGCCTGGTGGATGGTGTTTGGGAGGTTCGGGGAATGACAACTGTTCAATCTGGGGAGATGCTGATATACTCCGTCCAGGACCTGGTATAAGAAAGCTGGAGAAACTTCTGGCCAACCTTCTGTCAAATTCCCCCTTTCTCTCTCAACAATGCATAACTATTGAATGATTTGGATCTCGACGTGTGCAAAACATTACTCTCTGGAAAAGAAGCGTGGGATAGTGCTCCATTTGTCAGCAGCCAGTCAGGAAGTGGAGGTGCCTGGACTGCCTGGCGGCATGGCTCCACAGTCGCGACGAAAGGAAGGACGCATATTTTCTGGTATATGGGTCATCTGCTTTGTCAAGTGGGTGTGCTTCCTTTGGAAGAGAAAAGCTGGTGGCATGTTCATGCTTGGCAGTGAAAGAGTTGCATACTTGCAAGAATGTAGGCTCGGGATGACTGCAGCTACCACTGGCAATGGATGGGCGTGCTGCTTAGAATAGAGCCGCTGCCACTATTAGTCCTTGTAGCCTGCCTGCATTTTTTAAAGCTGGAAATGCACATTCTTGTGCTTTGTTCCTTTGTCCATATCATCATGTGTAGGTCTTGTGGAGATTGATTCATCGAAGTGATGAGGTCTATGGAAGTGCTGCGCTATGACTGGTGAATGAATGGAAGAATTGTGTGATTGAAGAGCTCTCCCTCGGTCGAATAATCTTTCTTCTGTTATAGATATTGATACACAATACAACCTTTCTCCAATGGAGAAACTTGATTAAGAGGAAAAAGAGGTGGCAGATCAATTTTGTAGCCTAACGAACGATACAGTTAACTTTGCACAGGCAGTGTCCTATCCTTTTCTGTAATTGACTGTATAGTTCCGCAACCTCAAGAAACTTACACACCATTCGCAGAGGGATTGCCTACAACCTTTCGACCTCAGGAGGATCAACTTCCCTGATCCCATCCCAGTTATCATGCCAACCTTCAGCCCTTTCTTCCTCGTTTGCCGAAATGGCGTCCTTCTGTCAACTAGACCTATTCAGTTCGCCGTTTCCCCGAGGATAATGCCCCTTGCAGAAATATTTGCAGGTGTACTTAAAACTTTAAAAACGAGGGGAGCCTCTCCTCCGTTTCTGACAAGAAAACTACCAGAATAGATTCCATGCCACAAACTAAGCGATCATCCGTCTCGGCAAAAGCTGACCGCGAAACCTTGCCGCATAAAGCCTACAAAGACAATATCACTAGAAAACCACGGCAATCCGATGCCTCGTCTGGCAGCAAGCAAGTCCGATAAACAAATAACGCAGCGAGCGAGGTAAAGCCGAAAACCTCGTGCCGGGCTCCCGAAATACACTAAGGGCTGGTTTCCCGTGGAGCACTCAAACGCCGGCATCCCATTTCCCGTAGGATTAAAGGATGGCCAAACACGTCAACTCCCGGGCTTATCCCAACTCTCGTGGGACGTAGCCATGTGCAGATGTTCCAAATCTCGTCATGTGCATCCGGGGGGTGGTCAAAGATCAAAGGACGACCTCAAAAATTTTAACTTGCCCCCCCCCACCCCCAGCTAGCACCACTTGCCACGTGTCTTTTTACATCGTATCTAGTTTTAACATTTTTTTTTTTTGCTTTTCTTTTCATTGCGTGTGGCATGGGAACAACATATGGACATGGTTCCTTTCGGCAAGCACTTGACTTTTGGTTTTTGTTTCGATTGCCGGATTATTGGGTCAGCAACAAAGTGATTTAAGTGATAAAATTTAGAGGGGTTTCGAACTCCTCGGGAACTCAGTTTCGCCTTGCTCTCTGGTCGTACGTAATTTGTAATAATTCTGCTAAAAAACTATTATCATTACTAGGATAGGAAGAGGTTGTTATAGCAATGCCGTTGTTAGTTTCCTCCAAAGCGGCAAAAAAGATACCAAAGCCCGACGTCGTTTCGGCCTCCTCGTAGCCTTTTCCATCTCCATCTCCCATTTCCATTTCCTCTCCCGACAACACGCCATCTTTCCACCCCCCTCTTCCTGTCAGGAGAAGAAGAAGAAGAGGGAGACAATGCAAGATCCACCCAACCCAAACCTTCAACTCCACCACCACCCCCACGCCAGCAGGCCCCCCTTCCCGAACCCCTTTCGGGGCTCCCACCACCGGAGGGCGCATTCCGAGGTTAACTTCAGGATCCCCGACGACCATGATTTCGGATCCGACCCCCTGTTCGACTCCGGATCCGGGTCTGGTCCCTCCGGGAGCTTTGACGACCTGGGATCCGAGGATGATCTGCTCATCATGACGTACATGGACATGGAGAAGATCGGATCCGGGGCAGGGTATTCCGAGAATGTGGGTCACGAGGGGGTTAATGCGGGTGGTTGTGGTGGTGGGGGAGGTGACAGAGGTGGTGGAGGAGTAGGAGGGGAAGGGAAGAAATCTGGGCATAGGCATAGTGCTTCCATGGATGGGGGGCTGTTGGAGAGTATAGAGGCTAAGAAGGCCATGGCTCCTGATAAGCTTGCTGAGTTGTGGACTGTCGATCCAAAACGAGCTAAAAGGTCTCTTCTTTTTCTTCTGTGCTTCTCCGTAGGTGTTTGGAGATGTTGTTGTCGTTGGTTGTGTATGTTTTTTTTTTTCTGAACTGGGTTCTCTTCAGGTTTTGCTACCATAGGTTTTCTTTTTCTGTTTACTCTGGTTTCCTTCAATGGAGATTTCCTTTTGGCATACCTCTTTTTATTTGAACTGTTTTCTGGGTGTGTGAGTTTAAGGAGAAATAATCAACTAGATGAAAGAGACAGAAAATATGGGATTTGGTGACTTCTTGAATTGATCTGATCGGCCTTTATTCCTTTATCTTGCTTTGATTTGATAAACTAGGGATTGTGAGAATGTGCTTATCCCGTGCATGTCTCTGTGGAGATCTTTAGGGCAAAATCGCAGCCGGAGTTAAATATATTGGACTGGAGGATCTGGGGGATCTGTGTGGGATTGTTTGGATGGATGAAGCAGCGAGTTTTTCATTTTTGGTTGCTTGAATAGGAGAAAGCTGATTACTTTAGCTTCTTTTCCTATGGGGTTTTAGTTTCGTAGTGCATTTGGTAGAAGAAAGTCTGAAAGGTTGATTTTTATCGGGTTTGGTTGCCACAATCTGGAGTGATTTCGTCCCTCGTCATGGATAGTCATAGGAAGCAGTGATGTTTGCTTTTGTTGATGGGAGGCAGCTGAAATTCAAAAGTTCAGCCTCTGTGGCTAGTGGTAGTGAAGCTAGCCCCAAGGAGTCATAATCAACTTGTTCCTAGGATTTGGCCAGATTTATTTGATTGCTGCCTTTAAGGTGGTGGCCTGTTTTAATTGGAAATCAAACATGCTCAATATCCACAAGAACCTTTCTCGTAAGCGAAATTCCTCCCTAGTAACACAGTTTAAACTTCTCAGAATACTTGCTAACCGGCAGTCTGCAGCGAGATCAAAGGAGAGAAAGGCTCGATACATCTCTGAACTCGAGAGAAAAGTTCAGACGCTTCAAACTGAAGCCACTACTCTATCTGCACAGCTTACTCTTTTCCAGGTTCGAACTAGATTACTGTGTCTATTACAACTACTGCTTGCTGATGTGAACAGATGTTCATCGTGGCCTGAAAAGTAAAAATCGGACTTTTTCCAAGAGCCGATGCTTTGTGAAATGCGTTTTCTTTTTCCCTACATGTGGATGTGGGCCTAGTTTCCTAAACAATGTGGATGTATATCATTCAGTCTCCTTGTATGGTAAACATGTGTCCATGTGTGCAATCTTATCCTCTTTTTTGCCACTGCAATGCAAAAAATGGCCATATCCTCCTTGATCATTCTTGTCCTATCTTATCATGTTTACATAATGCTGCATTGTGGAAAGTCATACTTTTTCAAAGCCGATGTATGACTATGAATTTGATTTCTTTGTTTGATTTGTCTCACCCGATTGATCCTGTTGACATTACTCGATCTCTGATTTCAGAGAGATACAACTGGTTTGACGGCTGAAAATACCGAGCTTAAGCTGCGATTACAGGCAATGGAACAACAAGCTCAACTACGTGATGGTATGCTTCGACCCTGTGTTTTTCGAGTTCCCTTAACTGACAAGATCAATCCCGTATACCCACATGCAATGCATTAGATCTTTTTATGAAGTTCTGAGAATCAATCAGCATTGGTGTATTAAAATAGCAACGTGGAGTTGTCAAAACCTGCCTGTTTTACCTCTTTCCTCTGTCAAGCACCTGGTTATTCTTCCTCTGCTGATTGCACCGTAGTGCTATAGATGATGATTTGTCGAAAGTATCAGTCTTGTTCCTTCCTCTGTGGGGGAACAGCAATGGCATATTGATTTACAGGTTTCTTCATTTTATCTATCCTAATAAATGGATTAGCACTTAAAATTTTGTCTCTCCAACGACTACAAAGAACTGTCCGCCCTAACTTTCTCTTATGCACTGTTTCACCTCAGCGCTCAATGAAGCCCTGAAGAAGGAAGTAGAGAGGCTTAAAGTAGCTACCGGAGAAGCAATTACTCCCTCTGATTCGTACAATCTCGGGATGCACCACATTCCATATGCTAAGCCAGTTTTTTTCCAGCAGCAGCCTCAACAGGGTAATGGTGACCCCCAGAATAACGCGCAGATGCGACAGTTCCATATGTTTCAGCAAAATGCAGGGAACCCTCATCAGCCTCTCGTATCCGTAGCTTGTGCCAACTCCTACTCCGAGATGATGCAGCAGGACCCCCTCGGTCGATTACAGGGGCTCGACATCAACAACAAAGGTCCTCAACTAGTCAAGACGGAAGGTCCCTCAATCTCCGCCAGTGAAAGCAGTACGACGTTCTAGCACGGCACCCCCCTTCCTTCACCCGCATCTAGTGGATTGTCAATAGTCTGACTGATTGACTCGGAAAGGTATCATTTGTTTAGCATGATTCTTTCTATTTAATTGGATTTTTTTGACTTTTGGTGTTTCACGTAGCTTAAAACTGTTTTTCCTTTGAAGATGCAGTTGTCGGCCTAATACTTCTGGTTTAGGTTTTAGTTGATGTTGTATGGAAATGTTGTTTCCTGTGCAGATATTTAAAACTAGGTAAAGACATTCTTTGATGTTCCATTGTCTTTTCCCTTCATCTCTATGGCCTTTTAAATGTGTGGTCTTCATTGGCAAGTCTCCGCCTTTCGTTTTGCCGTTCTATTTTTGCTCAATTCATGTTATGAATCCGCAATGGCTTTGTTCGCACCTTGTCATGTTTAGTTCCACAACTGTGAATATGCTGTTGCTTTACAAAAGATTTTCTCTACATGTCGTGATGTTCTTGTCATCTTACTGAAGTTTGTGTTGGTTGGGTAAGATTATTTCCATCGGCTTCTGCAATTTCAACCGTGTGAACCTATCAATTCTCCTTTTTCCCTTTCTTAAAACCGAGACCACGGCCTTTGCGTTGTTTGTCTGACAAGGATGGTTAACAATGGTAACGAGCAGCCGGCCGATGGTCCCATGAAGAAGCAAATTCCCTTTGCGATTACTCTTCCTTTTTACAGAGATCTTTTGTCTCCAATGGACTAGTATCCAACCGCAATGGAACATTTCACTCTGGGACTTCGAACCAGACGAATTGTCCTCCGTGTACAGTCACGCGAGCCAAAGAAAGCCGACCCTCAAACCCGTGATGCTTGTTTAATTTTTCTTTACTGGAGTGGTACGAAACGGGACCATCGCTGAACGACGAGCGACGGGACGAGTATTTAATTTGCGAAGACGCAAATGGTGACCTTGAAATTGCTTTAGTCTGTTCCTAAGGAGTAGAAAAAGGTTACCGCCATAAATGCACATGGGAAGGCCTGCCTGAGCAGAGGGACAGGAAAACCGATAAGAACATCGATCGATATGGTGATGGCAGGGAGAAACCTCATGTGGGCGATGCCCTCAAAGGGACAGGCCTCACATGACCATGTTTGCTCGTCGTTCCGATACCCAATACACACATGGAGACATCATATACGCTTAAGGGTCCACTCTCGATCCGGGGTGTCGGGTCACCCCACGGAACCAACCAGGGAGAAAACCATTTGACTGGTTACGGAGATAGAGGGAATGCCCACATGTTAATGCCCTATTCTTGCTGCTTCCTTTGGAATGGCATGGTCCCTCCCTACAACCAACAAGTTGTGTAGTTGGGTTTGGCAAAGAGAGGGAGGGAATCCTCATCCCAGGGTGGGGGCATTCGGATTTGAATGAAATCTTAAATAAAGCTGATATGATAATGGGAGGATCACTCACCCTCTGGTCCCCCTCCCTCCCCAGTCCCACCCAAGACCACCTCCTTTCCAATGTAACAACACCCTCTCAACTGGTAATAAATTTTAAGAAAATAAAAATAAACTGTTTGGTTTCCTCAGCGATAGGATACGCTTTCGTTCCCTCTCGGACAACGACGACGACATCGTATCCGATGAAGATGCGGAAAAGGGAACAAAAATCTCATGCGATAGCGAGATCGGACCATTTTCTTCTTCTTTGAATTAAGATGATGAAGCTATCATCAAATTGGGAAAAAAATAAACATAAAAGCAAGCAACTTGCGAGGCCAAAAGAACAACAATCGTATGGTGAGTGTGAGCCCCTGGCTTGGCCATGTTCTTCATTTGCCGCCATGGTTTCAGCGGCCGTCTTATCGTGATTCATATCACATCCAACCAATGGTCGGCCGATCAAATCTCGTACCAGAATTTCCTCGAAAGAATAGAAACCCCGAGATGACTTTTGGCACGCATATTACATCAGTCAAAACTCATCCAAAAAACTCGTACTGAATCCCGAGGCAAGGGGCAACCTGCGAAGAAGATATTCAAAACCGGCCCGTGTCTCGATTGGGTTTTTGCGCTCTTCGACTCTCCTTTTCATCCCGTCAAGTCTTTCAGCGCCTGCAAGTGCAAATTACGTCGAATGGAAAACGACGTACGTAACTCGAGGGTGATCGCCGTAAACATCGGGAGGGGACGCTTGCCCATGTGCTCAGGCTCACCTCCCGGGAACGTGGTAGGGCCCATAAAATTTATTATACAATTCACGTCGGAACGAGTCGGAATGGAATCAATTCCCCACGAGATTAGTTAAATGAGGGAGTTTGATTAGTGGAGGGTTTGTTACGCACGAGCCGCAATGATTAATCACTTTGACGTACCATTAACCCAAAAAACAATTACGAGTTTACTTTTAAAATAACCCCCCGGGTTCTTCCTCTTAGGGCAAGAAGCAAAGGTCAGACAGACAGACAGCACACTTTGTCTCGATTGTCATTTGTCATCACCATAATTTTCGGCATTGGTGATCTTTTTCTTCTTCTTCTTGTTGTTGTTTTCCTCGGTGTCGCATTCCCGCGAATCTTTAGAGATTGAAACAAAGGAAGTAAATAAATAGAAGGATATGTGGTGGTTGGTGAAGGGAGGCAAAAAAAAAAAAAAAAACAATATTGTTAACTTTATGGATGTATTTGGGAGGTGGGTCGTCGGCTTTTGGCTTAGACTAACAGTTTACGATGTGCACGTCGAGGCTTTCTCGTCCTATAGCGCGGCGGGCGACCATTATTTCATGAATCATTATGGGTTCGTTCGTTCTCTTGTAGACCCCGAGTTTAGTATTTCTTTTTAGGGTTTGTGTTTGTTTGTGCGTGGAGAAGGCGTATTATTGGACTCCTCTAATCAAAACGATAGGTAGGTGGCGCGGTTAGTAGTAGTTAAACTCACAACGGATCTTATAGAAATAAACAAAGTCAAACCTGCAGCATACTCACTCTAAAGAGAGGAGAAGAAGAAGAAAAAGCCTAAAAACCCTCAATAATGTCTAGGGGCTGATAAATAATTTACAAAAACCCTGATTGGAAGTAAATCCCCCCCCGCACATGATTAGTTCCGGATAGAAGGAAAATAATGCGACTGACCATTTCATGTCGAAGAAGTCATGTGGGGGGGGGGGGGGAGAGGTGGTGGTGGTCTTCGATCGTCATTAAATGGAGAGATCTCGGGGCAAAGATTGAGTGAAACCGAGACATTCATTTGTTTAGTCCCTAACGGTGATTCTTCATCACGTCCGGATTATAATCCACTGATTTTTATTTATTTATTAAACGAACAGGTCCCGTCGGCCGAAGAAAAGGGACAAAACAGGCCTCCCAGAACCGACGCCTCAAAATCATGCTCCTAGGAGGCGACTCTCAGACAAAGCCTTAGTGGGTTTCCAGAAAAACTTCACCCCCACCATCTTCTTTTCCTTACGTGCAAATTTTAATCAAACCCGACTCTGTATCGGAATGTGTGTGTGTGTGGGTGGGACGAGGATTGTGTATATAATATTGAATGGACCGACCAAAGGTTAAGTGGGGGTGGGGAGAGAAGAAGGGGAAATGACAAAAAGAATAGGAAAGCGGACAAAGACAGGCATCCCCGGTAATAAATTTTCTTCTGTAATAAAACGAGAAAACGGTTGGGAGGTGGAACAGAACAGAACAGAACATAAGGGACGTTTATTCTTTCTTTCTTTCTTTTTTCTTTTCTTCTTTGGGAGGAGGCCATGTGCGTTTGTAGGGCCCCCCCTAAGCCAGGGCTTTCCTTTTCAATGGTTTTTCAGCGAGGCCTCCGAAACATTCGCATGTGCAACCCAATCCTTCTATCTCTTTTTTTTTTTGTTTCTTGTAAGAAAAGAAAGGTTTAAATAATAAATAAATCTTAATGAAAATGGGGGATCTGCTCTTGCCCAATCCTCCCTCGGATTCTTTCTATATAAACCAACTGCAATCCCTTCCACCATTCCCACAACAAACCTCACCTCAACTCTCGCTAAGACTTCCTCCAGCTTAGCCTCCCACCAATGGCGGTCCCCGCGCTCTCCCTCTCCCTCGCATTGCTCCTCCTGTGCGTCGGCCCCTCTTACGCCGACTATGGCCACGCCACATTCTACGGCGGCGGCGATGCTTCCGGCACCATGGGTCAGTCCTGCATTTCTTGTATATTTGCTCCCGATGTGTCTGAGATTCGTGATCGTAGCCATGGGCTGATAATTTGTTCTCTTCTTTTAAAAAATCTCAGGGGGAGCCTGCGGTTACGGGAATCTTTACAGCCAGGGTTACGGGACAAACACGGCCGCGCTGAGCACTGCCCTGTTCAACAACGGCCTCAGCTGCGGCTCCTGCTACGAGCTGACCTGTAACGACGACCCGAGATGGTGCCTGCCGGGCAGCATCATCGTCACTGCCACCAACTTCTGCCCCCCGAACCCTTCCCTCCCCAACGACAACGGCGGCTGGTGCAACCCTCCCCTCCAGCACTTTGACTTGGCCGAGCCTGCTTTCCTTCAGATCGCGCAGTACAGGGCAGGGATCGTTCCCGTCTCGTTCACGAGGTACGAGAATGATGTCCCCCTGTTCTTGAACCTAAAGCAATCCCCAATAACATATCAAAGGTCGACTAACCCATGTCCGTCTCTCCCAGGGTGTCGTGCGTGAAGAAGGGTGGGATCAGGTTCACGATCAACGGGCACTCCTACTTCAACCTGGTCCTGATCACGAACGTTGCGGGAGCAGGGGACGTGCACTCGGTCTCGATCAAGGGGTCGAACACCGGGTGGCAGCCAATGTCCAGGAACTGGGGACAGAACTGGCAGAGCAACTCGTACCTGAACGGGCAGTCGCTGTCGTTCCAGGTGACCACGAGCGACGGCAGGACCGTGATCAGCAACAACGTGGCCCCGGGGAACTGGCAGTTTGGGCAGACCTTCGAGGGGGGTCAATTCTAAGTAACCTCCTCGTACTACTTACCACAAGTAAAAGAAGAACGAAGCGTGGTGTCCAGACTTATTACAAGGTGGGGTGCGGGCTTTGTCTTAGGTTATCGGCCGAACTTAGTCACAAGAGAGTTTGGGCTGGGCTCTTATGGATGGCAGAGGTGGCTCTTTTTAAGGCGCCCGCTATGGTCATTATAATCTTTCCCCCCCTTCACCCTTTTTTTATATATTTTTTTTTTCAAATTACGAAACATAGGTCACAATTATGTGGGTCATATACGGGCTTGGGAACAAAAACATTTGGGTATTTTCCTAGGGGGTTTGCCCATTTTGTCATTTCTAATGAAAAATTTGTATTGCCTTGTGGGTTATCTGAATGAATGATAATTATGTTGAAGAAATAAGCTTTTTTGTTTTGTTTTTCTTTTACCTTGCCCCATTTTTGCATTTTCAAGTTGTACATTAACCTCCACAAATACTTATATATTGGATCTTTCTTCAGTGGCAAATAATAATGATTCAACTGAAATCTTACACGTTCGAATCTCGCCGGCGGTCGGAAATGAAAACGAACGTCCTAACATCCTAATTGAGACTGATTTTTAGTCAATTTTTTCTTTTTTGGAAAAGCCTTCTAATGGGCCGAAGATGGGATGGGCCCAATGAGGGTATTACAGTCATTTCGCGCTGAACCCGTGGTTATTAGGGAAGGCGCCGAACCCCGAAGAAACCCTAGCCGACGCCGAGATCCCCTGACAGCGCGGTTTCTGGGAGATCACCATGGTAACGAGCTCCGGATGCGGACCCTCGGCGACGTCGCCCCATCGCTGATATTTGTCTTTCTTTTAGTTGATTATCGATGCGTTGTTTGATGGTCGTGGTCTTGCAGACGTTCAAGCGCAGGAATGGGGGTCGCAACAAGCACGGCCGAGGGCACGTCAAGTTCATCCGCTGTTCCAACTGTGGGAAATGCTGCCCCAAGGTAATTACGTAAGTTGGGTTGGAGGTTATGTTGGATTGGGTTCCGATTACTGGAGTTTATAATGTTTCCGGCCTTACCTTAGGATAAGGCCATCAAGAGGTTCCTCGTGAGGAACATCGTGGAGCAAGCCGCCGTTAGGGATGTTCAGGAAGCCTGCGTCTATGACAGTAATCTGCTTTAACCATCCATTCTGATGATTTGTCTCCTTTTCCTGTTGTTTGATCTCTTTGGCGGTTGTTTTAATCGGGGTGTTTCTTTTTTTTTTGTAGCTTACACGCTTCCCAAGCTGTACGCCAAGATGCAGTACTGCGTGTCCTGTGCGATCCACTCCCACGTTGTGAGGGTCCGCTCTCGCACCGACAGGAGGAAACGTGAGCCCCCGCAGCGCTTCATGAGGCGCAGGGTATGGCCTCCTTTCCCCCCCTGTTGTTTACTGCATTCTCGGTATATGCACAGCTAGATGTGTATTCCCAGAAGCTTTGATGCACGTGGTGTTTGCTAACTCTTTGCTACAAGAGTTGGTTATTCCGTCTCTGCCCTCCTCGGTCAAGATTGTTTTTTTATGTGTTCTAGAGTGTTTTGTTGCGTTTGTTCTATCACAATAACTTCCCGGTTGCTTGGGTGATTCCATTTTTTAGTGTTCACTTACCCCCTGGTTATGTCTAGGTTGCTAATATTGCTTCTTCTTGACAGGATGATTTGCCTAGGGCTGGTCAACCAGGTCAAGGACCTCGTCCTGGTGTTGCTGCACCAGCTCGCCCATGAGCCAATTGTTGGAAAATCCTTTTGTTCATTGATCCCGGCCATGTGAACACCTTCCCTAAGCAGTAGCTTTTGATTTTTGGCCTTTGGTATCAGTTACATGTTTCAGTTTGAGGCTACTTCAAAGATTTCATTTTCTGCGCCTACTGATGTTCTAATCTGTTTGCTCTAGTGTGGGTTCCAGTTCTTGTAGAACTTATGGATGATTCTTCTTACTGATATTAAAGTTATAGATGTGGTTGTTGAATCATTCATCCCAACCTTTTAAAGGGGCAAATTGCGTTAGAAATCATCCCGTAATTGTGACTGTTCATGCCATATATTGGGCTTAACTGTGATTGTTCAATTCATCTCCAGATCAATCTGCATTCAGCTTAACTGTCGAGCCTTCCTTGCAACCTTGATCCTCTGCAGAGGCATGATCTAGAGTTTAGAGTGAGATGTCACTGGGGTGACGTGAAAAACTGACATCGAGCAAATGATGATAGTGTAGAGCCATGGAGCTCCACGTGCCATATGAAGAAAGAGTCAGTAACATCTTTGATATTTCAACCAGGCTTGTCTATGCATTTTCTGTCATAACTGGTGAGCTCCTACCTGCCATGAGTCTCTTATGTAGACACTGGTGGTGTTGAGTCCAAGTGCTGCCATGGAGCTGTCACCTTTGTAGATTTCCCGGCAAGTGGTTACAGAGAGCAACAGCCAAATGATTTTCAGACAGAGGTCCTCCCCAAACCTAGGAAGCAGTCCGATATGCCAAATTTGGCCATCTTAGCAAACAAAGACCAGAGACACGTAGTTCTGTTCCTGATGTATGAACTTTTCTTCCTTGAACTCCAAAGTGAATCTACAGAATGGGAGATTAATCCAACGATTCGAGGAATGCCGGCTGTGCCTAGGTCAATCAATGCTAGTCGTTTAAATCTAGTTCCTAACAGGGAGCCTCTATTCAACGACTAATTAGGACAAGGAATTTATGTCAGAATCGGGACGGAGGTAACAATTTTTTTTTCTTACCAGAACAATTAAATTCATTTTTATCCGATAGGTTTTGGATTAAGTCACGACAAATGTAGCAACACGGTTACATTGTATTTTCTCGAAATTGGGCCTTATATTGGATTGCAGAGGTCTGTAATTGGGCCGGGCCTTGTTAGTTTTCACGTGGTTTTAGAAAACTAGCAAAACAAAGAAAAAGCCGAACCCAAAGACGGACCATGGAATGTTCATTTTATTACAACATCGGAGATATCGACATGGTGTCAACTTATTATACATATATGATATGATATGACATGACACGATCAAATCGAATCCACATCCCACGATTTCACATTAATTTTTTTTTTTTTTTTAAATTGTTGTGTTTAAAGTATCCCCGCAGAGATTTGCGGCACAGAAACAAAATAATTAGAAATGAAGAAGAAAGACGTGGGGCTGCGGACAGGAGGAGACGTCACTGTCACTAGGATATTAGGCAGAACAAGCTAGCATCACCACGTGACAGGAGGTGGTTGATCCGACGAAGATGGTGGATGATCACCGTCCTGACGACTCCAATTCAATTCACTAGCCACCGCCCAAGTTCTCTCAAAATCCAAAGGGACAGACACCAGAGAGAGGGAGGGGTAGGAATGGAAAAAGTGGACAGCCTATTCTTTTCACTTTAGGACATATGGATAACATGTGTCATTACATCGTATGTTGGGTAGGGCTGGGGGCCGAGCACGTTCAGTGGTCTGAAGGAAAGGACCCCCCTTTCATTATTATTTTACCAAACAAAGAAAATGTCCACATGGCTCCTGCCAAGAAACAACATTGCTTGTCTTTTACATTTCTGACGGGGCTAAGACATTGTGCAGCAAAAATTTACAATGTCTGCAGTTATATGTGGGTTTTGGTAATATTTTTTTTTTTTGGGTTAGAGGAGGAGATTTAAGACAATGCTAGGTTGTTGAGTCTAAGGGGCTTGTCCTGTAGGTGGGGGTGAGAGAGAGGACTAAAACGGGTGAGACGAGGAGTTTTGGGTGGGCGGGTGTGTGTTTGGGTTTGGGGGAGGGTTCGAGTTCTTCCCTTAAAACCAGCTAGCTGCATTTACGTGGTTTGCTAATTTAGCTTGATTTGATCACTCGTTTCGGGTTGTACACGGCGTCAAGAAATCTAAAGGGGTGGGTGGGTCTGCAGTTCCCTTTGGTTTATATTGTTCTTGGTTTTCCTCCTGCCAATGTTTTGTTTTGATATTGGAAAAAAAACCAAGAAGGGGAAGGAAAATGATGAGGAAAAAAGGGTTTTTTTTTTCATTTACTTGTTTGATTGTTCAATGGGGGATATGTTGATTTGCTGCAGATCCAGGGGGTGATTTCAGCGGTTGAAGTGATCTGGGTTTTGACGAAAGAATGGATCTTGAGCATGGGAAAGGCAGATCAGGCCCCAAGGTGAGTGGTGAACTGTTGTTGATTCGAGCGAGTGAGCTTTGCTGGGTGACGATGCATTTGCAACGACGACGACCTCCTCCTTGTGCTCATGATTGTGTTGTTCAGGAGTCGTGGAGGACGGTGTTGGTGTTGGCATACCAGAGCCTCGGAGTGGTTTATGGGGACCTGAGCATATCCCCTCTGTATGTCTTCAAGAGCACCTTCGCCGAAGACATTCAGCATTCCGAAACCAATGAGGAGATCTACGGCGCGTTGTCGTTCGTCTTCTGGACGCTCACTTTAGTTCCCTTGTTTAAGTACGTCTTCATAGTCCTCCGAGCGGATGATAATGGCGAGGGTAAGGACGAGTCATTTGATGACTGTCTGAATGGGTATTTTTGCAAGTTCTGTGTTGTTTTCACTGTCCCTTTTGGATTCTGCAGGTGGTACTTTCGCTCTGTATTCACTGATATGCAGGCATACCAGTGTAAGCCTTCTGCCGAATCGACAGGTTGCCGACGAAGAACTGTCGACTTACAAGCTGGAGCATCCTCCGGAAGACAAGAATAATTCAAAGTGGAAGACGGTCTTAGAGAAGCACAAGACTTTGCACACTGCTTTGTTGCTGCTGGTTCTGCTTGGAACTTGCATGGTGATCGGTGATGGCCTACTTACGCCAGCCATTTCCGGTAAAAAACGGATAGTATGTTTGTAGACTTTTTCGACCAGAGTTTGTGAATGTTTTCAAATCCAAATCGTGACTTTCCTGGGTGCAGTCTTCTCGGCTGTTTCGGGTCTGGAGTTGTCCATTGAAAAGGATCATCACCAGTGTAAGAGGAATCCCAGAATTTCTTGATTGATAACTTACTATCCATGTGAGTAATCTTGCTTTGTATTCTGTAATTGCAGATGCAGTGATTCCTATTACTTGTTTCATACTGGTCTGCCTCTTCGCTCTGCAACATTATGGCACACATCGAATTGGGTTCTTGTTCGCCCCTATTGTGCTTACCTGGCTGCTATGCATTAGTTCCCTAGGCTTCTACAACATACTGCGCTGGAACCCTCGTATATATAAAGCATTATCACCTTATCACATGTGGAGGTTCATCCAGAAGACAAGGTTGAGAGGGTGGATGTCCTTGGGTGGAATCTTGTTGTGCATAACAGGTAGACTCGAGGCTGCAAATTCTCCAATGATGCCTTGTCTTTCTATAACATCACAGAGACAAAAAAAGGCCTATTTGCTTATTTTTTATGATATACAGGGGCTGAGGCTATGTTCGCGGATCTTGGGCACTTCTCATACACTGCGATCCAGGTAACTGGGTTTGAACACTAACTTTGGTTGAATTCTGCAGAAGGAGTTGACTAATGGAAATTGGTGGCGCTCTTTTTGGATGCAGATTGCGTTTACATCTGCAGTTTATCCTGCACTTATATTAGCATACATGGGTCAAGCAGCTTACCTTTCGCAGCATCATCATAATCAAATTGACATCAGCTTTTACGCCACTGTCCCTGGTAAGCTCTCATTTTAACATTGCTCGATGATTACTGAAATGATTGTAGTGCTGATGTTCTTTGTGACTTGACTTATTCAATGATACAGAGTGTTTAAGATGGCCAGTGCTGACAGTAGCCATTCTCGCTTCCGTCGTCGGAAGCCAAGCGATCATAAGCGGAACATTCTCCATCATAAACCAGAGCCAGTCAATCGGATGTTTCCCGAGGGTTAAGGTTGTCCATACCTCTGATAAGAAACATGGCCAGATATACATCCCCGAGATTAACTGGATGCTCATGATCTCATGCATTGCTGTGACCGTCGGCTTCAGGGATGTAAAGCACCTCGGAAATGCTTCGGGTAAATCACACGCTGTCAATGTACCGACCAAACTAATCAAGTTCTTACCATTCACGGGTTTTTGCAGGGCTGGCAGTGATGACAGTGATGCTGGTGACGACATGCCTCACATCCTTGGTAATCGTCTTGTGTTGGAATGGGTCTCCCATCTTTGCTATCCTGTTCCTGCTCTTCTTTGGTTCGATAGAGCTGCTATATTTCTCCGCTTCACTCACCAAATTCACCGAAGGTGCATGGCTGCCAATTCTCTTGGCCCTCTTCCTGATGACAATCATGTTCATTTGGCACTACGCCACCATCAAGAAGTACGAGTTCGACCTTCATAACAAGGTTTCCCTTGAATGGCTCCTATCTCTGGGACAGACCCTGGGAATCGCCAGGGTCCCCGGCATTGGTGTGGTTTTCACCGACCTCATATCAGGAATTCCTGCTAACTTCTCTCGTTTTGTCACCAACCTTCCCGCATTTCACCGGGTGATAGTCTTCGTATGTGTGAAATCAGTCCCCGTGCCGCATGTTCCTCCGGAAGAACGGTACCTTGTGGGCCGCGTAGGCCCTCCATCACATCGGTCCTACAGATGCATAATTCGTTATGGATATCGCGACTTGCACCAGGACGTGGATTCCTTTGAGTCGGAGCTCGTAGACCGTCTTGCAGAGTTTGTCCTCTACGACTGGACCCAAAGAAGAGACATGAGTCCGATCTTCGAGGGCAAGAGTAATAGTTCGTCTAACGAACAAACCTTAGCAGTGATCGGGAGGAGCAGCAGTTTGTTCTCAGATGCACGGCCTTACAACCTTGAAGAAAGCTTGCAACCCAGAAGTGTCTACGCCGAATTTTCCACTGTAGAAAGCTTAAACAGCATTGTGAAAGCACGAATTCCGGACGCCAAGGAAAAGAAAGTGAGATTCGCAGAAGACGACAATGATTCATTCCCGGAAGACGATCCTGTGACACAGATGGAGACGGAGATGCGAGAAGAGATAACAGATCTGTTAGCTGCCCGGGAATCTGGAATGGCATTTATACTTGAGCATTCGCACGTTAGAGCGAAAAGGGGGTCATCTCTCCTGAAGAGGCTCGCCATCAATCTGGGTTACAACTTCCTAAAGAGGAATTGCAGGGGACCAGATGTTGTTCTCAAGGTGCCGCCAGTTTCTCTGCTTGAGGTTGGAATGGTGTATGTGGTCTGAAATCAATGCCACTGTTTACTACTGTAAAACTGATATATACAAAGGCTGTAAGAAAATGCCGCACGCCAATTTACTTAATCTCTGATGATGATTAACTGTCGGTTAGAACAGGAAGCATTTATCTCATAGTTGGAAGACTGGAGAAAACATGATGCAACAAGAACTACAACACTCAATTGGGACCATAGCATTAGCTAACTACGAGTCTTCATATCGAATCCCTTTTGCGACTTCGAAAAAATGGGCCACGTTTTCCTCTGGCGTTCCGACCTTGATTCCATGGCCAAGGTTCAGGATATGTTTCCTCCTACCAGCTTTTCTGACCGTGTCATTTATCCTGCTTGTGATGAACTCTTTTGAACCAAAAAGGACACCGGGATCCACGTTTCCTTGGACAGCTAGGTCGGGTCCCAACCGTCTCCGGCCTTCAGCCATGTCAACCGTCCAATCCAAGCTCACTACATCTACACCAGCGAGGGCCAGCCTCTCTAGCAAACCGCCGGATCCGCTTGCGTATAGAATCAAAGGGAGATCAGGATGAGTGAGTCTCACGGAATCAACAATGTTCTTCAAGTAAGGCAAGCTGAATTCCTCAAAATCTACTGGACTGAGTTCAGTTGCCCATGAATCAAAGATTTGAACTGCTTGAGCTCCATTTTCCGCTTGGTACTTGATGTATGTTGCCATGGATGTCGCAAACTTCGCCAGTAATGCATGCAACACCTGGAATGAGAAATTGGCCGTATTTCAGTGATGGCACCCATTTGACACAAAAATTAAGCGACATCAGTAAAGAAGAAGATACCTTGGGTTGCGAAAAAGCTAACTTTTTAATCTTTGTGAAGTTCTTTGATGAACCGCCCTCAACGACATAAGATGCAAGAGTGAAAGGTGCTCCAACAAAGCCCAGAACTGCCGCTTTATTATCCACCTGCAAACTCCCAGCAGGTTATTTTGGTGTTGTTGTCCTAAGGTTAAAGAATCTGCAAAGAGTCAAACGAATACCTCTTTTCTTAGGACGCTCAACGCTTCGCCAACATATGGAACCCAATCTTCAGGAGTGAATACCCTGACTCGTTCAACATCGGCTGCAGTCTCTATGGGATGGAAGATTATAGGTCCCTTCCCTTTGACAATATCGAATGGAATATTCATCCCAGGAAGAGGGGTCAAAATGTCGGAGAACAGAATCACCTGCAAGGAGAAACGATGCAACAGCTGTGAGAATTGAGCAGTAACAATAAGAAAACAATACTCCAGCTCTGCATACAGGGACGAAATAACCATGATGGGATCTGTTTCTCAAATTATAGACCTTACCCCATCTGGCTTAAAAACATTCCATGGTTGGAGGGATATTTCAACAACAAGGTCAACATTTTCAGATCTCTCGCGGAAGGAAGGATACTTCTCGGATATGGCTTGATAACTCTGCATTCAATAAAACAGACTTCAGGAAATCAACTAAGCTACAGAACATTGTGAGAAATCAATTTCCCCATCGAGAAGAAATAGCTCGCTTTGGCATCACTGAGATAGAAAAGAAAAAGCTTCTCCTTTCACAGTAATCAACCACTAGATCTATAGCAAGTGAACAGCGCATAGAAGAATTAGAATCAATGACACACATCTACCCCTACAATAGTATTTCAGTTTACTGGGAAAGGAGCACACATCTCCAAGATAATTAAAAGCAAAACCTGCCTTCATGTACCTCCCTGCTTGCCTCATGAGCCAAACGGGCGGCCTTTCCACCTCAAGTCCCCGAACCGCATTGAGCAACAATGGCTCCGTTACCCCAGTCACCAACGGTTCAGCAACGACCTCTGCCCCAAATATGCAGGAAAGCACCAATCAGACCGCACCAAAGTATCAATGCTCAATCACGTCATCTAAACAAACAACGCATCCACCGAGCAAACTCATTTGACACATTGATTAAACCAACAGTTTCCAGAAAGGCACGATGGCGCGCGAAAAAGGCACTCAAATGAGGTTAAACAAGCGACAAAAAGTAGAAAAGATGAAAACTTTACACACCGGCGGCTCCTCCCAAAGAAACCCAGATGCTAAATTAGGGCTACATTAATCAATTCCCAGAACTTACCTCCGACGGAGCAGCGAATTCTGTTTTTCGGCACCGCAGAAGGGACTCCTTCGTGGAAGGACCTGGCCTTTGCCGTGGGGACACCGGCTAGCAGGGAACAGCTGCAGATGCAAGAAGACATGACTTGACTTCACCGACGAAGATGGCTTCTTCTGCCTCAAACTCGTCCCATCCGAAGGGCTAGTGATTTGGGGGTCGACGACGATAGCGATAAGATCCTGTCTAGATTATCCTACCTGGGTGTTCGTCCGGTCGGTTTCTGGGTCTTTGCCACGTCAGCGTGGAGAAAAGTGGTAAAATTTTAGGCAAAATATCAATTTATAGAATCTATTTTGAGCCAACTTTATGTTTTATCGTTAAATTAGTTTTTTATATAATTTTGTCACCAACTTTTGTTTTTATTTCTATTTTGGCCAATCATGAATTTCTTCTAGCGAAAGCCAAACAATGCTTTAATAGACAATTTTCATTTATCGACTAAAACGAAAAAAGATTTTAAAAAATAGGAAATAATATTGAAACCTTTCATTTGTTTTTTTATTATAAAATTTTGATGAACAAATCAAGTGAATTGGAAGCCGAAGTTAACGATAGTTGCTGATGTTGTCAAAAAATATGAAAAATCAATGAATGTCGGATGATGTTCTATTAGGAGGCGACTATTACGGATAAAGTGAATTATGAGACGAATAAATGAGGTGTCAAAACTCCACTATTATAGGACACATGTTAGACTATATTAAGGTATTGTTTGGCTTTCGCTAGAAAAAATTCATGATTGGTCAAAATAGAAATAAAAACAAAAGTTGGTGACAAAATTATATAAAAAACTAAGTAATGACAAAATAAAAAGTTAGCTCAATGTTGAGGCCATAAATTGATATTTTGCCAAAATTTTATGAGAAGAAACGAGGGTTTCCCACTGTTTCCTCCCGGGTGAATCACCCAAACACAGCCTTTTAGATTGTTAGAGGAAGTCGACATCAATTTTGATGCACAGGGTTTGATCCTAATTCATAGTTTCATGCTGTTTTTTCTTCCTTCCCTCTGGGGTAATGTTAGGATAAGAAAACATTGCTGCCATATCGGTTCACGTAGCGAAGAAATGTTGAATTAAGGAATGCTTATCAAAAGATAGTATCGACCCGAAGCTTTCTCTTTGAGGGTGATTTATCTATGATCTGCTTTTGTGGATCCATGAACGCAGCACCCTTGTTGGCGAATAGTCTCCGGAGGTTTATCACCGAAAGATCGTTGAAGCTGGCGACGGTCAGGTCGGCTTGCTCCAAATTATACCTGAGAATTACGCAGGATATGAGGTTCTGGATGCATTGGGGGGGGGGGGATTGCAGAATGCCTTCCCCAGCAGAAAGGCACAGAGCAGGAACAAAGAGAAGAATCATTAAAACACTGACGCAGGGTGAGTGCCGATTAAGGCGATGGCCATCATCGTGCAGTTGTGAGCCGCAGTGATGCCTCTCGGGTCATCTTCAAACACCACACATTTAGATGGCTTCCTGTCCAACTTCATAACATGAAAAAGACACATGGGTGAAATAGGTACCCCCAGACTATAGAATGTCATCGCAACAACACTCATGGTCTGTTTAGTCACAGGAAGGTATTACATACTGAACAAACCTTGAGAGAAGCTGAGAGAAATCTATGAGCCATGGATTCCATCCCATCTTCTTCTGAAACTATTACCTGCAGCAATAT
This sequence comes from Melastoma dodecandrum, assembly GCA_029817715.1. Classification (NCBI taxonomy): domain Eukaryota; kingdom Viridiplantae; phylum Streptophyta; class Magnoliopsida; order Myrtales; family Melastomataceae; genus Melastoma; species Melastoma dodecandrum. Next base: position 1,549,892 of record JARUPY010000533.1, on the reverse strand, counting down.
AGGAACAAAGTGACCCGACAGTCCCAAAGAAACTCCTACCCCTAGCATCCAAGTTTTGACAAGGAGAAATTCGGATCAGTATAGACCCAAGACATGACCCCCAATCTCAAATATTTCCAATACGTTTCATCTTATTCCTTCATAAGGACAAGCCTGTGCGTATTACCAACATCATTGATCCCCACCTTGCGCATAAGATGAAATTGTTTCTAAGGCCAGCTGTGCATATATAAGACTTAGAGGAGAAAATAGCATGGCCTTTTTTGAACCAGGGAAGTAACCTACTTGGAAATATTTGTGCAGCCTCATGCGCTCTAGTGCCTCAACCATGCTCCTTCGGTCAAGACTAGACACAACGGCACAGGGTATTCGAGCTGTATGTACTGCATCCAGCCATGTCTCGAGACCCTCCATAGGCTTTGCAATCTAAATAAAGAAGCTAATGTGTCGTGATGGATCTAATGCAAGTATAAATGAATGGCATCCCTTCCATCTACCGAGCAGTGTTCATACCTGGAGGAGATTATCATAATATATCTGGGCAAGTCTGGACTTAAGTCTGTCAGTTTCACTACCGGACTTGTCCCACAACATCTGAGAAGATAAGGTTTAGCACGGAGAATAAGCAAAAATGTCCACTTTTTCTTGTCAGAATTCCCTTTCTTTAAGGAAGTGAAATTGCTTATAATATTGATTAAAAAATCTTCAATGACATGTCGAGATTATTGCAATCCCAACCTTTTGAAGATAATGATCTACACTTGCATAACGCACCGGTCTCCGGAAATCATCATCTTGAGGCAATTCTCTTCCTGTATTGCCATCAGAGACATAAAAGGAGAAGATCAGACCCAATTGCCTACCCTGCCAGTACATTCTTTAATCACAACTAATTGGAAAACGCAGTTCAGACCCTCTTCAATGGCCAGTTGCTTCCATGCCTCCAACTTCAAAGTGCATGTGTCCACCTGACATTATGGTACTGTCATAAAACCCTCATATTCTAAATATTTTATAATGACTACCACCTACACATCTGCAGGAACTTCTCTCCAACAAAATCCCATTTCTGAGCAGTCTCACAGGTCTCAAATCAGATTCAGCACAATAATATAGTTCCAAACTATCATCCCCCGCCACCAAAACCACATCCAGGATGAGCTAAATTACATACCACAACATTGTCCCAGGAGAAAATGAGGCCGTACGCCTCGTCAGGCTTCATTGCATATCGTATGCGTTGAAGAAACCCTTCTTGCAATCTATCATTGAGGAAGTTCTACGCCCAAAGACAAACATCCACCATCCCCATCAAATCATCATCACAAGAACAAACAGAACTTAAACTCCAACATAATTAAATCAAAACCAATAGACAGATGGAGAAGCTGTGCCGAATAAAATCCACTCACCACATCTACTTTCAGCGGACCGTCAGCTCTAAACGTCTCAAACCCTTCTCCATACTCTGCTCCAATCGCCTAAAACACAGAGACACCCACAACCCTCACCATCACAACGTCACAACAAGACGCGCCGACGGCAGACAAATCACTGAAAAGTAAACCAAAACCACCTCTTGCATGAACAGTTTATCCGGAACAATCGAGAACCCCTTATTCTCACCGCCGGACCCGGAAGCGCCCTTCGCCATCTCCAATCGCCCGCGACAATCCCCCTGAAGCTTCCATGCCTACCCACAATCAAATTCAAGCACCGACGTCAGAACCCAGAGGAGAAAAAACCCGAAAGCCGATAACTTTGACGCGGCACGAAGTTACCCAGAAGGCTCACCGGCGGGTAATTGAGCTGGGAAGGGAAGAAACGTCCGTCGGGCTTCGAGGCAAAGGGTTTGCTGCGACGGAGGAATCGGGAAGAAGTGGCGGTGGAATTGCAAGAACAGCAGTGGTAATAACGCTCCATGTGCCCCAAAAGGCTAGTCCTCTGTTCCGGAAGCGTACGAGGATTAAATGGGATTTAGCCGTTCATCGCATCGCAACCAAAATCAACAACGCCAGGAAAAGGTAACAAAAATTAGTTACTACGTTATCCATAAAAATGGTGTCTTTTTTTCTGGTTTGTTCACGTGGGCTAATCTCAATCTGGACTTTGGACACATCTTGCACCCCACGAGAGGTAACAACATTCAGCTCAAGTCCTGAGAGCACCCCATCGGGCTTTTCTTTTCTAACCAAACAGTCACAGATGAGGCAAAACCAGAGCACCAAGGACGGAAGTAGCTAACGCCCCGTGCGTGGAAGCTTACGTGAAATGTATTAAATTTTACCCTTTTTTATTATATTATACTAATGTGATTAGTACACTATACTAAAATGTTCTGTTTTTATATTAGTACTGATTAGTACATTGTACTAATATTAATAGTAAAAGGTTTATACCGATTAGTACATTTATAATGTACAAATGAGTATTGTGTACTAAATTTTATTAGTATATTAAAAATGTAATAATCGGTACAAACGCTTTACTGTGAACATTAATACAATGTACTAACCAGTATTAGTAAAAAAACAGTAACATTTAGTATAGTGTACTAACGAAAAATTAGTACATTACTAGTAATTACAAATACGTACTAATTTTTACTATTTTAGTTAGTACAATGTACCAATGAAATTAGTACGCTTTGTAATTACTAGTATTGTACTAACTTTTCGTTAGTACACTGTACTAAATGTTACTGTTTTTATACTAGTACTGATTAGTACATTGTACTAATATTAACAGTAAAAGGTTTGTACCAATTAATACATTTGTAATGTACTAATAAAAGTTAGTACAATATACTAACAATGTACTAATACATGCATTAGTACAAATACTAATGCGTGTACTAGTACAATGTACTAATGCGTGTACTAGTATATCGTTAGTACACTGTACGATTTGTAATTACTTGTAATGTACTAATTTTTCGTTAGTAACATTTAGTACAATGTACTAACAAAAAATTAGTACATTACTAGTAATTACAAAACGTACTAATCGCGTTAGTACAATGTACTAAAAAAGGGCAAAATTTAGTACATTTCACGGATGCTTCCACGCACCGTACGTTAGCCGCTTCCCAAAGAAGACATTTATGTTGTCAGCATTGCGAATGGACAGATATACCGAGTCAAAAAACAAAAGCCCACTCTCCCAGAAGACAACTGCTAACTGGTCGTGCGCCAAAATGTGCAGTCGCTTGCTGTCAGAGACATTTACCAAAAAGTTAGGGACATTCTTGGCATCTGATTCATCTTCAATCCCATGAGGAAAATACTAGCCTACAGCAAAGGAAGATTGTTTTGGATTAGGATTGGAAGAGAAACGGTCCGACCGACCTTGGTTCCATTGTGTCGATATTAATGTACCAGTCAGATGAGTCGAAACTAGCAAAAAGTCCCAAGCTTTCAGAGTCATAAAGGTCTTCATCAAACCTCTCATACATCTGCAAAGGAGTAGACTAAAACATCAAGGACATTTCTCTGGAGGCATCCCGGCAAAGTGAAAGTCATTTGCTAAAGGATGGGAAATTATACATACTTGATCGACTCTTTCGACCATTGCAGAATCTGCTTCATCCTCCATCTGTAGATTCCAAAGGTTATCAGCTTCTAGTAAGCAAATAAAGGATTGATGCATCTTTGTGCTACATCATGTCCAAAAAGATAACTGAAAACGGCGATTGGCAATATCTGCAGGACTAGGCAGAACAGGTAAAGATTTCTCTCCGACTCAACTCTGGAAAATCAAAGCATATGTCCATTTACCTCAGACGTCTCGTGTACCTCCCTAAGCAAAACTTCCTTGTAAGCAACATCTGTCTTAGTTGCCTGGTCAAGATACGGTTGCCTCTCCTGAATAAGGGAACAAATTAACTACAGATGCTCGAAACGGATCTCGTGACTAAGCTGTTGGCATCATCGTACCTCTTCGGACATTTTCTTCCATGTCTCAAAGCCCAGTCTGTTGGCATCCATAGCCTCTTCTGCCTCCCTTGTTTTCACAAAGCTTTCCCTGGGATTTTCCCGAAAGTAACATCAAAAGATAATAATCCATTCGGTTCACGCAAACACACCGTCACCAGATAAAAGCAACAAATATGACTAAGTATCCAACAATAGAATTAAAAGCCTCCTATACACAGTAGACCAAACAAAGGGAAGCCCAACTTCATCCGACGGTTCAAGTTGAGCCGAAACCCAGATAATCGCGACTAACGCTCGCATTCGTAATTTCCGGCCAAACAAAACTACACTCTCAGCCTGGAGTAATCACTATAGATATTCCTCCCACACTCGCAGTATACACTACATAAATTACCAAATGTTAAACACGTCACAGAGTTGGGACATTTTACATGAAAAAGAGAAATGCCGATCGCGGCTGATCGTTACAATCCTGCTCGGCGACACGACCACGCGGCACCTTCCCACAAAACCCTTTGAACCGTTTCACCCCCATGTTGGGTTGGCATTCGTGAAGGTCCGACACTGCGACGGCTACAGTCTCCCCGCACAAATCGCTGTGAGGAACGTCGGAAGCGCCATATAAACATCGGGGACGCACCATAAACGAAGCAAAAACAATCCACGATGGGAAACCCATTACCATTTCTGGAAAGCGCTTCCATCAGGAGCGCGGCGCGGCGCCCGAACCCTCTTGCGTTTTCTCGGCCGAGGTGACATGAAATCAACCCCCAAAAGACAAACCCAGAGGCTGATTCCGATCAAGAAAAGCCACGGTTTCTTGATACAGATTGATCAGAAAAGCAGGGGGAAAGATGAATCGTCAAAAAGATTCCGTCTTTTTTTTATTGGCGGGAGTTTTTTCGATCACTTTCTTTTCTTTTCTGGATTTTATCAAGAAGGTGAATTTTATTTCCCGCGGCGGAAAAAAGGACGAAAGAAAATGATTTCCTTTTGAGAATCGTCTGATCATTCGACAATTTATGAAGATCAAACGGGTTAATTTGTATAACAACTTCTTAGAGAGCACAGTACAGCCGCCTAAATTCGCTGTGGATGGAGTTGATATCGAAACTACTAATAATGCAAATCGAACCCATCAAGAATCGCAAGAAAGAAACCATGAAAGCACGAGAGGGAATAAGACAGACTAACTGGATATAATAATAATGCGTGTGATATGCTAAGCGGACCGCGGTGAGGTCCCGATTCATGGATGCCCGGATCGCCTTAGTTCGGAAGCCTGGACGTTCTTCTTGCTCTGTTTCATCGTAGGGAACGATATATGTATGAAACCGAACTTCTTCCTGCTGTGATCCTGGCTCCTGTCGGCCTTCTCCGGGTGGAACTTCGGAACATCCCTCAGTTCGTTCAGCATCTGCCTCAGCGCGACTCGGCGGCCTTCCGTCTGCCTGCTCACTACGTTCTCCTCCGGCAAGATCCGCTTCCTCCCGAGCACGTCACGCATTGAGATGGTCGTCCTAAGAACTGGCATCTGCTCGTCGTTGGAGATGTTCGTTCTGACGACAAGGTCAGCGGATGGGGACCGTGGCTGACGTTCCGATGGGATTATTGGGTTGGGGAGATTTGGGTTCCTGTGCCTGTCGCCGTGTTTCGGCAACCAACCTCTAAGAGCCTCGCCTGCGGCGACCTGCTTCCTGTTAGCTATTTCGACCCTGCTCAAAGCCTCCTCAAGCGCCTGTTGGCTCAGCTTGACCTCCTCGGTCGCATTCTCCAACTTCTGGAGAACTTCCGATCTGGATGCATTGTTCCTGCCTCCTTTGTTCATTTTAATCAGAGCTTCGTTGACACTCCCACAAGGCATTCTCGTCGGAGACTGATCTTGGGGGAATGACTCAGTATTTTTGGGTTCCGGCAAGTAAATATTGAACGAGGCCTCGTTCCTCGACAAAGCCCTGATCTCGTACATTGCAACTGCCTCCGCAGCCCTCGCTGCCTCCTCCATCTTTCTTGCCGTGGCCACCTTCATTGCAGCTGTGTTGATTGCGTCCGTACCCTTGGACTGATAGTACATTTCTGTCGCGTCACAATCCGGTTGCGGCGCCAGCTTCAGTGGTGATACTGGGCCCTGGCCACCTGCAGATTTTGCCGTCCGCCTTAGACGTGTCTTCTCCAGAACCTCCTTCTCCCTCTTGATTCTCTTACTGAGCGACTCGACTGAAGTCTGGATCATCCCAAGCTCGCTGATCGTCTTGCCAAGATTCAACTTCGCCTGATTCAGCTCCATCAAGATCAGGTCCTGGGTCTGAATCCCGTCCCAACAATCTCCTCCTGGGGGAGCACAAACAACCACCCTTTCGTTGGACTCGGGAACCGCCACCATGCATTTCGGGGCTTGCTTCTGGAGCTGCCACTTCAGTTCCTCGACAACCTTCTTGGTCTCTCCCAACTCCTCGAGCACATCGAGAGTCTCCAGCTCTTTCATGATCAGATTCTTCTCCAGTTCCAGTGCCCGTTCCTCCGCCGTCTTCAGATCAACTTCCCCGAAATCCTAAAGACCAACAAAAAGTAAGATCAAGATCCCCTGCAGCTATCAAACGACTCCCCAAAACAGTTTCATGCACTTACATTATCATGTCCGATTCCGAGAGGTTGGTGGAAGGGAATGCAAAGTCCGCTCCCCTCGAAATGATCCACAGCCTCCTTGACAGACCCGAACGGGAGAGAGGTATCGATCTCGGCCCTCGGGTTGCGCTTGTTTCGACCAGGCATCACCTCAACACCCTTCCCTCTTCCATAACCACACACACAACAAGGACTACGAGGACAGAATCCACCATTGTGCCCGGAAGGATCCAACTCCTTACATCCTCCATTGCCCTCCATAATCACCATAAACCTTACAACGTTGTCGTCAGCTGTAATCCGTGGTAAGAAACTCCGAGCGACAGACGGGTGGGTTTATACCAGCTGGTGGGGGGTGCGAAGAGCGATTCTTCCTTAGAGAAAAAAGAATATTTTTCGCTGTTGGCGGGGGTAATCCCTGATGATGGTGATCTGGGAAAAGAGAGGAAAATTTCGAAAGGCGGGTCCGCTCGGATTGCCAAGTCTTTCTTTCATCTTTGCATTGCGTGTTCCAAAAAACTCGTACGAATCGTAGGAACAAACCGGAAGATGGTTTAGGATTGATGAAGAACACATTGCTCTAATTTAATTAAAAAAAGAAAAAGTAAGACAACCTTTAACTAACATTGGTGGTGGGATGGAATCATCATCAGTTGCCTTTCGGATTCGATCCCTCTGTAGTTGTAGTCACAACGATTGGAGAAGTGGGAGTTGGTAGGAGGATGATGAGGGGTTTTTTGGTCGCCGGTCATTCAGTTCAGACAGTGCCCCCCACCATCACCCCGTATAATTCCGGATAACAGAAATGAAATGATCGAAAGGAAGTCAACGACAACAAGGGAGAGGGAATGCATGTCTTTATTCTAGCAACCTGTGATGGGAACACGGGGAGGTTTAGTTTTGTTTCTTTGGGATATAAAAAGCAGGGGGAGGTTGTTGTTGGTCTTGGTGGTGGTGGGGGTGGGGGCGACTGTCTTTCTTTTTATCCTTCCCCTTTTCGTCGTGGCCTCTCGTCTCCATTATTCGTGACTAAAGAAAAAGGGAAGCAAGTGGGCCGGCCGTCGGGGATTTGCTTTTTAAACGCCCGACAATCGCGGTAACAAATTCCGGCAGCAAGGAGGGGAGGGGTGGAGGAGTTTCGGGGCGCTCATTCACCATCGAATCTCATTTGGAAAAGGCAAAATATATGTTTTTTCTTTAACTTTTGACGAGCTGTTTTTCTGTCAATAGGAAAGTTAAAAGGACATGGAAATTCGCGGTCCTACTTTGTAGTAAGCCCAAGCCCAATGTAAGGACTCGGCAGGCATTGAATTGGGCCGATGCATTTAATTATTGGGCCTAAAAGCCCGACTCAGGACCAAAGACAACGAAACCATTAATTTTTTTATTATTATTAACAAGCGTTCATCCACCGACACTGTTCCAGGCGATCACATGTTGTCGTCATGATGGTCCAAACTTGGTAGGAAAATTTATTTACTTAATTATTTTATTTTGGGGTTGGACCAAGGACGTGTCCAAGGACGAGTACGCATATGTTTGGATTAAGTTTAGGCTTATTTTACATGATATTTCGTGGACTGTTGATGTTGTACTATATACTAAACAAGTACAATGAAATCCTCGCGGCCTGCCCCCGGAAAAGAAGAAGAAATGCAATGCACGAGATTAACGGAGAGTCGTCCTTCCCTGCAGATCGACCGACACGACGGGTTCTTCTCCAAGTTGCTGTCCAAGGAGTCGTCCGTCCGCCGCGAATCCCTCCTCCAGGGTACTTTTACTACGATGGAGCCATGCGCGCGGTTCCTTTCACGTGGGAGACTTGCCCCCGGGAAGCCTAAGCGTCCGCCCCCTACTCCTCACCCGTTCGAATCCGCTGCTTATGCCTACAATCTCAAGCCTTTTCTCACTCCCCCCACCGTATTACTTCCATCGCTGGGGATCCCAGTTCTCGGAAACCGGCTTCGAGGTGAAAATGCCGAGAGGTCCGAGATTCTTTGGGGTTCTGCTATGGAAGCTCAGGCGGAAGAGGTCGGCTGTGTAGCCCACGTGCTCTTCTTCATCAAAGTCGTCATCATCGCCATCCGCAGCTTCATCGCCGCTGCCTGCACGGACGAATAAATCTCTTAGAGAGAGGTGTGTTCTCTTTCCGTGCTCGAGGTTGGATAATAACCACGATGATTCTGTTAGACAGGACGCAGGATGTCCATGTGCCGATCCCAAGTAACCAAAATGAGTATCGATAATCGGAACCGGATCCGAGACATGTGACTATTAGCGACGCTATGGTGCAGCCATGGCAGAGAGTTGTTTTTTTGTGCTTATAGGAGTGCCATCTCATTGTCAAAACGCGAGTGCCACGATCATCGGTCTTGCAACTCGTCCTACGGTCCTGTGTTCTGTGGGGAACTGCTCCGTACAACCGGCTGGTCCGTAGCACTAACGCGTTTGGTTTTGGTTGCTTGTCGTTTGGATTTGTGCCGAGTGAAGAACATGGCTGGAGCGTGAAAATGCAACGGGGCCGTTTACGTAACGAATGAAAGCAAAAGCACTCATTTTAGGATGCAAAAACAACAAAAGAATTAATGAAAATGAAACCCTTGAATTTCGATGTCTTTTAATGGAGATGACCCGAATTTCCTTTCTTTCTTTCTTCGTTTAACTTTCATTCTTAGTCTTACATTCTTGCAAGATCTACAGGAACTGACCACTTGATAGTTCAAATCAAGTTTGATTGTGTTGACTTTCCACGGTCGATGTTGTCGGGGGGAGGTAAATCTTGCTTGGGAGCTCGCGACACATTTAATGTAAAATTCCGGTAACGAAAGATTTTCTTTTGGAAATTTAATTATTTTGGTCTTCGTGGGCGACTAGTTAGGCACAAAATACGGGTCAAACAAGAATTCTTTTAAACAACAAAACAAAGCAAAATATTTGGAGGGAGATCATTCATTCCCTTGCAATCTAAGCAAGAATACCAAAAAAATAATAATGGGTTAAACTGGGTTTTTTAGGAACATATAAAGCTTGAACTTTAATATGTCCATTTCCAAATCATCGATCCCTTATCTCGATAGCAAATGTTAATGGGGTGAGATGTCCATTGGTTGGTAAAGGCATTTAGGGTCTTTCAAAGAGCATTTCTTTCTCTTGCTCATTCTTCCTCCTTCTCTCTCGCTCTCTTAAATCCTCTTTCGGTTATAAAGAGATTCTAGCTCTTATTTTTTTTACATATCTGCGCACACGAGTCGGATCAACTTGGAAAGTTTGGGAGAATAACTGCATGCAAACATTTGCACCTAAAAGGTGGAAATATTCCTTTAGCTCAGGCGTCGTGTTTCGTTATAATGTTTTCTTCTGTGTTCAGGTTTTGTTGAGAAGGATCTATTGTCTTTGGAGGCTCGTTTCGTTGACTTCTTAGATCTCAGTTTCTCTTTCGCCTTTGAAGATCATCCAGACAAATTATTTAACAGACTCTTCAGCCCTTCAATTCCGATTACTAACTATAAAAGCCAAAGAACCACTCAGCCTCGAAAGGTGTTTGGTCTCTTTCCAGACGCGTCGCGGATCCGTGGACCGGGAATTTAGGGTGTCCCATCCTCGCAGAGTATAGCTGGGTTTATACTCCTCTGTCGTCTGCAACAATTAAGTGCTCTATGATATGGTTAGGAGCCTTATGGACGCCGACCGATTTTGTTTGCTTATTGTCGTGTTGTGCTTTTTCGGCACAGGAGCTTTCGGAGGCGTAACAGATTGCAGTTTTGGAAGACGCGGGGCGAGTGTAAATGCCGGTTTTCGGGACATTCTCCTAGATATGAACATTTCGATGAAATGGTTTGGTCCCTGATATTGACAAGAGACTAACTCCCCCCCCATTTACAATTTCAAATTTTAACTACAAGGGGGAGATGAAGAAGATAGTTTTGCAACAAAGACATTGTCCTTTGTTTTGTTTTGTTCGTATCTTTGGATCTGTTATCTGATCCGAGTGGTGCTTTCTGTCAATAACGAGAGAATCTTACTGCAAAAAAAAAAAAAACAATCCATTAATTTTTTTAAGTGTTTGTTTGTTGGGAGGCCGACCCGGGTATTACCATAAGTTTTTTTTCCTTCTCGTTTCCCCAATAGAATAACGTGGCATTCTGTAAAAGTATATGAATTTTTATTTGTTTTTTGTAACCATAGATTTGCAAAGAAAGATTAATCGAAATCACATCATCATTATTATATGAACAGAGAGACACATGAAGTGTTTATTTAAAAGGAGGTCGGCATTTTCCTTTGCGAATTAACTCATATGAGAGTTCATATGAATATGAGTTCACCTCTTCCTTTTTTTTAACTTACCTCTGCGTGTTATATTTCCTTATCCAGCCAAGCCACGCACGTGCACACGCCGAGTCTCCGTCCATACGCGACCACATAAACCGTGGGAGTTTCAGTTCCAGTTCCAGTTCCCTGGCCTGGCACTGGCTTCTTAGCTGTCTTCTTACCAAAGACTTAAACCCCAGGGACTGGCAATCCTCGGCTGACACAAATAAAAAAAAAAGGCTGCGTGCACATCCCCCGTCGGACCTTTTCTCAAACTTTCCCCAAACCCATTTCCCATCTCGGCTTTTATTACTCCATCCCATGGCCTTCCATTTTAAGTAGTCGTGGCTGGATCGCCGTTTGGTTTTTATTCCCCCCCCCCCCCCCCCCCTTTCTCCTCTTTCTCTTCCCCTCTTCCTTGCCCTTTATGAACTCCCCCTTACTAATCTTTTTCTTTAACCAAATCTATCGTTAGAAGCAGAGCTCGGAGAGAAGAGCAAGCCTGAATGTCCAGAGAAAGGTACTGACAGAAAAACAAGAAAAAAGAACTAAAAACGAGCAAACCCTCCCCTCCCCCCCCTTCTGCTCATCTTTGTTCTTCTTTTCTTCCTCGTAATAATTTCAAGGAACTGATTTACACCTTCCCCTCCCTATCCCCCAGGTTTCCACTCAGTGTAGGCTACACGTCTTCGCTTCCCCACTCTGTATTGATCGTTTTCTTGTATGGTTTTGTTGTTCTTTTGCAGGGGGAGATTTGATTTCCATGAGATAGGGAAGAAAATGAAAAGGTATCGAGGAGGTGTTTGTGTTGGTGTTGGCGGTGGTGGAGATGCTCCCTTTTCTTACATGGGAAGGGGACATGACATGTTGGGTCTTGCCGGAACCCTAAACACCATCACCCCCTGCGCAGCTTGCAAGCTCCTCCGGCGGCGGTGCGCTCAGGAATGCCCCTTCTCCCCGTACTTCTCCCCCCATGAGCCTGAGAAGTTCGCTTGCGTCCACAAGGTCTTTGGAGCCAGCAACGTCTCCAAGATGCTGATGGTATTAAGAAAAAAAAAACAAAGAACCCTAATGACATGTATTGATTAGCTCGTCATAAACTCTACTCCTGATTTTCTTTTTCATTGCATCGATCTCGAATGAATTCACAAGGGGTTGAAATTTGTGGATGGTTATGGAAAATGTTGCATACTTCTGACTATGAGATTCTTTTTTTTTTTAACTTGATCAGGAGGCGCCGGAGAGCCAAAGAGCCGACACAGCAAATAGTCTGGTTTACGAAGCTAATGTGAGGCTAAGAGACCCGGTCTACGGCTGCATGGGCGTGATTTCAGCCTTGCAACAGCAAGTCCAGAACCTACAAGCCGAGTTGAATGCAGTGAGGTGTGAGATTCTCAGATACAAGTACAGGGAAGCCGCCACTGCCGGCTGGATACCTCCTCCTTCCCACAACCAACCACACTTCACTTTGCTCTCTTCAGGAGCCGTTTCAGTCGCAGTGCCTCCTCCGGCTCTTCCTCAACCCCAGCCACCTCCTCAGCAGACGCCACCACAAGAGCCACCTCCCCTTCCTAACTCATCTTCGTCATCGTCCGCGTTCACTCAACCGGGAAACTCCGCCGCAACCGACTATAGCACCATCACCAGCGAAAACGCATCTTACTTCGGATGAGATCGTGAAGAAGCTAGGATGGCAAAACTCCAGCGAAAAAACTGTGGCTAGATTTATATTATTTCATCTATTCTTTTCCTTGTTATGAATAAGTGGAATTACTCTTTAATAGAATTGGATGGGTAGTATTAGTAGTTGTAGTACTCTATACATACATGAACAACTAAATTATATTGGGAAATTAAGATGTGAGTTGAGGAAATGGGTTCTTAGAGGCTTATTAGTCATTTTGTGTCGTGTAATTAATTTCTCCTATGTCGTAACTAAAGACCATTGATTATTTTTACTTTTAACTCGATGAAGTTAAATAAGGCTTATAAGAGAAAAAGTAGTTAGGGGGGTGAATTTCAAAAGTGGCTCAAATATCAAGGGCGATTGCACGTGTGTGAGAATATCTCGTTGACCTGTAAGGGGGAAACCCCATCGACATGTTGATCTGTGCCAGATTGATGACTTTAACCTTGTTTCCCAATACATAAATCATATAAGCCATAACTATAAAGAGTATACAAGGTAATTTCGATAATCACGGTACATTTGTGGCCATTTCTTTTCTCAATCGATCGCGTGGTTAATCAATGTCTTGTCTATGTGAGTTGAATTAAGTGGTTTGGTGGGGCGCTGACATTTTTCACGGGGCCTGTTCATTAATTTAAGGATTTTGTGCCCTTAAGTCATCCGATGTATTTATTGCGCTTTAAATTTAGTGATTTATTATTTAATATGTTTTATAAGTTGTGTTTTTTATTTTGAAATATCTTAAAATTATATTTATTGATATTAATAATTATATTTTTGCTATTTATATCCCTTAGGGCACCCAAAACCCTTAATATAATCTTCTCGTTTAGCCCGTTGGTTTATGATGTTAGATTAAATAATTTCACTAAAATAAAAAAGGGACTATGATGATTATATAAACTGATAGTAAATTCGAGTCTTAATAATGAGTTCGAAAATGTTCATCTGGGTGCATTGCATTGCGTGCATAATTTTTTTTTTTAAAAAAAAAAAGCATTGGCGTAAGGTTTCACTTGGCGTGAGGACAACATCGACCGACCCCACACCCATCCATACCTAACTCTGGAGATAAATCAATCAATCAATCCCATAAAAAAAAATCTTAAATGGTCGTTTTTCAATCATTCTTTAGAATCTTCCATTGTCACAAATTCATCACGAACCTCTGCTTCCAAGTCAGTCGTGATAAAATAAAATCATTAGTGGGGTTGTGGGGCACAAATAATCAGTCGGCGTCATAGAGGAAGAACAATTGATGACTAAGTCATGGTTGCTTCGGTTTAAGGCATTCTTACTCCTTTTGTCCCGGTACACCCACAACCCCCATTCCCCCTTAGTCGGACCAATTTATTTAACCATCTCCAAGCTAATAAGGCTAAGAATCGATCACACGAAACATAAATCTGTCAAATATTGACGACATTTTCAGGCCACGTGACATCACAAAGCATAATACTTTTACGAACTCTTGAGCTCCCTTTGACTGACACGAATCTCTCTTGTTGTAGGGTTTCATTAATGTATGTCGTCTGTGTTTAGATAAAATCATATTTTAAAACCCTTCTCGGATCCTCAAAATCTAACCCCCCCCCCCCACCCACCCACAAAGAAAATCATATTAATTATTTGGCTGTCGCCCCTAAATTTTCTATTAATTTCGATATGTAGCCGGCTGTAATACATATTAAAAATTTCTCGTTAATTTGTTACTTCCATCCCTGACTTCAGCGTACAAGCAAGCCACCTCTGGAATTTATAATTGACACCACTTAAATTTCACAAAAGGTATTTTGACTGTCCCTGTCAAAAGAAAGTGTCAACCTCACGCGTGCGTGACATCAAATTATTATACTAATATTAAAAAAAAAAAAGATTATATGGGAAAATCTCGTTTCATGTCTATTCTTCCGGACCAATATCAACGTCCAAAGTTCTCGAAAAGCAACGCGTTTCGTGACGTAATTCCACACGACATAACCCCTCCTCCATCGGCCGTATGGCGTGTTCGATAAATAGTAGATTCGGGCTTGCATAATTGGACAAACACGACCCCGGCCCATGGAACTGACGTGGCATCGTAACTCGAAGGAGATACGATGTTGTCTGAAGACAAACGGTAACTACTAACGGATTTGGCTTTAAGTGAACGGTTTACATAATAAGTGACACTGACGAGATCCTCGGACCAGAGTTTTATCGAATCCCAAGGAGCCATCGTGTTGCTGTCAGTTCACACTCCTGCAATTCTTCCTGATCTCGCCTTTTGATCCCGTGAGTGGCTTAATGTCCCCCATCTTTATCATCCCGTTGAAGAAGTCGTTCGCAAAGGTGCTCTGGCTTTCGCCGTAGGTCCTCACGATTGAAACCGTGGATCCTCCGTTGTACAGCTGCTGGTCGGAGTGGAGCAGTCCCTTCCTCTGGAGAAGGTTCTTGTAGTAGTTGTTGTCGAAGTAGGTTGGCGTCTGGAGGTCGAGCGGCGCGAGGTTGTTGTCCCCGACCCCGTTGGTTCTCGGGCAATTGTTCTTCCTGGTCTGCGCCAGGGAGGCGTCGATGTTGGTCTCGTTGTAGACCCTTGACCTGAAGCTCGTGCACCGGGCTTGCCCAATGGTGTGGGATCCGGACAGTGCAACCATGTCCTTGGCAGAGAGGCCGACGTTCTGGAAGAAGGAGATGAGCTGGTTGAGGTTTGAGGTCGGCGGCGGGATACTGTTGTTGGCTGCGGCCTGGCTCGCAGTGCGTGCGTCTCTCCTCCCTAGCTTTACGTCCCAGTAAGGTCCTCCGAGCTGCATCGTATTAGTAGATAAAATCAGCAATCTGTTCGAACTAGGGCGTGGCAGCTTGGTTTTGTTCTTCGAATATATATTTTGTTTTTAACCCACAAGATGAACGGCGTCTCTGGAGGTGATAGCCAGAACATCTGCACACGATACAACACCAGGGCATTCCCTCTCGACGACAGCCTTAATTTGATCGATCACTTCGAAACCTCTCGCAGAGTTCTTGTTCGGAACGGCATTCTTCTCTCCAGTGAAGGTGGGCGTATCATCCAGCAGCAGCGATCCGTCGCATCCCTGCCACAGGCATAAAAGCCGCGTCGAATGAGCAAGAGTCTCGGACATTCGTCACAAAGAAACAAATTCCAAGAGTTTATACGCCCGGAATTACATTGACGAAGCAGTCGTGGAAGAAGAGCCTGAGGAGGGAAGCGCCCATGCGGGCCTCCTTCTCGATGGCAGACCTAACGACAGGCAAGACTGCCTTGAAGACGTTAGGGCAGCTGTTGCAGTAGAAGTCGGTAGTCAGTTGGGCTCGAGCCATGGCCGTGGAAAGCACGAGATAACTAGCGACCAAGACAATCGCCATGCAGGAGGAACGAGCAGTAGTGTAACCCATTATTCCTTTCCGTGTTTCGACAAACCAACCAGAACAAGACACGAATAACAAGTACACAGTTGTGGGAGGGGTCGTCCGAAATAGTTTGGGATGAAGAAAAATTGTCGGGGTAAATTCGGGTTTTATGGAGAGGAAAAGGAGGGGCTTTTTTTTTTTGGGTCGACGGGGGACAAATGGATAAGTAGCAGGTGAACTAACACAGTTGGACTTTACAGAGAGACGCATGAACAGGTTGCATGGGCATGAGTTTATTACGTTCACATGTAATATTAATACAATGATTTGGTAAGAGGAGAGGATGCTTTTCTTGGTCGATGTCTATTTGTCAAAAAGGTCGGGGAGGACTCTTGAAAATGATCAAAATTGCTTCCGGTTTTACGACAAAGTATTTATGAGGCTCTAAGCGAAAGCATGACTCCGCAACTCACGACGAACACGATATATGTCACATGATACTTATGTGCCCTTACCACGAGGGTGTACCTTTGGGGACGCTCGACCACGTTTGGTCTACTGAAATATAGTGTAACGAATACTCTCAATCGAGACACAAGTAGGCTCATACGGGCTCGTGAACAGGACTAATTTCATTATGATAAACTTAAAAGTGGGGACGATGGTCCCGTGAGATTTCCTACAGTATGTGGCGAGAAAGGGTCAAAAGAATTAGACCTTTCCAAAAGGCTACAGCACTAAGTTTATGGAGTGATTTTAGGGGGGCTGGGGATGTAGTAGTTGTTGGACGGATAAGGTGTCGATCTTTTTCTTCTTCCGCGCCCCTCTTAATTGTTTTTCCTTAAAAGTCATTCATGGGCAGTTGGCCATGTCGATCCTTCTTCTTCTTAGTGTTCGTTAGTAGTTGTTCGAGAAAGTACTTCCTCGAGGTTGCCAACTTCGACGACCGACGACGCTGCCAGAAAAGTTCGCGGCAGGGTGGTCGGACCAATTAAAACACGTTGAAAGTGTTAAAAAAATGAGGCAACCCAAGTCCTACTTCCATGACAGAAAAGAGTTCCATTAAGATATAAAATATAAACCAAGCCTCACCTAACAGCTTAAGCTTTTAAGTTGAACGGTAAGGTTTTTATATGGTATCAGAGCGATTCTAGGTTCAAACCTCCGCGCATGCAAAAATCCCCGAGCAAACCTCCGCGCATGCAAAAATCCCCGAGCCTCACCTAACGGCTTAAGTTTTAGTACCCCTCTATAAACTATGGGTAGTAATAATAATTCTTGGAGAGATGAATTCTAAAATTATCTACGAGGCTATATCTTTGTATTTATACAAAGGGTTAGATGCACAGCTTTAAGAGGCCTTTGATTTAAACTAAGATAGATAATGGCCCAAAGCCGAATATAGTCAGTATTTTAGGGTTGTTGTAGTAATTCGGGAAGAGGGTCGTCCGAACCGGCCTTTACTTCCGATTCCCGGCAAATGTCCCCAGCCGTGGCTTCCCTCTTGTAGACATAGTTGCACGACACCCACAGGAACGCGCATAAGTTGAGGGTCAATATCAGTACGAGGAATGCATAGTAGTAGTCCAGTCGCGAGTCATTGAGGTTGTTCCCTATCCAGGTCTTCCCCGATATCCTTGTTGTGACCTTGTCCACGACCGTGACCATGAAGCTGTTCAAGAAGTTTCCTACCGCAATGCTGCTCGTGAAGAAGGTTGTCCCCAGGCTCTGCATATCAGATGGGGACTGGTCGTAGAAGAACTCCAGCACGCCGATGGCGTTGAACACGTCTCCGATCCCCAGCAGGATGTATTGCGGCAGCAGCCAGAGTATGCTCATGGGGACCACGTCCTTGGGGGAGGTTTTGTGGTCGTTGGCAATCGCATCCATCCTCTTGGCCTCAATGATGGCTGCAACCGAGATGGAGATGATCTGGATGAGAAACCCAATCCCGAGCCTCTGGAGGATCGTTATTCCGCGCGGCTTCCCGGTTCTCCGCCGCATGAAGGGTATGAACAGGCGGTCGTAAATGGGGATGCATACGAGCATCGACAGGGTCACGAAGCTGGCGAGGGACGCAGACGGGATATGGAATCCTCCGCCGAGGGTGCGATCCAGCGTCGTGCCCTGCTTCACGAATAGGGTGTTGCTCTGTGCCCAGATCATGCTCGGAAAGAAAGTCGTCAGCCATATCGGAAACATTCCCCAGATGAGCTTGACACGTTCCACCTGTGTCACAGTGCATTGCTGCAGTGGCCTACTGGCGGTGCTTTCTTTCAGTGCTGCCTTATCCAAGAATCGAAAAGCCGGGGTGTGGTAGAGCTGGCGATTTCCGTTGGGGTTGTAGCAACTTGGATCTACCTCGTGAAGCTCCGAAGGATCTCCAGGGAGCTCGAGGTGCCGTTTCTTGAACGCTGCCATAGGGACATGTAGCAGGTCCCTAACCGGACTCTCCGCCGTCCTCCCCTTGTGCCGGTACAAGGGCGTCCCTAGATAGAAAACAATGAGGGACAGAACGAGCCCGATTGTGGGGATCCCATAACCCAACCCCCATCCGAGGTTTTCCTGGATATAGACGAGGCCGAGGGTGGCGACCAGGCTGCCAGTGAAAGCACCGAACACCCACCAGTTGAAGAACGAGATCTTCATCTTCTTCTCATGGGGATTGAAGTCGTCAAACTGGTCACCACCAAAGGTCGATATGTTGGGCTTGGTTCCCCCTGCTCCAACAGCTATGATATAGAGGGCGGAGTAGAAGAATGCGATCTGAGAGGCACTGGCCTTGCTGCAGACTCCGTTCTCGCAAGTCGGCCTCATGGATTTCAGAGATACTGCCATTGTGAGGAGGATCATTCCCTGTGATTAAAAACTTCCACATTACTATCACAACATTCATCCGAATCATTCATATCGATCTAGGCAAGTGAGAAAAGCTTCGATTTTTTCCTTACCATGACATAGATTAGGGACGACACGGTGAATGTCCAGAACCGGCCGAGATAAGTGTCTGCGATGTAGGCCCCAACAATCGGCGTGATCCACACGGATCCAGACCAGTTTGTGACGTTTCGGATAGACGCAATGGTGTCTTCATGGAGTTGGTTGGACAGATAGTTCACCAAGTTAGACCCTATGCCGAAGAAAGCCATCCTTTCGAATGCTTCGTACCCTGCATACACACAAAACCACCCAAACCGAAGATCTATCAGAACCAAACTTTGTGATTCGGATCAAATTCACAGTGAATGTACGACGAAGTTCAAAGGGGCAGCAATTACCAATGAGAAAAGCACAGGCCTTCCACTTCCCAGTTCTGGAAGCAAGGACAGGACGGCCGCGGAGATCCACCGTTCCGTCAACGGTGCAGCGGTTAGATTCAGATTCCACAACCATATTTCGTGATCAATGGGACAATTTCCGAGGATAACGTTTTGTACTGCCGGTTGAAGGTTCCCTCGATTTCCCTTGGCTTATATGAGAAGACAAAGAAGTCAGTAGACAGGGCAACTGGTGAGTGGAAATGGTCATTGTTTACTTAAAAAAATCGACTGCGAATATGCCCGTGACCGCGTTTGCCGCCATATCAACTTTCATCCAACCATTACGAGCATTAGTTCTTTCGTTGGCAGCTCTTAAGAAGAGCATATGTTCCATTTTCTTGGTCCCCACTTGGCTTCTGTTCTCCTGAAATTCTAGTTTAAAACTAATTTCGGAGCTGCAGCTGCAGGCCATCTTTTCTTTTCCTTTCTCTTCTTGGCGTGCATCGCCCACACTGAACTCTGTCCAATGGAGTAGTCATGCTTGGACAAGAGACAGTATCGAAACCTTCCCAAAGATGCTAATCTGAGCCACGGTCGTCGCTTGAAGCTTGGTCTCCAGGGCAACTCGAGTGCATATATCACCATGAAGCAGGACTTCCGTCACCGGACAACTACTTCCAAGGACCCAGCCCACTAAATCGTCGATGGCCATGGGCGGCTGGGTGAACAGGCTTCTGTATCCATAATTTAGGACAGAACAAGAGGATAAGAGGTAGAACAGAAACTGATAAGAGGGAAACTCGCGAAAACATAAGCTAACGACCAGAACACTCGGAGAGGTCCGCTACAGTAGGCCGACAAGGGTGGCGTGACACGGATGGCCGGAGGTCTACTAAACGTGCAGCGGAATCAGATGCCGGATGGCAGCCTCTAAATGTGCAGCGGGAGTCAATTATTCGAGCCAATCAACGCGAAAGTGAAAAGGGAGGGGGGAATCGTGATCATAATAATCCTGGCCTTTCTTTTGGTAAATTACACGACTTGGATGGATCCTAATCTTCCTTGAACTTCATCGGCACTCTTCTTGACTTTACTGACCTTACATTCCACGACCTTCCTCAGATTCTTTCCCAGCGACAAAGACTCCCTCACCACTCCCATGTCCTTACTCGATGTGACATAATCAAAATGCTCAGGTGCCATTGACGCAGAGCCCAGAGCTTCAAGTCGGCCCTGGGCCAAGTGTGCGCCCATTTCATAACGGGCTTAGCCCAGTTTAGCAAAAGATGGGCCATTCCCGGAGTTTGGGCCGGTGTTAAAGTTCAGGCAGAACTCGGTAACAACACGTCACCAACCACCCTTAGTTATATTTTTCTTTCGAGGTTATATGGTTGGTTTTAAATTTTTTTTTATAAAATATGGTTAAAGTTTTTAAAATATCGAATTTACCATTCTTATGGTGAGTTTTAAAAAGAAAACTTATTTTTCAATTTATAAAGAAGACGTAGTTTTCAAAACTCGTTACCCAAATAATCGGGACAAATGACTTCAAAACCCGCCGATGATAAATTCGATATTTTGAAAATTTCAACCGTATTTTATAATTTTTTTTAAACTAATTGTACGACCAAACAAAACTCCTTTTCTTTTCCTTTTAACAAAATAAATGATGCCAATGCATATAAATGGGCTCAAGGATACTCTCTACCCTTAAGTAAGTTTTAGGTTGTACTCTCATGAAAAAACTCATAATAAATAGTATCAGAGTCTAACACACTACTTTCGTAGTGCAATCGTGCGGTAATGTCGGCATTGCAGCGTTCCCCCGGTACTAGGTGAAGCGTGATGGACTTGATACTTAGAAACTTTGAATAAGGAAATTATTAGGTGACAAAATGATGAAACGAACAAGTCTAATTTATTTATCCATTTAATAAGGAATATCGATCCCTCCGTTGTTTTGGATCGGTGGTGTGAGGAGGTGAGTTGGGTGGGGTGGTTCACGTTTATGCAACCCGCAGTTCGGTGCAAAAACCACGTGGATATGGATATGGGGGGGATGCATGAACGTGAGTGCCTTCGGGCACATTAGTCGGTCAGTACCTCGTTTCTTACAATCACCCCCACATTAATCTAACGTGTGCTTACGCCCCAAATTCATGCCAAGGCTATGTCTCTCTTTCTAAGTGCGGTTTGAAATGAATGGAAGTCCGAAACAAAACAGCCCAGATGGGGGTTTCAAAACCGGGGGTTCAAGGCAAGGAAGGGAGAAGCCAGCGGTTTTTGCCTCCATTAAAATATTTCGAGGGGCTCATCCCAAAATCCCACCTAACTCTCTCCCTATAAAAAAGCTTTTGCCACTTCCCAATCCGGAGCAGAAAGGCAGGAACTACACCCACAACACAGACAACATAAGCACGGGAAGGAGATGGCGGAAACGATTCGGTCGTGGGTTTCCGAGCACAAGCTCACCAGCATCGGAACTTTGTGGGCATCTGGCGTGGCGGCGTCCCTCGCTTATTCGCGCTCCAGGTCCCCGCTCAAGCCCAGTCTCCGCCTCATTCACGCCAGGTGGGGGCGATCGATCGACTCCCTCTTAAAGTCACCTCCTTCCTCCTTTCCTAACGCAGTTTTGGAACGGGAACATATATAACATCTGACCGCACTCAGTTCCAAAATGCAAAATGCAGGATGCACGCTCAGGCCTTGACGCTGGCGGTTCTGTCCGGAGCGGCTGCTTATCACTACTACGAGCAGCAGCGGGACAATGAAGGGCGACAAAACAACTAATGCTGTAGGAGGAGGACCGCTTTCGAACCAATTATCATGGAAGGATAGTGTTAAAATTAACGGCTTGCCTTTGTTACTGCTTTAGCAGCACTGGCTCGAGTATCGGATGGGCTTCCTTACAAGGCCCATGGACAGCCCGCTGGGGATTCCAAAGGCTGTCGGGCCCAAACTTCCGAGACTCGAATTATGTAATGACTACTACAATGTAAAACTTATATCGTACATAAACTCTTGGCCGCACATCGAATAATTATATGGTCCAAATAATTAGGAAAACTCTCAATAAATTATCACATAGGGCTGAAAAGAAAGGTAAAAAAGAATGGTAGGTTTTTGGTAATGGAAAAGGAAGAAGCACACTTGCCTTTTTTGCACTTGTTGGGAAAAAAAGTAGATGATTCACATGAAAGTGAAAAATCGCATAAATTCTGGCGTCCCCATGTTAAAATAAGTTTCCCAATATATTCCTCGATCCACCATATAAAATGTTATGAGATTAAGCCGATTTTAATAACATGGGGGGTGGGGGTGTGAAGGGGTTTGGAGGAATCGGTTCAATCCTAAAAGACATGCACCCATATATTATATTGATCATGGTCACTAACATGGAAATGAATTCACCAAAAAGTTAAATTCTCCTAATTTTGTTTCCGTTAATATCATATGCTTTTATGTCTCACTAGAGCGATTCGAGTGAAATGTATAATAATTTTTTTTTTAAAAGGGTTTAAATGGGCTTTACATGTCGAAATGGAGGCCCATTTAAGATGGGCTTAAGTGCAGCGCGAGAAAAGCCCAAATGGAGGCCCACTGAAGGAAGGGAGGGAGGGAACTTTCAACGAAGTCCCCGCGGAGGGGCGGGGGGGGGGGGGCTTTCTTTCTCCATTCTCCATCCCCGCTTTTCTTCCCATGCGGTAATTCGAAGGTGGAATCGCTGTCGTCGGATCCCAAATCGATCCGTTGGGTGATCGGGTTTTAGGGTTTTCGTTTCTTGTTGTTGGGTGGGGCGCGGGTTGTGTTTGTGGCGGTGGCGGTTGTGGGGTTGGAGAGGAAATGGGAGATCACTACGCGAGGGGCGAGGAGTACGAGAAGAAGGCGGAGAAGAAGCTTACCGGTTGGGGCATTTTCGGCTCCAAGTACGAGGATGCAGCCGATCTCTTAGACAAGGCCGCCAATTCCTTCAAGCTCGCCAAATCCTGTATTCGCTTCAATCCCCCCCTTCTTTTTGGGTTTCGATCTGATTTGCTGGGTTTTGGTTTTTATCCTTAATTTGGAATGTTGGGTTGGTTTTTGTTTGATCTGAAGCTCGGCCTTTTTTTTGTTTAAATGATGGGTGTTGGGATTTTTGGCAGGGGACAAAGCTGGGTCGACTTACATTAAGTTGGCGAATTGTCATCTGAAGGTGATATTTGTTTTGATTTTGGGTCCTTTTCTTTGTAGCAGAGGGAGATTGATTTGATTGTTTTGATGTGTGATTGACTTGGTGCTATTGTGGTTTCAAAGAGCGAGAGCAAGCATGAAGCCGCGTCTTCCTACGTTGATGCCGCCAATTGCTACAAGAAGACTTCCCCCAAGGGTACGTGATTGTGGGTTTTGTGCATTCGTCTGTTTCTTTTTATGATTCCTTCTTTGTCCTGTTGCTGTTGATGTGATGGGATCCCTTGTGTGTATGTGATTAAGATCATGATTTGATGCAGATGCCATTAATTGCTTGGAGGACGCTGTTAATTTGTTTTTGGATATCGGACGGCTCAACATGGCAGCTAGATACTATAAGGTGCTTATTAGCTTCAATTTTATCGAAAATTTAGTTCCTTATTCTCAGGGCAACCATGAATTATAAGTTTTGCTGCCTTCTTTAATTCAATTTCAAAACTGTGAAATTCTACCATTGTTACTCAAGGGTGCTGACTTCTCGGGCCACTAATTTTAAATTTGACTTTGATCCTGGTTTATTTGCAGATGCCTGATTGGCTGGCCCCTTCAGTTTTGTTGTACTGGGTGATTCTGATATTACCAAAACCTTGGATTTTCTTGTTATTTGCAGGATATTGCTGAGTTGTGCGAGTCTGATCAGAATATTGAGCGGGCTATCGAAAATTTCGAAAAGGCAGCTGAGCTTTTTGATAGTGAAGAAGTAACTACATCTGCCAACCAGTGCAGGCAAAAGGTGGCCCAGTTTTCTGCACAGCTCGAACAGTAAGTCTTTTGAGTTTCATATGCTTGAGATCCTTCCGGTGTTGGAAAGTTTTGAGTTTTTCACTCCCTGACTGTTTATTGGGCCAATGGCTTCCTTATAGTCTTATCCCAAATTTGTGCTACTTGATGTTGATTATCTATCACTTCTGTCTCGTGAATGTTCATGTTTGGTTGACTGTTGAAGTTATACTTCTTGTTTGCATCAATTCTCCAGGTACTCGAGGGCTATAGAAATTTATGAAGAGATTGCCCGTCACTCTCTCCACAATAACTTGCTCAAATACGGAGTCAAGGGGCATCTACTCAATGCTGGACTCTACCAACTTTGCAAGGGAGACCATGTTGCAATTAGCAATGCACTGGAACGCTACCAGGTATTGTTCCATGCATCTTGTTGTTTCCTTAGACTGTTTTGCTACCGTAGAAGAACTCAGGTTTTCTAATATTTTTTTCAGGATCTTGATCCCACTTTTTCTGGGACACGGGAATTCAGACTGCTTCAGGTTATATTCTAGTTCTTCAGCCTTTCTTTCCCAAACATCACTACTAGCCCCCGTCATTAGTCTCAAAAGTCCAAGCTCCTTATCATTGGTTTAACCTGATGAATATTGGCACCCTGTTGTGGCAGGACGTCGCAACTGCCATCGATGAGGAAGATGTCGCTAAGTTTACCGATGTCGTCAAGGAATTTGACAGCATGACTCCTCTGGTAACAACCGTTGCACCCGCTTCTTTTCTCAACATTCAAATCTCCATTGCTTCATGCCCATAAATCCCTTCTTGTTCCTCCCATTTTTCCCGAATTGGTACCATCTTCATCTCGAGCGTCTAGGAATTCTCATCGAATTATTTATCCACGATTGTTGCGACAGGATTCTTGGAAGACCACTCTTCTGCTGAGGGTAAAGGAGAAGATCAAGGCCAAGGAACTGGAGGAGGACGATCTGACTTAAAATACCCTTCTTCTTTTTTCAGCTTTAGACGTCGGAACTCTCTGCTTGGCTACTCGTCCATTGTATGTCACGTGTGTGGAGATTATACTCAAGAGGATTGCAGCCGAGTGTTTGGTGTTTCTGCTTGGTATTTGCATATATTGGAGCTTGTCATTGACCTACCTCTAGTCTGTCCCTGACTCTTGATGGAGGTGATTCGACCACGACATTCTTAAACATTCGATGTTTCTGAAAGGAGTGGCCGCGGTGTCATGAATTTGAAATATCCCTTTATGTGGCTTTGAGAAGCAAACTATAGAAGGGAAGATTTGAGCCTGAAATAGAAGTGAAAATTCGTTCGGACAAAATACCAGTTCGAGGGGTCGGTTGATAAATTTTATCATTTCTGAAAGCTTTGGGTCCACCAATGACCTGATGCATGTAAAAGAGTAGCACGGGACGAAGGCACCCCCACCCCTCCGTCCGGCTTGCTTTTTAATGCGGTGATTTCGAAAATTTTTATGGTATCAGAGAGTGCCACTGTTCGCGTGGGCGCCGGTTCGGGAGCGCGGCGTATTTACTGACCAAACCCTAAAAAGTTGTAAAACAAATTTCCAGACTTGCGGGTTTAGGGTTTCGACACGGGGAGGGGAGGGATGTTGCGATTTGTTCAATCTCTTTAACCCCGTATTCCCCCGTTTGATTCGTGGGGCAAAATCTGAGGTGGGATCTGGGTTTTTCTGGAATCGGCGGTCTTCCGATTGAAATGTGGGGGATGATGAGCGAGAGTGGAGGCCGCCCAGATCTTAGCGGACAGGTACTCCTTTTTTCTTTGAAAAAGATTTTTTCTTCTTCTCCGTCTCCCCTGCTTGCTTACTCTGATGTTTTCCTGACCTTTTGTGATTCTCCAATAAGGAAAAACACTTACCGGATGAAGAAGACCTCAGTCTGGAGACTACCCGTACTAGACGTAACTACTACTACCACCTCCCCATGTATCCGTTTTTTTTTTGTTTGGTTTGGTTTGGTTAGGTACAGGGTTGCCCCTGTTTGATCCATTGATATGCTCACTGCCTCTACAGTTTCGAGAATTCTCAAGAGGCATGCCGAGTTGTCTGAACGTCTGTCCAGGTATCGCCAATCATGGAAGGTCTTATCTAGTTGGAAGTTTGTGCGACTAGATTTGTTACAATTGGTAGAGATAGAGTTAGACCCATTGCATATGTTAGTCCCTTGGGAATTGATCCGTTGGCAAATGCGCTGGATAACTGTCAAAGTCTTTCATATTGTCTCATCGCAGGGATTCCGACAAAATCATCTTTGAGCGTGTACAGAAAGAGTTCGACTCGGCACGCGCTTCTCAATCTAGTGGTACCTGCTTGATCTCCAGATTTTTCCTCCATTCTTGCTCCAAAATTTACAGGAATGAAATGGGGGACCTTTTTCTGCCTTTCCGTGCTCTTCACATTTTTTATGATAGATTAATATGAGGTGTGTTCCCTGTGACATGCCTTATTTAGGAAAAAAATTATGCTGCAGGCATACTGATAATTTCACGATTTTGCTTGAATGTGTTTTGAGGGGGGCATGTTTCGTATTAGTTGTATAATTATAGCCTAGTCTGCATTGTTACATCTAGTTTAGCCTATCTAATAACAGTTATCATCAAGAATTGTGTAATTATCCAAGGAACAATAGTTCCATATCTATTTTTTTTTCATAGGAAGGTAACTATTCAACTAAGCACTTCAATTTTTTTTTTTCCATTAATATAAGGATTTGCATTCTTCTATTTGCAGAGATTTTCCTGGACGGCGAACAGTGGAATGATGGTCTTTTAGCCACAATAAGAGAACGGGTACAGAAAACGGACTTATGTAGAAAATTACTCGGTTTTAGACCTTTTGAAGCAATCTTAGGAATAAGCGCTATGGTCCCTCATTCATCTATGGTTCATATAGGTACTCTAATCTTGTATGATCGATAATAATGCTCACATCTTAAAGTAATTTTGTTACGGTTAAGGTTCACATCGAAGCGGACAAGAAAGCCATGGCGAGGGAAGCAGGCATCTTTCCGGGCTCAGAGACTGAGGAAAGAATAACCTATAGAGTTAGAAACAAGGTACGTGCTACACTAGAATGATCTGTAAAATCTCAATGTGTTGAGTTCTATATGCCCAAAGCACTGAAGATGGCAGGAGGGTATAATTTGGATGTCTATTATATTTATTTATTTTTGTGATCTATGTCAATGTACATGCACAGATGCAACATTTTGAATATTAGTGGAAGGATCTACATATACTTCACCAATGTTTGAAGCGTGCCATTAATAAAATGTTAGGAACTGTTTCTCTTCATAGGAAAACAAAGATAACATACTGAAAATGTAGATAAGAGTAGTGGTTTACATTCAACTTGATAGCAAGGGTTTAGGTGTTCTCGAATGTTTTTAATTTATTACTCGGTTTCTTATGAAGAAAATTTTCTGAACAGGTGATTTGTTGCCTGGAAGGTGCCAGATTTGGAGTTCAGTATGAGACATTTTTTGCTGGTAATTGCATTGATTTAATATGTTTACAACTGAAGATTTTTCCTAATGGTCAGAAATTTATTGTTTTGATAAGATCTTAAGGGGGAACTCTAAAGTGCAGTGTAACGTCATTACAATTTTGAAAAGACAGACAGATGTGGAGTTACTTCAATTTATCCCTATGTGACATATATGTTTTACCTTCCGGGCAATTGTTGCTTGGGATTATCATTTTAGTTTTCATGTTACCAGGGCTAGTTGAATGTTTGCAGGTGAACCTTGTGAAATTTACCACATTATTCTTGAAAGCAAATCCTTCCTTGAGAAAATGACTGTTGCCGAACACACTATTCCCTTCTTTCTGCCAGTTCGAGAAGCAGAAAGTGATCTCTTGTCCACCAATGCTATGGTGAGTTTTTCTAATGTTTGAGATACTAACTGTATATCAAGTTTTGTTCTGATATTTGGCGGTTTATTTTTTCCAGAAATTTATAGACCACGTTGGAGATCTTCTTCAGGCTTATGTGGATAGGCGTGAACAGGTCTTTTTTTTTTTCATGGACTTGTTCCACTGGCTTTTCACTTCAAAGGTCTTATGCAAGTCTAATCCTTGTGCAGGTCCGGTTGATTAAAGAATTGTATGGGAATCAAATCGGGGAGTTGTATCATAGTCTTCCGTATCACATGGTTGAGTTTACTCTAGCCGGTTTTGAGTGGTAAGCGTCTCTTTTGACAATCCTCAGTGATTATGATATCTGCAAGCAGTTCTACTGTATGAAACTTAGCGGGCATTCTCTGAATATAAAAGACCTGCTTCTTTCTCTCCATGTTTGGTGACAAATAATCATTTTGCAGCAAGATAATTGTCACTTTGCGGTACACGGTCCTTACCTCCGTCCTTCCGAATCGTGTCAGAGTGATGGCTTGGCCAAAGAAGAGGGACATCCTTGTAGACCAACAAGGAAATGGTTACCCTGAAAGTCATCATACTCTTCCTTCCCAACTTTCTTATGCCGAGGAGGCATTACGAAGCATGAGCTTACCTGAAGGTAGTTTCTGTTTTTGGGAACAGCTTCGTTCTCAGCAGATGCCTTAAGCTTTATTGTATTATTGTGGCCAACGGTGCAGGATTTGCAGAGATCGTGTTGAACTTGCCGCAAGCTCTGCAACAACTGTCCACCGGAGGGCCACCGGCGTCCACCGCATGAGAGGGTATAATGTACAGTACAGTAGATTAGACCAATTGTATTGCATATGCTTGCCTGGGGATTCTTATGCTGGAATGAAAAGGCACATTACTCTGATGTAGATATAATATCACGAGTCCATTATCGACTCCGGGCCATTCTTATGATCTTTGTCTGATAAAATAACAGGCATTGATTCTTGCCATCGGCCTCTTGTTTGTCCTTTAGGTTCCATCCAACTTGTTTCCTCACAAATAATCCCAGCATATACTTGGTTTGATAAAGGTATAATTTTACATTCGATAGACTGTTATGATAAAATTCATCCTCATGGTTTATTACAGTGGGATGCCTCCAGTCGTCCCCTATATAAACCGCCTCTATCCTCGACACTCATCAGCCCCCCACCATTTTCTTACTCCGTTTTCTTCGTCGCTTCCGACCGAGACTCGCCTCCCATCTCTGAACTGGCCAGCGACATTGGAGCATCTCCAGAGGAGGGCATCTCGTCTGCCCTTCCAGGGGACGCCGTCTTTGTCGTTCACTCCCTCTACGAAGCCCTCCATTCCCGAGATGCGGACACCGTCCACCGCCTCCTAGCGCCCGACCTCGAGTGGTGGTTCCACGGCCCTCCCACCCACCAGTATTTGATGCGCCTCCTCACTGGCTGCCCCGACGACCAGCAGAAGACTAAACGACCTTCCTTCGCCTTTGTCCCTGCCGACAACATATCCTCCTTCGGGCCCCTTGTGATAGCGGAGGGCTGCGACGTGGACCGTTCAGTGTTCTGGGTCCACGTGTGGACAGTGTCACACGACGGGGTGATCACCCACGTCCGGGAGTATTTCAACACCTCTCTCACCGTGACTCGCCTCGGTGTGCCCGAGGCGTCGCCATCCGAGATCGCCCCGAACAACGACAGCGACTCCGTCTGGGAGAGCAGCCTCTGGGAACACGCTGGGAAGTCGGTGCCCGGTCTGGTCCTTGCGCTGTAAGGAACGATTGACTAGGCGCAATGTTATGGGCTGAAGAAGCTACATCGGCCGTGCAGTGTCGTTTAATACCTTGAGGACGTGTCGTTTCTGGGAATTGGGATCGGACATGTCGATGAGATGGTTTGGTTCCGGCAATAGTACTGTAATAAAATCGTCCGTCCTTCCTCGTGTCTTCTTGATGTCAATAACAACTATAATTATTATTATGATTAGTGGAACGAAATCTGCCCTTTTTCTCGTGACGTTCATCCGATTTTTTCACGTAAATTTTAAAATGAGTCTCAATAAAGTACAACATACAATAAAAAAATAATAACATATAGGATTCAGTAATGCTAATATAGTAGGTAACATAGCTTTCATGGTTTATGCCATTTTCCACTATAACTTTGGGCTCCATCTCATTCTCATGCATGCAACAGGGGAGAATAAATTCTTCCATGACGTGGAATCGGATTCGTATGTTTTAACGACGTTTCATGTGGGCAATTTCTTTGGTTTTTTTCCCCCTTTTTTATTTATTTATATCAAAGTTATTTTTTCTAAAAAAATTCTAACGTTTGTCACATAAAGTCAAAAAAGTCCCCCGTTGATTGCGAAACAACAGATAAATAAGAAAAGAATCCAGTTCTCCCCCCATCCCACCATTATTTTCTTGCACACATCCCGGAATCCGCCGGACACAACTCCAGTGGTTGTCTTGGTCGGCCTTCATCTTCCTCCTGCAACCAAAAGAAATGGCCGATGTAAAAAGGCTCTGTTACTTGACTTTCACTCTGTTACTGAATCCTTTCCCCAGCTTCTTCATTCGTGTCGCTGTTTCCTTCTTAATGTTTTAATAGGCGGTGGTGGAATTGAAGGTGGGATTGCATTGCGACCAGTGCATCAAGAAGATCCTCAAGGCCATCAAGAAAATGGACGGTAAAATCCAATCTCTCTCTCTCTCTCTCTTGTTTCCCGGCGGAAGGAGTTTGGTGGTGATTAGTGAATACATGGGATGGATATGGATCGGTCAGGTATCGATACTTATGACTTTGATGTCGGTCGGAACAAGGTCACGGTCACAGGTAACGTGACCCCGGAGCAGATAATCAAGGTCCTTCACAAGACTGGGAAACAGGCTACTGTTTGGGGTGAAGGCTGAGGTCGGTCTCTGAAACATCCACCAATTCGATCGAGAGTACCACCGGTTGGTGTATCGTAGCTTGAACTAACATCTTCCCTAATTCCGACAATCTAGTGCTAAAATTTTAGTCGCTTGTCGGATCGATGATCTTACGATTGAGACAATATTTTTCCGGATGCGGTGTTCAAGGATAATCTGATACGGTGATTGGTATTGGAGTCTGATCTCCTGATACGGTGACGACAATTGCTCTTACTTGCCCTGAGAAAATCTTGTTTTTAAGCATGGGAGATATGTCTCTAATCCCAAAACCACATGACCAACTCTTAATCATGAACCACAAACCTAATTTATTAATTAATTACATGCTCCTAACTCAAAGCACCACCATCAAATTCTTGGCTTACTCTCTCTTTTTCTCTGGTTGCCGTGATCCTTCAAGGGAAAGAACACTGGTGTTTCTTATCATCGTCGTCTTCCTGTTAGAAACAGGTTTCTTGTTGTCCTATCATCGAGAATCCCATGATGTCAAGCCAGTTTGTAAATGATACGCAACTCCTGGTCAGGAACAAGCCCTTGATCCGCGAGCCATCAGCCAACCTCAACAACATCGGCCTGTTATGGGATAACGGCAACCCTCTCCACATACCCTTGTCCCTCCTCCTTTTTCCAGCTCAGGGTCATGTTCATATTCTCCAGACTCGTCCATTACCTCCTCAAACCCCTCAACCAGCTCACCCTCGTCTCCCAGCTCCCGGTAAAATCGCCTGACCGTCTTCAGGTCATGAAGGTGAGAGGCTGTGTGTAGTTTTGGTGGTTGTTTCTGAGGCAGGCCGGGTTCATCCTCAGGCCTACAGTACTCGGTCAGAGCAAAATACTGGGGGAAGACATTTTTCCCGACAGAGTGACGATCATCAAGACACTGACGATTTTTGGAGTGATGTTCTTCCTCTGCATCACTGGCATCAAGATGGACCCCACAATCATGTTCCACCCGAGCAGCAAAGCGATCATAGTTGGCACGCCAATGTGCTTCTTCTATATGCTCATCATGGTTGGGCTGTCGACGATCATGGTCAGACACGTCCCAATGAACATCACCCTCACAAAGTCCCTACCCTACATCACCTTGGTGCAGTCCCTGACTGGGAAAATCCCTGTCATCTTGTGCCTCCTGAGCGAGCTTTGCCTCCTCAACACTGATCTAAGCCGTCTTGCGAAACCGGCGGCCATGTTCTATGACATGATTGGGATCCTATGGTCTGCAGTAGGGACAGCCCTGGCTGAATAAAAAAACTGATACATCGATGGGAGGACAATCACATTCTGCAGCAGCTGGCAGAGTTCAGACCGGGAGTAGTCGCCGCCAGGGCCAAATCCTCGTTTCCTGGTCCTTCTAGCAGGGATGACGGAACCTGGGTTCCCTCATCCGATGAATGATTCACCTTTAGGACCACTACCACCGGAGTGGAATATTGTCTTATTCTTAGTAGTCTCCTGAAAATTGCACCTCATGTTTCTTTCAGCTATTGCCGATTGCTCGTCGCTGTATCTAGCGTGTTGTGTGTCCACTGTAACGGACTTTCCGCAGCGTGTCGGCGGGGATCTTGGCCGATTTTTGCGAGTGTTTTGGTCGTTTGCTTACTAGGAATTACACCCTGCATCATGAGCAACCCGTGGTTTGGAATAAAGCCATACTAATTGAGGAAAATATAACCCGCTGGGTCGACCCGTTTATGCAAATGGAGTCGGATAGATCCGTTCAGAAAGCCGAAGCGCGCGCTTTTTCTCCCGGCCTCAAATTCAACGGTTCCAACTAAAAAATCCCTCTGATTCGATCATTTCTAGGGTCTTGGAGCAGGAACAGTTCGCTTCGGAGGGAGAGCGCCGGGAAGGAGCGGCGGCTGCGGCCAAGTGGAATCGAAGAAGCCTCGCTGATTGACTGGTTCTTGACTCAGCGGTCATCGCTGGCGCGCGTTTTTTTTTTCTTTTTCTCCTTTTCACTTCGAGGGGTTTCGAGAAATGGTTGCTTGCCGAGAAGAGAATGTTTGCGCTGTGGTGGGCGATTCGCTTCTTAGGGTTTGGACGGCACCGGTGATTTAGGGCGGATTCTTTTGTTCCTCTGTATTCCTCCGACTTCTCGTTTTAATTAGGTTGATTCAACGGCTTCTTTGAGTGGGTTCAACTTGGGACCTAACTTGGGACCTGAATCAGTTTTTGGCCTATGTTTGTTGCAGTGTCAGGAGAGCGGACATTTGGAGAGAGATCCATGAAAATCTCTTGGATTGGAATAATATGAATGAGGCCATCGAAGGATTCTGAAAGATTGTATGCGCTTAATATGTTTTGTTGGTGGCGTTTCTCCGTCTTCCTTCTATTTATCTGGATTGTAATCCTTAGTTGAGTAGAAAGAAACTTGCTCATATTTCAGATTAATACCGACTGTCGGCTGTCTCTTGCAGATAAGCATCTGGATGGCTGATCTTTCTCTACTTTTGTTATCTTGTCAAGTCAATCCCATTGTAACTATCCGATCGATTCACGTATTTAGTCGGGAACATGAGGGAGGCAAGTAGACTATTTATGCAGATTGTCAGATTAAGATCTTCAAGATGATCCGCTTGACTGTGGCAGAGGATGCTTCTTTCTTTAAAATGCTCTTCCCTTTTCGTCCTTGTTTTATCATGGCTGAGGATCCTTCTTCTTTTGCAGGGTTGGGATGCATGTCTTGGCTTTTTTGTCCTCTGGTGGAGTGTTGGAAGCTCTAATCTAATCATGGGTAAGGTGTCCTCGACTCACCCCTTTCTTCAGATGAACATAAAATTCTTGATTTGTAGCACCAGGCTAGTGCTCTGCTCTTTTAGATTAAGACGGGAAATAGATTAACTCGTAGGTGGATACGCGCTTCCGCTTTTTTTGTTGATTGGAGGTGGATAGTGGAGTCAGTTGATGGATCATGATCTTCTTTTTCTTGTTTTTGTCTGGAAGTTTTTACTCTGCGACACTTTAAATTATGAATATGCTTAAGAACTTATTTTCCAAACTTGACACACATGCAGTGGCCATACTATTACTGTATCACAATTGCCGGTGACAGGGAGAAGCTGTCCAATCGACATTTGAGCGCATGATATGGCACTTGTTTAGGCAGGCTTCTATCTCTCTCTCCTAAAAGACGTTTGACTTGCATTTTTTGAGTTTTTCTCCACTTAACAGCTATTTCAGTGAAACTTCTACTCGTGTTTGGAACCATGAAAATCCTCACACCGCGTGATGACTGCTCACAGGAAAAGATCTTTGATGAAATTTTCGAATTTTGATAATGGATTTTCAGTATTTGCGTCCGTCGATAGTAAAATATAGACGTGACATACAACTTACTTTTTGAACTTTGTTTAGATGCTTCATCATCCAGGCAAACATGTGGGTGAGAACTCCATTCACAAACATATGACATACAAACAACCATAGACAGGAAGCAACTACTTTTCATGAACAAAGAATCACTTCGCCATGGGGAGTAGAAAAATAAATTACTTATTGTCGGCATCGTTCGTTGATATATAATCCCATGGGGCTGAGTTGGAACAGTCTACTCTGTTCAAACTAAGAGGAATCATCATCGTAGAAAACATGCCGCTTGATTTTAAAATGGAAGATTGTTTGTAAAAGTAAAAATCCATTCATTTGTCATTGTCCTCTAAGGTTTCCTTTATTTCCGAGTTTTGGCTGAATTGTATAATTTTATGGAGCTAGGACTTTGAGAGTTAATTCTGTCATCTTTCGAAAGCTAAACTCAGACAGATTTTCTTTGCCATTGTGAGGATGTTCTTTTCAGGTAGACCTAAACTCAAGACAGATAAAAGGCAACAATCACCATCGTTTGAGATGCGTTTCGGTTGAAAGTAAGATGAGTTGAGAGCGAGAGTTTAATTCATGATGGTACAGGTCCATGACATACTACTCTAAACAATAGAGACACGGGAGCTGAACTGATGTTGTACTTCAGGTACTAACATATGATCATAGTGCACTGCACATCACTGGATCAGCACATTGAAACAAAGCTCCAGCACCCTATTTAACTTCACAGCTGTACCTTAATTGGCTGTGTTTCCAGGGTAAACAAGAATGCCATGTCATTGTCTAGCGTAATCCCTCCAGTGAGTATCTTACATCCAAGGCATTTCCTGAGGTATGATGCTCTAACTCAGCTCCTTCGTCTTACTTCCCATTTTGATTAACCGATCACAGATTATCACCTGTGTCGAAAGCATGACAAAATCTGGATTGATGTAATGTTGTCTTAATGTTTCGGGCGGTACTTTGAAGACAACGCAACGCGGCCAGACGCAGAGCCAGGTATCGTCCCCTTCCACTCATGATTACTTCCTGAACTCGTCGGGAACAAAATCACGACAGGGTTAAATAACTTTCTCTAGAAGATTAACATGATGTGAACGAAGGCAGTGGAGAAAAGATCCTGACGACCTTTCCCTGTGGGTGGGATTACTTCAACCGTTAAACCAAACCCCATTTTGAGGAACAACTTCTTCCTTTACCATATACCTAGGAAACAGTCAAGAGGGGCATTACGATATTTAGTCAAGGTTGCTTGTGTCCTTAGTCCTAATGATAGTGACTCCAACTGGATAGATGGATTGAGTACCAAGTAACGTGCTGGGCATGAACTCTGCTTTAGGAGTTTTGGGCACCCAACCGATGACCTACCCTTGAAAATGATAAACCACCTTCTTCTCCCATCCAGAAAAAGGAACTAGGGGGACTCGGAATTGATCTCAACCATTTCTGGGCGACAACTACTCGCAGTTGACGGGCGACCACCATCTTTGGCGGTGTTGCTTTTATTAGGAAAAGTCAATAACTAACTCCACCCACCTCTCCTTGTCAAACATTCCATCTCATTCACACATTTCTCATCTCAATTTCCCTCTTGCCTCAACATGCTTCTATCTCAAGTGATGCCCATGTTTTGTCTTAATTGTTGCGATGCTGTTCGATTGGTGCTGTGCCTCACTTTCGTCCCCGCTGTGTTCTGAAACCAGCCGAAAGTCGTACCGTCCTTTCGATACTCTCCGTATTGGGAACATTGATGGGTACCGTTTGCCGAGAATGCGAAGGCCCACGGACCCCGATAAGGTTTCGCCGTTGTTGGGTCCTTGTGATCCGATCGAGGGAATTCTTTGATCTGTTTATCTATCTCCCCTGTAATGGAAAGAAACACATGGGTTTAGTTCGTAACCCGGCAACCAACACCAACACCCTTCTAGTCACGAAATAATTCGATCAAGCAAACAGAAAACTAAGGGATGGTTTGTTTCTTTCCTACATCAACCTACGAGGGATCTCTTGTTCAGCAACTCAAGGCAACCTAATTCACAAGAAATGAAAATTTAAACTACGGATCATTAAATGATAGGTTGCTTAATGGTTGTTGAGACGAAAATAGTTGTTGGACCAATCCCTATTTTAAGCATGAGTTTACATCCTAAACAACCCAGCAAGAAAAATGGATTAGCAGTGCCCACATTACCAATAATACACTTAAGAAAATTACCTTTGTTTCTTTATTTATTTAAGAAAATGGGAAACAAGAGGGCACTGTTTCTTCTTCATTTCCCACACCCACCTCCAAGAAGGGTCTGACATCACCCTGATTTTGAAGGTCTTAATTCATCTAGAAAAGAAAGCCAATAAAACCATATTTTATTCTACATTCTTAACAATATATTTTCACGTGTTCGTATCCCATTCAAACACGTACCCACAAAGTGAAAAAAAAAATGTTTGTTTTGTTTTCATTAGGTTTAGGTTGGTTCGATTTTGATCTCTTGATCCATCTCACCCCCACCCCCCCCCCCAAATGACAAAAGGAGAGAAAAAGAAGATTAGCCTGACTTCAACTTGGGTTTTGTCCGAGGAGTCGGTCCGTCCCCAGTGAAAGAAGTTGGATGATAAACAACAACGAATGCACGCTAATGATGATGATGGCTTTGGTTGAATAATTGTAATAACAATCCCAAAACACAAAACAAAAGGACTTATTCACCTCCAAGAAAGATGAAAACCTTCCAATTCTCATAATTTTGTAGCTCAGGCCCTTTACACACTACTTAGTGGGTGCAACAACTACAAAAATGGTGAAAGGAGGGTTGTCCTTAGGGGGGGGTTCTGCCCTTGCGACCCACGACATCAACATGAATTTTTTATACTTGTTTTTAACGTTTGATCTATGAGGAAAGGAAATTTGTTACCGAGAGAGTGTTAAGTAAAATCAAAACCTAATCTCGCCAACCATGTAGATAGATAGACATCCCCCCCCCCCCCCCAAACAGAACTCATCATCACATTCCTTACCTATAAAAACGTTCCTAGCTTTCCCTCATTCGTCCTCAAGTCATTGGACAGAAAGCCCCGATCTCTCCAGTCCCTCCCCCCCCCCCTAAAGTTCCACTTCAGGCAGGGTTCGCCATTCCATGGGTTCTTTGTCTGCTTCGCTGGCCAGTCGTGCCGTCTTCTGCGCCCTCCTCCTCCTCTTCCCCCTGTTGTTCCCCTGTGCCGCGGATGCCAAAGTTCACCAGCACGATTTCGTTGTATGTAGTAGACTTGGTCACGGTACATTCTGTGGCCTGCACGTTCCGCGAGACGTTTCTCTAGCACGTAACGCCGTGAGTTGTGTTACAGGTACAAACGACCCAGGTGAAGAGGCTGTGCAAGACCCATAACACAATTACGGTGAACGGACAGTACCCCGGTCCAACCTTGGAAGTCAACGATGGAGACACCCTTGTCGTCAATGTCGTCAACAGGGCTCGCTACAATGTTACGATTCACTGGTGATGATAAAGCTTGACGGGGAGCTAGCAAAAATTGTTCCTGTAATAACGTTTTCTAGTGAATAAACGTGTTGCGTTTGGTCGGGCTGTTGCAGGCACGGGATCAGGCAGATCAGGACGGGGTGGGCAGATGGTCCGGAGTTCATAACCCAGTGCCCGATACGACCCGGCAGTAGCTACACCTACAGGTTCACCATCCAAGGACAGGTTGGGACTCTCTGGTGGCATGCACACAGCTCGTGGTTGAGGGCGACTGTTTACGGCGCTCTCATCATCCGTCCCAAAGAGGGCGTCTCGTATCCTTTCCCGAAACCAAGGCGCGAGACCCCCATTATGCTTGGTACTTGAACCATACTAAGCGATATTCAGTCCTACTTGTATTTGTGTTTTACTTCCTCCCATTGTGGATGATGTCGGCCGGTGATTTGGCGACAGGGGAATGGTGGGATGCAAACCCAATCGACGTCATTAGGGAGGCAACTCGTACTGGCGGTGCTCCAAATATCTCTGACGCTTACACCATAAACGGCCAACCCGGAGTCCTTTACAACTGCTCCAGCAAAGGTAATTAGTTACTCGGTTATGGCGATTTCCGGGGTTACATAACTGAGCATGACTGACAGAAGCGTTAACCGCCTCGTGTTTGCAGACACGGTCATCGTTCCGATAGATGTTGGTGAGACCCACCTCCTCCGTGTCATCAATTCAGCGCTGAATCAGGAACTGTTCTTCACTGTCGCAAACCACAAGTTCACTGTGGTTGGAGCCGATGCATCCTACATGAAGCCTTTCACGACATCAGTGATCATGCTTGGACCAGGACAGACGACGGATGTTCTGATCAGTGGCGACCAGACTCCGGCTAGGTACTACATGGCAGCACGGCCCTACCAGAGTGCTCAGGGCGCACCCTTTGACAACACCACAACAACTGCCATCCTGGAATACAAGTCTGCCCCTTGTCCTGCCAAAGGGAGTGCTGTGGCCAACCCTGTAATGCCCGTCCTGCCTGCTTTCAACGACACTGCAACTGCCACTGCTTTCGCCCAAAGCTTAAGGAGTCCAGGAAAGGCTCCTGTACCGACCGAGATCGATGAGAGCTTATTTTTCACCGTTGGCCTGGGGCTTTTCAATTGCCCAAGTAACTTCAGAGCCAGAAGGTGCCAGGGTCCGAACGGCACCCGATTCACAGCTAGTATGAACAACGTTTCATTCGTGTTGCCTTCCAACATATCAGTGTTGCAGGCTTACACGCAGGGGATACCAGGAGTCTTCACCACCGATTTCCCTGCTAAACCACCCGTTCAGTTCGACTACACTGGAAACGTTAGCCGATCACTCTGGCAACCAGTCCCCGGAACCAAAGCTTACAAAATGAAGTTTGGTTCCAGAGTTCAAATCGTCCTGCAGGGAACCAATATCCAAACCGCCGAAAATCACCCCATCCACCTCCACGGATACGACTTCTACATCGTAGCAGAAGGTTTTGGAAACTTCAACCCTAAGACTGACACTGCGAAATTCAATCTCGTGGATCCCCCGATGAGGAACACAGTGGGAGTCCCCGTCAATGGATGGGCAGTCATCAGATTCGTTGCTGACAACCCTGGTAAATCCTCCTATAGTCGAAGCTTCTCCAAGAATCTTATCATTCTCCGACTAACTACAGTTTTACGTCACAGGTGCTTGGTTGATGCATTGTCATCTGGATGTCCACATCACCTGGGGATTGGCCACGGTGTTGCTCGTCGAGAACGGAGTTGGGGCACTGCAGTCCCTGGAGCCGCCACCAGCAGATTTACCTCTCTGCTAGAGAAAGCCGAATAAGAACAAGCAATAACCATTCGGAGGACAACTGAGAGACGCAATGACAGACACCACGTCTCGGCCATAAGTTCTCGGTTGCCCATCCGGCATTCTATTACTAGGAACTTTGAGTTCGAGGTTTCCCTTTAACTACCCTGAATTCAGGGGACAAAAAGTATTTTCTTGTATTTCACATTGTTGCTATTCTTGATTCATAAGTTGCGCGACAGGCGCAGATTGCTTTGGCAAAAGCATAGTCTGTAATAGAGCAGATGACAGGGATATGAAGTTTCCGTTTGATTTACAGTAAGAATTAACGACGAACAGTAATGAGCCTTTGCAACAGAGGATGCGGATGAAAAGAACTAGCTCGATCAAAATGAAAACAACTTGCCTTGGCCCAAGGCATCTTGGAGACCTTACCAATACATCGCAAATGATCCTGGGGCAGCCTCAACGGCTAAGAAAGAAGTAAAGTGCCTGCGACGTCAAATTCATCATGATGAACTGCAACAAAAACACGGGAAACATCCTGGTCATGGGGTCTTCTCCTAACCAGAATCCTCTCGGAAACTTCTCCTCCTGCATGCAAATCAACGACCCTCCCATCGTAATGT
Organism: Melastoma dodecandrum; assembly: GCA_029817715.1. NCBI lineage: Eukaryota > Viridiplantae > Streptophyta > Magnoliopsida > Myrtales > Melastomataceae > Melastoma > Melastoma dodecandrum. Next base: position 1,509,676 of record JARUPY010000533.1, on the reverse strand, counting down.
ACCCTGGCCCCGCCGTGCCATATCCGGTCACTTTGAACAACATCTTAATATAATATCCATCGGCGGGCTACAATGATCCGCATCACTCCCCTCCACCTCCTTGCCAGCAAAGAACTCCTCGCCGGTCGTTCAGATGGACAGGATGCGACGGGGATAGTTTTAAGTGTCAAATACAGGATTCTTGTTCATTCATTTCGAAGCACTTCATAAATATTACAAAGAATTATAATTTAGGAAAGAAATGCCCCTGTAGTTCCTAATTAAGGAAGACTAAACTGGGTACATTATAATAATTAAGTACCCAAACTATGATAATATAAAATGGACTTCAATGCTTCTCTAATTTGGACTAGTTAAGTTACAAAGAGGGATGTCCATTTGCATCCTTCTCGTACTTAAACCTCCCTCAAGAATTTGTCCTAAGCAGATGCTCGCCTTCGCTTTCGTTTGATTCGCTCTGTGAAGGGACGTTGATGTCCCCAGAGTGTTGCATCACCAGTACCGATGCCTGGAAATGATCCGAGGAGATGAGGTCCCCGAGAACCCCGAGTTCTGGATTCTCACTCCAGTCCCGCATCATGTCCTCGGCCAACAAACTATTCTTCCTCTTCCTTCCCACAATGATGAGATCATAGCTGAGGTCCACGCCTAGGAGCTTTTGCATAACCTCCCCTGCGTTCTCTGCAGAGATCTCTTGATATGTGTCTGTTTCGATTTTCCCCTTTTTGTGCAGGAATTGATTGATCAGCAAGTCGTCCGCCTCCTTCTCAGCCCTATCCTCGTCAGACTTGTCCTCTTGATGAGTAACGATGATCCGAATTACACTCACCCTCACATTTGGTCTCCCAGTCATTCGGATGCCGAATGCCAATGCCTCATGGTCGTCATTGCCACTGACAAACAAGACAGCCACGCTCAATGAGAGGCTACTGCCATGGCTGAGGTGTATTCCCTTGTCCACGAGTACTCCAATTGTGCAGGGTGAGTATGTTTGCACGTTATTGTTGATGATTTTCATGGTGGTCACTTCCATGGTGTTGGTATGTTGGTTGACTTGGTACGGGATTATAACAAGAGGGATGACCTCCTCCAACGCGAGCCTGCAGATGTACTCATGCATGCTCTTATAAGGGGCGACCACTGTGTACGGCCTAACACTGACCACCCCGAGGGAGTTCCTGGAATAATTCTCGAACGCTCGCATGATAGAAGAGGACCCTTTTGACGCCATCCGCCTCATCTTCCTGTAATATGGAAGCATAGCCGGGGGGGCAAGACCCACAAGCTCATTCAGATGGACGACATAGGCACACACCGTGTTAGCTTTTGTAGGATTCAATGCTTCGAGCAGTGATATAATGCTGGGAACATTCTCCTCTGTTTCTATACAACAAAGCACCCTCAGCTCCACATTCCTTGGAGTATTTAGGAAGGAGGTCGTGTTTTTCCCTGTCGCAGCACTCAGTCTCTTGTGAGGGTTGTAGAATATATCAATCCATGGTGTCACCATTGCTGTCAGCAGTATATTGGACAATGCCAATGCTGTAAAGGCGTGCCTGTCGATGATCTGACAACGAGAAGTACTGGAATGAGTAACCCGTTAACAGAATCCACGATTAGTATCGCTCAGGGCAATCGATTCATAAGGTTAGAAAAGCTTACTTCAGATAATATCCAATTGTACAAGAGTAACATGTCGAAAGGTCCCTTGATGTTCATCATGAGCCCAAGCAAGAGAGAAAAGTGTAATGGTATGTCACACAGGAAGTAGCTGGACAATGCAGTGGCCAAGAGTTTCGCCAAAGCGGCCAACATTACTATTGCAACAAGCTCTATAGTTGCCTCGGACTTGAGGAGGAATATATCGATAGAGAAACCGACAGAGACGTAGAACATCGGGAGCAAAAACTCGGTTATGAATAGCTCGGCCTTCTGATCTAATGTTGATCCCAATGGCGGACCATTAGGTATCATTAATCCGAAAATAAGCAGTCCCATTTGCATCGTATTGACCAAACCCGTCATTAACCCCAACACCAGCGATCCGACCAGAATCAAAATGATGTAACCTTCCTTCACTGCCCTCCCTTCCGGTGTCCTTCGGATGATGGACCATATCCCGGGGCGTATGACCAGGAAAAAGACCATCAGAACAACAATCGTCGCAGCAATGTTGAGGCCCATCAGTGAAGGAAAAAATAGGTATTGTCCGATGACTAGCCACCACCACCCAATAAGTTCATGCGTGACGGTGCACGATACGGCCAGTTGGCCCAGCTCGGAAGACAAGATGTTCAGCTCATTGAAGGCCTGAGCGACATTGGGGAAACGCGTCAACGATAAGCCCGCCGCCAGCAATGCATGGAAGAACCCTTTCTTTATCCCGGGAAGCTTGAACACAAAGCTCAGGCCAAATATCACGAGGTAGGTGGCCGTCTCATTGAAGATCGTGATGAGGATCCCTTCCCACAAGTTTTTCCGAATCGGTGCAAAATCGATCTTCACGGCTAGCAAGAAAAGGAAATAATATACCCCGAGAAAGCCCACTGTTCGCGCCAACATCAAATGCTCAACTTGAAAGATCATGCTGCCTAAGATCTTAAATCGACCCATGACATTCGGGCTCAAAATTATCCCAGCCTGAAACCACAGCAGTCGCCAAGGACCAGCTGTTACGATCTAAAAATAATTTCATTGCTAAATCAAAGAAGAACGCGAACAAGAAGAAGGAAAAGAAGGGGACATGTACCAGGAAATAGCAGACGAGCTTGGTCTGCCGGAGGGGGCGGAGGAGGAAGTGGAGTGCCAGGGTGATCAAGTTCACGAGGATGAACTGGAGGAGGTACATGGAGAAAATACTCCTCAGGGGGCTCCCATCATGCCAGATCCCTAACGAGGTCTTCGTCTGCGGCACGCAAACCACCATCCCTGTTACCCTGAGGAGCCAAGCCTTCTCGGCCTCCGGCACGGTGACATTGACCATCGGAGTCATGATAACCGGCGGAAGTCTTTGATCGGGTCCCTTTGTTGACACAAATCCCTGGTTGGGACATCACCAGTCATAGGATGTAATAACTCCAGATATTTCCTCCTCGTAACCAAGAAAACCGACATAACTGACAGAGGTTGAAACGTCTTTCTTGTTATAACTGAAGCTAGTCTGGTTGGCATCCCCCCTTCTTCCCATTTTTTTTCATGACCTTTTCTTGTCGTGCCGTAAGATTTGATTAGACGATTCCCGATATGAAATTGGATCATGACTCTGATGAATCATACCATGTCAGAATTATTATGTTAATATTCTCTTGAAACTTATTCGCGTAACGAAAAATGTAAATGGATTGGAGAGATCGGACGATGCTATTAAATTTGTGCCATAAGGTTGATATATCTTAATAATGGAAAAAATGAAAGAAAATGTTGTAAGAAACAATCGAATGTATGCAAATTCAAGTTGGTTTTATGAGAAGGTGCTGACCCCCCCCCCCCTCTCGTCTTTCTTCAGTTCGTCACGCGATTTGATGTTGACGTCGCCCGTAGTGCTGCATCACGAGCACTGACATGGATGACAAGTCCTCCGAGGACGCGATCGTGTCACCAAGCACCCCGAGCTCCAGGTTATCACTCCAGTCCAGCATCATCTCTTCGTCCAACAACTCAGTCTTCCTTCCCTGCCTCCCCACGACAACGAGATTGTTACGGCCTTCTAGATCCCTGACACATTGCATCACCTGCTCCAGGCTATCCGCTATGATCTCATGTTTCCTGACGTGCTCGTTCGTCTCCTTCTATGCTATGAACTGATTGATCAGCTGGTTGTCCAGCTTCTTCTCGTCCTTCTCCTCAATAGAGTCGCACTCTCAGCCAACGACAGTGTACCGGAACAACATTACCCTCACATTTTGGTTCCCTGACATCCAGATTCCCATCGCCAATGCCTCACAATCGTTGTTCCGGGTGATGAACATGACCATGGTGCCGGCCGGAAAGTCTGCAGGCTGGCTTTGCTGGTCAATGCCCTGCTTACTAGCAGTCCGACCGTGCATGGGGAATAGGCTTGCACGTTGCTATCGGCAGTGCGAATGGAAGTTGATTCGGCAGCATCTATTCCTCGGTTAGCCTGAAAGGGAACTACAATAAGCGGGATTTTCTCTTGCAAAGTGAGCCGGCAGATGTACTTGTGCATGGTCCCATGCTACACAATCACCGAGAACGGCCTTATGTTGGCCATAACCGGGGTGTTGCTTGCGTAATTATAGAATGCACAGATAATGTGAGACGACCGGTTGAATTTCAACCTTCTCACAAACTTGTCGTATGGGACTATTTCCGGAATAGCCTGACCACTGAGGTCATTCACGTAGGCATGTATTGGGCTAGTGATTGAAGGAGCCAATGCCCCAAGCAGAGAGACGACCCCTGGAACATCATCCTCACCGTGTATACAAAACATGACCTGCAGCTCGGTATTTCTCAAATTGTTTATGAAGAATCTGGCATTCTTCCCAGCTGCTCTTGATCTCGTGTGGTGGTTGTAGAGTCTGCCTATCAGCGGCGCCACTGGTGCTGTCAACACGATGTCACATAATGCTAATACTGTAGATATTTGTCTGTCGATGTCCTTAAAGAAGACCCAGATGTTATACGAGAACAAGTCAAAAGGTCCCCTCATAACCATCATCATGCCGAGCACCACTGAGTCATGAAACCTTATGCTGTAGAGGTAATACGCCGACAAAGATGTCCCGATGAACTTCAACAAAGCCACTGTCATAGCTATACCCAAGTTTTTTACAGTTCTTTTAGAGTGAGCTGGGAAAGATCCAGACTGTAGCCGACGGTGATATAATGAGTTGGGAACAAAACATCCGTGATGAAGATCTCGGCCTTTTCAGACAGCGTTGAACCACTGGGGGTCCACTAGGTATCATCAGTCCGAGAATCAGAATCCCCGGATGAATCAACCTGAACAAGTAGCCCATGAACGCAACCAGCAGAGTGGCAACCAGAATCAACGCTATGAAGGTTTCAGTCATCAGCTCTCCATTCCGAAACCTCTGGATGATATACGACACCCCAGGCCATAAGACCAAGTATAAAACCATCATTGCAGCTGCAGAGTATATGGAATTGAGCCGTTGGATGGAAGGGAACTGCAGGTACATCTCAATCATGTTCCAGATCCACAGCAGCATCTCGCTAATCATCATCGTACAGGACATGGCCATCTGCCCTAGCTCGGAGGTCATTAGGCTAAGCTCATTGAAAGTCAAAGCAACGTTAGGGAACCGCGTCACCGACAATGCCATGGAGAACAACAAGACATAAGTGCATGACACAGTGAAAACGACGGGCACTTTTTTGAAAGTTCTCCACAGGACCCATAAATCCATCTTCACCAACAAAATGAAGAGGGAGTGCATGATGCCGAGGAAGCCAAGTCTCCCGATCAGCGCTGATTCCTCCGGACGAAGCATCAGGCCATGGAAGATCTCCAAGCGGCCAATCACATTGGGCCCTGCAAGCAAGCCAGCATGACAAGGACTAAAAAACATTTTTAACCTCAACGAATTGACCAGCCCTCCTTACCAGGAAACAGCAGACGATCTTCGGCTGCTTCATGGGGATGAAGAAGGAAGCTCGGCGCCTCCTCCGACAGCAAGTTAATCACGATGATCGCCGAACCAACTACCCCGAGATTGTCTCCTCAGGGAAGTGCAAACCAATGGCCCCGACACCTTCCCATTTCCATCTCCCATCCATGGCCGACACGTCATGTTGCTCGGTCTTAGAGCCATCGCGTTTCGGTCCGAATAAATACTAACCGAGGCATGCCGTGGCATCTTGAGAGAATGGCAAGAGGTTCGTTGAGGAAAAACAACGAATAAGGCGATGCAGAGGCTGTTACGACGTCGTTTTCCTCGTCACAATATCAATAGACAGTTAAATTTTCCATCTTCTCTTTTTGGATAAAAGTAAAAACCTCAACTTTGGTTTTGATTTTGTTTTTTTTTTCCTAATTTCTTGTTCGTCAACCAAAAATAAACAGCGAATTACGATAAATTAATCTCTCTGTTAATCTTGCTACAAAGATTATATTTAATAAAAGATATTGTTGGAGCGACATTAACTACATCTAATTGCCACAACATTTCATCGTCTACATTCCATGGAACGGACGAGTTTAGGGTTTAAGTGTACAATGCTATGGAAAAGAAAATGTTGCCCTTTCGCATTCTCCAGGCTGTTTCCTGACGTCGATGTTAACTTCGCCGCAGCGTTGCGTTGCATCACCGGCACCAACATGGAGGATAGCTATCCAGCCGACACGATCACCTTGGCTAACACTCCGAGCTCCGGGTAGTTGCTCCAGTCCAGCAACGAGTACTCAGTGCCCCAGCAGGCCCTTCAGCCATTGCATCACCCGCTCCATACCCTCCGTGGTGATCTCGTGGTAGCCGACACGGTTTTGCTCTCCTCTTCCATCACAAATTGATACACCAGCAGGTAATCCCGCTTCTTCTCTGCCTTCTCCTCCTCCGACATGCACTCCCAGCCAGCATGGGTCGTTGATCCTTATCACTTTCACCTTGACGTTCGGATTTCCTGTCATCCGGATGCCCATTGCCAGTGCCTCGCGTTTGTCGTTCCCTGTGATGAATACAACCGCGATGCTGGATTGGGAGCTGGTGGACTGGCTAAGCCAGTTGGCTCGTCTGCTGACTAGTAGTTCGACCACGATTGGGAGTAGCTTGCACATTGCTGTTGATACTGCGGATCGCGGCCAACTCCACGGGCATTAACTCCATGGTTATCCCGGGGTGAAACCATTATAAGAGGGATATGCTCTTGCAGGGAGAGGCGGCAGAGGTACTTGTGCATGCTCTTGGGTGCTGAGATCACAGAGTACGGGTATATGCTGACCATGCCTTGGGATCCCATTGAGTTTATCAAATGCCCGGATAATGTAGGTCGACCCGTTCAATTTAACCTGTCGCATTTTCCTCCTGTAGGCCACTATATCCGGAGTAGAATGACCATCTCATTCAGGTGCAGAACGTTGGCTCGTAAAGGGCTCTGTCTCCTAAGAGCCAATGCACTGACCAGGGAGATGATCCCAGGAACATCATCCTCGCTGTGATCACAACAAACTAGCTGCAATTCTGCATACCTTGGGGTAGCACAGAAAGATTTCACATTCTTCCCGGCCGCGTCACAATTGCTGTCACTGTCAAGTCTCCTATTTCTAACACCATTATACCGGCTTATCGATTTCCTACACAGTAAATGGATGACAATGTAAGCCGGCATCTGCGATTATACACTAGAAAGCGATGAGATCACATGAGCTTGAAGTCTTATGTTTGATAATGTCCACCGACTGTCCAAATATAAGTCAGAAGGTCCCTTTATAATCACCATCAGGCTGAGCAAGACAAAAAGGCCGAACTTTAAATTGCCAAGGACATACGCAGATGATGCCACAGCAATTAGTTTTGACAGTCTCCACCATAACTACTATTAAGAGCTCTCCAGATGCTTTGAGGTTAATCAAGGAGAGGTTCAGATTGTAGCCAACCGAAACATAGTAAATGAGGAAGAGAAGCTCCACGATGATGACCTCGGACCTATCAGCCAGTGTGACACCCATTGGGGGTCCATTCAGTATCAACAGTCCGTAAACTAGGAGGAAACCCAGCTGCATTGAATCAATCATTTCGCTCATGAAACCGACCACCAATTATGCGATCAGAATCCACTAGACATAGGATTCCTTCACTGTCTTCCCATCCGGTGGCGACCTCCTCAAAATGTACTGTATTCCAGGTCGTGTGGCCAAGTTCAGACGATCATGGTAACCACAGTGTACAAGGCATTGATTCCCCAATGAATCAGGAACTGTCCTGCCACGAGCCAAAACCACCAATAGCCTCACAAATCATGCTGCAGGACATGCCTAGTTGGCCTAGATCCGAGGTAATGATGTTCATTTCATTTGAAAGCATAAGCGACGTCAGGAAACTGCATCATTGATAACTCTATGCCAAACAAGAGGAGGAAATAGGATATCGTAAATCCAGGAATCTTGAATATATACATCGAGGTGAGCGCCATGACGAAAGCCGCAACATTCCCTGGAAACCAATGACAGATGCTTTTCTGAAGTTCCGCCTCGATATCCCTACAAGATTCACTGCTAACAGGAAGATATAGGAGATGATGCCGAGATAGCCGATTGTTCTGACCAACACGATTTCCTCCGTCCGGTTCAGCAGCTCATTGGAGAACATCCATTGTCTCATCACATTGGGGCTCATGATCAACCCTGCCTGAAATAGTTGTGTCAGGCACAACTGGAAAGCAATGCCACAGAATTCAATCCTGAAAACGGTAACGAGAGAACATTGGATTGCCAGCCGATGTTGTCGTGTTCATGTAGTTTTTGGCCTGATAGGAAGTTATTCTTCAACCGATTCGACTTCAATAAAATGGTGTTAAAAGTTGCCAATGAAATTAGAATAATGGGATGAATAAATCAATGGATTTACATTTTAAGATGACGATGAAATCGGAATTGAAGACAAGAGACTATGCATTCCACGAAAATGAATTAAAAGCGGCCGGAGGGATCGAGGAGATAGTTTTCCTCGTACTCGGTGGCGTAACGGTTCGACGGATAGCTGTTAATCTCGTAATGTTGCAACACTAGTAAGGACGTGTGTGTCCCCCTGAAGTCGCGTGATGCGATCATGTCCCCGATCCCGCCAAGCTCTGGGTTTTCGCTCCACTCGGACGTGTCGAAAAGCTTCCTTGTCGATTGCCTTTGCCTCCCGACAATTATGAGGTCGAAGCGGTCGCCCAGACCCTGTACCTCGCTCATGATCTGGGCAATATCGTCCACCGCCACCTCTCTGAATGAGACTCTGTCATTCTGATCGGCTGTCTGCCTGAACGCTGCCAGGATTGCATTGTCGGCCTTCTTCTCCATCACGTCCTCGAGCTCCGTCTCCTTCCTGTCGACCACGAGCCTTAGGACGAATAACTTCACCCCTGGATGGCCCGACATGCGGGCACCGAGTGCTAAACCCTCACGGTCATCCTGGCCCCCAAGGAACAGGACCGCCACCTCACACGAGAATTCTGTTCTGTTGTTTGGCATGCACCTGCGCATGCCCTTGTCAACGAGGATAGCAACAGTGCATGGCGCGTGATCCTGCACGTTCGTGTTGATGCTTCGGAATGCAGCCACCTGTTTCATGGCATCAGTAGTGGCAGCATTGAGGGAGTTCTGGTGGAACGGCACTATTATGACCGGAACAAGCTCCTTCCGGGCAAGCCGGCAGATGTCCATGTGCATGGTCTTGAAGGGCGCAATCATCGTGAATGTCTTGATTACAAGTTGGCCGTCAGAGTTCCGAAGGTAATTCTCGAAAGCGCGCGACATGTGGAAGTGACTCTTGGATTTGATCTGCTGCCCGTGGTGCTCATTGTGGGAGATAAAAACCGGCATGGCACGGCCGACAAGCTCCTGAAGGTGAATCAGGTAGGCACACAACTTGCTCGAGGGAGATGAGTTGATTGACTCGAGAATGGATATGATGGCGGGAACATCCTCCTCGCCCTGGATGCAGAATAGCATCCTAAACTCGGAATCTTTCGGGATCGTCTGTATCGCTCTCAGGTGCTTATATGCCTGAGTTTCCAAGTCCATGCATTTCTTGTGCATTTTCTGGACCAACGGCGAGACTATCGCAGTCGTTATGACTTCAGTTATCACCACTATCGCGTAAGTCGATTTGTCCAGTTCCTGCATTACACGAAGAATTAAGCCACCGTCAATTAACTCAGGGCCATGGATCAGGGTCAGCCATGATGAAAGAAGTGGAGGATCCGTTCACCTCTCTTTTTAACCATCGGCCGAAAAGGAACAAATCGAAGGGGCCCTTGAAACTCGCCATCAAGCCGATCACCACGGCGTGCCTCTCATGAGGAGTGCACCATAACGCCGGCACCATGGCACCGACAAACTTTGCTATGTTTGAAGTGGCAACGATCCCGAGCATAGCCTTCCAATCCTGGCTTTTGATCGCGCTGATGTCCATGTTATAGCCCACAACTATGTAGAATGATGGCATCAGATACTCCATGACGAAGAGCTCTGCCTTCTCCACGATGGCAGAGCCAAGGGGCGGGCCATCCGGCACAATTAGCCCTAAGACCAGCACACCGAGGTTGACTGCCCCGAGCATGTCGGATATTCCTGTTATGAACATAGCTCCCAACAAGACCCCTGTCACAAAAACCTCCTTCATTGGCCTCCCTTCAGGAGTCCTGGCAATGACGGACAGCAACAGCGGCCGAAGCGCGAAAACCATGAACACCACAAAAAAGGTGACGGCACCAGCAGCAAACATGGATTCCTTGGCTGACCTCTGACGGGTGAATATCCCTAACAGCAGCCACATGTATGTGAACAACTCGCTAGGTATCGAGGCCGACATCGCGAGTTGGCCTAGTTCGGAAGACATCAGGTTGAGCTCATCGATCGAGTAGGCGAGCGTCGCGAACCGACTCACCGACATGCCAGCTGCGAAGAGGTTGTGAAAGTATTGGCTAGGCTTCATCCCATCAACATGGATCTTCGAGGACAGCAAGAGCGACGTCCCAAAGGGAAAGGCAACACTCAGTACCCCGCTCCAAACGGAATGCCTGAACTTACCAAAGATTACGGTGATGTCCGTCTTCACAGCCACGATAAAGATGAAGTAGGTGATGGCGATCGTCCCGACGGTCCGCATCACCATCATCTCATAACTGGGATAGATCGCCTCCTTGAACTGAGGGACGACTTTGCCCAACACATTCGGTCCCACGAGAATGCCTGTCTGTGAGGAATCAATATCCGGTACAAAACTCAGCGAAATCCTAACGTCAAAACAACGCGCATAAGACGCAAGCAGCTCGGATCGGCCCCCTTACCAGGACACTGCAAACGAACTTGGGCTGCTTCAACGGCCTCAGGACGAGATAGATAGCTTGGTTAGCGAGGGAGAATATGATGAACTGGGCCGCGAACATCATGAAGTGCTCCCGGAACAAGTCCTCCCCGAAGAGGACCCCTCTCGAATTCCACACCATGGTGGTAACATTCCACTGCGGCGGGCACATGGAGTTCTGCCCCCGGCCGGTCGCATTAGAAACAGACATCCTTCAGCTGCCCGCGAAATCCCCTACTAAACCCTTTTCCTTCTCCTTCTGTTAACAAAAGCCTTGCCACAGAAGTCTCTTCCATCCATCCTAGTTTTTTTATATGGCTCCGAACAAGATCCCTAAAAAAAAAAAAAAAAAACCAACAAACCAAACCAACTAATCGAACAGTGACGTGCTTGTTTAATCATCTTTCTTCGTTGTTAAAAAGTTCATATTAGGGCTAAAAAGTGATCTGTGATCAAGTTATTTTGCCTTTATGCCTAGTTGTTTCTTTTTTGGGTGGGTAGGATCAACAAATAACCATCCAATCTCCTCCTTCCCTTTTATTTCATTATCTCATTCACCTCACCTCCCGTTTGTTAGCTACCAGTTTTAATTTTATCCCCCAATAACCTCTGCCTGAGTTAAGGGTGTTATCTTATCTGTCTGCATTTTATTACAGAGTTTAGCTTTTGATACACATTTTTTAGCCATCAGTTTATACGTTAAATTTCAATAAATTATGAACCGCGGGTTGGGTTTATATGGGCCCAAAAGCCCAAAGAAGAAGCGAGGGGACGGGGCCCGGTCCGACACGGAAAGCGAGGATTTGAGTGGTAAGAAGAGGCAAAACTTAGTACGTAAGGAAAGGGAAGGAGGGGGAGGCTCAAGGGTTCGGGAAGGTTCCCGAGGAGACTCGTGTAAGAACGACAGCCATGACTCAAAGAGCCTCCTCCCTCCACGTCATCAAATATCTAAACCGGAGAAAACGACGAAACATTTAGTAAAATAAAACATATAACCTCGGAAATATCTGGAGAAGGTTATAAATATTCGGATCAGATTCCCCACCCGCCGGAAGTTTTCCCGATTTCTCCCGAAGCCAAAAGCCAATCGAGGATTAAGCTCTCGTCGAGTTTCGAGGGAGATATAAGCCGGTCTGATCCGAAGCAGAGAGAAAAGTCGAAGGAGGAGGAGCTGTTGGTGATTGTTTGTCGTCGAGCTCTTCTTGTTTTCGAAGAAGGATCCTTCCGATCGGAGCAGGGGAAGTAGTGGTGTTAGTCAGAGCAGTCAAGATAGCTATCCACGGGGATTTCGTCCCTCGCATGTCGCCGGAGTTCCTCAGCAGGTTCGTCTTCATCTTCTTTTGTGTGTTTCTGAGGGGTTGGTGGGGCCTGATTCTCGTCTTGCTTGCTGAGCAATCAAAGTTGGATTGGATACGTGCCCGATTTGGCAACTCCCTTTCCAACCAAGATTTCGATTTATAAAGCCTTTCTTGCATTCTTTTTCATCTGTCGACTTGGTGGCCGAGTTTCAACCACGTCTTGCTTTTAGACGTTTTTTTTTTTTCATCTCCCTAAGCATTGTGCTCTCCCTCGCTTCTGTTGCCGGTGCTTGTGTTTGTCTCTTTATTGAAATGGTTTCTGTTGCTGGTGATTCCTGCAGAAAGAGGAAATCGCGGAGCAGAAAAGAAGGCACGATGTCTGTGACAGACACCCTCGCCAAGTGGGAGAAGTACAACGAGCAGTTGGATTCCAGGGGCGACGGCGATAAGCCAGCCCGTAAGGCCCCCGCCAAGGGCTCGAAGAAAGGTTGCATGAAGGGGAAAGGCGGCCCGGAGAACTCGACCTTTAATTACCGTGGAGTAAGGCAGCGGACGTGGGGGAAATGGGTGGCTGAGATCCGGGAACCTAATAGGGGCAGCCGTCTCTGGCTCGGGACGTTCCCTACTGCGATCAAGGCTGCCAGGGCATACGATGATGCCGCTCGCGCCATGTACGGCCCTTGTGCCAGGCTAAACCTCCCGGGCCTCAACCCCGGGGCTGTGGAGGAGAGTTCCAGTTATTCTGCCGGGACGCCAGCCGAGTCGACGTCCTCGACGAACAAGTCGGAGCAGATGTACAGTCCTGCGTTGGAGGAGGAGGCGGACAGGGAAAGGGACAACGGTGACCCCTCGAATTGCACAGCCGATCGGCCGGCTGACAAGCTGAAGGTCGAGCCGGGTTCGGACGACCTGGACATGGAATGGCTGGACAGCTACACGCTGGAGGAGCTGTTCAACGTGGACGAGCTGCTGCGAGCACTGGAGGACGATCCCGCGTTCGCATCCCGTTCCTCGGACGTCTTGGTCAAGGCCGAGAAGCAATAGACAGGGTGGCGCTAGGGGGAACCATTATCCTAAGTGCTACTATAACCTTTTGACATGGGAATCCTAATAGCCTCCGCCGTTTTCGGACAAGGACTTGGTCATCCTAAACATGTTGATATTAGTTGGTGTACAGAACTAGACCTGATTGTGTGCTTCGTTTGCAGAGGGTGGCAGAAAGTAGGATGATTTTGGGGTTTCGGGTTATAAGAGCAGTTAGTTACTGGGGGGGTTGGCAGGTGTCTGGACAAGGCTACGGCTTTGATGGATTTGTTGATTCATTCTAGTACAAGATGTGTTTCGATTCGATGTATCTATCGACAGCTATTAGAAGAGTAGGACGTATTGGGCTGTCCGAGGCCCATTTAATTTTCTGGCCCAGATATTCTTGGTATAGGCCTTTCACCCCTAAGCCCAACGTTTAGGGCACACGTGCGTTTTCCGTAGCCAGTGCGAGCGAAGGAAGATGAAGAAGGTATAGGACAAGGAGGTGAGGTCAGCCATGAAGTAATAAGAATAAAAATAACCGACCCATGAAAAGAAGCAACTCTGCATTTTTTTCTATCTTTATGATTTGTATGTACCGGGGTCTCTTTTATGTTAATCAATCTCAATCAGGGTTGGCGCAGCATCCTTTACAATAATGAAGGGATTGTATATTTGAGTTGAGCCGGGTACTTGGGGCTTCTTTTTGGGATTACAAAGCAAAAAGGCTTTTAAGATAGATATTATAGATAGCAGATATGCAACAACTTGGCCATGTTATAAATATATCATCACAAAACGGCCCTTCTAACTTCTCAAACCCTCCCAATCTCTTTTCCTTTTTAACACTCAAATCCATCCATCCATCCATCCTACCGACCATGCCTTGCTCGCTGCAGTTCCACCGCGTTGTCACCCCTGCACCTGCGTCCTCCGTCCCCGACACCCTGGCCGCTTACCATTCCCACCCCATCCGCCCCAACCAGTGCACGTCCTCCGTCATCCAGCCCATGGGAGCCCCCCTCCCGACCGTCTGGTCCCTCCTCCGCCGCTTCGACAACCCCCAGGCCTACAAGCACTTCCTCAAGAGCTGCAGCCTCATCGACGGCCAGGGAGGCATCGGGACCCTGCGCGAGGTCCGAGTGGTGTCAGGCCTCCCCGCTGCGTGCAGCAGGGAGAGGCTGGAGATCCTAGACGACGAGAGGCACGTCATAGGGTTCCGCGTGGTGGGCGGGGACCACCGGCTGGAGAACTACTGCTCGGTGACGACGGTGCACGTAGGGGAGGGGGAGGGGACAGCGGTGGTGGTTGAGTCGTACGTGGTGGACGTGCCAGAAGGGAACACGGAGGAGGAGACGAGGGTGTTCGTCGACACCATCATAAGGTGTAACCTGCAGTCGCTGGCCAGGGTCGCTGAGGACGCCGTGACATCCAATCAACTTTCGTCCCTTGCAAAAGTGTTGTAGATAAACAATATGATTGCCGTTTCTTGTAAAAAAATGTTAAATTTGCCGTGCTTGTGGGAAGTAAAACACCGATGTTTATATACATGCGATTGAGGAAGTCATTACACGACAACACTCCACAACTTTCTCTCTGTTGTGGGCCCCTCACCCCTCATCTATTTCATGTGACTTCTCTCTGCCCCCCGACATGAGATTATGTCCACACTTAAGACTTCCCTTTTTCATGATTTTAACTTTACCCATTCCTGCTTGAAGATATCTCTCGCATTGTCTTCGAAAATACCCATTTTCAGACCTTTCTTAATTGTTTTATATTCAAATCAATGACTTTACTCCGTGGATCCTCAATCAAAGAAGAAAACAATTTACTAAGAGGAGGGAGAGAGGGGGGGTGGGGGCTAAGGGATCCTATGTTGGGCCGAACAGGCCCATTTATGAATGATGATGGGCCTTTCGGCCCACTATCAAGGGTAGAAGAGCTTGGCAAAGAGGAGCTCATTCCAGGTATCTTGTAGGCCGGGGAGGCACCAATGGACGCAGTCAGCGTAGCTCCTCGGGTTCGCCATCTGCTCAGGGGTCACCGGGCTCCACTGCTTCTTGTATATCTGCGTGTGGGCATCCTTCCTGTACCCCGACAGCTGCGTTATGTTTAGGAGCGTTATCGGGACCTCCGACTCTGGCAACACCTCCCCGATCACCCCCATTATGCTCTTCGATGCCCCCTTGGGCCAGAAGTTTGTGTCCTCGATCGGTGTCGTCTGGTTGTAGCAGTTTGCCCCCTGTTCTCCCCATTCCCCCCCACTGCAAGATACGAAATGGAATCTGGGTGATTCGGTTCAGTCCTCGATGAGCATGGAGATAATCCGAGAGTACTACTCACTCGGGATGATGCGGCGACATGCTCGTGAAGAAGACCCTCGTCTTCTTCGGGTCCATGTTCTCTCGCACCCATCGCACCATGCCCTTCAACGCTAGCCGATACGCGTCCTCTGTTTCCATGGACACGAAATCCTTCACCTCGTCCTCGAAGGACCCTCGCCTGCAGAGCAAGAGCTGCTAACTCAAACATACGGAAAATAAAGAAGACACATTCGACGGTCGGAAGGAGGATCGGCTGATTACAGCATTTTCATTTTATGTCCGGTCATCCACCAAAGATACGTGTTGAAGACAATGATGTCAACTCCCTTCCAGTTCTTCCCGTGCTTATTAATGGAACCTTGCCTGACCATCCGATCGGGTATCCTGTGAACGGCGGCGTTGTCCGAATTCGACTCGAGCAGGAAAGGTGCCCAGTAGAACTCAATCGTCGCGTTATAGTCCTGAAACCGCCAAACCAAACCCCGGGAGGGTATTACAGCCAGTGAAATCGCCGCCGCCACATAATCCGGGTCGGTCATTACCTACCTTGGCGGTGAAAACAGTGAGGGAATTGAATGTTTCCATGGACTTGGATGCTTGGGGTATTATCGAATGGAGGAGGCAGACCATCGACACGTACTGACCGCGATTCAGGGAATCGCCCACAAACATCATCCGTTTCCCTCGCAAGGTCTCCAGCATAAGCGTCGCGTTGAACCTGCATTTTTTCGCACCGGCTCGGTAACTTTTAAACGCGATCCCATAGTACAAGGAAAAAACGTGCCTTCTTAGAAACAAAATGGAAAACAGGCCTTCGCCAAAAGCAGCGGCAGAATTCAAGACGCCCCTGGAAACGGAACACAATGAAAGGATATTTTACGTATAATTTAAGGAAAGCTCTGTTCTGTCCCAACAGCTTGCCATTGATATTGTACCAGAAGAATAAGATTGTCAGGACAGTTGTTGGGGATTAGGTAGCGGAAAGAAAGTCATACACTAAGACCCGGTGAGGATTTCTTGGTAGTTGGAGGTGGAATATTCAAACAAGCTTTCGAGTTTCTTTCAGGGCAAGTAAGATTGATTTGGGAAACAAGATGAGGGAAATGGAAAGGAAGAGATTAAGACACAGAACCTGGGCAGAGAACAGCCGTGAGGCTGCCATCTCCAATTTCGATACCCCTTGTCAGGCCGGCCGTGCTCCAGGCACGTCAGCTGCGGCTGTATGTACGGGCATTCCGACTCCTCGTAGAGCGGGTGGCCAGACTCGTCCCTAACCCACCTACCGCTGAACATGTCGCAGCCTTCTGGAGTTTCCCCGATCACAAAGGGAAGCTTCTCGTTTCTGTTTTGGTCCTTCTCTGCCACACGAAAACAAGGCGAAACTCATCTTCAGACAATCTCGGATGTATAGCGGCTAAGGAGGAGTCCGGTCCAAAGGAGTACGAAACCACGACGACGAAGAGGACTTACTGCTGCTCCCCGAGAAGGACTGGCTGGGGTGCCGGGGCAGCGATTGGAAGACGCAAAGCATGTCCTTGCCGAATAGGAAGGTGACGAACAGCGTGAGGAGGAGAAGGGCGAGGAGCAAATAAGGAGGGGAGACGAGGCGGTGTCTCCCGAGGGTGACCAAGGATGAGGGGGTGGACGAAGAGAGGAGCGACTTCATGTTCTTGAAGGTTGCGACCACGGGCGACCTCCCTCCCCGTGGCGATCCTCCGCGGTGGTGCCGGTGAGACGGGGATTTGAGCATCTTCAGGTGGTCGGGGTAGGATCGAGATTTGAGATCATGGAGTTCTTACAGAACAGCCGTTCGGACAATGTCAACGTGGAATCATTCATTGGTGGAAACATAATGGTTCTTAGATCGTGCTTGGAAATGGGGAAGGAGGGTGGGGGGTGGGGGGGGGACTGGAATATTAAAATAGTTTTTGGTGCACCATTTAACCAAATAATCAATTTCTTGGAAACTAAATCGATTGTAATATCGACCGACCACATGACCTAATTTCTCAGTAAATATGAAAAATTGGCTTCACCGTTAAGAAGACGAATTGACTAATACTATCTTGGACTCAATGGACAACTGGACATTATCTTATAAGGATTGGGCGGATGATTTGTCCAAATGGAAGGGCGTTCTAACATCAAATCGCTTGACTTCTAATGCAAAGGATCACAATCCCCCACCAAAAACATTGGTAAGAAGTAAAATATGATTAGGAAAATAAATATATTTAATAAATATTGTATCGATAAAGCCCGTGAAATTTCTAATGTCGTCCTCTTAACAAAGTATAATATAAAGGGAAACAGAAGGCTGGATCCAGTCGCTTTTTTTCCCTTTAAAATTGGGATTTGGTGGTGGGCTGATGAGCAGAGCATTAGGTGCAATCCATTTCAAACCCCTTTTAGCCCAACTCACCTGCCCTGCCCCTCCCCCCCCCCCCCCCCCCCAAAAAAAAAAAGCAGGTGCTAAACGAGAGATCCTAATACTTGTGTAGATCCGGCTTCCGGATACTGGATTTACCATTAGAATGTAAACTACGGATGTGCAAAACCGAATGTAAGCATCAACCGTCAAAGAATGCAGCTGTTCTAGTAATGAAGCATAGATAATACTATATTCTCGATTTCGGACCAAGATATATTGCTGACCTTGGCTCCTGGGCTTAGATGACTATGGGAATCAGGTCTTCATCTGTCCCAGAAAGAATTAATGGTTCCTGAATGATGATTACTGATCAGCCAACGGAAGGAACTCCTGTGTGACGATGGCCAAGCGTTCCGTCCTTGAGCAGCCTTGGCCTGTTCGATCACTGACGAGGTAGAGCTTGTGTTGAAGGCACGAATGCGATGCCGTCGCTTGTGCATTTCCTTGCTCAAAAGCCGATAGGATTGTAGGTGCTTCGTTCAACATGAGAAGGACCCCGGAATTTTTGTTCTATGTGCGCATATAAACTCTGCAAAAAGAAAAACAAAAGTGAGATTCCACAACATCCTCGCAGCTAGCATGCAATTTCCATATTGACAGGTTGGTCATTCTCAGATTTTCTCGAGCCACTAAGTAGAAATCCTTGTGATGCCCACCGTCATTTGTTTCCCTTTTCTGCCCTAATGGTTTAAAAGTGTTGAAAACTCTACTATAGACGGATTTATTAGTATTCGAATACAGAAATTTCTGAAAAGCAATGCCAATTGAAAAACAGAGTTAAGTTACTCAGATATTTCTGTCAGATCCAATTTTCTTTGGGACTCTAGGTTCAATTCATTTAAACGAGATTAAATAAAACAATACGAGAGCCCATGCTAGTAAATGTTTCTTATACCCGTGCTCTGTGTGGTAAGCTGGTCCAAAACTCCAAATTTGGGATCGCCTGCAAAAAGGTCAAGTAAACGGATTGAATATGAGGCACCCTATCCAAAGGTTCCGAGGGTGCAAAGGGTGGAATTGTTGGAATAGAAAACTTACATCTATTCCATGAACATGAAGAACAAAATATCTGTAAGCTGCTCCAGCAATTACATAGGATCCGAGGGCGAAAAGGATTCTGTTATCAAGAGCACATGGTAAATTGGTACAATATCAAGAATGCAGTTACAATGTACAGTAGGGATATAAGCAAAAGCACCTACATTATTAGGAAGATCCCGAACCAGCCCCAACCTCCTCCATTAAGGGACACAACTTTGGCGCAACCAGAAGGATGCCTCAGTTGTGTGACCTAGATCAAACAAAGATAAACGATTACACTAGTAAAGAGATCCATCTAAAGTGAGAAAATGCAGTTATCGTGATTCTTTCTATTCGAGATAGCAATTTGGATCAATTCAAGTTAAAATAATTAAATGGCTTGCTAGAAGGATGCACAATTGAATGCAGGAAATAAGATAAAAAAAGGCACACGGCATTTGCATAGCACTTACATAGTCACAACTCCCAAACTTCTGCAGTGAATTCGGTCGCTGGGGACAATACTTAAGAACATCAGACAAATGATAGGGAAACATGAAAGTATGTCATGTCTCAATGTAAAACACTCATTTGCAAACGAAAGCACAAAGATAAGATTAATTACTTGGACTCCGTTCCTGTCACATACAACGGACACAGAAAGCGAACAATACTTCTGGATGCTACTTGACATTTGGACAGTGACACCCATATGGGGATTCATTTTATCTGATCATCACAACAGTAAAATCATTTGTTGAAGCACATTAAACAAATGAAAAAAAAAAGAGAGAACTCTGTCTGACCAGTAATGTTGAGATATGACGAAGATGAATGGCCAATAGAAGAGCACACAGGGTAACCTGCATTAGAAAAGGGATTATTAACCCAAATATGGTTCCATTCTGTCTGTAACATGTACCAGAAAACATGAAATGCTTAATAAAAAGTAATATGACTTTACAAAACGCAACAAAAACATGATCTGGGAATATTGAATACACTACCTTCAACATCTTCAGCCACAAGTGCACTGCATTCCATCCCACAGTGCGCTGCACCACCACAGTCCTGTATTTTTCAAAAGATCCAATATGTTGGATAAAAGTAGGTCCGGAAGAATGCATTGGCTTAAATGATCTGAAACTGCCTAAGTGCAAGACATTTTGGCAGCAAACCAAATAAAGATAAGGAGAGATACCAAAGTCACTAGCAAGTGTTACAGTATTATCGCTATTGGCTATTGACTAATCTAAATCTCCCTTTCTACCAAAAAAAGTATCACAGTATTAGTTTTAAAAAGAAAAGAAAAGTTCACGGTGCTTATCATTCTTCTATTTGTTAACTATCAACTTAGAATTCATTAGTAAAGATGACCCATAAACTACTTCATATCCATCTCACCAGCTGGACTTCAGTCAGCTGGAAAAGACCAACAGATAAATGAAAAGGCAATTAAGCAGGATCAGAATGAACATTTGAGGGAACAGAATAATTGAGAACCCAATTTCAGAAATTGGAAAGAAATATAGAGTTAATATTCCAAGTCAACTGGTCGTAGAAAAATGACAGCATATCATAAAACTAGCTAGAAAAGGATTTCTCAGTAAGTGAACAAAAATATAATTAAACGTGTAAACACCTACCGAGCAATCAATGCACTTTGGTGGATCGTGATTGAATATCATTTCATCACAAAGCTGCACAATAAGACAAAGAGCGATAAACGAATCAGGTAATCAGCTTTCTCACGCAATTCAATAGCATATCAGGTCCCTCATAGAGAACGAGCGAAGGCTACAACGTCTTAAAAGATCAATCAAGGCAGTGCTTCTACTATGACAGATGATCTAAACAAATCCTCTAAGACCCATCGCTGCAAACTTCTCAAAACGAACATTTACCAATGTAATAGTAATTTTCCCTCAGTGCACATTTTAATCAAGAGGACTCCTACTTGGATAATAGTCGACCATACCAATTAACATAATGAACCCATCAAAGGAGTAACGCTAGTAACCAAGTTATAAACAGGGTATTTCACATTTCTAATTTTAAAGAAGAAGAAAAACGTTATCCCTCATGCACCCATATTTCCCACAGCTAGGGGGAGGCTAGAGGAGGTGGGTGAACACGTAAGAATAGCAAATTCTAAGCACAATCAGTTATTTATAAATAGAAAAGGAAGTGACCTGTTAAAGCCAACCTGAAACCAGAGCACAGTGTCATTGCCAGTCACTTTGTAGAACCTGCATTATGATGTTCCAAGATCAGGACAATTCAGGTAAGGTTAAGAGAACCCCCCGGTCATAAAAAAAAACCACACTATCTTCCTGTGCCTAAATTACAACAGAAATTTTAAAAGAAAATGTTAAAGATGGCCACTGTGCTTGTGAGGAGACTTCAACCAAATCACCGTTGAATGCTGCTATTCAAATTAGAAGCAACAAATAGAACGTAAGTTTCCTAAACTACAGAAGAAAGCCGTCGGTTCAAGAAACAATATTTTATTGAGCATGGAACTTCAACTACCATCAACTAAGAATAAGATCAATATTTAATATAGCCTATCACCTTATCTTCATCTCTCAGCCTGAAATCAGACGCATATCACAGTAAATAGATGCAGTCACAACATCCTACAGAAAACTACATCAAACGACAATTCAGAGCGTCCATGGGTGAACCGAAATCGAGGAGAAAAAGGACACGGAGCACCAGATGCGAAAGGACGACCTGGCCATCAATTCGAGCCTTCTTCGCTGGCTAAACGACAACAAATCCAAAACACGAAACCATCGAACGGAAAAATCCCCCGAAGAGATTCCTAAAAACAATCATTCCTCGCGAAAAACAGAGAACCATCCCGGAAAATTTTACCCGTCCTCGCTGAGAACGCCGTGGGGGAACGTCGGAATCGGAGCCGTCAGACTGTAGTTGTACATCCTAGTGCCGTCGACGTAGCTGAGCTCGCACGCGGGACGTACTGGTCCCAACCAATAGAGTATGATAGACAAGAGGACGATCGTCCGACTCGCCGACGGCCTCCAGATGAATCCTCCTCCTCCTCCTCCTCCGCCTCTGCCGTTCATCTTCCACCGTACCTCTGGGTGCCGGTTTTCATTCCGGGGGCGATGACCAATCCAGATGCTCATTTTTTGCTGTCCATTTGACGCGTACCTTCTTGGGGTCCTCTCCTGTACGGGATGGAAAACGGACGATGATCGGTGGTCAGATCACGATACTAAGTTGGATGAAGTGGGTCAAGGAAGGAATTAATGAGTGTCGGTCCAAATGGAAGGTTCCACGGCCATCGAGATCCGTAAATGGGCTCACATGGGCCCAGCCTTAGGCCCATTAACTAAGCCTATTCGGTCATAACACACTGGGCCTGGGCGTTACCTTATGAATTGGAATTAAGCCGTATTGTCTTATACGAGGAAAGACTTTCAGACACTGCTCCACTTCAGGTCGTCTCATCCCCGCACGCTTAAAAATATTGAGGTTTTATGATTAATTTAAAATAATCTAACTGAAATGAAGGCGTCTTCCGTTGCCTTTTCTTAAAAATAAAAAGTCCAACTCTCAATTTCATCTCCATTTCATCTCTCAATTTTCTAAAAACCCGCTTTTCCCGTTCCTTCTTTCTATTTCTTTTTCTTTAATTAAAAGAAAAAAAAGTTAAAAAAGACGTGTTTTTAAAATTTATATCAGTCACGGATTTTTTAAATTCGTTTTTTTTTATATATATAATTTATGAGACAAACGCATTTCTTTTAACTCTTAACACAGTAATTTTTTTTTTTAAATTAATCGTGTTTACTTACAAAACTTTAAAAACATTCAAATCCTCGTCTTTTGCTTAGTCATCGTAAACTAAGCAAAGACACAAAGGATGAAATAGGTAATGACTTTTCCGACCCGACATGAACATCAGAGTAGGTAGCGTGAGGAGGAACTTGCATCGCCTAAAAATAAAAATATGTTGTCGTGCTCAATATAGCGGACCCGCCCTGAGTAATCATCTTATTTTGTTTCTTCTCCTTTCCTGTGATTACCTTTTTAAGTTGTGGTTTCCGCGTTTGACCGACTGAACGACGCTCAAAGGTCAAGCAACGGACACGCTATATTTTTCTTGCATCCTCGTTACGCCTTCCGCTCAAGGCAACGAATCCCGAAAAGCAATTAACCCACGAACACGTTAAGCAGAAAAAGTCTTCCCAAAGTCTTCTCCGTCAATCCCCCCTCCCCTCCCCCTTCACTTAATAAATCCCTTCCATTTCGACACCGACATGAACACTCCATCGCCACAGCGGGCCACCGACAGGGGATGCTCCGCCTCGCGTTCCTCGTGACCGCCGTCTCCTACCTCGTGAACCTCCTCCGGTCCTTCCTCTGGCGTGTCGCTGCCCTTTTCTCCCCCAAGATGTCGGGCTACGAGGTCGTGGATGGGGAGGAGGAGCCCTCCCCCGCGGCTTTCGACCCCGCCCTGCCATCGGCGCCCGTCGCCTACCCGCTGAAGACGCTCGAGGAACTCGAGTCCCGGTCCTACTTTCAGTCCTTCCACTACCCCTTCAACGTGGCGTCCGTCGATCTCCCCCCCGGGGAGTTGGCCGAGAGGGGGAGGGTGTTGGTTTGTCATGATATGCAGGGGGGTTACGTGGATGATAAGTGGGTGCAGGGAGGGAATAATCCCGACGCTTACGCGATCTGGCACTGGCACCTGATCGACATTTTCGTGTACTTCTCGCATAATCTCGTCACTCTGCCGCCGCCTTGCTGGACTAATACTGCCCACAGGCATGGAGTTAAGGTACTCTCGGAGTGATCTCGTCTCTTTGGTTCGTGTGCCTTGATCCCATCTATGATTGATAAGGGACGAGCTTTAGGATGTCGATGAGTCACCTTAAATGCCCGGATCACTCTCGCATTTTTCATGTTCTGATTCCGTCTTCATTGTTCTGCACACGAGGTGTTGGGTACTTTTATCGCAGAATGGGATGAGGGACAACAGACCTGCAATAAGTTGCTTGCGACGAGTGCAACCGCGCTGATGTATGCTGACCGCTTAGTCGAGCTTGCAGCAATGCTGGGCTTCGACGGATGGCTGGTACATTTTTCTCGATATCTGTTGTTTCTGTAATTTACATCATCCAATGTCCATGATAATGAGTGAAAGTCTCCGGTTACTTGGTACTGCAACGGTTGTAGTAATAATCTCACCGGCGAGACTGAACAGATTGGCACCCCTTTTCTCTGCAGCTTAATCTGGAGGTTGAATTGGACCAGGGCCAAATTCCCATCCTAAAGGATTTCATCGGCCATTTAACCCAAAAGATGCATGATGCAATACCCGGATCTCTGGTGATATGGTAAGTTTAGGAGTCGACGATAATCCGTCGCTTAACTTCATCCTGGATGAAGAGTTTAAGCTCCATCGACTTCTTGAATCAGGTATGATGCGGTCACGGTCGATGGAAGCCTCATATGGCAAAACAAACTCAACGACAGCAATAAGCCCTTCTTCGATTTGTGTGATGGGCTATTCGCGAACTACTCATGGGAGGTACTGATTTTCCCATTTTAGTTTTTCCTTAAGTCAAGCCTTTTTTCAACCAATAACGTGTTGATTTGTTTTTTTCTGCCAAACAGGAGAGATATGCGAAGGATTCAGCAGATCTTGCAGGTGATAGGAAGTATGACGTCTACATGGGTATAGACGTATTCGGTCGGAACACTTTCGGGGGCGGCAAGTGGACTGTGAGTAAACGATTCAGTTGCTTTCTGTGTGCATAATGCGATGCTGCTCTGCAAAGATGATAGCACCTTCTTCTGCCAATCAGACAAATGTTGCCCTGGATGTGATTAAGAAGGCAGATGTGTCGACTGCGATATTCGCCCCAGGATGGGTTTACGAGACGAAGCAACCGCCTGATTTCAAGACGGCGCAAAACCGGTAGTTACTTTGTTTAAAATCGACTATGGTTCTTGCCATTTGCACCATTCATTTCCTAATGACCATTTGTGAATGCTTCCTTCTGTCAAGCTTGATATGGTGTTGCTTTCTGTAGTTGGTGGTCGCTTGTGGAGAAATCATGGGGCATAGTTCAGCATTATCCGAAATCTCTGCCATTTTACTCCAACTTTGATCAGGTTCGGACTTTTTCAAGAAATGAACAAAGATATAAAGGATGGCAAGTCTTAGGAAATGTTGCTATCAGCAAATTATAATGCACTTACTTTTACGATCCCATTCAGGGCCGCGGCTATGATTATTCTGTTGATGGAACGACAGTGAGCCAGGCACCCTGGAACAATATCTCTCGTCAAGGGATTCAGGTATGTTGGCAGTACCGTGCAGTGATGTAAACTATGTCACGGATTGTGATGTTACCGTAAACATGTCTCTTGTGCAGCCATTTCTCGAGTTCAGCGAAGACAGCAAAGACCCAATTCAAGTGGCTGTGGAGTAAGTTCTGCAATTTATGACTTCCTGAAACAACCGTTTGTGTATATTCACAATGGTTTCACTCCTTTTCCAACTTGAGTTGATGAAATATTGCAACTGCAAACCTAATGTGTTTCAAACTTCTCTGTCCTGTCATCAGTTTTAACGACTCATCATACAGCGGTGGTGGGGGTATCACTTTCAAAGGCATTCACGAAGACGGTAAGTCATTTACCGCAAGGCTCTTCGATGGAGCTCTCATGATGCAGACTCCGGTCCACTTCACATACTCTGTAAGGTTCCTCGTTTTAGAGTTTGTATTCCTTTCTGCTTTGTTTACAAGGATCTCTTCAGGAAACAAATTACCATTATCAAGCTGAATTTTCGACACACATGAAGAAAAATTCGCCCATTGTACTTAACCCAACTGTTCTCTGTTTCATCAGGTAAAGTCAGAAGGAAGCTCTATGTTGGGTCTCGCTTTAGAGTTCTCATCGGACGAGGGCCGTCTGGATAGCTTCATGCTTGTTCCTCAAGGATCCACGATGCCAGCACTTAACCAGTTAGAAGGCAAGTTTAGTGAAGTGATCTTCACTTACCCTAGTTCGAAGTTACAGGGGGCCTCAGATTGGGTAACAAGGGAATGTCGTATCGACATGAGCGGACACACCCTGACAAAGATTCACGCAGTGTGCTACACAGAGAAGAACACGCCTCCATCTACACACAGCAATGCGGGATTTCATGCCGTCCTCGGCGATTTCGCGGTTAAGACCCTGGACTACATCTCTAAATTTCCTCCCGCGTCTTCCTGGCTGGTGGAGGTCGAGAACATCAAATGGTCCCCCGATAAATCTTCCCCCAGTTCGATGAGTTTGAGCGTGAAGATAAAGTGGGGGTGGAAGAGCCCCGAGTCGTCTTACTTCAGGTACAATATATATGCCATAAAAGTGTCGGCAACGCAGCAGGGGGATCCGGAGTTCATCGGGACAGCGGAGGCGAGAGCATTCTACGTGTCAGACCTCGTGCTGCCATCCGGGGCGACGAGTGTCAAGTTCGTGGTCCAGTTGGGGGGAGTCGACGGGGCTTTCCAGCGCTTAAGCGAATCTCCGTTCCTGCTGTTGAAAATACCAACGATCTGATGATACTCGGACAAAACGGATGACGATGAGTTTGAATAAGGTGGATCATATAATTATGTCGTTGTAATGACGAACTCCTCGCGGAAATGTTTGTACGGTTTATGACCGTAATAAAAACGAGTTTATCCATTATCCAGCGATACGATACCTCTTGAGTGGGCCTGGGCATCAAGGTGGAAGTTCATGGGCCTAAGGCCCAACTAGATTTTAGTGTCTTCCTCGTCTACGTGCAATTTAAGGTGACATTTTAGTCAGAGATTATTTGGGGAAATTATGGCTTAACAGAGAAAAATGAATAGCCGAAGGAAACGTGACACTAATCAAAGAGGAGACAACAACTGCAATAAACATTTCTGTCTGATTAGGAAACCATGTCATGGCCAAAGAAGCTCTCCCTCTTGAGGGACTCATGGGTTACATTCCCGGGATTGGGCGGGAAATTGAAGTACTGGTGGTTGTGCAGGAGGAAAGATTTGTCGTCCACGGACGCCAACGGGTCGTCCACAAACTGGGAGGAAGACGGCAAGACGACAGGGTCTTGTTGAACTTGGATGCACAGTATTTCGGCCTGAGCCACGGCTAGCTGCATCTGGAGCTGAGCCACCTGGTTCTGGAGGTAGGATATTGCCCCTACGCAGCCATACACCGGGTCTCGGACCCTCGCATTCGCTTCATACACCAGGCTGCTCACGGCGTCGGCTCTCTGGTGAACCGGAATCTCCTGAAACATCGTTAAACATAGAACCGCTGGTATCAATGAAAGACCGGCCGGCCAACTGTATATATATATATATATATAGATAGCCTAGTCTACCTGCAGCATTTTGCTGATGTTGCTGGCGCCAAAGACCTTGTGGACGATGGCGAAACGGTGGGGGTCATCGGGAGGGAAGTACGGCGCAAAGACGCAGTCCTTGGCGCACCTCCGTCGGAGCAACTTGCAAGAGGCGCACGGCGTGGCTCCCCCCATTCCGGAATTTTCCCTTGGAATGTTTTTCGCGCTCTAGGGTTTCGAGATTTGGAGAACAAAGGGAAGAATGTGAGGAAGTAAGAGTGTAAAAGAGGTGGTATTTATATTGATATAAGGTACTATTTAATCGCGATTATAATTATAATATTCGTTTAGAAGCAAATCGAAACTTTGGAAGTCAGGGTTTTATTGGAATGGTCCAGCAGGTTTTAGAGAAGCAAAGCCGTCATGATTTTCAAGGATACTTCCTTTGTCGGACTTGAGAAATTTTTTCCTCCTTTTTACAGAAGATTGTTTTAATCGTTCTCGGCCAACTTCGAGATTTGTTTCTTGACTTAAAATCTTTACCTAACTCGTGGGAAGAAAAAGAAGAGTTCCTGTTCTTACTGATCGGTCAACTAGCAGGAGTTTCGAACTACTCGATCCCAACTCTAATATATCCAACAAATGCGAAGCTTGGATGTGCGACAAAGTCAAATCGAGCGAAGCTGCCGGTATAAACACCGCACCAGGAACCATCGTTAGGGCTAACTCGATAACGCTGGACGGCGGCTTCCGTGTTCGTCCGAAAGGGTCCGCTCTCTGGTATTGTACGCTGGGTTTTAGGGTTTGAAGCAACGGGGGCAGAATATTATTACAAGTTGAGAGGAATCCTTAGCTGGCCCTTAAGAAACGGGGGTCGTCGAAGAAGATAGATGGGGGGAGCGAGCGTCCACGTGAATGTCTGTCCATCCAAAAACATTCATATTTACATATATTACTTAAATGGCACTGACTACGCTCTACTTTGAAGGGTTCAAGGGAAACGACTAATTTGGGTTCGTTAACCATTAAATACTGTTTTAACTTCATAATAACTATCACATATTATCGCATTCTAAGCAAAAGAGATGCTAAAAAATCCAAGTAAATATATTACTCGATGAATTGAAGGAAAATAGAGGGGAGGGAGGGGACGCATTTAATGAAGGACTGTGTAGATGTGATTAAATTATGTAATGAGGTTGCTCATTCCGAGGACTAATTTTTTTTTTGTTAGTATCGTTTTGTTTGGTGCATTAATTGCACGTCACATGATTCCAAAGAACTTGTTTCTTATCTTAGTCTTACGAAGTAAAACAAAACTTACTTCCACAGTGTCTGCCCTCGTTCTCATCGAACTTTGCTTTATTATTTTATTTGGGTTGGGTTGGGGATTCAAATTTCTTTAGTGGACGACATGTTATGAATTTGCGTCGTGCAACAACTCCGAGCACCAACACATTTAATGCGGATTCCCTCCTCCTCCTCCTCCCCCCCCCCCCCCCCTTCCCTCATCGTGCTGTCCGAAATTTTTATTATTATTATTATTACCATCGTTAGTCCCCATTAGTAGTATGGTATTGCGTTACTGCAATATGCATGCAATGCCCTGACGACATTATTATGTGAGACATTTTGCATTGTTTTGTTGTTCTTCAGCCCCGAGACAAGGCATCACCAGTATTATTTCTCTTGGTTGCTCGAAGATTCTGATTTTTACAGACCGAATATGGTAGAAGGAGGTGGGGGCGTGGCATGGCATCGGCAGTTCCTCCTCGTCTTCTCCAATTGTTAAAACCTTAAAAAAAAAAGAGAGACAATTGTCTGCTTGTGTGGTTTTGAAAATCGGGTCAAGTTCAAGTCCCTCCCTCCCTCAGGAAGATTCTTTCCTCTGCACCAAAAATTCCCTAAAACCCCACCTCCCCCAACAATTTTCAAAAATATTCACACTTTCGAGATCGTCAAAAAAACTTTTCTTGGGATGTTTTCTTTCCTCACGTTACTCGGGTCAACGAAGTAGAAAAATAAATAAATAAAGTGGCCGAGTGATGATCATCTTGAAACTATATAAGAGTATTATATTGTTAAGTTTACGTATGGAGCTTATACCAAAAGGAGGAAATTTGATTAACATGAGGGTTAGGATGCGCCATTAATCCCCAATCGTATAGTTGCTCCATCTCGGAAGAAGGGCAAACCTCCCCCTCCCTCCCTCATTAATGGCATTTGTCACATATTGTTTCAGAACCCCCCCCCCCCCCTCCTCACACACAAAACCATGGTCCCATTAATCCCACTACATGCTACAAATATAATAATATTAGACGCCATCGACTTGTAAATTAATCATGACTCGATGATGTCTGTATGTATGTATGGGGCCATGTTGGAACAGACATCTTCTCCACCTCCCACCACCTTTGGAATGAGCGAAACAAAATTTTTAACGAGATCCCCGATGCAAAAAAAAGGAAGGCATTAAATGAATCTTTAGAAGGTTCATTTTCGAGAAATGACATGTCTTCCCTGATTGTCTTGTTCTCATTATCTATCTGGCTATCTATCTTGCCAAAACGTTTACTGTTTAATATAATGTCGTCTGCTGCCTCTTCTTCTTTCCTAATTTTTTTTTCCTCCTCTTTGGCTTTGGTAATCGCGCCGTCAAAGAAGATCCTTCGTGTAGTCTTCCAAGATGGTCGAGATATAGTTTTGTCAAGTTTTTTGTATTTAGGTTTTATTTTAGCTTTTGAAAGTTGTCGTTTGGGAAGTCCATGACCATCACCAACACCCTAAATACAATAAAATACATTAAGAAAATTCTTTGTCGCAAAAATAATAATGGAAAAAATGAGTATAAGATGATATCGAAAAATGTCTTAGATAATGTGAGAATATTCCCCAATAAATCCTCTCATCACATCACAACCAAACGTGGCATTGGAATGGTGGACGCGTTGTTGTGATGGGCTCGGGACAAGATTGGGCCCAATTGTTCCGATCATTCGATTGGGTCTAATTATGGGCCTATGTCCAATTATCAAAAGGTTTTTACCGAACTCTGTCTTCTTCTTCTTCCATTCCATCTTCGCGATCCCGACACCCGCTTCCACTGTGGTCTTGTTCTTGATCTTGATCTTGATTCTGGGATGGCGGCCGACACCGCCGTCTTCGGGCACTCTTTTCAGAAGCCGCTCGGGGACGAACTATTCGTACTCTTCTCTTCGCCGTCGAGTACCCCTCCTTCATTTCGGCTGTTCCGCCGGAGACCGCCGAGCAGTTCCGGAATCGTCATGGCGAAGAAGGGAGGGGGCAGAGGGAAACTCGGAATGGAGGCGTTCAAACCATTTGAGGAAGTGAAGAAGGAGCTCGACCTCGTCCCCAGCCAACCGCAGGCGTCCCTAGCCCGCCATAAATACTCGCACGAGTGCGAGGCTGCCGTCAATCATCAGATAAAGTCGGTGAATTCAAATTTAACTCGGTCATATCGTGTTTTCACCGAGTTTTCTTTTACCGTGATCCGTAGCGTGCTCTGATGACGAATCAGTTCTCGATTGTTAGTTGATTGAATCAGTTCTTGATTGTTAGTTGATTTTGTTACGTGGTATTTCTGCTGATTTTGTTTTGTTTTACCGTGTTTTTTGTTCAGTGTTGAATACAATGTTTCTTATGTGTATCATGCCATGTATTCCTACTTCGATAGGGACAATGTGGCCCTGAAGGGTCTCGCGAAGTAATTACCATCCTTTATCTTCCATTTGGTTTTCTTGATGTGATTTCTGGGGCTGATTGTTTATACTCCCTTGGATCCGTTGCTACATAGATTTTTTAAGGAATCAAGTAAGGAGGAAAGGGAACATGCTGAAATACTGATGGAGTATCAGGTTCTATTGCTGATATGTTTTCTTTTTCCTTAACCCAATGTCGAAATTTTTATTGATGTTCTTTTGTTTCAAATTCTGTAGAACAAAAGAGGCGGAAGGGTGATATTGCAATCTATCTTGTTTCCTGATTCTGAGTATGATGATGCCGAGAAGGGCGATGCTCTATACGGTGGGTACTAAAAT
Source organism: Melastoma dodecandrum (assembly GCA_029817715.1). Lineage (NCBI taxonomy): Eukaryota > Viridiplantae > Streptophyta > Magnoliopsida > Myrtales > Melastomataceae > Melastoma > Melastoma dodecandrum. The sequence goes on along the minus strand of JARUPY010000533.1, from coordinate 1,478,151 downwards.
TTTTATTTTGACGAGACTTTAGAAGTGAAAGGAAGGGCTCGGTATTGCTTTTTACGTTTAGATGCCGACAGCTTGCTTACATTGACATTTTGTTGCTTGCCCTATTACTTGTTTCGGGAAATATTCTTTCAAGTTGTCATTTACTCTGCAGACTGATTGAATTAATTGACACTTGAAAGGAGATGATGGGCAATATTAGCAGCTGTTTTCCTCTTGGGAACCAATTAAGATTATTAGATTGATAAGTTGGTTTTGGTAATAGGTTACGTGCGAGTTCCTGAAACATTATCGTGGTATCCTTTTTGTGATGTACCAATAGTAAATTACCTCTCTTATCCAGCGATGGAGCTTGCGCTGTCTTTGGAGAAGCTGACAAATGAGAAACTTCTTAGCTTGCAAAAGGTAACTAATTTAGATACTTTTCATTTCCCGTTATTGCAGTGTGGACTTCAATATAATGTCGATAGATAGTAAGTATTATGTACAAAGAAGGTGATCACTGTCCATGTTGTTAATTGTTGGTCATCGAGTTGTCACTTTCATTGTGACAATTTTTTTCTGGATCCAGAGTTTTTAAGAAGTTGTAGGATTTTATTGTTTTTTATTCATTTGATTGATTTTATGCCTCGTAACCTTCTTTTATTTTTTAACCCGTGGTGATTATAGGTAGCAGGGAAGAACCAGGATGCGCAGCTGTCCAATTTCATTGAAAGTAATTTCCTCGTGGAGCAGGTTGAAGTTTCTCTAACCCTGTGGCTGCTAATCTTCACGATTTACGCATGCTAACTCCATCAAAACGAATGTGAAAGAGTTTCACCATTCTGCCGCCTTTTCTCCCTCCCCAGGTCGAGAGCATAAAGAAGATCTCAGAATATGTCGCCCAACTTCGGGTAGTCGGCAAAGGACATGGTAAATTGACTAATAACTGCGGCAATGTTCTTTCTTTTCTTCTCTCTCCAGGTCTTCAATTGATTAGATCCTCCCGTCGGCAACTCTCTAGGGGTATGGCATTTCGATCAGCAGTTGCTCAATCGCAAAGAAGCCGTGTGAAGGAGAAACCTCTAGAAGGGGGATTTGTACATAGTAGCTTGTACTGGGAAGTAATAAGCCCTGTGAATATGTGGATATCAGCTTTGCCTCCAAGATAAAAGGTTGAACTTGCTTGGAGAGTATCTTTTCCTTTCCTCATGAAACTTGGGGTAATTAATTACCACAACAGTACTGTCACTGTGCTTAAGGAACCTGGGGAACTTGTATATATACTAATGCCCAAGTACTAATGTTTTGAGGAATGGGCTTCCTATTATTTAGGCCCATATACGGCCCGCCCAAATCGGGTCAATGCATTAACGACAGCCTGCTTTTGTAGGTGCAGGTGCACCGTGCTTCCCCTGAGACCGAGGGCACCCGATTCCGGCCCCCGCACTCAAGCGCTCGAATTCGGTTAGCTTTCCGTTGCATTAACGGGCTTCCCCCGACAATGGGATTCGCGCCAGGAGATCCATCTCAGAAGATTCTCCCTCCCACGGCCACAGTCACGGAAAAACAACGCCGTGACCGCGCGCTCAATTCTGCATTTTCTTCCCACTTTCATTTCTATGCATGCTTTGGCCACATTCTTCTACCCCCTCCCGCTTCGCCTTTCAGCGTACCATTTTCTTCCGTCTTCGCGTGATCTTGAGGCCCGGTCGACGGAGCAGCTGAGGGGAAAGGATGTTCTACTCGCACCAACTCCTTGCTCGGAAGGCTCCGCTCGGCCAGATATGGTTAAGTTTCTCCACTTCCGGTGGATATTTCGGTCTTTGGTATCAATGCCGGTGTTGATCGGTGGATTTTTTTAGGAAGATTCGTTCTCTGAGGGATGATCGCTGTGACTCGAGTTTCTTTTTTTTTTTAAGGCTGCTCGACAAGTTTCTTCATGACAGTGCCACCGGTGATTGTTGGGTATTTTTGGAAAAGTCTGTTCTCTGAAGGATGATTTTGACTATCCGGTCTAATGAAATGAGCTGTGATTTTTTTTTCCCGAGGGCAAGCTGCTCTCTTAGTTTTTTCATGCGACGGCTCAATGATCGGTGGATTTTTTCTTTTTTGAGGAAATGGTGTGATTGCTGATTTTCCATTCTTCTCCCCATTATTTGACCGTTTAGAGAACCATCAGCGTGGAAGTAGCGTGAGATTGAGCAGTGAAGTGGTTCTCTGCTTTTCTCTCTCGGACTTGCTGTTTACTTGGCTTCCTGAAGCATTCGCTTTGTCCTGGCTTGGTAACATATGATGTGTTTGCAATTAAGAATCGAAGATTTTTTTCCCATCCTGGGCATTTTCCCATTTTTTTAGGAGGGACCAAAACTGATTGATGATTTCCGTGTTTGACGTTCTCTGTACTCAATTTGCTTGACTGTATTAGTCCGAACCATGCATAGGACTGTGCCGCTGATCCTTTCTTGAGCGAATTATAGACAAATTTAAAAATTGAGTTAGGTCTTTTCTTTCTTTATACTATTTCTTAAGCAGAGAACTGTGCGGACGCAAAAGAACTTTGTAATATTGTTGATTTTATGAGATTTCAGTTATTAGGTGTTAATACTGCTGCTTACTTGTCAAAAATTTTCTTTTCCTTTTGTGAAGGATGGCTGCAACTTTGCATGCAAAGATGAACCGTAAGCAGCTCAGCAAGCTTGACATCATTAAAATATGGTATCCTGATCAGGTTTCTTTTGCTTTTCGGATATTGGTGATTTACAACATTTGAGGCCTCTCACGAACAGTTGTTTAATTCTGCTTTTCAGCGAAGAGATATTAAATCCGTCAGTTCCAATGGCTTTGAGGCTCTCTGGGATTCTAATGGGTCTGTCTGTTAATCAGTTCTTTAAGTTTCATTTCTGTTCTAATATAAAACAAATGAAACATCGTCCCATAAATCTCAGGTGGTGTCGTCATTGTCTATGAGAAAAAAGTGAAACTTTTATATGGTAATCTCCTTTTTCGTTCCTCTCCACGCTTGACTGACATTATTTCCAGTTTTATGCAATGACCAAGATTAGAATGTAGCCAAGTCATAATAATTTTGATTGATTGACTCATTTTGCAGATGACGTCAATCGTTTACTGGTACAAATCCATATAATTTCCTGATGACGATTTCTCTTCCTGTCCTTTTGTGCATCTCATGCTGACATGCTTTTGCAAGTTTCAGGTTGAAATTAACGAGGCCTGGAAAGTTAAATCTGCAACGGACCCAACAGTTCTTCCCAAAAGAAAACTTCAAGCCAGGTCAGTTGTTTTCTTTCCCAGTAGCCTGATATGTGCTTATCTCACGTAACTATAATTCGATGTAGACATCTACTCAAAACTTCTCTCGAACTGTTCTTTTGATAAGTAGCATTATATCTTTCAGATTAAAGGGAATACCATTTTGTTTTCTAAATGTCGTTTCTCTCTTAAATGATCTAGGAAAGAAGCTGTTACTCTGCCAGATAACCCGGGTGAAGATGTTGAAGAAGAAAAATCCATCGATAACTCTGATGGAACAGCAACCTTCATGAGATTCCAACATACTGCCTACTTCAAAATGGCAAGTGCAGCACTAATGTGCTCTGACTTCTTAAGAAGTGTCCTGGGTTGACTGAATTATATGATTCTTGCATCACTGTTTTATATTGGATATGCCTTCTATTGGCATGAGAGAGGCTTTCGTGATATTGTCCATTTCCCATAGGTGTTTATACAAGTATCTTTTGTATAATTCACATTATTCATACGTTCCCTTAATGAGCAAAAGTTATGTTTCACAGCGACTTGACACTTTGGATGAACCTTGTGAGGAGAGGGATGAAGACCAACTTCACCAGTTTCACCAAGGTTCTGTCATTACTGGGGTGAAATATATATTTCTTACTGAACTCAGGATCCATTCTTACCATGGCTGTCCAATTTCAGCTGATGCAGCTGATATCACCCTACCAGAGACTTTTGATACCTTTCAGTCAGAGAGAAATTCGTTCAGACACTACGAAAGGTAATCCTACGTCCTATTTAGTTTCTATGTTATTAGATAAATCTACTGGTTCAGATAACGCACATATGTCAAATTTTGAACTGGATAGATTTGACATAGAGGGAGACGAGGACACTCTTACCAACTTTCCTTCAGCCGAAGCTCATATTCCAGCAGCAACTGCACTCTTACCATCACCTCCTAAAATGCCTCCTGATGGTTTGTTGATGTTCATTGGCTCTCTCTCTCTCTTTCAAGAAGCTAATATATCCGAACCACCTAGGACAGTTAATTTTTTCAGATTTACATATATCTCGAGTAATTTCCTTTTTTACAAGAGAACCCGGTTTTCATTCTGTGTGCTTTTCAAAAGATGGGCAGCGGTCGCTAGATTATCTTGCTTTCCTTTCCCAAACGGAAGGCTTAAAAGACCTGGATTATGATTATCTTGTAATTTATTGCAGAAATGGAAGTGACAAATCAGCAAGGAAACAACTTTAACCCACAACGAGACGAATCTAACAGAGACCATCTGGTAGGGATGAGATTGTTTACTGTAATCCCATGCTGCTAAAGTGTAGTTCCAGTCGCAATAAGGAAGCTACTTACAGGAAGAACAAAGACGAGGACAGTCAAAGAGAAATGTGAAAAGAAAAGCTAGCTTTGTCATGGATTTTGAGCGAACGATCATTCCTGGACCTACCTACCAATCATGGCTGCATGATTCTGCTGACATTGTTTCGAGACAACGAAGAAAACTAAAGGTTTTGTTGGAGCACTGGTTAAAAAGATCTTAGAGAAAAGCAAACGAATAGCAGGAGAAAGTTGCATTTCTCTGGCTTCCATTGCTAAAAATGCATTATCTCGCAGGGTCCTACGCCGTCTGTGAAGATTGTTCAACTGATGGAGCTGCCGCCTCTAGTGTTAGGGTGTGGCCTAATACAAGATGACCAAAGTATCCACTACCCTGCACCACTAATGGAACTATGGAGGAAAAGTAGCCAGCCCCCTCCCGACTTACCTTCTGGTCAGCCTGAAGCGAGCCTCATTAGAGGAAATGTTCTCACAGGACCATTATTCTGAAACTGTTGGTTGAATTTCACAGGAGGGACTTCTGAACAGCCACCACCGCCACCATCATCAACCTCACGCCCAAACAGAGTTTACAATGAAGACCGTGATGATTATGTAATTTTAAACGGTTGATTTTATTTGAAAACTAGAAGTGATAGTGTTCTACTTAAAAATCTTACTACCATTTTTCCGGGGCCATTGCAGGACTTTCAACATGCAATGGAAGACCCTTCACATGGTGAATCAACAGAAAAGATGAGGTTTGGTGAAGTCCAGGGCATGTCGGCAGAGAGATTTGCCGAACTTTTTGAGAACAATATCAGAAACAATGGAGCAACGGCAAATGTGCCAGGTCTTAATGCCATATACCTGGACTTTTTTTACCTTATCTCTGATCCTCAAAATTCTCAATTTTTCCATATCAATATGTTGCTTGAACTGCGTCGCTTACTTAGATATTTCTCAGGAGATGATGTAAGATCGATTCATAGCTCTGATTCGGGACATAATATCATCTCCGATAATTCAGGGGCCAACTCAAGGTTAGTAAGAAGCCAAATACTTATCACCTCTGCTAGTAACTTTCTTCAATGGGCCGTGAATAAGTAGTAGTTCGGACGCATTTTTTTCCATTTCGAAGCCTTATATCCTATTTTATGTGCTTAATTGATCCATCATGGGAGGAATAGATCGAACAAGAGGCATCGGGTTTCTTCATCTGGAAACAGCAACAATGGACTGGAACCTGTTGCAGAGGAGTCTTCCTGGTTACATGTTGACCTCAATCTAAAATTGTCAAGGCTATCTGAAAATGGGCTGACACCAACTCAAGGTAGCTCTATCTAGTAATCCTGCTTCTCAATATGCTGCCTGAATGAATAACCATCTGATACTGGTGAATCCTGTCTTTGCAGAACTTGTTGTTGAAACTGGACCCACACAAACCCCATACCCAAGCAAGACTCCTCCGTTTGACAAGCTGACGGAAACTATCCACAGGTGTTACAACATTTATTGTTCATTCAGTCCTAAAATTTTTAATCGCTTTACTAACAAAATCAAAGGTGATTGGTCGCAGCCAAATGAAAGCGCATTTTGATTCTCCTGGGGGACCTCCATCGGAATCTCTGAACCACCTGACTACTGGAATGAACCGTAAAGGGGCAGCCTTGCTGTTCTATCAGACATGTGGTACACACATCATTTGTTTCTGCACTAAAGTTTACAGGGAATTTTGAGCCAAATATTCTCGCCAAATCCATTAGTGCACGAGTGTTTTACTAGATAAGTTTGACGTGCAGTTTTAGCAACTCGGGATATTCTCAAAGTCGAGCAAAGGGTACCTTATGGTGACATTCTCATTTCCAAAGGGGCAAAGATGTGAAACTCCTCGAGGTAAAGAAACCTTCGACTTCGTACATATTAACTTAGTAGGAACTCCTGCAACTTTTAAAGTTGCTTCCTCGGTCAGAATACGTCAACAGTTCAGCCACTGGACTCAGTTTGGCGTGATGCAGTTAGATTAAGATGAGTGATATAGACATTCCATCGAGAAATTATAATATGTTTCATTAAAGATGTTTATTATATTTCGTCATCCAAAACTATACGCACGTCTTCGTGATTTTTCCTGGATATTTTGTACTCGCTTGCCCTTTAAGCCTTGTCTCTCACAAACAATTGACAGGTCCATCTCGATTGTGATGGAGACGATCTTCCGATGCACACACATCTCACTACTTAATTCGCCTTGCCCGTATTCCTCCCAAAGAAAGGGGAAGAGAAGAAGATGGGCCGAGCTTATGTCCGAAGTATCATGTTAATTTGATAGGCCCGTAAATTACGGCCCATCGAAGTTGGGCCCCCATTGGGACATTACCGCTCTCGCCGTCGACGCCCGCCCCTCCTCATGTCCACTTCCGACCGAACGCCGACGATAGATTCTCAAACCATTTCGATCCTCAAACACTCCCACCACAAAAAAAGACAGAGACAACCCCAACCCCTCCTGTCGCTTTTACAGAGGTGGTCCGCCGCCAAAACAAACCTTCAGAAAAAAAAGGAGCAGCGATCGATCGTCGTCTCCGTCGATGGCGCACCAAGGGCCGAACCTGGAGTGCAGGATGTACGAGGCGAGGTACCCTGAGGTGGACATGGCGGTGATGATCCAGGTCAAGAACATCGCTGACATGGGAGCCTACGTATCCCTGCTAGAGTACAACAACATCGAGGGGATGATCCTCTTCTCGGAGCTCTCCCGTCGTCGGATCAGGTCCGTCAGCAGCTTGATTAAAGTCGGGAGGATCGAGCCGGTCATGGTCCTTAGGGTTGATAAGGAGAAGGGTTACATCGACCTCAGCAAGAGGAGGGTTTCCGAGGAGGATATCCAGGCTTGCGAGGAGAGGTACAACAAGAGTAAGCTCGTCCACTCCATCATGCGCCATGTCGCCGAGACCCTCTCCATCGATCTAGAGGTCTGATTTTCTCCCCTCTTCTTTTCGTGACCAGTCGGTCAATTTAGGATGTCTTCCCCGTTGGTTGACCTATTGCGTGCGAATGGATGCACGAATTCCTAGATTGTTCTTAGGATATGGCTTCCTCAATAGCAGAGGTGGAGCTGGTTACGCCCTTCCCAGTAGCACTTGTTGGAAGTTAAACTGATTTCAGGACTGTACTTTCGAGCTACTGTGGTGTCTTTCCAGCTCTGTCTGCTTTATTCATTGGGATGTTATGTTTTTTGAGCCTAAGCTTGAGCAATCGTGATCATTTTCTGTACTTTTTGGGTTACAAATATGATGGTGGGTATTATGTCAAATTGCGATTGCTTTGGAAGTTTCTGTATTTTGTTGTAGTAGGAAAGAAACAATGGTGAAATTTCTTGGGGTCTATAAATTTTCAATGGCAGCTGATAAGATATGGCAATGGAAATAATTTGTTGCAGGAACTGTACGTCAATATTGGCTGGCCTTTATACCGGAAGTATGGCCATGCATTTGAGGTGAGGTTCAGCTGGTGATGTGATCTGAATGCTTACCCTAGAGCTACCCTAGTAGCGCTTTTCAGTTTGCTTTCTTAAATACCCTTCTTATCCAGGCATTCAAGATAATAGTTACGGATCCTGATTCGGTCCTTGATTCTCTTACAACTGAAATCAAGGAAACTGGGCCTGATGGTAAAGAGGTACAATTTTCCACCTTATGATAATCACGGATTATTTGAAGTGAGCTGAATATACATGTCCGACTTGCTTGTAGGTGACACAAGTTGTTCCAGCCGTGTCAGAAGAGGTGAAGGATTCTTTAGTGAAGAATATCAGGAGAAGGATGACTCCCCAACCTTTGAAAATTCGATCTGATATTGAGATGAAGTGTTTCCAGCTTGATGGGGTCCTCCACATCAAGGTTCTTAAGGATTCCTTTTTTTTTTTTTAATTTTGATTCAGTGCACTGTAATGTCCTAAGGCAGCTGAGTTTTGTGATTAGGGGATTCAATTTCAACAATAACATTTTTAGCTCTCTCGTGCTCACTGTTGGTTTTCCAGGATGCCATGAGGAAAGCTGAAGCTGCAGGGAATGATGACTGTCCAGTGAAAATCAAGTTGGTTGCTCCGCCACTTTATGTTTTGACCACTCAGACCCTGGACAAGGTAAGGAAAGCATTGATGTTTCCAACTTCATAACTGGGCATTAAGTTCGTGCTTATACCATAGAGATGCCAGTATAAAGTTTTATAAGGACGAGTTTATGGAAAAAGCATTTTCTAATGTAAGTCTTCGTTGCGGCAGTATCCGAGTGGTAGTTTTCTATCCTTTCTCTGTGTATTGCAGGAACAAGGACTGGCGATTCTTAATAAGGCTATTGCTGCCTGTAGCGACGCAATAGAGGAGCACAAGGGAAAGCTTGTCATAAAGGAGGCTCCGAGAGCGGTGAGTATCTTTTTATTATTCATTTCGCATCATCAACCACGTTCTTGCTTCCAAATCTGAACCAAACCAGGAATTCGGAGGCTGTGAGTTGACACGGAAGGATAATTTTCGCATGATTAATGTAGGAATAAGACTGAAGATCGACAGAAACAGTCTAGATGTTTTTGGTATTCGATCAGATGTTAAATATTGCATGCTATTACAATCTTGTTTGGTGTAAAAATTCTGAGCATTTGCCTAGGTGAGCGAACGAGACGACAAGTTACTCGCGGAGCATATGGCTAAGCTACGTCAAGACAACGAAGAGGTCAGCGGTGATGAGGATAGCGAGGAAGAGGAAGACACGGGCATGGGAGAAGTCGACTTGGAGAATTCTGGCACCGGAATAACCGAGTAAGTGCGTCCCTGCGGCTTTCAGCACAACAATTTTCCCCCTATGCTATCAATTTCAGCGCCGTTTGTACGATACGAGCACGAGTGTATCTGTTGAACAATCGCACCGAACTCCATCGAGGCACCTCCAGAACCATTTCTAGGTGGGCACCAGTCTCTGTGTGTGTGTTTTACAACATCTAAAGTTGCCTAAAATGTTGCAGTTTTGATCGGAATTGCAGAACCAGAACACGTCTGTCGTATTATCTTAATGGGCCATGTTTGGTGGATCTGCTTCGGGCTGAATTAATTCAATTTAGAAAGTGTTCTTTGCAAAATGTCCTGCCCCATATTATTATTATTCATTCTGAAGATAAAGAACATTGCAAATATATGATGCTACACTTTCTCCGATAACTAAGATAACGTAAATTTATTTAATACAGAGATAGGAAGAGGGGGGAGGGGTGGTTGAGTTACCTTACCTCCGCCTTGAATTAAAAATATCCAACTACCGACCTTTCACGGATCTCGGGTCTCTCGTACGTCGATCCCAGACAATACAACGACCTTTCGAAAATTTTGATCCCGTCTCCGTTACCGCCCCCCTCCTCCTCCTCCTCCTCCTCCTCCTCCTCCTGATCCAGCAGCGGCCGCCATCTTCGTCATCGTTGCTAATGGCGATGCCGAAGGCGGTCCGCGACCTCGTCACGGAACGTAAGTACCCGTTCGTCCTTGTCTCGACCATCTTTCTCCTCCTCGTCTCCGCTACACTCTTCCTCCTCTCCGACTCCGACTCCCCCTACCACCGCCTCCTCCCCTTCTCCTCGACGTCCTCTGATCTCGCGGTTTCTGCCCCTCCTTCGCCTCGTGAATCTAGTTCGGCCTCCTCCGATCCCATCGATATTGAGCCGCCGCCGCCGCCTCCTCCGTTCCGAGAACCACAGACGGAGTACTCCTTCGAGTGGCGGCTGTGCGGCAGATCTGTTGGGCCCGATTACATCCCTTGCCTGGACAACATGAAGGTTATCAAGGCGTTGAAATCACGGAGGCACATGGAGCACAGGGAGAGGCATTGCCCTCCATGGGGAAGTCAGCGGTGTCTGGTGTCGCTCCCGATTGGGTATAAGGTTCCGGTCCCATGGCCTAAGAGCAGGGATATGGTGAGCTCCGTTGGTTTTGGTAAGAAGTCTGTATCTACTCGTTTGTCCTTCTTGCTGCCCTCGAATTCAATTCCTGGCTTGTTGCGTTGGTCGTGTCGTTGTTCAGCTCGAGAAATCAACTGTAGTTTGGGCTATCTGGTCTCGCTATTTCACTGATGGATCTTTGTTAGTTTGATCTGAAATCGGCTCTCTGCGTGGGGATTCTATGCCAAGTTCTTGTGCTGGGACTTTGACCACTGCATTGTTTTTGCATCGGCATTTATGCAGTTTTAGGTGATGTTCCCTGGCTTATATGTCATCGAGCGTGGTGATTATCATCACTGCTTCCATATGCATCCCTCGAGAAGCTATGTGAAATGTCATCTGTGATTCCCGCTGCTCGCATAAGTTTCTAACTTTTCTTGAACAGGTCTGGTATAACAATGTTCCTCACCCGAAGCTCGTCGAATACAAGAAAGAACAAAACTGGGTGCGGAAGGAAGGCGACTACTTCGTTTTCCCAGGAGGTGGAACTCAATTCAAGGATGGAGTTGGCAGTTACGTAGATTTCATACAGCAGGTCTCTGATCCCTGTCTACAACTACTTTTTACTGCCGGAACTACGAATTCAGTCCGAGTTGTTCTGCTGTGGTTCTTGCTTTACCTTAGTAGCATTATTTCCCTGTGGAAGGATATTTGTTGTGCCTCTGCTAACTTCCTTGAGCTTAACCTAGACTTTTCCGATCATAAACTGGGGAAAGAACATCAGGGTTATCTTGGATGTTGGATGTGGCGTAGCCAGCTTCGGTGGCTATCTGCTCGATAGAGATGTCATCACAATGTCCTTTGCCCCAAAGGATGAACATGAGGCTCAGATACAGTTTGCTCTAGAGAGGGGCATTCCAGCCATCCTTTCGGTCATCGGGACGCAGAAGTTAACATTCCCAGATAATGCGTTCGACCTCCTTCACTGTGCAAGATGCCGGGTTCACTGGGATGCTGATGGTAATGGTTCTAATTTAGCTATGCTGCATCATCCATGGACGTTGCTGTTTCTTGTAGAGATCATAAATTACACTGCATGATAATGTAGGTGGGAAGCCATTGTATGAGCTCAACCGGATTCTTAGGCCTGGAGGTTTCTTTGTCTGGTCTGCCACACCTGTATACAGAGACGATGAAAGGGATCGGAATGTCTGGAACTGTAAGCAAATGGAACATGACTCTTTATTTCTAGTGCTATATTCTGCCGACTCTCTTTGATGGCGTGCTATCGAAAGCACTTGAAATTAGCCTCGACTGAATACGTTGATTCTAATTTTCAGCAATGGTGAATATAACAAAGTCAATGTGCTGGGATGTGGTGGCAAAAGCGACTGATTCTTCTGGGATTGGCCTTGTGATATATCAGAAGCCTGTTTCATCTTCCTGCTATGAGAGACGCAAAGAGAGTACCCCACCTTTATGCGAAAAACCAGACCAGAAGGAACGTCCGTGGTATCAATCACGATCATCCGCCGTTTTCTTATGTTCCCTCTATCTTCATTCCCAGGACGATTTCAGCTAGTTTTTTTTTTTCCAACTTCAGGTACCTGCCACTAGATAATTGTCTTACAAGGCTTCCGGGGGACGGCACGGGATACAGCTGGCCTAGTGCTTGGCCGAAGAGGCTTGGTGACAAACCTCCGAGCTTCTCTGGGGAGTCCGAGGAGATGTTCTACGAGGATACCCAACACTGGTCCGCGCTAGTTTCGGATATGTACATGGAAGGCATCGGTCTAAATTGGTCTCGGATACGCAACGTGATGGACATGAATGCGGGTTATGGAGGGTAAGTGCCGATTCCCGTGAACAGACTTTTTGTGGGGCTCTTCTCTTGATGCTTGTCATCCGGCAGTTTCGCGGCGGCGCTTGTGGACATGCCGCTCTGGGTGATGAATGTCGTTCCTGTGCACGTGCCGGACACCCTGTCGGTCATTTTCGACAGAGGCTTGATTGGGACCTACCACGACTGGTGTGAATCCTACAACACCTATCCTCGAACCTACGACCTGCTGCATTCCAGTTTCCTCTTCAGGGATCTGCGGAGGTTAGACCCCCTTCGCCCATCATGTTGCCCTTAGTTCGGTCGACTGAAAAACATCACTGTAGCAGGTGCGAAATGGTGGACGTGGTCGTGGAGATGGACCGTGTGGTAAGGCCGGGCGGGTACATGGTGGTGCAAGACACCGTGGAAATGATGGACAAGCTCGGGGAGATGCTGCGGTCGCTTCACTGGGGGGTGAATATGTATCGGGATCAGCTCCTTGTCGGGGAGAAGGGATTCTGGCGACCGCAGAGTGTCGGGAAAGAGTGAATGAGCTGGCTGGCTGGTGGCCCTCCTGTCCGAACCGAAGCGGCAGAAGAAGAAGCACTTCATTGTACGGTAATTTCGTAATCCTTTCTGTCCGACCACTTGTTTGTAATTCCGCGTGCCTTTGGGGAAGGAAGTAAAGCATCTTTTCCCGTGGGAGGACGATAAGGATAGAACTGGAAGATCTGTTTGGTTCGAGTGATAGTGAATGATGCCATAGACTTTTTAAAAAAATGCATATTTTCTTACATACATAATCTTTTATGCTGAAAATTTTAAAAAAGATCTGTTATTACATATTTTGTGTGTGGTATTGGAGGAATGTAGGGGGGGCGTTCCTACATTCGAGGTGAACCACGAGAAATTTCCCCTAAGGATTAAAGACTTATTAGGACATACCGTGGTGGTGCTTGTTGTTGATTGTCTGTCTGTCTCTGTTTGTCGGACCAGTTTATCACCGGAAGCGGCTAACGGTACGTATACGTAATCGTTGCGTTGTTTACTAAAATAGACTTTTTTTTTTAGTAATCTTTACTAAAAATCGACGTTTTTTTAGTAAAATCGTTAGTAAACTCCAGTAAAAATTTGTAAACCGTTACTAATTTTTTACTGTTTGAAAATCTGGAAAGTTGCTAAAATTACGTTTAGTAAATCAGACGTGAAATTTACTAAAAAGTTTAGTAATCGGTTACTAAAAATATCGATGATTTTTGGTTTTTTTAGTAAACCTTTACTAAAGTTTAACTGTTCAAGTTTACGAATTTTACCCCTACGGTAAAATACAAAATCGTTTACGAATTTTCAGTCCGAACCTAAAATCGAACCTATTTGTAATTTTACCGCATGGGTAAAATGGTAATTTCACACTGAAAGTAGGTTCAATTTTAGGTTAGGAATGTACTCTTCTATTTAGTAAATTACTAAAAAGTTTAGTAATCGATTACTAAATTTTCAGCACATTTCGTTCAAAAAATAGTAAACGATTACGAAAAAAAATGACGATTTTAGTAATTTACGAACGACTTTACTATGTTACACAGTAATTTACTAATTTCGCTTATAAAATTAGTTAAACATTACTAAAATCGTTCGACGGCGAACCTGAAAAATTACTAAAAATAGAAATATTACTAAAAAAAAATTAGTAACCGTTACTAATTTTTCACTGTTTGAGTTTTCGGGAAATTACTAAACTACGTTTAGTAAATCGGAGGACAAATTTACAAAAAAGGTTGGTAACCGTTTACTAAACTTGAACAGTGAAATTTTAGTAACTGTTACTAAAAAAATACGAAATCACCAATATTTTTAGTAAACGGTTACTAAAAAGTTTAGTAAATTTTTCCGCCGATTTACTAAACGTAGTTTAGTAACTTTCCAAAAGGTCAAACAGTGAAAAATTAGTAACGATTACTAATTTTTTTTAGTAATTTACTAATGATTTTACTAAAAAACCGTTAGCCGCTTCCGGAAATGTAGGGAGGATTAAAATAAAACTTCAAGATTTAACTTTTTCGGTTTTCCTGTCTTGGGAATGGTAAAATGATGTAAATCCAATTTCCCATTTTAGATGGATCCAGAAATCCAACTAGAATTTGGAACCAAATCCAAACTACAACACACCATTATAGTTTATGATTTATAATGGTTCAATTTTATGGTTGAGGGTTTTATGAAATATTTTTGCGACTAACATGAAAACAAAAATATATAAATGACATAACCCCGATGAATGAATAAATACTAAATAATGCTGCTGGGCTCAAAACTCTGGTGTCTGATAGAAAAGATGAAATCATCATCCATTCTGTTATTCCAGTTTTCCAAATTGCTCCACCAAAAATAGATAGCCAGAATCAGAAACTCCTTTCCTTCCTTCTCACCCCCAACACAACCTCATGCGGGATAGCGGACCTCCGCAGAAGTAAATCTTGCATCCATACATTTCAGCACGCTCTATCGGAATTGCACACAAACACACCCACACATGCGCAGACCCGATCTCCTTAAGTTCAAGTCCCATTCGCAGGTTCGTTAATGTGGATCGAAGTCTTTGACAGACTTGCCTCCAGTTCGTTTAATTCGTCCATGTCCAGTTCGTCATCGTCATCTTCGTCGTCCTCTGGCACTTCCTCGGGATCAACCGCTTTGCTGGACGTACTTGGTTCCCCTTGATTGGCATTGCCCTTTCCCTGAAAGGATGGATTATCAGAAAACGGTCGTAAAAAGCGGGATCGAGTCAGGGGAACTTGTCCTTCAACTCTATCATATAGATACCGACAACACAAAGTGTCTCAAAAGGATGTAACATAAGAACGGCATCGCAACCATGATCAGGGAAGAGTGGATCAGGATACGTGCTCAGCATAATCAGCCGAGTGAAAAGAATTATCGGGTTTATAAGGACCACAATAGGATGCAAGGGAACGCAGAGAAACAAAACATTTACGTGTTCATCTGCATCCTCAGTTTGTTCCTCTCTGTTGTACTTCTCGTATGCTTCGGCATCGTCGATGAACAGGCTAGCATCTGAAAGAAACAGCTCACGTCCACTGCAAAAAGGAAAAATAATATCAGAGCCAATCCCCAAATGACAGTTTCACTTAAGAACATTAATCACAGATGAGGAACCTCATGCGATCGTTCTTGGCTCTTTCTGCTCGTAGAGCAGCTAAGCCAGCATCTCGCTCTTCCATCTTTTTCCTCTTCCATTGCATGAACAATTCAGGTGTCATAGGAGTGGAAGCTTTCAGCTTTGATCTCTGGAAAAAAGTGAACCGAGGATTCAATAGATGAAGCATAGGGAAGACCGATCATGGATTAATGAGAATTCGTCATTATATTAATTCAGTTCTTCTCTGTTCAAGTTCAGACAGACAATGAGTGAAGTGAGAGGCGTAACCTGATCCTCAATCTCATCCTCAATTGCAACCTTATCAGCCTCTTCCTCGATAAGGGCCTTCATTTGTGACTTCAATATGTATCCTGGTGGTAAAGCATGTCTGTAATGGCAATCTTTGCCTCCATTTGGACATACCCAAAACCAACCATATTGTTTCTTCTCCACAGCTTCAAGAAAGTATTTGCACACCTGAAAATACATAGAAGGCCAACGTGTGAACACTCGCAAAGATTAAGAAACATTTTCAAATGTTCACGGGACAGAAAGAGGAAACGTGTGGGAGCGAGAGTACACAATCTCAGTGGGTTTATTCTGATTATATTCCGCCTTCTTCGACTCAACGACCTTCTCCAGAGTCTCTTGATCCCAATCTTCCATGGTTTCTTCAATATTTTAGCAGACAAGAGCAACAGTGAGCATCCATTTAATGTGTAGCGAAGGAGGAATGAACAACAAGTATGACTCAACTCAGGTCAAGAACAATCACCTTGGTCACGTTTATCGCTGTAAATATCAATTTTCTCACCCTTCCTCTGGACATTCAAGTCGTGAGAAAACTTGCACTTAAATCCTTTAGCACACTGACCCACCTTGTAAAACTCACAAACAATAGACTTTGGATCAACACCTATCCCAACAAAACAACAAACTCCATTACACATTTCGCAGTTTACGAAAAATGGGAACTCATCAAAATTTTTAAAAACCCTCAATATCAACAACCAGCAGGAAAAAAGGCCAGACAGATCAAAATGCATACCGATGGGTACTTTTGGCTGACTCACGGCAACCTTAAACAAGTCATTTAGCTCCTGCTCTCTCGCCTTCTCTTCTTCCTTCTTCTTCTGCGTTCCCCCAAACAAATATTATCAGTAATATCCGGCACTACAATTACATGCATTCCACAACATAATTCGGCCATTATCCATATCCGGAAAACCCTGCTTGGAGAGCTCGATCAGAACCAAACGCCTATCAATATGCCAACCAATCCATCTCTAGACGCGCCACAGCCGATAACCACCGATGCACGTCGAATCCCAACTCAAGGACTAACCTTCGCGGCGACCTTGGAAGGATCAGGCTTGGGTTGGACGTTCTGCTGGAGGGACTGCACGTATTTCTGGACATTCTTGCTCTTGCTCTTGTTCTTGAGTCCGAAAGTTTTGTCCTCCACGACCTTCTGCTTCTTCGCCAAATCCGCCTTCGATTGTTGCTTGGGAGGCATTCCTCCTTTCCCTCTCACCCCCTCCTCCGACGGGCTTCGATTGGGGAATTAGGGTTAACGGACGAACAGGGAAGGGCTGGAGGAATGTGACGGACAGAATCATCCCACCGTAAAACAAACAGAAAAAGGGTTGGACTTGAACCCAATAACCCCCAACACAAACAAGGCCCTGTCAGGTCATTAAAATTGGGTTTCTCCCCAACCCGGGCCCTGTCCGAACACCAAACCCCGCCCCGGCTAATCAATTTCCCCACGTTATTACAGCGGCGTGGCGATCACAGCTCGTCGTCCTTACCAGAAAGATCACGTCTTTCTGCCAAAAACACCGTCTTCCTAACGAACCCATTTTTCCTCCATGGCCATATTCAGACAACTCCCTATTCCTCCGAAGACGACCTCGCTCGTTGCCGCCGCCCGCTCGTACTCTTCCTCCTGCTACGTCCCTTCTTCCCGGGTTGACCTCTCCAATCACGATTTTAGCGGGGCCGGTGCTGACCCCCGGACACTCCCGAACTTCCGGCGTGAAGCAGGTGGTGGCGGATCCAGGGCTGGGAGGAGTAATACTTACCAGTGGGTGTTCCTGTGGTGCCCCGGCGTCGGCAAGGGTACCTACGCCTCCAGGCTTTCAAGCCTCATTGGCGTGCCCCATATCTCCACCGGCGATCTCCTCAGGGACGAGCTCGGCTCCTCCGGATCGACGTCTTCTCAGGTCTCGTGTTATCTTCGTGAATATGATCTTTGCTTGCAATGTTTTCGTGGCCCTGTTCTACGAAGTTGGTCCATCAGCTGGAGAATCTGACGATGTTCATACTTTCCGAATAATGCAGCAGCTACTTTGATTGTTAATTAAGGTTTTTGCTATCCAGGAAATACGAGTATTCCTTATGAAACGCGTATTAAGGACAGATACTATGATCATATTAACGTCGATTTCAAAATTCTAGCTCAGTTCGTCTTTGCTTTCGGTCACTTTGTCGGGAATCTGAAGACGAAGGCTCCTGTTGATTGGTGTATTTAGAGATGTATTTTTCATTTTGAATTATGATTAGTGGAATTATTAGGATTGTGGATATTAATATACTCCAATGATGCTTATGGTTGTGTAGTAGAACAATGTCATTTGGACTTTCTCGTATTTATGCTCCTTCACTTGTCATGCTGCAGCTTTCTAAGATAGTGAACCAAGGGAAGTTGGTTCCCAATGAAGTAATAATTGATCTGATGTCGAAGCGACTTGCTGCTGGACAATTGAAGGGCGAGACAGGGTTCATTCTCGATGGTTTCCCACGAACTGTAAGACAAGCGGTGAGCCTTTTACGTCATGCATGGTTATAGGTATTGCCCGTTTGGTGTCTTCAAGAAATGTGACAACATCAATAGTTTTTCGATCTTTGTGCTGTCGCATAAGGAATGTATGTTGATCCATTTTGGAGACCTGAATTTCTTTTTTCAGTCAACGGTAAGCAAAGATCAGGAATTCTTTTACTGATTGATGTTCATTTTGAGGCTTCTGAATTTTCAGGAGATATTAGAGGGAGTCACTGATATTGACCTGGTGGTGAACCTGACGCTTCATGAAGAGGCTCTGTTGGCGAAATGTCTTGGAAGGAGGATCTGCAGCAAGTGTGGAGGAAACTCAATGTTGCCTGCATTGATATCAAGCCGGAAAATGGCCAGCCGGGGATGTATATGGCCCCACTGCTTCCACCTCCGCAATGCACTTCGAAGCTTATAACAAGATCAGATGACACGGAGGAGGTGGTAAAGGAACGCCTACGTGTATACAATGAGATGGTAATGCTGCATTACTTTATATTATACATCATTTCTTCTTTTGTCATCACTTTCACCACAAATCAATCGCGTTATTTACTCAGACAAAGCCTGTGGAGGAATTTTACCGACGCTGTGGGAAGTTGCTGGAGTTTGATCTGCCCGGTGGAATCCCAGAGTCATGGCCTAAGCTCCTCAAGGCATTGAACCTTCAAGACCACGACGGTCACCAGGCCACCATGACAGCCGGAGGTCAGCCGCTGCATGATATCTGCATCAGCGCCTACGTGTGTAGTAAAAAATGTAAATAAAATTAGGCTATTCTTTGCACGCCAGGAGTATCTGCATGGCTATTAATTTTAACCCAGTTACGCAGAAGTGTTATGTCTTGGCCCAATGTCTATTGATTGTTAGAAGATCAAGTTGCATATGCGTAATCAAGTACTACAGAGTAATTGAAGTCTGTCATTATATCTTCAATGAATCCTCCAGCTAATAGCAGTACTTTACATGAATTGATAACAGCATGAGGTGAGGTGCACTGAATCTTTTGTTCCCTGCTAACCTAAACCAAGGCATATCCTATCCTCACCACATCCACCCTTTCCCATCACCACATGCCAAAACAAGATCGATACTGTGACAAATCAACCACGACTCCCAGGATAGAAGCATTCGATGCCATTTTCCTTAACCCTGTAATGGAAGTTCTGAAATTTGCTTCGAGAAGTTCCGGCCACATCGTGAACCCCTCTGTTTAGAACTGTCAACTGCACCAGAAAGATGATGTTAGTAATTCTGTAATTACATGAAAAGCTGGATGACTAGAAAATTTACTTTCTACATCCCATTCACAGAAGTACGAAATAGATGATGTAGAGCCTGCAGTTCAAGAAGCCTAGTATTTCTACTCAGATTAGGTAGAACATAACCTGTCCATGAACATCAACTGCAGACCCTGTCGCCAAGGGTTCTACCCTAAGTAATACATCAGCCATATATTCCAAGTACAGCATAAGTGACGGCCTCTCCATGCTCGAATAGATATCATGATGATTGAGGAAAACAAATGAACAATCCTGCGAACGGAAAAGACACAAAAACGGAGAAAACAGATATCCATCATATGTATACTCATTTCTCTTTGAACTGAGGAATTCCTGGTTCCAGGATATTCAACACCCTCTATCAATATGTTAAGTGAGGTTAAAAGGTAGAATTGTCCTTACGGATTCGGCGATTAAGGTGTGACAATGGTGTAAGAAATCAATGACATCATCGACAGAGCCTTTACAAGCAACCTCCATGAGAGAGAGGTCATCCACCAAAATAGCAACAGAATTCTTCTCTGTCGATATGGACCTCACGGCTTTGCATATCCTCTCATACAAGCTGAACCCAACATCACCGTCAGCACTGCCATCAGTTCCACCTAGCCAGACAATACAGTTCCTCAACCAGGCTAGTTTCAACTTTCCTAATTCGCGGAGCTAAATCCTTTAAGCTTTCGTCCTTTACCTGAATTCCCCACCTGAAGTTGCGGATCAAGCATGTCGACGAACACAAACCTATTCTTATCTCTCGGAGCAGAAAGATTGCAACCCTAACCAATCCAAATAAAACGGTAAACAAAGAAGCAACCGATCGAAAACGGCATCTGAACGAACCTTCCGCACCAGCTTACGGAGGATGCGATCGTAGTGGGAGAACGTATTCGCGAAGGCGACAAGGATGACTGGACGATCGCAGAGCAGGAAGCGCTTGACAAGGTGATGCAAGAGGAATCCTCCGCTCGTCTCGACGCAGTCCTCGATCAGCAATGCCTTCCCGAGCGTCGGCAGGGCTTCGTCGAGCAAGCTCCGGTTGCCGGCCATGGCTGTGCGCCGGTGGCTTCCTTCGAGGGTTCAGGGTTTCTGTTGGAGGAGACGTGGTGATCGATCCGACCCAACCCGAATAATGGGCCCTTTTATACCAGGCCCAAAACTCATGTTCGGACATGTTTGTCCGGCCGGGAAAAGAAAACCCAACGGAGCTTCGAGTTCTCGTCGGAGTTTCCTCCAGCGCCGGTCGATCGATCCAATCGGAGATTCCTCAACGGTTCCGCCGATGCCGCTGCTTCCGATCAATACCGATAGCTATGACCGCCAATACTATCTTCAGCCTTATTAAGCTTCGCCAGCCCGATAAACTCCTCCGCTCCGCTGCCGCCGCCCTTCCTAAGCGGAGTCGCCCACTGGCGATGCCGCTGTCTCCGTCGCCATCAAACCTTTCCTATGGCACCGCACGAATCACCCTCCCACGGGTCGGTTCGTCCTTCGTATTCGGACATGGCGACCGGAAATTCGTTCCCCGCTGTTAAAGCACAGACCAGAAAGTGTGGTCATTTGGGTCCGGTCGGGATGAAGACAAGGATGGTTATGGCAAGCTCTTGAATTTGCCCACCGTGTTGACTATTGCTCGGGTCGCCGCAGTGCCCATGCTCGTTGGCAGTAAGTTAAACTTTGATCGACTGATTAACTGCAACTGTTGCCTGATATTATGGATGGAAGAAGCATTGCATGTTTTGATGTCTGTTTTTAGTCAATTGAAATGTTCATCTCGGGGTAGCTTTTTATGCGGATGCTCCATGGGCTGCTACGCAACTACCAGCATTTTCATTGAGGCATCGGTCACGGATTGGCTTGACGGTTACCTCGCCAGGAAGGTCTGTCATTGCATTGAGACTAGATCTACATGCTCAGCGTTCTTTTATTTTTTGGAAATTCTGGATCGAGATTCTTGCGTATGTTGTTGGCATTTCAGATGAAGTTGGGTACTGCATTTGGTGCTTTCCTCGATCCTGTGGCTGATAAGGTTCGGAGAAAATTGATCCCTTTGTTTTATTCATTAATCATGGATGAATACTGATTTCTTGTATGCAGCTTATGGTAGCGGCCACTTTGATTTTGCTGTGCTCGAAACCTGTGGAAATCAGCATGTTTGGACAATGGCCTTGGATGTTAACTGTACCTTCTGCTGCTATTATTGGCAGAGAGGTGACTTCCTATGCTTTATAATCTATAACGGATCAACTCTCGGGAGGATGCTTGAGAATCCGAGCCTGTAAAATCTTATTGGAAATTAGTTTCTTGTGATGAACAAATTGCTTTATTTGACGTTAGTTTCTTGGTCGATCTTTTAGTCAAGGTTATATTTTGTCCCAAATCGGAAGCCTTTTTGTCATTTTTCCGTTTTTTTCTTGTTATGAACTCTTTTTCCAGATCGTCTGCAGCAAGAGAATGGGCCGCCTCTCAAGATAGCAAACTCCTCGAGGTAATTCTTTTCTTTCCCGTGAGGAAAATCTTTTTCATTCTTCTATAAAGTCGTAATATCAAGAGGCGGTTGCTGTGAACAATCTGGGTTAGTGGAAGACTGCTACACAGATGACCACACTAATCGTCTTATTGGCTACTCGAGATACCAGCTCAAGACTTAATGCTTTTGTTCTGCCTCCAATAGGAGTTGCATGAAATTCTCTTAGGATGATTTATCCTAATCATTATACTTGTATGGCAATGCAGTCTGGGGGCCCCTGATGCTTTGGTTGCAGCTGGAGTCTCTTTGCGACATACCTTGGCAGGACTAGCGGTGTGGTCTTTGATTGTTTACATGAAAATCTGGAAAGTTTTCCTGAAGTAATCATAAATTCTTCCACTTCTGCAACACAATTTTTGAAGCCTTGCCACTGTACACAAGTAAATCTACGTGAACTAAGCGACAGGATTTCCTGGCTACTTATTTCGAGTTTTAACCTTTGAGACCACTTCTCACATGTTTATGTACAGAATTTTCAGATATCCCTTTGTTCATTGTAGGGCAGATGCTGTGAACCAGAACAAATGTAGGAATTAAAGTATTTTTTATTCTTCCATGGCATGGAAGAAGAGTTTCTGATCAAACTCTGGTGGCTTTTCTTTTCCTGCTTCTGGAGAATCCATTTTTGTAGTTAAAAGTAAAGTTGAACTAGTTAGAAAATGTCTTATATTCGTATCTTCTGTACAGTAGAAGATCCAATCTTTATATTCCTGAACGAAAAAAACGAAGAATATTCCAAGTCCAATACACTTTGCATTTCATAAACTCTGCATGCAGAGTCCGTCATGTCTTCCCACTCGAGGAGACGCCGCTGGCTCCTCTTACTGAAAGAGAGGGCCCTCTCCAGGAGCTGCGGCTAACCAAGTGGCAATCGAGGTACAAAACCACAACCGTGATGTCGTCATGGAAGTGTCTCCTGACCCCTCGATCTATCTTCTTCAAGTCGGAGTATCTCATCTCCCTTTTCTTTGCCGCCTCCCGTAGAGCTGCTTTCAATAGCTTCTTGGCAATTCCCTGCAAAGAGATGTCAACTCGGATCAGTCTTACAGAATTGCGCTCCAAATTTGTCCAACCAGATAATCCTGTAGTTTTATAAAAGGCATACATTACGTGGGCCACCGACGACAATGTCGACCGCCTCTTGATTGCTCAAGTGTTCCCACAACCCATCAGATGCGAATATCAGGAATTGATCTTCAGGGCTAATCTTCTGAACAACTGTTGCAGGCTCTGCTTTCAAAATCGGCGTATCAAATGGTTCAGGGAGTCGGAACTTTGCTAATAGAGGTTCTTTATTGAACTCTGCCTTCTTCAAGTAGGCATCTCCTAGAGATCTCGAAACCTGCATGATGACCACAGATTCAGCTCAGTACAGCAGTGAACCTCGGGCATTGAAACCGAAATCAAAAGCCATGAAATTTACACCCAAAAGGTCACTTAAAGCATGAGGAACGCTAGGAAATACCAGCACACAATCACCTACACAGCACCCAACTACTCAAAACATTAAGACATCAAACTATTGCATGGCCCTCCCAATAGAGACACATTGAGAATAAAAATAAGCCTAACTATCAAAAGCAGAAGAGGTATACCTGAATCAAACCCTTCACACGCCACACCTGGTGCTTTAAAACAACAATCTGTGGATCATTGGGATGCAAAAGGCGCAGTTCCTCTCTTACAGATTCAAAACAAGCATTATGCTCGGAAGATAACTGAATTGCTTTGACCTCCTTCGAAGCCTTATCATAGTACCCTAAGACCACCCGCGAGTCTCCTGCATTCGCAACATATAGCTGGCCACCACTTACAACACCCACCAAACAACATGCACCGACAGAAGCAAGTTGAGGTTTGGTCACCCATTGCTTCTTCACTAAGGACAAAAATTCTTCCTCTGTGGCCAAAAATGCTTTCCTTATAACATCAGCAGACATCCCCTGGTTTTCCGCCGTATATTCTGCATCAAGCCCATTTGACTTGTCAATTGAGAGAACCATATCGAAAGCTACTCATGGCTGCAATTTATATGCCACTGTACTTAAGCATACACATTCAAACATGCAAATGAACAGTGCTACTAGAGAGGATAATAATTTGGATGCCATAATCATACCAGATCAGAAACAAAAAACCTGGATTGCAGCGGAATCTGGCCGGCAATTTTACCGACCATTTGAAAAGAGTCCTGATTATGTAAGAGAGAAAGAAAGGGAGAGAGGGAGAGAGAGAGAGGGAGGGAATTACTCTTGAGGTTTTCAAAAAGCCGATCATTCACGAACCGAGCAGCTTCAGGCCCACCATGACCATCATAAACTCCGACAAAAGTTCCCTGAGGACCCGAATCCAGCAAACTCAAAGACCCCGTCTCGAGTTGGCTCTGATCCTCTAACAAAGAATTGGCTTGAACCACAGCCATAGAGAACTCTCCACAAGCATGATCCCCCAAGTCTTTGTACCACAACAATCCATCGGACCTACCGCTAGCATCTCCGCCTCTCCCGGAATTCTCGCCCACAGACGAAGGTTTCCAGCAGGGCGACACAATTTTCATCAAAGAATTGGTTACCATGACTTACATAACTCTTGCTTCCCACGAATAACCCAGAAACCGACCTATTTTTGTTCCTCCTCCCAACAAATGCCAACAACAAAAAACAAGCCCTTCTTTTCTGAAATTCCCGTAATCCAAAATCCTCCGACCCAACAAGCTTCCTCCAATCACATAAACCTTAAACGACTCCAATATCATTGACCTGCAAAAGCATCGAGAATCTGAATACACATCGACACAGATAAACATGAGCATGCCAAAACAAGCAACCGCTAAAACCACCCTCAATCCCCACGGAAGTCTCAAATAGCAAAATCTTAAAGGAATCATTCCAACAATATTAACATATATATATATATATATATTTCTTTTCATTTCTCAAGACATCATAGAAGAATTCCACCAAGTAAAGCCCCCGTTTCGTAAACATAATCAAAACATAGAAAAACAGCAATTACCTCTGAGGAAGCTTTGCCTCTCCCAGCCGTATACAAACACGAATTTGTATAATAAAAAAACAAATAAATAAGTTCCTTCAGAAAATCGAGATACAAAAAAAAACAAGAATCCCGCGGCCGGATCAACTACAACGGAAGAACGAGATGAACGAAACAATAGAAACCCAGATCGGGAACACAATGAAGGGAATAAAAAAAAAAGAACAAAAACTTCTGGGTTCCTGAGATGGGCCGCAAAGTTGAAACCTTTAGATCGAACAACAACAATACAAAAGATGGGATTTTTCTCGATCAAAATTTTTTTTTTCTTTTAGTCGAATCACAGGGAGAGACAGAGAGGGAGAGATATCTTCGTTTCTCCTCTCTGTGGGCGATTTGTTGTTTTTCTTTTCGGGTTTGGAATAGAAGGAAAAGGGGGAAGACAAAGTTACGCTTTTTGAAGGATGGATGGTGGGGGAGGGGAGGGAATTTCTGTTTAATTAGCCCCACACTAATTATAATCATAATTTCTTAAGCACTCGCAAATGAATAACAAATTCATTTAGATTCGAAAATCTTGTCGGGATGATTGACATTAAGACAAAACGTTGGTAAGAAAGGAACAAAACTTCATGAATATTTGTTGATCCCTTCAGACAAGAGAGATCGCTAACGACTTAGTTTGAGTATTTACTGACATGTTTGGGCATGATCAAAGGAATCGTATGCTCCATGCGATCGAAAGAAACCGGCCAGTATTGTTAGGCTGCTTTGGGATCCACCCCAACTGACTTCAGAGTCTCGGCCATCGGCGGATGGGCGTACACATCCTTCCTGATCGAGTCAGGCACCGCGTTCTCCCTTGTGTTTTCATCTTGTGCGTGCACCACCCTCCCAAAGAATCCCAGAGCGAGGAACTTTTCAGACTCCTCCATGACCCTATCAGGATCGGTCACCTCCGAGACAGTCGCCCTCTTAGACTTCTTCACCCTCCATGGTCAGGGAATGCATCAGCTGCTACTTCATCGTGTGGGACCCGAAAGACACGGAAATGAAGATCAGACCCAGGGCCACGAAGACGGGGTGTACGCGCCCTTCGGCTTCAGCCTCGGCCAAGAGTTGGCTGCCATTGTGTACAGCATCCCGAGGCGGTTAGCCAGGGTCTTGGTCTGCTATTTCAAGGAGAAGAGTTATCAGATAATGCTAAACACAAAGGCGTCGTGGCCATTCAGTCAAAACCTATTTAAGAACATGTATTTGAATTTGTCGGCTCTGCCGCTGCTGCTGCTGCTTACTTATTAATAGCATGTAAACCCAGAAGGGTTTTGTGTAATATATATCTTCATTGTCATCATCCTACAGACGGGGAAAAAGGGAGAGGATGCTAGAGTCACGTAGAAGTACAGAGAAAGAGAATTATGGCACAGGCATCAATGAGGGCTGTCGTGTTAACAGCAGAGAGATCATGCAAGAAGCTTTTGAGGAGAAAACATAGGACATGGCAATGGCAGGTCCTCTGTTCGGAAACATTCGGCAAGACTCCCCTCATCATACCACAGTTCCCTCCTCGATTCATCGAGCTGGATCTCCAACACCACAATCTTCGTGTCCTCCTTCTGCATCTATATCCCCCAAACAAGAAGAGAAGAAAAGCATACATTTCAGTGGTTCCTTGGAATGCAAGAAAGCAGCGAAACTAGTGCACATGCAATCGATGAAGATGAATGACGTAGAGATTACCTGCAACTCAAGCTTTTTACTTGTGGGTGACGATGGAGCCGTTGTCCATAGCACTTGATGCAGTCTGCAGCTCTTACAGCAGTTGCTAACTCTGCTCGTCGATGTTTCACTTCCAGCTCTTTCGTGTAGAGCTTTTCCTTCATCTGCTGCGTCATCAATCTCTTTGCTTTGAACTCTGGTTCCAGAAGGTCCTAAAATGAAACAGAGGGAATGAACACAAACTGGGGAAATAACCGGGAGAAACTCACTATTCTTCCGCAATAGAGGAAGAAAGCTACCTCTGAAGAAGTTTGAGTAGATATCTGCATTGACCCATCCTGGGTAGTCTCCTGGTGTTGAGACTTCAGCAAGGGAACTTTAGCCTTCTCCAGCAGCAGTGTCGACATCGTCTGAAAACTAATCGGGAGACTCCGTTTTGTGCTTCAGACCCCGGAGCTTCACACTATCCTGGACAATGAAGTGCCCGTCCAGGCTTTGCTGAATGGCTGCTTCAATGCCCTCTCGAGTAGTAGGCTCGTGTTGTCCTGTCATTGCTTTAACAAAGTCGAGAACCTTAGAGCACAAATCAGTACTCTGATTGACAGTAGATAGTGCATCACTCTGCAAGTATCCAACAAGAGCATGCATTTCCTTGTTCATGCAGAAAAGGGAGGCGACGTACTCTTCGCTGTTCCCTTTAAGGTGGTCCAACAGACTGATGTCGTCAGAGGGATTCTACCTCTTGTCTATTCACTTCAAGCTCCTTTCTTAAAAATAGGTCTACTCCTGTTAATCTCACAAGCTCTATCCTTAGTTTCAACATTGGGTTATCGCCTGTTCCTCGAGACTGTCCATTTTTACCATTGTCATCTAATCCTTGTTGAAGACCTTCGATAGTCTTCTGTTGATCAGTACAAGTCCTCAATAATCTTGCCAAAGATTTGTGTAACTCTTTCAATACCTTTTCCTTCTCCGTGAAAGTCCCGTTTCGTTTGTTCACTGGTTTCCGTGACTGTTTGGTACTTCTGTGTGTCACAGAGATTTTGCTGCAGATCTCAATATTCCTTCGGCTGAATTGCTCAGCTCTAACCTGCAGTTCAACTCCCTCTCATTGATCGCACAAACGTTCCTCTGAAGTTGAACATTCACATTTGCGGAGTTGAATTTTCTCAAGCTTGGATGACCAGCCACTTGACCTACGGTCTAATTCCTTCTCCAAACTCCACTGCAGTTCTTTCTTCTTGTTCTCGAGCCTCTGGATCAGCTGTGATTCTGCTTTTGTCCTCCTAAGCTCTTCCTTGACTGAAGACCTGTCCATTATCCTGAATTGCAGGAGTTCAACAACCTCGGCTCCTAAACTTATTCTGTCTTCTGAAAGGTTTCTGATCGTGCACATGATCGTTGGCACATCAAAGCTGAAATCTAGACGGAGATTTTTCAAAGAAATATCTGGAGATAATTGTCCACATTACGGCCGGCCAACCTGGTGTTCCCAGCTGAGCCTTTCTTCTCCGATGACTCAGGAACATTGTTCGAGATGCTCGGAGCAGAAGAACGGAAAAACAAGAGCTTTTTCATCTGTTACTGGATCAGACAACCAAGCTGATCCGTGCCTTCCAGAATGTGTTTGCCAGAAACGACAACAAATAAGCATCACGTACAAACGAGACCTTCTGAGGGAGAAAGAATGACGCAAATGCGTGCCCCTAAAAGAATGACGGGGAGAAACTTCACAGAATGGCAAAAGGCATGCATCCATGAAAGGTAATCACGGCAACAGCCGCACGACACTTTATAAAGCCAGTGGAGAGCATTCATCGGCAGCCATAGCTTTTAAGAAATATGAATGTCTCGAATGAATAAAAAAACTCCAGAAAGATCTGGTGGGGTGGCCATATGAATGTTCGGGCCATGTTCCGTTGCGCTGCGGATGCACATGTTGTTAATCCAAGTACGTGTTTTAGAATTGGAATTCCATTTGATGTAAGAGAGCATACTCAAGCAGAAGTAGTCACAAGCTGTAGGTTACCGTGATATATGCCAACACGCAGAGATTATAGCAGTCGAAAGGGAGAAGGTTGCGAATGAAGAAGCAGGGAAGCAACTTTTTAGTCTTTCGCCAGTCGGAACCATTTCCGATAAACAGGGCCAGTCAAACAGAGTCTGGTAATCTGAGGAAAATTTCAACGACACAAACAACCGGACATCAAACATAGACCGATGAGTAAAATACCACAAGTCAAAAACCACAGGCTCACGTGCTTCGTCCTGGAGAGCCGCCATTGTAGTCGTCATTTTTGCCGCCTCCACTGTCGTCGTCATTGTCGCCACCTCCATTGTCGTCGTCATTGTTGCTGCCTCCATTGCCGTCTTCGTCCCTAGGAATAGGGCTCGGGCTACGTTCATTTCCGTTTTCAACCCCTGGGCTGCGGTCATGGCCGTTTTCTTCCCCTGGGCTGGGGTCATGGCCATTTTCTTCCCCTGGGCTGCGTTCATGGCCGTTTTCCTCCACAGGGCTTCTGTAGTTGCCATCAGCAGCAGCTTCAGTGTCGTTCATAGGGTCCTTGCTCCTGCTCCTTCCCCTGGGACTATTACCATAGTCCGACCCATTATCCCATTTGCGTTCGTCAGGGGATAGATCAGTTCTGCCCCTTGGACTTTTGTCACGGAGTCCAGGGCTGTCCCTCCTCCTTGGTGAAGGGCTCCTGTCTCGCATGGGGGGACTCCGAGAATCATCAGGGCTCCTTTGTCTTCTTTCAACATCGTCATAACTACGCTCCCTCTCCCTCTTTACAGGGGAGCGAGATCGACTGCAAAAAGGTAAATCACCAACCCAATTACAAACCACAAAATTTTTGTCAAAAACCAACTAGTCAATGAACAGGACTAATGGACAGTCCAAAAGGCAATCAGATTCTACATCAAAAAGCCACTGTAAGTCAAAGAGAAGAACCTGTAGCTACGGCTTCTGGAAACGCTGCGGCTCCTACTTCGACCACGAGCACGAGGACTGGGCGACCTTGAGTACCTCTGCTCTCGGCTGCATTGATGTTATTCCTTTAATTAGCACATAAAATATGTGATTTGACAATACAATTCTCAAAGGAAACAATAGAATGAGGGAAAACCTCAGTTTCTTTGGGCTGTTCTGACAATTTCTTTCTATGTGCCCTCTTTCACCACAACGGTAGCACTTATTTTTCCAATCCCCAGCTTTGCAATCTCGGGCCCAATGGCCATCAATCCCACAGTTAAAACAACGGCCAGAACCAGGAGGAGGTCCCCTTTCCAGATAATCACGTGATCCCCCAGGGCCTCGTGGTGTCTGAACAGATAAATAAATATCAATAATCACGACACACTGATCCCTGTAATTTTTTTGAGATGAAAGTAGACAACTAGTCTTGCAATAGACAGAAGCTAAACAGAACTCACCCCCCTAGAAAATTCCACAACAATACGGCTTCCCTTGAATTCTCGGCCATCCA
The DNA here is from genome assembly GCA_029817715.1 of Melastoma dodecandrum. Lineage (NCBI taxonomy): Eukaryota > Viridiplantae > Streptophyta > Magnoliopsida > Myrtales > Melastomataceae > Melastoma > Melastoma dodecandrum. Next base: position 1,447,833 of record JARUPY010000533.1, on the reverse strand, counting down.
AGCTATATCTTGCATCATCGGCATCTCGAGGATCACCGAATTCCTATATTAGCAAAAGAACAGAGAGAACAAAAAAAGAAAACACGGTTTTGAAAATCATTTGTTAGTAAGATGGGGCGGGTTATGATAAACATCTGCAGCATCCTTTCCTTGTTAAAATAATCACCCGGAAGAATTAATAAGCAGAGAGTTAGAGGGTACATACAACAAAAGCATAGTCTCGCTTCATATCCACTGCACGCACTCTGCGCAAACGGTTTTCCACAAACAGTAAGGCCATCAGGATATCAGGAAGGATTGACACCTCGCCCTCAAAGGTTAACTAAACACCACGGGGGATCTTGCCATTTCCACTACTAAATGCATAAATATTACAAAGGACTGGCCAAATCCACCAGGGGGTGTCCTCTTACGACAGAAAGGAAACCTTCAATAAGATTATCCCAGTTAAAAAAAACATGAAAAAAAAGCCGAGAAATGCATCGGTACAGCACAAAAAGAATGCAGAGAGAAAGAATTAGATTTTATTTCAGATCCATGAATGGATTGACCATTGCCTGCAGATCGTCGTGCAATTCCTTGACAATGAACTGAGTAGCGCTTATTGCAGAAAGAAAAAAACACGTCGATGAATGTGAATCATCCAAATATAACACTGTAAACCCAAATTTCCGGTGTAAAACTCCTCTTAGAACAAAGATAATCACCTTCCATATCTAGCAAACAGGTCCTCCAGATCCCTGGTCCTCGTCCGAGAGGACAAGTGGCCGACATAGAGCCGGGTGATACTGTTGCGACGGTCATCGTATCGAGGCATGTCTCCTGCCACATTAAAAGATCTCTAACTTTTAACCCAACCAGGAACAGACTTCCGATTGAGAAGCGACCACCAACGCATCCAACCAAACCCGCCACATACAACAAGAAATCAAATTCTTCAATCGGAACACGACCCCGACATTCGGAGAAATTAAGCCCGACCCAGAAACATGGATATCAAGGAAACATCAAAATCACAAAAAAGATCCCTCCTTCATAAACACAACAGAGCGTCAGATCTGCGAAAGACTACCGGCTCCAATGCGGCGGAAAACCCGAAAGGAAACGATTCATCCGACACCAATTTCGGAAACAAGAGGCAATAGATGAAAATAGAGGGTTATCCTTACAGAAGGAGAAACCCTAACTCATTCCGCGAGGGATGGGGTTGGGGGGGGGGGCGCCGTCGGTTGGAGCTTCCGCCTACTTTCGAGTTCGAGCAAGCTTTGTCGGGAGGGGGCTTTTCTTGGTAATCAATCTCTTCGGGCTTTTTTTTTGCCAAATGGGCCGACGATGTTGTTGGGCTTGGGCCAACAATTTAAAGCCCATGATCTTCCGACGGGGGGTTGTGCCGTGCCTTTTTCTTTAAGAAGGAAGACTGCACTGCAGGGGTCAAAGCTCGCATTTATTAATTTCATAGTAATTGTCGGAACTTTTGGGGGGGGGGGGGGAACAAATTTCAGGGACAAGTATTTGTCATAGTGTCTGAAAAGATAAAATTAGGAGGAGGCCCGTGTTTTTTTTTTTTTTTTATTACAGCGCTCTGGTGGTAGCGCGTGTACGACACATTTTTATTTCATGAGAAACTCAGCAGCCAAGAAGATGGGAACAACTCATGGCAAGGTTTGAAGAAGTAACGACGGTTGACTCCCTCGGTGTTTGCCCGTATGTTTGCACGCCACGCCACCCCCAAAAAAAGAAAATTAAAAGCTATTGATTGAACGCGTTTGTAGACTTTTGTTACTGACAGGTAAAAATTAAAAATATAAAAATATGTATTTCAAAATACCCATTTCTTTCATTTGTTTTATATAAAATTAATATTTAAAATATAGATAAATTTAAAAATATTAATTACAAAATTTTAAATTAATAACATATTTTACGAGTGAAAAGACAAGGGGGCGAGGAAAGAGCTGGGCAGATGGATGGACACGCGGGAGGCAACGATTGGTTGCATTCGGTCTGGCTGTGAAGGGATTTGAAGGGGATGGTGACATTGACTCCTTATCCAACCTCCCATCACTAAAAAACAAGACAAACCCCAAAATAATACGATGATGATAAATCCATCGCAAACTGTTCTACTCTTTTGTCCGAGTTTGCATTTCACAGCCATTTTTTAGGGGGGTGGGCATGGCATAAATGACCCCCCAACCCGGTTCATGAAATGAAAAATGGGTGGGCTTTGCAATCAACACCATTTGTTTTATTTGTTTCCTTATAAATGGCATGTACACCCACTCTCTTTTCATGACTATCAATTCCTACCAAGATCTAAATATCGTATATATATTATGGTAAAAAATTCAATTCCTTCGGAAACCAAGCAATTTTTTTAACAAAGTTACCGATATATCCACCGTTTCATTTTTTTTCTTTTAGTGCATCGATAAAAGCTATCTCTCTGTACGAAAGATCTGCCTAAATCTCTCTGCAATTGGAGGAGTGCTTGGATTCTTCATCGTACATTTTTCTAAATTGACTACTTGGGTACACGCTTTTTAATTTCATGCAATGACAAGATTAGTTTTTTTATGTTGTCGGGGTCGACCCGGTAATAACAATAAATTTTGGGGGGGTGGGCGAAAAAGGGTCGGGGCAAATAAAAGTCAAGCAAGGAAGGAAGAATCGTACTAAAAGCAAAGGGCGGAAGGAAAGAATCCCCCCCTCCAACCTCTTCCTTGGTATGCTGTGAATCCGGCGGTGTTCTGTGATGAGCCTCCCATCCTTCGTTTTCGTTGTTGTTGTTGTTCATTGCTTACCACAGTCTCCATAAGAGAAGAGGGAGGCAAAACAGTCCTGGGATACGAACGAACCCTAGCTGCTCCGCCACTCGAAAGCAGGCTGTGAGGAGGAGGAGGAGGAGGAACTCAGTTTTGGTGCACCGGCGTCTGTTTTGGGTTTGCGCGTGAGTGGATCGGGAACTGGGTCTGCGTTGCAGTTAGGCGCTTGTCGCTTGTTGTCTCTTCGATCGGGCTCCGGCGAATTCCCCCCTTCTTTTTTTTCTGTTTTGGGGTTTGAGGCGTCGTTTTCGGGGAAATGGGTCCTGCTTTTGGGTTTTGATTTCATGTCCTTTTGATTCTTGGCTGTTGTCTCGAGGAGTGGTTTCTGGGTCCTCTGATTTGTTCGATATGGGCGAGGATTTCCCGGCTAAAGTTCTCTCCTTTTTTAATTTTTTGGTTTTCTGTTCGTTGTTTTTGGCTTGTAAGATCTGGGATTTTTGTTCCGATCGATTTTCCTGATACCGCGGTGGTGCCCGGACTTCCCCGGGAGTCGAAGGTTGGATTTCAAGGCTTTCTGCAGTCGCACGTGCATTTGTTGCCAGTCCTACTTAGCTTATGTTGTCATCAGGAAGCTTCATGGGTTTGTAGTTTTGCAAAACTAAAGGAAAAAGATACGAGAAAGACGCCTTTGTTTTTGGTGGTTGTTCGTTGATCACCTTACAGTACTTCGACAAGCTTTCACTTCCCTTAGTTTTTCTGATCTCTGTTTCCCTTCTGGGCTTTCGGTTGTGCCAGGGCGAGTTGAATGGTCTGAATCGGCCTCTTTTATCCAATTGATTGTCGGCTGGGAGACTTGTCTCTGCATGTTTCAAGAGGATTCGGAAGCGGCTTGGAGAAGATATTGAATCAGAGATATCGGAGCAGGGCGTGACGGAAGCAGCTGTCATGAATCTCCGTCCAATTTCTGTAGCAGGGACTGAAGAGGTTCAGTTTTCATTACATCGTTGTTTTGTCAAACAATTAAGGATGCACAGGGCATCAATTATTTGAACCTCGGTGATGGATTTCTGATTTCTTGGCAGACTGGGGCGAGATTGGTTCCCACCGTGCCTTCTGCGGGTTATGGTGCTGGAGTCCCCATCAAGAAACGGCGCTTCCCATTCATCCAGCCTCCATCACCACCATTGCCGCTGGAGGAAGTTATTGATGCAAAGGAGACAGAGGTCGATGGCTCCTCTAACACTTATGGTGTTTCAAATCCAAGCGTTGCATCTGAGCATCCTCCATCATCAGATGACAAGGGGCCACCTTCTGGTTTGAACTTGTCAGAGGATATTGATTTGAACAAAGATGACCTAGTGCTACCCGATAACCAAGAGAACCCCATTGCTGTGGCTGACAGCAAGAACGCCGAGGAGAAAAATGGCAGTCCCATTGAAAGAAGCACTGAACTTTTTGAAGGACAGGGGGTGAGTCTGCCGGGCAATGCCATGCATCTGGACCAGAAGGAGAAGCCTGTAGAGATTAAGAATGTTGGTCTTGCCAATAAGGCACAGGGAACAATTGATTTGATGTTGGCTCCTGGTGGATTGCATGAAACTGAAGCCATCCAAGTATCTAATGGGTGTCAAACCCTTCCCCCTGGTATATCTACAGCTTTGAACATGGTATTCGGGCGAAAGATTGAACCTTCATGTTGGAATCGGGGCACTTTAAAAGAGCCATCATTGCGTTTATCATTATCTGGCCGAGAAAGTAACCACCATTTGACAGGTGACGAATCAGGGAGTGATTCTTCCGCCATTCGCATAAATGTTGACCGATCAACCTGGGATCTCAACACCATGATGGATGCAACTGGAGATTCTTCCCATTGTACTGCGTCTTACAGTGACATGACTTTAGCTTTTAGAGAAAATGATGAGATGGGTTCTGGACAGAATTGTCACACGATTGAGCAAAGAGCTGTGTGTGGCAAGACCTCATGCCCACATGGTTGCAAAGAAGATCATATTGGGGGATATCTTGATTTAGGTCTGCAGCCACTGATCCCTAATTCGAACCCGAGCTGCGAATTGCCATCTGAGTCTACAGTTTGCAATCCTGATGGTAATCTGGGTACGGCTGTCAAATTCTTCAACAAGAAAGAGAGCACAGTTGAAAGTGAATCAGCAGATGAGCCTGCTGATTTTTGTGATGTGAAACCAGGAACCAGAACTGAGAAGTGTGGATCCATTAGTAGTTTCCCATTTGGCGAGCATCTTGGCAAGTCAGCGTCCATCAAAGTGGAACCAGACTGCATGAACCAGCAAATCAACCCGGTGAATGATACCCCTAACGGACAAGAGGAAATGCAAGTTTTTTCAAAATTGCTTCCTAATTCTGCAGAAACTATGCAGCTAAATGGTCCGATGGGGGTTAAATCTTGTCAATCTGCATCGACTTCAAGCAAAGGTTGCAGCGATCAACATCCTATTGAAAAAGAGCATCCCTTGGGGGATTCGGACAGTACTGTTACATATGTGGTTGCTAGTGGCAATGATGATGTGGTCGTCTCGACGCATATGGAGAACCTTCCTCCCGATGCTAAAGACAACACGATGGAGAATGCTGGCGATTGTGCATATGATGGAGGAAAGATTGAGATATCTGGCTGTGAAGATTCCCACAGTTCTGATTCCAAGTATGAGTCCAGTGAGGTCCCTTCAGCCCCGGTTGATCATGCAGAGACTTCTTATCAAGAAGATGATGATTATGAAGATGGCGAGGTCAGGGAACAACTTATCCTGGGTGCTTCTCGGATGGGTGTTGGAGCAGACCAGGTGGAAAATGCCTCTAGTGCTATCTCAGTTATGGAGTGCAATGCTCAATCAGCTTATATTGAAGATGTCAGGATACAACTTGTTGGTAAAGAAATTGAGAACCCTGTGAATGGTTTCAGTGATGCTACTCCAGCAGATACACATAACATTGATAAAGAGCATACACAGGAGTTATTTAATGAGAGGGTTTCTTCTAATCCAGGTTGTCCTTATGACCTAGGGGAATTGGTTGATGGGGATTTGACAAAAAATGTCCGGGAAGAGATTATATGTCAACTGAGCCAATCGAGGGCGGCCAGGAATACCAGAGGAGGGACTCTATCTGCCAGTAATGAGAAAATGCACACTGATAATGCCCTTAGTATGGAAGAAAAATGGAATTTGTCCAAAACTGGTGCTCCTGTTAATAGCAAAGTTTCGTCTGGAGAGGATAACAAGAGAAGGATTATAAATTTGTCTGGCCTCTCTAGTATGTTATCTCCCGATAAAGCCAGGTTTGTCTCTGATCGATCTTTACCTCAAAGATCTTTCCGAAAAAGATTACCGGACACGGCCCTTGAGGCAGACAAGCCACATCTTAGAGGGAGGTGATTATCTCTACCTGTTCATCCCAATTATGTTATTTTTTCTGTCTTAGATTTTTATTCCGCATATCTGAGTAAGATATGTCTTTCACCTCTATTCTTTTCCTGGAACAGAGCTTCTGGTGACGATGTTGATGAATTTCCCCGGGGAAGGAATCGATACAGTCGCTCTAGGAATTCTAGATCAAATTTTAGTCGGGACAGGGACATTGTTTCAAACAGAATTGTCCGTCACTGGGATGTGAAGAGAGAGTTCAGTCCAGAATTTTATAATTATACCGGAGATCGGCATACCACCAAGTGCAAGTATGCTTCAGATTACCACAATAATGATGTTGCTTCTGGAGATGGATTAAGTGGTGGTAAATTTTGGAGTAGGGGAAGGTTAAATGATGATGAACCAAATGTCTGTCGCCAATCTTCTCTCCAGCGTTCTCCCTGTGGAAGAGGTGGTTCCCATGTGCCTCGAAATATTAGCCCTTCGAGATGCATTGGCAGGGATGAATTCAATGTGGTTAGCCTGTTGAATAACCGCAAGTACAGGAGGGATTTGGGCTGCGATAATATGGGAGCCGTGTTTGTAAAATGTTCTCAGATATCCTGTGAGGATAATCATGATGGTCTTGCTCGAGGAGTTAGGAAGTTGCACTGTTTCAAGAATGAAAGGGTTCTCGGCCGATTCCGTTCGAATTCCCCGGTGCGAAGAAATCGATCCCCTGACCATGGGTCTAACCGGAGGAGATCACCAGAAGGTTTCGAGGGCCATCTTGAACTCTCTCAAAGAAGATCTCAAGCTGCGTTCCGGAGGGACAGGATGAGATCTCCTGACCGGGGTAGCTTCCATCATAAGATAACAAGAAGACGACAACCCCTTTATTTCTCCCAGAACTCTGAGGATACAATACGGATACATTCTGAAAGGGACCATGAATTCCTCAGGTCTAGGTTTACAAATAGGAGCTCACCCAGCAGAGGCACATTCAGTAGCAGGAGGTATGGTGTCAATACTCGAGATAGGCCTTGTGACGAGTACTCAAAGGTGCATATGCGAACTGGTTGGTCAAAAGACGTTAGTCGAGATGGAGAAAGCGACAAGAAAGGACTTGGCGAAGATCGTGGGCCTCGGCATTTCCAGTCTCCTTACAGCGAGAGCGAGGAGAGCATTATATATAATAAGGATGAAGCAACATCCCCTAACCATCGTGCTTCAGAAGACCGTTCTACGAACCCTGAGAGCGGTAATTGTAGGGAGAGGAGTAAGAATCGCTCGGGTTGTGTGCAGAAGACACGGAAAACAGAGGATCGGGAAGGGTACTATCGGCGGAGAAGATTGTGCGAGGAATTTGATGATCGCCAGGATAAGAGAAAGAGGTTTGACGATCCTGGCTTACAATCTAAGCTTGTGGAACCCCTATTTTAGCCAGCCTCCGGGTTTTGCACGGAGAACCTTCTTCCCGAAGTGGCAGGCTGGTTTTTGAGCGAGAGTAACGACATGCACAACATGCGCTGCTCGGCTCCTGGCTGTGTTCTTGCCAAGCTCGATGCTGTGTTTCACAGGGGGCTTTAACACATCTTCTGATCATGCAGGTATCATTGAATGCCGGACAGTCTGCCGGATTCATCTGATCCCGGCAATGTCACCAGGGAAGAGGGTAGTGTAGTTTCCTAGAAGTTCCATTGACTTCGGATTTTGATACATTGGGATTTTGCAAGGGGGGTGGTAGCAGTAATCCAGATATAGCCCCGCCTCCTTTGGCGGCTCCTAGTAAAATGGGACGGAACCTGTCCGTTGACATGAATTTCTTTCTTACTAGAGTGCTGAATGAAACGGAAAAGGCTTTCCCCCCCCCCTTAAAAATTTATCATAATATTAGGGGTGGTCTCTACTTCATAATAAACAAAAGGCATCATGTTTCAACGGACGAAGAAAATTCTGTTATTAGGACGACGGCCTTTCTTTATTATTGTCTTATTTTTACAAAATTAATACCACATTTTGTTTCTATAATTTCTGTTTTTTTTTTGGTGGCTGGATCCGGGAAAGTGCTCTATAATTTTTCTCCCGTCGCCGTCGTCGTCTTTGGTCGTCCGTCAATAAAGATTCAACAGAGCTTTCACCCCCCCTCCCCCTGTTAACGTAGCCCACCGACCCATCTCGCTAGCCCAACCCGACCCGACCGCAGTCCGACTCCACCGTTGAAACTCCGCCGTTGCCGTTGCCCCAACGGTCATTCTTATACGACCGTACTCTTTATTTCGTGTCCGCCGTAGATCCCTTCGGGAGAGAACTCGTCGTCGTAGTCGTTTTCACCTGTCGTCGGTTTAAATTAGGGTTTTGATTTTTGCGGTTTCTGATTGTTCCTGTGCTCGTTTTCTTCGGCTGTTGTACGCTTCTTTTGTTCGTTTTTGAGTTTTTCGTTGCCGTCCCTGGGGATTATTGAGTTTTAGTCACCCACGGATTACCGTCCCCGCCGTCGGATTCGTCATCTATCTTGCTGACGCTATTGATTTGAGGTTTGTATTCTGGTTTTCACCACGTTTGGATGGATTTGGTTCGCGCTAGGGTTTCCAGACGGTTAATCTATAGCGTCTTTGTTGGCGATGTTTTGTGCAGGATGTTATAGGGAATGATGAACCAACGAGAGAAGCTTTTTCCTCCTGGGACGAGTCCGCTGGAGGTAAATTTTACTTTTTCCCCGTGTTACGAGCTGTGTTGTAACATCCCAATCTTATGAGATGGTGACGCACAAGTACTGACAGAGTAATCTGGATACTCAGAAACTTCATCTAGCTCTTGAACACTTTCACTGCTCTTGATTGCCTATTTTCTTGTATGTTTAATATTCTAAAGTAAGCCAAGTATAATTAAATATGCTATTGGAGTTGAAAATATCATATGTTTGACATTCCCAATCTTAATGTATAGTGTTGTTGGCCTTTGTCTTTTCTCATAGCATTAAGCATGGTGTCATCATTTTGTCCAGTTTTTCCGTGACTTTGACGCAAGAGAATTGTTCTACTTGTGATTAATGGCATAATTAGTAAATGTACTTTCTTATCCTTATAAATGGCTTATATTTCTGCTTTATACATTCTTGATGTAGTAATGCCTGATGTAGTAATGCCTGATGATTCCTTTTCTTGTGGTACTTTCTCAGGATCGACATGTCCTTGAGGTAAGGCATGATCAATCAACTTCCTATCCCTACTCAGGAACTCCATCCGAAGCCTCATCCTGGCCGAATTATGGGGTGGATAATAGCCACACTCAAAATGGTTACCCTTCAAATTCAACATATGGATATGAGCATCATGTCTTGCCGTCTCATAAAGATAGCGTGAATGGTGCGACCGAGGCAAGTTCACTGAGTTTAGGTTCAACAAGTATAGGACAAGATTACAATGGTTATATGACATACCAGAATTCGACTGATTCATCTGGATATGGAAACACGGGATACACAGGTTATTACAGTGTCTATCAACAACAACCTCAAAATTCATACGCCCAACCAGTTGCGTCCTACCAAAGCACAAGCGCGCCCTATCATCCGTCTGCTTCTTATCAAAACACCGGTGCTTGTGCTTCTTCAGCAAGCTATTCAAATACATACTATAATCCAGCAATCTATCAATCCCCGGCTGGATACTCTAGTAGCAACTACAGCAATCAAGCCTCTCAGTGGAATGGGGCTACTTATTCTAGTTACACCCAGTACCCATATTCAAACTACCCTCCAGCATCGACCAGTGCTTACAGTTCAAGTAATGCCTCCTTATCTTCAGCGCAATACCAGCCGCAATACAATCAATGGGCGGAACATTATGCTCATGCTGAAGTCAGTTGTGCTCCTGGGACTGAAAAACTCTCTGTTACTGCTTCTTCCCAGGTGGAGTCTGTGAATTCTGGAATAACTCATGGTACTACTACTACAGTATCAAGTCAGCCGACACCACCCATTGCTGCAACCTGGAGACCAGACACAGGATCCTTGGAAGTTCCTCCACCACAGGTTCGCCATGTTGAATCTTATCAGCCGATGGTTTTCTATGTCCATTATTGTGGTGTTTAAACCTACTGTAAGCTGAATGATTGTCTTAAGGAGCATGTTGATAGCAAACTTTGGGACACTTCAAAATTGGGCTTTTCATTCTCGTATAGCTAATTATACCTAGTGGGACGAAGGTTTGCCTGTTGTTATTATGGTCTCTTATTCTCTTGTGCTACTACTCTGGAGATTAGCCTAATGACACTACATTTTCTGCACAATTAGATAAGGCACTTGTCTAATGGTCCATGTAATAAGCCTCTACTAGGAAAGTCTAGGGTTTGCCATCGTGTTGCTTTGCTTAAGCACTCATTCCGATTATTTTAGTAATTGTGTCTATTATTTAGTGGGAAGATTTTGGATTAAAACTGTCAATCTTCTGGTTTGTGTGCTACCTGAACTCGCTATCATATTAGTAGAGATGAACTATATCTCTAGGTGGCTTTTCTTTGGTTTGTGCTATACTGTATCTGCAATTAAATTTATTAACTAGAATCTAAAATCGAGAAGTTCTGTTTGGTACCTATATATGACGTTGTTCTCTGTGGTACTTTCAGCCTAGTGGAACTGTTGTTGTTGGCTATGATGCTTACTGGAAGCACACTGCCTCAGGCTATCATAATCACCATACTCCTTCGGGACAATCTAATTATCTTCAGTCTTCGGATGCAAAGGCTGCCTATAGTAACTATCCTGAGGAACAGAAGAGTGCCTACAATCAATCCAATTTACAGTACCCTCAGGTTCCTCAAAGTCATCAAATGTCCGCGCAGATCAATACGTCTGCAACTATTCAAAGTGTTAGCAGAGTACAGATCCCAACAAATCCGAGGATTGTTTCAAACTTGGCCTTGGGACTGACTAAAACAGAGAAGGCTGCTCCAGAAGCAAAACCTGCATATATTAGTGTTTCATTTCCAAAGACAAATGAGAAAACATCAGTGGGTGATGCTACAAATTCTACGCTGAAGGTAAGTGACTTTTCTTAGCACTTTTGGGAGTACGTGATGTCTGTTGCCTTGTCCATTTAAGCCATAGCAGGATAGAAATTTCCCTTTCTTTTAGAAGGAAATATAAGTTAACCTCTATGTTTTGAGGTTAGACAATGGGTTCTAATTTTATTGTGTAACTTCCATGTTTTGAGGTTAGGCAATGGGTGCTAATTTTATTTTTCAATGAAATAGTGAGAGCCCTTTGAGAGTGGAAAATATTGCTTTATCTTATGTTCTCTTGTTAGTGTCTGCTTCTTTTAGTAGAGGCAAACTAACTTTATCAAGTTGATTCTTATTTCATAGCATGGTGTTTTCCCTAAGTCATTGCGTGGGTATGTAGAGAGGGCTTTAGCTCGTTGCAAAGGTGATGCACAGATAGCTGCTTCTCAAGCAGTCATGAAGGAGGTTAGTCTAGTTAGCAATCATCTTCATATTTTCTTCCCTGTTATGTGCTGTGATTGAATTTCTTTTGGATAAATACTGGCTATCCTGAAGCTGCTTTGAACTTGTTCTATGTGTATGCATGTTTTCCTTGTAATTTGCATCAAGTGCACTAGGGTTGGAGAGGTTCCTTGTGGCACTTTACTTTGTTGAGTGTGGATGCTCTCACAGAGAGCTACCCTCACGTACATATTTATTGGCCTGAGTAATCAGTAAAAAATTTTTAATTAAATAATTTCAAATAACAAACTTCTTTTGTGGTGCACATGATTTTTCATGAGCTCATATAGTGATTGAGGGGCTTTTTATTGTTAAGGGACAGGTGTCTGATTCTATGTATTGAAACGGAAATAACTATTAGGTCCAATTAAAATATGCTTTATTGGAGCATTATGTCCGGCAGTTTCATGCTGTTAGGTGATCATTTATTTACAGTATGTTATGTTCCTGGACGCGTTTTTTTTCCCAGATTATTACTAATGCAACTACGGATGGCACGTTACATACAAGAGATTGGGATGCGGAGCCTCTTTTTCCCTTGCCAGACGTGAACAATCTCAGTAAAGAGTATGCTATCGCCCCATTGACAATCATGTTCTTAAATTGTATCTCATGATGGATTATCTGGTTTCTTAGTATACATGGTTGCTTTTCGAAAATTGAATGTTATGGAAAGGGTTGGATACGGTGAATTCTAAAGATATTATCCAATCTACCTTGCAGGTCACAAACTCCAACATCGTTTCTTCTGTTCAAGAAAAGTCCTACAAGAAGGACAAAAAGTCGGTGGGAACCTGTAGCAGAGGAGAAGTCAGCTGGTGTGTCAACGCCTAAGAATAACAATGCTATAAGATATGGAGGATGGAAGCAAGTAACTGTACGGGACCAGAAGGTAACATCAAATTCTGTAGAACATTGTCTGATTATCTGCCATTCCCTAGGTACTTCCTCCTCTCTGGAAGTCAAATTGGAAAGCGTAACTGATTCGCTGTTGGTTATATTTTAAAATATACTTCAAATTTATTGGTTGAATTGTTCCTCCTCCCGGCTCCTTATAATCTTATGCACTCTAAGCCTGATTGCAGGCCTTAGTTGACAGCTCAGAGGAAAAAGAGGATATGGTGCAAGCCCCGTCCATTTCGAATGTAGAGCATAAGTTTGCAAATATTCAGAAGCGACTTAAGAAGCCACGACTTTCTGTTAATGTTACTGCGACTGAAAATGGGGATGCCTCCAGTGACAGTGACAAGGATGTGAATTTGACAGCTGAGGAAAGAAAGAAGCGTGAGAGCCGATCCAAGCGTTTTGGCAAGGGGCGAGGAAATCATGCAGAAAAGGGCTATGTTAAGCCAAAAGTTGCTGGATTGGCTAACTTATACACCAGAAGGGCTACTGCCCAGGTTCTCAGCAAACCGTTGGATGACAGTGGCAGTAGGGCTGTTGAAGACATTGACTGGGATGCCCTTACTGTTCGAGGAACTTGTCAGGAAATCGAGAAACGCTATTTGCGCCTCACTTCTGCCCCTGACCCTGCCACAGTAAGTTGTGGATTTGGGTGTGCTCTTTTGCATTCGCAGTTCATAGCATGCTCAGCTAGGTTTAATCTATCTCATGTCATTTTTTTATGCAGGTACGTCCTGAAGAGGTTTTGGAGAAAGCACTGCTCATGGTTCAAAACTCACAGAAGAATTACCTTTATAAGTGTGATCAGCTGAAGTCAATTCGACAGGATTTGACCGTCCAAAGGATACGCAATCATCTTACCGTGAAGGTACTATGATCAGGGACTGCTAACTAGAATTCCTAACTTCTTCGAAAGTTTTTCACCAGACAACAAACTCAATTAATCTTGATTTTGAATCCTAAATTAATTATCTGTTTAATGCAGTGAAGATACTTAGCTTTTTCTTATGCCGACTCATCAGTATGCAAAATTCCTTCCAAGGACCTAACTTGACTTGTTTACAGGTTTATGAAATCCATGCTCGCTTAGCCCTTGAAGTTGGCGATCTAGCCGAGTATAATCAGGTTGGAATTGATCCTAGTAATTCTTTTGCTCATCTCCTTTGTTGATTTCCTCATTCTCTGTCAACTCGAGTCACATTTATGTTGCTGGTTGGATGGATAACTTTTGCTCTTCCCCTTCCCCCCCCCCCCCCAAATAGGGCCTACCATGTAGCCCATCCCCTGCCTGTGGATAACACAGCCCATGGTCACATTGTTTGTGACCACATTTTGTTAGCCCATGTGTTCCATTAGTTAGCGCAGTCTTGAGATTTCCATGTCTGGACTGCTTCGTGATACATATTTGGAATTGATGTGTTAACACATTCACTTCCTTTGATTTCAGTGTCAATCACAGTTGAAGACTCTTTACACCGAAGGAATAGAGGGTTGTCATATGGAGTTCACTGCTTACGGCCTGCTTTCGGTCATATTGCATTCTCACAATGTTAGAGATCTCTTATCCCTTATGTCTAGGTCAGTAAACCAATAGATGGACAAATCTTTCCTTCCATCTAAGTATGTTATATGATTATCCTGTCAACAAGGCTCTTTTGTGTTTCCAGATTGTCGAGTGATGCAAAGCAAAATGCTGCGGTTAGGCATGCTCTTGCAGTCCGCCGGGCTGTCACTTCTGAAAATTATGTTATGTTTTTCAGACTTTACAAGGCGGCCCCCAACTTGAACTCATGCATAATGGGTTGGTGAAACTCAAATTATAATACTAGGTCCTATTGCATCATGAAATGTCATTTAGCAGCATTAACCGATGATGCTTTTCCTGTTCTGGTTGCAGATCAGTACGCTGATAAAATGCGGTATCGGGCAGTGACCTGCATATGCAAGTCACATCGCCCTACGGTTCCGGTTTCCTACATCGCCCAGATCCTTGGTTTCGCCCATACCATGGCGGCTACTGATGAGAACGACGAAAAGGAATCAGATGGATTGGAGGAGTGTGCAGCTTGGTTAAAAGCGCATGGCGCATGTCTCATCTCAGATAACAGCGGAGAGGCTCAGCTCGACTCAAAGGTTAGTTGATGCAATAAATTTCATCAAAGATCTCCCCCAATGGCAGAGAGGCATATGCTTTTATTTCTTTTCATCTACGTCTTGAATCAATTGGATCCGTTACAGGCTTCTGCCTCCACCCTCTACGTGCCGGAACCTGAGGATGCAGTAGCTCACGGAGATGCAAGCCTGGCCGTGGATGATTTCCTGACTAGCGCGCCATCATAACACAAGGGTTGCTTCATTCTTGCCGATCATAGGAACGCAAAGACTAAGACTCCACCCACCTTGTACAGGTAATGAAGGTAATGTGGCAAGCTCAAAGCCCCCTTCCTCGGAACGGGCAATTTGGTGGTGGAGAAGCTCGACAGTTTAGGCAGTTGCTGGTAGTTAATTAATGTCCGACTTGATAAAATATGAAAGTGATTCTTTTGTAACAAAGATCAGCGCTTTGAGCTGACCGAGTGGGAAGGGGTTGGGGTGGGGGCCAGAAAAAATTGGTCAAAACTGGTAATAGAGAGACTACCCTCGAGTTCGAGGTGGTTGTATTCGTAACACAACAGCAAACCACATTTTTACGTCCAACAGCAAGGAGGAGGAGGTAGAAGGGGATTTTGTGTCCTGTGGGGGTTGTTGAGTCCTTTTTTTTTTTTTTTCCTTTGCTTAAGTTCCTTGTGAATGTGAAAATCATAAAAAAGATTTCATTACTTTGAATAACGGTATTCCTTTTAATATTTAATTTTAATGAGGTGGATATGTTGGTGCCTATACGTTAATTAAGTTACTTTTTAACGTGGAAAGTAGTTTTGTACGGAAATACGATTAATTTTAAAAGAATTTTATAAAATATGGTTCGAGTTTTGTAAAAAATTTAAAAATTCGTTCTTTTTGTATTTTAAGGAGCGGCGTTTTACGAAATTTGAATAATATTTTACGAATTTTTTTTAAAAATTAATCGTATTTTGGCCGAGGAGGTGCTCTCCCACACGTGCATTGACTCGAACGCCGCTTTTTCTTGTAGAATTGGGATCGTGAGGTTGTCGCATTTTAGGTCATTTCAGGCGATGGAGGATTCAAAACTCTCTTTCTAAATTTTTAGCACAAATCAACACCACCCAAATTATAACGTATTATGCCTGTTTGCCCTCCCCTAACATATTTTGAATATGGACCGTTGATATTTGAATTTTACACCAAATAAACAAAAAAGGGTAAAGAAAAGAAAATTTCAAAAGGGGATTGTGGACCAGCTGTCATTTGGATGCGTAGGGTTTGGGTCTGTCTACCTACGCTTGTTCTTGCTGCCCAGCAACAAGGAGAAGTAGAAGAGTATCCGGAACAAGAAGCCCCAGGCCAGTGTTATCCACAGACAGCTCCACTTGTCCAGGTCCGTCACCCCTTGCTGCTTCAGTATGTCCGTCCCCGTCGTCAGGCACGTCGTCCCCGTTATCCTCATCCCCAGCGTCCCGCTTATTGCCTCCAGCAGCCGTGTCTTCACCGCCTCTGGCACCTGCCCCAGCGGGGTGTTGTCGAATATCTGCACCCCCCTCACGAAGCACTTGCTTGGGTCCTGGAACTCGTTCTGCAGCACCCCCTCGTACGGGTACTTCACCAGCGACAGGTAGTGGAACCATATCCAGTATGCTGGGATCCTGTCCCTGTTTATGAAGAACCCGCTGAACAGCAGGAAGTAGGCCAGGATAGCCACCACGATGGTGTACCCCAGCATCACGTGGGGGACCACCCCCGATAGGAACGTCACGAAAGAGCTCCCCGCCCAGAAGGACGCCAGCATTATCAGGCAGTAGAAGAGGAACCCCGATAGTCCCCCATCCAGCCCCACGGCGAAGAACGTGGTGGCTGAGAACGCGACCGAGAGGAGTATCAGAGCCGGGAGCGCCACCAGGGAGTGGGACACCATGTAGGACCAGCGCCGGTATGCGTTGTAGGCTGTCTCCCTCATGAATATGTAGCGTTCCTGGAGGAAGACCGGGAGGGCGTCCGCGCAGGTGTAGAAGGTGGTGGACATCGCAAAGGCGAAGAACCCGAGTCGTTCCTGGACTCCCTTCGGGGAGTTATCAAGCCGCCAGAACATGGTTGCGAGGATGAATCCGGTGACGAGGACTGCCCCGAGGCGGATGCCGAAGAGTTCTGGCATTCTGCGAGAGTTCATGATGGAGCGTTTGGAGAGGACGGCCATCTCCACCCAGAAAGGGTTGGCGTAGGTGGGGACCATGGAAGCAGGGCCGTTTCGGCTGTCGCTAGCGACAGCTGCTGCGCCGGACACAAGCTTCCCCTGGGAGATGCTCGCGCTGATGGCTTCCTTGAGGGAGAGTCCAGCCGTGCGGTCAGGCTCGGTGCGGTTATTGTTGTTCTTCGTGGTCTGCCACGATTTGTTGAATTCAACGAGGCTCTTGACTCCCCCGAGTGAGCCCTCCAGCTCGCGGATCAGATCGAGTGCGAATTCAGTCCGGTTCTCATTCTCTGGGATTGGGTGGCCGAACTCTGTGAAGAAGGCAGGCAGGTTGGCTGGGGAGCCGCTGTAGACAGTCTGCCCGCGGGATAAGAACAGGAGACGGTCAAGCAGCCCGAGGATACGGTAACTAGGCTGGTGCACTGTCATGATCACTATGCTTCCACTCTGGGCAATCCTCTGGAGGACTTTGACGACCATGAATGCACTCGTCGAGTCGAGCCCCGAGGTCGGTTCGTCGAGGAAGAGCACGATTGGGTCATGGACGATGTCGATGCCGATGGAGACCCTCCTACGCTCGCCCCCAGAGACTCCACGGTGGCCTTCATCTCCGATCACCGTATTTGCCGCATTCCTCAGCCCTAACTGATCGATAAGCGCCTGGACTCTAAGCTTCTTCTTGGATTTCGGTAGCGACCGAGGAAGCCGGAACTCGGCAGCAAACATGAGCGTCTCCTCCACAGTAAGCATCGGGAACAGAAGGTCGTCCTGCATCACGTACGCCGATATCACCTTCAGCATCCTCGACTCCAACACCTCTCCATTAAGCGTCACCGTGCCCTTAAGGCTCTCCTTGGCGATCCTATTAGCAAGAGCATCAATCAGCGTTGATTTCCCGGAGCCACTGGCCCCGAGAACCGCCATAATCTCCCCATCCCTGGCCTCGCCGGAGATATTATCCAGCAAGACCTTGGTCCTAGTGAAGAAACTCTCCCCAGCGACAGGCGGCTCCGCCACCACAGCGGGTCCCAACCTGCTCTGCCTCCGTGGCAACAAAGTCGACAACGAAACCTTCCTCCTAACCTTAACGCTGTATGTCAGGTTGTTAAACTGTAGGACGAAAGGGAGTGCACGCGGCTCCCCGGGATCACTAATATCAACCACGGAAGAATGATGAGGGGGAGTCTCCCTGCCGTCACCCATGGCAGCCTTGCGGACATCCCCGACACGCTTCAGGAGCTGGCCGAGGGTGGGGGAAGGGTTAGGAGGCGGAGCAGAGAGGTCGACAAGCTCGGTCGCCCGGGCCTTTGCGAAAAACTGCATATTGGGGACGAGGCAGAAGGGGAACAAAACAGACTAGTCTTGTTTCTGGGTGGTGTTTTGGTTGGGTTTGGGGGGGGAAGGAGTAGTAGTAGATTTTATATTGGATTGAAAGGGGGAGCCTTGTGGGTTAGTCGCCAATTCGTATTGATGGCTGGAAAGGGGTCACCTACACTTTCCTACTACTTCCTGTCTGTATACTGTTTACTACGTTGGGAAAGAGGTTGAGCGACACGTGGCTTCGTGGGTCACACAGTGGATCTGAAACTTGGGATTTTGACGATTTCGTGTTTGTGTTAGGATGGATAGATTGGATGGATGGAAGAGTGAATTACTTTTGGTTTTGTTATTCACAAGAAGTAGGTGTGGTGTTGATCAACTACAACAAGCAGCCTGGGAAGGAAGACCACTTTTTTTTTTTTTTTTTGTTTCTTACAACCTCTGCTGTCTGGTGGTGGTGTACCTGACCTTTGATATTGGTTATACTTGTATTTGAATTTGCTGCACAACACAAAATGTGGTTTCGAGAAGAAGAAGAAGAAGAAGAAGAAGAAGAAGAAGAAGAAGAAGAAGAAGAAGAAGAATACTCCAATGGGATGTCAATGTATTCGCGGTGACTCTTATTCCTGGACAAAGTTACCAAGCGAATATCAAGCCTTGAGGAGCAGGGGTAATCCCGGCGGCCTTAACAAAGTTACTGAGAATGTTATGGGGCGAGTCATATCAGTCCTGCTTTGAATTGCAATCCAACCCGATGAGCTCTGGTGTATGCCACACTACCGCCGGAAAATCGCATCTCGGAAACTCCCCTCGGATTCGACCTATCGTGTTTGTTGCAGGGTCCTTGTAAAAGCTACTTATCTTAAGCATGCCATAATTTTATAACTATATGGAGTACAACCAAGATATCTAATCTCCGAACAAATCACAGAAAGCTTGATCTAAACACAAAATCCAACTGTCCGCCGCTTTCCTTTGTCCAGAGGCACACGCAACAGGAAAAGCGGCAAATCAGGCAACTGATATCCGTGCGAATAATTCTACGTAATCGATACTGGCATACGAGCCAACCTTAAGGAGAAACGAAGATGAAAAACCAAGTGTGCGGGAGCGTTTCTTGTGGCTGTGGTGATGGTAGTTCGGTGTTAGCTGGGTCACACACAAACTTCCTTTCCTCACTCCACCCCTCGATTGCAAGTAAAATACTCTGTACAGGGAAAAAAGTCCACATCTAACGAAACCTAAAAAAAAAAAACAGGGGATTAGACATGTGCAACAGTTTAAAACATAAAAACTACTCCGCCCTTACTTAACCATGCATGTGGCGAGTTTTCTACGCGAAAGTGGTGCCGGAAAGGGTTGGTACCTGTTCTAACGCGCCAAACTGTCTGTTCATCGCAACGGAAAGGTGGCAAAGCCAAAATCACAGGCAGCAGCGACGTCCTTTGCCCACATGAGGCAACAGCATCTTAGGCTTAGGCAGGTAAATATGGTCACAGAAAATTTCTCCGGGGGAAAAAAAAGGTTTGGGGGGCGTTCATTTAATTGGGCTTCCAAAGTATGGGCCTGGGCCCTTATTATGGGCCGGACTGTGACCCCCGCCAGACACTGCAATTTCCCCCAAAGAATGAATGCAAGTTTTATTTCAAACTAGTATTTCTCTGTCTATCGGATCAATGAAATTTCCTCCCATAGCCAGCCACCTTCTGCTCTCTATTAGCCGCAAGTCTCGCAACAGCTCGTCAGTGCAGAGAGTCTCGCGGATGAGCTCTCCCGGTGTCGTTGGGCTATTTTGAAGAAAAGAACGAGCCACCGTCAAGGATGGGTCTTGGTTTCCTCCAGCATAGGGAGGGTCTTGCATCCTCATCATCGGCTTAAGCCTACAAGGACCGAGACCCTGTGGACGAATCAGAATCCCAGGGGAGCAGACCTCCATAACGCAAAACACGGAACCCATTCAAGCGGGCCACAGCATGCTGCAAGCTGCCCGCAATTAGCACAAGACAAGATGGGAACCCGATCATGTGGTTGTAGTTTTGAGTTGGGATTAGCCAAAATTACGTGTTGGTAGAAGCTTGCTTTGTCTCTCTGCTCTTTTTGTGCTCTGTTAAATTCATTCAGAGAGACGTCCTACGAACCATGTAATGCTTTCTGTTTCAGCTCATAGGGAGAATGTGATGTTTCGTCAAGTGAATCGCATACATAGTTCCGCTCGAACCGAGCGAATTGATTGGAAGAATTTGCTGGGAAGTTATTGTGCTCCTTCCGCTAATTGCTGTAATTTGCTACAAGGATTTATATTGTGTTTCGCCTTGGCAAACATAGGATTGTCCGCGTCGAGTTTGATGTTGAGGACGACAACCCAGTTGACGAACTTTCTGGAACAGGCACTCCGCGGAACAGGTGGGCCAAGTAGTTCCCGAAATCGTCGCTTCCCATCCTTGGCTGACCCTTCTCTTTTCCGGATGGGTCATTTGAGCCGAAATGCATCTCACAAAATTCTTCGTAGACAGAAGTGAATTTCTTTGAGAGAGATTCTCGGATTTGGTCCCTGAGGTTTCCGTCGGGAACGATCCACGACTTCTGCTTCCTGTACTCTGCCATGAAAGCCTCATTGAACTTCCTAATGCACTCTGCAGTCGCCTCATATGGAATGTCCGATGGCATGCTGTCTAATGGTAACATCGCGAGCACGTTATTCCATGCGGTCGATTCGTATCCGAACAGGTACTGCCTGATTTTCTCAGTGTGCCGAGTAATCCACTCATCCCCGAGCAGGTACTTCAGATTCGTCGCGCTTACTTGCTGCACGATGAAATGGAGATTGTTGGCAAGGAATAGGTAAGAAAGGGACGCGTCCTTGTACAGTTCGGCCTTCAAATCCAATTTGCAGAGTAACACGAGGATCGTCCATGCCAGGCGGATGGACACTGGGGAAGCCGGGATGTCATCGTAGTTGGAGCCTTCAAAGTAGGACTCAGGAAGTTTCGGGTTGCCGGGGTGAGGATGATCGGCAAGAATGTCTGAAAGTAGGCCGCTGCGACTGGTCAAGGATCCTATGAAAGTCATGACCGATCGAGTCAGGGGATGGATCCCACCACCATTTACCAGGACTTTCGATGAATCCTTCTGGATGGTCGATTCGAAAGCCGATATCATTGCCTGGACTGACTTCCCAAGTTTAACCAGTGAGGTTAGAGTCTGCAATTTGACTTCCAGGGTCGATTCGAACCGGAAGATCACCTCAATCTCGGGCCAGAGATCGTAAACCATCCCGTACAAGTCGATCAGGACAAGAATTCCGTCGGGAGATCCCTTACACTCTGCGATGAGTTCCGGGAATCTGAACACATTGATGGCAGCCTCCTTTGTGATCTCAGCGAAGCATTTTTCCCTGATCTTATCCGACGTGGCAAAGAGGCGATCACAGAGGACCCTCTCTTCCCTGAAGTACGAGTGCATCACTACTTTCGCCGAGTCCATCCACTGGCCGATAGCCAGTTCCCTTTCATCCTGGCTCATCTTCCGGACATTCGACGACTTGTATCTGTGGATCCCGAGCCGGTACAGGCCTTCATCAACAGCTGATTTCCTCATCAGCTTGTATATCTTCGCGCATTCCGTGCCATACCCCGCGCTCACCATGCACTCCACTATGGCCTTGATGTCGGCCACTGCGCCATTACCCTCCTCGTCGGAATTTCCACGTTCTGAGTCCCTCCTCGACGCGGAAGACTTCCCTGAGGACGACTCCGCGTCTATCAAGTCCTTGTTGGCGGACAAAAGCTGGTGGAGCTCGACCTCAAGCCGCCTCATCGCGATCTGAGTCAGGTCCTGAGCCTGGACGAGCTTCCCGGAGGACGAGTCATTACAGTCCACCAGGAAGTGCATCACCTGACGCAGGAGATTCACCGATTTCAAGAACCGCCGCGACTCCTCCCTATCACTCCCAAGGAACATCGACGCGACGTGCTTGTAAGACGTCGGCGACAACCCCAGATCCCATTTCTTTACGATGGTCTCCGCATTCCTCAGGGCGTCCTCCACCATGAACTTGGAGAAACTGGGCATCTGGACGGTCGAACCCAGCGTAGATTTCGAATTCGACGACAGGGACTGCAACGAATATCTGGAACTCAAGGGCTGGGAATCGGACATGGTTTTCCGTCGAACGGCGACATCGTCGGCCGACTTGGGGATTATCCTCATGCCTTACGGGAACTAATTGCCTTGCCTTGACTTGACGGTGTAATGAAATAATTGTCTATAATACCATGATATGATGGTTATATAATATAGTTTATAAGACAACCTTCCCTCCATGCGATGCTAATAAAAGTCTACATGGAAAAATTTGTTGAACGTGGAATCTTTTACGGGGATGACTTTGAACGACATTAATTTCCTTTTGTTTTGTTTGGAAGACTTCAATTCAAAGTATGCGGCAAAATTTAATCTCGAAATTAGAAATGAGTATAGTTATTATCCCCACCAAAAGCCTAATATACTTTATAAAATCTTTACCACATTTTCATTATTAGGTGTCTAAAAAGTCTGCCTTCTATCACGAATACACTAAAGAAACAAACAACAAATGATGAGAAGAAGAAAGAAGCCATGCGTGGTGGTCCGAAAGAAAGTCGTAAAATGTTAAATAAAGAGGAGGACTTGGTCGTGGGGAAATCAAAATATTTATGAGGGATTGACCAACTTGGCCATGTTTTTTAAGGCTTTTTATTACAAGCGAGAAGTTCAAAAACAAACTTGTATCGCATTCACAACCATTCGATCTCCGGAAACGTTTTAACTTCGTGAACTTGAACCCCCACTCTTAACTCTCTCTTTGGAACCCACCGAGACTTTTGAGTTGCACATGTAATAAAATATGGTTGAATTTCAAACACTTTAGACAAAACTGTGTGGTAATAAAGTCAAGTCGTTTCTTTTATTAGATATTGGCCCGGCCCGAGGGAGTTCACGTCAATCTTGAACGAGTCCGTTCTTTTTATTCCATTTCGGTCACGGTGATAAAAAAAAAAAAAAAAAAGAATAAAATTCCCTACATATTTGTCCAACTTTCTAGAAGGTAAAAGATAAATATGCTTACGGCAGCAAGATTGTCTGTTAATGTTACGCTTTCGTAGTAGCCGTGACTTTTGCCGGACTATGTTACACCTAAATCAATCCTTCTTTAGTACGACTAACTTTATTTTGGAACAAAAACTATGACTTTGCAGACGATGCGTGCCCCCAAACGGCGAACAAAACAATTCTACATATGAGATCGATCTATGGGTTTTATCCTTGTGGTGCGGCACGGCCTACTCTACGGCCAGCCGCCGAGGAACCTACAAGGGATCAAACCACTCCATCATATCATAACCCGAACCACCAGAAGTACCCCTGAAACTTATTAAACTGAATTGAATTGTAGAAACACGAGTGTAAGACCATAATATTGTAGAGCAGATTCATCGTCAATGGGAAGAATCATACTAGCCCAAATCATCGTCTTCTTGTATTCCATCATCATGTACAGATCGTCCTCATCGAGGATCATCTCGAACCCGAGTCCCAGATCGCATCCCAGTTATGAAGAGCACCAGATTATCACGTTTCTGATGAGAGACGTGCTGAATGGGAATCCGGTAACTCCTCCCCCAATGACGGTGCAGTTTCCGGGTGACCGGCTCCCGTTTCAGAAGCCCACCGGCCTCTTCCCGCCAACAGATGGAATCCCGCTTCCAGGTTCCAGCCCAGGAACCCCAGTTGCCGGTTCAACCGAGCCGCTCGATGTTTCGAATCCCAGTTTCATGTTTCCAGCCATCGCCACACTTCAGGAACTAGAGCTCGGGTTGGTCACGGAAATTGACGAGTACTTATTCCGAGAATCAATGTATGGGACAGAGATAGCAGGTAAGGCCAGAGGAGTGTATGTTGCAAGCTCCGATGACGGTAGCAGCCACATGATGGCAATGACGGTGTATTTCTCAGGCGATCAGAACGAAGACTCTCTGAGGTTCTTTGGGGTTCATAGGAAAGAAGCCCTGGAGTCTCATGTCGCAGTCACTGGCGGAACTGGCAAATACAGCGACGCAAACGGCTATGCAACTATCAAGGCCCTTGCCACTTATCTTGTATTTACAGTTCATCTTAGCTAGTCTAACCATGTTTACGAAATTCCTATCGCATGGTTTAAATCAAGCGCAAATTCAGATAATCGGTTTTGCTAATTGGTATGCCAAACAAGACATACAAGCCACGACTAAATTGATGATGAAATAATCATTCGAGAAACACAGCAGCAACGGATTGCTCTTGGCTATTCAATGCAACGCCAGTTCTTTTTCTGGCTGCAATTCTGCATCGTGGATTCGGATATCCGAGATCTGTGACTGCAAGAATGATTGGTGTTATAATCTTCTGAATATGTGGACATGGGACTTAAGGCAAACCAAGGCCCTAGGCAGGTTAGCTATGATTTTGCCGCTACATGGCGATAGCTATCCTGATATGATTTCAGGGCATCGTAAGCCTGCACCTTCTCTTTCAATGCATAAAAGAAAAACAGAACGCCAATGCGATGCATGTCAGGACATGCACGTAGAACTCCTTCTGTTCATCCCAGAAGACGCTATTGCGAGGGTCAGGCCTGTCAAGGAAAGGGCGGTCACCGTATCAGGACGACGAATGTCAGATTAAGGATTTGAATTGGGTTAAGTGGTTTTTCTGGGTTTCAGAGCATTAGGTAGTCAACAAAACCAAACATACTAAACACACGTTGCCTGCTTTATTTGCATTAGGAGTAATAAAATACTCTGTACATATTCAATCAAAACAACTCCACAATCTGATCTCATCTGCTCCACTTTGATGACAGAATCAACTCTAACTGAGTCTGTATATAATCACATAGTACATCTTCATGTCCGTCACCGAGTTCCCAACTGAGCGAAATCATAGAAATCCAACATTCACAGGTTTCGCCCTGTAAGAAATGGCCTTGGATCTACTTTCTGGATCGAACAAGCTCAGAACCACCGTCTGTCTGTTTTTTCTGATCATCGGCATTGTTTCTGTGAGAGCTGCTAGGATCCTCGACGAGGTTGCCACGGACCCATCCATTCTGGCTGCCGATGTCCCGACAGGTGCTGGGACAGCAGCCCAACTCCCGGCTGTTTCTCCGGCTGCGGCAGACGAGGCTGACTCCATTGTGCCGCCGGTGATAGACGCTGCTCCACCAATAGTTGGCAATCCCGAACCTCCTGTTGTGGATACACCGGAGGCCCCAGCAGCTCCAGTGATTGCGGCCACTGCACCAATTGCCAGCCCCTTGCCAACATTGCCGGTTGCAGGTGCAGCAGCTCCAGTTGCAGCTACTGGGGTGACGGCATCTGATGCAAAACAGCCACAGCTGTCCTTTTTCATGCACGACATAATCGGAGGATCACACCCGTCTGCCAGGGTAGTGACAGGATTGATTGCCAATTCGGAGATCAGTGGTGTTCCCTTCTCGAAGCCAAACAACAACATCTTCCCTGTCAGCGGAGCACTGCCGCTAGTCAATGGGAACAACGTCAACAACATCAACAGTATCAACAACGTGAATGGCCTGATCAACAACAACAACCTCCCGTTCCTCACTGGCATCAATGGTGCACAGGTCAACACCATAATCCAGAACACAGGTACCAACAACGTGGTCTCAGGCGGAAACAACCAGCCCTTTGTAACCGCAGGGGTGCTCCCCTCCGGTGCCACCCTCCAGAAGCTCATGTTTGGGTCAATCACTGTCTTCGATGATGAACTAACCGAGGGACACGAGCTTGGCTCGGCTGTCGTGGGCCGAGCCCAGGGATTCTACCTTGCGAGCTCCCTGGATGGGACCAGCCAGACAATTGCCATAACTGCAATTCTCCATGGAGGCGGCGACCACGAAGTAGACGACAGCATAAGCTTCTTCGGGGTGCACAGGACAGCGTCCCCTGATTCACAGGTCGCGATAGTGGGTGGGACTGGGAAGTATGAGCATGCCAAGGGGTACGCATCAGTCGTGACCCTCCCGATGGAAGACCAGCACACAACGGACGGTGTCGATACCATCGTTGAGTTCACGGTCTACTTCTCCGAATGAAAAAAGAGCGCGAATTTACGAAATTAATCGGGGGTGTGTTTGCTTCTCCATCATTGATGGTGTGTTCGGTGTCGTTGTCCCTTTTACGTGTTTAGTAACCAATTTGTATTGGATTTGTCCGAAAGCTTGCCACTTTTAAAAATTTCAGCATCCTATCCATATTCGTCCTAACAGAAGACATATCAAACATTATAAGCACATCAAAGGAAAAAGAAAAGATTCCCCCGTCACCCCAAGAACATTCCGGATCCTTTGGAGCAAAGAATGGCACTGGAGATTGGCGTGTGAAGGCTTCGACCGGGGATACTAACGTTCTTGGAGACTGTGTACTGCAGCTCTTGTGGTTTTGCTGGTAGGTTTGTGGAGATTAATCCTGAGGGAAAGGTCCCGGTTATTAAGATTGACGACAAATGGCTGGGCGACTCTGTTATATCTATGCATCCGTGATCCATGAGGGGTGGTATGGCGTGGATGGAATGCCCATATTGCAGGGGCTCGAAGTTATTCCTATCCTTCTTCGAGCTCCTGACGAGCAAGGACCCGAACGACGGGACTGAGCAGGCGTTACTTGAAGAGTTGAAGCCCCCCAGGACGAGCATCTAAAAGCCCATTTAAGGAAGAATCTGCATTTTTGTTTTGCTTCACAATGATGGACTATCGATGACGATTTCCGTTATCAATTGAAACAGGGCCCATTTGTTGCCGGGGATAAAGGTCCTGCTGCTGACCTGAGCTTGGTGCATAAGCTGTACCACATCGTGATTGCTGTCGAGCATTTCAAGAAGTGGAAGGTCCCAGAGGAATTCAATCATCTCAACAGCTAAGCCATGGTAATCATCAATAAGAACTTCACCCATGTTTTCTTCTTCTTCTTCTTCTTCTTTGACGAGCAGCAAGAAAGCGCATGTAATTGCCGGTTGGGCGCCAAAGGTCAACAGTTCCTGAATCTTCTGCTGCAGCATATGCTAACGTTAGATCAATAACCTGTTAACTGTGAGTTCAAGTTGAATACTGACAACCTTAAATAGTGGAGTTACCACTGTAAAATGGAAAATTGTGTTGGAGAAAACCCAATAACATCACGATCAATAAATTGCCCAAAAAATGTGGGGAAGAACAAAGGTTGATGAATACGAGTCCCATCCCATTATTAGAGCCCCACAAGCTCCCAACTTAACGTGAGAGAGTAACAAGGGAGACTGTTTCTTTTAGAGATTGGGATGAGACGAGCATCCAATCACAATCCCCCGATTCCCACAGTTTTCAGTATGACGTGGGAAAGGGCTGGTTCCACTTTCCCACGTGAAAGGTTTTTAAAGATTCAATGTTCTCGTCCTTCTCTCTCGAAACCTCTCCTAATTACTCGTTCCGTCTTTTAGTTTGTTTTATTTTAGGACACTCATTCTTGTCACGTCGTGTCGAGGAGGATGACAAGACAACTTTGTATTCGTCCTCTTTTTCGTGGCACGTGACAAAGCATAAATTCTCAAAGGACGGCTTCGGACATTCAACATTTATTTATGGGGGTTTCATTACATCTTGCAGTCCAGGAACTTGGCTTATGTTAACTGTAGAGCGTTTGAGGATATCATATTATATAATGTAGCAAGGATCAACGAAAGGATTGGCAATCATAGGAACAAAATTGGGAAAGGGAAATAGGAATCTCCATGCTTCCCACATTCCTTGTCATCATCGCCAAGGAAAGAAAGGGAGACAGATTAAAGAGGAAGAGGAAAAGGTTCAGCTTGGCACAAATCATGGCAACCAATAGCAATCCACCATGTCATCACCTAAGATTTTATCATGTATAAATATTCCCTTTTGTTTTCATTTTATATATATATATATATTTTTTTTTGGAGACGACCCAATTCACAAATCAAATAGATCCCATGCCCTTTTTCAGGGTTGCAAATGATTTTCCTGATGAATCAAAAGGCTTTCTCTAGGACCACAATATAAAGACAGGTATTGCAGACAGGCATTCAGACATCTTTCATTAATATCACAAGATCATGTGGCTTTTTAGCTGCATATATGTACACACCCACCCATTACTACGTCGTACTACTAGTTATGTTTTGTTCTTGCCTTTAATTTGGGTGGTTGTGGAATCAGGTGATGAGGAAGTGGGAGAGGCTAAGTGGGCGTGCCTAGTTCTTGCTTCGGTTTATTTCTCCGGAAGGTTTAGAGTGATCGGGTTTGTCCGAGATCATCCTACGTATCATCTCGCTCGTCTCTTCCTCCGTCATCCGGTCCTCCTTTCCTCCTCCCCCATCACCGCTGCTGCCTCCGCCTCCGCCCTGGGAGGACTGAGCGGCATAGGCTTCAAAGAACTCCTTGTTCTCCTTCTCCAATTCGTTCCACACTGCAAAAAGGGGACTCGCCAAGTTACACAAATGACGAAAAGCTTTTTATGGGTCATGCTTTTCGGCAACCCTCAACTGCATCTATATGGAGTGTATAAATGGAAAGCCCGTCATTCGCCATAACTTGATCGGAACCCTAATCAGTAAAAGAAAAAAAACATTTTTATAGTCCTAGAGTAGGGGAGCAACCTGTTTCGGGCGATCTATTCATTTAGGTTACTTTGAAAAGATGAAAAAAGAAACGGGGAAGAGAAAGATGAAATAAAATCTACCGGTGGAAGTAATGACGGGTTCAATCTTCGCATGCTTCAAGAGGGCTTCCACGCATTCCTCCTTGGTCATACGATAGATCAAACACTTCTCTATCAGATGGTGCACCTAGTTCCGTAGATTCGTCGACCGGATGAATGAAAACCGAGAAGAAAACAGTGTCCATTATTTCAGAGATCAAATATGATAAAAAGGATATGAACAACAAGAACCGCAAGATGATAATAAGGGGATGATCGTTACCAGGTGAATATACGAGGCGGGGGAATCCCCCATGGTCGTTTATTGCAAAACTTACGAGATAAGGAACAAAGGCAAGCGGAGTTTCAGAAGGGGAGCATTCAAAGGGGGCGATCAAGGTCATGCAAGGGAGGCTATTGAGAGAGGGAGGGAGTGAGTTGTGGTATTAGGGCAAGAGCAAGTGGTAGCAACGACTGGTACGATGAGAAAGGGGGAAAGAGTGGGAGGAGATGATGATCACTCGGATCATTCATGATCGAATAAAATGAGGTGGAGCGAGGGAGGGAGGGAGGGGGGGGGGGTAGTTGGGTTTGATGGTGGGAACAAAAGTCCCACGTGGGAGATAAAAGATTATTGGCTGGGAAGAGATTAGGGAGGATTTGGTTAAACCCCCCCCCCCCCCCCCCTTCCACCCTCCCTCAATATCCATTTGCATTCACCCCCCCTCTCCTCTTCCTCATCAAATTCAAATTTAGATTCTCTCCGACAATTTTTTATTTCTTTGAATTCCCTTTTTCTTTTCTTTTTTACTTGTATATGCGTGCAATGAGGAGACTTTGCCTTAGCCTTAACCTCATCATCTATGTCCCGAAGCAAATTTAGGCTACACAAAACCCTAATAGTTTCCGCAGAATCGTCACGGGACGAATTCATTCTTTTTTTTTTCTAATTTCACATACTATCGCTCTCATATTTTCCTGTCGAAAATTTTCGTTATCCATCGGAACCCATCGAAATCACCGCGGAAACAAACGGAGCCTTACTTGTATTGGTTTGAATTTGGGGTTTTGTTGTTCCTGCAAGTAGTGTCTGAATGCAGCCACGGATATTATAACACCCCCCCCCCCCCCCTCGCGACTCAACTTGTGTGGTCTAATTTGTTTTCCATGACAAGAAAGAGGGAAAATGCCAGACGAGGGTGGCAAAAAATAGTACACTGGTGGGGGGAGGGGGCCGGGAGTGTCCTATCTCCTTTACCCTACAGTAAAATTATTACAGAAGGATCTTTGGTATGCCACCTTCGTTATTTTGTGAGGGGGGAGTAACTCCAACGATGGTTCATGGTTTTGCTTCTTAACAATATCTTAGCCAAATAACCCTAATATCTTCCAATGAGCAGCAGCCTACGTAAATAGTAGTTTCATCCGATCCACTCGAAATGTTTCTTCTACCCCCAATTTGTTTTCCTTAGAGCCAAAGGGTGTCTACACGCAATCAGGGAGACAAAGATGTGAAGCTAGATGTGGACGAGGACAAAAGATCTAAGTGGTGGGGATTCGATGCATGTCATCGATCGATCTTCTCTCGTCGAGATTACATCCACGGCAGCTAGAACGAAACTTTATCCATCTCCATCTGCTAAAAATTTGTGTGGACAACCGGGCGCCATGTGACTTTTGAAGCTAAGGTTTTGGCTCAGATGATTGGATTTTTCCTTTTTTCCCTTACACTGCGCCCTAATGCCTAAGAACCCGCTCTCACGTATACAAATTCCCAAGACCGCTCTGGTATCGACATACCTATAATTTTCTTTTCCATTTGCCACGATCAATCATTTGTAAATGTCGGAAGGTTGGGTTATTTTCGTTCATTAGTTTTTCGGGGAGAACATCTGAGAATTGATGAATTTTTGTTATTTTTCGAGAATAATCAAAGAGGGGAAGTTGTGCCCACGGCAACATGTGATGGCGATTGTTGTTTGCATGATGATGATTGCGTGGGACTTCGACTTGCCACGTCATCTATCCGACCCCCCCCCCCCTCCCTCTCCTCCGGGGATGAAGATCAGATATGATTCGTGGATCGATTCAGTGACGTGGCGCCTCCTCAGTGGCTGATACCCTCGGCAAGACAACTGGGACTTTTTCTTGGTTTTTTATTTATGAATAAGAGATAAGCCGACTGCCTTATCTTCACAATCTGATATCGGAGAAAGTATTCAGCACATGCAAAAAAAGGACTGTTAAACTCAACTTGTGTGGAATTTATGCTTCACATCCATCGACTTCTACTAGTCCAGTCGGCCGAACATCGCAATTTGAGCATATGCCTGTTTCTCGCGACGAACACAAGTTATACCTAGACCACCGGGGTCCAACTCCAATATCCAATGTCATTACAGTCATTTAAAATTATGTGGCAATGTTGCACAGTACGTTCTAAATCAAACTGCCGTCATCCAGGACTAACTAGTTCCTCTTGCTTCGTCATAACCAGTACTTATTCTTCAAATGTCATAGCAGAGCCTGGTATGAAGCACAGGCGGACTATCAATCCACCAGACTAATTTCACAAGCCCCTTCTGGCTCATGAACTTCTTCAATCTGCTACCGTTTTATTTTAGAGAAATCCTTCTCGTTCGCATCAGTCATTAGCTGGTTGTGGGACATTAACTATACACATGGATATTCCCCTCGGCTTATGATACTGGGGCAACCACTGATAGAGAGAGAGAGAAGCAGGACGAGAAGAAGTTACCATTGATGGCTAAGAGTGTGCATTTGCATGCTCTGGCTTGTGAGAGTACTCGTAGTCGAGATGTACAAAGGCCCTCTCGATCTCAGGAAGAAGCTCAAGCTTCTCCTGCAAGGCTTCCCCTATATCGTGAGCTTCCTGCAAAGGCATACTGGCAGGCAGGACAATGTCGACCTCGACAAAGTAGTGTGACCCAAAGGTGTAAGCACGGACAGTGTCAATGTGTTTTATTGCCTTGTGATGGTTCCAACAGAGGTACGTGAGCTTCTGTAGATAATCTGGAGCGGCCGACCTCCCAACAAGGGAATTGACATTCTCCAATACGGTTAATGACCATGTGCGAATGGTGTATAGTGCCAGCTGCAAAGGTTCCAAGCATTGATTAGAATGAAATAAATATCAAGTGCAGGGATCAGAAAAGCAAGCAAAAGAGCTAGGAGAAAACCGTAGAAAAACCAAAGGCATAGGAAGAATCGGAGAACCCAACAGATTGACTACTTTCACTAAGCAGATTTTACACAGGTATATATTTGGTTCACAAGAAGAAAAGGCTGGTCTCACGTACAATTATAGCTCCCACGGGGTCCAACCATCCACGAACATAGTTGGCAAGAAGTGCAGCGATGAGACCAATGATGTTGGTTACAACATCAAAAAAGTGGTCTTGCGCATAAGCTTTCACGATCTCATTCTTAAATGACCGACAATAAAGCATCAGGAGGAGTTTGACCAGAGTCACTGACAGCATGATACCAACTAGCCACTGCTCCTGCTCTTTTGTCAGATCAAACTCGGATTCCTGAACGGCAACAGAAAGAGAATTAAAGCATTCGAGTAATTTTCTAAGCCGGTGTCTACAGCTCGCTAATAGCAAAGATCATTACTTCAATAGAATTACGTACATCAGAAAATAATTGCCGAAGTGACTCCAGGATAATCTGCAACCCCAGAGTCGCCATGACGGAAGCAAAAACAAGGATTCCCTACATATAAGCTCAAACGTGATTAGAAAGGATGTAATAAGAAGCAGATTGCCGTGCAGTTTGTATTATCATACCAGTCAGAGCCATTTAAAACATATCTGACAATCACTGGATAATAGGATATGGAAGAACTATTAATGGCAGAGCAATTCTTTCTTGCTATCTATGTTTAAAGCACAAATTGATAACCTCTTTGCAATTCAAGCACAGTTCAGCAGAAACGTGAAAGTTCTAGGAAGCCATTCCAAACAAGATCGGAAGATCTTGTGACATGGTGGAATTTTTCGAGACATTGACAAGTTTTTCTAAGTCAATAGCAAGGAACTTTAGACACATAACTAAAGCAGAACTCAATTCCAGAGGAATGCCTCCTACTAACCAATGGCTGCATCCTCTTCTTCCCAATAGGATATTGATATGGGTTTGGTGTTTGCATGGAGAATGCAGTAAACCACAGGATGAAGCCCGACAAGAGATCAAGAAGAGAGTCCAATGTGGATGCTATAATGGCTAATGAACCACTTCGAACAGACGCATAGACTTTCGCAGCAAAAAGGACCATATTTGCTATGTTTGATATCCGGATGGCAAATGTTTCGCTTTTGGCGAGATTCTCCTGCTCCTCCTGCATAACGTATAAAGCAAGATTTCAGTACAATAACAAATCCGAAACAAGGTACAGTACAGGGGTCAACAATTCATTGCCACCAACCTTTGACATTCCAGGAACAAATCCACGCTCGGCTAAAGCATCCATCTCATTGAAGCCCTCTACAATCTCCACCTGCTGCTGGTAGTACTCTGCCACATCATCTTCCGGTCCTGGTACAAGTAGCAAGATGCTATTATGACAATAGCGAAGAGAAAACAGACAACTTTCCAGCCACCATAACACCCCTCGTCGCACCACTGCTGAAGTGCCCAATCTCAACCTATAGCTAAACGCACCTACAATCAATCAAGTACCCAACTGGGAAAAAAGTCTGCAATCCCGCTCGCAAACAACACCAATAACCATAATTGGCAAGGGTGGTGGAGAAAGAAAAACCCAAAAGACGGGGCAGCCAAATACTCCCAGACAAAAAAGGCCTAGGCAGATTCGGGAGTACATTAGCTATTACAATATGAGACAGGAGAAAACCTCAACTTAACAACTCGAATCCAAAGACTTACTTTTAATACAATAATCGTGGACAGGGCAAACGATTACATTAAAACTAACAAAAACGCCAACAGAGCAAGATCCTTCCCCAAATTCAAACCAATAAACTAAGCAAAAAAAAAAAAAAGGAAGAAGACGGAATCCACGGGATGCCTACACACGCTCCGACTAAATCAAGAAAGGAATAATCACAATCCAAAAGGAACGAAACGAAAAAGGAATAATCGTTCGTGGATCCAGAGAAACATCATCCATGAAAATCGTAACCTAGGACGCCGAGGCAATAGTCGTGGCAACCCTTGGAGGGCTTCTTGGAAGGGAGGTCGGGGGACAACTGGTAGCCATCGAAGTTGAGCCTCCAGGAGAGGTCTCCGTTGGGGACGCTAGTAAGGGGGAGACGCTCGTCGTCCATGGCCACCGGTTCAACCATCTCCGTCCTCCCGGAAGGTAGGAAGGAATCAGTTACAAGGAAATGAACCTCGGACTGCACGTGGGGAAGGGTGGCGTTTCCTTTCGTTTGGGGGTTGGGGGGGGGGGAGGGGGGGGGTTGATGGCGTCCCGCTTTCAAAAAGCGAAAGTAGGGGAATATGTATTATTATTATTTAATTTTTTTAATGCATGTAATTTTTTATTATTATTACAATTTTTTATATTTAGTAACATAGCATAAATGACCCCCCCGCCCGCTCTAGGGAAGGGAACCCAATCAACGGTCCGGGGTGGGCGGGCCAGGGGGGGGGTAGTTTTGGGATTTCCTCCTGGGGATTGCTCCGGGCGCGTGCAATTGGAGGTGAGGAGAACGTGGGTTGGGCGTGCCAGGGTTCGGACAACACGTGGCGGTGACCCGTTGGGGTAGATGAGACGTGGCTGGTTAGGTTTCTGGTCTGTGTGGTGCAGGTGCACCCCTAGTGTCATACGGCAGTATCTTCCTTTACGAGTTTCGTTCTTTATTGACGTCATTTAACAAAATATTTCGTCAAATAACGTTTTAAGTTTCAATATTTCTCTAATGACTCATTAAAGTCGGTTTTACAAAGGTCGACTTTTCTACACTTAATAAAAATAAAAAAATTTCAATGATTAGTTACACGAAGGAAGTCGGCCTTTTCACTTAAACTTTTTTTTTTAATTCGAAGGAAAAAAAAATTTAATGAGAAGTCGGCATTAGGAAAGGAAAAAAAAAAAATTCACACGAGGAAGTCGGCCTTTTCGCCAAGACCGAAGTCGGTATTTGTAAGACCGACTTAGGCGAGTTAGTTCGCGAATTATTTTCCTTAATGGGTCGTTCGACGAAATATTTCGTCGAATAATATAATTAAGGAACAAAACTCTTTTCTTTCTTTCACGTGAGGAATGGTTTTTGAGGTTTTGGTGGGGGATGATGGGGGGAGGGTGAAGGGATTTTCTCGTCAGGATCGGCGAGGATTTGGGACAAAATGGACAAATTTATTTTTATTTGGAC
Source organism: Melastoma dodecandrum (assembly GCA_029817715.1). Classification (NCBI taxonomy): domain Eukaryota; kingdom Viridiplantae; phylum Streptophyta; class Magnoliopsida; order Myrtales; family Melastomataceae; genus Melastoma; species Melastoma dodecandrum. The sequence continues at coordinate 1,412,553 of JARUPY010000533.1, read as the reverse complement.
CACGAACGTCTCCTTGTCCCACCCACGCCACGAGTTGGCCCCCTACTTGGTTTTTCCCTTCTCCTTTCCTTCCTTTTATAGGAATTGTGGGGTAGGTGGGAAGTATGGGCGTGGCCACTGAGGAGGAGAGGCATAAACATAGTCAAGTCACAGTCAATGAAACTAATCAACGATTTATTAAAATAAGGTTAGAAGGATAAGGATGGCCACCTCCCTTTTGCGCCTTGTCGTTGGGTCGGTCTAATGGGCCCGGGGAGGCCATTGGACTCAGTTTCGTTCAGACAATGGGCCGGATCTGGATCCGGATCAAGCCATTTGTCTCATGTGATTGTCGTGCCGCCCAACCAAAGCTCGATTCTTTTTTTTTTGTCAAGTAAAACTCGATTATTAAAAAACCTTCCTATTTTATCATTATCCATTTGGAATATGTCCCCAAGCAGGAATCCAGACCTACTACCGCCGGCTCAGCTGGACAAAATAATTTGGAAAGACTCAGAAGTGTCCGTTTTTAATCCTCTTTCACCACACATCCCCATTATATCTGGGAAAGAAAAGGCAAAAAACAAAACAAACGACTTCCTTACATCCATTGTAATACAAGTAAAACAACCGCGGATAAGCGAAGAAACCGAAACTCACGTCTCTGTCCCACTCCGTTGTTGTTGTCGTCCCTGTCAACTTTGGTTTGGTCCCCCACGCCCTCTACCTTATCTGTCCCTTAGCGCGTTCCTCGTCCTCTTATTTGTTTCTCACGTACTCCGACCACCTGCACTCAACTACCCTCCCTTTAACCCATTTTTTTTTCCGAACCCGACGACTGAGACCCATCACCAGATCCATTACCCACTTCACTCCTTGCCCCTTCCCGGTTGATCGAGCGTCGCCGGGCTTCGTCCTTCCCCCGTCGATGCCCTCCATGTCCCTTTACTCCTTCGCGGCCCTAGTATCTTTTGCCGCGTTGATCTTGCCCCGTGTATTCGCTGCGGGAGTCGCCGATGTCGACTCCTTGACCTACGTCTGGCCTTTGCCGGCGGAGTTTAGCTACGGAAACGGCACGCTGTCGGTCAATCCCGGGCTCTCGCTCGTCGCGGAGGGCGGCGGAGGGGGTTCGGGCACCATCAAGGACGCGTTTGATAGATATTATAAGATTGTGTTCCAGCACAACGACGCTTTTAGTATTTTGAACGCGTTTGGGAGGAGGAGCAAGACAGCTGGGTTTGATATCAATAAGCTGAGGGTCATTGTTCATTCCAAGGATGAGGGGGTGAGTGTATCTCGATCGACTTTTGGAGGGTTTTGTATGGTCTGTTTTTGTGGCCTTTGGTTTTGAATTTGATGATGTTGTTGGTTTGTGTGAGCAGCTTCAACTCGGGGTGGATGAGAGTTACAGTCTGTCGGTTCCAACAAAGGATGGGAATTCGATTGCTGGAGAGGCGGTGATTGAGGTAGAACAATGTATTCAATTGTTCTAGCTGCCAAGTACTTGATTTTTGTTTGTTTGTTAACTGAATTGTGCTCAGTTCGATAAAAGAGAAAAAAGTAACGAACTTCTTCAGTTGGTTTTTGATGGTGCTGTGTGCAATGGCCGATAAGCTATCAGAATCTTATCAATTCAGGATGCTGGTCATTTGATTTCTCAGATTTGTTAGTCCCTTGTTTCTGAAACACCCTCCTGACAAATTTGTAGCTTTGCTCGAGTTTGACTTCAGTTGATTTCTGCAGGCAAACACTGTCTATGGTGCTCTACGCGGATTGGAGGTATGTCAGCACTTTTCCCAAACGTTGTCGGATTAACTTTGAATAGCAGAAGTTGCCGGACGTATATTTCCCCTCATTACTTATTCCTCTGCAAATGATGTAGACATTCAGCCAGTTATGTACTTTTGATTTTGGTGCAAAAACTGTGCTGCTGAGAAAGGCCCCATGGTACATCAAAGACAAGCCAAGGTTTGCCTATCGTGGACTTCTGCTTGGTGAGTAGCGATTACCATTTAAATCGCGGTAGAGTCAAAGATCTGAGCCATTTTCTGATATCTGGACTTCTTATGTGGGCTTCACTGGTATTGCAGATACATCGAGGCACTATCAACCTATTGAAGTCATCAAACATATAATTGACTCCATGTCCTATGCCAAACTTGTAAGATGTCAACTGAAAAATTCATATGCAGTTTATTTCTATATTGTGCATGGATTGGAATACCAGCACACTGAACAAAGGTTTGTTCTTCTCCAATTCTGCGGATGTCATCCTGTCGTGGGTCAATTGGATTGAGTAGAATGTCCTTCACTGGCACATTATAGACGAACAATCATTTCCTCTCGAAGTGCCTACCTATCCTAAGTTGTGGCAAGGTGCATATTCTCGGTGGGAGCGATACACTGTCGAGGATGCTTACGAAATTGTAAAGTAAGTGTGGAGTTAATCTAGTTGTGAGCTGTATTCTTTTATCGATGGAAAATGACTTATTACATATAAGCTGGCTTGAATTTTTGCTATTCTGATGCCTTATTTTATGATCTCGGGTGTGGTGAGTCACTAACAGTTAATTTCTGTTTTCTTTCTTTCTCGAATCACCCATATGAAGCTTTGCCAAGAGTAGAGGTATATCCTCGTATCCCTTATCTAAAAGAAAATTTTGGTCTTAAAGATTTCTCATGAATGGTTTGTTGCTTTTTCTATGTAATTAATGGCAGGGATCCATGTGATGGCTGAAGTTGATGTCCCAGGTCATGCGGAATCTTGGTAATCCACTGAGGATCAACAGTACTTGTCTGTCTTGAGATTTGACAGACTCTCGAGATTCATTCACAATACTTCCTCGCAAATGGATATGGAAAACACATATCCTGTCTCTACTTTTTCCTGTGATTACAACAGGTCTTTAATTTTGTAACTTCGTTATTCACAGGGGAAAGGGTTATCCGCAACTCTGGCCATCTTCTTCGTGTAGAGAGCCACTGGATGTTTCCAATAATTTTAGTTTCGATTTGATCTCTGGAATGTTATCAGGTGAATCATTTCAGCACCTCAATAATGTTGTCTGTTGCTTTTAAGGGCCTAGATAATGAACTTGAATTCAATGACTTTGGGGAGGCCTTTTATGATAGGAAACTCATTTTCATGAGCTTATGGCCGGGATTTTTCTGCATTAGTTGATCCAATATGTCAAAGACAATCTTCTTTCCTTCAATCTCCCTGGTAACCTGTCTGAGATTTACTTTTACATCTGCATCTGTAGATATGAGGAAAATATTCCCTTTTGAGCTCTTCCACTTGGGTGGCGATGAGGTCAACACGGGTTGGTACTCTTGACTGTCATATCTCTTGCTCCATATGTTATGGAGTACCGAATCAACTGTGTACTTTTTAGTATTCAACTTGAATATTGCTGAGCTCATCGTGGTCACTTCCACCATTCTTCTTTTAAATCTCCAAGTGGATTTATGAGTTTGCATTTGCTAAGTTTTTTTCTTATCTCTTGACCAGATTGTTGGACATTTACTCCGCGAGTACACCGGTGGTAAGTACCTCGAGAAAATATGGCCCTTCTATGTTGTTGTAAATTCAAGTACTCAGATGATGGGTGTCGTTCTAAATGCAGGCTTCAATCTCATAACATGACTGGGAAGGATGCGTACACGTCATTCGTACTTAAGGCTCAACAAATCGCTATCTCAAAGGGTTGGACTCCTGTGAACTGGTATATCCGAGTGAATCATACTTCTTCCAGTTTCTAAATACAATGCCATTGTCTTAACTCGTTAAGATCGGGAGCTTTTCAGACAATGGAAAGCATATGTAGGAAAATTTATCTCATCTACTCGTTCAAGATATTATTGGTGGGTTTGATTGATGTGATCTTTTCTCCAGGGAAGAAACTTTCAACAATTTCCCAGAAAAGCTTGACCGGAGAACGGTAGTGCACAATTGGTAAGTGTTTTAAGCGTGCCTTTTACCGAGTGCTGCTGCTGTTATTTGAACCAGGCAAGGGTTGACACAGATTCTGTTGCAGGCTAGGACCAGGCGTTTGTCCGAAAGTCGTGAATAGTGGTTTAAGGTGCATCTTCAGCAATCAAGGTGTTTGGTATCTCGATCATTTAGATGTGCCATGGGATAAAGTCTACACAGCGGAACCACTGGAAGGAATAACCGATCCGTCAAAGCAAAAACTCATGCTTGGTGGTGAAGTGTGTATGTGGGGCGAGACAGCTGACCCCTCCAACGTCCTCCAGACAATATGGCCTCGGGCCGCTGCCGCTGCTGGTAAGTCTTACTCCATGTTCACCGCCAGTCCCTTACCAAACACAACCTTTTCTCACTATACCCTCTCGGTGTACGCAGAGCGTTTGTGGAGTAAATGGGAGTCAATTCCCACTGCTAATCTCAACAAAACCGTATTGCCCCGATTACATTACTTCAGATGTCTGTTGAACACTCGAGGCGTCCAGGCAGCTCCCGTCACCAATGCATTTGCACGGAGCCAGCCACAGGGCCCCGGTTCATGCTACTACCAGTAGAACTCCCAACTCTTCCCACGGAACACGGCACTGGGGAACATGTATGAGAATGTCATCGTCCTTACCTGCATTTCTTCAAGCTAAGCCTTGTAACTCTTATCATCTACATAGATTATGTCTTTCTTCCAATCTGTGCTCAACAGCAATTGGGCCAAAACTTAATGCTCGACACAAGGCGCTTCTTTGCTCCGACCCGTAAATTTTCGACACACCGCATCTAACCATCTTAACAAGACTGAATTCTTACACAGACATCGAAATACATACCCTCACGAACTCGCACAGAGACCAGCCGTATGCGAGTGTCGTATGGCCATGGTTCGCACTACGATCATTGATATATAATATGTGAATCGCGATAATCATAATTGTTTTCTGGGCATTATTGCTCTACTTGAATTGGGCCGAAGGGGATGAACGAGACGGGCCATAGGAGGTCATTGGCAAATATATTGGCCCGGGATCAATGCGGGCCTATGAGGCCCAGTATAGGAAAGGAAGGGTCAAACGGTCATTTTGTCAAGAGAGAAGAATCCACCCCAATCCGTGTGTCCTCTTAAAGCCCTAACCCTAGCGGCCGCCTCGCTCCACTCCTAGCGGCGTTCGAGCAGGTGATCTTGCCCTCCCCCCTCCCTTTTCAGTCAGTCCTTCCATGTTAATCTCTCCTTGGTCTGTTTGTCTGATTCCTTTTTATCCCTATTTTTCCAGGTGAAATTTCCTCCGGTCCGCCATGTCGCCAGCTAAATGTAAGTGCTTCCCCTGAAGTTTGATCTCGCGGAAAAATTTCAGATTGTCGCGCCGGCATTGCTTTGTTTTTTACTTGGAGTTGCGAATCGGGATTTATGGATATTTTGGTTGATGAGTGAGTGGTTTCTTATGAGTTAAATTTGGGAAATATTTACCGGAATGAGTTCGCGTGATATGGTTTGTTTAGTGATTGTGGACTTTGATTATGCTGTAACTTTCTTTTTCCGGATCGTTCAGTTCTCAGCTTCGTGTTTGTGGTGATAGGTTGTGGTTTTAGGATGCTCTTGACATTGATTTGGCTGTTTGCAATGTTCTATGTAGCTGACCCCACGAAGAAGGCTGACCCCAAGGCACAGGCCTTGAAGGCTGCGAAGGCGGTGAAGTCAGGTGGGGCTTTCAAGAAGAAGGCCAAGAAGATCAGGACGTCGGTCACTTTCCATCGTCCAAGGACATTGAAGAAAGACAGGAACCCTAAGTACCCTCGCATAAGTGCTCCGGGGAGGAACAAGCTCGACCATTATCAGATTCTTAAGTATCCATTGACGACCGAGTCTGCCATGAAGAAGATAGAGGACAACAACACCCTTGTCTACATTGTCGACATTCGCACCGACAAGAAAAAGATCAAGGATGCTGTGAAGAAGATGTACGACATCCAGACAAAGAAAGTCAATACTTTGATTAGGTAAAATCCTTGCTTTACGCCTGTGTTGGATCTCGTCGACGACAAATTTATATGTTAAGACCTTTAATTTCTTGCAATGTAGGGGAATGCTGCATAACCTGTTGCTTTACCTTGCATTTTCATTGTTTTACACAAGTCTTATGCTTATATTTGTGTTTATGCAGGCCTGATGGGACGAAGAAGGCTTATGTCAGGTTGACGCCAGATTACGATGCGTTGGACGTTGCAAACAAGATTGGGATCATCTAAGTAGTTGAAATGGAGAGTTTCCTGTTGAGGTGGTTTGCTTCTATAGTTGACTTTGAAGAAAAGGTTTTGATGGCTGATTCTACCATTTCCCGGGATTATCTAGTTCCTATGTATTCCCTCTTGAATGCTTTTCTTCTATCATCGGAAATACATACAGCATGGAATGAGAAATCACAATGACTATGGGATGCAGATCGTCCAATTTTTAAGTTCAATGTGATATCAGACTTATCTTAAGATGCATACTTATCTTCGTTTTCACAACTCTGATTTTCTTCCAAATTTCATGGTTCAGTTTGTCAAGTTCATTTGTCGCATTGACTTGCATAAAAGAATTTTCCTGGAAAACAATATCCTTGCCAACATTGCGAAAATGCTTTCTACTCAACTGGTGCTTTTAGAAAGCAGAATTTGTGGGGTCTCACAATCTGTAGCAATCAAGGCTAAGGCTAAGCTCCCCCGTCATAAACCGTGAACACTTTGAAGGAATCAACGACAGTCTCGAGCTTGTCCTTCATTTTCTCCCATCTCCGTTCATTTGCCCCTGTTGTCAGAGTATAGAATTTGCCTGCCAGATGAATGATGCAAGGCTTTTATGAACATGAATGTGTTGCAAACATTTAGAGTTAGTTCAGCAGATTTCTGTCGTACCGTTTCCTATAGAGATGGTGCTCAGGGCATGCCGAGTATAGTTTGGGGCTTGAGCAACGAACTCAAAAGTATAATATGCCTTTCCGTCGACGTCTTGCTGCAGGAATGTCATTCCCAACAGGCAATAAGCACCATACGGTTCCAAAAATCTGCCGTGGTGAGCCAGGAGGGCGGTAATTACCTCTTTTGCCCCGATTAACTTGGTCTTCTGGGAAGGTGGGGCCAAAACCTTCTTTATCAGTGTTTCGGCAACCTGATAAGTACAGAGACGAACAGGTTAAATCAAACCACCTTCATCGATCGAATGCTTATTCAAAATAAAGCAGTTATCACACCTGTTCGGGAGGCCCGAAATCACGGATATCCTCTTTATTGGTCGGGATCATGTTCACGCTGACACTTTCCAGAGGCTCGATAACATCTTTATATACCTTGTCTTGGCCTTCTATGATAACTTCCTGTGCATCAAATCATTGGTAAATTGGTTCAGTACCCATAACAGAAGAGAAATGAGATCGACAGAACAGGAAAAAACAGCAGCAACCACTCGCCTGCCAGCCGAATGGGTAGAGGAATGAATAGCCATCCTTTTTGTCCAGGACAGCTTGGAAACCCTTCTTGGTTTCTGCAGCAACTGAACCATATCAAGGGTGTATTCTTAGGATATCACCCATAAGTTAATAGTGAACTGAAATAGAGAACAAGATAAGGCAGCATCCTGAATTATTCTTTTAGAACAAACCACTTAGGTCGGACTTAAAGATCACTTTAACAAAGGGAAAGACAATTATGCATATGGTCAAAGCTTCTTACATGACAAATTGTCTTGGTTGACCAGTGTGATGCAGGGAATCGCTGCTCCAATGGCAAGAACTTGTCTCCTCCCTGGTCTGTCTACAAAAGGATGATGAAATCATAAGGAGCAAATATTGGACAAGTAAGACCATCGACAAGTAGAGATCGGGGTAATGCTCGTCATACTCAACATGAAGTTTGTCTTGAGAACATGTTTAACCAGATACGTCCATGGGGAAGGTTTCAATCGAGTCAAAATAGAATCTCTAAACATCAGTCGAGAAGGAATATCGACACATACTATTTTGGCCAAGAGAAGATGGTGGTTGAACACAATTCACTGCCAAAACATTATTCTAGACCATAAACTAGTTGCTCTTTGCTGGTAAATAAATCTGCTTCGCAATGCATAAAAACATAAGCAGCCGACTAAAATAGAAATTAGAAACCCATTAAAAAAAGATAAAATCCAAGCCTACCTGCCCAGGTGATGAATCATCCATCCACAAGGCAATAATCGAGCAAATTGCACAGTGACTAATAATGATCGAAATGGGGCAAGGATTGAGAACAATTTGCAAAGCCAATAACTCACCATGACAGTGAGAGGTTGAAGCAGCCACCTGTTCTGCTCTAATGGCAACCGAGGAGGAAGAAGCATTGGTTCTCCTGCAACAGGGCAATGGCAAGGGCAATCCATTGTTCCTGTGACAAGCAGCCGATGCCGCTGCTATCTGCCCCGAAGCAATTGTTCACAAAAACATCGTCGCACGATAAACAGACAAACATCCCGACATTGTAAACAAAAGAACAAGGACATGTGATAGATAATGCCTGACCTGAGGAAGAGAGTTGGGAGAGATCGTCCCATGATGATAACTCCGCAAAGTGACCATCTTTCTCTCCTTAGGAATGAAATCCTTCGGGAACCTGAAAAGGGTCGTCGCTATTTCCTCGATTGCACCTGCATACGTGTGCTTTTTCTGTGGTGGAGACCTTATCCTTAGCCAGTCATCGGTTCGTTGTTAGAGAATTTTGAACCGTTGGATCCTTAACTCTTCATGTCTGTGGAAGAGAATCCGGATAGGTTTGGATTGGGAACTCGTTTCTTCAGTCGGCTACGGAAATCGACAAATAATCACGAATCCGATATAAGTACTTCAAAGTATATCTACTGAAAATACGTGTTTTGTTTCTTAATGACGTCATTTGGTGAAAATAATTCGCGAATTAATCCACCTAAATCGACCTTATAACGGCCGACTTCGGTTTTGGAGAACGGAAGTCGGCCGTACAAATGCTGACTTCACTACATTTAGAAAAAAATTTGGTAAACGAAGTCTGGGACGCTGCATGAAAATAGTCGGCCTTTGTAAGGTCGACTTTACTTAGACCACCCTAAAGTCGGCCTTACAAATGCCGACTTCCTCGCTCGTGTAAAAATACTTTTTAAAGGTAAAAAAAAAATTAATATATGGGAAGTCGGCATTTGTAAGGTCGACTTCCGTTTGCCAAGACCGAAGTCGGTCTTACAAAGGCCGACTTCCTTGAGGACTCGACTTAGGTGGGTTAGTTCGCGAATTCTTTTCCTTAATGTTCGCCAAATGACGTCATTAAGACCCCATTACATTACATATTACTGCCAGTTCTATCCTAAAACTACTGTCATTGTCACTATTACTGCAAGTTGACAATTGAGTCTAATTCCAATCTCCCACACTAACCAAGATTAGCACCTGATGCTAAGGTGAGTGTGAAATACTGAATTTTAAAGACCTTAAACTTTTAGATATCGATTTCAAATTTATAATTTGGTATTCGGTAAATTATCAAAATTTTATTTTGATAATTCAATATTTACCAAATTAACGAATTTTTATTATCTTTAAGCATGAGAGTAAATATCTACTTTACATTTCGAACCATTAAGTTACATAATTTACAACAATAATTGATCATGTCGTGTCGAAATTTATTAAAAAAATTCAAAATTATTTTTATATACAAAATCGACAAAACCATCGATTCAATGTATTATTGGTATTATATGGAGCAGGCCAAAAAAAGGAAATTATTGAAATTAATGGGTTCGACCTATTAATTTTTTTGTTAAATAGGGTCCCAAATTGTGTTAGTCCCATAAAAATTCGATATTCGATAAATACCAAATTTTATTTTCTAAGTGTTATTGGATATTCATTCAAATTCACTAGCTACTCAAAAAGTGAGAATTCTAGATCAGTCCAAGGGAACAAAAAGTTTGACTCCCCGGATCAATAGCATCTGGAACATTTTTACAGTATCATGTTTTGTCATTACTTGTCTTGCAGAGATAGATGGGTTGTTCATAGCAAGAGTTATTGGGTAGGCTGTTTTTCTTTTCTTAAAAAATGAGTACATGTTGCTGTTTCTATTTCGTTTTTTATTTTCAGAAATTATCATAGTAATGACAAATGCTGAACTGGGGTTGAAGTCTGAATAAAGAAAGGGCATCCCAAAATCCATCTCTAGAAGTAATTTCCATGAATGGTGATCATTTTTTTACTATTACTTCAAAGCCAGGCAGTCAAGCTGCAGGCTTCCAAAAGGAAGAAGCTCCACGTCTTATTTTCTTTATCACCTAACTCCAACGTAAGAAGACGACATTGGAGAAAAGGACATCCTCCTAGTAGTGATTTCAGCAGGCCAAACAGTGTTCTTCAACCATGATATCACGATGCTGTTTGTACAAATGTCCTAATCTGTAAGTTACACAAGTTCTTGCAGTTAAACTAATCAATTTTTATCCTTTTTCCAGCTCGTGTGGGCCTTCGAAATCCGCTGCACTAAGGTTGACCATAGTTTCTTCCCCATTTTGTGAAGTTGCACGAGCTGGCTTGGGATGATCAATTATGAAGAAACATGGCTTTTGGATGTGGACCTCCTTGTTGTACCAACATCTTTTCTTTTCTTATTCCAACACATTTTTTATTTTTTTTGGGAACCTGGGAAGGCTCCAAAATTGAATTCCTGTTTCAGGAGAAAGGGGAGGGAAGGGACTAGGGATGGTCGACATGTTTTCACGAGATTTTCTTCTGTAATAATATAAAATAATTCATGGAAAATGGAAATCTTGTCTGGATTTGTGTCTGACTATAAAAGAAAGGAAAAGATGCTCCCGTGAGTGAACTGAACAGTATACACACACACAAAGCCACAAACTAACTATTTTTTTTTCCTTTTCTTTTTTCTTTCAAGAGAAGAGAAAGCCATGTTGTTGTTGTTTTGTTGTTGGTGTTTGTCAGCCCTCCTGTCTGCAAAGACAAAAAATGGTTTTGCAAATTGGCAAAAACAGTGTCGGTTGTTGTGATTGTGATCCAACCCTGGTGATGGCATAATGAAACACAATGTTTTGCGAATACAATAAATACCATATGAATCGCGACGGGGATGATAATGGAATGAGTAGCTGGTAACAAACAAGGATCACCCACCAGACAAACCAACCAAGAAGTGACCCCTCCACTTGTTGTCCAGAAGCAAGCCAAAGATTAAGGATATAATCACGAGCACCCAATTAATCTGTAGTTTTAATCAAAACCCATTTTTTTGGATTTCTGCAAAAAAAAAAAAAAAAAACTCTTCTTCAAACTTCTCCCATGGAAGCTGACTTTTTTCCCCTTAAATGCAACTCCCTAGGCAAAAAAACACACAAACAACCACCTCTGTAAACGTGCAAGTAAAAAGAAGACCTCTTCTTCTCCTTCCCCTTCGCCCTTTTCAGCCTTTTGTTTCGTCTCCCTTCCACAGCTTTTTCTTTTATTCCTTGCCCATTTTGACCATAGTCTTCTTCCCTCGTCCTTCTTCCTTTTCCTAGACAATGTCCATGGCAAGATCAAGGCAGGGGAGTAGTAACGGCACGGAGGAAGAGGAGGCCCCGTGGATGGGGCTGCAGCAGAGGAATAACAGGTACTACAGAGATGCAGGCACAAGTCCAAGTCCAAGCCCTGGTAGGACCGCCTTGGTTTGGAGCCAGACGCAGCCACCACTGCAGCAGCAGCCGAGGGCCACTAAGAAGATCATGGAAAAGAAGAAGGTTGTTGATGTGGTTTATTACCTCTCCAGGAATGGCCTCCTGGAGCAGCCCCACTTCATGGAAGTCCCACTTTCCTCCCCTGCTCTTGGTCTCCACCTCCGAGGTAATGCAAAAATACAAGCAACAAGATCCCAGATTTCGTAGTTTAGTTGTCTTGGAAGTTCATGTGAGGGGATGATCAGTGTTGTATTTTTAACTTCAGACGTGATCGCCCGTCTGGACTCCCTCCGCGGCCGTGGCCTTACCGACATGTACTGCTGGTCTTCCAAGAGGTAACAGGAGTAATAGAGACTGATGATTTCCTTGATTCATTTGAGTAACTTGTTTTAGTGGTGTGCAGGAACTTCAGGGGTGGTTATGTATGGCAGGACTTGTCCGAGGATGACTTAATCCACCCTTGTAATGACGGCCAGGAGTATGTCCTAAAGGGGTCGCAGCTCCTCCAGCTTCCTTCCTCTGGGAGCTTCCCTCCCGATGACGTTACCCCGTCCCCATCCCTCGCCTCGAAGAACTCCTCCCATGATTCCCCTGGCACCCCGAAGACAGGCAGGAACTGTGCCGTCCCCCACTCCTACGAGGCGAGGTCGACGGCTGAGTTCGTGAGGAACTCAACCGACGCGGCCACCCAGACGGACGGCGACAAGGGAAGGGTGTTCCCCTCCTCATTTGCCGAGGAACTGAGGAAGGTGGAGACGCAAGGGGGGGCATCCGCATCGCCTCCGCCGGGGTCAAGCTCGAGCAACGAGGGAATGGAGGATGGGATCAAGAAGGTGTGTTATGGGAGGGACATAAGGAACCAAGTGAGTGAAGGGGAGAGACCCAGCGGGAGGATGAAGGCAGCATCCTCTGCTCTGATGCAACTCATCATGTGCGTCCCCAAGTCTGCGGTTGATGGCGGTGGTGTGGACACCACCATCAACAATTTCCATGTCTGAGGATGATTTTGTGACTCACAAAGACAACAACCTCCCCTTTCTTGGGCTTCTTGGTTTCATAATCAAAAGGAATCAAAGTACCACAACTCTTTCATCTTCAAAGTGAGTTGAATTTGAACTTACGCAATTGAAGAGATAAAAATGCTTGAGATTACAAGGCCCAACCTGTTCACTTTTGGGCTTGGGAATTCCGAAGGTGCAAAGGACAACCCAAAAGAGCAATTCCCTCCCTCCCTCCCTCCCTCATTGAAGGTGTTTAGTATGGAATGAAACCTCGTTATCCCGTGAGCAAACATCACTACTCGGATGAGAAGATACCACAAGCAAACCAAAGACTCCCAATGCCAGGACACTTTCCTGTTCTCGACATCTTCTCTCGTTCTTTGTCCATCCTCATCGTCATGATTTGCATGATGTTGTGGTTCCCCAACACCCCCCTAGAATTTCAGACACTCCCACCCTTTTAATAAACTACAGTTACGACCACTTCCTCGCATATATATTTTGGTTGGACCCTGGCCTTTATCATTCATAAGCTAGGGGGAGGGGGTCGAGAAATTCGTGAACTTTTTTGTCCCTCCATTTCAGTCAAGATCGTTCCTTTCCCTTGCCCCACCCAGTAATCCTCGATTTCCCTTCCTGGGTCGGTCTTAGGCTGTCGTGTTTCTTTCCCTTTCGTTTTTCTTGGGTGTTGGGATGAAGCCATACAAGGGTGAGGGAGGAACGACGCAGCAGAAGAAGAAGAGGAAGAAGAAGGTTAGGAAGAGTGGGGCTGAGGGTGACGGCGACGGTGACAACGATGTTGACGGCTGCAGCAATGTCCCGTTGACTGCTGCCTGGAGGGTTCAGCCTCCCTGTTCTGATTGGTGGGATCACTTCTCGGAGCGGATTTCGGGTAACCACAACAGCGGGCTTGTTCCGTTTGTCCCGTTCTTTTCTTTTATGTTTGATCGAAAGGCGGTTGCTGGGTTGATTGTTCGTTCTTGACTGGTCTACTAATGCGTTGATTGGTCACCAGTGTTCGGTGGATGAATCCTTCGTTTGTGTCACTGTGACATTCAGCTCATATTTTCTTCTGTTGATGCTTGACTTGCTTGTTGGTTGACTACTGTGACCTGGAGTTTTGTGTTTCGGATTGATAAGAAGAGGAGGGAGCCAAGTATGAGCATGTCTGCTTGGCGAATGTAGCGACACGAGGTTTCATTGGTTCTTGGCGGTAGTTTGGTTTTGCTTATATGCTTACTGATCTTGGAGGTTTTGGTTGGAGCCTTAACTGGTGAAACGTTTGCATTGCCGTTGAACGTTCAGAAAAAAGATCACGTGGATAAACTACTCACTGATCTCAAGTAATCATTTTGTATTCTTCTTCCATCTGTTAACCGGCAGGAGATCTTTGGTTAGATATACATAATCTGGTCCTACAAAAGTCAGTTTCTTGAGTAGTGGAGCTTGTCCGTGTGACCCAGCAATCACACGACTCTTCGCTGCACTAAGTTCCTCTTCGATTTTAGCATAGAGATGTTGAACTATATAGTTGGTTTTGTGTAATTATAGCTAGTTCTCGTTGACATCCTATGCAAACTACAGTCTATGAGCGATCATGCAATAAAAAAATGTTCTTCAAGGTAACTACAACTCTTTTGGGGATACCTTCATTTAAACCCCTCGAAGCTGGCAGAGATCAGAACTGCTTCTCGACCTGAGATCCTCCCTTTTGCTGCTTCATCATCTGTCTCAGCATCATGAAAATCAATCCAGTTACTCTGATATATGGGGAATTTTTGAACTCGCATTTCAGGATAAATTAGCATTCAGAATTCTCGTACATAATTATCAATTCTAACAGCATTATACAGAATATGAGAAACAGATAATAGTCTTGCATAATTTAGAATGAGAACTTCTTAAAATTTTCTCACTTCTTGTTGGATGCTTTCGAAGACCTTGATCGCTCTTGTTTTCCTTCTATTTGAAATTGCTTCTCCTATCATGCGTGATCGACATTTCTTGAGCTACACAGTCAATCGTATATGTAGCATGTATCTACTTATATATTTCGAAATTCAAGTATGTCTCTATGTTACCACCCATTGGATTGTTCTTCTGTTTACTCTTACCTAGTATTCTGAACTTCTTTCGGAAGCAGTCTTCGTATCTGTATGCTTTGTTGAGCTACTTATTGTGGCTGGAATGATTTACTGTGTGTAGGTCATCCGGCATCTGGAAAGACAGAGGATTTCAGATCCTTTTTCGGGATATCGAGAAGGACGTTCGACTACATCTGTTCTCTCGTGAAGGGCAATTTGTTGAAAAAACCAACCAACTTGGCAGATTTCAATGGCAGTAATCTGTCTACGAATGACCAAGTAGCGGTTGCTTTGATGAGGCTTAGTTCCGGTAAATCGTTACAGAGCGTCGGCAACTTATTCAGGATGAACCAGTCTTCTGTCTCCCAAACCACTTGGCGATTTGTGGAGGCAATGGAGGAGAAAGGGCTCGTGCATCTTAGTTGGCCATCCGAGGAGGAGATGGAAAGAATAAAAGAGAAGTTCGAGAAAATCCGTGGGCTTCCCAACTGCTGTGGTGCTATAGACACCACTCATATACTCATGAACTTGCCGATGGTTGATCCGGCTAACGAAGTCTGGTTCGACGAGGAGAAAAAGTGCAGCATGATTCTGCAGGGGGTGGTTGACGCGGACATGAGGTTCCTCGATGTGGTTACTGGGTGGCCGGGAAAACTGAGCAATGCTTCCGTACTTCGAAGTTCGAGCTTATTCGAACTCTGCGATACTGGAACCGCACTAAACGTAAAGAAAGTGAGGCTCTGTGAAGGAGGGGAGATAGGAGAGTACATCGTAGGAGATTCGGGATTCCCCCTCCTTCCTTGGCTTCTCACCCCATACAAAGGGAAAGCCCTCCTGGGACTCGAGCGGGAGTTCAACAAGCGGCACTATGCCACACGGATGGTGGCGAAAAGGGCGTTGGCTCGATTGAAGGACATGTGGAAGATCATTGAAGGCGTAATGTGGATGCCCGACCGGAACAAGTTGCCGAGGATCATACTTGTCTGCTGCGTGCTGCACAACATCGTGATAGACATGGAGGACGACGCGCAGGATGAGGTTCCCCTGGCGTTCGACCACGATCCAGGTTATCGGCAACAGATCTGCGACGAGGCTGATCAAACTGGATCTTCTCTGAGGGAGAAGCTGTCCTTGTACTTGGCCGAAAAACTTCCACCATGATCACGTGAAGCTTGCTCATTCAAAAGGGAGCAAACTATACTTTTCTCTCTTCTCAGAACATGGGCTTTTAATGGGTCAAGTGTAATGGGCTTAACATTATTGGGCCTCGATTCTGGGTCCACAAATCTATAGCCCGGCCCATTATAAACTTCTTGGTTAAGGAAAAAGGATTTATTATGGGGGTTGTGAGATGAATTTGCCTACATCACAACATTCTCCTCTCCAACCTCAAATGATTTCTTCGTTTCAATTATTCTGCTGATTGAGCTTGCGATCGAGTATATGTTAACATCAGATCGTCTTGTGAAGGGCAAGTGCAGGCGAAACTTACCACGGGAGGACACTCTCCATCACCACTTCTCGAATAACCCCGTTTCATCTCCCCGGTTACCGACTCGGCTAGGACTTACCTAATGAGGCCCCGGCGGCTTTGCCAAAAACATGCGTGTCGCATGACAGTTTATTACGTGACGTATGAGGCAAAGTAATTGCATAAAACTAGAGGCTGTCAGTTGCCTGCCTCGAAACGTCATAACGGGGGTTTACTCCAAATGAAAACAATGGGTGGCCCCCATTTTGATCTCAATGCTTATCCACTAAATCTACAAATCCAGGGCTTGGTTTTGGGTTTAACTTAGCCTTGACTAAAACTGTGTGGATGAGATGAGAAGGTTTAGATATTAATAATGTAAAATATGAACACATGATGTGTAAGCCTGATATTCCTTTTAACTTGTGCTATTTTCCTTTTCGAGGTTTATGGGTTGGTTCAAAAGCTTTGAAACAGGAAAGTAGTTGTTGAAATTCGAACATGGAATCTCTCAAGGTGTCATTGAAATAATTGGTTCGTGGAACTCGAATTATCGCTTCAATGTTGTCATTTGTTATTAGTTTCTCCTTTGGTTCGTGGTTTCAGCACTAAATGGCGACATTGAATTAGAATAAAAAGGAGAAGGCGTGTCATAATCAATCCAAAACTTCTCTCTCCCACGAGTCATTATAATCGTAGTTGTGGTGGTGGGATTGTTACGCCAAAATGACAAGCCGAAACCAAACCTAACCCTTCACACTAAGGAAATGCTTATGGCTCGCACATCATGGTACGCTGTCTAAGGTTTTTTTTTTTCTTCTCATTAACGACGTGTCTGGTTTTTAATCCATAAAATGTCAAGAAACTTAATAGGGTCGCCTCAAGTAGTCTGTCCTCCCAGTGGGACATGTAGTTTTAGGTCATGCAAGATGAGGTGTATCCGAGGACTTAAATGTTTAGTTTGTTCTAAGAGTCAAACAAGAGAAAACTTCCATTCACTTGGTGTTGGCGATCCCGACTCCGTCCCAGTCATCAGCTAAACTAATTCATAAAAGGTTGGCCCCCTCATTTTTCTCCATTTTGTTTCTGGTCTTGTCTGCTAAGTATCTTTTATTTTATACCAATGCATTAGCGATTAGCGACCATATTAGAATAGAGTAGAGCTGTTGGGAAGTAGAATGAAGGTTTCTGAGAATAATCAAGTAGCAACTTAAATAAAATAATAATATTTTGTTAACGAGTTAACATAAGGCAACCGTTAAGATTTGATTAATGTATTTTAAATTTAGCAATTTAGAACTTACCGTGTTTTCATTTAATATGCTTAGTGAGTTGTGTTTTTTTACATTTAATATCTTAACTATAGACCCAAATAAAATTAAGGAAGTCTTGATATAATTTTTATTCCATCTTTTAACATTCTTTCTGACCTTGATTTGCTGAAAAAAATTATTAAAAAGGAACAGAATTGCGTCATTGGTGACCGCATCTTAAAGAAGTGTCTTCTGTCAAGAAGAACCACTACCCTTTTTAACTTGATCAAGCTTCTTTCTTTAACACTTGGAGAAAGTCAAACTTTTAGCTTCTAAATGTAGTTATTAAACTAAGTTCATATGCATATTCATTTAATGAAGTTAGTCCAAAAGTCGGCAAAGTAGCTTTTGCTTGTACAAATATTTAACCTCTCCCTTTCCGTGATCACCAAATTTATTATTTCCTTCCTTCCTCTACACATCTCTCTCTCTCTCTCTCTCTGTTTCTCCTGAGTTTGTGAAAATATCAGGGTCCTGTGACGATGAAGCGGAGCGCAGGAGAGGCGGGGTTCGACAGCGTGTCATCCATGGCGAACTGTCTCGTGCTACTGTCCCGTGGCTACGGCTACGCTCCCTCCTCGGAGGACAGCTCGGGCTATTCGAACAGGGTTTTTGAGTGCAAGACCTGCAACAGGCAGTTCCCCTCGTTCCAGGCCCTAGGTGGTCACAGGGCAAGCCACAAGAAGGTGAAGACGGATGAGGCGGTCAACGAGCTGGCGACAACGGATGGGCCGTTCCCACCGACGAAGCCGCCAAAGACGCACGAGTGCTCAATATGCGGACTGGAGTTCTCGATCGGGCAAGCTCTCGGAGGGCACATGAGGAGGCACAGGACAGCTGCCATGGACATCAACGATATTAGCAGCAGCCGCAACAACAACAACAACAGCAACACCATCAAGCTAGCACTGTTGAAAGGCGAGCCAGGGGTCGGTCAGCGCGTGACTCCGGTCCCAGTGGTTAGGAAGTCGAGTGGAAGGAGGGTGTTGTGGTTGGATTTGAACTTGACTCCTACGGAGAACGATTCCAAGGTCGACATGGTCAGGACTCCAACAACCCCAATATTTTGTTACCTATAGAATTGTTTAGAAAATTATCCCCCCCCCCCCCACCCAACCCACCCAAAAAAATACAAAAAAAAATTATACAATAATTATTTTTCCTTAAATGGGAATTCATTTTGTTCATATATATATACAATTTAAGTACAGAAGTCATGAAAATGGATTGAGATCGTTCTTCTTTCACACTCATTTCCTCCAAATCAAGAGTGTTATCATTATTACGACGTCCTTCTTTTGAGTTTGTTTCAAAATGGGGATTTGTCATGCTTTCCACATATCGCAAACCCTCTTTTGGGGGTTGCCATGTCATGACATCGTCATCATGACGTAAAAAAGCGCGTTCTTATCGTACCCTCTTTCGGTCTAACTTCATAAGCCCGTAATTAATGCCGTAAAGTCTCGGTTTTAGCACGAAAAGCGGTCATCACTTCTCAACCCATTCCCATTCCCATATTCACAAAAAAAAAGAAAGAAAGAAAGAACATCTACAACCATGACTTGGAGATGAGATAAACCACTCGATCTGAAGGCTAAAAGTAAATTAAAAAAAAAACTAATCGGATTAATCGTAATATACAAGAAGTGGGTAAGCCACGAATGTACGTATGTATCCAATATGATGATATCATGCCATGCGCAGTTTGGTAGAAAATGGGCTTTTAGGCCTGCCAAGATAAGGCCCAACAAGATCGAATGTTCGGCCCAAGTGCACCACTAATCCAATTCCCACCATCACTATACAGATACAATCTTCTGTGTGTTTTCTGATGGTAATTTGATGTTGATCAAGTATTACATTGTGTTTATGACCATTAATGGGTGAGGGGTAGGGTGGATAGGGGAGGGGACCAACCATCCCAGTTCCAAATTCCCATTTCCCACACCCTTTCCCAACCTCGTACTCGGGTTATAGATTGATTGATAAAAGAGAAATAAAATGAAAGCCCCTTTTGTTTCTATAATTCTGGCCCTCTTCTCCTCCCAAACCTAGCACCAGAAGCGGTCCCCTTCCTCCCCCCCCTCCTCATTCCGTTGCCACCGGGGCAAGGGACCAACCATTCGCTCATCTCCCGACCAGGGGGTGGGGGTCCCATTTTCTACATGCGGTGTGCTCTTTTTATTTGTTTCCCCTCGTGACAAGCTTTAAAAGGAGGGAGCTTTGGTAGGGTTCATCTCGTGATCCCTCATTTTGCTTACTGGGTCGGTTGCATGTTGGGGAAATCAGTGTGCCTCGACGAGATTGATTTGGGATGTGTTTTTTTTTTTTTTTTTTGGGGGGGGGGGTGTTTTGACGGTTTGTGGTTTAAAGGTAGTTTTTTTTTTTTTTGTGAAAATAATAACATAAAGGATTGAATTTTTGTTTCTGGGTGATGTTGGTGGATCGTTTTAAGGGTTGCCCATTTTGGCATTTGCTGTTTCTGGTATTGGCGTTGATTGGTGAGAGCTGATTTCGTTTCTCTGGGGGTTTCTAGGGTTGGTGAGAAGACGATCGGGAGGCGGTCTGTTGGTGTGATGGTAGCTGCGAGTCAGTGAGGGCGGTCGAAGGAGGCTGACGGGTCGTGGCATAATCACTGTTCCCATTTCTTCATAAGTTCCCCTGACGGTAGTGTTTTGGATTAAAGGAAATGGTAAGGATTCTATACTATGATGTGAATGCTATCGTATTGCCTGCATGCATATAGTATTCTTCATTATGTGGACACATCGGGAGTGTTCCTTCCATGCCCATCCGGCTAAAATCTTGCGTTTTGGAAATTAGCTCTATCGCCAGTTCAAGCGAAAACATGTACTGTAATAACCATTTCGTTCGGGATATGCTTCTTTTGTACGCATTGATTTGTTCTTGCGTGGAAATCATATCCTCTCTAGTGCTTAAATGCTCTCTTGTTGGCTAATTGTTTCAGTCTTTCGAGCCAAAGAATCTTTTGTTTTCAAGAGAAACTCCTGTTATCCCAAATGGAGATATGAACTCTGATAAATCCTTACAAGACGATGGTAAGCGAAGTCATCAATGGTTTATGGATACAGGTGCAACTGAACCTGAATTATTAAGCAATAAAAGACAAGCTTTAGTAGCAGTCACTACTGGGGCTGTTAAAGGACTGGCGAGTGTTTTTTCTTGGGATAACAACTCTAATTTTCAGTCCCTTTCCGGGCAGCCGACGGATCAGTTAGGTGGATCTGAAGCTGTTCATTCTGTTAATTTAGTTGATAGGGATGTGGCAGCACTCAGTACTGGTGAAATCGGGATGAGTAGAAATTTTTTTGACGATCAGTATGGAAATGAGTCTGCCGTGAGCTTATCAATGTCTCATGGTGCGAATGATCCCTCCTTGTTTCTGAATTTTGGTGGAATCCGAAAGGTTAAGGTCAATGAAGTGAGGGATCCAGACAACACCTTCTCTGCGCCTAACGGAGATCATTTCGGAAGGGGCGATGCTGCTTATAACAAGGGCCATGGCAGCACTGTGTCTCTAGGCACAGGATCTACAAACAGGGCTGAGAACGTTATGCCCCTGGATGCTGGATTTACTAAAATAGGTGAAAATTTTTTGTCGGCAGGTCATTCATTCGGTAGGGCCGACTTCAACCTCATGGGTATGGCTCAAAGCTTCGACAGAGGAGATGATAATTTGTTGGCTAGGCCCTTCCCAAAAGGAGATGGTCAGTTTATGACAATGGCTCCTCCCTATGCAAAAGGTGAGGCGGGCGTTGTATCGTCGATTTCCTCTTTCGACAAGGAACATGCTAATTTCATCTCTATGGGTCCAAATATTGGGAAAATGAACGAGAACTTCATTTCTGTGTGTTCATCCTATGGGAAGATGGAGGAGAATATGATACCAAACAGCCGTACATATGACAAAGCTGGCTCCACCATCATACCACCGGATTCAATTTATCAAAAAGGAGATCCCAATACCCTTATGATGGGTCAGAACTACAGGGGTGAGAGCAATTTCATATCTTTTGGAGGCTTCCTCGGCGAACAAGAGATCAATGAGACTGTCGGAATGTTCGGAAATTATCGGCTAATGTTAGACAATGATAAATTAACTCACACCTCAGAAGTTCCTGGCCTGAGGAATATGAACTTGGGTAGTGGACCAATTATGAATAGCTGTTCCACTTCCAAGGTGAATCCTAATGCCGGGAAGAGTAAAGAGCCAAAGACTGTGAAGAAACCTGCTTCAAACAATTTCCCGTCCAACGTAAAGAGCCTTTTATCTACTGGCATGCTCGATGGAGTGCCTGTAAAATACGTATCCTGGTCCCGTGAAGTATGTCCTCGCTTTTTCTGGTTATGACTTTGTTTCGTTCAATTTTTGTTGTTGAACCTATGTTTCTTGTGATACGGTCCAACTCCTTAAAAAGCACCTATACATTGCAGAAGAACCTTCGTGGAATCATTAGTGGTTCTGGCTATCTCTGTTCCTGCAGCGATTGCAACCTCTCAAAGGTTAGACCTTTTATTGATCTGCCAGTTTTTTGAGGCAGTATTCTAACTGCTTTACCCTGTTGGACATACAGTCATTGAATGCATACGAATTCGAGCAACATGCTGGTTGCAAAACCAAGCATCCGAATAATCACATCTACTTTGAGAATGGGAAGACAATCTATGCTGTTGTTCAGGAACTCAAGAACACACCCCAAGAACTACTTTTTGATGCAATTCAAACCGTCACAGGCGCTCCAATTGACCAGAAGAACTATCGTGCATGGAAAGGTGAGATAATCGACTACTCTGAGCCTTGTAAGCTCGATCAGACTTTGATGCATAATTTCCTGAATAATAATTTTCTGCATGTTGCTATTCTCAGCATCATACCAAGCCGCTACACGTGAACTCCATCGAATCTATGGGAAAGATGAGACTATCTTGCCATCTTGAAACTACCACTTAGCTGGCCCTTGCAAAGCTTTTTGTTCTTTTGGGGTTGTGTACATCCCTGGGATGGATCAACAGTAACCCGGTAAGAGAATAGGAGACTGGTTTTTTAGTCTGAACTGGTGGTGCATTGGGTTTTTGGGATCTTGGGGATCTTTTTGTCTGAGTAGCACCAGGTTCCTAATTCCTATTTTGCACATCCTTATAAAGATCACAACCTCCCTTCTCCATGTAACATAATCCCCCTTTTTTGGAGAAGGGGTATGTCAGGAAGCTAGTTGAGGGATTTCTTTTTTGTCTTTCCCTAAGTTGTTCTGGTGATTGACAAACCACTTGTTATGGATTCTTTCATGATTTTTAGTCTGGAAGATTACAACTTTATCCTGTTGCCTCGTTTGTGTATACTATGATTGAATCGAGAATCATGTTAGGATTCTGCAATTTACAAGGCAATCCAAAGCTCACAGACAATCTGTCTAAAACCAAACACTTGCCACTTTCATTCCTTAAGAAAGCTGAAATGTAGGAAGAAGAAACAGCAACTTAAGTTGAGAGTACAAGAATAGATACCAAATATTTCCATCTGCTACAGGAAGTTAATTATCCGTCTCCCCCTCTTTAATACCAAAATAAGCAGCAGCAGTAATCAGAGAAATAATCACAATAATAAGCTTTTCTTGTCTTCCTCCTCAGGTACAACCACCACGATTTGGAATTTTCTTCCCAAAGCCATCATAAATATCAGGGTATCAGTTGCAAGAATATTCTCGTGTTGGCTACTACCCATTTTCGATTCTTTATGAACCACAGCAGCTGGACCTTGCTGCAGCTTGGCTGGCATCCGCTGCCTTGTCTGGTTGGTTGATCCTGATTGTCTGAGGCTGCGGATGAGTAGTAGTTTCAACAAAGATGTCAAATGGCCAAAAGCATCGACAAAGAGAAAAATACCGATTTGCTATTAACGAACTAGACGTGTCTGAAACTACATGTGAAAACACCCTACCTCGGTCTTGGAATCGCTTTCTGAGAGCCTCTGCTTAATGTCCTTGGCAATTGAAAAGAACACCTCCTCCACATTCAAATTGGTTTTGGCGCTCTGTGACATTACCGTAGTTAAAAATATACCAAAAAAAGGTATACGTGTCTAAAATATGAAAAACATGTGATGCATTCATGACTCACCGTTTCAAAGAACTTGATGCCGTATTCATCAGCAAGGGCTTGGCCCTTGGCAGTAGGCACTGCCTGTCCACAAAATATAACATCTTAGTCATTATGCAAGTTATTTCTTCTGAACAACCATGGGTACCGCAGAAGATACACCCCCATTTCCGATGGGGCCAAAGAAATGTATGTACCCTAAAAATAAACACTGTTCTACATGTCACGGGCATCCAGGACAGCTACAAACCGATCAGAAAAAGAAGACTTACCCTTTTGCTCTCATCCATGTCGGCCTTGTTGCCCACTAATATTTTGTTCACATTGTCTGACGCATGCTGCTCTATGTTGCGGATCCAGTTTCTTATGTCTGAAATCAAGACAAACGAACTCGGATATTGGATATGTTCAATGTTACTATATGCTGTCTACAACAGTTGCAACTTGCAAGTCAGTCCACGATGCCTAAAATTGTATTAGAAAACTGTGAATGCCTTAAAGAAATTACATTAAGATAAAACCAAAAGGTGAATGTAAAACTCAAAGTGGTTAGCAAAACATAAAACTTACTGTTAAATGATGATTCATCGGTGACATCATACACCAGCAAAATTCCCATTGCTCCACGGTAATATGCTGTGGAACAGGAACATCTCATATCATGAAACTGGAAGATGACCAATAGGAGCATACCCGAATTTCTCTATATTGTGCCACTCTTTGTCAGCATATGAATGTTAAATCCAAAACCTAGAGTATCTGTTTAAGATTAAGATATGGGAGATCATGCAAACCTGTCGTAATAGTTCGAAAACGCTCCTGTCCAGCAGTGTCCCATATTTGCAATTTGATACGTTTCCCATCAAGCTCGATGGTTCTTATCTTAAAGTCGATGCTGTTAAGTAAGGAAAAGAAGAAATAGATATAGATCGTAGAGAACTGGTGAGACTGTCAAGCCAACAACAAGTCAAAACATAGAATTAGAAATAGCATATTTTCCGTCATCCCTCCCCCCTCCCTCAAATAGATGGAGAGGAGGTTTATATCATCCCCTCGGATAGCTACAATAATGATGCACCATTTTCTCATTCCAAGGAAAATAACATCAGATACAAACCCAATGGTGGTGATAAAACTTGTCGTAAAGGAACCATCAGAAAATCTCAGGAGCAGACAACTCTTCCCAACCCCTGCAACAGCCCACAATAACTGAGAGCCCCAATCGGCATAAAACTACAGCCAGCACACATCAGCATAACACAGAAACTCCCGCAGCATTCAACAAACATATCCATCCCGGATATTGAGAATGCAAGCAAGTTCACTGTTTTCTTTCCCCATCCATTAATGAATACCAGACAAGCTACCTGAAGAGATCATCGCAATCGATTTGAGCAAACTCTTAACAGAAACCTCAGCAACACCGAAAAACCAAGTACCCAACCACGGATTGCGAAAATCAGCACCACAAAAACCACCTCCTATGAACAAAAAGTCATTTTCAGGAGCCCCCGCTACGAAATCACAGGTTTCTACTGCAATTCCTCTTACCCCAACAAATAAAAACACGATACTATTTCTACAACAAATCGAAACCACAACCGCAAAAAAACCCATTCAAATCCCCATCACCGACACAACACCACCACAATCCAACACAACAGCGATCCAGTATACAACGCCTAATATCAAAACGAAATAAAAGAAAACCCTACATCGGTAAACGAGAAAAATGACGAAACCCAGAAGCAAAGATCGAAACTTCTCCCATTTCCAAGGTTTTCCCATATGCCAGAAAAGATCAACAGAAAAGGGGAAGGGAAGGGAAACGAACCGCTGTCGCCGATCAAGAGGAGCTTAATCAGGTAATCGTAATCCGCTCTGGCCCTCGCCGGTGGTGCTGCCATTATTTCGCTGCTCAAAATTCTCCCCCTTCCAAACAACGACACCACCACCAGGCCGATCTGATGGAATCCGTCTCCGACGATAATCAAAAGCAAATTCAACCAATCGTGATTAATACAAGAAAAATGAAATAAATAAATAAATAAATTCTTTTCCACTGCTACCCCAGAAACGGTGCGTTTGCTTGTTGTGCATTGCATAAATAATATATTCAAGCCTTAGATTATTGTATTATATTATTTTACTCTATTCTGCACGGACTTATTAAAAAGATACTCGTGAATATTATATTATCATAAAATTTAATATTATTTTTAAGGATAGTCTACAATCCAAAACCTTTTTGAGAATATAAAAAGTATGATTATGAGTATTAAATTCGTTATTATTTACACGTGGAGGATTAATTAAATTCAAAAAGCGTAAAAATGGATTTATTTTATATGTATATAGCACAAAAAAGAAAACCTGAGATTATAATTATAAAACTCTGTAAAAAGAAAAATGTCTAACCACGAATTAAAATGGATTAACTAGAGATTTAGTCCGTAAGCAAAAAAAAAACGAAGTAAAATTTGTTTTATTCAGACGGCAGTTGAGACCCCGTCGGAAGGTGCCGGAATCCGGTCGTCGGTATCTTCATTCTCCTTCGTAATCTCCTCGAGCGACTTCCCCTTCGACTCAGGCACCAACATGAACGTAAGCACCAGCCCGATCAGGTTAATCCCTGTGAGCACGAACAGGGAGTTCCGTATTCCTATCCCTGCAGGGTATCCAGAGTCTGCCTTCGCCTTGTTCTGGCTCTGGGCGGCGTAGAGGAACCCGAACGCGCCAACAATAGCCCCCGCTTTCCCAGACGCGGCCGATATCCCGTGGCAGGTTGCACGGAATCTTGCCGGGAAGATTTCTGCCGGCACCACAAAGGTGGTGCTGTTGGGGCCGAAGTTGGCGAAGAAGAAGGTTAGGCCATAAAGGACCACAAACCAGATGTGGTTCCCTTCCTTGGTCCAGTGCTCGTAAGGGAAGGCGAGAGCAAACATGAATATGGACATGAAAGCAAAGCCGATGAGTTGGATCACGTAGCGACCGAGGTGGTCGATGAGGAATACCGTGAACCAATATCCTGGGACGGTCCCGCACAGAGCTATCAGGGTCTGGGCTCGTGCAATCCTGTACAGCTCGTCGAGGGCGCTCATTGTTTTGGCTGCTGGGATCCAACCGATCGCGCTGAATATGTCCTTCTGGAATAGATTCTGGCTGTAGTATGCGACGTCGATCATGAACCAGGTGGTTGTGGTGCCAAGCAAGTGGAGGCCGTGCCTGCTCATGAACTCTCTGGAGAAAAGCCCGAACTCGTTCAATTTCTTGGTCGGCCTGGGCGACCTGGGCGACTCGATATCCAAAACAATCTTCTCTGGTGCGATTTCCATCTGGAGAACCTTCTGCATGTCGGTACGGGTCTGTTCCGCATTCTTGGCAACGAGCGCGGTGTAGCGTGGGGTCTCGGGCATCTTCATCCTCCAATAATACGTAAGGGCTGCAGGGAGAGCACCGAACATGAGTATGATCCGCCAGACATAGTCAGCCTCCGGCACGGTGGACCCAATCGGGTCGACCGCAAATGATTTTGCTGGGAAAAGCGTCCCGAAGATGGTCGAGGCGAGGATCGCCACGGCACCTCCTACTAGGATCCCAAATCCCTGCATAGAGAACACAGCGGCAATAAAACTCCCTCGGCTTCTCTTGTTCGAGTACTCAGCCATGATCGTGGCCGACAAAGGGTAATCCCCGCCAATCCCAAACCCAAGCCAGAACCTAAAGAAGCAAAGCGTGGCCATGACCATCTTGGGCGAGTGTCCGAACGACAACCCAGAGCATATCGAGCACACGATCATGAGAACAAGCGTGATCCCATAGACGCGCTTCCTCCCCAGCCTATCTCCAAGCCACCCAAAGAATAGTTGCCCGGCCAACGTCCCACACAATGCCACCCCATTGACAGCGGAAGCGACGTTTGGGGGGAGGCTACCAGGTTTCGAGGTGCCGGAAGTGTAGTAAATACGACCGAGGAGCTTGGTAACGAGGGATATGGAGAAGAGGTCGTAGGCATCGGTGAAGAATCCCATCCCGGCGATCACCACAGCCGTGAAGTGGTAGAGCTGAGTCCTCGCCTGATCCATCACGTTGAGGACATCGAGTTGCTGATCGTTCGCCATGGCTACAAGGGAAACTGTCGAACGCTACCAACTGATGTAAACTCCCCCTTGGATTGCGAATGCGTGTGTATATAAAGGGGGGGATGGAATGGAAGAAATCTGTGCAGGGGGATAAATAAAGCATATTTTGTGAACATTCGAACAGATTTGTTCATCCGATCTCGCAGTGAAAATCTCTGTTCCAGTAACAGAACTTGATTTCAGTCTTTGCTGATCCCAAAAATTAAAATCACTTATTATTTTTGTGAATAACATGGAAGATATTTTCTCTTTTTGGGGGGGGGGGGGGGATTTCAACTCAAGATCCAGTGCTCCTAATTTTGCCATGCAGACAATCCTGGACAATATCCTGTTGGAATATTTTAAAGATGAAGGTGAAAAAGTCCCGTGACGTGGAAAGAGTTTCGAAAAAGAAGTGGCTTATGCCATCAGCCCCAAGTATATGCCAAGGAAGATCCCCTCTCCACTTCCCCAACTCCTATATAAACTGCCCTCCCTTCTCTCCTAATTTCACCCCTTTATCTAAGCTAAACTCCTCTCTGCAACCTCTGGTCTCAACACATCCTCCAAACATGTTCTGCTTCGGAAGAGGAGATATGGGTCCCCCGAGGAGGCGCGAAGGCAGCGCGATGGACGAAGAACACAGACTTGGACTCCGCCGGTAAGGATGGGTGACCTGTCCAAGAGGAACTCCGGTTCCGATTCAAGGGCAACTGCTATCTTTGGCAAAACATGATTATTAGGATGTACTAGATGATTATCGTAAAAGCTCTTATGCGGAAGTGATATGTAGATGTCTTATCACAAGAACCCAGATAGGGATGTAAAGGTTTTGGGCATCACTAATGCTTTATGGATCTTAAAACATATGGCATCAACCCATTCCTTCATTTCGGAATAATTGAAAATTCTTTCCTGGGCAATAGGATAATCCGTGGTTGACAGTTAAAGTCTTGGAATTCATCGGATCTCAAGGCTTTAGGAGAAAAGATTACAAGATAAGATCCAATTCTCAAAATTTGAACTTGAAAATGAAAATCTCGACACCAGCTACCAATCCATCCCTATTCAGAATGAGTTCGCAACAGCACTTTCGATGTAAAACATAGGGATATCTTTAAAGAGAAATAATGATGATGGCTAGTAAAAGAAGCCAAGCACTTTCCCACCAACATTCTTTCTCCTAGCCTCTTCGTGATCCATGATTCCGGCAGATGTAGTCAGCACAATGTAGCCAAACTACGAGGAAAGGAAAAGAGTATTAAAATACAAAGAGAGGAACAAATAGATAACAGACCACCACAACAATCAAACTGGATTTTGAGAAACATCCATCGCCTCGCAGAATTATAACTTATCCAAGGGCAATACATGGAAAATTCAAAGAATAGAGAAATGTTCCCTAAGATAATCCTCAAATAAGGATGACACCGAACCGCGCGCAGTAATCATAAGATACACAAGTGGCAGAGCTTAGTTAGTAACCTGTCGGGAGGGTAGCAACCTAGCAGTCCATCCTTCAATCTCCTTAACACCAACATCAAAACGAGGACTGATGACCCCGCACTTGTTCAGCCTTCCGTTCAACTCAACAACTATCTTACCAGACCTGTGGTCATCGACATACTCAAACTCTCCAATGTAACCTGGAAACAGGAACAACAGGGACCAATAATTACTATGACCCAGAAAGCTTCTAGCAAATTTTGGGATTCAGGAAACTGACAAGCTCGCGGAACATACCATGCTTTTGCATGACCAAGAGGAACTTAATGATCACTTTGGAGGATGGCCTGATCATGACCTGCCTCTTTCCCCTCTTCTCCGCATTGTACATGCTCTTAAGAGCATCGTTCAAAACACTAACCCTCACCATTGACAGCGACCAGGGCTACCACAACCTGAAAATAAAATGAGTCAACTAGAATATCAAGCAAACAAATGGAACAATAAGGATTAGGATCGGCATCTCCATCAGTGTAAACCACCAAGGGATTTCATTTAGTCCAATTACATATCAGGCGATTACAGATGATATAGCCAGTAAATACGTTCCCCTCATGTCAATCTTTTTTATTGTCTAGGAGGGGGTTTGCGACTGAAGAGAATTTTGGTTGGTTAATCTGATCTGTTCATCGGTGGTCCGCAAGTATACGAAAAACCCGATCAAAAGAGAAGCAGCGGCAATAGAAAGATCCGATCACGTAAAAAGCAATTGCAACATGAGATCAACCTAAAAAGCCTAACGGGCGCACAGCTCCAGTAGAACAGCCAAGATTTCCGTACGCGGCACAGCAGAAAAGGATCACGAAAACGCGATCCCAAAGAAATTCCACATCACATCCGAAATCAACAACCACGACCGTTCAAGACCGAGCACGAAGGATCAGGTTTACCGCACCGGAGGGATCTCCCGGGAGGTCGCGCCGGCCCAAATGGGGGAAGTCCGAAGTGGGAGGAAGTGTGGCTAGGGTTTTTCGGGAAGAGCATGTTGTAGGCAAAACCTAGCGTATATATATGACCAGCAGGGGGAAGGCCGAAATGACCATTTCGCCCTAGCATTCCACTATGGGCTTTAATTGTTGGGCCTCTATTAGCCCATTTGTTAAGGCCCGTCTGTGGATTTTTCCTTTTTGCGGTAATTAAATTATTGCGCTCAAACCCAATCTGACCAATATCAACAATAACTAAATGATTTAGTAGGAGGGGCTCATTATGATGATGATAATTATCACTACAAGTTTCCTCTGCCCAACAAATTGTTCTGCCACCCTACTTGTAATTAATTATACTAGCAATACTAATATCCCTCCCTTTTCCAGTAATGTTAGCCATGAAAACGATCATGGTTGGATGTAAATGTGATCTCCATTTTCTCCTCAAACCGCACCCACCTCCAGGACTAGTACATCGTGGCATAGCCGATATGGTTCTTAGCAGCAACCTCGCAGACCGAAGAGATAGGGACTATGCAAAGGCCCCGACTTCGCAGATCTCGATGCCCACGGGGAACGCTTGTTTCACCATGCGCCTGATGTACAGGAACCAACTGGGGATGCATACCTCTGATGCTCGCATATGAATTGGTTAGCATCTGAAGAAGAGTCTGGCATTTTGGGTAAGAATCATGAGGTTTTTCCCCGTTCCACAACTGGGGATTGCAGCACAGGAGTGAAGAAGAGATAAGGGGTACCTGAATTTGGTCCTGCAGAAGCTTAATGTAAAGGGAGGCTTCTTGAAGAACAGATGCAGTGTCGGTCTAGAAAAAACAAACGCAGTCTCAGGTAACCATCCGCGATAAGAAAAAGAAAAGAGTTAAGGATGCGACATTGTCATACCTTGCCATAGGGAGACACCAGTTTCTGCAGAGCAGTGATTTTGTCACTAATCTTTTGGCTCCTCCGAACAGGCAACCCAGCCGGACTGAGCTCACCACGACATTGTGACGAACATGGCGGCGGCACCGCCCTTTTTCTCCAGCTCTTTTTCCGATCCCCGGAACCAGACGATTCCCCAAAATATTCTCCTGCGATCCGCCGGTCCTCTGCCTCTAATGGGCGCTTCCTTGTTTTGCTCATGGCCTGTGAATCCTCCTCGAGCCCCGAAAAGTCAAAATAAACAAAGACAACTCTAGTGAAAGCACAGTACTGACTCTGAGAAAAGATAACATACATCTGCGGGCGGCCGAACCGAGTATTTCTTCACTGGGAGGTGAGGGATGCTGCGGCTAGATGTTGGGTACAGGGAACCTGCAGATCAGTCAAAAGATTATTCCTAGTTTGAACAAAACTCACTAAGAAACCGGCATCTGTGTGGTTTCTGCGAGAAGGGGGTGGTCCAAATGGTAAGTAATTGGGAGAAGTACAACTTTTTGTTGTATTAATTACCAGGTCGAAGGCCAAGAATGTGCTGATCAGAAAAATCCAAACAATCTCCAACACCCCTCAGCCAGTTGTTGTCAGCAGGGAATGAACTGGGAGGATGGAAATAGTAGCCATTGCTGTGCAAATTCCTGCCAAATAACGAATATAGTAATATGACATGAATCTAATACTGTGGTTTTTCGTTTTTGTAATTTTATTTTCAAAATAGGGTGATTGGGAAACTACATCTCGGTGGTATCATCCATCACAGAAGGTGGTTCTAGATTTGCCATCCTGAACTCACTGTTTCCTGCACACAAAAACGAAATGCAATGAAGATTGACACACCACGTGAACATAAACCAATCAATGGAAAAGAACATCCGGAAGGGGATTCCTGATCTCGACCTACCGCCAATGCTGAAGAGCTCGGAAGGTAGGGATGGATGACAGAAGGTGTTCTTCATCATTCCTTCACCAGCAACTCACCCCTCTCGTACTTCTTCCCTTTTGATGGAATGGGAATCGAGAGAGTTTCCGACTCTTTAGTGCCTGTACTAAGAGAGAAGCCAGAGAGGAGAATGAAAGTGATTTAGTGTTTTGGACAAACCAAGAGTTTTTTTCATTAGTCCCAAGTCAAGCTTTTGTAGTAGGAATTATGGGGCATATTATTGGTTTGAGCTTCTTCTGTTTTCTCTCTCTCTCTCTATCTCTTACAAAAGATTGAATTGAGGGTCGCAAGTTGGGAAAGAAAAGAAAACATATGTAGTTTTGTCCAAACTCTCTCTGGCGATTTACTCCAACCTATGAAATGTAATATAATTGTTTTATTATGACTAGGTCAAGTTCCTTTTTCGGGCAACAAAAGTATATTCAGTTTAATGTCGCCCTCATCATTTTTTTGTTTTGGGTTAATATATTGATATGAAGCTCTTTTATTGCCTAGGTCAAGGCCTTTATGAAATTTCATACATAAAAAATGTTGGCTAAATGGTTTAATAATCAAGATTAGAGGTGGAGTGGAATCTAATTAAATGAACATATATTATAAGGTTAAATTTAGGCATCTAAAGCGGGAAACAATTAATGTGGACATTTATGAACATACCGACGAAGAAGTTCAGAATCAATCGAACTGACCCGATTCTGATACTGAGAAAAGGGAATTCAGTAGGAATAGAGAGGGTTTTGAAACTTTCGCAGCACAATTTCGGTGATTATGTCGTAACTTAGTGACTTGATCAGGCTGCGGCGTGACCGGATTCGGTCCCCTTTTCGTTCAAGAATAGTTAGCTCGCTAAGTAGGGACTAACTGTCGATGACCATTATTACTTTGTTCTCATTTTCTTTCGTTTAGCGTCTGATTAGGCCGTTGCCGTGAACACGGGGTTCATTCCTTCTTTTTCAAGCTTCTATTCTCGAATTGGCGCCAAACCCTGGAATAGTTATTCATCCCTGCTTCTTATGGTATGCGGATTTCCTTGCGGCTCCGAGACTTTCCCGAATCGGGAGATTGAAACCAGCTGCAAGTTTTCACGTGTAACCCTCCCATTTTTGGCAACACCTTACGTGCCTAGAGGTTCCCAAAGTGTGCTCTAGGGTTTTTGACTCGATTAAGGTTTTTGTCGAGTCGTATCGGCCCTTTTGACATAACAAACATGCTATGCGTCGAGAACTCCCGCGAAGATGAACTATCCCCTTACGTGTGAGGGAAACTCACGAGGCTAATCGAGTTAAACCATGGCACTAATCGTCATCACACATATTCAATTGTAATGGGATGACATTTGAGTGTGAGGCATGCAAACTAAAAGCTATTAAAATCATGAGGAGCAGACCATGTCCTTCATTCCTATGGGGTTGTCCCTTCACGACATTCATCCAAAGTCTGACCTTTGATCTTCTGGTTTTTTTTTTTTATATCATCAATCTTAATATTTGATTCCTGATCTGTCACAATTCGGCCTGCTTTATCTTTTGTATATTAGTAAATCTTTATTTTTATGCATATAAACAAGACCCACAAACAATAAAAAATTTCCCAAACTTTTAAATCCACAATCGATGAGATAAATCATATGAATCGATCTGAAATGGATAAGAATCTTCAACTACAGTAGCTGCAAGTTGCGGATAAAATTTTATATTATTTTCAAGTACTTACAAACCTAATAAAAACAAAAAAAAAATTGCAACATCAAAATAAGTTAATTATGGGTAGACAACCACCGATTTACATTTACCTTCGAAAACACATATACTTTAAATATATACATAGAAAGTATATGTTTCATAATCGTTCCTCGACCGTCCCCAGTTAATTAAATATCTCGGAAACTAATTGGTCAAACTAAATTATCCTACAACCAAAGCAACTTCTCCCCATAATATAATATATATGCATTATGTTGGGAAGGCAGAGAGAAGCGCCAGCAGCACTTGAATAGTAAGATAATAATTAAGGACCCCCCCCCCCCCCCCCCCCCCCCCCCGGGCTCACCAACAAATGAACACGTGTTGATCTTACGTTGAATCCTTAACATAATCTATGGGTTGGCCGAAATCGCTTCAAAACAAAACAGGTTTTCGACCCCGACAACCTTTGCATTTCCGAAATAAGCCACCCGCTAACACATGCAGTTCAAAACTAGGAAGATGTTGTATCAGTCCAAAATGTCCCACCCCTTGGGGAAAAATGTATTTGGGCTACAAGCACGGGCCCAAGCCCAAATTTAGGCCCATTAAGCACATCCAATGGGGGATCTGTCACGTTTGCGGAAACCTCGGTAAAACAACCGCCTCGTCGCTACCAAAACGTCCGGATGGTAAGCCACTGAAGATTGAGCTTGTTGGGGCTAATGTTGTTGCGCCAAATTATTGCTTCGTAGACCCCATCAGAACTCCTATAGGGTATGTAATAGTTTTGTCATTCTTCTTCCAGAACCTCTTCCCCAATGCCATGCCGCTAGAAAATGCTATTTAGAAATATGTCGAATCCATTCTGTGTAATGTTGTTGAGTTGCTGCCTGGCAGAGTGAGAAGGCCACCGATGACTACCCAGGGACAAACTCAAAACCCTGGTCCGGGCCCCTCGCAGGTCGGCAACCGTCCGGGAAGGGTTGGGAATGTGAAACCCACCACTTAAGCTTTGGATGCAGATCTCGAGAGACATCAGTTGAAAGCCAAGAAGAGGACACCCAAACTTGCTGAAGGACCCTAATGAGCTTCCGGGACGAGCCATTTTCGTCTGGTAAACTTTAAACATATGGTCAGATAATGTACAAAGCCAGTAAAACAAATCTAGTAGCAGGCCATGAGACAATCTGATTCGAGCTTTAGAATCCTAAGAATCTTCGGGGATGCTCCATCCATGTTCTTACTGTCAACATGATCTTTGGCCTCCCGAGAATATTTGTTTGATAATGGCTCGAATTTCATCACCTCAGGTCTTTAACATTACCAGCCAAAGAGAAGTCACCCACAAAAACTTGCATTCTGAAATTGAACCACCGAAACACTGATACAGGCATGTACAAATTCCTCAGCTGACTTACAGCAAACCGCAGATTGGCAGTAGTGGGCAACCACGACTGAGCACAAAAAGCTAAAATCACCGGATGATGATCTATCTACAATCTCACTCAACATAAAAGAAAGCAAGACATCAAACTCAAGGCCAACTCTGGAGGAGCCCCAAAAAGTGGACATCCTCGATGCCCATCAAGAAAGCTGTCCGAAGCTATTATACACAAATAACTAATCTCTAGACCTAGCAACATCACCTGCAAAATCTTGAATTGAATCTCAAACCTGGCATGACGTACGAATGAACCACCAAGTCAAATGTAGAAGATTATTATCACCTGACCGATGGCATCCAAGCAAAGCAGCCGACGAAATGATACAGTAAAAGACCCCTACGGAGAATCTGAATTGGCATGGAGAAGACCTTCCGATAATCCACGGAATCTCTCCTGCCACCATGCTGCAACGTTGTTAATATGGAAAAGTGATAACATGATATGGAAACTAGTAACTTCACAAAGAAATTTTCCGAACATTACCAGGAATTAGGTTCGGTTATCCAGGCACTGAGCACAGCAGCTTCCACTTGGGAGGGCAGAAAATCAACGAAGAAAGTCTTCAACAATTTTTGCAACAGTTCACACCATTTATCAGCGAACACCGGTAAAGCGCCATTGTAAAAACCACCCTCCAGCTTTCCCATACTCTCGATGTCAGCAAAAGCCCTGACAATAGTTGGGGCAAGAAAATCCTGGGCATCTCTGAACGGCACACGTGGCCCTTTTATTCTGTACAGACTAAAGCTTCTTTTCACAATTTATCCGAGCACTCCATTTTGAAAAATCCAATCATTTCCAGATAGGGTGCTCGATTGTTGACACAAGCAGTCTCAGAATCATCCAAGACAAGATACAGCACTTTCGATCTTCAACCATCCACATTACAACTCAACTCCAAGGTCATTCGCCAACTGAAGTATGCCTCGCATCTGAAGGTATGGGTTTTCCAATAGCTTCTCATTGTTGCTCTGTAAAGTAGAAAATAATTATAACTGGTGCTGTTAATAAGGGTACCGAAATGCTCTTGAGGAAAGCTGTCTATGCAAAAAATTAAACAAAAACAACGAAAAAACTAATCCAAGAAATTCTGCGACATCTCATAATTTAAAAAGAAATTGACAAGCTTGTTAATTCCCTCATTGGTGATGGATTTAAAATGCAAAGATTCCATCTCATTCAATGCTTTAGAAATGTTGCTTTACCTGCTGAGCTTTGAAAACAAGATTCTGAAGCATAAGCTGATATTTTTCAGGTTTTTCACTCATCATTCTCTGAAACAGACACAAGATATGAACAGGGTATAGTCAGTTGCTTCTCTAAATGAGTTGTTTATCTATCAGAGAAAATAGAAAGTACTTCCATACCTTCAAAAGGAACGCAGAAGAATAATAAGCTACCCGTGAATCGGTATCATCTAAAAGACCCCTGCAAATTTGAGAAATTGATTTTTGAGTAAATTGAAAGACCGAGAGAACAAAGCCAATTTCAAGTTGTGAAGCAATTAAATGTGCACGCACCTGAATAACTCTTCACCACCAAATTCTTGAAATGCAGAGGGATCGGCTGTACACTTCCCAATTAAAAGCAACAACAGGGTAGCCCGAATATCTGACCCAGCACCAGGAAGATTACCTCTTCCTTTGCTTCCCACGGCAACACCTAGAGCAATATTGTCTGTTGCAGCACTGGCGAGTTGAAACAAAGGCCAATAAAATAAATCAGCAGGCACTCGTGCAACTAGCTGCATTGGAACAACTGCCCGCCCTTGTAGTAGTAGCGCGGCCATCGAAGCAGTCCCACAATGTGCATAACTGTTATCACTGCCTCTACTGGCACAGTCTTCCACATGTTCACTTTGAAGCCGAGCCTCGGGTAGGATAGGTGGCTCACCAGCATTAAATCTCTTGCTCTCACTTATCAAATGAGTACCGTCACCTAATGTTGCAGAACTAGGAGGGGGAACTTTAAGGTAAAGTTGAGAGAACAGGATGTCGCACATCTGTTCAGCAAACAAAGCAAGAGGTATGATCAGGGTAATACATTTTAAAGCCAATATTTCTCACGAGATAAAATGAAGAACCAGTAAATATTGAACCATTCATGCATTGGGAAGGTAATTTGGGTGACTCGAAAAAGGATTCAAGTCAATAAATCATCTAGCACCTTGTAGAACATGGTTGTGACGAATGCCTACGACTCATTTCAAGTTTAAATTTCAATAAAAATATACCTTCAAAATATTCATGCGGTCAGCTTCGTGCATCTGACACACCAATGATAAAGCGCTGCTCATAATGTCTATGATTGCATTTGCCTTCTTAAGACGAATATCTTCATCCATATGAGCATGGTCAATACTGCTAAATATCTGCATTTCCTTTTCATCTAGCAAAAATTTACATCGCATAAGAAGCCTCTCGAGAACAAGCAAGAAACCCCATCTGATCCTACTGTGCTTTGACTTCAGGAGACCGCACATAAGCCAAATGGGTAAAGGAACATCTGGAGCAGCAGAAGAAACGGCAGTTCCGGCAACGGTGATCCGCTGTTTGAAGTTGGTTATATTATACCATATATCTCCATTCTTCTCCTCACTAATTTCAGAGATAAGCAAATCGCCCAGCCAAATGTACCCATTTCGACGGCATGAAATGTTTTCCGAGAGCAGCAGAGAATGCAAACAGGACCAATATAGATTCACTTTTGCACCAACACCAAGTCTTAAGGAGGTATCCCCAATGCTCTGGAGATCTTTGAAGGATTTTGTGATCTGGATCATATGTGAAAACTCTATGTCCAAATGAGTAAATGAGCTGACCAACACATCAAACCTCTCAGTGATACTTTCCAAAAGCTGCAAAAACAGGGGCATTTGAACATTGGTGAGCAAAGAACTTTTAACTGCGGGCATAATAACAGATTCCACAAGTAACATATACATAATCTTAAGGGTGAAGGATAAGTATGCTATCTATCCTCACTTATGCAACAAAGAGGTTATCTAATTAAAATTGTAATGAAAATGACGAATGGTTATAAGAAGAGAATCCATCGGAACAATCTCTTGCATTTGCTGAACATAACCAACAAAAGTTATGTTTGATTCATCTGGTATGTCAAAAGAAACCAAATTCTTGAGTGTGTAGAAAAATTGATGTTTTGAGATGCCCCCAAACAAACTACATACATCTTCTTCAAAAGCACTGTAAGAGATTCATCAGATTCACAAATAGCTGTCCCTACACAACAAATTGTAAAAGTACCATGTTTAGTCGTTCACTGTTTGGATATCTGTCCAATGCATCAGATATTGACCTCCTTAAGATCTCGCCTATGCCTTGTACACCCAATTTCACAGAAATGTAAAATGCTTCGGGTGCATCTGCTAAAATAAGCAATATGGCAAGAGGCTTAATCTCATCATCCGAATAGTCAGACACTCCAGTAGTTAGGCATGTCTCATTTATTTGATGGAGAACATAATCAAAAAGCACCATGTACAAGTTTCTCCTCTCTTCTCTTGAGTTAGCAAGAGAATACTGCACATTAGAAACATAACAACATTTGTTTAACATGGAAGCAAAAGAAAAAGGACTCCTCGCTTACAGAGAAGGAAAGCGAAAAATAACAGACAATGTAAGTATGTGCCATAAACCTATCTATAGTTTTTCTGCTTGACAAAACAATGAAACAACAACTGGCTGAGCCTAAATTGAACACTCTTAACTTAACTCCTCCCAATAGAAACTATCCAATTGTATATGATCACAATAGTTTGAAATAAAATATGTAAGGATATTAACTGATGCACAAGTTGACATGGTCCCAGATAAAGGATCGGGTCCACAGGCTTACGACCTATGGCTGCGAAGGATAAGGGTTCGTCGGAAAGAACCCTTCCTTCTAACTTCTCTAAGGACCTTTGTTTCTTCATTCAAATATTCCTTACCCCTCCTCTCCATAGATTGGCGGGCTTTAAATAACAAAACAAGAAATCCCCAATTACCAAAATATCTAAAACAAAAAAATAATAATCTTATCCTATCAATTATTCTAATTGGACTATTACCAAATATTTTATTTCTAAAGACTAATAGACTCTTATTTTAGAAAAGATCGAACCGTATCATATTCACCCTCGATCACTAATATAAAACACACATATTTCCAGTTACAAAGTACACGGTTGTGCTAGTTGAGCTATTATCACAAATGACAGCACACTATTCACAAAGAAAATTTGATTTTCAGATTTTTTATTTGCTTACCTCGAGGAAAATGAATTCAATTCCTCCAATAAGATCAACCTGATTCACCAGGAAGTATGAGGTTGAAACAGAATCAGGCCTCTCAGGAAGTTCATAAAACATATTTGTTAATATGGAAGTCAGCTTGCTGTGAACTATTTCAGCCCAATAGTATCTCCGGCTGATCTCCAACAGGGACTTGATAACCTGAGTATAATCCACCATTTCCTTAGATAAAAGTTAAAAAAGAAACATATAACAATGTCCGCAACTCATGACATCCACAAATAAAAAGCCACTAGGCACAGCAAATGGTTTCAAATGCAGTGCCAACAATGTTCATCGCAGCAAGTAATAGGCACATGGCCAACTAGTGAACTACGAAAGGTTTGTCCATAATGAAGTGCTACTGCCTTAAGCTGATCATTCCCAAGAAATATATATCTACTTATATCAAAGCTTGGCCCAATTGTGTATCACTTGTGAGCTTAAGGTGCAATATCTTCTTGAAACTTGGACTCCATGTCTAAATGCTTCTTAGCCGAAGACGACTTGTCAACTAAACTTACAGGAAACCTAGCATATTTCCCCGAGATCACAGCTTTCTTCCCTTTTCAGTCACTTCAAACCAGCAAGGCCAATTTATAGTCAAAAGGACTTTTCAAAAAACAATGCATCAGAAAGGAATTGCTTAAATTGCTTACCCTTATGTCAAGACCAATCAATCTATTCCTCCAAATTTTACCCCTGTCGCAAACAAAATACAACAAACAGCTCAGGCCAGATGCCCAAACAGACTCTTCCTCTTCTTCAATCTGTTGTCAAACCAGCAATTTTTTTGTTAGACAGAACCATAAACCAGTTCACTACGAAAAAAAAAGAATCATAAACCAGTTCATAAATTGCTAGACATTATCATCAGAACCAAATAAAGATATTCGTAAGAATGATATCTCTTAGTTTGCTAGCTTGAGATGCTTCAATAGTAGTATCTTCTTGTGTGTGTCCAGGAGAGGGGCGGTGTGGGGGGTTTATAACCATTCAACTAACTGATGGTCCCATTCATAATGAGTAGATGCTTGAAGATATAGAAAACACTCGATAATCAGACACAAAACGGAATCATTAACAGAGCATCTCAATCTTTGTCATTTTCATGAGAAAAAGTAAAATCGCCACATATTCTTCCATCAAGAATGAATAGTTTTCTTACCTGAACAAGGAACAAGAGAATTTCATATAAAATGTTTAGAATCCATATCTCCAGGTCATCAATAGCAGACGAAAATATTCTGTCGTCAAAAGAATCTCTTGTCGCTCCCGAGGTTTCCTCAGGTTCCCCGCTGACATAGGGCTCTTGAGCGTATTCTTCCTTTATAGTGCAAGTAACATCCATATTTACAGGCTCCAATAAATGAGCATGCACACCTAGGTTCAGGACTAAGTCAAACGAACGTGATCGGCATTCGACTCGACTAGAACAAAGCATTTCCTGTTAAATATCACACAATAGATCAGAAGAAAATCATAATAGTGGTTCCCAGCATGAAAGAAAAAGGCTTTTGATGGAGCACCTGAAGCATAGAGAGGGTGAGAGGAGCAGCACTTCCAGGATCTAAAACATACCTGTAATTATTAAAATAAAATAGTTCAGACTCAAACATGAATCAAGGGCAAGTTAGATTTCAAAATATAGGAACACAGTGCCAGCTATCAGATCCCAAAGAGCAAATCACGAGAGCCATTTTTCTCAGAGATCTAATCCTTTTGTCTATAGCTACATTAAGGGTCACCTTTATTGAGCTGTAAACAGGCAGAATAGATAAAAACAAATAATTAGCAGTGCAATGAACCCCAAAATTAGAAAGTAATTGCAGAAGGGCATGTCTGTATCAGAGGATCATATAAATATGGCTGTCACTATATCTCACGAAAACAAGCAAACGACTTCATCTCTATCTACAAAATATGAAAAGTTGTGCAGTTCTGGTTTCACAGACAGAGTGTACAGCTAAGCCGAAGCATATGCAAATAACAGGAAAAAAATTAAGCAGATAGTGATGGAATGAAACAGAGAGGATTCGAGCCATACATGTCAATAATTAGTTTAACAAGAACGCTCACGGCCACATCCATAGTCGGCCTTCCACCATTATTTAATCTCGATACTGTCATAACGTTAGCATTTCCTGCGGATTCATCAGAGCATACGGCAGCAATCACCTCACTTACCTCAGCAGGATTCAACCGCAGTGGTTGCTGTTCACTGGAAAAGAGGAACATTTAGCTGTCAGAAAATTGTGGAGGGGATGGTTGCAATTAATCCTTATTTACATCTGTAATCTGTTGCGAAATTGTTCCACATGATCACATTATCTCTCATACAAAACACACTGAAAAGCAAATGTAAATTAAAGGATGATTTAACTTTAAAAGACATACAACAGCACACGATGAAAATATTCTACAAGTTTTACCTTCTAAAATAATTAAGGAGTAAAATAAGCCCTTCCTTGAAATTTGTAATGTAAACGGAGAAGGAGAATACTTCAGACAGGTGATACATTCTTACAGCCCATGTCATTGGGGTCAAAATTCATATAAAAGTAAAATATAGGTATCATTTCAACTATAAAAAGGAAAGCTCTCTTTTGCTATGTCTTTCCACTTACTCAGAGATAAATACAGTAGTTACCTGTAGTGCCGATACTGGAAAAGCGGCCTAGCACGAGGACGAAATGTGCTTACAGGAGAATCCCCCCTGTAACAGAAAGAGAAGTTGTCCTTATCGCAATGCATTCTGCATAATTTACTATATTTAGCATGGCAAGTACCTAAGATGTTCATATGTCTACTCTTCTACTGCAAATGGCCCACTCTTTTTTCCTTTTTAACATTGAGCATTAAGACAGGAAGTTGCCCCTAAGATCTAAGATTGATTCTTTCCTAACTGGAACACAGATCCTTGTTCTCAAATCATATGATTTCATCACTCTATTCGTCCTCGTCCTCCTTTTAAGAAGGGTTAAAGCTCATGCATACTCACACAGTCACTCAATCATAGATAAAAATACAGATCCCCGTTCTCAAATCATATGATTTCATTCAATCTATTCGTCCTCATCCTTTCCTTAGGAAGGGTTAAAGCTCATGGTTACTCACACAGTCACTCGATCATTAAAAAAAAATTGATATGGCCATTGTTTTTCAGATTTTGACCTCATACACATCATATGAAGCCTCGTACCATGGCAATCATAAGGCAGCCCAGATAGATAGAACAAGGACCATCTACATACCAAATTTGATGAGGTTCCAGTTTAGACCGTTTGGAAGCAGTTATTGCTCGAAGATGAGGACGTGCAGAGGCAGAATTAGTAATTGTTGTGGTAGGGGACGGCTGCAGTAGTTGATCAAGATATGGCATATCAGCAGTCCCAAAATATTTCCAGTGCTGGCCCTTCATTTTAGCTTCCATGTCACCAACAAGGAGCGCCGCTGCACCTACTTCAAGAAAATTATGCGTACTTGTGTCTTGAGAACTCACAGCACGATCACTGCCTCACATAATCATAGCCAGGGAATAGTCTTAGGAGGCAACGCTCTTCCTTTTGATGAAAGGAAATAATAAATTGTGAAGTAACTACCTTTCAAGTGATGTCCCTGATAATAACCTTTCCCCCAACAAACGCCACTTAAGAACATCTTGTGCGATGTATGCAAGATCCTCGACAAGGTCAGAAACTCTAAGACTCGACTGCTTCATTACTGCTACACTTGCATCATCTTTGCCTTCCAAAGATTCCCCGACAGTTTTTGGGCTTAATTGGGAATTAAATGATCTCTTCAACAAGGAAGACAACGATGGAAGCATTTGTTTCGATGCAGAAGCAGCCCCAGCAAAAGCAGCTGCTTGGAAAGACCGCTTGGGAACATGTTGGGCCACAAGAGAGCGAATGTAATATAACGACTTGATCAATGATGCAGATGCAAAAGTGGAAACGGGCAAAGGTACGACATTCGTTGGCATTGAAGATGGTATTGATTGACTAGATGAGCCTGACCATGATACTGTTCTTTTGCTTGATATAACATCACATTCAGTGATGAAGCTAAGACAAAACCGATCAATTTGTTGCAAGGTCTCCTCGCTGGGTCTATATCTGCAGAAGCAAAGTAAATTATGAATTGTGGCACCACAACAATTGAATCAACCATTTTATCACATGGTATTGAATAAATATCCTAGTATCGTGGGAAGTAAATGATATAGATGACCAGAGAAACATA
The DNA here is from genome assembly GCA_029817715.1 of Melastoma dodecandrum. NCBI lineage: Eukaryota > Viridiplantae > Streptophyta > Magnoliopsida > Myrtales > Melastomataceae > Melastoma > Melastoma dodecandrum. The sequence continues at coordinate 1,368,802 of JARUPY010000533.1, read as the reverse complement.
CCTTAATAAGTATCGCTTAAGAAGCGTCACACATCTTGTAACAACTGCCGGGCTGTTTAAGTTAAAAGGAAGTGTAAATCGATAAATATTAGCTGTAAATGAAAAATAGCGGTTAAATATAATGCCACAAGCAAGTCAAGGTAAAGAACTCCAGCCAAAACTATCATTACTACTACAGGAAAAAAAAATATGAAATCAACAACGTGGCCTATAGTTAAAGCCAAGATCAATCGATATTCTTTTCTTCAATGCCTAACACCAGCCAAAAAATGCCTGATATTTCTCTATGGAAATCAATGTGCACAATGCTAAAACCGGAAGTCTTGACATTATCTTGTTGAATGTTCAGGGACTTGAGCAGAGGATGAATAACTAATGCTAAGACAACATTATGCGCCCTCCTGTAATCTCATAAATATTTCTCATAGATTTGTTTGGGAAACACGGGTGGCAAGAACATACCAAATCACCCAGATCCAAATATCATTAGAAAAACAATATGTCATATTGTTATAAATCTGTCAACTAACTTTCTAGAAGGAAAATGATAACACAGGGCAAAGCCAGGTACTTCCCTTCTCAACATCCATCTCTAAAAGCAAAAACTGCTCTGCATTACCTTCGTTCTCTCTCAGCAATTGTGTGTTCTATGATAACAGTATAAGCAAGGTCAGTTGTTGCTGGGGATGCCAGATAGTCCTGTCATTCATTACCTAATTCAGTCAAATTTGAGAAAACAAGCCATATATTCTAGTCTAATAGAATGCGCAGAATCACAAATCAATTTATTAGCATCCTTATTTCCAAACAAATTCAATAAATTTTACCAGAGTTTACAGAGGCAGCAGGGCTTTAATAAATGCCTGAGGCAATGCAAGGAATTGAAGAAGTCGCTCATTTTCAAGAAATCTGATTATTCAGAGTCGTGCAACGTCAGATTATGCACACCTATTAACTGGGAGAAGATGCATGAACTGCTCATCAATCATTGTCCATGGCCTAACGCCACTCAATAATACATGTAAAGTTTTCTCTAGCGTCCTAAAGGCAGATTAAAACCATGAATAGGATAGTCTGAAGCTTATTCAAGAGCAAGATTAGTATTACACAGGGGATCTAACTTCGTCAACCATACACAAAGGAAACATAGTAAAAGGCAGCAGTTTCCCTCTCACTTTCAGAAAAAAGCTCGAAGCTAGAGTCGTTATCATCTAAATCAGCCTGTGAACCCACATCCAATTAAGTAACAACTTGAAAACGCATTTGCATTTCGAGATGGATTCAGCAAATAACACCTCAGCGCCTTAGATATTAAACCCAATCCCACAGGCCGAGATAGCAGCCTCATATTCCTACAATGTCATGCCATAGCCAATTTTACCGCAGGCCTAACAATATAACATTTGAACATTTTCCTTCTCCGTTGCTAAGAACAACTGCTGCAAAAATCCAGCACCTTGCATTGACCCACCAAACTCGAATTTTTATAAACTTGCACTAAAGTTCAAGATCTCTACTGCCCACTCCCCTTTCTTCCCATTTCTTGCCGCAACTCAAATCACGCCAAGAACACCGTACCCGAATACCACAAACCAGGAATCCCCCTTAAAACAACTCCATAATCAAATCTTTCCGCGAGATCTACCCACGATTTCCGAATCCACAGAAACCAAAACAACCCCCAAGAAAACAAAATCCACACTCACTCGGAGAGTCCGTGAAGCTTCAAAGGCGGAAACTGTGGAAGACGAGGAGCCGGATGAGGTGGACGGGCTCCCGTAATGAGCCGAGCTCGACGACAGGCAATCGGCCACCGCCCTCCGCAGCGGCTCCGGAGGCTTCTTCGCCGAGGAAGATCTCAATCTGGAAACTCCAAAGACACCACTCCCACTGTTTCCCCCGCTGATGCTATTCCCCCCGCCGCCGCTCCCGAAAAACACTAACCTGGAGGAAGAACCGGAAGCGGCCGCAGCCGCAGCCGCAGCCGCAGCCGAAGCAGCGGAAGGGCTGTTGTTCCTCGATTGCACATAAGGAGAGGACATGGGCGTCAAACCAGAAGGAGGAGGTGGGAAGAGATTGCAGAGAGGGGGGGTGGAAGAAGGGGAAAGGAGAAAAATGGGGTTTGCGGGCGAAAAATTAGCTTCCTTTTTGGCGTCCGAATGTTTCGAAAAACTTTTATTAATATTATTATTATGGTAAGACCCAGTTGTCTTCCCTCTCTCTCTTTCCTGTTTCTGTGAACGGGGAGAGATGGTGAGACGGAGGGATAGGGACACACACCGTCTTGATGTCGGGAAGGTTAAGGACGAGATAGAGATCAGGGAAAGAAGACGTTTGTTTGGTATTTTTGGCCATTTGGTGTGTTCGACCCTGTTCCTCCCCTGTTTTTTTTTCCTTTTCCCCTGTTTCTTTAATTGTATTTTATAATTTCAGGAAAATTACGTCAGTCGGGATGTATGAACAATGAGAAAACAATGAGAAAAGAGAGAAGGGTTGTTGATTCTGAAATAATTAGGGCAAGTTGCAAAAGCTTGTTTTATTAACTCGTTCCGAATCCGAGGTCGAACTGTTTTCAGACATGGGCCGATGTTGCTCTGTTTTTCTGTCTCCCCTGCTGTTCAAACTGGGCCTTGGGACGATTACGGCAAAAGCCCCCTAAATCCAGATCCGAATCCAACATCCTTGCCTTCGGAGTTCTGCTCGCCTCGTTGTCGACAACGGCGAAACGATGATGACAATGTCCGTTTTATCCAGCTTCAGTGCAGCGTGATTTTGTCGTTATGGCCGGCAGGGATAGAAGGAACTTAGCTGTTGCTAGGACAGTTTGTTTCGCCTCGTCCAGAGATGCCCTGTCTTCCTCGAAAAGGTCTTGTTGTACATGGATGGATACAGTCCAGACGAGTTTCTCGTCTGACCCGTTTCCGTAGGCATTGGAATTCACAGACAACGGAGAGCGAGGAAGATATACAAGCTTATTCCCATTGTATGTTCCCCCGCCGTAGGAAAGGAAGTATCGGCTTCTGGCACTCAACGTCGAAGACATTGTTGTGTCTTGGTTTTCCTAGGCCAGGCTTAGTTCAGCGCCACCTCATACAAAGTCCTGTCCTAGCGACATCCACCTTCCTTGTCGGGCCTCCCATTCCTCCATTCTATCTGCAATGGATATCGCCACAGAGAAGATGTCGATATCATTGTCAATGCCGACGCAGCGTTGAGTTTGAGTTCCTGTATGTATCGATCGACCTATCTCTTCGACCGAAGAAGAGTGTCGCATATGAATGTTTATCGTGCTTCGCCTGGTCTGAAAGTTTCGCGATTAGTTCGATAATCGCATGATTTAATTTCTAGCATACGACAAGAGCATCAATGGTGAAATCAACGTAGGTCGATGTAATAACGAGAGACAAAATGAGCAATGGTTGGGATTGTCGTCACTCCAGAGTAAAGTCCAAGTTAAAGTGTTTCCAAACATTAACAAAACAAGTTCATGAACTCGCAGTAGTCCTCTGAATGGGGAGCGAAGACACGTCCCTCGGAGGCTCCGGCAATCAGAAGGTCTCCATACTCCTAATCTGCGTAGCATCAGCTGCGCTCTTCGTCACCATCTACCACTGCGTGATCATCGGCTGGTGCCGACGCCGCCAAACCGTCGGCCCGAGCAGGCCGCCGTCCCTCGAGGAGGTCGTCGAGATTCCGAGCCTTGAGTTCTCCACTGCGCAACTGATCCCGGCCCACAAGTACCAAAAGGAAGCGGCCAGGGTAGACGACGACACGTGCGCTATCTGCCTCTGCGAGTTCGAGGAAGGGGAGGAGCTGAGGAGGTTGCCCGAGTGCACCCACTCATTCCACGCCGCGTGCATCGACATGTGGCTGTACTCCCATGCGAGCTGCCCCATGTGCAGGATGGACGCAACGCCTTCGCCACAGATCACGTTCCCGGCACGGACTTACGGGGACGACGTCACCGAGGAGGCCGGCGATCAGGAAATGTCGGGTACACTAGAGGAATTTCTAGTCCGTTCGTCTAGGGCGGCAGACATTTTTAATTGAACGTCTATTTTTATATGGTAAAATAAAATGCTCCTCAAAAAGAATAAACTAGAGAAGTTCGCTTTGGTTTTGGGGAAGAAATGAAATCGCTGATCAGGGTTGGTGAAAGCCCGAGTGTCATCATCGGTTGCTTCTTCCTAGACCTCCTCGAGGAGCTTTACTACCTTCTACGGTGGAAGAAGAATCAAGTGATGATCCGTGGAACTGTCGCCCGGTCATCATCCATCGAGGGACGCGGCCGCTCTGTTCCAGAATCTGTTTCCAAGCAACAATAAGAATATGACTTACCATGATGTGGGCCAGGAGTTCGTGTTACAGACTATGGCGGCCGAGGGGCCTGGGACAGAGGAGACGAAGGAGGATCTGTAGTCGGACCCCCATTCCTGACTCCGGTCACTTCCCCTTCTCTTCACAGTACCTTGCTGTAACCCCTAACGTCAACCATCATCCTAGTGGGACCTCGTTCATTCTAGTGGTGTGTGGACATGAGGTTCAGCAAGATGAGGAGTTCGGCTGCCGGAGTACAAGTTCTTTCAGGATTTGGAGGAGAAACTGGGGAAGAAATTAACGGAAGAAGCCGGGGGCACGGTGAAGTCGTCCTGGTTGAGGATCACAAGCCGCAAGGGAGCAACTAATCGCTATTGACGTCTAGTCTAAGTTGCATCTTGCTAGTTTGTACTAGGTAATCAGATGGTGTTAATGTTAGACATTAAACCATTTATGCTTCAAGAGATAAGAAGATGTATGATAGATTCAATCAATCCCAGTTTCCTTCTTTCCCATTCCATAAGCAAATTATAAACAACAAATAGCATTGTAGCAATCAAAACTATCACTCATTGTAGGTCACCACCACCTTCTCATGGAAGAAAACCTTATTGACACTACTAAAAGAAGTGAGTTAACATGTTTTAGAAGTATAAACGATGTCAAAATTGTTGAAACCAATGGATAATTTGTATTTAATCAGGATATGGGTAGTGATTAGCTTAATGGAGTTGAGTTTGGAGTGGATAGGTAGTGAAAACGGCTTCTCTGGGGGATAATGAATTTCGGCAAAGCTAAGCAACCTTCAAGTTTGCAGATGGATTGTCAACCTCACGTTTTCATCACCATCATCGTCATTATCCATGTGTTCTCTCTATCTCACTTCATCCCCAACACCTACTCCAAGTAATCCCAATGAGAAGTCAACCCTAGCACTCTTTCTTTCCCAACATCCTCTCCCGCAAAACTGAACCTTTCTTGTTTGAAAGAAACGAAGGGAACAATCGAGACACATGGCGTTATTGCCTTTGCCGTCGCAGCAGATGCATCAGCCCTCAGTCGCTTCCAGGGTCGCCGCCGTCCTCATGAGGGCCACGGTGCTGGTTTCCCTTGTGCTCTCTATTGCGATCTTGACCACCGATAACACGACCATCCAGGTCGGGATCAACTTCTTGGTCGAGGTCAAGTTCATGGATGTCTACTCGTACCGGTGAGTTCGAGTTCCTGATATCTTGATTTCGTGATCGTTTTTGCGTTTGTCTCGTGATTATTGAGCTTTCGTCCTGTGGATGGAATCATTCGTAGGTATATGCTTGGCACGGCCGTGATCGGAGCAGCCTACATGCTCTTGCAGATTGCTAACACGATTTACCGGACCTACAAGTCGAATCAGTCTGATAGCAGCGACAGAGGCCTCCTGTTTGACTTTTTCGGCGACAAGGTAGTGCGCAATCTTTGTCATCAATATGGGAATCAGCGATGCCATTAGTGTTACCCAATTGTCGAGTATGATGTTTTCGAATTACTGTTATTCGCAGATGGTGTCATATTTTTTAGCCACTGGTATGGCGGCCGGTTTCGGTGCCACCAAGGACCTGAAGGCTACATTCGAGGGATCCGGGTCCAACGTCGACAAGTTCTTCGATAGGGGCTATGCGGCCGCTAGCCTCCTCCTCTTTTCCTTCATTTCCACCGCTCTCCTCTCCATCATCTCCTCGTTCTCCCTCCGTAAAAACACTTGAATATCGCTCATTCAGGATCTGTAAATTACTGAAACTCATATATTGATCAACGTTATCGCCTCATCTCACCTTCGGGTTCTGTAATACCCAGATGTATATTACGCGAACAGAGTCACCGACCTTGTCAAACGTCTCACGATCGATCATCCCACGATGCCACAGTAAGCCGCGGAAGACAAACGACACTGCCTCGATACATCCCATGTGAGAAATAATGACATTACGCTCAGAATGATGAATCCCAGATCAGAGATTTAGCTAAAGCACTGCATCGACTTTTTCTGAGTATAATATTTGCTGTAAATCCAACTTACCCCCATCACCCATCATCATCACCACTCACACACATACACACACTTTTTTTCCAGAGACAGGGCAGTTTGTCCTGTCCGAAACTGCCTGGGTGACATGTCCTAAGTTTAGGCAAGGTCGGATTTTGAAGGCAAACCCAGGAAGGAGAATGGACTTAAAATAGTGGGATCGCGAGGACACAGCGCCAACGATGTGGTGGAGATCCACTCATTATATCCCGAGATGGGCGGCAAAAGACATCTGTCTGTTTTTTTTTTTTTAAGATTAGTAAACAGACCCCGACAGCGAACGAGGGAGAGGAAAGAGGATGATCGATTGTCCAGTCCCAGGCTGTCAACCACGCACAAAAAATCCCGGGGGAATCAATCGATCGATCACAGACTTCCTCTCTCCCCCTAAAAATGGTGTTCGGATGATATATAAATTCGTGGGTGCTTCCACTTTCGTCATTCCCCTCCCTCCTCTGTGTAGCCGGTTGTTTTTTGTTCTTGCGGGCGTTTGTCTATTCTCGTCCTCTTCCTTTCCCCTTCCCATTCTCGTATCCTAAGGTGATGGGTTTGCTTGTTGTCTGACATTGTCTTCCTGGTTTGATATTTTTGACAATGTAGATTCTGCTCGTGTGATTTGTTGTCAGTTAGAAGGGATATGGCGGAATCTGAGGATGTTCAGCCCCTCGTCTGCGATAATGGGACCGGGATGGTCAAGGTAAAGCATTTCCTCCCGCGAATGGTTTTGCGATGAGTTTCCCGGGTTTTGCATTGATATCTGCTGTGTGTTTCCAGGCTGGGTTTGCCGGTGATGATGCTCCACGTGCAGTCTTCCCCAGCATTGTCGGCCGACCTCGTCATACCGGGGTGATGGTGGGGATGGGACAGAAAGACGCGTACGTCGGCGATGAGGCCCAATCTAAGAGAGGTATATTGACCCTAAAGTATCCGATTGAGCACGGTATTGTCAGCAACTGGGATGATATGGAGAAGATTTGGCATCACACTTTCTACAACGAGCTCCGTGTCGCGCCCGAGGAACACCCTGTTCTTCTGACAGAAGCTCCTCTTAACCCCAAGGCGAATCGTGAGAAGATGACTCAGATCATGTTTGAGACCTTTAACACCCCTGCAATGTATGTCGCCATCCAGGCTGTGCTTTCCTTGTACGCGAGCGGTCGTACCACGGGTATTGTCTTGGATTCTGGTGATGGTGTCAGCCACACGGTGCCCATCTATGAGGGTTATGCCCTCCCCCATGCTATCCTCCGTCTCGACCTTGCCGGACGTGACCTTACTGACAACTTGATGAAGATCCTCACCGAGCGTGGCTACTCTTTTACCACCACGGCGGAGCGTGAAATCGTGAGAGACATGAAGGAGAAGCTCGCTTACATCGCGCTCGATTATGAACAGGAACTGGAGACCTCGAAGACCAGCTCCGCGGTTGAGAAGACCTACGAGCTCCCCGATGGACAGGTGATCACCATTGGAGCTGAGAGGTTCAGGTGTCCGGAGGTCCTCTTCCAACCATCCTTGATCGGGATGGAAGCCGCGGGTATCCACGAGACGACCTACAACTCCATCATGAAGTGCGACGTGGATATCAGGAAGGATCTGTATGGGAACATCGTCCTCAGCGGTGGTACGACCATGTTCGGAGGCATCGCCGACAGGATGAGCAAGGAGATCTCCGCATTGGCACCGAGCAGCATGAAGATCAAGGTGGTCGCTCCTCCAGAGAGGAAGTACAGTGTCTGGATTGGAGGATCCATCCTGGCTTCACTCAGCACCTTCCAGCAGGTTCATAACAATCCCTTTTTTCCACCCATTTGATTCATCGAATCTCAACTCACAAACTTGACCATATTGTTTGGTTGTTGCAGATGTGGATCGCAAAGGCAGAGTACGACGAGTCGGGTCCGTCGATCGTGCATAGAAAGTGCTTCTAAGGCTCACACAGAGAATGAATAGGTGTTACCATCTGTTGCTACTACCACCGTTCTTTAGGAGGCAAACGCTCAATTCCGCAAGTTCTTCTCTCTTTTCTGGCTTCTGTAATTTGTAAATTTCTCCATCTGTTGTGTTTGACCATGGAAAAAAAATTGTTGTGATGGGGAAGGATTTATTTATTTCGACTTTTGAAGGAGGTGATGAAAGGGCCCTTATGTCGCCAAATTCTATGATCTGTAATTCTATGTCCCAACCATATCCTTTTCTTCCTTTACGGATGGATACCTAAGGCGGCTGTATGTAACACACACTAAACGAAGACTGGAAAACTTTCAAAAACAGAAAACGAAAACTGAAAAACCTTCTGAAAACGAAACTGGGATTTCTTTTGCTCCAAACAAATTTTTAGAAAACCAAAGCAAACAAATTGATTCCGTTTCCTACGAACAAACAGCACCTAATTGTTACCTTAATCACCTTTGAGCTAATAACATCGAGCATATTAAGCTTAGCTTTGTGACATGTAAATGACATAAAACTTATTAGATGTATGTCACGACACACTAGCTCCGCAATTTTATCACCGGTGTTACAAGGTCCATAATAAGTTTCAAGAGAAGAGAGTATGAGGAATTCTATTCAAAGCACCTCGGTTTTAAGGTTATATCAGTGATCTCATCCGTAATCCCGTCAAAAGGAAAACAGGATTCTGCAGACGGCGCTTAAACCGAGTTGAAGGAGGGCTTACGAGTATATCCTCCATATTCTTGTTCGGTACCCAACAGACATGAGTGCAATCTCCCAAAGCATATTCGGTATGCTTAACAGGTTCACCTTTGATCCGGGTATTTCAGACCAGTTGACTGATATCTCAACCATAGGGATGCCAAACCACTTGCATAGGAAAACCAACTCAACGTCGAAGCACCACCTGCACCACAAGATAAAAATGCAATTCCAGCCCATAGCAATTAATTAAACCTAACCTAAAACACCTATCAAGAAAAGGAAAAAAAATACACCTAAGAAAGTGTTTCTATCAGATCGACAATCGGACATAGGAAGGCCTTAAGAACCTAACTGAGCAGCCAACAATTTGACTGAATTTGATTGAATTTGTAATTCTGGAAGAACTTTATATTTAAAATGGTTGGTTGCTGGTTTATGAGACAACAAACTTGATGCCTCAAGAGATCATCATTTTGTTCCTGTATTTGCACCTTCACATGCAACTACAGTAATTTTTAGCAGTGGGAATTCTTTTTCCCCGGGGACAAGTATAAAACAAGCAATTCATGGAGATACACGACCAACTGATAGCAGATATTAGAAGTTACCGTTTCAAATGGATGTTAGAGAAAAGCTTCCGTGCCGAGGCCCGCGTGAACATTTTAAAGCCACACTGAACAGGATAAAACTTACTTCAATGAAGGCCAGGAAGGCGATTCAAACCCGTAATGAGAATGATGAAAAGGTAGTTTCAACTACAAAAGGCACCTGTGTGTCACGAATTCCAGAACCAGCAGCCAAAAGTACCACGAGATGGAAACCCTTCATTAAAAAATTCCGATACCACTTTCTCTGTGAAACATTTGAAGACAAATTTGTGAGGGCACCAATGAAAAAAGATATATAGCCAAGCGGAAAATCTTAGACAGGACGTAACTGAAGCCAAGGCTTTCTCCTCTAAATGAGCTCGAGAACCGAAGGCAGCAACAGGAATATCAGCAGCTCTAACATTTGCATCATCAGCTGCTTCCTTTCTAGCAACTGCATGTATCTTAAAGGGACAGAGAGAAGCTCTCTATGAACATGTTGTCGAGAATTTCTAATAAAGAATGACAAAGTAGAATCATAAAAAGACTTGAGGCTGCAGGGAATTTTAAGCAATACATGGGACATAAGTACCTGGTTTTCTAGTTTCTCAAGGTCATTCACTTTGGTTGCCCCATCCGCATCGAGCATTAAAAGCAGTTCCCCACGAGCATGAAGCATTCCCTATTTTACAGTGCTTTCACCAGGTAAGGAGCCTCAGTCAATTGCCATGACAAACAAAGATCTCCAAGAATGCGTCACTAATAAACAAAATGGAAAAACTCGGCTCACTTTTCTGATAGCTTCTCCCTTCCCATAATTTCTGCCCAGGAGGATCACTCTAACATTGTCAACCGAATATTTCCTCACATAGCTGAAAGCAACTCTCCTAGTGCCATCTTTACTTCCATCATCAACAATCACAACCTGTTAGACTAACGAATAAGAACTGGTGGAATAGAAGCGCATGCTTATCCTTACAAATGAAAACAACTAAACCCACAGGCATTTTCAATTCTGAAGCATATAAGAACACTATCAACGCGACACGGAAAAAAGTACATGCCTCATAAGTGAAGGAATCGTCCTTTGCGGCACGCTTTTGGAGGAAGCTGAAGAAAGAAAGGTACTAACATTATGTCACCACACACAGGTAATCCCATAACTAAAACAAACTACTCATTCCCGAACAAACAAACAGTTCGCTGGCATCACTTACTTCATGGCCTCATCAATGGCCGCAGGAAGCCGATTCTCTTCATTGTAGGCAGGAACTATCAAGGACAGGTACTTCTCTGGTGGATCAAATATGGATGGGCAAGGCACCTATAAGCAATGCAATAGGAAATAAGCGACCGCCGACCACTCCACCACACATCGACTGAGTAACACTGACAGTTGCTGCTTGCATACATTAACAGAATCTCCATCGCACTATATTAACACGATCTCCCAATTTCGATCGCGAGCAATCAGATGTTCGATCGTCGATTATAACAAAAAACATGAGCTATCTGGCCGCATCCACCAGTCAACGGTACCTTGTTCAAGGAATTGGGATCCTCGAATACCGGAGGTGCTTCGAGATGACTGCGGAGAAATCCGAATACACGAATGAATCAGCTCCCCGGAAAGAAAATAAACGGAACACAGAAACTAGGAATGCGAATGTCGGGGTCAAAAATCACGTACGCGTGATTGTGGCGTCTCCTGGAAGCCTCGAAGACGATCGCAGAAACGAGAACGACGAGGACGGCGCAGATCGAGTAGACGGCGATCCCTGCGACATCAAGAAGGAACCCCATCACGGAAAGGAGGAATCTTTCTCCCCGAATTGGTGTCCGGATAGGGGCAAAGGGGTCTGACCAGAAATTGGTTAAGATTATTAATATATTAATTTTACTGCGAGACAAGTAAAACAGAAAGCCCGTCTAGCTCAGTCGGTAGAGCGCAAGGCTCTTAACCTTGTGGTCGTGGGTTCGAGCCCCACGGTGGGCGGTTTCCTTTTTTCCAGCTTTTTTTCCCCTTGCAGGGAAGTTCTCTCTATCTTATCCTTAAGCTAGAAGGAACATAACCACCAGTTCATGCCTCAAGTGAGCTTGGAGAATCGTCTATTTCTAAGTAAGTCTAATCATCTATTTCTAAGTCTGTCTTTGTGCCTCATCAATTGATCTTCATTGATTTCCCACATAACTTCGATGCTAAATTGTCTGATCTAGTGAAAGATGGACCGATGGATGACAAAAGCCGTGTTTTGACCAGAATAATGGGCACAATTGGGTATGCAGAACCGGAATACATGGCAGACGGGGATAGTCACTCGAGCATGGATAGCTCAGGTACATCATTTTAGCATGAAACGAGATCGATGGTCTCTGAATCTCCATGATGAGATCGACGGACTGGACTTGGGTCCCCTAGATCCCTCCTTATGCACAACCAGTGCTGAGAGTCAATTTCCTTACACCTGCCACACGCACAGCAGGATCCATGAGTTTTGTACGGAAATACGGTTAGTTTTTAAAAAAAAATTTATAAAATACAGTCAGAGTTTCGTAAAATACTATTTTACCGAAAATACGCCCCTTAAAATGCAAAGATGCGGGTTTAACCTTCATATAAATAGGGAAATGGGCAGGTTTTGAAAACTCCCGGTGGCTTTAATTTTTTTTGACAAAATATACGTTTATATCCCTAACTTTTGACGAACTTTCTTTTCTGTCAACAAATGTCACTAACTATGTCATCAACCTTTTTTCTGGCCAATGTTAGACGACGTTAAGCATAATACCGAGGTGGACATAACGGAGGTCCACGTGGCAACCCCGTAAGACGTTCTACGAGGAAATGAGCAGAGACATGGAGAGGGATCCTCGATCTTCCTACCCCCAAATAAAAAAAAAGATTTTGGAACCCTAATCGGAACCCTAAGCTTTCGACTTATACGGTTACCTCCCTGGGGACCTACCTCGGAGATTCCACGGGAGTCGAATCACGCCCCCTATATTTTCGAGCCGACCCACCCCCAAGAGGTTCTCATTCCGGCCGAGCACAATGAGAAGGTAGAGGAGGAAGACGACGTGGAGGAGACTAGGGTGGAAGATGGGTCAAAGGAAGAGAGGGAGATGAAGATGGAGACAGTGGTCCCAGGTTTGCTGCTGCGTCGGGGGATTCGGAGATCCGAGAGCCTAAACGTGAAGTTCAGCTTCTCGAATGCTAGAGAGGAGGAAGTGAGAGGAGGGGAGCCGCACGAGGAATGGGAGGTCGCTGAGTCGGTAGAGAAGCGTAGGCCGGCGACGTTGAGGGAAGGGAAGGGGAAACGTAGGTCTGCTCTTTTTCCACATACGACGTATTATGTGGGTTGCCACGTGGACCTCCGTTATGTCCACCTCGACTTTATGCCTAACGTCGTTTAGCATTGGTCAGAAAAAAAGGTTGATGACATAGTTAGTGACATTTTTGTATATGAAAAACAGAGGTTAACAGAAAAGAAAGTTCGTCAAAAGTTAGGAACATAAACGTACATTTTGTCGTTTTTTAAAGGAAGAACGGAAAGGGAGGGAGAAGGGGAAGGGGAAGTTTGGGGAGGGGCGGGTTTTAAAACCCGCTTCTTATTCATTTATTAGTGGGGTGGGACCCGCCCCTTATGCATTTCCTAAAAGGGCGGGTTAAAACCTACCCCTTATGCATTTTAAGCGAAACGCACCCCTTAAACGGTAAAATCGTATTTTACGAAACTCGGACCATATTTCATAAATTTTTTTTAAAACTAACCGTATTTCTATATAAAAGTCCAGGATCCGTTCCTTTTCTTTTCATTATGTCTGGATTTTGATCATACCGTTTGGGTTTCCTAGTGCTACTCTTTCTGAAACTTGATTCTTTCTTTGCATTATTTTTCACCGCGAAGACTAATAGCCGTCTTAGCTCAGCCGGTAGAGCGCACGGCTTTTAACCGTGTGGTCGTGGGTTCGATTCCCACAGACGGCGGATTCCTCCCGGGAATCCCTTTTCCTAAACTGGAAGGAAGTCCCTTATTTATTTATGGCTTTTCTTATGAAGCTGAGATTGATTTTCTCTGTTGCAAAAACTGCATCCATCTGTAGGAAATTGCAGTTCTCCTGGGGCTGTGATTATAAAAGATTGTGCTGAAGCAGGTTTGGGATAGCCTTGTTTGATAGCCAGCAGCAGGGGATTGAAATGAGGCTGTGGCATCTCTCTATCTCCGAAATTATATCCCTCCCTCGATTTGGATCCCGTTCTTGATCCTCGGCCTGACGCAGTCAGGCAGAACTGCGTTGTGGCTCGGTTTGGTCACTGCCAAAACAAAGCCTTTCAAGTCCTTACGTCCTAAACCCCCTGTTGTTTCTGTTCTCTTATCTCACCTTGTTGAAATGTTCTGCTGTAGCGGGGATCGTTAACCCTTGTACGATCCTCGGGGTGTTCTGAGGAATCGAGCCTGATCAACCCCTGCTATGATAGAGCTTTCTAATTCTTTACACTTGATATGAGCCCTCTCATTGCGCGGCCCTGTTTTTATGCTCGTTTTCCGTTGTTTCCTTTTGGTGTCTCCCTGAACTGTTGAAAAAGACAGTATAGAGCAATGTGATTAACTTTGTAAATGTATATAATTCATTGAGAACTGATAAGCTGCGGGCTAATTTGGTTTTGAGTTGGGTAGCCACTTCAGCTTTCGAAGGGAAGAGTTCCCTCCCTGATACATGTCCCGATAAAAGTGAAACATAAATAAAAGAAAACAAATGAAGAGGATTTGAGAAAGACAAGGAGAACCACAAGTATCCCATGTTGTAATAAGAGTATATGTCGGGCTTTTTGTTTGTTAGTCATGTCTTCACACCCTGAAGTTTTTGCCAGTGAAGGTCTGTCCGAACTGCCAGTTGGACGGGACTATGTTCCAGGCAGTGGTGGTGCGGCGGTCGCTGGCCATGACCCTGAAGGAGAGCGACTGCCCGACGAGGACAGCATTTGACTGCCAGTTCTGTCCCCAGTTCCTGCTCATGCTCATCCACCCGGTCCGCGACCCCTTCACCCACACCTTGGCGATGTCTCCCGCTCCCGCAACATTCGTGACGAGGACCAGGTTGAAGTAACTGAACCCGTTGATCGTGAACCTGATCCCACCTTGTTTCCGACACGGTACCCTGCAATCACTCTGATGTAAGTTTTCTGATGACGATGGTTTGTTCATTCTCTGGCGAAGGATAGGGAACGCGTTGCTCTCACCTGCGATATGAGACGGGTACGATGCCGGCACGGTACTCGGCGATCTTGAGGAACATGGGCATGGCGAGGTCGAAGTGGGTCCTCGGGGGGTTGCACCAGCCGCCGTTGTCATTAGGCAGGGCGTAATTAGGAGGGCAGAAGTTAGTCGCAGTGATGAAGATGGATGGACTCCCGGGGTGGCACCACTGGGGATCATTGGCACACTTGATCTCGAAGCAGGCACCACAGCTGTACCCATTGTTAAACAATGCCGTGCTCAGCGCGGCGGTGTTAACCCCGTACCCCTGGCTGTACAAGTTGCCGTATCCGCACGCACCACCTGCAAGAGACCAAAGGACGTCACAATTCCTACACTAGAGGAACCGCCACAACCTCAGCCAAAGAAAGGAGGGTGTACCCATCGTTCCGGACGCATCACTCCCGCCATAAAAAGTGGCATGGGCGCTCTGCCACGACCCGCCGACATAGTTACCGGGGATCCTTGCATCTCCGGGGACGAGGAGGAACGTGGTAAGGACGAGGAAAATGGAGACAACAGCATTCCTAAGCTGGGACAGTGTCTTTGCCATGACGGGTTCCTTGGGCTGTGAAGTTGGAAATGTTATCGTTTTGTAATAAAATTTTGAGAAGGGGCGATGTCTTTCATTTATACGTGGGATAAAGCGATCACTTTTTGTCAAAAAAGCGATTGCCTCTCTCTGTCTCGACTCTTGCCCCCTTGATTAATGCTGCTTTTTTCCACAGAGAGAGAGAGAGAGAGAGAAGGAGAAATAGTGCCTTTGATTTCTTTTTGGTGGGAAAACCCGGGTTTTGCTTGGATGTGAAGTTGTGCCGACCGTGATAAAAAGAAAAGAAAAGTCAAAAGGGAATGAGTTTGGGAAGAAAGGAAAACATAACTACGTGTTCTTGTGAGAAGTTTCTTTCGGTCCCAAACCAAAAAAAAAAAAGAGGCGGGAAGTGTTTTGGTATTAAAGTGAGGTAAGGGTTGGACAAAAAAGGTGGAGGAGACGGACATCCCCTCGCCCGCAGTCATCGGTCCACGCATTGCGCCGTGCATTATCCTCCCCACCCCCCCTTCACCTCCCTATCCGTACAGGTACAGTCAGTCCCCCCTGGACTTTCTTTACCCTCCCTCGACCTGATTATCATCACCATCATCATCATTGGCCCTTGTCTTTGTTGATGATGCTAATTGATTCCCAGGTGGATTATGCCCATAAAAAGAAGAGCGGAACCCAATCCCACCCACCTAATCTCGGTAATAATGCTGGGAATAGATGACCCAAGTGCAAGAACACCCTTCCAACCTTAACCTTGTTGTCTTTTTGCTTTATTGCCCATGAAGGACATAAATTGAGCGGCAAAAGAAAAAAGGGAAAATAAATAAATAAAATGGATGGGGGGGCGGGATGATGTGTGAAAGTGTAAAAGTTTGAGTTGGGGGGTTGTTTGTTGTTCATCCACCAAATCTAAAAGGAGATCTTGTAACTACATTAGTACTAACTACTTCAGAACTAGAAGTGGCTGCCACACACCACTACTGACTACTACTACTAACTACTACTACTACTAGTTTTGTTTTGCATTTCACGTTGCATGTGAATTCCCCAACCGCAAAGGAACATTATTGTTTTCCTTCTCTTTTCCCTTTCTGATCTGTATTATTGGATCGGCAAAAACATTTAGTGTTCAAAAGAAAGTTCATGTTGGGGGGGATCATGGGCCGACTTATTTTTTTTTTATTATTTTTTACGCAAACCAAACCAGAAAGCATTATTTTGCCCCCTTTACTTCGATATCATCTCGTTTGTGGAAGGTTTTTCGGTTGTTGGAATAAGCAAAGCTCTTACATCATCATGCATGCATGTCCCCCACCCCCCCCCCCCCCACCAAAAAAAAAAGAAAGGAAAAGAGTTCAGATCCAACTCATTTCCAATTTATACACAATCGATTTCCTTCTTCCTTCACCCTTATTCTTTGATATGAAGGCAAATCCTCCTCAATCGAATCTCTTCTTCTTCTTTTTTTGGAGGGGGGGGATGTGACATGATCAATTTTCATGATGATAAATAAATAAAGAAACCCTCCTTCGATTAGTGGCCATTCAATCCCTACATGCATCATAATCATGACTTGGTTCGGTAGGGGAAATTCATCAAAAAAGTTTACGCAATCAGTCTCGTTTTGAGCTGCGGGCCACAAGTAGTCTTCATAGAGGGGACACCAACGACATCGAATCGGAACCACGTTCCTTCATAATTATACTTTCTTTTACTTTCGCATGTTTTCTGAGTGTCTGTTGTAGCAATAATTAAACCTGCATGAGTGGAATCTATTATTTTCGTTGGTCTTTACGCAATCCCCATGAAAAAAAAAAGAAGAAAAAAAGGTTAATTTACACTTACAAACACCCGATTCCGTAAACCCCGCCTTTTCTTGTTCATAATCAGAAATTGGGCCTCATTCTATTTTGGTACATGTGGGCCTCGCATTTTGTAGGCCCAATGGGCCAATAACCCATGAAGCCCAAACCCATCCCAGGTTGGTGGTACAATCACGCCCATTGAAAAGGACAGGCATTATATTGTTCATCTCAAAAACAGTACGAGGAAATAATAAATTAAATACATAGGAGGGTGTTAAATAATTTTACACAAGATGTACATATTTCTTTACATATTGGCAAGACACAAATTAAGGTTTAGTTATAGGTTTAATTAAGAATTGATGTTTTACTGTTTGTTTGGTGGTTGTTGATCGTCATCTGATCTGGGTTCTTCCAAGTGACCAGAGGCCAGTGTCCTTGACGGGTGCCTGCCAAAATACGGGATTAATTTCATTCATCGTCAGGCTGCCGCCCTCCTTGCCGGGGCTAATCCAGAGAAACGAACCCTTTCGGCCGGGATTCTTCTTACCGGAGTCTTAACCGACGGGAATACGTTCCAGAACCGCAAGGTCTCGTCGCCTGCTCCAGTCACTATGGTCTGAACAAAAAGACGCATCATGATCGGAGACCGTCTACATGGTGGTAATGTTCAAAAAGAAGAATTTCGGGTTTTCTCACCTGGCCGTCCGGCGACATGGCGAGATATAGTACCCGCAGACTGTGGCCTGTTAAGGTTGCCACCTTCGCCAGCGAAGGGTACTTCCACACCATTATTTGATTCTGGGAGTAGCCATGGGTGCTCACCAACTCGTTCACGTTCTTACTCCATGCTAGATTGCACACCTGGCTCCCCGTGTCCACGCTGTTCAATTGGCTGCCATTGGTGGTGTTCCAGAAACGTATACACCTGTCAGCGGTTCCTCCTCCGGATGCTAGGAGACCATTCTGGTGGGGAGACCATGCTATGGCTTTGACAGCGGCCGTGTGTTCCGTCAGCTTGAGAGCCGGTTTCTGAGAATGCTGATTCCAGACTAGCAGCTGATGGTGCGGAGATTTAGGGGAAGATCATGTTGTCACTGGGGCTCAAAACGAGGTATCGGACTGTGTGTTAAGGGAGAAGAAATCATTACCTGATTGTCGTTGCCACCAGAAGCAAGTTCTCTGTCATCTGGAGACCATTTCAGTCCACAGACCTCCGACCTGTGGCCAACTAACTTGCTTATGTAATCACTCGGGACCCGAAGATCATGCTGAAGTATGTTCCTGTCCCTGCTTCCTGACGCAAGGATTCGGGAATTCCATGCCAGCACACCGGTCCTTGTCTGATGACCCCCCATTGTCCGAATCTTCTTGCAGTTGCTCCCATCCCACACCTATGAGATGATCCACTGCATCAGCTCGGGGCAGGAGTGATGAGAAGGATGCGAAGCCCTGGTTAAAAACAGCTGAACCTTACCTGAACTTGACCAGAGCTCGTGCCAATGGAAATGTATGACCCCTCACGGGTCCATTGAACTCCACAAACACCATCATTTGGGCCTAGATCACATAGCTTCGTCACCTGCAGTTGAGTTTATGATGTAGGAGGCAGAAACAACTTGAGTAACTCTCGAGGACCATTAGTAGAAAGACAGCAACGCTTACTTTGCTGTTCGACGCACTCCAGAGGTACACGCAAGTGCCTAATCCAACCGCAAGCATATTCTGGGAAGACCAATCTACCAGGTTCAAATAAAAATCATCCTGAAGCGAGGGCGCATCAAGAACCTACCCCAATCATCCAGTCACCACAAATATAGTCAGACCCATCATCGAGACCAGATCAAGACAAATAAGGAGCTGGAGATCCAAAGGAAGGAAGCACCAACCTTGTGAGGCGTCTTCGACACCTTCCTAGGAGGCTTGGGAGGAGTAGCCGTCTCACTCGAACCAGAATCCTGCCTCAGGATCGACGGTGAGTACGGCGAGTTTGGCCCCGAGCTATCCATCCTAAACCGCAGCATGTTCTTGTTACCTGGACTACTGACGGGCGACCCAATCCCCGATCCATGACCTGCAGGAGAAGATGAAGCAAAATCAGGCCCGAAAAGCTCGCTCTTCAACAACCGGGTGTAGGCCTCGTTCCCTCCTTCCTTAACCGGCGACCCCTTGTCGATCAACCCAAAGGCGTGCAGCCTCGAGGAAGATCTGCAGGGGATGAACCTATCGCCACAGGACGAGGTCTTGGAAGGGGAGGGGGAAGACGATAGGTTTGAGATCGCCCTGACGGAGTATGAAACAGTGTCGACATGGAGGGACATCCCGGACGGGAGGTTGACCCCGCTGCTCCTCCTCCGATCTGCAGAAGGCGAGGACGTCTCCTCCATCTCTTTTCCCGATGCAGATCGGATCGGATCAGAACTTGGGTCGGCGGGCGGGGGGAGGGGGAGTGGGTGGCTGGATTATTGCCGAGAGGAGGGAAGGAGGAAAAGCAAGGACAAGGGGTCGAATTTAGGTCGAGGTTTTTTTAATGCGAGGGTTCATGTAACGGTCGGATTGAGACAAAATCAATTGTCGGGAGCGGAAGCTGAGTCGAGCTGGAGAAAAAGTAGCCGTTGAGGCCCATTATTGGCCATACAGTTCAGGCCCATTAACCGACGGGCCGCCGAGATATTCGTCCATAGAGTTCAGGCCCATTATTCGTGCACGTAGTAGAACTTTCTGAGAGGATCTTATCCTATAAGAGAAACCCTTATTTTGGTATTTAGTATTTAATCTCGCCCATTTCCAAAGATATATATAGGACTGATTATTCAAGTCAATTCGAAAGAGACTTGCCAAGAGTTTCGGTTGTTTTTTTTTTTAATTTTAATTTCCGAGATTTTGGGAACTTAAAATCACAAGCTTATCATAATACCCGTTTTTATACGCATATATTGCCCTCAAAAACAAAAAAGGAAAAGAGAAGATAAGGGCCACCACCACATAGAACAACAACAGACAACTACATGGTTTTTAAAAACTAACTAGACCTTTGAGTTTCGTGTATCTCGAACTGATCCATAGTTAGGGGTCCAAGGCACGAGAAAGGGACACAGGAGTTGGGTTTTGTCCGAGGAGGGGGCAGCACGTTACGTGAGCCAGTTTTGGGATTCAGATTCCATATTTACCCGCTCCCTCCCACCCAACAACACAACAAAAAACCTCGGACGGGAATTCAGCATCTTCTCCGACGACTTACCCAAAACCGAAAGTAATGATGACATACGATACCACCCTCCCTCCCCATCGTGTCACCGTGCCCTGGACAAGCGACGGAAATGGAAATCCGGGGATGACAACAAGGAACCTCGGAGGGAGTTAGGAGTTAAGGGAATCCCAGTATCAGACGCAAACATCAAATCCGTAGCCCCGACTTAACTTGGTGCGATTTCATTGGTTACAGGGAAACTACAAGAGAGAAAAAAGCAAACCTAAGAAATAGGGCATTAAATTCGCTAGGTTTGCGCTGTTATTAGACCCCAACCGAAATGTTATGGTCGTCGTCTTTCGAGTGTGTGGCTCTGTTTCGGGCTAACTTCGGATACCTCGTACACCACGTTTTGTTTGTCTGCCCGTACGTCAGTCCGTCCGTCGATGGTCCCTCCCTCTCCGTGCTTGACTCGGTAAAGTCGAGATCTAACTCCGACCATTCGTTTTATTCATCCCGGGGGCGTCTTTAGTTGGACCTCTCCATCACATTTTTTTTATCACAGACGCGAAATGTGTGTTATATTATTCGAGGATTGTACATCCGTACGTTACGTGGCTAGATATAATTTGAAACCTTTCGATGGAGTGTGATTCAGTGGAAGGTAAAAAGAGGGGATGGACTAATCTCGTTGTTCTTTTAGGGTATAATCACACGTTTTATCAAGGTCTGAATAACAAGGACGTCATTTTTCCTGCAGCTTAAAAAGAACAATCGGAAAAAAAAAAAGAAATGGAGAAAGATCTCCCCCACCACCACCAACACGAGGTGCTGTGTGTATAAAAACCCTGGTTTGGCCCCCCTCCACACCACTCCACCCCACCTTCCTTCACCCGAGATTCCATAACTCGTTAAGTTAGTAAATATTCTCCACCGTTGTTCCTTTCCTTCTACTTTTCCTTCCGATGGAGTTTAGGGAAGGTTGTTTTGAATCCAGCCGTTGTTTTCCGTCGCTGCATCATCAAGATTCACACGCAGCAGAGAACACCCTTCGGGGCGCCGGCCGTGAGAATCTTGATGATGCTGCAGCGGCAATCCGACGGCTATGAATTTGTGTGTCCCAAAGGGAGGGAGGGGGGAGGGGTTTACCTTGTTTTGTTCTTCTGCCTATTTTTTATCTCAAAATAATATATATGAAATGAAACCCTAGAAGGGCAGTGACTTCAGTTAGATTATGCCCAGAAGTTATTTTCTTTTTGTTCAACCGCATCTGGCTGGGATTCCTTCTTTGCCCAGAATCAAACTGCTCCATCTCCCGATCTCAGTATTAGTACATTTTTTCATATATATAAGAGAAGTAGGGAGAGCAAGAAGTGATGAAGAAAATGCTTGTGAAGCTCGGGTTTTCTGGGACTTATCTTTTCTCACTTGAATTTTTTAGCTTTTGTCATATTTATTGAATATTTATACTCCCTTCTCGTTGCTTTAATCTCAGCTCCAATATTTATACTTGGTGTTCTTAACTACACATCCTTTTTACAGTAATAAAACAGGACAACTCTTCTCTCCCCTTCCCTTTCTTCCCCATCTAAGGGAAGTTAGATATACATCCATGGCTGGCTGTGTCCCAATGCAGGTCACCCAAACCAACCATTTCCACGATGGCCAGTGTCGAGGAGTTGGGGAATCGATCTTGGTCGATCCTGGTTTGGTTACATTTACTATTTTATCGCGTCAGGGATTGCCTCGCCAGAGTATTATACTAATTGGGATACAGACTGTCTGTTTCGTGTCCGTTCCCTTGCCATGCTGATCCAGCCCTGCACTTACAGACAGGGCAGGTCCCTTGCTGCCGCAGCCACGGGTCGATGCAGTCGGCATGAAACTGTCAAAAAGGATCCCAGGTCAAACCCGCGATACTTCTGATGACATGCGTTGAAGGAAAGAAAGGGACATCGGGCATGTAATCAAGGCCGATGATAGGACAGGGCAACTTTTTGCTCAACTTCAACTTGGATTTTTCTTTTCCCCAAATTTTACAGTGTGCAAACTGTTTGGATGTAGGGTGTACCTGGTGCAAGCATGGCAAGCTCCGAATTAGCTCTCCTGCCGAGACTTGTTCCAAGCACACAGTGCAGGTCAATGCATCTTCGAAACTCTTCATGCTCCCATTCCCGGTGCCATTGTCTTGCTTCTTCTGCAATATGTGATACCGATGAGTCACACCACAAGTCAGACGGTAGATAATGGTTAATCATCATGATTGCATGCCTTGTGAATTGAAGGAGTTAGTTATATACCTCGTTAAGCATAGACGATGAGGCCAGTGGAACAACCGCAGAGCTGAAAATGCTCCCCAGGAAAAAAAAAAGCGCTCGTTAGTAAAACGAATAGTTTCTGGTATAATAATCTGGAAGGATTAAATAACCCCTGGCACATGGATTATTGTATATGAAGCACCTCAATGAAGTAGATTAAACATTGAAAGGTCATAGATGCGAAATTCTAATCACATTGAACACGACATTAGAGGGTGAGAATTGTACAGTGGCTTTAATCTCTCCAATTGCCATACCTGTGATTTCCGGTAACCTTGTATTTGTGAATAGGAAGGGCATTAATTTCCTCTTCTGTCATCGAAGGTGCGGTCGGGACATTATCGGCATCAAGAGCTCTCAAAGTTTCATAATCTGGAAATTAATAGAAAAAATTAAATGAAAGAAAAATAGAAAATGTCGATGGAGTTGAGAGTCTGTAGCTTGAAAGAAGGATGAAAGACGATAGTGCTGTTAACCTAAGTCATCAAATTCGCGGTCAAGCAAAGCAAGCTGCAGTCGCAGGCCTTGCAGCCGTCCTCTATTAGCGAGCAATGAAGGCACATGTAGCCGCAGTTCGGTGTGACCAAGTAGTCCATTAGCGGCAGTGGCATGAATCTGTGCATGAGCTTGGAGTCGTTGGCAAGCCGCATACATTCTTACGGTTGTGGCCATTAAGAACACGCCAAGCACCAGCCACAACTGCAAATAATCATTCAATTGAACCTAGAAATATCACTTCAAACTGCCAACTAACAAGATCAAGCAATAAGAACATACCATAAAATTAGAGGACATCTGGTTGGAGTGCAGTATCATGAACAGCAAGAGAACT
Source organism: Melastoma dodecandrum (assembly GCA_029817715.1). NCBI lineage: Eukaryota > Viridiplantae > Streptophyta > Magnoliopsida > Myrtales > Melastomataceae > Melastoma > Melastoma dodecandrum. Next base: position 1,345,228 of record JARUPY010000533.1, on the reverse strand, counting down.
GTTAAATGAATTCAGACACCAGAATTAGTGAGGGGGCATTCATGTGAAGCCTAAGTCCCAGCAAAGGACCATCTGGATTGGAAATTCAGAAAATAGATAGTCACATAGAAAACAACCCACCTGTCACTAGAAATGCAAGCGAGTTAGAATTGACTTGCCGTGCGGGATGAAGCCGCTGAAAAGTAAACACCAGCTCCATGAACAAAGAAACTACCAAGAACAGCATGCAGCAGCTTACTATCCAAAATAAAGCTGAACCGTAAAAGATCGAGAAAACCCACCACGGTCCTTCGCTCGGGAATGAATTCCGCAAAACCGGTTTCAATGTCATTCCTACTCCCTCGGAAAACGGAACTCATTTGTGAGGTGATCTGATCAGAGGAAAGCCACGAGGAAATGCCGATGATCGGTATCCCGACTAAATGAATCAACTTCGACAACCACAAGACACAAGCAAGCTATGCCATAATCAGCATTCAGGAACACAATCTCTAAATGCACAAACCAAACGATCAATTGTCTCTTCCAACATAGATAATGACCCCCAGTTAGCAGACAACCAAAAGCAAGACCATCAGAAACAACCCATCTCCACAAATCAACCCTTCGTGCCCAATCAAGTACATCAAGAACCCTAAAGTTCCCCCTAAAACAAAATACAGGATCGAGGTACCAGCGCAATGCACGCGAGGAAAGAACAAAAGAACCCATGAAAGAGATTCCCCAGTTTCCACGACCCCAGGACGCAACCGGCACCCAATTGAAAGGAAAAAGACGGAAAGGATCAAACTTTTACGGACTCACATTGGTCAGATCATACGTCCTGGACGAGAAGCAACGAATTGGGTTCTTCGAGAATCAGGAAAATAAGGAATTTTAGGGTTAAAATGAATTGGGGGGACGGGATTAGGTGGTCGGGTGGTATCTCGGTCAGTCGGTCTTTCGTTTTCACTGTAAGAAAACGCAAGTCTTCTGCCTTTCGGACTCGTTCGGGCAGAAGCGCGGTTTGGTTATCGGTGTAAGAGCCGCAACGGTCGTTGTTTTCATCCATTGATTTCCTTTTTTCTTATTGTCCTCTCATCCATAAATGCTTGCCTTGCCTGTGTTCGGATTAGATGAAAGAAATTATTCGGATTCTTTTCTCCCACAAATTTCCATGTATCCAAACGCAGTATTAATAGCTTGGTGTTTGGTCCTAAGAAATTACTTTCGAGGGGGGTGTAATAAGATGAGAAATCGCCATATTTTATGGTATCTTGTTGCATTGCTTAAGCATTGATTGCCCACCACGAACACCCCCTAACCCCCCGGCTTCAACCACACGTCACTGTTTCTGTTTCATGCATTGGCGAACGATCAATACTTGGAAGAAAGCAAATGGTGTGTTGCTTTTAAATTGGCAAAGAAAGCAGGCAGGCAAAGGGAAACAGAGGACTCATACCTCCAACCCATTCCTAAGTTGTCCGAAAGCAGTGACATGAAACCCAAGACTGAAACATTGCACATGAGATTGGAACACAAACAGTCAAACAGATGTCAGAAGAAAACGAACTCCCCCTCCTATCCAACTCCCTGTATCATCATATCAGAGCATGTGTGCGCCCATGACAGTAATGGCCCCCAATATGATCGAAATCCCAAAAGCATGACCCCCCACAAAAAGATCTTTCCCATTCCACTGAAAAACACAACCTCAATCAAAGGAGAAGAAATCGAGATAAAAAGGAAAGGAGGATGGGGGATCGATCATTCAGAAGATTTGGATGCCATATTACATCCCACAACTGTGATTTTGATTACCAGCAGGAGGAAGTTTCAGCTCATCTTGAGAAAGGAAAGAACACACGGGACTTGCTCTAACTGGAAACACAGACCTCCCTTATCAATTCATAATCTTTCCTCCAATCATACCCAAAAAATGGCTTTACCAGTCTCTGCCGAAACAACAACATCATTCGAGCCTTCATCTTGATCTTATTATGCATATTCGAGCCTTCCTATATGTTTTCTGAATCTGAATAATGCTTATCATATATTCATATCAGTGGAACATCACAGAAAAGAGAAAGGAAACCGTTCAACTCTGTCTACACATGAGACAAGTAACTAAAGCAAAACGATAAATGGAAAACAAATGTGCAATGCACAATTTCAACCCCAGCTCTACCAGAATTCATCCCAGAGGTAGCCAGAGTTTGTGATTTGCCTTCCAAGCACGGCCTTTGATCAATCCGCAGTTGCTATCGATAACTGTTATTTTATCATTTGGGGCGCTTGCAACCCGGAGGAACATTGGTCTTGCCCTGCCTGGAGTTTTTACTGTTCTCATCAGGGCAGACTAGCACAGCGGCGTGGCATATTATATGAACTTAAATTTACAGGCCCCCATAACAAATAACTCCATCAAAACGATTTGCCAATATCATCTACTCCCATCATCAGCAACCAAGGCAAGTGCTCTGCGCCTCCTTGCCGATGAGCTTGTCCCCATGTAAAACGACCTGCCCCTTCCAGTTCTGATGTCTGATCCCGGACTGGAACTCATAGAAGCACCAGATGACATACTTGATCCAATTGCCCTCCTTTCAAAGCCAAAGCATCCAAACAGGTTCCTGAAAACCCTCCTCAGGAGACCATCGCTCTCTCTCCCTCCGCTTCGCCTTGCTGCCCAAGATATCCTTCTGGGCACACCACCGTTGTTGAAGCCGCCATCCATCTCAGTATAGACAACTGGAAGCTCCCTCTCTCCATTTCTCTGTCCGCCTGAAAACCGCCCCACTGCAAATCCACCGCCAGGTAGCCTCCATATAGTCAATCCCACTGTGTTGTTGTTGTCGTTTGTATTGCCAACCTCTTCCTCGTCGTTAACTCTCTCCTCCATAACTCTCCTTCCATTCTCGCCTGCCCTTCCTGAGCTATGCTCCCGAGAACTCTCGTTACCATCCACTGGCAACTCAAACCGACAGACAGGACAAGAGTTGCGCATGGCCAACCACGGCAGGATACAATCTTTATGGTATATATGCTTACAAGGCATCTCCCTGGCGTCACATCCCAATTCAAAGACTTCCTTACAAACAGCACAGTGCAACTCGCTTGTCACGTGATCCCCACTAATCTCTACAACAGGCATGCCTTCAATTGCAGCCTTGGACGCTGGAGGATGATCTAAACGGCTGATGCCATTGATCTCTATCTGCGACAGCTGGTCCAGCAACCGGTCAAACCCAGATCCGAGCAAGAACTCCGAGATCGAAGGCGGCAAAGGATGCAGCCCCGAACCGCCACCGTCGTCATAATACAACTCATACGAATTATGCTCCCTCGCATCCTCAGATCCATCGGAAGGCCTACGAAGAACGATCACCGGATTGAAGGGGGATCTGTCGCCCGCGTTCCGACGCGCACGCCTTAAGTTCCCGGAAGAAGAGTTCTGCGAATTGACCATATACATCGCGGAGGCCGGAAACCGGCCACGGCGACGGCGGTCCGCAGCCACAGAGGGTGGAGGCGGGGTCCCCGCAGCAGATGAGGTATCAACCTCCTCGACAAAGCCACCATCGCAATTGGGGCAGGTGATCGATTCCTGGGTCCAGACCCTAACAAATCTGCTGCACCTGTAGCACCAGTAGGAGGAAGATGCCGAAGACATCTAAGAAGGCGATCAATCGGGCAAAAGCTTACAAAAACCACGCCCAAGATTTAACCTTTCCTGAAGATCTAACCCCAGGAGGATCCAAACTCAACGGGAAACCCCCCTCAGAACCGACAAAACCAAGACAGACCAGATCGTACGCCAACAACAAAACCAACCCGGGAGCTAAAGATCCCCAAACCAGAACCAACCCCCCAAGAAAAAAAAATTCGAAGACAGAATAAAGGGAGAACCCCTCCTCCGTCCAAGATCTGAGCAAACAAAAGGTCGTCAAGCCTCGAAATGGCAACTAACACCTCACGGAAACAGCAGAGAGGAAAACTCCCGAGGCCCAGGAAAGAGAAGGACGGCCCTCGTTATGGAAGAAAGGAACAAAATGGGGGGAGGTAAGGGGAGGTTTTTAAAGGCATCCGGAGGAGACGACGATGGTGGGGAGGGGAGTCTTGGTCAGGGTTCGTCGAGGGGAGGAGGGGAAGGAAATGGAAGAACACGAGAGGAGAAGATAAAAGGCGGAACACCGCGTTTAACATTCGGTTCGGGGGTCCGTCCTCGCGTGCTGTCAAAGTCTATTGAGGTGGCGACACGTGTGAAGATAAGTCAGTGACTAATAAGCCTAATGTCCGATCCAGGGGACAATTATTGTTTATCGATACGACGTTGTTTCGTGTGGGTCAACATTTTTCTTTTCTTCTTTCTCATAGAGTCTGTGTTGAAGGGAGTAAGTACTAAATCTTCCGCGTGGTTTTGATGATAATTTATTATTATTTTTATTTATATTGGAGATAAAAAGAAGGTCGATCAGGACAACTATTTAGCTTTTAAAAAAGAAATATATATATGGCGTCTTTTATGGATAAAAAATCAATTATAATATAGAGATTCTTTAAGTTAACTTAGGACACCATATAAATTGGGAGAAACCCATATACTTACATATAGCCTAATCTAATTCAAAACAAAAAAAAAATCACGTTTCAATATCTCATCTTGCTTAAGACCCACGAATGAATCTTAATTTATAATGAATTTCTTAATAATAGTTTTAATTTATTTATTTTTAAAGATACGTTCGAGTGTAACTCCCAAACATCTACTTGTGGACAAGTAATATGAAATGTCTTAGGGAATATGCCTTTTCCCCTTCTTCAATAATTGTGGATGTGGGCAACCCACTAATGACTTCATTTTCCTCCAATTCTCCCTCTTACTTAGTACTACTTTTATTATTATCATTATTACCTTTACCTTTTTTTTAAAAAAAAAATGTTAAGCCTTGAAAACATTCTCTTTTACAAAGGCGGGGTTGATATCTTTTTCTAGCCTTCTACTTTTTGTCCCCAACAAGATAGATAAGAAGATAAAGTACGTATAACTTGATAGGGGCATCAAATTTCCTCTATTCGATGAAATAAATCGTTAAAGCTGAAATATAAATAAAATCAAAGCCAGAAATAAAAATTTATTTATTTCTTTCCTTTTTGTTTTTTATTTTGAAAATTTTTTGCCCACCAGAAATTAAGGAGCGTCGGGGGAGTTCGGTGTCGCTTTCTTGCTTTTCTTTTTTGGTTGGTGCAGTATTTTATATATAGTTGCAGTTGCTGTCACTTTATTTTATTCTTCCTTCAGTTCAATGACTTTTGTTGCCTTTTTGTTTAAAGCCACTTCTTTTTTCAGCTTTCACTAACGAAACCCGAAAAACCCTTTTCTTCAAACATCTCTCGCATTCACTCCAGCAAACCAACGAACCCATCGTCCGTTTATTACAAGAACATGGCAAAATGTTAATCGGAGGCTTAGTGTGCAAGCAATTTTTCTTTTTTTTATGTTTTTTTGAACCGTTTTGGCATGGGAAAAGAGTGGCAAGAGGAACTCCACTGACATTTTTTTGCCATCGCAACGTGTTTGGTTGTTTCTAGGAGTGGTAATGACCCGATTTAGGGGTCGATGAAGTTGCCGGACGATCGTCCAAAAGTTCCCCCTCTTGTGTTTATCAATCTAGGGTTAGGGCCAAGAACGATTTTGAGCCGATCTTAGTGCGTCCGACCACTGATATGGACGTTAAGGGGCGATACGCGCGCTCGCATGGGATGGCGCCGCGTGTTATGTTTTGGGGCCTAATTTCACGTGCTACGGTCGAAAGGGGAGTTCGATAGTGGCTCGCGATACAAAACCGCATTCGCGATTAGTGCGTGTAAAATGTGAGCTTCGTAACTGACATTGTCGACGAGATTCGACCATTGTCTTAACGTTTCGAGCTAAGGTAGCAAAATATTCGCTGAGAAATTTTAATAGCGTGTCCAAATATAAGGCGCGGTTTTGGTTTTCTAGGTCAAAGGAAAAACGACACAGTATAACTCGCCAACGTTATATTCATATCCCCCGTGTATGATCGAAAGGAAGAAATAATGAGAACGCAATAAATAAAATTTCCCCCGTGGATCAACATAACGCGTCAAACATTAACCACCGACAAGAAAAGGCAAGAAATTAAACCTACTTTTGCTTTCAGATATTCGCTATTATAATTTTCGTAATCCATGAAATCTCGAATTCAAAATTGGTTTCTATTAGCGATTGTCAAAAGTTAATGAAGCGATTTAAATGTGTTGATTTAACATTAACATATTTCGTAAGTAGTGTTTTTTTTTTTATTTACATGCTTTGTAACTTATATTTTACTTTATTTTAAAATATCACATTTAATTAATTAAATATTTACTATTACCGCACTAATGCACCCAAAACCCTTTCAAAAATTTCCTAATGTAACGAGTTAATGGGTTCATCGGCAAATGGGATGTGGAAATTTGGGATCCACGAGTGAATTATATCTCTACGGTTTCTATTATTATTAATTTATGTAAGTGTAGTTAGTTGGCTTTCCTATGTCTTTCTTCCCCTTACACACAACAACACATGAAGGTGACACGACATGATAATGCTCGGGTCGCCTCCCCCGTACGTAATCCGAAATTTATGTCCTCGTTTGTTGGACCAAATTTTATGCCTCGGTTTCTCTCCTTCTTCGTCGTCCTCCACCGGTCTTCCTCCTTTCGGTTGATATAAGCACGCGGCTATTGTTGGTCATCCATCCATCAATGGAGTGAACAACCCACTTGGGCACCACCACTCGAGTAAAATATTGACTTTGCATCGTTCCCCGTACGACTCATCAATCCGATTCGAATAAAGCATTAATAATTATCCGAATGGGAAGGATCGATCGTCTTACGCACATATTATTCGAGATGATCCAAGAAAATTACGTGACGACTCAGCTCGCGAACGTCACGTAACTCCCACCTTTGACAAATAAGGCTGGATAAAACCACACTGCCAATACATTCGATACACTATCCATATGCTAAGTAGGATGTAGTATCTCAGACAGCCAGACACATTTTACAGTTCGAACAGTAAAATGTGTGTGAAAAGATTATTTTCTTGCTACTTACATTAAAAATATAATTATTAATATAATTTTAGTTGAGACTTGTGCGACATAAATTCACTCGAAAGTCAGGAGATGGGCTTGGTCGGTCCAGTAAAATAAAAACTTTACTTATCTCAAAATATTACACAAACATTTGAAAAAAAACCCTAGTAGAATAATTAATAACAAAAAAAAAACGTGATTGGAGTATATTATTTCTTGTGGAATGAAAGGGGCTTGAAGGTGCCGACCACCTTCTTGATACAGTCCAATGAAGAGACACAACCCGCGGTCGTGGTTACGGTCCCGTCATTCCCGGCCAGGACCCTGTACTTGTCCTTCCTCGTGAATTTGGTGCACTCGAACCCGAGTGTGGCCGCTAGGATGCCTTGCACGTGGTTAGCCACGTCGTGAGGGCTCTTCCCTGATGAGCACGTGGCCTCGGCCGGCAGCTGGTTAAGGAAGGTCACCTCGTAGACCGGCCTCGGGTTCATGAAGAAGAAGATTGGATCCATCGCCTTCCATCCCCTGGCCGTCGTCGCATGGAAGAAGTCGACCTTGTAGTTCATCGCGACCGGGACAATCCTGTCGGTCAGTTCTGCAAATAGCGCGCTGAACCGTAGCAGGAAAGGCTCCCTGCAGGTTGTCCCCTCGGGGCATACTGCTAGATCGCCCTCGGATAGTTGTGATTTGATCTTCTCCTTGTCGACTTCCCTGACCCGTGTCAACCGGATGGTCGGTATCGGGGACAGGATCTCGGAGAGCTTCGAGATGGAGTAGGTAACGGCGGGGATCTTGCGGCCCAGCACTGTGGATAATACCACAGGGTCCATTAGCGTGCGATGAGTGCACACAAAGAGCACCCCGTTGACGTTCTCGGACGACACGGGAGGAGGCCGCTTGCCTCTCACTGTTACCCTGCCTCCGAAGATCGGGGCAATGATGGGGATCAACCCCAGAGGTAGGGTGAGCCCAACAGCTATACGGATGAAGGCCAGAACGATCCCAAACGGAATCCATGCAACAATCATCAGAGCGGTGATGAAGTTCGGACGCTTGACCAGCCGGCCGTCGTGGAAGATTACCGGGGGCAAATTCGGAGGCATTTCTCCGTCGAGCCGTGCATCGTCTGAGGGCAGGTTCGGTTGATGGAGCTGTTCCTGCAAGAAAAACAGAGATCGTACTAGTTATAACATAATTACTTTAAAAATTTTATTAACAGGAAGTTTTAGGACTTACTTTGCAGATCGACAGGAATGAAAACCTCGATTCGGCCCTTCCAAGTCCAAGGGAAGGAGACTGGCCGCCGAAAACCCTCGCAACCCTCTCTGTAACAGTTCCAGACCCACCCCTCACGAGTCCTGTAGCGAAACCGAACCTGTTCACAGCCAGTTCAGTCCCTATCACCTCGTCGCCACCCAAGTACTCCTTCACGAACCTCTCCACCATAACCCTAGGCATCCTGGTGACCACGACCCTCTTCTCATGAGCCCTGAACACCCTCCAAGCCGCTTCCCTCACGTCCTCCCTGAAAAACTTTGGCAATACCGCCCTCCCGACGGACTCGATCTCCGACAAGCGCACCCCGGCCGTCGCAACAAATATCATCACCCTAAGCCCGAGTTCCTCCATCCCACATAAACCAAGCAGGATAATGATAGGCCAGAATACCATCAAGGCCACGAAACGTAAGATCCCCGAGGCCTCGAACGCGACGAGCATGAAGTAAGGGAAGGGATCCGGGTCCTTGAGTAAGGTTCCCTCGAACTCTGCGGCGACAGAGTCCATGACGATTATAGGCAACTCTAGGGTTTACGAGGTTGCAAGGACTAACAAACGATCGACATTGGGTTGTCCAGGCAAGGCAGGGTAAGATTGTCGTATCTTAACAGAACTATTTTTATATGCGAGGCCTTAGGAATCGGATCGGGAGGTGGACTTAAATCCAACACGTCTATTGGATCAACAACTTTTTGTCTACTGATTTTGTACAAACGTAAACTCTTCTTCTTCCCTAAGAATTTAATTAAATTTCTTCCCGAGTCCAAGTTAAGTTCCTACACCTATTCTTATCAACATATTCCCCAAACATTAACCTTAAAAAACCCGAATAAAAAACATCGTCACATTATTCAATTCGCCACTTTATGTTTTGCATTCGTTCGAATAATATTCTATTTAGTTTATCATCATCATCAAATACTCGACATTGGATCGTGTCGTGCCCCCTCTTCATAACCAAATTAGTTAGTTTAAGTGATATCAGGCCGAAAGTCGAAGTTGGCATCTCGTTGTATGAACCTAGGAAACCATTGATATCGATATCTCGCATTTAGCCGCGTAACAATTTCACGCTTCTAAAATGTAGTAACGACGTGATATCGATCTGGAATGCCATAATTTTATACCGTTTGCAAGTTGATTCCCCCTAATTATCCTTAATCACGTATTAGCAAAAAAAAACACAAAGACAGACTTATCAATGTAATCAATCATACATCAAAAGACTAATAAGAGTTGTTAAATGGGAGGGTTAGATAGAATCAAGTTGGTTGCATGGGAGGGTTAGAGAATCAGTGAGCTACCGGGCAGAGCTGAGACGTCATTAGGGAGATTGTTGATACCAAAATGAAGAGTTGGTTTGACTGTTTCTTTCATCTAAAAAGAACAAGTAGCAAAAACCAAATGAACAATAAAGAAAAAGAAGCACTTACTCATTGGGTAGCGTTTGGTGTGACAAATCATTTTGGACTTTGGGGTTTACTTAGAGAATGTAAAGCCTTTCGGTTGAACAATTTACAACTTATCAATGTCTTAAGTCGCTCAAGCGGAAGTCAACACCGTAACCCTAAAACTGGATGGGGCCCAAACGTTCACATCGAATCAGAATGAGTTCACGAAGCTATAATAAATAAAAGCACACAAAATAATTTGGTTGATTTGGGCCCAAAATAAAGCCCAATCGATTTATAATAATTTAGTGTTGATTGCAGACAGTCACGTGAGCCATGTCTGCTGGTTGTAGGCTTAAATCGGGCGAAAATTAATTAGGGGGGAGGGGGGGGACTGCTGCTAGGTTTTCTGTGTGTTTGTGTGGAATCACGTGTGGTCTGATGCCGGAAATTCAATGTTATCGGTAAAAAGAAGAAAATAAATGAATGAAAAAGGATTGCGGGGATGACGCTGACAACATTCGATGATCTCGAAAAAATGGACGGTGCTGAAAACACTAACAAAAACCCTCCCCTTCCCTTTTTTCCCTCTACCTGCCACGCGGTCTCCCCCCGGCATCTAAATTATCATAAATTATTATTTTTAAATAAATTAAATTGAAAGATGAAGATTGGGACGCTTCTCGGACGGACGACGTCGTTTTCGGATAATCGACCGATTGTCCTGACTTGACACGGCGTGACGTGGGGACATCATCGCAGTGTGGTTTCCTAATCCTAGTACCGTATTTTCCACGTGTCGTGGAGTCGATGGGGTGGAATTATTACTAACAAAATTACACCCAAAAGAATACATCATCCAACATGAAGAAAGATTAATCAATCGTGTCTTTGGTTCCGTTTTATTTCCCAAAGGAAAGAATATATCCAAAGGCATCATCATCGTCTATATTTGGTTTGATATCTCGTCTTATTCCCTTGAGTAGACGCCATAATTAAACCAACACTCTGTTAAATTACCTTAGTAGAAGATCTCACCCCGTGTATGATTAAAAAAATGAATACACGTTGTTGTATGTTTTGCATTGGAGTCCCCGGTCGTTGTTTTTGTCTCATTTTCAGGACTCTTTTCGTTTTAATTTTTAATAATGTCATCTGCTGGCAAGATCAAACCCTAAAGGGTAAAGTACCAAAGCCAAAGCCGTTCTTACACAAAAGAAAAAATAAAAATAAAAAATAAATGGAAATTATTATTATTATTATTTACAAAAGAAAAGGCAACGCATGAGAAAACCCTAAACGCTCTCCTCCTCCTAAACCTCCTCCCTAAAACGAACAGCCGCAACGACACAAATCTAGACTGTCGGTTTTAGAAATCCAACGGCTGATATTTCCCCAACCATCAACGCTTTTTCATTACATTGGCTTTCTTCTTCTTCTTCCCCTGCTAACTTTTCGCTTTTCTAACCCCTCCTTCCCCTTCTCCGGACAACGCTTCTGTCCAAGAATCGGTCGTCAATGTCCGAATCCAGGATACCGCCCACCCTTAAGAGGACGTGACTTTAATTGAAAGATGGATGCTTTTCGTTGCTAACTCCTGATTTTAGTACTCGGGCTGCTCTCGGTTTTTTTGTCCGGAGATCACTCTCCCCCCTCCCCCCCTTTGTACCTTTAACCTAACGTAGATTACGTGATCGTCTGATCGTTCGTTGGCTGGGGCCGAGCTGATTCCCAGCTCGAAGTTTCGATTTTGGGAATCGGGTAGTTCTCTGTTTGATGATCGGACGTATGAGATGATCACCGATACACCTCCCAACATGATGTCCGACGTTGCACTCCGGTCTTTTCTCAATAACAGGGTTGATTTCCATGAAAGGGGTGGCTTTGCAAGGGAACACGAGATTGCTAGAAGTGGGTCCGCGCCTCCGACTGTGGAAGGGTCCCTTGCCGCCGTCGGGGGGTTGTTCGGCGGGTCGAGGACGGCGGTTGGTGGTGATAAGATCGGCGGGAAGGGGTTTGTTTGCAACGATGAGGACTTGAGGGCTGATCCTGCTTACGTGAATTATTATTACTCCAATGTTAATATTAATCCGAGGCTGCCCCCTCCGCTGCTGTCGAAGGAGGAGTGGCGATCTGCGCAGCGTTGGGGCATCGGGAGGTCCTTGCTGGGTGGGAAGGAAGAGAGTGCTGGGGCTGGGGTGGAAGTGAACGACAGTGAGTGGAGTGGGGATGGGTTGATTGGGTTGGGGTTTGGAAGTGGGCAGAGAAGTATTGCTGATATCATTCAGGTTAATTTTAATTTGTTCTGTTCTGTTGGTGCCCTGGATCATTCGTGTCTTTTTCAGTTTGCTAGTGCCTTGTGATCATGGCAATGATGAATTCTTGGCTTCTATTAATCTCGAAGCGCTTGCCCGGTTCTAGCTATACATGCCTTGAGATCGCGGTGATGATGAATTCTTGGCTTCTATTAATCTCGAAGCGCTTGCCTGGTTCAAGCTATACACGCCTTGTGATCGCGGTGATGATGAATTCTTGGCTTCTATTAATCTCGAAGCGCTTGCCTGGTTCTTGCTATTCGTGCTTTGTTTGATGTTCAGCTGATGATAATTCCTTTATTCCTACTTGTCTGTTTTTCAATGTTTTTAAAGTGCTTTTACAGGATGAAACTGAATGTTGCCTTAAGTTGACCAATTATCTCTATCATTCAACGAGAAAATGGTTCGACTGAATTCTCTTTAGATATTGTTTTGTTTACTCAACGCTATTGCTCGAGCCAAATTTCACTTTCTGCTGTGTTCATGACCCATGTCCATGGAATTTGTGTTTCTGTGCTCGGAATAAAGGAGTTGGTACTCTTGTAACTAGTCCCATGTCTGTCATCACAGGATGAATTGACCTATCCAGCAAGTGCTTCGAGGCAACCTTCTCGTTCAGCCAGCCGGAATGCGTTCAACGATATCATGGAATCTCCCGAGGTTCAGCTTGTAGACCGACTTCCGAGTCCAGGAATCCCGCCTATTGGTTCTGGAAGAGTTTCTTCATTCAATAGGAGTATCTCGAGCAGGAATAATTCGTTTAGTTCAGTCTCAACTAGGGTAGATGACAGAGCAGATCTTGTTGCCGCTTTATCTGGCCTGAACATATCCAATAATGGTCTGCTAGATGCTCAGAATCAGTTATACACCCCAAAATCGATTACTTCAGGCTCTGAATTGCAGAATATCAATGGGGCAGGTCATTATTCTCCGGTGAATGCTTCGAAGTTCCATAAAGTGAATTCTGTCAACCACCACTCGAGTTCAACAGACTATGTTGCCACCGAACTTGCTTTGCTAGGCGAGAAAGCACTGTTAGGTAGAGAATACTTGAGTAATTCGTACACTAATTTGATGGATGTTTACTCAGATGCAGCCCATTCTTCTCCAAAGTACCAATATGGTGCTGCCTATGGGAGATCTGAGATAATGACCAATGGATACTATGGAAATATTGGCTATGGAATGGGCATGCCTTATTTTGGAAATCAACTGGTGGGTGTCCTCCCTAATTCTCCTCCTGGATATGGCAGCCCAATCCAGCATGGTTGTTTTCCTCCTGGTTGGAGGGCAAATGGCAGTTATCGGGATGAAAGTTTTGCAGCCTCACTGCTGGAAGAGTTCAAAAGCAACAAAGCCAGATGCTCTGAGCTTTCTGAGATTGTCGGTCATGTAGTTGAGTTCAGGTATAAATGTTTGCGGTTCTTACCCTCATAGCTTGGGAACCTGTGTTTCTTACTCCGTTGTTAATTTTATTGCAGTTCCGATCAGTATGGAAGTAGATTCATCCAACAAAAGCTCGAGACTGCATCGTCAGAGGAGATAAACATGGTCTTCAATGAAATAATGCCCCGAGCACTGACGCTGATGACTGATGTCTTTGGAAATTACGTGGTTCAGAAGGTATGAGTTTGCCAGACTTTATAAGCTTCGACATTGCTGTTGTCTCTTCAGTGTTTGACTTCAATCCGACTCTTTCTGGATTGTTCTGGATTTGATGACACAAATTTGTATTTCCAGTTTTTGGAGCACGGAAGTGCATTGCAAGTAAGGAAGTTGGCCGATCAACTCAATGGTCATGTTCTGACTCTGAGCCTTCAAATGTATGGATGCCGAGTTATACAGAAGGTGAAGACCCTTTGTTTGTAGCATGGACCGTTTTGTTTCTGCAGCTCTTTATTATGTTTCTCCCTCCTTCATTAGAAATGTCAGTAGAGATTCACCTTGTTGAAGTACAAGATTCGGATGATTATGGCCAGTTAGTCGGTGATATTAGAGCACTTATATGCATTCTAATTAGAATTGATGTGCTGGTTATCTTGCTCTCTGAACGAGCTCAGGCTATAGAAGTATGTGAATTGGACCAGCAGTCCAAGATGGCGATGGAGCTTGATGGGCATGTGATGCGGTGCGTACGTGATCAGAATGGAAACCATGTGATTCAAAAGTGCCTGGAGTGCATCCCGGAGGATGCCATTGGCTTTATCATCTCGACATTCTATGACCAGGTCGTACCGCTCTCTACACATCCATATGGCTGTCGTGTCATTCAGGTTAGCCGTGGTCTTGCTTAATGACTTGAGGCTAAATCAAAAGCACTCACTGATGTGATTTTGATGCAACGGCCTTATAATAACAGAGGATCTTAGAGAACTGTCATGATCCTGAAACTCTGAGGATCGTGATGGACGATATATTGCAATCAGTTTGCTTGTTGGCGCAAGATCAGTATGGAAATTATGTCATACAGGTTCACATCCTCACCTATTTACAGTTGTGTGACTCTTGATTGCTGTAATATAATGCTTGAGTAGGTTTCTTCTATGCACCTAAAAAGCTTGCACTAACTGTTGCAGCATGTGCTTCAGCACGGAAAGCCACACGAACGTTCGACCATAATTGAAAAATTAATGGGTCAAGTAGTACAGATGAGCCAGCAGAAGTTTGCATCCAACGTTATAGAAAAATGCTTGATTTTCGGAACCCCAGAAGAACGGGAGAGTTTTGTGAACGAGATGCTTGGCTCCAATGACGATAACGAGCCTCTTCAGGTTTGTCACTGAAACATTTATATATAGCTTATCATTGTTTCCACTAAAAACCTTCCTAACCTTTTCTGATTCAGGTGATGATGAAAGACCAGTTTGCAAACTACGTTGTGCAGAAAGTGCTGGAAACCTGCGATGACCGACAACTCGAACTGGTCCTCAGTCGAATAAAGGTCCATTTGACTGCCCTTAGGAAGTACACTTATGGGAAACACATAGTTGCCCGGGCAGAGAAGCTCGTGGCTGCCGGCGGTACACTCCATTAGTCCCAGATAGCCGTTTTCATGCACTACTACACACATACTTACCTCTTATCTGGAATTCATCCTTGTGCAGAAAAGAGAATCAATTCCCAGAACATCAAGATTGGCATAGCATCGACATAGAGAAGCTGTACAGCTAACTCGGACGGGACAAGATAAACCCATCACCCGCTTCTCCTTTTCTGTATATCAGGATAAGATCAAGAACTGTTCTTGTACGCATGAATATATACTGTGTCGCCGGGGTCGCGTGGCATAAGTTTGTGTATCTTGCTAGTATTTCGGGTCAGCCTAGTTTAGCAGAGTTCTGAGGTGGAATTGTTTGATTTCAGGATTTTGATATGGATGTTGTTTTTAATCGGATTATGGAGATACATAGATTTCGTTTTTCTTTGATATTTAAAAGATAATTCTTAAATTAAATTTTTAATAATCTTTTTAGTATAAGGGAATCATCGTCGTCGTCATTTTTCGGTCGCTCCTAATTCGATAAAATTCCAATTATCAAATTTCATCACTCACTCTCCCCATTAATATAAATTTATTAAAAATTTTCACTTTTTGGACAAATTTTTGTTAAAGTATTAGGATGAAATCAACATTTTCTCAAGTTTAGCTAATTTTTTTTTTAAATTAAAATGAATAGAAATAAATAAAAGTACACGGAGAGAGATAAAAAAAAATTAAAATTACCAAATAAATAAGTTCTTCTTTTGTTAATAATTAATAAAAATTAAATATTTCATATATTTTTATATTATAATGTATTCCATGAAAATGGTATATTATCCTTATATAGGTTTAAAAAATGAGTATATTTAATTATTTAAAATTAAAATTTGACTTGTAATTACCTATTTTTTAAAGTGTGAATTTAAATTTTTTACTTTATTGAAAATTATTGAAATTTTATTCTAAATCAAAATATATCAAATTTTGATACTATAAATTATCTATTTTTTTTTTAAATCAACTTAATTACAAATTCTATTAAAAAATCGCTTTCCAGTTTTGTCTTTTTTATTTTATTGAATCGGCAAACCCTCATCCGGTTCATTCGCCCCAAATCGAAGAGTACCTGGGTTCAACCCACCCCCTCCAAACCGCAATCCTCCCATTCACGGTTCGGTTGAATCCCAACCCGGGCGACAGCCTCTTCTTTTCTTAATCTTCTTCCCGCCCTTTTTAAGTGATGATTGTGATTCGGGATGAATTCGATGTTTTTTTTTGTTCCCTAGATTTTTCAAGATTTATGCGTTTTTATTTTCTTTTACTTTTCTCTTAAGTTTTTTGTTCGATTTGTTAGTTGATAAAATGATGA
The DNA here is from genome assembly GCA_029817715.1 of Melastoma dodecandrum. NCBI lineage: Eukaryota > Viridiplantae > Streptophyta > Magnoliopsida > Myrtales > Melastomataceae > Melastoma > Melastoma dodecandrum. The sequence goes on along the minus strand of JARUPY010000533.1, from coordinate 1,328,801 downwards.
CTGATTGCATTAGTTGTTTTCAAATTCCTGGGGTTGTAAAGTAGGAGAGCTGAACAAGATTGGGTTTTGATCTGTGATTTGTGTTGGTGATATTTGACCTTGTTACTGGGTTTCATTAATTGGCATTCGTAATTGTATTTGGGTGGATGCATAGCTATTCTTGCTCAGAGTATGTTTTGGATGAGGCCAAAAGCGACCAATCCGTTCGCGCGTTTGATAAGAGGAACTAATGGCGATTGCGTTTTTTTATTCCCCAGGAATAGCGTATATGAATCTTATGGATTTCTGGAGTTGTTGAGTTTACCAAGGCATGATGGCCGCAGCAGGTTTAGACCCTATACCCTTAACGCCCCAGAAAGTCGATCCGGCATGGAAGCACTGTCTCATGTACAAGGATGGCACTAAAATCCTGCTCAAGTGTATATACTGTAACAAAGTGTTCAAGGGTGGTGGGATTCATAGGATCAAGGAGCACCTCGCTTGTTACAAGGGAAATGCGGCTGTATGCCCTAGAGTGCCTCCGGATGTTCGGAAGTTGATGCACCAGAGTTTGGAAGGGGTAGTCGGGAAGAGGAAAAGGAAGGAGAAGATTGATGAAGCAATCAATAGTATGAGTCAGCCCTCGGGCGAAGTCGATGTATTTGCCGGTCAGGGTGATACGAATGCTACATTGGTGTCGGTTGAGGTTCCCATCGAGCAGGAGAGTATCGAGTTTCATTCGAACGGTGATGTGAATCGAGAAGGCAGCAGGGTTAGCAAGACTGGAATAAGGAGAAAAAGAGCGAATGCCCCTGGAAATATGAATGGCGATATTATAGTGGCGTTGAAGAGGGAGGGCGATTGCGCTCAGACCGCAGACAATGCCGTCCATGTTGCGATTGCTCAATTCTTGTATGATATCGGGGCACCTCTGAGCTCAGTGAACTCGGCTTATTTCCAGCCTATGCTGGATGCGGTGGCTTCTTCTGGAGGATGTGTGATGGGACCTACTTTTCATGATCTCAAGGGTCCTGTCTTGAGGTCTGTATCCGATGAAGCAAAGAGCAATACCATCGAGCACAGTGCATCATGGGCAAGGACAGGCTGTTCTCTATTGGTTGAGCAAGTGAATACAGAAATGGGCAGGACTTTTCTGTGCTTCTTTGTGAATTCATCTCACGGGACCATCTTCCTGAAGTTTGTGGATGCCTCTGCTTCTATCCATTCGGTAGATATGTTGGTCGAAGATCTGAGGCAGGCTGTGGAAGAGGCAGGGGTAAACAATGTATTGCAGGTGATAACCAGCAACGAAGAGCAATATGCTGCTGCTGGAAGGAGGCTGATGGAAATCGTTCCTACTGTCTATTGGTCCCCTTGTGCGAGACAGAGCATAGACTTAATACTTGGAGATTTTCTGAACATTGAGTTGATCAGTGCCGTGGTGGAGCAAGCTAAATCTATCACCAGATTTATCTACAACCATGTGATCGTTTTGAATATCCTTCGGAGATACACATATGGCAATGATATAATAGAAATCGGAGATACAATGTCTGCTTCAAACTTCACGACGCTGAAAAGGATGGTTGATCTTAAGCACAATTTGCAGGCAATGGTTACCTCACAGGAGTGGGTGGACTGCCCACATTCGAAGAAACCAGAGGGTCTGGAAGTTTTGGACTGTATAAACAATGAATCATTTTGGTCCTCATGTGTACTTATTAACCGATTAGTGAACCCGCTGCTGCGGCTCTTGAAGGTTGTCGGCAGTGAGAAGAGGCCTGCAATGGGATATGTTTATGCTGGAATGTACAAGGCAAAAGAAGTGATCAAGAAAGAACTCATTAAGGAGGAATATTATATGACCTACTGGAAGATCATTGATCAGAGATGGGAATCCCACTGGAGTCTTCCTCTTCACGCAGCAGGCTTTTATCTTAATCCAAAGTTCTTTTATAGCATCGAAGGTGATATGCACAGTGAAATTGTTTCAGGGATGTTTGACTGTATCGAAAGACTTGTCGTTGATACAAATGTCCAAGATACCCTTATTAAAGAGTTAACCACATACAAAAGTGCAGCAGGAGATTTGGGCAGGAAGATGGCGATTAGAGCCAGGGACACTATATTTCCTCGTAAGACCTTATCTATTTAAGATTCTCTTGCCCTGTAATTTTTATATATGGAATGCTTTTGTGTCTTAATAGAAGATTGCATCCGAAAGGGTAGTGTGTTCCTTTCTGTCATTTGAAATTCAAAATAAATAAATGTCTTTCTGTTGCTGGGGATTGTGTCTGCTCCACGTAGCGATAAATGAATTGGCACTGTGTTGCATTATGATTAACAAGTTCAATTTCTGATCTGTAGCTGAATGGTGGTCTACATACGGTGGAGTATGCCCAAATCTGACTCGTTTGGCAACCAGAATTCTCAGCCAGACATGCAGTGCCTTGCGATTCAAACATAATCCTGCCTTGTTTGACCAAATACAAGAATTGCAGAATCGTCTAGAGCGTCAACGGCTCATTGACCTTGTCTATGTTCAGTACAATTTGCAGCTCCGGCAGCCTCTGTAAGTTAATGTGATCTTTTTTGTTGGAGGGTTCCTCTTAGTCAGATCCCTACTTTATTTTTTTGGGACTGACTTTAAACTCATTTTCTTCAGCATGAACATGGAGCAAGATATTATAGACCCCATTTCAGTCGAAATGAGGTCACTTGTCGAGGACTGGGTCAGCGGGAAGAATATCCATCTGGAGGATACTGAGAATTGGATGGCCCTTGAGCCCCCTCCATCCTCTACTTCGCTGCTCTTCACACCCCAGGGCGATGAAATAGATGACTTGGGCTCAGGCAACTATTTCTTCACACTCCTAACAGATATTCAAAATTCTGCTGCTAGTGAAGATTTCCTAATCTTCTTCTCTTTATGTCCCTGGACAGGTTTCGACGATCTGGAAATCTTGAATAGAGCTAAGACATGGGAGGATAACAGCAACCGTGTCGAGATCAAATGCGATGATCTGATCGAGCCGGACTCAAAAGAATTAACCGTAGGTTTAGACAGTTAGCCCTGTTTACGAATTTCCCTTATTAATCACCCGAGACAATGTAGGCGTGTTCATCGCATCGGGACAACCGTCTGTCGTGTAAAATGTAGCTCTATACTATTGCTTAAGATTGTATAGAATTCCTTAGGTTCAGAACCCTTTTTCACTATTCAATGACAAGAACAGACATTCCTGCTGAAATGCGATCTCTTTGGCAAAAGATTCTTCTTGACAAAGCATGTGCACCGTGCCTCGAGCTGACTGATTGAGTGGAGGACCAAGACAAAGTCCAACAGTTGACGTCTTCGTGGTTCTATCATCTGATGTTGTCCGGGGAAGATTCTGTCGACAACTTATTGGTGGGTCACTGTCAAAAGGCGAACTTGCATTGAAACATGATCAAGATATGGATGCAATGAGCAGGTTTTATCCCAACTGTAGGTTTTCCTACAAATAATGACATGGATCAAGGAACAAAAACATCCCTATTCGTCCCCACAGGACAGCAAACTTTTCAGACATCAAACATCAGAGGATGTTGATTTGGCAGCCACGGAGGAAAGGGCGTCCGAATCCAACAGATGAATGATGAATCCAAAACAATAGAGAACAAAAAGGATCACCAATCTGTATATACAACTCCTGCAGAGGTACAATGTAAATTACTGATCTCCAGTGGCTAACAAGCATCACTACCACCTCCGGAGAAAGGGGATTTGGGCGAATGCGAGGCTGCTTCTAGATCGTTCTCGCAATCCCCGACCATCGAGGACCACGCGCTAACTTTGTCGAGACAAGAAGTTGAATAGGAATTAACAAAGTCCTCGAAGTTCGCCGTGTTCTTCGTAGCTGACTTTCTTCTGTCATGTGAATCCGGAGCCATGACCATCGTCGGCAATGGCACTTCGCCGTCCAAGTACCTCACTGCCTGTCTCATGGTCGGCCGTAGTTCCGGGGAGTTGTTTGAACATAATAGACCCAACTTTACCACAATCACAACCTCTGTCTCGTCGTAGTCCCCACCCAATCTCGAGTCCACAACGTCGAATATTGCCCCCTTCGCCCACTTCTCCCACACCCAGTCCACCAATATTAGCTCCTCCGGCATCGCTTTGGGCTCTATCGGCCTTCTTCCGCAAACAACTTCGAGTAACAGGGCACCGAAGGCGAACACGTCCGAGCTCGTAGTTGGCTTTCCGGTTCGTGTCAGCTCGGGGGCGAGATAACCCAATGTGCCAACCACCCTGGTTGTGCTCGGGTTGGACCCATGCTCATATAGCTTGGCAAGACCGAAGTCACCCAGCCTTCCGTTTAGTTCCGCATCCAACAACACGTTTCCTGCTTTGATGTCTCTATGAATGACGGCTTGCTCCCATTCCTCATGCAAGTACAAGAGACCGGACGCGACTCCTTTCATGATCCTGAACCTCTGTTCCCAGCTAAGGATGGCCTTCGGTTCATCGAAGATGTACTTATCCAAGCTTCCGTTAGGCATGAAATCGTACACGAGCAAAAGGTCGCTCCGGTGCCGACACCATCCCAGTAACTGGACCAAGTTTCGATGGCGGAGTCTCCCGATGCTAGCAATCTCGGAGACGAATTCCCGTAAACCTTGCTTCGATTCGTGAGAGATCCTCTTCACCGCAACTTCGGTGTTGGTATTCTGCAGGATTCCTTTATAAACCCGACCAAAGCCGCCAAAACCCAGTAGCTCCTTGTCTCTGAAGCCTTTGGTCGCCTTCTTGAGCTCTCGGTAAGGGAACCTGTGAGGACCCACGTTGAGCTCCCACTCCTCGATGATGTCCGCATTCTTGATCTTGTAAACGATGTAAATAGCAGCCACCGTGACCGCAATGAGTAGTAACACCGCCAACGAGGAAACTCCAACGATCAACGGGGTGTTGCTCTTCTTCGGCCCGGGAAGAGATGGAAGAGAAGATAAAGACAGAGATCGGGCCTCTCCAACAGTACTGAAACTCCATCCCAACAAGTAATGCGCACTTTCAAGCAACCCCGTAGAAGCAGAGAACCCGACATACATCGAATCCTCGAAGATTGAGGACAGATCGACATTGAGAGACAGGATCGGCAGAACGGGCTTCGCTGAATAAGGCGAAAGCCTCACTTCCAGCCGATTATGCCCCGAATCGTAATCGACCCATGCTTGAATCACCGTCCCGCTCTTCATATAGATCCCCACCTTTGAAGAGTTCTGAGCGTAATAAACGGCCGGGACAGACGCGTTCGAGACCAAGCTGTTAATATCCACCCCGACATGGTTATCGTCAATATCGCCAAACTCGAAGTCCTGGACTGTGTCGAACTCGACTGCGAAGACCCTGTTCGAGGAGTTCCCGATGTCGGAGGCGTTCATGAGCCCGAGATACTGACTGGGAAGAGCACCCGGGAGGTCCTTCGTCCGCGATACGGTGAAAGCGAGGCCGTGGCCCCCGAGCTTGGGATACTGGGGAACGATTGCGAAGGCGAAGGAGGCAGAGAAGGAGATCGCTTTACCGGCGTTCCTGAGGGTGACTGGGGAGGAGTAGAAGGCGTGGCCGAGGACCCTGAGGGAGTCGTTGGTGAGCGTGAGGATGCCATTGTCGGAGACGACAGCTGCTCCGTTGAGGGTGATGTTAGGGCCTGGGGAGGAGAACCCTCGGGGGAAGGTGAAATCGAGCTGGGAGAGGCAAAGGGTGGGGGAAAGGAGGAGGACGACCCAACAGAGAAGGAGACGCTTGGCAGCCATTGATGGGGGAAAGATCGGAGCTTGGTAGCGGCGGGTGGGTGGGTGGGAGGGTGCGGAGAGTTCTTAGTTCGGGAAGGACGACATCTTTTACTTTGGTAAGAGAAATGAAATTAATAAAAGACAGAAAAGGAGGAAGTTTATGTGCGTTACTGACAGTTTTTATCGAAAGGTTGTGTTGTGAGGAAGGGGACCTTCCTTTGTGTTGTGTAATGTGTAATAATAGCCCGGGATTAAAAGGAACAAAGGAAAACGAAGGAGGAGTCACGATTGGTTAGCCAAAAAGGTAAGTTTGAAAATTTGAGCAAAGGGAGGCAGACGACACCGGAGGGGAGTGAGTGAGTGGATTGGTCTCTTTCATAGACCTTTTGACATTCAATGCTCACCACCACAATCCCACGTTCCCTTCAGTTATCCCAATCCTTAACCATCAATCATTTCGACAGCCTAATAGAGTAGAAAGGTTTCCTCTTCTCTGTGTGTTGTATTTATTTTTCTGCCTATAGTTAGTGGGATGAAAATTTAAGACCACTCATCATAACCCACCCACACCCCCCCTCCCCCAGTTAAAAACGAAAAAAGACTTGGGATTATTTCAACGCACCAAACCCACTAAACCCTGACCAAAGACTCCAATCCAACGAGGGTAAACTTTAAATTTAATTTTATTTATTTTCTCTCCTCCTCCTCCCTTGGTTTGGGGTAGGGATGGATGGATGTTTCCTGGAGAGTGCTTGTTGACCGGAAACATGATAGTTGACCGCAGTCAAAAAGTGGATTTCATGCAGTTGATTCTATACGGAAGGAATATATTTTTTTAAGTCAAGATCCCATGAGTCTGATTCTTTTTTAGTGGTGAAAATGAGCCGGTTGGAGAACTTAAATACCCTCGTGCTCGAGCTCGGCTCGATTAGGAACGGTCCTAGCTCAAGCTCGAGCTCGGCTCGAACTCGATCGAGCTTAAAGAATTGGAGCTCGAACTCAGCTCGGTCCAATTATGGAGAGCCCGAGCTCGGCTCGAATATAGATCAAGCCTAAGCTTGAGCTCGATTTCAAAATATACATGTATTAAAGTTGACTCGAATTTGACTTGGTTGGCTCGAAAACATGTATAATAAAGTTCATTTTACATCCATAAATCTGAAATAACAATGTTGCCAAAACATTTCAACAAAACCATACTTCCAAAATATCTCTAAAAGAACTATTCTCCCAAAACATCTCTATAAGATATAATCAAATTTCTCGAAACAACCACAAACCGCAAAAACCATACTCCTAAAACATCTTCACGATATAGCTTCATTACCAAATCCTAATAATACCACAATGGCATCATCACCTGCATACAGAATATTATAAAGAGTATTACAATCACCATAACAATAATAAGACAATAAATATCTTAAAATTTTGTAAAGCATGTAACGATATTTAACTTACTTCAAGATGTTGAATTAGATACTTGAATAAATACCTCTTTGTGTGTTTTCCCTTTCTGTAAAAGAAACAAAAAAGAGAAATAAAAAGCTTGGGTTAGTAACATGTTTAATAAATAATATATTTCTCAAATTGAAAAAACTTTAAATGAAAAAAAACATTCCTTTTCATTCTTTTTCACCCCATATAAATGTCGAAGCCAATCTCCTCCACAAAGTAATACTTCTATCGTGTTCGGAGAAAAGGATGAACGATAAGCATCAATTACCCTTATTCCAGCACTGAATGTAGCTTCAGAAGCCATTGAGCTTATTGTATCAGTTGTCATTCTTGACAAAATTGGGTAATGTACCCGATTCATCTTTCACCAATCCAAACAAGAAAAGTCTTTGGCAATTTCACTCTTTTTTGGGCGACTTTTTTTCTAAATATTCAGCCAATTCCGATTTTCTAAGCCCCGAAGTAATTCTATCAATCTTTTTCCATTCGAGCATCCCTAACTTCATCATCATATTGAATGAAAAATGGAAAATGGATGTTTGTGCATCATAACCTAATGTGCAGCTACCTCCCGCATTTGTTCCATGTCGAACTTTCCGGAATGCAAAGTGGGAACTAGAAGTGTAGCTCCATCGATTAACGGAAAATTCAAGTGAGCCTGTCTTTTAGCTTCTTTCAAGTTCATCTTCCTCTTCAAACAATGATCTCTATGCCTCTTTAAGTGAGATATACTCCCTGATTTAACAATTGTTAAGAGATAGCGGCAATGAGAGCATTTAGCTTTCTTCTCTCAATTCTCCAAAATTTCTTCAAAATCATCATAAACCGCTGAAGTTTTCTTCCTTTTATTTGCTTTGAATGTCTCCTCTTCTAGTGCATCCTTCTTTGTTGCATTTATCAGTTTCACCAGCTGAATTTAGCTTCATCCTTTCCAATGCCCCCATTTGGATTTGAAGCTCCTTCCCCAACTCGTTACTTTCAGCAACATCACTCCCTATGGTTGGTGCAGAAGACGTATAATCCGTTGACATATTTGTTTCCGGCAGACAGAGCAAATAAGGAGAAGAGGTGAGACCAAATGAATCCATAAAATCCCGTCCAATTCATCTCCGGAAGATACGTACAAGTAAGAAATAATAATAAATCAGCTTCATCAAGATCACTGGATAAACCTAGGCTCTCAATGAACTTCTTTTGGCTACCTGGTCAACAATGAGCCGCATAAATACACCTGATGATGTAATCAACCTGCTCAAGTATAGGTACCTACACAAGCCAGGTTGTTTTGTAACAAAAAAAGGATTCCATACTTCATGTCAAGTGGAAAAGTACTTCAGGTTGATCATCATAATGCTCTAGTATTAACATAGAAATAGAAAGACAACCGTTTAAGGTGAATTTTGAAGGTGCCTAATCTATGTTGCCTTGGGCGCCCAGTTGATTCAGAATCCAGAGAACTCAAAGGCATACCAGAAGTGTAGAGTCGGGCCGGCTAATACTAGCCCTAGAAAGGTGAATAAGAAAGTTCTCTTCAAGTCTAAAGAAGGTGTTTCATCAATCACAACCTGAAACATTAGACATGTGACTTGAGTTATTTTGGAAACTCTTCTACAATAGCCTTCAAATCAAAACGAATATGCAAAACAAGGAACATAAGCTCAAGCTCACCTGACAGATTAAGTCCCCTAGAAAAGTCAGAAATGCAAATGTCACAGCTTTGGTAAGCACCGGAAACTTCTCAATGAAAATAAACAGCAAGCACTTCCCACTACAACACCAAGAAAACTAATAAATAATCAATAAACACTTCCGAACAAAACCACAAACACTCCATCGGAAGAAAGAAGGAAAAAAGACCATAAAACCTCAACAAAACCAAGTCGCGGCATCATTAGTGAGAGCAAACTTGAAACCCAAATGAAGAATAATAAAAGGGGAAGGCAGAATCGACAGGTGATGGATCGAAATCAATCGGCGCGTCGGAAGCGAGACGAGACAAGACGATGAGTTTTTTCCCTTAGGGTTTGCCTCCACTACGAGAGTGCGGAAAGCGCCTATGCGATTGAGAGCGGAGGAAGCGCAAAAATTTTCCAGGTAATTTTATTATTTTTTTATTAATAAATTATTAATATTTATTATATAATATTATACTTACGAACCATCTAATTGTAAGTGTTTCGGTTCGTATCACGAACCATTATTTTTACCCCTAGTTTCTCTCTCTCTCTTTAACCAAATTGGGCCCATTTAATAAATGGGCCTAGGGCTAATATTTGTCTAATCCTAAGCCCATCGATTGTGTTCTTTTTTTTATTATTATTAATTAATGAACATGTCAGGCATATATTATTTTTAACTAACTTGGTCAATAAAAAATTGTCAAAGAGAGTTAAATGGGATGGAATTGACAAAGACACTTGGGACAGATCCAAAACACACTAAAACAAAAACAAGAAATATAATAATAAATTAAGAAGAAAGGAGAGGGCATCATCCCACCTATAAATCCATATTCTCCCCCCCTCCCCCTCATTATCAAAATTACATCTTCATTTCTCTCAACCTTTCATTTCTCTAACACTCATAGTCATGGCCCCATGAATATATAATTCTTTTTTTTTTTGACATGATATGTTTGGAAGGGTCTACCATCGAACAATTTCAATATTAGTAGTAGGAATACTATCCCCTTCCCCCCCCCCCCCCAATCCAATGGTTAAACGCTTGATTAAATGATTTTGACACATGCACGCATGTCTTTGTCCTTTACTGATCACTAACAAAGTTTTAATTGATTAAAAACAAGGTTAAGAAAGAAAAAGGAGAGTTGATAATAACACTTTGTTAGGACAAACAGTCCTTTTGATTAGATTGGGACAGAAAGTTTAGAATAATCCGCCCATCCTCCCAGAAAAACTTGTCCAAAAATAATAATATTAATAATAATAATTATATAAAAGAAGCACTTACCAAATTTTCTACCGAATTCCTATTTCTATAGCCCATTAAATTTTGATAATGGCAGACAAATAGTTAAAAGGAGAAGTCTTGGGTCATAAAATATATAAAAAAAAATTAAAGAGGTATTAAAAATAAATATAAGATATATAAGTTAGACCGACCCAACCACAATTAGAATATATATAGCACATTTGTTTGTCCCCATTTTTTCTTTTTGTTTAAAATAATGTAAAGAGTGGCCAAAAGCCAAACCCATAGATAATGGCTTGCATTTTGCATCATTGGGAAATTTCCTCATCATCATCATCCGACCACTCTTTTATTAATCTCGTTTTATTTCTGTTTTCTCACAACTCGGGCAATAATATTCCCGGACAAAAGAAAAAACAAAGTAAAACTTACGTTTTTTTTTTATTAATCGAATGTTTAGTAATAATAATTAGAGTGCTGTCATTTTCTTACAAAAAGAAAAAAAAAACTGGACCACCAAGAAAAGAAGGAGATTAAGAGCCCAACACCTTCTTGTGAGATGATGGCTTCATTAATGTTAACTTCCTTTTTCTCCCTTAAGAACTATTGGATGAGGATTAACCTCACTTTTTTGTCTAGCTTTTTTATAAATAACAATGATTAAGGTTGACATAATTGCAGGGTTTTTTTTGTTGTTGCAGCTGCTGCTGTAGTCAAATCATTATTCAGGTGTTTATAATAACCAAATCATCATTACCTTACTTTTGTTGATGGTGTACTTCGGACATCACCTTGCAAGTAGAGGGACAAAAAGAAAGGCTTCCAAAGGCACTAAATAAACACGCACTAGTTTCTTAAAAAAAGTATACTAATTGTTTAGGAAATGACAATGTAGGCCACGAGGGAGACCTAAAAGTAGCAAAAACCACACCACACAGACAGACATCACGGGAAACGAACACTCCCCTCAGTTGTTATTACAAGACCAACAACTTTCTAACAATATCGAAGCAAGAACAGTGACTTCTCTTCTCCTTCTGATACTACTATTGATTGATTGATTGATGGCTTATAGAAAGGCCAAAATCTCAGACTTCTTAACAACACCCAGAAGAACAAACAAAGTTAAAGATACGAAAGAAAGAAGGGAGAGGGAATCCATTTTTGAGGTGGTGGAAAATGACAGGGTCAGGGTCTTCATGTGGAGCCTGCAAGTTCCTCAGGAGAAAGTGCGCCTGCGACTGTGTTTTCGCCCCTTGCTTCTCTTACGATCAGGCCTCTGCCCATTTCGCGGCCGTTCACAGGGTCTTCGGGGCGAGCAACGTCTCGAAGCTGCTGTCGCACTTGCCTGTGCAGGCCAGGGGTGATGCCGCCGTCACCATCTCCTATGAAGCCCTGGCCAGGATGAGGGATCCCGTCCACGGCTGCGTGTCTCATATCTTTGCACTCCAAGAACAGGTCTTTATTTCCGTTCTCTCTATTCGCTTCCCTATAGATTGAGGCCCCGGTGAATCGGTTCCGTCGGGGGCTGTCATGGCTCTTTTGTTGACGTGTTTTTGTGTGTCATGCAGGTGGCTAACCTACAGGAGGAGATCGAGATTTTTGGAACCCAGATGGCCAACCTTGGAGTTGGGTTCCAAAGTAGTAGGGACTATCAATTCCCTGACAGTAACACCTCCATCTTCAGCGATATTCCTGTTCACTTTTCCGAAACTAATAACCACAGTGATAAGAGCCATCTGTTCTCTCTGAACAACGAGGCAGATCGTCTTCATCCACTCACAGCAACCAACACGATGATGATTAATGCAGACTTCCGTGGCATGTGTGCATGGGGAGGAGTAAAGGATCAGGACCAGGACCATAACCTGTCAAGTGAAGACAACCCAGATCCGATGGACCAGATTCTCGATGGGACCAAACCCGGGACGTGCATGCCTTCCTACCCTTGGATTGTGAACAACGCATGCGACTAGATTAATCAGCATTTAGGATTACACTGTGTTCTAGGATTGACTTATAAATGACGGGGACAGATGCACGCACATGCCCCCCTGCTGCTCCATGAACGAGGAGCAAGTTTTGTTGGGAGAGTGAGAGGACGTCTTGCCAATTTTTGTTTCTCTGGGTGGGATTTTGTACAAGGAGGGCTGAGATAGTACAAAGTTTGTGTCCCATGTCAGGATTCCAGGTTCGGAAAGACTAAATCATGCAGTGTAGTCAAAGTCATTAGGCAAGCAACCAACAGTTGTGCATCGTCACGAATGTAGTCCTTACAGCCAAAGATGAAAAAGATGAAAGGAGCAAAACCTCAGCATCATGAAAATGACTAATGGCTCTCTGTCTATAACTTTCAGAATCCCATTGTGCAATCCGATTCCAGTGGATGACAGTTTTCAACTACAGAGAGATTGCAATCCGATTCGAATGATACTCGAGTCCCGCTTCCAGGATGCACGGCGGCATACCCCAGGACAGCGTGCACGTTGGATACCCATAGGTTATGCCCGAATCCAGAACGGATGCATATGGACGTGTTTCTGATTCACCTTATGAACAGAACTCTTACGAAGAAGCCGACGTCTCCATTACTCTGGAATCCTTCACTAATAGAGGTCAACCAATTGCATTAGATCCCGGATGCAGCACAGATTCGGACTCTCCGTCGGCGGCTCACGTCAATCAGCATCATCTGGGCAGCAGGTGGGAGCACTGAAGGGAGTAGACTTGCGGCTGGTTAACGATCTGGATCTCGAGCTAAGTCATGGTTTCCATCCCAGTTGAGAAGGAAAAGCTTCCGTTTTTTTATAACGAAACCTTTTCTTCGAAAGAGTTTTCCATTTATGTTACAATCATTCAATCGAATTACGTATTCGAATCAAACTCTAACAAATAATAGATTTTGAAACTTATCCGAACAAACCCGCATCACTCATTTCCTGACAACCTCAAACAAAACGACAAGAAGGGATAGACCCAGACAGTGTCGTCATCCCTGGGGACGATGGCGGAAGGCAGCGCCGGCGTGAAATTGCGATGGACCCTCGACGGAACGACGGCCCTGGTCACCGGCGGAACCCGCGGCATAGGGTAAGAATATTTCTTCCCCTCAAAGTTCCTCCCTTCTGCTAAACCCGCTCCTCGAAACTGGAGCCCTTTTTCTCTTTTCCGGACGTCGATGGTGTTGATTTTCGGAAGCCGGGCGGTGGAGGAGCTGGGCGGGTTCGGGGCCGCAGTGCACACGTGTTCCAGGAACGGTGAGGAGCTGACCAAGTGCCTGAAGGAGTGGGAGAGCAGGGGACTGAGGGTGACGGGTTCGGTCTGTGACCTGTCGTCGCGGGAACAGCGGCAACAACTGATCGAGGAGGTTGCTTCCCTCTTTAGCGGCAAGCTCAACATCCTGGTAGATTTTGGGACAAATCTTTTTGCTGTTTCATCGGTTGCTTGTTGCTGCTTGCCGGTAGTAGAATCTTACATGTTCGATTCGGCAATTAATGTTGAATTGACATGGCGATTAGGATCGATTGGGCACTTGTTCACTAGTTGCGGCTCACAGGACCCTGCTTGCTTGGTTGTCTCTTAGCTTTCCTTGGTTTGTTGAGTATCCTTGCCATCAGTGCTTGCTCGGGAAACGATCTAGGCATGCACGTCTGTGTATCAGCACATTGCCGGCCCTCTTCATGGTTGTTTGACTGAGAAACGTTAAAGGATTTGATTCATGTGTGGTTGGCTTTGTCTTGCGTATGTGATGTTTGCCCGGTGTATGCAGATAAACAATGCAGGAACTAACTTCAGGAAGCCTACGGTTGAGTACACAGCAGAAGATTACTCGAAAATCATGGCGACCAATCTTGACTCAGCATATCATTTCTGCCAGCTCGCTCATCCTTTCCTCAAAGCTTCCGGGTCTGGGAGCATCATCTTCATTTCTTCTGTTGGAGGGGTGGTCAGTTTGGGTACCGGCTCCATTTATGCCGCCACCAAAGGTGACGACCCCTGCATTTTCTAAATGATGATCCTGCTTTATGCTAACGATCCGCCGGATGAAAAAACTAAATATCCTTTTTTCTGTTTTATACAGCTGCAATCAATCAGATTACCAAGAATCTGGCCTGCGAATGGGCAAAGGACAACATCAGGAGCAACTCCATCGCTCCGTGGTATATCAAGACCTCACTCGTGGAACACGTGAGGAACCTAACCGCATCATTACTCCTTGACGGAGGCATATGCTTCCTATTTGATATAGGCATTTATGCTGAGTCCCTTTTGTTGCAGCTGCTGGAAAACAAAGAGTTCTACGACGGGGTGATATCACGAACGCCTCTTCAAAGGGTGGGGGAACCAGAGGAGGTGGCGTCCCTAGCCGCTTTCCTCTGCATGCCGGCATCTTCCTACATAACCGGCCAGGTCATCTCCGTCGACGGCGGGATGACCGCGAACGGGTTTTTTCCAACTGCCAAAATAAATTGAAGCACCATGACATGATTCGGTGATGGTTGGGTTCACTTCGAGTTACAGTTCGTTCGTACGGAGACAATGAATTGTCGAGCTATGATTAACACATTTTCTCACATGCGTTATGAGGTTTGAATGGTGGGTGGATTTGACTATTGAAAAATACGTTTTACAATGTTCACCTAACTATCTCCAAACGAAACGTAAATGTTGGAGCAAGAAGGATAGGAAGTAGTCATCGCGGTAACCATGGCACTCATCCCCTCCAGCTTGAAATTGCGATGGACCCTCGAAGGCAGGACCGCCCTAGTCACTGGTGGAACCCGTGGGATCGGGTAAGAAGACTGTTTCTCCCTGTCGGGGTGCTTTGAATATCCAGTTCCAATGAAGCTGAGACTTCCTTTGTCTGGACTTTGACGGTCTTGATTTGGGAAGGCGTGCAGTGGTCAAGGAGCTTGCTAGGTTCGGGGCGGTGGTGCACACGTGCTCCAGGAATGAGGAGGAGCTGAACAAGAGCTTGAAGGAGTGGCAGAGCGAGGGGCTGAGGGTGACAGGTTCGGTCTGTGACTTGTCCTCAAGGGAACAGCGCCACCAATTGATCGAGGAGATCAATTCCCTCTTCGGCGGCAAGCTCAACATCCTGGTACCTTGCTTTTTTGCTGTTTCATCAGTTGTTTGGCTGACAGTAGAATCTTCCGTGTTTTGTTCGATGTGGAATCATCAATCGATACAATGAACGGGATCAGATTTGTGATTTACTCAATAGCTTCTCCTGATGGGACTAGCGTTCGGATGGTTCTCTGTTACGTTTCCCTTTGATTGCCAAAGTATAGTCGTCAGTTGATTGTGGAAAATTTTCTGGACAAGAGAGAGGATCGGAGTTTAATGTTTACCTTAGTTCGTGTGTCCAAACGCAACAGTCTTCTTTAGCATTTACACGAGCTGGAAGAACTCGGCTCGTTTGTGGTGTGTGTTGTGTGCAGGTAAACAATGCAGGAACTAGCATCAAGAAGACTACGGTTGAGTTCACAGAGGAAGATTACAGGAAAATTATGGCAGTCAATCTCGACTCTGCCTATCATTTATGCCAACTCGCTCATCCTCTCCTCAAGAATTCCGGATCAGGGAGCATCATCTTCATTTCTTCCGTTGCCGGGGTGGTCAGTTTGGGTAGCAGCACCGTTTACGCCATCACCAAAGGTGAAGACACCTGCTTTTGTGAATTAAGAGAGCCTACTTCTTGTTCACAGACGTCTACTTGACACAGGAGCGATCAATCAGCTAACGAAGAACCTGGCCTGCGAATGGGCGAAGGACAATATCAGGAGCAACTCCATCGCTCCATGGTATATCAAGACCTCTCTCGTGGAACACGTAAGAAACTCTTACCACACGAATGTTCTTGTAAGAATCGGATGCATTCGTGCCGCGTGCTGATTGATATGCTCGGGTTCCCTTCTTTGCAGCTGCTGGGAAACAAAGAGTTCTACGAAGGGGTGATATCGCGAACGCCACTTGAGAGGGTTGGGGAGCCGGAGGAGGTGGCGTCCCTAGCCGCGTTCCTGTGCATGCCGGCATCTTCCTACATAACTGGGCAGGTCATCTGCGTGGACGGCGGGATGACTGTGAATGGGTTCTTCCCAACCGACAAAGTAAACCTGTAGCACCAAACTGTACCATCAGCTGCATGATTCGATCGGACGATGCTGGTTGCTGCCGGAGACAATAGAATGATTAAATAAAAATGATTTTAGCATACCGATGTCTGTGCTCAGATTTTTTCAGATCTTGTACGGTCCAATGGTTTTTCACAGGCTGCTTCATTCTCATGGATTTCGCAGTCATGTTTGGTGATTGTTGTTTGTGTGTGGAATATGTTCTCTCCTAGGAGCATTTCACATTCTGTATAGGTAAAAATTTACCAAAATTCATAAAAAAAAAACAAAAACAAAAAGATCAAGTATATTCTGTCAAAATATACTTTGTCGCGGTAAGAACGTGGACAAAAACCGACAAATGATTGGGAAAGGAAAAGCGTAAAAGAGAGTCAGTGACATAATCCCCCCATTAACGAACTCTGCATTAAATTTAATATTAAGCGCCGTTACTTTTTTACTGGTTTTGACCGAAACCAAAGACGGAAAAGATCCCATCACCTACGTGTCGGATCCAAGAGATGGCCACGTCACTCGGTGGTATTGATTCGAACAATCCAACGGGTTGTTTTGGGAAGGGCCAGCCTCCGGTTTTGGGATGGTTTTGGTTTCCGAGACGGAGCGGCGTGGAACCCCCCTTCCCTCCATCCATCCCCACGCGTCACATTAAAAAAATAAAATTATTAAATGGTTTGTCGCGACGGTCTCGGAACAAAAAGTTTGCTCGATGACCTCAAACTTTTAATTAATTTTTTGTTTTATAATTAATTTAATTTATTATATTTTTTATTTTGATTTTATATAATTTTAATTTTTTTCTGATAATTATATTTTTATATGTTATTTTATTTTAAAATTTTGATAGCGAGATTAAGTGAGTTGGAAGTCGGAGTTGGACGATAATTACCGTAAAAAATATACAAAATTAATGAAGGTTGGATGATTGCTTTATTGGGAGGTTATTGCTATGGATAAAGTGAATTACGTGGGGAATGAACGAAATGTAATAACTCTGTTATTATAAGATATGAGTCAGACTATATTAACAATATTTTTAACTTTTGTTAAAAGAAATTTAAGATCGTTCAAAATTAAATAATGATAAAATAGAAATAGTGGAAAAATGCATTTTGAAAACACAGATGGTCGCGAGGAAAAGATTACAAATCGTCCCTCTCCCCTCGAAATGAAAAACGAAGACAAAAACACAGCCGCCAGGCGCAATTAGCAAAATGTTGCTCGTTTCCGCTGCATTTTCGCGACGCGTGTTCCGGATAGTATTAGATATAATTTGGGTTTAATGATCAAATTCAAGTGATACTCGAAATCAAATTAGACTAACGAAAATTAATACAAGAAGGTATTTTAAATCTTCACGTTCTGTAATTGAGTTTTCTTTATATGCGCATTCCTATTTGTAAGAGTTATGATATAAGATTTCGTTTGACCGAAGCACTAGCAAAAAGGGGCGTGTCAAATCGTGATGTTTATTATATAATGAACATTTACACGTTTTGAGTAGCCAGCCAGCCACCCAAAAACACGTTCCACAATCCTCCCCGACGTTTCCATCCATCCCCCACACGCAAAATCTTCCCCCTTCTCTTTTCTTACAAAATATTGATGTTTTATACTAAGGAGGATTTGGGTGGTGTTGGGTGTAGGGGAGTTGAGGAGAGATTCGGACAAGGCCCCAAGGGGGACATCCACGTCGGGTGGGTTGGGGTTGTACACGCGTCGACATCTGCAACTCCCCGGATGCTTCCGTCATATGTTCTGACCCTCCCTCGCACGTTGTTAGCCAGCCAGCCAGCCAGCCGCCCACTTCCCTCACTTATTTAAATTACTCAGAATTGACTTCCCAACCACATGATTATATCGGCATGCTTCCTTCTAACACGTTGGTAATAAACTTTGTAATTAGTCTCTGCCCAGATGTTTGCTTCGTTTCCCACCTCCCTAATCTCTACTCTCGATAAAAAAAAAAAAATTAATTAGAAAACGTTAATTTGGAAATCAAACGTGGGTCGAGTCAAGGGAGGTCGGGAAAATTATTCCCCCCCAACCCACACACGACACGTGTTACTGCACCTGTCCACGTGTCCCGGCCGTCCAACTTAAAAAAAAAAAAAAGCAGTTTTCCAAGAAACAGAAGTGAGAGACGAGACGACGCATGAAACCAGTGGGCGGTTAAATCGAAAATCCCCCAACAAGTCTACCGTCACGTCACGTATTGACCATCATCATGTGTAAATTGGAAATAATATCTTATAAACCCCAGGATCAGGACACACGTGTCCAAATCCCACCTAGAGAATATTATTGTCCAGCTTGACCTCCCCAAGCAACCCGGTTGCCCAGGACTTGGCTGTCAACATCCAAAACCAAAAATATCACGCAAGTTTCATCCATCCTTCCATCGATTGCCATTTACAAAAAATAAAAATAAATTCCGCCCAAATGAAATTCTCGTCTTGAATGTCGTGCCACGTGTTCTCTCTCCTGTCAAGATGAACAAAAATTTCCGCGAAACTGGTCGTTTGTTTCGTAGTAACTTGTTTTATCGGGGTGGGGGACCACAACACATGCCTGCCGGAATCCTGTGTCTGAAAAAAGAGGTTGGGGACGACCCAAACAGAACCGTGGCGAGATCCCATTGGTCCACGACTCAACCCCTTTCCCGCTTCAACAAAGAGCAACGTGTCGCCATCTCCTGCCGTCTTGTCGAGAGATGTACGGCTGAGATTGCCACCTGCCGGGGACAGCGACGCGTGGGTCACACACATTATTAATCATCCCCCACCCCCACCTCCTTCCCACCCAGGTCTCCTCTTTTTCTACCCCCCCAAGAACAATTCTTTCCATCCCCCTGTTCATTTTCTTTGCTCCGTTTCTTGGGAGAGGAGTCGTCGTTCTCGTGGGTGTGGTTTACTGTGTGAGATGGCCGGGATTTGTTTTGGTTTGATCGGGGACGGCGAGCCTGTTCCCCCGGCCGAGCCCAGCTCCTCGGTTCGGAGGATCCTCGAGCCTCCTGCTGTGAAGTCCTTCGCGGAGGTTGGGACGAAGCTTCCTGCTCTGCTGGAACACGGTCGGAAGAGGCAGAGGGTGGCGGAGATCCGTCGCTCCGGGACTGCTGAGGATGATGATGAAGGATGTGGTGGTCGGGTGTCTTGCAGGAGGAGAGTAGAGGCCGGGGTTGTGGGGAAGGATGGTGGGGAGGTGTTTGGCGGGACCGGGTTGGAGAAATCGAAAGGGGTTTTTCCGGTGAAGGCGGAGGACGGGGGGTTTCCAAAGTTTGGGTTGACTTCGGTGTGCGGGAGGAGGAGGGACATGGAGGACGCCGTCCTCGTTAAGCCTCATCTGTGCGGCCGAAGCAAGGGGTTCCATTTCTATGGCGTTTTTGACGGTCACGGCTGCTCTCACGTAAGTGTTGCCGTGCACTCTTCCTCGTGGTTTGGGGCAGAGGGAGGTGTAATATCGGCTGACGGGCTGTGGTTTTTTTAACAGGTTGCGATGAAGTGCAAGAGCAGGATGCACGAGATAGTCAAGGAAGAGCTACGGCGTTTCGATGACCGGCCCGTGGAATGGAAGGAGGCGATGACAAGGAGCTTCCGCCTGATGGACAAGGAAGCCGAGGATTGCGGTAGAGACGGCCAGGTTGGGTCTAACTGCAGGTGTGAGCTCGAGACCCCACAGTGCGACGCTGTGGGATCAACGGCCGTTGTCGCGGTCGTGACGCCAGACGAGATAGTGGTTTCCAATTGCGGTGATTCTCGCGCTGTACTCTGCCGCAACGGCGTCGCCATCCCCTTGTCGTCTGATCACAAGGTAAGACCCATCACTACTATCTTCTCACTCAAATAATTCCCGCCGGAGACTGATCTATCCGAATTGTCACAGCCGGACCGGCCGGACGAGCTGGGGAGGATCGAGAGGGCTGGGGGCCGTGTCATATACTGGGAAGGTGCGCGGGTGCTCGGCGTCCTCGCCATGTCCAGAGCAATCGGTAATAATATCTCAACCTTAATCCTATTCCCTCCTCTCAGCTGCGTATTTAAGCAGCCAACTAAATCTTGCATCCCTGTGTGGATCTCTCAGGTGACAACTACCTCAAGCCATTCGTGATACCCGACCCGGAGGTGACGGTGACGGCGAGGACGGAGGAGGACGAGTGCCTAATACTCGCGAGCGATGGCCTGTGGGACGTGGTGTCCAACGAAACGGCATGCGGGGTCGCCGGCATGTGTCTGAGGGCACAGAGGCCACCAGACGGGGCGGCAGAGAGCTCGGACAGGGCATGCGCGGACGGGTCCATGTTGCTGACCAAGCTGGCCCTGGCTAGACACAGCAGCGACAACGTCAGCGTGGTGGTGGTCGACCTACGGAAAGGGGAACCGAACCGCCGTCCGACGAAGAAATAAAATACCCAATTACAACCTAAAAAATTAAAGGAAATCTATTTTGTTCAATTTTGCTTTATATATATATATATATTTTAGAAAAAAAAGTCGGAAATGGAAACGTTCCTCTCTTTTTTGTTTTATTTCAAGGGAAAAGAAAAAGGAATTTCCAGGTGACGTGTCGTAAGAAGACCGATTATTAATTACGTACATTTTTGCTAAACAGGGGGGGGGGGGGGTGAAAAGAATCTCGTTCCTTTAGATTTCGTTCTTTTTTTTTTTTTGGGGGGGTACGTGGCACTGACTCGAGGAATCGAGCGGTTGTCCTGATCCAATCAATTGTATTAATGACGTCATATTTGAATGTGAATTTGTTTTTATATTATATATTGTTTGTTTGGGTAGATTTTTTGGGAGATTTTCGATGGGGACGTGATTCGACCCGTCGCTAGCCCTTTTTTATTTTCCCAAAGGTCGCTCCCCTGTTGCGATCTTATCTCTTGGGAGTGCCCAAGGCTCGATTCTTTTCCTTCTTTTTGTTGACGTGTATGTACGTACGTGTCTTGCCTTTTGATTTTTAACATGGTGATGATTGCTGTCGGGAGAAGAAGGAGAGAAAACAAGGCATCCGTGATTTTTTTCCTTATGCATTGGGGGGGGGGGGGGGGGAATACGTGTCCATCTCTTGTTGACCGATTGGGTGGGGGGCGATCAAAATAATTTAGACCGTCTGTTTTGGAATTTGGACAGCTCATGTGGACAGGTGTCGGATCTTATTGTCGGAACGAGCCACGGCTGAATTCCCAGATTGAGTTGATTTATCACCGAGTTCGATTATTGTGCTAACAAACCAAACTTCTAACCCTTTTACCCGAATTCTCAGTTCGTCAGACGTCCCCCTGGTAACAACTCCGAGTTACGGTACTGCTCCATTCGGTCCACAGATGCAGAGAGCGGTCCGATACACGCCGGACTCCGGCCGGAATCAGCTCGTCAAATAACATGCGACATCAACCCAATGCTTCTAGCCATCATCCACAAGTGCACCGAAGAACAAGCCATCATCCACAAATGAGTTAAGTCAGTTTCCTTATTTGCAGCTTTTCTATGATATAAAACTACCAAGGAAAAAGAGCCTGTTCCATTTAAACTCTACATCTGTATAGCACGAGTAGAAACAAAAAAATGACAGGAAGGAAAGAGGAATGATGGATGGCCTGGCATCTTTTGAAGCTCTTACTGCGAGAACAACAGTAGACCTTAACTATAATGAATTCTCCCCCGCCTTCAAAATTGTAGGAAGTCAAAATAAATCAAGTTTACCTTCCCACTGCTCTTCTAGGAGGGGTTCATGCTTATAGACTGGTTGTGCTGCCCAAGCAAAGTATCCGCCAGCACAAAGCATTCGGTTAAGCTCCAGTAGAAAGAATACCATCTTCATCCCCCCAACATAAATGAATGCAATACTATAATCAGAAAAAAATGAAAATTTTCCGATAGGTGGCGAAAGTACAGGAAACAAGTCAATGAAAAGTTGGCAAATGCTTCTAGATGGCATTTCTGCAGACTCATGAAAAAAAGTTATGTGAACAGAGAACCAACATATCCTAATATTTTCTGCCAAAATAAAACATTCAATACTGGCTACACCTGCCAAGTCGATAAAAGAAAGCTTGAAAAAAAAATGTAGAGACAAAAGAAAGCTTATGAATTCTGAAAAATCCAGATTTCAGCAGCTTGTACCTGTGCATAAGCAACCTCCACTAATCAAATGTATTTTCTACATATGAAGATTGGTTACAGAAAGATCATGCAAACATGGATCCATGATTTGTACAGAAAGAACTGAAAGGAGGCAATGAACAAGAAAGCTATCATCACGAGTCCAATTAATTCTGCAGCGCGAACGATGTACCAAGTCGAAAGCTTGACTAGGATACAACAGCCGACGGGTGGCAAATGCTGCCACCATTGCAGGCACACCTCGCTCGAGTGCGAACTGAATTTGGTTCTCATGGACATCTTTTGGAGCTACAGACAAAGTCAAAACATCTCGTGATAACAAATAGGCACCAAAACTTGCAACTCCACATCCAATATCCAGAACAACTCGAGTATGTTTGCCAAAGGTAGTGTCAGGAACCATCTGCAAGCAAGAAGAAAGAACTCATCATTGCACAGATTGACCCATTTGTGGTATTCACTTAAGAGCAAATTGCTTAGCAGCTACCTCTGAGATCTGATCCAAGTCACCAGGAGATTTAAACTTGTCCTTCACTTGGGTAATCCAGTTTTGACCCCCTTTTTCCTCAACTAGTCGAGTGTGTGAAACATTGCTAAACCACACCTACAATAAGCCAAATCTGTCACCTTTAAAGAGGAAACTATGACTTCCAAGAATATTGCGACATCAAGATCTCCTGAACAATATCTAATGCAGCAGTAAATGGAATTGCAATCCCAAACCTTGTCGCGACTCCTAGGCCATGGAATTGGCGGCCGGTATCCCTTAGGTGCAGGAACCAAGCAATCTAAACCTTTGCCTGCTTCCGGACAGTGTCGTTCGAACTTCTCTCCTTTCTCGGTTGACTTCAACCTTTTGATAGCCTAAACATTATCCAAACAGGGAATATACTCTCATCGCAAATCTCATACTTCTGAATCTTAACAATGCCGCTAGCACCTGCTCCGTCACTCCCACTGCTACCACTCTCATTCCCCCAACTGCCGCTCCTCCAGTCATCCACCAACTCTGGATCGAATTGCCCTACCTCAAAACTATCCGTCATCGTTCCATTCTCATCAAGGATCCCATACCTCGTGACCTCCTCCGTCCCCGGTGTGATTGCTGATCAGAGCCGGATCGAACGTCACGTCGAGATTTGGAGAAAGTACGACGGTGTGAGATTGCACCGGGTGGAAGGAAGACGAGAAAGGGGAGGCGGAGTTGGAAGAGAAGAATAGGAGACGCTGGTAAGACGAGGAGTGAGAGAAGTTCTTCCCGAGGAGGAAGAAGAGGAAGGAGAGGGAGATGGACGCTGTGGTTTTGATGATGCTAGGCGATTTCAGATGATCGGCAGCAGTGATCGCTTTCATCGTCTATCGAGCCGACGAATGCGACGGCGACGAACGCGGCGGTCGGCGGACGGCTGGGAGGATTGAGAGGGAGTGTGAGTGATGGAAGGCAGAGATCGAAGTTTTCTGTTACTCCCCGCCTGACCGCTGTGGAATCTGACGGCAGTTGTTTGTAATTTGATAATCGGGATTAACGGACTCGTCTTTCATATCATGACGACGTTATCTGTTTAATAAAAAAAAATGAAAAGATTTATTCTATAAACTATCAGTCAATCAAATTTATAAATAATATTTTAGGAACCTAAAAGATTAAATAAAATAGAGGAAATTAGATTAAAAAAATTTGTGGCACTGAATTGTAAAACTGAGTAAGAAACCGGATAATCGTGCTAATCCTTATTACATAGCCGGCGGACAATGTATGTAGAGGAACATAGAGTCGGCTTGGAAGATACAGGCTTCGCAATGCACCCCGTCTCGCACCAGCGCGTCGCTCCTCCACAACCCATCCTTCCAGTGCTCGGCCCGCATCGGGCACGCGTAAGAGGGCATCTCTCGGAAGATGGACCTGTTGTTCATCCACATACTTTCGATCGCCCTCAGGAACTTCTCACGGCACTCGGACACTTTCCCTTCCCTGTGCACCTTCTTGAGGATCTCCCCGCCCCCTCTCTTCAACTGGACGTCATCGCTGCAGACGTAGATCACTCCCAGAATGTACAATGCCCCCACGTCTCCTTCTCGTGCAGCTTCTCGTATCAAGTTTATCCCTTCGTCAAGGTTGAGCGTAGTAAAGAATTCGAACTGTTCAAAGAATACGTATTATTAATCACTAGAAAACATTTGTTTTTGAAGAAGAGATTGTGGCCATCATCATACCAGTCCCTGCCAATACAAAGCTTCTGCGTTCCTGCTGCTGATGCACCGCCGAACCAGAGCTTTGGCTTTCTCCGGCGTCCACCACAATTTATCCGGAAGCACATTCAACGTTAGCCTCTTGTAAATAAAATTATCCCCGGACGCCCTCACGAAGAACTTGCAGCTGCAACGACAATCGGATTATCTCCACAAAACGCTAGATAGAAAAAAAGAAAGAAGAAATAAAGAATTACATACCATTGCTTGGCGCTGAAGAACGCGTCGAAGGAATCTGCGGCGACATTTGCCAAGATGTCCACCACCATCTCCGTTGGGAGTTTGTCGACGTTAGAGGACGGCTCGTCATCGATGCAAACTCTCTTGCGCTTCCTTCCCTCGTTCATCTTCATCGTCGTCCCCATCCTCAAAGTCTTAGTTTTCTTGCAGACAACGATCGCAGTTTCTCTTCCCATAACAAATATTTATAACCCAGCAGATAGATATTTGTTTTGTTTTTGTATATTATGAAATATATTATTGGATTTTTTTATTCTAGGAAATTGTTTAAAATAAACATTTTCAGACACGTTTGCTATCTGAAGAAATATTTCCTTCACGTAGAATTTGTATTACATTGACAATATCTACCAGAATATATTAAGATTTGATAAAATATTTAACTGGAAATAATCCTTAGTTGGGTCCCACCCGACCCGATCTGATGACAGCGCGGCGAACGGCGATCTAGGAACGAAATCCCCAAATCGGAAGAACAAGCCCTAAATTCCGGGAAAATTTTTCCCCAATTTTCCAACCCACGCCATGGCGACGAATCCACAACCGCAGCCGTCGACGTCGACATCCATAATCGAGTCTGTGAATGGGTCGCACACGTTCACGATCAGCGGGTACTCCCTCGCGAAGGGGATGGGGCCGGGGAAGTACATTTCCAGCGACGTCTTCACCGTTGGCGGTTACGACTGGGCAATGTACTTCTATCCGGACGGTAAGAACGCGGAGGACACCATGATGTACGTGTCGGTCTTCATCGCCCTCGCCAGCGATGGGACAGACGTGAGGGCGCTGTTCGAGCTGACCCTCGTCGATCAGAGCGGGAAGGGAAAGCACAAGGTTCATAGCCACTTCGATAGGGCGCTGGAGAGCGGGCCTTATTCGTTGAAGTATCGGGGGAGCATGTGGTATGTGCATGGGTCTGTGGGAATGAAACCCTCGGGGTTTTTGTTGATTTGATTTTCTTGGATCGGCTGGTGTTGAAAGAAAGCTGGGGCGATGGGTTTCGGATTTCTTGCGTGGTTCGACAAATGGGTTGGGATTGGGTGAAGTGTTTGAGCTAGGTTGTTTGTCAAAGAACAGATCTTTTCTGTGTGCGCGGTCTGTTGTGTTCTTGGACAATATTTGGAATTTTACTGAAATTTGCTATTGTTATGGCCGTCTTTTGGTACGGACAGGATTTGTGAGGGTTATAATGGCCGACTTCTTGTTTTTTATGTTTGCTTGCTCAAGCATTGGTTTCAATCTGCTCGTATCTGAAGCGTCTGTGGTTGATAGTTCTCTTTCGCTGCATGATGGTTTCAGGGGTTACAAAAGGTTTCTACGAAGAACTGCTTTGGAGACCTCTGATTATATTAAGGATGATAAACTCATTATGCACTGCACCGTTGGAGTTGTTAGAAATCGTGTTGAGGGACCTAAGATGTACAGCATCCCTCTACCGCCATCTGACATGGGACAGGGTCTGAAAAACTTGCTTGAGTCTGAAGTTGGCAGCGATGTCACTTTTGTGGTTGGCGATGAAAAATTTCGAGCTCATAAGTTAATTCTTGCTGCTCGCTCACATGTTTTCAGAGCTCAGTTTTTTGGCCTTATAGGCGACAGAAACATTGAAGAAGTGGCTGTTGAAGATGTTGAACCCTCGATATTCAAGGTTAAAAGGCCACCCTTTTGTCTGTCCTGCTTTGAGCCTTCTTGTATAATGCGTGTTTTTTCCCACAAACATTTAGGCGAAGATATGGAATGTTTTAACTATGTCTATTGTGCTGCAACAGGCAATGCTTCAATTTATATACACAGATGATCTGCCAAACATCCGTGAAATTACTGGATCAATGTCATCTCATACGTCTATCATAGTGGTGCAGCATCTCTTGGCTGCTGCTGACCGTTATAACCTGGATCGGTTGAAAATATTATGCGAGGCAAAGCTGTGTGAGGAGATCAGCCCTGATACTGTGGCGACAACGCTAGCCCTTGCCGAGCAGCATCATTGCCATCAGTTGAAAGCCATATGTCTCAAGTATGCAGCAGATCCGATAAACTTGGGAGGTGGGTCTGATAGAACCTGAGCGCTGCCCTGTTTCAGGTCACTGCAATTTTGATTATCTTTGCCTTCCGTGCTGGCTGAATGGATGTTGTAGAATTCATTTCAAAACGTGTAGAATGTGTGAGAGCTTCCAAATGCAATGTTATTCTGTGCTGTTGGATTGTTGCTGTGAATTTTCTTTCCCTACTATGAAAGACATGCCTTTTCATTCTGCCTTTGGACGTGATTACAACCCGTCGTGCAATCATAACCTCGCTGTTTTAGCAAAGTGTATTGTCTCAAAAGTTCTTCAGTCTAAATAATCTATTATCATCGGTTCTTTATTATAGGAGCTGACAGCTAGAACTTTTTTATTTTCGGCAGTGGTGATGCAGTCTGAAGGATACAAGAACTTGGAAAATGGCTGCCCCTCATTATTGTCCGAATTGCTCAACACTTTTGCCCTAGTTAACGAGAAATTCGCCAACGTATCAATCAAGAAGAAGAGGAGCAGCAGTGCAGACAATGCAGATCGAGGAACTGGTGAATCCGTGAATTCAGAGGGGAGGCGTGTTAGGAGGCGATTTTAGCTCATGGAGGTAGTAGCTCTCTAAAGACGTGGTGGTCTCGTATCTTTGCTTAGCTGAAGGGGTTGGTCAAGTGGTCCTGATCTCATATAATCTAGTTGCCTCTGCATTGCTGCCGGTTGGGTTTGTCTATGATGCCACTCTATTGGCTGTAAGATTTGTCTTATGACAGGCATTAAAGAATGTAAATTCGGGTACATTATGCAATTCAACTCGGAAAAGCCTTGTGCCTAGGCGCTCCGGTTCTCGTCAACGCCATCTTCCCAAAGACGTCATGTAGCCTGGCTAGGCATCTTAAGGTATGTATAAGCATTTAGTCAGTGACATAATAAGTGCGTTTGTATTTCATTTGTCTCAAATTGTTAGTTGGGGAGGGGGAAATTTGACGTTATTGCGATAAATGGCTGTAATCACTTCATACAGAATCATTAGAAAAGTGTTCTGGGGCTTGTTGTTCATTCGTGTACTCATAAAACAGAATCTTTAACTCATTGTCTCAATAAATAAAGCAACTTAATTAACAAATTTGCCCCAAACCAAGGATCCAGCACCCAAATCACAGACAACTACGGAGAATCCAAAATAGGGCACTCTAATTTGTTCTCGGTGTGGCCCATTCGACTCGCAGGATAAGGTTATCATAACCATACCCATTAAGCTTGCTGATGGCCCTCTCGGCATCCTCCTTGTTCACAAAGTTGACGAAACCAAATCCTCTGCTCAGACCAGTCCTCTGGTCAATGGCGACGTACACGCGACTGACAGGGCCAAAAGTGCGGAAGAGCTCCAGCAGATCGGGCTCGCGAGTATCCTCTGATAGGTTAGTGACACGAACCGAGTTCTCCTCGTTCCTGCGTCTCATCTCTGTACCGGTCCTCTCGGTAGCGCCTGCTCTCATGCTGGGAGGCACATACGCGCTGCTCTTACTAGCAGTGGGTTCCAATGTGGGGGGCTTGTCTACAAAAGCCTCAGTTTGGGGAGCAAGATCCTTGTATGGACATTTTGACGTCCAGTGATCGCCCTTCTTACCGCAAGTCCTACACACCATGAGAACTGCACCCTTTTTCCCCACCTGAGACAAGGGATCCCCTGCTGCAGCTGATTCTTCAGGTTTGGAACCTGTCCATTTAATCAAATATTAGACTCAGCAGCAGATATTTGAAAGCTCGACAATAGTTGACCCCGGGCAACGCAACGCGCAAATCCCTCAGAGACTCCACAACCTGCTTCATTACGGGTGTGCCAGATTATGCAATCATTTCAACAATTTCTTCAGATCACTACCTAACATCACAAGCAAAGCAACACAAGAACCAAACATGACCGACAAAATTCCTAAAACAAGACCAGCTCGTGGCAGATTAGACAAATCCATGACTCATTCAGCAACCGGAACACTGAAAAACTGCCCGATTCAGAACACGAGAAAGAGATCCTACGACAATCGAGCAAATCCACATCACGACCAATCGCCAAACAGCACTAGCTAACATAATAACTAAAAAAGAGAGAAGAAATATTCATTTTTGGGGAACGAACCAGGGGCCCTGGGGCGCTCGAGCACGATCTCCTCGGTGGACACCATGGTGAGGCGGCTCCCGACATCCTCGTGTACGGCGTCGCCGAACTTAGGCCAGCTCCGCCTCTCGACGGCCCTCTTGCTGAGCCTGGCCTTGGCGAGCTTCCTGACGCGGGTGACGGTTGTGATCTTGACCTTGTTGCCATCGTCGTTGAACTTGTACTCGATGACCTTCTTGATGCCGTTCTCGTCTGGACCGATCACCCGAGGAGGAGGGAGGAGGAAGTCGAGGTCCTCCGCGTCGTCCTCCTCGAGCTCCCCCCACCTCACCTTGTTGGGCGCCTCCTGCACCATTATCTCCTCTTCGGGGAGGAAGAATTTGTCGGCGCTAGGGTTCGGGGGCGCGCCGGGGGAAAGCGCGAACATCGGTTGGAAGGAGATTAGTGGGCCTAAAATGGGCCTTGAACGTCTGGGCTAACTACCACGGTGTTCGGATTATATAACCCGATGGCCCAAATTATTAAACTAAGCCCGAGCCCAAAGACACAATGAAATCGTCATTTAAAAAAGAATTAGCGGTTAATTATACGAATATTAAATAAGGCAGACACGTCTTTGTCCAGGAAGATTAGCAGTTGGATGTTGAAATTAGAGTTTTTTTTTTCCCTAAACGCGCATTCAACGCAATACAATTGCAACATCAACTTCATCACAATCCAATTGTGCTTTGCTTTTTTAAAGGAGAAATTGGAAAGCTTTTTGACCCTTGACCATTCATCAGACCTTTTTTCCCTTTTTTTAGAGTGTAAAGAAAGGATTAGAGGAGAGAAAAAGTACACATGGGTGTTAGATGTTAAGGATCGCCTTTTTACATTTCCCAATATTACTCAATAGAAAGGGGGTCGTTCATATGTTCAACCAAATCGTTAACGATATATCAGGGGGGGTGTAAATTGCGAGAGGTTTGGTCCAATCCGAATGGCATCGGAATGTCAACTCGCTCTCTCTTATTTGAAACATGTTCATGCCACAACTACAATCTGCTGTACTGAAATTTAAAGATTATAGGGGAGGGAGAGTTTTGACATTGAAACACACATGACGCGATCTAGTTGACCTTCCCCATTACCGAAAATTAGCCTGCCTTTTTGTTTTCAAACCGTAATTATGGGAATTCAATTTTTTATGTAATAGAATGAAAGCAACTGCCAATTTTTTTTTTTTTTTTTTTTGGGTTCTCATGGAAGGACATCGGCCCCAATTTGCCAGGCTGTGTTGTTGTGTATGTCAAGTCATTTCATAATCTCGATATAAATAAAGGATCAGACAGGGGCAGAGGACTCACGACCACCCAGCCCCCTGTTTCTTTCCTTCCCTTCGTCTTCCCCCCCCTGTTTCGAAGCCGACCCAAGACAGAAAAAGAAATAAACAGGAAGCCAAAGGTCGTCCTCTTCTTTTCTTTACCCCTCCTCCCCCCGCTAGTTTTATCCCATTATTATTCCCTC
This sequence comes from Melastoma dodecandrum, assembly GCA_029817715.1. NCBI lineage: Eukaryota > Viridiplantae > Streptophyta > Magnoliopsida > Myrtales > Melastomataceae > Melastoma > Melastoma dodecandrum. The sequence continues at coordinate 1,298,278 of JARUPY010000533.1, read as the reverse complement.
CATTTCTAGAATCAATCCCTCCTGCCCTTCGCACGCCTCCTCCTCGATCGGCTCTGATCTCCCCCCCCCCCTTCTCAGGTGGACAAATCCCTACCTCCCCTGTTATCGATTTCTTCCTCCGGTTGGGTTCCTCCTTTCCACGGATAAAGATTGAAAATTTCCGACCGGGTATTGGTCTGCACCGTTGATTTGGGGTGGGGCATGGGGTTTGATAACATGGAAGTTGTGTCGGCAGGGTTTTTTTAGGGAAAAGAACGAAATTGGGTTACTCTGTTTTGACTCTGATATGCCCTCACTCACACTTTAAGGTCGTTTTCAGTTTGTCTGATCTGATCGAGTCGGGTGATCGTTGTCCGGTTTGATTTGTATTCGTTTAAGAGGCATTGAACTGACTGGCATTAGCAGTATCTTGGTTGGAGCATTTTTTGCACCTCGGCTCTCTGCCGTGGAATAGTCATTGCCTGCCTTGACTGATCCGATCCGAGTCCTGTTTGGAGATTTCTTAACTGGTACACGAAATCAACAGGAGGTAAGAGGTTGTAGTTGTCGAGAATGAAGGCCCTCATTCTTGTGGGTGGATTCGGGACACGGCTGAGGCCCCTCACGCTTAATGTCCCCAAGCCGCTGGTCGACTTTGCTAACAAGCCCATGATCCTTCATCAGGTACTTACTGATCTCTCCGCTGCTGGTAGAGAGGAACCCTTTTTCCTTTCGCTCGACTGCATGAGGATTTGATACTTTCCCATTGACCGTCGGCCTCTGTTACGGCCTCTCGTCTATTTCTTGTGTTTGACCTCTGAGATGATGTTCAGATCTATAATCATCTTTTCACAGATCGAGGCTCTCAAGGGTGCCGGAGTGACCGAGGTTGTATTGGCCATCAACTATCAACCTGACGTATGGAGACCCTCCCCTTTCTCTTATTGGAGAGCCTTTCATTTTAGCTGAGAGCTGATCCATGATCTCGTGTCCTGTGGTTGCAGCGGATGTTAAATTTCTTGAAAGAATTTGAGGCCCAGATCGGGATCAAAATCACGTGCTCGCAGGAGACAGAGCCGCTCGGCACTGCTGGTCCTCTGGCTCTGGCTAGGGACAAGCTGGTCGATGACTCTGGCGAGCCCTTTTTCGTCCTCAACAGTGATGTCATCAGTGAGTATCCGCTCAAGGACATGATCGAGTTCCACAAAGCCCATGGAGGAGAGGCGTCCATCATGGTTACTAAGGTAGCTGACGACGACTCCTTAATTTTCCTAGCTCATCGACTCTTTCAAAGTAAGTTGACACCCTTTTCTGCATCTTGCAGGTTGATGAGCCTTCCAAGTATGGAGTGGTGATCATGGAAGAGTCAACGGGTCAAGTCGAGAGATTCGTGGAGAAGCCGAAGCTGTTTGTGGGTAACAAAATCAATGCCGGTATCTATCTGTTGAATGCTTCTGTCCTTGACCGCATCGAACTCAGGCCTACGTCCATTGAGAAAGAAATCTTCCCGAAAATAGCATCAGAGAAGAAGCTCTTCGCTATGGTTTTACCCGGGTTTTGGATGGACATTGGGCAGCCAAAGGATTACATCACAGGTCTCACTCTCTACCTCGACTCCTTGAGAAAAAGGCAGCCGTGCATGCTCGCATCGGGGACCCACATCATCGGGAATGTCCTGGTTCACGAGACAGCCAAGATAGGAGACGGGTGCCTCATTGGCCCCGACGTTGCCATCGGCCCAAACTGCGTGGTTGAGTCTGGGGTAAGACTCTCCCGGTGTACAGTGATGCGGGGGGTCCGGATCAAGAATCACGCCTGCATATCCAGCAGCATCATAGGGTGGCATTCCACGGTTGGGCAATGGGCTCGTGTGGAGAACATGACCATACTCGGGGAGGACGTCCACGTGGGCGACGAGGTGTACAGCAACGGGGGAGTCGTCCTCCCTCACAAGGAGATCAAAACAAACATACTGAAGCCGGAGATCCTGATGTGAAGGCATACGCCGCTCCGCGCGAGCGTAGGATTTACTTAGGACTCCACCGGAGACCCCGGAAAAATCGTCAAAGTTTGCCCGTCCGCATCCCCCCCGCGATCGGACTGTCACCTCAGTATGGCTTTCCTTGGGACTTGTCTTGCTTCTGGTTTTGGTTTCGTCGACGGATTGATTGATTGTTCATGTCTTAGCAACAAGTTGTGGGTGTGTTTGTGTCGTCTATCTCAGAATCATGTATAGGAGAAGATAATAAAAAAGGAGGATTCATTTGTCTCATTACATTATCTCGGGTGAATGTTGCAATCATGGTCTTAAGCATGTTATAAGGATCCAGCGGCAACCTCCTCATAAATCTTCCATAACACCAACACCCACCTATAACTAGAGCCCTTATTCAACAATGATAAGCCCGAATTTTTAATATATCAAAAAAGAGAGTGAAATGACCACCCATTCAAGTCTATAATAAGTCTCCAACCGAATATACAAAATCAATGGAATTAATTATACAATGAATTCGCATGCACAAAACACATCCACAGAAGCTGATTTTTGGGACCATGAAGCCGGTCGAAATTATTTCGTGATGTTGATATCCCAACCTTCATCAATTATGCAATGTGAAAGCTTCTGGAAGAAATGGGCCTATAGGCCCAATATTACGCGGCCCGCGGAGATTATGATTCGGCCCATTTCAAATAACGAGACTAAGGAAACCTCGGTGGCTGTCATCTTTATAAAAGACGAGACAGCAGCCCCACTCACAGTTCCGCTAAAACCCTAAAACCCTCTCGCTGCTTTCGTCGTCTTTCTCTTCTTCTCCCCATCCCTTTCCATGGCCTTCTCCGCGATCCTCCGCAGGACCGTCGGTTCTGCCGCCATCCGTGCCCTCCGCACCCAGAGGGCGTGCAACTACTCCGCCATGGCCTTCGTCTCCCTGAAGCGTTCGGACGCTGTCGCCCTTGACCAAGACCGGGCTTTGGGGAGGGTTCACGGGAGTTCCTGCGTCTGCGGTCGGTGTTACTCGACGAAGAGGTCGGGTTCGGATGAGGCCCTGCTCAAGGTCATCGTGTCTGAGATCCAGTGCGCCGAGGAGTCCGATGACCACGACAAGGTTGGCTATTTCGCTAATTGCTTGTAGGACGAGTTTCGTGAGCAGTCGCGGTTTCTGAAGGTTCTTGACTAGGCTTGCTTGTTGTTATGCTTAGGGGTTATTAGGTCATTAGGTTGGTTAGAACTGGATTAGGTCCAAAACGGGGTGGATAATTTTGTTGTTGGAGTGGTTGATTCCTCGTGAAATGAAGATTAACGGCCACCCTTCTGTCGTGACATTGCTCGCAGTTCTCTGAGAGGCTGTCTGGTCTGGTGTGGCCAAGCCGAGGGAGTTTGGCCGCTGCTCGTTTTGCTTTGCTGTAGCTTAGTTATGTTTTCTGAATTGCCTTCCTGTATTAGCTTCTTTATGGATTGGTAGCCTGCAAGTTCTTCCAATTAAATGTAATGGAACATGGAGGAACTGATTTCTTAGCCTGTCACGAGCTGTTTTTTTATCGATAGGTGGAAGATGTTCCAGGTGGATTCCCTTTTGAAATCGAAGACAAGTCCGGTTATCAAACCATAACCCTGACAAGGGAATATCAGGGCGAGGAAATAAAAGTTGAGGTGAGCATGCCGGACCTTGTGACCGGAGAAGAAGACGAGGGCGGCAATGATAAGGATGATGATGAGAAGGCTAATCAGTCCAGCATTCCTCTTGTTGTCAGCATCGCCAAGGGTAATGGACCGTGCCTTGAATTCGGGTGCACTGCTTACCCCGATGAAGTTGTCATTGATAGCTTAGCAGTCAAGAAGCCCGATACTGCCGAAGACCAGATCGCTTATGAGGGGCCCGACTTCCAGTAAGAAAGTTTCACCTTCTATTACCCGCATCATCATCTATCAAAACACTGTGGACGTTGTTTCACGTCATTGTTTTTGTGCTACAGGGACTTGGACGAGAACCTGCAGAAGGCTTTCCACAAGTACTTGGACATCCGAGGAATCAAGCCGAGCACGACCAACTTCCTGTACGAGTACATGATTAACAAGGACAGCAGGGAGTACTTGAACTGGTTGAATAACCTCAAGAAGTTTATTGAGGCATAGGTCGGGGGTATTGCTTTAATTCCCTCCACACATCAATATCTAGTTTAGTAAAGTATGAAATGAACATCGGAACAGATTGAGAAATGTTATGAGCTTACTCGGGAGGAACTGGTCATTTTTTAAGAGGTGTTACTGATGTTTTCTTGAGGCGTAATTGCTGTTTACTATCTGGCTATTATGTATGCACTTGGATTTAACAGTTTCATGGGTGCCTTTTTAGCCTCAGCTCTCTGATCTCTAATCTTCAGCTCCCAGATCTCAAAGATGAGAGGAATCTGCGATTTTATTACATCTTAAACCTCATCGGACAGATCATCCATGACATTCCTTCGAAGCTTTAAAAACAGAAGCTTTCCCATAACAAAAGGCAAGAGTGGTGGATCGATCAGCCGCAGCCTCAAATACATAGGGAAAAAGAAGAAAAGAGAGATTCTTCCAGCTCCAATTTAGTCATCTGCACATCAACCCCTGGGAAATTCCCTCCCACCCTAATCTTCCCAGATTCCATCCTCCCTTTTGTCACCACCGTTGCTTTGCTATCCTCTTCTCTCCCCCTTTGCCAATGCCTTTTTATTCCTTGCCCTCCACCACTCTGCATCACCACCGCCACCTTATCGTCTTCGCCCCCAGCCCCTCTTCCACTATCGCCATGGATGTGATGTCAAGAACTCAATCTAATAAATATTTTCTGGGTTTTTTTGTCTCCTTGGTTTTTGCCTTCCACAAGCCAAGAATCTCGACACCAACGAAATGCTATTGCCCGAAAAAGTAGTTAAAACAGTTTGCTTTGTCCCCTAAAAGATTCCTTTCTCTTCCCCCGTCTTTCTTCCTTTTTAAACTCCTAAAAGAACTTTCCTGGATGCCCCAACTTTCTTCTTCATATCACCCCCCCCCCCCCATGATCTCACCTCCCTTTCCTCTTCTCCCCTTTTCGTTCGCCCGCGTACAGGTACCCCACCTCGAGTCGTCCTCCGTCCATGGCTCCTCCTTCTGGCACCAACCACATTTCTCAGCCCTGTATTTACGGTGAGCACTGTGGTTCTTCACCTTCCATGCAACCAGTACGTTTATCCGTTTCAGGATATCTAGCTTCCTCTACTATTGTGGAATGAATTGTGTGACATGGGAGTTTACGTTTAGTTACTACAAATGGTAAGCAGGGGATGTTAGTTCTTCGTATGCAGAGAGGAAGTCCCATCGTTTCCTGAAGTGGCTGAGTAGGCTGTTCAAGAGAAGCGGGGGACATAACATTGGTCGGCCAGGCCGTTTCCCACAGTTCATTGGGGATGAGGACACGGTTTGGCATGTGCCAACCACATCCGTGGTAGGTGCACCATGCTTGCACGATTTATTGTCCATAACCATTGATATTTATTCTACGTGACGTAGGATGACAGGACAAGGAGAACAGAGAAGGATAATGAGGACCTGGACCGTGCGATCGCTCTCTCTTTGTCCGAAGATACGAAAAAGCCATCTACGCGCTCGGCCGAGGATCTCAGGAGGCAAAATGGCTGTAGGTGGGCCGAGGATGAGGAGAATCCTGCTAAGGGGCTTCCGGGAAATGCTAACCCTCCATGGTACCCGCAGCATCAGCAGCCCCTGCCCCAGTACAATCCCAGCATCGAGCACAGGTAATTTCTTCAGAACCGAGCATCTCTACAATAAGGATAACGAATGGGTTTCGAAGACACGGGAATACCCTGCCAATGGCCCATCACCGTGATCCCACATAATGGATGCAACAGGATATGCGGCAGATGCCACCGTCAAATCGGCTATGGAAACTATTTGGGATACATGGGTGCTTTCTTTCATCCCGAATGCTTCTGCTGTCGAGCTTGCGGTCATCCCATAGCCGAATATGAGGTAAAACTAATGCCATCTTTCCCCAACATTGAATCTTTCCTCCTTTCGCGGAATCCTCATGAGGGCTTTTCGTTTTTCCTGTTGACTTTCTTAAGTTCTCGTTGTACGGAATGGATCCTTACCACAAATCTTGCTTCAAGGAGCTGACGCACCCGAAATGTGAAGTCTGCCACCAATTCGTAAGAACATCGAAGCCCGCTTTCTAGTCGGATCACACTAGTATACATTACTGACACGAGAAGTAAAAAAAATTTATAGATCCCGACAAATGGAGCTGGTCTGATCGAGTACAGATGCCATCCCTTTTGGTCTCAGAAGTATTGCCCATCGCACGAGCATGACGACACAGCTCGGTGCTGCAGTTGTGAACGGCTAGAGGTACAGTACAGACAAATGGTTCTGTCACTGGTTCGGGCAAAAAAACTTATGCTGAATGGATTATTTGTTTTGTTCCCGTTTCTTTGGTCGAAAATCAGTCATGGAACATAACCTATATATCACTGGGAGATGGCCGGAGTTTATGTCTAGAGTGTGTGGAGTATGCTGTGATGGATGCGGGCGACTGTCAACAGCTTTACCATGCGATAAGAGACTTCTATGAGGGACTGTACATGAAGCTGGATCAGCAGATTCCTATGCTTTTAGTAGAAAGACAAGCCCTTAACGAGGCCATGGTTGGCGAAAAGAATGTAACTGGTCATTGTTCTTTGTCACCATATTTGTTTCTGTTTCTTATTGGGTAAATAGTTTTGCTCGATCCTGGGCATCGTGCGCTTTCAGGGTCATAGACATATGCCGGAGACAAGAGGTTTATGTCTTTCCGAAGAACAGACAGTGTCCAGCGTAAGATACGATATTTTTTTGACTCAATGTTTCCTCCAAGCAGATGAAGACTGATTTTATACGGTTTCACGCGCCCAGATTGCAAAGAGGCCCAAGATCGGAGACCACAGGGTCGTCGGGATGAAGACGCGACCACAGAGGTTGATTCGGAAATGTGAAGTGACGGCCATTCTTGTTCTCTATGGTCTACCCAGGTAATCAGCGGCAATGTTCTTTATCAATTGTTGATCATCTTCTCTGATTGTTGGTTCCACATCCCACCGTACGTCCAGGTTGCTAACAGGCGCAATACTCGCTCATGAGCTGATGCACGGCTGGTTACGCCTAAATGGTACAAATGCTCTGACGGGTTCAATCAGTATGACAAAATCATGCCCGGTTTAAGGTTTTAAGTGGTCTTGCAGGTTTCCGTGACCTTACTCTGGAGGTAGAAGAAGGCATCTGCCAAGTCCTTTCCCACCTGTGGCTCGAATCAGAAGTCATACCGGGATCCAATAGATGCACAAGAGTCATTCACATGGCTTCATCCTCATCATCGACATCATCTAAGAAAGAAGGGATGTCTGATGTCGAAAAGAAACTTGGCGAGTTCTTTATGCATCAGATAGCCAATGACGCTTCTCCCACTTATGGCGGAGGATTCAGGGCCGCCAATGCTGCGGTTAACAAATACGGCTTAGGCAGTACTCTCAAGCATATTCGTTTGACTGGAAATTTTCCTTTGTGAGCACAGCCAGTCCGGCCTTAAAGACTGATGATATCCTGGAAACTACGGCAAAGTTGTGAGAAAACTGTCTGAGAGAAACTGTTGATCCTGAATATCCGATGAAAGTATTACACCTTCACTGGCATTCTTCTTCACCGCGGAAATTAAAGACAGCAGAAAGCAGAATAACCGAGTTCGCATAAGAACTAATGATACTCATCCAAGTTCAAGAATTGCCACTGCAAATTCCGATATACAGATTGAAATTGCTTCAGGTTTCAGGTTCATGGCAGGCACATTGTATATCAGAAACACAGAATAGCTCCAGATCGGAATCCACTTCCTGTCAATCATAACCTACATGATCTCCACTGCATGCTAAGTGAAGAATACTTTTGTCATCATCTATATTATATACACCTAATAACTATAGCTCCCAAAGGAGTACCTACAAAACTACACCTCCACACCGGTACTCACGGGTAAAATTGACCCCGCAGACAACAACCAATCAGACTACATGCTAACCACCTTCCGTTGGTTCAATACAGCAATGTGTACTACTACTTACCAATGGTTTCAATGTTAAGGACACCTAAAAATCAGAAGCAATTTCTGCAAGCAGCATTTTGACCATCTCATATGTCATAAAGCAGATCCCAACGCCTGGCACTACCTTGTAATATTCGGGCCAAATACCTCGGTACAAACCACGAAAACCCTCGGAGCGGACTATGTGCTTTAATGTGCCAATTATTCCTGTCTGATAAATCCGAGCGCGTCCTCCCGCACCCTCTAACTGTTTGCGTCGCCTGACCAGATCCAGGGGGAATGTAGCTGCAGGGGGGCACAAAGCAAGCAGACAGATGTGAGAATACGTAGTTCGAGAAAGAAAACTGGAATGAAGTCGTTCATCATAACCACAGAAAAGGTGCAATATCAAGGCCATCACAAATCTTGACAACACAATGAGAGGCCTTCGCCTTCAGCAGTACAGAACCAAGCAATATAGACTGCCATAAACTTAATAATTAGGACGAGTCAAGGAATGTTGGTCAAGTTTGATTAAAGATAAAAAATATTGAATCTCGTTGGGGGGAAAAAATCTAAAAAACTTAAACTGGCGATGCGAGAAAGATTCCGCAACCATCGACCAGCTGCTGGCGCAAGCCTAAGTGAGAAGCATACCTCAAGGAGGATACCTCTCACATTGATGACTGCAGTACACCCAAATGGTGGAATAAACTGCATGCCTGGGAGAATGATTAAGCCCACGAGAAGTAGTAGAACTGAATGTTACTCGGCATCAGGTTTTTGGATAATAGTGAATGAAATTATGTAAATGACATGAGATACAACTTATTGTTTCACATTCTTACTAAAAATCCACAGAGGCCAGACAAACAACGATGCCAGTCTGGGTCTCTGGTTCTATAGGTCAGTCAGGTTATAAACTTAGTGCAGAGCTCGGACCAAACCCTGTGTCTCTGCATCCAAAGATTGGTAAAGAGCTAAATTTATCAAGCTCACAGCCATATCTGAGCATTCTGTAATCTAGAGATCGAGGAAGGTTAGATTAGAGCACCAACGCCAGAAAGATGGCTTTTGACAAAAAAAAACTAAAATTTTGGTAGAGAATCACGAGAGGAATTCTCGTTGAACAGTAGCAAAGAGCATAATAAAATAAACCCCAAAAGTGTTCGAGGATAGATATCATCGATATGCATGTTGCAATGCCTCACCTGTAGAGGAAGCAATACCAGAAAGGCTGCCACATGCCAAGCTGACCGCGACGGTTGAATCATCAGGCCTGTTCAAAGGTGAATGAGATACATCAGTTGGTGATTTAGAAAAATCTTATTTGATGGCTACATGCAAAAGCATAAATGCTCCAGTCGCATTTGTGCTCACCTTTGTGATTGCCAAAAAGACCTCAACATTTCATAAACGGAGAAACTAATAGCTATGCTAGGCCCGACACCCTACATCAATTCAGACAGATTAAATCAAGTAACATTTCAAAAGTTGAATCGCAAAAGCGGAGGCAGGAAGGGCAGGCTAACCAAAAGAGTAGCACCGAGTCCCTTGTAGAGCCCCAGAAGGCCCTCTTCTCTAGTAATTGTTTGGAAAGCATGCCAGATGCCTCTGTAGTAGACGATGTTTGTCTGGGAATTCACGCATAGGTCAATGTAAACACCAAGAAAAGAAATTATAGAAGGAAAATTTGCATATGTTGCAGCGACCAAGGAAAACATGGATATCATTTACCTGAGCAGCAAGACGTGTCCTGACCAGATCCAACGGATATGTAGCAGTTGCAGCAGTAATTCCCGCCATACCGCCTCCAAAGAAATGTATGCCGAGATCGGCAGTAGCATTACCTCTGTAACTTTCCACTCCTGGAATCTCGTACAACATCTAAAAAACAAAGCTCAATCAATATGAGACCACCAATAAATAAAAGATGCTGTTTCTCTGTAATACAAAGAAAAAAGAACCTACGGAAGATTGAACATCCATTTTAGACTAGTACCTTCTTGTACTGTTCATAAGCGTAGAAGTTCACAGAAGAATATGGCAGTCGATGAGCTATTGTTACGAGATTCCCTTTCCAAAAAGCTCTAAATCCTTCTTCTCGAATTATACGGGAAGCCTCGTACCATATGCTGGGCTTCCTCAGGGATGCCACATCGGAATGCATTCCTTGCACCTATAATGCACAAATTCAATTATCAAAAAAAGAGGAGACACACATCCAAAGAATCAAATAATGATCGTCGACAACCACCAAACACCTGAAAGATTAATTTTCCATAGCCAGAAAGCTCGACGCCAATCGACTAAATGTGGCTACAGCACAGTTCACCTTGATGCAAGAGGATTGCATATGAAAGAGATGAACCTGGAACAAAATGGTGAGCCGAGCAAGGGGGGCAGTGCAGGTCTTGCTGACGGCACCAGCAATACCACCGGCCAAAAGCTGTGAAACCGTCCCGATGTGAGACTGCTGCTGCTCCTGCTGCCTCCGCTGGGAGCATTTTCTCGCGGCATCATTGACGGCCACCAAACTCCCGTGCCCAGAGCTTATCCCCCTTTGCCCTCCATCCACGACGACTCCCACCCGCGCTTCAGTTTGCATCACTCCGTCTTCTCTTCCTCGATCCTTAAATAAACTTAAACCGAAACACAAAAAGCCCTAGACTTCAATCCAGATCACAATCAGTTCCGGACCCCTAAACTCAAAGAAAATTTTCACCTTTGACAGATCAATCCAAGTACGAATCAAAAAAAGAAACAGGAAAGGAGTTGGGTCTTCACCGATCGAGCCGACAGGGGGAAGACGAAATCTTCCCGAATCACAAAACACAAAAATGTAAAAAGGAGACGCCGGACTTGATTAAGAAGTAGGAAGTTGCGGGCGGAATTTCTCCCCCTCTTCAACTGAATGAATCAAGGCAAGTCTTCTCCTTTCTGGGTGGTCCTTTGTTCTTGTCAGTTTCGGCTTCGTTCAGACCATTTCTTGGATTTTGTGCGGGTAAAGAGGTAAAAGAGAAGTAGTGCGTTTGAACCAAGGATGCAAGGGAAACTCCCCAAAAAAAAAACCCTCTTAGTTACTGGTATGACGAGCGACCTTTTGCACAAAGTTTTAATATTTTTTAATTAAACTTTTTATTTAAAATTTATTGATTTCTCAATCATATATTAAAAATTTAGAACTAAAAACGTTGCAGCTGCTTATTGCCTGCCTACGCCCCAATCCAACTCAAAAGGTCGGTTGGCCCAACCCCAAGCAAGCATTTAGGCAAAAACATACCTTGAAAGACAACTAAAATTTAGTGTTCAAGATTATCCACTCCTTTTATGGTCATGAATAGTAAAATGACCGGACCCTCGTTGAACTCTCCGGCGAACTTCAGGTCCCCGGAACCTTAGATCCTGAGGGGAATGGGAGGTATCTGTCAGCACCTATGCCAAGTGTGGATCGAATCGGAGGTAACGTCGTCCACCGCCTTCTCAGACCGCTGACACTTCACATGGCAAAGGATAATGGACGAGTGCTGAGGTAGATAAGTTTGATCATACATCCATGCCAGTGTGATCAACTTTCTCACTTATAAGGAGGCTGGGAACCGCTCAGAATGAACGCAGAAGTATGCCGGTAAGGTTATTGCTTGTAGCACCAAACTAGTACTGAGAATGATTGGTCTAAGTTGCCTACCTAAAATTATATCTCCACTTTTAGCTTCTTAAGGCGACGTATACTCGTTCCCATGTTGCTTTTTTGGTAAACTGCGAGAAGTTGTCGTAGCGGGCATACTATTATTATTTGCTTCCAAGGGGTCCCCAGGACAACATTGTACATATAGATTCACAAATGCCGGGTTCACCGGCTATGCCTGCTAGAGCCTTTAGTCATTATAAACCGAGACAGACATCTACTCGGATTTCGATCCTTCAAGGCCTTGCAGTCAGGGCAAAGTGTAAGCTGTAATCAGAGGAAAACAGATGGAAAATAATTAAATCAACCGCAAATGAAAACCGTAATTGTGATAGCACGGACAACAGAGTTGATCTACGTACATCCGCACTTGTAACCGACTGGACGATCCTCGAGGTTGCAGCGCTTGGGGATGGTAACTGCCACCTCTGGCTTAATCCCTGCAGCCTTGGCCATGTTGGAGAGCATGACCGCACAAAGGCAGGCCGGGCTTTTCCCTATCTTCTGCACCTGAGCACAGCAGGCACTCGAAACTGGGGCTGTCGCATCTTGTGCAGCGGACAAGCACGGAGCCAGCCTCATGGCCTCCATATCAGGGGAAGAGGCCCTTCCGCATTCACCTGCACCACTCACTCTCCCATGCTCGAATGCAAACAACACCACGACGACCATCATAACAACAACAATCTGCTTGAGAGTGGCAGTCCCCATGTTTTGCTATTGCTCTTTGGTAAGTAAGGAGGCTTTATGGAGGAACAATGGAGGATTTATAGGTCAAAAGAAGCTAACAATGGAGGAACCACTAACACTTATGGCAACATCACTAATACTACAATCGCCACACCTGCTCCATCGCAATGCACACACGTGGAAGACCAGGTCACACATGATCTGCCCTCTTTAAACCAAATACAGACAAGAAAACTATACAAAGTGGAAGCCAAGCATTCCACCACCACCTTTGCTACTTTTTTGTGCCCAATTTGTTAGTGGCTAGAGAAAGGATGAGTTTTTTCAGGCGTCACACCAATAGAAGAGCGACAACTATTACCGGAGCACTCATCAGATCAAGATTATTAGAATTCACCAACTTCAATAATTCTCCAGGGGCATTCCATCCCAACTACCACCATAACCAGAAATTCGCAGTTAGCAGCAAACAGATGCCCAACATTGAGGAAAACTGCGTAAATCAAGAAAGTGTCAAAAACGAACCCAGCAGAACTCAAATTTCAGTTAAGATAGATAATCTCATATCAAACAATAGCTGCAAAAGGCAAGCACACTCCTAAGCAGTGACGATGTGATGCAGGAACGAAATTGAAAATACCAGAAAATGATCTCATACTATATCACACCGTGGAGATTACAGTAGATCATCAATGCCCACAACACAAATTGGATCGAATTCAACTATCGACGACTCGACCAGGTTCAAATGTTTTCTGCTTCCATCATTGCATCTACCTCTTAAATGCATACAACACCATAAACACATAAAAGACCATACCGAGGGGGTCAAGCCCGAATATTATCGCGGCGGCAGCAGCTGCAGGGCGTCCGCTTCCGCAGCGGACTGTCCCCAACTTGATCTCGACGACCTTAAAAAGGGCCATCATGAGGAACCCGCAACCGGACACAGACCCCGCCCAGGATGGAGTGATCGACGGTTGCCGGAAAATTGACTGGCCGAGTAAATGAGTTAAGCACGTGGGTTATCACGTGGCATACACGTGTTATAAGTCTTCGGCTTTAATCAATTCTCCATCGTGTGATCCCGAAAGTCATGTTCAAGTTACAACAAATCCAAGTTATGAAACTAGACAAGCAATATGTAATAATCACTTGGCGACTGTTTTCGGACCACTGTGATGGTCTGAACCATCGCTGGACGTGATGCTACTACTTATGGATTCCATCGAGGTGCTGCTCAGTTTTCGGTCTCGGTTCCACGCCGAGGTAATTGTTCAGCACCCTTCTCACTCCGAAGCCGCGACGCGGAGGCTTAGCATTGTTGAGGATGAACGGGGTCCTGTCGCCCCTTGCCGGACTTATCAATGATGATGGTGCCGGCGAGAAGCACGGCGTGCTGAACGCGGAGGAGGACGGCCTATATGGAGTGCCCGAGACGGGCACTGAATACGGGAAGCAAGATTTCCTCTGGGCGATGAGGTTGACTGCAGGGGACTGCAAGAGCTTGTCGGTGTGCCTGGTCAAGTCGTCCACGTAGAGGATGTCATCAATGCGAGCCACGATGTTGAATGCGATACTCTCCAGGACCCTTGAGTAGCTCTCAACAATCGATTTGCCAACATCCTGGAGTGTGTAGCAGCTCATTTCAGCGGCTGGGCAACAGGTTAAATGAATCTTGGAAACCGAGTTCTCGTGTACCTTGTTGAACTGGATCTTGCTCACATCCAGGATGGTTTGGGAGAGACCTGGAAACCGTTGCTTCAAGCAGAGCAGCAGTCTCTCGGCTTTCTCCGCCAACATCTCCCTCCTGTCACTGTCCGCCATCAGGTCCTTGACCATGGTTCCCCAGGATGGCTTTGCTGTAGATCGGTTTGGGTGAAGTGGTGGTTTGGAATGAGCACGAGCTCGTCGACGCCAGATGTGGATGGAGGCTTCCACGCGGTTTGCAATCTCCAGAGCTATGTGTTCAGAAGACAGGTCAAGGCAATCGAGCAGGCAATCCGCCGAGAATTGATCCGACACCATGTACCGGTAAATGACGTCTCCCAGAGAGGCTCTCCCGTGCTGGAAAACCTCAACGTGTTCAGGTTTCCAACTTTCCATCAAGAATCACAAAAGCTAGTTGAGACCAGAGTTTATACCCTGGGAAGCGTGTCCAAGTACGACACGGGGACTTCCATATCGGACAGCGAAATGCTGTTGATGGCCATGGCGGCCTTCAATATCTGGCACGCACATTCCCTGGTGTGATTCATCTGTTTCCTCGAGTTCTCGCTCAGACCACTGGCAGGGACACGAGGCACTGGCAGCCACCACTTTTCGGGCTGCCTGTGAATCATTTTCCTAAACGAGGCCGACCCATCGGTGGAATCCGACGCTACGATCCCTTCATCAACATACCAGAACTCCGTCTCGTTGAAACCATCTAGGATGTCCTGGAAACTGGCATCCATCAAATCCAAGCACAGTCTCTTGGCATGACAGCCATAACTAGAGAGGAAGAAGAAGTTCATCTTACAAGCAGCATGTTATCAAGCGTCCGCAATGCCGGAAGGTTTATGAAGATGTCGGATCTCGGCCTACAAGTCATGACCTAAAGAAACCAAGTCCCATCAAGCAGTCAGAACTCGACTCCAGCAACCCAAAATCAGCCAGGAGCATCCGAAAATCTTAAAAACAAAACCTCAAGCTTCCGGCCGTCCGGGAAAGTCTGGGAGGACGGAATCAACTCGACGATGTAATCACTAACACAAAGTAGCCACTCCATCTCCCTTTGCCACATTGCCTTCTTCTCATCAGGTAAAGGTTCCAACCTCCACAGTTGCCCAAAAACGGAAGCTGCAGATTTCGAATCGAACTATCGACCATCACATACCATATGCAAATAAAAGCACGAGAGTGCCACAGAACCGCCATTTTCGTTTCCATTCCCATACCACATAAGTTGGTGATGGCGTTGGAGATTGCAAGAGCGGTGCACACCCCCTTTCCGGAACCCGACATGTCTTCCCCGAGCAACAGCTTTGCCAACCTCTCCTTCATCATATCCATCTCTAAATTTCGAAATCATCAATGCGACACAACCCCCATTAACTAAAAGATAAAATCGACACAGAATCGTGCACATTGCCTTAATCAGCAACAATTCTCACCTGAGAGCTTGGAACCCAACTCCTCCTCCTCCTCTTCCTTGTTCTTCTTCTTCACCTCGTCCTTGTCGTCCACTTCCTTTATCAAGGAAGAAACGACGGACTTCCTGGCCTGCGCTTCAGCTCGCCTGATGGGCCAACCCAAGATGGTTGGCGAAATCACGAGGCTCTCCTTCACCGTCACCTTCACCTTCATTTTCACCTCTGACGACGACACGCTCCGCGAGCTGCTCTCGCTCGACCCAGTAGAGCAGAACGAGTCGCTCGTGGTGGCAGCACCCCTCTTCTGGGCGGAACCACTTTCGCTCTTCTTGGCCGAACTCCCCATATCTCAAGGAAGTCGTTTAAAACCCAAAATACTTTCGCCCCAAGAAAATACCAACCCAGATTCCAAAAACCATTCAGGAAATGGGAAGGACAGGAAAGATTTCAACTTTGCAGTTCATCTATCTCCCCTCTCTTCTCTCTCTCTCTCTCCCCTGGTTTGGGAAAAGTGGAGGAGGGGGGGGGAGGAGGGAAAGATTTGAGTTTTTAAAAAGCTCGAGAGCAGCCAAAGCTCGCAACGTCTCTCTTTCAAAACCGTTGAATATTAGTAAGAATTCTTAACTGTTGTAAGGAGGGGGGGGGGTACAGTGGTAAGATTGAGAGATAGATAAGATGTCTCGTCCTCTCATAATGACAGAAGACAGACAAAGAATAAGATCTTTCCTGTTCTACTGTTGGGTTTCCTACAAGTTTTAGATCAAATTCAATTTCGAAAGATGTATAAGAAACAAACAGCACATATTTGTCAGAAATAGCGAGTGCTCACTTCAATTATCATCTCATTACACATCGTTGGTGTGGGTGTTTGCGTGTCTGAGAAAAGAGCCAAAATTAAAAAATGGGTGGGAGAGAGGGAGATTGGAAAAGAAGGGGACGGCTAGTCTTGGGGTCAAATCGTGAGGAGTTTGGACTGGTTGAGTTGAGCAAAAGCCGAAGAAAGACAAACGGATCTGACAAAAAGGGAAGTGGAGGAGGATGATGATGCATTTCTACATCGTTTTCTTTTTCTCTCTCTTTTTTTTAGTAATTATTTTGAAAATGAGAAACTAAATAAAACCCATTTTAAAAAAGGAGGGGGGAGAAATGGGATTGAAAACTAGACCCGAAACAAGAAAAAAAAGGCCCTTTCTTTTTTATAGGGCTGCATGCCATGCCAAAGCAGCAGGGTGGTGTAGCCGTTTACCAATTATTCTGTCTCATGATGACCACTGACTACCTCGCCGCACCAAAGTCATACGGTACAATAAAAACAGCAAAACCCCTAGTCATAAAGTATTGTACGATTTCGTAACTTTTATCTAGGAAGGTGACATATGCAAGTTCAAGGCTTTTGTTTTGAGTACTAACGTCTCATAACCTTTTAACAACAAAATTGACTGACAAGCAAGAAAGAAAGAAAGGCGGGGGGGTTTTTTATTAGATGGATCCTTCCTTCACGGGACTCGATATACAACATGAATGATCCCCCCCCAACTCCCCTGGAACACGTGAGATTTTTATCATTCAATGCTCATTCGGTTCGTTCCCCGTGTGTGTGTGGGGGCTGTGGAGCGTCAGTCAGTCATATTATCGAACCCCCCCTTGTCCGCGGCAAAGTGCCTTCCGCTATGGTCACGAGCACTGGATCCGTCGGATTCGAATTATAGCCCATCTTTACGGCCCATTCAATGAAGAAGCCCCGAATCCCAGAGGCCCACATTACAGCCCATTTTCTCAGAAAGTCAGGCCTGTTAATAGTGGGCCTTCTCTCCGGCCCATTACTCTCTCTATCCAATTAATAAAATGTTCAGCACCTATTGTTTTTCTTTTGTACATATTTTACGTGGGGTGGGTTGTTAGCATGCCCAAGAAGAATATATTCAACTCAAATGTCTAGGAGTGGTGGCTCCCTCCCTCCCTCCCCCAGATGTATGCATAGATCTTTGTAATCTAAACCAAAAGTATTCATGATTCGGCCGCCAATCGAGGATCTACCTAAAACAAACTCTCCTTAAAAGACGTGAGCGACTCCACAGAGGGAGGATCTACACTTTTCCTTTTGGACCGTAACGTGCCAATCATTGGCCCCCGAATATTTTACCTTAGAAAAATCCCCATGTGACCCGATTGGATTCTATCATCAGAAAAGTTTCAAGTGTGAATCGGTTTTTTATTCTCCAATCATTTGCGCCTCTTGTCATCGGCGGTCAAAGTCAGAACCGCCGATTCTTCTTTCTGGGTCAGATTCGGACAATGTACAATGAATTGGACTAACTTCCAAGCCAACCTACGAAAAAAAGAAAGAAGAATAAGGCCCTTCTCCACTCACATGCAACTTAGAGGGATATAATGATTTTAAGTTATTATAATGACAATTTGAGTGGAGGGATTTGATGGGTGGGTGGGGGGTGGGTCGTCACTCAATTTAGTGCATCGATATCTCATCATTTGCTTCGTCATGAGTGTGGACAAGATCTCTCTGTAGGTCATTCACATGATCATATTTAGAAGAGCGGTGAATGAATTATGTATTACATAAAAAAAAACCCACCATTTTATTACTTTCATCATTGGATTTGTACTTTTTCTTTATACATCTGTAGGAATGATGGAATGGAAAGAAATGGGATGCGGTAGTTGGGGAGAATGGACAACAAATTGTTTTGCTTGTGATTCAAAACTCGATATTCTAGGACATTCCCGTTTCCTAGTCTTTACCCCATCAATCGAAGGTTGTAATGATAATCAACCCCATTTTGATGAAAAGCAATCTGATGGCCCCTGGCCATGTGTTTTTTTTTTGTTTTGTTACTTTGAAGAAATGTAATCCTTTCCTTTATTACATACATAGAAGAAATGAAAATCACAGTGTAAAATGATGGGGTCCGTCCAAAAAAAGACACTCATGTTCCTCTTCCTTTTTTTCATTTTATTTAAGAAGAAAGAAGAGAATGATCTGTGTAGTGCTGATAGAGTAATATATTGGGTTGTTAGGGATTTTCAACACACCTTTTCTGGAGTCGGCCTTTATATTGAAGGCATCCCCCCCCCCCACCCAACTTGATCTTTCCTCCCTCATACCTGGTTGCAAGTCGAGAGAGTTGAAAGCAGGAGGAGGGATTTGGAAATGGCGTTTTTTTTTCGGTAGGGGTACCCGCAAACTAGAGGATGCATCCAAAGGGATCGCATTGATCCGGGATTGCCGAGTCACATATGCCGGAATGATAATATTTCTTCGTGGTAGGCACGACCTTGGCGATGTGCGTGGGCTTAAAGATCTCGGATCA
Source organism: Melastoma dodecandrum (assembly GCA_029817715.1). Classification (NCBI taxonomy): domain Eukaryota; kingdom Viridiplantae; phylum Streptophyta; class Magnoliopsida; order Myrtales; family Melastomataceae; genus Melastoma; species Melastoma dodecandrum. The sequence goes on along the minus strand of JARUPY010000533.1, from coordinate 1,279,371 downwards.
TGCGATCCCTTTGGATTCCTCCTCGTATGTGTTGCTTTGTCTGCCGTTGCGGAAGTCTCGTTCCGGTTGGTTCCCCCTTCTATCCTCCTCAGTCTTACCTCCCCTTTGTTTTCTTTATGCACTCCTTCCAGCTCCTATGCCTCCTCATCCGATATTTACAATCTTATAACGTCACAATTTTGCATATCCCCCATTAACTAACTTGATAGATAATGGTCTTAGATAACCCCATGTTTCTCTCTCTCTTCTAATTTCTTCATGCACACGGAATTGCTGTCATATAAAAATTTTTAAGTAAATAAATATTCATCGAAAGATGAACATGGTGTACCGAATTAGGCATTATATGTAAAATTTTAATAGGCGAAAGTTTTCTTTTTCGTCTCTCAATGTTGGCATATTCGCCATGTATTATTAATTTATTCGTGAATCGCCCTTGGTACGACCAAAAGGTCTGAGCTTGTCGTCGGAATGGGCCCAGACAACACCTTTTTTCCCAATCGACGCCGATTCCTAATCACGAGCTGAGAGGAGGAAAAGAATCAACCCCACCCCCGACCTTAATCTCTCAGGATAGCAGCTTGGGGAAGAGTAAGAGAGCAGGTAAAGAAAGACGCAGTCTTTGTTTCATTCCCATCGTTTAAGATAATTTCAAAACCGGAAAAAAAAGAAACCAATCTCAGCAGAAACATGATACAGCACAACGGCAAAACGAAGATTGATAAGGGGCCGCGCCATTAGAAGAGGAAACCCTGCCGCATAGTATGGATCATGGGTTCTGCAAGGAAAACAGAGATGGAGGAAGATGTTTACTGGTTAGCGGGTGGTGAAGCAAAACACTGACAGTAGAGTTAGGGGGGGGGGGAGATTCTTGAGACAAGAGGTGGATAGAGGTAACTCACAGATCTTATTGAAGGCGACAATGTCACAGCTCTGAACGTACTCGTTGATCGGTTCCTCAGTAAGATGCTCCTCGATTAGAGTATCCACGGACACGAGATCATCCACGATGGTTAGCATGATCTGCAACTTCTTAATGCCATACCCCACAGGCACGAGTTTGGCTGACACATGAAACGATGCATTAGAGAGTGGTATCCTACAACATAATTGGAAGAATTCGACAATGACACTAGCCAACATACATGCTCCCCAGAGCAGCCCTTCCATCTGAACGCTCCTGACTGCTTCCTCAAGCTTCTTCATGTCAGTCTCATCATCCCAAGGCTTCACATCCAAAAGGACAGATGACTTGCCAGCTGAAGAGGACAAAGCGTTCGTTAAACTTCAGTAGCAAGCATGAACGGCAGTCATTTTTTCTCTAGAATATAAAACCATATTCAATAATGATAATGGAATAACCAGTATCACTTGGAGACTATTATATAATCATCAAAAGTGGGAAATCGAAGTTAATAAATTGCCTATTCAGGAGTTCAGCAAGCAATTTCAGGATCCAACAGTATGCTCTTAGGATAGTCATACAAACAGAAAGATGTTGGAACTGTCATTAACCAATAAAATAAACAAGACATCAATGCCATAAAAGATAGTCTTACATTCCTTCTTCTTAGAAGAGGCCTTGACAGCAGCAGCACGCTCCTCGGCGGCCTTCTTTTCCTCCTCAGTCTCCTCACCAAACAAATCGACGTCATCGTCATCGTCGTCATCAGCAGCAGAAGCCGTCTGAGACAGAAACAGCGAGGAGTTAATTAACCAATCGAAGAATCTATGAAACTCGACAGAAAACCCATAAGAACCGAACAGGTACCTTCACATCGGCAACTGGAGGAGTGGCAACAGCCTCAATGGAAGCACATCCCTTGATTGTTACACCAGCACCCTCACCAGAGACACCTCTTGAAAAGCAAGAGGATAGACAGAATAGACCAACAATGCATGATTGTGGGTTCCAACAACGCATAATAATCAACAGTCGCTCAATAAATTGGAAAGATGACAGCTCAATACAAGTCGTAAGAACTCACGAGATCCTCAGGAGTGCCTCGATGTGGTTATACCACCTAGAAACGTTAACAAATTCTGCAGGAGGACGCTGCGAGAACGCTGCATGGACTGTGATGTCATCCTTTGAAGCCTGGTATCTGCAAACAGCACATAAAGAAGCAATCACATCACAAACCTCATAGAGACCATCAAAAGGGCTTTCATCCCATCCACAAGGAATACCAACCCTGTAATGTAACTGCGTGTGAGCAGATACTCATCGAGCTTCTTCAGCCCCGCCGTGGACACAAGATCATGGAAGCTAGCTGCCATTGATACTTTTAAATCCTAACATTCCACAGGGAAAAAAAAAACAAAACATAATTTAAAAAATATAAGAAGTCCCAACTAAACTAATCCCTCAAAATCAGGACGGCGCAATATTCAACAGTTCCCATTCTGCCAAAATCACAAAAATCAACCACAACTAAACTAATCGCTCAAAAAACCACCAAAACCGTACACAATCTCGGATACACTCCAGCACTCAGGATTTAACCAGATGTAATCCAACAAATCTGAAGAATTTTTGGCTCCGTCGAAGAACGGGCCCCTGATCGACCAATTACTACACATCGAAACTCACCTGGTCGAAGAAGCCGCGATGAGAAACACTTGATGTCGATTCTGAACGGGAAGCGGAGGCGACGGGGAGAAGGAAGCGGTGGCGAGGGTTTTGCGATATTTATATGCGCATTGTTTGGGCCTATTGGGCCAAGCCCTCTCCCGATAATAAATGCCCAAATATTTAAGCCCAAGAAGCTAGTCCCAACATCCACCCCTATTTGTGTTCTGAGCCCAGGCCCACAATCCAAGCTCAGGCGCCTTATGAGGGTAAGGAGGAGAAGAATGAACAAGGCGCCTGAAGCTCGTAATGGCTGGTTGCCCAACTGAATTAAATTATCGCGGGCTCGACAATGGGCTTATTGGCCTCTTTAAAAGCCTTGCTCAAGCGTCTCGGGTATTGCAATTGATTAGTGTAATTATGCTTTTACCTCGTATGAACGGACATCCGATATTCACATTATCATAGTGGTATTACAACCAATATATATATATATATACCTTCCTCCGGTGTGGGGATGCCAGATACAAAAATGGCTGTAGGGAGTTGCGGGTAGGAGGGACGCCCCTCTCCAGTCTGAACTGCAAAATCCAGGGATTCATTTGTATGGAAATGGCCAGTGTCTCGACCATTAACTTGGTAGCTGACAGGCAATTCCCGGGCTATCTGGTCAGCAGCTATGACCAGAGCAAAACTCAGTCTACATGGAGATGATGCCTTCTTTTCTCGCACCTATTGACGTACCACTTGCCGTACTTCTGAAGCCCCATGTGGATCATCACCTTAAGGCTTGCCAGCATCATGTAGGTGATAAAAACCAAGAGCAGAGCCCATAACAGCTTCCATGGCAAGGAATGGTGCAGCAACAGAACAGCATATACTGGTGTCAGAACCCGAATCACCTGCCACCAAAAATTATTCTGCTATCATCATCAAAACGACTAGACAAAACTCAAAACCAGAGGTATTCTTGGATGAGTACAGACTAGCAGCTATTAGTTGAAGAGAAGCATCCATATCAAATGACCAGAATTTCCTGTGCTTGTAAAATAGCAACTCTGCGGAAACTCACCACACAAGCTGGTGCCAGCGGGACAAATGTGAGATTTTTCTTCAGATCTGTTTGGGTGTTCAAAACCTAATTCCCAGAAAACACAACAAAATTAAGAGTTGGGTTATCAGAGGAAATTTTTGAAACATATCTTGAGTTGGACCATTCTTTCATGAAGCTGAATATATAACCAGGAATACAATCAAAACCAAATCACATACCTGCTTGCATAGGTCTTCAAGAAACTCTGAGTATACAATTGGCTTTATATCGTTGAATTTCGCAATAAAAGAATGTTTAATTGTGTCGATAGTTATTTCACAGAAGAAAACCATGAGAGCATTCTGCAGAGTCATAATATTATAACATGATTAAGTGAATCAAGGTAAACTTCGGTAAAGAGATAACAGGAGCTTCAGAAAAAAATTGTCACTGCTTGTAGCAGGTACTCACAAAAATAAAACTTTCAAACCATGGACCTTCAGCCTCCAGGATATTTTGAGCCAGCACAAATAAGACAAATGCTGAAATATGGAATCTCTCAATTGAATCTGTTTATGATAACAAACCAAAAAGAATTAATTACAGGTATGTTTTTGGCGAGAAGAGAAAACTAAAAGAAGCTTGATCACCATAATAGACAATGCTGTGGATGTTGTCCTTGCTGAATCGTTTGAATACATTGCTCTTTATTTCAGCAAAGTTGTTTGATACCAGCATTGCCAGCAAGGCATTATTGTGGGCCACAATACAAGTTGATAGTGTAATGGCCTGAGCTAATAAGATAAACGAATGGACAAGTAAAGACAGTTAAGGAAAGCGCCACAATCCCTAGCTAAAAACCTGAAGGGAAGAAAACAGAGTGGACAATATGCTTCATCAACTCAATTCTGTTTATATAATTACTAAAGGATATTTGAGGCAGCAACAGCCAGTGCTAAGTCAGAGAAATATCTGGCCGTGCAAGTCCTCGCATTCTCCTGAGTACAACTTGCAAGTACTTCAGCTGAATTAAACAGAGTCTGTAGCACATCTCCACCAAAACTCTGACAAAGTTTATCAAATATCTACAGAGGTAGATTGAAAAAAATATGTTAGTGCCAAGAAATTCATCCGAATGAAAATATAAAAAACACATGCAAATATGCAGTAAATTAACCGATTTCATATGTACTATGCCTCCTTAGTGCTTCTTACCTCTAGTACATTGTACACGACATAGAGTTTAATTGTCCCTTGACCACGGATCATGTGATAAATCAAACTGATATCTGAGAACCACAATTGCCGAGCAAAATCAAGGAAATAACGTTAATAGATATAACAGGGATGGTGCCTTCAGGTATCGCTGCAGATCACAGATCGTATTAGTTTAACCTGTCCTCTCCAACAAGGCAACTCCAGAAGCTAGAACAATGAAGCATCCAAAATCAGAAAGCTCTGCAGCAGTAGGTCTTGTTAACTGTCTGCAATAAGAATAATTAAGTTATTTATTTTACTTTACATACACACAGTTGAGAATAAGAAAAGCAAACTTAATGGTTTATAAAGTGGATTCTGGGGGCAGTGAAAGCACAAGTACTTTATAAAATGTTGATGCTTTATAAATTAAAAAGAAAGTAAAAAAATAAAAATAAAAGTTCGCCCCCCAATATTGAGCGGAACATCTCCTACCCCACTTGCAAGCCAGCAATTGAAACAGAGGAATGAACAATATGTTGATACATTAATAAAGCGAACTAGTCGAAGCTGCCTGGTTTAGTTACTGTAAAAGAAAAGTTACCTTGTAAATAGGATCCTCCAAAGAAGCATCACTATCCTAGTAGGCATGATCGTCAACAATGACAGAAATGAGTCAAAACAGACAAAAACCCCAACATTTATAAGCTGCAATAAAACAATGATCACCCGATGTGAGGAAATTCCTCTAAAATCTAGATGTAGCAAGTAGCAAAAGTTAGAAAACTAAATACAACAAAGACTAAAAAACATTATCTACAAAATCACAAAACCAATCACCATCTAGCAAAGATCTCATAATTTTTGTTTGACAAATGAACCCAAAACAGTAGTACTACAATTTGAGAGACACTAATACAGGATATTGGAGATCAGACCAAGAAGATGAATTAGTTTGATTGCACTAACATTCAAACATTATCTGTGAACTTTTCAGATTTCCCAAGAGAAACTGGACGTTGCTACATCCAGGCGTCTAAGACTCTAAGCAGTTGTGCAGTAAAGTGTTACCATTTCACATCTCCACGGCAGCTGAAAGATAGTATCATATACTCTCTCACGTTCCTTCTCATTCCCTAAAGTAGTTGTGCTGCGTAATGAATTTCCGCTATCCATCTCATCCATAAAGTACCTCAAGGGTGACTTCTGCACTGGAAAGGTCATTAAGGTCAAATTATCTAGCACCTCAGACAATTCAAACGGGGGATCATTAAGAGACTAAAATGTTATTTTCATGTCAATGATGTTCGAAAATTTATTTCATGTATTATGTCTTGTACGTATAGAACAAATCACACACAATAAATAATTCCAGCAAAAGGTAATGAGGTTTGATGTGTTGATTTGTCCTTTCATGCTTCCGTTTCCTTCATTCTACGTTAACTTGTGATGTACAAAGCCACAAATGGCGTGATTTCTCCGACTTCTGCATCAGGCAATCCTTTCAAGTGTTTTTTCGTCGTCATCACAAGCAAAAAAGGGACTTGATAGTCATAGCTTTATGTACCCCCAGCATCTTGCTTTCTTTGCCCCCAAAACGGACGATTGTCACAGCTCACTTAACAGAAGGAACAGCATCTTTCAACCATAGAATGACGTGCTTTCACATCTCTGATATTGCCATCTAAGAATCAAAGGGCCAAGTAAAAGCTTAAACCCAGAACTTATACAAAGCCGAGGGCAATAGTCTGCTGGCTAACTCAACCTAAGAGGCCTCTAGAATAACAGGAAACAGAAAGTCAATCAACCCATCCCAGGTAAAAGCTACAATATTCGTGATGTTTATTGAGGCAAAAAAAGGAAAAGGAAATAAAAAGGAAAGAAAAGGAGATGTAACTAACCGACAAATTCCTCAGCCATGAGGTGCCTCCAGTCCAAAGATTCAGCCGTTTCCAACCGGTTCATCGCATTATTAACCTCTGACATTGAATTATTAACCTCTGATACCGAATTATTAACCTCTGACGGCTTTATAATGGCAGCTTCATCTGCACCACCTATTGTTCTCTGCCTCAATTCCCCAGCCCAACTCTCCCTGGTGTTAAGAGCAACCTCGTCAACCATGTGTCCGTTATTGTTGTAGGTGGCACCTCTGAAGAGGTCCTTATCTACGCCATTTTCGGGGACGGTCAAGCGATGAGAAGCAGATTTCTTCTTCCGATGTCTCCTCTTCCGGCGAGGGTGGGAAGCTGGGGATTCAGAATTTATTATCACATTGGAAGCTAGAAAAATGCACTGACGAATCCTAAGACTAACAAGGCGGAGACAGGAATACTCACAGATCTTATTGAAGGAGAGAATTTCGCAGCTCTGGACATACTCATTAATGGGTTCGGCAGTCAAATGATCCTCGATGAGAGCACTGACAGACACTAGATCATCCAAAATGGTTAACATAATCTGCAATTTCTTGATGCCATATCCCGCCGCCACAAGTTTGGCTGTTAAATGAAACAATAATTAAAGAGCGGTTATGCAGAAGAATCTACTACAGGATGGGATGCAACTTCTCACTGTCAAACTTTAAAGCTTGCATACAAAAATTTCTAGTCAAAAAATGATAGATGATCTTGAAGTAAAGGGTAGAATTTGGTCATTCTTGTAAGCAACATAAAAATGAAAAGAAACGAAAAAATGGCCAATAAATGAGCGCTCATGGACGTTGTACTTGACAACAACATGAAACAACATACATTCTCCCCAGAGCAATCCTTCCATCCGAATGCTTCTAACTGCTTCCTCAAGCTTCTTCATGTCAGTCTCATCATCCCATGGCTTCACATCCAAAAGGATGGATGATTTACCAGCTGAACAGGACAAGAATCCATTAAGTACTTGTCAACAATGTATGAACCAAGGAAATTTTCTAGTAGGCACATTAGACATATTCAATGACAACGAATTGAAATCATCAAAAAGTATAAATATTGATTCTGAAGGTCATAGAGCAATTTTGGGAACTCGGTTTTAAATTAAAATGATGACAGGGAACCCCCCCCCCCCCCCCAACAATATTCTCTTAGGATGGTCCACGATCTTTACGATGCTCAAAATTGAATCCAAGGATGTGGACCAGTCCTTTTCCAAAATCCAAACAAGAAACAAAATTCCTGAACGACAATCTTACATTCCTTCTTCTTAGAAGAGGCCTTGGCAGTTGCTGTGCATTCATCAAAAGCCTTATTTTCCTCCTCAGTTCCTCCTCCAAACAAATACACTTCATTGTGATAGTCATCAGCAGCGATAACAACAGCCTGAAACAGAAAAGGACATATGGCAGATGACAACGGGGTGAGGAACGAATTGAATCATCTAGGGAACTCGACAGAAAACACTTGAGAACCAAAACTTACCTTCTGATTGGCAACAGCCTTGACATGAGAAGACCCCTTGACTGTTACAGCAGTGCTCTCACCAGAGATGGCACTTGAAAAGCAAAGGAAAAGCCAGGTTACGCAAACAACACTTAACATTAATAAATGAAGCACACCACGGATCCATATTTCTCATTTGAAAGAAAAGAGAAAAGACACATCATCGCCCCATAATTTTGAAAACAAAAGCTCAATATGAGAGCTGAGGACTCACGAAATCCTCAAGAGTGCCTCCACGCGATGATACCACCTATGGACATTAACGAAATTTGCAGAAGGGGGGCGTGGGAGCGCCGCGTGAATGACAATGTCATCCTTGGACACCTGATCCCTGCTAACAGAAAATAAACTAGTAATTAAGCACCTTATCAAGGCTAATTGATTTACATCCCCTCACAAGGAAATACCGACCCCGAGATGTAACTGCGTGTGGATAGATAGTCATCGAGCTTCTTCAACCCAGATGCAGACGCAAGATCAGAGAAGGCCATCACCATTGATGATCATTAATCCTGAAATTCCACCAAAAAGGATCACGGACAGTCCATCAGAAAACTCATTCGGGAGACAACAAAAAGAGACGGCAGCAGATTCATACCTACTCGAAATCTTCTCTTATTGAATGGGAATCAAATCGACGGGCAAAGGATTGAGGCATGATGATTTCCGGCCATCTTCTGATCAAACCTAATCAGATTAAAAAATCAAAATGAATCGAGATCAAACAAATCCCAAGAAACCAACCGCGTCCGCGCAATCTCCGACAACCGGATCAAACTCATCAAAGGCGGGCGGATTTGGAATCATTTCGGAAAGGGGATCGAACCCGCCGGAAATCGGGGATGAACCGACGGAAAACACGGCATACTCACCCCGATCGAATAAAAGCGGGAAGAGAACGGTGTATGCCGATTCGTTCACCGGTGGTCGGTTCTGGGGGAGAAGGGTAACGAATTTTAGGGTTTACGAAATTTGTATGGGCTGGGCTAATCGGAAAGATCAAGTGAAGGTCCAGGAGCGGTTCGTGAGTTGGGCCTAATAGTGGAGTGGCCCACTGTAACGAACCGTTTATTTGTAATCAAAATTAGGTTTTTAAATGATTTGATGATAGTTTTTGTTTCCCAATTTCATGACGGTAAATCAAAATGTCGTGCCAATTATCAGAGAGAGGGCACTGGGCGGGTAGTGCCCAAAAAGAAGTAAATAATTTTTTTTTGGGGAAGACAAATAATGAATGGGGTCACGAAACTTACTATTTCTCGAAGTGGTTTGTGGGTGCCGAATGTTTTGTTTGGTCTTCAGACAGAATAATTTGATTTCTTGAGAAAGAAAACATGGGGACATCCCAACCCCAACCCCAACCAAAGAAAAAGCAAAAGAATACATAATATGAGTAATGTATGAATTTTAAATATTACCATCGAAAACGTGAAAGCACAAAGCAACTTACTTTTGTCTGTTCGGTCACTCTCTGGTGTCCGAAACATCCCCCCACCCCTTCCGCTTCCACTGCGGAGTTCGAATGTCCGAACACCCAATGTCTTACCTTTCCCTTTCCCTTTCCCTTTCCCTTCTTCCCGTGATGCTCCTCTCCTTCCTCATACTCCCCTCTTCCCCCACCGCTTCCAACCAAACCCTAACCCCCAACTCCTACTTCCAGCCCCACAACCTCCTCGTCACTTCCCGACCCTTTAAGCTCTCCTCCCGCACCTCCCTTTCCTCCTACATCGCCTTCTCCTTCTCCCCCAACGCCACCCAGACCCACCTCGCCCTCCTCCTCTTCTCCTCAAAGTTCCTCCCTTTCCCCGCCCCCGCTTCGGAAAACCCCCTCCCTTTGGAGGAGGGGCTCGTCGGGGTTGTGTTTGACGGCCGCGCCAACAATGTTGGGGTCTGCGTCGGGAGTGTTGACCCTTCCGTGGTTCGGGATCTCGGGCCTGTCGGGTTGGCGATAGGTGGCGGCGAAAAGCTTAGATCTTGGGTTGATTATGATGCTAGTTCCAAGAAGTTGGAGGTTAGGGTGCAGAAGTCCGGCGGCGAGGACAGGCCTTATGAGCCGGTCCTCGCTCATCCCGTCAATTTGTCGAGGTTATGGGGCGACGGCGCGGATCTGATGCTGGGGATCAGTTCGGTCAGTGAGAGCTCGTCCAAGGACGGTGGTAATGATGTGGTTGGCCGTGGCAGCGTAAATGTGTTCTCCTGGGAGTACAGGGTGAGGGAGCTTCCTTCTTCGATGCATTCTCTGCCTGTTGATCCTAGCAGGTTTCCCATTGAGCATCATGCAGTTCCCCGGAGGACGTACTGGGTACTGGGGATCGTTGTCGGTTGTGTAGCTTTGGCAGCATGCTTGACGTTCCTCGTGTGGAAGATGGTTGGTAGTAGGAAGATTGAGCCTGGGGTGGACTTCAAGTATGAAAAAGTTCACGTCATGCTCGTCAAAAAGGAATGTGATGTCAAAATGGAAAAGGATGGTGCCGGGTCTTGAACGCCGACGGAGGCGCAGAACATGGTGTGATGATTTCGTGTCGTAAATCCGTGTTTCCCTTTTAGAAGGTGCTAGTTTTGTGATGTTGGTTGCAGGAGAAGTGAAGTTTTCGAGTTCAATGTAATGGGTCTTTTCTTTCGAATGAATGAATTGTTTTTTGCTTGACAATCTGATGTCTCTCGATCGTAGTTTTGTGCCTCATTTACTGGGCGGCTCTCTGTTCTCATCGGAAGATGACTGCGTGACAGACCTGGAAGCGCTCTATGGTTAACAAAACCGCGTCCCATTGCAGAGTCACAACAACATTCTATTTGAATTGGCCTCCTGAGCCATTTGGTCGTAGCAGATGCTTACATTGACCTGCCTGTGAACTTCAAGAAATCCGTCTGTGGCTGGTTGGTTCCATGAAATCTGATCCCGGCGACCACAGCAGCTGGTATCATCCGCCCCGACTACATTTCTTCCCCCGTATATTTTGTGCTTGTCGATTGATCAATACTTTTGGCCAACCAAGGAAGGCTTGAAGGAGTCATCAAACCATCTGAAAACTGCTGTTGGACTCGATGATATAACTGATCCTATCCCATTTGATGATGACATGGATGCTTGTCCTCCTACAGGTGTTAATCTCATTGAATGGACTAATGACCATATCTCAACAAAATCTATATGTGATTCATTTTTTACCATGGTAAATGAATAGCAAAATTGCTTCGGCTCGGTGGAGTCTTTCTTATCCTTTTTACGGTGAGTAGTAATTTTCACGAGGAAGTTAACATGTTGAAATAAGGCCGAATTTCTAATATTAAGAAAGTTAATTAAGGCAAATTTAAGAAAGTTAATAAATGCAAAATTCCAAGCTCAAATTTGTTTAGGACAAATCTTAATTTTACGACATTAAATTGATATTTTAAATCTGACTCAATTGTTCACATGTTTAATTTTTCTTAACAAAATGCAGATGGTCAAATATTTATTTTGTGTCTTAAATCAACTAAAATTCCAGGCAATTTTTATCCTAGAATAAAAATTAAATTTTTTTTAAAAAAGTCATCTCTATAAAAGTCAGAGTAAAAGGAAGAGCGTTGGCGCCAATATTTTGCTTAATATTAATTACTAACATTTATTTCTGTATTTAGTATTCGGTCTAAATTTTTGGGGTCTATTTATTTATCGGCACTTTTATGATTAAAAAATGGCATGCCGATGGAAAAGCTTGTGTTTTTGTCCGATTTTAGCCGGTGACGGTCGGGCGTTTCCGGAGTGAATTCTCCCCTCCCCTCTCCTATCCTCCGACTTGCCCGTTCCGTCGCCGGCGGAAAAAGCCAACTCTCCTTGGGCCGCCGGAAAAGGTGGGACGCAAAATCGAAGAGGAGAGCTTTTCTCCATCTTTATATTTGATGCTTTTCCTTGATCTACCGGTCTCTTTTTGCGGTGTTTATTCACGCTCTTTTTGCTTATCCGTACATGGATCGATGGAAATTCGGTACTTGATGGGGTAATTGCAATTGGAGTTAGGGCTCTTGTGGGGAATTAGAAATGGGGATTTCTGTGCTCATTAGATTATCTTGATTAGGGGAGGAGCATTTATTAAGTGTGAAGGTAGCACTCATTAATCTCGATGCCTAGAATACCTGCAGATAGAGATCCGCTTCCTTTGATGGCCATGGATGCTGAAATGATTGGTATTTGAACCATTTTTTTGAGGGATTTCCTAGCGGGGCAGAGCTGGCGAGTTATTGGTGTAGCCGTCGAGGACGAGGAAGAATAAGTTTGAGGAATTAGAGCGAGCTGTAAATAATGTTTTTCCTAGAGTTGTAATTAGTTAATCGATAATGGTGACTTTTTTGTTTGGTCAATCAGTGTTCGGATCATCAAAGTTATTTGGATTGCCTACTAAAAGCTCCTTCAAGTTACTGGAAAGGGTGGTTGTTTCAAGCTGTTGATTTGGTCCTCCTTGAGTTGCAATGGCGAAAGTTGGGGACCGGAGTGAAGATTTCAGAGAAGCCGTTCGGCGCATCGCTACTTCTTTGGGATATAATGAGGTGCGGAGCTATCTGCGTTGCTCATCTTATTTTATAATTGAACTTGTTTTGTTCTGCTATATGCTTTTGGCAAGTTATGAAGTATTTTTACTCGAAGGGAAGATTATTGTGTGCCAAATTACAGTAGGTGGCCTTGAGCCTGGGTGATGGGTCAGTTGATGGCACAGAATAAAGTTACGTCTTGCTACAACCTTTCCACATGATACGGAAGTTTATCACAATGAATGCCGGGAATACTGTCAGCAGTTTGATTATCTTTATCTGATGTCGAGTGATCTGCTTTAATAGTTACTCCTTGACATTGAAGACAGATTTTTGTTGCAAACAGTGGCCCTTCCTTAAGCCAAGAAACATTGCTGGTGTGCTTTGCATGACGTTCTTGTTCAGCAGAAGCTTGCAATCTAATTAGTCATGTTAATGCCTTGACAGTCCAGATTGGCTGCTATAATGGCTTCTTTCATAATCCACAAACCAAGGGAGAGATCACCTTTCATGAAAGCTGCATTACGGACGGTTTGTGACCTCGGTAGATGTATTTGTCTTGTTAATAGCCTTGCTCTTTTCCTGGAAAGGTTGGTTCAAAGTAACATATATGTCTGTCTCTATTTGCTTTGTGTCTGATAGCTTGAGAGCATTGGAGCTTTGGAACAGTTTCTGAAAAAGCATCGCAAAGACTATGTGGACCAACATCGTACCACAGAACAGGAGAGAGATGGTATTGAACATGAAGTAAGCCCATGTTGAGGAAGCTCGTGTTCTTTTGTTTCGGCTGGGCGAATCTGGATTGTAGTCTTATGAATCATTGTCTGGGCAGGTGACTGCTTTTATCAAAACCTGCAAGGAACAGATCGATATCCTACAAAGAGGTGTAACTGAGGAGGAAACCAACTCCAAGGGGTGGCTTGGTCTGAGCGCAGATGGTCCAAATGCTGATACCGTCGCCCACAAGCAGGGAGTGGTAATGGTGATTTTCCATTTTAGCGAACTAATGATCGCTCTGGGACATGATTAAGTGTTTTCGTTAATCTGAGTGTAGGTTCTGATACTAAGCGAGAAGCTCCATTCCGTCACGGCACAGTTTGATCAGCTACGAGCAGTGCGCTTCCAAGATGCTATTAACCGCGTAACACCAAGGAGAAAACTCAATAGGTCTGCAACCTCGGCCACTGTCGATAATAAAAGCCACTCTATGGAGAATGACAGAGTTGGGGGTGCAGAGGCACCCAAACAGGAGCTCCTTAGAGTTCAGCAGCAGCAGTTGGACGACGAGACACGTGCCCTTCAGGTATGCCAGATAAACAGACTGTCAATCATCGACAGTTGCCTAAAGTGTTTCGACTCATCCCTTGTCTTGGACGTGAAGGTGGAGTTGACCAATCTCTTGGATGCTGTCCAAGAGACGGAAACCAAGATGGTGGAGATGTCGGCATTGAACCACCTCATCTCGACGCATGTCCTTCAGCAAGCGCAACAAATAGAGCATCTCTATGAGCAGGTCGGTTCCCCCCCCACCGGTTCTTGCCTTTCATGCCTCCATCCATCCATCCATCCATCTCCAAATCCCTAACATTGCAGCGAAAACCTGGAGCAGGCTATCAATGCGACGAAGAATGTGGAGCTGGGGAACCGGGAGCTCTCGCAGGCGATCAGGAGGAACAGCAGCAGCAGGACATTTATCTTGCTATTCTTCATCGTCCTCACATTCTCCGTACTCTTCCTCGACTGGTATAGTTAAGGGAAGCAAAACGAGTCAACAATTTGACCAGAGTGATTAACCGCCCGTTAACTGCCGTTTAACAGCTAATAATTAATCTTACTTTTTTGACAATCTTAATCACGTCGGTACGCGTTTTCCTGCTCCTCCTCCCTCTTCTTCTTCTTCTTCTTCTTCTTCCTCCTCGCCTTCGCCTTCTTTCTCGTCTTCGTCGTCGTCTTCGCCGCCGCCGCCGCAGCTACCTTCTCCCACCAGTCGATCGGCGACCCCAATGCGACATCTGCGCCGCCGGATCTAGCGCCGTGCCCTACGATGAAGCAACCTTCGAGCAAGCTATTCACGGTTGGTATAGTGGCGTCATGGTACTCGTCCAACATCGGAGTGCTCCTCCTCAACAAGTACCTGCTCTCGAATTACGGCTTCAAGTACCCGATTTTCCTCACCATGTGCCACATGACAGCCTGTTCCCTCCTCTCCTACGTCGTCATCGCGTGGCTGAGGCTCGTTCCCATGCAGACGATCCGATCTAGGGTTCAGTTCTTTAAGATCTCCGCCCTAAGCCTCATCTTCTGCGTCTCCGTCGTCTTCGGCAACGTCTCCCTGCGCTTCCTCCCCGTTAGCTTCAACCAGGCGATCGGAGCCACCACGCCTTTCTTTACTGCTGTGTTCGCCTACCTCATGACATTCAAGAGGGAGGCCTGGTTGACTTACCTCACCCTCTTACCGGTCGTCACCGGCGTCGTCTTCGCTAGCGGAGTATGTGTGCTGACCAGGCGTGGCGGGTTTTCTTAGCGATTGTTCGGTTGCCTTTCAAGTAGGACAACAGATTGCTTGCGGGTAGTTTTGTTAGGACCGATGCGGAGGAATTGAGAATGGGATTGTGACCCTGCATTGTCAGGCAGATAGGGATAATTTTGTTTCAGTAGCCGGCTATGCTTAGTGGTGTTTTTACTGTTAAGCTGAACCATTTGATGGTCAGCCAAAGACCTTTAGACCGTGAGTCTGTCTTCACAACGAAAGCCTTTGATTGCTTGTGAGTGGGAGCTTAGAATCAGCTAGTAGATCATTACTTTGTGTGGTTGAATTGTCAATGGTTGTTTTACTGCTTTGTTATTCTCAGTGGGAGGGACTCAGGGTGATAGGAGAATTCATCCCATGGGTTGAACCTACCTTTTGTCTAGTATACTTCAATGCTTGTTGGTGTTATACTCATCCATCTTGAATTCTTTACATGCTCACAGGGCGAACCAAGCTTTCATCTATTTGGCTTTATCATGTGTATTGCTGCTACTGCCGCAAGGGCACTCAAGTCTGTCTTGCAAGGCATTTTGCTTTCTTCTGAAGGGTAAGAATCTCTCTCTTGTTGCCTCCATTGGCATACTTGAATCACCCAAGTGGGATTGAAATTCACTCTGTACTGACACTAAAATATGTTCTTCTTTCTCCAGGGAGAAGCTGAATTCTATGAACCTTCTTCTCTACATGGCTCCAATAGCCGTTGTCTTTCTGCTTCCTGCCACGTTGATCATGGAAAAGAACGTGGTCGGCATCTCCTTAGCTCTAGCACGAGATGATTTCAGGATCATCTGGTACCTCCTCTTCAATTCAGTGCTCGCGTATTTCGTGAACCTCACCAACTTTTTGGTGACAAAACACACCGGTGCTCTAACGCTACAGGTGAGTACCTCTGATCTTGGTGCGGAGTTGGAATGTTGTTTCAAAATGATTCTAACTGTGATAGTCGAAACTCCTAGGTGCTGGGAAATGCAAAAGGCGCCGTTGCGGTGGTTGTGTCCATCTTAATCTTCAGGAACCCAGTTTCGGTGACGGGCATGCTTGGTTATACCCTTACAGTCATTGGTGTGATCCTCTACAGTGAAGCCAAGAAGAGAACCAAATCAGTTTGAGAACAATCCTGTTTATGAGTGTAACAAGATTACGGTGGCAATTCAGATCCTCCATGTGAAGGGGACTCAAGTTTCGTGGCATGGAGAGATGAAGATAGTGCCCAAATATTCTATTCTTTTTCATGGGAGCCCGAAACAGGTTTCCATTGTTCTAGCAATATCTGAAAAAGAACTAGTCACTGGTAGATATTATTCGTGTCATCATAGTTTACAAAACTGATGTTTGAGAAGGGGGGGGGGGGGGGGGTTGTGGAGGTGTTGTTTCATCCTATATTCTTTTTACAGAGGCTGTACATCGAGGGTTCTATAAGCGCCCTGTCATTAACATTTATTAAAGTGAAATGATTAATGGAAATAGCTTCAGAATTATCTCTTCTTCACTTTCTGCTATTATTACTCTATGCATGCCCCAATTTCATCCGAGTTTGTCCCATCTTGTATATGGATTGGATAAGGTAGAACACAATTTATTTGGATGAATGAATGATTTGGGGAGGAATTTTACACACCAAAGGACTAGGGAAATTCCATTTCTTCTCAAGACAAGTGAGATAACAAGCAAATTCACACCAGAAAGGAGCAAAAGACTGATACATAACAGGCGTTGAAGGAAGCACAGGCAGGTATCAAAAGTTTGATGAACTCCCTCCTCCAGTGGTCATTGATGGGAGAAAACTATGCAAGTCAAAGCACACCCAATTCAAGCAAAATGAAGGCGACTCCAGAAGTTCATAAACAAGAGGGAAGAAAAAAAGGTCATATTTATTCTTCTGGTGCTGATGATGCCGCAGCTGCGACCTTCGTCGAAGCAGACTTGATCAGATGGTTGTAGCTTCCTTTTTCCTTAAAAAGCTGGGAGAAATGATGTTTGCAGTAGAGAATGCCCTCGAGGGCGGCGTAGTTTGATGGGGTTATGGAGCAACCTCCATGAGAACACCTAAAACAAGACTTGTGATAGGCCTGGTTCTCCACCGTGACCTGCAGGATTTCAGGCAGGTAGTTATACCATGTGATGGATGAAGAAAAAGGAAGCGTAGAATAAGTGGGAAACATAGGGGATTGCGATTCGTCAAAATCACCGATGCCAATCAAATCACCCAGCATATCTCTGTCTGAGGGATAACAGCCAACAATTCGGAGCATGTGGTATCTATCAAATTCATCCCCAAGAAACTAATGATGTACATTGTCAATCCTGAGAGAGAGGGAGGCGAGAAGTACCTTCTCCAGGGGATATGCAGTTTTGCCGCAGGTCGCACACTTCTCTTGCGTACCCAAAAACATGCCCGCAGCCTTGCTAGGAGACCTTGTCTGTCAATTGCATAAATGTTGAGATTTCAGCCCTAACTAATCGCGTCTGATGCATGTTATTACTTGAGTCTGAGAGTAGTAAAGGAAATGTTACCAGTTCTGGCGTAAGCTTATCAGCTGACTTTGCGGCTGTTGAAAATGAACAATTACAAATTAATAATTATTTTTGTATACCCTAATAAGAAAATAGAAATATTTTGTCTAATAAAGAGAAGGCATACGTGACTGGAAGTTTTTGTTGAAATTGCCAGTCTCCTTGAAGAGTTGTTCAAAGTGAGGCTTGCAATAGAGAACTCCTTCCATTGAGGAATAACTGCTCATCTGCACAAAAGAAGAACTAACCCTCGTCGGCATACAGACCTTTAGAACTCTTCCGCTGTCGATTGGTATTGCATTCCCTTCACCTAACAGTCTAATCCATCGAAATCATAAACAATTCTTTGGCCACCTAACGGCATCGCACCATAAATAGAAAATAGAACAGACCTTCAAAGTCCCTTTGCAGTGGCTGCATTTGAAGCAGGACTTGTGGTAGGCAACCCCATCAGCAGACAATTGTTCCACAGGATAAACAGTCTTCTCACAAGCCTTGCACTTCACTTGTGTGCCAGTAAAAGACATGGTTTATCGCACTTCCGAATCAAAGCGTTCCCTACTGGATTCTATAATCACCTCAAGAACTTCTCAGGCAATCAATCAGAACCCAACCAATCAACAACAGCTGCGGCAAATCAAGAAAACAACAGAGTGGCCGAAATCATAAAAACGCCTAGAAATAGGAATCGCCCAAAAAATAGAACTTAATATTTTGTTTGAACTGAGCCGGGAAAACCCCAAATATCTATGTCAAACCAAGATCTACGAACAATGCCACATGCTACAAAGCCAACCACTACAAAACCGAGACATGCAAAGGGTACCAAATGGGTTTGCATTATTTATCGAAAAAACAACTAGATCTGGATCTAGAACCATAAACCCAAAATCCCTACCAGAAAGCAAACACAAGGATACCTCAAAGGAAGAGGGGGGGTGGGGGGGGGGGGGTGGCGAAACTAACAAAAAGCTTCGATTTTGAGGACCGAAACTCAAACCCAAGACCAACCCAGTTCCAGGTAGGCTCAAGAGAGGATTATAGATCGGAACAAAAAGGGGGCGATGAGAAATAAAGCTCAGGGGATCAAAAGGCAAGAACTTGGGGGTTTTGGGGGATTAATTTTTTTCCTTAATTGACCCACAAATTAGCAAAAGGGTCTTGATCGAAGGAGAGAGGGAGAGAGATGAAAATGATGGAGGTGCTGGTCACTTTTTCCCGATGGAGAGAAAAGGGCAGCGGATGGATTTGTGGGTTTGATTACTCATTTGCAATAATTGTAATCTTGTTGTAGTTGGGACAGACTGTTCTTTGCGGTGCCTTCCTCCCGGTTAATGCTGACTTAGTTTAAGGTCGTAAGGAAGGCAATGGGGGTGCTCTACTACAGGGAGGAAAAGGAGAATATCCGTGATTCGTTCTTGTTAGTTGTTTGTGGGAGCCACGTATTGAATCTTGTTCTTTTCTTCCTTGTCCTAAAAAACTACGAGTAAATTACATCCAAGCTCGTGTATTGTTTTCCTTTTTCTTGTTTCTTCCCGGTCTCTGCAGACAGATATGCCCACAGAATTAGCTGTAGTTTGGGATTGATATTTGATATGATTTGATTTTGATCGCACATGATGAAGTATTGTGTTGTGTTAGGATCAATCACATGATGGAGTTCGGCTAGCAAGCTTCACATGAATCATCAACCACCTTGATGGATCATGCTTCACCGTTTCCATGAGCTACCCTAATCGTGGGATTAGTGACATGATTACATGTTTTGTTTTGTTTTTCCAGATTATTACCCAACGAAATGGAGGCCCGGACCCGCCGAATTTTGCAAATTTTGGTCCGCCCTTCTTTTCTCGCAATAGACATTGGCCGGTGTTTGACTATGCTCGGCCATTTTCTGCAAGGATAATCTCCAGGAGTATTCAGGACTGTGAATTGCAAGGACTTTGCTATTACCCAGGAAGTTCCGAGGTTATTCATCCTTTCGACGAGAGGAAAGGATCACAGTGCGGTCTCTAGGATAGGGGATAAACCCATGGTTTCTCATTTAATTAAGCACAGAAAGTTGCAGATATCTGGTCTGCACAAGGAATCGTTGTTACAGGGCTGATGAATACCGGAACTTAGGGCATGGTTTGATCACAGATTTCTCATCTTCTCGCATTGTTCTATGTCTTTTGTGCTGTTTATTTTCCTTCCTGCCTCATCCTGCAGGGAATGGATCAAAAGTGGTGCAGTTCGGTGACCAGAGTTGTCGCTGCGCCCTTGGATGATGTCTGGTCCATGGTTTCTCAAACCAAGATGCTACCAGAATGGATGCCGATGATCGAGAGATTCACGGAGCTGTCAGGAGACGAAGGTGTTCCCGCCTACGTAAGGCTGGTCTCGGGATTCATGTTCCTGCAGCCGGACGGAGAGCGGTCTTGGATCAAGGAAAGGCTAGTCTCCATGGATCACTCCTCGTGCACCTACAGCTACGAAATGAAAGCGGGCAACGTCGGGCTGGACGGGTCAGAGAACACATTCCGGGTCATGGATTACGGGGAGGGCACCACGCTCGTCAGATGGTCGTTCAACTGGATATCATCAAATCTCTTACCATCTTTCTCTTCTTTTTTCCCCTTAAATCTTTTCATGGTGTGAGCCATATATATGTGAAATATATATATGAAGAATACTGACCCAGGGGATACCGGCTACTTCATTCCTGTTCCTTTTTGTTCAAAGCCTACAGATTCTGTCACATTTTTTAGTGGTCCATTCCATGATAAAAACAAGTAAATGAAAATTAATGCAGCAAGTAATCAGGCAATCACCAGCTAGTTGGTTGGACCTCCTTGAATTGTTGTTGGTTTGATGTGAGTAATGGAGAATGGTTGCCAGACTTCAGGCCGCATTCAGCAGGAGTGCCGGGAGGAAAATGGGAAGAAGAGTGTGCAACTCATTAGGATTTTACACAAGCCAAATACTACACCACTTATTTACAAACAGTTCTTTGGTGTTCTAGTAAAGGAGGGGGGGGGGGGACGATCCAGTGGAATCTTCACTGGGAGACAAAATTCTGGTTTTTGGGTTCCAATGAAGCTGGGGTTGGCTTTGCCTCCTGGGTTAATAAGACACAACCACCCCCGGATGTAAGAATCTGGTTGGTCTTACCCAGGAATGGGTACCAACTTGGGCCTTCCAGTTTCTTAACTTCAAAGTATCACCCACTGCTTGGACTAAAATTCCATGCGGAATGACAACATTATGCTCCAACCATTTACTCATTCATCAAAAACACCACCACCACCACCCACACAAGGAGAACATCCACATTGATTATTCACAACTTCAAATACTTGAAGGTTGAGGAGGCTGAAGAACCTTTACAGATATTACAGAAGCTTATTTTTGGGACAAAAATCAGATGACGCTGAATGGTACATCCCAAAAGGAATACAGCAAATAAACATAAGCAAAAGCTCTCTCTCTCTCTCTCTCTCTCTCCAGGATACAGAGCAGCACATGACTAGAATAAGGGAAGGGAATATAGAGCATGATGACTTGAGGACAACGGTTCCCCCCCCCCCCCCCCCAACTTCTCTCAGAAAGAAGATTGTATGTACATCTCTAAGCAGGAAGCAGACTTGGCAGATGCAATGGAATGACGGATTCAGGGCAATCGGTTCTCGGTCCGACTAGAGAGTAGTACGCCAGAATATGGGCAGGATCGTCATGGAAAGTCGAGTCGCCTGCGTCGTTTTGAGAAATGACTCTCCTGGCTGGGATTAACTCGATGTTCCAGAAAGGGCGGTACATGGTTAATATGTCCCGACCATTTTCGGATGGCCGGTATCCTTGAACCCACAGATACCTCAGAGAAGTCAGATGCATCACCGCGTCGGCTAGTGCTCGCTCACTAAAGCAGCATCCCCTCATTTCCAGTTTCTGTAAGCTGGGGCAGCCGCGAGAGAAAGCCCTAAGCCCGGCATCTGTCTCGCCCGCATATCCTAAAAGAATCCATCTAACATATGGACTATACTGCCCTATGTAGCCAAGACCAACATCCGTCAATCCTCCAGGCCGTAGATAAAGAGCAAACCGTATAAGCTTCTGACACCCTCTTAAAAGGCATCTGACTCCATTGTCGAGCGGCAGATCCGTAATTGTATCCTCTCGATCAAGTAAAACCAGACGAAAATCGTAAAGGTTCTTCAGGTGAGATCCAACACACTCCAAAGCAGCATTATTAATATCTGAAACATAAACCGCCAAGTATTCCAACTCCAGACATCCTTGAGCCAAAGCAATCAATCCTCTCTGGGTAACTAGCCCACCCTCATCCTCCATACCCTGTTCATCTGCACCTCTTTCTATTCTGAGCCTTTTCAATCTCTTACAGTTCTGAGCAAGAACCTCTAATCCTCTATCTCCAATGACATTCCTGGTCTGCAAAGACACAAAAACATCATCACAGAATTCATCAAGGCACACTAATCTTAACATAAGGAAAATACAAATGATTGGTCCTCTTTTTCTTAGGATATTTGTCTGCCCAAATATAGAGTCCACCTAGCTAAAGAACTATACTGATGACTCTGTAACCAGCAAGCAGTTTAAAGGATCGTCTAAGTAAAATTTGACCACGAAAATCAAATTGCCAGAGATAACGAAGATATATAGATCCGGGGCCTTGAAAAAGGGCAAACCAATTGAGTTCAACCAAAACTAAGCAAATAAAACCGTGCAGAATGGAAAACAATGGCTACGACCCTACCTCAAGAACTTCCAGGTTGGGGCACTTCTGAATCAGCAGACAATGGTCCTCCGTGTCTAGTAATGCATAAAGAAGATCCAACTTCTTTAGTCTGGCAGCTAAAGGGAAGAGAATGTAGATCTCCATTTTCTCAAGGAATGACAGACCAATACGACACAGCTTTGGGGGAAATGAGATGGCACTGTATATCTCTGGTTGTTCGTTGAAAGAACCACCGCCAAACTCGTCCAACGCAGTTGCAACACGAAAGAAATCAACAAGTTCTATCATTTCACAGTCACTGATTTTGACAGAGAACAGCTGAGGGCAGTTTTTTGCTATCAGCACGAGGTCCTTTATACTGATCTTTTGGAGTTCCGTCATGTAAAAGTTCAACGACTCCAGGACCGTGTTGTTTATTGCAAGCTCATGAAGCCACGCACCATCCTCCTCAGCAATTGTGCTTTCCTCCAGAAACAGGGTTCTCAAATTCCTGAATCACGCGACCTCTATAGTCACACTTATGGTCAAATTAAGCAATAGCAGTCACTCTAAACAAAATGTGGCATGATTTTATTCATCTGGTTAAAGGAAGAATGTCAATGGAACTCTAAAAGCCATCTCTAACGATTCTGAAATAGAAAAAACAAACACATGTACCAACCCAAAGTCGTGATTTAACATGTCGTTTGTTAGTGGATTTGCAATAATGCAACAGTGGAGTGCTCTAATGTAGTAGAAGCAGGCATAACCTGCTTCCAGACAAAGTTTAGTATTCCTAAACAACCTAAGACCCCCATATGAAATCCTTGCCATTTGATTAACAAAAGCATCATTTACAGAGATCTCTACAGTCCGTATAAGACAATAGCAACATTCCCTGGTCTGGATATAATATGCTCCAAAGTCGTGATTCCGCGACTAGTCCTCAAATATGAATACAGCAAAATCACATATTCCCCCATGGAAGTCGGTTAAAAAAAATGCATAGCATCTAATGCCTCAATTCTATGAAGTTTCTCCTTGGCAAATTATCCGATGCTGACACGTGATATCCTAGTAATGAACTCTATTGGAAACATAATTCTTATCCAATACAGAAGCTTTTCTCTCGATCGCTATTACATCTACATTTTCAAGACATTTAAAAGCCCAAAAACTGTTCCATCTATGTGAGGCTTCAATAGTTACCATCTGAAAAAAATTTTCAGACAATAACATAGACAGCAATTAGAGAAGATCCTCAAGCTGGACGAGAACAGTAAAAAAACCAAAGACAGGATTGCACGTGCCGCAACAACTCACCCGCACAAGAATCGGAATTGAAACAGCCAAATACACAAAAGATAAGTAAAAATCAGCACATTTGCTAGAATAAAACATCACCACGGTATGTTCAAACGATCAAGCCAAGACTACCTATAACCTCAATTGAGGATAACAGACCAACTAAACCCAACTACAAGCTCACTTCTTGATTTCTTCCATCAATCAGAAAATCGATAAAAACGAAAACAAAAGGAAAAAAGGGATAGACTTGCTTGCAGAGTCTGGCGACATGGATAAGTCCGTTGGAGGAGAACCCGGAACACTTATCAAGCTTAAACACCTGCAAAACCCTCCCCATGTTAGTGGCCAACATCTGCAGATCTCCATCAGTCACAATCATCCTCCTGAAATGCAACGCCTTCAAGCAGTCAAAACCCCGCGTGATCTCCCTTGCCCAGGGGCCTATGTGCCCGCCCCAATTCTCAGGGATCAAATTAAACATAGAAGCCCGCGGCTTCCCCTTCAACTTAAGCGACTCGAGGTGCTGGAACCTCCGACGTAGCCTCTCAGGGCTCGTCGAATAGCAAAGAGCGATCGTCACGTGCTTCCTCGTCAACGCGTCAATCTCGTACCACCGCCTACACACCAACGATATCGCATCCCTGTCCTTTGGGTCGTCGATGTAGGGCATGACGTAGATGAGGACAGAGTCGGGTATCTCGGGTAGGTCATCCCCGACCCTGGCGCACTTCCGATCCTCCATCCCTTCCCAAATCCCACAAACAAAACCCACCCTTGATCCTCACCCAATTCCCGAGAACCCCCCCCCCCCCCCCCCTCAAGAAACCCTAAAAACCCTGGACGTTGACCGGGAAACCAACAACCTAGCCGGGTCGGCAAGAGTACCAAATCCCACCTCCCATGCTCCTCCAGAAGGAACGAAATTTCCACCAATCAACAAACTGGGTAAAGATCGGATTGGGCTCAAGAGGCGAGGAAGATGGATCGAGGGAGCAATTGAGCTAATTTCCGGGAAGGAAAGAAAGAAAGAAAGCCAGGAGCATTCAGTGGAGGGGAGTGGGGGTTTGGGGGGAGGGAGTGGAGGAAGGGGAGGGTCTGCCAGATCAGATCATGTGAAAGGGGAATGGACGGCGGCGATGGGAGGAGGGCGAGGTTGATCGGACGGCGGATGGCGGTGTCAAAAGGCCGCGGATTAAGCTGGCTGGGCTGGATTAGGAAGGATGCGGCGCTACATACACCCACCAAAATGGAAAATTTAGACTTTACGGGTGGAGTTCTCTAATCAGTGTTTAATGTAAACCACGGTTTTAAGGACTTTTGTGCAATTTGTACGACCGACAACTACCCAGAAAAAAAAAAAGTATTGGTAGATTGATAACGACACTGCTCCTTATGTTTCACGTTTCGAGGCGTGGTTCCGGGGTGTTCGGTCGGAAACCGGTTCGAGTTCGGGGTGAGAGTCCGAGGCGGCGTGGACGGGGGAGTGTTTTGTTTTTGTTTAGATGGACGGCGGTGTGCGATACGACCCGTTAAAAAATGAACGGAGTCAGTGATAATTGACTCCGATGATGATGATGATGATCAACTTGTTTTGGTTCCTTTAATTGGCGATGATAATGGTGGAAGTGGTGGTGGTGGGCGAAGTAGTGGTGGTGGTGGTTTTGCTATTTATTGGCCACTTGCATCTTCTCATCATCTAGACACATCATTAACAACAACAACAACAACCGGCAAAAATCATGTTATGACGATGTTGTGATAAAAAAAAGAAAATTGCAAAGGGAGGGAGGCAACAGCAGATATTGTCAGTACTATAAAACCCAGAATAAAAAAAATAAAAAGATTAAATTGGTTTGATTACTTAAAAAAGTCAACTATAAACAGTTGCAGGGGTAGTAGGATTTAAACAATCAACGGTTGCAAGTAGCATAACTTTGATCTGCCGCCACTTGCCCATATGACCACCTCGACCACCACCTCTCACAATCACACTCCCACCCCTTAAAGCACCAACAAGGACTTAAATGATCCTTATCCGACCTGACCCCATTTCTTTTTTTAACTCTCTCATGTCCCACGCGATTCATCGAGTCAAGTCCATTCTTTCCCTCAAATTCCCGATTTCATATTCTCCTATTATAACAAGACGTCTGATGGAGAGAGAGAGAGAGAGAGAGTAATCCGCAATTTTGTCACGAATTAGGATCCGATCATGTGGGTGTGGTTGGGACCAACTCATTCGGGCTAGCGATGAGATCATGTCAATTCCCCCCACTCAGATTTTACCAAGATGGAAAGGCCATTGGACAACAACATGTGCGGTCGGATGAGGATCTCTCTGTCTTGTCCCTCTTTTGTCCTTTTTCCATCCCTTAGTTCAAATTTTCCAACTAAAATTTCACAAAACCCTCCACCGAATCCCTCCCAATCCTCTCGACTCCCTTCCAGCTTCCACGTAATCAAACGCAACCAATTACTACTGTACTTCCACCGCTAACCATTTCGGATCGGCCCGGCCCAGTAGCACGGATCGATTCCCTTGTACTATCCATTGGGCCCAGTTCGTGTAAATGGGATCGGCTCAATAATAACAACTTGGCCCAACAATCCGATCCTCAGTGTCACGTCTTATTTTATTCTAAATCTGATGAAGCATGAAAAAAATAAAAGATGATGGATTTAAATGCATCAGCAATTCGTAAATCAGAACTAATTAGGATAATAACCACTTGATTAGCAAACCCAAAAGGGCTGACTGGTTGAGGAGTTTGGGAATAGCCGCCTATTGTCAAAAACAATGTCACGAAACCATCGTCCTCACCCAAAAAATGTCCCGGTTTAGAGAAAATTTAAGCCCACTTGTATAATTGACGACCTACCTCTGATGGAAAGCTTGGGGCCGCGGCCGTTTACTTCTCCGTCCTCACTCATTTAGTTTTCTTGGGTTCTTTGTTGTACTCGTCCACGAGCGCCTCCACATCCTTGCGGAAGAGCGCCTCTACCAGAACTCCCTCCTTGGTGAACCTGCAGAATTCAGCAGAGCAGACTATTTCACCAAGTTCATCCGGTGACATTCTGAATGAAAAGCATGCGTGCAGATTTATGATGATGCCATGCATCACAAAAAAGGGCATAGAGTGAACGACCATTGAGTAACACTCTTGGTAAACTCCACGGGCTTGTTTGCAGCGACAGATTCGGGATCTGCACTTGATATGGTCAATGTGTACAAGTCGGAGAACCTCGGCAATTTGGAGGACACCACCAATCCAGTGCTATTGAAGGACACCTGTATTTATGGTCGTATGATAAGAAGCACCTTTTTCATATTAGAAAGGTATTTACAAATTAATTGTAGACATAGATTCAGAAGAGAATTCACTGCACACATACGAAAACATTCAGGGATTATCCTCTCCCTGCATGAGGGAAATAAGTTCGAGGAGAAACAGAGGCTCTCTTAGTAAGAAAGTCTATATGAGGAATTGGAGAGACTTCAAAGGCTTAAATCAAGGAAACAAAAGAACAAAACCAGAAAATACGGTTGTTACGGCAAAACTCCAACATCAGTCTATGCTTGCCCAAGACTGTGCTTATAAGAACAGAAAGCATTTTCAATAGGAAAACACAGACCAATGCAAAATCTACATTTACAACATTTCAAGACATTTGCATCAAACCAGATTTTCTAAGCAATTCTCGTTATTTTTCCGTGGCGTGACTCACCTATCTCGCTCTAATTTTCATTTTCACAGCTTTCCATCTCATTTTCCTTCTCATGGTAAAACTCCCAAACTCCCCCAAAAGGCGAATAATAGTTATTTCATAATATGAATCACTTCCAAAATCTAATGCTTGAATTAGCTTTAGTCTTACACAAGGCTCTTAATGGCCTGGATTCAAAAGGGCCATTTCCTCCAGGATTGATACTCTATAGAGTGCAGCTTCATAAGAGCATCTAAATACACACTTGAAGAATTCATAACAACAAAACATCTTCTTATCCCAAAAGAACGAAGTGAAATAATTAGTCATAAACGCCTGCTTGGTAATTGATCTACCAACATCCATAGAAAACATCATAAATACAGTTAAATTTAAAAGACCTTGTGACCAGATAACAAGTCCAAAGGGAGTAAAACTTCACAGATGGTCACAAAAGACAAGGCCATCCACGCACATTTGTTCAATCATACATTAGAAGATAGCCATGCGAGCATTTCAGTTCTTTTTAAGGAGTTCAACTGGTCCACTATTAGGTTCCTGTTATCCCCTTAATCTTCTGATCAGGCCAAATGCTCCATTTTCAATACATATCGCATTCCTTCATCTAAAGTTTCACGAACCATTCCATACAGTCAATGACCGGGACAGAAGCATCGAAGCACACAACATCTTCAAATTTTCCTTTAGAATGAAATTTATCAAAGAGAACGCAAAAAGATTAATCCCCATGCGCACAGGCCTACCAGTTACTAAATTTTAAATTTGCCGGAAAGTAATATCCATCGAGCACATATCAGCACTTTCAGGACGTAAAAGATCAGACAAGAAAACTGACAGCAGGAGGATAAGTGAATAGAATGGCATTCTTCTCCTTAGTGTAGGTGAGCAGCTGCAACAGCACGTTGAAGAATATATATGTACTAGGATTAAGGATCTCATATTTTGCAGTTCAAGGTGTACAATTTTCGATCTGAAAGAAAAGCATCAGATGGGAAACCATTCACCTAAGAGTCAAATTATAGAGAGGCGAGCCCCCCATAACCAAATTTTCAATCATAACTCGGGAACAAGAGAAATTCAACTTATCCCTTGCCAAGCCTGACTCCACCTCCAAAATGCATTCAATGCCGAAAGATTAAGAAAACATGGGACTAGCAGAATTTCAAGACAATCATCTCCAAAGCAGCCAATGTAACTCCCGTGGACATCACAACACTCAAACACGACATCCAAGCATCACGTGAGAGCCCTTCACTAATCCAAAAAGGATATAAGATGATGCATCCGATGAGGAAATCGCGGTTCTCTGGGAACTTCTTGTTGTAAAACTGAGCAAAGAGGGCGATGGCGATGATCACAGTCCCGAGGAGTAGCCTGACGTTGCTGGTCCTGAAATCTTCCGGGTACCCTCGAGCCTTCACGATCTACAAGAAATCCCCGAATCATCATCGCTTGCTCACTCAAACTCCACAAAAAACAACAAACCACAGATCCATTCCATCCAAACCCTAAGGAAAAAGGAAAAGACGAGAAAGAAGGAAGCGATCGAGTGGATTGCAGAGGAGGAGAACCTCGGAGGCGGACTCGTCGAGGAGATGCTTGATGGAGTGCTGGTCGGCGAGGTTGGCCTTCTTGGGGCTTTTCTTGGCGGCGGCGGTTTCCGACATCGTGCTTTTGGATTCGGTAAAGCGAAGGGGAAGGGGATTTTGGTCGTGTTGGGAGTCAAAATCAAGAAGAGAGAGTTGACGGACGGCAAAGGAGGAATAAGGACTTCAGCGTTCCCTCTTCCTCAAATTATCCTACGCCCTGACGCGCACTTTAGAGGAATGGGCCGGTTTTGCATTTGGGAAAATAGATAACACTTTCTCGTCGATAAAATTTAGATTTATTCATTTATTTGTCAATTTTCATTGTTTAGTGAAGATTCCGAATGTTATTTTGGTCTCAGATAAGAATGAAATTATTTTATGCTTTTGGTTACACTTTCTTAATGTCGTTTTCCTTTTTTCATTACATAGTTGGGTCTATGCCATGCAGAGCCCGGCGAATACACTTTCATGCCTAACTAAAGTACACTTTGACCAATCACTAATCCGGCAATCTGCCAAAAGACAACCAGGGGATCACTAGCAAGATGATCCCCCTACGATACAATAAATTGGTTTTACCGAGTCGATCCGGCGATGGACCAAAGAAGCTAGTAGTTTTGGGTCACTTTGGGTTAGAGCTCGTTGAATTACTTCTAGATTTCCGGTCGACGAAGAGCCTGACCACACGAACGAGTTCCTCCTTCGTTGCAAACAGTACGGCCGCTGCAAGCACGCTCTGGAAAAGCTTCGCGCTCATGCCTTTGTAAAAGCCGGATACCCCCTCGTAGCGGACCATCTTCAGGATAGCGTCGGACGTCCCTGAAAGTGAGTTTTGTGGTAAAAAAAAGTCAGCATAAAAGGTGTTGACCGTGGAAGACAGCCATGAACAAAGAGCGCGAGAAAGAAATCATAAAACAGACGGACGGAGGAGAACCTTTATAATGATGTCTGCTGTCTCCGACACCGGCTTGTTTTGCTTGAAGCCTCGACTGCAAAAATTGACAGGATACAGTTCAATACATAGCTGCTGAAGAACTCGCCTCTAATGAACAACAAGATGCACTTTTGCGGTCTCACATTCACCATTATTTCCCAATACGACATAACAGCCAGCATGTCTTTCTTGGGAGACAATAGGAGGCATTCTCTCCAGTTTACCTTGGCTACTGAAATCTTAGACGTTGTATTCAAATTTATCATCGGCATCAACATAAATATTGTTTTCCCTATGTATCAAGGCTGCCAAGATGGATTCCATGAGTTTAACAAACCTTCAGAACAAGGAGAGGATAAGTCACGACAGTGGCTCCAAGTTTGGCCAGTGCTCCAAGAAAGAAGACCTGCCACGCCGATGAGAAGCAAAAGAATGCAAAAAAAGGTGGAATAAGTTTCATCGGCGATTATTCTGGAAGTCTAGATGAGGCGAACCTTTACGGGAGTCACACTACCCTTGCCCGCAACCGAACGTCCAATTTTTAACTTCTTTAACATACTTTCATATAGCATGAACTGTATAGAGGGATTACTAACCTAATCATGGCAGCAGGAAAATAATTAGTATTAGTAATACATCTCTTTCAACTACAGAAGTACATATCCGGGGACCAGACATACCACGATCAAAGTAGGTAATAAGCCTCCCCAGAATCCACTGACTCCAGATTCACCATACACCTCCTGAATCTGACAAGTAAAGAACACGGAAAAAAACATATCACGCCATAATAATATAATAATATGGAAAGTTGGATGCACGCTTTGCACAAAAAAATGCAGCCAAGGTGTTGTAGCTATATGCAATTAACTATAAGATGCAGAAGGAAACTACTCACAGCATTGGTCATTCCATATGGAGGTGGCTCTGTGGCACCAACTGTGGTGTCCTCTAGATCATCTGGCAGCGAGGGATCTGACTTTGAATTCTTGGGAGGTTTGATGTGAGTCTATAAAAAAGAAAAGTTAATCAACACATGAATCTGGAAACAGTGCATTGTCATTTATGATTCGGAGGACATTAATAAGATACCTGCATACGTGTCACAACAACCCATATTGGAGTGGTTATTAGAACATTTATGCACCTGTAAATTTAAGTATATCAAGCAATGACAAGTATTGAATTACCCAAGCGAAAGATTAACAATGAGTTTATGGAATAACCTACCATGAGGTTTTTTCTCCAGAATCGCAATAACCGAGAAGCAAGAAAAAAATTGCAGAAATAGATATGATGAAGAAACCAAATTAAGGAGTAACGATAAAAAATGGAAGAAACAATAGAACCAATATGTATGAACAAAGGGGAACAATAATAAACGAAGTCTGTTGGCCATATTCTTTCATGTGTATTCCAAGTAAAATGTATAATATAACATAACAGGATGTTATCGCCTCTACTGCCATATAGTAGCTAAGTAGAGTAATGATCAATTACGAAGGCCAAAATGTTGCTGCACAGGAGAAGCAGGAACAAAGAAATGCAGCAAAGCATAACATACAATACAAATCCAGTACCCTGATAAAGCTGCAACCCAAAGTGATGCCAGCATTCCAACTGTTCCATTCCCAATACCTTTCCTCCTTTGTTCTACGGCAGAAAGTTCTGCCTTCTTCCTGAATATTTGATAGAAATAATAGTAAACACCCTGTTCCAAGGGAGTTACAATAAGTACTCGGAGGAACAACTTGATTGCACGTCATACCGTGCCCTGCATCTATTAGGGAAAATGTATTTATTCAACCAAATTTCAAGCAGTTAAAACACAAAATTGTGAATAAATCGGCATTTTCGTTACAGCAAACAAACACATTTTTTATCAAGGGATGACACAAATTATGGACAAAATATCAAGGGTAAAAAGGGAACCAAATAAAGACAAAATTTAAAAAGACTGACCTGAGATGCTGCTGTTCCCACCAGTGACGGCAACAGCCCTCCATACAATCTCTCCCATCCTTCTTTCTGTACCAACTGTCAGGTCCATATTCAACAAGACCATCAAATCAAATGACGGTAACAGAAGCTGATTTAAGTAGACTCTAATTCAAAGATTAACCTGAAAACCCAGCACAAAGCACACTCCAACTAGTCATATACCCAGCTTCCAAATCCATGACGGTATGAGTCCATAATGAATTACAGGCCCGAAGCGCAGAAGGAATGGAGAATGAAGAA
The DNA here is from genome assembly GCA_029817715.1 of Melastoma dodecandrum. Classification (NCBI taxonomy): domain Eukaryota; kingdom Viridiplantae; phylum Streptophyta; class Magnoliopsida; order Myrtales; family Melastomataceae; genus Melastoma; species Melastoma dodecandrum. The sequence goes on along the minus strand of JARUPY010000533.1, from coordinate 1,247,067 downwards.
AAGAGAAGTTAAGGGAAATTAAACACAGGCGCGAACGATCGGGACAAAGAATATTCTAATCCCCCCACGTGCATATTCTCACAGAACCTCATCGTTCACAATTCCGATCATCCACTTCACGAATTCTACTGAGACGAGAAAGCACCTGAAAGATTTGTTCCAACGTTCCGATTTTCCTCCTCTCCTTCCTCGGATCGCGCTCTGTTTGTTGACGAGTTGCCACCTACACAACGTCCGAAGCGTACAGAAGTTCAGCGGAAACAGCAAAAAACCAGATGATCAATAACCGTCGTGGACGACCGGAGGACCGAAGATGTCAACTCACAGTTTGAAGGGGATAAGTAATGATCTGAGCGATGATCCCTCCGCCAGCTCCGGCGAGCCCGTTGATCAGAGCGTCCGACATGACCCCGTAACTCCGATAAAAAGCTCGTCGCTAAGCCTAGTAAGGGGAGAGATCTACTGCTTCGGATGTAGCGGAAGGGAGGGGATCACGGCGGCGATTGGCGTCGGTCGGTGGTGGTGGGGCAAAGCGCCATGGGGGCTGTCCCGCCCTCCGGTCGTTTTCCCAGTAAATCGTTGTGACTTTCAAGAAAGCAGAGCTTTTTTTGTCTCTTAGCGTGAAATGTCTGTTTTGCCCCCTCATGGATGGGCCGTCTTTCTCATTGTCTTGTATAGGCCCAATACAAATCAGGCTTGATTTACAGCCCAAAGACGCATTTTTGCCTCTTTATATATTTATTTTATTTTATTTGTGCATTGCTTCTGCATAAATAGCCAAAGAAATATTTTAAAAATTAGGCATGCCATGCCTCCGACCTTCCGGGTCTTTGTAACGAAGTTTTGTTACTAACGTTAATAAGGAAAATATTTTTTGAAATACGGTAATTAATTTTAAAAATTCTTAAAATAATATTATGAAATCGAACTTTATGAGTTCGATTCAATCATCGAAAAAATCGAACTTTATATAAGTTTATTTTCGATGTCCATTTTATGTTGCCAAATATACTAATCTCATCGGTAAATGAATTCTTAAGGATATCGAACTTTGCAAGTTCGATTTCCTAAACGAGGGAACTGAAAGTTCAATTGAATGACATTATTTAGAGAACTTTGAAACTATTCACCCTATTTAAAAAAAATATTTTCCCGCTATTTGGAGTAATACCTCCTAAGAAAGGTCCCGGAATGAAATGATAAGGCTAGGATTTTATAAAAGTCCCTTCAGCTTTTGTTGATCTAAGGAGGTGGACATATAAAAATACGAGAAGGGATGGCCACGAAGACAGGCTTCGAGGTCATAACATGGAACTGTGTTTCCCACCATTACCTCATTCCCCAGCAAAATGGCGAGATATCGTAAAAAGTAGGGTTCCACGTTACTTTTTCCATCCCGGAAATATCAACTTCTCTAAAACGAAAAACATTAAAGTTTGTCCCAAAGGAATGACCCGTCGTCGTGTTTCGAGGCATCGAACGCGTAAGATATCACTTCGAATATGTCTCCGTCGCAAGAGCGTCGCGTACTTAAACGAAGTACACTAGTCGTTGAAACAATTTCTACTTTAAATTTCATTTTCTTGTCGGGGGTTTATGGGAGAAAAGGTTGGTTAGCTTAGCACTAACATAAACATAAACATCCCATCTCAATCTCAACCCAAAGTTGGTTCCACACTGTGACATCCCATGATTGGGCAATGTATAAATTATTGTTACTAGTGTGAGAAACCCTTTGTCACTTTGCTCATCAATTTGTCTTGACTTTCTTGACAACACCCCCCCCCTCCTAACAAAAAAAGAAACCTATTTATTACAAGAAGAACTATGATCTCATAACTCAAAAAGGTGAAGCCGACAGACGTGGCCCCCGGACAACATGGAGTGAAAATTAAAAAGGGAGGACAGAGTTCGAGAGAGATTAGACCGGAATTTTGCCACGCGCACTCCCTATTTCCCGATCACGAGAGAGAGAGTGAGAGAGACCAGCAAAGCCGGTCACCCCCACTCACGATAGTTTTTCAAGGTACAAAAAAGTCTTGGGTTTCACTTCTCAAAAAAGGACATGCTTCATTTATTATTGAGGAACAAAGTAAGAGAAATATATCCTCGGGAATTGAAAGACACGAATTGACCCACCTCGGGATAATTGACTATAAAGAGTGTGTTTGTTTGGGTGTGGGTTTTTTGGGGGGGGGGGGGATCAGACGTAGTTTGCAACCCGACATGTGATAAGACGAACGAAACCACCGAAAAAAGAAAAACAACTGGCACGAGGAAATGAGCACCCACTTATTTTCTTATTACAAGAAGGATAAACAAAAAAGGATCAGGGTTCAAACTTGGTCGTGGGTTTAAGCTCTTATTTTGTCAAAGTTGGTTCTTCTGTTCATTGCCCTTCTCTTCGTTTTCGTTTTGGAAAAGGAAGATATCATTCGTACATTTGAAAATATAAAGGGCGTGGCAGCCTAACTTTGTTATCTTAATAACACTCCCCCCCCACCCACAAGAGACCTCAAAAAACGTGAGTCCGAAAATATGGAAAAGTGAGTAAAGAAAAGGCAAACCTAACTAAGCAAAACTCCTCAACGAACGAACCAAAAACAAATAATAATAACCGACCCAAGATGATCTCCATCAATTCAAAAAGCTCCCACTTGTTACGGACAGCTCCGTTTAAATTTCATTGATATATTATATTATAATATAAAAGACCATCTTGGTTAGTCACGAGAAGGTCTTCTTACCTTTTTTTTCTAGGTTTGTCTTCTTGTCCTTGTTTTCACACCCTTAAAAGAAGAAATTGGCCCTCATTCCAACTCCTCCTCCTCCCCCCTTTTTCTCCTTTTCATTTTTCTTTTTTAAAAATAAATAAATAAATTTCACCCCCTCGCACACACTTCATTCTGTTTTGACCGTCCAATCACGTAACTCGATCGCTAAATCGTGATTTTGGATTTAAGTAACCAAAAACATCGTGGGGAAAGAGGAGTGGGTTTGAAGTGTGCCCCCACCTCCCCCCTCCCCTTCATGTCGGGACAACCTAACTTCAATGAAACTGGAAACTCGAAAGCATCTTTGTCCCTTGTCAGAAACATTGCGATCACATCCGTCCGACAGAGATCGCAACAAAAAAAAAAAAAAAAAAACCAAACCAAACCTTTGACTTTCACCCGCCACTCCCCACCCCAAAATCACCCACACGCGCACACATGAAATTAATTTAGGATTTCAGGAATATGGACATTTCCCTTCGATCCTTATCACAACATCCACAATTCCCAACAACCCATGTTTGGAGCTACTCCATTCATCCTTATTCCCTTGGTATTACTCTCGAGTAATCGAATCCGCCGGTATTGTAAGAATATTTAAGACCATGGAACTATGGAATAAAGTAATGAACAGGGGTTCGCCCCCCCAACTTTCTGTCTCTGTCCGAATACCCAGAAAACGTTGAAGAGAGTAGAGGAGTTGGTCAGTGGCAGCTTTTGCGCATGGTCTCTCCTCGTCAAAACCCCACACCCGGAACTGCACAAAAAATCAGGCAACCTAAATGGAACTCCCCAAAAAAGAAAAAGTAATTTGGCTACATAAAAATATGTAAGTGCTCCTCTATCGAACTCGATAATCGGTTTATTTTAATGGGGTCACTTTGGATCTTGTATTTTTATAAATAGTAACACTGCTATATCCCCATGTTGCTTCAAACCCTAAACACCCAACTCAGGAGATAGCTAGGGACCGTTCCGTTGATCTCCTTATGGACGACTGGGTGTCGGGGTTTTACGTCAAGGCTGCAGCGGCGGGTGGCATCCGTGGAGGAGGGAATGGTGGAGGTGGTACGAAATGCGGGAGGTGGAACCCGACCGCGGAACAAGTGAAGGTGCTGACGGATTTGTTCAGGTCGGGATTGTGTACTCCAAGCACCGACCAAATCCAGAGGATCTCCACTCAGCTGAGTTTATACGGGAAGATCGAGAGCAAGAACGTGTTCTACTGGTTCCAAAATCACAAGGCCAGGGAGAGGCAGAAGCGTAGGAAAGTGTCGGCAGATGGTGGCGACCGGAGGGGAAAGATCATCCGTCCCGACGAAGACAAGATCGTTTCGGCTAATTCCATCAGAGGTAGGTAGCATCGTCTTCTTCATAACAACCGTAATTCGGGCTAGTTGCACGGATCATATCCTCATGACATGGTTTTGGTTATTCCAGATTTTGGCGGAGTGATCGACAAAGCGGACTATCACAACCAAGAAGAGAGGGTGATAGAGACTCTCCCGCTCTTCCCGGTCAACTCGCTAGACGAAACCCCGGGATCGGAGAAGCTAAGGTTTTACAGTGCGAACGAGCTGAGGGAATTCGCGCCGTATGCGCTGGGCACAGCCACGGTGGCCATGAACCCTCCTCCTCCGCCCTTGGATCTTAGGCTAAGCAGCTTCATTTAGGACAAACTTGTAATACCCTCCTAGCTTAAAATCGATCGTTTTTATTAGCTTTTATTATCATCACAAACCAAAACATCCACAAACTTTCCTTTTTTTTTTTCTTAAAAAGAACAAAAATGGGAACAATTTGCATGGGATGCATGAATGAAACGAAACCCCCCCCAACCCCCCCCCAACGCTTATCGAATATGATGATGATGATGAATTATGACATTCCCATGAGACTTAAGTTTCATTTTTATTCCTCCGGAGCTTACCCTGTCGGAATTTTACAGAAAAAAAAAAGATTACATGGGAAACTGTGTAATTCCAACTCCTAAAACAGTCAAAAACCACATTTTTACTAAAATTGAGTCACCAACATTTTCATAAACATTTTCTCAAGGAGAATCCCGATAATCTTTACCAACTGAGATAGATTCGAAAATCAGTCGGTCAATCTTTGATTTTGATGCATACCCACGTGTAGTAGACATGTAAATGTAATGTAAAACACCGCCACACACACCCCAAGCCTTGATCCCATAACATAATACGACAAAGGTTAGACATTGAAAACAGTTCGCAAATAAGCCCGATAATGGTTAGACAATCGAATTTTGTGTCTAGTGTTATTGAAAAAAATCCCACGTTGTTTCCTAATCTAGCATATATATATCCAACGAGTCAATCCATCTATTTAAACTCGCGGCTTAAATTTACCATAATAAATAAGTGCATCTCTTTATCAAGGCCGACTAAGAAGCCCTTGCGATCCACCGATAGTTTGGCCCAGATATACGGCCCAATATAAAGCCCAAGGCTTCCTTCCCCACCCCGATTCCCAATCTGCCCCGCAGTAAGAAGAAAATTCCCAGCTTTGACCGGCACGAAATCGAGCTCCCTTCCCTTCCGCCATTGGAGAAAGGTGAGTTCCTCCAGACCGGCGTCCGACCAAACCAAAGACCGATCCGGCGGAAGTTTGCTTCTTCAATGGATGTGATAAAGACGCAAGCAGGTGTCCTCTAGGCCGATCGAGAAGGTGGTGGTGCATCCTCTCGTCCTCCTCAGCATCGTCGACAACTACAACCGCGTCGCCAGGGACACCCGCAAGCGTGTCGTCGGTGTTTTGTTCGGGACGAGCTTCAAGGGCACCGTTGACGTTACCAACAGCTACGCAGGTTGGTTGATTCGGTCGATTGGTTGATGCTTCTTTTCGGTCGTGGTCGTGGTTAGTTGAAGCCTTGTGGAGGTTGGCGATCTAGTGGTTCTCTAGGGATTGACGATTTGTTTCCAGTTTAGGGTTTGTGTTCTCTGTTTTCTTGCATTGTCCGTCGAGTAGCCTGAGTGCAGGTTGTGGACTGACTGCTTGGAATTAGGGCTTTGGAGTGATTAGTACCGGTGGAATTGTCACATAGCGATTTTGGCAAGCATCAGTGAACGAATTCATGCTTTGTCTCTTTCGCAGTGTAGTACTTGTGCTTTGAAAGCGATTGGACTGTATTAACATTATATGTTGCGGCACGGCACGGCACAAGGTGATTTGATCATTTACCTGTCGTGTATTTGATGAATTCAAATGCTGTTTGGGTAGTCATGACTCGTGGATTGTTGAGTGTTGTTACACAAGATAGTTAACCTTGCTAAGATGGGCTGCTGAATAAGATTATTGGTGGAATTGTTTCTATTGAGAATTGAGCAGCCGACCTTCCCTCGTGCAGTCTTGTCCTTTACCAGCTACTGGCCGTTCCTGTTGCAGCCAGTAGCTAAGATGCATGGGATTGATGGATTTTCCCACCTTGTGATAGTGAGGGCGGTCCCCCCCCCTGGGGTGAGCAGGAGAATGTAGGCGACCAGATTGTTGCCCATGTTTCTTTTCTATTAGTGAGATAGCGATGAACCCCTCTCAATTGTCTTTAAAGCTGTGCTTCGAATGGCTGTTGTATTTATTTGATTTGATTTTTAATCGCACAAAACCCCCTTCCTGAAACTTCCAGACTCCATGGATGCGGATCAGGACCTTCAGATTCGGGTGATGCGCCTGCTCCTGTAAAAGGGTCGGTCCGGGCGGCTCATCTCTGGCCTGTCTATTTGGTTTAATGGAGTGGCGATTGATTGTCAAGCAATGTGAAAATGTTGGAAAAAAGGGAAGAAGAAAAGTAGGACAGGAGATCGTGTTGGATTTGGACGACTCTGGCTGCGGGCGGGGTCGGTGGTGGAAACAGGAAACGAGGATTGATCGAGCAGGCGATTGTTCTTCTTCTTCTTCTTTCAAGTAAAGCAATGGGAAAGGGAAGGGCACTGGAAAGGAATCTCGTGCCGTTTAATTTTATTTGATTCGGCGGTCAGATCCGTGAGTCATCGTCATCAACGGGACAACCTGCGAGGATTGGTAGGTCTGTCTGTGGAGCGAATGAGATCCCGATAAGTCGGTCGGTTAAAAAGAAAAAGGAAATTCCACTAGCTATAATTAATTACGACCGAAATTAATTAACGAATCAACAACGTGCGGTGCACCCCGAAGGGCCAAGGTGCAGAAGAGGAAAGGGCGTGTGTACACTACACACGTTTACCTGAACTGCCTAATTGCCCGTGTAATTATTATACACACTTCCTATGATCCTCCCCCACATTGTGGTGATTCCCTCTGTTGGATAAACTTTGTTTTTTTTTAAAAAGGAGAAGAATAAGAAAGAAGAACTCTCCTCCATCTTCCCAGGACTAGTAGCCTAATCTTTATGTAAGCCCAATGATTGAATGGTACCATTAACTATGCATAAAACCGTCCGTCCTACCCACCTCACCCACCCAAACTCCCTCACCCAATTGACCAAATAGAATAGCAAATAGAATAATTATACATAATTTTATTTATGGTAGTAGATATTTTTTCTCCCATGCTATCAAGAATGTGGATTTCATCATTCTCTTCCTCCAACTTTCATTCTGTCTAATCCCATCGACATCCTCGCTTTTGCCTTTGCCTCCTTTTTTTTTTTTTCTTCTTTTGCTTCGGGCTACAGTAATAGTAGTAATAATAATAATCGTCGTCATCATTAAGCCTGAACTAATCATCGTCACCTCAATAAACGATCCCCAATCCATCCTTCGATCTCGGCCGTCCATTTCCTAATCGGGAAAATAGTCGTGTCTCCATACGAAAAAGCGGAAAGGGGAGGGGGACGTCGTTCGATCGCACGCCCGCGAGTCGACTTGGCCCTCGAGCGACCGAGTCACCCGCACGATTCACCGCCGCCGCCGGAGATCATCAGGGAGGGAGAGATGAGGGGTGGCAGTTTCTGCAATCTCAACCGGAGGACGGCGCAGAGGTTGAAGCAGCTCGCTGTCATTTCCGCCGGATCGGTCAAAGTGAAGCTCCTCCTGTTGTGCGCTGTCGGCCTCGTTTACATCTTGCTCGCCGGCCGGCCCTCGGTGTTCTCCGGCCGGAGCCCTTACGTTTCTTCGGCCGACCGGTTCGCTCATTACCGGTGGGTGGGATACTTTACCCGTCGATGTTATGTATTCCCTGGATTAGGATAATCGGATGCGATTAGTTATGGCTTAAGTTGCCAAGGATAGATTTTAGATTTTCTGAAGGGGTGGCGGTGTGCGTTTCCTTATTTGTGTGGATTTCACGGTTGGCATTCAATTAGGAAGGATCGTTCAATTAAGAAGGATTTGCTGCTTTTTCTACTTCCCCGTCTTTAGATTTCTTGTAGATTTCGTCGGTTTCGACCTTCTGATTGTTCCTGCCATTTTTCTATGGAAAAGGCCACTTTTTTTTTTTTGCAAAATCTGCTTTTTGTGCTGGGAGGTTGTTTTAGAATAACTTTTTCGGTGATTTTTGTTGTTAGTCCTGAGTGCAGTTGGATGGCGTTATTCAAATGAAACAGATCTGGCTTTAGGAAGTGAATCGTGACTGACGAATGAAAAGGTTTTAGTTTTGGAGTTCTGCCCAGGAAACGGCTAGTGCATTCTGATTATGAGGAATTACATGGATTTTTTCTTCAAGGTCTGTGTTTGAAATGCTTGGATACTCCTGGCTAAAGCTTTGTTTAATGTTTTCTGTTGGCCATATTCAGGACAGGATATACGATTTTGATGAACACATGGAAGAGGAATGATCTCTTGAAGCAGTCCATCTCGCATTATACAACCTGTGGGGGACTTGATTCCATTCATGTAGTGTGGAGTGAACCCGATTCTCCATCAGAATCTCTTAAGAATTTCTTAAATCATGTCATTGAGTTGAACTCTAGAGGGGGTCGAAGAGTTGAGTTGAAGTTTGACATCAACAAGGAAGATAGCTTGAATAATCGGTTCAAGCCCATCGATGACTTGAAGACAGATGCTGTTTTTTCTATTGATGATGATGTTATATTCCCTTGCTCCGTGGTAGAGTTTGCTTTTGATGTTTGGAGAAGTGCACCAGACACTATGGTCGGTTTCGTGCCCCGGATACATTGGCTAGACCACTCGGTAGGCTACTTTCTTCTGCCTATCAAGCCCCAGATGTTCTGCATTTTAGCATTCAGCTGCATAATGTGGCTCTTGCATATGATTGTTACTCTAGAGGTTTAATGTTATGATGGCAGCTCTTCTTCAGACACAGAACTTTGTGTTTTCTCAGTCCCCATTCGACGAACACGGGTTATTACACATGGATTTTATGATTATTGTCCAGCTTCCTCCTATTAAAATTCTTTTTTTTTTTCATTTTTGGAGTCTTTTATTGAGTTAGGATCTGCGATTGTCGATTTGATCTTTCATATGACTTTGGCAAATCATGCATACAGGAAAGCGGTGTCGATCGCTACAGATATGATGGCTGGTGGTCTGTTTGGTGGACTGGTACTTACAGTATGGTTCTCTCGAAAGCAGCCTTCTTTCATAAGAAGTACCTGTCTTTATATACCAATGCGATGCCGGCATCAATCAGAGAATATGTGACCAGAAAACAGGTTTTCGTCCATTATGATTTTACAGCATAGCCTTGGCTTCCCTCCATTTACTAATTCTGTGGGGAACTACTTCTAATATTAACTACATCTTACTGATCCCCAGGAATTGCGAAGACATTGCAATGTCGTTTCTGGTGGCAAATGCTACTGGATCGCCTCCTATATGGGTGAAAGGTAATTAACTTGTGCTAAATTCATGAACTTAAAAGTCTAGTCAGATTTCTGGCCTGGTATGCTTTCCTATTTGGAGATCATTCCATAGGGCTGTCTATTGGTGAAATGGACTTCTGCAGAAACACCCCTTACAGTAATTAGTAATGTACATCTCTAGTTGCAAAAATGTTACCAAATCTTGCAGCAGTAGCTGTCAGCCTTTTCAGTCATGTTAACTTCTTACAATCTCTCTTGTATCACAGGAAAGATATTCGAGATTGGTTCCACGGGAATAAGCAGTTTAGGAGGCCACAGTGAAAAGAGAAGCCAATGTGTCAATAGATTCGTGGCTGAGTATGGCCAAATGCCACTAGTGTCCACTAATGTGAAGGCCGTTGATGGTCGGGGTAGCTGGTTTCTGGTGATAATAGTGGGTAATGTGGTCCCACGGGTAGTTCCTCCCACTATTTACTTCTAATGCATCGTTCCATTCATATCTTGACAATTTTTTTTCCTCTTTAGCCACTGCTTAATAAGCTTGTAGTTTCCATCATAGCTTAGGATATGTATCCCTAGACCGGGATATCGAATGGTTGTGTACCTGGGAGGGCCGGGAGGATCATTTCGTTGTATAGCGGTATGTAGAGTTAGGAATGTAGGGAATGATGTAACTGTTCCTTGTTGCTCCTCTATTAAATTTTTTGTTAACGTCCAGTTTGACGATAGTACATCAGTTTGCGGCGATTGACCCATGTTGCTGGATACTCATCTGAATCCTGGTTTAGTTTATCTTATTTAGTCTCATAATTTCTTTTTAAGTAAGCGGCGTCCAATTCAAAGGGAAGGAAGGTCGTTGCGGATGCGTATGTCTGGCCCAAAATGGGCCTATGTCTGGGGCCCAATTCTTGATCTCACGGGCCTTAAAGCCCATATTGTTTTAGACGTAATCTCGACCTTCCGAATTACGTCATCATCCAAGAGAAAGCCCTAACCCCTTTTCTCATACATATAAAATACCTTCCGCCGACCATCGTCGTCTACGTGCTCGCCGCGCCAAGGAGCAGTCTCTGCATTTCCCTTCCGACTCTAGTCGGAACCCTCACCTACCCCCGAGGTTAAAGTGACGGCATCGCCCCGCCGTCCGCCTTGAAGAATTCGTCGGAGCATTCGTCTTGGCCCTCAAGTTTTGCCTTCGCCGCCGTCGTCGTGGTCGTTTGTTAGAGTTTCTGTAGAAACCCTAGGTCTTTTGTTAGAAGGATTTCTGTTGTTGTAAAGAGTGAGGTAGATTTAGAAATGGCGGTGAAGACCTCGAAGGCGGAGAAGAAGGTAGCCTACGACAGCAAGCTGTGCCAGCTGCTCGAGGATTACAGCCAGATTCTGATCGTGGCGGCGGATAATGTTGGTTCGAACCAGCTGCAGAACATCAGGAAGGGATTGAGGGGGGATTCGATCATCCTCATGGGGAAGAACACTATGATGAAGAGGTCTATTAGGATTCACTCCGAGAAGACCGGTAACACTGCTTACCTCAACCTCATCCCTCTTCTCCAGGTCGGTGCTTGTTGTTGCAAATGCTGAAATGATCGTTTGTGGATGGTTGATTTGACGGGTGTGATTTTGTCCGTTGTTGTTGATGTTAGGGCAATGTTGAGTTGATCTTCACCAAAGGTGATCTGAAGGAAGTCAGTGAGGAGGTTGCAAAGTATAAGGTAGGCATTTCTAGTGCTTCTATTCTTGAGATTGTTAGACTTGTTGCCCGAGTTGATTAGGTTTTGGTTGCAAGATGAAAGGGAAGAGTTATTTTCTGTTTGGACTTGAAGCTATCTTGCATATCCTGTCTATATTGATGTTGCAGTGGGGCTTGTGTTCTTCAGTTGCATTGTTTATCTGCTTGATTAAAGTAGGGGGGAGGGAGCGTTTCCTTACCTAGTTTCTTCTGGCTTCCGTGCTACACGAGATTACTTGTATTGCCCCATGTTCGTTTCTTTTTTCATCCACCTGGGTTGATTTTTACTGAGTTATTTTTTCTTTTACAGGTTGGTGCTCCTGCTCGTGTGGGACTGATTGCTCCCATTGATGTGGTTGTCCCTCCCGGCAACACTGGGCTCGACCCCTCTCAGACTTCTTTCTTCCAGGCATGAGAGAAACTTTGTGATCAGCTATTGCTTCTTACTCTGTCCAGCGTGGTCCTCTTATCGAGATTGTTTTGAATAATAGGTCCTCAACATCCCAACAAAAATTAATAAAGGTACTGTGGAAATTATCACTCCTGTGGAGCTGATCAAGAAGGAGACAAAGTCGGTTCTTCTGAGGCTGCCCTTCTTGCCAAGCTCGGAATAAGGCCCTTCTCTTATGGTCTGATCGTCCAGTCAGTGTATGACAGCGGCTCAGTCTTCAGTCCTGAAGTGCTTGACCTCACTGAAGACGACCTGCTGGAGAAATTCGCAATGGGTGTCTCCATGGTCACCGCGCTATCTCTGGCTGTCTCATACCCAACCCTCGCCGCTGCACCGCACATGTTCATCAATGCATACAAGAATGCGCTGGCCATTGCTGTGGAAACTGACTATTCCTTCCCGCAAGCTGACAAGGTGAAGGAGTACCTCAAGGTTGGTTCTACTCTTACCATCTCTTGAAATGGCAATGTTCTCATTCATCTACTAATCAGTTTAGTAACTAATTATGCTGGGAAATCTCGTGTAGGATCCTAGCAAGTTTGCGGTTGCTGCTGTTGTGGCAGCTGCAAGTGATTCCAGTGACGCTCCAGCTGCTGCTGCCGCAGAAGAGGAGAAGAAGGAAGAGCCTGCGGAGGAATCCGATGACGACATGGGTTTCAGCTTGTTCGATTAGGTTACCTTGGGAGAGAGCTTTCATTCTTTTTTATCCGTTTTTATAAACTATTTCGGGGGATGATATTATTGATCAAGTCAAACAGCAGTCGGGATCAATTTTTTTTTTTTTTTTGAGGTTAATTATGAGCCGCTATTTCCGGATTATGCTTCTTTGCTTGGTTATTTTTGGGCACATATAGCTCAAGTTCATGTCCGGTCTGATTTTATTTCGTGATCAAACGCACGCTAAAGAGTGATTTTACATTTTATTTCGGTTATTTCAATAAACGACACACCTCCGATGTGACCGAGAGTGAATTCCTCCTACTCACGAGTATCGTGCACCCGCGTGCACACCCGATTATCTCCTCCCCACCCTTCCACCCCGACGGTGAAAACCACCCCGTGGCCGCCGTCTCCAAACCCTCACTTTTCCTCCGATGGCTCCCCCTTGACGAAATGCCAGGAAGGTTCCCCCGCATTTTCTCCTCTTCTTCAACGCGCCTTTTTTTGTTTCGTGTTGATGGTGATGGTGATGTTTTCTGGTCGGTTGGCTGGTTGTGGTGGATGTAGGGGGATAGAAAAGGATGGACGCCGCTCTGGACACGATGCTTCAGTATGGTTTCAATCTAAAAGTTGTTCGTCGCACCATTCAGGAGCTGCTCAAGGTGAGAGTTCGTGTTGAGGGAGAAGGAAGCCGAGTTTTTGTTTGCTTTTCTTTTTTCAGTTACGTTTTCCAAACCAGTGGAGTGACTTTGTGTCGTGCGGGTGCGTTTGTTGTCTCTCTGTTGTATGCTTTGAGGACGATTCGGTGGTTTGCTTAATGCAATAGGCATGCAGCTGATCATTAAAGCCAGTTGCGGGGATATTGCCATATTACATGACTTAGAGCGAAACTTTACTGAATAAGTGACCTCTAGTGCATATGCAGATATTCTTGAAGCAATATTGCTGGTGAGAAGGGGCTGCTTAAGTTGAAAATGGCTGGGCAGGCTTTGGTAGCTGGTCGATCATATGGCGCAGGTAGGGATGTTAATGACGGGCCGGGCCGGGCTCGGACACCTTCTGCCCGAGCTTGGGCCCGGATAAAAATGTATCGGCCTGAGTCCGAGTTTGAGCCTGATCGGACTCGGATAATCTAGCCCGAGTCCGGTCAAAACATTTCGGCCTGGGCTCGAGTCTGAGCCCAACCCAAACTCTTTGCCTTTTTTCACCCCTTAGACCAATTTTAAAATTTTTTAATTTTTTTTTTAATATTATATTTTAATTATTTATAAAATTTATCAAATTGGGCCGGACAGTTGCGAGCCAGGCTTAGACTGTAAAAAAGTAAGGCCCGCTAAAGTTTGACTTTTGTCAAACCGGGTTCGGGCCAAAAGACGAGCCGGGCTGAATAGTTCGCAGGCCGGCGTGACTCATTAACACCCCTAGGCGCTGGGGCTGTTATCTTGTTCGGGATATTTCCCTTTGACATTGTCATTGTTTTCTCTTGCTCATTTCGTGAGGATATGTTGCTGAAGTTGGCTTTAGCTAGGCGTTATTAACCCCGCTCACTGTTGCGATTGCATGACCAGAGTTTTAACTCTTCTTGTAGACCCTGTTGGAATGTCCAGATGGAAGGGGAACATCTGCCGGGAGAGATCTCATGGTATCTGACATCCCAGAGCCTCTGCTTTCCAGGCCTTCGAGAGAGCAGTTCCTTTTCTGCTCTTTTCTCGAGTAACATAGTCATTTTCTTACCAGATTTCTCCCTATACAGGACCCTTGGAGCAAACAGAGGAAGTTCAAGCCAACCAAGACTAGAGGAGTCCACACAGCCTGCCGAGCCGCATCGGTATCCCCGGCATAACCGACGATCCAGATACGCCGAGCGGGTGAGGAACATCATGGGCGTCAAGAGGAGCGACAACTACAGGGAGGATCCTCCTTGCAATCGAAGATTCTGCTACGGCAATCTTGGCAAAGGTGAACAAGACGATCTGATCAAAGTCAAGCCACGACCCAATGCATTAGCCAGCCTTCCGGTGTCGCTCTTGCTCTCTCACGGCAAGCAAAAGCAGAGCACAAACCCCGGCCTGAGCCGACCCCCGTTTTACCGACCTATTCCACGTCCCAAAAGGCAAACCAACTCCCATCCAAACTAAAGCCTTCGGCAGGGAGCTAACCAGATCCTTACATGTGTTTCATGGGATTGACCCGACAGACACATATTGGGGGCCATGAGTTGGTATTGTTTTTCATGCACTTGTCTTATCCGAGGAAGACTTCTATTTAAAAAGTAATTCTCAGAATCCACCTAACATCAACATCTCACAGATTCACCACCTTTTTGCCTTTATGGACCGATACCCCGATTAAATAATTAATCACGTGGAAACGCGATAAGCATGCCTCTAACGCTTTAGGAGAAACTTGCGGTGGAACGATCAATTTCGTGCCATGTCGGCAGGCCGCGCAACCGGTGAAAAACTGAGGCAGGAAGGATGTCCACGGCCAAAATTCCTAAACCGAAAGAAAGCGACTTCATATCATCATCGTCTATTTGTGATCCACGTTTGTTGAAATTATATCAAATACAAAAATCGAAAGAGGACGGAACATAAATGGTGATGGTTTTTTTATCCTCCTCGTATCATTATTAGCCGAAGACGACAAGAAACGTGACAAATATGGCAGGACAATAATGTGATTCATGATCGGGCCAAACATATGACGACGACGCCGTTTTACGGACATATTCCGCCCCTATATATAAACCAAACGGCCATTCGGGAAGAGGAAGGTAAAAGGAGACATCGCGCCCTTCGTTTACTGTCCAATTTTCCCACACCGGAGCGAAACTCTCGCTGCCCTGCCCCGTCACTTCAAACCCAAAACAAACCGAACCGACCGGCGGTTGGGTTTGGTGGCATCGGTCCAGTCTTGAGTAACGGTAACACCCCCCCGGCGGCGGCATTCCCGATGCAGAACCTCGCCTTCTCCTGCCGCGTGGTCCCTCCTAGCCACCGGCTCACCCCCTCGCCTTTGCCGGCGGATGCTAGATTTGGCGTGTTCTCTGTGTCGGTTCCCCCGTGTGTGACCTCGGTCCGGTGTTTGTCTCTCTCCAGCGCTCCGTTAGGTCTGTTTCTGTTTGTCTGAGACCGCTCTTTGTCCTTTTTCTTCCGTGCTGTGGTTTATGCAATGGCCGACTGCATGTTGTGGATAAGGGGTTCCATGTGGTTTCCGTTATTCCGTGCTTGGCTTGTTCTTCTGATGTTGATTTGAGTGGCTGAAATTGGCTTATGCCGTCATTTGGATTACCGACGTGACAGTAGGATAGTTCATGGAAGGTCAGTTCGAGTATTAAAGTGGTCACGAGTCAATCAGAACGCATCAATTGTTCTTTCTGGAGGAGTGACGCTCTACTGGGATTTCTGCCAAATTTTGCCGGCGCGGTGTCAAATTTGAGTTTATTGATTGATACACGGAACCAGCTGATCAACATTGTTATCGCCAGTTTTGCCTGGTTTGCTTTAAATTTGAGTGAATTGCGTCACCTGTTTTTTGATTTATTGTTCGTCTGATTTGAAAATATTATGGGGATGATGAGGATTCAGTTGACATTTATTTCTGATGTAGTGGATTGGTTGAATTGTTCAGCCGATGATGCAGTAAGGTTCAGGGAAGCTTCGAAGAAGGGAAATTTGATCCCTCTCCACCGTTGCATCTTTGCTGACCAGCTAACTCCAGTCCTTGCATACCGGTGTCTCGTCAAGGAGGATGATCGAGAGGCTCCTAGCTTTCTTTTCGAGTCTGTGGAACCTGGATTCAAGACTTCGACAGTTGTAAGAACATTTAGTTCGTTAATTTATCTAAGTAGCTTCGCTTCTGGTTTTCACTGTAATGATGCTTACTGAGGACTTGTTCTCCAGGGAAGGTACAGTGTTATTGGTGCTCAACCTGTGGTCGAAATTATCGCTAAGGAAAACAAAGTTACCATTATGGACCACATGGAGGGGCATTTGACCGAGGAAGTGGTTGAGGATCCTATGCTAATACCAAGGAGAATATCCGAGCATTGGCAGCCTCAGCTCATTGATGATCTTCCAGATGCTTTTTGTGGTAACAACAAACTAATATTTTTGGGAAGAACATGCAATGGTTTTGTCTTGATTTGTGTGGATATCCATGCATTGACCGCATTAACTGGCAGTGACTGAAGTGACGAACTTGTTACCGTAGAAAGCTTGTTGATCACTGGCCGCGTGACTGGTTTTTGTCCGTTTCCTTCCAGAAAGGATTTGACTAATTTGACCCCAAGAAATCTCGTCAAATCAAGCAATGCTATGGCTATATCCTGATTCACGCGACTTTTCTTTCTTGTCAGGTGGATGGGTTGGATATTTCTCATATGATACAGTCCGCTACATTGAGAAGAAGAAGTTGTCCTTCTCTTCTGCCCCACCAGATGATAGAAATCTTCCTGATATTCATCTCGGCCTCTATAATGATGTTATAGTATTTGATCATGTACAAAAGGCAAGTCACAGTTTTCTCTACCAACCATCAACGTGTCATCATGCACAGTTTGTTTCGCATGTGTGCTCATTGAGAAATATTGTGCTATACTTAGAGAAATAGTTGCGAGCCACAGATTGTCATTATATGGACTCATTGCTAATTCTTAGTTTTCATCTGAATGTATGTGAACTCAGAAAGCTCATGTGATACACTGGGTTTGTCTTGACCAAGAGTCATCTGTTGAAGAAGCATACCGAGACGGAGTAGAGAAGTTGGACTTGTTGGTGAGCAGATTGCAGGATTCAAAACCGTGAGTAGTTTGATCTGATTACTGGGGTTGTTTTTGGTTATTTTCTCCTGTCTCGTACTATCTGACATGGCAGTCCACTTTCAGCCCACGGCTCTCTTCAGGCGCTGTAGAATTGAATACTCAACAGTTTGGGCCTGTGGAGAAGTCTAGCATGACAAGTGATGAATATAAGGATGCGGTGCTTAAGGCAAAGGAACACATAAAGGCGGGAGATATATTTCAGATTGTATTGAGCCAACGCTTCGAACGTCGAACATTCGCTGATCCTTTTGAGATATATAGAGCGCTAAGAGTTGTCAACCCTAGTCCATACATGACATACTTGCAGGTATTTGTCTCTCTTTCCCTAATAATGTCCGGTCTCCGATAATCTTTCTTGACCTTTAGCCAGTGGCGGACTTATGGGTCGAATTCCTTTCCAGGCAAGGGGGTGTATTCTTGTAGCTTCCAGTCCTGAAATTCTAACCCGTGTTAAGAAGGTACCTAAAAGACTGCTCTTCATTTGTTATCCTGGTTGAAGCAGCATTTTCATTTAAAGGTCTTTTCCATTTACAGGGAAAGATTGTTAACCGCCCTCTGGCTGGAACTACCCGAAGAGGCAGAACTCCTGAAGAAGACGAGATGGAAGAGGCTCAACTGCTGAAAGATGAGAAACAGTGCGCAGAACATATCATGCTCGTCGATTTGGGACGAAATGATGTCGGAAAGGTTACATGATTCGTGTCTTTTCTAGACTCTGTTTTTTCTTACGGAAGCTTTAAATTTACCCTCTCCGATTTCCTTTTCCTTAAAAAATTACCCCGTTCATTTGTAACTGGGAAATGTAAGCATCTGACTGAGTTTGTTCTTGCAGGTCTCAAAACATGGCTCAGTGAAAGTGGAACAGCTGAAGAACATTGAGCGCTACTCGCATGTGATGCATATGAGCTCCACGGTGAGAATACGCTGTTCTATTTATCAGCAGCATATCCTGGTTTAGGCCATCGGTTTGATATTTCCGCAAGTCAACTTGTTATGGTGGTGTTTTCCGCAGGTGACGGGAGAGTTGGATGATAAATATACTTGTTGGGATGTGCTGCAATCTGCACTCCCTGTCGGAACAGTCAGTGGCGCGCCAAAGGTAAAGGCCATGGAGCTGATCGATCAATTGGAAGTGACTCGCCGTGGGCCGTACAGTGGCGGCTTCGGTGGGATATCGTTCCTCGGGGACATGGACATCGCGCTCGCCCTCAGGACCATCATTTTCCCCACGGGCGTCCGTTACGACACCATGTACTCTTACAAGGATGCCGCCTCCAAACGCCGGGAATGGATTGCCTACCTTCAGTCTGGCGCTGGCATCGTGGCCGACAGCAAACCGGATGACGAGCAAAAGGAATGTGAGAACAAAGTCGCTGGGATCGCCCGAGCCATTGACTTGGCCGAATCAGCTTTCGTCAATAAAGCTGCTGACAAGCCAAAATAAGGATAAGAGCCTAGCAATAAATTGATATTTTTTGTATCAACCGAAAAACCAAAAGCAAAACCTTTTCCTTCTTTTTCTCTTTTTCCTTTTCGATGCATCCATAACTGTAACGACAGAAAAAAAAAATCAGAATGTCAACCTTCTGGCGGGCGGCCGCCTCGGCCTATCCAGGGAGGCCTGCAGATCCAGACATCCCGGTCCTGGAGTTCTGGTCAAGACCGGAGCGAGCCGGTTGGGTATCCAAGCAGGGAGAGTACCTCCCAATGTGGAGGAGACGGTGGTTCGTCCTCAAGCAAGGGAAGCTGTTCTGGTTCAAGGACTCGGTCGTAACCCGCACCTCTGTCCCCCGTGGAGTCATCCCTGCAGCCGATTGCCTCACCGTTAAGGGTGCGGAGGATGTTCTGAACAAGCAATGCGCCTTTGAGATCTCGACGAGGAGCGACAGGATGTATTTCATCGCAGACAGCGAGAAGGAGAAGGAGGATTGGATCAACGCGATCGGGAGGTCAATTGTGCAGCAATCTAGGGTCATCGAGGAGAAGGAGATCGTCGATTACTGACCAAGGATTTGCACATTCGCGTTTCTTTTGGCAAATTTGATTGGTTTGACGAAAGCTTTGTTGTCATTAGAACTTGTTCGACACCTCGTTGCTGCAACGAAATTGCCAGGCCTTTCGTCTTTCATTTCCTTTTTGCTGCATTCTCGCCACAAGAATTCAATTACCCCCAGTCGTGTTGCTGCGATGGAATTGCCATAGCTAGTTATAATGCAAGCTTTCATTCTCCTTTGCTGCGTTTTTTGTCGCAAAGAGACGTATTACATGGCAATGGAGGTAACCTTGTGGCGTTTCCTCCGCCGCGCAGCAATTGCAGCAGTTCGGCTATCACTTTCCTTAGTAGGCTGGATCTGTTATCCCTGCCTCTGTGCCGGTCATGGAAGCAGTCTTAGAATCCATGGAACCTTTGTTAGTCAAGTATTGCTGTGCATATCGCGATCACATCCAGACATTGCATCAAAAGGATCTGCTTTTATGGAATATAGACGAGAACTCTTGCTTTCCATTGCGGGCATTTTGTACTTGAACAGGTATTGTGAATTTATGTTCTCTCGAGTATTGCAAGGGAGGAAGGCTTTTGACTTAAACAAACAACAGCTTTCGATGATGATAATTATCATTTGAACAAAAATGTCAGGCAAGATGCAGATCTTATGTTCTTGCACTAAACATTATGTTGGTTAGAAGAAACACGGCCGCAGCAGCATTCCACACCCCTAACCTACCCACGGACAACAAAAACCTTAATTCAGCACCGCATACCCAAGGATAACCACGATGACGGCGACGTGTCATCTAATAACGCCTACCGTGACCCTGATCATCAGAAGAGAGCCTGCATCAAGGGTTACATGACATGACGACATCCATTCATCATGACTGCATGCCTCACCTGCTACAGGGAGAATGACGCTTATCCCTTTCGCTAACCCCGTCTTCGAACAAGAGTTCATTTACCTCCACGCAAATACCGTTATTGTTGATGCTCACCTCAGAGCTGGCGTTGCTGCTGGTGGCTAGCGGAGAGTCTGTAACGCTCCCTGTTCGGCTCCGTGTAGGGTATGTCCTCACGCTATACATGGATGACGCGGGAATGTTTGTCAAAAATGGCCGTAGGTTCCCCGGAATGCTTCGTCTTATATCCTACAAACAAAACATATAAAAAAGCATAGCAGGATATAATATGAGGAACCTTCTAATGGCACATATCCAACACAAATACAATAAAGGAAACACATTCCTATCACACTTACCATATGCCTCATGGCCATATCAAGAGACTTCTTGGACAATGTTCGACCAAAGCCAGAGCCATCCGGGGACAAGGCCGACTTTCCAGACAAGCTGCTATGTGGAGAATGCTTTTCATCCTGCTTAGGTGGGGCGAGCTTCCTCATGTTTATCACCCTTTCCACCATCTTCGTGCCTAACACAACAGGGCTCACATTATCATTAATTTTGGTATGACCATGGCTCACAGCAGGAACAGAGCTCCCGCTGGCATGTAATCCGCCATTTGTGAGACGCCCTCTCGAGGGCGAGCAAGACTGCCGCCTGGGTCTCCCTGTGGGACCAGGTTCAACAGAAGATGAACGTGGGCTCGGTGCACCAGGCCTTCCTCTTGTAACTGAAAGAGGCCTATCAGGAAGAGTAGTCCTTAGGTTTGGCGGAGCATCAAGAGAATAACCAGGCATCTCAGAAGGCTTCCAGGGCCTGGATTTCAAGGTTGGGGAAGTCCCACGTGATGGCACCGGATTTTTTGAAGCCATAGCAGCAGGTTTTGACACAGAATTGGCCTTAGAAGGATCAGAAGATAGGGTCCTCGTTGGTGTAGACGGTCGACGTGTGGGTGTAGCTGATCTAGAGATCGCCTTAGGTGGAGGAACTGTGGGTCTGGAAGTTGGAGTTGAAGATCTTGGAATAGACCTAGATGGAGTAGTTGACCTGGAAGTAGGTGAAGGCTTTGTAATTGAACTTGTCGGCCTGGTCGAAGTGACAGTAGGTCTGGCAGCTGCAGGAGACGGTTTGCTGGAGGTAATTGTAGGTTTGACAGAAGACAAAGTTGGACGAGCCGTTGGAGTGGAAGATCTAGTTAGTTTAGTGGTTGTTAGTGTAGGTCGGCCAGTCGGCGTTGCAGGTCTTGATCCAGGACCCCCAGACGATGAAGGACGACGACTCACTCCACCTGATGCACCATGTCCAGGAGAGGAAACTAGCTGCCGGTTAACTACACCGGTCCTCCCAGCTGCTGGCTCCACCAGGGAGTTTGCCAACTAAGATGCATAAAGAAATATTGTCAACAATTCAAGCCCAGATACTACTCATGTAACACATTGATGTTCAGAGGGTTCAATTCCAGATTTGAAACAGGAACTGCTAAGAGATTAATGCTCTTTCCAAATACAAAGGCCCTTACCCTCGATTTTAGAACAGTAGGATGAGCTTTCGGAGCGCCGAGCTGACTCATCACAGTCTTCTGTGATTCCATCTCCAATGATGGAAACAGTGGAGTACCAGGAGGTGTGAGCAGCCTACAAAGCAAAAACAACTCAGATAGGACTAAACCGGCATTAAAAAATACATAAACGAGACATGTAATGATCCCTACATCAGTCCATAAGCTATCTTAATCTCACTAACATCATAACTACTCCGGCCACACCACAATAACAGTCACATCAGGGAAAAGAACATATGCACAAATTCGCCTTAAATGGATACCACTTTGGATGACTTTGTCCAATAAAGTAAAAAACAAGAAGATACTCTGACTGTTACCATTCATAGTCATTCTTATCACCATCAGAATTGAGAAAATCATCTGCAGTAGTTTTCCTAGGAGGTGCTGCAGAGGCGATGTTGAAAATTGGGGAAGTGCCCGGCTTAGACCCTGCAAGCACCATTAAAGTCAGCGGATGACGGCAAATAAGCTAACTCAAGGTACCAACTCAAAATCCACGAGCAAAACACCAGCAACAGCTTTCACGTTTGCCATTTACGGATTACTCTGACTCCAAAAAGCTACACAAACCATCCAATGAAAACCTGGTTCTACTCAGCCAACACCGCATCGCAAAGATCACAGGGGCAGTACGGTAGTACCTAAAGGAGCATCCAATACTTCGCCATTGTTGAGGAGGAGACCATTCCTCTCCTTATCCCGCTTACGCATCTCTAGGAACAAAGCGAGGTCGTCCTCCTTGTCCTTTACCATCTGATGATTAACCCTAAAACTACGATTCATCCCCGTCTCAACTTTACCACACACAGCAAAAAAAAAAAAAAACAAAAAAGGAAAGAAAATCAACAACACCGCCAATTCAGAAGCACAATACCCACAAAAGGAGCAACCTCAAAAAACCCAGCTTTGGACTTTCCCCCCACCCCGAGCCCCAAAAGAACTTCACATTCACGGCTCAAGACACAACCGCAAAAACCATGATTACTTTCCATCAAGCCCCACCGAACACGTGAACCCCGCCACCCCCTAAAGACTCTCACGATATCGAATCAGTTGCAGCGCTATCCATCCATTCATTCCCATCAACTCTTAGATCTAGAGACCGAAAGAAGAAGGAAATGGCGACGTTATCAGAGCAATCTCCTCACAACATTCTCCCGAGTAGAAGGCCAATGGAATTCAAACTAGAGAGAGGGAGAGAGAGAGAACGCGAGAATCTCAAGAGGTAGATAGAAATAAGGACAGAAGTCGGTGATAACGTGAGGATCGACAGGAGAGGAGAGGAAGCGGATGGCAATATCGTGGTTTATCTCAACTGCAGGGGTTATTTACGAGACAACAAAATCATCGGTGTTGTCCGCCGCTTGTTTCCACTGCACCCGCGTCTCAGGGTGTTATGGTGTGCCGCAAATCCTGACCGTTAGTTTATCGATTTTGGTCAAACATGGAGTCCGTTGTTTGAATCGGACGGTCCTTATTAGTTTTACGGCTCCACCCCTCGAGATTTGCGAAGGACTGACACCTGCCATGTTGTTGAGGCATGCAGCTGAGAAGACGTTAATACCCTTGATCTGATCCAGTGCCAATGTTTCGAAAATATTTGAAATTTGATTTGTGGGGGTGTTAGTAAATATAAAATGTCACCGACCAATACCATCTCACTAGGAATCAATAGTTCCATTATTACATTGTTTTCATCTAGTTGAGTTATTATTGTAATGTTACTTAATTTACTGAGCATTTTGAAGCCATGTTCCTCGCCGGATACGCGGTAAGCAATCCGATTCGCAGCCGCAAAGGGGTCATGGTCCCGGCTCCGGAGCGCCGCTATCGTCCGCTACTATACAAGTCTCATGTACAAGAATCTAATATGATACGAGGCAATGGAACTCAGGCTTGAGTTTTAGGGATGTTTTTCTCTGCCTTGCAGGAATTCGAAGCGCATGAGAAGCTTCACAGAGTTGAACTTCTCGCCCTTACGATCATGTAGAGGGACCGATCGTATCCCCTGCCTTAGCTCCCACACAGGGAGACACGACTGACCTGCGAAGTCATCCTTCCCCGACATGTCGTACTCATGGACTTCGATCCTGAGGATGGCGAGTTCTGGCACGGTAAGTGGGAACTCGAATTCCTCGTTCCAGGAAGGGACCCAGTTGTCTTCCGACGTCTTCGTCTTCTTCATCACAGTGTCGGCAGGGACTCCAGCTATCCCCACCTGCACCCGGTTTAGGAACGTTCGATAAGCTCAATCGAGTAAAATGAGGATGCCATTACGATCATTCGTCTTACTCTGGTGTAAAAATCTGGAGGCGAGTATACATCAAAGTGCGTGTCACCAAAGTCGTAGTACCAACCTTCACCCAGATATACGGTCACCTTGCAAGGAATGGGCGAATAAAGCAACAGCTAATTAGCAGCAGGCATTGACAAAGCTAAAATTGACCAACTCGGGATTCCGAACCATGGAATGATACCTTCAGCGTGGTTTTCACCGGCAAAGGAGCTTCCGGGTCGAAAATATCATCCTGAGAACTGGACTTAAGTAGAAAATCCGGTTTCTTAACGTATCCGCACCCTCCATTGGCTCTGAACATTCCTTGCATGATCCACAGTGATCGCCCATATCCCTGAGCCAAGGCTAAGAACTGGTCATTAGCAATGCCACCAAGAGAAAGTTGGGTAGAAGGAAGGGAGGATATCGACATGTGGTCGACCAGAAGAAATGCCGACCTGCATATTGAATGCTACCATCTGAGCTCCATGTGACCAGCCGATCAGCGGGTTATAGTTTGACGAGTCTATGCGGACGCCTTTTGGGTATACTCTCAATATATTAAGCTGAGTGAACCTGCCAGGAAAAAGCCATCCAATTGAATAAACAGAGATCTTACACGATGGGAAGGGAACGGACCGACCTGACAATGGCTTTTCCATGGGTTTCGATAGCCTTTTCTAGCTGTTGTTCGCTCAAGCTCAGACGTCTAACTTTGTCAGGATCCACCCTTAAACACTCATCTAATCCGCCTTTTGGCTTTCCTGCATGAATGGCGATCAAGCGTCTGTATTCCGGAGCCGAGTGTTTCTGCGACTTACTGTCACCGCCATCTTCCTCACTGTCGTCACCTTCTATGGCCTCATCAAGATCGTCCTAAAGCATAAATTGTTTAAGCCAGAGCCGTAATGAATACTAAGTCTCCCACAAAATAGAAAAACTGTTGAATTCCCGGTACCTTTTCATCATCGTCTTCGACCGGTCCCTTGAGGGAACAAACTTCCTTTCCCCAAGCCTCTTCATCGCCTGTTGACCCCTTCTTTGATTCGGCATCCTTTCCAGGTGCATCTTTCGCAGTGAGATACTCTTTTGGAGGTTTGGTGGATATAATGATCCGCCTCTTTAGCGACTCCGGAGATGGGAATTCCTTTAAGCATTCCGGTCCAGGAGAAAACAATATTTCCCCGAATGTTTCCGTAACCATCTTGGAAAGTAGTTAATGCAACAGTAATTAGCAGGAACTAAGAAATGAAAGGAAAATCGAGCGACCCGATGTGACATCGAACACTCACCTGTGCCACTTTAGCTTGAAGATCTGGGGTGAGATGATCCTCCAGAGTTATCACGACGGGATACTCAGACGCCACGAAGGCATTCTCTCTAATGGACCTTAAGCATTTGATGAGCTCCACCGGATTAGTCAAAGTCCTGCACCAGGGGCAAAACGATTATTACACGAACCTTTAGATGATTCTCAGGCGATCCGAATAAGTTCTAAATAACACCTTCCATGGAGAACGTGTATGTCATCCTTGGTGGAATTCGGCCAAATATCAAGTTCGATCACTCTGATGCCCCTCTTGAGGGCATTTATGATCGGAACGTCGCTACAGTCGCTGCTGAGTTGGTTTCCCGTAAGATAGGAGTTGTGGCCGGTATGAATGAAGTAATGAGCTAAGGGAGCATTCATGTCTTGATGCACCTGAAAGAGAGAGAATTCATTAGAGCCGCAAATCGCTTGATAGAGCTTTGATCAGCACTTTGGATTCTAATGAATTTGAACGAAATAAAAAGCTGCACGAACGAACAAAAGAGGAGAGGAGAGACGAACTAGTCGACCTTATGTCTAGGCAGGAGAGGAGAATTTATTTCCCCAATGAGGAAGGAGAAGAACCCGTCAAGGTCGATCCACCTACGTTGGTGGAAAACGTTTAGATGCCGCTGTTGGTTGATCCGGTCTATGATCCCCAAGGCGTCCTCCGGGGACACGTTGCCCTCTCCTTGTACCTCGGCGAGGAACCTACGAAGGTGATCCGGGTCCATGATGCCATTCTCCGAGTACCTCTTGAAGATCGACTTGACCTGGGAGGGAGGCTCGGGGGGAGCTAGGCGGAACCGCCTGCGGAAGCAGAAGCACACCTTGTAGGTCTGCCTGGACATTGGGGAGGGAATGGGGATGCCTGGATTTGGATTTGGATATGAAGAGAAGAAGGTTGCCGGGTTGGGGATCGTCAATTGGTTGTAGATTGTGATTTTGATGATGATGATGATGCGTTGCTTTCTTCCATGGGAGATCTTGGGGAAGACTCTGGATGGAAGAACGAGGGAGATCTGGTTCTGTTCTTGGAGACAAGACGGCTTCTAATTCAATGAGAATGAGTACCCGTGGGTCTTTCGTAATTGGGTCCACTTCATCCAAAACCAACCACCATACCATTACTTTTTGGACAAATTTCATCTCTTACAACATTGCCTACGACTTGCCACTTGGACAGAGAAAGGATATGCCTAATTCAATCTCCAAGCATCATCCTATTCAAGGGCATAAATTCAACCCATGAAAAAACACAGAAGTTCTCCATAAATCCAACCCATAATTGATTAGGCAACCGACAGAGGGCAAACGGGATACAAACAGTAATCAAGCATAATACAGTGTCAAGAAACTTGCCAATTTTGAAACAATGAAAGCAGGAACCTGCGTTACGGGTTTTTGTCATGTCAGAGCGCTTCTTTGAGAATGTGTGCTTCTCCTCTGTGAAACCCGCATTGCACACAGAACTGGCGGAAGAACACTACTCAGTCTGTTGATCTGCGCTTCCTCCCAAGAGCAGACGATGGCTGGAACCTTGAGCCACCTACTCTCCACTTCTTAAATGCCGCAACCGAGGATTGAGCTGCCTCGTAAACTACAGGAGAAAGTAGAAAAAGAAATCAATCTCGGGTAAGAGATTATACGACTTAAGGATTTCTAAAGCTGACAGAATCAGCAAATCCCGTCTCACGATCGATTTCTTCATTTGTTAGTCGAGAGAGGACTTTCGGAGTAGCCACATGTGCAGCAGTGTGCGCCTTTGTCAAGACCTCCTTGTATCGACTTCGAAAAGCAAAGAAAAGGAAGTAGCAAAGGGTCCTATCACCGGTGCTGATTCCAGAAAATAAGAGATCCTCAGACTGAGATGATTGTTCATGGAATCTAAAGCCAGAAAATTTTGAAAGCTACAAGGAGCATTTGCCAAGATCCTTAAGGGAAGAGAGAATACTGACATCGGTGCCATTTTGCATCCCAATTCATAAAAGTATGGGCTTCTTGACCTCAAATCCACATTTGCTGGATCAGCCTGGATTTCAAGCCTCGTCCTAATATCGCAGAGAAAATAAGAACAGGATTAAAAGATAACCCATGTTCATCATTTCGAAAAAATATAATTTCAGCATAACAAGGCAGAACCAAAGCACAACTAGGCCACCTGTTTTATACACCAGTCCCTAAAGGTTTCTTACTTTTCATCAAAACAAGCCGGTACGTTCACTGAAACTGCATCTCGCTGGCATAATTCATGGGCAATCCAGAGAGGCAACTCCACCTTTGATCCCTGCTCTACCTGTGATGATATATTGAATCATAACATCAGCCACTACTCGCAGACAATCCAACTGAAGCGAGGGGATGACAAATGTGAAACTCACGCAGTTTTTCTCCGCACTAGGATCGATGCCAACTCCATTTGCAGGCTTTCGGAAAATAACCATGACAGGCTGGCAATCAAAATGTAGAAATAAGTGCCAAAGCAGACCGTATTTTCACAGAAACATGAACAGTAGCCCGACTTTGGCATCCAGCACTCTAAAACCCCGTTCCTTCACTATCAAACAATCACACAGCTAAAACAGGTAGGAAGAGATCGATTGTGGACAATTTAACAAGCAGAAAGCACACCGAAGCACTTGAAGAGGGGGGGGGGGGGGGGGGGAGGGGGGGGAGGGCTGCCGGACCTCTTCCTCAGAAAGTATGTCATCAATATCGTAGTAACTTCCCATCTACTTCCCTCTACCGTTGGACGTCGAGAAGGATTGCATCGATGGTCTCCCCTGCCAGTTGGGATCGAACCAACACATTCAAATATCGGGAACGATCTGCCCGGCACGGTACAATCAAAGATCAAGTCGACCTAGCCTCAGTTCAGCTAGACTAGCTACGGCGCCAAAAAAAAATTGAGCCATTAAAAACAGTCAGAACGATAAATCAAATACAGAGGCATACCGTTTCAGCAAGAAAATCCTCAAATCCGGGAACAGCGGCCGCTCCAGCTCCCGCTGTTTCAACGGCAGCCGGAATCTCCGTAATCAGCAAGGAAATCGACTATTGATACGACGAAAAGTGCCGAAGTCAGGAAGCAATTGGGGAGGAGGAATCGTGAAATTAGGGTTCGAGCGCGGGGGTCACCTCGGCGATTGGCGCGGACGGAAGCGGGAGCGGGAGAATTTAAAAAAAAAAATGGCGGGCGTAGGAAACGACGTTGAAGGTGGGCTGAAAGCAGTTGGGCTTTGGGATTCGGCCCAGTCGTAGGTTGTCGGGGAACGGGGACAGTTATTAACTGCCAGTAAACCTACCAACTCCCCCCCTCCCCAAACCAAAATTAATAAATTCCATTAGGTTTGGACTGGACAATTGGGGTGGCTTGCTGCCTTCCCTTCACAACAACTTGTTAATTTCTAGAAGGATTGATTTGATTAGATAAGAACAAACCCCCTTCCCTTCCCTTCCCTCCCTCCTTTTCTTTTGGTTCGGTCGTGTCTAAGACGCGTGTCCGAAATCCATATCCTCACCGTGTCTTTGTGAAGAAATCCGACCCCAACACTGGGAGAAACATCCGAGTGGATGATGAATCCAACGAATGACAAAATGGGGGATCAATCCCATTTGTCCGAAAGATCTAATAATGCCATCGCTTTCGACCCACCACCATCTAAATCCGAGTGGTTCGTGGTTCGTCGGCAGCATCTCCAACCCAACAAATTGAATTTACACGTTCATATGTCGTTTCCTTTACTTTTACGAGGACAAATGCCGGAATAACAAACTTGACCACCGGATTATAAAAAAAGAAAATGACGAAGTGTTTTGTTTGTTCGGACAAAAATCAGGGCCATGTGGAGGCACGTGATCCTCCTCCTCTCCCAGAACTGATGTATCTTGTCTGGTATCAAAGATGATTGTGCTTGGGGAACTTAACGGTTAAGAAGACACAGACTGGACTCCCCGTGAGGGAGAGAACGAATCCAGAATCATTGTTAATAATAATACTGATCTGACCTGACCCAGTTAAAAACGAGGGGATTGGATTTCCCTGAGAAGATATAATTGGGTTTTAATATTTTTTAATCTTTGCTCAGTGCTTGCTTGATATCAACTATGCAATCTCTCTCTTTATATAAATTTGTCAAAGGAAAACCTAAACAACAACACTCTCCAAAAATAAAGTCGGGTCAAAACAGAGCAGCAGCAACCTCCTCTCTTCCCCTTATTCCGGTTCGATCATGGGGTTCGGACTCCCCAAGGACGAGAGGCTCCGGCGAGTCTCCCGGGGAGCCAAGACCATGTTCTTCCTAGTCTCCATGCTGATATCCCTCCTCCTGCTATCTGCCCCCATCCTCGTCGTCATCGCCGACACACTCATACCCTCCGCCCTATTATCGGCCTCCCTCTCGCCTTCCTCCCTGCCCCTGTCCGAAACCATCTCCTCCCACTTCGCCAAGTACGACTTCCGCTACTCCCTCATCGACGTTCCCCTCGTCTCCATCCTCCGTTCCGCCATCATCATCTGTAAGTCATCCAACCTCCCGGGGCTCTGGCCCCCCTTCCTCAGGACTCTGTATACTCGAGTTTCTAAAAACCCTGCCGCCCTTCCTATCAGGCGTCTATGGCCTATGCGACGGGCCAAGGAGGTCGCGGTGGCCGTACCTAGGGACAACAACAATGTGCTCGGCGGCGTCGCTGGCCTTTGTGTCACTCAAGGCGGCGTACGTGTTCGGCGGGGACGCGATGCGGGAGGAAAGGGGAGGGGCGAAGGGGAGGGCGCTGGAGGTGGGGATGGTGGTGTGTTCGGCAGTGGTGGGGGTGGCGCACGTCGCGGTTGCGTACAGGATCAGTTGCAGGGAGAGGAGGAAGCTCCTTGTTTACAAGATCGATATCGAAGCAGTAAGTCTTTGCCTCCTTTTCTAGAAGGTCAAAGTTGCCGTTCCTCTTGTGATATTTCTTCTTTTTCCTGCCTACCACGAATAACAGTCAAACGTTTTCTTTTCAGAATTGGATCAGTCTTTTCCTCTCCCACTTCCCCCCCTGCATCACAACTTGCCCTGCTTATTGTTTTTATTTTCCCTTGGGTTGTATTAACGTGGTAATGTTTTCTTCTGTCCTGAGCAGGTATCGGCTTGTAAGAACAGGTTCCTTCCAAGATATCACAAGATCACGCCCCCACAACTCCGGGTGGAATGAACGAAGATCACCCCCCCCCCCCACCATCCCATCCCATCCCATATCGAAAATCGTGTCAATATTAGAAAAATATACCAATTGGGTTTTTCTTCTCCTTTGTTTCTAGTGGAATAGTTTTAACCTTGGCACCCCCCCCCCCCCTTTAAGGAAAAGATTGTAAATAGGAGGAGGAGGACATGTTTTTGACCCAGCCCCGATTCTTGGTTCCATTCGAAACGACCCCATCACGTTCCTCGACCGGGATCCGAAGGTAATCTATCAATAACATTTTCCTTTACCCTTTTCCCCGTTTTCTATGGCTTTTTGGTTTGTGAAACTCTGAGCCGAATCGAATCGAATCTAACGAGCGGTGGACCCTTTTTCTGCAGACGAGTCCCAAGGATGTTGTTGTCTTCTGTCGATCTCTGTCGAGTCCGAGAAATGGAGAGGGGGTCGGAATGAGTCATAATTAGGCGGCTTGACGAGGTAGTCTCATGAAGCTGGTGCCACCTCTCTGTTCTTTTTTTTTTTTAATTTCCTTATTGTGTAATTTTACATTCATCGTCCATAAGATTAGTAAGTGAAATAGACAATCCTATACTTCCGCTTAATTGGTTAAATATTAGTTCGAGCATGCCAATTTCTTATAGTTATAAAAATCATTAGGTGGTATGATGATTAAGATAAGTGGTGTCTTGTAGTAAGACCCACAAAAATTCCACCCCCACCGATGATATCATGATGATGATGATGACTCAAAGGTAGTGATTTTGGTTGGTTGGTTGGTTGATTTTGTTTTTATTCTAGATTACCAAA
Organism: Melastoma dodecandrum; assembly: GCA_029817715.1. Taxonomy (NCBI): domain Eukaryota; kingdom Viridiplantae; phylum Streptophyta; class Magnoliopsida; order Myrtales; family Melastomataceae; genus Melastoma; species Melastoma dodecandrum. Next base: position 1,215,834 of record JARUPY010000533.1, on the reverse strand, counting down.
CATCATTCATAACTCCCATGTTTCCAATCCCAAACTATGGACCGAACTAAAAAAATGGCAGCCCCAGTTATACAACTAGGCAAACCGCTCTCTGTTGCTGTTCCTTTTAGTCCTCCTTATTGGATGCAGAAGGGTTCTTCATTTTCTCGGAAGAGAGGACAGTCGGATTTTAAATATCCCTATTTGAGCTTTAGTTCTCACCTCATCGTATAGGTAAAGCATTAAGACATACTCATCTACAAAGATATCTCATCGTTTACTAGCTGGGGAGAGAACTCCACTCATTGCCCGATCCTTTCAATTATACGGTGTTCTTTATTAAACTGGGTGGGATATCTAAGACATGGGGCTACCGAGAGATATAATATCTTGTCCCAGTTTTTTAATAAAATATAGAAACTTTTGGGGTATGATGATATAAGCAACAATAAGCAACAATTACCATCAGCAGCAATAACAAGACAACGATTCTCGTGCTTCCTCCGGCAGAAACGCTTGACAACCCAACTCCATACTTGCTCAACCTCTTCCACCTGGCTGTGTGCCCTGGCTCGTCCTCGTCGGTACCATTTGCAGATACCCACGCTGGGATTCCTTTACCTCCCATGTGGAGGACGCATATTGGTCGTCATCCTCCGTGTTTTACCATCCTCTGTTACCTTCGAACCTGGTGCCACTACTGTCTGTCTCCCTCCCGTCATGAAGGAGCTGTTTCAATCCTTGTCAATTCCCAGCCACTATTAACTAGACGCGCCACCATGCTCGGGGGTTTAGTCATTGTAAAAGATACCGTCATCAAAACTACACCTTGAATAATTACCAAAAAAAAAACTATACCTTGAACAACAACTTACATAATCTTCTTGCTTGCCATAGGAGGATGAAAGAGTAGGCGGAGGGACAGCTTACCGTGAAGATGCGAGCAAGTCTGATAAGAGGCTTTTCAATTTCGGACATGACATGGAGCATGCATTGTCAAGAGGAAGAAGGTTTAGCTGACCGAGCTTTACACCACCGATACAGACAGAAGAACTCAGATGAATCAATAGTACGACACCCTGAAGAGCTTGATCCCTAGTCCAACCAAGGTAAAGCCTCGTACTTCTTCCTGCTCTGTCATCCTAGACAATTGCAGCCAGCCGGCGTCGCTTGTCTGTCTTATTTCTGAACCTATTGAGGCATCTTACAATGGGACTCCGAGGACTTCCTGGCAACAGAGGAAAATCTAGGTTTACCGTTCTCGACATGTGCATCATTGACGACCAGGTGACAGTCAGTATCATGCAGAGGAAGAGGATCAACTGCTTGCTGCATGTAACGAGGGTGCTCGATGATCTCCACCACATCGCTGGCAGTCACATCTGCAAACACTTCAGCTTGTTGTTATACGCCAAGGATCCACTTCATACTCCCGAGTCACTAACATAAATAAAACAATATTGATAGTCGTTTGACTAAGAAAATAAATAATATATTTAGCCGGAACAGAGATATTTTTGAGTTTCTTTCGTTTTTTGAAAGAATTCATTCGACTTTTTATTTTTCAATATATAATATACATATATAATGGATTTTATTTAATATGATTAGAATTATAATATAAAATCGAATTTTAATAAAGTAAAGATAACGAGACATAGACATACGAATTTTTTTTTTCTATCTTACTTTTTAAAAGTAAGATTCAGAATTGAAAATTGGGAGAGATGGTTGAGTGACTAAAGCGTCGGATTGCTAATGTAGTTCATCATGTCGCCACTAAGGCTCTATGGTCCATACAAGCGCCATATCGAGCAGAGTCATGGAGAGAGTCAACGGTCAGAGTGCCACCCTCTCGTCGGACCATTGCTACTGAAGAAAATAAGAAGAACAAAGAGCTTGAACACCTTTTAAAAATGTCCTAAGAAATATGACATTAGGTAAGAACTCAAAGCGCTAAACCAAAGTCATCTTTTCTGATACATCCGCCCAGCCCCCTTTACATCATGGTTGTTTGCATTTTCGTCATCACGGGCCTTACTTCGGAATCACTACAACACATTTCTCAAAACGCATATTTCTCATCAAGAACAAAGATCGTTGTTATTCTCACATCGATTAACACCAACCGAATGAAGAGAATATCAAAAATTTGATTTACATTGTCTTGCCGTCGAAGCCCCAAATCAACTCCCCGAAGACCCAATAGAAGCCCACCACCCCGATGTGTGAAGGGGGATTGTTATCGGTTATGGAATGGGCTAGGTGTTTACTTATAAGTGTGGGGCTCTAATACTACCGTTGGGTGCTGTTGGGGTTCGAGTGATTGCTGCGAACCGGGCTCTGATACCACTGTTTGGTGCTGTTGGGCAATCTCGCACATTGGGGAGGCTTTTAACCATCCAGCATTTCAGGGATTGTTGCGAACTGGGCTCTGATACTACTGTTAGGTGCTGTTGGGTCTTCTACCGAGTCGAGTCCGAGACTAGTGGCGCGGATGCGAATATGATCATAGTCGCAGAGGTGACCAAAGGGAATGACGTACGTGGAATGGGCTTGAAATTCTAACAGATTTAATGTGCGTTACTGCCCCTACTGCTTCAGAGATGAACGCCATAATATATCTTGACAAAACCCATCGTTAAATTTTCCCATAAGAGTGATTTTACAAACTTAATAGAATTTTGTTCATTTTCTTTTTCTTTACTTTTACTTTAAACTTAATTAATAAATTCACATGTGGGTTATCATTAGAAAAAAATAATTAAATTGAAGAAGGGAAAAGAATCATCATGCGGCCGAACAGGGTAGCTAGATATCGCATTTTGGTTTATAAAGAATTTTTTGGAACTGTTAAGGCCATTGAGATTAGATTTTGATGTAACTAAGAAAAGAAGTGAGAGAAAAAAAAATCAAATAGAGAGTGTAACTAATAACTTCAAAGAAATATGAGAATATTCATTTACTAAACTAAACCAATATAATATTGCAATCCGATGTCAGAATTGAGCAAAAACAACTAGACATGGAAGCTTTGCCGAGCTCTTGTCAAGCATTTTCTTGAAGTTGCCTGGGAAAGATTTGTTGAGATTCAAGGCGACTTGCAGTAGATGGAACTCTTTGATATCGAGTCGGTATTTTGCAAGGGAGCACGCCGGGAGGGATAAATACGATTCGTATATCATCATGGACCTTCTCCACAATGGTTTGCACGTTGTCGGCTGCGATTCCCTCCTAAGCGGCAGGTGCCTGAATAAGTTCTCCTAGAATGGCAAGTCCTACGACGCGTGCGGTTATGTCGTTATCGGGTGTTGCAATGGATTGGTGTGCTTGCCTCGTCCTTACGGGCGGACCAGCGTGCTGGTCTGGAACCCCGCGTCAAGAGAGATTTGGAAAGTTCGTGATGTAGTTCCCTTTACCGACCGTCCCCTTGAAGAGCTTGATGAAGCTTCCCTTACCGATTTTGATTTATTGTACTTTGGGTTCGGTTACGATAGCGGGTCGGACAATTACAAGATCTTGACGATGCAAGGGCTCGGGATAGGCCTCCTTTGTTCGCTGAATAGCAATTTGGTTAAGCCTATACTCCGGAAGGACTTCCCGTGGGAAGAGGCTAGAAATCGGCGCAACCCTCACGCCCTTTACTTGAAGGGCAGTCTGCATTGATCATTCCTCAATTCCGACAACTCCCTCATGTCCTTCGACTTGAAGGACGAGGCATTTGTGCGGACCCCACTTCTCCCAGAGGGACTAACAGCCGCCAATACTTGGCTCCGTCTCGGTGTTGTTGAGGACTCCCTTTGCATGTATGTGCAACTTTTTGGCCATTCATGTGAGGTGTGGATCATGAAAGAATATGGTGAGATCTTCCTGAACGAGACTACTTAGAAGTAACGACTCACCCTTCTCTCTGACACCTTTGGTCGGTATGCCTGACGGTAGGGTCTTGTTTGGTGGTAATACCCTCGCTCTGTACGACCAGGGGGACGTTATAATATCGCAGGGCATGACTTACTCGGAGGACTTCCAGTTAATGGACTAGTTGTATTGTGTTCTTTGGGCATACAAAGAAAGTGTGATTTATCCCAGTTCCCTTTTCTCGATCGAGGATACGTCACATACGAAACGGTTGTCCGGAGTACAAGAATTGTCTAGATTGAAAGAGAATGCCTGAGGTGAAGATTATCCTTAGAAGAAATTATGATCTGCAGGCCATTGACTGCGATTCACTGTTAAACGGCCAACAGTCGGCGGCCAGATTTATGTGGATAGGGGAGTCGCACGAGCATCATCTGATCGTTGGAAGTTACAACGGGCTGGTGTTGCTGTGGGATAATGGTAAACACAAATGCTTGTGGCTATGGATCATGGCCGCAATTACCACAACTGCACCTATGGGTTTGGCTACGACCTCTTGTCCGACGAATACAAGATTGTGATGATTTGCCCCAGGGACATTCATACAGATACAAGAGGAGCCCACATGCTGTGTTTGAAACGCAATACATGGAAAACGATCCTGACGCCAAGTCCGGCTTGGGATATGCTCAGCGACTCTCGGGGAGTTCACTTGAACGGCGTTATACACTGGCGGGCACTACACACCGACGGCTCTATTATGTCCTTTGATTTTCATGAGGAGATATTTCTGAAAACGCTCCTACTTCCCAAAACAATAACAATGAAGCCAAACAAACTTGGTGTTTTTTTTTCATAGGAGATTGCTTAGGCATATGCATGCCCTAAAAAGAACGGGGGCAGGGAGCTTACGAGGTGTGGTTGATGATGGAGTACGGCATAAGGTCTTCCTGGAGTATAGTGTTTAGGACAAATGGTTTGACATTTCCGTTGATACCTTTTGCCGTAACTCGAGATGGTAAAATTATACTCGACCAAAGCGAGGAGTATTTCCGTGTGTACGACCCCACCAAAGAAAGGTTGTAGCCGGAGAAGACATACACGGAGAAGAAGTTGCGTTGCAGTCGGTGGATATACCTAGAGACTTTGGTCTCGCCTCACACTCTTCAAGCCGAATGACAAGCTTTTCTTTTCCTTTTCTCAAAAGACTTGGGAGCCTTTTAAACAGCGTGCATGGGATGGTTCTTTTATCCATGACACAGTTGGGATGGTCCTGGGTTCATGCGTAGTGTTTGTATTCGGTTTCCAGTTACAAAGTTGATCTGATTGTGCGCATCCGAACTATACTTTGGTTTGAGTCAATCCCATTTCGTTCGTACAGACACAATCCGAACTCGACTTCAAAACATGTTTTTGGAACTCGGGACAGCAAAGATATTACTAATTCTTTGGTTGGCCATGGTTTTTGAGCGGTCTGCTGCTCCCCGGAGATTAAATCATGATGATCAGTTATTGCATTTGTCTGTATTTCTTTATGTTAATCACACACTTTTGTAATTTTTTTTTGTCTTAACAAATAAAATATCTTATTACTAGTGATGGGATCTCACTAAAATTGAATATAGGCAAGAAAATGGGAAAAGAAACATTGCTGATATCTCTTACTAATTTCTTTCTCATCAAGGCTCATTTTACGTCTTGTAGATTCATGGAATGATGGATGGGGTGGAGCTGCTATGGAATATCCTCACAGAAATTGTTCATGAAGCTAGTTGGGGGGGAGGCAGCTGGAGTCCACTCGAATGGAGTATTGGCTAACTCGACGGACAAATTCTTCTGGGAGAACATCCAAGAACCCCTCCTTCTCTTCAACATCCCAAATTGGTGCCCCGAATCCTCTTCAAGTCCTTCTCCCTCATCGCGATAGACCTCAAATTCTGAAATCGGTTTCTTGTTGAATATGTACCGGATCGGATGTGGATTTTTCTCCTTGCAAGAAGTCCTCTTCACCTTCTTTGTCGAGGGTGAAAGGGAGTCGACTGTCGACGTGACGAATGCACGTCGAACAGGGGGAGGAGGTTGAGGTTGACGTCCGTCCATGTTTGGAGTGTGAGACCCGACCGAGGTTGAGGCTGTCGGGAAGAATCGAAGGTGTGTAGGGAGAGGGATAAGGATAAATTTGTATTTGCCTATGACTTATTTAAGCCAAATATTTACACACTCGTTATTTCGGCCACCATCTCCTCTCCAAATATTAATTATACATCCAATCTGGAAATGAGCTTCGGGCAACCTACGATTATATTACATATTCCAAGTCATCCTCGTGTTAGTTTTCCCATAGGACTCCGCGACCCGACTCGAACACGTAGCGCGCGCTAGAGGAAAGACAGTGATCCATGTTACCTATGTGGATCACCGTCTGTCCTCGGCCTCTTGGCTTAACAGAGGGGCTGGCTTGGCTCCTCCTCCCATAACATAAACATAACAGGGACTTACCGTTGGGACTGGTGCCGAAAGCGAATCACGCAAGAAATGTCGGGCTACATTACATCCAAATCACAAAGTCTTGCGATTCTGGTGGAGAGGTTTGTATTTGCATTTGCCTCGTTGCAGAAACGATTGAAAACCCGGTCCATTAAAAATATGGGCTTTTCATTTCAGCAAAACCCCCGAAACATCAAACTTTTTTCTATAAAAAGAAAATGTAAATAAATTAACGGAGAAGTCAACAACAGACTGGGGGACTTAAGAGATTACATTAGTTGGTGGGATTGATTTGTAAGATAAATAAATAAATAAAAATAATCGACATTTACATACAACAACTTCCTTAGACCTTTGGACCGACCAAAAGAAATTCAATTCACGTGGCACGACATGAATGACACGACCGCTCACCCCGCGCCCACGACACCTCGGCGGTGCCGGTGCCCCAACGATCCCCATGACCCTGAATTCGTCATACTAATCGATGTCCGGTTCACACCCAACCCCCTCCTCCCTACATTTGACGTATTTGGGGGATTCAATAAATGCGGCAGCACCATGAATCAATCATTCATACCCTTTTATTTAAAATCTTCCAAGGTTCAAAAGAATGAAGTTCTCTATTCATTCATTGTCAGATAAACAGAAGAACGAGCAAAAACAAAAGACAATAATTATGTGCAACTGAATGGTGCTTAGAAAATGATGTCATTGTTATTAATTTTTTTTTTTTTTTAATCTGTGGGTTTGAATGTTTCAGTCTGAAATGAGTTGGATTGATCCGGCAGAGATGCTCCCATGGCTACCGTTGTCTTGGTCTTCGTTGTTGTTGTTGTTGTCGTAGCCTCCGTCGCATAGAACCCACGCCCTCTCTAGGCTCGCCACCACGTCTGCCATGGTGGGCCTGTCCTTCCCCTCCAGGCTCACGCAGTGCATCGCGGTGTATGCCGCCAGCTCTACTGCCTCCGTCTCCTTCGGGCCAGGCGGGCCCACCCTCGTGTCCAGGATCCTCCCTATGTCGCCTGCCATTATGTCTGGCACCGCGTAGTCCACCACGCTGATCGGCATCCCTCGGTCCGATGCATTCCTGAATATCGCCCTCTTTCCGGTCAGGAGCTCCAGCAATACTATCCCGAAGCCATACACGTCGCTCTTCGCGGTCAGCACGTTGAGACCATAGTACTCTGGATCTATGTACCCGACCGTCCCTGCTGCCTTTGAGGGACGGAGATCATTTTCCCCGTCTGGCCCCAGCAGCGAGAGCCCGAAATCCGATACTCTCGCTGTCCAGCTTGTGTCTAGCAGGATGTTCGACGACTTGATGTCCCGGTGAATTATCGGGGGTACCGCATAGTTGTGCAGATAGTCGATCCCTCTCGAGGCATCCAGAGCGATCTTGATCCTAATCTTCCAGGAATTCAGGGGACTGCTGAGCTTATCTACGTTGTCCCTGCTATGTAAGTGATCGTGGAGGGCTCCATTCTTCATGTACTCGTAGACCAGGAGCCGCTCATCGTCGTCTTGGCAATATCCAACGAGCCCCACCAGGTGCTTGTGGTGAAGCCGGGACAAAAACGCCAATTCCGACTCGAAGGCGCTCTCCTTCTCTTGGAATTTCCTCATCGTTGGACCGGATTCACCTCTCTTTATTGCGACCTCGCGGCCGTCTTGTAGTTTCCCTTTGTAAACGACCCCATAACTGCCGGCGCCAATCTTGTTCTTCAGGGAGAAATCCTCCGTTGCAGCTGCAAGGATCTCGAACGTGAACTCCTCTGCCTTTTCTGTTTGCTTCGAAGATGTCCCACTCCTCTGACGCCTCATAGTTTTCCTCGAGCTCAGACGACGGGTGGCAGATAATTGTCTCGAAGGATGGCCGTTGCTCGGCGTCCTTAAAGCACTTGAATTTTCCCGTGTTATAGTGGGTTGCACTGAATTATGAATCTTCTTTTGCCGGGAGCAAACTCCGTGCCGTATGCAGTATCCGACCGCAACTATCCCCACAAGGAAACCGGCAGATCCCACGACAGCGAATGCCAGCAAACCTTTTCTAAGAGCTCGGGACGGAGATGACGTTGGAGGAGGAGCCATCTGAGATGGCACCGGCTGCGTTGAGTCCGTTGGCTGCCCTGGTTGCTGCATAATACCACCACAAGGGACACAGATATAGCTCATTCCGCCACACAGAATCTGCGACCCCAGATAAATTCCGCATCCGCATATAGATTGAACACAGGGACCGGGTAGAATCCCGAGCTGCAATCCCGGGGCACCTATGCTGCCAAAGCTCGGTCTCCCTGGTCCCCAGCACACCACCGATAAATTGCTCATGATCAAACCGCAGGTAAAGTTGTTCCCCGAAACGAGCAGCCCAAACGAGATACCCCGTGTCTGGTCGACGGAATACCCTCCTCCGCCGCCCCAACAGGCCACACTACCATTCGAGTGCCTGATCGCACAGGTATGATTCGCCCCCAGCGAAAGCAAGGAGAATTCCGTCGCAGAGTGTGCCGGAACATCTAACTGACCTGAATCATTACTCCCTCTGCAAACTACAAATCCGGTGACATCAATGCCACAGGCATGTGAACCGCCCACGACTAGGCTCGACATTGACTGATTCCCGAACGAATTCTGGATCGTGCTACCAATCGAATTTCTACCCCAACATCTAACATTGCTAGAATCTAACAAAATCCCACAGGAGAAACCGAACCCGGACGAGATCGATGAGAAGGCGACCTCCCTGGGCGGTACCTGAAACGAATGACCTGTCCTCCAGCATTTCACTGCCTGAGACTCATTCAACAGCGCGCACACCTGATCGTCACCGACGGCGAGGCTCTGCAGAGGCTGGCTCGAATTATAGTAAACCCTTCTGGGAATGAGGGTGGCATTCGTACTCCGCGTGTCCCAGCAGAGGACGATATCGGCACTGGTGGTGAGGCCGCAGACGGCGCTCCGTCCGCCCGATATCACAGAGAACGATATATTGGGCAAGACGGTGAGCAGGGACGTTATCCTAGCAGAGGGCCGACGGCATGCAATATTCCGGGCCGGCTGCCCAGCAGCGATACCGCAGACGACAGCAGTTTCCGAGGCGACAGCCACGGTGGACCCGCTCCCGAGCGCATACGCCCAACGCGAAACGATAAAAGGAAACAGGGCAATCAGCGCAAGGATGGCAGCGGAAGAAAGGGAATAACGGGGAGCGAGACTTCCAGGAGACATGTACGGCGGGGGGATGATTTCATTGGGGGGAGCGGAGAACAGGGGAAGGAACAGAGGAACGGGTTTGAACAGGGGAGGGAGGAGGAAAAGTCGAGGATTTGGGAAGTGGGTGGGATTGGGATGTTGCTTTGTTCATGATTTCTGAGATCCGAAGAAAGGAAGGAAATCAAATCAGAGTGTGTGTGTGTGTGTGTGTTCCAAGGTTTTCAAATGCTGCGTTTCTTTGGGTCTGCGGTTTTTGGTGGACACTACAATGGGGAAAAAGTCCGACGACTCACTCTGTTTCTTTTTGTATGAGTAAGAAAGAAGAAAAAACAAATCCCTAAAAACAAATACTCTCCTTAAATTTATTACGCATTCAAATTACGTTTATGCAGACAATATTTTCTCGTTAATCGTCAATATATAATAAATTAAATTAGTTGCTCTCTGGGGGTTGATTAATCTCATTGGATTTGGAAAAATTGTAATTGCAGAAAAAGGCGCACCCCAAAAAAAAAAAAGAAAAAAAGAATGGATTCTGTGGGGGAAGAAACTCTCCCTTTTTTCCTTGACGGTAATTTAATTATTATCTTTATTATTATTCTATAATAACGGAGGTTGAGAAAGAAAGATCTGCTAGTTAAGAAAATTCGGAAAATCAAAATAACGATTTAGGGAAATAAAAAAAAGGGGGGAAAAGATTTTGTTAAAAAGAACAACGACGTGATTATCTCAACGGAAGTCCCCTTCCCCCGACGACGTCGTCGTCTCCGTTCGTATTGACCACGTCCAACGTTGTTGTTGCTTCTTTAAGCCTTTTTGCCTTTTCCTTTCGCCTCCTCGGTCCGGGGGGAGCGCTTGCTTTACGTCCGACGTCGTATTCTGAAATAAATCACGGTCAACAGTCATGATATTTGACGGTCCAGTCTTTTTGTTTTTAGAAGTTTCTGACGCCGCGCGGCTTTTTTTTTTTTTTTTTGGCGATGTAAATTTTAAATTCTTTGAGGCGATTTTCGGTAACCGCAAATTTAATTAAAGGGTGGGTGGGGGGAATTAAAAGACAATCCGGATGCGATGTTATTTTAGTATTTACATAGAGGGGGAATCCGATGTGATCATAATGTAATAGAATCAATTATGGCCTTGTCATTATGGCGGAGTAATTAGAAATTTAAGGCTAATCCCTTGATCGGCGAGACTTTGTATTCCTGAACGATAACAATGGGATCGGGTGTCACGCGGTATTTGCATCATCAAAGAGCATTAATTATTCCCTTTCTTTCCCTTGGCTTCTTTGATGGTTTCCACGAAATTTTGATTCTTTGATGATCATAACATTAACTATTACAACAAGAATATCACCGTCGTCCTATATCGCTGGGAGTGATTGGAGCGGCCAGGACATACAAACGAATTGAATGACAGAAATTTTCACAATGATTTACATGAAGAAAGACTGGTTGGGGAGGCTTGGTTCAGGTCATGACCAGGAGGAGGCAGGGATTCCATGACTCTGGAACCACTGTGGCATTTGGAACCGCTCGCGGAGGTGGGATCTCACGTCGTGCTGCCTTAACAGTTCCTTCAGGAGGGGAAGGATGACGACGAGAAGCTGCGGGATTTCGTATTGGGGACAGGAGTTGCGTGAGAGAGTTGCTTTGGCCAAATTATTACGAGGCGTTGCAAATTTTTTTTTTTTTTTTGTGGTCGAGAGAGCGTACCTGATCGTCCCGTGGATGGGCAGCGGAGAAGGATACGCAGGGGATCCCATTTAGAGGTTGCAGGAGGAAACTGAAAGGGTTGTTGTCGACGATAACGATCCGAGAAAGATCTCCGGACAACCTCGAAATGTCCTTCACGTGTTCCCGATACTCCCTGTCAAAGAAACAATCACCCATTTATGCCCTGGCAATCTACAGTCCAGCATCGAATGCTAGAGATCATAACATTTACGACCTCTCCGCATACAGTTTCGATGGACAGCCGGAGGGAGCACAGTTTTAAAACGGATCAGAGTGTAAAACAGATTTGAGGATGACCTTAGACCAGCCATTGCAACAGCTAGAACAAACACAGCACAAGAACAGCTGAGCTAAAATTGGATTCTCCAAAGTAGGCAGCCATCTCTAACAAGTCAAGACAACCGGAAGACTTCCGCCATACTAGTAATGCACTAGAAAGCATCAATCACGCAGCCCTGGCCAGGTCTTACGTGCTAATAGTCGAAGGCCGATAGAGCCTCCGAGAAAACCGGTTCTCTGCATCTATTCTGTCCACTAAAGGCCCTGCATAACCTGATCACAATTTGCAGATAAATATAGGCAACAAGGCAAAGTGCGGTAGGAAAACACCCAAAATGAACAAAGGAGTAGAGAAACTATAACGAACCTTCAAGCCCTGCGGTAAACAACACGAGGTCCGCAAACTGGCAAACTTGTCCGAGAAATTCCTGCAGTCCCGGCCGCTCGAACACCGTCATATGATTGATCTTCGATTTGCCTTCGTTGTCCTTTTGAGCATAAACAGAAGCACTAAAGTTTCAGGATAAACTCATCCTGATAACTAAGTAGCCACGACTTTTGATCCTGGATTGTAAAAACACCTTTTCCGTCGAAATGCACTCCAGATGAAACCATTTCAGTCCGGCATCCACAGCGTGCTTGTGGATTGAAGCCGGAAGGCTCGACGTCTCACATGCCCAGACCAGAGTTTCATCCAGGTCAAGCACAACCTACGATTACCGCATCCGAATCCAACAAAAATCCAATCAGTGAACACCCCCAACATTCTCTGAGTTGACTTTACACGTTCAGCGCAGCCGAACACTCCAATGAACAATCAATCTAACACTCAAACAACTGCAACAACAGCAACGCCGAGATGGCGGACTGAGGACGGAATCAGAAATCCTCATCCCCCAATCCAAGTTCAAAACTCGAAATCGAGCTCCCGATTAGTCATACCGTGAGTCTCGGCAGGTCATCGGGGGTGTCGGCGGAATCGGGGATAACGACGGCCGAGGACGAAGAAGAAGAAAGAGGAATCTGCCGGGGAGGAGAAACAGGGAGCTCGACTAAGGGTATAGGCTTGAAGGGGGAGGAGGATGAGGAAGGAAAGAAGAGGCGGAGGAGGCCACGGAAGAGGAAGGAGACGAAGCCCCACAAGGGGGCCAGGAGTTGGAGCGACCACCGCGGCGACCGGACTTCCTCCGACGAGAACGCGGACATCTTCCCCAATTTCTTCTCCGTCTCCCTTCTTTCTTTCGAAGATCAGCTGTTGTATGCAGAGTTGTCACCTTCTGATTCGCTGAAATAATCCCGACACCCCGGTCTAACGTTGTACCCGCCGGCGCGGCGGCGACTACGTTGTTGTCTCTTTCGTCTCATCTTCCCTGTCTGTTTGTCTCGTAATATAATGGGCCGAATTGGGGTCGTGAACTATAGTTATATAATTCCATAATAAATACCAACCCAGATCCTAATTTAAATTACATTTTTCATTTTCCTTATCTTATATATTTATACATAATGTATTTGAATTGAATTTAGTATAAAAAAATCGGACTGTTAAATCAAATTATAACACCCGATGCTTTCTTTTCTTCGTGCGATTATTATCAGATCACAGGGGAGTAATCGTACGAAAGCCACGGATGCTCCAAGGCCTCTCGGGCCGTCCGCCGTCCCGCGGGATTGATCACAAGCAGGCACTTCAGGAAGTCGAGAAACACGAGATCGGATCCCCCGATATGATCACCCAAGGAAGACGACGGAGGGATAACGTACTCTGTCTGGTCTGTGTCCTGCAACCGAGGATTTCGAGAGACCATGAGTTCCGCTGCATAATTTATAGGACCTTCACGGAGTTGTTTCGGTCGCTCACCTCGTTCACGTGGAAGAGATCGTATTCTTCAGTGAAGTACTTCGACGTCTCCTGCCCGCCATCGAGCATCTCTTGCTCGATGGGACCGATCAGTCCTATGATCCGTGCTAGAATCATTACAATTCGCTCGTTTGGAAACAGGACCTGCAAAGTCAGAGATGGATGAACGAACGTTTCCTCACTGCGACGGTGAAAACGAGATGCAAAAACGATTTTAAACTCAACACCTCGCCTGAACATAGTTCGACCAGGATGCACCCGAGCGACCAGATATCAATTTTCTCGTCGTAAGGAAGGCCCAGGATGACCTCAGGAGCTCTGTACGAACGGGACTGAACGTAAAGGGACAGGTTGTCCGACTTAAAGCAGCTGCTCCCGAGATCGATCACTTTTATCTGTGATCTGCTGTAGCTCTTGATAAGGATGTTTTCAGGCTTCAGATCACAATGGATGATCCCCAGCTCGTGCAAATACTCCAAGGCCTCCAAACACTGGCGTGTAATGATCTGCAAATTCACGGTCCCGAAAGCATTGGACAAATTGTCAAAAGAACGTCGAGGTGGGTTCCATGAGGAAAGGGACAGCTCGTAACCTGCAATCTGCTGAATGTGAAGTAAGGTTCTTCACCGGATTCTTTATTGTACTTCTGGAACTCGTATAGATTTGCATTAAGGAGCTCGCAAACAATGAAGAGATGCTCCTGCAAACAACTTGCCCGAGATATCAATCGGAAAAAATTACACGAGTAGTCACAAAATCGATGAAGATTTACTGAACCTTACCCGATGATAAAAGTAATCGTAGAGGTGCAAGATGTGGTATTGATCGGCAGGATCGTGCTTATTCACCAACTTGAGGAGCTTAATTTCATCCAGACTTTGATCGAAGAAGTCTTTATCGTTCTTTATGATCTTGAGACATACATCAACGCCCGTCTGCAAATCGTGCGCTTGAATGACCTTACTAAAGGCAGCTGAGCCTAGGTATTCCGTAACATAGTACCTCCCAGAAATCACTGTATTCAGCACAATTGGAAGATCCTTGTTTTCCTCGAACCCCGTCCTGCATATAAACATTACATATCATCAGTGACATCCAAACGAGCAAACTTCATTCCTTCATCAAAGCAGCGGCATGAGAAGTAAAGTAATCCTCCATTAATCGACGTCAGCACAGAAGCTTGATTTTGCAAGTTGATGAAAAACCCAGCAGCAGGATGATATGGACTAACCGGTTCCTACGATGTATGATCCTCAAATCGAACATCTCGTAATCATCGCCGTGGTTTTGTGCAAGCAAAGCCTCATCTTTGCAATCAGCATCACTCTCTTTACTAGTGACATAACGTTGGTCGCTACTCTCCTTATCATTCTCGCCAAATGCAAGAAGATGATCCACGTACTCCGCTTTCCCATCATCTCGCACCATGATAGGTGCATTGAACTCGATCCCCGACAAATCATGGGAATCATGGCAATTATCCTCCTCGCACGTCTCCAGTGGTTTACGATTCCCTTCAACCATCTCTTTGGTCTCCGACTGATGGTCAAGGTAAGGATGTCGGCACCAGGCAGATCACGCCAATCAGCTCCTCTCAACTCGAATTTGCAATGCTCATCCTCTCCCACACTGAAACAATGAGGTTTATCCGGGTAGTTAATGCCATTCCTGAGAAACTTCTCTGCATCATCCTTGAAGCACATCATCGTCGGCCCTGGCGAAGTAACGAACTTATCCTCGGGCTCCAAAGCCTGAAACGACGGTGTCATAAAGAGCCCGTCCTCCTTCTCGTCGAACCACGAGTCATCCTGCCAATCATAAACGTGGCATGCCCGTGCGGTGCCGAACTGAGACGTTCTCTCTGAAGAAGAAGAAGAGGCTTCCGAATTGCCTGCCGCAGACGACGAGCGACTCCGACGCCCGTACGGGTTCATGAACTCTGGATCATAACGACACCGCGAAGGAACCCAATTTCAAAGATCTTACGAGCTTGACTCCGAAGATTCGTGTTGAGAACCTGACCTGAAGAGCAAAAGCCACTGGTGGAAGACCCCAAGCTGACGAAATCCTCCTCGGCGTCTGACAAAGGGGACGGCCCCGTTCTCCCAGGACCTACGCCTTTGCAGCTGCGGCGGTCCCCTTCACGGGGGGCGGCCGGTACCCTGAGTGCTGGGGGGTGGGGTGACATGGGGAACAAGAACTTCTCATAGTCGGAACCATCGGCGGCATCGTCCCCTTCGCAGGACCCGGGGGGACAATGACCCCCGTCACGTTCGAGGAGTTCGCGGCGGAGGGCGACCTCGGAATCCCCGAAGCCATTCCTCCTGAGGAACTCCAGCACCGCCTCCACGTCGGAGACCACCGCCATGGTGGGAACTACCGAACAGTCTTGTGTCGGGAGACGGAAGTGAAAAGTCAAAAGGGGTGTCCCGGGGGGGGGGGGGTGCGAAATTTCGCGTCTGTCGGGAGGGGCAAAAGAGGGAATTCACATACAGTTAAGATAACGGGGAGAGTTCCTCGGAGAAGATGTCCGCAGGGGGGTTCGAAGATGACGATGACGATGTTTATGACATCGCATTGCATTATATTATTGGGCATTTTTTTGCACATTGAGTAACAAATGCTTATAAGGGAAATCCCAAACCAAATGGTTGGGATGTCAAATCTTCACGGTCACAAGGGAATCCCAATGCCAAAAAAAAAAAAGAAGACATTTTTCCCAATAACAACAACGATGGTTTTTGTCCATGCCAATTAGTAAGTAACGTAACATACACGTGACTTGGACTCGCCGTTACTTAGCCAAACCCCCGATCGTGATTAATACTCGTTATCATTCTATATGAATTATAGGGAAAAAGGAAAAGTAGTAATTGAGTTGGTGGGTGGGGGGGTGGACCTTCTTCACGTGTAAAAGATTGGATCCAAAGCATAATTAAACATTCTAATCCAAAGAACGCATCATCATTCACGTCGTTTGTTGGGGTGGTCCATATTACTACTATTATTAAACTCAATTATTTATCATTCATAAAAATTTGAAACAAAGTCATCGCCGCCCAACAACTAAATGCCCCATGAACCATAACGAAATTATGTCCAACATTTATAATAATCCACATTCGCCCTGCTTTAAATTGGGCTAGTGGGCCTTTAGACAGAAATATGGGCCTAGCCTCAAATTAAAAGCCCTTTCCCTCAATCTTTCCTTCTTCCTTCATCGCCTTTTTATTTATACAAAAACAAGGGGTCAAACAAAAATGTCGTGTCCGAATCTGCATTGGGATTTGTATTTGTCCCATCGTGATTGCTGGGGAAACAACTATTCGACCCATTAACCAAACCAAAACGTGACTATTTCACTAAAATATTGGAAATCAAATGTGAGGGATGTAAAAAGCACGAAATTTTCTGGTTCCACCACCCTTTTTTTTTTTGTTTAAAAAAAATATAAAGAGAGAGAGAGAGGCATGGGACATTCGGATGAAAAGGCATGCGTCCACAAAATCTTCGCCAGGGGATTCGGACATGGGAATTGCTCTTATTAGCTGTATGGATTAATATTAAATTTCTCCGTAAATTGCGACTAATGATTAAAGAAAGAAAGGCGATCGATCTGCTTTTGTTATATTCCGCGAGGCGAGGGTGGGACAAGAACAAGTGTAACCCCGCCAGAGGGAATTGATCCGCCCACTCGAGAGACATGATTGATGTATCAATCATTATCCGATGTTTCTTTTTCTCGCGACTATAGGGTTTTTTTATTTCTGTTCTATGTTAAACCGGGTGTTGGGATCGAGAACTGGGTTCGGGTAATCCGAGGTTAGTCTTTTGTCGGGAATCCGAGTGGACCAGATGAACAGGTTATACGCAGCGTGGGTGTTTTTGCCAGCCGCATAGTTTCGCAAGCTACGCCCGCATACCCTCCCTTAATATTATGCCCTCTCCTCGTGATCGATCGTTTATTCCTATCATCACTATCGTTATTATTATTTGTGCGCGCACAAAGGTTAAGGGTTCGGACCATCTGAATTTAATCGAACGTTGGAGACAACGAATGTTCACCATACAACCCCCAACTTGTTTTTGTTTTGGTCCCATCTTCCTTTTCATAATTCTGTTCTTCTATGTCCATCCCTTGTAGCAACCTTCCCAGAGATGCTAAACCGCGAGATATTTATCATCTGGGAGATTGAAGGGATTCCACCTGGGACTTCCCCTTGGGGCCTCTCAATCTGATGAACCGCCTGTACTCGTCGAACGTCATCTGGGTGTAGAGCGCGGGGCTGCCGGGACTCACGAGCTCCTCCATCGGCGCGATGGGTATGTCGCTCCTCGGGTTGTAGAAGAAGGCGAGGGAGACCCGCTCGTCCGACGAGTTGACGATCACCCTGTGCTCGACGCTCTTGTATGTGGCGTTGCTGAGGACCTTCCCGAACAGACATGATCAAAAAGAAATAGTAATTATTAGATCAGACCAAATAAGACTGTATACGTTTTTGATATAGGAGATTTCGTCCATTTGCATCGCGTGGGAGGTTACGTGACAAAAGGTGGCAGCCTGAAAAGGACATGCGATTATATATATATATATTTATTTTTTAATTTTGTCAATTGGGATTTTCCTAACCATTGTGATTTTATTTTTATGATGTTAAATTATTTCAGAGAAAAAAAAGAAACGAAATCAAGGATTGTTTCCATGATAAAAGTGATGTAAGCATAGATAAAGTCTGACACGGATGTATCATGCAATGCAGGAATGAACATGAAGCTGTAATCAAACGCCTTATCCCATTTCATCTGACCAGACGGATCGATCTTATCCACTAAATTACCACCATCGTCTTCATGTGTTGTGTTTTGTTGTGTTGGCCTGTTTAAACTATGTAGTTGTAGTAGTAGTAGTAGTAGTAGTTGTTGTTGTTGTAGAGAGGTGAGTCGGAGGAGACTGAGAGAGTCATTTGCCACTCTGTTTCGTGAAACAGGGGAGGTGAAAAGAATAAAAGATACAGAAGATATGAAAGGATTAGGGAGGTACCTGAATTTGATCCCCGATGTTGATGATGAAAGCGTGGGGGGCCGGCTTCACGGTGATCCAGTCGTCACCCCTCCTGACCTGAAGCCCAGGGACGTTGCTGTCCGGGAGGAGCAAGGTCATGCCTCCCGGGTCGGAGTGCGAAGACAGTCCCAGGGTCAGATCGGGTTGCGGGCACCTGGGATAAAAGTTGACCCTCAGGCATGCCCCGATGTCGTCCCCTCCAAACGCTTCCTGCAGGGACTCCTCGCGCAATCCCAGGTTGATCGACAGGATCCTCATGATCCTCCCTGCGAGCCCCACCACCTGCTTCCCGTACTCGTCAATCACCTCCCTGTATTCGATGGAAAAGCATGCGTGAGGTCGGTCGGGTTCGATCGAGGCAGGAACTGATCGGTCGCGTTTTCGTGGTTTTACCGGCAGGAATCTGGGACGGACGGCCACTTCCTGCAGTCCTTGAGCGACGACGGGAGGTAGTGGAGGAAGTAATAGTCGCTCCAGTCGAGAACAGCTCCCTTCTCGACCCCCAGCCGGCTGCCATACCCCTCGTACGTCTTCGGGGAGTTTGCATAGCCCTGCTTGAGCTCCATGGGTAGATGGAAGAACTCCCGCCAGACCTCACGGGCACGGTCCATCAGCTCGGGGCTGACCCCATGGTTAACAACCTGGAAGAACCCCCAGTCCTGGCAGGCGGCCGAGACCTGCCTCGTGACCTCGGCCCTCTTCCCCTCGTCCCCGGAGGAGAGCCCCCCGAAGTCGATAAGGGGGATGTTTGCAGAGGAGTCGGAGAAGGCGGCGGCCCGTGGAATGTCCGAGGGGCGGTCAGAGGGGGGCTTGACGTACCTGTCAGGGATGTGGCAGAGGCCGCTGTCGGAGAGGGACTGGACACGGACGATGGGCTCGGGCCAGTCCTGGTGGATGATGCTGGTGGTCATGTTTTTTGTACACCTTAGGAAGTAAAAACAGAACAAACGACAACCTAAGTAGAGTTGGAAGGGACAAAGTGAGAAGTTGGAGATTGAGATAGGGGGGAAGGAAGGAAATGGTGGTTATTTAAGGTTGTGGTCGGAAGGAGGTGGGGGGGAATGGAGAAAATTAATTATTATATGATAAAATTTAGAAGGAAAAACGTGACTAGTAAAATTAAGTAGTAAAGGAAGAGAAAAGTTTGGTTTTGGGGGGTAGGACGGACGTTTCGTTTTAGGACTTTAAAGAAACGTGCGTGCTTGGATTTCAGAAATATGAATATGCACCGTCCGAGTTCCGACCAAAGGTTGGTGTCGGCCTGTCATATTTACTAACTTTGGTACGTGTTGTTAATTTTCTTACTACGAATATACCATTTAATTCTCTTCTAGACGAACGATGAGGTACGAGCGATGAAAATTCGACTATGATGATATCAATCATGCGAATGTTAGGACGTAACAAACCGTAATCTTTTAGGAGAAAGTTGTGAAAACCAAGACGGCATAAATACATCAAGTGTCGATTTCCCCTGGCTTAAGGAAACAAAGAAAAGGGACGACGAGTGGGGAGGAGTCCGTAAGTCAGTCGTCGAATCGGACTGACTTTTGGGAGAGGATTTTATCCATCGTGCCTGTTTAGTTTAATTACATCACTTTCGATGTCTGGAACATGTGATCTTTTGACTACTTTGCTTGAGCTGTTGCTGTTTGTTTGCTTTGACTCAGCCTGGCCCCCCAACTTGCTCTTTTTTTTTTTTGTTTTTTTTGCATTCTCATTTCATTATCATATTTTCCCAAATTATTATTACTACCATTTTATCTAATACAATTCGAAAAGCCATAAAAATCAGTAGGAGATCAACAAATTACCAACCGACACACGTAACTTATTCTTGTCATCGGCTGGGACCTAATCAAACACCATACGTGTATCGGCACGTGCTAAAACGGGTCACTTATTCGTGTTAGTGTCCACGGACAATTTACAAACGACACGATGATAGTTACAACATATTTCTTAACGAGAGTATTCGACACGACTTATTAGACACGTAATTATCGAAATTTTAAAAATAAAAATGACGATTGATTTTTTAGAAAGGAACTTTAATTTACACTGACAATATCATTTAAAAAAAATCAAATATTAATGTTTAACAGATAAGATGCAGTAATAATAAAAGATAACGGGTCGTGTTTGTGTGCAATGTCTGATTTTGCTTATGTAAATTAAAATTTGCTTATTATTATTATTATATGTTTATTTATTTATGTAGCCTAAAAGAGACCGCCAAACTTTGTGACAAATAGTGTGGGGGGGATGTGTGAACGTACTAAAAGATTATCCGACTCACCACGAGGGAAGTTTGGCTGGCGGTCGCTGTGTCTCCCTACCCTCTCTATCTTTCTCTATGTGTCAATAATGTTTTGGTTTTCAAAACTTAACCAATTATGGATTGGTCAAATTAGCATGTGATGGATTTTTTAGGGAGGGGGGGGGGGGTTGTTTGCTAAATTTGTGGACCCCTCCAAACTCCTATGATTCGTTTCGACTTCCCATTCGCTTCATTTTTTTTTTGTCCCCATTCTCACCTCGTCGCTACATTTGCCGCCCTTACCCTTTCCTGTTTTATTTATCTATGTTATTATTTTGATTGATAATTTCCCTCAAAATAAAGAAAATTATCCCCTTTTTAATTTCACCTGAGAGGAGAGGAGCGGCGGTATATTATAAATGTTCCCAAGCGGCTACCCACCAAAATTATAGTATGTCAGATGGACGAGGTTGATCTGGAAACTTGTTTAAATCGAGGTTTGATTAGGTTCAATCATTCATCAGTTAGGAATAGGATTGGAATAAAAGGGGATGATGATCTTTTATTCATATTAACCTTTATGACCAAACCATAATTCATTTTAACAGAAGGGGGGGACGACGTCATTTGCCACGCAAGGAAGGACTGATTTGAATCGGACTAGAAAAGTTTGAGGGTCACAATGTCTGATGATGACCTTTTGGTGGGGGTGGCATCGCTGCTCATCCTCGACCACTGCTGCTCCATTGGCTTATCCTTGGAGGTTACCCAGATCGTATTCGGTCCGTTCCATTCGATTAGTCCCGCGATGGCCTCTGTGTTTCGCTTGGATTGTTGCGGGATGTCTCCTGTTGCCACCCCCCGGCACCGAGGTCGCAAACAGCCTATCGGTGGATCGGTTATGAAGGTGAAGAGGGGCAGGAGGATGGGGTTCGGCCCCGTGACGTGCACGAGCACTAGTGGTGGCGGTAGCAAGAGTGTTATCGGACTTGGAGATTTCATTGGGGGTGACCTGGTCAAGTTCGACCTCGGACAGTGGCTCTCGGACGTCGAGGAGCACAAGGCACTGGCCATCTACACCCCTCATGAAGGCGGGTACGAGGGCCGGTACTTCACACGACTGAGGTACCAGGGGTACTACTTCCTCGACCTCACCGCGAGGGGATTGGGCGACCCCGAGACTACCCTGACGAAAGTTCACCCTGTCTGCCCTGTAAATGACACGACACGTCCCGACCTTCTCTGTTTGCGTGATTAACTCATGTTTCCAATCGCCAAATCGTGTTTGTAATTCTGTTCAATCATTGGTAGGCGACGGTAGGGAAGCAGCCGATAGCTAGATGGTACTTCCCGCCCGAAGTAGACTTTAGGCTAGCCTCGTTGCCGGAAGATGCCAAGGGACTGGTCGTATGGATCATCGAGGCCCAGGTGATCCACCATTACTACATCGCCTAACATCACTAGCCCCAACAATCACCCCGGAACCTATTTCATGTCGTCCCTGCAGGTGCTGTCGAAGTCCGAGCTGCAATTCCTGGCATTGCTGCCTTCCCTGCGACCCAAAGTCCGGGTGATCGCGGAATGCGGAAACTGGTAACTATCTTGGCAGTATTTCTCCCAGTTAGTCTGTTACGCGAGTGCATGATGCCTTTCTGCCTCTGCAATTGCTCGTGTTATGGGTGTGTCAATAGGAGGAAGTTCATGTGGAAGCCGTTGAAAGAGATCGCGGGACTGACCCCAATCACCGAGCCGTGAGTCGAACCGGCTGAACCGAACTGATGGCGAAAGCTGGCGCCTGAAGGGGACGAGCCTATCTATGTACATTAAAAACGTAGAAATTTTGCTGGGGGCATTGATATGGTCCCGGTGGATGGTGGGCAATTAATTGGGTCGTTGTTGGAAAATAACACGCAATTGCCGACATGCTTTTTGTTAGGACAACAAAATGTTAAACACGTTTTTTATGTTTTGCCTTTTCAGTACATTGTTGACCGACACGCACACACTAATCTCGTACTTGTTTGTTGTCACCTCGCACTAACCTCCGTAAAGCTGCCGGTTCCACTTTTGCTTGTTTTTGCTTTTATGGATTGATCGAAAAATGTCAGACTCATGTGAATTAACTGAACGAAGGAAGGTTACGTAGAGGTGGGAAAATGCATCATAACATGTCGTAATCGTTGTTTTATCTGCCCCGGATTTTGGAATAGTCATGGCATACGGACAAAAACATGAGTCCAAGAAGGCTCTCCCACCAGGTTTTGACAGTAATTGAAAGCAAAAGAAGCCTTTACTTCCATCCAGCCCTGTGTTTTTTTTTTTGTTCCCATTAAAATTCCAGCCCAAGCCCAATAATGAAAACGAAGCCCAATAAGCCCATTAACCAAGTTTGAGTCGGCCCAAGTTATAGATCATTTTCATAACCCCAGACTCTCCAGACAGACAGACAACCTGTGTTTGAAATTTTCAAGGAGTGGAACACCCAGGAGGGAGATGTGACTGACCAAGTCCACATTTCCCAGGTCACATCACAGGTCAACCTAACAACGTATCTCTCTCCTTTTCACATTTTAACAGTATAAATTCATATATAAATTCGTTCATTGGATGAGGGTTCGAGACAGTCCATTGATCTCAATCCCCGAGAGTTACCTTCGACGGACTCGTCTCTGAAAGTTTCTGACTTTGACCCAAAGGAAGCCACGACGAAGAGAAGTGGTCACTTTCGTCCTCCCTCACTCCCCAGTCATCCCACAACGCTAAAAATACAGGCGCCAAACCAGAATAAATTCCCCCGCTCACTCCCAAACCCCGATTAACTCCCCACCACCCCGCCCTTTGCCTGCTCTTCCCCCGGGGGAACTGCACTAATTCCTCCTCCTCACGCGTCATCCTTTGTGGGTTTTTGGGGAATTTTTCTGGGTCAGGATAAAGATTCCGACTTTTTTCTTCGGTTCGATTCCTAACTTTCGGTGGAGTATTTGCTCAGCTTGTGGTTGACGCTTTGGCTTTCCACCCAAAAGGGAATCTTTTCCGAGGGTGGGATTATATTTGGGATTGGGGATTCTTGAAATGCCATTCTTATTTTTTTTATTTTTTTGGGGGGGGGGGGGGGGATTTGTAGGAGTTTGGTAGGTAATTAGTGAGTCTGGATGGGGGACTGCGAGAAGCAAGATGCGTTGTTGCTTGAGCTGGCTGCCTGGGATGATCTCCCGGCCTTCAGGAGGGAAGTTGAAGTGATGGGCCGGGAGGTCGATGGGGCTGGGTTATGGTACGGCCGGCGGATGGGGTCGATGAAGATGGGGTTCGAGGACAGGACCCCTCTCATGATCGCTGCAATGTTCGGGAGCATTGAGGTGTTGAAGTATGTGATCGAATCCGGGAAGAGCGACGTGAATAGGGCTTGTGGGTCTGATAAGGCTACCGCGCTTCATTGTGCTGTTGCCGGGGGATCGGCTTCTTCCCTGGAAGTCGTGAAGGTTCTGCTGGAGGCGTCTGCCGATGCTGATCGTGTTGATTGCAGGGGGAACAGGCCGATCGATGTGTTGGCCCCTCCTTTGAGGTCTCGCGGCTGCGAGTCACTGAAGACGGCTATTGAGTCTTTGCTGAGAGGGGATCGAGATGATTCGGATGCTGAGAGTGTTGTTTCGAACGAGGAGAAGGATGTCGTTGTACCCATCTCGCCTCCGGCGAAGGAAGGGTGCGAGAAGAAAGAGTATCCCGTCGACGTCTCTTTGCCTGATATCAACGACGGGATATACAGCACAGATGAATTTAGGATGTACGCCTTCAAGATCACGCCGTGCTCACGGGCATATTCCCACGATTGGACGGAGTGTCCCTTTGTTCATCCTGGAGAGAATGCGAGGAGAAGAAACCCCCGTAAGTATGCCTACACTTGCGTTCCATGCCCTGACTACCGGAAAGGATCGTGTCAAAAGGGCGATTCCTGCGAGTACGCTCATGGGGTGTTCGAGTCGTGGCTTCATCCCGCTCAGTACAGAACCAGGTTGTGCAAGGACGAAACAGGCTGTTCCCGCAGAGTCTGCTTCTTTGCTCACAAACCCAAAGAACTGCGGCCGGTTTATGCATCAACGGGATCGGCCATGCCTTCTCCCAAATCGTACTCGACCGTGGGGCTGGAAATGTCAACATTGAACGCGGTCTCCCTTGGTTCTTCATCCCCGATGTCGCTGCCTGTTAATTCAGCACCGTCCACATCTCCTCCGGTTATTTCCTCATCTCCGATGACTGTGAACATGAACTTATGGCAGAACAAGGCTAACGCCGTGGCCCCACCCTTGCTGCTGCCGAGCAGCCGGCTGAAGGCCATGCCTATCGCTCGAGACGTGGATTTTGAGATGGAATTCCTTGGGTCTGAAGCTCAAGCTGCCAATAACCAGCGACAGCAGCTGATGGATGAGATATCTCGTCTTACCTCCACTGCTTCCTGCTTCAGTAGGACTGCAGAGCGGATGCCTGCAAACCTCGACAACATGTTCGGGTCTCTCGACCATTCGTTGATTTCTCAGTTGCAGCTGCCCATGAGTCTGTCTACCCCGACATCCCAGTTGCAGTCCCCTACTGTTGCACAGCTTCGCCAGAACACTAATCTGCTACGAAATAGCTACCCCGCATCTGCAACATCCTCGCAATCAAGCAAGCCAGCACGCCCCTATGGATTCGACTCGTCCAGTGCTGTTGTGACGGCCGTTATGAACTCCAGGCCCTCGGCTTTCACCAAGAGGAGTCATAGCTTCATCGATCGAGGAGCCGTGAATGCCATACCAATGAAGTCCTCTAACCTCTGCGATTGGAGCTCGCCAGACGGGAAGCTAGATTGGGGAGTGCAAGTAGACGAGCTGAACAAACTGAGGAAGTCCGCTTCCCTGAGGTTGAGAAGCACCAACTCTGGAAATGCAGTTCCTCCAGTCCCAGCCCGCCGTGAGCCTGACATTTCCTGGGTCAGTTCATTGGTTAAGGATGGTCCAGCGGCAGAGGATGGGATCTTTGGAGAACTCAACCCCCAGTATCGCGACGAGATGAAGACAGCCTACTATACAATGCCCCAGTGGGTGGATCAGCGGTACAGAGAACCCGAGAGGATGGCCGCCTAGCAGTAAAGTTGCCGGCGGTTCGGACGGTGGCTTCCATCCAGCTGACTATTCTTTAGCGAAATAGGCCCGGGTGTTCAGATTACTTGTCAGTAGTATATGAATAAGAAACGGATTTCAGACCCAATACGAAAATGGGCCCGTTTCTTTAGTGGGTTTGAGCCTACAATATTGGGCATCCAATCCATCTTGGGCTTTAAATGGGCCTAAGTTAGGGCCCCCGTTACCTCTAGTCGCGATTAATTGGAGGATTTATAAACTTAAGGCCGGTTCATGTATTGAAACCATTTATTTCCATTTCTTCCGCATTCGAGCCGCCCGATCTCCGCCGGACTCCTCGGTGGTGCTCAGACCCCGTTTTCGCCCCATCTCCTGGTAACCCACCTGCCCTATCTGCTCCCTCCTCGTCTGCCCTCCCTTGCTCCTCCCTAATCACGACAAATTCAACACCTTAGCACAGACTGCTCGTGATATTAACACGGGGGTCGACGAGTTTCACATTCAACTACTACCCTCAGCGAGGTGCTCCTGGGCCTCGAGGCTCTTCCCGCCAGTTCCGCCTGGGACGACGGTCTCTCCCTGCTTGGCTCGGCGGTCGAGCACCTGCCTATCTTGCTGGGACGCCATCTCCGAATGAGGCCGGTCTGCTGGTCGTGCAAGAGAATGTTAAGAGCCTGGAATATCGAATAATAAAAAAAGCAAGTCCTTTTACTGCACGATGAAGAGAGGAATTTATATGCACCGGGTAGGCGAAACGGTGGCTCGGTGGGTTGACTCGGGGAGGACGGCAGTGATGTGGCATTTTCATCAGTTGAGCGCTCGACACGTGGCGCGTCCGAAGACAACTTGGGACGATTCCCTGCAAGAACGTAACACGTGTTGTTTGAAAGATCAGGAGCCAACTTGATATTAAAAAGCATAAATCCAAAACAACGGCAATTTTATTTCCATGATAAAATAAGACGGACGAATATTCTTCTACGTTCATCTTCGTATTCTTCGGTCCGAAGACAGTTTGGTCAACCTTCAAACTCACGTTCCAACAAGTGTGTTTCCCGTTCTAGTCTAATAATCAGCCCCCAAAAACACAAGATTACAAAACAACGGGAAAACTCATTCCACCGTCGTCCAAACACACCTCTTATTACAACCGTTTACATTATAAACCACCCCTCCTCCTCGGCCCCCATTCCTTTGCATGTTGCGTTGAGTAGAAAAGAACAAGGCAAAAGGCAAATATGACTACAACCATATCGGCTCTTGTTTCCCTACCCGACTCTCCGAGCACATACTCGCCCCCGACGCTCTACGGGGCGTCTCTATTATCGCCTTTACCGGAGCCTCAGAAGGAGGGAAGAAGCACAAGTGCTCCCTCGATGATCAGGAAGAGGCCCGCGAGGATATGCATACCGGCCCAAGAGAAGAAGCGGTTGTTGGAGCTGGGGAGTTGGGGAGGCAACGAGGAGGAGGATGGCATCGGGGAAGTCGAGGTGGAGGTTGAGGAAGATGGGTATTCGGTTTACTCGAGGAGAGGTAAGAGGGGAAGGCGTTCGGAGGATAGATTCTCAGTTGTAGCCGGCGTCGAAGAAGGGAGTGACAAACAGGTAGGTTTTGATTTTATCTCTTTCATCTTTGGAGATCTCGGTCTTAAGTTAACCGCCAACTTGGTCTGGTTGCAGGCATTTTTCGGGGTCTTTGATGGCCATGGAGGAGCAAAAGCCTCAGATTTCGTGGCCGAGCATTTGCACGCCAACATCAAGGAACAGCTTGCCTGGGATGATTCCAATGTCCAGAAGGCGGTCAGAGATGCATACCTAAAAAGCGACGAGGAATTCGCGAGTAGGAATCATGACGATGGAGCTCGTGGCGGCACGTGTTGTGTTTCGGCTTTGGTATACAAAGGATGTCTCGTCGTGTCGAATGTTGGCGATTGTCGTGCTGTCGTTAGTAGCGACGGAGTGGCTGAAGCCCTCACTACCGACCACCTGCCATCGGTACTTTCCGAGAAGGAGAGAATCACTGCCAGAGTAAGCACTTGCGCACAAAATCGGCCGCATGATTGCAGCAACTACGCAAAATATGCAATATGCTAACGAACGCGCTCATTTTGTCTCACAGGGAGGTTATGTGGACTGTTATAACGGAATATGGAGGATACAAGGATCACTCGCTGTATCAAGGAGTATCGGG
Organism: Melastoma dodecandrum; assembly: GCA_029817715.1. Lineage (NCBI taxonomy): Eukaryota > Viridiplantae > Streptophyta > Magnoliopsida > Myrtales > Melastomataceae > Melastoma > Melastoma dodecandrum. Next base: position 1,187,789 of record JARUPY010000533.1, on the reverse strand, counting down.
GATCAATATCTGAAGCAATGGGTAATTGCGGAACCGGACACGAGGATCTTACCAATAACCCTACGACAGGAGTTCCTGATTTTGGCGTCCGATGGACTTTGGGACAAGGTGAGCGAGTTTTCCTCCATGGAACACATCCAATGTCATGAGGTTGAGGTTTTGCAAGCATCAAATACCGCCACGAGATTCACAGCTCCTTACTTTTTCAGGTATCGAACCAGGAGGCGGTGGAAGTAGCACGGCCATTGCTTATTGGGAATGGTAGGCTACGCAGTTCGTCTGCCTGTCGAGAGCTTGCTGAACTTTCGATGAGAAGGGGCTCGAGGGACGACATAACAGTCATGATAGTGGAGCTCGGTCAATTTGTTGATTCAAATTCAGCTGAAACATGCTAATCAAAGACATAATGACCATCTCTTAATGAGATCCCAGTAAATCTTTGCGTTGGATTTAGTCACGATTTTACTTGAATGAATAAAACGCATGTGTTCAAATCACGACAACTTAGTCGATGTCATCATCCGACCTAGTCCTCTTCGAGTCTAAGACCTTTCCATGTGCCGGCGGATTTTATCCCGACCTTTCCAGGAGACAAAAGATTTAAGAATTCCAAAGGGTCAAACAAACCAGCTTTCGTGCATGCCAAGCAATCAGGGAAGAACCTTGACAACAGAACATGCTGCCGTCGACGTCCACGGGGATTGCGGTTAGCCCAGCAAAGCCCCACGCTGACGGGGTCGTCAAGAAAAAAGTTGCATACGAAGTATCAGGACCCCCACGGGGAATCCTAGTAATAGGATGAGGATCTGACCAAATTCCGGCTGGCTCTGTTGTCTCTTTAGAGAAAATGGAAGGTCCAGCCGCCACTGTTGATCAGTGAAAAAGTCCATTGAGTACTTCAATTGTCTGCTAGAGATTCTTCAGCCACGACAAGATCTCTTCGGCCCCCTTGTCCCATGAAAAGTCCAGCGTCTGAGATGAAGTAATTCGGCGGGTGGTTGGAACTCTTTTTAAGACTCGGACAAAGTTACCACTATCAAGTCATCTCCTAGCCCCGGTGATTTCGGAAGAGATGCATTTAGTTTTCTCAGATCAAACAGCGGTATCTGGGAACACTCCTTCATCAGCCCCCTGATAGCTAAAGATGAAACACACCCAGAGAAGTTGAGAAATTTAGAGCACTGATCTCATTTTCAAGACTAGGAAAATAAAAAATAAGTGATTCCATTTCTCAGAACATAAATGCAACATAAAGCTTTAGCAGCTAAACTTCTTAACACATATAAATGCAAAAGTGATTCGCCGTTATTCATGATGTCGTCAATTTAAAAGAACCGACCCTGTTTAGCCAATTTAGAACAAGCCTCTTCCCAGCAAAAAACATTCTTCCACGGTTTCAGCGAGCCCAACAGATAAAGACGCCAACGAAGCCAGAAACAATCATGAAGTGCAACCCGCCGTCACGGATCAAAGGCAAGGGCTATGCCCGTAACCCGCTAGCTAAGATAGAAAGGGAAGACTTAAATCAAAGGATACGACTGACACACAAAAGAAAAACCTTTCTGCCCAGCTGACCTGGCTCTGTGTAGTACTAACACGAACATCCAAAGAATGCGGTTCCTAACAACATAAACAAAACCAAACCAAAGAATATTACAACAATAATACCCTCACTCCTCTCCCTCCCCCCCCCCCCCCTCCTAATCTTGCAAGATACAAAAAAGTAAAAGGAAATAAAATTGCATTATTGAAACAGCCCCCTCCCATAGCTGCCAGCCCCACCCGAGAGAAACCTAACAGCAGGGTATGCCGAAGAATTATCCTGTTCTGATTTCCTTGTTACCTTAGTAGCCTCCCATCGGTGGCATGCCAAAAGGCGGCATGGGTGGCATTCCCATAGCGCCCATTTGTGGAGGTGGAACGAAGCCTCCTACTCCCATGCCGGGCATTGGTGGCGCTGGAAGCGCAAGAGGCAGCAATTGAGCGTACATATTCTGTCAACATTACGCAATCATCGAAATCTTGTAAGTAGTTGTGGTATAATAAGAATAAGAATAACAATAATTATAAGCAAATTCAGTGTCGGCAAGTATGAACATGCACCTGCTGAGCCATGATATCCTTCTCCTCCTTCTCTTTCGCCTTCACTTCATTTTGTGCTTCGATCTTGTCCTTTATCAGCTCATCGACCTTGCTGGTGTACTCCCGGATGAACTGCAACAGGAATGTGATGATACAGACGTCAATATACCCAGCACATCACCCGATCCACTTTTCTGTTTGTGTACCAGCTACTAGAATAGGATTCCTTTACAATTTCACGGATGCTTTCCATAAGGTGCAGGACAGTTATTGGTATGGACAAGACATAAATTAGCATTAACCCATCAACGAGACAAATTAAAAATAGAAAAAGAGAGATTTGAGGAAAGAAGCACCTGTAGCAAGTATGGGAAAGCAAAATCTACCAAGTTGTTCATCCAAGCAAGTTCGAGGACAACATCTGCCCGGAGCAAATCATAGCAAACAAACAGGCATGATGCAAAACATTCTTTCTTCCCCTGTATCAAAGAAAGGAAAAAGAGATATAAACATCAGAAGAAGTTGAAATGGACAAGATGCACATCAAACATCAGAAGAAGGAACAATAAAATTTCAAGTAAAAGCACCTTTTCAATGAAATAAACGAGCAACTCTTCCGCCAGTTCACGATCGCCAGACTGGGATGCCGTTTCCATTGCATCCTTGTAAAGGTTGTCCTTCTTGGACAGAGCAATTGATTGCTTCCACCTGCCAGCCTTCTTGTAGATATAAGCTGCTACTCTTCTCATTTCAACAAGCTCATGCTTCGCAATCTGTATCAGGTAGGGGGAAATAAGAACAGTGGCATAGCGTACCTCGCTAAGAAGTTGAAATGAAATGGAAAAAGGTATTTGTAATCACCTTCTGTGCAAGTCCAATCATATCGAAATTGTCATGTAAATCAATAGACTCACGCAGCCTATCATAGTCTTCTTCCTCGACATAAATTTCATTAAGGGCTTCATTGACAGCAGACACATTGTTGCTTTGCACTGCAACCATGTAAGGCTTGACTAGACGCAGATGATCAGCCTGAGATGGAAATGTGCACACACTTATAAGAGAACGTCAGAAATAAGGAAAAAAACACTTTAAGTCACTAGTAACAATTCAAGATGTGTTCCGACCTTCCGCATTATGTCGACCACACGTGTATGATCCAGACGGAGAGCAAGCACGTTAAGGACGTCATTGATCAGATCTGGGTGTTCTTGCAAATAAAAGTGCACCGCCTTGTAGTAGAGTTCCACGCTAGCAACTTTAACAATAACATCTTTGAACTGCATGTGATCCCATGCCTCGGGAGAATGGTTCATGATGGTAGTTGCGGCATTGTCGAACTCGTCATATTGGATGTATAGATAAGTAAGCTCTTTCCAGTGCTGTTGCTCATCACAGGCTCGTATAAGCTTAGGAATATTAAGACGCGTAGCAAATAGTTTGATGTGTTCCATAAGCTTCTCTGGACGGTATCTTGCATATAGAACTCCCAATTCTGTAAAGATACCCATATGAGCACGTTCCAAACCCAAACCACTCTCCATTAGAGAAATGAGCTCGTTGAAACACCCTCTATTCTGATAATACTCGCTAACTTCTTCCAGGTCATCCACCTATAAATGTCGAGAAAACAGCGGTCAAAAGACGGAAGGAACATTCCATTGAAAGAACAAATAAAAGTAACATCCCAGGTGAAACTAGTAGGAAACATTCATCTAGGCAAAAAAGGTAAAACGAGAAAAAAATAAGTCACCTGAATAATAATGTTCAGACCACAGATCTGAGCCAAGCGGAACTCCTCAGCATCAACACAGGCAAAGCAGATTTCCTTCCATGTCTTTGCACTGTTGGCTTTCCGGGCAGCATCGACGGCACCTTGAAATTGTTTCAGCTTAACAAGTGTGACAGCCAACTTGGCCCAGTTGGAGATGAAAGCGTATATTATTTTGGCGGCCTCATACAGAGCTTCATCATACAATCGATCTCCAACATTTTGCAGATTTGCGACGTTGGGCATAAGGATGAACTCTTCAATATCACTCAATCTGTCAATCTTGGCATATGCATATATAAGTTCACCGTCAACCTTGGGCTCCTTGGTCTTCTGCCTAACCATCAAAAGGTACTTCACCAAGTCATGGTACACATCAGCATCCTCTGCCGCTCGAATGACCTCCAAAAACTGAGTGGTGTCGTCTGCACGGATAAAAGACTCAATTGCATCACTGACCAAACCCTCTCGGAGTTGAGCTTTTGCCACCTGGCTCCAAACAGCATCTTCCTCAACCCGGAAAGCAAACTCTACGGCCCGCTCAACACTTCTAATATTGTCTAGAAGGACATTAACAGCCTGAACATTCAAGTTGAACTTCTTGAAGATTGAGAATGCCTCCTCGTAAAGTTGAGCTTCCACGGCCACCTCCCCAACAGCAGGTCCATCAAAGTTATCAAGTCGGTTAACATAATCCATAACTCTTGAAGGATCTGCCTTGATGGCGGTCAGGATAAGGAGATTCTGAAGGTTGAAGTTTCCACTAAATGCAGAATTTTGAAGCACAATCTTCTCAAGAAGTTCGATCAACTCATGAGGCAGATCTGCAGTCATAAAGGCCTTTACGGCTGCTGATACTTGTTCTGGGCTCTTGCTTTCAGGTAAAGCCGTAGACACCACTTGATCAATCAGTTGCCTCCGATACTCGTTTTCAGGATTGAGCACCTTCTCCCAAAGATCAGCATCCATTCTCTCAACAACATACCTACAAAATGGTTATTGCTGAAGAAATCAGACTCCAAGACATGCAATTCTACTGGAAACCAAAAAAAAAAACCCAGAAATCAGTTACCTCGCTTGCAATTTGAACAGAGAGTTTTTACTGGTCACATTGATAAGTTCTTCATCACATTGACCTCTCCTGTAGGCCACGACTGCAAGAGTTGGATCACGTTTCTCGCAGTATTTACCGACGACGCGAGAATCATAATAAGGATTGGTTGTGAGAAAATGTTCTGGGTTGTTGTTGCTGTCAATGATAATTTTACCCAGAGCATTGTGCACATGCACGTCCTGGCTTCCCTCACTCACAAGGTGCTCCAAGAATTGAGTGAGTAATCGAAGACGATTCCTGTATAATAAGATAAATAAGTTAACTCTGTTAAGAAGCTTCACTACAAAAAAATTATGCGAGAAAAAAGGAGTGCTAGAAAAGTCACCTCTTCTCACATTCCTCAACTAGAGGCTCCACTGGCAGCAGAGAACGGACAGAAAGGATCAAGCCTTTTATGAAATCTTCGGGACATTCATCATCTATCAACTGTCCAACAACTAAAGGAGCATTTCCGGGGTTGACCTAGAAGAGAGGAGAAAAAGCTTGGGCAAACTTTCTAGGGGCATGCAAAAATGTCACAACTTGCATCAACAGCATCAAATAATGTACCTTCTGCACATAACCTTCAATATAGCGCAGCATGTTGTTTGTGTAAAGGTAGTGTGTCAGATCAGGCACAAAGCCAAATCGATCACACACATTGATGAGCGGTCGTGCATCTGGAAGCTTAGCTTCCATGAGGAAATTCTTCGTCTTCTCCGCATCATAGAAATTTGATTCTCTAGTCACACGCTCCACTTCCTTAATCTGTCCAGTTTTCGCGGCAGCCTCGATATACTTGAAGTGGATTTCAGGATCCTCACTGGAAAAGTGAAAAAGACCTCAACAAGTTTCTCGTAAGTGGACTATCAAAAGCAGAAAAATTTACCTGGAGCTCAGATAGGAGCCAAGGAAGAAGTATAATCCCTCATATGACTTGAATTGCTCAAAAAGTTTTATGCATGCATCTACTCCTAATTGTTCACAATATTCCTTTGCCACCTGCAATAACAGAACAACTCAAGTGATCGCCCAATGGAAATGATAAAGAGAAACAAACAGAGACAAAATTGTACCTGCACAATTATCTGAAGGTTGGCCCTCAAATTGACCAGTAAAAGGTCCTTCATACACTCCAAAGCCCACTCTCTCGACAAGGTCCCGAAAAACTCAACGAGTGACTGCAAAAAAAAAAAATTAAAATACACATTCATTCTATATTCGTAAGGACAACAGAAAAGGCATCTCAAAAAATGTACCTGTGGTTCTATAGCATGTGTATTCACAATCACACGTTTGATGTCAGGCAACTCCGAGTAATGCTGGAAAGGAAAACATGAAGAATATGCTTAGAAACCCTTCTTTTATATAAGTGACATGGAAATTACTTAAATTTAAAAATACTCCAAAAATGAAATCAAGCCAAGAGCTTTTGAGTGGCCCTTACTTGTAAAGCCCGAACATAGAGACCAGCTTTTTCACAAAGTTGCGCAATTCGTGGACGATCATAGTGACTGAACATTCCATTGGCCAAAATAGCGTCGGCAACATTTGGGAATGTCACTAGATTGATTTCAAGAACCTACATTGATACCAAAAACAGAAACAACAAATTAGCGAGGTAAATTTCACACTGCTGACTGCACATCTACATGGGAGAAGGTAAAGGATACCTTTGTCTGAAGAAACGCGTGTTCTGGCAAATTAGGCTTCAGGACATCCAACAAAAAGGCAGTCGCTTCTCTGATCATATTCCTCTGCAAAAGAAAATCTGAAAGTTAGCTGAAGAAGCCACCTATTCAAGAATACAACAACCTTTTCCAACAATAACAAAATATTAAAACAGATCCGAAACAGAAATGACCAAAAGGAGCTAGAAGAAGATCCATATATCTTTAATGAAACGATATAGAACCTGAAGAAAGAGGTCAGTGATCGTGTTGTAATCAACAGGGCAGCCTCCTTCCATTTGAGACATCATCAATGCAAAATTAACAGCTCCCTGTATAAAGGACAATATAAATTACTTCCAGAAAGCACTCATCTTCAGTTTCCACGATCACTTCCAGCATATTGGAGTGCTATTCCTCGTGCATGAATGGAAAACCTTCTAGTCACGATTTCTTTAAACACTATTTAGGGTTTACATGAGAGAACCCACCTGAGGATCTGCTCGTAGAATTGTTTGTAAGAGGAAAAGATAGTCTGGTGTGTACCCAACCTGAGACATGAATCCATGAGTCCCAGATATAGATTAAAAAAGTGGGAAAGTAATGTATTACAGAACTTAAATAATGAAAAGCTTATTCACCTGCTTCGAGTATATCAAAATTTTGTCAAACTCACGCCTCTCGGCAAAAGCTGCAACCACTTTTGGAGTTGCCCTAGCTTTGATATAGATTTTCAAAGCCAGGTCATTATCAACAGTCTAGTGAAGGAAAAAATAACAAACATTAATACATCTCCCAGTGAAATACGAACCAAAATAATTAAAGGGTGAGTCTAACTAAGCCAAACCTTCACAAGATCCCCAAGCTCCTCACTACATTCCAGCTTATCTTCCGCCAACCAATTCTCCAAAAGATTTTTCTTGTTTTGATTCACAACAAGGCGTGACAACTCTAGTGACTCAAATGCATTAAGTTTTCCTCTAGTTAAAAGGGTCCCAAAGTACTGCAAAAGAGGAGGTGTCTGCCCAGCTTGTACAGGTACACTCTGCAATATGAAGAGGACAAGTACATACGTTCTAAAGTCATGAGTCCTGAAGCCCACTCCATTAAATAAGTATACAATATTCATCGTACATGAAAACGGACATGCATTCAAGTGGAACACAGAAAAAACTAGTTTGACACGCATGTGCTTTTTCTAGACATCAGAACAAAAGAAAAACCTGAAACTTGGCAACAGTGTCTGGTGTGCGAAGAATTCCTTGTGGAGATTCAGCCGCAAGCTCAGCAGCTTCCTTATATTTTGTCTGAGCAAACAATTCTTGAAATCGTTGAACGACCTGAAATTGTCAAAAGCAGAATCAACAGCAGATAAAACTACTTTTGGTCATAATCATTATCAGGGTACTATCTGGTGTTCATGGCACACAAGCTATATACACAAGCAAATACTTGCAAAGAGATAACATCAAACCGGGTTACGGTTTTATGAAGAATCAAACTCCAACCCAGACAAGCAGGAGCTTCAAGAAAAATGTCTGATTTCGCCAAGGGCCACAATAGTTAAGCCAATACTTTACTCTCATAATAAACAGAACACTCCCCATAATGGTTTGACAGGGAAAACACACTCATGGCATTACCAGCTGCTCGGCTCCAGGGAGGTTCCCTCTTTTGGCAAGATTAACTGCAAGCTCCAAATTGTTCAGCTGCCACAAAACATTGAATTACATCAGCAAAGAGTCTGAATAAATAAAAAATCTCATCAAATAAAAAGTAGACAAGAAAAGCTTCATACTTGACCGCTAACGAAAGGCACAATAGTTGCCTCATTTACAGTGGCCAATAACACTTGACCACGCCTATTTATTGCATAGAAACCCCCAACTGTCGTAGCTTCTGCAGTCAAAAACACCGGATCCGGACTGATTCTATTTCTATACACAGCACTAGCTGTTTCGAGGTCATAAACAAACAACAGCCCCAGCTTGGTTATCACATATATCAAACTGTACTTCTGGGATATCTGCATCACAAAAGTGAAAAAGAATAAGTCAACAGGGGGCTCCAACTTCATGAAACCCGTACACTAAAATGTACTTTCTCATACTTGCATCGCCACAGGAAAATCATCAGCAAAATCGGGGGGGAAAAAGAGATCGGCCTGTTTTTTTGTAAAAGAGGGCTTCCCTGCCACCCAAGCAGCGATGTTAGCATGAAAAATTGCTCTGCGGTGGGACATATTCAGCTAGTAGCAGAGCAAAGCAACAAAGACATGAAGAGTAAATCATGCCCTCGTTTTCTTTGCCCAAAAATTTCCATTGTGCATATATTTTTCAGTAAATATCATCACATGAAATTGCTGCTAACAGCCTATGATCCATAAAAAATCACCTGGCTGTGCACCGAGCTCAATAACATGTAACTTTGATGTGATCTGCCCAGCATTAACAGTTTTTGTAGCAAAGGAGATAAGAGTGGAGGGATTCTCGTTTCCAGGAACCTGTCCAAAAAGAACCTGAAGGTGTTACCAGAAACCAAGGAAACCCACTTCTTCTGCTCAACAGATATCACGCATCAAAGTTAAAACCAACACACTTTGAAGGATCCGAAAGATGCAGCATGGGCCTCCAGAGCCTGACTACGTTGCTGGTCAACCGAAAAAAGTTGCATATTCCCCTTTACTAGCTGTGGCCGCTGGAAAAAAATACACATGTCAGCACATTACTCCCGTCAGTGTAGTCAATATTTCTCTTTAACAATTAAATTATAAACTACCAGAAAGCCAATGGAAAACACAGGAAAAAACACTTTGGTAGCTTACTGAAAAGTCCAACGGCGCGCATCTAATCAAATAATGAATTCAAAGATCGCAGCACATACGAAGAGGACAAATTTCTAAATAAATCAAAGATTGCATTAGTTGTGGAGAGTGCAACTTCAAAACAAAACCAAGCAGCCATCTTCAATAAAAAAGAACTAAAAAGAGCCAACACACTCAGAACTGGAAAAATTTAGCTATCGGATTAAACAAGCATTCCTCAGGTTCCCAATTAATCAAATCAGCATAGTTTTATGATTTCGTACCTCGGGTGAACCAGGAGCAATCCCAATTAAAACCAACCATTTTTCAGAAGGATCACAGCGGTAATTAATAATCTGGTTGTTGACAAGATTGGCAGTTCTCTCAAACATCTTTACAGGCTCAGCTTCACCTACCAATATTAAGATTAGGGAGTGCAAAAAGAAGGCTCGTAACTTATTTGCACAAACACACAAAAAGGCAAAGAATAGTATCGACTGAGAGAAACATGTAACAATACCAACAATTGCCATCGTACCTTCAATTGTCCAATGATATACTGCAGTCTGGGTGACAAGGCCCAGCATTTTTGGAGTAACCCACTTCCAAAAGACAACCTAGAAACAAAGTGGACATGTTCACTAGACTGAATCCATCAGCCAACATAAGAAATAAATAGAATGACAGCAGCAAGTGCCTATTACCTGCTCTGGCATCTGATGGGACTTTATTTTTGCCTTCAACTCAATATTAAATATTTGCAAGTGATCCTGGGTCGTTCCCAGAAGTTGAGCTAAAACGAACATCAAGATTCATTATTAGCCACAATGTAACTATAAAATAGAGCTCCACATCCTTTAGAACAAAGGGAATAATGATGCTACAAACATAAATTTCAGACTTCCTAGCAGATACAACATCCAAGTCACAATCTACATCTTCACCAACATGTACGGCAACTATTCATCAAGATGTTCAATAAATGTATGAACACAAATCTCAGCTAAACCAATTCTATTTCACTAATGAACAAATGTTTGCAGCTCAGGAATTCTACCATCAATTCCAGTCTCATAGACACAGCAAGGAAATTACAGAAGACCACAACAATGTAAAAGAGAAGACGCAACCTTTCAGGGCAAGAATCCTCGAGTTTGGGTTCATGAGAGCCGAATCAGCCGTAATAGGTCTTCTCAACGGTTGATTTGGCATACTCATATCAATTATCACCACACTATTTTGTGGCGAAGTCTCCCTCACACAAATATACTTTTCAGACTCCATTGTCACATGTGTGAACGTGATAAACTGCTGATTAATTCCAAGACTCGGAAGCTGCCAAATGATTTCATAAAAGAGGGCGACGTCAGGCCAAAAGATTAAGTAACTTCAGCCAAATAAAGAATGTGCACACAAACTAATCATCAGCTGCAGAATAGGTCCACCACTAAATCCACTCCACATGAGATCCGTGCTTGACAACCAAAAGAATGACTACACGAAAACACGACTAATTAATCTAAACGCATCTGATGGTCGGGGTTCCTCAATTCTTGAGATGCTAACCATTACAGAACCGACGATCTGCTGCCCGAAATGATTCTCAAAGCATCATTACAACTTCTTAGAGACCAAGAAGTACCGAATCACAAAAATCAAGAAACGGAGAAGTGTAGTGACAGCCCTTCGAGATTCATGCCGGGCATAACAAAAGAAAGACTACGCCAAACTCACAAACACAAATCTGACCGCCACCAACCGATCCGGAAACACCTAATGATTCCTCGGACCAATAAACGATGCTGAGGCCTCGTTCAACCCTAACGAAGCCGGCGATCCAGAACCTCACGCAGTCCTCAAAGCATTTTCTAGGGACTAAGAGGGTGAAGAATATCGAAATCGAAAGGGGGGGAGAAAGGAGCGAGGCGACGGACCGTCAACGCCTCATTCATGGCAATAGGAGCGCTGGCGGAGGCGGCCATGGCGGATCAGATCGGGGCGCCGGCCGGCGAACAAACCTCAGCCCGGGGGAGATCAGATCGGAACTGGAAAAATGAGAAACCAAACCCCCCCCGCCCCCCTCTTTCCTTCCTTCGCTTCCCTTCCCCCACTTCTCTTCTCACTTCTTTGTCGTCTCAACCCTCGAAGAAAAATAAGAGGATCATGCCGAGGGAGTGGGAGGTGGAGACAACAGTTAAAAAAAAAAAAAGAATGAAAAAGATATAGACGGTGATGCGTAAGAAATGTTTCATTGCGATATTAGTCCTCGATTTTATCAGATCCTTTCATCTAAGCCCATATTTTTCACCACTGTTAAATTCATTCTATCCCGGATTTCAACTAAATTTTATTTTACGAGCCAAGAAAGCCTTAAAAAACTTTCGAACCTTGAAGTGAAGTGCTGTTTTACAAGGAGATGTGGCGTATTGGGATTAACAGGTATTTACTTCTACTTTATCTGAATACTAATACCTTTTTAAGAGACAAAGTAGATCCATCAGAAACAATTAAAGCCAGAGAAGTATTTAAACCGTGTTTTTAAGTGATTAATTTCAAAATTGTATGACCGTTTGCATATATTACCAACGGAGAAAAAGGTTTCTACTCAGGAAAGGAAGGTGTATATGAAAAATAGTGGACTGTTTAAGAGACCAAACCTTCATATTTTTTCCCCATAAAATAGTGCCTGAACTAAATAAAAAAAAAGACACGAGAACTCGTGGCAGGTATAATTGTAACCGGCACTTAATCAGTTCGATGAAACCTATTGCTCGATTTCCCGAGACAGGCACAGCAGCAATGCATCCTATTAAAAGTGGAGCTCCTACGCGTTCCAGCAGAACGTGGACATAGAAAAACAGATAGCCACATTCCCATGTAACCTAGATGCTACACACAATCTCCCGCGAGGAGCTCACAAGAACTGCAAAAAACGGAACATGGGAATGCAAGACTTGTCACAGGAGTCAAGGCACAAGGACTACGGACTAGGCATAAACAATAATCACCAGATGAAAGAAGCACTACTCTATAAGTTCCATGAGTTTTTCCCCTATATTCGGCCGACCTGCAACATGGCAAAATCCTCCAACCACAAACTGCCGAAATCCATCCTAGTGTCCTAGGGACTTCTTCGACACCGGAGAAGTCGAAGACTGTCTGCCATCATATTCCAAAGCGGAATGAATACAGCAGTAATCCGTGTATCTAGAGAAAGCTAAGCTAATCCTCTGACATCTGAAATCCAATCACCCAGACTGCGGAAACATCAAGCAGATCCCCTAACAAACCAAACCAAGAATCACAAAGATACATTTAGAACCAATCCCTAATCACGTGATAGCCCAGCTTCCTGTTAGCCCGATAACACACGCTCCTCTCCGACCCAATTGATCCAGAGTCAGTAATCCCAGGATCCAAACACACAAATCATAGATAACTAATCCGAACCATAGCAGTTATGAAATTACTTCAAAATCTTTAATACACAGAATCCGAAACAAAAACCAAAATCAACTAAGAACTCCGCCTTCCCAACGCCGTCGTCGGTAAACAACGGGAACTACTTGGATCTCTGCCTCATCTTTCGGCGCTTCCTCTTCAACCTCCTCATCCTCTTCTTCTTCCACTACAGAATTCCCCAACCACAAGCAAGATACCAAAAAGAAAATCTCTCAGAACTATAACCGATCTCAATCATCATACGATCCACAAGGAATTTAGGGCTCACCTTGGCTCTCATGGCGACGGAGGTTTCCGGTGCGACCGCTTCAAAACCCTAGCCAAAATAACCCGCTCTCAGTCACTATTTATAAGAGAAACCCCAAGAACCGAGTTCCTGTATGGGCTTTCTTAAGGCCCATTTAATAAATATGGCCCACTACATTGGCCCAATGTCTTCTACGTTTTCAATTTTAATCCTCGTGTCCAAAATATATTAGCAGCCAGCCATCACAAATCCACGATGCGAAAAACAGAAAAAGTAAATTTCAAGATCAGTAATATTCCCTCGTGCCTAGACACTTCTGGACGGGTACACTTGGGAATTTTCTACGAAACACTTTAAAATCGGTGAAACTCGTTCTCTTTAACTAAGTGAATAAGAGGCAAATTATTTAAATAAATTAAAGAATTCAAACCAAATACTTCTCGTAAATTTACGAAATTCGAATCATATATTTCACACGTACTCTTTAAAAAACTAATTAATTTCCGTAAAAAAAAACGAAAAAGGTAAACCCAAGTACAATTCTATCTAGAATTAATGACGCAAGTATTTTTTATTAAATTTTTAAAATATTACATAACGTGGAATCCGATCACAAATCATCTTACATGCACTAGATCTAATACAACGGTTATATTTACTTTTGCTCGTGATCCGGTTCCCTTAGCTAATACGTGTACGGATACTGATCGAAGTCGCTCATCGCCGGGTTGCCAAAGTCAGAGAAACCGCCCTGGCCGAAGCTCTCGCTCGTGGGCCCTGCGAAGCTTGTGAAGGGTAGACCCCCGAAGTCGGCCGGGGCGATGCCCTCGTCGAAACCGAGCGTCGTGGATCCCGCGGCGTTGCATCGCGCTAGCCGTGCCCTGGCGATGGCCAGGTCGTATTGAAGCTCGACCATCTTCTTCTGCAAGAGGGCGATCGCCCCGATGCAACCGTATACTGGGTCGCTAAGCCGAGCCTCGGCCTCGTACGCGAGGGAGTTCACCGTCTCCTCCCTCTGCTCCTCGGGCACCTCAGTCAGGATCTTGCTCACATTGCTCGCGCCAAACACCTTGTGGACCTTGGCGAACTTCTTCGGCTCGTCGGATCGGAAGTAGGGCGCGAATATGCAGTCGGACGTGCACCTCCGCTTCAGCATCTTGCAGGCCGCGCAGGAGGAGCTAGATCGGGGGCCGTGCTTCTTCATATCCTCGACTTCAAATCCTCTGGTAAAGTTCCGATAAGTGCTTCCCTTTGTGTGGTGGACTCCCGGACACAAAAAGAGTCAGAAAAAAGGCCTCCTATAATTGGCTTTATTGGCACGATCGTATTCCTCTAGAAAAATACGACCATCAAAGAGCTTTAACCTATTATATGTATAAATTTATGCAAAATTTGCTGGTCCACCAGACATCAATTCGATTTGATGGAGGAATACGTGACATGACAATATCCAAACCAAATCGTTTCCTCTATGATTATATAATCTGAAACCCTAGTTATCATCTCTTATCTCAAATCTTGATGTGTTAAGTTGAAAAAAAAAAACTTTAAGATAAAATGGACGGTGGATGGATGCCAATGATGACAATACCACCGATGTGGACTAAGTTGAGATCACAAATTTTGTGTGCCCGAAGGGGTGTTTGTGGGTTTCAAATTGAGAAGGGAAGACCAAACACGATGGATGATGGGACCCAAATAATGGAGCAGAGGGGCAACATCATTGTACTGATAAGGTGGATGAGACATGATAGTTCATAAATAAAGGGTGAGAGATATTTCATTTCCTCATAAATCCAGTATCGATTTCTTAGCTTAGTTTTATTGCACATGTACATGTGGAGCAAAACATGCATAACATTTCATGCGATGGGGTCGCACATAATTACATGGTTGGAAAAGGAGGGAGGAGGAGGGGTTGTGTCAGAATTTCTTTTGGGATCTGCACCACCACTCTGGATCTGAAAATGTTTGATTTGACATTCAGCACTGTTCCGACAAATGCATTAATTCTAATGAATTTTGAAGAGGGGGGGGGGAATCATATTTTTTAAAAGAGATTCGTGATAAATCTTTTACGAGCAAATGGGTTATGATTTTTGGGGGTTGGTGCTACGTGAATGGCGTTAGTGTTGGGCTAAATATGGAATTCCGCTCATGCGTCGTTGTTGGTGTTCAAATTCTGGGACGACTTAATAGGAACGTATTCAAATAGGTCACGCGAGACGGTGAAGAGAATCCAGTCAAGAACAATTATCACCAGCGTCAAGAGGGATAGATGTTTGGCAATTACAAACGACTGTCATTTTAATTCAGTCTAATAGAATACGTCGAGAGGAGGAGAATATAATCCGAACACAACAAAGGAGGCTATCACGTTTTTCTCTCTTCATATTCTTAAAATCATTCTATTATAATTCGAATTTTTTAACCTTTCGAGCGTTTTTAGGTGTTTTGTTTTCGCAGTCGGTGCTTTCGTTCTGTTCTTATCCAGTGTTTAACGTCAATTTTTGTAAAAGTTTTACGAGATTAGAACTAACCCTTTGTATTCGTGGATCGACAAATTGTTAAGTAAGAAGAAGTTATAGAAAGACTTTTCTAATCGAGAAAACGAGATAAAAATGATTAAATGTGAGTATAATAATAAAGTCGGGACAAGACGCGTTGATTAAGACAAACGAAAAGATAACAAAAGAAAAAATAAAGAAATGATGGTCACTTCAATAATTATGGCAGTTCGGGGAGGAAAGGGAAAAAAACAAACTTGAAAAGGAAGTTGAAGTTGAAGTTGAGGTTGAAGTGATAACACGAGCAGCCAGCAGCAGCAGCGATCCCAACCCCACTTCCCCCCCCTTCCCCACCCCCCACCCCCCACCCAATAAAAACAAATAAAAAACTCAATCTTTAATTGCATCTATCTCTGTTTATAAAGATAATTAAAAAATATTATTAATTTATTTTAAAATTAAAAACATTTCTTATTTATATTTAACTCCGTACACAGTTATACAGTTGCTGACAAATAAAATTTTTGAATAATTTTTTAAACCATAGGTAGATTTTAAGTTCTAAAAATAAAAAATCGACCATTATCAAGTTTTCAGATTCCATGTCCGAAACCTACCGCATCCTAAAACTTGCTTACCCTGTTCGGAAGGAGAGAAAAAATTAGGGTGTTATTATCATATTTTTGTTAAAATTGGAAGTATATTGCGTGTTGCAAAAAGGAAAGCCAAGTGACTTTCGGTGCATCTTGATTTGATCCCCCCCACCCCACCACCACGAGGCTCTTTTCTTCGCGCATGATAAAAAAAAAAGAACGATAAAAATGATGCCATTATTACACAATTGTGTAATAGCGTCTGCAACCAACCGTCTCACCAGGGCGGTTGACATGTATAGGCAACTGCACTAGTTTGATGTAGCCGAGCGTAGGATGGAGAGAATTCCTGTGTGATCCGACAAGGTCAAGAGGATCGGGTCTGATTACAGTGATGTGTTATTATTCAACACGTACCTGCATCCTGGATGGGCAGCCACGACAGTAACCAACTTCGATGAGGTTTGGACACAACCACGACGACGGGCACGGGAATAGTGCTGAACTCCCTCGGGATGACCCCGTGGCATACCATGACGATTTGCTTTACGAGCTCGAATCCACCATCCAAGTCTGCGCTCTTTGTATTTTTTTAGCGATCCGACTTCATGGATGCAGACCAACTGATGGTTTCTTCTCTTCGTCTATTTCTCCTACCCTGCCAGCGGCTCTATGATGCAGGAGCACGTAAGATCGTCATCCTGTGACTGCCAGTGCTTCCCGATGCAAGTGACTTCCGGCGGCCTCTTTCCGTCCGGTCACTGGTTCCAGAGCGACTCCGAATCTTACAACAACGTGCTACAGTCTCGTCAACACGGAAAAGACGCGCCAACACAGTCTCGTCTCTCGAGCCTACAATCCTTCAGCCTCGAGGTCTCATACGCGGACGTCTTCTCTTCGCCGACGGACATGATCCATGGCCTGCGTGACAACGGTCAGTCCCCACAACTCAATCATCCGCCAAGACTCACCACCAACCAATCTTCCACATTGGATAAGGAAATCAAACATTGGATTTCAATTAATATATCAAATCAAACATTTGGGTGTTACATGAATTAATCTCAAACTCTCAGACGAAGTGCAAAGACCAACAATTATTTGGAACGCATGAAAGTTAAGGACGCAATTAACCAACGATAATGGAAAGGATTAACGATTAATCCTAGGCATGTATCTGAGGACGTGGGCAGCTCGCTGGTCGGAAAGCCAGGGGTCCTGCGGCATAGATCACGGCCTCGTACCTCTCCCCGCCATACAACCTCTTTTCCTCGAATCTGAGGGACGCACCGTCCATCCCATAGTTGATGTTTGACGGCATCTCGCAACTCGCTAGGGGAGACGAGACGAGCTTTACGCGGCATCCATGCAGCGGGTGGTCGAGCACAGGATGGACCATCTTGAAGCCCTTGAGCTCGCCGTAGAAGTACCCGTAAGGGTTGGTCTCAAAGGTCTTGTAGTAGGTCACCCGCTTCTTGTAGTTCCTGCAGATCACACTGACTTTTGCTGCCGCGATGGCCTCAGCGCCTGCAAGGGACCACGAGCCGTGGTGTGTGCAGTTCTGGCAGTAGACCATGCCTTCTACCACAATGTCCACGACCAGCCTGCCTGTCGGTGCAGTATAGTTGCTGCTGAGATCGCTGGTGGGGTGTGATGCAGCAGAGGAGAAGAGGAAAATGGTGGCGAAAGCAGCCGCTGCCAGAAGGATGGTGCTTGCCATCACTGAGCCTCGGATGTTATTACAAAGATTATTGATTGGATTGACGATGAAGATGGCACACATTGAAGGGTATATATAGGCTTTTCTTTGTAAGAATATGGTTTTGTTCCTGTCGTGGAGGCTACTAAGGACTTGGCTAAAGTAATCTGCTCCAATGATTTGAAAACATCGTGATAGCAGAAAACGTGCGTGCAATAACCCCAAAGCATCAACAGAAACATCTGTATTAAGACTTTTAATCCGAGGCTGTCCGAACTCAAAGTCAGTCGAAAAAATTCCGGCAACCTTCAAGCTATCGCTCCCATCACATGCAGTATACATTATGAGTGATGAACAGGCACCTTTTTTGTAAGGTTATGATGGATTGTCCATAATATGTTCCGCTGCCACTAGAATCGGATTAATCAAATCGTCATTTTGAGATGACAGGACGGTTTTACAAAACGATGGTTCTTGCACTTCATTTTCACAAGCTCGCCTCTGCCTCAGCCGGTTCACTAGTATTAGATCGGCGTACTATTATCAAACTGGCCTAAACCGATGTCCCAACCCATCATAAAGACCATAACGGCCATCCGTCACTCTTTTCTCGGCTGCATTTTCCGGTGCAGATGCTCTGATTCTTTTACTGCCAGAGAAAGGAATTCGACAAACAAAGCCAAGGCAGCAAATGCTGTTGCTGTTCATGCAACCAAACACGCAAGATGGCTTACAATGCGGATGCTCCAACAGCGTCCGAGCGTATTCGAACAACATTGTCCTAGTAGAAGGCTACTCCTCACAATAACCGATAACATTACCAAAGTTCTTATGATTCACCTTAGATAACGTTTCAAGCTGCAAATATATGTTCTCAAGAAAGCTAAGTAAGATACATCTGGCAAGAAGGAATCCAAAGAGGAAGCAGTACGCGGAACTCGAAAGGTTATTACCGTTTTCTTAAATCGTGGTTCCAAACTCTTAGACCAATTTTTGGCAGATTTTGCTGGTCCAGAAGCTACAGCTTCAACTCCACTCGATTATATAGTGTGCCTGGAAGGTGGTTTTCATAGCCAGGCACTTCAACAGATAACCGAAACAAGACTGTTCATCATCAAATGTTTTGCTATAATCACATCAAATTCCAGAGTGCTAGATATTTCGCCAGACGCGGAAGTCAAAATCGAATTCCTAAACCCGATTCACGAGAAACCATCAGCAAGAGCCACAATCAGAAGAGAAAATCCAACTGATCACCACCACCCGGAAATCTAAGACCAAAATCTTCCTGAAGTTAAGAAGGCTCAAATCACGGCATAAATCCCACCTCAGATTACAGGGACTTAAAAGTTCAAGCAAATCGTTTACTAAACACGGGCTCTAGAATCGTGAAGGCACAGTAAACATGAACATAATACGCAGCTATTTTAGACCCTTGAGAACTAACTTTAACTCCAGAACTAATAACATTCCTCTGGTTTCTAATTCTAGTACCAAACATCATTCGACGTACGTTACCTCTTGTTCTTTTCCCACGAAGGTGAACTGTATCGGCCGTTCATATCAACGTGACGCCACTCTGGCTCATTTGTTTCCAGGGGCGACCAAACGCGGAAGGCGGATCAAAATAGTAAACTCGGTGCAATCGAAATACCACATTCCACAGCTCGGAGATGTGTTCTTATTATCATTGATCAATGGATTATGTAAGTACACATGTCAATTGATTTCCTGGACGCGAGAAATGCACACAGAGCCCGTAAAGCCTCGTCAAAGGCCGCCTGTTATTTGTTCTCTGTAGGTTTCAACCCTGAATGACGGGATCAGCTTGTTCGGGTGGCTCCTGTCTCGATAGAGGGGGATCCCAACCAGGAACTTACCCGTCCTCACGGTGGAAATGGTCTCGGTCACCGAGGCTTCAGGAGTAGTCGCCTTCACGACATCGTGGGTAGGAAAAACCGCCGCCACAGCCGGAACAGGTGAATGTTCGGAAGCAGCTATCGAGTTGACGTGCCTGGCTGCGCATGCGACGTGAGCGACCGCAACCGTCAGGACGAGAACTGCAGAGATGGCCCGGGACATGGCCATCGTCCCGTATGCTGTTTGTTTAGTGGGGGGATAGGGGAAGGGTGGAACGTGAGAGGGTTGTCGGAATGTTGGGAAAGAATGGTTTGCTCTTAACAAGGATCAGAAAAAAAAAAAACTTTTTTTGGTTCTTTCCTGTTCTTTCCAATGGACTTAATTCGTTGTCCTATAATTGGACGATTACTGGGCCGGAACCCATCTGTCTCTTGGCTGGAGCTTAACTGGCCTGGGGGAGTACATGCTCTCGGAACATTCGGTTATCTCGTCTTGCCTGAGTTTCAGGGGAGGGGTTCTTCCGTCTCCTGCGCACCCAATGCAGTCGATGGAACAGTCATAGGATCCGGATGGGTGTGAACTGTTGCTGGTGCGCTGGCCATGTCATATACTCTTGGGGGCTCATGAAAGGTCTTCTTGGTGAACCTCATAAATGTCTGTGTAAATCCCCCCCATGTGTGAAAATTATTTTGCAGCTGAATTGCATTATATACCCTGATTTTTCAGTTCGGGATACGATGGACCACCCAATTTTATATTTCGTTTTTTTTTCCTTTTTTCCCCCATTTTACATGGGAAGAAGCAAGAAAAAAACAAGAAGAAGGGAATTGGAATCTGATAAGAAAAAATGTAGATGCACTCACACTTTGGTTTTGACCTAATTGGGTGGAAGAATGACATCTAGTTCCAACATCTAAAAGGAGAAAAAAAATGGAAATGACAAGTTGGGAAGCCTACTATGCAACTCTCCACCCTCCTTAAGCTTTTTTTTTTTTTTTTTCCCTAATCCATAAATGTACTTGCTTAGACCCACCCCTATGTCATGTTGATAATGTTTTATAATCCATCAAGGGAGGGTAGCCTTAGTAGTAGTACCACTAACAACTACTACTAATCGTGATATATCATTCTCCTTTTTTTTTGGGGGGGTGACACAATGAGATTGTTTCTCAGTGTAAGAATAGAGACATGATATGAATGGCACCTTTCTTATCTTTCCCTGAGGACAGCTGTTCTCCCCTTCCTTGATTCTTACATTACTAGAGATTGGATCTCTCCCCGACTGTTCCCATTTTTGGGATTGATAGGTTGAGCTTTGTTACGTAATAATGCTAGTCTCCATTTGCGGACTAGGGAAAGTCTTAAGTTTAGAAATTGTGAAAATTGTTTTCACCCAAAATAGAGTAAATTCAAGTCCCACGTCGAAGAAGTAAAAGACTCCGATCTTGTATATAAATTTTGCTAGACTTATATGCTGGGCTCGGCATATAGGTCGGTCCAATATTTTAATAAAAATTTCTTGACTAGGGTAAAAAAATCGGCCTTAGAAAATCGGTCGCGTTTTTATCGTCTTTATAAAGATACGAAATCGATCTTACAGAGATCGATTTTTTGATATTAGTAAAAAAATTTCGAAACGATATTATCTATAACATCGAGTCGAGTCGTCCCTTCGTTTTTCTTCCTCTGAATATGTGGTGAGGTGTGATTAAGGTCCCCGTTCCGACACATTCTCCTAAGAAACAAAAGGAAATCTTAAACGAGGGATCGCCCGACAGTGGAGGGGACAATTAAAGGACTTCCCAACATGATGAAAAAAGTACCCCCCCCCCCCCCCCTCCCCCGGAATCACAAGTGTCAGCCTTATTTCTTCCGGAAAAAAAAAAAACCACGAGAGGACATCACCGAATCAGACCCATAATCCGTGAACCATCCGAATTCTTACTCCACCCGAAATTACGTCTAAAGCCAACATTTGGTAGATCCCAGCTACAGATTTATTAACCAAAAGGAGGAGGAAAGAAAAGAAAAGAAAGAGACAGCATTAGATACCTCCCCCTTTCATTATGATGGTTGGAACAACATCCTTCCCCTCCCCACAACAACAACAATGCCGTTATGCCCATCGTCCACCGCTCCCGCCAACCGCTGCACGCCGCGTGTCGCAACTTGTCCGAGAATTATCACATCCCCACGTTATCCTCGGATTCTTTTAGGCGCAGTACATCGTTCGATTTTGTGTGATCGCGTGAACTAATCTTACCCGTATTTGTATTTGAAATTAATAGTCTAGTTGACGATATTATTAAGAATATTCTCCTCTCGTGTAACATGAAATTGGGAACGAGCGGGGGAGGGGCAAAACGGGGAATTCACACGGGGTGTGATAAAAATAAGCATTTTGGAAAGGAGGGGAAGCGACCACGTCTACCTAAAAATAGGAAAGAGAAAGAAAACCTCGTACCCCTGCCGACATATCATTACCCCCCCCCCCCCCCCCAACCACACGCGACACGCGGATCCACCATGTCAAATACTAACAAATCATTATATAATTGCTTGCTTTTGCGGCATACGACAAGTATTTATGTCTCCATCCCCACTTTTCTTTTTCCCCAACCTTCTTCCACAACCTTCATCATACCATCCATGGAAAAGGATATAAATAAAAAAATAGCCGACGACGAATATCTTATTGTCCACCACTTGTGCAATTGTCCCGTTTTTTTATTACATATATGATTTGATAGTGTAATAAATTGATGAAAACGAAACCCCCCCGGGGATGCCCCCAATTCCCCCGTTTACTTTTTTCCTTTTATTTATTTATTTATTTTATTTAGCAATAGCCTTTGCCCCCACCTCGTGAGGGAGTAGTAATCAAATGCAATTCGTTGGTTCGACCAAACTTAACTGAAGAGCAATAAATCGATCGATCCCCCCCCCCACCCTGACCCACCAGAGAGGCCGTAAAACCAACTCTAATCACAAACTTAGTTGTGTTTTATAGTTTATTTTAATGTACTTCTTTTAAAGATGATGATGATGATATTGGGAAGGTCAACTATCCGATTACCATAAACAAAACCCAGAAAGAAACGTACTACTAAAAGCATATCGTGGTAGCCTTTTTGATTTGATTATTGCTAACTATATATTAGTGTCTGTCTGCCTATGTCTATTGTCGACTCTAATTATTCCTAATATATTCCTCAACGGCGTCGTTTAAGGTTGATGTTTGCCCTCCCGTACGACTTTCGGTTGCCACTCAACTTGCCAAATATGGTACTAATCAACCGCCAACCATATACATTAATTCCTAATGACCCGGTCTCGGTCATACGGGGCGGGGGGAGTCTAGAGCGGTGTACGCGCCACGAGCTCCGTCTGCTTTCGTTAATACACATGGTGAGCACCGGCCCGGTCAACGAACCTTCCGTCGCGGTCGAAATGTGGTACCTCGAGGTGCGATTGAGTAGGCTCCTCCGAAGATGTGGCTATTCCCCGATTTCCAATTTTTCTTCCCGTATATTTTGTATTCATATATGTATGAAAAGTTGAGGATCTTACTTCTTCCCCATCCTATGAAATTTAAGTCTCTTACCTAACTAAACGGCTTGAGGGAAAAAAAAAGGTCTCCTGGTAATAAAAAATGGCCAAACAATAACAACAATAATAATAATAAACAAATTGAAAATTAGGTACCCAAAGGGCAATACACGGCAAAAGAGCATTAACTATTTTTTGGTGTCCTAAATGCTACTATTCAATTCAATACCCCCATTATTCAATCAATGCCATTGCGTATTCAAATATAATAAAATAAAGTATAGTCCTATCAGGATTCCACCCGTTGAAATGCTCCAATAGCTATGGATGGTGGCCCTATTCTATCTCCTTCACACCTAACTTCGGTTTTGTAATTAATAATAATAATACAATTTGTAAAAAAAGCTAGTCTTTGAGATTCTAATGGAAAAAAGGTGGAGATGTCGAATGTTTTAACGTATGACAAATTTGACTTCATCCCATATATGTCAGGCCTTACATTACACACGATAAAGTTCCCCCATTATTAATTATTGTTGTTGCGGTTACTATCTTTAGCCAAAACTAAGGTGAGGTCAGAATTTAGATGCTGTCCTGGGTTTATTAAGGTTACAATTCATGCGCAATCAAGATTAGTATCAAATAAACACCATCAGATGATACATGAAGGAGAAATTTCATATCAAGAAAGATGGAAAGGTGAGATCACCCGTGACGTCAGCTTGAGATAAAGAAATGGCCCGATGTATAAACGTACGGTCACAGATCTAGGTCGTGATCCCACGCGCGACCCCCTGCTCGTAGCTGGGGGTTGGGGGGGGACAGCTAATCCCAAAGTGGCCGGTCGGCCTTACCTTATCCTATTTCAGACGTGGCGGGCACCCATTGGTCGAGCTCGGATACGACGTCTTGCCCCTTGGATTGTGCCCTGCGCACTATCTGTCGTCTGTTTCTGTTGTTTGATCAGTTTAAGAAGAAGGTTCACTTAAATCACCCAAGTACTTCACTCACCCCAAAACTATCCACGTTTAGTATATAGAATGTAAAAATGATTACGTGGCCAGAGTTGGGCTTTATATATTTATTGACTTATTTTTAAGTTGACCCGAGAGAGAGAGAGAAAAGAAAAGGAAGAAACTGAAATTGAAATTGGATGGGCAAGCATCCCGTGGGTATGTATGTGAGGAAACAGGAAAGGAGAGATCTACTACACACGTACAGGGAGGTACGGCGTTTTTAAGGTTGTACTGAGTTGTGATTGGGGGAAGGGAAGAGAGTAAAAAGATTACCCGTAAAGGGTAAAGAGGAACGACTGGTTCCAAAACCTTAAGACCATCCCCAGTTAAGATACAGAGAGAAAATAAAGGGACATTAAAAAGCTAAGGTTTCACGTGTTGATGCTGTCGTTTTTTGGCCTACGCCCTCGTGCCATTGTTCTTTCAGTCCCTTTTTCATATCTTGCCTTTTTTTCCCGCTTTGTATTCATTTGGTGAAATGAAATTTTTGCCTCCCATCCAAACATTTGTAAGTAAATAAAATGTCTTCGGCGATGACAGGAGTGAGTTTGGTTGATGATGAGGATTAATTAGTAGAGATAGATAGGGGGGGGGGGGTATTTCCGAAAATGGGGGGAATGGACGGTCGAGATCAATCATCGGACCGATTCCATTTCTGGACAAGACAGCGATTGATCTCCTGCAATTATTGCATCTTTGCTTCTTTCTTTTATTTCATTCGTGACCCCACCCCCACCATTGTCTCCATTAAGGTTGTTTCTCCCTCCTTTTCCTCCCCTCTCTCTCTCTCTCTCTTTTTTTTGCCTTTATTTCTTTTCTTTCATTTCCTTGTCTATCTTACGTTTCTTGGCCCCGAGCGGCCACTTGTTCGATCTTATCTTTTCCAGGTTCTCTTTTATTTTATTTTCTATTTAACTTGTTTAGATTTAGGTGAATATCGTCGTGGGGAAGTTGGGTTGGCTGGTCTCGACTTCCTTCTTCATCGTATGGATGGTTAGATAGCGCGCCCGGGGGAGAACCGACGACGGGTCACACTCATGCATTAATTAATTATTATTAATGGAGTGGGAGCGATCGGTACACATCCATTCTTAAAACACGAGTTGTGTTCAATAATTTTACATGACTTAACTAACAACGACAACAGCCTAGCTGATAATAATTGTCCCCCCCCCCCTCCCCCACCCCCCTTCAAAGTAGGGCAAGTAAAAGTACAACAGTATTGTTTGTATAGACTCACGTGCCTTATTACAAAGAAGAAGAAGAAGAAGTTATCCCTCTTGTTTTTGGCGTGATCTCGTTCGAGGACGCGGGTTTTCGTTTCATTACCTCGACTCCGCCTACGTTGTCCGAATAAATTTGTGCAGCCGTTTTTTTGATTGAACGAGTCAAAGCAACGTTTCACACTCGTCGGCCGACATGTAGAAAAAAATCAACGCAACATTAATTTCTATTTATCCTCATGAAAAAACATGCATATGATTAGTAAAGAGTTACCCTCCGATTATCAAGTTCAACTGAGGGAAATAGTTAGAAACATAAACTCTTATTCATAAACTCGGGTTGCCCTGTTGCTCGTTGGGGTCGCCATTATTGTTTACATTTCTTCACTTTTTTACAAACGTGCGTGGACAGGCTGACAATATATACGTGTTTGGTCCTACACCACCCCAACCCACAACGCCCCTTCACTAATTACAAGAGACAATTTCTCCCCCAAAAAACCCAAACCTATTTAATGAAAAATATTTATAAATTTCACCTTCTTAAAAAAGAAAAAAGTTATAAAAAGAAAGTCAAAATAAGACCTTCCCCTTTCCTCCTCTTCGGTTCGCCTAAACGAAACCACAACAAAAATCAGGAAACTTGTTTGGTCCAACCATGGCAGCGAGCCACTTAAATGACACCCAAATTAAATGGGATGATACCACGAGATAAATTAAGAAAATTTCACAGCCGTCGGATCTAAAATAATCGAGGAATCATGCGGCCGTGGAGAACCACCTTTCTATTTTTTCCTACTAGTTTTGGTTCTAATATAGGCCGGACGACGTTGCCGGAAAAGCTTGAGCTGTCCCCCCTCGGACATTATTGAAGACATGTACGTTCGGTTTTTTATGTTGGGCATATGTCTCGTTTCTTTATTCGCTATCAATCGACGTCCCTAGTTCGCAAAACCAAACGACTATGGTACTGTACATGTTTTTTTTTTATTTGTTTAGGGAGTCGGGTGAGTAGGAGGGAGTGAAATTGGGTAAAGGGTTAGTGAAAAAAAAGCTCTAAACTTATTGCATGTAATCACTTATTACAAGATAATTCGAATCGTTAATTAGAGATATAACTCTAAAAATGTTGGATACTTTTTTAAAGATAAGTAAATCAAAGTACAACGTTTCCTTCCCCGTTAATATTTATTAATTTTTATTACATTTGCGTACTTTCTCTTTGTATCTCTTTCCCTCTCAATCTCTCTCTCGATTGCTCGCTCACTTGCGTGTCTTTGTCTTCTTTCTTTTTCTTCTACTTTCCTTCTTCTCCATTCGTTCATTTCAACAACCCTTTCTTTCTCCAACCTCCACCCCTCCCCCCACAATCTCCATATCGCCGCCATTATTTCCTCCCCTTCCCATTTAAACGACACTCCGCTGCGTCCTTTCCTTTCCTTTTCCTCGTGACTTTGCCTTGTCAGAATACGATGATGAAGTAGAGAAAGAGTTCCAAAGTCATCGCACGGAGGGACCTTTTCTTTGCCGGGGGGCGACCGTCGTCTCATCCAGCGCTTGCCAAGCGTCAGCCATGCTGGATCTCAACCTCGAGGTGATCTCCAGCGATTCCTCGTCGTCCTGCGGTGGGAGGACGAGTGCGGCGGCGGGGATGAAACTGCACCTGAAGAGCTTGGAGGAGGACTCTGGGACCTCGAACTCATCTGTGGTCAACATGGAGGAGGCAAATGCGGCCGACGACGACAACTCTTCGAACACGGACTCGTCCCTTCTGGCTTTCGATGTCATGTCGAAGAGGGAGGAGGCGAAGGGCGAGATCGTCACACAGCAGTTCTTTCCGGTTGATGCCGGGGACGGTGGAGGAGGCGGGGATGACAGGGCGTTGAGGAAGGCGGCGGCGGCAAGGACACAGTGGCTGAACCTGTCGTTCGGGGATTCCAGGGGAGAGTTGGGGATCCTGCAGCAGCAGCAGCAACCGCCGCCGCATCAGCCGGCACGGAAGAGTCGCCGGGGTCCTCGGTCTCGGAGCTCCCAGTACCGCGGAGTCACGTTCTATCGGAGGACCGGCCGATGGGAATCGCATATATGGTGTGTAGAAAAGAATATATAACTGAAGGAAATGATTTTTTATTTTTTGCTTCTCTAAATTATTTATTCTCTTGGGTTGCAGGGACTGTGGAAAGCAAGTTTATCTCGGTGGATTCGACACTGCCTATGCTGCAGCAAGGTAAGAATTTAGTCATTACGAACAAAGAGGAGGTTAATCTGATCTAAGATCTTATAGCGACACGAACGGCGATTCCGATTAATGTAGAGCTTACGATCGAGCCGCCATCAAGTTCCGTGGAGTCGAGGCCGATATCAATTTCAGCGTCAGCGACTACGAGGAAGACATGAAACAGGTATTTTCTTGTGGCAGGATGAGTTTCCTGATTGAGGTAGGGAGTTAGTCGTGGATTTGTAAACTTCTCTGGGGGGTAGTTTCAGATGGCGAATTTGACGAAGGAAGAGTTCGTTCACATCCTTCGCCGGCAAAGCACCGGGTTCTCCCGTGAGGCCTCAAAGTTCAGGGGAGTGAACCTGCAGAAGTGCGGCCGGTGGGACACGAGGATGGGCCAATTCACTGGCAAAATGTAAGAACTTGTTTTTGAGGATTGCACAATTTAGCAAGACAGTTTCGATGGCAAGACTGACCGGATGAGGTCTGTAATTCTCCTTTCCGAATCAGGCCGTATGAAAAGGCGACCCTCAAGCTCAACGGAAGGGAAGCAGCTGTGACCAACTTCAAATCCAGCCATCATGATTCGGAGATCGTGTTCAATGCCGGCTACAAAGGTATCTGCCCTCTCCATACCTCTTTTGGAACACTCAAGACTCGCAATTATGTTTTTTATCTAAATCAGCTCCGTCTCTTGGGACTAGGGAGTGGCCAGAACCTGGACCTGAGCCTCGGGATAACTTCGAACAAGGGCTGCTCAAAGGGAGTCGAGAGCAAAAAGGAGAATTTACACTGGTTGGATCGCGAGGAACCAGCGCTCCGTTGTGAGATTCCAATGGTATTGTATTGAGCGAAGCATAGATCTTCCGATTCTGTTCAAATTACGCCCAAGTAATGTTCTTTGTGGCGGCCTTTTGAACATCACAGGCTGGAAGCTCCTCTTCTGTGCCAAGAGGTGGAGGGATTACGAGTTTCACGATGCCGCCCAAGCGCTCTCCAATATGGCCATCCATGTATCCCACAGTCTCACCAAATTATGAGGTAATCGGACAATCCGAGTCCTGGATCGCTTTTGTTGAGCAAATTATTCAGGACATTAAACCATGCTTGCTGAACCACAGGTGCCGGTGGCGGAAAAGAGGACCGAAGCGATTCCCTCGTCCTCGTCATCAAGGTTCCCGACCTACCGATGGCAAGTCAATGGGAACAATGCTTCAGGCACGGCCCCCGCGCCTTTTGCGGTACCGCTATTTGCTCCAAACCACCATAACAGTGCAGCATCATCAGGATTCTCTTCATCCGCTACCACACCACCAGCATTCCTGGCAGGCTCAACAGCCTCCGCTCTTCTGCCGAGCAAGAACGGCGTCCACATCCCTGCCACGAGCGGGTACTACGCTTATAGGGGATGACGACCTGTGGTAGCGGTGAGGAGAGAAGATGACGACTTGGGCAAAGTAGTCCAAGAATGGTATATAACAACGTATTCGATGTGATGTAGAGAGGATTGATTCTATTTGTAAGTGAAAACTCGCACCGGAATGATTTCTCGCGAACGCTTTCCGCCGCGTGCTCTGTCTCGGAACTCCGTTTGGCAATAAAAGGGAAGCGGTCGGCACCTGTTTTCGAGCCGTTGTCGAAGATCCTGTACGCTAAGGTGGCAAGTCGAGACCTAGCTCTTCCCGAGAAGTGAGGCATCAAAGACTAATGTTTAAAGGATGACTGAGATGGGTGGTTATCCACCAAGGAAATCATGCAGATGGGCTTTACATGTTGCCAGTGGGCCTAAGGCCCAATGGAGTGTACAAACTATTATTTAGATATAGTATATTGTAGTGACGTCACAAAAAACAAGACGGGTAACTCACTTGGACCGTAACTAAATAAATCATACCTGATCACAATAGTTTAATTTAAACGTTTTTTGGACATGGGAGGGAGGCAGGGGATTATTGTTAGCCAGACCGAACCAAACCTTTTTGGTCTGTGTCGGGGGGGTACGAGAAAGTAAGGAAGGGTGTCGTTTGGAGGCTGACTGTTTGTCTATCTTTCTTTCCCTTTTCCATTTCATTTTCCTCTCACCTCTCCTCGCAGTCCCTTCTCCATCGTCAGATCTCCCTCTCCCCTTTGCCCTCCTCTCAATCCCCCCGCTCCTCTCCTCTCCTCTCCTCCGATTCCCTCCTTCCCTCCCACCAAAATTAAAAACTAATTAAACCCCTCTCCTAAACAAAATCGACAGCCACATCCCCCTGTTCTTCCCCGCCAAAATTTTACAAACTTTTCTTCCCCCAACCGCCTTCCCCAGGAACCCTTTCTCCCCCCTTCCGTTGTGATTATACCCGAGTATCTTTCTTCCTTTCTTTCCCCCATCCCTTTCGGTTCTTATGGTTCTTGTTTTTAAGGTTTTCTGGGTTTGCTTTTATTCAGTTGCCCGGGCTCTTTTTCTTGGAATTCGATTGGCTTCTAGGGTTTTTCTTTTTTGGAAAGAAATTATGGGTTTCTCTGCTTTTGACGATTTCGGTTTCAATGGGTTCTCTTAGGGCCGTAAAGATTTAATTTTGTCTTATTTACTTTTCCTCCTCTTATTCGGTTAAGGTTAAAAAAGGTTTTTTTTTTTGTCTTTTGGGGCTGTTTTGGTTTGATTTGATTCGTTGTTGCTGTGAAACCCGTGTTTGTAAATTTTTTTTATGTTTCTGCGGCGTGTTCCTTGTTAAAGGTTGAGTTTTGCTGACATGGCGGATGGGCCATCTAGTCCGGTTGGGGTAGGCGCGGGGAGCCATGATAGTGGGGGTGAGCAGAGCCCGCAATCGGGTGGAGTTCGGGAGCAGGACAGGTATCTCCCCATCGCGAACATCAGCAGGATCATGAAGAAGGCGTTGCCCGCCAATGGAAAGATCGCCAAGGATGCTAAGGATACTGTGCAGGAGTGTGTCTCTGAGTTTATAAGTTTCATCACTAGCGAGTATGCCACCGAGATTTTTCTTGCGATTCAGCTAATTATCATCTGCTTCCTGTTTGATTGACGGGGTGGTGAGGGGTGGGGTGTTACGTATGCTCCTTTTTTTTTTCTGAGGATGGAATAGTTGATATTGTGTCTTATGTGGAGTATCTATCTCAGTACGTGTGATCCTTGTGGTCCCGATGATTTTTTGTTTGGTTTGGTTTGTGGGCCTCTGTTGAATGATGATGATGGTGATTATTTTCTTGGTTAGGTTCATTAGGATACGAAATGTGCAATGTGCAAATGAATGAGGTTTGAATTGCAACTCATGTTTATGTTGTTGCTTCTGGCTGTAAACAGGGCGAGTGACAAGTGCCAGAAAGAGAAACGAAAAACTATTAACGGTGATGATTTGTTGTGGGCAATGGCAACCTTAGGCTTTGAAGACTATATCGAGCCTCTAAAGATATATCTGGCTAGATACAGAGAGGTGAGGTTTCTTTCCTCTTTGTTTTTGTCTTTGGGGTGGGTGGTTGACCTCTCACTGAAGGGTTGTTGATAGTTTTCAAAGATAACTCAACCGACCATCATCATCACAGCTGAAATTGTAGAATTCTCGTTATTTTCCGAAAAAAAAGTTTTCTTTATATTTTTCTTGTAGGAAGAATTACATTGATAAATCGATGAATACGGCTTCATTCAATAATGATAAACTGATCACTGAATAAATGAAAAAGTCGTTATATTGTTCGTTCTCTTGACCATGGAATAGAATTATGGACGACATTCCTTTCCCATAATTATTCTTGAATGTCTTATATCTGACACTTTTTTCCTTGTCTGTGCTGCGTGTTGGTTGATTTGGGATGATTCCGGTGGAAGCAGTTAGAGGTATGTTTATGCTTTTCTTCCATTTCTCTGCTGTTCTATTAATTCCAGTGTTGTTCCCATCCTGATTGTTATATTGGAAAATATCCATGCTTGTTTCATTTACAAATTGTTCTGCATATAATGGCCCTGACAGGGTGATACCAAGGGTTCTGCAAAGGGTGGAGAAGGATCTGCCCGAAAGGACATGGCTGGCGGTCAGCCTGGTCAAAGCGCACAGGTAACCAAGCTAGTACATTCTACTCTCATCAGGAATGATATGATTTCAGAAATTCTGACGAGCATCATGAAACACGCCAGTTTAACACATGGTCTTCATTACTTGATTTTGTTTCAGTATGTCCAGCAGTCACAGTTGACACAGAACATGAATTATGTGAGTCCACTAGTCTGTACTCTCCTGTTGTATTTTTCTGATTAAAAATTCGTCTGAGGACTTGTTCTAAATCCAAGACCAGCAGAGCAGTAACCTCTAGCTGTATACTCTGAGTTTATTGTATTCTTACGTCCATTTGTGCAACAGAAGTAGGTTAGTGAAGTCATGCAAATAATCTCATGGATATAGTTTCTCATCTTTGTCTTCTCCATTTCCTTTGGTTGACTGTGATGGTCCAGATGCTGACTTGGTGGTTAGGTCCCCTAGTTTCACTCATGCTGGTTTCTGGATCTATGTCGAGTTTTATTCATGTAATCCACACATTGGTTAAACATGAAATGCGGGTGTTGTGATCTTTTTATTCAATGACTTTGTACAGTTTGGCCAACCGGGTTCGGTGAATTATGTCAATGCCCATCAATGAGCAACGAGCTAGACCTGCATCCTCTTGGAGTGGTAGGTTAGGTCTTGATCTCTTCTGGTTCTTGACTTATATAAAAGATACTGTGTATGTATTAATGCGCATTGTCAAAGATATGACTCTCGGGGAAGAAATTATGATTTTGTAGTTATGGATGCATTTGGCTGGGAAATCAGATCATAATCACTTCACACAGTACCACTTCTACATGATTGTTGTTTGCTTATGTAGTTGTGACTATGGTGATTCATTTTCCTTTACCATATATTTTTTCTTTTCGTATTATCAAGAACGTGTGTGTTGGGGGGTGGGGGGGGGGGGGGTTGTGATGAATGCCCGGCTTCCTGTGAAACTAATGGTTTTTGGTTGAGATTGCAGGCGACAGGGGGTCGTGGGGGTCCACGAGTTTCGCCACCGTAGGTTTGAAGAGTGCCTCCTATGGCACCTCCTATCTCTTGTTTAGATGCTGATGTAGCTTTTGAAGAAGCAACTCGACATTAGAAGCGTCCTTTTTATATGGGTCACTAAATTGGGGTCTAAAATTGTGCTGTGTAGCTTTGCTGAAGTCGAAATCTAGCTCCTCTCTCTCTCTCTCTCTCTTTGTGGAACTTCTTGTTAGTATCTGGGCAGCCAGAGACTGTATCTGTAAATTTTTTCCTGTTCTTATGATCTCTTTTTTGTTTATTGTCACTGTTGGACTGGACTGCGTAATTTGTCTTAACTGAACAAGCAAGTATTCAATACGTCCATGTAACTGCAACTTACCATTATCATATTTCTGTCTTGGAATATGGATTTGGCCCCAAGTGGAATGTTGGGTCTTTCTTTTCCTATTCAATCAGACACGAGCCTCAGTACGACATTAAATTTACTAGGAAGAGCGAGGCATTAATATATCCTTATGAAGAGGGTTAAAAAACTCGTCCTTTAAATCACTTTGACGAGAACAACTGGTCAAAAGGATTTTACATGTTACCGCCCTTCTCGCTTCCCTTGTCCGAAACCCTCGGCCTCGGCATTTTACTGCAAAACTCAGGCGGAATCTCCATTCACCGACCAAGGAGGCGACCTAGCAAAACCCATTTCTTGGGAACCCGGTGGTTCGTTTCTTGTCTCCCCCCCTTCTCGCATTTTCTTTTATATTACCCTGTTTTCTTCTGTTACCCTGCGTTTTGACTTCTCGCTTCGCTCGTCCGCTCGCCAAGTCGCGTGCTTTTCCCCCTTACTCGCTGCCTTTCGTCTGAATTCTTCTAGGGTTTTCCAGCCGGGGCTCGAAATCCGTGGCTTTTATTGGTTCCTGGAAGCAATCTCCCTGGGGGAGTGTGCTGGTGCTGTTGGGAGTTAGGGGTTTTCAGGATGGCTGATCGTGACTGGGAGGGGAATTCGTCCCCGGAGCTGGCTGTATTCGGGGGTGTTGGTGGAGGTGGTGAGAATTTCGGGGAGGGAGCGGGTAGGGAGGTTGGAGATTGGGGTGATGTTTCGTTGGAGGCAATGCGGGATGAAGTTTTGGTGGAGGGCATAGCTAATGATGCCAATTTGAATGGTGTACCGGAAGTCCTGCCTGGTGTCGGGCCTTCGATGGATGGACTTGCGGAGTTGGGGGTGAGTCGGGTGGAGGTGAAGAGGAGCAGCAATCAGAAGGTTGAGGAAGGAGAGGTTTTGAAGGATGCTTTGACGGAAGAAGTTTCACGAGTGGATGGTGTTGTGGGAGCAGAGGTGACAGTTGACGAGGAGAAGGGCGAAGCGGAGATGGTGGTTAGTCGAAATGATTTTGGCGATGAGGGGAAGGGTTCGGCCAGTGATGGGTTGGTAGTAGCTGATTCTGATGCAATAGAGGGCTGTGTATCGAATGTGGACGTTGTTTCCAGTAACTTAGAGAAGTCTATTGGGAAAGATGTTACTAATCTCACAGGAGATAGAGATCATTCGATGAATTATGCATCAGCCATTCATACAATGGCAGCTATAGATACTTTTTGCTTGGATGAGAATGTTGGCGGTTTAGGTGAAGGAACTCTTGGGAACAGCAAGAAACTTTGCGGTGCAGAAGAGAAAGTGGGATCTCAGATGGGGGCTGCTCGGGAGGAGTTGGTTAAAGATGGAAAGATTTTGGATAGTGGTGAAATGGGAGTCATTGCCTCTGATGCTGTAGATGAACATGTGTCAAGTGCTGAGATTGTTTCTGGAGGCACAGAGAATAGGGCTTCTATGACAAATGTCGAGTCCTTAGAAGGTGGAGTTACTATTATTGACGGAAGAGCTGCAATCGGTGAGGGAATTGTTTTTGACAACACGAATGCCGAGCAAGTTATTTATGAGAATTATCAAGATTACCGAGTTAATGAGCTAGTTTCTGAGGAAACAGAGTTTAACCATGGTGAGAGTTTGAAAGAGACGGGGGCAGAAACCCAGTTAACAGGGTGTGTGGTTACGGAGATTATTGGAAGGGGCAATGAGATGTATTTTGGTCCCAGTGATGTTAGTATGAAAGCCTTAGAAGGCAGACTGCCACTCTCTGACAAGAAGACCGTGATTGATGTAGCCCATGCAGATCCAAACACAATGCATATGGAGGTAGACGATGCTTCCGTGCCCAGTGATACTGGTTTGCATATCGGCAATGCAATGGATGTTGATGAACAGGATGATGGCGCTGAAGTTCTCGAAATGGCTGATGAGGAAGAAGAGATTGGGGGAGAACTGCAGACAGATAGCTATATGGAAGTCGATCGAGCTGTTTACCAGCTACCTCCCGATGAAGAAAATGTGTTTGCAGTGTCTGATTTAGTTTGGGGTAAGGTCAGAAGCCATCCATGGTGGCCTGGCCAGATATTTGATCCTTCAGATGCATCTGAGAAGGCAATGGAATATCACGAAAAGGACTCCTTTCTGGTGGCATATTTTGGTGATAATACTTTTGCGTGGAATGAAGCATCCTTGCTCAAGCCTTTCCAGTCATACTTTCCTAGTGCAGTGAGGCAGAGCAATGCAGAAGAATTCCAGAATGCTGTGGATTGTGCTCTGGAAGAAGTTTCGAGGAGGGTTGAACTGGGGCTGGCTTGCTCCTGCTTATCGAAGGATGTTGTGGATGAGATAAAAGTTCAGATAATTGAAAATGTGAGAATCCGACCCGATTCATGCACTGTAAAGGGCGTGGGTAAATTTGCAGATGCAAATTCCTTTAAGCCATATGAATTTATTCAGTATCTGAAGGCATTAGCTCAAAGTCCATCTTCTGGAGCTGACAGATTGGAGCTTATTATAGCAAAGGCTCAATTGTTGGCGCTATACTGGCATAAAGGTTTTAATCAGCTGCCTGAATTTCAGTCTTTTGGAGATTTGATTGAAGACACTGCTGAAGCATTGGATACCAAGGACGGTATTCAGGTGAGTGATATCAAAGATGGGATGGCAACCTCTGCACAGGTAAGTGCCGATGTCCCTAGAAGCTCTTCCCATAGACGAAAGCACAACTTGAAGGATATTGTCTATCATCGAAGGAAAGAAATAAGCTTATTTGAACTAATGGACGAGGCTATGATATATTCAGAAGATGATGAATTTGAGTTGGATGGTACTCTTTTGTCCAAAAGGCACCGAGGTTTTGATACCGACTTTGACTCTGGTAGCATGACAAAAGGTGTTAGCACTATCCCTTCTCTTCCTAAATCATCTTTTAAAATCGGTGCATGCATAAGCAGGGTTGCCAGCCAAATGACCAGATCTCCTTCCCTCAAATTTCAAAGCGAGGGGGTTGAGCCCGTTGAAGGTACTGCTGATATTAGTGATGCTGAGAGAGGGAAGTCGAGCGTTGCACCAGAGTGTCAGTCACTGCCAGATTTGGTGTCTCAACTTCAGTCACTAGCCATAAATCCTAAGGGAGGACATAGTTCTTTTAGTGTAACTGCTAGCTTCTTCTCAAATTTTAGGAATTCTGTGGCTGTAGGCTTAGACTTGAGTGTGGGTAGTTTAGTTGGTAAGAGGAGGAAGTCGTCCCAATATGCTGGTGGATTTTCTGAGGCATTTGAATTTGAGGACATGAATGACTCTTACTGGACAGATAGAACAGTCGGAAATGGTTTTGAGGATAATCTAGATGGACTTGTAAATGGAGAGAATCACATCTCTTTTGAGCACGAGAAACCTCGAAAAGCTGGTCGAAGACCATACCCGAGGAGACGGGATGTAGAAGTCAGCAAGCCACTGCCTGAGAAACCTGCCGGATATGTGGATCCGAATTCCCCAGCTGAGCTTGTGATGACGTTTCCCGAGCCAAGATTTATTCCTTCAGAAGTTAGCCTGAACAGGACATTTAAGTGTTTTGGTCCCCTGAATGTACTTCAGACCGAACTTGACAGGGATGGGAACCGTGCCCGGGTGGTGTTTAAGAGGAGCAGCGACGCGGAAATCGACTGCAGTAGTGCATCAAAATTTAATATATTTGGATCCCTAGTTGTAAATTATCAGCTTAATTACACGCTGTCAGACCCTTTCACAACCTACTATAAACCTGTTCCCCTGCCGGAAGCTTCTACTGAAGCCCCAGAAGATGCTAGCTGATGACTCCTTGGCTTGAACTTTGTATCTTCCAGGTAAAGCCCCGGATCACATGAATCATGAAGTGACTTTTAGTACTTGTTTACTCGGATGTCTGCAGAATATATATAAGATATTTATAGGATGAATACTTCTTGCCTTATATGATGGATACTTCTTGCATTGCAGGAGAATGATTTGTGGCTGGTTAATGCCAAAAACAAGCAGTAGAGCCAGCAGCCTCTTTGCTTATTCAATTCACGCTAGTCCTTTACGAGGTAGATTAGTTAGCCTAGTCTCCAAGTTAGCATGCCTACTCCTGGATCAACAGACTTACGTTTGTCGTTTCGGGACTCACGGAATTGCCATGTCCAGCAACTGAGATCTCCGCTACTTTCTAATCCTTCATGTAAATTAATGCACTGTTTTCACGTATCTGCACTATTTGCACAAGTACGATGATGTGTTGTATGATGAGCGAGTAGGGAGTTGTATTTCTAGGTGTTGGAGGGTGGCAAATTTTTTTGTGGATAATTCTGTTGTCGCTCCACTTATAATCAGATCTCGCCAAACCGATCCAAAATTAAGGTGATTATTATAAATCTGGGTTGATGATGTTATGTTGCGGCGCCTCCTTCGCCAAGTCAGAGAGTCTTTCCCACCCTTCAGACAACCCGCTTCTTTTCTATAAAAGCTCTAAACCCTCGCCTCGCCCTCCAAAACCCATTGCCTTTTGGGTCGCCGACTCCGACTATTCCCCATCCCCACAGGTAATACCTACGTTTGATTTTGATTTTCTCGATGTGGGTTTTTGTTGTTATTTCTCTCTCTGTTGAAAAGGATTGATTTTTACGGATTTCTTCAGATGACTTCGTTGGATAACCACTATGCGCATGATGGGTATCATGTCCAGAGTAGCTGCGAGAGAGAGGTTTTGGATATAGAGGTGTATGATGAGATGGATGATTTTGGGGAGGAAGATGTTTTCCAGTTCCAGGATGATGATGTGATGGTCGAGGTTTTAGGATCTGATGTTTACGTAGACGGCATCTGTGGTTGTGGGGATGCAAACGCATGTTTTACTGCTGGGATAAGTGATGACGGCGAATTTGATCCGAATTTGTGGTCTCAAGGGGCTTTGGTTGAAGGCTTAGAGCGTAGGAGACAAGGCTTGGAGACTCGTGCAAGGGATACTACTAAAGATAGCTCTGGCCAGGAAGGATCTGAAACTAACCGAACTGATCATACCAGAAAAGAAAGGAGTTCGGAAGAACTGATAAGTAATCCCGAGGAGCTTCTAGAAGCTTCTTCACCTTGGAAGAGGCATAAGGTTGATGATCCTGGCATTACTTTGGGCATTGAGGATGTAGAGATAGCCATCGCCATGGTAGAAGATGTTACTACCAGCTCTTTGGGCCCTAAACCATCTGGTTCGCTGGAAAGTAATGGAGAATTAAGCGAAAATGGTGAATGCGCTTTGCTAAATGGATTTGAAATTTTTATTTCAGAGTTGGGTGATGTACAATTCCCCGAGCATTCGTCGTCAGATGATTTGCTTGAACAACAGTTTGTAGCTGACAATCCCTTGGTGGGACATGAAGAACCAATCATTCATATCAGCGAGCGATCTGAGATATACCAGTTCGAGGATGCGAACGATTCATATTGGACGGACAGAGTCATCACGACTGATCCTCTGGATCAGCCATACTATGAGTATGAGGGAGAAATGAGGAATGAAGATTCCAGAACACTTTGTAAAGCAGACAGGCTCCTGTCGACCGCGAAGGAGTCCTCAACCTTTGAAGGCGACTGTTCACTCATGGGTGACAATTCCCCAGCCGAACTCATCTTGATATTTCCAAAGACGGGGAGCTTTCCAGTGGCAGCCACCTTGAACAAGACCCTGAAGATGTTTGGTCCATTGAAAGAGTCGGAAACACAGGTTGATAGGAAAAGCAATCGTGCCAGGGTTGTGTTCAGGAAGTTTAGTGATGCCAAGGTTGCCTTCAGCAGCGCTCAAAAGTACAGGATATTTGGACCACTTGATGTGAAGTATCAACTCAATCATCCAATATCTGATCTCTGAAGTGCCATATTGCTCTTAACTTTAGAAGTAAGAACAAAGTCCTTGCACCGCAATAATCCAACCTTTGGTAACTTCTAATGAACCTCTTAACTCTGCATTCTTGCAGGTCTTTGGAAAATGGGAGGAGGTGTGAAAGCTAAAGCTGTTTTTTGACGGTTCAGATTGCTGGAGTTTTTCTGCAGTTCATGGCAATGATTTTTTCCCATGATTTCTGAATGAACTTGGAGACAAAACTGTTTTCGTTTATTACAACAGAGATTTACGCAGCAATCACCATTAACACATGAAGGAAACATCATATTAACCTACTATTACGTAAATGGCGTATATAATCCCGGGTATGTATCCTAATATTGTCAGCAGCAAATCTATCCAGGACTCTATCTGCAACCAAAGAAAGCACCAGCTCAACAAGGAAAGCAGGATGAATAAGGAATAAGTTAAACAAGAAGAACTCACCCCGCATCCATAAGTCTAAGATTGAATTTGATCGGAGTGGGGCGTCGACGAACCGGGAATTGGCGGTTTCAGGCGGATCCACCGCGGCGGCGGGAGAGAACCGGCTGGGGCAGTAGGCCAGAAGACTTAAGTTCAATCGGGTGTGTTTTGAACTTTTCTGGGGTTGTTTTATTGCAGCCCACGTCATCATGGGCTTTCCGGTCATGTGCTCAGTCTCATTCCGAGGTTTCCAGTTTCTCGAGAATCCCACAACCGACGGAATCAGTCTCGCAATAATTTCCCCCGATCACCTTTTTGGTTCATCTCCACAGTTAATATCTCAGATGTCGAAACCTAATGAAAGGCCGCGGAGAACCGCTCTTCCTCCTGCCCAAGAGGTAAAGAAGATGACGATGCTAATGACTTGATGAGTGGCGATTTGGGAATCGAGCCCTGTGCGCGACGCTTTGATTTCTCTGGTGTTTGCAGAATATAGAGAAGTTGGAGAAGGTCGTGAAGGAAGGGAATCATTATGGAGCGCAGCAGATGTACAAGTCCATCTCCGCCAGGTAAAATAAAGATTTAGGTGTATCTTTGTGAAGGTGGAGGTGATTTTCTTCTTTTTCTTCTCGATTTCGTGTCCAGAATGTGGATATTTCGTGGTTATTGGTGCCCCTGCTGGATTTTGGTTCTTGGCGGATTTGAGCATGGATTTAATGTCAGGAAGGATGGTCACTGGAAAGTTTGCGCTTTTTCTTCTGTTGTGATCGTGTTCATGTTGCAGATACATTGCGGCGGAGAGATATGCTGAAGCCTTGGATATACTAGAATCGGGAGCGTGCCTCCAGCTTGCAGATGACCAGGTTTGTCATTTTGCAGAAATTTCTAGAAATTTGGAGTTGTAGTTGTCTTACCATTCGTGCAAATCCAGCCATGGATGTGGTTGTCTGAGTTTTCCTCTTGGAAGCTGTATTCGTGCTTGTTGAGTCTAAAATAATTTTCCAGGTGAACTACATAATAGAAATTTTCAGCTGCTCCCTCTGTGAAGTTCTCAAGGTTCCGCTATTGCTTATTTCATCTTCATCACATTTGCAGATTACCTGCGGGGCTGAGCTGGCTGTTCTTTTTGTAGAAACACTTTCAAAGGGAAGATGTGCTTGTGATGAAGAAACCCTTGGTGAGTTCCCTGGCTTGAATGTAATCTTCACATATATGTCATGAAGTCGTACACCAAACATCTGAATCTGATTTGATTCTCAATCGGTGGATGTATTTGTTTCAGGGCGTATCAGGAAAATTTACAAAAAGTTCCCTCAGATGCCAGTACCTCAACACTTGGAAGACGATGATGATATGCAAAAGCTTTCTGAAGCCATCGGAGCAGCAAAAACACGCGTTGAGTGCTGCTCTTCATTTTTGAGAGTTGCTTTAAAGTAAGATATTTAAAATCTCAGAGATATTTTTTAGTTGCATTATTAAAACGATTTTTGGCCATCAACAATATGCCTTGATGTTTTTTCTCTGGGCACTACAGTGTGCCGTCTTTTCGGAAAATCGTGAAATGAATTGTTGATTTCAACTTGCTCAATTTGTGCTTGGAGGATTTCATGCTCCTTAGTTAGATCTGTGCTATTCAGGTTGCTACCTATGTTTTCATGTTATAAGGCTTGGAATTGCTGAGTTAGCTCATTCTATGCCAATTAAGTCACAGCAACTGTTTTTGGTCTTTCTGTCCCCACTTTCTGATTCTCAGGAGCATGTGGTTTTTTTCCTAATGATTTCTGATGACATGGAATCTTCTAGGAAAGATATTAAACTTTTTGCTCATTGAACAGAAGCTAGTTTTTATTTTCATTGACTAGTTAGTTGACATACCTTTGTCATATACTGAGTAGATGGTCTTCCCAATTTGGACCACATAAGGGTGGATCGCCAGAATTGCATTTGATGCTGGTGGAATATTTGTCCTCCGAATCTCCCGAAGTGGTTAGTTAGATATCCTATTCCTTTTGATCTTTATGTTTAATTTATAACATTCAGACCATGACAGAAACTGGAACTTTTAGATCCATTGCATTTGTAATGATTGATATCAGAGCAGAGGTTTGGGTTCTGTCTTTCAGGATATGGCTAAAGTATCGTCTCACTTTGTTCGAGGAAGCAACGTGAAGAAATTTGCATCAACTTTAGTGAGCTTCATGGGGAAGGTTTGCCTTTTCCCTGGTACTTTTTCTTTCTTGACAATTGGAGCCGTGGAAAGTGACCTCTAATGCTGTGATTGTTATCCTGTTTATCTGAACAGTGTTATCCCGGTGAAGATGATCTGGCCATTGCACGAGCAGTCTTAATGTTTGTACAGATTGATAACTCTACCTGCTTTAAAATGCATTCTTTTAGCGGATAATTTCTCTTCAATCCTTGGTCATTAAATTCTTTTCAATCCTTTGCGCCGCAGGTTATTGTCTTTAGGTAATTTGAAAGGTGCTAATGATTTGGTGGACGAGGTGAAGAAGCAAGTGCAATCCAAGGAAACAGAATATCCTAAATCAGATCTGATGCAATTTATCAATTACCTTCTGCAAGTGTAAGGCTTCTCTTCATGTTCTGCGTGTGTTGTTTGCAAATCCGTACTTCTGTTGAGTTGATATATGAGGATATTTTCCTGATAATGAAGTTTGTGCTCAAATTATCTATATATTTGAGCCATTTGAATATGCTGACTACTGCCATTATCATACTATAATGATTCTACAATCCCCTTCAATTACTCAGGTTGTTGAGAGATGCCTTGCCCCTCTTCAATATGTTGAAAGCAAATTATCAGTCAAGCATAGTCAGAGATCCTACATTCAATGAGGTGACGCTTCACTTCCCTCATGTTTTTTTGCCTATGACACGATTCACTTAAAAGCAGGATTGACGTGAGGATTCATTCTTTCAGTTGCTAGAACTAATCGCCGAGAAGTTCTACGGAGTCCCACGTCGGAGCCCACTGCAAGGAATATTTGGCGACTTCTTTAAGGTCGGGTCAAGACCTTGGGAACTCATACTTCCATCGTGAAAATTTTCCCTCCCACCCCCCCCCCCCCCCGGGCCACTCATTACCCAAAAAATAACTATTATCCAACTCTTGCAGATGATGGGAGATATGTAGAGATTGCTTCCACCCCTGATCTGAGGTGGGTTGAGGTAGATCCGCCCCTGTCCAAAGTTTTAATTCTAACGAGGACCCCATGTAAGGAAACAGACATTCCAGTTTTGCTGCAGAATGCATTTTTAAGTTTAGGCATTCTTCATGGAGATGGGGAGGGAGTTCAGAGACAAGATTCAAGGTAAAGGAAAGAAAGAAAGGGGTTGCAGGTTTCTATGCCCAGCAACAGATAAAACAAGTCCATTTTGGTCTAATCCTGATGCTTCTGTACTTTCTTTGTTGGTGGTTCATACTGCCAAAAAGCCAGCCAGTTGTTGTTAGTTGATGAGTACTCTACATTTCTTCGAGTTTCAAGTCATGGCATGGCTCACGTGGCTTGAATTAGCAAGATCCCTTTTGGGTCCTTCTCCACTGGGATTCCTTCTTGTCGAAATAGTAGGCCAATCAGGAATGACAAGTAATAATATTAATTAGCGGATGCCCTTGCCATTGTCATTATATTTTGGTTGCCATCCCATCGTTTCCGCATTATCATGGAACAAGTCAAAACTGTGGTTGGGCTTCGGCTTGTTTCTTGGCCCACTAGGCCCACTATAGCGCCATTAAGAGAAGGTTTGGATGGGCCTTAGACCATCGGACTTGAAGCCCAGAGCTTCCCGAGCCGAGACTTTACGACTGCGGGGAATTTTCCCTCGAATCTCTCGTGCAGGTCGTCGTGGTTGGGCGGAGTTTGTTAATCGGAACCCTAGGAAGTAGGCGGATAAAGTGAGACCGGAGCGGGGGAAGGGGAGGAAGGATGAGCGGGAACGGGAAGAAGGTTGCTGACGTGGCATTCAAGGCGTCGAAGGCCATCGATTGGGACGGCATGGCGGCGATGCTTGTCTCCTCCGAGGCTCGCAAGGAGTTCGCCAACCTCCGCCGCGCCTTCGAGGAGGTTAACAACGAGCTCGAGACCAAGTTCAGTCAGGTTTTTGTTTGTGCTCCGTTCTTTGTCGATTTGATCAGGGGATGTGTTGTGGCAGCAGGTATTTGTTGATGTGAAATTGGATGCGGTATCTTTCGTTTCGTTGCGGAATTCGATGCTGGGTTTTGGGGGATTTGCTCCCTGCTTTGGGATGGTGCTGTTGCTACTGTTGTTGTACAGAGCGTAATTGGTGACTTGCATCACGATGTGCAGAACATCAGGAAAACGAATGGATATGATCATTCTGTTATTGTTCTGTTCTGTATGAGAATGTGAATCTGCTGGTTGTGTCTTACGAACTAGTGTGTCGGCCACTCTTTTGACTTATTTAGGATGGGTGTTTGCGATCCAGTGATTATGGGAATGGAACGTAAGTCTGTAATATTTGCCTGACCCATTGGTGTTTGTTTTCTTGCAGGAACCCCAACCTGTTGACTGGGAATATTACAGGAAGGGAATCGGCTCTCGTCTGGTGGATATGTACAAAGAAGCTTACGACAGTATGTTTTTCCTTTTGGTCGTCAGTTTGTGTGCTAAGTGAATCGGGGATATTTGATCTTACTGTGATATGTGTCGTGGATGAATTTTAGCTGAACATTTGGAATGCTTCATTAATCTGCTGA
Organism: Melastoma dodecandrum; assembly: GCA_029817715.1. NCBI lineage: Eukaryota > Viridiplantae > Streptophyta > Magnoliopsida > Myrtales > Melastomataceae > Melastoma > Melastoma dodecandrum. Next base: position 1,143,569 of record JARUPY010000533.1, on the reverse strand, counting down.
GGGAGAGTAAAAGTCACGGTTAGTTGGCTCTGGACGAGAGTAGTTACTTGGTGTGAATAGCAGGGAAAATCTTTTTTTTTTTTTTCTCTTTTGAATAAGTTAGGATGTAGGATTGTGTGGCATGAGTTTTGGGAGGCATCCGTTTCATGATAACCAAGTACAGTAATGAGATCCCTCTATGAAGTTATGGGTGATACATTCCCTGGTTGTGGTTATATGATTTATTTGGCATCAGTAGTGTTTGCTAGCCATTGCTTACTAGTATTTTATCTGATAGTTATATGTTATTCCACAGGCATAGAGATCCCCAAATTCGTGGATACCGTCACTCCTCAGTACAAGCCAAAGTTTGATCAACTGGTAGGTGGCAATTTTCTTTTCAAGAAACCACTCGAAAAAAGTGTGAAATTCTTTTTAACGTAATACGTTACAGTTGGTGGAGCTGAAAGAAGCAGAGGAGGCATCCCTTAAGGAGTCTGAGCGTATAGTGAAAGAAATAGCTGAAGTTCAAGAACTGAAGGTAACCCATATGAGTCATGCTATCAACTTTTAGCATAGTTGTCCTTTTGCTTTTCTTTGATGACCTATTGGTCATGCTTGACCTTCCCCATAATTGTTGGAGAGAGCCTTGCTCATTGGAACACTTTTTAACCTTTGCCTGCTATATCTCCAATTCGCAGAGAACTTTCAGCACCATGACCGCCGACGAGTACTTTGCGAAGCATCCGGAGCTGAGGAAGAAATTTGACGATGAGATCCGCAATGACTACTGGGGATACTAAACTACATTGCCCAATTCCTGTCCATTTGCTTCATTTCGAGAGGCCATGTCTACCCCGGGCGAAGTCCTCTCATTCTGCTGTGTTTTGATTCGCAATAAATGGATCGGTACTCTCATTTTCTTTGTATCTTCTCATTGTTGGCTTTGAAGGCTTTCCTAATGCCTCGACTTCATAACTTTTTTCAAATGGTGGAGTAATAGATTGGTCCTTTTGCATGTTTTCCTTGAAGTTGGACATCATATCATGCTTTTGTGACAGACAAGGGCGTAAAAGAGCAATAAAATTAGCTCAAATGTGTACAAAAGGAGGGCTATTAAGAAGCCAGCCAGTTACGATATCTGACCAAAATTTGGGAACAAAAAGACTTGTCGACGGATGATAAGTTTGAAGCATATGCAGCAGTTAGGGTTTCAGACGACTTCATCCAGACCTGGCCAACTTCTTATTCCCTTCCGATGCTGCCTCCTGTTTCTTGTTCATCAGGGCCTTCCTTGCGAGCTCGTAACCTGCAAAATTCATGGCGCCCAATGGAGCGATCCAGAAGAATCGCGGGACTGCACCCTTGAATAACCCCAGAGGCCCCTCACGACGTAGAATGGAGATCGCTACCATTGACATCGGCACAGACCGACCGCGAGCGGTCATCATTCGAGTCTTCATGACATCAAAGGGTGTGGTGACGATGGCAGCCAAGCCCCCGGAGATGGCTCCAACAGCAATGGTTTCCCATGGCTCTAGGTCACGACCCAAGACTCGTTGCACAAGCTGAAGGTAAAAGCAAATGTAAGAGGTAGCAGAAGCCACTTAGATTTCCAAATACGAAAATATACGGTCTACACAAGCACTATGTGTCCATATAAGCTAACGATGCAAGACAATGTTCTAGCCATCTTAAAAAATGGGGGAAATTCACGATTCAGATGTTGGAAGCCTTACGCTGCGGATATATATGGGCTTAGGAGAACGCATACCTTTTTCGACTCTTCATAAAGTCCCATGCCAGCGACGTAGAATGGAACTTCACGGCAAAGAGTAGCACCTGTGCCTCGAAAAAATCCCTTGGGACCATCTTGCTGCCACGTAGCAACGAGAGCCTCCCCTACATTGTCAAAAAGTCCAGCCTGCAATCGTTGCTTTAGTACCTCGCAAGGGATGCGCACCGCTGTTCCCAGGAAAGTACTACAGAATGATGCTAGTGATTGCACCTGCAGGTATACACAAACCCATGTTATCTCCCCAAACAAGCAGCTTGGAAAACACTAAAACAGACATCACTCTCAAACATTATCCAAGCAGATGAGGCAACTATTGGAATTTCCCTTAATGCAACTCCAGCAACATAGTTGATGAACATGTTAAGAAAAAACAGACAATAAACTGTACAAAAATATGTAAGACAGAGGAGTACTTGAATATGTGGTATTGATGGGGCAACATTTATCAATATAAGCTTGCTGGCTTCAAAAATACCCGTTCTCAAGCCATGGCTGCAGTCCGCGAAGAGCAGAAAAATGAAGAATCCGAGCATAAGAACGTCTCAAAAGGTTTTGCAACGATGCAACAATGCAAGAGGAAAGATCCACCACCTCGAGAATTGTCCCCAAATGGCAGGCAGTGAACCCCTATATAATCCACGCACTCCAATCTCAGGGATCTTTCCTATTATCTCCCCAAAAGATAAAGATGAAGCCTGCACTCGAGTCTGCCATACAAAAGAACATAACTAATACATCAAAACAAAGAAAGAAAAAAAGGATGACTAATTAATAAATTGACAGCCATGGTCGTTTTGAACCAAACGTCATGCTATATGTTGTTGTCTCATAAATAGCATATGCACTTCAATTGTTCCACCAACACATCACTAAATGGCACCTTTATTGTGTCGACGGGGTGCATTAAAGAAGTTGACAGTGCACAGGAAAGGCCTCCGGCTAAAGCAGATCTAAGAACACTTCCAGCAGGAATCTCCATTGGAGGTGCAACGGCAACAACTGTTGCAGCTTCAAACCAGACATTTCTGCATTTATCATTGGGGGAGAAGCATCAATTGACACAAAACTCATTGTCTGCCTATTCTAAAAACTGTATCCCAAGAGAATTAATCTATATATATATACATAAATTTCTGTTTCAGAAAAAAAAAAATTCATCTCTATGACCAGTCCTTTTGAGTCATATCATCATCTGAAAGCGTTTCTCCCTCAAAATTCATCCACAAGAATCAATGTCCTAGATGTTGCAGCTGTCTCTCAAATGATGAAAAGGAAACCAGACTTAATGAAAATCATGGGCAGACAGGGGTTTTTTGAGACCATAACCAAATGTACCAACCAGATAGACCTATCAACTCACCTAGGGTCATCCTGGAGCCTGTCAGAAGGAAGTAGAAGCATAAAGTTACGAAAATGCCCATATGAAATAGAACCCTCCTTGTCCGCGACAAGGCATCTCATCATTGCATCAGCATTGTCTTCATTAGCAGGAAGTCCTGCACGCTGAAGTGATTCTAAAATTTCACTCTTCTGAAGTGTTCCCGATTTGCTTAGACATAGTGAAGTGTAGGCGCGAAGGATGGTTGGTTCTCTCTGCTCCATCAAGGTTAAGAATTGTTTCCAGCCAAAAGACTTGGAGAAGAAGTGACTCCTAGCCCTGCTCATAAACTCCCGGGCATACCTACGCGGCAATTTCCTTTTCCCCATAGCAATTTCAAGATCTTCCAGAGTTACTTGGCCATCACCATCTCCGTCAAGCTCCTCGAAAAACCGTCTCCCTGCAAAGGGAGATCTTCACTCAGTTAGAAGTGGAAAAGAAAGTGGTCGACAAGACACAACCAAAAGCCGTGACCAAACTTATTCCCTATTTTAGAGCAAAATTGTTGTGATAATGATAGATAATGTTTCAGGGGTTTCATTGAATAACATCATAAACTGACTAACTAATTAAAAAGAACAAATTAAAGAAGGCCAGCAACAAATCTTGGCAAAATATTTCCCACAACATGAAGTGAAAGTTCAGCAAGATCCCTAACAGAACAATGGAGGCTACTCTACATTAACTACAATAACATGCATAGGAACAAAGCAACTAGTTTCACATAACTGAGCATGAAAGCCTCCACAACATTAAAGTCATAAGAAAAAAAAAATATTTCTTTCATTTTCTTACTTAGGTTCATATATATAATTCATCCTCTTTGCCAAGGCAATGAAACCAGAGAGAATCTACAAATTCAGGACCCGGGAGTTCAAAAACAGTCTAGAAAGCCAGACCTAAAACAACTCAAGTCATAAAATGTAGCAGAACTTTGAGAACTATCAAATGTTTCAATCAGAAAACAAACCTTCAGATTCCGTATATCTAAAAAAGTCCTGAACTGATATTAATTTTTTCTTGTCTGGATATTCCTTTGGAGATCTCCCCAAGTACGGCACGAGCTCAATAAGCTCAGTCAATGAAACAGTAGACAATGTAGATTTTAGTCGCTCCACGTTTGACAAAGGAATGCTTAAAATTCCACCACCCAACTTCTGCGGAGGATTGCCACCAGCCAATTCATCTGTGCTAGTGCTTGCAACTGCATCATCGCCATCTTCTTTTGCAGCGGCAACACCGATGATGCCTGACGGAACCCCTCCCACTCTGGCAAACTTTAAGTTTCCGAAAAACCCATTCACGTCGGATTTTCGACCTTCCCAGAAAGTAGCAACAGCTCTAAGATGATTCGACCGAGCAGGAGGATCGGGCACAGTAGAAACCTCGCAGCTCTCGCCATTGTACTCTCGTGGCATAAACTGATCGAACTTCTGCAGGTTTTGCGTCAACAGATCCAGAACGGCGCCCAAAAAGACCTCCAAGGAATCTGGTGACACATGCTTCCCACCCTTATCATCAAAATTATTCTTCCTAACAACTTTTGTGAACATACTCTTTGACTCCTTCAATATCACCTTAGATTTAGAACTTACGACCACTTTATCCTCGTCAAAATGCTTCTGTAACCTCTTCTTACCACTACTCTTGAATGGACTAGGCAATGCCTGAACAAAGCTATTTGCCAACAGAGACAAATGAAGAGAAAACTGCAAGCAATTCGTGCAGGACTCATTACCAGTGCCTGTACAATCACTGTCCTTGGTCTCCTTAACATCCTTTTCCCCATCTACTCTACCCACATTCCCTAAACTATTGGAAAATGCCCCGGAGAAGAACTTTATTGGAATCTTGATCGAGAACCCCTTCTTCCCTTCGTCACTGACAACACCCCGCACATTCTTCTTCTTTGCAAGATGAACCTGAATCTTCCCATTCTTATCATACCCGCAGAGTTCCTCAACCAAATCGCTGCCCCCGCCACCATCCTTATTCTTCCGACCGGGCAACCAATCCATATCCTTCACGGTCTTTCGGAAACCCGATTCCAGCGGCAGGAGCGCGGATTGAATCGTGCTCGCAAGGTATTCAATCGGATCATTCCCAGACACCATTACTCGACACCAACCTTAAAAGAAAAAAAAAATCCAATCTTTCCCGCGGGATACAAAAACCCACAACAAGAAAACCCCCCAGAAATGGCCGATCAACAAAAAAAGGTCCTTCAAAATACTGTTAAAGGGGAAACCCGAGAATTTAACGAGAAACTGAACTGGAGCAGCCAATCAAAACCCTAAGCACACGGACCCACAAAAGAAGACGCAAACATATGTACACATTGATTGCGATTACAGTCGATGCAAGAATAAAAAAACGGAACCAAGATTCCTCATTTTTTAGTTTCTGTATCTGGGTTTTTATTGACACCGAAGATGGAGACGACCCAACAAAAGAAAACAAGTGGTTTTGTTTTCGTTTTGGTGTGGTGGTGGTGGTGTGTGTGTGTGGGGGGGGGGGGGGGGGGGGGGTATTGAGCAGCGTGAGAAACAGGGGGAAGAGAGGAGGATAATGCAGTTGGTAGAAGTAAGACCCGAAGATAAAGGGGTGTGTGGGTGAGTTTTGTGAGAACAATTTTTTTATGGCGTCAGTAGCCTGAGATTTGTTTTTGTGGTTACTCCCCAGAGGGAAAGAAAAATGACGACGAAAAAAATGAAGAGGCGCCCGTTTTATCTTTAAATATATATTCTTTCGTTTTCGGTGGCACAACAAATTTGAATCACGTTTTCTTCTTTTTTTTGGGGGGGGGGGGGGAGTGATATTTGTGAAAAGAGAGGTTGGCGATTTTGATCCATCCTTGTTTATTTTCTGAGGCGATTGATTGTCCAAGAAGATTATGGTCACCCAGAATCATGTAGACTAGTTTTTTTTTTTGGCGAAGTAATTAGTTCCCAAAATTTAGCAGTTTGTTTTTAGGGAAGAAACCACCCCCTCCCCTGTTTTTTAGTCCAAGAGTTTCTTTTATAATAATAATATTCCGACGACCATATCGAAATCGAATAAGTTTTCACCACCAACTTCAATTTTACACGTAATCGTAGATATGACCACAGGATAAGGAAAAAAACGTAACAAGAATAAGGATTAGAAAGACAACATTCACGGGACTTCAAATCAATCTTTCCCTCTATATATATATTTATGAAAATGGGTTCCCCCGGGGGGGGGGGGGAATGGATAACGTCTGACGCAACACGACATAGATGACACGTAGCCCGTGGAGTGTTGAAGTGTTGTGTTTTTAGGCAGTAATCACTAATCAATGGATGAAATTAACAAAACAACAAACAGAGTAGAAACAATACACAATCAATCCCTGCCTTGTCTGAAATCCAGAGTGATTACCCAACTAATGCATTTATAGGGAGGAGACAACTACATCCACAAAGACATGACATGACAGGACAGCATTTTCCTTCCATACGTTACATCACCGGAAATACAACTTACTCATGCATGCCTAATTTATGTTGATTAGGCATTACCACCCCTCCCTAATTAATTGTTATTAGGAAGAAAGGGACATTACATTTGGTTGGGATTTATACACATGGGGTGGTGCGTGATAACCAATCAGCTAGGACCACATGGCATTTAGATCAAAAGACCCGCCCAATCACACTGTCTGCTTTCTAGTTTGCTTGCACTAGACATCAATCAATGCCAAGACAAAGTTCAATGAGAAACCGAAAGGATGACAATGGAATAAAGAGCTCATGCTTAATAAATAAAGAAATAAATAAAATGAAGCCATGGAATTTGCTAGATTTTTGTTCAAAGTTGTGATCAGCAGAGAAAAAAAGGACAAGCAGGAAGGAAAAGGAAAAAAACAAGTGGATGCAAATCAAGCTGACCATGACATCTCAGGAACTTTGCATGATGGTAAATCTTACACCGTTTGTGCTATTCCCTTCTAGTTTTCAATGGTGGCAAAGCAACACAAAAGACCAGTCAGTTTATCAGCAAAATTTCCACATGACATGGTCATATGCGAAGTTACCCCGCTTCGGCATTCGATTAAATAAGCTTATGACATCCTCCTTAAGATGCCAGCATTCATGGAGAGGCCAACGAGATTTATAGGGATAAAGAAAGTACCCAAGGGCGCCGATCAGGGTCTGCTTGTCTTGATCGAATGAACTTAGTGGGCACTCAAAATGGATGCATAGTGGGTTGTAGAATCCACACCAATAACTGCCAGGAAGAGAGGTGGTAATTCTTGGGGTGGCTCGGGATGACATCTGAATGGAGCAGTTATCTTTGAGGGGGGGGGTTATGATTCAATCAACAAAAGGTTAGATGTTCTGGATGGACTCAAAATGCGGAGCTCCCTCCCGCTGTTTTCCCTAGCATCACGTCCTTAGATTCGTTAATCTTAGAGGCAAGGTAGTGACTCTCACCAGCATCCGGGCGATTAGCGACCATGACTTTTTGGTGTGCTTCCTTTACCTTGTCTGCAGGTGCATTCTCCCTGTACCCATGGCCAACATTTTAAAATGAGCCCATTTCTGGATAAAACATTGAAATGTAAAGGTCCGCCACAAATTTAGCATATATGTAGCAATTGACTCAGATGACAGGATGAACTGGACCCATTGACTAGAGACAACACGACGAATAGACCGGACTGGAGTGGCTACACTGAGTTTGACAGTAATGATACTACTACTTCTAACAGTACAATGACACAATCAATCTAGACACCATCAGGCGAAGACAATTTTGTTAGGTATCTAGAACTGCAAGAGAAGGCGCCACACCTTTGTGTGGTAAATGCTACTACCTGATGCCCAAAATAAGAGCAGCTTCCCTTCTAGTCATCTTGGGTTGAAAACCACCCTCGTAGAATCTGCGAGGTTTAGGTGGTCTCGTTTTGAATGCTTGCCAAGCCTGGATTCCATATCTACCGGCTAGTGCGGCAGCAGCTACAGCAAGCCCAGCCAGTAAAGGCGTTGCTTGAATTAAAAAACAAATAATCAGATCAACCGTAATCATCAACAACGACACCAATCCGGACTCGTCATCACGCTCCAAGTAAAGACTACGACCTCTCCCCCCGGCCACGAAATGGAAACCACAAGGAGAACCATCGGAACCTTTGGATTACTCTCAGTCCGACATCATCGCAGCCTAAGGCTCAGTGGTCACAGAAAGAAGCAACTCCAGGACACAGTACCTTTCAATATCTCTACCACAGGATCGAACTGACACGGCCATCGCGAATCTAATCGAGCATAAGAAAGACCAAGGGGATGACGAGGGACAGGACCGACGTACCATGTTCCGGGCGAGGAGGACTCCCTCGGGGGGCGGTCGTCGTCATCGTATTCGCCGTCTGGAGTTGACCGGAGGTTTGGGTGGGTTTCTGGAAAGGGAAGGGGTCCGAGCTGGAGGGGAGACTCCCCCCCCCCCTCCTCCCTTGACTGTGCACACATTCAAAATCTTTGGACTTCAACCATCGTTTTCATTTAGAACTCAAAATCTTTGGACTTCAACCATCGTTTTCATTTAGAACTCATTTGAATTTTGTATGTATGAAAATCACTTTTCCAATACGAATAGAGTAGAGGCCAAATAAGGATCACATTGTACCTGCCTAAAAGCGAGCCATGCCAAACCATCACCGAGTAAAAGTAATGACAGTTTCAGCACCACCAAATCATAATAGAAGAAGCAAGACAAAATTCATGACAATTGAAGGTCTCGAAAGGTAATAAGAAAAAGCTTTAAAAATTGACAAAAACTAAAGAGCCCGCACGACCTCCAGAGGCAATCCAAATGACTAACTTCAAAAACAGCCGAGCTTCCTTCCACATCCTCCGACCGACACTACCTTTGATAAAAGACAAACTCATTAAGACTCTCTGCTCAGGCTCCAACTGTAGCAGTCGCTCATTTCTTCTTGGCGGCAGACTTGGTGACCTTGGCTCCAGATGGATCCTTCTTCTCCACGCTCTTGATCACACCGACAGCAACCGTCTGGCGCATGTCCCTGACAGCAAAACGCCCTAGGGGAGGGTACTCTGAGAAGGTCTCGACAACCATGGGCTTGGTAGGAAGCATCTTCACCATACCGGCATCACCGTTCTTCAAGAACTTGGGCTCCTTCTCGAGCTCCTTGCCAGATCGTCTGTCAATCTTGGTCAACAACTCGGCAAATTTGACGGCAATGTGGGAGGTGTGGCAGTCGAGGACCGGGGCATAGCCATTGCCAATCTGACCCGGGTGGTTCATGATGATAACCTGGGAGGTGAAGTTGGCTGCCTCCTTGGCAGGGTCATCCTTGGAGTTGGAGGCGACGAAACCACGCTTGAGATCCTTCACGGCAACGTTCTTGACATTGAAGCCAACATTGTCTCCGGGGAGAGCCTCCTGGAGGGCCTCGTGGTGCATCTCAACAGACTTAACTTCAGTGGTCAGTCCAGATGGGCCAAAGGTCACAACCATACCCGGCTTGAGGACACCAGTCTCAACACGACCGACAGGGACAGTTCCAATGCCTCCAATCTTGTACACGTCCTGCAGAGGAAGACGGAGAGGCTTGTCTGAAGGCCTCTTGGGCTCCAGGATCAAGTCAAGAGCCTCAAGAAGAGTCGGTCCCTTGTACCAGTCAAGGTTGGTGGACCTCTCAATCATGTTGTCACCCTCAAATCCAGAGATGGGCACGAAAGGAATCTTCTCCGGGTTGTAGCCAACCTTCTTCAAGTACGAAGAGACTTCCTTCACAATTTCATCATAACGAGCCTTGGAGTACTTGGGGGTGGTGGCATCCATCTGTTCAAACACAATATCAAACAACCATTAGCAAAAACATAAACTAATTAAAAAAAATCACAATCCAAACACAATCGTACTTTGTTACAGCAGCAAATCATCTGCTTCACACCAAGGGTGAACGCAAGCAGAGCATGCTCCCGGGTCTGGCCATCCTTGGAGATACCAGCCTCAAAACCACCAGTGGTAGAGTCAATGATGAGGACAGCACAGTCGGCCTGTGAGGTTCCCGTAATCATGTTCTTGATGAAGTCACGATGTCCGGGGGCATCAATGACAGTGCAGTAGTACTTGGTCGTCTCAAACTTCCAGAGAGCAATATCAATAGTGATACCACGCTCACGCTCGGCCTTCAGTTTGTCGAGGACCCAGGCATACTTGAATGACCTTTTGTTCATTTCAGCAGCTTCCTTCTCAAACCTCTCGATCACACGCTTGTCGATACCTCCAAGCTTGTAGATCAAGTGGCCAGTGGTGGTGGATTTTCCAGAGTCGACATGGCCAATGACGACAATGTTGATGTGAACCTTCTCCTTACCCATGGTGTGATAGTGATCCTATAAACAAAAAAATCAAACACTATTAGACCCATATGAACAATAGGGACAATAATCCAAATTAAAAGACGCATGGAGAGGAATCTAACCAACAAACAAATCCAACATAGAAAGAGCAATGAAATACTAACAGCCCCGCCTGACAAGAAAATCAATATTTTACTGGAAAAGAACAACTCGATATACATAAAAAGAACATGCAAGACAGTTGATTCTGCTACACAATAGGATGCACAAAAACAAAAGAAAAACCTACTCAAAATGGAGGCATGAACCCAGAAATCGCTTCTCCCAAAGCAACAACATTCAAGCTAATGGTAACCCTTACAAAATTCAACAGATCGGTGTATAAATTCCAGATCTAAGCAAGCAACACCCGCCAGAAGATCAAGACGACAAGTACAACTTACAGCGGATCCAGATCAGACAAATCAAGCAAAGGTCTCCTATTAATCAACAATAAGATATGAACCATCATCGATTTCTCGCACGACCAGCAGACAACGAGAATTAAACGAGAGAACAAAAACAGATCCAGTAAACCCAATGAAGCCAACAATTCGCCGGCCCAAATAACCAACAAAAAGGCCACAAGAAAAGCTAGAAACTAACGCTGAACGAAGAATCACAGGAGAACGAGGAAGCGGGGAGGAAGGAATCGTCCAGCTTTACCTTAACGCAAGGAGAAAGAAGCGAGAGAGGCTGTTGCTGTCGCACAACTCACAGACGGCGGAAATGAGTGGCGATCGGCTTTATTTTATACACCCGACCCAAGCTAGGGTTTCTCCTCCGCCGTCAGATAACATCCCAGCTCGACAATCCAAAGGCCTAATATCCGCCACGTGTCAGGTCCTCGCAAAATGTTCCCACGGCCGACCAAATGACGACCAAGCCCTCCGCTCTTAAAAACCCTAGGGCTTGGAGAGTGGCGATTTTGGCACCGTCAGATTAAAATACGGTTCAAAATGAGGCCTAAGGCTGACCGGTGACCGCCTTTACTGCTAGCACAGCTGACGGCCTCTCCGCAGCGGAGGGAGATTTTTGGAATAGAAATTTACACGTCGGCAACACGCTCAGCCCCTTCGCAGACTGTGTTCCCGGGTTTCTGCCCTAACGGCCTCTTCCGATAGTTGATTGTGATCGTTGATTCCGCTTTTTGTCGAACCGGTGGATATTTGTCGATTTTGGAAGCGTTAATGATGGGAAAGTTGGGGAAGAAGGCGAGGAAGTTCGCGAAGAAGAATCTGCAGTCGGTGCTGAGGAAGAAGAGGAAGATTAACGCCGCTGTTTTCAAGAAGAAGGTTTCCAAAGGTGAGATTCGGTGCATAGATTGAATTCTAGTGGATTTGGTATTGTTTAGATGTGCTGCGTTTGCGAATATTGTTTCTTTCAGATTTCTGTGTCTTTTTGGTTGAATTCGAGTGTTGAGTGCGATCATATGTTTTGCATTAATGGATGTGGATGGAACAGAATCAGGAAATGTGATAGTATTCCTCATTGGAACATTTTATGCGGATGTTGGGAAGTAAGTCAGTCGAAGTCGTGATCTCCGAACATTTGAGTATGTAATAGTAAGTACAATTTGGCTCGTTAAATTTCAGCTGACTTGCTTTCTTGATAGTATATAATATCCTATATGATTGCATGAGACGGACAAGGTGTCCGTAGTTTCAAAATAGTTGCATCTGCTTTTGCTTCATCGCCTTCAAACTGGCCGCATTCGGCTAATTTTAACTTGTTGTACTTTCAGGGGGAACTCGGAATGCGACCGACAATCATGATGATGATAACAAGGTTACTATCCTAGAAAGGTACTGTATGACTATTTCACGGATTGTTTTCCTTCACTGTAGTGCTAACCAAGGAGGTTTCGCTTCGGTAAATGTGGCTTAGCTCCTTTCAACTTAAGAACCGAGGCTGATTTTCTTGATAAGCATTTCCTTTGGTTTTACCCTGCTCATGTCATTTTAAACTCACTTTTCTTAGGAATCCATTTTCTGATGGAGTTGAAGACATTTCTCTCGATGCATTACTTGGAGAAGATGGCAGCGATTGGAGTGGAGATGACACAGACAGCGATGGTTATCTTTCAGAGGTTTCGGCTGTGTTCTCTTGACATTGTGTATACTGTTTTGTACTGTGATTGTGTATTTTATGTGCTTTAGCTTCTTCAGCAGGATTTGGAAAATATTGAGAATGCTAGCAATGGCAATGGGATATGTCTAAAAGGTTTTTCTACCTTTACATTGTATTGAGTTATATGAGACTTCATCGTACTTCTTCGTTGACAATGTTATTACGCAGATGGTGGAAATGACACTGCCTTTTCCTTGCACGATAAGGAGCCTGACCTTGAGCTTGCAAAGAAAAAGAAAAGATTAAAGAACTTAAAGGAAAAGGTAGATCTTTCAACCCAATAATTCATGCTGCCTTGTGCAAATAAGCTGTCATAAGGATGTGTCGCTTTCTTCGAAGGGGGTGATATTTGCTTGAATTTTCTGTGAGCGAGTTGTTGTTCTGCACCTCCTAATAGTCACCAGTGAATAAAGGTGGTTGCTATGGACCATTCTTCGTCTTCTTCTAATGGAATCTAGTTATGCAATGCACCTACCTCTCTTAATCATTTTTATTTTTTCCTTGCTTTGGTAACAATCATGTCTTTAGGATCCAGCTTTTTGTAAGTTCTTGGAAGAGAGAGGTGCCTTTCGGGGAAGCAACAGAGATGATGTGAGTCATCGGGATGATTTCTGATTGTTATCATGCAAGTACTATTTGAACATTTAATTTTTTTACTATAGTTTTTGGCATGTCCCATGCTCCTAGGATTTCATGATTTTGTCTAGGTAAAAGGATTAAAGTGACTAGTCTTCAATGTATATTAGGTGCTTTTAGTTCGTGGTATAAACAGTAAAGAAATTACAAAGTGCAAATTCAATTCAGAGATGAGGTGAAATTCTTGATTTTTTTAGCTGGACAGATTCATCATTTTATTACCCGCGTGACTCGATGTCCACGTCATTTTTTTGCTTTTCAATCTGTTGCTTCTGAGGGTGGGGATAAATTTAGTGTGACCGTACCCCCTCCCCTGTAAGCTGTTTCTTTGTCCTTTTTTTCTCTTTGATGCATCTTCTTCACTAAGATATATTTGACTACTGGAAGTGCATGTAAGTTTTTCAAGTGGCTATTTGTGATGTCAATACTTCTGATAGTTGTCTTCTATAATGTAGTCATTTTTCTCAGCATCATTTCCCTGATATAGGACACTTCATCTGATTGCATTTGTACAGTAATGAATGATTTGCTATATTTATACTGGAGTTAGGATGTACTTGCTTGCATTTTTGTTACAATAGTTTCTCTTTTAGTTTGAGTAGGTTTGGCTGTATGACTCTATGATTCTTCATGTTCAGCAGTTCTCTGATGATGATGACGCTGAAATGGGTGGACCTGGGGATGAGAATTTAAATCCTAGTGAGTCAAAAATCATAACAGCTTCTATGATCAAATATCGGTGCCAAGAAGTTGTTGAACATAGAAGTGTCTCTGCCTTTACGAGCTTACTGAATAGTTATCATGCCGCATGCCATTATGGAAGCAAATCAGCTGAGTCGTCCTCCAAGACATTGGTCCACGAGATTCAGAACAGTGAGACATATTCAACCATATTGGTCTTCATGCTTCGTGAAGCTGATAATATATTCCACAGCTTATTTGGAATACCATCTTCCAGTTGGAAGGAGTCTATTATGGATATTAAAAGTACAACAAAGTGGAAGACTCTTCAACCTCTGGTAAAATCGTACCTGCGAAGTACCATTTTCCTCCTACATCAAGTAACAGACTCAGAGCTGTTGGGTTTCTCTTTGATGAGACTTAGGGACTCTGTAATGCTCTTTGTAGCTTTCCCTTCTTTGCTTCATCGACTAATAAAGGTATTTTTCTAGCAATCAGGAAACTGTATAAATTTGTGTGCAATAGACAATAACATGCCAGTGATGCCGTATGAATAGCTTATTACACATCTACTCTAGCAATTTTTTCTGTTAATCTATATGGCAGTAGTGTGAGTGTTTGAAATGACTTAAATGGTTATCCAACAATTGATATTTTTCTTGCGTAGGTATTAGTTCATTTATGGGCAACTGGTGAAGAAAAGCTTTCCTCATGCGCATTCTTTATCATACATGATGTCACGTCTAATTTTGGGATGGATTGGCTTGAGCGCTGCTTGATTAGAACATATCAGGCTTATATTGGCCAGTGGAAGTTTGTAATGCCCAAAAATCATCAGCACATACGCCTCAGAGATGACATTATTGAGCTCTGCTCCCTAGACATTCCAAGATCATCCAGCAAGGCCGTGGCTTCTGTCCAGCATCTCGGGAAGATACTGCGGTCCGCTCTTCGAACCAAAAATCAGGTGCATACTAAACAGATCCCCCTTACTCATTGTCTCGTGTTGTAAAAAATCTCTGCCACTAAAAACCTACTTCCACTTCCTTTAGGTTCTCATTTTCTTAATAATATTCCATTGTTATCCCATTGCAGGAAGCAGTTAAGAAAATATGCAGTTGGCAGTATGTAAAGTGCCTTGATCTCTGGGTGGAATATGTATCTGCCAATAACCGTGATTTTGACCTTCAGCCTTTGTTCCTCGCTATTATTCAAATCATCAATGGAGTGGCTTGCCTGTTTTCTGGACCAAGATATCTCCCTTTGAAGACTATGTGCATTCAGTGGCTAAACATCCTATCACGTTCTAGTGGGGTCTTCATCCCAGTGACACCATACACGTTGGACATGCTAGAATACGCTGTTGGAAAGGAGAGCGGAAAGTCTGTAGAGGACGTTGATGTTTCATCCTTCCTCAATGTAAGTGAAGCTATGGAAATTCTCGTTCCTGATTTGCTTTACCTTGTTATAGATGGCATAGCTTATGCAATATGCAACACCTATCATCTATAAGTAAACAAATTTGTTCTGTTGCAATGCCTTGATCATTACCCTTTGGAACTTTGTGAAATTCTGAGGTGGTTATTGATTCAATCTTATAAATTGTGAAACAGCTGCCCAGACATCTCTTAAAATCTCAGAACTTTGAAGAAAAGTGTGTAACATCAGCAGTCAAGTTACTTGCTTCGCATTTTGATCAGTGGAGTCATTTCATATCATTCCCTGAGCTCGCCACGATGCCAATAATCCGTCTGAAGAAGTTCAATGAGGTGACAAAGAACGAGAGCTTCCGACGTGTGGTTAAGCGATTCATTGATCAGGTATGGCAGCAAGTGAAAATTAGATTGCTATGCATCTTCTTGTCTCGGTAAATGAAATTCAGAGCATCTAAAAGAAATGTCCTTCTAACGACAAAACCTGTTTTGCCATGAAGCAGTTTCTATGAATGCAGACTTGTTGATTTTGAACCCTTGTGTCTAGGTTGAGCAGAATATCGAGTTTGTACAAAAGAAGAGAGATGAAGTGGCTTTTTCTCCGAACGATCAGCAGTCTGTGGAATCATTCCTTCAGGTATATCTACACTAGAAGTAATCTCCTCATCCAGTCTTTTATGACTCACAAATCTTACACTGTTTGCAATTACTGGAATGCAGCTTGAGAAACATGACAGAAGTACTTCTTTCAAACAGTATTATAGCAGTCTGATGCAGAAAGATATCTCGAAAAACCCAGCTGTGTGTCGGAGAGTCAGGTATTCTTCATTTTCCCTAGAGTCCCCTTCGTTTTTGCCTATTCTCATGATTCAATTTTCAATGTGCGCTCATTTCTCTTCGCCCTTGGAAGTTTTCTCCATCACCATCTGATCCATAAGGCGAACATTCAATTATGTGCAGCTCAGCGGAGCCAAAGAAACAGGTCAAGGCTACACGAGAAGCAGCGAATTGCACTGTTGTTGCTGTTCCCAAAAACCAGTTAAAAGGCGTTAATGGAACCAAAAAGAGGAAAACTATAATCCAGTGACACAGTTGCCAATACTCACTATACTGGTGAGAAATGAGGAAGGGAAGGCGGGAAGGTGGCCAGCTCGCGTGCTCGTGTTGATATTCCCAAGGGACGTCCGGCCTCCAACCCTCTTTTTCAGGGGCCTTCTTTTTGGTTGGCCTGCTTGATGTTCCACAGTTTTGACGGGGTAGAAAATGCCATAACTCATAAAAAAGGTAGGACTAAACTTTGATGCGGCAAGCCTTTGACTCTCATTGCAATCAGGCAGAACGTGGAGTTAGTTCTGCATTTGACCCTAAGAATTATTTTTATGCCCTCCAGATTGAAACGTTTTTATCAATTTTTTCAACCATTTTGATTTTGGGACTCATTTTTCTCTGTACTAGTCACAATTTTTCTTGTCTACTTCAATTGTCCGAAAAGTTGCCATATTTCCAGCTTGCCTTCACTTGCTAGGCCCGACCAATAAGTTAGGAATACTTGGGCCTGATTTAATAGGCCCATCAAATATGCCCATGGGCTTAGGGCTCATCAAACGGCTCATATAAGGCACCGCCTCCATCCGGCGGGAGCCCTAGATTAACTCGTGCAAAGTTCCGCCGCCGCCGTCGCCGTCGTCGTCGTCGTCGTCACTGTCCTTCTCCTTCCTCGATCTTCGCCTGCTTCTTAGAGGGTAACGTGCCGAGAGAAGATTCCGCTTGCCAGATTTTCTTTTCCGGCGATTTGCTTTTATTGGAGTCGGACCATTGTGTAGTAGTTGGCGAGCTTAGGTGGGAGAGTGAGATGATGCATGAATGATTCCCTATTGGTTTGACATGTATGCCGAGATGATGGCATTCGAACTTTTAGTATTAGCTCTGTCTGATCATTCTCCCACACTTAGTTTATTTGATGTCAAATCTTTGAAATATTAGGAGGAGAGACCTCGGAGGGATCGCGATGACCGCTTGGGTTGATTTTGTGCCTCTTTTTTGTGTGTTTGTTTGTGAATTTAGGGAGAAGGCAGAGGAGAAAATGGCGTACGCTGCTGTAAAGCCTACTAAGCCAGGCTTGGAGGAGTCTCAGGAAGTGGTTCACAGGATCAGAATCACCCTGTCCTCTAAGAACGTGAAGAATCTCGAGAAAGGTATCTCTAACGGCTTCTGCTTTCTGCTTCTCTTGTGCGTGTCTTTGTTCGCCTACCAGCAGACCTTCTCAGTTGCCATTCTTTTCCACCCAGTGTGTGCCGATTTGGTGCACGGTGCAAAGGACAAAAGGCTGAGGGTGAAGGGACCGGTTAGGATGCCCACCAAGGTTCTTCACATTACCACCAGGAAGTCCCCTTGCGGTGAAGGTGTGGATGCCTCAGCCCATGTCCTTTTATTGCACTGACTACTATGAAGGGGCAACCGGCACTGTACAGACTAAAAATTCGTCAATATTGCAGGAACCAACACCTGGGACAGATTCGAGCTCCGGGTCCACAAGCGGGTGATCGATCTCTTTAGCTCCCCTGATGTGGTGAAGCAAATCACCTCAATCACCATTGAGCCAGGTGTCGAGGTCGAAGTCACCATCGCCGACTCTTAGGTCCACGATGAAAGAACTTATAAGCTTATGTGATTAGATAGTTCGTAGTGTTTTGTTAGTTGGTTGGATCTTCTGTTTAGCTGTTAGTTGGATCTTGTTAGTTGCTAATTTGTGTCATCAGGACGACCTCATTAATTTGGTCCATTATTCCGGTCAAAGACAATTTGGGAAATAGAACCTTCCCTTTCAATGTCAGAACAACTCGGAGGAAGACCAATGCTTACACTTTCTTGTGCTTCTAGATGCCTGTCTGAATTCGTCAACCATCGTTCAAAAAAACCTCCGTTTCCTTTCTATAAAAAGCAGTGGAATGAGAATCTCAATCCATTACAAGCAGTCAACAATAATCCACCCTTCCCCAGGACATGGACGGCGACGCGTTCCTCCTAGTAGGCAAGACCACGAAGCCCCGTATCGACAAGAAGCGGGAGGATCATGCCCTTCGTCACTGTGATAGGGACCATGACCTCCCTGAAGAGAGTCAGTTACTGCTCCGGCCGACCGCGAATGTCAGAAGCTACAGCGCAGCAGCAGCAGAGAAGAGACGATGCGGCAGCCCGAAGAAGTCCCAGTCATCTTGGATGGCGTGGATAGGCGTCCGGAGGGCAGGGCTTAGGGAAGAATGAGATTCTCTTTCAAAGTAAAGATGAAAGAGAAGGATTCATCTCTTCTGCCATCACTCCTTGCAGAAGCAACAGCACATCGCAACGGAGGCAGACGATCCGGGGATGGTTGGCGGCTGCGTCAGCTAGAGGGAAGGCTCGGCGGCAGGCCCTCCTCGCACGTCGACTTTGAATTAGATGAAATGTCCGGTGTGTTGCGTATATTCATTAAATTTTTAGTTTCGTCACAAATGAGAAATAATTGAACGCATAAAACTGATGATCAGAGGAAGGAAAGAATTAATCCGAAAGGCAAACGGACGGCCGTGATTTAACCCTCGGAAGAAAGCAAATGTCCAACCCCCGACATGCAAGGCGCCGCTGAGAACATATGTTTTTGACAATCTCTCTTGTTTCTGGGAGGGTTTTCTTCATGGCGGGTTGGTCTTAACTGACTGACAGTTTCCTCCCGCCCTCCTTACAGCCGTCGCGCAACCTCGGACTCACCCATCTGCTCGGATTTTCTAGTCCGTTTTGTTTGGTAATTCCCCGATTCGTCTTTCTCCTGTTGGTCGCTTCCTCGTTTGATTCCCTGGTTGTATTTTGATGGTTACGGATTTCGTTGGTAGAATGGATGAAGTCGAGGGATTACTCGTTGGCGACGAGGGACTCGATGTGGTTGTGGATTACGGTACCCGGGTGGACGAAATCCTTGCCAAGGTCGACGAGGTTGGCTTGCTTGCAGGATTGCTGCGTGATTTATTTTTTTTTTGGATTTTCTTTGTGGAATTTCATCAAACATTTTGGTGGGTTTTGCCACTCTGGGGGTGTGTGTGTGTGTTGTAGCTGGAGAAGAGGGTTTGTGAGGTTGAGCAATTCTACAATGAGAAGAGCCAGAAGCAAGTTCGGACCCCCAGAGGCAGCTCTTCCAGCAAGGACGGGAAGCAGTTTACTAGCATCAAGAAGCTGCAACAAGATGCCTCTCAGAGGGAAGCGGCTGCTGCCAAAAGGATGCAAGACCTCATTCGCCAACTCGATGCTATCCTACAGCAGGCAATTATTGTTGGTGTAGGCATTCACTTGGCTTTGAGTGGATTTTGTGTCTCTGTTAATCTTCAGCTTTGTTCCAGATAACTCAGCACAAATGGTCGCCTCCCTTTATGCAACCCGTAAATGCAGATGAACCTGTACTGAATGGCTATTACAAGGTAAATGGCCAGAATATCCTTCCAGGCCACTACTTATTTTTGGTGCAGCACATGTCGCCTGTTATCGCCTTTTTTCTTTGGAACGGAAATATAAATAGAAGATAGTTTGTGCTAATCTACTGATTTTATGCTTCCTAATGTAGGATGCTAAACCATTTGTTATTTATTGTGATATTATCAACAATCTTATTTAATGATTGTTGAGTTTAGGACCCTCTTTTTTATTCTATTCAAATTTATTACCAGCGTGTGAGCTCACTAGCAGTAATATCTTTCAGGTAATTCACAAGCCAATGGACATTGGCACAATTAGAAGTAAAATGGAAGGGAAGGCGTATAAAAATGTCCGAGAAATATATGCAGATGTCAGACTAGTCTTCAAAAATGCTATGAAGTACCATAATGAAAAGAGTGATATACATGTTAAGGCCAAAACTCTGTTGCGGAAATTTGAAGAGAAATGGCTGCAACTTCTTCCAAAAGTCACAGCTGAGGTTAGTATACCTTGTTTCTTGCAATACTAGAACTGGGACTCAGATTAATTCGGATAATTAAGTCTTCTTGGCCAGGCATTATCATTTAACTGCCTTCATGCTACTTTTCAGGAGAAACGGCTTGAACAGGAGGAAGTAGAGAACCAATTGGATTTGCAACTGATTCACGAGGCTACTCATGCTAGAATGGCTAGAGACATAAGCAACGAGGTAAGCTTCTTCACATTCAAAATAATATGTTTGCAGCTATGGTTATACTCGAATGCATTAGTTTATAGTCTTTCTTGCCCCTTCTTGATTTGGGGCTTCCTAGCTAAAAAATTTTAAATTGTCTTGGGGATCTGAGGTAAGCTTCCCGTATGTTGAGCTAGCTGAAGTTAAGTGACTAATAAGTGCAGATGACTATGAATCCTCATCAATATCTTGCAATTCTCTTTCAGCTTTCTGAAGTAGACATGCATCTAGAAGACCTCCGAGAAATGGTCCTCCAACAATGCAGGTCAGTACCCACTTGTGATTCGGTGCTAGAGTTTCCATCTCCTTTTAGGTAGTTTTGTTTCAGCAGTGTTAGTTTACTGTTCAGACTTGTTGGATTCGATGCAGGAAAATCTCAACTGAAGAGAAGAGAAACATTGCAAAGGCTCTTGATAAGTTGCCTGCAGAAGACGTCGACAAGGCTTTGGAAATTGTCGCGGAGCATGATCCAAGCTTCGAAGTGAAAGCCGATCTAGTTGACCTAGATTTAGATGCCCAGGTCCGATCCCGCACTAACATGCACACATTCCCCGACAAGGAACTGACTCACGCCATTCATTTGTTACACAGAGCGAATCGACTTTGTGGAGGTTGAAGTTCTTCGTGAAGTCCGCACTCGAAGTCCAGGAGAAAGTTACCCCTAGTAACGAGCACATCAATCACAACAGGGGCAAGAACAACGCCAACACAAGCAGCACCAGGAAGCGAAGGAAAGAGATAATCGACGCCATTGCCAAGTCCGCGAAACGGAGGAGCTCAAACCCTCCATAATATACTTACGCCAGCATTCTTTGCCTGATGGTTCCTTCCTAGGATGATCTCCACTAGTTAGTAGGCGTAGTTATTCATGTCCCTACCCGAGAGATGGCCCGACAACCTCGTACTGGATCAATTTCTTGGGATTCAAAGTTTGCTTATAAACTCACTTAGTTCAGTAACGCGATCGTTATCTTAGTGTTTATCGTTTCGGATATTACATCGTCCATTAGTAAAATTTTATAGAAGTACAGAGAATTAGCCAACTAATTGAACAGATACGGTTCCAACTAAACTTTAAGTTTTGAACCCCGATAACTAAACTTAATCCCAGGACAATTCCGGCATTCTGACTGGATCTGCTGGAGTCATACATTCGGCGCGGTGTGTCCTGAATTCCCAAAGAAGGGAGAAATCAGAAGGCCGCCGTCCCTCCACTCGCTCGCGACTTGCCCATTTCCCGCTCCTTTCACCTGTGTCGGGTGCTGATCCCCTAACCCCCTTTGCCCTCCCCCTTTGATATTTCTCCCCTTTGATATTTCTCGTGTTCTTCTGATCGTGGACACCAGTCGGGTTCGAGAAAGTTCGTTTCTTTGATCGATAGATTGCTTGTGCGGTGATTTTTGTGGGGATTCGCCACCTACCCACATTGTGGATTCGTCGGTTCTCAAAGGCTTGTGTCAAGGGGACGATTATATGCCGTCTTTTTAAAGATTTGAGTGATTGGTTTACGTTAGAGACCGATGCTTGGCCAGTTTCACACTTCCCCGTGGACTTTGCTTCGTTGGGATGGGAGTAATCAGTGGGGTTTTGGGCATTTCTAGGATATGATATGAGTACCCTTTTGGCTAGTGGGGTTTGGAAGATGTATTCTTCTTTTTTTTTTCAAAAAAGGATCGAGCATTGTTCATTTCCATGATTAATTGTTGGTGTTTCAGGCAAAGATGGAGGACCCAATTGCGATGCAGCTCCCTGAGGTGGATTCTTTGCCGGATGGTTTCGTGGATAGCGCCCCGCAATCTTCAGGTCCTCAAACCCCGGTAATGGAACAGGAGAAGCCACCAAGTGATCTTAGGAGTGACAGTAGGTCTGGGTCCGCTTCTTGGAGTGATTCTGGACTTGGTTCAGTTGCCATTGAGTCTGAAACTGACAAGAGTATGTCCGAGATAAGCTCAAAAATGAGGGAGTTTTGTGTTAATTTACCGGAGTGCGAGACGCCATTGTCAAGTGGAAATTGTGATTCGAGAGGGACAGGTAGGGAAGCTTCTGCGGAATTGCCTGGATGCTGTGAGGTAGAGGAACAAGCTAACGAGAAATTTCAGAACCTGGAGAGATGTAATTATCTGGACCTTCGGTAAACCTGTTGTAATCTTTGTCATTTGACCCTTCGAGGCTTTCCAACTAGCAATATAGTGTTTGAATACTGACTATAGGATGCTCGCAAACTTTCTGATTGCACTTGGTGCTGATTTCTAGCTTAATCACAGAAGTTTGGACTATTTGTGGGCTAACTCAAAAAATGTATGCTTCTGCATCCATTTCCTATTGGTAGATAAAGGGATAATAACGGGCAGTTTTCATTGGTTACTTGTTTATATTGTAGGCTTTAATCATATAAGTGACCTTTTTTGCAGCATCTGAAGAAGAACACGGAGAGCAGACCGCAAATATAGAGAATAATCCATTGATAGATGGAGATAATTTTTCAAGGACCGCCAAAAAGCAAGTGAGTAATTATCTCAAGCAGGTACCAACATGTTTGTTTTCTCCTAATGCCCTTCAAGCAATACTTACAATCAAATAAATTTTTCAAATGTTTTAAATGTATCATTCCACAAAGTTCTAATGAGGGATATTATCTTGCTTCGGTTTAGGAGGTCATATGGATAGAGTGAATGAATGTGCTGTCGTGAATTTGGGCGGGGGTGCATATTTCAAATAAAATTGCTATCTGAATGCCTTAGGAGATTCAAAATGCAGGCAATATTGTTTAGAGAGATTGACGACTCAATTAAAAAAGTAACTACTATGGTAACAAGGAAGATTATTTCAATGTTAATATATGTTTTAACCTTTGGCATCTCCTGCTTCTTGGATCTCGATTTGGTTGGTTTATGTTTGTCGACCTTTATTTCTAGTGCTTCTGATCAGTCGCTCATGGTGCCTTTACACTGATAAAGGTGATTAAGTGAAGGATTCTCATTAATACTTCCTCAGGAATCTTCTGAAATCAAGCGCAAAAGTGCAAAGCCTGGCTTCAAGTCTGAAAAAGAGTTTTTGCAGTTCACTCTCAGATATCAGCACGTTATTGCAGAACGAGATGCCGGTAAGTTGAAAGTCAAATGTGGGATTGAGTAACCTATCCGATGCTTAGTCTGCTTAGTTTCATTCATAACATTTGAATGGCTTCTTAACATAATTTTGATATCATCACAGAGTAGCTTCATACTTTTCATTCTATCATTACAGCTATCTCTGTCCGTGATAAGTTGGAGTCCCTATGCCGTGAGTTACAGCGTCAAAACAAAATGTTGATGGTACCTTGACAACTCAATCTCATTTTTTTTTTGTTTATTATGCAGCAACACTATTTCTAGTTAGCTTAACCTATAGAAGAAAACGCTGAACGGAGTTTATTCTGTACCCTTGTTTCCACCTTTTTTCTGGAATGACTGTTTTCTTGAGATTTGATTTAAATCATGGAACTACAGTTGGCTGTGGGATTGAGCTTGAGGTTTAAAACATCATTTTGCAGGATGAGTGCAAGCGGGTATCAACTGAAGGGCAAACCTTAAGATCAGATCTTTCTGCCAAGTTTCAAGATGCGATTAAGGTATTATATTTCACCAAAACACTGACTAATAGACTGTATGTATTATGTCACTGCTTTTTTTTCGATTTTCTGTGATCTGTTTGCTTTGTAGGAGGTGAGTAGTAAGCTTGAACAACAGAAGATTGAGTCCCTTTCTCAGTTGAAGGAGAATGAGATGTAAGACTTTTCTTCCTTACCATTTAATGATGGATTGCTTGTTTTTAGGCCATGGATGTCCAAAATTGGGAATTTAGTTGCAAACTAGTCAGAAAATATCGTCTTGTTTTTATATTAATGTAATCAGATTTTAATCTGAATGCAGGTTGAAAATTAATTTGAAACAGCTTGCGGATCAGTATGCACTTTCAGAAAAGCATCATGAGCAGCAGGTGCCGAGCTAGTTTACTAGTACACCTTGCAGTTTTTATCTCCTTCACTTTGCCCAACATGTTATTCATGATTTTACTGCACAATAGGGAAAATTTGGCAGTCTGTCTATGTTTATGTTTGACCGCTATTTCATTTGGTTTTTGGCATGCAGTTGAAGCAAAAAGGTTTGGAATTGCAAATTGCTGATCTGAAACTGAAGCAACATGAGGAAAAGTTTCATCAGGAACAGTCCCAAATGAAAGTGTATGCTGAACAAATATCCCAACTAATGGAAACCGAAAAAAACTTGCGCTCTCAACTGACCGCAGACGGAGAGAAATTTCAGCAATTTCAGGTCATTTTGGTAGCTTGCACCTTTACGCACTGTCATTTCTCTTTTCACAATTTCAAACAACGGTTGACTCAGTAAGGGTTGATATTTCTTGTAAGTGAAACAAATCGCGCATTACTACTATTCTGCTGGCGGTCTCACAGTTTTATGAGGATCATCAGTTCTGTAATTTCCCTTTCTCTCCTTTTCTGTGTGACCTTTCAGGATGCATTGTCAAAAAGCAATGAGGTTTTCGAGACATTCAAGCAAGAAATCGAGAAGGTGGACCGTTATTTTTACTGCTTTTTATTACTGGTGGCTTTTGCTGATGGCATGGATTTTTCCCTCTTGCGAGAACAAACTAGATGGCGAAGTCAATGAAGGATCTGAAGAAGGAAAATGCATTCCTGAAGAGCAAATGTGAGAGAACAGACTTGACAATCATTGAACTAGTTGAGGATGTAAGGAATCCGTCACCTATTATTTTTCTCTCGTTGATCATGAGCTTGCGTTGCTTGTTACTGCATCTGCCATTGAAGCTCTTTTGCTTGGTTGGATTGAAAAGAAAATGATCTTCTTTAGCGATCTTGATCAGAGGGAACGCTCTAAAAAGCAAATGGAGAAGATGAAGAACCAGAAAGAGAAGCTGGAGTCACTGTGCCGGTTACTGCAAGCCAAGAGGAAGAGTGCCGTAGACGGCAGCAGTCCGGGTCCGATCTCATCATAAACTGGTTTATGAAGTGGCACTGTAGTTTGCAGCCAAACTATTAGTCAACCATACATGGCTTTTTCTCTATATACCGAAATCATTGGTGATCACATTTCTTCTTAACTCGTGCAATTAGCCTGCAGGGCATAAAAATAGTGTGTGAAGGAAAAGAACTCCCCGGATTATTTCTGTATAATCTTCCCATCCATGTAATACAACAAACAGGGATTTGGCTGTGGGCAAGTACAAATCTTTTTCCTTCTCTTTGGGAAATAAATAAGGAAGAAAGACCGGACTCGAGTGGCAGTCCAGCCTTAACACTAACCATTACCATCTTCAACCAAACCAAAAACAAAAGAGAACATACAAAAATTCTAACCAACTGAATTGCGAGCGCACAAGTACAAAAGCTATTATACAGGCGGCGCCCGTGATACAGACACGGATGTGGTCGTAACGGAGTCGCCCTCTCTAATAAGGCCCTCCACAATGGTTCCCCAAACACTACCTGTCTCCCAAGTCCCCTTTGCCTCTCCATGATTCGTCCTCCCTAATGACGCTCACGTTCACGTTCTG
The DNA here is from genome assembly GCA_029817715.1 of Melastoma dodecandrum. NCBI lineage: Eukaryota > Viridiplantae > Streptophyta > Magnoliopsida > Myrtales > Melastomataceae > Melastoma > Melastoma dodecandrum. The sequence goes on along the minus strand of JARUPY010000533.1, from coordinate 1,117,390 downwards.
CCCGACGTACTGCTCCGACTGAGCGTAATGCATCTTGATGGCCGCGACGGGATCCGAGATACCATTACAGGGTCCTCCTCTGCCCATCACATTCATTGCAATCATGCCTCCCATACCCTGATGTTGCTGCAGGATTGGTATCGTCTCAAAAGTACTGCATCTCGGAACGTCGGGGCAAGCATCCAGGCACAGTTGATGCTTCACGTCTATCGTGAAGGGCTGCACTTTGGCATCTTCTCGGCTCCTCGAGGACAGGTAATCCATTATCCCGCCATTGTTGGCAACTTCCCTTGCTGTGAAAGCCGAGAGACCGTTTGAGTTGCAATCGTTGCTTTTCGCTCGTGCATGCAATTGAAGCTGTTCCAACTTGGCCGGAGACAGTGGGTAGTTACCGAATGCAGCAGGATATTTCGCCAGTAAGATGCCTGAATCAGGCAAAGAAGGAAGTCCAGTCTGTATCCGATTTCCATCCCAAAAGCCATAGCTCCTCAAGGGAACATTCTGAAGATTCATGGAACTGATGGGGTCAGACATGGACAAAGACGAACTCCTATCTTCGCCTCGGTTACCACAGGGCTTCAAGGCAGACGGTTTGCTACTCACTTTCTGATGAACGCCATTCTCCTCGATCGACTTAGACTTCGGATTCATTGGGGGATGGCTTAATATCTGACCAAAGAGCTTGAAATCGCCAGAGCCACTCGGCTTCTCTTTGTTTTGCTCTCTCTCAGAGGTGCTCTGCCCAAGAACTGGTGGCACGTTGTTTGGTTGCTCTGATTTGGGTGGCAACAGAGGAAGCTCGGCCATGAAACCGTCAGAGTTAGTACCACCACTTCTACCAAATATAACATCCTGCGAAGTGTCCTGGCCGACATTATCTTCTGTCTTGACAAAGTTTGGAACAGCAGACAAAGTAACTCCATGAGAGTTGGCAATAATCCCCTGACTCGGCATCTGAACCCGAAGACCTCTCAGAATCCGCAATCGTTCGTATGAGCTCAAGAGGGAATTTCCAGACGCAATCATGGACTGATCACCATTTCTCATCACATGTCTACTGCCAGGAAGGTCAATTGCTGTCAGCAGTGCTCTGTCCGGGGCAGCCGGGATGGTGCTGCAGTCTTGCGATACAGATAGAGATATCTCCTGCAGCAATGAACCAGCCAAAACACCCCCAGGAGTGACCCCAAAAGAACCTTTAAGCTTGGGTTCAGATCTGAGGCCAACTCCCAATTCTGAAGTTCTAGCAAAAGCTTTACAAGAAGAGCTCACAGTGCTGGGAGTATTCCATGAGTCCACTAATGTAGAACAACTGTGAGCGGTAGGGGAGGCATCAGACACTACTACAGCATCTTCTCCTGGCAAATTATCTTTCCTCCTGTCATGGCAAACCAGAGATGCAAAAGTGTGGTTGACAAGAGCTGAGGTTGCGGCTTTCGATTCAACTTTTTCATTCATGGAAATAGCCCCTTGCCTAACAGTAATTCCTGCAGTCACTCGATCCCCCAAACCATCCGCGTACATGAAAGGCATCGCAGGAGATTGGTGTAATCCAGGCAACGCTGCCGTTGACTCACCATTCTTCAACAGCCTATCATCAGAAATGACAACTTTCACATCCTTTGCTCCAACAGCATCATAATGTTGCGTTCCAGCATCCACATCCGTCTCATTCAGGTCAGTTTGCACGTTTACAGATTTAGAGACCTTAGATTCAACAACTGTTGCATCAGCAACAGGCAATTGCAGGTCCTCGTCCATTTTGGAACCGGACTGATCATCACAGATCGCAGAACTAGTTTCCACATCGCGTGCATCTTCTGAATCGCTGTCACCTCCGTTCGCATCATTGCTAAAACAAGCTCCGGGATTGCTGGTTTTAGGCCGCAGTAAATCCAGTCCAAGACATTTTCGTGCCTTGCTAAAGAAGACTTTGCATTGATCTAAGGATCTTGTTCCAACGATTCGTGAAATAGTTGCAAAGTCTTTGCCATATTTCGTTAAAGCCTGAATGAAAGCAGATTTTTCCTCATCGGTCCAATCAGAAGGATCCAGTTCGCCACAACTCTCGCCCGAACATGTCTCTGTCTCCTCCTCCATCTTCTCGGCTAAATCAGGAGTTAGGGGCCTTCTCACAGAAAATTCCACTCTTCTCTGTCCCTTCTCTGCTGGGTCAACAGAGGTAGTGATACATGAACTCATGACCTCAGAAGACAAGGAGCAACCAATTCCAGCCAGAATGTCAGCAGCTAGTGCCTCTCTTTCACTTGCATAAGCACCAAAACTGCTTGTGTCATCAACACAATCAGTCCGAGACAATCGTGAATTATTACGCCCATCACCCGTAAAAGGCACTGCACGTGCTCCAACATCATAATCTAGCATCTTCTTGTCGGACTCTGATACAATGACTGAAGCAGCACCAAGAACTTCAAGGGAGATAGAGTTAATTTCACGTGCACATCTTTTCTCGGATGTCTTGAGGTAAGTGTTTGTGGACAAGGACTTCCCTCGCTTTCCAGAGTTCAGCTTGCTCATGGTTCTCTCAAAAGAATCAGATTTGTGATTCTTGTAGTAAAATTCAACACAATCTGCAGTTGTCTTGTGATCTAAGAAAGAAGCAATCCTTTTGAAGTCCTTGCCAAAGGTCGCCAACTTATCCAGAAAGACCTCCCTCTCCTCAGTGGTCCAGGGGTTAATCATCTTTCTTTCCTCCTCAACTGCACGAGGATCCTCAATCAAACCATTTCTTGTGAAAAATCTAGAGGCGGTCTTCTCCCTATCGTCGAGAATTAATGCTGGCATTGTCAGATTCTTCCGGCAAATCTTTACTTGGAAGTCTGTCAACATATTGCTGGTGCAGCTAATAGCATCTGCTGCAGATGTCGGGCTGCAGTTTCCTGGTTCAAACAACAATTGTCACATTAAAGTCCACTCATAAATAAACTACCAAAGGATATGGCTGGCAACTCTCGTATTACCAGGCAATTCAAACAAGCAAACATGCTTCAACAACAAAAAATGGTGAAACGACATCCTTTTTGGCTAAGATATCCACATCAATTACAATTAAAATTGTAGAAGAGGCCCAACCGATTTATCGATAATTACTGTCCTGCTGAACTTTTATCGCAAATTTTAACAAAACATTTTGACCATTACGAGATAACAGCAAAAATATTGACAAAGAGGGCCACAGATTGTACCGAGAGAAGCAATACGAAGACGAATAGAGGATCGATACTTCTGGTTTCCATTCAAAGACACTCTCAGGCCTGAATCACACTTCTTCTGAGATTTAGCGCGGCATTTCCTCAAGGCTAATTGATGCAAATCTTCCTTCCATAGTTGACCAAATGCCTTGTACTTAAGGGCTAAAACCCCTTCTTTAAACCTGGAACATCGCTTTCTCGTTGCCAACTTCCTCAGAATAAGAGGATCAATCTGCAGTGCAGAAGAACCAGCAGCAAAAGAAGTATCGACCTTGCAATCACCATCAGGCAAAAATTTGTCAAATACTTCAGATGCTCTCCTTGCAGTTTCCTTATTAGTAGCAATAACAAATTCTGATACCATACTGCCCTCGGTCATGACACTGTAGCCGTCTTTTAGCTGGCTGGCTTGCTTTCCTTCACTCGTCCAACTTTCAGCACCACTATTTTCCAGATTCTTGCTGTCACACTTACTTGCAGAAGGTTCAGCTTCTTTGCCACCAATTATGACAAGATCATCTGATTTCCTCCTCCCTTCCCAAGATGTTACACCAGCATCGACATTGTCCAAATCCATAAGTTGTGGAGATGTTTCACCAGAAGCATGATGAGATGAAAATGACTGTTCATCATACTTTGATGTAGCAGTTCCAGGACTGTCAACATCTTCGTTCTTTACAGTGGATTGAACTTGTTTTACTCTTCCATCATCTTGAGGCAAAGGCCTTTCATCCACGTGAACAATTTCCAGTGGAGCTGGCCGGGAAACTTTAAAGAGATTGTTGGCTATTTCACCAGGCCTACCTTGTGCCTCAGCAAGTGAACGCGATAGTTCGTGATGCCGATCATCTCCTCCAGACAGATTGACAAGAGACTTCAATTCGTTCTCCAGAGAATCAATTTCAAACTCTGTGGCCTCAAGTGCTCTCACCACATCGCTTCTCCATAAAAACAACCTTTTCAGGGCAGGGGATCTCATGAACCCAGACTCAACTAAAAGTGGATCATCAGACTGAAGCATCTCAATAAGAGAGAAGCCCAAATTAGCAATTGAATTAGCATCCATGTTTTCCAAATGAAAAGAGAAGCCCTCAAATAGGTCATGTGTTCCGGGAGCAGGTGACGGGCAAATATTACTGAACTCACTGTGTCCGCTAGAGTTCTTTGGAAAAGATTTCTCCTCTATACCTGTACGTGATAACAAAGAACAATTGAAACTTCAAGGAAGTAGTTTAAGGACCTCGACAGTCAAATATTCAAGATGTAATATTGATGACCATGAATAAGGAACTTCATCTAATATGTGCAGCAGCTAGTAAAGCAGGCAGCACATAAATGCAATTAAAAGATTTCAATTATAAATCAGGCCGGTAACATTTAAAAATTTTCACAAGCCATGCTCCAAAATTACCTGGAGAAGAACTGCAACCAACAGAGGACGGAGTCGCAGGAGATGCACATTCCGAAACCCCTGTCACCATGCTTTTGCTAGCAAGACTTGGACCGCAAACGAAATGGAGAGGTTCGCACAGCTTGGGAGCATCTTCGTCCACCCCTTCAACCTTCTTTTTTTCATATTTCGCCAACCCCTCTCCCCAACCAAGGCGTGGCTTCTTCTTCGAATTCATCTCCTCGACAGGAGCAGCAGAAGTGGCACAGGCCACAGCATCTCCTGTAGGGGACGTGACGGGTGTGTCATTCTTTGCAACAGTACCACCTTTCACTTCACCAGAATTCATTCCCCCCATACTCTTGGAGCTACTTGAATGACTGAGGCCTGAACCCCTGGAAGATAAACTCCCAGAACGCGACCACTTAAGCGGCTTCCAATCCATCATAGTGAGGGAGCTGTCCTTCTCACATTTCTGGCCTGTACTAGAAGCGTTACCATCATTCGAAATATCTTCATGCTCTTTTGAGTCCCCTGGAAGGGAATCGCATGCATTACCACAGTCAGACGGGGGAACAGAAATGCGGGGAAGACCGTCGACAGACTTCTGATCTTCATTAACATCGATCGGTTTACTGCTGCCATTTTCCAAGGACTTGGCATCCTTCAAGTACTTCTGCCTGAAAGGTGGTCCTCTGTTATCCCTATAGTTTCGGTTATATTTCCCATCTACACGAAAAGATGACCGATGCCCGCCGTCCTCCTCCACCAGCTTGTCAGTCGACCTCGACGGCATATAGCCATGACCAGACTCCTCTACCTGCTCATGCCGGGAAGATGTGTGTGTAAGCTCATCAACGGACCTCTGACTGTTGCCAACTTCAACTGGCCTCCCACTGTTACTTTCCCAGGTATCAGCACCCTTCCAGACTCTATGCCCAAAAGATCCTTTGCTCTCCCTATAACTTCGATTGTATTTTCCATTTTCACGGAAGGTGGACCTGCGCCCACTGTCCTCTTCCATCAATTTCTCTGCTGACCTTGAAGGCAAATAGCAATGGCTCGGGTCCTCAATCAACACGGTCCTACAAGTTGCATGGGGAAGACCATCAACAGATCTTTGGTTGCCGCCAACATCAACCGGCCTCCCGTTGCTGTTTTCCCAAGAATTGGGACCCTTCCAGTCTCGCTGCCCAAAAGATCCCCGGTTATCTCTGTAGTTTCTGCTGTACTTCCCATCCCCGCGAAATGTTGATCGACGCCCATTCTCCTCTTCCATCAATTTATCAGCTGACCTAGAACGCATGTAACTATGGCCAGGTTCATCGGGAAAAATGTGGCGACCAGATGTGTGTGGAAATCCATCAACAGATCTCTGATTGTTACAAACATCAATGGGCCTACCATTTCCATCTTCCCAGGAATTGCCACCCTTCCAGTCTCTCTGTCCAAAAGATGCTCCGTGGTCCCTGTAGATTCGGCTGTATTTTCCATCTACACGAAAATTCGACCGCCGGCCAGTCTCCTCTTCCATCAGCTGATCAGTTGACCTTGAAGGAATATAGCCGTGGCCAGGCTCCTCCGGAAACATGTGCCATCCACCTTGCTTACGGTGACCTACAGTAGATAGTTTTAGAAAACAAGAAAAATTCATCCTAGACATTATTTCTGTAATAGTCGTACACACAATCATGGACCGATGTCCAAAACACTTCCAACCCAAAAACAAAACCCGTTCAGGTAAACCCTAGACAAACCATCCACAAATAGACCCTTCTACAACTCCAGTTTTTCTCAAAATAAACCCCAAATGGAGATCTAACTCCAGACTTCAAAAATCCAGTCAAAGACACCCCAGAAAAAGTTTATATCATGCCTTTTCCCAAATTCTTTAAAAGGTTAGCATCGATTCTGCTTTGGCTAATTTGTTTTTGTTTTATTTTATTTTGCTTAGAACAGAAAACATTCGGAAGTCATGGCAATAAAAACTGAGTAGTTTGATCAAGAGGGAAAACACATACCAGGCAGCCGGCGAAACTCCGCAGAACCCCAGCGAGCAAACCCTCGGGAACCAGGGGCAACATGGTGAGACTCCATCGTTCAACCAACAACGCCAAGGATTTCGAGATCTCAACAGAGATGGGTCTGGCGGCATAAGGGGTCTCAAGGCAAACTCTTCCTTCACAACAACGGCAGCCAACAAAGCCTCTTCATCCCAATCCAGAATACACCCAACCTTCCAACTCCCGGTCAAATCAAACCAACCAAACCCCAAATAAACCACCTCAGCACGCCTCAATCCCACAACCCTTTTCCAAGCCAAATAGTCGAAACGCGTGAAACCCTAATCAGATCCGCAACACCAGCCTCCTCCACCAGGTCCCCAACAAATCTAGGCTTCTACAAAACAAAAAAAAAAAGAACAAAACGGGAATAAGGTCTATAAACTCACACCTACAATCTCAACCCGCTCCCCGGGGCAACCCCGCAATCGATGAAAACCCAGTAAAACCAAGCTGACCAAGAACAAAACCCAGAACGAGGATTCTCACGCGGCGGCCACCAAATCAGGAAAAGAGGCGAACCTTCCAACCAACATCCTGCGGAGAAACTAGGGTTCCTGGCAGAGGCATAAAACAGTCAGCCCCTGCGCCCGAATCGAACCGGCCCAGATTCAACGAATACCGGGGAAGAACAGGACGCCCGGAGGACACTCCTAGGGTTAAATCCCAGAAAGAAGAAAGGGCAGAAGAAGACAGAGGCGCTTTCCCTTTTGTTTCCCTTCTTTAGGTTTGTCTCCTTCCTTCACACCGTACAAAAAAAAACTTGGGCTTCCGGAGAAAAAAGGAAGAGGAAAGAAAGTCAGAACGTGAGAGGGGGGAAGGGGTGGGGGGGGGGGGGAGTTTTTATTTTCTTTTTAGTTTAAGGAGCCGATAAGATGGGGAGGGGGGGTACACAAAAAGGGGTGTGTAAGGGAAGGGGGGTGGGGAAGAAAGAGAAGAAGGGAAGACAAAAAAGCAGAAGGCAGAGAGGAAGGAAGAAAAGGAAAGAGGGAGGGGGAGGGGGAGGGGGGAAGACAGGAAGGAAGGAGGAGGGGAGGGAGGTATTCGGATCTCAAGCGATTGTTTCGCTGGATTTAATTTCTCCCCCCTCGCGTCCGCTGCAGTTATTGTTTGTCTTCGTTTCGCCCTTTTTCCTTTTCCTTTCTTATTTTCTCTAATTAAAAAATCAGCGGGTTGCGTATTTCATTTCTTTTTCCCATTATTATTTAATTCGATACGTTTTATACGCATAAAAAAAAACACTAATGGCAGGAGTTGACCGTATAGAAAATCATTATAAAATTAATTAAAAAATGTTCATTATTTCTAGATTATTTAAGAAACCCAATGGGAAATATGGAAGCACCGGGAAGAAAGAATATTTTTGGTTCGGAAAAATGCTGTCCGACTCCAAGAATGGTATAAAATGATTTTTTTGGATATTTTTTTTCCTTTTTTTTGGGGGGAATTTATCAAAATATTAGTTTATTTGGGATATCTTTTTAATATCCCGGCTCCACGTCCTTCTACCGCATTTTACCCGAATTACCCTCGACAGGAATCGGCATCTTATTTTATAAGAAACTAAGTGCATGGCATAATAAAAAGGCCAGGCCCATTGACTGAATGGGCTGAAAATGTATATGTTGGACCAAATTAAGTTAATGGGCCAGTCGGAATATAAAAATAAAAAGAACAGGCCCGTAGGTTCTCGGTTCCTGTAACCTGTTCACCCTAGTTGTTGTAATAATTTGCTTACTTTTTTTTTAATTGATAAAAAAAAATACATTATCCATAAATAAATAATGTCGAGTTAAAACAATGGCCGATTTGGTTGGGAGAGTCGTGGAATAGTAAGGGTTTCAAAGTGACATCATGATTGATTGGTAGGGTAGTGTTTGGTTGCGGCCTGTCCGAACACGTACAGGCAGGCAGGCAGGATAATCACAACAACTAATTGCCATTAAGCATGGGGGGAGGCAGCTAGTAGTTATAATCTACATCGCCCCACCTAAAAACCTGCTCCACTTTCGTTTAATAAAATCCCTCTAGTCCAATTTACATACATCCACCTCGCGGTGATATGGTTTTAGGAAAGGGACACAGACGGGTGAAACCGGCTCACACATGAACTTTGTCGGGGCGAATATCGTTACGAGGAAATCAGCATCGTGTTATTATTATATTATGTTATCCATGGGACTCCTTTTCAAAAAAATGATACAAAATCCCCGTCGCAAAAAGCCATCCAACTTTCTTATCTTACGTCTCGTTAAGGGTTAACCACTTATTATTCTGGCGGACAAAAATCGGGATATAATTAATTCATTACATGGAGAGAAGAAAGAAGTGAAGACTGCCCCACCCCATGTGGGAAATGCATTTTTGGCAGTGCTTTGGTCAAGAAATTTGATTGGGGATTCCGTTGGCCGAACTAGTGTAAATAAATCAAATTGTTTGCTTTTCTTAAAATCAAATCGTATTTTTACTGTAATAAAAGTGTCAACTCTCTCTTTGCCTCTCCCTCACTCCTCCTCAAAGCTTTTGCCATCAACTATCTATCACTACTACCTTTTTAAGTGAAACTTACTCATACGAATTTTTTTTTTTAAATCCAAAAAAGGGGTACTCGAAATTCCAAGTCCAAAAAGGTGGGACACACACAACTAGTTTTTGCGTGTCCATTAAAATATAGTCCCATCCAGCTAGATATACACCAAATAAATAATAATGTTGGGAGTCAAATTGTATTATTAGTTCTTTTTCGTGGAAAAAAAAGAGAGAACTTTACGCAACCTTACACACATGCAAACACTGACTGACCCCAGTTATCATCAGCTTGTTCATGCCATACTTACATATCCCTGATAAATAAAAAAAAGTACACTTCAATTGTCTTAGACATCTAACAGAGTTACCTCAGATTTATTACAAATGCAGTCAGTGGAAACAACGGAATGTTGTCACGTCCAGTCATGTCTTGACTCCATTTCCACCACCACTAATCAAGGATGGAACCTTAAACAACTCCCCCGATTCATGCCAAATTCTCCTCCTCCTTTTCCCAACTCCAATGGGAAGACTCGAAACCCGTCGGGATCTGTGATTCACATCTCTTCCGATTTCCCAGATTGCTGCTCTTAAAAATCCACAATCCCCCCCCCCCCCCCCCCCCCACCACTTGTTAGTATGTTCCATTGCCGCCACTTCCGTCGGTGAAATGAAATCCTCTCTTTCCTCCCCGTGATCCAGTTCTTGGGTATTGTTCCTCGTTTTGGATCAACCCCCCCCCCACACATCATGATTCGCTTCCCTGTTGTTTTTGTCGTTGTTGTGGTTTTTGTGGGGTTCTGTTGCTGTACTGGGTCGGAGCCGGAATCGTTGCCTGGCGATCAGGAGGCCGACAGGATCGTTAGGTTGCCGGGTCAGCCTCAAAATACGAACTTTTCTCAATTCTCCGGCTACATCACGGTTAACCACCAGGCAGGCAGGGCGCTCTTCTACTGGCTCGTCGAGGCCCCCGCGATTCGTTCCCCCGAGTCAAGGCCCCTCGTGCTGTGGCTCAACGGGGGTCCTGGTTGCTCCTCGGTCGCCTACGGCGCAGCGGAGGAGCTCGGGCCGTTCAGGATTCGGCCAGACGGGAAGACTCTCTACTTGAATCCTTATGCTTGGAATAATCGTGAGTGTCTACTTGTCTGACTCCGGATTTCGTCCTACCTTCTGCATTTCTCTCGATTAGTTTTGGATGAGCTGATTCGAGTGGAATTTTCATGTCTGTTATGTTTTGTTGTTCGTGGGCACAGTGGCGAACGTGTTGTTTCTCGAATCTCCGGCCGGGGTCGGGTTCTCTTACACGAACACGACATCGGACTTGTACACCGCGGGAGATAACAGGACAGGTGAGTTGTGAAAGTCACGAAGAATTCATTCCCTGGACTGGCTGTGATTTGGATTGTTCTCGGTGTCGTTTGTTCAGCTGAGGATGCGTATGCATTTCTTGTGAACTGGTTGGAGAGATTCCCACAGTACAAGCACAGAGACTTCTACATTGCTGGCGAGAGTTATGCAGGTTTGGTTTGGATTAGGTGCTAGTTAGGAATCTTAATCTGTTCCCCTCGACATGTGAATCGTCAATAATTGTTAGTCGTTTGGATGCCGATGGATTTTTGTGACCACGTGACAGGTCACTATGTCCCGCAGCTGTCTCGGATTGTTTATGAAAGGAACAAGGGGATCCACAACCCCATTATCAATTTCAAAGGATTCTTGGTAACTCATTTCTGCCGTGAATTGTTCGAAAAAGTAATGAAATCTTTCGGGTTTGGTTGAGTAGAAACCATTCTTTCCAGGTGGGAAATGCCGTCACGGACGATTATCACGATTACATTGGAACATTCGAGTACTGGTGGACTCACGGGTTGATTTCTGACGAGACGTATAGGCGCCTGCGAATTGCCTGCGATCTTGGGTCATCTCAACACCCATCGTCAGAATGCATGAAGCAGCTCGATATTGCAGATAGCGAGCAAGGGAACATTGATCCGTACAGCATCTTTACTCCGCCTTGCAATAGCACCGCCTCCTTGCGAAGCAATTTAAGGGGTCACTACGTGAGTTTCTATGGTAGTGTCTTCCGAGGCGATGTTAGTGACTGGAGACTGTACTGAGCTTCTTTCTTGTTCAGCCTTGGATGTCAAGAGCATATGATCCATGCACCGATAGGTACGCGACAGTGTACTTCAATCGACCGGAGGTTCAGAAGGCGCTTCACGCGAACGTAACCAACCTATCGTATCCATGGAAAACATGCAGGTGATAAACCAAAAATTGTCCTCTCTTCTGGAAGGTATACTGGTTTAGCATTGTAGTTGACCGAGTTTGTTCGCTTCTTGCAGTGATATCGTGGGGACCTACTGGGCAGATTCTCCGTTGTCCATGCTTCCTATATATCAGGAACTGATAGCCGGTGGAATCAAAATATGGGTGTTCAGGCAAGTCTTCCCATATCAAACGCCCATTTTCGATTCCATACTCTGTGATCACATTTGGGCTAATAATTCGTGTTCGTCAAAGATATGCTGAATCAATCTGACATTGTGCTTGAACTTTGAATTGATGCACAGTGGTGACACCGACGCCGTTGTTCCGGTCACTGCAACGCGGTACTCGATTGATGCATTGAAGCTCCCGACGCTCGTGAACTGGTATGCTTGGTACGACAACGGAAAGGTCAGGGCCCATCGTTTCGTCCGTTCACCAATCTGGACCGGAAATACTGACAACATCTAATAGCTCTCGGCATCGTTTCTGGTGATAATTACAGGTGGGCGGTTGGAGCCAGGTATACAAGGGCCTAACACTAGTGACCGTGACGGGCGCGGGGCATGAAGTCCCCCTACACCGTCCACGGCAAGCGTACATCCTATTCAGATCCTTCCTGGAGGGCAAGCCCCTGCCGATGACAGCCTCGTCGGCCTGAATTTGTTTACGAATTGAGGATTCCCAACACGATTCTTTCCACACAAGAATAAACATGCCGAGTGCGTCGCTCCCAACCCCCCTCCATTTTGCAGACAGATTGTCGCCTCAGTTCTGCGGCAGTCAGTCATCCGTCTCGCATTCATCAAAGGCCTCTCTCTGCTGGGAATACGTATATCCGTCGGAAAACTATAGACATTGCATACAAATCCTCTGACATGGTCAAATTCTTTCCATAATGGTAATGAAATTTCATAAAATCCTCCTGCATCATACCATCCTCTGCAGTAGATACTGATGGGGCAAGTAATCAGCATGGTGATAACAAAAAAAAAATTCATCTTCTCAAGTTAAGTCTAATATAAACATGATGTAGACGATGAAGTGCCAATCTCCGATTGGAAGGTAATCCTAAATAGCATGACTGACACGCGGTGAATGTTTACTGGTCATAGCTGATACTCCATCACTGTCTGTCACTGCTCTGGGAAAGAAGACCTTGGGATTCTGGAGTTCATCTCACCTAAAGTTTGATACCAAACCCAGATCTTCTTTTTCTACCTCGTCTTATTTTTTACCATTTTCTTTTTGCATCCTATAAGCCCACAGAAGGAGAGCCCCACGGTCTTCGACTTTCTGGCTTTACATGACGTTTCTATTCCCCTGCCCAACAACTTCCCCTTTCTGCTGAAATACATGGCACTGCTGTTGACAAAGTCATGCACTCTGCATTCGTTTCAAACCTCAGCTAAACCGAAACCGTTTTTGACACGAGCAAAACGAGTAGGTGGGGGTTTTGACCCTTCTACACCATATTCCTGGAGACTATTCGCTGCAAGGCTGCAAGGAGACTATTCGCTGCAAGGCGGCGTGTCCATAAAAGTTTGTGTGTGATTGAAGGCTGAGCTTCTTCCCTTGATGGACCCGCTAGATCTTCTTTTTCGGGTGTTTATTCTTTCCATGATGTGCTATGACTCTTTTTTCCTCCGAGTAACAATGCTTAGCAGTGAAATCTCTTGCTCCTCTGTTTGTTTCGTTGCCATGGTTCTGTCCAGTCTTCTGTGTTTATCTCTTCCTACTCGTGTTAACTTCAAAGAAGAACAGGCGAGAGACAAGATAGTGTACTTGTCGGGTCAGCCAAACGTTAGCTTTTCACAAAAGGTGGCGACGCGTGACGTTTTTCCCATAACATCACCATGTTCAAACAAAAACTAACCTTAACCAATTGGAATACTTGGCGGACGCGGTCTCCCTCCCATTCCCGACCAAAGCCAGACGAGCACCACTGCCCTTCTCACCGAACCCGGCGGTGGGGAAATAACCATCGACATGCAAATGAACATCGAGAAACTACAGATCCCTTCCAGGACTGAAAGCTGCTACCATCCAGAATTTGAATCCAACCACGAGTATTCCGCCCCTGTACCTTCACTCATTCCGGGAGCGGGCAGGCAACGCAAGCTTCGACGACGCGAAGGAATCAAAGGATCACTGCATGGGAAATGTTTGGTTTTCCCAACCCCTCCATTTTTCCATTCATTCCCTTCCTCTAGAGCCACCATTAAATGATGCAGAAAGAACAACTCCGAACACAACAAGCCTCGATTAATCCACTGGCATTAATTCATCGGGAAGTTGCTAGCATTTCATCACGCCCAAACAGGTGGGTCAAATATTCCATTTAGCGTAGTCTGTATCGTTGCCTTTTTTTATTAATTATTACCAATTTATTTTATTATTCCGCAGTTTAGTGGACAGCCACAAATTAAGAGTAGAAGGAAATTTAAAAGAAAAAGAAATGGCATAACCTCGTCCGGTGGTAAAGCCCATGATGATGTCTGAAATGCCGCCGCTATAAAAAAAATGGGATTCCTCCTCCGCCCCCTTCCTCGACCCACCAACCCCGGAAGCGAGGTGAATCCTGTTCTCTCCCCGCGGCGCCATCCCCCGCTGAATCTGGTGGATGCCCACTTCTTCTTTCATTCGTTTTTATCGGAAAGATTCGCCCTTTCTTGTTCTTTTTGTTGTCGTCGTCCTGTTTTTTTTTTACCGTTCTATGTTTCCCGAAACGGCATGTGGACGTTTGGGTTGGGATGGGGCCGTGCCCTTTCGTTGTTTCGTGTGTCCTATTGTGCGTTTTTTCACGCACTCCAATGGTTGGTTGCCGTTTATCTGTCTGTCGGTTGTTCCTGGTTTGCTGGGGATTGGATTAGCTTTTTTCTCGAAGGTAGTGCCTTTTTGCATCCAGCGGCCGATGTTAACTGTGTCTGAACATTGGCACCCAGTTACCTCTTGATTCTAGGAATGGTTTTGATCCAAATCTTCATTTAGCGGGTCGGTTTCAAAGTCTTGTATCTGCACGTGGCATTCATTCGGGTGTACTCGGTTGTCGGATTTTTCTGAATCTGGCGCCGTGCGGTGAACTTTGGTGGGCTGACTGCGTCCTATACCCATGTAGAGTACTGGCTAACTGTTGTTTTCAAATTGATGGAAGATCTGTCCGTAGTTTATCCTTCGTGGTTCTGGTTATTATCTAGTCTGTGAGATGAGGCTAATTTTTTTTACTATTAAAAATGTCTGATTCGGACAGCTTTAGCGGCTCTGGAGATATGGATGTCGGGTTGCGGTCCTCATCTCGAGATCTCAAATTGCCTTATTTCGATGGCTCACATCGCGGAGGCTCAGTATGCAAGTCTTCTCACATGGTTGCTCACTTTTTAAGGAATGTTCCTTCTCGTCGCATGAGTAGGGGGATCATTAGATGTACCCAATTACTACCCGGACATTCGGAAAGATCTCTTATGGGGAAGAAGCAGATGATAGAGTCACCCCTAAAGCTGGATTTTGTTCGAACATTGTTGATAGACAACTATGACAGTTATACATACAACATATATCAAGAGTTGTCCGTGATCAATGGGAGTAAGTCACACCTTTTTGGTTTCAAGCTTATTGATCTTTTGTTCAATGGTTTCTGCTCTGTGCGTATCCCCTGCTCCAAAAATTTCCTGTGTCAAGTGTCAACGAGTGACTCATCGAGTGAAAGTGATGCAGTGTTAAATAGCAGAGACCTCCATAAAAAGCATCTGTTGTCGGACGATTTAATTACTTTTTAGCTGGGATACTTACCAAGTTAACTCGATTTGCAATAGTTTATGCGAAATAGATAAGCTTCATGTTCTTAGAGTTGAGATGAAGGCGTTGAAATGATTGAAACGTTGGCAAAGTGCAATAAAGTTATTAACTCTCTTTACGGTTGTCTTGTGACAGTACCTCCGGTGGTGATCCAAAACGATGGTTGTACATGGGAGGAGATATATGGATTGCTGTATGAAGATGTTGTTTTTGACAATATAGTTATTTCACCTGGGCCTGGTTCTCCTACATGTCCGGCAGATATAGGTATTCTGTTTAAGCTTGCCTGCTCGAATTGCCTGCTTAGTTAATTACGGCAAGATAAAATATTGTTGTCCTTTTACTGATATAATATTTGCTCAACAGTGTCTGACATCATCTTTTCTTTCAGGAATATGTCTTCAACTCTTGTTGAAGTGCTGGAATGTACCTATCTTGGGTGTGTGTTTGGGGCACCAGGTTGTTGTTCGAATTTATTGGTGTGTTCTTATTGTCTTTAACCTAAATTTAACTTTGTGGGTCCTGATTTATTGTTGTCCTTTCATTTTGCACTAAAATGATTTTGTTAGGAGCATGTTGCTACTAGAACCGTGCCATCGAGATTGTCCTGGTTGTGCAGTGGTTGATCTTTTCAACTTCATCATTTGTAGTTTATGCTCACAGATTTTTTTTTATATTTTAAAAGGCCTTAGGTTTTGTCCATGGTGCTCGAGTGGTGCATGCATCTGAACCGGTCCATGGTCGTTTGAGGTACTTGCTGCAATGCCACCTCTTGGAATGATTATTCTGCTGGTTGAGTCTAATAACTTTTTCCGTTGCTTCAGCGAAATCGAACATGATGGCAGCAACCTGTTTGATGGTCTTCCTTCCGGCAAAAATTCAGGCTTTAAGGTGGGTTTTAGAGTAGTTTTGAAAAATGGTTAATTTCATAGCTTCTAGCAGATGTGGCAATGATTGTTTTCTACTTTGTCTGTTAAAGTTTAGGAATGTTGCTTGCAGCTCATAGAATTCAACCTTTTGGGTCTTGAGCAATTTTCACAGCTGGAAGTCTGAAATGGGGACAAATTCCGCTCTGTGCTTAGCATGAATGGCTAATTATGGGAATTGGGAATTTGTATACTAAGAATGGTGTAAGAGGCCATAATATCTCTTAGGGAATTGGTATACTAAGAATGGCTAATTATGGGAATTGGGAATTTTTTTTCTAGTGCCTTTCTCATTGAAGCTGACTTCTAAACCTGTGCTTCCCACAGGTTGTTCGGTATCATTCTCTTGTTATTGATCCAGATACACTTCCTGAAGAGCTCGTACCAATAGCATGGACATGTGGCGATACCATTCCTCTTCATACAAGTCCAAATGGTTATTCCCCAGTCGACTATGATCCAGTGGGAAAAAACTTCCCTGAGATGTTTCTTGGCCAAAGAAATGGAGACATAATGCCTTTTGGACATCCTGGTACAATGAACAGCAAGAGGGTCCTCATGGGTATCATGCATTCCACTAGGCCTCATTACGGTGTTCAGGTATATGATTTTTAGTTTGTACGATGGTAGCGACGGGCCTTTGTTGGGACTATGTTGATCACCTATCTGACCTCTCTGACCCACAGTTTCATCCAGAGAGTGTAGGAACCCATCTGGGAAGAAGAATACTTGAAAATTTCAGACAAATAACAGTAGATTATTGGTCGCGGCCTGGTGCTTCTATTTTCAGGGGGAGGAATTCGCCATATACTGGTAATTGCAACTTCTGACTTCTTTCTCTTAAATTATGCAATCCATGGTGTATGTCCATAAGATAAATATTTTCCACTTTGGATTGGACATTGGCCCTTATGTTCTCTTGTGATCCTGTCACACGTGTTCTTGTCTGAGTAGTAAACTTTATTTTAGCATGTATCCAGGTCCCAAATGCTTGTACTTTGCTAAGAAGAATTCAACTGAGGAGTAAACAGGCCATGAATATCACTGCTGATCATTTGCTTGATGGGCCAAGTCAAGTCAAACAGATGGCATATGATTTGGTTGACAAGACCCGATTGGGTTTGTCTCATAGAAAGTCTCTCCTGGATCCCCACATTGATTCGAAGGTCCTTAAGGTGACATGGAGAAGGTTAGATGAACCATCTTCTGAATTTGGGGGAGCTGAGAATATTTTTTGTCAACTTTTTGCCTTGGAAGAAGCTAAAAACACATTTTGGCTGGATAGTTCCTCCACGGAGAAGGTATATATCCACAAAATTTACCTGCTTTCATTTGTGTGCTGCTTTGGAATTTCATTAGGAGGATCGCCATGTCTTCAAACATGCAGGGACGAGCAAGATTTTCATTCATGGGGACTAAAGGGGGTTCTCTCTGGAAGCAAATGACATTTCGATTGTCCCAAAATAGGTTTGGAACTTTGATGTTAATTTTGTTTGCACCAATATTAATTGGATGTTATTTGCCTGTTTCATTTTTTTTTTTGTCAATTCAGCAAAGGGGGTTTTAAAGGGTGCGGTTATCTTGATGTTGAAGATTCAAGTGGCTCAATAAGTTCTCTGTTTCTTGAGAATGGCTTCCTCGACTTTTTGAACGAGGTATGCGAACTTGCTCCTGCACGGTATAATGGTTATGGTGGTGTAGCTTATTCTTGCATGGTGGGAGAGATAAGTTATTTATGTTATTTTTGCAGGAACTGTCTTCATTTCGGCATAACGAAAAGGATGTCGAAGGACTACCCTTCCATTTCTATGGAGGTTTTGTTGGATACATTGGGTATGAATTTCATCCTTCTACTCAAATTGCAGATTCCACATCTGAAATCACTGAACAGTCTTCTCTTGTGGTACTGTGAACCAGGTACGATCTCAAAGTTGAGTGTGGTGCCGAAACCAACCCCTATAAGTCGAAAGCACCGGATGCTTGTTTTTTCTTTGCCGATAACCTGCTCGTAGTGGATCATGTTACAGATGAGGTCTATTTACTGTCTGTAGATGATGCAACGATGAGTGAGTCGGCATGGTTGAATGACATGGAGAGAAAGCTTTTAGGATTGAAAGCTGCTCCCGCTAAAGTCTCTGAACACTCGAGTATTCTACCTGGAACAATTACTCCTTCTGAAGCAGGTTTCAACACAGAGAAATCGAGGGATCAGTATATGGGCGATGTGGAGAAGTGCATGGAGTACATCAAAGATGGAGAAAGCTATGAACTGTGTCTCACTAACCAGATAACCAAGAAGGTGGAGGGCATAGACCCTCTAGGATTTTACCTTTTCCTTAGGAAGAGAAATGCGGCACCATATGCCGCCTGGCTCAACTTCTCAAAGGAGAATCTGAGCATCTGCTGCTCGTCACCTGAGAGGTTCCTGCGATTGGATAGTAATGGCATATTAGAAGCGAAGCCCATTAAAGGTACCATAGCTCGGGGAGCAACGGCTGATGAAGACCGGTGGCGGAAATTGCAACTGCAGTACAGGTATGCTGAGTACCCCCGTATACTATATTGTTTCATTGGCTTGGTTTGGTCTGGTGAAACAAATCATAATTTTTTTTGAGTTTGCTTGAACTAGCTGAGAAGTCATACTTGTCGGCTTTTCTATTTTCAGTGAGAAGGATCAGGCTGAGAACTTGATGATAGTGGATCTCCTAAGAAATGATCTCGGCCGAGTATGTGAGCCGGGCTCTGTTCACGTCCCTCGTCTCATGGACGTGGAGTCATACGCAACCGTCCACACCATGGTCAGCACCATACGAGGGAAGAAACGGGATGACATGACGGCTATCGACTGCATCAGAGCTGCATTTCCCGGGGGATCAATGACGGGAGCGCCTAAGCTGCGGTCAATGGAGATACTGGACTCCATTGAGACCTCCTCCAGGGGAATCTATTCAGGGTCCATCGGGTTCTTCTCTATAAATCAGACGTTTGATCTGAACATAGTCATTAGGACAGTGGTCATTCACAACAATGAAGCTTCTATCGGTGCTGGTGGAGCTGTAGTTGCTCTGTCAGATCCTGAAGCAGAATACGATGAGATGGTACTCAAAACTCAAGCCCTGGTTAAGGCTGTAATGGAATTTCAATGATCCGATAGGTGTTTTGTGGGGATAAGGCTTGAGATTTTTAGTGGTATAAGTGAATGATTAGACCCAATTCATTGTTTATGATCCCTTTTTCAGGACTTACATTTCACCTCTGTTGTCTAATCATTTGCAAATGCAATTATTGATTTTGATCTAATCATTTATAGCAAGTGTTTGTTGTTGGCCCTTTCTAATCAATCATCAATCTCTTCCTCTCAACACTTTAATCAGATTTGGGGGCATTAATTATTTTGTCAAAAGAGAGTAAATGAAATTAAGAAAAGTTGGACAAAGCTGAGAAGGAAGCATCAATATTTGGGCTTTATCAATATCAAAACTTCATCATAAAATTTCCCTGGAGGAAATTCAACTAAAGTTCCCATCCCAAACTCCACATGTGACCCATAATCACAAACAATTCAAAACATTTAAGGGAATTGAATCCTCAAAGGAAACAGATGATGATGATCAAAAGGGAGTGGAAAAGGACTGATCAGCCTATTGGAGTTCTTTGTTTGACCTGCAAAGGGAAAAGAAAAATAGACAGCAGCAGCAAATTCCTCCCTCTCTTTGTTGCCATGCCGTGCCATTTGTCGAGAAAAGGAAAAGGGCAATGAAAGAAGGCACACAGATAGAGAGGGGGGGGGGGGGGTATTGGGACAGTGCTATGGTGGGAGACACAATGCTTGTCTCATGGCAGGCAAAGTATCCCACTTAGAACATTTCTATCTCCATCTTTTCAGACACTGTACACAACACACGCAGAGAGACACTTCCCAGAATTCATTTCTTCCTCCTCCACTTTAACTCAAATCCTCTCATCCCTTCCCTCCAAAAATCTTCTTCTTCTTCTTTCTTCCTATATTTGCTTTTTCTTCTTTTCCCCGACTTCATTCATAAAAAGACGAGAAAAGGATGGCCTGGTGGTGATTCCTTTTCTTTCCATCAATTCATGGGTCAATTTCCATTACTGTGCTTTTCACATGCATAGAGCAGCAAGAGAAAAAAAAAACAAAAGATAAAGCCTAGGTGAAATGAGAAATGTGATACCAGATTATCCTGAAAAATATTTACTTACTGCAACAGGAAACAGATAAAAAAGAAAAGTAGGAAATGCTTTTAATGTTTTTTGCTGGGTGTACTTCCTTAGCATGCCCCCATCTCTCCCCTTTCAGGATTCCTTTTATGAGTGTTTGGTGAGGGTTTCTCCACCGACACATTGATTTCTCCCTTATTGTTTTCCACTTCCCCGCACCCCAAAAAAAAACACAGCAAAGTTAAAATCACGGTGGACCTCACCGACGTATGGTTGGTCCAAGTGGCAAGGAGTTTGGATTCATTTAAGTGGCAAAGAGTTTGGATTCATTTAAGGAGGTCTCGGGTTTAAAACCTACCGTACGCAGCCACCCCTGTTGGAAGACTCATCCACCATAGCCAAGGGTCCTACCCGGGTCGAGTCTGAATTAGTCGGACCGAAGCTCCGGAAATCGGACGAAAAAAAAAATCATGGTGGACCTCTACTCATAATATCAACAAAACTAAATCAGACAAAGTTCATGAATAAATCACCAGGGCTCATAAATTTGACATTATAAAAGGTATTGGTCCAGTCAGAACCAGTCTATCTTCCACATAAACAAGGAGAAATAATGAGCCGCCCAAAGCCTACTCTACATGGCTGTGGATTCTTGTTGCCTCACTTGGTTTGACCAAAGGATAAGCAAAAACAATGACTAAACCTTATGGGCCACAGAAGCATTCCTTTTCCACCAGAATAATATACTCAGGACAGGCAGCATTCATTCACTCAACCAAAATATTTTAAGGGATCTCAGCTGAAAACACCCAGAAGAAGGAACGTCATAATGCTCCACACCTCTCATGCAGCTAATTATTGCTCATTGCATGCCTACACAAACCAAGAATTTAGAAAGCTAAGAGAATAATGGAAAGGAAGCATGATTATGATCATGTTTAGCCCATCGAGACCCACTAAAACAAGCCCCTGGCCTTTCACTCCGATTCTACACTACTGAAACAAGACAGGGATGTCGCCATCAATATCTTTTGAGGCAACACTTTGTCGGTGGGATGATCAATCCCAGGGATCTGATAAGATCCTAACATCCTCCTCTTCCTTGTCTTGAGTTCTCAAAAACGAAGAACTGTACAGTACTTCCTTCACAAGTTTGTAGTTCAGTTCATTTGTACAAGGGGTCTTTTGTTACTGTTTCCACCAACCGGTTGGTGTAAGGGTTTGATCCTTTCGTATCCCGGGGGAGAGATGCCGACAACAACTTGGGTGCCCCACACTAAAAGACATAAGATGATAGATTCCAACACCTGCTCCTTCCCCTTTAACAAGGGTAGGAGGAGACTTTAACTAGAGCTTCAGACAGCAGTTGTTTCTTTAACATCCTGAGGACATCATTTGTCAGTTTTCATTATGAATTCGGCCTTCAAGTTACACTTAACCATAGGAATGTTAAAAGAATAGCAAATTATACGCTTACGAACTCCAAAGATTGTACTCTAGTCATCGAAATCTCATGTTATGTTGGACTGTAATGCCGTGATTAAATAATCGAGCAAGGCGACAAAATATTCCATTGAATCATTATCTATCTCCAAAGGCGCATGATGAAGAAAAATTTATAATCAAATCGAAACAGTTGCATGAGCACGAGAAAGAGGTTCTTACCATCTCTAAAATCACCCACTAATCGGCTATCTAGGACTAGTTGTTTGCAGGGGGCTTGGGACAAGCCTGCTTGAAAGCAACAGTGGGAGCAATCCTACGGCTCCTCCTCTGGTGCTCCTGAACGAGCATTCCGGCGATCCAATCGAGCTTCTCCAAATTAGTCTCTTCGGAAATCTTCTTACCGCCAAACAGAACCGATTCGACATTCTTCTGCTTCAGCATCTCCTCTGCAATGCCAACCAGCTTCTTCACATTGTCGGGACTCGCATCGGTATCTATATTGGGTCCACATCTACCCAAGCTTGACCCATTTGCCTACAACGCATCATAATTCCCCAAGAAACACCATCAAGATAAAAGCATTCACGTCTCAAATATTGTCAAAACTGAGGAAAGTCCCCTTGTTGATCCCATTCTTTGTGGGTATTCATCTCGTCAGCTAGCAACAAACAGTAAAGAAATCATGTGGGCAGATTAAAAAATACAGGTGGCACTAGCAACTCATTTTCAGGACCAAAAAAGGGGAATCCTTTTATGTTCGACTTCATTACTACCAGAATGAGAGAAAGCCACATAAATAACAAAGGAACCATCCTACTTCCTGTCACCTAGATGTCCCAAACCTAAATAACATTCAGGCAGCCCGGTTTTACCTGTTTACTGCATCCTTAAAGACGATAATGGTAAGAAAGAGAGCTCTTCCAGGGTAGTGAGAGTGGGAAAAAAAAATGGAGGGCCACCGATGTCACCTACTTACGCCAAAGGGCATGCTTCTTGGACCACTACTCATTAACTTTCCCTCATTTCTTAACATCAAACTCAAAAGGACCCCATTCCTCCAGCTTCTAACTATGGTTTTAATGAAATTCGGACAAGGGGACAAAAGTAGGGTAAAAAACTAAGCCTGTGCTACACTATCATCTCCACACCAACTCAACTCCGGTTTCAATGAGCCAGTGACTTTAATTGTTTTCCTTGACCATGCCTGATCATAAGAATGGTCTGTAGCAAACATCCATTAGAACCACCACCAGATAGCAGCATCATGCATTTAGGCCACCAATGACAGATGGATAGATGGATTCCTAGGCATATACTTGCGAAGGGTGGCAATTCAAACAAGATTAACAGGATTAGCAAACAAATGAGCTCTATCCATCCAAGACACAACCATCAGCAACCGGCCATACGCATCAAGGATCACAAGGTCTGGACACCTAAACATCAATGCCCGAGGACAAGTTCCCATGATAATATCCAAATACCAGGCTGTCTTATACTGTTTGATGTTGTAGATGGAACGAAAACAAAAACCCAATTTGATACTCCAAATTCTGCCAAAAGTAGCCCATTGTCGAGAATTAAATGCAGACCCAGATATCATTAACCCTCAATTTTCTCAGTGATAATGGAAGACATCGAGAAATAAACAAAGTGATGAATAAATGAACACCCCAGGTAAAACAAAGCAAAAGAAAAGAAACGGGCAGTAAGAAAATTGAAGGATGCAGACTGACCTGAATCCTCACATAGTTGTTACTATTGCAATGACCGAAGGCCATGGCGATGGAGTGGTCCACCAGGTCTGCCGAAGATTCAGCCGATATCCGGGTCATGGGGTGGGCCCAATCCTTCGCCTGCCACCCCTTGACGCGTTGGTAGTCGTGGCTGACCTCGAGCAGCTGGCCAGTTCCTAGACTCAGCACCAGCAGGTCCTCGACCCCACAGACGAAAGGGAACTCCTGCTTATTGTGCAGGACATGCGTGATCGCAGCTGCGGCGGGGTTGCTCATGACCAGGCCCCCGTCCACCGCCACGCACTGTGTCCGCCCATCCACGGATTTCACCTCAACCGGCTCGAACACACCCGGCTTGGACGACGTCGCGCGGCATACCTCCCACAGGTTGAAGTCGAAGCTGTCAGTCTCGAGAGCGTCTGCACGCGAGAAAAGGAATGGGGCGGAGCTGTTCATGTCGTAGCACGTGATCAGCACCGGCTTGAGCGTGTCCTTCAAGGTCAGGTCTCTAGTCTTCTCACCATCTCCCCTGGCGAAAGCCTCCCTCACCACCCTCTCTAGCCCTGAAGTGGCTGCAGCAATGCCGTCACCCCGGAGAATCCTCCTAAAGAACCACCTGCTGCCTCCGCCACCGCCACCGCCCCCACCTCCCCCGCCCTTCCCATAGAACTTCCCTCCCTGATCAGCAAGCATCCTCCACGTATCCCCGGCAGCAAAAATCGGTCGCCTACCATCCCTTGTAGCAAACAACATGGCAGCGAAAATCCCCCCGACACCCGTCCCCGCAGCAACATCAAAGTAATCAGACACCGTGGCATCAGGGTCCCCAGACTTCATCCTAAGCGCCCGCTCGAGGTACGCGAGAGCCTTCCCGGAGAGGATACCCCGCATCCCACCCCCGTCGATGCATAGCACGCAGACCTTCCCCCTTTGGGACTTGATCGCGGGGTCGGGCGACTCCAGCTCCCTGACGACCCCAGCGGGGGTCTTAGGAGGTAGCCAGAGGCGGGGGTCGGGGTCGTAGCCGAAGAGGAACTTGGTCTCTAGGATGGAGAAGATCTCATAGCTGAGCTTGTCGGTTTCGATGCTCGGCTCGTCATCGAGAACCACCGCCGTCGTCGTGGTAGTAGCAGCAGCAGCAGGCAGGGACTGGTGCTGGGCGCAGGCCATTTGGTTTTGGTGACGGCTAACGTGTGCGGGTGTCGGCCGTCGGTGGTGAAGTTGCGACGGTTAGGAAGGAAGGAAGCATGCAGTTTAGTTTATAGAAGGACGGAAGGAAGGAAGGAAGGAGATGTGCAGAGGATGTCAGTCTTTCGTCCCCCGTCGTCGTCATCGTGTGTAGCTTAGATCTGATGTTTCTTACAACAAATGTAATAGAAATAAATAAGAAAAGGAGGGAATTGAGAGATTTGTGGGGACCACCTTTCGTTTTTATTGTTTTTTAATATAAATGTGCGCCCCCCACCGATTTAAGGCATTTTTGAATTTTTCCTTTATTTTTTATTTTTAAATTTGACATTGATATTTCGAATTGTTAATAACTCCCGTCTATCACGTGACGTGAGTCCACACTATCGTGTTAATTTCTGATTTTAGATCTAATAATGTCTAATTTTCTCATTATTTAATTTAGAAGGAAGGGGACGGCTGCGCTGCGAGTTGGTTCGGAGTTCGGACAACGTTGTAGTTATCATCAAAGAAAGTTGTCTTGGTTCGGCCCAGGTTCAATTTCTCTGCTAAGGTTTTACGACGAATTCCTCCTCCACGGACGGCCGGGTGTCGATCTCTTCGTGGTTGATTCTCTTAACTGTCAGTAGTTTCTTTGGTTTGATTCTTGTATCAGTTGATTCGTCGATTGATTGAATTTTGCTGATCTGTTTCTGTCACCACTTCTTCTTCCCCTTGAAATTTCCCTTTTTTTTTTTTTTTTTGACTCTGCGTTCTGGTGCAGTGGCGCGGGGGCGATGCAGCGGAAGGGCGTTGCTTCGGAGGTAAAACCTGAGCTGGTTAGTGCCACGGAGCCCGGAGGTGGTTCTGCGGGCAACGGGAATGTTGATAACGGTGTACGACCTGCCAGGCCACGGCGGTCGCCTGCTGTATGGCTGACGCTATTCGCGATACTGGCATACTGTTCGTGGGTGGTCTATTATTATCAGTTCGAAAGCATGCCTATGCCCCTTACCGCCGAACAGGCTGGAAAAAGGGGATTCTCGGAGATAGAGGCCATGAAGCATGTCAAGGCCTTGACTGATTTCGGTCCTCATCCTGTTGGTTCGGATGCCCTTGATCTTGCTGTGCAGGTTTGAATTTCTACCCCAATTCCAGTTCCTATGTCTATGGTGTCAGTTGCTTATTCATCATTGGCTTCCGTAAATATGTTCGCTAAAATGTGGTGGAATTTAGCTTTCCGGTGCTGGTCGAATTTGGTGGCAGGCTGATCTTTTTTCTTGTAGGGTCCCCTCCGCTAATGCTTTTGCTCTCCCTCTTGCCATCTGGGCTCATGGGAGGCGTAATATTGCGTTTCAAGACTTGCCTAAACATTTTCCATTGACCTTTCTTTTATAGCCTTCCTTTGCAACTAAACTTGATGATTGGATTGCTTTCAAATTCACTCAAGTGTTAAGACCCAATACATACTCTAGCATACGTTGGCTGTAGGAACACTCTTCTAACTGTCCATTGGGGATTATACGCCATAGTGGTCCTTTCCCTAGCATTTGTTCCTTGTACACTGTTTCATGTTGCACATGGAGGTCTTATTTCTAATTTATGTGAGATGATTTTGACATAAAACCATATTAGTATGTCCTGGCAGAAGCAGAAAAGATAAAGAAAACAGCAAATCGGGAGGTTAATGTACAAGTGGATATTTTTCAAGCCAAATCTGGTGCAAACCGCATGGTCGGGGGATTGTTCAAGGGGAAAACTCTTCTTTATTCTGATCTGCACCATGTTGTTCTGAGAATCTCTCCAAAATATGTAGCAGAAGCTGTAGACAGTGCAATTCTGGTGTCCTCTCATATAGACTCGGTTTTCTCTACGTATGTCTCACTTTCTATCTAAATCTAGATGATGTCACCACTTGATCTTCGTGTCTGGTTATATTCTAGCCAGAGCCTTATCAAGTGAACCTATGATATTATTTTCCCCGATGCTGCTATCTGTGACTTGAACTTGGCATTTATCTTTTCAGAGGAGGTGCTGGAGATTGCAGTTCTTGCATTGCTGTTATGCTGGAACTTGCTCGAGGCATTTCTCAGTGGGCTCATGGATTAAAAAATGCTGTTGTTTTCTTATTTAATACCGGTGAGGAGGAGGGCTTAAACGGTGCTCACAGCTTCATTACACAGGTAATAATAATCTTCGGATCCGCATGGAGATTTTATCTCAACAGAGCATTCATAAAGAAATTAAGATAGTTCACATCTGATAAGATTTTATGAGTCATTCATTACTTCTTTTCCTTATAGTTTAGTTGATGGTCAGACTGGAGCATAAATTATTTCCAATATCGGCACATTAAATCTTTTGGATGGCATGACCTAAACATGGTCTTTTGCATCTTTCTTCTTCACTGGTACAGTTTTCCGTTCCTTTTGTATGATAGCTAAGTGGAAAATGTGTTGTATCAGCATCCCTGGAGTTCAACAATTGAAATGGCAATTGATTTGGAGGCAATGGGCATCGGAGGCAAGTCTGGCATATTTCAGGTACGGTACCCGATATTGCTTGGGTACAGCTTTGATGTTTCTCTGCAGTGAATTGCCCGAACATGCATGATTTGTTATATATATTATTTGACTCTCAAAGCAGAGATAAACATTCAAGATACCCCTTTGCTAAATAATGAATCTCTGCAATTTAATTATTTAAAAAAAACTCTCCATTTTAAGTCAGGTTCATTACGTTGCTCTTATTTTACATCTTTGAAGAATTTTCTGGGTATTCCTGGTGTTTGTTTTTAAAATCATGCACAATGTATAATGTAAGCCCCTCCCCCAGAAGAAAATCCTTTTTCACAAATATTTTTGCCAATGTAGTTACTTTCCAAATGGAAGCAGCACTCGTCTCTCGTCTCTAATTATGGCTATTTGTAATTTAGGCTGGTCCTAGTCCATGGGCGTTAGAGAATTTTGCTATAGCTGCTAAATATCCATCTGGCAACGCGATAGCACAGGTTCTATCACCTCCCCTAAGCTCAGCGATGCCTCAGTATTTGATTCTTTAATTCTGTGTGCACTAATGAACAGATTTTATTCACGGATTGCAGGATCTATTTGCTTCTGGAGTTATAAAGTCCGCAACAGATTTTCAAGTATATAAGGAGATCGGCCAACTTTCAGGAATAGATTTTGCATATACAGATAATAGTGCTGTTTATCACACCAAGGTTTTTGTTCTCTCACTTTTTCTTTTCTTATTATCAATCTGGAAGTTATATCCTTTACTGCATTTCCACAGTTCGCAATATACTTGTATCAGAAAACTCGAGTCTTGGCATGCTTTTAACTTGGTGGAGATAATGATGAAATGAGAATCCAAGCCATTTATGCTTTTTACCAGAAAAAGATGCTATAGAAAGCTGGTGTAATATCCCCTTTTCATGTCCTTAACTTAAATCGAGGAACTTTCTTCATGCAGAATGATAAAATAAAGCTCTTGACATCGGGATCTCTGCAACACTTAGGGGAAAATATGCTTTCTTTTCTGATTCAAACCGCTTCATCCAAGGATCTTTCCAAAGCTCAGGTTGTAAAGGATGACGAGGATTCTAGCCCAGTGTACTTTGATATACTGGTATGTATCTTAGACAGTTGTCTTGTCTCCCTCAGTAACTGTTTCCTTATATTATGGCAACAATTATTCTCCTGATATAGTATCTTTATCAGTTAATTGATATTGGTGTCTGTTGTAGGGACTTTACATGGTACTATACCGACAGAGATTTGCCACTATGTTGCATAATTCAGTTGCAATGCAATCGCTATTGATATGGACCACTTCGTTGATGATGGGTGGGTATCCCGCGGCAGTTTCTTTGGCCCTGTCGTGCCTGAGTATTCTCCTGACATGGATATTCTCTATAACTTTCGCCGTGGCCGTTGCGTTTCTTCTACCTTTCTTATCACCTTCACCAGTTCCATTTGTGGCAAACCCATGGTTGGTGGTGGGATTATTTGCTGCACCAGCTCTTCTTGGAGCACTTGCTGGCCAGCACTTGGGATTTAAGATTCTTCAATTTTTCCTCTATAATGAATATTCCAAGAAAAGGAGATTCTCGCCAGCTATCCGAGCTGATTTAGTGAAGTTAGAAGCTGAAAGATGGCTGTATAAAGGAGGCATCATTCAGTGGCTTGTTCTTCTCATCGTCGGGAATTATTACAAAATAGGTTCTTGTTATTTGGCCGTTGTCTGGCTTATTCCTCCAGCATTCGCATGTGAGTACAGAATCTGATCGCATCATCTCCAGAAAATCTTGTTTTGCGTTGACTGCTATTTTTCTGGAGTATTGTCAACTTGACCAACAGTGACCTCAAATTGCTCTTTGCATCAGACGGTTTACTGGAAGCAACTCTAACCCCAGCACGGTTTCCAAGACCCCTCAAACTTGCCACCCTTCTCTTGGGGTTGGGTGTGCCAATTGTGGTTTCAGCTGGTGTGTTCATTCGTCTAGCTGGAACGATCATTGGTATGGCTGTTCGCTTTGACAGGTAACGCATTTCTCAGTTTGTTTGATCGTGAATATCAACTGCTATCTGTTTAAGTTTGGTTGATGGGGAGAATTCGAGTCACGGAGAGAATTCGAGTTTGAAGTTTTGTCCTACATTGCTGCACTACCTTAATTACATAGGAACCCTGGGAGCACTCCAGAGTGGATGGCGAGCGTAATAGTTGCAGTCTTCATTGCACTTGTAATAGCGCTGACCATGGTGTATCTCCTCTCATATGTGCATATCTCAGGTGCTTTGTCGTCCCGGTACTTTCTTTTCAGTGTTAGCTTTCCCAGTCCCGCACACATCAAGGGGGATATAATTTGCATAAGTTGATTTCAAGATATGTAATCCAGGCTTAATCATTTTTCCTCAACATTGCCTGCTAACTGTCATTGTGCAAATTGGCAAATTGATGATTTGGATAGTGAATAGACTAAGATACGTGGAACTGGACATGCTTGAGACATCATGAATTTGTTATGGTTTCGTCGTCATCTACTATTTGTGGGGTCAGATTACAAGCTTGCCTCTTTTTGTAATTTTAGGCATTCTGGGGTAGGATTGACACTCCTATTTCTTGCTAAACTTCCTGCTCTTATCGTTCTTTAGATTTGTTGCCTTTTCTGTGAAGGAATTAACAAAAAATTATCATTCACAGGTGCAACGATGTCAATTGTCGTTTCAGCTTGTGTTGTGTTTGGCATCTCCCTTATTGTTGTGCTGTCTGGCATATCTCCACCTTTCAGTGATGACACTGCCAGAGCTGTAAATGTGAGTTTTACTACTATAATATCAAACTTGCTGTCTGATTAGCTCGTGGTCATTAAACTTGAAAGGTGGCATTGTGGGACTTTATCTTGTGTTACCGCCGAGTGCCTTGTGAGGCAAGACTATAAAAAAACTCGGAACTTTCTTTTGTTTGTATGTTCCGATCGAGCTGTGCTCTGAGTGCTTCATTGTCCACTGTCGCGGAGGATATGCTTCCAGCTTGCAATTCTGGTAAATGACTTCATCACTTTTTCACAGGTTGTGCATGTTGTTGACGTGACGTCGAGCGATCAAGCTCAAAACCCAAGTTCCTATGTCGCGCTGTTCTCTAACACCCCTGGGAAGTTGACGAGGGAGGCCGACCATATGAAAGAAGGTTTCATCTGTGGCAGGGATAAGGAGGTTGATTTCGTTAGTTTTTCAGTCAAATATGGCTGCTATGCCGAAGATAGTACAGAAGATGGGTGGAGCGAGACGGATGTCCCAAGCATGTCGGTCACTGATGACATTCAAGGAGATGACAGGACGACAAAAGTATCCATTGATACAAAGAGCTCGATTAGGTGGGTTCTTGCGATCAACACTGAACACGTTGAGGACTTCAAATTTGAAGGTATGACGGACTCAAAGCGTAATGCTTCATTTCTTACAATATATACCTCTGTTCTGGTCGTGGTGCCGTGTGGAAGCTTCCATGAGCACACCTTAGTGTCATACACCTCGATTACTGTACGCAGGAGATTCAGAGGAGTTAATCCCGTTTGACGAAAAGTCGAGCATTGATGGGTGGCACACCATTCAGTTTGCCGGAGGAAAAAATTCACCGACGAAGTTCAACCTGACGCTGAGCTGGGCACGACGTTCTCCCCAAATCAGCGGCTCCTCACCTGACAAGAAGAATCACAGCATGCTTCTGAAACTACGGACAGACTTCAACAGGCTGACACCGAAGGCCAAGAGGGTCCTGTCCAAGCTCCCCTCCTGGTGTTCATTGTCTGGGAAATCCACCTCTCCTTACACGCTTGCTTTCCTGAGGAGCCTTCCGGTTGATCTCTAGGTGTGGCCCAATTCAGCTTTTAATTTATAGGGACCAAAAACCTTGTAGATCGCCTTTAACTTTTTATGTAACATCTGCCTTATTCATTTTTCTGCCGAACACAGATTTAGATTCTTCATCTAGAACTATAGCATGAATCTGTTTTGTTGAAAACGTAAGAACTGAAAGAGAATTGCCGGGACAAAGACAGCAGCATCGTTTTGTCCGGTCTCTCTGTTTTTTGGCTTGTCTGCTCTGGATTCACGTCTAATGCCTCTCTTTCTTATTATCTCTTCCAATCAACCAAAAGCAAGAAGAGAAAAAGGGAATGATATCTTTAAGGCAAATGTCAGTTCCCTTGGGAATTTCAGTCCAAAGCAGAGGCCATGGCCAGAAGGCTGGGGATGCCATGGGCTGGGGCTGCCCTGCGTACGCGAACAACCACCGGAGCATCCAACCCGTACAAGGGACGAGGATTCAAATGCGTCAAGGTCCCGCGGAGGGCGCGAACTGGCTGCAGCCTTGGAGAACTTCCCTGGACATCAATTTTAGTTTCATGACGAAGCTCCTGTCAGATCCCGGGAATCTCTTAAAGTCCGTATTCTTACATCCCTTGTACGTAATTGTAATACTCTTTGCATATCCATATGTAGTAGATGTAGGAACTGTACTCTACTACGAAGTCTGTATTGTCGAACCTAAGGGCGTGTTTGGAACACGCCTCGTCCTTCATGTAGAAATAATTCATAAATATGATGTTTTTCGCATCCATAAACACATATAGATAAATTGAGAACCAAACACGACGCAGCTTCCTTATAAATCGTCGATATCGGCCCATAACGAGAACAGCCAGCCAAATTACCAAATTGTCGCCTTCTCCCTGCCTCTCCATTCTTCTTGATCGCTTCCTCTCATCTGTCGTCCGTCGCGAGGTCGCCGTCGTTAGATCGGAGCGCCTCCGCCAGTCTAGGTCTCTTTCTCTTCTTGATTCCCTCATCTCTTACTATCGGAATTCGTGTCGGATGGGGAAGAAACGGTTTCGGTAGTCGCGGGTTTCGGATTGGATTTGGTATTGTTTCTTGATTGATTGGATTGTGGTTTCTTTTGCTATTTCATTTCGCGGAGGAAATGGGGGATGCCAAGGAGCAGACGCGAGTCGAGGGAGAGAACGCCCCGGAGACCATGCCTTCATCTCGGGATGAGGTAGTGGATCTCGATCTTCCGCGAATTCGGTTGTTGGCTTGATTTTGATCGACGTCTCGTGCTATTTTATGTTCTTGTGGTCTCTTGGTTTAGGAACGACATGAATTATCAGTTAATGATTGCTCTGATTTTCGCGAATCTGATAGTTCCCAGTGTAGGGAGGAGTTGAATTACTGCTTAGTTGGGGGGGGGGGGTTCAGTACATTTATTGGTTTCTCATTAGGAAATGTCTGCTTCGTGAAACATTTCAGTGAGTGTGATTTCTTGCCTGATAGATAGTTCCAGAGGTGCTTTCTTGGGGGATATCGAATTATTTATATGCAATGGCTCCATCTTTGTAGAAGTCGTCTAGTTCACTTACACTTGCTGCTACTCGCCGCTTTAGGAAGCTGCTGTAAAGAAGTAATATGGAGGAATAATGCCAAAGAAGCCACCCCTCATCTCTAAGGTGCTGTTCTGCGAAGAGGGTCATGAATTGTATCTTCGCACTTCCTCTAAATTAATCTTAGTTCTTTTTTCTCTTTTTTTCTTTACCAGGACCATGAACGTGCTTATTTTGATTCTGCTGACTGGGCCCTTGGAAAGGTATGCTAGTACATTGGGCATAAATCTCCGGTTTCTTGGATATGTCAAGATAAAGTTTTTGGTCTCTGATTACCTGTATATAACAACTAATTAGCATTGCATGATGGCAGCAAGGTGTCGAGAAGCCGAAAGGTCCTCTTGAAGCCCTCCGACCAAAATTGCAGGTACAAATCTGTAACCAATTACTACCCTGTTATTCCCTAGAATTTGGGACAGGGAAGGATTGATCGACAAACTCATCAAGCTTGTTTTCATTCCTCTATTCCACCTTTTAGCCTCTTCTAGATAGACTTTCGGTTGTCAATGTGACCTGCCAATGTTCCTAGAGGATGATAACATGATTACTTGGGGAAGACTGAGCTGGATATTAATTTTCCAAAAACCTTCCTTGCTGCTTATTTTGGACAATTGGGTAGGCGACGCTGTTGACGTAGAGTTTCTCATAATTGCATCTTTTTCACAAAAGCCACCGCAGACTACATTGAAACAGAGCTAACGAAAGCGGTGAACCGAAGTTTCACAAATCTCCTGAAAATCCTTGAGATTTCAGCTTTTAGGACATTTCAAACATTCAGAATTGACACCGCTGGTTATTTTGATCGAGTTGTTACATTTTTGTTCATGTATTTTTTTTTGCTGGCAGCCAACCCAGCAGCAGACAAGATACAGAAAGTCCCCATATGCACCATCCAATGGCGAAGGTACATGCTTTTGATTAGTATACACTGGACAAAGTTTAGCTAGCAACAACTTTCGCCGATGATCTCCCGAGTTCCAATCGCAGACGGAGGAAGTGCCGGGGCAGAGGAAGCAGAGTGATCCGGTGGGGGAGGTTGAGCTTTGATACAAGCGATTCCTGCTGACTCCTCCTGGTAATAAAATGGGGAGGAGAGAGAAAGAGAGAGAGAGCTGCGATGTGCATGATTTAAGAAAAAATGGATTTGGATGAATCAAATAGGGGGACTCTCTACAAAATATTATATGGGCCAGGCCATGTGAGTCGCCACAGCGGGATGAGAAGCACAATTATGATTTGGGCCTCTCATCCCAAAATCCCAAGGAAGAGGGAAATAAACCCACCCTTTGGATAAAAAGTCCAGATGAAAGGGACAATGGCCGAATAAGGACACACACACACACAAACGCGTGAAGCCAGAAAAAGTCGACAATTTTTTTGGTACATCGTTTTATAACCGATTTTGACGCCCCCAGCGGAGTTTTGTTCTTTAATGACGTCATTTGACTAAATATTTCGTCAAATAATGTATTAAGTTTTTAAATTCGCATACTAACCCACCAAAATCGGCATTGCAAAGGCCGACTTTCTCGTGTGAATTTTATTATTAAATAATAATAATAATAATAATAATATCCAAGTGAAAGAAGTCGGCCTTCGTATGAATTTTCTTTTTTTTTTGCCTTTGAATTATAAAAAAAATTGCCTAAGGCCGACTTCCTCGTGTGAATTTTCTTTTTTTTTTTCTCTTGAATTAAAAAAAGAAAAATTTTGCCTCAGCGAGGAAAGTCGGCCTTACAAAGGCCGACTTCCTCGTGTGAATGACCATTGAAACTTTTTTTTTTTACTAAGTGTAGAGAAGTCGGCCTTACACTTGAGGTCGGAAGTCGGCCTTACAAAGGCCGACTTTGGTGGGTCATTAGACGAATATTGAAACTTAAGGCGTCATTTGACGAAATATTTTCCCAAATGACGTCATTAAAGAACAAAACTCTCGTCCCCACGAGGCCAAAAACAACAACAATAACAATAACCTCCAAAAAATATATATATATATATATAAAATAATAATAATAAATTTTCGGCTGTCGGTATCATCAGGAAACTTAATAATGGTGGGAAACGGCAAAAGAAGGAGAGAGTCTGGAACTGGAACTACACCCAAAAAAAAAAGAAAAAGAAAAAGAAGAAGAAGAAAGGGAAAGATGAGTAGTAGTATTATATTAACGTGTACGGTAACACCTTAAATTCTTCTCCTACTCACTCCTCCCTTGGATCTCGCGAAAAACACATTTTACTTTTTTAAGAAAATATATATAAATGAAAATTAATTATCACGAGCGCACATACACACACGCCCCCCGGGAGGGGTGGGCCCATTGTATGTACCTTATTCACCTCTTGCTGCCTTGCCTGTTCCTCATGTGATCCTCCCCACACACAAAAAAAAACTTATTTTTCAAACCCTGCTGAAAACACCATCGTAAAAATAGAAAAACGTTATAAAAAATTATTAAAGTTTCTTTTCTTAAAAAAAAAGAAAATCAATATTTCTGACTACGTAAAATTTGGATGATGATTAACGTCGTCCCCCTCCACACATCCATTCCATTCCAGACATGCACACGGGGACAACGACACCCCCACGACCGTCTGACGGTCTTATAAAACACCCCCATCAATAATTGCCAAGTATCTTTTTCTTCCTAATTGGGGCACCCCCCCCTTTTCTATGGGAGGAAATCTCTGTCCGAAAGCCAAAGGTCAGGACGACAAAAAAAAAGAAGAACAACCTTCTCCCTTTGACCAGCTTCGGACAAGGACATATCCCATGCGTGTGTGTGTGTGTTTGGGGGGAATTTCTAAAACACTAGTCTGGTTGGTTGTTCGTCAATTCCAATCAACAAATGGATTGTTTTTGGACGAACTTGTTTGAAAAAACCACACCCCAACTAGGCTTCTAGGCTAGACTAGACAAGGAGGTGGAGATGGCAAGTAAAGTAGGAGTCGCACGCACGAGTGCAGACTTACATCGGGGAGAGAGGTTTGGACAAAAGTCCTCGGTCCTTTTTGTTTCTGTCTTTGCCGTCCACGCAACACCAAGGAGTTTAAACATGCTCTTCTTGTCAAACCACGGCCCTTTTCTTGACATTTTTATTTGCCTTTTAAAGAGGATTAGAGCACGTTTGAATGCTTCTTGGATTTGCGTAACATAAAACATATATTAACGTGCCTTGACTGCTCGCTTTCCCTTACGACCCCGCCATGTCCGATTTGATTCTTATGTTAATGATTTTTTAGCCACTTACTTGCACGACCAATGAAGTTGGTAATAACTGAATAAGCCAAACCGCGTTACATTTAACCCTTGTATCATGTACACTCCTTCCTTCCTCCGCGCGGCTGAGTATCCCACCCTACGTCTTCGATGCGAAGGCGGCCGCTGGGATCGTGAGCCTCTTTGCCGTCCTTAGGAAGTCGCTGCAATGATAAGGATCGTTGATGAGATTTGGTTGGGGGTGGGAGGGGAACTACTTAGTTCGAACGTGCATCGCGAGATGTAGGAGGAGCTTTTCTTACCTGAAAGGTTCGTCCCCGGCATGCTTGATCTCGCCCGCCGCGTCCGAGTAAATCATGTCACGAACCCTTTCCATGCCATCCATCCCGAACATGTCCGCCAAGTTCCTGTACAACTCCTCGTATGAACCGAGCGCTGACAGATCTAGCGTCCTGCCGACTTCGTCGGATTCATCAAACACCTTGCAGTGGCCCGTTGCCATCCTGTCCATGAATCCTTCAGAGGAGGAGTTGGAGGAATTGGAGGAACACTTGCCTAACGTATCGGCGGAGCAGCTGTCGGACATCTGCTGACCTGCGGGGATCATTTGACCGAACAGCACGATGTACGGTGTCTTCTTAGTGCACGGATGTGAATTCCCCATAGGGAGCCGGCAAGACATGCTGCTGTCCCCGTTCCCCTCTTCTTGGGTATTGAGGAAGTTCCGGGTCAAGAACTTGGGTGGCAGGGGAGAGTAGTCGAGTGGTCGGGAAGCAAAAGGGTCGGGGCCGGGGTGTGGGGAACTCCCGAATAGAGCACTATGCCTGGCTCCCTGTATGCCTGTCGGAATGCTGCCTGGTATACGACACAAGGGGATCGTCGGGTTGTCGGGGAACGACTGGACGAGAGACATGTCCATCAATGGGAAGTCTGCCGGAGGTGTACGTTGCTTCTTCCTTGGAGGTGAGAACGGGGAGAGATGGACCGAGGGGACGTTCGTCACCAGTTCCACCAACCAAGGGCTGACGCTCTTCACATTCTGCAGCAAATCGGGTTCGTCCCACGCGACCTGCACGATTCCACACCAGAGTTTGTAAATGACTGGGGACGTTTGTCACAAGGTGACGGCACTCGCCCCCCGAATTAGGTACCTGGAGAAGCCGCCAGGCAGAACCAGGCCAATGGATCGGGTCGGCGACCTGAACGGACGAAATGGTCCCCATGAACCAGCTGATTCTCGACGCGTCCTCTGTTTCGAACGGCATCTTGAACCGCATCCCTGGGCACCACTGTATCTGCATTGCTGAATTGACCACTGAGGCCCTCACGAAGAACTCAGGAGTACCGGCTCGAGGGTAGAAGATCACGTCAAATGGCTGCCCTTTCACGGCCAGGGTGACCGCCTGCAGAACCGACTCGGCCGTCACTTTCCTCCTGAGATCCCTGTCCGGATTTCCCCGCATCGCTTGGTTGTTCCCACCCTCCGGTTTGAACAGATTGTATCCCAAGAAAGGCGTGACAAGGTTCCCCGAGGCCGAGCTCCAACCGCACGGGAATTCAGGCCCGATCCCCCTCTTTGCACGCCGTATCCCGACACAGAGCTCTTCGTTGTCCGCCCTAAGGAACACGATCGAGTCCCCCGCAACCAGCTTCTTCTGGTTTACGAAATTACTCCACCCGGTGGTAAGCAGATGCCGACGGGGCGTCCCCCTGTATATGTGCCTGAACTTCCACAGCTGCCCATGCACATCTTTCGCGACGATCGTCTGCAAGGGGGGCTCCGCCGAGTAGTCCAACCGGGGGAATATCGTCTCCGCGCAGTACCGAGGAACCGAGAACCCGCCCCCGTTGTTCGCATCGGACTGCGTCAGCGTCTTCGCAAAGGACGCTCCCTTCTCCGAGCTCTCCACCCCTTCGTCGTTCCCGCGCCACCCGTCGTCGTCGTCGTCGAAACGACACTCGCCCCCTCGCAACGGCACCATGGTTATCTTGGTGAAGATCTCGTCGCTCTCCGGATCTGCCAGGTACTTAATCCCGGCTACACTGCAGGGGACGAAGGGAGGGAACCGCGAGCTCCCAAAGTCGACGCAGCCGCCGGCATGCTCGGCGTGGCCCTGGGGGAAGTAAAACACCTTGGAGTTGACGGGGGGAATCTGGACCATGCCGCCGGCGCAGGCATGCCATAGCTGAGGGTTAAGGGACTTCTCCGGCGGGGTCGTCGCGTCCTTCCTCGAATCCATGGCTAACACCAGGTTGGGCATCTTCAGGCAGACAGAGAAAAAAAAAAGCTCTTAATTAAGGAATCAGACAGATGAAGCAAAACCTCTAACAACCTCGGCCATAAAAAAAGAAGACCATAAAAAATTCTGACCTTTATCCCAAGAAGAAGAAGAAGAAGAAGAAGAAGAAAGGAAGAAAGTGTGCGTGTGTGTGTGGTTTTCCGACCGAACTGTCTGGTTGGGTTCGACCTCTTCTTCTTTCAAGGGGGACAAGTTGCGTCTGTCTGTTGAGGTTTGGGTGTTAAATTTATACTGCAAGAGGGTCTGTGTTGTCTGTGGATGGATGTCCGAAATTGCCGTTTGCTTCTGTCCATTGCTACGGACAAAATAATCAGGCTGACTTCTTAATATTATCATAAAAAGGAAAAGGGGGGCACAAACTCATTTTGACAGCAAAGGGGTGGGTCAGTAATTTCACGTGTTTGTGTGTGTGTTGGGGGGGGGGGCGGGTGTTATCTTAGGGATAGGGAGGGAGGTCATACTCATACTTATGCTTTTGTTATTTACTTTATACTACTCAAAGTCAACTACACTAAAACAAGCCCCATCTTCTTAAGAATATATCTTGTTAGTTTGGGATAATTAGAGGTAAGTAAAAAGAAAAAGAAGACAGAGGTAATTAAAATCTTGGGAAAATTAAAAAGAGGCAGCCCCCATCTGTCAAAAGAGAGATTGATTATCTGGTTTCCGAGGAGGCCCCCCTCCTCCCCCCCAACTCTAACTCTGCAACAACTCATTAGAATTAATTAATCACGACTTTGTTTGGGCTAATCATGTATCCTTTTTTCCTTTCACCGTCTCGTGAACGAACGATTGGTTTTTTTTTTTTTGAAAGCATGTCTTTTAACTGCTACTTGTACTGCTACCTGGGATTGGGAAGGGACATGAGATTTGAGGGAAAAGACGAATGGGATCGGCTCTTTTTTCGACCATCGCCTTCGTGTCGTTCTCGGGCACTCAAGCTTTGGGGGCAACTACGTGTGAGAATGACCGACTCGATAATTATTTGTATCATCAAGTCACTGCCGATGCTCCGTGAAAGTAACATCTTATAGACGACGACAGATTTCCTGGCGTTTGTGGGGGGTTGCCCCTCGCTCGTATCGAAAGCAGCGGCAAGGACCGGCCAATATCCGGCAACAGGTCGAGCTACTTAACCGCGTGCGTCTGTCCGGGGTTTGGACTTTGTGATGGTAACGCACAAGCGTCGTCGTTAAATGACAAACCACGTGGTTTCGTTGAATGGTCCAAAGTCGGAATCCGGTGCAGAGAAGTTATTTACTGATGATGACGATTGTGTTTTTTTTTTTAATTTAATTTTCTTTTGGGTGAAGTAGTAGTCCTCGCTGGCATGGGGCGGGCGCGGCCGTCGGGAACGCCGGATGTTCTCACGACGAACACGCACCCCCACACCACCTCACACTCTCTCACTCACTCACTTACCACCACCTCGGTTTTATTACTAATAAATATAAATGTTTAATAAATGACTTTTTGGGGTTGACAAAAAGAAAAAAAATCACGTTTCCTGACGTGTAACCCGAGTTCGGTGCCTGCCTTTTTAAGAAGACACAGTTGGGATTTGGGTCCGATGTCCCCTGACACTTGAAAAATATATAATTTTTGGCACCCTTTCGTTTCTTGGGATCTCTGCCCCCACCCAAAAATCTCCGTTGACCTCTCCCTGGATTCAGGGCTTCTGATGCCGTTTGGGCCAAGTTTAAGTGACCCGTCTTTTTATGGGCCTATACTTATGGGCTTCAATAAATAGGCCCGATTTTGGCCCATTTTTGCCTTTAATGGTCTAAAACATACATATCAATCAATCTTCCGTCTGCCTGATTGATAATATACCAGCAATTACCGTTGGCTCCCCCATCCCCCCCTTGCTTATAAAATTAAATTTCAGAATTACAGGTAATTAAAAAAAATAAAAAATGAATTTACATTTACACCCCCCGCGTCCTTTTTTCTTCTTTTTTACTTATCCACGAGGACCGACTTAGCCGCGTCCATGTGATTCAGCCTGCAAGTCCCCAACACAAACTCCGGCAGCTCCTCCGGGGTGTTCCCCTGTTCCATTTCCAACGGGATATTAAATAACGTCACCACGTCGACTTTGATGACGGAACAACGGACGACGAACTACGAGTTACCTGTATCACGAATGCCATCTCTATGACGAGGCTGTTCAGATACCCGAGGACGAGACTCACGACCCCCCTTGCTACGGCCGACGAACCGACATCGATACCAATCTGAATTTATCACGAGACGGGCGTGTTGGGGGGACCCGTTAGCATACATACAACGACGGCTTATTTTTCAAAGAGAGAGGCTGTCGTACCTCGATGTAGTTCTTTCCACGGAAATAATTCATTTCGAGTGCTTGTCCCACCAAACAGGCCTTCTTTCCCACACTCTGCTTGACGATCCACGATCCCTGCGGGAGACGAAACGTAACAAGTGGTTAGAAATCAGTCCTTACTTCACGTCCGATACCCGAGAGAAGTTGATCCATGTGTATTCTTGCCTTGGATATGTATGGTATAAGCTTAAATCTGGAGTTCCTGAAAGCATCGTCTCCATTGACGAATCGATGCAGCAACGGGTGCTCTTCAAGAGGGGTTTTCAACGCGTAGTACAGTGCTATATTGTACAGACTGGATCCTGGAATCTATGTGACGAAAAAAGACTGCTTAAGCTGGTACTAAGAAATTAATCACGCGAAGAACCAAAATAAACTGGATTCTGTGAAGCCACCTGAATGTTTACTACGAAGAAGAATTCTGGTGCACCTTGAAGCGCATATCTCTACACGGAATTTTAGAATACAAGATAACTCCATTAACTCAGGCAGCTTCCATGTGCATGATCTGTATCTAACAAATTGGTTGATCGTCAAACCTGAACAATGCCTCCCGGACGGCCACTTAGGTCGTCTTCTCGCTTGTCGGATCTCAGCCAGTCCGCACCGACCAGTTGCATCAAAGTGCTTTGTGCCTTGATCTGGTAAAAAAAGAAAGTAAGATTTTCCTAACTCGCAACGTGGGAAACAACAGCCGCTCAAGTGGTGCTTTCTTCATTAGCAACTGGTGAGAAGATGAGGAAATCCATCTGTACCTTGCTATGGTCTCGTAGATAATTCTCTCCTCGTATTAAGAAGGTAGAAGGATCAGCGACTGACCAACTGCACGGCACGCTGCAACTGGGGTCATTCTGAAGAGTGGCCCCATACACACATGCTACATTGCTTTCCTTCCAGGCCAACTCTTGCAAATCCATATATCCTTGCTTTTGAGCTGAGTCAGAAAGGAATCTGGCGTCGTTATTTCTCACATGGAAGCACTGGCCCAGTTCAGCCATTCCTTTTCTAGTACAAATCTGAGGGTTATTCATGTTGTGAAACGATAGGACTCACTCGCGAGTTCGTGCAACCTTTGCACCAGTGCAGCAGCCGGCGATTTTATAGGTTGGCAGTCATCCTGAATCCACAAATAAAGAAGAGGAGGATTTAGAAGATTATGCATTCAGTGCGTAAATGCTGGGAAAAAAAAAATCCTGCAACTCCAATTGGCCACATGCCATCACAAAATTTGGTGTCCTACTCTTTCAGTCAGGGTGTAAACTATCTAAATCGACAAGAATTATGGCCATGTTGCTAACTACAAAAACAAGAAAGCATCATTAACGCGATCCAAGAAGTAGAACCGTAGATTCGAGAGTACCAAGGAAATTAGGTCTGCATGCGATTCCGTTGACCAGCCATTCTCATGATCATGTTCGACCGGTTCGGGGACATCGAAGAACTCATCAAAAGCATCACTGAGTCCCATTAGGCTTGCATGTTCAGAAGGCGGCTTAGCAGAATCATTTTCTGAAACAATGACCTCAGGAACCAGGCTAAGATTTTCTTGGTCTGGAACCTCAGGCTTGATGGTTTCCCTCACGGTTCGAGTCATTCCGATATCTTTTACGATTTCACTGGACGAAAAATCCCCAGAATAACTCCCTGCCTTGGATTTGAACATCTCTCTCAGCGCTGCAGATGATAACAATGAAACTGAGCTTGTTGTTTAAAGTGAAAAAGAAGCATGTGAAAAGAGATTTTACTGTCATCAGAGCACCTGCAACCCTTTCAAGCATCTGAATAGTCATTGATCTTGCAGCAGTAGGCCGAAGATACATTTTCCACAGTTTCCAATCCATAGAAAGCATGTGCTTTACTTGTGAATGCTTCCCTTGGTAAATTGGCGTAATGACATAACCACCACCTGAATGTGAATGAATATGAACACAAGTCAGACAGGGACAGTAAACATGCCACGATCTCTTACGTCGCTCAAGAAAGAGAATTTATCAACATAGTGCTAGTACATGAAATATGAGTAGCATCAAGAGACTTCGCTTTTTCTAACAGCTATAACAGCAAGAGGGAAACTGGACGTGATACTACAAGAATGATGAGAACTGTAAACTTGTTTCCGCAGCTAACATTCATCTCATTTGTATTTCATAGTCCAAAGGACTAATTGAACAAATATTACAACGGCATCCATATATGCAGAGATGAAGGACGTGATTGATGTGTCAACATGCTAAGAAAAATTATGGCGGAGACACTTGATTCTCCAATGTCCCCGGTGTTTCCATGTTGATCAAAATATATGCAGATAAACTAGAATATGTCAACTTGTTTTTGTTGTCTCATGCATTAATGTGAAATGATGAATATATACTAACACAAAGCGTACATTACTTTTAAGGTTGGCACGGACATAGCCTTTCTGAGGTGGGCATTTCTTATGAACAACAGAGTGATAGAGAATTACTGCAGGGATATAAGAAATGAAGCGTTAGTGACCCAAGTGATACAGAAGCCGGGGAAATTGTTAGTTTCTCAGAGACAAACCATAAGTGCCGTCGTCTTCCCTCCTCCAATAGCGCTGTAGAAGTAGGTCTCTTCTTTTCATTCCCCTAAAGATGGCGTCAACTCATGTAAGACTGCATAATTGGCGCTATCATTCAAAGAAACAGGAACTGAATCTTACCATGGGAGCCAATCACTATATAACTGTTTTCTGATGATATCCGTGTGGCCATCAATATGCTCGATCACACTTCCATGAAAAAAACAGTAGTCCCACCTGCAAAACTCTTGCATTTAGCCATGTACCACCCCCGAAATGTGCATGAATTCCAGTACTGTACAATGGCACGTGTTTATAAATCTCTTATAACCAGCACCGCAATTGGGTCGTAGGAGTCTTACTCGGATCGGGAGGAACCAAGTGACATCAGGGTCTGAAATATTGCTTCTGAGGTTCCATCAATAACGCCAACGGCCATAATTGCCGAATTATCGTCCCAATGCTGAGGAAATTGGACTAAAATGAGGCACAGAGGTCAGGAAAGCAATTAAAAATAGACAAGTACTAAATGCGGCTCACCCTCCCACGGGAATCCCATTCGTTTGCTTCTCTGAAAAGGCGCAACCCTTCCATTAAAAAAAACAGGTGAACAACTGATATTTGGGAATAGAGAGAAACAGAAAAGGTTCCGAGAAGCTTACCATTCTGACATCCAAAGATTTTCCATGGCGAGGGTGCAATTACATCCAACGTCACTGCCTCCGCATGCGTGGAAGAAGAAACTGTCCAGTCCGAGGAGAGTTTACCGCTGGATTTTCTTGAATGGGGCCAGATCCTAAAAGGAAGTCCACATTGTTAGGAAAGCTGATCTCATTGTCTCCACTGCTATACCTGAATAAACCTTTGGCAATAGCATTTGATAAACTATTCATGGAAGTAAACTTGTTTTCAGAAAACACTTAGCAACTCATTTTCCTTCAAAGACAACACTAACACGGTCCTGTCAGCAAGAGTCCAATAATAAATCAATCATGGCCAGAAAAACTAAAAAGGAGGAAATTATACGACCAGTGTTACCTTATAGATGGCCATTTTCGCTTTGAGCAAGAAACAAAGTTCGTCGTGGGATTTAGGGGTTCCTGCAAAATTAATCTATCTATCAAATGTCCAAAAAACCAAGCACTTGGCAAAAAAATAGCTATG
Source organism: Melastoma dodecandrum (assembly GCA_029817715.1). Taxonomy (NCBI): domain Eukaryota; kingdom Viridiplantae; phylum Streptophyta; class Magnoliopsida; order Myrtales; family Melastomataceae; genus Melastoma; species Melastoma dodecandrum. The sequence goes on along the minus strand of JARUPY010000533.1, from coordinate 1,073,170 downwards.
AAGCAAATAGAACCTTTGACGCTGCAATTTGCAAGGACCGAATCCATTTTGCCGCTTTTTCTGAGCTATCGGCTCCCAACTGTGTCATGAATTATAATAACATGAGAATCAGACTTCTAAAAAACTAAATCAATTCAAGCCAACATCAAACTGCCTTGCCTTAAGACGATCATGGTGATTAGCTGTATTATATAGAGTGAAGATGAAGAGCACCTGCGGAAAAGAAGAAACAAAACCATGTCACTCCCAAACTAAAAACAAATAAGAAGAGCTGTACTGCCACTTGTTCTGCACAAAGGACCAACTTTTCGACGGATGTTCTCCCTCCCGTCGTCGGTAACTCGTACATACGTATCAATTGGGGCGCTTCTCACAGGAACCTGAACATGGAGAAGATTCATCAAAAACAAAATCTGGGTGACATTAACCCGAGATAGGAAGATGTTTTCAAGTTATCACGGCAAGGAGGAGAGGTTTCTTTTCATTTCAATTCATCCTCAAAATCATTTCCAACTCCAGGGTTGACTCCGCCGTACCCAATAACTGTGCTGCAGCTTCGGATTCTTTTTCAAAAACGTTATCGCTTCCGTCAGCATTCAATACGAAACACGAAATTCAATCCAATCCAATAAAAGACGAATAAAAACAAGTAAATCACTGGAGAGCCGGACAGAACAATCATTTCTCCTGCAGATTCTGTCGCAAACAAAAGAAATCCGAGGCCGGGGGCAAAGTTCACCTCTTCGTCGTCCGCAGGGATGTACTTGAAGCTCTTGAGGACATGATCCTTGAGAACGAAGTACCTCCTCCTGGAGTACTTCAACCCTATCTTATTTGAACGTACGAGGTACAGCCATCCTTCCATGTGACGTGAATCGGCTCCCGCGGCGGACGCCACGGCAGCCGCGCTCATGATCGGAACAATCGACCGGATGCAGATAACCCCCACCCCGCCCACGGGCCTCAAAAGAGCATCACCAGCGCAACCACTGCTGCCAGCCTCTCGTCGTCGTCCTCCGATTCCGCAACAGAATTGCGGAAGGGGAACGAGTCGGTGGGTTGCCGGTGCGTTCTTCCCTCCCTGTTTTGTTCGTTCGTTCTTGTTCCTTTTTTTTTGGGGGGGGTTCGAGCGGTGGAAGGGATTGTTTGGTTTTCTGGAAGGTCGTTAAAAGCCGTTGGAGGGAGCGGAGGTTCTTTCCTTATTAAACCGCGGTGTGTTTGTGGGCGGGGTGGTGCCAAACAAGAACGGTCGAAATTACCTTATCACCCTACCACAGCAAGGGTGTTATCGTCATTTAACGTGAGATTAACGAATACAATAAATGACACGTGACAATATACGATGCGTTCGTTAATGATTCCTATTAATCAATTTACCCAAGCCCTCAAAAACTCACCGCATTGATGATTGCCAACCATGATCCACGTGGTAGATGCTCGACATCATATTCCCAAACCCAACGCCTAACTAAATTTTTAAATAGACTAAATAAATAGAGACCTGTGACATTCTCCCAAATGGGTGTATCCTAAATCTGTCACCAACAGCCCCCATCTCTTTCAGGGGGGGTGTCCTTAAATCAAGGGAAGGTTGCAGTTGTCTCAGGCTGTTATTGAGAGAGTTAGTTGCACCCAGATGGGACCAGTTCCTGAAACCCAGATGGTTCCCCCCCCCAACTGGGATCATTAGATTTTGTAAACATAAGGGTTTTCTTTTGTTTAAAATATCATCAAATACGTGAAGATCGCATCAAACTTAACAGAGTTTTTTAGAGTTGTAATCGCTTCCAACCCAGGATGAGGACTGCAACTCTTTTTAGTCCCTGGAGTTACTGATTCATCTTGATTAAACACGTGGAGCGCAGGCAAAGGGCACGGAAAGACGCGATTTTAACCCTTGGGACGAGCTAGAAGTTTGAACATCTCCTTCTCCCACACGGAACACGTCGGACGGACGGATGGGGCGATGCATGCATGCCCACAATTGAATTGCTTAGGAATCCCCCCAAATGACATGGAAATAAAGAAACGCAACCTCCTTACCAGACGAATACGACAACTCCCTTCACAATAAAAAAATTCCTAGTCACATCACATCTGTGGAGGAGGATTCATGGCGAATTAATGGACTTACTGTTAGGAGTCAGACAGAGCATTCCCACGGCCCGGATAGATCGAAACAACGTGCAGATATCAGCACCATCAGGTCCGCTCCGCCACATACGAAAATTGGATCGAACAAGGCTCGGGAAGAGACGACTGGTCGGGAAGGGTTGCAGCATCATTCCTTTTGAAACAAGAAAAGGGCCGGATAGATTATTTGGGCCTACTTTCAGCCCAGGCCCAGGAAATCGCCCGAAAATGGGCCTTCGCCGAAATAGTCAAGGTAAATTGGGAAACCAACACCAACACAGCAGACATGGCCATGATTAAATGAAAATCTACCTTAATTTCACTCCATTTCCACTAAAAAAACTAATCCCATCATTATCACCATCATTGCCATTGCCATCATCGCCTTCCTCATCATCATCACGATTCTCCCACTCGAATCTTCCTTGATCTCCACTTAATCCCCCCCCCCTCCCACAATGTCGTCCTGTTTGTAGTCCGTAGGTTAGTCTACGATGGCCTGCACCAAGAAGCTCGGATCGAAGCCCGACGTCTTCCGCCTCGACGGCAACACGTGGTAACGGATCCATCCCGTCTAATGTCACGTGAGAATATCAAGGTGTTAATGTCGAGTCCTGATCCAGAGGATTAATAACATGCTAGGTTGTGCTCTACTGGGCTACCGAGTGATATCGCGATTGAGATCGGAGAAACTTCCTTCCACCTGCATAAGGTGGAAACCTTTCTCCTTCTTGTTGTTTTGGGTGGATTGGTGTTTTTCCTTTTTATGGAAATGATGGTCGCGGTGTTTCGCGGTTATCTGTTATCAGTTCCCTCTGCTGTCCAGAAGCCGATTGCTGGAAGGCCTCATCGGAGAGCAACCCGACCATGATGGCTGTGACAGCGTCGATGAGATGTGTACACTACGTCTCGATGGTATACCCAATGGAGCGAAGTCATTCCTCTTTGTGGCGAAGTTCTGTTATGGCGTCAGGATTGAGCTCACGGCATGGAACGTGGTGAGCCTAAGGTGTGCGGCTGAGTATCTCGGCATGAAGGAAGGTTATGGAGAAGGGAACCTCGTCGAGGAAACTGAGAGTGTCCTCACTGAGGTGCTCAGCAGCTGGTCTGACACAATCAGGGCACTCAAAACCTGTGAAGAGGTCCTGTCGCTTTCAGAGGAGCTTCACATTGTGTCGAGATGCATTGCTTCTTTGGCCACGAAGGTGTGTGTGGACCCGACCTCGGTGAACTGGAACGGGATTCCGGCAACGGGTGATGCTGGATGTACCGGAGAGGATTGGTGGTATGATGACGTGTCTTCCCTTAAACTAAATTTTTACAAGAGGCTGATCGCTGAAGTCGGATCTGGAGGCATGAAGATGGATAGGATCGCCGGCTCGATCATGTACTATGCCAAGAAGCATCTGCCGCTAATGGATTCACAGCCTAGTGCACAAAATCACGATTCGTCTCATAAGACGATTCTCGTGGAGATTGCCGAGTTCCTGCCCAGTGAAAAAGGCATGTTTCCAACGAGTTTTCTCCTCAGACTTCTGAGGACTTCCATGTTTATGCAGGCCAGCCCGAGCTCCTCCTGCAACGAGAATCTCGAGCGACGAATCGGGAGGCAGTTGGACCAAGCTCTACTTGAGGATCTTCTCGTGCCAAACACGAGCGATTCCCTGGATACGCTCTATGACATCGACTGCTTTCAGCGGATTCTCGATCACTTTCTCGAGGAAGATCTCAATGCAAAGTGCTCTGAAATAACTTCTCTGGATGATGAGGTGCGGGTAACAGAGATATCGCAATCGTTAACACCGCTTGCGACGGTTGCGGGGCTGGTTGACCGTTACCTGGCAGAGGTGGCTGCCGATGTTAACTTAAAGCTATCGAAATTTCAGACGATTGCGGCTGTCATGCCTGATTACGCCAGGCAAATCGATGATGGCCTTTATCGGGCGATAGACATATATATCAAGGTAATACGGGGGAGTCTCGATTCAGCCTTTTGTGTCTCCATAAATTCCTTTGCTTCTGTTTGATTGCATAGTCGAAATCCGCAGGTGCATCCATGGTTGACGGATTCAGAGAAAGTGCAGTTATGCAGGCTGATGAACTGCCAGAAGCTCTCCCTCGAAGCGAGCACGCATGCTGCCCAAAACGAGCGGCTACCCCTTCGAGTGATCGTACAAGTCCTATTCTTCGAACAACTCCGTCTCCGAACCTCCGTCGCAGGATGGTTCTTCGTCTCGGAAACCCTTGACAATCGCCAGAACACAAGCCGCAACCTCATGTCTGGCCGGCCAAACATGGCCGATCCCAGAAATGCCGAACACATTGACACCGTGGCTACAGTTGATGGCATAAGAGACCGTGTTTACGAGCTTGAGAAGGAGTGCTCGGCCATGAAACAGGATCTTGAGAAGCTGGTTCGAACAAAGGGAACCTGGAACCGTTTCTTCCGGAGATTCGCTTTCAGGCTTAAGAAGAAGTCCGTAGAAGCAAAACCAGGGAAGCCATCCGACTTCAGAGCCTCCGAAAGCCCAACCGCACCATTAATATCCTCGAAAGAGAGGTGCGACGATGGCCGAGTCTCAAAGTAATCCCTACGTGCTCTAAAATCATTTTCTTCATTCTCATCTCATTCCGTTGCCGTCATATAAGTTCGCAATAAAGAATTTTCAAAGTTAATCGTTCCTGTTTGTGTATGCCTCTCTGTACATACTTCACCCCGAGTTCAGGTCGTTTAGACCGTCGTCCATCGTATCTCCACTTGGACCATGCCGTTCTTTGAGTCAATGAAGTGGTACTTCTCGTTGATCCTCTCGTTCTGCAGTATGTCGTCCAAGTTGATATCGACATGTCCCAGTGGTTCCTGCAAAAGAGAAAAATAGCTGGAGGTGATTAAGGTGACTGTAAACAAAGCAACCGTGGAGCGTGGGGTGGGGGCTCCATTTTGCGAAGAAAGAAGGCTGGAAAAGCAAGAGAAAGGAGCTGGTTCCATCAGTAATGCAGAAGACAAGTTGAAGAAGGTGGCTGCATAAGTTGCTGGATATGGCATGTTCTTATAAATGAAGTGTAAAGCCTATCGTAGGCCCGAGTTACACGATCAGTGTATAAGACACCACTAAGAGACAAAATAGAATAACATAATTTTGTTTTCTCCCTTCCTCTGCGTCATGGTTCGTTCTCCGATGATGCCCGATTGATGATACATTTCACCTTCGAGCAGAAGGTAAGGCTGCTGAGGCTAGGTCGCTTACTCATCACCTCGACCCGGATCTTGTCGTGCAGCGGAGGCTCATCGAGCATGAACTGGAACTCTTCATTCCAAAGTGGGTCACGAGACTTCTTGATCACCTGAGGAAACAATAGGCACGATTAAAAATCACACATGCGAATCAGAAACACGGATCATTCCTCAGTTTAGACATTCACCTTCGTTTTCTTCTTTTCGCCTCTGAAGATGACCAAAGCATAAGGATAGTTGTGCTTCTCCCCTTCCACGTCCTGAGCTCCGACAACGACCACCGACAGTAGCCCTGCTCCTTCGAGAGCGGCACTGTCATGAGAAGCCTTACTAACATCGCTTTCCATTCTTACATAACTTTTCTGCTGGGCGCTGTCCTTGAAGCTGTTTCCATCTGTCAGCAAATGAAGGAGCTGCAATGCACGCTGATGACAAAACAAGAAGGAGATGAAGAAGAAGTTGATGGTTCTGAACATATGAAGGAAGGGGGGCCTGAAGTAAATGGTGCTAAGTCCCATAAAGGTTAAAGAGGAAAATTAAGGTTGTAGGTTGGGAGTCTGTTAGTGGAGAAAGTTTGTTAATGGGGTGCACCACACCCTTGTACGACGGATACAGACAATCTGATCCGGTCCCCATATAACTGGAAAGAAAATTGTAATAAGATAGAAATTTCCTTTTCTATCTCCAGTTTCTCTCAAATACACAATGTAAGAATGGAAGTTAAGGAGGATGAAGGGATGAATGGAGAAGGCGATTGATGCTGTCTTGACTCTGGTGTGATTACACCTTCCACTTGCACCATCCTCCTTGAAAGGGACGAACATAAGCTCCAACACCAACTGGCATCTCGACTTCTTGTGATGATGCTCGTTGATATCCGTATCCTTGAGCAAATCGAGCGTGAACTCCTGGTTCTCATGGGGATTAATCAGGTTGAGAGGAACCATCTGCATTCCCAACTTGTCCCAATCGTAGACTTGGAGGTGTAGTATCTGCGACTGAGGGTCCTTCACGACAAGATTGAACTCCTCGTTCCACTCAGGATTCAGGTTCCTCCTCTTGATGGTGGTTTTCCTAGCAGGGTGACTGTCGCCCATCAGGGTAAGTTTAACGTAAGGATCAGAAGCCCCCAAAAAGTCCATCTTCAAGAGCTTGATTGCACGGACAACTTTCACATGAAGTATCCCCACGGGCATCTTCATGGCCGCACTGTAAAACTACGCAACGACAAAATCCCATGAATCAGCTTACTTTTTAACAGCCAGCGGTCACTGGAGCATACCAGGTCCTTCGAATTGACTCACGTGGAAGCATCCAGGATGGGGATCTCGAGAGCTTGCGGCCACAGATATAGGCTTGCTACCTGTTTCTTGATTGTTTCCTGCAGAGAAATCGAGAATCTCAATATCGGATCCAAGTTTCTCTATATTTTTACATGATGTCGATCATAAAGCCATGCCTGAACCAGTCGATACAAACCGGGGATCGACATCACATCCCCTCCCAGGATCTTCAAACCAAAATCAACGTAAGGCTGCGCCACAAGTGATCAAGTGGCAGGAACTCTGAGCATTTCGTGGTTATTATCCACAAGTTCAGTATTGTCTTGCACACCTTCTCCATTAGAGATACCACAACATTAGTGAAACACGGGAAATTCGGAACGAGGGGCCTCAGTTGAACCCCTGGAGCCACAAAGACTTGCCAGTCCACCAACTACTGAGAGCCAAAAAACCACGTTAATCTTCGTACTCCAAATGCAAAAACCTCTCACTCAACAGAAAGACTTCCTTTCGAGGCTGTCTGACCTGGACTCGAATCTGTACCGGATACCTCAAGCGGAACGTCAAGCACAAGACAATGTTGGGATTGCCAGTCCACCTGACGGCCGGTTCCATAACCAGTTCCTTCTCATTAGTCTCGTAAACTTTAATCCCTGCGGGGCCGGTCATTGTATTGTTACCATGCATATAATTCAAACTCTGCATAGTACGATTTTGGACGAGGCCCCAAACATCGCGAGTTACCCTGAATAGTTGGGGGAAGAGTCCCGAGATTCAAAGTCTCGAACTCGATAGCTTCAATGGAGTACTTCCCAATGTATTCAGTGATGATGGGTTCCACAATGATCCTTATGTTTGCACAAATCGCCTGCATTCCAGAGGCTCGAAGTGTGCGACGGAATCGGATGAACCGGAGCCTTATAAACCTTAGGGTTAATATGCTAACCTTATCGAGGTATGGCCACATATCCAAAAGGAACTTGTTGAGCCAGTCCACCTGCATTATTCCCCGCAATCACAAATCAAACGCATCGAAACACTCGCGATCAAGTAAAATTCCTGAGCCCGAACAAAGCTTTTATACTCTGTCGTAATCGGGGCTCTTGATCCACAATGGAATCTCCGGCAAGATGTCCTGCAACGCGGTCGTATCCAGCTCGCGAAAAACGCCAAAAACGCGTCGCCTAAATTACAAAGAGGGTAAGTTTTGAAAACCCGCCATCGAGCAAAACATAGAGGGGCGGGTCTTGATAACACGTTCCTATAGGACTGGTGGCATTCATATGAGGGCGTGTTTTGAAAATTTGCCCCTTTAACACTTGTAATTTTTCAACGCCAAGGACTTGGTGTCTGACCGGGGGCGGGTTCCGCCTTTTCGAAAACTCAGATAAAAAGAATAATGTAACCTAGTTGTTTGAAATATTCCTTATAAGGGGAGGGCAAAAGTTCAACTCTCGGCCTCATCTATTCTCAGTAGATTTTTATCCTAAAAATAAAATAACTTGGTGGTGGGTTTTCAAAACATGCCCCTTATGTTACTTTACGGTGGCGGGTTTTCTTATTCAGACACCAAACCCCTTGGCGAAATTTTTCACCAAGTATTGGAGGGAGGAGTTCTCAAAACCCGTCTCTTGAAAGACATGTTTTGAAAACCTGTTTCTACATAAAGGCGGGTTTTCAAAATATGTCTTCATGTAGATGCATACAAGCTCCACAAATCTGACCTTTTTGTATTTTGAGGGGTGCGTAAGTAAGACTGTATTTTACAAAATATGTACCGTATTATACAAATTTTTTTATAAATTAACCGTATTTCAAATAATGTACACTCGTTTTGATCGAGGAAACAAGACGGGAAGAGATTTACAAGAGAATCAATTAACAAGACTAGGGGTTTTTAAGAGGTTGGCTGGTCCTCTTATTCAATTTGTTCGGCATGAACAACACATCAAGGGGGAGCGAAGCATAGGTTGATTGGGCCGTAACAGCCCACTAACCCTTTTACATTGAAACTTGGGCAGTGATTATGGGCTGAAACTTAGTTGGGCCTCTTATTCCGCCAACCGTCTCCTCATCCCTCGTGATTATGGAGTTGATTAAATTATTTATTATTTATTTTTTGTTTACTTGCATGATCCAACACGAAAGACGCTTCTAAAAATTCACATCGATTCTAAAACAAAAAGATGTGGTAGGTCTTAAGTCGTCTCTTAGGTTGATGAAGTCAAAAGAACCCTTCCAGGAAATGGAACAACTACGTTAAGACTTGGGTGAACTCCCCCTCACCAACTTTGGACACTTACCCGAAATTGAAGGGATGGTTTTTGTTTATTTAATAGAGGTCCAAATTACAACGACATCGATCCTGTTTCTGTTTCTTCATTTTCAAAGTAAAAAAATATAGGGAAAAAACGGTTATCTAAGTGTGTGCTTGAGGTTGTTCGAAAGAGAACATCCTTGTACCGAGTAACCTTCTTGCTTCAACCTACCACCTCTGAATAATAAGACGCCAAATTGTGACATTTACGATTAGGTGGTGGTTGGTGACGAGCAGGACTTGGCCCTCGTACTTACCCATCACACCTACCAACCCCTCCCCATCGTAAACACCTTTTCCCGTTGCTTCTATTGGTGGAAAAATGAATGCTCGATCCCGGACGGGACTCTCGGTTTCAAGGGGTTGCTTCTCACGAGCGGGTGCTGCATGCGTTAGTATCGAGATCTTACCACGTTGGAAACATGGTCTGTTCGATTTGCGGATGGTGATGGATTTGTGCTCATAGGGGCCGCGTGCCGGTTAGGGGGATTAGGTATACCTTATTTGGCTCGTAGAGGCCATGGGATTCGTCTGGTATAAGAAACATCGAAATCTTCGTTACTGTGGTCTTTGTCCTACGCCACAGATCCATTCTAAATCAGGAGGAACGAAACTACTTGGCCTCCTCCATCTCATTCCATAGAGTTGTGGAAGGGAGCATGTTTCGAGCTTCCGATGGTTACGTGGAATGATGAATCTAGTAATGTCGTCACAGATCCATTTTCGGGTGCATATGGATGGTTGCGGCGATAGTGGTTGTGGTGGTGATGATGATGATGATGCATAACTAACGTAATCATCCTTGATAACAACCACGAAACAAACATTTTAAACATAACCTGCACAAATACTAAACCCTTTTTTTTATTGTTTTGGATAATAATCGAGAAGAAATAACACAAACTGAAGAATATCGAATAGTTTGATAATAAATTGCAACCAACTCCAAGCAATTTATTTTCTTGTTGGGTATGAGGAGTCGGTAAGATGTATGGTCCTCAACCCTTCATCGTCTCCTTCCTCGGCTCAGCCCGTGCCTCTTTTTCGCGGCCAGCACTTTGTACAAACATTTCTACCAGTTACTATGAATGCCGATGCTCATTTAAATTCGACGGTCGACGGTCCATGACATATGTCTCTAGGTGTCAGGACTGTGTCCTTATGGAGTTAAAGGTCCACGAAAACTTCCAGAACTATGTCATAGGTCCATATTCAATTCAAACTGTCACGGTTCCTGCTCTTCTGACGTCCGAAAGCATCATCTTTCGGTTAGATATTGAATTTATTTCTTCCTAGGCGTGATTGTTATGTTGCCTCTCCACAATATTCGTTGGTCCGAAACCTGACCCTGGTTGTACGCCACGGCATATGCCCCACACCCGACCGTTCTTTCACTCCTCGCGTCATGGAATCTTACCGGCCGAAGTCCGAGAAGCGCTCAGAGTCAGGTGATCCCCGGTTAACGTGACCCAACTAAGCATACATCATGAGCCGAAGATTGAGTCCCGAATCACCTAATTCTATGAAAACCCTAAGTTTACACCAGGTGGATCGTCAAGGCAAAAACAAAATTTGTTTTAAAGGACAGATCCCCAGTTGCCTAGTCAAGAAAATGCTCTTAGTTTAATCAGTAGGAGAGAATGATGATCACGAATCGGTTCAAAAGCGATCGAGGCTGGTTCAACTGTTGAGGAGTTGGTGAAGTAGGTGAGAATTAATCTACCTGATTTAAATACTGATTCATGTGATTAAAACATATCCATTAGGAAAAGAAAATCACACCACGATTGATCTCCCATTATCACAAGGCTTTCGAGTGACACCAATATCCAGTCCAATTCCAGACACATATCATTTCCGGTGGATCCCACGCATGATGACACTGCTCGTTCTTTGATAATTATCCCCCACCCCCCCCTTCTCCCCACCGAAAAAAGAAAACAAAATATATATAAAAAAAATCTATTTTTTAAGTCTCAAAAATCTTATGTCCGAAAGGACTATCGATAGACTCATGTCTCCGATACAAATAGATATTAAAACATCGTTTGTTTTTATTTAACATAATCGGTTGCAATTATACTCAATGACAATTAAGATATAACGTGATATTCGGAGCATTTTGAAATTTTATGAATTAGGTAAAATATAATAAATATGGCTCTTACCTATAATGGAAGAAATTATACTATCATCTTGTTCTTAATTTTAGACACTTTGTTGTTTACTCGCTCTCGTTCATGTTTTTTTCGTAAGTATTCTTTTTTATTAAACATTGCGTTTCACTCTTTTTTATACATAAGTAACATCCCGAATTAAATTCTAAAATCCGCGTATGTTTGTTAAATATTCTTAGTAGTCACCAACATTTAAATAACTACATAAATTAAAAAATTAACTAAGCCTAATTGAGTGGAGAAAGAGGGAGAGGAAAGACGTTAGGACGGAGGGAGAGTCGTGCTCGTGCCCACGTCCTCGTCCTCGCCTCACCAACCCCCACCGCCCGAAAGAGGAAACGTCGTCGTATTGACGAGTAAGAACGCGAGTTTGTCGACCACCTTCCCGGTCCCCCTGGGGAGGGAATGTACACGTGGCTAGATCACAGCCGGTAGTCACAACCAAGGATCCAGCGGTCTCCTGCTCTTTTCAACTAACCCATCGGCCAAACCAAACCAAACCAACCCCAACTTGAGGAGCCCAACACCTTTAATGTCCATCATCATCGTCATCCTCCTCCTTCCCATCCCCCCCTTATTTAAGCACCCAACTCTCCACTCTTCCACCTCAGGAAATTCACCTGCTTTATTTTGCACGAATTTCCAGTATCACAACACATATCTGTTTCGATATCCTTTTTACCTGTAACGTCCTACCTAGGATCGCCCCCCCACTTTCCTTCCCCATGGGCGACGTCGCGGATATCGATATGTCGGTCGTGTGTGTCGGCGACGCCAGACCTTCCCCTGGTTACAGCAAGACCGACCCTCTTAACTGGGGTTCGGCCGCCGAGTCCATGAAGGGGAGCCACCTCGACGAGGTGAAGCGGATGGTGTCCGAGTTCCGGAAGCCCGCTGTCCGTCTTGGGGGAGAGACCCTGACCATCGCCCAGGTCGCGGCTATCGCCACCAGGGAGATGGGGACAGTCTCCGTCGAGCTCTCTGAGGAGGCTCGCGCCGGGGTCGAGGCGAGCAGCGAGTGGGTAACGGAGAGCATGAACAAAGGGACGGACAGCTACGGCATCACGACCGGGTTCGGCGCGACCTCCCACAGGAGGACTAAGCAGGGCGGTGCTCTTCAGAAGGAGCTCATTAGGTAAATAAAACTCCCACTTAAACTCTTTGAACCGCATCATTAGTACTGTAATTATCCCATGATAATTACACTAAACATTAGATATTCTTGCCTGCCGTTACTATTTTCGTGTGAAATGATTAATGGGTAGGTGGGAAACTAAGCATTTACTCGCATTATTTTTGCTAGAGCTATTGCCCAAAATTACTACAAAAATCACATGCAAGACTGGTAGTTTTCATTCCCGGTTATGTAATAACGAGGAGGGCTTAACTTCCGTAACCTTAATAATAATACCAACCTCCCCATCCAATGACAGGCCGCCGGTCCTAATCAAAGTGAACAAACAATATATGTGATTGATCGCGACCGTGTTACAACTAAGACACGGAGTTTTGTTCCTTAATGACGCCTTAAGTTTCAATATTCGCCTAATGACCCATTAAGGCCGACTTCCTCGTGTGACTTTGATTTTTTTTTTTCCTTTAAAATTATTTTTACCCAAGTGAAGGCCGACTTCCTCATTTACTTTTTTTTTATTACATTATTTAATTCATGTCTCTCACTTCGTTTACCAATTATTTTTCTAATTATAGTGAAGTCTAAGGCCGACTTCGGTGGGTCATTAGGCGAATATTGAAACTTAAAGCGTCATTTAGCGAAATATTTTGCCAAACGACGTCATTAAGGAACAAAACTCTTAAGACACATGTGGTCAATTCGAAATTAACGTATGATTTTGGTCCATACGATTTGATTTGTAGGAAATTTTTTTAGAAATAGGTGCACCTACATCTCACGTGGGACTCATTCCTCAAAGTCAGAATCGTCCTAAATGAATTTTTTTTTTTGTGGGGTGGGGGGAGGATTGTACCCAATTGTGCTAGCAATAAATGGTGCCCACTATGCCTTGTGCCCCGAAATTAATAATGGACCGTTGCCACTAATGTTTGCTCCACAAATTAGGAACATGTCGTGGTTCGTTCGTTGTGGTGGGGATTAGTAACGTGAGGTTTGGATTTGCTTTGTTTTGATTATCGTCAGGTTCCTGAATGCGGGGATATTCGGCAAAGGCACGGAGGGGTGTCACTCGTTGCCGCGGTCGGCCACGAGGGCGGCCATGCTCGTCCGTATCAACACCCTGCTGCAAGGGTACTCGGGTATCCGGTTCGAGATCATGGAGACCATCGCCAAGTTCCTTAACCATGACGTCACCCCTTGCTTGCCGCTGCGGGGGACGATTACTGCGTCTGGGGACTTGGTTCCGCTGTCCTACATCGCGGGCCTCCTTACTGGCCGGCCCAACTCCCGCGCAGTTGGGCCCAACGGCGAGTCGCTGACCCCGGCCGAGGCCTTCCGAGTTGCGGGTGTCGAGACTGGGTTCTTTGAGCTCCAGCCGAAGGAGGGGCTTGCTCTGGTGAATGGGACGGCCGTGGGGTCGGGATTGGCGTCCATTGTGCTGTTTGAGGCGAACGTGCTCGCAATCCTGGCAGAGGTGTTGTCGGCCGTCTTTGCAGAGGTGATGATCGGGAAGCCCGAGTTTACGGACCACTTGACGCACAAGCTGAAGCACCACCCTGGACAGATTGAGGCTGCTGCGATCATGGAACATATCCTGCAGGGAAGTGAGATCATTAAGGCCGCACAGAAGTTGCATGAGATGGACCCGTTGCAGAAGCCGAAGCAGGACCGGTATGCCCTTAGGACGTCACCGCAGTGGCTCGGACCCCAGATCGAGGTCATAAGGTCCGCGACCAAGATGATCGAAAGGGAAATCAACTCGGTGAATGACAACCCTCTGATTGACGTATCGAGAAACAAGGCCCTCCATGGCGGGAATTTCCAGGGCACTCCCATTGGCGTCTCGATGGACAACACCCGGCTCGCCATTGCCTCGATCGGGAAGCTCATGTTCGCTCAGTTCTCCGAGCTCGTGAACGACTTTTACAACAATGGACTGCCCTCTAACTTGTCGGGGGGTCGGAACCCGAGCTTAGATTATGGGTTCAAGGGTGCTGAGATCGCAATGGCCTCATACTGCTCCGAGTTGCAGTTCCTGGCAAACCCGGTGACTAACCACGTGCAGAGCGCGGAACAACACAACCAAGACGTTAACTCCCTCGGTCTCATCTCGTCGAGGAAGACCGCCGAAGCCGTCGACGTGCTGAAGCTGATGTCGTCAACCTACCTAGTTGCGCTCTGCCAAGCAATCGACCTGCGGCACCTTGAGGAGAACCTCAGGAACACCGTCAGGGCCACTGTCAACCAGGTCGCCAAGAAGGTTCTCACCATCGGTTCCAACGGCGAGCTCCACCCCTCGAGGTTCAGCGAGAAGGACCTGATCCGTGTGGTTGACCGCGAGCACTGCTTTGCCTACATCGACGACCCCTGCAGCGCAACCTACCCGCTGATGCAAAAGCTGAGGCAAGTCCTCGTGGATGGCGCGCTGGCGAATGCGGAATCCGAGAAGCGCCTGGGGACATCCATCTTCCAGAAAATCGGCCCGTTCGAGGAGGAGCTCAAGGCCGTACTGCCGAAAGAGGTCGAGAACACCCGGGCCCAGTTCGAGAGCGGCAACCCTGCAATCCCGAACAAGATAATTGGTTCCCGATCCTATCCGTTATACAAGTTCGTCAGGGAAGAGCTGGGGACGGGTCTGCTCACGGGGGAGAAGACGAGGTCGCCGGGGGAGGACTTCGACGTGGTGTTCGCCGCTATCTGCGCAGGCGAACTGATCGACCCGCTTCTGGAATGCCTGAAGGAATGGAACGGCGAACCACTTCCCATATGCTAAGCAAACAAAAATAATATTCCCCTTATGAACAAAACCAAGAAACTTTAGTAAAAAATAACATCCGGTTTATTTTATTATTATTTTCCATATTTTGTCGTTGTCTTAAATAATATTTTCTCGTGTAATTTGTGAAGTAAAAGGAAAAAGTTGCAACCCTCCTCAGCCTCAGCTAATTTGTCTTTAAAATATATATGAATTGGTTGGTAAAAATTTGAGAAATAGGAGGATAAAATTCATATTTTTTTTAATTAAGGTTGAAAAATCATAGTTTGATTTCTTAAAATATTCGATGTTTTTTCGTTGGAAAAAACTATAAAAACTCAGTTTATCTCGGTGTTCGAAACAATTGATTCTTCAATTATTTACATTAATTAAGAAAATATGAATTTTGTGGTTTTGTTTAGTAAAATATAGCAAAACTCGTCCCAGCAGTCCGGGCTTTGGCCATTGTTTTATTTCCTCCTTAAACCATTACCAAAACGTGAAACAAGATTTGTGTCCCAAATTTTTATTAATGGGTGAACCAATTCCATTGACCCTCAAACAAATTATATACATATCCACCAGATTCATCGGACATATATTTATTTATTTTTAGTAATGCTTTAAATTACCAGACATTATATATAATATCACTTTTTGAGAGTAGTGGTTAATGGTTATCCCAATAATAAAAAAAATTGAAATTTAATAAAATACAGGACACGCCCGTGCGCCGACTGCTCAGTTTAACGCTTCCATTACCGCGAACGCTATCCTGCGCATCCCTTCCCCAATCCCCAACCCCCAACCCATTCCCCTGAGCCCTTTGGGAGCAAAACCGATTTCTCACTGAATAACTTCGACCCACGAATGGATTTTTTTCTCTGGTGTGTTAACAGGTCATAAAGTTCCGATGCGCGTTTTATTTAATACCGTACTGATGCTTCTGGGCCCGTCTAGCGTGGGGCGCTGTCGGTTGTCGGGGGCATAGGACCGTTGGTGGGTTTATGTGTCTTGTCCATGGTTTGCTGATTCTAGGGTTTCTAGGAATTTTCGGTCTTGCGGGTTGCTTGGTCTCGTTCGAGCTAGTGGCGGTGGATGTTTCGCATTGATTTGGTTTTGTGGGTTGTTAAGTTGGGCGAATTTGCCACTTTTTGGTGGCAATTGGCTCAAGGGGTTGAACTAAATGGACGAAGTGGAGGTGCCCAATTGGCTCAAGGGGTTGCCCCTGGCACCGGTGTTTCGGCCAACCGATACGGAGTTTGCGGACCCTATTGCTTATATCTCAAAAATAGAGAAAGAGGCTAGCGCTTTTGGGATATGCAAGGTCGTTCCCCCCTTGCCCAGACCCTCGAAGAAGTATGTGTTTGGAAATCTGAATAAGTCCTTGGCAAAGTGTCCGGACATGGTGAGTAGTAGGAATTCAAGGTCTGCAAAAGGTGGACTGGGAGAGCATGGTGGTGACGGGGATGTGAGGTCTGTGTTTTCTACCAGGCATCAGGAACTAGGTCAGACTCAGAATGTGAAAAAGGCCAATAACAATAGTCCACAGCTTGGTGTACATAAGCAAGTTTGGCAAAGTGGAGAAGTGTATACTTTAGAACAGTTTGAAGCGAAGGCTAAGGTGTTTGCCAAAAGTCAACTAGGTGTACTGAAAGATAGATCTCCAGAAGTAGTTGAAACATTGTTTTGGCAGGCAGCATCTGATAAGTCTATATATGTTGAATATGCGAATGATGTGCCTGGCTCGGCCTTTGGAGAGCAGGACCATGAGCTTAAGTATTTCAATAAGAAAAGGTCTAGGATGTCTTATCAGAGATGTAGTGAGGAGCTTGAATGTAGAAAGGATGAAGCAATCAACGTGATAGAGCATGTTAGCACAGATGCATCCCATGCAAATGAAAGTAGTACATTGACGGATGCTTCTGACGCGTTAATGTCTCCGCTGGAGAAAAAACCTTTGGGTAGGAGAGATAAGTGTAACAGTAACAATGAGATTGAAGGAATGGCTGGTTGGAAACTTTCAAACAGTCCATGGAACTTGCAAGTGGTTGCAAGATCACCTGGATCACTCACACGCTTCATGCCAGATGATATACCAGGCGTGACTTCTCCGATGGTCTACATAGGCATGTTGTTTAGCTGGTTTGCCTGGCACGTTGAAGATCACGAGCTTCATAGCATGAATTTCCTACACACTGGTGCTCCGAAGACTTGGTACTCAGTTCCTGGAGATTGTGCATATGCATTCGAGGAAGTTATTCGGAAGGAGGCTTATGGGGAAAATGTTGATCGTCTAGGTAAGCGTACTTGTGCATATTTGATCATTCTTTGAGTGAAGAAAATTTTCAAACAGTGCCTTTGCTGCACCCAATACTTCAAAGCTTAATTATTAGATCGTCAGATAATGTCACTGTAATGATAGTGATGTGAAACTGTAGTTACTTTGTGGCAGCTGCTCTCACCTTTTTGGGTGAGAAAACCACTCTTCTGTCACCTGAGATAATCGTAGCAGCTGGCATTCCTTGCTGCAGGTTTGTCCTTTTTCTTTGTCATCATAAGTTGAAGGACCTAATAGTCTGTTAAGTTAATGCCATTCTCCTCGCCAATCTAGGTTAATACAGCATCCAGGTGAATTTGTCGTCACTTTCCCGAGGGCTTATCATATCGGATTCAGCCATGGTAATTTTACAGGTCCTTAGTTTTGTTTTCTGTCTATGGCCGAATCCTTGCCTCTCTTGGCACTTCTTCAAAATCTTGTTCCTTTTATGTGAGCATTGATGTTTGCTTTCAATGCAGGCTTTAATTGTGGTGAAGCAGCGAATTTTGCGACACCTCAATGGATTAGATTTGCAAAAGAAGCTGCTGTACGTAGAGCTGCAATGAATTATCTTCCCATGCTATCTCACCAACAGCTTCTCTACCTGTTGACAATGTCTTTTGTCTCAAGGTTAGTTTGTTCCTGGAAAATGCATGGGTATGGTTGCTTCTTTTGCTCTGTTGGTAGATGCGAGGCAAACTTTGGGTTTCCTTTGCCTGTATTTAGTCATGTGTCTTCTGACCTCAGGGTTCCAAGATCCTTATTTCCTGGGGCACGTAGTTCTCGTATGAGAGATCGTCAAAGAGAAGAAAGGGAGTTGTTAGTGAAGAAGGCTTTTCTAGATGACATCTCTTATCATAATGATCTCCTACTTTCTCTTCTGGAAAAGGACAGTTCCTTGCGAGTAGTAATATGGAACCCTGATCTACTGCCTTCTTTGAGTGAACATTCTCTAGTGTCTGAAGAAGGTCATGGTCTATCTGGCACTCAGAAGGGTATTTCTGCACAACAGTGCTCTGATAATGAAAATAATTCGATCAATCTGTTTAAAGAGATGACATTGTACATGGAAGCTCTTAGCGGCACATACCTGGACAAAGATGATCTTCTGTTTGACTTTCAAGTGGATTCAAAAATGTTACCATGTGTAACCTGTGGAATTCTTGGTTTTCCATTTATGGCCGTCATGCATCCATCACCAACTGTGTCCAAAGAACAGCTCCAGGCAGAGCAGACATCACAGGGTATTCACGGTAGCTAAATTTATCCCAAATCTATCGGATATTCTTCAGCTTCTAAATGCTACATAATACCTTTTACCCGTATGGTTCCCAACAACCAGAGAATCTGGAGGAAACCTGCTTCTGTATCGATTTTCTTGAGATCTCTAACTGTAGGGAGATGTTATGCACATGACTGCATATGATTTTGTTAAAAGAAAGCTTTGCATTGATTTTCACAGGATTGGTTTGAAGTGTAATATTCCCTTTCATTGTGTTGTGTTCTGCAGAAGGTGTTTCTGGCCATGTTCCAAGTTCAGCGCAAGAGCACGTGGATCTGGGAGCTGAAAATAGAAGCGGTTTTGATACTAATGCTCTAAGACCATGGATATTTTGTCTAGAGCATGCTATTGAAATTAAAGATCTGTTGGAGCACAAAGGTGGAGCAAATCTGGTTGTAATATGTCATTCAGGTAAAGGTGCTTGATATTAGGAGTGCTACTATAACACTCGGACTAATCTGATGTTGTCAATAATCTCAACTTTCTAAATTAGATTAAAAGAAGAGAGTTGGCTTGGATATGTCCAATTCTTATTTGTGCACGTTCTAATTTTTCAGATTATCAGAAGATGAAGGTTTACGCTAACACCATAGCTGAAGAGATAGGGGTGTCCTTTAAGTACATAGAGATCCCAATGGATAATGCTTCCGAAGGAGATCTGAACTTGATAGACCTAGCGATTGCCAATGAGCAGCGTGGCGGTGTGAGCGAGGATTGGACATCAAGGTTAGGTGTGAACTTGAGGTACTGTATGAAGGTTCGAAAGAATTCCACTTCGAGGCAAGTTCAGCACACCTTGGCATTGGGAAGATTGTTTTCCAGTGAACGTCGTTCGTCGTCTTCCTTATCGAGCATCAAATGGAAGTCCCGGAAGTCCCGCTCGAGGTATCGCTTTGATTATTTAGAAGACAGGAAACGGACTGAAGTCCAAGTGGATCATGAGGAGAAGGTAAGTGTCAGTGTTAAGAAGGAGGAGAGGATCATACAGTATGCTAGAAGGAATGTGAAGACGAAACCAAATTCTGCCAAGACCACAAACTACGAAGGTCAATCGAAGAAGCTTGAACTTCTGGAAGCGTATTCTGCCTCAGATAGAGAAAATATGAAGTCTATATCGGAAGAAGTGGGACATGAAATTCCAGTCCTCGAAGTGATGGGAAAAGTGGGAATGGATATTCTTCCTGGAAATGCCAGAAGTTCGCTCAGTGAGGTCTCTTCATTTGTAGGCAATGTTGACATGCAGATTGTAAGTGGAAGTATCGATGATGATGCTTCAGAGCAAGGTGCTGTAAGATCGTGCCAGCTAGAAGAAAATGTGTTGTTGATAAGATCTGTTGGAAAAGATGGGAATTCGATCCGCATGGATCATTGCAGTCCTATGTTCAAGGACATATTGGTTGAAGAGGACGCAGATCCTATTGATACAGTCGACTCAAATGCCGGTAAATGTGCAGATATTCTGAGGAATATACCAGATTTATCCGAATTAGCGACTTCTGTATGTCAAGTACTTAAGGAAACGCCTTTGATAGAAGCTGTAGAGGCAGCTTGCGACAAGAGTAGCTCTACAAGTGCCGAGAAAGAAATTGAGGAAGAAGAAGGTGCCCCTCCTACTTGTGAAAGTTGTTCTGAAAGCAGTAGCTGTGGCAAGGATAACCCATCCTTCCTTGGGACAATCACACCTGAAGCCCGTGAAGAAGCCAATTCATTATGTCCAGTTGATCCGGGAAGAGGCCTCGTATCAGAAAAGGATGAGCCAATGACTTTGATGTTGGAGTATACTGTGGTCAACTCCGAGGCTAAATTAGATAATCATAGACCAGATAACGAGACCTCTGGTTTTGTCCGGGGTTGCTCTCGGGCGCTAACCGAGTCCTGCCTTGCAGGACAGCAGACAAATGAAGGTCAGACATCCTCTTCTGGCAATTGTTTGTCACGTACTGCTATCTCCAAGGGAAAGAAGAGGAGGAGCGAAGTCGAGTATCTGTATGATACTGAAATGAATATGGGGGACTTCATAAGAAGCCCATGTGAAGGGCTGAGGCCTAGGATCAGACGAGACATGGTTTGTAATGTCGATATCGACATCCCTGAACTTAGCATAGAAAAGCCGGCCAAAAGGGCGAAGGTCCCAGGGAATAATTGTTCCGTTTCAGAAACCGAGGAGAAGGGGAACACGAAGTTTTCTCACAAGTGCAGTATTGAAGGATGCCGGATGAGATTTAAGACAAAGGGAGAATTATCCATACACATGAGGAATCGGTGCCCGGTCGAAGGTTGCGGAAAGAAGATACGGTCTCACAAGTACGCGGCATTACACCAACGTGTTCACAAGGATGACCGGCCTCTGAAGTGTCCCTGGAAGGGATGCTCAATGACGTTCAAGTGGGCTTGGGCGAGGACCGAACACATACGCGTTCACACGGGCGAGCGGCCTTATGTGTGTAAGGTAGAGGGTTGCGGCCGCTCTTTTAGGTTCGTGTCGGATTATAGTCGGCACAGGAGGAAAACTGGCCATTATGTGAGCTGATGATGCAATGGAAAAGGTGCCTGTTTTTGATCAGGTGACTATGGAATCAGCTAGGCCTTTCTGGTTTGGAACAGAAGGGAAAAAGATTAGCTGGTTGTAGATTCTAGGTTTGTGTATGTTTTTGATTCAACATGTCTGGACATCTCAACTTCTTCGTCTGTTCAATATTTTTGGCTCCTTGGGTTGCTGTTCGGAATGGCGATTAGATTCGAGTTTCGAGTTCGCGAAACTTCGATTTCGAATAAGAAAGCTGCGGAGAACTTCCATTTCAAATCATTGCAGAAAGAGCAATGTAAGGATCGCCTGTAACATGGGATACGTCGATCCGAATGATAGCAGTTGTTCCTAAAAGTCGATCTTCCCGTAAGCCTCGAGCTCGTCCCCAGTCAACCTGCAGAGCCTCCGCTCCCGCAGAACCTTGGCGCCCATCTCCTCGTAGAACTGAATGGCGTTCGAGTTCCAGTCGAGCACCACCCACTCCACCCTCCCGTACCCCATCCTCACCGCCTGCCGTGCTACCGCCGTCAGCAGCATCCTCCCCAGCCCCTTCCTCCTGTAACACTCTCTCACGAACAGGTCCTCCACGTAGAACCCAGGCTTCGCCAGGAAGGTTGAGTAGTTAGGGAAGAAGAGCACGAACCCTGCCACCGACACGTCCTCGAGGGGACCTTCTGAGGAGCGGAAGACTTCCCTCTCGGGATCATCCACGGGGAGGTCGATGGTAAGGGTCCGGAGGATTGGGTCAAAGGAGGGGAAGCGGCCGCCGCGGAGGGAGAGAAGGGGGTGGGGGAGGTCTCGAGGAGGAATACGGTGAAGGAAGTGAAAGGAGGGTGGTTGAAGAGGGTGGTAGAGAGGGAGGACTCGGTGGCTGAGCAGAGGTGGGTGAGGCGCTCGAAGACGGCCATCTGGTGAATCATCTTGTGGATGTGGGGGACGTCAGATGGGGCCGCGAGGCGGATGCGTGCGAAGATTGTGGTCGCCGGAGGGGGCGGTGCGGCGGCGGCCATTATGTGGCTGTCGGTGGTGGGGAGACAGTGCAGTGCAGGTAAAGTGGTTCGAGGTTTGGACTCTGATAGACCGGGTTGGGGGTGGGGGGAGAGAGGGAGAGGGAGTCTGCCGGCGGCTTCATATGTGAATGGGAAAGGGGGGGTAGTTTGATAAATTTATATTTGAGTTTGCGCATTGTTTGGTGGCAACCCATCCATCAGCAGGACACTGTTAATCGAAAACGTTAGGAGCTCCATATTCTGAAAGGATGAGTGTAATTGAATGCGTGTTTTTACAACAAGGGTGAATTCATAGGAGAGGGGTAAAATCACATTGATAGTAATGTCATGGGAAAATAAATATCATGCCAACCAAACAAAACTTTAGAGATATTATTACCCACGTAGGCCACTTTTGGGTGGAGTGACGCAAAAGCACTCTAGATTGTTCTCGAAAAGCACCGATAATTCGTAAATATAATAATAATAATAATACAAATACTAAATTATTTATTTAGTATACTGAAATTAAATGGGACTCCATTCCATGCACTAAACTTTTTCTCAAATAAATCATGCCAATTATTAATATCACGTTTAGCTAATAAAAATATATAATTACCAAGTTGAAAAGAGGAGGTTTTTAACAGAAGTACAGTTCCCCCGACACAACACGTTTTTAATAAATCAATTTTTATGGGAATAAATGCTATGGGATGAATATTATGAAAGAGGTAAAACTTTAATGATCCCAAAAACATATTTATTTTTTTGTATTAATTAAAGTTTTATAAATAACTTTAAATTTATTCCAAATAACTAAATACATTATTTTTTTTGTGAATTTTATTCATCTCCGGATATAAAAAAATGGCAATCATTTTGATAGCAAAATGGGAGATATCTTTTTTCATTTCACATTCGTATCAATTTTTAACATGTTAGAAATCGAGAAAATTACATAAAATAAATCTTAAAATTGGGAAGACCAATTTTATTTTATTACAGACTTAATTAAGAAATATCAACTTCTATTTAGGGAGGATTTATATTAACCTCCGGGGCAACAAGACATGTCTTTCTGTTCCTCCTCGTCACTTGTTCCGCCCCCAACAAGCCTTAGCTTAAACCTCGACATGAATATGACGACCGCTGCTTGTTGTGTTCCCTCCTCCTCCTCCTCCTCCTCCTCCTATTCGTATCCCCTCCGCCGACTCCCTTCGCCTTCTTATCCAAAACCCAGAAGATGCTCTCCCTCCCCGTTCCCCTCCCTCAGAGCCTTCGTCTTTGTTCCCCCGGCAACCAACCCGCTTGGACTATCCCTACGAGGTAATTTTTACACCGGAGTTGAAGCTGAGCTGCGTTGTTGTTTAGGGGGGATCGATTACTTGAATCTTCGAATTGAATACGTGGCCCTGCCTTTGATTTTGGGAATGAATTTGCCCACCGTGTTGGTGTTCAGTTAGGGCGGTTGCTGCGTCTGCCGAATCGGTTTCTGGATTCGATGAGATGGTTTACGGGACGCGCCGGAAGTATTACTTGCTCGGAGGGAAAGGAGGAGTCGGTAAGACGAGCTCGGCTGCGTCGCTCGCTGTTAAGTTTGCCAACAGCGGGCATCCGACTTTGGTCGTGTCTACTGATCCTGCGCACTCCTTGAGCGATTCGTTTGCTCAGGTTTGACGTTGCTGATTTCTCGTTTCGCTCGAGCATTTCCTCCTACTTAAATCGTAAGCTTGTTGTTGTTAGGATTTGACAGGGGGAACGCTTGTGCCCGTCGAGGGGGTTGATTATCCTCTGTTTGCTCTTGAGGTAAGAAGAAGGCATCAAAGGTTAACTCATCCGCGTTGGACATAAAGAAGATAAGGATGTGCAATGTAATTATTCATGGAAAAGTTCGCTCTTCTGTCTGCAGATTAACCCGGAAAAAGCTAGGGAAGAGTTCCGTGATGCAACCCAGAAAAATGGTGGGACAGGAGTCAAGGATTTCATGGACGGTATGGGGCTTGGATATCTTGTAGAGCAGGTAAGGCCTCTATTGTCTTTTCTCTAATCCTAGTTTAAGCAGGCATTTGTTTTCATCCTTCACCTTTTCTGGATCATGTGCTGGGTTAATGTATCATCTTATTTTCCATCTGTACGGAAGCTTGGTGAGCTTAAACTCGGAGAGTTACTTGACACACCACCACCTGGTCTGGATGAAGCTATAGCAATTTCCAAGGTTGGTATTGCTGTCTTGGGTCTACCAATTCTCGAGCAGATTAATATTCAGTTCTCGGTTCTCCAATACCGACATGACTTATTTTAGTGTACTTCAGGTCATGCAATTCCTCGAGTCCCAAGAATACAGCATGTTCACTCGGATTGTGTTTGACACTGCACCAACTGTAAGAATACCGATTTATTGATTTTACAGATACATTTGGATAGGGATCTTCATAAATAACTGTCACTGAGTTATGCAGTTCTATTTGCCTTTGCTGACAGGGCCATACACTTAGGCTTCTGTCTTTGCCTGACTTTTTGGACGCGTCTATAGGGAAAATATTGAAGGTAATTAGGCAGTATTTTCATAAGTTGGTAGTTTGCTCATTGCTTAGGACAAGAGCTTAATCTGGTTTGAAATATGTATTGTATGTGCTTATTTAAATTAGTTGTCTACCCTGGTTGGTGCAGCTGAAGCAAAAAATTTCTTCAGCCACATCTGCCATCAAATCGGTTTTCGGTCAAGAAGAAAATAGGCAAGATGCTGTAAGTATGCGTCTCCTGGATTTATGCTACATTCCGGAAAGAAGTAAAACCTAATCATAAATTCTCACGAATACAGGCTGACAAATTGGAGCGTCTTAGGGAGAGAATGCTGAAAGTAAGAGAACTTTTCCGAGACTCAGATTCTACAGAATTTGTGATTGTTACCATCCCAACGGTAATTTAACCTGGAAACTGGCATTAACTTTCCCCTTTTGTCGTCATTCCCATGATTTTTGTTGGATTCTGGGTGTCTTTCTGAAGGTGATGGCAGTGAGTGAGTCATCAAGGTTACGTGCCTCCCTGAAGAAGGAAAATGTTCCCGTGAAGAGGTTAATTGTCAACCAAATGCTTCCCCCTTCGTCCTCAGACTGCAAGTTCTGTGCCATGAGGAGAAAGGTAAGATGCACGATCCAAATGTTTCCCCCTTCTGCCTCTGACTGTAAGAGCTTGATGACTAATTCGATGCACATCCATGATTTAAGAAAATGTCCATGCATTGGATTTTTTTCCTTTTTTATTTATTTATTGTGATGAAATGATTAGCTAAAGTCGTTATGAATTAAATCTTAATTGTGCCATCAATGTTTAGTTTCTTGAGATCTGTCTCTTCAGCTGCATCAGTGATGGTCTGATAGGACCGACTTGCACAAAATGCTAGCTGTATTTTAGGCGTGGAGTAGATTATAGTTGGACACTGGTTATATTCTGACAAGAACTGTTATGGATTTCCAGGATCAGATGAGGGCTATTGATATGATCCGCAACGATCCTGAACTGTCTAGCTTGAGTTTGATTGAGGCTCCCCTTGTGGATGTAGAGATTAGAGGAGTACCCGCTCTTAAGTTCATGGGAGATATCATCTGGAAATGAACCGAGATGTGAGCAGAGCAAACGACGCATGCCCAAAAGTAAACAAACCCCTTGGACTGCTACGAAAAACACCATCTGATTCGTTCGATTTGTTTTCCTTTTTCCCCAATGCAGAATACTTGGTAGAACCATGTACCAACCTTCCAAAACACATCGATGACAAGGGTGAATTCGGCCACTTACAAAACGTCTGGCTCGTTAAAGAAGAGTGTCTTCATTCTATGCCATCTCTCACTACATGGAGGACGCCTTATTTTTGCCGAGCTCTGGTACACTTATTCAGTAGCAGCAGAACATCACCAACTGCGATACCAGTCTTTCCTTATAGGCATTTGGTTGCTTGTATTGTATGATCCTCGAAAAGTTGTAATCATGAGGCAGTCGCAGGCTACCTGAATTCGGATGTACTGTTGATAGCAGCCATTTGGCATTCGTCTGCATCACAATTAAACTGACGTATGTAATGTGAATTAACTTCCCAGGTTTTTCCAGAAAATGGATATTTCATCCCTTGCATACCGTGTCTATGAAATAAATGCCAAAATCTTACAAGGGTATTTACAGAACAAGATGTGTAAAATACTTGGCAATCATCTTCCACGAGCTACTTTGGTCGTTAAAGCTTCATTTCTTCTGGAATATTAGCATGCCGAAAAAAGCTGTCCCTCGAAAAAGCGCACCTGTAAATATGAGTATACATATGCAGGTGCCCCAGTTATTAACATCAAAGCCCCTGGTCTGTAGTGCGCCGCAGCGTGTTATAAGCCACACGCCATCATACCTGTCGATGCGGGAAGCTTCTCAGTACGGTGCAGAATGAAGTTTCTTTTCTCATACTTCCAAAACAACATTGTATTACACGAAATATACGAGTCTGGTCTTACCGTTCTACATTTGCAATCACAAAGGCTTGCAAAGCCCACTTAGGGTAGGTGAAGTTGGCAATGATCTTAGATATGCCACTACTGTTTGACCGCGTCGCTATGAGAGTTAAGATGACCGGAAGGAGGACTGACCACTGTGACAGAAATCACAATCAAAATGTAAACTCTCATATAATTGTGTAACAACTAGATATGATAAAGAGAAGAACATACGAGTTGGGCAGCACCGGCTTCAAAGAAGATGGCCAAGGAATAGGCGATCCCGGTGACACAGTACACCAGGCACAGCAGAACGACGTAATTATCCGCGAATGTTGATCTCGGGTTGGTAAAACCGTAGAACATGGATAAGTACACCACTGGCTTGATCACTGTATTGAAGTGATCAATAGTGTCCTTTGCGAGGAAATAGGCCAAGCTGCTGATGCCAGAAGCACTCTCCCTCCAGTACTGCAACTTCTCTTGTGAAAATGACCTCAGAGCAGCGATTTGACACAGTAACGCTGGAAATTGCATCTCATTCATCAGAAAAGGAAAAGGAAAAAAGACTTTGCAGCACTGCTGAGGATTTACATTTCGGAAAACTTACAGACAGCAATGATGGTATAGGTATATCCAGTTGCTCCAAAAGATTCATCACCCCCTTTCGCAAGGGCTCCTAAACAGGCACCGGCAAGCAACAAAATGATGTAGTCAACCGCCTGTATTCGAGCATCTCTTAGCCTCTGTTTTCCAACCCTGCATGTTTTGGCCGGTTCGAATGGATTAGCGGCCAAGATTCAAAAATAATCAGTGAAGAAATGTTTAGCTAGCACTAACCTCCCGACAAAATGTCTGTACTGCTGGAAAACATTAGGAGTCTTACGGTTCGACAAGTCCTTAGAACTAAACAAATTCAGACGTATCTTATCCTGATGCATTTGGACGTGGGTTCTCACGTCTTGCCAAATCTCCCCGACAAAAGATTGGTCTTCCGTTCCGGGACTCGAATATGTATTCATTCCAATTACCCCTTCACCACTAGATAAAAATGCCTTGGCATCATCCCGCATATCCGGTGGTATCATATACCCATTATGAATCATCCACAACACAGGTAGATCCTTATAACTCACACTTGAGCTCCCGCTTGGTTTCACAATACCCTCCAACACATCAATAAAGTGATCTGGGGGATTGACACGTTCTGGAACAATTATCCCGAGCCCTGCAAAGTAGTCCTCCGCTTTTTTCACCGAACCGTGATAGACTATGAGACCACCTTTGGCAAGGAGTATCAAATCATCGAACATCATGTACAGTGAATAGCTGAAACAAACACGTTAAATTCCCACTCAGAAATGGATTTCTCGAAATAGAAAGCAACATATTGGCACATGCTATGCTGTTGACTGACTTGCCTTGGTTGATGAACAACCATGCAAATGGTGACTCCCTCGAGAGATTCATGTCGAAGAGCTCTCAAGAGCAGCTGAGAGGATGAGCTGTCCAAACCGGAGGTTGGTTCATCCAAAATGAGAAGGGAAGGCTCCATAACCATTTCCAGTCCGACATTCACCCTTTTTCTCTGGCCTCCAGAGATCCCGCGCTTCTCGACCGTTCCGACCAGCGAATCCCTCACGGACTGCAACCCCAATGAATTGATGACCCTCTCGACAACAAGAACCTTATCTGCTCTCGGCATGTTTGCAGGAAGCCTTCAGTTTTCATACATGAAAAAAAAAAAATAAGTAGAAACCGGAAATGCCAAAACTAAAGGAGTTTAGATGTGACAACATCGCTCAGCACATTGAACTGCAGTAATGTGAAGTAATGAGAATGAACCTGCATTTTGCGCTAAACCAAAGATTCTCCTCCACAGTCAAATTCCCGTGGACAATATCATCTTGAGGTACAAAACCAGTAATTTTCCTGTATGAACGGATGGAGTCCTGCTTCCCGTTGATCAAAATCAGACCTGTTGTAGAGCAACCAACAGTTTTTCCTGCTAGTGCAGACAAGAAAGATGTCTTTCCAGCACCTGATGGACCCATCACTGCAGCTATTCTTCCCGGCTTAAGACTTCCCGTCACACATCTAAGTAAATGTTTCTTTTTAGCTTTTAAAGTCAGGGTGAGGTCCTTAAATGATACCTCGATAAGAGGCCTTTTCTTTAGCTCTGGATTTGTAGCCTTTGAGAGCACTCCGGAGAAAGTAAGATTCTTGTTCTTGACTTCCAAGGCTTTCTCCTTTTCCAATTGAGCATATGCATACTCAAAAATCTGGGTATTTGTATCCATATCTTTAACCTTTTGAGCTTTCTCCTTCTTTTTCTTTGGCTGACTTCCGCTTGCTTCAGCACTGTCAAATTCATCCTCTATTTCGTGCATTCTCCGCATCAACTCAATTGAGTCCTTCTTGCCATCAGGTCTTACCGACCTATCTGAACTCCCACTACTGTCTAGACTCATCATCTGAACTCGCTCAGGATCGTTGAGATCAATCTTGCGAGAAAATCTCTCTGATAATTGAGATTGAAATCCACTAGCATGCCTTTTTGCTGCATCCTTGGCAGCTTTCCATCTTTGACGTGCTTTGGCTGTCTCATGTGCCTTTCTAGCGGCAGTTTCCCGAGTTTTCGCCAACCTCCTAGATCTTATAGCAAGCAGTTGATCGGAACAGTTGTAGATGATGAGAAGAAAAGTGGTCAAAGCAGCCTGTACAAAGAAAATTAAATTTAATGACTGTGTATAAGCATTCTTGAAGTCGCTAAAGGCGAGTACTGGGAGTTATAACTCACGATTAATAGGATTCCATAGAATTGGATGTTTTGATTCACTGAATTTGCGTTGCACGAGACCAACTTGTAGCAACCTGTCGGAGGTGTACACATTTGAGGAACATAAAGCAAAACAATGACTTGAAGTTCTGGAAAAAGTAGACTTCAGTAGGTGAATTCACAATCTGGCGCTAAAACTCACTTTGCTGAGAAGTAGATCCCAAACGGCAGAAATGCCTGCAAGCACAAAAATTGCAATCAAGAATTGACAGTTAAAGGAACCACCAATTTTGATTGTCTAACAAAAGCGAGGGGTTTAGATTTTCTAAAATTAACACAAATTTACGCTGATGCAGAGGAGGAGTAAATTAAATACCCACTATCACAAGCAATTTCTTCGGTAGTAGTAGGGCAATGAGATCCTGACGAGCAGAACATCTCCTTGCTCCTACCAACATCAGCCCAAATATTTGCCCCTCCACAAGTATGGTTTGGTCGCCCTTGAGGCAATTGGTAAGTATATCTGGAGAACAGATAAAAAAATTTCAAATTCTGTGTCTTGCTGACTGTTTGAATGTGATCGATGAGCAACTCCAAGGTAATCCAAACTCACGGTTCACATATGCCGGTTGTCACATTCAATGTTGACAGGGGGCAATAAGCGCCTAATGGGCAGGCTGCGAGAATGTAAGGTTAAATTTACTAGATCAGACCTTAAACGAACATCGGGCTCTAAAAGATGCAGCCGTGTACCATACTTACGGATCATGCAAGTAAGACCAAAAGGACAGAAGAAACCGGGACAGCAGGCCTGGCAGTTATCAATCCTGAGAGGAATATCAGCGGCATTCTCAAGATCAACCTGCTGACCGGCACCAATACTGCATGCCCACCCAGGTTCGCAGCCAGAGATCCATGTGCTGAGATTACAGTTCTGGTTTGGCTTGAGATAGTTACTGCTAGTGGACGCTTGAAACAGATAGCTGAAGTAAAATTTAAGTTCCGCCACAGAGCAGAGCCTCTGTCCTATATCTCCTGTCATGTCAAAAAGGCAAAAAACACAGGGCAATTCTTACAATCATGTATAGACCTTGGTCAATCAACCGACCTACTTTTTCTCACATTCAGACATCAAAAAAGGTGACATAACATCCATACCCTGGGTTTGCTTGATGCAGTTAGACAAGAAATCCAGATTAGACGAGAAATTGAAGGCATTATTCAAATCCTGTGTCCTGAAAAGTTTTTGAAACTCCCCCATCAAAGTCAACAGCATTTCCTCAAACAGATCATAATCCAATGTCCATAAAAAGAATGAAGAGCGGCAGTTATATACTCACGGGTTCCTGATACAGAAGCTGGACCTGTTGTTAATCTCGTACCCAAGAGAAGTCGTGAGATTCGAGACTTTGCTGTACAAGAGCTGGGTTAACAGGGGGAGGACGACGGGATTATCGAACTGGTTGTAGTCATTCAAGTCCTGGGTCCGGACAGGCAATGCGGCGGCTGCAAGACAACATAGTACGAGAACTACCCTCGACCTCCACATCGATGCTGCCACCCTCAGCTCGTCGTCGGAGCTCATCCGTCAAACTGCCGCTGGATGCAAAAGGTCCAAACTTTGCTTCATGGGTGATGTAGGAAACGCAGGGAGTCGATCTGGGCAAGCTCGATTGAAAGGAAAGGGTCGAGTCTTGATGGGGCTTTAGGACGCGGTCTCCTCCATGTGCGGCGTTGAGTACTGCCGTTTGTTAAATGTCAACGTCTTGGGTTGGAAGCACGGACAGAGGAGGAAAGGAAGAGTTGTCGGGCATACACTTGTCCGAAATCTTGTAAGTAATCATCGGATTGGAAATCAAAAACAAAACCCAACGTTGGACAAGGACAGGGTCCCCGGCGCGTGTTCGCATCCTTTGTCTTTGACCCATTATCGTCACCGCGTCTCAGTCTTCGCCTTATCAGAATTCAGACACAAACCATACGTTGTTTTCACTTGACGTGCAAAAAGCCCACAACTTTCCTCTCCCTTGAGGAAGAACCCAGTTCAAAATTTTACGAATTACAGGCCCAAACATACTGTTAACTCGGGAATTCCATGTATGCAAGGGACCTGAAGATATCTTATTTACATGAGCACAAACAGAACCCAACTCTCGCCACTTTCTAGCAAAGAAAGATACAGTATAATCCAAACCAAAACATGATTTTCACACATCGTTGATGGTGAACTATTTGGCGAGATTCCGACATCTAGGTCATGGTTACGAAGAAGTTCCCCGTGCATTAGTCGTTACGAGAAACCTGGAAGTTCGTCCCGTCCCTCAGATGGCCTACTGCAGTTGGCCAGAACCATAACAGTACGTTTGGGCCTAATATCTGCAGAAAGATAGCTGAGTTTGCAAGGCCAGAAACCGTAGCAATTAGCTCATTTGGCTAAACATTGGGAGGAGGGAAGAAGAGATTACCGATAAGACGTTTCTATAAATGCCGAGATCAAAGGGATGAGAATAGCTCTGCCCAGATTTCTTAGCCAACCACCGTGCTCGAACACCTTCGTAGTACTATTAACATGTTGAGAAGCAAATAAGGATGGAAATTCACAAAATTATTTGAATTGGAAAGAAGGCCGATAGTTCAGAACTCACCTCTATGGTCGTCAAGTTATGAGCAATCAGATAAACGTGCCAACCCAAAAAGGAAGCCAGAACTAGGCTCAGGCCAAGCAACACTAAACCAGAAGTAACCTGGGAGAGATTACTAACTGATATTATCTTCAGATAAAATTCGGAAAACGGCAAAGACTTATCCAATTAGAAGCAAGGAAAAGTTTGTTTGTCGGCTTACATATACAAAGTTTGCCGTACTGGATCCAGGGAAATGCCATCCTTTTTCATAAACACGAGTTATAAACACTACCTAGGATAAGAAGGCATCTGTGAGAAACTAAGTTGGATAATTAATAACGACGTGCTTGTTCCAATCAATAGCAAGGAAATGAGCATACGGAGGAATAGCAGCTTGCCAAAGTCGCAAACAGAACCAGATTGAAGAAGGCCTTATAGTTCCAATGGCCGATACAGTTATTTATCCAGCGACAATGATGATCCTGCAGCAAAGGCTCTTCAGTAAAGAGCCCCCAGCCAATTACTCAAGCTAGGACTCATTGAGGATACAGATATTACCATCTTCAAGACACAACTTCTACATAAGCGACAATGATGACATCTCGGAGGCTTGTGTCTGCAGCAACTGTCACATCTTCTTGGATTTGCTACCTAAAATATAATCCAATCAATAGTAAGAAAAACCAGATTTTATTTCCATAGGATGATCCGAACAAAACCCAAGCTACATATTCAACTGTTTTTCTTCCAGAACCAACAAACAGACAAAATTCTCATGCCACAACCACACAAGAGAACTGAGATTCTGAGGGAATTCGCATCAAAATGATCAACGACCTCTGGTAAAGGTCGCCATCAGAAATCTCACGTCCTCAATTTCAATAAACAATCATTTTCACATTCAGCACCCCAATTCCTCTCCCAAATTCAACCAAAACTCTCCAACATCACATCTGCAGCCGAAGCTACCTGAATGCAACCATCTGCTCCGATCCCAGAAGCAAAAAATCTCCCTTTTCCACACCAAAACCACATAACAAAAGTCCCAATCAACCACGATCCATAATAAAACAAAACCAACTCACATTTTTCCCCGGCTCATGACCAGGAATCTCCTCTCCTTCCACATCTGGGACGTAATGAGAAGGAACCTGCCCCGGCTCCATCACTAGGCATACGATAAAGCAGAAGAGACAATACAAAGCCAGGAAACCGTACACCGCGGAGCTCCTCAGACCCCCATGATCTCGCAGGAAAACAAAAAGGGTGACGTAACTCACAAAACCAATTGCGAGAAAGACCGCGAGGACCGTAACGGAGGCGAATCTCCCTAACTTCATCCCGGAAATTGGAGCGGGCAGAAGAAGATCAACAAGAAAAGGAAGGAGGAGGAGGAGGAGGAGAACGAAGAAGAAGAAGACGTATCGCGGGCTTTGGACAACCTTAATGGGTTTGGGCTAAATTGGGCCTGGATGCCTCTATGTGGGTAATTGGGCTGTTTGGCACTTCGGCCCACATGGTCTTTGGGATAATTTTTATTAGTGATCTTCTCGCTGATTTTATTTCTAAAAAATTGTTATCATTTTCCCCAATCGGGTCATATAAATATTCACAATCAATAAATTAATACATATACATTTTTTTTATAAAAAATTTTATAGATTCACCCGGGTTTATTTCAAGACAATCCCATTATGGTTAGTTTTATCGATCAAATGTTTAATATAAGTTTGACATAACATACAAATTATAATTTATCACGGGGGCTGAACAAGAACATGAAAATTATAATATTACCTCCTACAATCTCTTAAGCAACAAAATTATGATTTGAAGTATCATCTCACTTTGAGTATATTAAAAAGAAGGGGTCGATCGATTTCAAAAATCAAAGCATCTCTGCCACATTTCACGTGTCTTTGTCGCCTCTCGTATCATGCCAACAATCGGTACAAAAATTATTGGCTTCTCTCTTTTTTTAAGCAAATTGTAAATTTTGAAAATTGAAGGGAAAAAAAAAAGAGTAAATTTCGCAAGGAAGAAAAAAGGGAGGGGGGGGGGGGGACCATCGTATCATTTCATTCAATTCGTATTATATTGTGGGGGGGCACCACCACACACAGACTCGTGGTTAGATTTTTGAAACAGGAGAAAAGATTCAATGGTCTTTCCCTTTGATAAAAAGGCTATGAAATATAGGAGGTACGTATGGTATGTGCATGGCCTTTCCTGAATGGAAGGGTCCCAACCTATCGAAAGTCATCTCATTACAAAAACACCCTTCGATATGATGAACTGAACCATCCCCGATCACGTTGAGATACCCCCCACCCCCCCTTTTCTTCCTTTTGTTGTCAGCAGAAACCATTCGGCTGCAAACATCACCCAAAAAAGCGGGGCATCCCAGGATGTAAGAGAGTGAAAAAGATAAGTGCGTGTGTGGGGGAGAGAGCCGGGATGATTTTCTGCACGTCTTTGTGCTCATCCGTTTACATCCGCGGTGTCATGAATGTACCTCGCGTCGCTCGCGTTTGTATATGCGTGTGTACGTGGAACGAACCGAACCTGGATGATTCCAGGTGAACCAGAATCGTTGAGATCGAACCGTGACCGTCGGAGGTAGGTTTGGTGAGTTTGGAATGGTTTACGTTCGGTGGGATATTTGTACATTGGTTACTCGTGAAGGAATTGGTTCCAAAACGTGGACATTAGAACATGAAATATCATTACAAATAGCGACGTGGTGAAGTACGGTTCCGATGGCTTATGTGCCGCTCAGCTTGAACTTTGTGTATGCCGCTGAGTTTGCCCTGTGAATCATATGGCTTCGTGAAAGATGATCGGAGGTTTTATAGTTGTCTTCCACTGCGAAGCTTCAACTCAATTCGGGATCCGTTTGGGCATCCGTCACGCAAAAACTAAGAGAAAAGTTGCATCCAGCCATCATCCTTTTCCACAGGCAGGTTCATTGCTCTGGTGATAGTCATTGTGCGTCTAGGCCTTCATGATGGTCAGTCTCGTCTTTCGTCTCTTTCACCCACCACTCCTCCTCACGACAACCTGCCAAAAAGATTCTCGATTCATCTCGCTCATTCCGAGTACGTGTCAGTGGAGATAACAAGTGTATTTTACGGTTGGTCTAGTGGCATAAGGCTGGACATCCGTAATGGCTATGCGGGAATCCTGCGAGATCAAGTCGTGTTGAGACCAGATTTACTTGGAGGTCCAAACTCAACTCCAATCTGGATGGGACCACAGACGTCCGACAGGGAAATGTAAAATGGCCTCGCCCGATCTATCAAGAACCATCTGCCAATAGTACGAACTCATTACTAACCTAAGATCGAGCCGCAGATCAAGCACTTTCCGGAGAAATTAAAGAGAGGGAATTCGACTCTCTTGGGGTCCTACAAGAAAACTATCACAGGAGTGACGCTCCTTTAAGGTTGCCCATGATTGTCTTCAAGCATCCGAGATCTGCAAATATAACATATCAGTTTTTGTTTACCGGTTAGCTTCTATATCGGACAGTCATGCGATAAGAAGAGTCAGCATCACCGCTCGAGTTGTATTCTGTTGCCACGAAACTCAGTTCGGAAAATCTAACCAAGAACCAGGTAAAGAACAAGACCCTTGTAGTTACGGTCATAGTCGTGAATCAAGCACGGGATCTGTTAAAGGATATGCGACGACCGGTAAAAGTTCTGCAGTCAGTGCTAGATTAAGCATGGAGAACAGAATTTCCAACTCAACAACAATCAGTGGAAGATCAGACCAATAATTTATGCCTAGTAAAAATGGTTTTTAACAACGTAACTCAATGAACAGAGGGCTTCCAGCCAATGAAAAGTTGGAAATGATCGCGAGCGAAAACTCGAATCTCGTTGCTGGGAAATTCCAACTCCAGATTTTTTCTTTCCAAACTTTGATAGATGTTCAAAAAAAATCATCCATGAAACCCTAACTGTATCCACAGCTTTCGACTAGAAAACAAACCCCGACAGGAATCTGCGATTAAGTTACCTAAAAGAGGTTCCTCGATCAGCTCCCACGAGATCCGATCCATGGTCTTGATCTGCCAATCGAGGAGGATGCAGTCTTCAATTCATCCTCCAAAATACTGCATGATACGGGTTATTTGGGAGAACCCTTCCCAAAAGTCGACTCGAAGGAAGGGAGTGCCCAAGGCCCATATATACCCCACACCGGTCGCCCATACAACCGGTGTGGGACACTTTTCCCACGCATCATACCACCACGCTCCGCAGCCCGGCGCCCACGCGGGCCAAGCCAGAGGCTCAGTCTGCGTAGCTTGCCCGTGCCGCTCGCTTGCATTGCGCGGGTGGGTAGGCTCTGATACTCTTGATACGGGTTACTTGGAAGAACCCTTCCCAAAAGTCGACTCGAAGGAATGGAGTGCCCAAGGCCCATATATACCCCATACCGGTCGCCCATACAACCGGTGTGGGACACTTTTCCCACGCATCACTGCAGCAGCAACCGAAGAAGGCGCAGTTTTTAATTTCTCTCAGGGGTTTTGTTAAGAAACCAGAGAGAATCGATCTTTGGGTGTTGTAGCTTTTCACCCCGGAACTAGAAGATATTGTGGGCGAGTGCCTAATAGTCACTGGATTGCTGATGCAGCATCATCAAGATTCTCAATATGAACAACAACTCACGGCCTAAAACGTACCGACCTACCCCCTCGGTTGAATTAGGCTGCGAGATCGAGTACGCGTGTGAATCTTGATGGTGCTGCACCTGCAAACAACGACTCACAGAGATGGAATCCAAGGACATCATCCATCCCCAAACCCTCCCACTGTTCTTTTGCTCCTTGTAAGAAACAACTCATCAAGTGAAAATCAACCAAGGAAAAGATCATCATAACCTTCGAAAAAAAAAAAAAAAAAAGGAACAACTCTTTAGATCCACGAGAAAAATATTCCCAAAAAAAATAGATCAAGAAAAGGGGGTGGGAAAAACTCGAAGAAGAAGAAGGAGGAGGAGATGGAGGAAGAAGAGAAGCATATTATATGGCTTTATGAGAGTATGCTGTCCCAAACTCCACCCTATATATATA
Organism: Melastoma dodecandrum; assembly: GCA_029817715.1. Classification (NCBI taxonomy): domain Eukaryota; kingdom Viridiplantae; phylum Streptophyta; class Magnoliopsida; order Myrtales; family Melastomataceae; genus Melastoma; species Melastoma dodecandrum. The sequence continues at coordinate 1,036,050 of JARUPY010000533.1, read as the reverse complement.
TATATATAAATTCAATATCAGCCAACAATTCTTTTCAATGATTAAACATCTATTTCTTCAAGCCGTGTTTATGATAATATGATTCGAATACGTCCAATTAGTCACATCCAAATGAAAATCAATCGGAAAACCCATGACGTGTAAAAAGGGCAATAAGAGGTGGAGAAAATCGATCAAGATGAGGAATTGTCAGTGAAGGGGGTATCTCTTTTCGGTGGTCCCATTGATTCCCCCCCTCCCAAATTGATGAAATCGACACCAGTCGCTTCCTTTAACTCGATATTTCCAATTCAAAACAGTTGACGCCAATTATATGTACGACGACCACTAAAGAGATGGTAACACGCAACATGTTCTCCTCCTTCAAAACCGTTGTGAAGTCGGTTCCAATAGTCGAACACAAAAAGGGTTAGAGACGGCCTCGGCCCGAGAAAATAGCGAGGTCTAACATTAGTAGCAGCAAGGTTTCATTACCTGGTCAGGTACCTGGTAATGGTATATATTTTGGAATCTCTCTTACAAAGCAGATGAATGCTGGCAGAAGGAGGAAGAGGGAAGACGAAATTCCTGCCGTCATCCTCTTTCTTCCGTACAACATCCGACGTGGCTTTTTTTTTTTATATTAAGATTAAAGTTGTTTGTTTCATGCTCCTAAGCACATCATCATCCTTGATGAAATATACATGGATTTGATTTGATTCCGAGGTAAACCAATAGCAGCTATGAAAATGAATATAATACTATGCATTCATCAACATATATGTACATCTTAAGGAAACACGTTCAATTTGAGCTGATTATTTTAGACTTGGGGGTGTTAAAATGGTGTCGACAAAGGTTATATATAATAGATAAGAGGGTTCAAATTCCATATAAGGTGAGGTCGGGGGGGATACGAGAGTTAAATTTACATGAAATGGGTATGGGTATGGGAGGAGGGGGGCAGCCCCTAACCCCACACCGCCCCCATCCCTATGAAAGTGGATGGAGGATAAATTATGAGATGTGGAATGATTGAAGCAGTGGAATTGGAAATTATGGTTCTTTTACAAATAATAATAATAATAATAATAATGCATTACATTTTGCGCATCAAAAGGTATGGTACAAACCCACCCACGCAGCCACCACAACATAGAAAATATATTATTGTCCTTCTTGATTTGCTCCGAGTGTGACTTCTCCATCCCCCACCACCACCAACGACAACAAAAAAGGTTTTACCAATCAATTGAATCCAACCTGCACGGCCCATTTTTAACCTATCCAGAGGTTAGTTTGCTTTTTAATGAACTGAGGTCTCTGCCCTGTTTGGTTTGTGTCGTGTTGCAAGAAAACTGAAGTGTAGGGTTAGTTCATTTTGGTTTCTTCGTAGATATATTCCACACCACACCCCCCCCATCAAATCAACAAACAAAAGACGAAGAGAGTTTTCTCAGTGGTGGCTTTATGTCAAATCATCATGCGTGGGTTGGTCAAATCAAAATTCACCTGAATCCTCCTCGACTCTCATCTAATAATTTAATGAATAGTTTTATCTTATATCTCCTTCTATCAAAAGCAATATTTACCGAAAGTAAGTCTAAGAAAGGTTGCGAGGAATATATACCAAAGGTTAGTGAATTACAATGACCATCATTTTCAACACGTGTCGTGAAGCGGATCGATCCCGACAAGATAAGGTCACAGACGACAAACACTTTATTAGGCATTAACCTAAGCGGCGGGATATTTACGGGTTATATCATCCACTGATATGAAATGAACGATCTACCGGTGATTTATCGAATATGCTTTTAGATGGGACATTTAACAAAGGGGAGATTAGGAACCCCCCATTTTCTTAATGTTGTTGATCACAGTGGAGGAATCTTCACGATAAAAGACGGAAGAAACTCTGGACCCAAATGGTCCTCGTTAATGTGAAAGAGCCCCTTTTTATTTTGTTGGGATGCGGAGGAAAATGTCTCATTAGTCCAATTCCCTTTTCATTCTATTATTTATTTATATTATTTTTTTTTTCAAGATTTCAAGTGTCTTGAGATTAGAACTAACACTAATTCTCAGTCCGTGATTAGTGTGGATAAAAATAAAAGATGAAGTGTTGTCATTTTTGTCGTCTGGACTGACTACCAACCATGGCATTGGTAGTAGAGAGGTTTTGTTCGAAACAGCTTACGCACTTCCATCCAAATTCCATCGATGATGTAATAAGCCGTGAAAACGATCCCGTTTCATGTGTATAAAAGCTTTCTTCCTCTTGGTTTCTCCATTTGAATAAAAATCAACCATCGCCTGTGATCGCAGCCCAATTCCTTCTCTTACAAATCGGCCCACTCGAACAACTCCCGTGACAATCATTTCCTGAGAACACAGCAATTTGTGTCCAGGGGTGCCTCCCCATTTACTCCTAAGATCTGATCAGACTCCCAAAAAGGTAACTGAAAATTTTTCCAGGATGCTGTCCAAAAGCTTTCAGCATTTAACCAAAACCAACTTTCTTTGGGGGTTGTTCAGATCAGACAGATCACCACGATTGGACCAGTACGAAGACTCCATGTGTCCAGGGAAGAGGTCCATACCTTGGTCTTGATGACATAATTTGACTCTTTGAGGAAAGATGATGCTGAAAGAATGACCATAATGAGTGAATGCACGGGCCAGCACACAAGTCCAGCCAGCTGCCTAAAAAGGTCAAAAGGGGTCCGATACAATGCAACACCTCAACCGCGAAATCTCCTTTTCGCATGATGTTTATCTGAGGTGGCGATGACATCTAATCCGAACCAACGCTTCCTCCCCATGAAACCATTATTTAAAGGCCCCTGATGCTTCTATTGCAGGTATCCTGAAAATTCAGATTGCCAGAGACTTTGCACTCAATTGTCATGCCAATTCCCAGTTCAGTTCTTTTCTTCTGCGTGCTTCTTCTCTTTGTTTATCTAGCACCCATGATGCCGCTTCGAGGCAGCTTCAACCGACGCCGTCGACAAACCATGTCATCCTAAATCCAGGAACAGTATTCCCGAGTGGAGGATCCCAAGATGGGAATGTGATTGAGACCTGCCTACCAAAAGGACCCCGACGTCAATCAGCTCCAAGCCACTACATCAATGTTCGGCCTCTGGGTTATTCCTGAATGTGCTCCACTGAGAGTCATGGTGCCCGTCCTTGATATGTTCGGCCCGATGATTAAGACAAGAAAAAGGATTCCCCAAATCATTATGCTGAATATTAACCCTGTATAGACAAAAGTATACTTGTGTTAGGAAAGGGAGGGCCAAGACAAACCTCCCAAATCTTCCATATAATTTTTGTGTTTTATGTATGTTCAATCTAAGGTCATGCTGTACACGATATTCATAAATTTTATGATGATTTATAGGGTATGAGGTATGAGCCTCCCTGGACGACTTATAGAACTGGAATGTACATTTCGAGCTCTGTCGTCAAAACTTCCTCTTGCATTAAGGACTGAGAAGGCCTGAACGATCTGTGCAGTGAATACTGAAGCTTATCCATGCTTAATCTGAAAAAGAAAAAGACCAAACTGAGGAATGCACTCTAAAATGGAAATAACTAAGAGAGCCCAAATTATACGAGGGACCTTCATACACCCTGTTCTAATAGCTATAGAAGGAAAGGGGCATAATATGTATATACGTAAATTGAAAATGTAGAGGAGGGCATTTTCTTACTGACCTACTTCTCATATTCTATGGTAGGATGGAATGAAGAGACTCTTGAACCTTATCTCCATGAAAAATGCCACCGCTTCTTATCTGGGATCTGGGGAAGATAATCTTAATGAACCGGGGAGTGCCATTATAAATACTCAAGATTGAAGGAACACACTTACAAAGGACATTGCATGGATTAAACAATTGGATAAAAATTAAAGAAACACACCTATCTGTAAGTATGCCAATGTTTTCCACTTGCTGCCTTATCTCAGTGGCAAACTGGGCTGAAACATCCGAAGCATTATAAAAATTATAACTTTGGTTGATCAAATATAAATTGCACTTTTCAGTTATATTTCTCTCCAAGATACCAAACACCTTACTTAACCATGTTAAACTAAGAATGACACTTTTACAGAACTAGGAAGAGGTCAAAGACAAGCTCCATGAACCGGCTTTCTGCCAGCCTTACTTTTACGCTGGCAGAAAGCCGGTTCATGGAGCTTGTCTTTGACCTCTTCCTAGTTCTGTAAAAGTGTCATTCTTAGTTTAACATGGTTAAGTAAGGTGTTTGGTATCTTGGAGAGAAATATAACTGAAAAGTGCAATTTATATTTGATCAACCAAAGTTATAATTTTTATAATGCTTCGGATGTTTCAGCCCAGTTTGCTACTGAGATAAGGCAGCAAGTGGAAAACATTGGCATACTTATAGATATGTGTGTTTCTTTAATTTTTATCCAATGTTTTAATCCATGCAATGTCCTTTGTAAGTGTGTTTCTTCAATCTTGAGTATTTATACTGGCACTCCCCGGTTCGTTAAGATTATCTTCCCCAGATCCCAGATAAGAAGCGGTGGCATTTTTCATGGAGATAAGGTTCAAGAGTCTCTTCATTGCATGGATTAAAACATTGGATAAAAATTAAAGAAACACACCTATCTATAAGTATGCCAATGTTTTCCACTTGCTGCCTTATCTCAGTAGCAAACTGGGCTGAAACATCCGAAGCATTATAAAAATTATAACTTTGGTTGATCAAATATAAATTGCACTTTTCAGTTATATTTCTCTCCAAGATACCAAACACCTTACTTAACCATGTTAAACTAAGAATGACACTTTTACAGAACTAGGAAGAGGTCAAAGACAAGCTCCATGAACCGGCTTTCTGCCAGCGTACAAAGTCCTATTTGGTATTTGGGCACATATATAGCAACTGCTTATAATTGTGAAAAATTCATATTATACCAGGCACAGATGGTTCGGGAATTGATTGATTCAAATTCTGAACATCACCCATCATGTTGCCGCCATCAGTAGCTGCCTTAGGAGGTACCCCGGGAGCGCTGCTCCTACCCATTATTTTGGCTTTTCTGAGATAATGAAAATGAAAGAGATTTAGAGGATATATGAAACACAACATTTTATCTGCAACACAAAAATGTGAACTTGGTGGCCAGATTCAAACCTGACAACTTTTTGCTGGGTGCCGCCAGGTTTTTGCCGCAATGCCCCTGATAATTAAAGGACGTTTCCACATGAGTCCGCAGTTGATTTCACCAAGTAGTTAAAAAAATCAGACCTCTTACCAGATTTCGATTTCAACAAAGTGGAAGCAGGTTTCCGACCACTCCTTTCAGCCTTAATTGAAGCAATGACAGCATCAGCATTGGGACCTAAACCCTTTCTACCAATCAACTTGAACCCAAATTTTTCAGTGAGGTGAAATATCCTCATGTCGTCACCCCCTCTAACCTCTCTCAATTCAAGAGCTTGCTCTTTTGTCAAGAGGGTATAAATATAAGGTTGTTGTCGTAGATTGAAATGTGACTGAAGTTGCTGGAATAAAGGCTTATTTGAATGCTGATCTGGCTTCAGAACATCATGACCTTTCCTTGTCTGATCCTCGAAAGTCACCCTTAAGATGGCACCAGACTGGGGGTTCGGGTCATCTCGGGAGTAAATGACAGAAAAGCTCCCAAATCTTAGATCAGGTTCCCTGAACAAATCAGCTAGAAGTAAAGCACACGAGTAGGCACTCTTTAACGGACTCTTCTCAATCTTTATTCTTGAGGCTCTTCCATTCACATGATTAAATATATTAGCAGCCTCTCTCAACCCAGTAAGAAAAGCACCATGCATAGTTGCAGGATATCTCCTCGTGGTTGCTTCCCCAGCAAAGAAAAGCCTTCCATCTCCCACACTTTCAGCTAAAATGTCATAGTCATCCCCCGATGCTCCCACCGCAACATTTGAGTACGAACCCAGGCTGAAGGGGTCTCCAGCCCATCTGGTGCAGACTGTCTGCACAGGATCAGGAACATTAACCCCCTGAGGTTCGTATATATCTGCATTTCAAAACACAGTGATGAGAAAAAGAGATCAACAAGGACATACAAACACAAAAAATCACCACAATTCCAGTGCACCCAGGCCCTCGATGGACGGAAATTTCCTCGTTTGTAAAAATATCAGAGGAGAAAGGTAGTGTAACCAAACAATATATGGATAAGGCTGTAAAAGCTGGCCTGCTAAGTTCATTTCTGGATTTTCTTCAGAGAATCAAGACATCCTTAATTTGATCCCTGGTCCGCCAGGCATCAAAGCACTTTCCTAAACCAGCAACCATAACAATGGACCCTTAAAAAAGTTCCCTTTTGTTATTCGGTTTACAAAAGCTTTGCATATGAGCTACATCACACTTTTCATTAGCACGCCTAGTCAATGAGAGGAGATAATGATCAAGTCACTGAGATTTCCTCATGGGTAAACAAAGAGTTCAACAGTACATTTGTAATCAATTACATATTCATACCACAAAGAAGCTTCGTGGTAAAAAATCCAAGAGATCAAAATAAGAAATCCCTCAAGCAGATTTTTCCAGCTATATTTCCGTTAATTTAAACTATCAAGTCCCTTAGAAAGTAAGTTTTGTGAAAAGCATCATTTTTGTTTTCATAACATTTTTAAACTTCGAAATATGCTAAAATTACTTCACCTAAATACTTTTCAGAGGCCCAAAAGCCGGATTCCTTTACAACAGATGCTGTGAATAAAATGACTAGTCAGGGGTATTTCGAGATACCTCTCAAAATTTGAATAACTCGGGTAACAGCTTCTGTTGGGGGTAAAATCTCAAAATTGTGAGCAGCTTCACCAGCCACTAAAGCAATCAGTAAAGGACCACCAGCCACAGTCGCATAGCTGTAGAAAAGGAAAAATTCTCCTCGTCGACTAGGTTCATCTGTTAGATGTCCAAAAGTGTCAATATCTTTACCCCAAAATGCATATGGAAAAAGCATTGCCACTTTATTCAATAAGCCAAATCCCAGCCTCTTTATCCCGTCCAGCTTACGTTGTGGCAACTCAGGGATAAACTTGACTGATCCACTCTTCAGAACCCCAAGTGGAACAGTACAAAGAGCTATATCACCATTAATGACCTGGTTACCTACACTGACTTGGACACCATCTCTGCCATATCTAATGGTGTTTACTGTTTTCTCATACATGATAGGCACATTCTCTGTCAATGCCTCGACAAGCTTTCCATTCCCACCATGCAGAAAGCAGTGATCCCCTCCCATGTCATACGGGTCATCTTGGTCCCAAAATGCAAGCGAAAGGTTCGACAAGAGAGCTGCGTTAGCATACTCCAGGTTTGCAAGATGCCAGTTGAAAAGGCTCATTTCCTCATTATTGACTTCCCGAAAAGTATCGACAGCAGAACCCAATGAAACATTCTGAGAGACATCTCCCATCATCTTTCTTATACTGCTTGCTTTATCCAATGATTTATTAAATTCCGTCTCTACCTTCACATCTAAATTGGGATCGACTGGCTTCCCTTCCACATTATACAACGGGCATTTATCCCTAACCTTATGAAGAGGGTATCCCAATTGCCGTGCAAGAATTCCCAGTGGGTTTCCTAGAGTACCTGTCAAAACACTCCCGCCTAAATCAGCCGCTGCAATCAGTTTATTGCTGGGATTTCCGCCCTCCATCCTCTTAGTATAAACCCTCCCGCCAGCTCGCTTCCTTCCTTCAAGAACCAAAACCCTAAACCCAAACCTCATTAACTGCCTCGCGGCGCCTAACCCAGCAAGCCCAGCCCCAATAATGATCACACTTTTTGACAGAGTTGGTTCCTTGGGGATTTTCTCCTTAATCGCAGGTGCAACCCCAAAATTCACATAACCATGAGAAACCAAATAATCATAAGCAGAATCCAACAATCCATGACAATGCTTTGGAACCACATCCAGAAACATCTCCTTAACTACCCAATTATTCACGTTTGCACGCCACTTCGAGATGATATGGTTCCTGATGAGAATGTAATTAACCTGTTCGATCCCGCCTATCACGGGCAAAACGCCAAAATCAATCTCCTCATTGGTAAGCGAATCCGCAGGAAACCCTGCAGAAAGCCCGGTCAAGGCCTCGGCGGTGGCTTCCCGATTGATGACGATAATCTCATCAGAAGCATCGGGGACAGCACCGCCCGTTGTAGCAGAAAAATTGGCGTTGTCAATCTTCATCCTACCCATATCACTCGACACAACAGCAGAGGCAGCAACATTAACAGAAGATCCATCGGCGGCATCAGGGCCACCGAAAGAACCCATAGGGCGGCTAAAAAGGGCAACATTGCGTTGAGACCGCCCCCGGCGCGGCCTCTTGGGGACCGTGAAGGAAAGCAGTGGATTATATCCACGGCTAGGGTTGGGGCTAGGGTTAGCTGCGGGGCGATCAATGCCGGGAATAGGGTCCGGAGGGGGAGCAGGGCTAGGGTTAAATTCAGGGAGGGGCTCGAAGGGGTAGAACTCAAGAGGGGGAAACTCGGCGAACATATCGGCGGAGCAATCCACGGCGGCGGCGTCGGCATCTGCGGCGGACTCCATGCAGAGAGTATATATGAGAGCAAAGTATTGGGCTAGCGGAGAAGGCGGAGGAGTTGAACAAGTAAAGCGGGGAAATTCCTGATTTTATTAGAGATCGCCGCTGAAAGATTCCGGCGGAGGGAATCGCTGCTAATAGAGCGGGAGTGAAGAAGGGAAACGTGGCAATCGATATTGAAAGTCGCAACTTTTTATTAGCATTTTTTTTTTAAACTTTTAAAATAATATAACAACTCGATTATTTTATTTTTTATTTCCTTAAAAAACTGTAGCTCTGTTAAAAATACTTACACATCTTTCAGTCAAGCGGTCCTCCTCTTGTTAAACTTTTACTTTCCAACCTGACATGGATCTCCTTTCCATGTCTGAAGGCTGGAATTGACTATGCTTGAGAGAAACGGGTTGTTTTCCATCGAGGCACCTACTAAAACTAAAGATTGCTCCACTAAATGAAGGCCATTTACGATTGTCTATAGGAGATAACTATACTATGTTGCCTCCTAACCTCGTTCCGTGTTCGCCTTGGCAGGAAATCGCCAAGCGACAGCCTCGTCCTGCTCCGGACTCGTTGTGATCAATCAAACAAAATCATCGGCGAAATTGTGTTCGGCATGCATTAATGGGAGCCTCGTTAACATCTCTGTTTTGAAGCGTCTGATTGCCCTGTTTGAGCTTCTGGAAAAGAACTGAACTTCACGGGGCAAGAAGTCTGGCCGAGGTGCTTCCGAGTGTGACCGAGTGGCCATCGATGCATTGTTGGAAAAATTAGCTATTGGGAATGCCGATCAGCAAAGGGCTGTGGCTGGGGAGCTTCGGCTGCTTGCTAAGAGGAATGCCGACAACACAAGAGCATGCCGTCACCGGGCTTCTGAATCTCTCCATAAACGAGGGCGACAAGAGTGCGATCGTCAATGCTGGGGCTATTAGCTATACCAGATATAGTGCAAGTTTCTCAAGAACGGGAGCATGGAACCTTGAGAGAACGCGGCAGCAACACTGTTTAGTTTGTCTGTCATCGACGAGAACGAGGTTGCAGTTTGAGCAGCTGGAGCAGTACCCACTTTCATTAGGTTATTGTGCGAAGGAACCCCGAGGGGGAAAAAAGATGCCGCAAGAAGAACGCAAGGGCTATAAGGGCAGGGATTGTTGAACCCCTCATGAGGCTCTGGAAGGATGGGGGGGGAGGAATGATGGATGAGTTGCTGGCCCTCCTGGCAATTCTGGCAAGTCACCCAGAAGGGAAGACATCGAACAGGGAGAATGCAGCTGCAGTTCTTTGGTTACTGTGCTCGAACAATGCAGAGCAGCTGAGGATCGTGAAAGAACACGTTGCAGAACAGACCTCGAGGAATGTTGACAGAGAGCGGCACTAATCAGGCAAAGCGCAAAGCAGGGACTCTCCCGGAAATGCTACTGCACATCAACTCGAGTCCGTGTTCGTGGCATGCCGCTTCTCTTACCCAAAAGAAAATTAATTTCATTCAAAAGAGTCATATATTATGCTAGCCTTTTTAAACTTAGCGAATATTGTATTTGATTTAGTATATAATCTTCCCCAAGCGAAAATAAAACTCGTGTTGATGGTGACCGTACTTTTCTCGAAGTTACAAATTTCAGCATCCAACAAGAAAACCAAACTCCAACAATGACAAACCATAGAATGGAAACCAAATACCAGGAAAGCCTGCGTAATCAGCCTTGAGTCTCCACGAGTGCTTCTGTTAGAGAGCGGCCACCCACTATTTTTGTTGTCCCAACAATCAAGTCGTATGCCATTCCTTCCTGCAGCGAGGGTGTGTAGAGAATCGGGTTTATCATAATATGCCAGCATGCAAAGACATGGTATTTGCTCAGATGTACAGAAAACGACATTTATGATATTTGTATTAACAACTACTCTAGGATAAGCAAGAAAATATGAGTAGAAGTACCTGTGCACTAAGAAATCTTAGAGCCGAGATCTCAGCAAACGTAACTCCGCCAATAAACACGACCAGTACCAAGGAACGTCTCCCATCAGTTGTCACTCTTGAGAACGCGGCCAAAGATTAACGTAATAACCATGCCAGGGTGGGCAAGACAAGGGGGAAGTCAGGAGAGAGGTTTTATCAAATGGATTTTCGACTGAGATATAGTACTTACTTGTCTGTAGAAGCACCTTGCAAGGTATCGTATGATGCACTGTTTGCGAACCTACTCTGTCAAAGCAAAAGAAAGGCGAGTGAGAAAATGCTCAGATCCACCAAAGGAAAGGTGGCAAAAAAGGCGAGAATCGGAATATGGGAAGGAGAAGGGAACATACACGTTTTATTTCTGAATGAGGTCCAGGTAACAGCTTCAAGATTTCTTCGATGGGACGCCTGCATAATCAAACCATCATGATTAGATAAGACAAGATTTTAATTGCTCTAGAGGCAATATGATTACTGTGCCACGTCAAGATAAATAAACTCATGATATTTCTTTTAATATAAGTTGGAAAAACTGCAATTAAACATGCAGGAAACCTTACCATCCAGAACGAATAGCATTCTGAACAAGGCGGATACTCAGTGGCGCATATCCAGAAAACACATATGCGATGTCATTTGGACTGCAGTTAAACACATAAAATAAGTTAGGAATTCTGGAAAAATGTATACAGGGAGACAAGTTGAATTGTAGTCATCATATCAATATAACTGATCATGAAAACGATATAACCGGAGCATTTGGCAAACATTAAGATCCTGGAAGAATATCTGCTACGGAGTATTGTTTTGTCTGTTCAATGGGAAAAAACACAAGCATCCACCTTGCCACTATTCAATATCACAGAAGAAGAGGCTACATAAAGCCACGGCAGTTTTCCATTAATACAATATTTTTAGAAGATTTCCTATTCATTGGCCCAGAATCACAGCTCCTGATATGTTCAAGAGACAGTATAATAAATCATAAAATATCTTCCAGCAAGCAATAAATCTTTTGGAAACACAACTGGTAGGAAAGAGGTGGGGCTGAATTGTAGAGTTGCAACAAAAGCAGCCACAAATAGATCACTTAATAAAAAAATCAATCAGGATAGCATTTACACACTATTAACTATCATGATAGACTGAGATTCCGCTCAGCTAATTAAACCAGCATAAACAATGATGTCCAACTATATATGCATTTAACTGGAAACATGAAAAGAATCTATAAGAGTTACTTTGCAGTATCAGTATCTTCAACTACAAGCTGTAGGGCTCGTTTCACTGTCAGCCAATTGCTCTTTGACTCCTGTGAGGTTTACAAATAAATAAATTGAACTGTGATTGAACCAGTGTTATCTCAAAACAGTACATTCCTGGGTACTGTTCGGTGTTCCCTTCACCAAGAATTGGCAAATCTGTTGGCAACCAAATCTGTGTATTGTTTTATTCATTTTCTTCTCTACTATTCATACTACATATGGATCGACATATATAATTGTCATTTTTTTACATAAATTAATAAGGCACTTTTTAATCATTATTGTCCCCTAGGGTAGCCTAAATTTCTCACAAGTTGAATAATGAAATAAAAACCTGCTTTTTGAATAATCCAGCCTTTTCCAGATTGCTTAGAGTGACCATGTGCTCAAACCCATAGCTATGAAGGAGCTCCCTCCTGAACCAATAACTTGTGAGAGGGGTAATAAAATGAATGGAAGAAGGTGTCACAAAGAATAGGTGATACAGGCCTCAAATAATCGAAGTGTTTCTTTGGCAGCCCAGCATTTGTAATCGAAAATAATATGAGTAATCTTAAGACGTTGACCAGAGGTTCTTGCTTATGGATCATTTCTTCAATATACTCGAAGCAGCTGTAGGAAAACTGTATCAGTTCCAGCAATATGTACTGACCAAAGTCAAGAATGAGGGCCATATATCATCTATGGTAAAAAAAGGAAAGATAATATGATTCTGATATATCATCTGTCATGCAAGGCCAAACAAATGTTATCTTTCTATCTAACTTGGTAAAATATATGTGAAGCACGCATAAAGCACTTTTGTGTGCCTTAGGCCCTTAGTAAGTCCTCAGGCGTCGCAACAGATCACTAAATATTGCCTGCAGATTTAATTGCTTCCAAATATACATCTACTTTAACAAGAAAACAAGGGGAGATAAATAAATGAGTTGACAGGACTGAAAATGGTACATGAAAGCAGCTTACATGTCATAACTTTGAGACTCAATAATCGTGTGTTCCATGTCAAGTTTCCCAAGGAAAGCTGGCTTGGATGTAAATGTAGATAAATGTTGAGCGAGATTTATATGTCTCTGGTCCAAGCAGAATGAAATTATCTTATATTCAGGTGTTCCCCATCCAAAATATTGAAATTCAAACGATTAATGTCTGCTTACAGTCATTTCTGGCAATGAATTCAGTTTCTTAACAAAGTCTTTCAACTCTGAAACTGTCTGATTCTGCAGAGTCAAAGCAGTGATCCGACGATGTAAGGATTCATGACTAGCATGAATATATATATTATCCCCCGAGACAAGGAACTTAAACTGTTCTTGCTAATCCAAGGAAAAAAACTCCAGAATCACTTCAATTATGGTAATGAAATCAGAGACGCAGTTTACTCTGAAAGACCAAGATCACTTACAGTGGTTGTCATCTCTGTGTAATCCTGCTTCATTGATGTGGCTTTCTGACGTAACACCTGCAAGCAGGCTGCAGCCGGAACTAAGATATGGAATCTTCAAAGAGTGGAATCAAACAATACTAACTAAATGCAACTCTTGTTACAAATTTTCGGTAAGCAAACAAACTATCTAATCAACCTGGACAACGACTTCAAAATTGAGGTCCCTTATTTCCTTGAAAAGCTTGTCACTGCATTTCAAGAGCATGCAAACTCAATCAACAAGAGAGGAAGTAGAATGAATGTGATTCAACACCAATCCGCAACAAAGATAAGAAAAGGTACAACTGGAAAATATTTCGTCCAGCAAACACGAGCAGAATGCTCGAGTGCTTTATTTCTTAAAAGTGAATCATCAAACATGTACTTTACCTTGAATTGAGCGGAACTTTCATCTTTTTTCCTTCTTGCTGGACTCCCATGATAGATGCATCAAGCTCCACAGAACCATTATTGACATGCAGAAACTGAGCTAAAATTAATCAGAAAGAAAAAAGGACAAGAAAGAACAAAAAAGATTGTCATATGAAGACAATTACAGCATCAGCCGGGACTTCTTCAAAGATCACGTGTCAAGTATCGCATAAAATCCACTCATATTAATAATGAATTATGTACACAATAATGGAGAACATCCAATAATACAAAATTGGAGTTCGACTCGTTCACTCTTCAATAAAAATAGCTGCTTCTACTTCTTGCCATAAAAAGGATTTCTTTCCCTTTTGCAAACAATTGACAAATTCTAACATAAGTACATACCAAGAAGGCCCATTTTCATTTGGAGCATTGTCACTATTGCCGGAAAACAGATTTCAAATTAAATTCATTCACCATTTTACCTCGTCTAAGAGCCCCTCATAAGTCAATTGAGAACACATTGGAGTAACCATGTCCACCTACAATCACAGAAAGAATACTGGGATCATGAATAAAGCATACTGGTGATGGCACTTAGCAAAACAAAATACCGGTGATGGCTCAAAAGAAAGATCCTGGTAACAAAAGAAAAAAGACAACTTGGCCATGCTCATGCAAGGCAGCCACATGTACACATCACGGCCTCTCTAGAACTGCATTTTCTTTTGCTAAGTAAGATATACTTCAGATATTAAAAAAAACTTCTACTTGGTGATTATTGTCACATCATTGGTTAGGGAAAGCTTTTCCTTGACTTGATAAATATAGCATATATTTTGAAAGATACACACCCAAAGGATTGATGGGTGGCCATCAGATCATGCCATTTATACCAACATACATGTATACAAATCCTGAATTAGTATAACGATTTCCAGTAGTACATATCAGAGGCAGTAAAGAAAATTTACCTCCCTATCGAGAATGATCAGAGTATTTATCTCGGGAACAACAATCTGGAGAAAAGGATTAGTACTATGTTAGCTGTTCAACAGAAGGCGAGAAACAAAGTTCGGTATCAAGAAGGTAGATTTTCACATCGGATGAATTGACTGGTTCTTCTGCCTGCATCCTGTTGAGAATGTCAGCCACACGAACTGATGATTTTCCCTTGGCCCTGACATTCGGTATTACACCAAAAGAAAACTGAAAGAAGTTTCGAGTATTAGCTTGTTGATAACAATGCCATGGCACAACGATTAAAAAGCAATTACAGCGCACAAATGAGCTTAAGCCCTAGTTCCAGGGGCTAGGATGAAATATACTAGGACACCGGAGCTGGGTTACCTCAAGCTTATGAACAGCTTTTGCAATATGCCAGAGCGAACTTGTATCCCCATCAACAAGACAATCCTGCAAGGGAGCAAATGAAAAGTTAGGGACAAAACCTGGATAAAAATAATTTAAACTGACCAAACAAAACTTAGAAAAGGAAAGTTCGTGCTTACTTTGTAAGCAAGATCTAATTCAAAAGAAAGAACATCTTCATCCAATGGAACTACATATAATGGGTACTCGCCAAATGTCATCAACTCGTGGACTTTTTCCTCCTCAAAAACCTGAGAACAAGCAGTTCAACACCCTCCAGACGGGAAAAATAAAAGAGCATCATATAAAACTTCTAAGTTTTGGAGCAAAATCTGTCCCGTGACCTTCTCGCAAGCAACCGCGCGGCGAGGGACAAAGTAAACATGGTACTCCCTCTGGATCCCTTTTGACACGTCACTCTGCACATTGGAGCATATGAATTTCACGAGATCGAGTTGCGACCGAACTAGATAAACCAACTTCGCAGCTTCCGTTTGGACCGGCTCTCCGCTAAGGTGCCGAAGCTCCACATTATGTTCCTAAGGCGTAAAGAAAAAGAAACACTCACAAGACCGCTTAAAGAAAGAAACCAAAACCCACGCCCACCATAACCTGACAAAGTATTACCTTGAGAAGGGAAGTTTGGATAATCAGAGAAAGTGATCCACTGAGCTTCGGATCGACGATCAAACACTTCTTCCCCCGGATCTGTTGCAATCAAAACGCATAACTCCCACAATCTTTCACACAATTCGTCCAACCACGCGACATCCTTTATTAAACTAAACAAAACATTCATCATGTCCTAAAATCCAACGAGCAATCCCGTAATTTCAATGCCAGCAGACAGTTCAAGAAAGAAACAACATCGTCGGGAACTCACGTTTCTGAGGATGGCGATGAGTTCCTTCTGCGACTGATCCCTGATAAAACACCAAGAACAATCAGAAAACCTCCAGCTGTCAAGATCGGGGACGATTCAGGTCGAGCCGAAGGGGAAGAAAAGACTAGCCTCAGGGAAGCGAGGTTGAGGGGGGAATTGTCGAGGTTGGGAATCTGCGCCATTTCTCTCTCCCGCAAGAACAACGGAGGGAATTCTCCGTTGTCGCCTTCTTGTTGCTGTGGGCGGGGGTTGGGGCGGGGCCGCGAGGGAAGGGAGGCGTGGCTAATGGTGGGCCGGACCCAGCGTGAAACTTGGGCCAGGTCAGATTAGTAAAGAGCCCATGGGCCAATAGCTTTGTTTTGGTTTAATCTCGGTCTCATCTGATAACGATGTTCCTCGTTTTCTCAATTATACCGATCCGATTCGAAAAAATACCATGTAAATGTGCGTGTGATTTAGTGCTACAATCAAAGCAAATTTTCCGAGTGATGAATAATTAGCTGGCGACAAATTGCCAATTAAAAGATAAAAAAAAAAGAAGGTTCTATTCCCACGGGATCGATCCCCTTCAATATTCCCTTCGTATTTAGCGAAGGACGATTAATTAGACTCCCGATGCTCCAGCCCTTATATTTCCGATTCCCAATGCATACCATTCCCATCCCTTACCAGACTGCGTAACTGATCGCACCCCCCCCCCCCCAACCCACGGAGATGTCTCTTCCCCGCCGCATCCGCGGCATCGCAGCTGTGTCTGTGGCCGTTTGCTCCGCCGTCGCCGTCGCCGTCGCCTCCCCATCCGTCGCGCACAACGATCGCGGCGCTAGCCTTCCAGTGGTGGAATCCCTGCGGCAGAAGATCGGCGATGCTTCCACCTTGGTCCCTCCCCGATCCGTACAGGAGTCATCCCTCGCCGGCGCGAGCTCTGCTAATCCTCTCGATGTGCTGGTCGTTGGAGGTGGCGCCACGGGGTGCGGGGTGGCGCTTGACGCCGCGACCCGTGGACTGAGGGTGGGACTTGTAGAGAGAGAGGATTTTAGTTCTGGAACTTCGTCGAGGTCCACTAAGTTGATTCATGGAGGTATGCATCTGCTAATCACTGTCTTCTTTCTTTTGCTCTACTGTAAAGAAACGTCCGGAGAGCGATCATTTTCTTTATTTTGGAATCTCTTAAAATGTTGTGAAATTTTCAAATATTTGTTGCCTGAAGTGATTCTGTAGAACCAAAGCTAGAAAGCTGATTAGACTTACTTTTCCAGGAGTCCGATACTTGGAAAAGGCTGTTTTCAACCTCGACTATGGGCAGCTAAAGCTTGTATTCCATGCACTTGAGGAGAGAAAGCAGGTCATTGATAATGCTCCACACCTCTGCCATGCTTTGCCATGCATGACACCCTGCTTTAATTGGTTTGAGGTTGTTTATTACTGGGTTGGATTGAAGGCGTACGATTTGGTTGCCGGGGCACGCCTTCTGCATTTATCTCGGTATTACTCTGCTCAGGAGTCGTCTGAACTCTTTCCCACTCTTGCAAGGAAAGGGAAAGACAGAGTGTTGAAGGGTACAGTGGTTTACTATGATGGTCAGATGAATGACTCGCGGCTAAATGTGGCACTAGCTTGTACTGCTTCTTTAGCTGGTGCGACTGTTCTGAATCATGCAGAAGTCGTAGGTTTTCTCAAGGATGGAGCCTCTGGACGCGTGATTGGTGCACGCATTCGAGACAATTTGTCAGGTGCTTTTCGTCTGTCAGACAAACTGTATGAGGTTTACTTAAACGGATTGGGCGTCTTTTTCTTGCTCATGCAAGTACATCTATCTTTGTATTGCAGGCTGAGATATTTTCTGCTTTTCACATTGTGTAATTTCTATTATCTTTATATTGAGTCGTTTGGGTAGTAGCATAGCCTATTTACATAAGGATTCATCATTTGAGAGAACATCTCATTACATGAGTTTATATTTCTAAATCTGGACATCTTATGTCGATTTGTCAGGAAGGGAGTTTGAAACCTATGCTAAAGTTGTGGTGAATGCTGCTGGTCCATTTTGTGATTCTGTACGGAAAATGGTTGATAAGGACGTCCAGCCAATGATTTGTCCTAGTAGTGGTGTCCACATCATTCTTCCAGATTATTATTCTCCTGAAGGGATGGGCTTAATTGTTCCCAAAACTAAAGACGGGAGGGTCGTGTTCATGTTACCATGGCTGGGAAGGACTGTTGCCGGTACTACAGATTCCAATACTGAAATTACCATGCTGCCTGAACCTCACGAAGACGAAATACAGTTTATTCTGGATGCCATCAGTGATTATCTAAATGTAAAGGTTGGTGTTTGGACGATTCATGGGGTTTCATTTTCAAGGAGTTGCTGATGATATTTGGCTATCTCTATGCTCCTCCATGGGTTGGTCATTGTTATATTCCCAGTGTTACTTTTTCGCCCTGCTCTTTCCTCCTTTTGATATGGCCCTCTTCATTTTTTAAAAATCAGGTTTCCTACTTACCCTTTCTTCTTGACTGTTTGCTCTCTAACTAGTGTTTTGTTGATATTCATGGAATATTACAATTGGCTCTTCAAATAAAAGAATTTGGCGTTTAGAATCTGAATCTTTGTTGTTTTGCACAGGTGAGACGAACTGACGTCCTTTCTGCTTGGAGTGGTATCCGCCCTTTGGCTACGGATCCGTCTGCCAAGAACACTGAAAGCATATCAAGGGATCATGTTGTGTGCGAAGATTATCCTGGCCTAGTCACTATCACAGGGGGGAAGTGGACAACTTATAGAAGGTACTGTATCGTGACGATGCTAACAATGATGACTTCTGATTGCTAGGTGCATGAATTGGTTGTTTTTACATAATTTGATTGTTCCCATTTTCAGCATGGCAGAAGATGCCGTCAACGCTGCCATTCGATCAGGAAATTTGAAGCCGGCAAATGAATGTGTAACTCACAATCTCCGGCTAATGGGTGGAGAGGGATGGGATCCTGCATCATTTACCATGCTTGCTCAGCAATACGTACGTATGAAAAGGAGTTATGGTGGTAAAGTTGTCCCTGGAGCAATGGACACTGCTGCTGCGAAGCACTTGTCCCATGCATATGGAAATTTTGCTGAGAGAGTGGCGGAAATTGCTCAGGTATACGTCCATTTAAATATATCTTGAACTGTACTATCTTTGCATGAAGAGTACTTTCAGAAAGAATGATGCTTGACCTCAATGATCACGTAAGAAAAGAATATGGAGGCCTTCACGGGACAAGTTTCTTACAGAATTTACTCTATTTTCAAAGACATGCTCGAAAGCTCTCTTGAGCAAAAAGCAGAACTGTTTTGTACATTTAATTAAGCCCATGCATTCAAAATACAG
Source organism: Melastoma dodecandrum (assembly GCA_029817715.1). Taxonomy (NCBI): domain Eukaryota; kingdom Viridiplantae; phylum Streptophyta; class Magnoliopsida; order Myrtales; family Melastomataceae; genus Melastoma; species Melastoma dodecandrum. The sequence goes on along the minus strand of JARUPY010000533.1, from coordinate 1,016,814 downwards.
CATCCCTGATATGTGGTCTTTTGAATTCTAGCCTTATCGAGAGCATTCTTGTTGTCTGGTTTTTTGGTCTTTGCTGATTGAGAATTTCCCTTCTAATCTCGTACTTGATAGTTTTATTGAAAGGACATCTGGTCATATGCGGCTGGCTCATTTTTTCTCCTTTTGATTTTATGCTTCTCTTGTATCAGAATGAAGGTTTGGGCAAGCGACTTGCCCATGGTTATCCTTTTCTCGAGGCTGAAGTCGCATATTGTGCTCGTAACGAGTACTGTGAATCTGCTGTGGATTTCATAGCAAGGAGATCAAGGCTCGCGTTCCTTGACACAGATGCAGCCAGCAGAGCACTACCTCGTATTATTGAGATACTCTCAGAAGAGCACAAATGGAACAAGTCCAGAAAGAAAGAGGAGCTTGAGAAGGCGAGAAGATTCTTGGAAACATTCAAGTCCTCGAAGAATGCTCAGTTCCACGATGGCAAACACAACTAACAGGTACTTTCCTCAGTACCTTGGATGCTTTTGTCTCTTGATGACATTACAATTTTGGGGTGAAATATCAAGCTGTACGACTCATAGAATCGTGAAGCGGTTGCACCTTGCGGATATTGTTACAGGAGTCGATTTGTCTTCTCATCGATTATTTAATTCCTTTTCCGGTCAGACTCTTGGCGTCTTGGTTATATATCGACGATTCTTGAGTTAAGCATTGGTCCTTTATATGCAAGAAAAGAAGGGATCCCCTTGAGCTCTGAACCAACTTAGCAAATTTTGCCTTTTGGTTCCTTTTCTGTTCCCAAAAATTATCCTGTTGTTCTCTTTTGCACCAGCGTGTTCTCTACTGTTCATACGCAGTAGAGACTCAAAACCTTGAGTCGAGGCATCTAAATAAGTCGAGCTCCGTGATGAGTTGCAGCTTTTTGTTGATAGATTTTGTGCTTCTATCGGTTATTTGTTGGGATTGGGGTAGCGCCGATCTTATTTGTATCCGTGACTCAATGGGATTTCCACACAAATGCGCCGTTTGGGATGAAAATCGAGTAAGAGGGAGGGTGCAGAAAAAATTACCCAAGCCGTCCCTGGAAGCCATTTATTACAAGCCTCCCCTCTTCCCTAAATTTACAGCCTCCTCTTCCCACCTGGATGTTTTTACTTGCCATTTACATTCATAAGCTTGGGGCATGACTCAATGACCGACTTGATTTGCGGCTTTGAGGGGTGGGCGGCTTATTTTCCCTGGGCATTATTTGCCTTATTTTCCTGACTGTAACAAACCTCGATAGTTAAATATCTCCTTAGTACCGGGCCAAGAGCGTAAGGGGGCGGAAGCTCAGTATCGTGGGCGGGAATAATAATGGGAACGACCGCCGTCTCCGCGCTGCCATTCCTCTCCCTAATCCCCAGCCGCCGCCTCCTCCCCCTCCGCAGCTGCATCACCTGCTCTTCCCCCGCCGCCTCCCCTTCCTCCTCGCGTCCCTTGCGATTTATCATTACCTTCGCCCCTCCCAAGCCACAGTCCCCTCCTTCCCCTACTCCTGATTGCGACTTCATCTCCGACTCCGGCAATCAGCTCTTCATCCCTTGGATTGTCCGCGGCGACGACGGCAAGCTCCGGCTCCATTCTAAGCCTCCCGCACGGCTTATCCATTCCTTGGTCCACGAGGATACAGGAACTAAGCGGAGCAAGAAGGAGCCCAAGGAGAAGGGCCAGAGGAAGGTGAGTGGGGAAATATCCCAGTACTCCAAGGCCGCCAGGAGGTTCTACAATGAGAATTTCCGCGACGAGCCTCAGCGGCTCTGCAAGGTCCTTGCCGCAGCCGGAGGTGTGATTTTCTGTAGCTTCTTTAGTTGCTCGATATTTGATTTTGGTGAATGATTGTTGGGTGACGTGTGGTGGATGGCCGCAAGAGAGGGGGTGAGGTTTTGTGGTCTTTGAAGTCTTCATGGTGGAAACATTTGTACGGATTTCAATGTGTTGGTGGGAAGGCTTTGATTTTTCTTTTTTTTTTGGTAAGCTGAAGGCTTTGAATTAGGCTTGTCGTGTAATTCTTGAAGTTTAGTTTGATAAGGAAGGAATTACCTACGAGGATAAGTATATGGGGCTGTAGACAGGAATGGGAGATTCAGCCATGGCATGCCCTTAGCTTCATTGATCTGGATGGATAATTGGAATTGTTATAGGCAAGGGCTTCTTTCGGTGTTATTTCATTGGTTACCTAATGGTAACTGTGATGTTCTTGTAAATAGTGGCATCCCGACGAAGCAGTGAGGAGCTTATTTTTGGCGGCAAGGTGACTGTTAATGGTTCCGTGTGTAACACTCCGCAGGTTAGTCTCTTTTTCCTTTTGTCTGCATAAACAAATGCTAACCAGAATGAATAAGCTGTTACTTGTATTACCAATCTGCAGACACGTGTTGACCCAGGGAAGGATGTCATCTATGTCAATGGAAATCGCCTGCCAAAGAGATTGCCCCCGAAGGTGTACCTTGCCCTAAATAAGCCAAAAGGGTATAGTTATCCATACCTGAAATTGTTAGCAGATGTGCTTTCCTTTTGTTTCCTGGTGGTTTACAGCTAAAAAACGTAGCGAGAACGTTCACAGGTATATCTGCTCTGCTGGAGAAAAAGAGTCTAAATTGGTTTTGGAATTATTCGACGACTATATGAAGAGCTGGGTAAGATAAACCGATCGCCTGATATCTCTAGAGTTGAAGTTTTCTTCTTCCTTTCTCGATTGAGGTGATTCATGTGAGAATTGAATATGTGCTTGTTGAGGGGTTGTTGATGACAGGGAGTGTTGAGGGATTCTCTTCTTTTCAGTTTCAACTTTCAAAATTCTCATATGCAATGTATTCCTGTGATTCTTACATCAGTAAATGATTTCTTTGATGCAGGGCAAAAGAAATCCTGGGACACCCAAACCACGGCTCTTCACAGTTGGCCGCCTTGATGTTGCAACCAGTGGGCTAATTATTGTAACAAACGATGGTATAAAAGAATCTCTGGGCAGCTGCGGATTATCCTCATAAATAATTGAAAAATGCTTTTGATTATTTAGTTGTTTGAGCGCCTTCATTGTGCTTATCTTACAGGAGATTTCACACAAAAAATTTCACATCCTTCAGCCAATTTATCGAAGGAGTAAGTATTACCTTGCGTGTTTCTTCGAGGTTTCTTCATTTTTGCTGCATCCTTCTTTTTGTTTTTCTCGTCCAGGTTTATATACCAGGATTGTCATGCCTGCTCATTTGTTTTCTTTTATAGCTGGCCAATATATCATGAAACAATTTTGATTTGCAGATATATTGCAGTAGTAGAGGGTGACGTACACAAGCGACATTTAGTTGCCCTCAGCCAAGGGACCATCGTAGATGGAGTTCATTGCACACCGGATTCTGTGGAGTTATTGCCCAAGCAACCTGATATATCAAGACCTCGTCTTCGGATTGTGGTGAGAACGATCTTTTAATGGCATGGAGCCTTTTCTCCTGTTATATGCTTGAGAAACTTTTGTTCGTAGAATTGCGGCCGTATTATCTTCGAGTAAGGCGATGCCGGATTAGTTGTCATTGGCATAGTATGTACTACTTTGTGGGGATATTGCTTAAAATTATCATCTATGCTGGAGAATTCGCTGTTTTCTTGGTTTTAACAGTTATACTAGTGAGGATAATTGCATGAATTACCAAAGCATGTTGAGCCATCGAATATATTTTTCTGCCATCTGCCTATACAGTTATAGATAATGAATGACATCTAATAGTTACATTGATCTGTGTTTTCCTCAATTGACCAGGTTCATGAAGGAAGGAATCATGAAGTGAGAGAACTTGTCAAGAATGCTGGACTCGAGGTGGCATTTACTTTTTCACGTCAAACATTGCTTTATCTAATCACACATCAGCAACTATGTTATTGTCTTCCAACAAGTTTACTGTGCATCCACTGAGGAAGGCATCCATGCATGCGAAGTGAAAAATCTTCTTGACCTTTCATGAAAGGAAAGTCCTTGTATGATTCGAAGTCACGGAGGATCCTATTCTGGGATGCCTTTTGTGGGCCACTTGGAATCTCGTATTGGTGAAAACACATTTCATAGAATAGAACGTTGAAATTCCGGGTCCCTGTCGAAACTCTGTTTCTTTTTCCTGGAGTAGCTGTTTAATTATCGATGATCACAGCTTTAATGGCTGCCTCTTCTCTTGCATTTATAGATCCATTCTTTGAAGCGGGTTAGGATAGGTGGTTACAGACTTCCATCAGATCTCGGGTATGTGCAATTTTGTCCAGATAATGCAATGGCATTGTCGTCTTCGAAAATTTTTATGCTGCCAGTATCATTTGACCATCGATGCGAATTGCTTATTTCAGGCTTGGAAAACATGTTGAGTTGGAACCCGCTGACCTTAAGGCTTTGGGTTGGAAGAGCTGACGGAGGAGAGGTTCTGCCTATACAGACTGATTTCACTCAATCCGCACACCTGCAGTCACTGGATGAAGAAGCTTCCTGAAAGATCAAGCTCGGTCCGTAGAGCTTGGCTTGTGGGCGAAGCATGTGCCAATTTATGTTGGTTTTACCCCTAGTTTGCTATATGGCTGAGGCCAACAAAACACAAGCGAGAGAACCAGCAGTGTACTGGACTGCGCATGCTGACGAGAACTGCTGCAGCCTTTGTTGAAGACTTCAGTTGAAGGCGGAAGACTTCCTTTTTCGTGTCGAACCACATGTTTATCGCTAAAATCTGTACGTCAAGTCCCCGACTCTGTGTCCCTCTTCGATAACAAGTGTAAAATTCAAATACTTTGCGTATGAGAGTTGTGTCAATTAAGTGGCTGTCTTATAGTGCTTCTCTTGGGGCTTGCTGTCTCGAATCCTTAGAAAGAAGTCCCACATCGGGAGGATATGTGAAGACAAGGTAAAGCAACCGTTATAAAAGGTATCCCCATCGACCTTTCCAACTCATACCTTTCTCGGCCTTTTGGCTAAGATCAAGTGTAGTATCTGTTCTTATCAGTTTAATATCTGATACGTGGGCCATCGGCCCACATGATATTAAATTAATTTTTTTAGGGAGGGTGGGCCGTAACAGTAGCTTGCTACTGGGCCTACTCGCGCGTCGCCCTGGCGTTGCACTACTGCCTTGGCCTGGCGCATCCCACCAAACCTAGTCCCAATTTTGCATTCTGCCTTCGATTGTTGGTTTTGGTTAAGATAACTATTGATAAAGTCAGGACAAATGTCGTCCTTGCAACGGTGATCCGACATGGTAACTGAAACTAACTTGGATTTACAGGTTTGTTCAAGATGATCCTTTCAACTCCAACTCCGGTGGTTCTGCGTCCAAATGAGTACAAAGGTTACACTCTCAAATTCTTTTGTAACAACAAAGTTAAGCCACCTAAGTTGTGGTCGCTGTTCCATTGTGGTTATCGTGGACGGTTCTTTCTCCCAGCCACTCCTCCAGCTTCGCTTCCCTATTTGCTTTAAAACTTTCGAAATCCTCTGATAGCCGCATGGCACGGCCACTTCGTAACTTGATGTCACTCTCACTATCTCTTCCTCCCTCATCATCATCTTCTTCGTCATCACCTTCATCACCGTCTTCTCCTACTTGGCTGGACAATGGCAGTTCATCTGACGATTCCAATCCTGTCTCTGAAGCCGAAACTCGTCGATCCTTCGACTTGAATAGAGAATTCCGGCCCTTGCTTTGTCCTGGGTCCTGGGGATCTAGCTGAGTCCATCGGAGATTTTGTTTGGCAGAGTTTATAATGCTGGAAAAGTAATTGCCACTTCGTTGACGGCCGAGGTTGCCCGTGTCAGAACTACCTCCCCAAGACATTCCTCCCAGGGAGCTGGTTCTTCTCATTTGAAAACCAGACATGGGGTTTCTTATTAATCCCCTCTTTGGTTGCTTGGACGACATGAGAGCAAGTGAGTTCCTTATATCGCTGATCATATCATCAATAATGGGGAGCCCACAATCTTTCATGGACCTGCTCATTGCGATGGAATCGTCTAAGTCTTCAGAGTGCAGACTTGTTTCCCGTGACTTTGTCGTTACATTATTCTTGAGAGTTACTACGTTGGGAACAGCATTCTTCGTATGCTGCTGAATGTAGAAGAGACCTACGGAAGGTTCGTTTGCAATATACTTAATCATCTCTGCTAGGTTCTCGCTTATCTCCACAAAGCCATCGACAGTGGAGAATCCATGCATCTTCTCCAAGGTGAATGGGAGTTCATCACTGGTTGACATAGGAAAAGAACAAGAGAAAATAATTAGGATCATACAGGATGAAACAAGGCACATACAGTTACTTGATATTTCAGAATTCGCCCAAGAACAAATGATCTGTTCACGAAAGGAACACACAATAGGATGTCTTCTAGAAAAAGTAAAAGCAGTGCAGGGAGATCCGAGCCTAACCAAATAACAAAATTCCAAAGCTAGCTAATCAGCCCCATACGATTTGCTTACACCCCAAGGTAAAAAACCACACGAAAAAAAGATGACATATATTAGGAAGACTATCTAAAGATTAAGTCCAGATGTTCCAAAGGTATTCACAAACTGGTTCATTCATTTTATATCTACAGTCATCAACAAAAACAATTCATTGAGGATTGCCCGTCAGCAATGCAACCAATTGCTTGAGCTAAAAACTCCTCTGTGTATCTTTCTTTCCAACAATTCACTAAGACAACTTCCCATTTCTCACAAATCTAATTGGCCAAATAAGATCATATCTAGACCTACATTATTCAGCATCAGCATCAGAGTGACAGGCCAAAAACATCTTCTCTACCCAGTTTCACTGCTAACAGATTTTTCGGCAATACCCTTGTGAAGGGAAAAACTCCAGTCACCAGCCAAAACAAGAATTTAACTCAATATTGAACTAGAGATGATTTGGCACACCAATTCCCCTTCAAGCAAAGATATCAAGCCATGAATAACACCATCACTGACAGCCAGAAATACAAATATTAGAAGCATATTAAACTAAATCCGATTCCAGGAACCAGAGGGGCGCCATATATCCCACGGTAGATGCGAATCACAAGAACCTCAACCATTGAATTCCCAATCCGTGACATCGGATACTAATTAAGAGTCTATACACGAATTGACCATTCGATTCCGACCCACCTCTGGAAAATAGGCATGGGGAGACCAAAATCATCACAAATCAACGGCAAAGCACCAGGACTGCGACCCAAAAAGCTCCCACCTTTCTGATTAGTAGGATCGATCGTGAACTTCCCAATAAAGAAATCAATTCAATCACACAATATCCAAACTTCAACTCCTCCGAGACGAACAATTGAAACGCCGTGGGACACGGCTTACATAATAACGAAGGGGGAAAACTGGGTATCCCGAAACATAACGCGAAAGAAAAAAAATAAGAAGAAGAGATCAAACCAATTCCACCAACAGAGAGCCCGTGATTCCTCCTAGAACTCTTTTTTTTTTTTAATATAACATAAAAACAGGATTAGGTAAAGTTTTTTTTTTTGGGGAGGGGGGTGACGAAGGGCGGACTCACCTCAACAGTCTAAGAAGCTTCCCCTTCCTTTCCTTTCCTTACCCGATTGCATGACCCTCATCAACAATCAACCAACGTCAACATCATCCTCAAAAACTCCTACATCCTCCTCACCACTCCTCTCAAAACAAAAACAAGACAAAACCGAAAGGAAAGGACAAAAACATAAACAAATCTAAGCAAGAGCTTAGTGGGCCTTTCTAGTTAAGCCTAAAATTAAATGGATTATTGGGCCATCCGAGTAGGCCCAAAATGAGATCGCCGGGAAATGTTTCGATCAAAGAAAGACACGCGTTACACGAGTAATGTCGAGGAGGTTAAAGTTTGTGTTTCAAACATCAAACACGAGACACGGAATATTTACTTTATAGCCAAAAACCAACATATTTAAGTAACACTGAATAACTCGTTTTAAAAAAAAAATCCATTATTTAAAACTTTAACTGAATATTAAAAACATATGTTTGGAAAAAAATTAAAACGCAAATTTAATTAAATTTCAAGAAATATATTTATAATCAAACTCCAGACATTCCAGATCAAAAGAAAAACCACCAAACATGAAGTAAAATTAATTTTTCTACGTTTAATTTCTAAACCTTATATTCCACGGTCGCCCGAGAGGCCAAGAACACAACCCCTTTCCGCCTCCTCCTTTCTTCTTCTCCTTCCTTCCTGGAATCGAATTCTAATCATATTCTCACCCTCTTCTGCCGAAACCCTAACCCTTCCCCTGATCTCCCCTCCGCCGCAGCAATACATCGTCTTTGTTCTTTTTGGGGGTAATAATCCCGCAGTGGTTCTTTCGTTTTGGGGAATTTGTGGTGCTTTTTAAGATTTTTTTTTTCATGTCCGGGATTGTTTTGTCCGTGTTTCGTCTGAATCCAGAACGATCTTTTACGTTGGATGCGATTCGGTATTACCATTTTCATTCTTTTTGTATTGTTTGGAGGTTTTCGGTCCGGGTTTTGTGAATTCTGAACTTTTTGAAGGGGGAGAGTAATTCGCTGATGTGAAACTGGGGCTTTACCTAGTCTTTGTTGACTTTGGAAATAGAAGGAGCTCCCGTTGGTTGTGATCACTGACATGTTGGGTGTTATAAGGCGCAGAGTCGCTTCCGGAAGCTCACCGGCTGCGGTAAGACTGACTTATTTGTTAATTTTTCCGTGCCATCTTTGGCCATGGTGATTTATACTAAAGGGGTCGCTGCGATTCTCGATAGACTGCAAGGCATTTGCTTCAGAAGAGCAGAGCCGGAGTATGTGGACCGAGTGCATCTTTGCTCGGAGAGGAGTCGATATTTGTTCTGGGGAACCGTCCCACCCGCAACATTTGCAACCTCGCTTCTTGTGGTAAGGTTTGTTTTTGTTTGCTAGTGGAGGATGGCAGGTAGACTCGTTCTTTTCTTTAAATGATTGAACGATGGTTTTAAGAGGCTTTTGTTCAGCAGGACACGTGAGTGCTTTGAAGCCAAGTAGGTAAATATGTGCTCTTATTCCCTTCAGTGCTTGTCTGGCTGGTCGCGACATACGATTGATTTCCCTGATGAAGTGCTTTGTGTGTAGTGTTGCTCTGATTAACCCGTCATTGGATGTATTTCAGCAATGGAGGTCATTTTCTTCAGATAGTGGTGCGTTTTCCTTCCCGTACTGTTAACTGGTCTTTGGAAACTAATAGAAGTTGGTTTTTCCAAGATCATTGATCCACATACTGGAGTTATGATATGGGTGGATTTGAACCGATCCATTCACTTTAGTATAATTTTTTTTTCTTACTTTCTAGTTATGGTCCAACTTTGAGAATTGTATATTTTGAACTGCCTGTGATATGTGTTTTTGTCAGATGTTTTAATCTGGATGTGCTTCTCTTTTGTGGGTTAACCCGAACGGTCTAATGAAATCCATGCCTCAATTGCTGTAGATGATTTGGTCAATGCTGTTGTCCCGTTTATGGGAGAATCTATCTCTGATGGTACTCTTGCCACATTTTTGAAGAGTATGCTCTCCTCTCTAACTTGACATCTCAATTTTCTTACCCAACTTTTAAAACTACTGACTAATTGTGCTTTTGGTGCTTGAGAGCAGAACCTGGAGACAGGGTGGCAGTGGACGAACCAATCGCTCAAATAGAAACAGACAAGGTGTGTAAAATGTAACAAAGTAGAGAGCTGAAACTTGTCGAGTTAATTGCGAAATAGGAGATGTGTCTTCCTCATTGCTCTTAAATTAAGCTGGAGAGTAGCTAAAGAATTGAAGTTGCATCTTGGTCAGGTGACTATTGATGTTACCAGTCCAGAAGCTGGTGTGATACAAAAGGTGTGGCATAATATATCTCTGTTGCTCATGAATTTGAGTTTTGTTTGTTTCCTGAATAATATGGATTTTCATTATCTTTTTGCATCTGTCTGTAAAAATCTTAGCTTGTAGCAAAGGAAGGCGAAACTGTGGAACCGGGAACCAAAATAGCTGTGATTTCAAAGTCTGGTGAAGGTGCTACGTCTCCTGTGGCCCCTTGTGATGATGCATCTCAGAAAGCTACTCCTCCCCCGCCTCCTGTTGATAAGGTTGAGGAAAAGCCGAAGACCCAAATTGAAGCTTCTCCTGCGAAGGAGAAGCTGAAAACTCCTGCATCTGCCCCTCCTCCCAAGAGATCTGCTACAGAACCACAACTCCCTCCAAAAGATAGAGAAAGACGAGTACATTTTCTTTCTGATGCCATATAATCAAACTCATCACAGCACGTATCTTCCTGCAGTTCTCTCTCTTTAATTCAACAATAACTTCTCAATTGCAGATTCCAATGACCAGACTCCGTAAGCGGGTTTCTGCTAGGTTGAAGGATTCTCAGAACACATTTGCTTTGTTGACCACATTTAACGAAGTTGATATGTGAGCTCGTATCTCTATTATTGCCCCGGAATTCACTTTTATGCGAGTCCTCGTAGATTGGCTCATTATTAGTGGATTGAACTTGTGTGGGGGTGTTGGTGTCTGTACTATTGTATGTAGCTGTAGTTATTATTTAGAATAGATCATTTGATTATTTGGTTTATATTTTTATCTTAAACCTACTTGTCATCGCGATTCTCAGGACAAACTTAATGAAGCTCCGGTCAGACTACAAGGATGCTTTTGTCGAAAAGCACGGAGTTAAGTTAGGACTTATGTCTGGGTTTGTCAAGGTAACCGGTCTTAATTCTAGAGGACGATGGATTTCATAATCATAAGAGCATCATTCATTTCTCTATCGTTTTCTTTTTGTTTTTGTACATGAAATATTTCAGGCTGCTGTCAGCAGGCTCCAAAATCAACCTATTATCAATGCAGTAATTGATGGGGATGATATCATTTACAGAGACTACATAGATATTAGTATTGCAGTTGGAACTCCTAAGGTATGTGAGCTTTTTTCCTCAAAATATAGTGTTTGCTGTTATTACCCCAATGCATATTGGAGTTTGATTTTGGTGAGCATAAATTCAAGTACTGACTTTGATAACTTCCTTTTGAGTTAGTCGATTCCTTCCAAACTTTTAAGGCGAGTGGAACGGTAGAGATGCTATGCACATTCATTTTTGTCTTGCCATGTTTAAGCTACTGGATTGAGGGATAACACTCTTCTCTCCTCTTAGGGTCTTGTGGTTCCTGTAATTCGGAATGCTGAAAAGATGAATTTCGCTGATATTGAGAAAGAGATCAACACTCTGGCCAAGAAGGCAAATGATGGCTCGATATCCATTGATGAGATGGCAGGTGGGACATTCACCATATCTAATGGTGGTGTATATGGTAGCCTTCTTAGTACCCCTATCATCAACCCACCTCAGGTTCGTTCTCAGCTCTATCCATGTTCTGTTTGATAGCAATTACATAAGACTGTCTTCATTTGTTTAAATTCCTGTTCTGGTTTAATGTATGTGAAATCTGATGCTACCTTTTACAGTCTGCTATTCTTGGGATGCACTCTATTGTAACTCGTCCGATGGTTGTTGGGGGAAACATCGTGCCAAGGCCAATGATGTACATCGCTCTCACTTACGACCACAGACTGATTGATGGGAGAGAGGCCGTCTTCTTCTTGCGCCGCATTAAGGATGTTGTGGAGGATCCCCGGAGACTCCTCCTCGACATATAAAAGAAAACACCACCACTGCCTACTGGTTTGCGTCTATTATTTATTCTAAAAGTACACCCAGAAACACATTTTTCTTGAAGAGAGACTGGCAAGAGACAATAAGTACTCGAAACCGGTAGTTTTTGTCCTTAGGAGCCCCCTTGGGTTCACTTTCATTATTGGCTGTGGTAACTAAAACTAAAATGAGTTGTTTTTGAGGTACTGTTTGACGCATTCCGTTTCCTTGCCATGGGCTGCTCGTTCTGCAGCATCAACATGTATGTTAAGGTCAGCTTTTGATTTGTTTTTAAGGGAATCGTCTGGATGGTAAACTTGCTCATGAAATGAGAGATTTGATCGACTACAACTGTTACAAAATGTATCCTACTGCTGGCTGGATGGCTGAAAGCCGTGCTCGAGTTTTGATTTCAAGTTTCTCCCGGCTCTGATTTTCCTGTCTGTGGAAAACGTTTTCGATCAACCTGAGCATGTGATGTTACTTGATCAAAGAGGATGAAATTGCGTACAAACTCACCAACATTTCATGATCTCCCATGATTTCTTCAATGAGTTCTTGGATTGGCTTGCCCGCACTGTTCGGGACTAAAGCCGCGAAAACGGCAGGTTCTAGCCCTGCAACCGCCACAAATCAATAGGACCGAATGACTATGGAAGGATTGAGGAAAACATAAATGTCCCCGGAAAATTATAAGGCATTTACCGGTTTCTGGGAAAGCATCGATGAACATCATCATCTCCTCCCCGGTGAGGCCAGACAAGAAGCAGATTCTGGGCAGATTTGCTGCAACCTGCACAAATATCGGTATGGTCTTGACATGGTAATCCGATTTCTGAGCTTTGATCAGTTGGATGACAAGACAAGGTTCTGAACAGATCAAACAACTTGCCTTGATCGAATTAAGGTTGGGCTGTATCGTGCTCACTGCATCCCACAGCGAACCCATAACCATGCTCTCAGTACAATAAACTAACTGTAAATGGCGAGAGAATTCGATCACCTCATCAAAATTTCTACGGAGCTACCGTAAATCGAGACAAGAGGAGGATGTTAGCCATCACCTTCATAAATTCACCGTCCATATCTTTCAGCAGCTGTAGTATCTGCGAAGACAAAACCAAACATCACATGCTTTTAGGATCAATCTTCTGCATTTTTTTGATATAGTCCAAAGAATACCTGCGCAGCTTCATCCACATCAAATCCCACGAGCAACAAGACCTAATGATCACAAAAGCAACAAGACCTCTTTAGACTAGTTGTGTAGCAACGGTGCGACTGCGTTCTAGAAACCCTCTACTGACCAGAACTTACAGGCGGGCCATATCGTACGCTTTCAGCATTCAAGGGGACGAACTTTGAATCCTCCGTCAACTCACTCGGGACTCCTATCCAACAGCCGAGGAAACGAAAGCACGATTCAAAGACATGCCATGAACAAATCCAATTGGGGTATCAGGAAGTTAAGTTAAGTGGGGGAGACGGAGACAGACCTTCCCCGGATGCTGCAGCGGTGACAACTTTATCGGTCCCCTTCTGAAAGCAACAAGCCATGGCCGTAAGAATACGAGTAGGGAGACGAACACGAGACAAGGCCGGGGCTTCACCATGGCCCGACAGTAAGGGGCAAACCCGGGAAGAGTAGGTGGAGAAGGAGAGGATTTGGTTAGTAGGAGAGTTCAGGGCCATGGCGGTCCTCTGCTTTTCTCTTCTCTTCTCTTTTGGTTACTCGAGTCTTATCCGTAGCCTATATTTTTACCGACAGCCGCCAGAACAAGCAGAACAGTTAAAACCTTTGCGGGGCCATAAACTGGGGCCCGCTGAAGTAGGAAACTCAGTCAATGCCACCCCAGCTTTTAAACTGTACAAATGCCAACCCAGATCGAGCCGAAAAGTTCAGTTGTTCAGGTTCCACGAGATGATATCGAGAAGTCCCGTATCATCTTCACGCATTTATGATGCTAAGGGAAAACGGCATCGCCATGAGGCGACTAATGATACATGGAACATCCGGAAAAGAAAGAGATGCCCCCCTGCATCAAATATCGGCCACCAGCCGCACAGCATCCTCTTCGGCCGCCGAAGAAAGCTTGCCCTGCGTCCATCGGATCAGCATCTCAAGTGACGCCTTTGGCTGGTCCATTGGAACCATGTGACCAGCGTCATGAACCTGAAAAACAGAACCACTTTTTATAGGAAGACGATTTATCCTTTCCGAGACTTAGGTCCAGACAGATGGAGAGACCTTGAGGAAAGTGAGCATGCCGTAACTTTTCATGACACCGGCCTCTGAGCCATCGACTTCAAATGGAACTTCTGCAGAATCAACAAATTTCTTCTGACCAGACCATTCCATGGCATGAACCCACCTTGAATTGCCTGGTTGCACAAGGATATGTTAGAACCCGGTTAGAAATCTGGCCCATTAAGTAAACATGTGATGGGAGATTTCCAGAGCAAGCGATTACTAACCCAACCAGTTGCAAATGAGGTCATATTCTCCAGCATACACAAGCAGCTGGATTCCGTCCTCGAGAAGAGCAGGAATCCCGACTTCGAGATTCCTCATCCAGTCGACCAGCATGGCCTGGTAGACTGTAGGACTGCATGATACGAAATCGATGCTCCCCACCCCGAGCGCTTCCCGAACCGATTGCTGGTTCAGGAATTTCTCCATGTTCGAGAAATCATAGCACAGGCTGCCTTCACACTTTTTCCTAATATCGTAATACTACAAGAAACAAAAGAACACAAGCGCAGCCTCATTAAACACAACAGGCTATTGTTTGAGATCTCATCAAGATGAGATTCAATCCATAGGATGTCCTATTGATTTATCATTTCCATCAGAGAAAGGGTGTCCCATTGATTTATCATTTCCATCACAGGAAGGGTGTCCTATTGATGACAGAAGCACGAGTAAAGCACCATGAGAAAACTTATCCTTCGAGACAGTCAGCTGCAGACCACCTATCAATTCATTATTTGAGCAAGCCAAGCAATAGCTAGAACAAAGATGATGAAAACCTGCCGTGCTACACATAATATTAATAAAACCAGACTCACGTTAGTACTGCCAGCCAGTGCCCTTATACTGCTGAATATGGTGTTGCAGATAAAATAGGAAGCCATGCAAGATACTGTTCCATCAGAACCTGAAAAGGGACGAACAAATTTTGCTAAGTGAAAGTCCAATGTTCAAATTTATGCATATAGATGAAGACAAAATGCTATTATAAAATTCTCCAGTGGGCCTTTTTGGGGAAGTCAAAAGAACACATCGTCAGCTACTTTTTCCAGCTTTAGTTTAATAGGTTCAACTGTTTATGAAAGGGAGGAAATTTCTAGTAAATGAAAAGTATGCAAGTCGAAAAAATCTTAATGAAAAGAATTTTAATCAATTACCGCAAAGTTTTAAGGCCGTCTCGCACACTGGTACAATCTTATTGATTTTTTCATACTGTGCTTGGTTGATAATACCCATGTCCAAGGCATAATCTGTATAAGCTTTATACTGGACTGCAGGATCTGTAAGACCATTGCCAATAGCAAATCCCTGCATAAAAGAATTTCCTTAGTTTTCACCATGAGATGAAATATTGTAAGCTGCAAAGCGCCAATAGAACAAAAACAAACCTTTAGATTAATATGAATCCCTTCTTTAGCTTTGTTGCCTTGGTGAACTCGAGAGGCAAAAGCAGGGATATAGTGACCGGCATATGATTCTCCAGTTATGAAGAAGTCGTTCTTCACAAATTTCGGGTGCTCCTCAAAGAAGGCCTCAAGAACAAAACAACTTTCTCATGTCACAACAGGAAAAAAACAATGATATTCTCCAAGAAGACAATACCGATGTAAAAAACAATGCTGTACACGGGATTGATAAATCCAACCTGTAAGAAATCATACAAGTCATCGCTAACACCCTTTTCATTGTGCCGAATATCACGTTTGTCAGATGTATAGCTGAAGCCAGTTCCAACTGGTTGATCAACATAAATCAAATTTGAAACCTGGAAATCGCTCATGAGAAACAGATTTAGCGGCCGCAGCTCAGCACAGAAAAGATGGAGCCTTAAAATAATGGGAAGGGGCACATTATAATGAGGAAGGAAAAGCAGTAGACCGTCTTCCAGTGAACGAAGTGGAAATGTACAGAACACAGAATACCTTGTCCCAGCCATATTCATTCCATACAAGTGACATGTTATCCGCAACAGAGAAGGGGCCATTCTCATAAAACATAGCCAATTCACTGCTGCATCCCGGTCCTCCGGTCAACCAAATAACAACAGGGTCATCCTTGTGGTTCCGCGATTCAAAGAAAAAGTAAAACACCCTACAGATAAATACAAGTTTCAGCACAATGGCAGAAACCGAACAAATGAAAGGCGAGCCGACTGATTCCAGATAAATACAAAAGCACATTCTGAAGGGGAGACTGATAGTCAAGAACTGCAACAATTACACCAGCCGAATAATTTCCGAATCTCGACAGGATAAATCTACAATAAACAATAAGAAAAACGCATGAATGAAACGCAAAGTTACTCACCTCGCATCGTGAGAGTGCTTGAGCTTGTAATACCCAGCGTGGTGGCCCAAATCCTCCACGGAGACCCCCGAGTCCACCCCGACCAGGTTCGGGAACACGAACTTCCTCTCCGTGATCCTCTTCCCGTCACCACCGGCGCCAACTCCATCCCTCCCGTTCACGACATCCAACTCCTTGGGGAACAGGTTCAACTCCCTGATCAACTTTTCGGCATGAACTGACGGGAAATCGGACGGCGCCACGAGCATGTCCTCGAGCACCGATGCGCCCGTCGTCGACCCCACTGCAAGAACGATCACGACGACCCAAGCGAAAACTCGAGCCCAATCCCTCGCCATCTCCGATCGTAGGGCGGTGGAAGTAACCGACCGTTGGCGGGGGAAAGACACTTGCCATAAAACCATTTTATACGGAGGGAGGAAGGTCGGGTGCAACGTCGTCTTGGTCTTCAGATATTTTTTTTTGTTTGACGATTGGGTTAGCGTGCGGTAGGGCTCACGATTGCTAGCGTGCACGCCAAACCTCTACTCGTCTGCCAATTCCGCAAACGTAATACCATAATATCTGATTACTTTCATATAATCAAGAGGCTTTCGCCGTTCATGTCATTGGCCCCATGGCTTCGGTTGCCTCCGGGACGTCCCAGGCATATCAGCTTCGACAAAGCCTCGACCAGTTCCGTGAACGTCTTGCTACAATGGCGGTCCATGCTCCGGATCAATTCTTTCCATCGCCTCGTGCATAGCTCTCCCGTCTGGTGCTCCAACAGGTTATCCCAGTCAACCGGAGCATCAACGAGTCCATAGTCATCGGAAGCTTTCCAGATTCCTTGCGAAACCATCCGTGAAGCGATTCGATGCCACTTGGTACATCAAACATTGAAATGCCGGGTGCCTTTCTTCTTCCCTTTCTCTACCCCGACCTCCTCTGCCCAGCACCATCTCATCTTTTTGCCGATGTCCTTTGCTGACAGGATTATCCTTGCCTCTTTCGTGTTGGAGCCTCTCTGCCATTCGTTTCTTCTTTCTCTTCTCCTCCTTTATGTCCTCCTCAACCTTAATGTCATATAGCTCGACTCTAACAAGATCAGCACGACCATTCTCGTCTCGAGGCTCTTCCATATTCCGAATCTTCTTTCCCTTATCCCTCTTCTCTTTCGTTCTCTGTATGATATCGCTACCACTGCTACCGATATCAACATCTCCCCTCTCACTCTGCTGCTCATCAACATCAATATTATTCTTCCTCCTGTTCTTCTCTTTTGCCTCTTTGCTTCTCTCTTCCTCCTCCGCCATCCTAAGATCGCACCCATCATCTTGGTCCTTCCCGTCGAAATCAACAACCTTTCTCTTCTTCTCTCTCTCTCTCTGCCCTCTTGCCCATTCAAATCAACACTTCCTCCGCTCTGCGCCAAAAGTTCTCCGCAATCCCTTTCTTTCCCATTGCCAGTTTCATCACTTCTCCTGCATCCTTTCTTCAACCCCATGCTTAATCACGCCTACACAACCAACCACAGCTCCCTTGAAACACCTAATACGAACAAACTATCATCTGAAAACTATTCAGAAGTCCTGCAGAGTACAATAAGTGGACAGAAGAGTACAATGACTAGAACAACAATTATGGAGACACTTGTATGTTTCAACAGAGTCAAGCCTCAATCACAATTGCACCAAACGAAAGTATGTCCATGTGACCAGCACCAAGCAATCAGAACTGAGGAGGAATCGATTACCTCGCCAACGAAGTTTGCAATGTAGAAACCAATGGCAGAGAAAGAGGGAGGGAGAGGTGACGGAGATGAAAACCTGGAAGGCCGATTGATGATGGCCGGACGGCAGAGCAATCGGACAGTGGTGGTTAGAGTTGCAACTGCGATTATGAGTTGCGGAGACTTTACTGCGAATAAATCTGACAATTATCTTATACTAAAAGATTTAACCAATAAACGAATCTATTTTAGACATTAATGGTTTAAGAAAATGTGTTGTACATTATTGCTTCTGGAACAAATGTTGCAAATCGCCATTAACTCAGCGGATTGCAACCACTTCCTTTCGCAAGAGCCTTGCAATGATACAAACAAGCCACCTCCAATTAAGTTAAAAGGTGCCGGATAACGGCCCCACGTAGCGACCTTGTTGCGGTGGAATGGGATTGCCAGAGCAGGTACTTTAGTCGAAGAGCCGTTCCATGTGCCAGACATCAACCAAGAAATCAACCATTTCCTGTTTTCATAAGAAAAGAGACTTTAAGAAGGTCGTGGAAAGGCCAGTAAACAGGGAAAGAGTCGATATGCTTTTAAGACTGTTACCGCCAGAGGGATAGGCTCGGAAAACGGCTCATTAGTCAAAAGGAGATCTTCATAGCTCGTCGACCAGCTGGAGGACGGGGAACAAGAAGATTACTTAAAAGAGGGTTGCCAAACTGTAGAAACAGATAACAAATTCTGCACAGCAAAACACGAGATCTGTAGTGGTTATGCTATGCATATTGTGTACCTTATGATGGGATCTTTGACAACTTTTCCCGAGCGTTGAGTTTGATATCTTCCAAGCCATTCTTTCCTACATTCATGCCACGCGGCTGCCCCTATCATTGGTCGTAAGCACCCGTCACAGAAAAGCGATGCAGTACAGACGATACACATGAAGAAGTATTGAATAATTCTCAATTTGACAATGCCAAGACCCAGTAAAGATATAGCTCTGCAGGCGTTTAGAGAGGCAAATACCGTGATTGATACAAGAGGCGGGGTTCACGTCTTTTCCTTCCACTTTCTCGACTTCATTGGCAGACTCGGGATGCTCCTGGGGTTGCTTGTTATCGGCATGTGAGCTCCGCGAATATTTCTCTGCCATAATTTCCAAGAAAAACAACCATCCTCCAACCAACCAGCAAGAAATAAATTCCAAATCTCCTTTTCGTCTTCGGTCGCAATATCCAAAGTTCTTGCTGAGATCCAAATTAACTGTCTCCTCAGAACAAGAACTTCAGGTAGTGGATTCACACATAAAGTCCTCCGGACCCACTACATCAGTAGACTCAACTGCCGTCTCGTAAACCTACACAGAGATTTAACCGTAATAACAAACAGACTTGGGAAAAGTTCTATTAGGTTTCTTGCCAAAGCATATGAAGATATCGGCTTCAGCTACGTGGACACATTTTCTTCGTTTTCAGCGACTGCTTTGATGTAACATTAGAAATCTTTAACATCTTACCGAGGAATTTACAGGCTCTAAAAACAGTGAAACCAAGCTGGCAAACAGAGTTACAACCCATGCTTCAGGCATAAATGTGCAACGGATATGAAACGATTTAGCATTTGCATAGGAATTCTGAAGAAACATTTGTTCCTGGAGATAGAATCAGCTCGTGGACCTGGTGCCGGTAATTAACCACAGAACAAACCACGATTTTGAAACAGAGCCATTGTGCCATGCAATATTTCAAAGTCTTGCAGAGATTTCGAAGAATCCAGGAATGAAAAGGAGCTCTGCTTTGGAATTGCTGGATAGTGAAAGTCCACACCCCCCCCCCCACCCCAAAACAAACATGACTTCGAGAAACAACCTCCGGAGAAGGAAATCTCGCAAATCTCCACGGAGACTCTCGACATAGGTTGTTGGCCGCGATTCGAACGAGAACTACACACGCTACCCTCCAACTACCCTGATGCAAAACAGAGCTTCCCAGCAACAAAATGGCCATCGTTATGACAGAAAATGGCAGTTATGACCAAACTCCCCAACCCATTTCTTACATCACATTCCAAGAATATTACAAGAACTACACAAGAATCACTCAGGGCGCCAGCCAATACAACCACGACCACCGCATAAAACCCCAAAAAGAAAAACAAGAACTAGATAAATAAAGAAACCCCAACTAAACATGCAATACGGGAGAGGGGAAAGATCGTACCTTTTTCCTTGTTGCCCGCAGGAGAGGGAGGAAGACGGAAGAGGAATCGTCGGCAGTACACGGTATATATAAAGTTCTGGCGGGGAGGGTATTCTGGTAAAATGACAAGGGAGTCACGCTCTCGTTTCTCCCCCGTGATTCAGACCGCGGGTGATGACGTGGATCCGTCGCGGATTGGGCCATTGTCCAGGATGCAACTGGAAATGTCGGTTTTACTCCTCACCTACATTTCTCTGCTCTATCTGGTCGCGATGCTGTGGTTGGTTTTTGGATTGGGTCTCTTCGAAGGACTAATATGTAATTTCCTCCAGAGAGGTGTCGGGGCATTCGAAGTTTAATTCGTATATACAAATTGTTACCATTTCATGGACAAAAACACCATGCAAAATGCCAAGCCACTTTCTATACATCTAGTCCCACCCCATGAGTCGATTCCAGACGCCTTCCTCGATCTTCCCCCGAGGCACGCAAAGGCTGTCTCTCTCGTCGAGCAGTATTCTGTACACCTCGAACTCCCGGTTGCATATAATGTGCCTCCCTATCTCCACCTGCAGGGTTCAGTTAGAAAGGGTGCTTGGGTTCGAGTCCGGTGCGATGAGATTTCGTGAGCAAATGGCTGGTGAAGGGGGAGGTTTACCGAGAAGATTGCCACGTTGAGGACCTCTAGCGCGAGGGTTATGTCATAGAAGACGAGCGGCCTCCCCCGACCTGACAACTCGACAGGGTTGGCGACTAGGAGTTCAGTGTCTGGTCCCCGGTTTGTTACCGCCACTCTTAGAGGACTCCATAGCTCCTTCTTGAGGTACGCCCTCAGGTTGTCCTGACGAGCCGGGTCGATGATTTTGCTACCGTCTGCTAGCATCGTGAATAGCTCCACGTCGCATTGGCCGCCGGGATTCGAAGAGAATCGACCGTATGACACCTGGAAACACATTCGTGTCAGGCATACAAGGGATACAAACAGCTTTAAAGAAAAATGGGAAGAGATGTGACAAGACAGCATCTATTCTGCCGAGGCCAACCTGGATGCTAAGATCCTTCATGGTTCTCATGATATCGTAGACGAGTCCTTTATTGTCGCTGCACTGGATTTGAACAATGGTATGCAAAGGGCTCAAAGAATTGTCCATTGTGACAGCAATCGTATCGGGATTAGACGATGGAGATCCCCCCAGGTTTCCCCCGAGAAGCTCCAACCCAGACGCCTCTTCAGTAACCTCGTTCGGAAGAAATAGAGTGTCCTGTGAGCAGGCGGCAACATCTGCACCGACCAAATCAATCTCACAGGTTGATATCGCATCTCCCAGAACGGATCTCAGGTGTGCAATGGCCCCTTCCTGTCGATGCTTCGTATGAAGAAGTTCCCTGATCGAAAAAGGTGCATAAACAACCACAACCAGTCGGATTTCAAGCACCTCCTACGGATGCATACACCTGAGATTAGGCAGTTAATTCGCAACGAACCTGGAATCCGTGATGAAGAACAGGTCCATAACTCGTCCATCCGGAGTCGGGGACACTTTAACTCTCCTTATTGTCAACTCTAGCTCGCACAGGACCTTCGTGACATCTGCCAAGTTTTAAGACAAGTTTCCCCCGAGTCAATCCGGAGCCAAATTTTGCACAAGACCATCACCTCACAGAGGAACCACACGAGCAATTACCATGTAATAGACCTTTCCTGTCGTAAGAAGACCAGAACTTGAGCAGGAACACATCAGGCGGCCTCGCCGTCTTGTTCTCCGGACGATAGTAGAGTATGTCCGAAGTCGAGAAGTAGGAAGGACAAACCTCGAGCAGCCTTGTTTTCAACAGGTTCCACCCGTCAGACGTAGATGGTCCGCCCATCACCCAGAACACTATGTAGCACCATTTGCCGTCGGTCGAGAAATCTAAGACGAACCAAAGCCATCCCATTACTCGACCAATCCGACCAAGCTTCCGTGGACAGAAACAACACGACCTCTCTTGTTACAATCACACAAACTAGAAAACTCTAACCTAAAAACAATCCAATCCCCCAAAACAAAAACAAAAACAAAAGAAAAATTGAAGGCAACTCAACTCAAAAGAGAAAAAATCCCAGAACGGAAAGACCTTAGGTAAACTTCGGTTTTCCTCATCTTTCCCTCTCTTCTTACCTCCTCTGCAAATGCTGAGACCAAACAGAAGGATAATCCTACAGAGGTCGCACCCAAGACCAGTCTTGTCGGGGCAATTCACGGTAATAAGGGTTGACCCCCCTTCCCGCTCCGCTTGACTTATCAACACCAAATCATCATGTGATATCCCCATCAAAAAATCCCTGTTCTCCCCCTAATTCGCACGTCCGAAGAAGAAGAGAGATAGACAGAGCAGCTACAACCTGTTCTTCCTCCCCTTTCTCTTACAGTGCTGTGGGTGAAATTCTTCGCAGCGTTTTTTGTATTTATTGCGGAGAAATTCTCGTGACAAGGACGTTGGTTCGGAGGAGGAGATATTACAGTAATCACTATTCTTACTCCAAATTACCGACTGTTTTAATACTGAGGTAGTAGGTAAAAAATCTTATCATTCGACTTAAAAACTTAAATCATATTTTTATGGAAAGGTATTCGACTTTCAAATTTTTCATGATGTCGAATTTATGGCTTGAAGTTAAATATATTACAATTTAAAAAATATTTAATTTACTCATTAAATATAAAAAATGAGAGAATATATCTTTTAAAGAGATATATTAAATAATATTTATTTATATTATGAATAAACTTACTTATTATATTTTTGTGGGCTACCAGGCATATGATAAGAAGCGTAGAGATAAAAGAGAGATTCGAAGGGCTAGGAGGTCTCAACTTAAATTTGTATTTTATTATTATAGTAAAATTTTTTCCTCCTTTTACGAACATGAGTCGATGGACCGAATTACAAAATTTTTTATCTCATTATTTTACTCGCTTTCGATGAGTTGCGCGTACGCCAACAATCCGTACGTGTAGCTCTCCACCAAATGTATCCGATTCTGACTAGGACTCTCATTTTAAACTTTGATGTTTGCTTTGACGTCTACATCACCCACAGCCCAGCTGTTCTGACCAGTAATAGGTCGCCACGTGGGTATCCCGGTCGGGAAGGGACGGGGTTTTCTTCCCACGTGCTCTCCAACCAAAAGTATTAAATTAATAAATTTTTAAGTTTTAATTTAAAAAAAAAAAAGAACTTTCAAGATCAGGGACTAATATTTTCTGTCGGTATAATATTCCATCAACAAATGGAAACAGTGACTTGAAAAGATAAAAAGGATGGGTGCTCGAATATTACAAATTCAGTAAAGGAAAACACTTTTTATGACGTCACTTTCCTGTCGGAACATGACGTAATGCAAGGATAAACCAAGCCCTGGGTTCCCAGTGGGCCGGGGGGGGGAGACTTTTGCTTTTAGAGTCTATCGGAGTCTCTGTCTATTTCCGAAAGCCTCATCACCCAATTAAAAATTTTAGCTCTATTTATCGCAATATCGCAAACTAGAAAGAAGGGGGAGTTGGGATTGAGGGTGGTAGGATCAACGTGGATCGAGCATGATTTAATTGAAAAAAAAAAAACAGGGGACCAAAAATTTATTGGTCATTCTTTATTATAGCAAAAGAACTTTGTTGACATTAGCTTTTGCCGCATGACATATATAAAATTACCCAAGACGACGACGACAACAACTTTAGACCCCACCAAATAAATATCTTAATTTAGCAAGTTGGGTCGGGCTGGGGGGGGACCGTCCTGTCCAACTCAAAGCACGCCTTTGCTTTGGAAACTATCGAGAATACATTTTATCGGATAAGAATAACTATTTGATACTCAAAGATGGAAGGTTGTGTTTGGTTCGCGAAAATAAAACGGAGATCTTAACAGAGATAGGATTGAAAAAAACTCGCTTTATTTCGAAAGAGTTTCATTTGGGGGGTTTGACTTCCTATGATTCGGGAATATTCCCATCGCCGGTCACTGTTGTCTGATTCCCCCTCCCCATGATATCTCAATCATGGAGATGGGAGACTAAACTACGACCAAGTTGGGCTAAAATAACTCCCTCCCCATTTGCAATTAATTAATTATTTTTTGGTCCACAAACTCGGGACCTTTTAAGGGTGGGGACCCCGGGGGAAATAAAAATATCAAGTTTTCACTAAATTATTGGCAGTATTATTGGGCCTCAGGCCCATTAACAAATACGGCGTAGTATCAGGCCTTGGCCCAATGGAACCGGTTCCCATTCTTTCACGCATGTTATTATTGTTATTATGAGATTATTGTCGTTGGGTGGGGGGGGGGGGGGGGAAGTTCACGTTTGAATGGGATATGCAGAAGATTCTTTGAATCCAAACAAAGTCATGTTTGTTTAGGATTTTTTTCTTTTGGGACTGTTCAGACGAGGCGGGGTTTGATTTGGACAACCTTAATCGGTGGAGGTCGGATGGAAAGAGCGGCGGCGGCGGCGGCGGCGGGTGAAAGTCGTGGAGCCCTTAAGTCAACTAATAAGAATTCCCCACAAGTGGGACGATAACTACATGCATGTTAAAGTTATGTCGTCCCACCCATCCATTTTCGGGCTCTTCATACGAAGTGGTTTTAGGTTTGTGGGGGACTAAGTCAAGACCTACCAAAGTTGACTCGAATAAATTTTCCAGTTATGCCAAACTTCACATCACGTGGAGTCGACAATTGACCGAAAGCCTGGCCACACACCATGCGTTCACTACACATTGTATCTCTTCCACACAATGCAATACGACTGAAGGAAGAAAGCCAGATAAATTCAATATTACTTCATCACTTGTCGCTTTTCGTCTTGGTGTGAAAACGAACGTTGAGTTGGAAAAATTAGGATAGATTGTGTGTGTGTGAGTGAGTTCGGGTTTGCTTGGAGAAATTTTACGAGAGAAGATATGTGATCCTAAACGAACACGACTTATCATAAACCCATTATCATCACGACCACCTTTTTGACTTAAAAATTGTAGCTATCATGCGA
The DNA here is from genome assembly GCA_029817715.1 of Melastoma dodecandrum. NCBI lineage: Eukaryota > Viridiplantae > Streptophyta > Magnoliopsida > Myrtales > Melastomataceae > Melastoma > Melastoma dodecandrum. The sequence continues at coordinate 991,638 of JARUPY010000533.1, read as the reverse complement.
TGCCGGGGGATGGAAGAAAATTGCTACTTTTTTTAACTTATTCGAAATTTAGTCTGGTCCGCTCGATATTCTTTCCCCCGGTTGTTATCATTGACGAAAGCTTCCATCTTCATTTTTTTTTCCTGAGGATTTTGTTATTACGAAATATTTAAATTTGTAGAATAAGATGGATTCCAATTCAAGAAATATTAAAGATGTTCGTTATTAGTGGTCGTAAAAATAGCTCAAATTGGACTACGATACTTCCAATGAGTTGCGTTCGATCACGATGATTCGAGATTAGAAACACTTAAAATTTTTACTTTTTACTAAAAATTTTCTCGATCAGCCTAATTCTCGTGAGTAAATATTTTTAATGTGAAAATTCTCACTCTTTAATCAAACATCTTTTCCATTTTTTATCGATTAAAAGCTAAAATATTCTCGTTCGAACCTAAAATTCTAAAATGTAAAGATGATATACTTAAAATTCACTTAACACGAGATTATAAGGAGGAATTTTGTCTTTTGAATGACAAGTCATGATTTATTTATTATGCCGTGTAAGCACTTAACTCACGCACGGATATTCAAAAAAGAAAAAAGATTTAAGGGTTTGTCGACGAGGTTTTCTGAAGATGTCGGTTGAAGGCCGTCGTCTAACTGGCCACGAGTTTTTATGGATCGAGACGGACTGACGTGACGCGTTTTGCATAACAAACAAATCATATCATGAATATGTCCATCCCATCTTCCAGGCGGCAACTTTATCACAATTATTACACTAATAAGAAGAACAATCTCTGACTTGTCGTGAACGACTACGTTTCGCCCGGCTGTCCAAATTCCGATCCTTAAATAAGAAAAATCAAATAATGTGTCATCGTTACGTTTGCCCCCGATGACATTCAAAGTTTTAGTTAGAATCTAACTAACGTTGATCGTAGTTTTAATTAAAAATAAATGGGGCCACGTACTTAAGACCCGTTCTCGATCTCTGCCTAGGGATGGGATGTGTCCCTCCATCTCAACCTAAAGTCAACTCTCGAAAGGCTGAAAAATGATTGGACAGTAGATCAGTGGGATGTGCCCCTCTATCTCAATATCACTTGGACACGTCATTGGATCTAATCCTAAATCGATTGAGTAGATTTAACGAGATATTAATGTTTATGAATTAATAAAATTGATGATACATTTATTGACTTGGCTTGAAATTGTTTTTTAAAATAATTATTAAAAAAAAAAGAGAGAGAGAGTGAGTGAGAGAAAAGCAACGGCGTTTTCTTATTATTACCGCCTCATTATAAATAGGTTAACCCGGCCGCGTGTCTCCGTAGGGCAACCTCAAAACTAAACAGTAATACACTTGCTCCGGTTAGATCCATCTTAGAAATTATACAGGCAGAGGCCATGGTTTACGCCGGTGGTGGTCGAGGAGGCCCAATGCTCGGCCCGGGCGACGTCCGGAAACTGGCTGTCCAGGTCGTGACTGGCCGGTGGTTCATGGTGTTCGCCTCCCTCCTCATTATGTCCGCTGCAGGGGCAACCTACATGTTCGGACTTTACTCGGGGGTGATAAAATCGGCCCTCGGCTATGACCAGACGACCCTCAACCTGCTCAGCTTCTTCAAGGACCTCGGGGCCAACGTCGGGGTCCTCTCCGGGCTCATCAACGAGGTCACCCCGCCCTGGGTGGTTCTCCTTATGGGCGCCGTCCTCAACTTCTTCGGCTACTTCATGATCTGGTTGTCCGTCTCGAAGAAGGTCTCCACACCCCACGTGTGGCAGATGTGCCTCTACATCTGCATCGGGGCCAACTCCCAGGCGTTCGCCAACACGGGGGCCCTCGTGACCTGCGTCAAGAACTTCCCCGAGAGCCGCGGGGTTGTGCTCGGCATCCTGAAGGGTTACGTCGGGCTGAGTGGCGCGATTTTCACCCAACTGTTCTACGCTTTCTACTACAACGACGAGAAGGCGCTCATACTCCTGATCGGTTGGCTTCCGGCAGCAATCTCGTTCGTGTTCCTCCGTACGATTAGGATCATGAAGGTGGTTCGTCGTCAGAACGAGCTCAAGGTGTTTTACAACCTGCTGTACATTTCTCTCGGTCTCGCCGGATTCCTCATGATCATGATCATCCTTGAGAAGCAGTTGACATTCCAGAGGAGCGAGTACGGAGTCTCCGCAGCTTGCGTTATATTCCTCCTGTTTCTGCCGCTCTCCATAGTTGTAATCGAAGAGTTCAAGATCCTGAAAACGAAGCGGGAGTTACTGGCTGCCAGCGAATCGTCACAATTGAGAATAACAACCGAGAAGCCACAGCAGCCACCGGCTACTCCCCAGGAAGCTGTCCCTCCCCTGCATCTTGCCCCTCCCCCTGCTGCCTTAGAGGCGGAAACTGACGAGAAGCAGCCATCGTGCTGGAAGACGGCGTTCCGGCCGCCTAACCGTGGCGAGGACTACACAATCCTCCAAGCTCTTTTCAGCATAGACATGCTGATCCTCTTCCTCGCGACGATATGCGGCGTCGGTGGTACCCTCACCGTGATCGACAACCTCCGCCAAATAGGGACATCCCTTGGGTACCCGACAAAGAGCATCGCGACATTCGTGTCCCTCGTCAGCATATGGAACTACCTCGGCCGAGTCGTGGCAGGATTCGTCTCCGAGATCCTACTAGACAAGTACAAATTCCCCCGCACCTTGATGCTAACTCTGATCCTCCTCCTTTCCTGCATCGGCCACCTACTCATCGCGTTCGGCGTCAATGGCGGGCTCTACGTCGCATCCATCATAATCGGGTTCTGCTTCGGCGCGCAGTGGCCGCTCCTCTTCGCGATCATCTCCGAGATATTCGGCCTGAAGTACTACTCGACCCTATACAACTTCGGGTCGGTGGCGAGCCCAATCGGGATCTACATACTGAGCGTGAAGGTGGCAGGGCACCTGTACGACAGGGAGGCGAACAGGCAGATGGAGGCAAAGGGGTTAACGAGGCAACAAGGGCAGGAACTGAACTGCGACGGGGTGAAGTGTTACCAGCTGGCATTCCTTATAATAACCGCCGTGACGCTGTTTGGCGCGTTCTTGTCATTCCTGCTCGTGGTCCGGACCAGGAAGTTTTACAGGAGCGACATTTACAAGAAGTTCAGGGAAGGGGCCAAGGAGGCCGAGACGCAGATGGCATTGTCGTCCGCAGGCAACAACAACAACAACAACGTTGTTGCCGGAAATGGATCGGCAGCGGCAGTTCATGTGGACACCAAAGGTTGAGTAGTCCAAGAAGAAAATACATTATCAAATATAAATTTTTAAAATTCTCTCTTTTTTAATGGATTCTAAGAGATTGTTAGACAAGGGTTAGTGGTGGGGGGGGGGGATAAGATCTGTGAAGACGTGAACCAGAGATTATTCGGATAATACAATAAACCAAATGACACCGAAAGACCCACAAAGAAAATAAGATTTTGGGGTGTTATGGATAAGAAACGAGTGATCTGGGGATACTGATTTTGTTTGATTGGGTGTTGATGTGGGGAGGACGTAATTGAAATGGACATGGGGGGAAGGACTGGTCAATGGAAGCCAGTGACCGGAGGGAGGAGGAGTCTCTATGCCTCCCAAAATTGACGGGATTCATTTTCAATCACCAGAACCATCCACATGAACTCCCAAAAAGAAAAATATTTGGATTAATTACACTATAGCAGACACCCATAATCCTGGCCTCATCATGGCGTAAGACCCTTTCATCCATGTATGTTTGTCATGAGGAAGTCCAGTAATTCAAGGCTAATGAAGGCCAGAATCTTGAGTCCTGATTTTTTGGGAGAGTAACAGTGAGTAGCGAGTGATTTATTTCAATGGAGATAAGATTGTTCTTCCTCCAGCTTGCCTGAATGCACCGCGAATTATTCAATGGGAAACGCCAACATGCGGTAAAGCCTCGCCCATGTCGGGGACAGGGGGAGGTCAAGAACAGGATTATCTGGATCGATCACTGCTCGCTGTCGTACTGCATAGGTGCCAATGCCATCCAGGTCAATAACAGGATTACCAAAGCCACGGTTCTTCAGCACTTTGATCTTCTTCTTGGATTGCTGGCATGCTTCTGCATTTATAATAAAATCACCTGGAGACATCATACGTGCCCCGTAGATAATGAAACAGAGCGTATTTTATTGAAGTCGTATAAAATAACAGTAACAGATTTTAACATCACAAGTACCTTCGGACACTAATGTACAGTTGTTTGTTTCTGCACCTTCCATCATATCAACCAGAAATGGAATTTTGTACGTTCGCTCGCTCCATGGCAGGAGTCTGTATGTTGAATAAAAAATAAAAAACATATTAGAAGATGCATGAAGTCTTCTTCGAAGAATGATCACAACAGATGGGAGAATTTTCAACTGAATCGCAAAGTCCCGGCAAAGGTTGTTGCTCATAAAACTCAAATTTAGAACGATAACATAACAAAAGATGCGTAACTCATGTAGATATACATCATTTTAAGTTATTTCAAAGTGGTCTGGAGATTCAACCTCCTGAAAGTTCATGATCTAATGTTTTCCAACTTCTAGAATGTGATAGAACATAAGAATGATTGGTTCTACCTGTGCGACGGAAACAAAAACCTCTCCTGTTAATCCGACCTTGCTCTTTCACCAAATAGTGATAACAATCTCCGTTGACTACATAGCATGCTGTTGTGCCCCCATGAGCAGATTTTCAATGCATTTCTTTTCTTTCTCCATGGTAATAGACTTGAGCTTCTGCAATAGCAACCTAGATGTGCTAACCCATGGAACGAATCCCATTTGCACCATTTCTTCGAAGTAAATACAAGCTTCCTCAATATTTCCACTTTTACAGAGCCCATGTACCAGAAGACTATAAGTTGAGAGATCAATACTGACATCATTCTTGAACATATGGTCCAATAAGAACTGGATAATCCTGATCCTCTTATTCCGACAGCACATCTTTAACAAGTATCCATATGTCTGCAGATTGGGTTTGCAGTTATCTTGTTCCATTTTCGTAAGGATCCTCAAGGCAGTCTCTTCCTGCGAATATGCACATGCAACACTGATCAGAGTGTTGTATGTCAACAAGTCTGGCTTGACTCCGTCCTTGTCCATGTTCTCATACAGGTTCCATGCATCCTTAAACCTTCCAGCCTTGCTTAAGGTATACATCAAAGAACTATAAAAGGACGAATCAGCTAAACAGCCATTACTTTTCATCAGCTCATAAACTTCCAACGCGTCCTTTATTTGCTTTGCTTTCCCCAAAGCTTGCATTAGTATGGTATAGGTCACAGAATTAGGCATGCAACCCTTTGCCTGCATCTCTTCAACCACAGCATTGGCAAGGCGAAACTCCTTTTCATGGGAATATGCTTCTACGAAGCATGTGTACGAATATACATCAGGCTTCAGCCCATTCACCTCCATTTCTTTCATAACCTCTCTGGCTTGCTCAAATTTCTTACATCTACAGTACCCGTGTATGAGGATATTGTAGCTACGAACGTCCCCAGAAATACTTTCTTTGAATTGAGAAAAGGCTTCATGTGCATGCTCAACCCCATTTTCTTTGACCAATGCGTCCATTAGCAGATTCATTGCAGAAGCATTCCTTTCCAGACCAAATTGCTCCAATCGATTAAAAGCCTCTACTGCATCTTGGTAATTACCAGCTCTCGCAAGCCTCCTCATTACTTTACCCATAGTTTCCAAGGTAACCAATCCTTCTAATTCCTTCATTCCCTCAACCAACTTCCACATCAAGTCGAACTTCTTAGCTCTCCCAACTATGTCAACCATCAAGTCATATACCTGAGCAGGATATTCACCGCCCATTTTCAACTTTGCCCACATAAAAACACCAGCAGCAGGGATCCAATTGTTGCAACACTTCTTCAAAAGTTTCTCAACCAAACCATTCGAAATTTCGACATCACACTCGTCCAATGCCTTGACTACTTCCTCAGGACACGAGTGTGGTGTCCTCAATACCTTATACACCTTATCGACATCACTGCCACTCAAATCAACTGTGGCTGCCCTGGGGAGTCTCTGACGTTGTCCAGGATCCTCGGTTCGTGAGGTGAGCGGAGGTATGACAAAATCATCGCCTAAACTTTCAGTCCCAACTGTGCCATCATCAATGGACCTAAACCAGCTAGGGATTTCTGCAGGCTCGGGTATTTCAGGCGACCCGGGGATGGTACAAAACAAGTTACTTAAGCAACAACCGGAACCAAAGATAAAAGTCTTCGTTTGGGAGACCGGCCGTGAGAAAAGCTTACAAAGAAGAGATTTCCGAATCATATTAGGGCGTGCAACCTGAATAAGAAACCAAGCAAACATTTCAGCAAAAGTGGGAGGAGCTGAACATACCTTCTGCCTTGCATGATCATGCAAATCCCTCAGTTCCACAACAACAACAAAAAATCAATCTTTTCATGACACAAACATTTCTCGGATCCAAAAAATTCGACCCATTAACTCAATCTAGAAGAATCAGCAACTGGATTTAATACCAACAAAAGCAAAGAACGAGAGGCAACCACTCCTCGTCCCCCACAGAAAACAACCCAGAATTGCTAGTGCCTTCGGATTCCGCGGTCATCGGAAAGCCTTACCCTCGACGCTTTGTTCGATGCATGTTGGGGGTGGGGTGCCGTCCAGGGACAACGTCTTCCCTTACGGCGAGGGGTCAACAGTTCGGACAGGACGGTAAACCTATTTGGGCCGGACCAAAAGCCCAATATGAGAAGCCCACGGTCTCATTGATTTTGGGCCTATAGCATCATTAGTAGGCCCACTTTGGCCTTCCGATTCAATTAGAAGACTCGAATTCCGAAACAATTAGATTATTATTTTATATTATTTTAGTTAAAATAAGAAAGTAACTTCAGATTCTTGTATGAATTGGAAAAGTGTATATAGTAATAATAATACACACGAATAAATGCCTACTACGTAGGAATACAAAATTATGTTTTAGCACATGTGAAACCCTTGAAATTTCCCTAAGGTCTCACGATCCAATGCCCGCATGATTTCTTTCTTTTCCTTTTTATCTATTATGTCCACCTCCCCAGAATCCAAAAACGCGTAGGGATCACTCCTCCATTCACTAACAAGTTGTCTAGCATGTCCTTTTTCCAGAGTGATCCAATTAATACATGATTAGATAGATTTAATCCATTGATTTTAGCTAATGACAGAAAACAATAGAGTTGGGTTTTTGGAAAATGGGGTCAAAGAAAAAAAAACATCAGTTTCAATTTCAACCAGATGCGGATGAGTAGGTAGAAGTCAAATAGTACATGTTGATGAGATTCTATGGATTTTATGTAGAGAGTGAAATGGGTGAATAAAATGAGTGTTTATATTGCGTGAAATTGGGTTTACAATACACATATATCACAAGAGGGCCAAACAAAAAGCATGTTGTCCAGGATAAATTTTTAAAATTGCCTGCCCCAAAATAGAATTCCTCAATTCCCACTTATCCAATCCTTGGATTGGATAATTTTGGGTTTTTTTTTTTAATTTTAATCCCAAAGTAGATGAGAGGTCAAAAGTAAATTTGGAAAAAAGGAGATCAAAAGGTAGGAGGTACAAGATGATGGGCTTCCTTTTGTTTCTTAACTGTTTATGGCTTTTTAGATCTTGACCCGATGACCCAAAAACATACAACCTTGTCTTTAACTGATCGACACCCACCTTTTCTTAGTTCCTGGTTCTTACATCAAAATCCGACATCCACACGAGCCATCACAACGACCACGACCCTGAATCAAGCTGGAGCCGAAATCTAAAGTGTGTAAACCAATCATCCATGTCTTACTCCCCTCTGGTCTGACCGACATCAGCACACGTATTCTCTTGTATTTTGTGGAAAGTGGGAAAAAGTCTGAACGCTGGAAATTTATGGGCACTCGATCAAAACGATATATGAACTGGGTTAAAAGAAGGAAAGGTTGTCCGAATCTAGAAGCTTGGCCTCCTCCTGTTATAAGAAGCCTAACCAAGAATCATACACGCTGCTCTCACTCATTAATTCCAACCATGGAAGATGATCATCCATGCAGGCCATTCTTCTGGGAATCCTGTTCCCAGGATGAGGTAGCCAACCTTATTCCTCTTCTATGAAGTTTTTAGGACAATGTATAATGTCTCATGTTGTTGTCTGTTAATGCAGGGTACGATGGAGGAGTTCGGACAAGCGCTGCTCCATGCGAGGCTGGAGCTGGAGATGACCCTTGAGTCTTCCAAGGATGAGATCGCTTGGAGAGACTTTGAGCTAGTTAGGCTCAAGGATCGCCTCGCCATGTTGATGGGAGAGAGGGACGAGGCCCGGTCGAGATCCCAGGGACTGCAGCTTGAGAACCTCATCCTCCGTCAGCAGTTGGGTCGGAGCCAGGATGATTCCCTAACGCCTTGGTACCCAGGTTCTGTGAGTCCAGACAGCGAGACCCAGAGTCGGTCTCCAACGCCTCAGATGCTAGGGGAGGTGGATTTCGAGGGGTTGGCTGTGGAGATGCCGTTGCCGGAGAAAGGAAAGCTGTTGCAGGCCGTCGTTGATGCAGGGCCGATCCTGCAGACTCTCATGTTGGCCGGACCACTTCCGCAGTGGCAACACCCGCCACCACATATCGACTCTGCTCAGATCCCCCTGGTCACCGTGATCCCCAACAAAAGGGGCCTCAAATCCTATCCCAATGGCAGAACCTCAGCATCACCCAAAGAACAAGTGCATGGAGATAATCTCCGAAAGAATTAATCAAAAAAAAAAATTCAGGTAATCCCTAACTGTAAGTATCTCTTGTGGGTTACTGTTTGCTCTTACTCTTATTGGTAAAAAAAATGTGTTGTTCCGGATGATGTCCGAAAGTGAAAGTGATTGGAGTTGGCATGAGATTCTGACAGAAGTTTTCAAAGGTTTGTCCAGTTTTTGGGCGCTCCTCTCTCCGCCTTTGAAATTTGCAAAATGACTTCACTGTCATGCCCAGTGCAGCCTGCAGAAATCTACTCATAACCCAACATATCACGTGATTTGGTAATAACTTAACACCCATATCATTTAAAACATCCTAAAAAGACACATAACTTGTGCTTTAGCAACTTCGCATGCTTTTGTGACGAGGTGATGCTGGAAAAAGTTGTGCAAATATATTGATGAATCTTCACACAATCACTAAATTCATGAGTTTGACAAAGTGGGATGCTTGTTTTTTATTTAATCGGGTTTGAGTTTTGATCCGATTGCTTTCGGAAATGTCAAGTAAAGGGGACTAGGCTAATGTCCCACGAAGGCATTCATGGCCTTTTTCTTGGGTAAATAATTAAAAAAAAAATGAGAAATTTTGACAGTCCTTACCAAGGGTGCCTAATTTGGTGATTGCACAGAAACTACTAGCATTTTCTACAAGGTTCAAACTCGGGGTCGTTTCTTTTCTCTGTTCTATAAATTTATTCCCATCCCAAACCGATTTCGGCTGGGAAGGATGCTACGATCGATCGTGACTGCCGTTTTCTAGGATGTCGTTGCCGAAAGGATGTGCTGTTCTTGTGCCCAGAAGGTAAGGGGGGTGGGGATCTCTTTATGATTGGTCTGTTTCTCTTTTCACCAGACAGAGATTGAATCGTGGCGTTTTCGCATTATATTCATGAGACTGTGATGGAAGGCTTGGAGAAAGTTGGTTCCCACAAGAAAGATGCTTTCGTTGAGCGAGTGATCAATTTGCTATAAACTCTGTTGATCTTGAAACCGTCCCAGGCATTACGACCGCCGCCCTTGTCTCCGTGGTGGGGGGATTAAAACGGTGCTGGGGAGAGATTTCTCTGTCTTATTACTAATTGCTGCCTTTCAGTGATTCATTTTATATGATATAGATGTGTTTCTGTTTTCGTGTTTGCTTCTCCTGCAGGTTCTCGGACAGGTCTCGAGCGCCAGTGGCTGTATATTTGCAATTGTAGGCAAGTCCGAGCTCCTTGTGAGGTGTTTTTCGTGGCTCACTTGGTGATGTGGAAGTCCCAATGAATCTTCATTTCCTCTCCTACCGGATCATACTGCTGTCTTTTTTTGTTTTGTTGGAAGGGGTTGTTTCTGCTCGGCATGGTAGAGTCTCGACTGATCCCTGTGATCTCGACATCCGGCATAATGGGCATTATATCTCGTCAGACCAGATAACAGTGCTGATGAACGGCTTCTCGGAATACCGAATCCCTCTCCTCTTATCCATAGCCTCCTCCTACACATTTTCTCCCTTGGTGTCCTCCATGATCATTCTCTGGGGCAACCCTCTTACTCCCTCGCCTCTGCTCTCTCAGCTTTCGCGCAATCTCTCCCTAATCTCCGATTCCATCCATTTAATTCGACAGCCATCCAGTAGCTTGAACTCGAGGTTCCTCCCTCGGCCAGATCTTATTAAGACGCGCGCTGTTCTGGTATGCGACGATGATGTGGAGGTCGATAGCAAGTCCCTGGAGTTTGCGTTACGGATTTGGGCCTCCAATCAGGACTCTCTAGTCGGATTCTTTGCCAGGTCTCATGATCTCGATCTTTCCACTAAGGAATGGATCTACACGGTCCACCCTGACAGGTACTCCATCGTCCTCACCAAGATCATGATACTGAAAACCGAGTACCTGTTCAAGTACAGCTGTGGTGGTCCTCTGTTGATGGAGATGCGGAGGGTAGTTGACGAGATGCAGAATTGCGAGGACATATTGATGAACTTTGTTGTGGCAGACGAGGCAAAAGCAGGGCCCATCCTCGTCGGATCAGAGAAACTGCGGGATTATGGGGATTCTAGGAATGAGGAGAAGGACGATAGCTTCAGAGAAGTTGGCTTGAGCAGCCGGAAAAGCGATCACAGGAAGATGAGAGGGTTCTGCATACGGGAATTCCATCGCATATTGAAGAGGATGCCCCTGAGATATAGTCATGGCAAGGTCATTGATTCTGTCGGAGAGCAAGGATTGTGCAAGAAGGGCGGTAAGCTTATCCATTGCGACGACTTCTTGTTGGGTAAGTCTCGTTGCTGTAAGACAGACATACAATCAACCTGGATCACCATTTTCTCATCATTCGGATTTCTCTTCTATCGTAGGATGACGCGGCTCACTGGACGTAAAATTCCATCCTGGTGCACAAACCATACTCGGCGAGTCGTGGTGCATAGATTGTGCTCAGAATTTGGAGAATCAATTAAGCAGCACCATATGGGCAGGCCGACATTTGCATTGTCTGTCCTCAGAAGTGAGATATGGGTGTGGCCTGTCGACGACAACCCTTCTTTCTCATGGACATGCAGTTCATCACTCAGTAGAAAACATGGAGTGATCGCCACTTACTACGACCAGCCATTAGGTAATTAGGATTTCATCTTTCTTCGTGTCCCATTTTGGACTCAAACTCATGGCTTGATCTAAGAAGCCGTTAAAAATGAAATAGAACTGGATTCGAGATCCTTTTTTTCAAATGGAAACTTCCTCCAAGTTCAGCAACCAGTCTAGCTCCATCCGGCCGAGCTTGAACTGAGGGTGTACTCGTCGAGTAAAGCCGATGCCAAAGTACCTCGACTCTCCGGGGCATACCCAACTACAAATTAAGAGAGTGGAGACACACTAAACTACCTCTGCCACAAAGTAAACACAACAAACCAGGGCCATCTAAAGATGGAAAACCTGTGTCAATTTCATAAAGATGATCCCATTAGACTATTTACTTAACCTTCGTTGTAAGACAGAGCATTTTGAATCGAAGGGTCGTGATTTGCCGGCACACCCCGCTCTTGATCGATCTTAAGTCAAACTCTTCCCCGGGGGCTTAAAGTTTAGTATTATATGTCGTTATCATCCAGAAAGAATGATAATGTTTTTCTTACACACACACACTAACTACTAGAAGAATCTCAGTGCTCGAAAGCAAGACAAACATGAACTGGGGACCCATGATTTGGTGTTTATTGTGTGCATTCATTCATTCATTCTTGACATTGGGGGGTGGATATTAATTTATGTGGGAAACGAGTCTGGCATGATTAGCAGATGGGAGTAACCAATGATTAGGGACAGACGAATGGGTTCTCACCTCTGTCTCTCTCGCTCTCTCTCTCTGCTGCACCGTGTAAAGTGTGGTTGTAGTTGACAAGTCTTCCTTACACTCTACTCTCTCTTGGGTGCTTGTATCAGATGAAGCCCACCCCACAAATAAAGGGTCGAAACACCCCCTCCCTCCCCCGGAATTTTGTTTTCGATGATTCGAGTTCCCGGTATTTTTCCTAGGACTGATTTCTTTGTAAGCTTGAGGGAATAATCCTAAGTTGCCAAGGTGACATTGTGTTGAGAGGAGGGGGCCATGAACTTAAAAGCAAGGGAAGAAGTATAAGCAAGAGTTGACTTAAGAACTGGGAAAGAACAGAAAACAATTGGGGGTGGGGAGAGTTGCTCTCTTTTCAGTTGGAGAAAGGAAACCCTGTCAGTTTTGTAAGAATATTTATCCTTATTATTATATCATAAATGGGGAATATTTAAGGTTGCCGTTGCTTAGCTGCAAGAAACGTGTTCCTCTTCTCTCTCTCCCTCTCCTCTCCCAACCCCAGTTCTCGAGTGGCCTCTTAAGTCACTTTCGGAAGATTCATGGGTTACTTGTGTACCAACAGCTGTTTCCTAGTAGTGAGCCTTTGTTGTGTGAATGAAAAACCCACACCACACCCAATTTCACGCACACGCTATAGAAGACCAAAGTATCGATTTTGTAATTGAATTCGGATTTTAGGGGTGGGTTTTAGTAGTGGGACAACATTAAACGTGCTGCGCAACAGCAGTCCTATCCTCCCCAAATCTCACCGAATGTGATGATAGTTCACAACCTAACCACATCTTTCTTTCGTTTTCTTTTTTAAAAATAAACAGATACAAAGTCTTGTATGTGCATGCATCACGCCATTCTCTCCCCCCCTCTACTCCCCCACCGATTCAGACGACGTTGACATTAACCCAATAATCTCGGGTCGGCACACACCAGGTTTACGACCTGTGCTCGGTGAGGCAGTCGCGTACTGGGATTCGTCGAATGGTTAACAGCGAGCCGTATCCGCTTCCGGGTTGGGTAACATGTCCGGTGTATGTTCTCCTATCCGCTAGAAGAGCATATTTCTTCTGGTTGTTTTCTGTCAACCAAAACTGATGTTGATGCTCCACTGATGCACTCTTCTGCAGCATGGACTTGCTCATCCTTTAGCTGATCTTGGTAATAACAGCGAATACCCCATGATTAAAAACACTAATGAATCGACTTGCGACTATGCTAAATGTTGTTTTATTATTGTCCTAAAATAAATTAAGCAAATCCCATGTTCAAGAGGGTTTTCCTAAGATTGATTTCAAATTTACTGAATTGACTGAAATTTTTTAACATCGTATCTTTCTTTTATACATGACCCGGAAGCAAATTCCTAATTAAAATTAAAAAGAAAGACAAACAGACATTGAAGCTGTAAGAAGATGCATTGAGAGGCACACAGTGAGTTTAGGACAACCAAAGAGTCCCATCCCATTCCCCTCTAAGGATCCTCATTTGTTTCTTGTTGCTTTGTGATGGTTGTCTTAGGCCTCAATATATCCCCTCCCTTGTCTTAATGAAGTGAGTTGACAGGTGGGATTGATAAATTAGTGATGGTGTGGGTGTGAAAACGGACATCTCAATAATAACAACCACCTCACTTTCTTACCACTAAATGCTTCTTCTTCTTTTTTTCTCTTAACATACTAAATCTGCACCTTTTCTGTTTGTTAGAAATTAAAAAGAGAAACTGCTTCATTGGACTTCACTGTCCTAATTAACAAAAACTAATCAAAAAAGTCATATGCTAAATATAACTCCCTCCCTAATAGTTGTCATGAAGCTATCTATGAGGACTAAATCTAATCCACACACCACCAACACCAACACCATCACCCACAGTTACTTGTTTCTAATTGTTGGGTGTCACAAAATTATTAACTCCAAATTTAACTGATTTTGCATTTGCCACCCATCAAAACACCCAAAACCCCAAAAAGAAGAACAATGGAAAGATCACACTATTTATATATATGTAAAAAAAAAACTTCCCTTTCATGTTCATAACCCACTTCCCCAAACATAACAACATCTCTTCTTACAGCTCCTTCCCTCCCTCCCTACTTTTCTTACATCCCCATCTCATCTTACATACATCCCTTTCCCTTTCTTTTGCCCTTCCAACCACTGCTTTCTTCTGCACAATTCCCCCTGTTCTGTTCTGTTCCTCCCCCTGATGGAAGCCCTGGATCACGAAGTGATCGCGATCGTGAAGGGCAAGCGGACGAAGCGGCAACGCCTCGAGACCTCGGATGGGGATGGGTATTATGAGGGCGATAAGGCCCTCGTGGTCGTGAACGGGTTCTCTCCCTCGACATCGTCTGCAGAGTATTACGATCGCGATGGTACTACGACTGAAGAAGAAGAGGACATGGCGAATTGTCTGATCCTTTTGGCCCAGGGTCACCAGCGTAAGCGGTCGGCCTTGAAATCCCCAGCGGTGACGGTTGAGGATGATCACGAGTACGGGAAATTCACCAGCCGGAAGTACCTGGAGACCGACACGGGTTCGGGGAAGGTTGGTTACTACGTATACGAGTGCAAGACGTGTAACCGGACGTTCCCCTCATTCCAAGCGTTGGGAGGCCACCGCGCGAGCCACAAGAAGCTGAAGACAAACCCGATGCCCGCGGCAATCCCGTCGTCGGACGAGGAGGACCGGTCTGGGGAATTCAATAAATATTCCTCCTTGTCCCTACAACTGGGGAGCGGCAACGGTAGCGGAAATTTATATGGCCACAATACTAATGCTGTCAATAATCTTGGCAAGCAAGGGAAGGTTCACGAGTGCTCAATCTGCGGCGCGGAGTTTGCCTCGGGGCAAGCGCTCGGCGGTCACATGAGGAGACACAGAGCACCATCTGCTCTGCCCCCGCCGCAAATCAGAATCACAAAACTAGTCAATCCCAAGGACGAAGCGGCAACAACACCGACTATATCACTCGATTTGGATCTTAACTTGCCAGCTCCAGAGGACCAGAACCCAGATAACGCCTTCCTCCAAAGGCAACAACAGAAGAAGCAACCATCGCCAGCGGCGACCGCGACAACGGCGCTCGTGCTCTCTGCCACGGCCATGGTGGATTGTCATTACTAAGGGGATAAAAAACCAAAATTGGGTATAATTTATTCATTTATTAAGCCCTTTTACTTGTTACTACGATGCTTACAAAAAATTGTACTTATTCCCAAACAAACCTCCCATTAATTTGATTCTTTGGTTCATCATCTTCCCATCCTAACCAAACTCCTCACCCCCAGAAATTTCTTGGGTCACTCATGGAAAGAGCGTGATGCAAACAACGATCATCTCGCACGTCAAACAATTTAAGAAGTAATTTGACTTGTACTTTGTTTTTCTCCAAATGGGAGTTGAAAATTGTAGTTTGATGAGCATGCCAATTTGCTCGCTTTGAGCTTAGAAGCCGAAAAGTCATCGCAGACGTATAACTCGACTATCCTCTTCTTACGGACAACACCCGCATGAGAAACTCCTTGTTGTGTTCCATGTTAGTTCATTACAAGGTATGCCATCACAACACACACTTGCTTAAAAAAATGTCGTGGTGAATGGGGTGGGAGGTGATGTAAGTATTACTAGGACTACTTCAGTTTTAGCACCAATTGGAACTCATTACAAGCGGCCACTCATTTCCCCCCTAGTTAGTTTATTACTTTGAAACCTTCATCCTCAGTCTCCCCATTCATTCAAAAGCATCAAATAACAATGAGTTGGGAAAAGATTGGATGTACATGTATGCAATCTACATCATCTTGGCATATGGGTGTGAGTGATAACACCGAGTTAAGTCAATTTTTTTGGGGTGTGTTGTGGGGTTGGAAGACAAAGTAGGGAATAAGAAGATGGTATGATGAAATGGGATGTTGAGGAAACTAAGTAGCCATGAGCTGTTTGCTTTGTGAAAGTTGGAGTTTTATGTCTCTTGGGTAACAGCTGGTTTCTTCTCATTGACAAAAATTGTGTGATGACTACGCTAATTTAGGGATTGAGTGACCCTTTTCTTACAAGGGAGTCAAAGGAACCCAAATGTTCTTAGTTCTTACACAACAAGGAACACATTGTTGTCACAACAAAGCATTGGGGATTTAGTGGTCATGGATGAACCGTAGAGGAAAGGCTAAACTATTTTTTTATTACCATTTGCACCCAATACAGAAAAAAAAAGTCTGCCCAAATTTTAGGACCCCCATGTGATGATGAAATTGAACATATCACATTGATTGGTTGCTCTTTTTTAGTTTTCTGGCACTTGTCTTCTCTTATGAGATTTTGGATATAAATTCATTCGGCCCAGCCCATCATTGCCAAATTAGTTCGGCCCAGTATTGTTCATATGGGCCTTAATGTCGGCCTGATTATAGGCCCATTAACGTGCTCAGAGGAATAACCCGACATAGAATAGCAATAGCTTCTCCAAAACCTTCAGACAACACCGAGGAACGAGAAAACACGCATCAACCCCACAAAGCAGGATGTTTCGCAGTATCTCCTCTTGTTATTACATCATTCCAACGGAAAAGAGGACATCGGATTTGGTATTGCGGCCAACAGTTTGGCGAGAAGGATGTGATGGGCATCACCAGCCGAAGAAGGACTTTGGATGGGGGGAGTTGTGCGTAGCGTTAGCATCGGCATATATTCCTGATGAACAACAGAAGAACAGAAGTATTAATCGACATGCCCTGACGACTCGAGACTTTATGATGGTTTGTCGATTTTGGTTTTATAGTTTCGACATACCGCATAGGAGGAGGTTGTCCGGCGGAGGCTTCTCCTTAGCGGGGTTGGTGTCAGGATCGAACACTCTGATGTACAGTTCCTCACCCAAGTACCAGTTTCTGAGGTTCTGCGACCTCAGGTTCCACATTCCTGGGTTGTCTAGGAACACGTACACCGCCGTCCATGAGTTCGGGTAAACTTGCACCGTCGAACGCACCACTGGGTCGATCATGTCGTAGGTCGTGCGGTTGTCTGTGCCCCACACTCCGTCCCCGAACCTGCAATGCTTGTATTAGTCAAATCATACATCAGGTACCGCTTTACAGTACGTATCGACATATCAAATGGAAGATTCAGTGATGTTTCTTGCCCGACGACAAAGAAACTGTATCCATTCAAGTGCCATGAATCCATGACGTCGAGCGGGTTCTCGAAGACTATCTCCAGCCATTCTTTGTGATTGCCTGATACGACAGAGATCCCGTTTGCAGCCTCGGTGTTGACCGACCACACTGGGAACGCATCGAGCTGATAAATTTTCGATGCATCGCCCTTGTAGTCCGCTAGCTTCAAAGGAGTGGACGTCTGCCGGTAGTATGATACATTATTGACGGTGTACCGAGGAAGACCTTCAATTTCTTGCTCCTCAACCTTGAGAACGAACGTCTGATTGATTTTCACGTTTGATACGTTGAATGTGCCTTGGGGGTTTGGCCTTGCTGCTCCTGTCGTCATGTTCCACCTGAACCAGCAACGTACCACCGACGTCAAACGTAGGGTTCATACAAATCTCGTTAACCTTGATCATGAATTGTGTAATTGTTCAACATACTTGATGGATTTCGCTTGATCAAGCGAGAGTTTCATGTCAAATGGGTCTGGACCACTTGGAAGAGGCCCGGTGATGTTCGCTTTCGAGTTCGCGTATCGAAGTATTCCTTTACCCACGAGGCCACTCGAGTTACTGAAAGAGATGAGCTTCGGGGTGGCCACCATGTAATAGTCAGCTTCGTCTTGATCAGCTGTGACAAGAACAGAGTATGACTGCCCGACATGCACATCCAGCGAATCCAACCAGATTTGATCCGTGTAGGATCCTTCGGTCTCGACCAGCAACATCCTGTGTTTCTGGATCCTGAAGTTGAAGCTCAGCGCGGATCCGACGTTTGATATCCGAAACCTGTAAGTCTTCCCTGAAAGCATGAATTATTAACATCTTAAGATCGTTCCATGCTGAAGGCTCAAAAACATCGTTATATGATCGAGCGTAGGGACCTTTAGTGACGTTAAATGATTCATAGGAGAGCGATAGTGTGTGTCCCAACGGTCCTTTCCCATTGAATAGCAAGATATCCGGGATGCTGCTGAACGCGCTGTTCTTCCCTCTCAGCAATGTCCTCACCAACTGGAAATCAAGAATCAGACGCGTGAATTAGGCCCGCTACAGTATGGCATAAGGAGAGATAGAAGAGCAAATGTAGTGTTCCGTGGAGTACCTGATAGTGATCGTAATGCCAGTCTCCGATAAGGAGGTCGTACTCACCATCGGGTTTGGTGAATGGTACGCTGATGACCTCGCGGTTGTTGACCCGAATCGGCCCGTAGCCACCAGCCGCCTTCTGGTAATTGATGGATGGGAAGTAGAAGAAGGTGCCTATCTGATCCTTGGTCTGGAACACGTAAGTCCAGTTTGTTCCGGGCAGTATCGGGCAGTTTGTCCCTGAGACTCCGTCCTGCCACGAGTTCAGCCTCTGCTGGATCCCGTTCCTGCGACAATCGATCCCGTTTTAAAGGAAAAACCGGAAAAACCACAGACCGTCCAGGGGATCACGGCTTACCATGTGAAGAGCAGGGGCTCGTGCAGGTTGTTGAACACATTGACATGGATGAAATCATTCGTCGTCGCATTGATCAAGGGCCCTGGGAACATCCCGTTGATGGCAATGACCTTCAAGTCACAAGATCAAACAAAAATCAAACCAACATAGCATAGAAATTTCCATTCGACGTCGAAAACTGGGTCACATACTGGTTGCTCGATTGAGAGAGGCTTGACGTCCTCGACGAATGCAACATTCCACATGAGATTGATGTCAGCAGCAAAGGCTTGACCCAAGAGGGACGCAAATAACACCACGAAGCACAAGTGAGAAAACCACCTTGGGTGGCCGAGAAAGGCCATTTCAGAAACCTTGGAGAAGACAGGGAACCTCAGGATGTTACCCAAGTGATCAGTTCTGCACGTCGATGATATTCGAACAACATCGTTGGTCTTATAAGATGGCAGAGAGATGTCGCCTTGTCGTTAGGGAAGATGCACAACCAAAGGGGTGGACCTTCCCAAGAGAGCTTGAGGAATCTCGCCGGGGAAAATTCGCAGAAAATTTTCAACTTTGGTCGATCGTTGCCACCCTAGCCGGCTGAAACAACCAAAAATATGTAAGAAAGTTCTGTCATTGTTTCTGTCAACCTTAGCGAAGTGTAAGCTGTCTTTCGTTCTCTGGATCACCTGTGACAACAACTGCGAAACAACATCTTCTCGAAGTGGGGTTCCAGCTCTTTGTGCCGTGGCTGATTCTAATCGCCGATCTCCCGCGTTAGATGGTCTACTTGCTGAGAAAACTGCGCCTGTCTGGTGATTGCACTCGGGGCAAACTATGAGACATTCATTAGCATTTCCCGGCGTGTACAACAAAATGATTGATTATTCCTACGTGATGCTGATATGATCCGATCTGTTCCTTCTAGCATAAGAGAACCACCAGCCGGCGGAATAAGCAGATGATGTCCAATTCGAGAATCACCCTATCGGACCGTGCAGCTCCAATGTTGTGAGCTTTGTTATGGATGCAAAGATCAGGAACATAAGAGTGTCAGCATATCCGCTGGATGCGTGTCGAGGGGAGTGATGCACAGGCCGAGCAATGCCAAATACGGCCCTTGGATACTTAACTGGCAACTTCCATCAAGACTCAGTTAACCATGATGGCATTTTTACGGCCGGCCAACAACAACAGCAAGAATGCAAATAGGAAACTAAGAACCATTATATATGCACTAGGCCGGCCGAATCCTATAAAGATAAACGTCAAACCAAGAGCGGGATTTACAACAATAATCTTGGATTAGTACAACCACCTCCATCCTTAATTACGAACTAGTATCCTGTGATGTAATAATACCGTTGTGTGCTGCGCTTCGTCGCATAAGAACCATACTTTACTTGCTCGGAACCTTTCACCGCCACACAATTAGGAACAGCAACTGCTTTTGTAATGAGGTTCAGGGAGTTGTTTCTGTTTCAATATCTGCTTCTTCACTGCCACCGATCCCTCCTCTAACAAGCTCGGAACCTCCATCATCTTTACGATTAACAGGCACGAGTTAATGTCTTGGCAAGCACACTCGAGTTGATCGGAACAGTCATGACTGTACCTTGTGTATGAGCTCCTTGAAGCATTGATGAACGTTTTCTCGCGTTCTTGCACTACACTCGAGAAAAAGACACTTGTGCTGTTGTGCTAGGTCCATCCCTTCCTGTGTTGTTACTTCCCTCGCACTCTCCTGATCGGATTAAACACGATTAGCTGCGCTACAACTTTTGAGTAATGCATGTGATTCAGAATAACAAGAAGAACTAGCCGATTTACCATATCAACCTTGTTTCCGATGAGGATCTTGATGCACTCCGGGTTGGTCGAGTAAAACTCCACTTCTTTGGCCCATGTTTTTGACAGGCTTTTGATAGTTGCTTTTCGCGTTACATCATAAACTAAAACCAAAAACAGCAAAATCACAGCTTCAAGAGACTGTCCTGGAAGCCGATTAAACCAGAATCATCGGGTGAAAATTCCCTCGGATTTACATTTTCTGACGGCTCACCGAGTATAATTCCGTGCGCTCCCCTGTAATAGGAATTCGTCAACGTCCCGAACCTCTCCTGTCCAGCTGCATCACGTCGCAATAACTAACCATCAACTTGGGTAAGTTGCAATCACACCTGTCGACGAACGAAACAGCAGACTGAATAATTACCTGTGTCCCAGATCGTGAGCTTCAACTTCTTTCCTCCAACAGAAACATGCTTGATCTTAAAGTCCACCCCTGTATATTCCCCACATAGACAGAAAAGCGGACAACGGCAATTAATCTACATACAAAACCAGTCGAACTCCGAACTCCGAACTCCGACGAATCAATAACAGAAAAAGAACAGCAGCACGACAAGTCTGAATGGGGTTCGGCCATACCGACGGTGGGGGAGAGGTTATGGGCGACGGAATCCGAGATGAAGGTCATGAGGAGGCTGCTCTTGCCAACCCCAGAATCGCCTATCAACAATATCTTGAACGAGTAGTCATAACTGCCAACTCCGTTCTTCCCAGGAGAACCCATCGATCCAACAGCCCAGAAAAAAAAAAAATAAAAAAAACACACAAAAGGGGAAACTAGGAGAAGTTATCCAGACATTCTTGCGAAGCTTCCTCCCCCGTTTTCGTCTTTGCGTGCAGCTGGAGGGTAGGGTGCACCGCAAGGAAGGAAACGGAGTGATGATATGTTCTTCGACCGGCCAAAAAAGACTTGGGTTGGGACGAGGTTGTCTTGCTGGGGGGTTGCCCCTCTGCTGCAGGCGCGGTCGTGGCAGCTTCCCACCGTCAACAACGAGGCGCACCCAACAAAACGATGAATTTGTGGGATTTTGGAGCGACTCGTAGTTTTCCCTTATTTTATTTTTTTCCCGTTTGGAAGATAGTTCATCGACGCGTTTCTCGCGCAACCTTCGGCACCCAGGTTTCAGTCCAAGAACAGGGCCGAGCAAAGGGTGGCAAGAATCAGGATGCTCTGCCCCATGCAAACGAATCTCAATTTTTTGTCACAGTGGGAGAACTTTTGCCATTAGTCCCAACACGCCAACACCTAAAAATAATCACGCCTTTCTCACTATGCAGCTAAATATCGTAGCATATACATCAGTTTTAGCGAATCATCCAGTCAGATGCCAAATCTTCGTTTACCACGTCTGCCGCTATCCATGTCCGCTAACCTTAATGTACTGGGTTGCAGTTGAGTCGTGATGTTGGAAGATGCCGGAGTTTCGATAGTTCCTGCCCTGGACGACTCGCCGGGCATCCGCCGGGCGTCAACCCCACTCAGCGACTGAGCTTCTATCCTGACTTTCTCGACCAGCTCAATGTGATGCATAGAGGAATGAGCGTCCGCCAGTCGTTTCTGCAGATCCTCGGATTTTTTCCTTTGATACTCAGTGTTTTCCATTAGATTCCCTCTCTCTCCGAGCTCCTCGTACAAGTTCGTCAGTACGGACAGTACCCAAATCTGGGTAGGGATGTCAAAGAGCTTCCTGGCAAGGGTAAGCGCAGAGCGTAAGATCTCTCGAGCTTGCCCCGTGTCGTGCAAGGCAAGAGCCAGGTTGCCGAGGATTGTCAGATACTGAGCAACCAGTTGAAGATTCCCTAAAGTGCTGTGGGTGATCTGCAGTCCTCTCGCCAAGCGATTCCTAGCTTCTTGTAGATCTTGCTGTTTCATCAATAAAAGGCCATGGGCAAACAATGCGCAAGTTTTCTCGCGAACTCCGACAAAAGAATCGATCGCCCTGTAGATAGGACTGACCAACTCCAGTGCCTGCGACGAAGACTCGGAGTCGCCAATACTTATGTAAGAAACTGCTGCATACACTTGCCACGTGGCCTGCATCGATCGGCTTTCAGTCAACTTTGCTGCCTCAATGTAATGGAATGCTGCTTCGCTATAACAACCGACCGAATGGGCATACTGTCCCCTGAGCATCTGAATGATGCTCTCGCAGGCTTGTAATATGGTCGGGAATCGCATGAACCAGTCTTTCATCTGGATCAAAGCCTCCTGGGCCTCGATGAATTCCGATCGCGTGAGCTCCACCGCCACCTTGCTTTCCAAGAATTGCATGAGCAGCATCAAATACACACCCGCCATCCAAATAGCCGAATGCTGCAAATCTACTTCCTTGACCCTGTTTGTGATTCCAAGCTTTGCCAGTTCATCTAGGACAGTAGTCATCCCAGATGCAATCCTCTTATTGCAATCTTTAAAGAGCCCTTTGGGACGCCCAATATGAACTACCATAAGATCAATTAGGGCGTAAACAGCACCTCTTGGAAGCCATTCCCCATCCATAGGAGGCAATGCCAGATCAAGCTTCTTCGGAGAAGCCGTCTCGTCGATACCAGCCGAATGCATCACGTTCATGCTACCGAGTGTTGACCGATCTGTCTGCGAGCGTTGCAAATCCTCGTTCATTGCAGCATCCAACTTCTCCACGTGTTCTGCGGCTCCTTTGTAGTCGCAAATCCTAAGATAGTAAAAAGCATGTAGCAGCTCGTTATAGAACATTAGACCGAGGCAGCACTCCTTCCTATCGGGTTGAATCGACGCCCACACCTCATCACACTTGCCAACCGCCCTCGCAACGACAGCCTCATCCTCCCATTGCATCAGGTGCACGTGAAGCATCGACGTCGCAAAGAACATCTCCAGCTCCGGGAAACACAACTCGGCAGCTGCGACCAACCCACGCTCCAACACAGATATCGAACTCTGGTAATCCCCCTCGATAATGAAAGCATTGGCGAGCTGAGAATAAAAATTACAAGACCACAACTTCGTGGAGAACCGATTGGTTGACAAGGCGGACTCCGCGACCTCAACGGCCCGGGTGAGGATCTGCTTCTGGTGAGGGATAGCGCCCACAAGGTGGTAACAGTGGCTGAGCAAGCTAAAGGCCTTGAACTTGAGGTCGAAACAGGAAGGTATCGAACTGAGCAGGAGGTGGGAGCGGTCGAGGTGGGATTTGGCCTGGCCGACATTGTGGGTATGCTTCAGGAGGATCGAAGCGAGTCGAATCCGGGTCTTGACCTCAGAGACAGGAAGCAAAGTCATCTGGCTCTGGCAAATCGCCTCCAGACACTTCACCACCTTGCCCACCTCACCCTTCTTCTCGTGGTAATCGGCTAACCTCCACAAACCCTCGACAACCGCATCCATCCCGACAACCAATCGACCGAGTACTGAACTGGGGTTCCACCAAGACTTCAACTTGGGAAGAGATTCAAGAAATTATGGGTCAAATCTGTCATCCTAGGGTTTAAGCTCAGCCTTTTCATTTCTCGCAAGACGGGTAGAGATGCAACGAGGAGGTGTAGGCTTGCTTACTTGGGATGAAGGAAAACGTATACGGGGATCTTCTTCCTTGGCGGTCACCGGCCACCGTTGACCGCCGCCGGTGGTCGTCGTCGGAGGAGGAAGAAGAAGGGCGGGGAGGGGGAGCTTAACTTCGGGGCATTGATGTCCAAAGACAAAAATTCAAATTGCTGGAGATTTGGGCGATTTTTTATCCATTACACTAAATAAGAAAGTAGCAGCCTTGCCTAAACACATGACATTGAATTGAAACTTGCTTAAAATAAAGTTAATTCAAGTTTCGAATTCGATCAAATTTCATCCGTGATGTGTAACAGTGGCAGATCTTGTATTTGGACTTTTGATTTGGGTTATAGGCCCAAATAAGTAGGCCCATTTATGGCCCGACAAGGGAAACAAATCTCCAATCTATATATGAAGCTTGCAATTAAAAATTGAGCGTTTCCACAAGAACAATGTGACTCCTACACACATGCCATCAACGTGATTTCTCTACAGGGTTTATTCTATTCGCATTTATCGTGAGATGTCGATGGAAAAAGTTGATTTGGATCCCGATAGCCCGATTCTAATTATGAAATATTTAAGGGTAAAGACCAAATTCTACCTACCCCCCCCCAATACAATGGCGTTGGAAGATACGTGTGCAGAATTCAACACAACAGCAAAAAAATGCCCAGAATGAAAAGGGAATCGCAATTAATATTCGTCTAATACTGATTATTTTTATTTTTTATTTTTATTTTTATTAACCTATTCCTTCATAAATAATAAAAGGCCCACACAGACAGCCCAACTAGAAAAGGCCCATATATAATAAAGCCCATTTCCATATATAATAACTTTCTGTTTTTTTATCTATTATTATTATTATTACCAAAAGGTTCTTTTGGTGCTTTGTTCCGGGCGGTCCGGAAGCTGCATGCGCCTCATTACACAAACAAACCAACCAATCCCACAATTTCCCAGTCATAAGAAACGAGAATTTTTTTTTTATCAGATTTTATTACAATTCATTTCTTGACCAAAAAAGATACATCAATACCAATCAGCTGGTTCCATGCATTTAATGTTGTTATTTTGCCCATAAATTTAATTCATTCTTCTCATTTTCGCTTTTCTTCTCAGTCTCGAGCTTACTCTCGACGAGTTGTTTCTTCAGGTCCAAGTAACTGGGGGTTAGGTTAAGGTTTTGTGTTGCGTGCTTAGTTTTCATCGTCATTCTTTAATCTTCTCCGATAAGCCAAGCTACGGCAAGCTTTTATGAGCTCAAAGACCATGAGCCCCATGCCGATATCTTCTCCCTTCCTTACCCGCCTCTCTTTGTGTTGTGCAGCTTAGGTATCGACATGCGTGTTTGATTTTTTTTTTTCATTTTTTGCTTTATGGGTCTTGTGGGATTTTGCCTTTGTGGGTCTTCTGGTGAGTTGTTTAACAAGTTTGTGGATCTGTGTTGGTTTGATCTGTTCTGTTAGGGGTGGTGCTTTTTGGTTTGTGGGTCGTTTTTATTTGTCTGTGGAGTGCCCTGTAGGCTTGAGTCAGGGCAAAACTTTTAATCTTTTTTGTTCATGGGAGCTTGTTGGTGGGGGAGTTTTGTGAGTTTTCCCCTCCTCCTGCTGTTGCTACTTTTTTTTCGTGGCCAGTGGTTTATGATTTATTCTCTCTGTTGGCGTGCAGTGTCGTAGTGTTCTTTAGCCTGTTTTTGTTGCATGTTGTGCTGATTTTGTGTCGTAGTGTTCATTAGCCTGTTTTTGTTGCACGTTGCGCTGATTGTTCGCGCGAGTTAATGATTGGAGCTGGGAGGATTTCCGATGCCTTTTCTATCCATTTTGATGAGTACTCATGCTTATTAATGTTCGTGTTCAGGATTATGGTGTCTTTTTATGGAAAAATTGGCTTCATTAGATCATAATGGAAGTCGCCGCAAAAGCCGGGAAATGCTTGATGTAGACTTGGATTTGGGACAAAATCTTGATCGGTGAGCCTTAGCACCAGCGAGTAGAGTTGTGCATCGGTGAGTGGTTGCTCATGAGTTCTAGGCATTTGAAACGGTCAATCTACGAAAATCGTGAGACTTAAGTCGTTTACCCGCACGTGCACACTCTCCCTAAGTTAAAACGTATTAATTTGGAAGTACTTTGTGCTTTAACGATGGCCTTTTGTTAATTTTTTAAACTAATTAATGATTGCATTTAGAGTCGTGTCGTCTTTTTAAGAAAATTAATATTGGCGAACTATATTGCACTTGGATAGCGTCGGTAGCTTAATATTCTAGGATGGTGCTCAGTTTTGCAATTGTAATCCATCGGCATATGGCTCTCGATACTCTTATTAGGAGAAGAGATAATATGTACTGCAGATAAATTATTCCATGTAGTGCTGTATGGCAGGATTAGGCCATTTGATGATTTTTTAAGGATTTGTCAACGTGTACCTTAGTCCTTGTACACTGTGTACTGGTAGATTTAGTATTTGTTGTGATATCACCTCTTTCCTCTAAACACATTATTTTCTGGTTTAACATTTGAAGCCCTCTTAAAGTAATTTCCACGTTCATGCGCAGATGGGTCCTGAAAAATTGATGCTTTCGACATCTGCCTCGGCTGCCGGTCCATCTGCCAATAATTCTAGCACCACTGCCTTGGCTCCTGGATTTAGGTTCCATCCAACCGATGAGGAATTGGTTGTCTACTATCTGAAGCACAAAATTTGTGGCAAATCCTTTCGCTTTGATGCTATCGCTGTTGTAGACATCTACAAGACCGAGCCTTGGGATCTTGCAGGTCACTAGTTGTGTGGTTGAATTACTCTTTTATCTGCAGTGGCTGATCTGTTGTTATTAGCATAGGGTACATTTCCTGGCTGATGACATGCTGTTGCCCCTAATATTGCTTCTTGTGAATGCTGATTTTTTATATTTTTAGGTGATCTGATGTCACCTGTTCTAGAACAATAACAATCATACTGCTAGTATGTTAGAATTTGCTTTGATATGATTCATCTGTTAAATTTAGGCAAATCTAAATTAAAGACTAGAGATCAGGAATGGTACTTCTTCTGCGCACTGGATAAGAAGTATGGTAATGGTGGTAGAATGAATAGAGCTACTCATACTGGATATTGGAAGGCTACCGGAAATGATCGTGAGGTTCGACATGATTCTTGTGTTGTCGGTTTGAAAAAGACGCTTGTCTTCCACCATGGGCGAGCACCTCTAGGGGAGCGGTCTAATTGGGTTATGCATGAATATCGTCTAGCTGAAGAAGAGTTGAAGAAGTGTGGTGCTCAACCGGTATGTTCTCGCCACTTGATTGCATGACGTGGTATCACTGTTCTCTGGAATCCTATACAGTCACCTGAGATACTATTCAGGGTGTTCAAGACATAATTAGCGTTCCATGATTGTGAATGGCTTAGATAATTAAAAAATGGATGCCCATTGTAAATACTGGAAAATCTTCTTATCCCAAGTTTTTTAGGTGTTTTGAATCATCTACATGAAGTGTTGTTGTTTATCGAAAGTCATTCTTCTGTTACTAAAAAAAGCCATCAATGTAATAATAGCCAGTGTTCTGATAGAAGCCCCGTCTTTCTATGGTGGAAGGATATCTATGTCCTCTGTAGAATCTTTCACAAGGCCAATCTTGCGGCACCAACAGGGAATCGCTATGCTCCTTTCATCGAGGGGGAATGGGATTGCAAAACCGAAGTAGTCCCAGGTTTAGTACTGAGTTGCCAAGCTGAGAATGGTGAAGAATTGAAGCATCAAGGAAACGACGCTTTTCAGGTTTGTGCTACTGCTCCATTTGATTACTCAAACTGGGAAGGGATTTATTATATGGAGGCAGATTATGTAATCTCTTGATTGTTTTCTTTTTTTGGCGCCTGATGTTTTGATCACTCAAATTGGAAAAGGATTTATTATATGAGGGCAGATTATTTGGTCTCCTGCTTGTTTCTTTTATGGTGGCTGATTCACTTGCTGAGGAGACCGCTAGGCACATCCATTGTTTTTATAAATCATGCTCATGTATTTTGATAACAGCATTTTCTGAAATGTTGGCTTCCTCAGCTTTTTATTTTCCCTCTGGGTGATGTGATCCTTTTATTTCGTGACATTTATCTGTATATTGTTTTTGAGAATTCATCACTTGGATGGTTTGAATTTGCAGGAGGCACCATCCTTTGTAGTTTCTCAGGAGGCACCATCCTTTGTAGTTTCTATCTGTCAAGGCAAACTTCCAGCTAAGAAGCAATACTTTCCATCCGTCTGCAAGAGGGGGACTTTGAGTGAGACCTTGGAGTATCGTGATGTAGCGTGTCCACCTTCTCGGGAAATTCCTGCCATTCATCGGCACAAAAGGAAAAATGTCTTCGACCTGAACTCAATCGATCCAATTGTTACTGAAAGTTCGCCTAAGAAAGTCAACAATCCAAGCTCATTCACAACCACCACTGCAGCAAGTCCAGATGAGAATTCCTCTAGCTGTCTCTCGGCTTTAGCCGAGTATTCTCTGCTGGAATCTTTGGAAAATAAGGACAGGACTAGAAATGCTGTCGACATGACTTTATCACTGCCCACAGAATCCCTAGAATTTATTGATAGTTTGCAGGAGGAGATCTACAAGGTTTCTATGGAGCGAGAGACCCTGAGGCTGGAAATGCTTAGCATCCAATCCAAGGCTCAAGTTCTCCAGGCTCAGCTCGACAGTCTGATGAATGAGAATGAGAACCTCAAGAGGAAATTCCCTTAACCATACTGCATCCAAGATCTGTATGGTACGTATCTCTTTTTTTTATTGACGTAGACTCATGCTTGCCTCTTTTTACCGAAAATTTTTACTTAATAACTGGAGCGACCGTACTGGATTTCTTTCTCGTCATTGACTCTTGATGCTGTTGATGTCTGTCCTCGTTTATTTCCTGTAATATTCCCATCCGTGTTGAACTTGTCAATATTTTCACGTGGTTCTGGACTGACGTGCTGTTGCATATCGCAGAGATCTAAAGTTTCATTTAGTATAGCCGATAGGTAGACCATACACATTTTTTTCGATAATTACTAAACATTTTTGTCGACGTGCCGTTAGCACCATGTCGTATCCATCAAACCTATTAAAACATTTAAAATGTCCTAGGGCATCACTTAACTTCATCTTCGTTCATATCCCTGTAGGATACAGCTGTTTCATTTGCCATATAGATGACAATTTCTCCCGCCGGCGACTCCAGTGCTTGGACTCTCCGATCAAAAACATTGAAGAAACACCCATGTGGTGACTTCCTTGTAATCAAATTTCGTGAATATAAAAATGTTGGGATAATCTCCTTCATACTGTTGCTGGCAGGCAGGACCTAAAGACCTGTAATAAATTCCATCTAGGCAGGTTCACCGGTACTTGTTTTACAGGCTTACCGTTAGTTCATAAAAAATTTTGTGAAATATTGTTCCAATTTCAAAAACTCCTAACGCGGTTTGAAACGGCGACTTTAGTTTTCTATGAAAGCCGTTTAAAACAGTGAATTAAAGGCAGTATTTAGAAAATTTTCAAAACTGGAAGTGTATTTCGCAAATTTTTTTCCAAATTGACCATAATTCCTTACAAATAAAAGAATAAGAGCCAGATTATTCTGTCATGAACCTGCGGGAGTGTATTTATGATTCTTTGTTTTTACTGTGAACCCTACAAGAAAGTGCTAAGGTGAGGCTTATAAGCACCATCCCTAAGTCAGCAACGGGGAAGATCCTGAAGAAACAACTGATATCGCAGAGCCAACAGCAATTGGCTTCCAAACTGTAAGTCACGAGTAATTACTGCCACTCAGCGCAGAGTTTACTATGTTTTCCGGATTGCAGACATGGCTTCTGCCGTAAAGTTTCGAACTAAGATATAAGACAGTTTCAAACAAATATAGTGAAAATTTTACTTCTGTCCTAAGTCTCTTGATTTGAACTGAATGAATACTTATTTACCAAAAAAAAAATTACTATGGTCTTTTGTCCAATGTATGGCCTTGGGGTAATCACATGACAAATCTCCACAAGAACAAGTCGTAGGTATTATTATCATCTGACAAAAGAACATGTCACAATATTCTTCGGACAAAACCAATAAACAACAACATATCACTCCAGATAGGCCCCAAAAATGCAAAGCAAAAGAAAAAATTTGATTCATCACTGGCCATCCATCCTCTTATAGTCTTCAGGAACAAGGCATCTTGAAGTTGCCTAGGTATCATTCTGCAGATGTGCCAAAGACAGAGATTTGCCCAGACGGTAGCTCGTTGCCCAAAAACATTGATGCATATGTGTCCCCCAACAACATTCATCCCTCACTCAACCTATTAACATCCTTGCTAAATTGCTACTATGACGAGGAACTCAAGTGATTTATGTTCTGTAATTGGGGGAACAATAAGTTTTAAGAGCTTCACTAGCTGCTGCCTGATAACCAGCTCAGAAAACCACCAGAATTTTGCCGCCGTGTGACAGCCTCAGCAAGTTCCAAGTCCTGCTCAAACTTTGACTTCTGCTTTCGAAGGGCTTGTACCTCACTTTCTAAAGCAGGCAATGATTCCAGTATTTTGTGCAGCTCTTCAATTTGTGCCTAGTATTATAAAAAGGAAGCAAATTGAGACAACCAAGAAAACACAAATCCTTACAATGTCCCAACTAAGTCGAAAGTTGGACAACTAACCTCCAACTTGAAGCATCTTGACCTCTCAGCCACTAATTGACCTTGGACAGAGAGGAGTTCCTGAATTTTTTTTTTTTTGATAAATAAGTTCCTGAAAGTTTCTCGATGAAAAATGGGTTCTCATATCACCAGCAGTTAGAAAACGAAAAGTTTCCAATATCATACCTTTGAGAGCTCAGCATGAGCGCCATTAACTTCATCGACCTTTTCCCTCAGACTAGCAACTTCGTCTTTGACATCCTTGAGTGATAACTCAATCACCCTCTTCTCCTCTCTCACCGCATCAATCTCAGCTAAATTCTCTATACCGCCAACATCAGGTTTCTCCATATTTGTCAAAGCAAATGCAGCGGTAACAGAAGCTGCAGCTGCTGCAGCAGCAGGCGATTGCAAAATCTTGGGTCGCACTGAATCTCTCGGTTTGGGTTTCATTACAAAGATCTAGGCACATAAGGTGGCACTTTGAGAAAAAAATTATTCCTAAAGAAAAATTCTACATGGTAAAGGCATCTAACTTCACAATTGCAAATCTATTCTAGACACCATATTGTCAACGTGAAGAAACTCTACGTGGATGGGTATTGTGAAAACACATGAAGCAAGGAGCAATCTATCCACATTCCCATTACATGATACAGGAAACTTCACCGGAATATGTGATTTGACAGATTCATACCTCATTTTGATACTTCCCATTGTAGCCTCCAAAGGCAACCAAATATTTATCACCACCTATAAGCGCAGGGCACACACTAAGCCCCTGCATTCAAACACCTTTTTCATATCAGAATAAGTCAGCAATACTGTCTTAATATAGGTCAAACTTCAAGGCAGATTGAATCACATCCATTAGTGAACATTGTTTCCGGGTTTGCAACACTTTAATTTACACGGGTATTTTGAATTTCTTAATGTCCACAATATTGGAGGAAAAAAATGATGATTAACAGAATTAGCAAAATCTTGACCTCGCTAGCAAGTGGATGTCTCTCCTTAACACTCGCTATTGTGGTCCATACTAACTTGGGCATGTCCAACATCGAGGTCTCCACACAACCTGCTTGAGAACAGTCAATGAAGATGCAAGGAATGAACCGTGAAGATATACACAAACCGAATGATATACCATGTTTGCTATCTCCACCGCCTACAAGATACCAATTTTCACCAATGTTGACTCCAGCATGACCTGCTCTAGAAGTCACCATGTCACCCCTGATCTCAGGTTGAGACCATTCTTTCTGCCAAAAAAAGAAAGATACTGCTGAAGTCAATGCATACATCAGAATCTCTGACAGAAATCACTATCAAAATCATCTTCTCCTGTGTCAAATGTTAAATAAAAAACATGGCCAGGACAGTAAACTGCATCTAACTCCATACGACGACACAGACATTGTCATTTCCTTATGGATGGGTTATGCAAGAATAACATCAACTAATGTCAGCTTCAAGTGAATACTGCAGTAGCAAGGACTGCACCCAGTGTGCTAGGGTAAATATCATCGCAGCAAAGATACACATCAACTAATTTCAGCTTCAAGTGAATACTGTAGTAGCAAGTACTGCACACAGTGTGCTACGGTAAATATCATTGCTGCAAGGATCCTCTAACTTTCACAGGTCACACTAAAATGTTTTTATCATGCAGCTTCCAGTACTAGCTATCCCTTTGCAGCCATAATACGCAATTCCATTTTCTAAAATACACGGGGCAATTACTGCAGCACTCTGGAGTTTTCTAGTAACTTTATAAATAATTGGATACTATCATTTAAAAGAAAACGAAAACTTATCAGTACTCAGTAAACCCAGCTTCTGCTAAGTTCCTATAACGAACTTCCAAGGATATAAACCTCAAGGATAAATTACCTAGACAATACGATTTACAGCCATAGAATGTAAAATCGTCATAAAAAATGGTCAAAAGACCCAGCCTTTTTTTATAAGTAAAAGAAAAAGACCAATCCTTGTTATACAACCACGAAGCACCGAATATCAGACTTCACTCAGGAATTACATGCAATGGAGTCATGAGAAGACGGAAAATCTCAACATCCTCATGGAGAAAGCTTGATAAAGATCTGAAACAAGTACAGAACTGAAGTAAAGGGGAAAAAGGTCGCACGTACTGTGTGCAAGTCCAGTACATGCAGGTCGCCAAAGAAAATGGAATGAGAACAACCACCAAATAAAATAAGATAGCGATCCCCATGCATTGCAGCAGAATGGTCAAACCGAGGAGCAGGTGGCGTCCCCCTATCACAAACAAGCCAACATCATGGATCACCATAAAAAAAAGCATATGAGGAAAGGACACAAAATAACAAGCTTACACAGTCTCTAAACGTTCCCAAACCATTGCCTCTAAATCAAGGGTATGAACATCATTCCACAGTCCTCTCCTCCTGTCCTCCCCACCAAAAACTATGAGTTTTGATCCAAACAATGTAGCAGAGTGTCCCTCTCGAGCTACCTGCAAATTGTTGAGTCATGCATCATAAACACCCCCTTTATATGCAACTGGAAGGAGAAGATACAATGGAGGAAAATATAGGGGATTCAGGAATGAAGCTTTGAATTATTGATATGACGAACTTAACATGAAAAAAAAAATCATTTTAGAGAAAAAAACCCAATGAATCGTAGACAGCAGTCACTCACTGGTACTCTTCCGGTCGTTTCCAAAATCCCACACAGGCGTGATTCCGGCTCAATGAACTTCACTACATCAACATGGTATAAGACTTTAATTCATGGAACCAACAAGCACGCCCCATATATGTTAGGATGGGACCACCTACCAAGAAAGCTCTCGTCTTTTTTCACATGCCCACCTAGAATAAGCAGTTTATTTCCCCATTCGACCTATAAAAGTAAAGAAGTGACAATTCACGTCATAAACAAAATAATAGACAGAATGTCAGGCTCTGAATAAAGTGAGTATGAGTTACCATAACATGACCAGAAGTAGCAAAAAGGTGTTCTTCTGACACATTAGGAACAGGTGGTTCTGTTCTCAAATGTTCATTGCACCATGTCAAACTATGGAAGTCAAAAACCTGCATAAGTGACCAACAGTCAATAATCTGATATATTGACTACGACAGCAAATTATTACAACCAAATTCCAAGGACCTGGACATCCGATAGGTATCGACCATTTCGACTTCCGCCAATCACATAAAGCTTTTCATTGATGACAGCTGCAGCATGCTGAAAATAGAGTGAGACTGTTATGGAAGAAAAAATAAAGGAAAATAAACTGAAATCTGGAAGAGATGGGAAAAGAACAGGAAAAGGAATAAGGCTGCCAAAAAATCACATTGAACAAGGTTCCCCACTTAAATCCGCTAAAGTTATAAATATTCGGCCGATGCATCCACACAACAAAGAAACAGGGAAATATACGACACATCACCTTGTATCTAGCAGGCGGGTGTGGTCCTACAATAGGCAGTGGTGCCCATTGGTCGTATTCCAAATTTAAAAGATAACCTGTGTTGTCCATGATCTTCGCCTCTGCAGCTTCCCAAAGTCAAGAATGCTAAAGAACTAGCCAGACGGGGTACGGATCATTTCACAAATCCCATCAAGAAGAGGACCAGGCAAGATTCGCGGGACGGCATAAATAAATCAAAATTCCCATTCCAACGACCCATTTCTGTGTCCTCCTTCCCTTTTCCCAAGAAAAGAAATCACTTCTAACGCCACAACGACTGATCTCCTTAAGAAATCCATCGAATTCTGAATACATGGATCTGAAAACTACCCATCCAGCAGGCAGAATTCCCACTCTTATTACCTCATCAAACGCCAAGAATCGTACGAGAAAAGCATGCGATCAAACAACTCGGGGCATTACCTTCTAGCAAATTTCGAGATGGGCAGCGGAGGGAGACTTCGTCCGAGGAAGGGAAGGAGGTGTCCCAGATCACCCCCGCCGTCGAGATCGGAGCCGCGGTCGGTTCCCCCGAAGGAAGGGGTAGAAACCGACAGCGACGAAGGATTGTCGGGTCCGGACAGCCCGGAAGTCAAAACGGTTAATTCCAGCGGTGTTGCAACGACATGGCATTTGTGGTCCGTAAGGGACCATACTGGCCCATTAGGCCCAACATGAAGGGGATTTTATTCTTCCTAAGCCCAACAAAAATATTATTGTCCAAATATAAATAAGTAACCCGGTTCTCGCATCACGGGGGTGCCTTCTTGGGTCTTCCAGGAGGGGTGCGTCCGACGACGACACAGCTCGACTTATGATGGCCGGGATCCGAGCTTGTCTAGGGCGCCAGAGGGATATAGTGGGTTTGGGCAATGCGAGAGGTGGAAGCAGCAAAGGAGGAGA
Organism: Melastoma dodecandrum; assembly: GCA_029817715.1. Taxonomy (NCBI): domain Eukaryota; kingdom Viridiplantae; phylum Streptophyta; class Magnoliopsida; order Myrtales; family Melastomataceae; genus Melastoma; species Melastoma dodecandrum. Next base: position 956,525 of record JARUPY010000533.1, on the reverse strand, counting down.
AACAGGTTGCGGATCCGGGACTGGCTCCTGTTATACGGCTGCCGCAGAGGGAGGGTTCGCAGACTCTGCACCAAAGATCTAACAACACAAGGGTCGTTGAATGTAATTGTATCATTGGCCCGTCACTAGACATGCCAATAACCGATGTGCCATTTAGCGGAACATTCGGACAATGAAATTGTAAATTAACAAACACGTCGAGAATATTTGACAAACGAATACGGATTCGAAATTTAATCCAAAAATATGGTCACCGCGTAAAAGAATAGTATAAAACACAACGCTTATTCAGAGTATATACTTATAAAGGTTATGGGATGATCGCATAGTTCACTTATATAACACAAAGGTGTAAAAACTAAAAATAAAGCGACAACCCAATTTTTGTGACCGTGTATCATACACTATACTTCTTAAGATATTAAGGTGATTTTGGTGCGGAGTTACCTCTCTTTCTTCGGCTCCGTTTCTCCAGTGTCATCACAACGATGAAATTCAAATAATACTCAAAATCAAACCGGTGATGTTTGGAACCAGGCTATTGGTATCTAGAGGATTTGAATTTATCCATATGCCCATTTTTGTTTAGGAGAAAAATAACCTAAGTTTTTTCATACAGAACAAATTAACTCTTACGTAAAGATTTGTACCTTAAATAGCAAGGTACAAATACAGACTAAACTCGAGAATATGATGTGCAGTGAATGTGAATATACCCAATGCAAAACGAATGACCGATAGCTCCTGTTCTTCCTACAATCCATTCCTCCTAACCGGATCCATAAGACAGACGAAACAGTGCCAAAACACAAATCTCTCTTCGAGAAAAAGGAAACTTTCCAAGGCAGTGCTAGTGCTTCCTCCAATATATAATAGTACATGGATCCTCCACGACATGAATCTCAGCATGTAATTCAAAAATTGGCAGACTCACGACGATATCTGCCAATATGGTGTTTCAGGATCTTCAAGGCACCATGCCTTTCTCTGAAGCAAAAGCAACCTTCTGCATAATCATGGTCTCCGCTGCACGAATCGACCCCTGTGACCCAGTAATTGTGACTTTCCTGTATTGGAGTGTGAAGCAAAATAATCAGCGATACAAGCACACGATGCACAAAATATTTTAAATAAATGCATGTGCCCAGCTTGCACCTGTCAGTGGTGCCAGACAAGAAATCACCCCTATCTGATATCTTTATCTTGGCCCCAGTAGCCTGTGACGGCAGTTAGAAGGATGTAAGATGACCAAACAGAGGCTATGTGCATTGTTTGAGAAATAAGTGGCTATTTTGATGGAATCTACCTGGCTAATGTCCATTATAGTCCTGCCGCCTCGACCAACCACCAGACCAATATGTTCATCAGCAATGCCAATAGTCATCGAGTTGCTACGATCTTCCTGTACAAGATCATACAACAATTGTCATAAAGATGAGCTGCTGCCAAAAAGCCTCCATGATGTTACTCACAAAGCAAGACATTCGAGTGAAGGAAAAGGCCGTTAGCCACAACAAATATCATGACAAACCATATTATAGTGAAAGATTAACTGCAACCAGCTGTTTGGAGGCAGAGAGAGTCTTCAGCAAGGAAATAGAAGGAAAACCTTATTGTTTGGAAACTTCCCCCCAGCTCCAGCCGGCGGCCCGTAGCTAGGTGGTGGCCCATAGCCTGCGTTATTATAAGCCGCTGTTGCAACAGAAGAAAGTGTATATGAAAAGCAGAGAAAGTAAACACCTAATAATTCAAGTTAAAACATCTTGCAAGAAAAAACAAGTGAGCACCATCATCACGAGTTACAAATGAATCATAATCTGACAATTTTTGTTTGGGGTATTATGCAGACTAATTGAAAAAGTGGCAAATAAAACATTCTCATAAGAAAAGTAGCGTCCGACCTGCATAAGAAAAGGGCACATTGGCAGACTGTGAGTAATGAGGGTCTTCAGAAAGCTTGCATATGATGAGGTCAATAGCTCGCATTTGCTCTTCTAAAGTTCCTGTAACTGTAACTAGCCGATCACTGGTCCCATAGTAACTATTATCTTGAGGAGAGATCTTGATGCCAGCTTGGGATTCCTCAATAAAGGACCTGATATTTTGAAGTTTGCATTAATCACCCATCCAAGCCAGCAAAAATTGCAAAAGTGTTACTCATCACGTCTAATATGTAATTGATCTAGCATGAAACTGCTAAGACAACATAATTTCCCGAAAAGAAGGCATGGATATAGATCTGGCCGTACTACACAATGACATGATCCACGGATGGTCATACAACATTAACCAATGACGGTTTTTGTCAAACGGAACACAGTTGGAACAATATATGCACAACCAATTGCATTGAAAAATATTACCCCTGGAAAAAAAATCAACCAACACAGATCTCAAAATAAAATCACCAGAAAGCTCACAGAAATCAGTAGTAAAAACACTGCCTTTGACTTCTAGAGGAACATATATCATGCAGGTGATAGCACGAAAGCTTTCTAATGACTCGATCCTCTAGCCTAATACTACCGTATAAACGATCGCAGCTCAAACAGGATGATCATCATTTCAACAAAGGAAAACATACAGTGCAAGCATAAGCATATTTTCAATAAGAAAACACTAGGTATAAGGAAAACACAGTTGAAAGTATGCATACTTTATAGTCGATCCTCCCCTGCCAATGATACCACCGCAGAAGCTGTTTGGAACAACCAATCTCACTTTAGCTCTGGGATCAACATCTTCAGCCTCTTCGAGATGAATCTGCCCAGAAAATACTAGATTGTTTTAAACAATCTTAAGGCATCATCCTCCAGTAAGTTATTTGCTCAGTATTACCTCACTCATTAACTTTGAAAGAATAAGTTCGACAGCCTTGATGACATCATCAATTCCACCAGAGATCATAATGACTCTGTCAGTCGTCCCAGGGAAGAATTCCTGATTCCTTGACAACTGGATCCGGGCCCCAGACTGCGACTGAAAATCATTGATTGTCGAACCACCTTTCCCAATCACTGAACCAGCTGCAGCATTGGAAACCAGAAACCTAATGTAGGTAGGCTTCTCCATAGAATCTGTTAACATGTAAAGAAACAATAGAACGGTGGAGCTGTATTAGGAAAAGAGTAGGTGAACTGATGATGCAAGGCTAGACCAGCAGGACCAAAAAGGAACAGTACGATAGCCAAAAACACAAAACATCTACAAACAACTCAAAAGTCACAAAGGCAATCATTTATTAAACAATATGTACACAGAAGAAAATGATATGCATATAAAAAGGTCTGAAAACATCAGAAACATGAGAAATTCGGTAAGTAACACGTATGTCCCTAACCATCCACATAAGATGTGCTCAGAATGGAGACTCCATCTGAAAAAAAAAACACACAAGTAGCATTTAAAAGTTCATCCAATTACAAATGGCTGGCTATCCACGATATTCCTTTCAGCCATACTAGGATATGACGAGGAGTCATCCTCCGGGGTGATTGTTCCAAAACCTAGCCTCTACTACGGGTTACAAAATCCGGGCCACCAATCCCATCTCATCAAAAAATCGGGAGAAGCCCGAAACCAGTCACCAATAACCCAACAAAACACAAAAATTCCATTACGACCCAGCAGCCGAATCACTGGCATCCAAAACTCTCCAACATTAGTTATAACCTTATCCACGGAATTTCAAATCCAACAACAAACACCACAAAAACTAACACCCCACCTTAAAAACCTTCATCACCATCAAATCCCTAAATTCCCCCAAAAAGTCCCTGCAGCCTCAGCCCCCCTCGAACACCAACCCGCACACACAAAACCAACAAAGAACCCATAAAAAAAACACCTAGGGTTCCAACAACACAGTATACACGGGAAGTGACGAGCCCTTTCGGCTGAGAACCGAAAAGGGACTAGATCCGGTACCGGAAGCAGGGGACTTGGGGATACCGGGAGCGGGGACGGGTGCAGGAGGGGAGGAGGCGCGCTTGGGCGCCTGCTCAGGGGACGAATCGTTGGACTCCATTGGGATTGGATGGGGGATAGGGATGAGAGGAGGATGTTAGCGGCGGGGGCGGTGGTGGTGGTGGTGGACGGGGAGGGGGAAGGACCAGACCAGGGGGCAACGACCATGCGAAAAAGGGTTAAGGTTGGGGTCCGAACAAACAAAAAATATCAACTAACGATGACAATATTAATAAATAGAGGTCATGGGAGGGACACCCACCCCCTGACTACGTGCAGAGCTGTATCACCACCACCACCTAGCCTTTTTGATTTATTACTACTACTCTATACAGATTTGAAACTTGGGGCTATCAGCCACCGGAACTTCCCTCCTGTTATCTTTAACAGAGATGAATCTCTACATGAACACATTCCTTCTACATAATTATAGTTTGGCGAGTAACTTTAAAGCCCCCGGGTTACAGGCCAGGCCGCGTCTGGTGCACGGGAGCTTTGCTTCTAGTAACTGTAGATTGTGTTATCTCGATGTTTTACAACCTTCTGCATCGTTTCTGAGATTTGCGAGGATAAGGCTTTTCATGGGAGTTCGGCGATCGTAGGTCGTTTTGACTGCTGCTTCTGGCGGGTTCTTCTTCCATGTTGTTTCACTGGATGCATCTCCGATGGGGGTACTGCTGGTTTGTCACCGCTACCTCATCTTTATCGCCGTTGTCCTCGTCGCTGGAGGTGTTTTCTGAGTCAGTTCTGCTGGGGCTAGCCGATGAGGAATCCTCAGGTTGGTAAGCGGCCGAAATTGCCTCGGTAGTGTGGAGATCGGCTAAACTTAGCATTAGATCCTGCCCGAAATCATTTAGAATGAACCAATGGGGAGAACGGGAAATTACCATCTCTATTATCTGAGGTTCATCCCTGCTCAGCACTGCGATGTCGTAGTTGTCTGGATTTTCCTGAGACCACTGAAAATAGCAGATAAAACAAAGCAGGAAAAAAAAAAACACAAAACACAAAAGCAGTAGCAGAAGCAACTACAAAAATGACAACCTTTGCATCCACCTCCAGTCTTCTACTGGCTTCAGACATCACACCCAGAAAGTCCTTGACCCTTCCAATAAACTGCATTTAAGGTACAGAAATCAACCCACCAAGGAAATTCATGAACTATAATCCGTCTAAATTACAAGCCGCGACACAAACATCCGTAGAAACAGTTTTCATGTGAAAAATTGATGGACATATAATCTGAAGGCATCCCTATAGAAATATACTGGGCATGCAACAAAAATCGACTAGCCATCTGCAGGAAAAATGCTTGTTTGGAGGAGCAATTAGTCTTATAAACATAACTAGTGGGGTATGTTCCCACATGTAGTTGGACCCTAGAAAACCTTTCCTCACAACTTACTACGAAGGCAACCGGAGCTGTGAATAGTTTGGTATCAGGACAAGAAGGCTTATACCTCGAGACCGAGTCCTTGTTCTTACAGATAAAGGACGAGTACTCTGAACATCAAGATCGGATGAAAAACGTAAGCATCACAATCTGCAATACCAAAATCCCCCAATAAAAAGAAAAATAAAACTTATCACACCAATGATCACTGGATCTAACAGCAACAACGTGAGGATGCATTAAAAGCCAAGACACTACCCAATGAAGAGGTATAGATGAATCCAGCTTCTCCATCGGCAGAAGATTCTTACTTGCCTGTCCCCAAAACCAACATAACAACCTTAATACACCAGGAAAAAGCAGGTTCTGCAGAGGAGTAAGGGACAGGCATCATGCCAGAACTTACACTGATGTTATGACGGCGGGCTCCGGGGAAGTGACGGCAGACAAAACAAAACCTTGTAACAAAAACCACAGATGTTCTCCAACCGGAAAGAAGAAGATAGCCCTCCGATGGGTTGTCGGCGAAATTTACCATTATCATAATCCTTAAAATTTTATGATTTCTCTAAATGAATGCAGCTCTGGTCTTTCGTTACACAATAATCATAATTTTTAAAACTTACTTATAAATCGTTATTTAACGGTGAAAATTTTAAACGCCACATTTTAAGAATAATAAAAAAACAATGTTAAAAAAAACAATCCATTAAAAAAACCATTACAGAGTCATTTAGTATTTTATTTATTATTATTTTTTAAAAAACAATGAGTTTATTTTTGTAATAATTTTTTTAATAAATTCATTAAATAGAATTTTCTTTTAAATTTGGGATGGTGTATTTCTCGTAGAAGAAACAAAAACCCAACACCCACCGTCCATCGATAGGAGAAATCGCCCCTTCGCTCGATTCCACCAATCCCAATACGATGGCTCTCGGATCCGGCGTCGTTGGTTAGCTCTTTTGACCTTGATTTTATCCACCGGTTCTTTCATCCGATCTTGCATGTTGATTGTCGGATGAAATCCTTTTTTTTGATCGGTTATCAGGAGTGGACGGAATGTGTGATCGGTGGTTTCATCGACTGTGTGAGTGATTGATTTAGAGGGAGACCTGTGTAAGGGTCAGGAACTGTGTCTTGAGTTAGGGATTAGGAAATGAGGTTAGAACTAGCAGACTTGGGGTTGACTATGAGCTTCGTTTTCGTGTTTGCTTGCATTCCCCTTGTTGGCTTATAGATTGAGCCTGTGTTTCTGATAAATTAGCCCCCGTTGCGTTTGGCTTGTAGTTCCCAGGAATTTCAGATTACTGGAGGAACTTGAACGCGGAGAGAAAGGAATTGGGGATGGCACGGTAAGCTACGGAATGGACGACAGCGATGACATCTACATGCGCTCTTGGACCGGCACGATAATTGGCCCTCTCAATGTGAGCTCTCTCTTGTTCTCCGTTTCTCCCTTTATCATTTCACTTTTGCATGGTGATTATAGCACGGTATCTCTCTTTATGATCTAGTACCGTCATTCTTCGCATACGAAGAAGTTTTTTGTTGTTATTGTCTCCGGCTTGCATGTGCTGGACGCATGAATTCTCATGGTTTATTACTCTCCGGGAATTGTCGTTGCGCCAATGGTGAATCTTATGAGGTTTGATGGGCTTTCCATGCTTATTTTCTCCATGTTTAGACCGTTCATGAAGGAAGAATCTATCAACTGAAGCTCTTCTGCGACAAAGATTACCCAGAAAAGCCTCCGAGTGTTCGATTCCACTCACGCATTAACATGGCCAGTGTTAACCATGAGACTGGAGGGGTAAATATTCACATTCTGTTTATCTTACACTCTACAGTTTTAATCAACTTATATGATCTCGTTGCCATGTTCTTTTTCTTGTGATTTTGTGAGATAAACTTTTCTTTTGATGCTAGATCAATAAATACTAATGCTTTACGCAGATGTCAGTGTTTCTATGATGGTCCAGGAATCTGGTCATCTCAAAATGATCGACTCTCGCTCAAACAAATATCTTGCTGTCGCTATTGTTTATCACTTTCTTAATGTCTTCTGCAATTCCATACTCCTTGAAAGTTCAATAGTTTCTTACTTTTAAAATTGCTCTTGGAAAAATTTATTGACTCCGCGGAGGAAGGATAATTTGATGAACATTATTATATTCTGCAGGTGGAACTGAAGAAGTTTGGTCTTTTGGCCAATTGGCAGAGAGAATACACCATGGAGGATATATTAACTCAGCTGAAGAAGGAAATGGCCGCTCCGCACAATAGGAAACTTGTCCAGCCACCAGAAGGCACTTTCTTCTAAGCTTCAAATGCTGTATAGACATTAGAGCAAAGTGCCTGCTGATGTTGTGTGCTATAATTTGTACTGTTCTGTTTTCTTCCATTGGATGTCACATTCTGCTGAGGAAAACACCTCATGGAAAAGCTTTTCCCATTTGTTGACCTGTTGGGTGTTCTTTTCGACTCTCGTTGCCAAATTGGCCTCAAAGGATGGTGATTTTGAGTGAGAATCGGCTGCTTTCAAACTGCTTCCACGACATCGGGATTGGTTGGTGTTATCAGTTATTCCGCTCTTGGGTTACTATTGCCGATATTAATGAATGAACCAGATTTCAATATGGCTGGCAGGTAAATCTGTTTCTCTTGCAACCTTGCGCGCATGGAATACTGAGTACAGGGGTGATAGGAAGTGCGAGTCCGGGAAGTTGATCTGAAGTGCGAGTCCGGGAAGTTGGTCTGTGAGAATTCGCCTCCCCAACCGCCACCCGGCCCTTTGACCTTCCCCAGTTCTGCCTCCGTGGTAGGGACTCGCCCCTATTAAAGATACAAGTTGTGGTCACCCAGTTTGCCAACACGACACACCATCGAGCCACGGGCCAAACCATGGCTAGGACGGACCGAGACTTGGTGATGCAAATAAAAGAGGTCCCGTTCTTCGGCTGAGCTTAGGTACTGCTAGATTTTCCCAAGAAACCCGAGTAACTGACCAAGTCAGTAGTAATATGGTTAACGAGTAGAACTTCACAATGATTGAGATCATTCGATGCGGACAAACAATCTTCTTTTACTACTCGATCATAAAACCGATGAAGAATAAGAATAAAAGATTGTCAAACAGTTCAAGAACAACGTTTGTGCTGGGCATCGTCCCTAACATTGTCATACACTAGCAGCCTCCAGCATGAATGCACCCGCATCGGCTTATCCTCCGCCTCCGGGTCAGCCTTCATCAGCTTAGGCGCCGGGGGACATGTAAGTGCCGGAGGGATTTGGTGCTCCTTGGATGTCGGCGTCGTGTGCTTTTCCTCCAGCGAATCATTGGAATCACGAGTGGTGATTACTCGGGGCATGCCCTTCCTGTCCCCTGGCTCATTCTCCATCACCGGGCACTGGCTGGAAATCATCTTTGGACTATGTGTACAAAAGGAGGAAGGCTAAGCCGAGAAAAATTACTAGGGAATTCTTTGTTTCTCTACCTCTCTTTATTCGACTAATATATAAAACAACGCTTGAAATAAAATCTAATATAACCTAATATTTCGAGAATATATTCTCTATGCAAATAAAAGGAACAACTGCTGGTAGAAAAACTCAAAAGATGAAAGGTTTTTGGATCATGATCGATATCGATTCAGGCTCTAACATGGGTCAGTTTACCAGAACAAAGCAGCTCCTCGTTGCTACATTCATAAAAATACCAGAATTCGACACCTACCTTATTTAAGAAAACCCGGTATAGAAAAATATTGGATGTAATCAGTTATTCAATTCTTTCGACACCATTCATACCAATGCACAATAGGTTAGGCCAAGCAAGCGTGGCCATTCCTCGATAACAGCAGAAAAGCCAATTTTCTTAACGAATATTCTGATTTTCGACCAATGGGAATACAACCGACAAATAGATACGTCTACATGCGACTAATAGAAGACTAATCAATACTCTATATGAAAGAGAAACCTTACCCTCGAAAAAACAAAGGAACATTTCACTCCTCGGTCCAAAACTTGACAAACGAGTCAACCAATGCCTTCAAAATTGCCAACACAGGATTCTTTCCCAGCATCGACGAGTCCTTTGACGCTACCTTCCATGATTCGCTGCTAATCAGGGCGAGAAAATAAAGTCATTCACTGCATTCAATCAAGGATAATTGTATGTTTAAAATTAACGGTCGAGCTATACTCACAGATTAATCCTGTCCAAAGGAGGAGTACTTCCTGCCTGAAAGCTTCCCTTGGAGTTGGATCGAATATCATGTCCAGGTTTCATCTTTTCGCGTTGCAGAGACTTCTCGCCGTCAACTGTGGTGTTATTTCCATTATGCTTTCCAGCATTGGCACTCCTCTGAGAATCTCTAGCCTGAGTGAAAAAAGCATTTCAGTTAGGAGTCAACTTCCCTGGCAGATGATTAATTGAGAATAAAATGATGTCATACCCTTGTTGTGACTGCGTCTATGGAGTCGATAGCTAAATCTTTCACCTCGGATACTTCAACCAAAGTTGCTGAAGATGCCTCGACAGCTACTTCATGAGCTTCTGCTTCTACTGACAGAGGTGTCTTATCTGCTGACGAACCGGTTAGACCTGATACTGCCGTAGCTTCATTGTCAACAGATGATCGGTCCTCCACCAAACTCAGCTGAGGCAACAAATCGCTATCAAAGCTGGATTCAGAGCCAGTAACCGATATTTTCTCCAGTGAAGTTCCATTAACCGTAACCACCTCACTCGCAGCGCCTTGCTCCACCTCACCCAGCGTTCTCATGGGAAACGTCTCTACTTCTACATCCGCTACATTCACAACAGTAGATGCTATTGCCGCAGAGTGTCCTAAACCTCTGGCAGTTTCTACCGATCCATCAATTCCTTTGCTTTCCAAATACAATCCACCGACGCCATCCTCCAAAACTTCTACCACGAGTCCTTTAACCAATTGTTCTTCTCCATTCAAGTTCCCATCAGGAAGTTGCATTGACGGGCGAAGAGAAGTCTCCAGGACCATTTCGTGTAAGGCATCCGAAACACTACTTTGGGGCTCAACGGCTATCGAGCCAAGAGGGTTCTGTTCCAAGAACTGATCATTCTCCTCTACCAGCAATTCAACCTTAGCAGGCCCAAGCACTCTATTTTCCTGTATTATTTCACGGACAATCTCCCTCACAGTGTAGAAGGAGCCGCCAACTTCTTTATGAGTCAGGTTCAGCGACGGGAAGTTTCCATTGTTCGATTTTTGATACCTGCCAACAACGAATACATAAAGCAGGAACGGAAAAATAGTGCAGAACCAACCAGGGGAGTGACAATTCGACAAATTGTGCAAAGAACAGAGAAGAAGAAGTTGAGAATAGGGAATGTTCCTGTCCTAAACCTATGCACAACAATTCACAACACGCCGAATCTGGAGCACAGACCAATCCCGGGCATGACAATTGACATTACAATTCGAGGGGCGGGGGGCTTACTTTTTTATGAAAGATTCCACCATTCCTTTCCTCTCGGCCTTGGAACGGCGGGTTCTGGACTTCTTCCCACCACCGGGATCGGAGTCGGCGGAGTTGGCCAAGGCAAATGTCTGCCCTACCCATCCACCCTTGACGGCATGCATTCCTTAACAACAGAAACAAAAAAAAAAAAGAAAAGAAAAAGAAATCTTTTACAATCGAATCGCAAACTCCATGGAGGAACAGCCTCAAAATCAAACAATGAAAACCAGAGGGATCCAGATTTCACTACCCATACGGAAATGAAAGGGAGGACAACCTTTTTTTGTTGGAGGAGGCCGGACAGCACTTGATTGTTGGTTGAGTGGAGAGGGGGGCCGAGGGTTTTATTGGGGCGTTGTGTTAAACTAAAACCCTCATTAATATCATTGTCAGCAACCCCGCCCCGCCACTATTTGTAAAATATAATCTCTTCTTTGGCACAATTCCTCCTCGGGATTCCGACTGTCCGTCGTTTTGGTCCCCATTTTCCATAATATATATAAATTCAATAATCCTTCCCCCCCCCCCCTCCCCCCAAAACCCCCTGTTTACCTTCCATTTTCCAATCAGTTTTAATAAATAAATAATAGGGCCGAACATTCTAACCACAATAAGATGAGATTTTGGGCTCCTCTTGTGTTCCCAGGGCTATTATGTATAATATACACACCATCCGCATAAAACTCTCTGCTTATTTTAAGTAAAGAAACGTGGTTAAAAACTAAAGATAGTAGTTGTAATCATCCTGACCTCAACTATTCTTCCCCCAAGTAAAATTAGTACTTTTGGCACTGCCGCTCTGATGGTCGGACCGAAGACACATCTCAACCTTAGATTACCGCGAGCTCGGTATCAAATCGACCTCCTCAATGCCAACTCCCCATCATGGTGGTTAGAAACAGCAAAGTAACTCTCGGGGGAGTCACCTTCTGTTTAAGAAAGGGAATACCTTCTATCAGCTTTGAGCCACCCATCCTGCGTCTGCAGTATCACGAGACCAGAGACCCCGGCAAAGTTTAACAACAATATCTATTAATTGAGGACCTACGAGGTCGATTCTTTTCATCCCCCGAGGGACTTCTGTTTGTATCCGTGCTTCATCCTGTCATTTAGCTTCTCCTTTATCTTCCTCTTCTTATCCATCTTCGCCCTGTATCTTTCTTCCCTCTCCCTTTCGTATATCCCTTGCCAGTGAACTTCTCCGGTCATTGGCCACAGCCATGGATCCCTCGGGAAATCCCCGTCGTCGGCAGACTCTGCCAGGTCTTCATCCATGCTTTTCAATAAGGTGAAGTTGAAGTATTTTGGCCACATAAATCCTCTCCTGAGTTCCAGGGGGTGCTGCTCCGTCAGAATACCCGTACGCGGGTCCAAGTAAACCATCTTTCTTGCGCTATGGTATGCCCAGACATTTACCAGTAGTTCCAAAACACGGCAGTAGCAGTGCCTTTTCTGTCAAATAAAAAGCAAGCACACACGCAATATCAAGCTATGAATAGTTCACACTCTGAAACCGATAATTACCAATTTCAGGTGACAAAAATGATTCTAGCCGTAATAGGGATAACAATACTTATGGAACTTGCCTCAACTTTACTGGAACCCAATAAACAATCATTCACTGCACTGGCATTCGGGTAAAATGAATCAAGAGAATCCACGAACATCCTGCAAATTCAGAAAATGAAAAGTTAAGATGAAAGTCGTTGGATAGAGATTTGAGATGGGCAGGGTCGAGTAGACTCCATGGGGAAAAGGGGTTTCTCATCACCTCGTGAACATCATGAACTCCAGGAATGAAGGAGTTGGCATCACCCAGCTGTGTGATGTGGACCAGTAACCGCCATCTTCTGGCATGGGCGGAAGTGCATCGATCTGTGATGGCATGTCATACATCTTACGGAATGCCAAGTCAAAACTATCCCTGCGGTTTTTGATACAGAATAAGATAGAACTTTAAGAAAGTGCACCATGACACCATTCCAGAATGAAAATGATTGTTGGTTCCCTTTTGGCCACTAAAACTAATTACAGTGAAAATATATGAATCCAGGGATTATACAATTCTCTAATGGTTCACATCAATGACGTATTTTATCAATAGTTTTCTTGTAGACACAGAATTGTAAATATCAATCTCAATGGGAATACTGGAGCAGGAAATTGTCAGACTACGACTTATTTGTCATTTTGAAAGCAACAACAGCAAGGCCTGGGACCTATCCAAAAAAAAAAAAAACAAATAGTAAGGCCTGGTTCAAGCGCCAACTGAAACAGAAACTCATTTACCTCTTCATAGGTGTGCAACACACCATGCTAAGCCATGGCCAAAAAGTTGCTTGGGTATATCTAGTATCAAGCATATCTACAAGCCGGAATCCACTGAAAAAAGCCAATGCCTGAACAAAGACAAGATAATACCTGCACCTTCCCCCATTTAACATGTCGCACATGGACCAAAATGTGAGGACGTCACTGCTTCTGCTGACTCCACCATCCATGTCCAAACGTGCCCAAAAATATAACACATCTCCCTTGGTCTCATCTTTTATCACTTGTTCCAAAACACTCTCAGCTCTTGAGGACAATGAAACCTAACTCAATCATTTACAGGGAAAATCTTAATTAGAAACTTTTGTCTGTCACTGTGGTAAGAGGTGAACTATAGCTACCGTCAAGAGGCCAAAAGTAAAGCCAACAAACACAAGAGCAACGGAAACGTTGCATAGTCATCATATACAGTCGTACCTGTTGACCAGCTGCACGCCATGACTGAAAGCCAATCCAAGGCCTCATGTGGATCTCATCTATTTTGTAAGCAAGTGAAAACATTCCTCCGACCTCGCATAGAAGCTCCCGATAATAAGTCCCGTTTAAGAAGTTTAGCCGAGTAGCTGCATCCACGTCATCAGATCTTAGCCTCCTTGATTTTGTAGTCTGGTCAAACAAATTTTTGGGATTGGTAAGCCAAGTTGATATGACATCCATGATAGAAACTATCAGAAATTGCTTGGCAAAAATATCTGGAGATGAAGAGAGAAATCTTTCAACCAATCATGTACTTGGGGATAGTGTAAGGAGCATTGTTTGGTAAAATTACCTCCCTGATAAATTATATATTATGATGACCAAAAAGAGTAACAAAATAGGATGAACTCAAAGAGAGCATAAAGTTTTCTTCTCCGACCAGTTTCTGTACTGAAGCAGAGCTAATAAAATATAATTCACCTCAAGTTTTTGAACCAAATCCAATTGCAGGAAGGTCTAACAAATTGCTATAATACCGATGCCAGCAAACCAAGAATATCAATAGCAAATGAAAAATGAACTAACAAGACTTAATCCCCGATAAAGGGAACCGTGGTGTAAAAATGGCCAAGCTCCAGTTGCTCCATATATCTCATAAACGCAAACTGGCTGCCCTGTCCTCTCAAGTTCCCCCTCATCCCTCTCATTTGCTTCAAAACTCAGCTTTTCAGATTTCCTGGCATTACGGTATATGTCATTCCACGATTCCAGATCTTTTTCCATTCTTTCTTTGAGCTGGAGATTCAAAGACAAACATAATGAATAAAAGAATTGGAAATTTACCAGCCACGAACGAACAGAAACACAAATTAGAGATTAGAATTCAAAAAAAAGAAAAAACCAATGCAAACCTCCTCCATTTCCACTGTCTTAAACTCTTCAACTTCTTCCATTTGCTGCAACGTCTCCCAGTCTTGCCGAGTTGGGAAATCTTTAACAATTTGCCTATGATTTTCAGTTACGTTTTTAGGGCCTGCATCATCAATCAATTCTTCCTCCAGTTTATACACAATACTAGCTCGAGTTGGAAAATCATCCTGATCCAGTTTCTCAATGCCATCTTCATTTTTTGGGTCCCCAAAAGCATCCCATTCCCAAGTGAGCAGTTGACGCTGAGAAACAGAATTTGGCAATGTGATATCTGAAGGAAAATCAAGCACACTCTCTAGAAGCTGTGCATATGTGGTAACACATTCCGATGCCAGGATGTCCTTGGCCAGAAGTTTCCCAGAAGAAGCAACTTTAATGGCAGATTCTGAAAGTTCACCATTTAAGATTAATTGAGAGAACACACTCATCAAGGCCTTTGGATCATGCTTGGAGAAATACATTGCGTGAACACCATCGACAACCTACAAATTCCCGTTATGAAATCAGGCTTAGTTAACTAAATTATCAAAAAAGAGAAAGTGTTATCTAATGTATCCATCTCATCTACTTGACTTCAAATGTTTAGAGAAGACTGACAACGCATACATACATATTTTCTCATAATTTCCGTATCTGGGACAATAATGGGGATCCCGAGTGTCATAGCTCGGATAAGTAATGGCGGGAAACCTTGCTCGTCTTGATAAGGACCGTAGACAACAATGTCTGCCATAATTAATACGCTACTCACATCAACGTTCATTCCAAAATGCAGCACTGAACCAGGAGCAAGTCCTAGATGAGATGAAACATCCTACAAAACAAGATGAAGATTCATTTGAGAGTTATTAAATAAAAAACAGATTTGGAAAACTAGTTGAAAATTCTTAACACGGACAAGAAATTACCATGCTATACTAAACTACCCAAAAGAAAGGAAGGAACGAGAGTAAACAGTTTCTGTAGCATCACTTGCAGGTCATCTCCAGAATGTCCTAAGTTTATATCAGATTTACAAGATAAAGGACATAAAACAGGAACCGAATGAAACATGGTTTTCTTCTAGTGTATTGTGCTTCAATTTTTCACCCTGAATCGTCATAAAGCTCGTAATAATAATATGCTAATTACTTAATTAATAAACCCAACCTTTCATGACCGTGGCTCTGGAACAATCACAACTCTGAACACCGTCAAATAAAATTTGAGTTGGCATGAAATAACAATACCTGCAAAGCATGATCGTATTCATCCGTGGAATTACCACCCAAGAAAGCGAACTTACAAGATCCACCATCACCCTTCCGTGCATATTTAAGTAAGAGAGGCCCAATGGAATGCATCGCCATGGCATGGTCCAAAGATAGTCCATTATAAGAGAAGGAGCTACCGATTATTACAACCACCAAATCTTCTCTAGGAATTCCATTGTCTTCCCTCACTTGATACTTAGAGTGGGTCTTGCTATACTGTTCAGTAGACCACACTTCTGCTGGTGACCCAGGAATAACCAAAAAGTTTCCAGTGTCAAGTGCACTATGCAGCAACTGTTGCAAAAAGAAGTGGTAATGACCTCATAGATTCGGTGCAAGACACTAGAATGCCAGCTGCTATGATAAAGAATAGTAAAGTTACCGGCAGACTGAAATCTGAAAAAATGACAACATCTGCCCTGCTTAAGGCACTTCTCCAATGTGAAAGAAGATATGTCCAGCCCATTGTTTCATAATGCCAGAGGCGCTTTGCTAATGTATCCTCGTGAATAATCCAGATAAGGGGCACTGAACAAAAAGGCTCCTGCATAAGGCTGCATAAATCTGTAACTCACTAAACAAAGCAACCAATACATATACTTCTTTTGAAAATTGATCGCTCTTAATAAAATTTTACAATCTCTCTTTCCTTGCTGGGCAACAACAGAAAGTTCCAATTAATCAGTACCAGTTACTTTGATTCTAATATGAACCAACTAGAGAGTCTTATGGCAAAATATCTCAAAATTCGGCTATCTGATTACTATAAAGTAGTGAAACTGTTGCTCCAGGCGAAGGTAATGCCTGAGAGGTGATAATGTATGTGATTTTTTTAATAAGTAATAATGTATATGATTTAAGCACGGTCTACATATCTGGAAGATGCACAAAGTGAAAAACGAACCTTGATACAACCTCCTTTGCTTCAATAGTGTCAACAATAACACCTTCAAAACTGAAGAATAGAAAAGTAATGCAAAGAAACTCAAATTGTGAATCAACAACATAATAAAAAATATAAGTAGAAATATAAAAACACCAAATGGAACTCATACATTGACCAATCGACCTGTCTATTTGTCTCGGGAGTAAGGAATAAAATCTGAGTCGCTACATTCTTCCAAATTGAATGTGCCTCACCAGTCTCTTTGCTGTGAATCTGCAAAATATTGACATAGGAATAAATAAGTATATATATATATATATATAGATAGATAGATAGAATCTCGATATCAGAAAAGTCAATGCAAACAAAGACTGCTGACCTTACCAACAATCATAGCTCGAGATTTCTTCAGCTAAATAAGAAGAGAAGGGTTCAAAATGAAAGACACTCACCGTAAATACATAACCAAGCTTCCGCAGATTGTTCACCACAGTAAAAAGCATCAAGGAATGTGTGTTTATCTTCATATTTCCAAGGATCTGAAAAGCACAAGGGCTAAAAATAAGATATAGGAGAAAAAATTTTTGTCTTGTAGAAACAAAAGTAGTAACATCCCGGGAGTCGAGAAAACACATTGTGTACGCAAACGTTGGATGAATGTTTGCATACTACACAATTCCATCCATGACGGAAGAATGTAACATGCTGATACATAGTGACTAAATATTCAGTCAAGCTGACAACTGTTCTAAAATTTATTCTATGACTTCTTCGGAGCTTTTAGAACTAATTAATGCATCAAATACTCTGCCCTAGAATGGGAAATGTATTATAACCTGCCATGCCATTGGCACCCCTACCTCGAGTGATCACTCGCTAATCAGTTGTTGGTCACATTGTTTACAGAATAATGCAAATAACACTGGGAGCAGTAGCTGCACTGACAATCCAGAAAAGAATAGCAACTCACAAGAGCCATCCGAGGGGGCCGAACCCCAACCCGGCCGTGCTTCCTGGCCCGATCCAACCCTCTTTCTTCATCCAAGAACCGCTTCTGCGTCACAAACCTCAACCCACTCCCCAACCTGAGCCCTTCCCTCGACCCCTTCCCCCCTCTCCACCTCCTCTCCCCCTTCCTCCACACAGACTCGGCAATGGAGCTCTGCATCACCACTGAACCCACCGCGTACACGACCACCGCAATGAGTACCAGCCCGTACAACAGAGGCTTCCCCCTGAGGCAGGGAATTGACGAGAGTATAGACTTCCTGCTGAGGCGACCGGCGGCGTGGTTGTTGAGACGAGGTCGACCGCGGGACGACACCTTGAAGGCGGCACCGTTGCTGTTTCCGTCGCCGGAGACGGCGGTTGTGCGCTTGAAGCGGAAGCGATCGCGGATCGAGGTGGAATCTTCCATCGCATGGACGGACGGGGGTTGGAACAGGGCGGAGAAACAGTCGACTGACGTGAACGCAAGTCTGTTGGAAATGGCGGTGCAGTTCGTCCTTATTTATACAAGCCCATCTAAAGAGACTCATGGGCTCAAAGCCCATATTTTGGGCCCTAAATGGGCCCATGATTATGAGATTTCAACGTCTCGATTTTCTTTCCTTCTCCATTCAAAAAACACAGAAGAAGTTATGAAGGCGGTGGAATCGTCGCCCGCGATAACCCTCGAGATCGCGAAGGGGCCTCGGGACGGCGAGACCTTCACCTACTACCCCAGCACTAACCCCGTTGTCCGGATCGGTCGCCTGGTGCGCGGAAACAACCTCGCTATCAAGGACTCAGGGATCTCCTCCAAGCATCTGATCCTGCAGTTCGATCCAGATTCCTGTAAGTGGGTCCTGACAGATCTTGATTCCTCCAACGGGACCTTCCTGAATGGGTCTTCTGCGAGGATTGAGCCCGGGAAGGGTTACGTCATCCGGGACGGGGATAGTGTCAAGATCGGGGAGTGTACGGATTTCGTTTGTAAGTTTTGTGGGGGAGGTGGGATTGAGGAGAGTTGTGATGGTGGTGGTAGGGCGGGGTTGAGGAGGAATCCGCGTAGGAGGGGGGCTTTAGGGGAGGGGAAGGATGGGGTTAGGGTTTTGGGGGAGATTGGGGATGGGAATGGTGTGGGCGAGGGGAGTGGGATTTTGGAAGAGAAGTGTCCGCCTGTTAGGACGAGGGGTCAGAGGAAGGGCGGCGGGGTTGTGGAGGCAAAGGGAAAGGAGAATAGTGAGGTTATTATGGCTTCCGAGAGTAGGAAGTTCGGGAAGTTGAAGGAGGAGATGAATCTCCAGGAGAGGAAGAGGAAGCAGCTGGGGGAAAACCCGGAGATTGTGGTTGAGGAAAGCAAGAGGAGGAGGGGCGGAAGGAAAGATAATGTTTTGACCGGTGTTGTCATAAAAAAAGAGCCTTTAGATGAGCCGATTGAGGTCGAGAGACTTCAGGTGGTGGAGGATGTGGCTGTGGCAGCTCGTACGAGTACTAGGAGGACTAGGGGGGCAAAGAAGGAAGAGAAGTCGTTGGATAAGGTTTTGGAGAATGATGGGTCAGTGCATGGTGATGAGATGGTTGTAAATACGAAGACGCGGACAGGGTTGCGGAGTCAGAGGAGGATTGGGAAGAATGTTCGTGTAGTGGATGAATCGGAGAGGCTGGATGTCATCGAAGAAGTGGGTGGTGATGTGAGTGAGAACAAAGAGAGTAAAGATATTCAGGATTCCATCCGAGACGGCGAAATTGAGCCAGCGAGGGATTTTCCTGCTGGAAATGGGGAATCTTGCGACATTGATGAAGAGAAAGAATGCGTTGATCCCAGTATCCAAAAGGGAAGTACTGCTTGTGATAATACTGATGTTAGGAATGAGACTGGTTCTGAAGCGAAAGTGGATGCAATGATGACTGATCAGACACTGGATTTATCTCAGATTACTGTTAGAGAGTGGCTTGATTGGCTTGAAGTAAATCTGCCGAAGCAGATTATTGCGGAGACTGAGAAGCTCATCGCAGAAATGAGGTCAAAGGCTCAGCGAGTAAAGGAGTACAGAGCAGAACAGATGATGAAAAGAGAAGGGGTATAGTCTTCCCAAACATGGTAATTGGTTAGCTTTATATTCTCCAGCATTATAGATATAGATTAACTATCACATTGTGGATTAGAGTTGACAAGAATGCTTATTGAGCGGAAAACAAGATCACAAGTGCGGTTTGATGCCATTGAATAGCGAAATCATTGCAGAAATTTTGGATGCTTCAGTTAAATAGCTTAAGGAGAGATACGTGCTTCCTGTTGCTCAAAACCCTATTGAACGATTTTGAAGTTTCCACTTCTGACATGGTATTGCTACACTTAGTTTTGGATATACCTGCAGGGTTTGACTTATGCCGGATTAGAGTCATGGGGATTTTCGGGACTTGCTGCTGCATTTCGTAATGGCAACTGATGTCACAAAATTTTCTCCTATCTTTAGCAGATCGTTGCGGCAACAAGTCATGTCTACAGACTCCTGATGGGGCAGATCGAGCTTTCCCCGCAAGGAAATGAAACTCCTAGGAGCAGCGATTCTATATTTCCTAGAGCTTCTTCCATAGTTTTGTTTCATCTTCTAACATAACTCAGTTATGAAATGTAGACTCTTCAAAGCACATTCATGTTCCAAATGTAGTCTCATCTCTGTACGACATTCAAATGTATAACTATGTTCCAAGTACCCCCATTCACCTTCATTTGTCCTAAGACAGACCCACCTGCCAGCCAACCACTAGCAGATCCTTCCCCAGTAAGATGCGACGTAATTAAATGCACCGTTCGACATGGGCAATTTCATAATCTGCTAAGAATGCATACACTTCCCCAAGGGATTTTATGGTGCACTCGACCCGGGCAATTTTATAATCTCCTAAGATATACAAACACTTCCCCAAGGGATTTTTATTTGAATTACATCATTGTGACCTGCTCAGGCTACAAGAGGGGGCGACGTTACCAGGATCATTGCCGTTTTCGTGAGCTTATTTCCTATAAATATGAGTAGAATTACCTATATTCGACTTCTTTGTGACAGGTAGAAGGGGGATGCACTGTTCCTAGCAAAGCTTCAGCTGCTTTCTGCATAAGATTCGAGGAACTGCCGAATCTTTTGGCGTTCATCCTTTGTAAGATCAGGATCTTCAGATGTTAGCCTCTTACGAAGTGCTCCGCGGACAGTTGTAGGGTCATCACACACAACCTAAAAGGACCAAATTGATAAGCAATCAATCATGCAGATCATCAGGCAAAAGAAGGGACTTAATGTCGAGAGGTTGTCAACCTGACAAAATTGAAGTTTAGATAGCTTGTAGAAACTTACCTGGATATAGTTGTTCACGTGTCCATCTTTGTTTGGGGTGGTAACTAGCTCATTCTTGTTGCAAGTCCACTCTCCATCGATTATATACTTGTATTCATAAGTTCCTTCCTGTAAGAGAAAATGTCAACAGGGATTTTTGCAAAAGATCTGTCAGAGAATCGAACTAACAAAAGACTTCTGATGCTGGCAGAAAACACAATCCAAATGTCAGGGTCATTTGGATGGAGTTAGTGGCACATAAAAGAATTTACAGGTCATCCCTGATGCACAGACAATCCAGGGCTATACGGACAAAAGCAGCATGAACTTGAGAAAAAAAAAGGAAAGAAAAACAAGTCAGGGAGTTGAGAAACTAACAGGCAACTCCCTCTCGAGAATCCACAGACCACGCTTCTTGTCAAGCAGCAAAGGTAATGTCTGGAAAAGACAACATATGAGATAACGGAGAATGACAGTGAAGCAGTGTTCATATGTACAAATTTCAGAGCAGCACATCATTAAAGAACTTATTTAATCAATAGGGAGTTTTCATTAGAAGACATCTAAGCGAGAATAACAGTAATGGAGGGGCGTGAGAAAAAATAAAATAAAGATGCGGACAGTCCAATGATGCAAATAAGGACAGGAAGTTAGTCGAAACAATTTTTTTTCAGGTTTTCATCATTTAACAGGAGATCTTCTCTACTAATAAAACCGGACAGATACAAAAGTAAATGATAGCTTTGAAAATGCATAGAGGCTACATCAGAGAAACCAGTCCCTACAATCAGTACCTGACCCCATCCAATGTCAAGCCCTGAAACTTGAACTGCAGAAAAGTTGTTGTCCTCCAAAGTCAGAGAGATCGACTTCCTTTTAAAGCCTGTAAGCTTTGACAGAAGACATGTTCAAGGCATGAAAAACAGCAATGCGATGATCAACTAGTGGTTGAGAGTTTCCCAATCATAGTGAGACGAAAATGCACTCAAAGAATTTTCTAACAGAGTAATAGTCATTTTCTATATCTCTGCACTTTGTCTAAAATGATGACATATCAAACAGCATCATGGCATATAATCCAACCGGATGAACCATTACTCTTTAGCTTTGGGAGGAGTTCTAATTAGTTCATGTGAAACAGTCTTTGCTCAATAATTTAATTTTGCAATTATAACAGTTCCTAAAAGAAGAGGTAATAGCCGGTTCTGTTTGAGAAAGTAATGTGCTGAAGAAACCAAAAGAACCAAAAGAAATCATGTAATATGAAGATAAACATCCTCATACAAAAGATCACTCACTATATCAGCAGTTGCACTTTTAATGGCATCCAGTTTTGGGAAGGATGGACGCTTGCTCTGCAGGAAACAAAGAAACTCAGGGCGGCGGATGTCATTTGCAGAAGAATGACACCGTTCATGAACTACAGATATGGCAGTCACCTAGCAGAAAAAGACTAATGACAAACACTACCATCAATAGGGGCAATTCCCTTGACTATTTTCAGTAAAAGAAGTTGAAACAAACAAATCGTGATCAATACGCCACACAACAACAATATGGAGAACAGGTATACTATCTTTATGTGACATAAAGAGAAGAAACGTTACCAGCAGCAACTTATGAGCTTCGCTGAGTTTATATCCCTGAATCCAGAACATGTATGCCAACTGAAATCAATATGCACATACAAATAATTATAATTTGGCATTTTTTTCCAGCATAATTCTCATTGATTTTGAAAACCTAGAAGTGTTTCACAGAATTATTCCAGTTTTAATACCTTGCTCACGGATCATAAACAAACAGATCAACAGCATAAGCTTAGACGTTTCAGTAAGTGAAGTCCAAATTCAGCTTGTGTACTCAGTTTAGTGGTCTTATAAATTATTTGACCGAATCAGATCAGACCATGAGATGGAAATTAATCTACCTCTAAAGAACCAAACAAGAAAGATCATAATGTGGGAAGAAGACAAATAATACGACAGTATCAGTTGTTAAATACATACTGTAACGGCAGGGGCCCGTCCAAGTCCAGCGGTGCAATGAACATAGGTTACACCTCCGTTTTGGTTTATGGCTTTATGAAGCTTGCTGACCACAGCTGGGAGTCGTAATCGCAGGTCAAATCCATCAAAGTCCCTGCTATGATCAAATTAAAACAGATTTCTTTTTCTAAAAACACCTAACTTCAAGTAATGCATCGATAGTTTATGTCATAACAAAGTAAAGGAGGTAGTCCTATTCTTCTTTTGATAAGAACGGTTCAAGTCAGGTAACAACATGTGTAGCGCACTTTCATCAATGAGGTTATAGCACACACTCATATAGTTGGAGGTTGAACGATATTAAGTGAAGCATGCCCAATCTGCATGCCAGTTGTCTATCAACAAAGATGCATAACTACCTTGTACCGAAAAAGGACGTAATTTTGACTACTGATCCACACTTCAAAAAAATTCGATAAATCAATATATTGAACAAAGTCAGACAGCTGACCTTATCTCAGCTCGCAAGTGTTGGATGTCATCAAACAACTTGGCATATTCCTGAATAGCTTTTATATCAACTCCAAAGTACCTGAATCGCTGGTTAAGGCATAACAATGAGTACACATACACTACCTAAGCGTCAATCCATAGTGAACCAGAAGATCACATCATTTCATGAAATGACACTACAAATGTCGATAAGGATACTCTAGATCAGGATCCTGCTGTAAGCAGAAGATGGTTTTAACTCCAACATCACGGAGTTTGTCAACATCCTTGGGCGTCTGGAGATCACAAAGGAGAGAAAATACATCAATCATGTGTCAAGCAGGAAGAATCGCTACAAAAGAGGAACTTGCTAGACGATATAAATAAGTATGCAAAACAACCTGGAGGCAAGAACCGACAATCATGTCAGGCCGAATGAAGTTGTAGTTCATTCCTAGTTCATGCCTATAAGTCAAAACTGTATTAGAGAGAATTATTAGCCACAACCTCCAGAAACTATCTTTTCCACTGAATTGAAGAAAAATATAAACCAAGAGTTCACTAGACAAATCAGAAAGCTAAGAAGTCAAAATTTTAAGGGAGAAAGCCTCGAGTATCAGTTGGTTGGACATAGAAATCTTAGTAAAGTCATAAAATGGTCAATAAGAGATCTGCACAAACTTAAATACAAGAAAAGTCCCCCGTAATGAATTGAAGATATAGTTCATGCTGGCAAGATCAACAAGAGAATGAAAGCATCCGATGCTAAGTTTCACACAGTGAAGCGTGCCAGAAACGTACCAGCACCCATGGCTTCTGTCATATTAGTGCTATACTCGTCAGATTTCTCTTTCTTCACCTCTGGTTTTACATCTGAGTCACTCAATCCCGAACTCGATGTTGTATCCGAAACAGCCTGTATTAGTAAAGCTTTGACCGATGCATGTGAATATGCAACCCACATTTTAATCACAGTAGAAAGAGATTTCCGTACGCCTTTTTTTCACAGTATTGAAGTATTTCCCTAAGACCAACACTCTATCTCTCTCTACTCCATATCTTGTCCTTGTAAAGTCACCAGTTCAACCCATCCTATATATTGATCTCAAGGATAAAATCGAAAAACTCTGTCCCAACCAAATCAGAGATTCTCATTCGAGAATCTAACAAGCAACCGAAGCATTTGATCAGGGCCATCGGCCAATGGCACCAAATTGGTGACACCCTGAGCTCCCACAAGAAAAATGTCATTCGTACTAACTACTGCTTCTGAGATCATAAAACAAAAGGCTCAGCGGTCAGCACTCATCGCTGCAACTAAAACCCTGAATCCCGTCACAAATCCTTAAAAGCCTTAAAAACAAAGCCAACAACAACAGTAGCAACGAAACACGATCGTTGGCCCCGTTACCTTCAAAGACACCATCCTCATCCTGCGGTTCCCCGCGACATCAAAACCAAAACCTCCCTGCATCCATCAATAAAACCAACCACAACATCAGCACGCACGCTCACCCGCCGCGATTCAATAGCAAAGCAATCACAATACCACCATGTTGCAAGGCCAGCCACCACGGTTGCCAGCGCCCGGAACCGGCAACAGAGAACAAGCAAGAGAAAAACACCTGCTCAACCCACCAAAAAGGAAAAAAAAAAAAGAAGATGGCGACATTCGTACAGTTAGACAGTTCATACAAAAATGGTCGCAAGGGAAAGGGTTGGGCGATGAATCATAATACCTCGGAAGGGAGTTCATCGGGGGGTCTCGATGCTCGAAGTCTGAGCACTGGCTTCGGCCTCGGGGTTAGTGGGGAGGTGTAATAACGAGAGGGGGACTTGTAAGAACAAAATATCTCTTCTTTGGGGTTGGGGGAGAAGGAAAGGCCGAAAACGGGAGACATCACAGATTGGCACGAGCATTGTTATGATTCAATGGATAAAAAATAAATAATAAAATAACAAAAAGAAAGCCAAATGCTTTTTGCCAGAATTAATTGGAACACGTAAAAATTTCAGGATACCATGACATTCATTCGTACTATCTCCTCTGACTGCCACCGTTCAAATGAAATGACACGAAGCCTTTAGAAAGCAACGCGAAAAGCCCAATAGGATTTGGTATCAATGGACTATCTGAGTGAAATCATAAATAATAGCAGGTCTTCTTGTCTCTGAAAAGAAATGCTTCACATGTCGATCGGCCCGAATCCGCCCCACGCGTTTTGATCGTCTGAGGACTGGGGATCCCCTCCGGTGACGGACTCGATCTTGGGTCTGGCCGGCTGGTCCCTCCCCAGGGGGAAGTTCCAGAACGAGTCTGAGTTCTCGTAGAACACGTAAAAGACGAGCAGCGAGGCGAGGAACATCCCTAGCAGCAGCAGATACACCTGCCACTCTAAGCATCACAAGCATATGGAAAAGGGATTATTAGTACATCCGCTCCCTCCGTTTCGATTGGGAGAGAGAGACGAGAAAGGGATTGCGTGTGAGACGGACCTTTCCAGTCGGCGGGAACATTCAACTTGGTCACCATAACTCCCCATTCGTTAGAAGACGTGAGCACAACTCTGCATGAGGAACCGACACACGTGTTTCAGTTAATATGGCACCGGAAACATAGTCGAGGTCAAGATAATCCGCCATTAAGTTTCATTTTACTTTTGTTGATAAACTATAGGGTTTTACCTTTCACTCGGACAGAACTCCAGGAATGAGATACTGGAACCCAGATGTAGTCTCTTACTCCAATGGCTGATCTCCATTTTCTTGACTTCAACAACGCAGAAGTCTCCATCTTTGCTTCCACTATCAAAGTAGAAGGCCAGCCGGATTAATCATAATAAAGTGAATTACAGATGGACGGTGAATTATGTGATAAGGGCAATGATGGCAGCTGACTAGGAACATTCAATTCTGTGTCCTTGATCTACCGAATGAGAAACAACAAGAAAAGAAGAATGATATATAGCCAGCCCAATGTAACCAACTAATGCACATGACACAGCGATGCCACTACTCTCTGGTTTCAAGCACCCAAATCCATATTCCTATGTTAGTCCAATAAGCATCCATGAAGAAGAGAGTCTGACTTCTTACAGTGCAAGATATTTCCCATCCAAGCTAATGGACATTAACGAAGCAGGTTTCCTAAGAAGTCTCTTGTGCCCTATCTTATTCCAGGTACTGATGTCCCAAACTCCAGTTACTGGTTTATCACCTGCTCGGTAAACATAATATCACAATAGACATTAGGCCACAAAGACCCATGCACATGGTAAATGAAAGTCAGCTACGAAACACATGAACACATAACGAACACTACTAAATTCTGTCTGATGTCATCATCGTGGTAGAATCAGTCAACGCAAACAAATGGCAAACCTTTCTGAACAGTGCAGAAAAGAAATGGCTTGGTTCCATCCTTGGAAAACCGACACAATTCGATTTTCTCATCCTGAATTTGACACCATTTATTATTAATCAGATTACGGAATAGACAATAAATAAGAAACGGTTGCACTCATTTGATTTGAGGACCATACCGGTTTCCGAGTTAAAGTAGTCAAAGGAACACCATCATCTGCCTTCCAAATTCTTGCCGAACCATCAGTTGAAGTAGAAGCCAAAAACTCTGAATCTAGACTGCCCCATTGCAAGTTATTTAGAGATAATCACCGACCTATCAATTCCAGCATTCGGCAAAGGAACACTGCCTACGTTCGTGTAACAACCTACCTGAAATCTATATCTCTGACAGACTTGTGTGCCCTCGGCTCATCCAGAATAATGCGTAAGCTAGGCCATTCCCATATTCTAAGACGACCATCCTGCGGACAATATACACCCATATAAAACCACAGCTTGAATATAAAATTTGGACTCTGTATAAGTTTCCCTTAGAAAAATTAAGCACATGCTAATAATGAAAAACGATGCGAAAGAATCAAGATTAACCACTAATCGAAAAGGTTACTCACAATTCCCCCCGCCGCAAACCTAGATCCATCAGCACTGAAAGATAAGCATTTCAGATGACCGACACCATTCAGCGCGGGGAGCTCTTTTAGCGACAGCTTTGTATCTGATTCTTGACTGGACAACTCCAAGCCCCTGTAAGGTGAAGATTACACAATAACTCTCCGCTGATGGCTCTTATTTCCCTCGTCAAGAAAAAGGGAGGATCACAACACAGCACAAATCAACGGATGAAGCCGCCAAAACAGTAAAATCGCGAAGAGTTCCCGCTTGCATTAATCGCAATAAGCAGCGGGCCAAGATAACAGCCGTCGTCCAACCAATTTTATTATTATTTTTTTAATAAAGACAACTCACTTGCAATCCCCGGAGCTCGTAAAGCAAACAATGTCCTCTCCGTTAGGGTGAATCACGATGGTCACAGGATCTCCGTCGCTGTCGTCGAGAACGTGTCGCGCCTAATCCAACCATCGCCGGCCAGTGTTTTAAAAAGAAAAGGAAAACAAAAAAGAAAAGAAGGAGCGATCGCTGAAGCCAAAGAAAGAGGGGGAAGGGCGCGCGAACCAGTGGGGAGGGGGAGAGGGAAGTGGTCTTGGGGTCGAAGGAGAAGACCTCGACGGCGGCGGGGGAGGAGGAAGGGCGGCGTGGCTTGCCGAGAACCACCAGGTTGTTGTTCTCTGGGCGGCGGATCCAACCGCCGCACGCGGCCGAAGAGGAGGACGACGATGACGAAGACTCCGACTCCATTTTGGCGGTGGGGAGGAAACAGAAGAAGGAGGCGGCGACGGAATTCGCTTTAAACCGGGTCGACCCCCCAATCCCAAGAGAGTACACGATGAATGACGTTGACAACCACGATACAAACTGAGTTGGTGATAATTAGGGAATTATACTATAAGGAGAAGCGTGTGGGACGCTCCTCCTCGTTCCCCATTAGTTGTTGTCTTTGTGGATATTTCGTGGGATATTCCCGTTCCCCCCTTCAAGAGTGTGGCCGGGCCGGACACGTCTAGATAATGTCAACTAAAACATTATAAAAATATAACATCACTTAATTAATTTCTTATCCAAATCCTTTTTCAAATTTTCAATACTCGCATCCAGATTTTTTTATCATATATATATATATATATATATAGCCCGGGTCAAGGAAATTCTATTGTGGGTCGAATCAGCCATTTAACTCTGTGTAAATGGGCCGGCCCAAGTGTCGCCAAGAATATTTCCAGGAATTTTCAGAGCCCAAAACACATATCCTCTCTTTTAAGCATTGGATATTAATCACTTTCATGGATATGGGAGCTCCCCAACCCATCTTTTATATGGTTTTGTCCGGGAAAAAAGTGTGGTCATAAATCTTGACTATCGTATGGCAATGGCGCAGAAGAGCCATACCGGTTTGAGGGCCACTACTCTCAGTTCACGCAGCTGACGATGACGTATGATGCCCGGATATTGAATTTGAGAATGTTCATCAAGCATTACTCAAGATGTTCTTCTGGGAAAGATATTGCCGTTGCCTTGGAACAAGGGTGTGCCTCCCAAGCCCAGCGATTTCGACTCGGCTGTCCCGATCAGGATCAGAGTGGAGTCTGAGAACTCGCTCGATAAACGTTTCAAGATGTATCCTTTTATAAAGACACGAGCGGTGCTGGAGCTGGACGACGACATCGTAATGACCTGTGACGATGTAGAGCGAGGCTTCAAGGCATGGTGTGAGCAACCCGAGCATATCGTCGGGTTCTATCCCCGTCTCATCAGCGGAACCCTTCGAGGTACCAGTCCGAGAAGTTCGCTCGAAGCCATCATGGGTACAAGGTGATCTTAACCGGGGCTGCCATTGTTGATAGCCAACTCAGCTTCAGGAAGTACCGGGCTGACGAAGCCAAGGCCAGGGGGGACCTGGCGGATCATTTCTTAAACTGCAAAGACGTCCTCTGGAACTACCTATACACGAATGCTACTTCATCGAGGACAGTGGAGTACGTGAAACCGGCGTGGGCGATAGAGTGATAGACACATCGAAGTTCTCAGGCGCAGTCATGCACAAGGGCAGGGTGAGGAGTAGGTGTCTGGCGAAGTTTGTGCAGATGTACAGCAGTCTAGCAGGGGCAGAAGCGGGAGTTCAATTCGCAGCAGGAGTGTTTTAAGTGAATAAGGAAACAATGAACAAATGTCAGGGCAATCACCAATCCAAGTTATCCCGGCTGCCTTTGAAATTTTTCCAATTCAAACAGCAAATAGTCTTAGATAGGAACCTGAGATGCAGCATTCAGTCTCCCTTCACGGCGAGAGGCTCGTACCACCTCAGACCAAACCCGGCTGCTTCTCGCGCCTCCCTGTTGAATGGTGGTTTCAGAGGTCCCCTGAAGTACTCCCTCACTGTATTGTGGAACTTCATTATCACTCCTTCGTCCTGCTCTGTCCTGTTCTTGGCATCGTTGTTCTCACCTTGTTCGATCGATCGAAGGGAAAGGTACCTGAACCATCTGACCCCAGCAGCACAATGAGTGATCTCTTCTGGGTAGACGACTGTTTCCAGCAAATCCGCCGTTTTGTCATCGCCCCCGTTGCGGAAACGAGATATTGTGGTTGGGAGCACGTCGAGCCCTCTAGCCTGGTTTAAAACCCATTGGCATCAGTATGAAGCGGGACGGAGAGAATAAAATATAATCAAAGGCGAATTCAAGGGCGCACCTCATGGACACAATGCTCAACAGCAAGACGAGCCAGCAGACATTTAGAGGTAGCTATGGCCGAATCCCAAAGACCGTCGTGAGCAGGTAGAGCTCCATAGAAGGATCCCAGCTCCTGCAACCTAGTGGCCAGAAGCGTGAAGTGTCTGCCTTCATCTTGAGCCACCTTCACAAAGTCAGTGAAGAACTCCCTCGGCATCGATTCTTGCTTGCCGAACCGAGCAATTATGTCCTGCAGAGCAGTCTCACGGAGAAAATCATGGCCAAAGACAACGGATTATTACAACTATCCAACACCAATCCAGATCACACTGCCGAGGTTTACCCAGGATAAGTCGATAGCCCAACTCTCTGTATGTGCAAGGCTGTGCACAATCGCCTGCCTGCTCTGCAAGCTCCCAGCTTTCCCAAGCTTAGGCATAAGACCCGGCGACACCAGCTTCACCTGCACAATCACGGAATTTTCAGAGGCATTTCGTCGAACAGCTGCCGAATTGCAGCCTTCGCCTACCTCAGCAAGCCTTGCAGGGCGTTCGGGCACGGGAACGTCCACCCGAGGATCATAAGGTCGAGTGATTGATCCATCGAGCCACGAGTTAGCAACAAAGTCGCCGAGTCGGGCCTTCTCGAAGGGATCAGCGGTGTTCAACACTCGGACGGCAGCTTCCACCAGTGTCTCCCTCTGCTCCGCGTCGTTCATGGATGATTCCCCTTGCGACCACTTCTCCTTTTCCCAAAAAATGAATTACCTTCGTCTTCGTCTCAGTCTTGAATCCTCAAATCCTGTAAATATTCTTCGAATAGAGATTACACAACGACCTGACACGACTAATCAATCAAGAATCAGTATTCGACTTTCATCGCTGAAGTAATGGATGCGATGAAGCACCCATACCTGCCAAATTCCTCATAATACTCCGTAGCTTCTACGTAAATCAGCCTGCTGCCCAACCCTTGGGTTCACTTAGGTTATATGAGCCTCATCGCAATGCCGAGTCTCATCGCAATGCCGCAGACAAGTGCATACTTCGTAGTAATACTTGTAGGTGTCGTGGCACTCATGGTCCACGGTCTCCTCCCGGCGGAGTGCGCAATTCACGTGGAAGTGATGGTTGCACTCTTCGCAGATCTACGAAGTTTGTCCTCCCGTGGCGCCACATTCTCAACACATGAATAGGTGGAGGTTCCAAACGTTCGTGCTCGTGGCAGGGATAGCTGAGTTTCTGCAACTGCCGGGCTCATTCCAGGTGCACTTCCACGCGAAGAGATTGCTGATGTTGCACTTCTCCTGGGGATGGATCTCGCCTATTGGTTTGAGGACGAACTTGGTGTTCTCGTGATAAGGAACCGTGATTTTATTCGGGAGCTCGGCAAAATGATTTTTTGTGAAGGCAGAACCAACATTTGGAGCAGCCGTGGAGTGGAGCGGGAAGGCCCACCCTACACAGGGCGTATCGGATCGAGCCTACCCCGAGCTCACAGCCCTCCATTTCGGTCAAGTAAATGGAGTGCCGCGGGTGGCTGACATGTTGCAACCTTTTCTGTGTCTCCATCTTCTGTTTTGTCATCACTGAAGTAGTCCGGATTGAACCTTCTCAGAAATCCGTGTACTCACTTATTTCAGCGAGATTGTTCGCCATATTCAGGGGACCGGTGGTGTTGATGTCAACCACAAGACTAGGAGAGGACTGTTCCACTCAACATCTTCAGAAGATTCGCACTATGCCATCTCGCTCTGAACTTCCTCCCCATCAGATACCTGTAGGTATCCAGGTAAAAGTCGACCATAGATCGAACGTACCTCTCCATGATGAGGTTCGTATGAATGGAAGATTTCGGCCGGCTCGGACACACTGTAAGATTTTGGACGGATGGGATTACATTGCAGTGCTTTGATCGCATTACGTTAATTAAAATGTTAACACCATTCTAGCACGAACGCACAGAGTGTGCCAGCACGACCGTAAGGAACTTCAGGCGAACCATGCTACATTACAACGCAGCCGTTGTTGATCGCTTCCTTCATGATTTGATTCGGATGACGACGACCTTCACGGCTAGAGATTAACGTCCACGCCGATTTCTCCGGTGGGATTTCCTTCAGGGGAGGCCCGTGCTCCCGCTTCACGTACATCTTCTTCTGCCACCCGCTCTCCGGCACTCCTCCCTCCCAGGGGCATTGTGGGACATCCGGGTTCACACAGCTCACGTGACCCTGGTAGTCGCATTTTGAGCACAAGTATATCCAGACGTCAGGGTGTCTCCTCTCCGCACAGATCTCGCAGTAGTACTCGTCTGTCTCGTCTTTCGGGGGAGGACTCAGGATGAGCGGATCCCAGTGACGTTTATGGAGGACGCTGCGCTCGAGGTACAGCGCACACTTCACGTGGCAATGGTAGTTGCAGTGTTGGCAGAAGTAGAATGCGTCATGGCCCTCAAAGCCGCAGGCATAGCAGAAGAACTGATATCTCCTGAAGCTGTTGACGTCCTCGATGCGGAGATTGAGAGGGTGCTCCTTGTGACATGGATGGATCAGCGATCGAGGCAGTCGTGTGCATTCCCGGTGAATTTTCACAGAACAGGTGTGGCACTTGTAGAGAACACCTGAGGAATCATCACAGAGGACACACTCGCGTCCATGAATCTTTTCTTCGTTGCTTGGATATTTATCCGCAATGTAGAGCACACACCCATTGTGTTCATGGAAGGGGACCTCTATCCGTTCCGGAAGTTTTGCGCAGGATTTGTGCAGGTAAAACTGACATTCGGAGCAGCCATAGAACGACGCATGGACAGCTTCTGAGCATAACTTGCATCTGAGATCTACATCCATTGTCTCGCCGGTTAAGTTCTCGCAGAGGAGTAAAGGATGATCGTGAAGATGGTGCTCCAATGATTTTTCCTCAGCATTGTTATCATCTCCTTCATCATCGTTGCTTTTAGTCCCCTCGTCCTCATCGTCGTCGTCGTCGTCGTCGTCGTCGTCGTCCCTGATCGGTTTCCCTTGTAGTGATTCCAGGAGGGTCGAGGCAAGCCATTCGCCGGCAAACTCCTCGAAACTCTGCGGAGAATCAGTGGATTCGACAGTGTAGGCAAAAGAGGACAACATCCACTGTAAGACATCCGTGGCAAGATCCTCGACTGTCTTCCTCGGATGTGTTGTGTCCACAACAAGATGCGGAACATCGTTGATGACATAGTCATCCTGCTCAATGACTTTCCTCTGCATCTCTTTCCATGTAGATCCGTTGTTTCGGCACGGAAGAGTGCTGCTCGTTGCTCCAGATTCAAATCGTCGCCGCCACTCTGACTTGTTCCTAGGCCTACACTCGACCACAAAGACCGCAGCAGTAGCGTTCTTCTTGACAGGCAAAGAACGAGTGAAATCATCATCAGGGGATTGAATCACCTCCCTAAGCTTCAGTACCTGATCAAGATGGTGTCGCTTAGGGAGAGCACAATCGATGACGACACACGGGTAACTCGCACTCTTGGCTAATATCTCAGCGGCGGCCAGCCGGCAGAGGATCTGGTGGCAGCGGTCGTCGTGATTCTCGGACAACGACATTTCGGGAGCGCAAGCCGCGACATCGTTATCAGACAGGAGGACACAGCCGCGGCCGAGGAGTCCCGCCAGATGCCAGGCCAGGCTGCTCTTTCCGGTGCATCCGTGGCCTTTCATCGCCACAACAAAAGAGCGTACTTCTTCGACTTCGATCGGCATCCTGAACCACTCTCGCTCTTCAGTAGTCAACGATTCCTAAAGCCGGATAATTTGAGCAATGCAAGTGTTTGCTCATGTACCGCATTGGATTATTAAAGACCATATTGGACGCGGGATGGCATCATAATTTTGATAAAAGGAAAGTCAGTCAGAACACTATTCTTTGTATTCACACACGAAGATAATGACATAGTCAGAAGTCTTTCTTTAATCAAAAGATGAACCAAGAATAATTGAGGGCAGCGACGTGTGAATAATTATTACAAAAGTAGGTATTTTTTTCTCGTAATTAATTTAAGGTATAATGAAAGACCATAAAGGACACGGCATAGCATCATTACTTTGCTCATGTACCAAAAGTCATCGTTTCTTGGGTTCACAAATGAAGGTAATGGTATCGTCACAAGTCTTTCTTTAATCAAAATTTGAGCGAAGAATAATTGAAGGCAGCGATCGTGTGAATAATTATTACAAAAGTAGGTATGTTTTTCTCGTAATTAATTTAAGGTATAATGAAAGACCATAAAAGACACGGGATAGCAACATATTACTTTGATAATGGGAAAAGTCATCGTTTCTTGTGTTCACAAACAAAGGTAATGGTTTCGTCACGAGTCTTTCTTTAATCAAAAGTTGAGCGAATATTTGAAGTTTAAGGGGCGATCCGACGAGAGTCTTAACTAAGGAAGAGTCGTAACTAACGAGCGAGTGGGACGAGAAGATACCCGAGATGGGAGCGAGCGAGAGTCGCATGTTTGCAGAGTACCTGGAGAAAGAGCGGGCGAAGAGCCAGCTAGTTAAGATGATCTCGGAAGAATCAGAGAGCGATGATTGTGATAGGGCTGTTGTCGTTGTCTCTTATCGTGGCAGGTCCAGGGATCTTGTCCTCGAGCATGCTACGATGGTCGCCAGGCGTTTTAGTTGGGTGCTCGTGAACTATGACGAGATAAGCCCCTTGGTTCCCACAACCGATGGGCGGCTGCCTTTTGGCTATGGGATCCTACAGCGGGTTGCCGCCCGACAGGTATCCCTTGGCAGAGGCGCGGTCTTGTTTAGCCCAGTGCTCAGTGGATTCCGGGCATACCTTGATGAGCTGCGGGATATGGCTCATGAGGCCGGCCTCACCCTTGCAGTTATTGAGTTCTGGACTGGAGTCGAACATGAGGCCGAGAATTTGGAGTATCCCGAAGACATCCCTCAGATGGTTGTAGACCTCAGGAACAGCGAGCATATCCGCTTCAAGGATTACTTGCTCGATTTCTTCAACGAACTCGACCTTAGCGGAGACCAACAGCGTGACGGCTCCCCAACGTTTCGACACTTCTCTCATCCCCACCCTCTGAAGCTTGAAGATTGTCCTGAACCTGGGGAGGAGGATTTATGCTGCAGTATTTGCCTGGAGTCTATTGCTGGAAGATACTATGTTTGCTCATCCTGCGATTATTCCCTTCACGAATCGTGCACTCGGTTGCCACAGCAACTTCAGCTGCAGTTCCACACCCACCCTCTCAAGCTAGTCAACCAGGCCTTGAGGAGGCCCTTTCGTCGATTCCAAGACTCCAACCTCAGATTGAAGCTCCGGGAGGTTTCACGTGATGTATGCCGTATATGCAATGGTGAAATAACTTCGAAGCCCTCATACGAATGCTACCAATGCTACAAATTGACCGTCCATCATGAGTGCGCGGTGACGCTCAAGGACACGGATCACCATTGCCATCCTCACAAACTTGAGGTCAACTCCCTAAACCTTGCCGTGTCACCGTTTCAGCTAAAGGGTATAAGGATTGATTCGCTCTCCCTCGAGGATTCCTGTTGGTTTGACTGCTATGCTTGCGGAAGCCAAGGGGACTTGATCTTCTACTACTGCCCAGAATGCAAGTTCCGTTTCCATGTGAACTGCGTGAAGACTTTGCCTTCTTCCGCGGACCGGAAGTGTCCTCACGGCAAACCGCTTCTACTGAGCACGCCGCCTAAAGACGAGACCAACGAGTACTATTGTGAAGTTTGTGCAGGGATGAGGCACCCGGATTACTGGATCTACTACTGCGCCAGGTGTGAATATGAAGCACATCCCCACTGTGTGATCCCGGGCATTTCTCCTTACATCCATCCGAAACCAGAGGGAGGGGAGGGGGCTGAGAAGGCTCAATCCGAGGACTCCAACCCCGACTACAACAGCGAGAATGGACTCGAGGACGATTCGAGCGATGACAGCAGTAATACAGGCCCAGGGAATGA
The DNA here is from genome assembly GCA_029817715.1 of Melastoma dodecandrum. Lineage (NCBI taxonomy): Eukaryota > Viridiplantae > Streptophyta > Magnoliopsida > Myrtales > Melastomataceae > Melastoma > Melastoma dodecandrum. The sequence goes on along the minus strand of JARUPY010000533.1, from coordinate 920,406 downwards.
GTTCATGGACTTCTTCCGTCAGCAGATGGGGAACGCCGTGGGGGAAATGACCGCTACGGGGGCAAACGCGGAGGTTGGGGACTGGTTGAGCCGGCACATGGCCAACCTGGCGAAAGAGACGGATCGTCTCCGTCGCCTCTGAGCAAGCGGCCGGATCTTGCTTCCCCATGTGGTACACTTGCCGGAATGCGTGCTCACAACCTTACTGTTGAGATGTATTTGGGCAATGCAGTAATAATAAGTCCTCTAAATTTGTATCAGACCTTATCATATGTTTCGAAATAATATTTTAAAATTACAGAAACATCTGTTCGTATGGAAAATACCGAATTATTAATATTATTTGACGAATTAAAAAATTAAAGTAGTATTTTAAATATTTACGCCCTAAAATTTGGGAAACATTTTGTTTCTAAAATTAGCAAACCCCTTATATTAAATTAGTAACCCAACCCTCCCTAAAATTGGAAAATTTATAAAAATAACACAGAAATTATTTTTTAAAAAAATAATTTATTCTTAAAAAAGAAATTTGCTTAAAAAAAAAATCATCCCCCTCACAAAAGGAAGAAATAAAAGGTTGATTTAGAACCCGCGTTTTTAGTCAACTACTCTTAAACGACAGGGATTCCAAGAAATAAGCGCAATCCCGCCGGAGACGCAGCCAATTTCTCCTCCCCCTGTAACGAAATCATTACATAACCATACGACCAAAACCCCTCCACCATGTCCACCATCACCAGGCCCAACCACCACCCCCACCCAACTGTAACCTCGTCCTCGTCCCCCTCCGCAAGCCTCAACGGCATCGGCATCGCCCGCTCGTCCTCGTCCGCCACCACCCATGCGTGTGCCGCTTGCAAATACCAACGACGCAAGTGCCAGCCCGACTGTGTCCTCGCCCCTTACTTCCCCCATGACCGCCAGCGCCAGTTCCAGAACGCCCACAAGCTCTTTGGCGTCAGCAATATTACAAAGATCATACGTAACCTCTCCCCTGCCGAGAAGGACGAGGCCATGCGCACCATCATCTTCCAGTCTGATGCACGGGCGACCGACCCTGTTCTCGGGTGCTTTCGTATTGTACGCGACCTCAAGAGACAGATCGAGTATTGCCAGGCCGAGCTCGAGATCGTCCTCAGACAGCTCGAGATCTGCCGAGCGCAGGCCGCCGTGGCTGCTGCTGGTAGGATCCATCCCCATGTTGGAGGGTGCGATGTAGTCGATGATGGGGAGTTCTCGTGTCCGCATTACGATTTCGTGGTCGAAGGGGGCCACGAGGAGGATGTGGCTGTGGTGGATGGTTATGGCAGCTGCGGCGATCAGGCCGTGACTTCGTTGACCGATTTCAACGTCGCATGGACCATGCAGGACCCCGCGTTGTTTGTGATGCCGTTTGACATTGTCGATAATAAGCAGGGTTGCGTAAACGGATGTGAGGACATGAAGCGGCTCCTCGATATCTCGGACGATCGTGAGGAGTTGGAGTTTGACAGCATCGTCAATAGAAGGTAACCAAATGCTTCCATCCCTATCGGCAGAACAATAATATTCATTCCCAATAATCGTCTTGTCTATTGTGATTCCAGAGACGAAGACGCGGTGGAACACCAAGATCCACCTCACGTTAGATCAGAAGACGAGTCCTTGTGCGTTCAGTTCGTGCAAGATCACGATCTCAAAGGAGCGGCGACTCTGTTCACGCTCACAAATTGTGCAAATTGAAACCAAACCATGCGCAGACGCTGCATACCACAACACGCAGATCCCTTCAATCATCTCATCTGAATTTCGCCGCATTTTTAGATTGGGGCATGTTTGAGATCGAATTGCTGGGAAGAACATCATGTGTAGGTGATTCTTGGAGGAACGAGGAGGAGAAATTACGGAGAATTGGCCGATTTTGAGTATCGGCATCGGGAATGTTTCAAGGTACATATTTTTGTTGTATCGATAACATAACTCGAGCAGAATGATACTTCTATTCTGTCTGGAATCAACGAGAAGTTTTGATTTTTGTCGCTTCAAAAGATCAATTCATCTTCTTCTCTGACAATACGAAATGAGTTTGCGTTCTTTAAGGATAACTTCCGATCATTCCTGCTCGTTAGCACAAATAGTTCGTGTTTGATCCTTCTTCTGTCTCCGAAATTGATTGTGTTTCCGGAGCAATCTCATGGGCGATTCCATAACCTAGACATTTGCAAACAACCTATACGACTTGGCATCAAGAATTATCTGTCTTATGGACGCCACCGCTCCTGCTGCTACTAATACAGAGGATACAACTAGGATCGTTGTGTTAACCCAATATACTGCGCTTCTCTTCGAGGGCTTCATGGCCACGTTGTAGAAGATCATCGGCAGGATAAAGTCAAGCGGGATGCAACCGAATGCGCCAAAAAGTGCCATGATATCCCCGAAGAAAGGAAGCATTGCGGCAAACACCGTTGCGACGATTACAGAAACCGACCTGGCGATCAGCCTCGGGACAATGTTGCGAGGAGAGAACTGACCCTCTTTTGGGTCTGCCAGTTTTTTCTCGAATACTTCGTTAGTCGGCTGCAGGTAAACCTGCAAATTGGAATCAAGTGAGACCAATAAGCCTGCGTCTTCTGGTAGATAGAAGAGGTTAAGAAACGAGGCATTCTTACCAACGTGACGGCAGCTGTCTGTAAAAGGGTGAAAATATTGGTCATAAGAAGAAACCAGGTAGGGAGCAATGGCTTCGTGTCGCCCATAAAGTTCATAAGGATGGTTGCCTTAGCTCGATTCCCGAACGCCCAATATCCGGCTATCGCTACACTTGTAAACGTCGTTACAATGACAGAATAACAAATGCAGAGACCTTTGAACATCTTCCCCTTGACAGGAGGAGCCAGAGTCGCCTGTATCTCGGGGATTATCCCGCTAGCATAGGTGGTAGCGATGATCGATATTCCATTGAATGCCCCCAAAACACGATCCATACCTTTTCCGTTGACTGTGTAATCCCTCGGAGGTGCATTCTTTGAATCCCCTGCAGGGGCGAAAAATACTCGACTGATTGTTTCCTTCCTGCAATCCTTAATGTAAAGCCTTAAAAATAGCTCTCGAGAGGAATTACCGATGTACACAGAACCGCCGGCAGCACACGTACTGTAGGCAAGGCAAAGGATCAAAGAGACGAGGTTGATGTGCCGAAGCGAGTGGAAAGACGGGATTTGTGCCAAGAACAGAGTCAAGCAACCGAACATGGCTATGAACTGGTAAAGCTTCATGACTCCGTCAGGCCGGTAAAGCAAATATATGAACTGCGTGATTGAAAAACAGAGGATAAAACGAAATGAGCGAGGATTTAGGCACCCAAGGACGTCGGAAGAAGTCCGTAATAAGCCGGAACCTTGAGACTTTGTCCTCCTAAGAGGGTACATGCGACAACGGCGCCATAACAAATGGCAAACTGGAGCGGCCCCACGAAGTACTTTCCCCAAGCCGGCCCTGTTCAACATCAACAACAAAACACCGCTCGCTCAGACGCCGCAAACCGAAGAAAAACCAACTCCAAAAGAAGGGGGAGTCTCCTTCCAGACGACCAACCTAGGATGTCCCGTGCCATGTCACGGAAGCGGAGCTGACGCTGTCCGAGTGAGGCCTGCTGCTCGAGGACGAGAGACAGGAGGTTGTAAGAATAGAACGTGGTAACGCCTCCCATGAGCAGGAAAATGACCCCTCCTTCCCAACCCAACAGGCTGAACGCCAGGGGGAGGCTAAGGAGTGCAGGAGCCACTATCGAAGTCGTCAGGTGGTACCCGCAGTGCCACCATGAGCCTACCATCACGAGCATCCGTCACACAACCCGTATTCAAATCCCGTTGGTAAGAATTTAAAAGTAAACTTCTGACGGATAACTCTTCCTACCTTTGGACTTGAGGACGAAGAGAGCTCCAGCATCGAGCTCGATCCGCTTGCGAGCAGGGCCGACGGGGTAGAAGCCGTCTTCGACCTCCACGGGGTTCGGAACCACCGCCGTCGTTCCCATCTGCTCGCGAGTGTGTCCCATCTCTCTTCCTTGTTTCGGGCGTAAGAACAAGTAGTTTAGAGAAGTGGGATACAAATAGGAATGGGGCAAAAGCGGAGGAGTTCTGGATAATACGAATTGGGAGGCAACGGTTTTAGTCAAAGCAAACATTTTGGCACTTTCTGAATTTCCCTTTTTCCGGTTGCAATTTTGAAATTATTAAAATAAGGGTTACTCGAGGGAGGGGCCTTCATGATTTTTTTTTTTCCTTCGTCTTTTACAAACATATATATATATATTCCCTCTTTACTGCATTTACATAATTTGGGTCTAGATCTAGAAGGTCAAAGAATCACGGCACTCCCTATTTCCTAAAGTGAAACGTCATTCATTCAAAGACAGGTAAGGAGTAGGTCCATTTGATTTCTTTATTACATGTGAGCCGATGGATACATCATATCCCCGGTCAAACCCTTGACTTTTTCTAAAAGCTCTCCCTCTTATAATATAACCCCACCTTTTGATGTGCCATTATCATATATAGAGTAATTTTGCCGTCCCGATTTCCCATCTTTTCCAGCGGTCCACGTGAGTGCGACAGAGATTTTGGGTGCGAGCACGTGTTCATTGCAAGGCGCCATTTTCCCGTTGACTTAAAATGGCGCTGTTGCCACCAGGCTCTGCGATTGCTTCCATTGGCTAGGCTTACGCTGTCGGATCCCCAAATGATGTAGACAAACCATAAAGACAAAACGAATTTGAACATCTTCCAAAATCTAAATCCCAGAATACGACCACACGCATCGACAACTCGCGGGGAGCCAAATTCTTAAATCTTCCATAACGATGCTCTAATCTTCCCAGCAGTCACGGTATATACCACAAAGAGCCATCAGCCAGTCTACTTGATCCGAGATTCCACCTCTACGGGGGAGGGATTGGTGGTGCTGATTACCGGCGGACAGGGGGAGCACCACCTCTGCCCGGAGGAGGCCCTCTTCCTGCAGCTTGTGCCTGCAGCAAATAAGTGTGTACAGATTTTTCCTTCGAATAAGTTCATGGAGCACAATTACTCTTACTCCAATAAAACAGAAATCTTAAAACAACACTCGGCAAGACTAGTTATCATGATGCGGGATCATTCATTAGGATAAACGCCTCGAAACACGACACCGCATTTGTTACTCTAGATTTGTGCATCTAATCACTTGCATTTAGGTGATGTAGGCTCGCTAAAATTAAAAGCTAGAATTATCCTAATAATTCATCACAAATGCTCACGCCAAATAAGCAGTTGTAATCTATTATTATTAACTTTGGGGTCAATGCCCGATAGCTTATGCAATCTTGAGAACGACTGTAATGATTTATGCATAATAATATGACTAAAGATAATGGATGAGGAACTCCACACATAAGCTTAGAGAAACAAAACTTACCCTAGCACGCATCGCAACAGCCCTACCCCTTCCAACTCCGAGTGCAGAGCTTTTACCCTTCAAAAGCAGAAAAAAGGAGTTGAATGAGCAGGCCACAGGAGGTGAGAAAATGGAGGGGCATAACAAGGGCATCGCAAAAAGTACCTTAATTCTGGACTCCAATCGCTTAAACATTGGAGCATTCTTCAGCATATCTGGGATTACCATAAACCTATTTACACAACACAGCAAAAGACACTAAGGAAAACAAACAACAAAATAAGAAGCAGAACAAAACAAAATTAGACATGTACCTGACTTTACTCCCACGAATGAACACGTGCTCTAGCTGAGAAACCTTCCCATCCTGGAGCATAATAAAAAAATTGCATGATCTAGCCAGTCACCCAAAAATTCAACATACAAATGCTCTAACTGAAACAAGCACACCTTCGCTAAACAATCACCTTCATAATATAATTATAAGATTCCTCCTAATACCCACCACATTCATCACAATAATCTTAACAAGAGAACATCCCCTGCTGGACAAGTGTAAACGCCTCCCCCAGTACTCATCAAGCATAACACAGTAGTGAGGTCAATAAAGCCAAACGAGGAGCAGCAAGTGGCGCTCTTCTGCAATCAGAAATGCTTCTATCTAACCAGAGAAGGACACTGCCTAATCATCTTCTTGGTGTTATCACGCCAAATTTGAGCAATCATTCTCAACACTCATCCAGCCTATCTAACATGTTATTCCGATATGTAGTGCGGCGTGATTGTGCCACTTTACAGCAAGTTGAAATGCCACCACGGAAGACACAGAAAGCGGAAGAAACATGGATCAGACCAAATCAAACCAAGTCTACTCTAACAAACGACCCAACGAATCAAAAAATTCCATTAGAAGGAGAATGTGGCCGTAAAAACCTTGGAGGTGAAGGTGATGTTCTCGAGCTGGCAGTTCCAGTTGTCCTCGCACTCGACCATGCTTCCCCTGTAGAGCTCCCCGCTCTTCAGCTCCACAGTGACGACATGCCCAGACGCCTCGTGCAGCAGCTTCACCGGTATCCCCAAGCTCCTGCTCATCCTCTCCCTTCCTTCCTCAAACCCTAGTTCTCCCCCCGCTCCCCCTCCCCGGCGCCACTGATGGTAATTAAAAAGGAAGGAGGACTTCCCCTATTGGGCTGTCATGGGCCTGGCCCAAATATCGATTTATCTGGCCCATTCCCTCGACCCATATGTAACACTCGAAACTAAACAATATTTGTTTACATCAACTTAAAATTTACTCTGATCAATTTCATTTAATACAAATTCGTTCGAAGTACAAAACTAAGGTTATTCGTCCCACGAAGTTCATGAAAAATGCTCTCTTTCAATCCAGTTGTTTTGTCCAATCGAATGCCTGCCAGTCGTGGGCGAAGGCCGCAACCGATTGCTTCTGGGAGTCGGAGGACTCGTACCTCTGCCTTCTCCTGTGCATGTCCTCCTCTGGCAACTTAAGCATTCCCCTTATCACGTTGAGGCCGAACCCGCTCTTGAACCGATCCTCGTCCTCGATCACGTGGACAAACCCCCTGTTGAAAGTAAGGGAAGTCCTTGGGTATGGAAGACCTTAGTCCCTTTGTGCTCGTGTCGATGAGTTTCTTCGCATTGTGCTGGCTCCATTCATCCTCGGCTTCGTCAATCGCCTGAAAATGGTCACTTTCTGTCACACCACCATTCGCGTTACAGACAGACCCACCTTGATTAAGATAGATTGCTTACCTTTTTGATGTAGAGGGGAGCCTCCTTGGCGATGTCAGCCGGAAGGGGAATGCACTCGATCAAGCAGTGACGGTGTTGCTGTGCCAAGCCCATGACAGTTTCTAGGAACACGAACTCTTTCTCTTGCTTGGCGAACATCATGATCAGGCATTTCTTGAAGTTCCTGAACTCATCCCATACATCATCGTCGACCATTCTTGTTGACGACTCGTGCTGTGCAACAACAATCAACTACTGGTATGAAAGACAGCAACATGTTTGCACTACGAGAATGATAGGAACAAACAACAAACCTGTAGTGTAATTATGCAGCAGTGACCTGGCACCACTGGCTGATGCTGTGGCAACATCAAGTATGTGAAATTCGCGATCGAAACGACCAGGTGCTTCGGTCTGTTGGGGTTCTCAATGCAGAACAGGCAGCGCTCCTGCTGAGTCGTGAAGCGCCTGCCAGTGGTCTGCATCACCTTTGTGTCTCTGCTAGCAGCAGTCTTCTTCTTAGACCTTCTGCTGGGAGCACCGTCATAATCGTACTCATCATCAGCACGACCCGACATACTGTATTGCTTATTCTGCATTATAGATCGTGCTAGATGCAAGTCAGCATCATCATCCTTCTTCCGCTGGGCAGACCTATCTTTTGAATCATACCTGAAATGCCAAAAACGCCACACTCACACCATTAGCTTAACAACATGGTGTTCTGACGGACAAATGCTGCAGTATGAAGATTGTATACCTGGCTGCAGGTCTTGCAATTCGCACATCGTTTGGAAGATTGTCATTAAGCTGCCTGTTCTTCAGCTTCTCAACCTCTTGCTATTGAAACAAGAAAAAATATAAAATAAAATGATAATCGACGAATATTAAGAGAAGAGCAAACTCGTCAAAACTTTAGATGATGCAGAATCATCTTACCAATAGCTTTTCAGCTTCTTCATGCTTTCCCTTCATGCGAAGCTGCATTGCCTTTGCTGCTATCTGGTTTGCAGTCAATCCCTCCGGTAGTTCTGGAATCACTTCAGAAAGCTTATTGCTCTCATTGAGGTTAAGTTTCTCATTAGTCGCTGGTTCGCAACTCGAGGAAACACTCGCATTTTCCCTGCTCTGTCTAAGAGCCTCTTGCATAAAGCTTCCGTCGTTAGAGAACTTATTTAAACTAGAGACTGCAGCTGAAATGACAGCAGCATCCTTGGAAGGCATATTCTGAGTCCTTCGTTTGCCCCATGACAAGGAATCCCTGACATTCGGCACCCTCATCTCTGGATGTCGAAGAGATGCGTCCTTCAAATAGTCTCGGTTATTCTGAGAATTAGAAGCAGACAGGGATTTTCTAGAGAAACCAGAAAATATTATTTGGCAGGTCATTCGGGCAAACAACAAAGGTCTACCTTTCTAGTATCTCTGTCAGTTTCTTCTATTCTTGGTGTCTCTCTGTCTCGTGTCTGTCCTCTCCTTCTCTCATTAATAGCCCGTAAATGAGCACAAGAAGGAGCAACTCCACCAGCCAACACGGACACAGCTAATTCACCCAGAGACCCCCATCGTTCTGCTACAACCTAGGCAAGACCTTCAGTTTGATCAATGCTGGAAAGTAGTAAATCAACATGCATGCTTAGTCAAATAACAGACCTCATTAAGTTTTCTTCCCTCTCGAGCCGCCTGCTCATGAGCTCTCTTCAAGGCTTTTAACCGCCAACTTGCCCCTCCATCTCCCACCATAGACGAAGACCGGTGATTGCCTCCACTCGCTTTAGCTTCATCTTCTTCTTCAGGATAATCACTTCCACCATCTTTCAGGTAGGGATTTAATTCCCTTGGATTTATCTTCACAGTCTGATTAGACAAAATCCACGTATGTTGTCAAGAAAAAGATATACTGTCTGACTCCAGAAGAACAACATTGACATAACCGACACTCTTTACCCATAGATACATCCAAGCATGGTTGTGTGCAAATATTACTCTTTTCAACAATAGGATTCAAAGGATGAAATGTACCTCTTCAGTTGGAGCTTCCATTGACTCCACATCCTCTGTGGCAATTGGCTCTTTATCTTTCCGGTCACCGGGCCTCAACATCCATTCCAATCCCATTTCCCTCCTCACAATTTTCTGGTCATCAAAATCACTGCCAGAGTTGCTCACACCCTCTGTTACTTCCCTATCTCTTCTCATGGTGCCCTTCTGGCTGCCCTTTCGACCCCTATCTTTGTCGCTAAAAGAGTCATCGCTAACTGAGTCTTCAGACCCAGTGGAGGAGGAAGCACCATCCTCAGATGAGTATTCCTTCCTATTCCTTCTCCTGTTCCTTTTCTTTCCACTGAATTCACTATCCAATCGTTCGCAATGGGATCGTTTTTTCTTTTTCGAACCTCCATGCTTACTTCTCTTACGCTTATCTTCATAGCCATCATCAGTCGAATGAACAGAAGAATCTTCATCGGAACTATCATAATAGGAAGTCTTCTTTCTACTGAGTTTCTCCTTCCCATTCCCTCCTCTTTCAGTCCTTTCTTGTGCCGAAGCATCCGTCTTCTAACCTCCTTCCTGGCAACAATTACAATTAATTCGAATAACTGACACTCGTCTTTCCAATATTCTTGATCAAAAAATCAAGAAAATGCTCAAGATATCCAAAGAGAATTGAATTACTCGATCGATCTGGTCCCGAGGGATAAACTTGACTCCAGATAGCACCTCTGCCTAAAAATGCGAACAAGAAAAGTGCAGATATTAGAACCCAAATAAAATTCAAATAACATAACATCCCAGACGGATTGAAAACAATAAACCGCAAATATGTTACATCCTAAACCCGAGTATGAATCTTATCCATACTGTCAATAGGCAAACTCTCCTCGACCCAATCTCCAGCCATAGTTATCTTGATTGCAACACCGGGAATCCAAATGGAAAAAAGAAAAACCCTAAAAAGAAAGACAAGAACTTCCCGACTACACTAAAAATTCAACAAAAGAGCAGCACCCAATAGCAAAATCATAACTTCGAACAACCCCACCAAAGGAAATGGCCTATCAAGTGCAGAAGGGACAGCAAAATCCGATCTTTTACCTTCTGGCGAGATCGCAATCGTCGGATAAGCCCGGAGAAATAGCGAGGGAAGGTTCGGGCCGCAAAGGAGAGTTAGGGCTCTGAGAAAATTGAATTAAATTGAAATTTGGGAGGCATGATAATTGGAATCTAATTTAAGTAATAATCAATAATGCATGTGGGGATTTTTTTATTATTATTACTTCTAATCTAAAGATGTTTGCCGCCCTTTTTTCACATTTCATTTATTTATCACCCACGTAGCCAACCCCGGGGACGAAGAATGCCATAGATTGTACAGTACGTAATTTATTAAACTTTTTAATAAATCGTATAGTAAAAATTATTAAACCTATTAATTTTCATTTCTCTTTAGTTTTACTAAGCTCGTTGGACTTTTTACTAAGTCCGCACTGTTTAGTAAATTATTAAGTTTTTACTAAATTGTTACATTGTATCGTATAGTACAAAATTGTAATTTACTAAAATTTTTAGTAAATCGTGTAGTAAAATTTATTAAACGCACTATTGTGTACACTCTTATTACTAAATCTGTTGGGTTTTTACTAAACTTTTACTATTTAATAAATTACTAATATTATTACTAAAGGTTGTTAGTACACAAACGTGGAAATTTAGTAATTAGCAAAGTAACTTTAGCCCCTCCCAAGAGAAGAGGTAGAACCTTGCAAACAGCTCCTGCAGGTGCATCCTGCGTGACGCAGCCAAGTGAAGTGATTGAGATGTAGAATGAAGCCAGGGTAGGGGACGGGTTCTTACCTCTGCATCGAAGCGGAGCTTCTTCGTCTCAGAAGCTGAATTGGTCTCGAGGGCATCGCCGAGCTTATCTGTGACGACCCATTTGTTCACCCTGCCGCGGATCAGTGTTCCCTTCATCCTGTTTAGAGACGTCACGTTCTAGAACAGGAGCCAGAAAACCCGGAGGTGAATCCACCTGTAATGGCAATCACAGTTGTGATTACATGGGTTTAATATGTGAAGAGTTTACTTTTTAGAGAATGTTGATATTATGGGCAAATGATTAATTAAGGGCGTTGATTATGATAAGGAAGATTAGGTTAATCAGGTCTTGGAAAAGATGCAAGCCTGGATCAACAGGTAATCTTCCACTGCTATTAACAAAACTCCCTCGCCTGCATCGAAAGGTTACATAATCGAGCCGGCATTTCTTTCATCAATGGCCTTCGACCGACTCGGTTGTAGTATTGTTGGATCCGCACCGTGTACGAAGATTTGCTCAAGGAAACCTGGACTGCTCGTGGCTTGCGCCAATCTAACTGAAGGCTGGTTTGTGAAGAAGCTGAGTGCAGCCATCCCAGGTGAACTCACGGCATCCATTAGAAAGGTTTGGAGATGGCCCTGGAGTACTATTTCACCAGCGAGTTTTAGTTCCTCGAGAAAGAACAAGATCTTTCTTTTGTCCCTTTCAGGTTGTAAGGAATTACTCTCAACGTAGGGCCCCGTTGACGAAGCGTGCGATTCAATTCAACCAGCTTACCAAAAAAAAAAAACAATGAATTCAACCATTCTCGTCAATGAAATTCTTTCCAGGTCAGAACTGCGCCTGGGCGAGCATTTGATTAGTCATCGCCAATACATGTTGATCTCATCCTGCCCAGTGAAGTTCAGAGTACTCATAGTGAAGAATGCAAAGCATCTTCCTGCGACAAACGGAACAATTTCATCACAATTGAGTTCAACGTGGAAAGCCCATTAAAGGCAACAAAACCCAGCCCAATAATAGGACAAAGCCCAGTTTCCAATCGAAGTCCATTCTCCCTAAACCCTAGTTCTCCACCCCCCCGGGCGGACACTTCTTCCCTCTACCCTCCACGCCATTCCACCTCCTCCCGCCGACGAACCGCTCCGGACCGCCACCACGGTGAGAGGCGACGCTGATAGGATTCTCGAGATAGGTGATTTCCTGTCCCCGAACTCATTGATTTCTTCAGGTCTATCGAACGCTGTTCTTCTGGAGTAGTTGTGGTGGTGTTATTAGGAGATGGGTGTTAAGGGAAAGAAATCGATGAGGAAGTCGTTGAAGAAGGCCTCCGTTCGGGCGGATGATCACGGCTACGATAACGACGCTGCTGATTTCCTGGTACGTTGACAGCCCTGCGCTAGTTCCCCGCATTTGTGGATGCTTCTTTTTTTGTCCCGGTGGGATTTTGGACTCATCGACGAGTGTGGCGTTCTTCTCTCCATTTAGCCGCTCGAGGGTGGTCCCTCTCGGAAATTGCGCAGAGGAGAGCCTTTGGAGAGTGACTCTCCGGTTAACTCTACAGTTTTGTACATTGGCCGAATTCCGCATGGATTTTATGAGAAGGAGATCGAAGGTATCGGGCTTATCTATCTTGGATTCAGTTGATGGTGTTTTCGATTTGCTAATCTTATTCTATTGCAGGTTTCTTTGGTCAGTTTGGTAAGGTGAGGAGGTTGAGAATCGCCAGGAACAAGAAGGTGAGATTTTCTAACTTTGTTTGCATTTGATAGTATTTAACACGTCATGTGTCATCCTGCTATCCTGCAATCATTTGTTGAAACCCCTGTCAAAGTGAAGTTGATTTTGTTTGTCATGATTTGGAGCATTAAATTGGCACGCCTTTACATTGGGTAAATAGGCCTCTGTCCATCAAGATATTTTTATAGTTCCTTAAGAAGATTACTTTTATAATTCCTGAAGTAGAGGAAATTTCTGGCTACACAAAATTTACTTTAAAAAATCGGGCTTTTACCTTTGACAATGCTTTCCACTACAGTTCTTTTATGTGTCCTATGGTGCTTATACTTTGGAAGTGGGGAAGACAGTTGCCTATCATTGTAGTGATGGGTAGAACACAAGCTTTCAATTTGATTGCTTGCTTCTCTTATTCCTTCACAGACGGGAAAGTCGAAGCACTTTGGCTTCATACAGTTCGAGTCTCCTGAGGTACTTCTAAATTAAATTTATTCTATTGGAGAGACTCAATACTGATGATATCTGTTTGTGACTTCTTTGTGACATTACTCCCTCACTGCAGGTGGCCAAAATAGTAGCAGACACAATGCATAATTATCTCCTTTACGAGCATTTACTGCAAGTTCATTTGATTCCACAAGAGCACGTTCATCCAAATCTGTAAGTTCTGTTCTGTCTGTTTCTTTTCACTTTGAAAGATTGGTTTGTTTGTGATGTGATGGCATGAGAAGCATCCTATAATTGAGAATTTAGATGGCGTGAAGGGAAAATTGGCATTGTTGTAAATGGGGTGTCGATAGTCATTCTTTCATGCAATCGTGCGGGCAGCCTGATTTGTTTCTGACTTCCTGGATGTCTCTTAGATGGAAGGGATTCAATTACCGGTTTAAGCCAGTTGATCGTGTTCAAATTCAGAGACAGCAACTTAATAAGGTACTTCAAAGAGTGGTTCCTTTCTAGGCATTTTGAGTTGTTTCAATCCATTGTCGACACCTTTTTGGTTTGATGTTACAGGAAAGAACATTACAAGAGCAGCAGAAGCTGCTGAAATCTATAGTCAAACGTGATAAGAAGCGGAAAAGGAGTATAGAGGCGGCCGGAATTGACTATGAATGCCCTGAAATTGTAAGTGCGGATACCTTGTCATTTGCCACCTTTTCGACGTAGCACACTCAGTGGAAAATTCGCCCGACAGCTTTCTTATTAAACTCTGCTCAACATAGGATGTTAGCTCCAAGTTGAGTGACTGTTTCAGGGTTTATTTTGCAGGTGGGTGACCTCAAGATAACGGCGCCTAAGAAGATAAAGTTCAACAAAGATGTGTAATTAGAAAGAAACTGCTGATCTACGTTTCTTCTACCGAGTGGGTAAAATTTTGAAGATTAGGTAGTATGTGTAATGCACATCTGATAAATGCGTAGGACATGATGTTTGTTATCTGGAAATGCATTACCTGTGGTGAAGTAACGAATTGAAGGTCTAATGTGAAGACTGTTGTCTATATATTTCCTTAAGATGGTGGAAAGGACTCCCTTCTTACATGAAATGTTTCTTGTTCACAAGTTGCGAGGCATTAGACAGTGACAATCAATGATGTTCCCCTCGGCTAGATTTAGAACAGTCCTGTCCTATGATTGTTTTTTTCACTCGGAAAAATTGGAATTCCCAACATAAGAATGATGAAAACTCACTCCTTTTTCCATCGCATATTGAAGGGAACATTGTGTAGTAGAAGAACATCTTTTTAAGAAGACTCAGCACTTCTACTTCTAACCCTACAACTGATGTTAATGAGTTATACAACCAGTGCCATTTTGCCAACAGTATTTACAGTAAGCTGGAAACCGACTTCATTCCGCCATTGGTCAGGCACTTGATTGGCTTCTGGCGTGATCCTGACTGGTGTCTTTCGAGAACTGTCTAGCGTCATTTAGTGAAGGGGAAGCTCGAATGCCATCTGCTGTACTTTTCTCGTGCGTGCATCGGGTTTCTTGAAGGGGGCCTGCCATCATAGGGCAGTTGTGGGATCTCGATGGGAGGCTTTGATTGGCTAATATACAGTGAGGGGAGTGGCAAGAAGCCATGCCCCTGTGGTTGTATCGACAAGCTGAACTAGGTGAGGGTTGCATCAGGCGGCTTTTCTCGGGGAACTCGTGTAGTGAGACTCGGCAGACTGGACAGGTAGAGTGCTGCTGGAGCCATATGTCGATGCAGGTTGCATGAAAGGAGTGCCCACAGTTTGGGAGGATACGCAACATATCCCCGGGGCGGTACTCGGAAAGGCACACTGTGCATCTGCAAACACGTGGGTGAACTTCTAAAACAACATAACACATTCAAAAAGAGAAGCCTCGATGAGTCCTATACGCGCAACTATCGTACAATGCTCGGATCCAACTTATTGGATGCCCCTACCTGCCTTGTCCAAGAGTGAACTCTTCTTCAAGAAATCAATTCCCAGTAGGACAGATCTAAACCAAAAGATCAAAAGAGGCGAAATTCTCTACCAACTTGGGAAGAAGTTGCACCAACTCCATACTTCTTCGTGAAGAAGCCAACCAAACTCACTTCCAATACACACCACATGACATGACATAACACCAACAAATGTGGGGGGAGAAACGCATACTGCGAATGTTCGGCACAAGGGGAGAACCCGTCTTCGCCATACTTCTTCGTTGGGAAGTTGGATATCATCACTGGCTCCAAACCGTGCAAGCCCCTCTCTAACTGTCCATAGACAACAAGTGAAGCACTCAAGCAGCGGTTCAATGGAAGGGATCAGCACGAGGCAATCCCAAACCAACTCCGGATTTTCACCAGATGGGAATCACGCAATCGAAAACATCCCCGGGACGAAACGAGGTGATGCATAGCACGAAAGAGATGATGGAAACGGATAAAACAGTTAACTTCCACGTCTTGGCACGAGTCGAACAGAGCAGAAAACTCAACGGAATTCCTCAACCAGACAAGCGAGTCACAGAACGGATCAACGAGCCAGTGAGAACTCACGACGGCGAGATCGGTTTGGGAAGAGACGGGGAAAGAGGAGGCGGCGCGGCGCCTACGGGCGGCGTGGAGCTGGATACGGGCCCAGATGAGGCGGGTGCAGATGAAGACTATGAACAAGGTGCTGACGCAGAAACCGATCGCCGTCATCACCAGATTCACCCCTGAAGATATCATCCCCACAACCTTTCCGTTCCCTTCCTCCCAATATTGATCCCCCTCCGAGCTCAGTCTACCGATCCCACCAAAATTTTTATTAAAAAAAAAAAGATTCAACCTTTCGACAAGAACAAGGAAGATCCGCCGGGAATAAGAACAGGGTTGGTCTTCATTCCTCGGGTAGCGCTGAGAATCATGGAGAAATGGGGGTGCCGGCGCTGACAGAGGAGGAGAGACAGTGACAGAGGTTTTTGTCTCTAAAGAATCCGTAGAGTGTGGAACAAAGAGCCGGAGAGCGGGAGGGGTATTACCGTCATTTCACGTTGGTTGAATGGGGAGGATTTTATCCCCTTTCTTTTCTTTTCCTTTTTTGGGTGTTTGCGTATATTATCAATCATTGAAGACTCTTAGTGGTTAAATTTTGGATTTCAAGGCAAAATTTTAATTTTGATTCACAATAATTAATTAATTAATTATTTGATGCTTCGGCTTGTACGCATAAGAGTAGGACATGTGCACTAAGAAGGTGTAGGAACAATGATAAATTGGACTACTCTAACCCAATCCCAGTCCCATTAAGGGTTTAATCTAATCCTACTGTTGTTGAGCAAATAGGGTAGTGGAGGTCTAATCTCATTATACAAAGCCACACTCGGATTAGTGCTAGTCAATTAAGCAAAGTCATCATTAGGGAATTTAGACCATCATACCCCCCCCCCCAAAAAAAAAAGCTTCCTTTGTCCATGTTTATCCAACTAGTGACCCTTTTTTTATCATGAAATGTAACAAAAAGAAGAGAAAATCTCACTCACATTAATATAATCATACTGTCATTCTCATTAGTGGCCTGTACAGATAAAAGCAGTCCATATAATCAAATATTTCTGGTGAAAAATAAATTGATAATCCCTTTAAATCATGGTAAAATATAGTGATGTAGTTTAATGATGGTCTAAGGGGATGCTGTCACATGTGATGATATAAACTTGGGGATTTATAGCAAGCGAATTCAGGCCCAATACAACATGAACCTTTTCTTATTGTAGTAAATTTCGCAATGTCATTAGATTGGATGAGGTCATTAGAAAATGACTAAGACTAATGATGGATCCTTAAATTTCCTTCCAACAAATGACTAGGACAAACTAATATCCCTAATTTCCTAACTACCCATATTTTTTGTAGTCTTCGTAGATTAGTGTAGCCTTAATTTAGGTAGGTTTAACAGCCCTTGACAATGACTAATTTAGTGCTCCCCATGACATTCTTATTATAATAGAACATTACATATAAAACGATGACGTTTGCGATACTCATTCGTGACGCATTGACTTTCAAGAAATACAAGATGGTGAGTGTGCGTCGAATTCATCAATTTTTGTATGCAAATTTTTTGCCTACAAATTGGTGGTCAAGCAATGGTGACATGATTATTAAATGTTTGTTGGGCCTAGAAGGCCCATCTACTCTTGAAGTAAATGGGCCTTGATTTGGAATCAAATCCATAATTGGGCCTTGAAGCCCATCATGACGTGCGTATAATATAGTCCACATTTCCTAAAAGCCGCCACTCTAAACAACACTAAGCTAAACTCTCCACACTTGTCTCGGTTTTAAGTTACAAACAGTGTCCCTGCCCCTGCTGCATCATTTAGTTACTGTCAAAACGAACCCGGACCGGCATAGTGACGGTCATTATGCGAAAGGCGAGCGGAGCGGCTCACCTGAGGTGTCAGACCTGATGAGGGATGAGGTCTTGGAATTCCTCCCAAGTTGGGAAGCGTTCCTGGCAGTTGGTGTGGCGGATAATCATGTGTGCTCCTGTCCAGGCAGGGATACATATGGAGATCTGGGCTAATGGTTCTTTGACCCACATCGAAGAATTGTCCAGAGACAAGTCGATCGTCTTTGGGGAAACTGAGATTGCTTCCTATGTACTGGTGCATATTGCCAGCAGGATGCATGGGCTGGCTTCCAGGATGAAAGCGTGCTGAGCTCGCCCAGGTACTTGAGCCGGGCATATTGCCCTCAGCATAAGTAGCCGGAGAAATGTCGGAGGGAAGCCTAAAGAGCCCAGAAAAACCACCGGGGATGTCCAACCCGTTCCTTGATTCTGGTTTTAGCAAGAATGGCTCCATCGTACTTCCGAGATGCCTGTTATCTGAACTAGGATCTCTCGAAATCTGTTTGTGCAGTGTCAACTTGGCTTGTTTCAGTGAATCGAGGACACCGGTCAACATGCTGGCAGTAGTTACATGAGGCACCAAGGCATTAACAGTGGGATGAGGGTTACCCACCACTTGCCTCACTGGGGTATCAGTACGTAGGGAATCATCAGTAGAAAATGGCGTCCTCGCTGGTGGTTGAGCACAGGAATCTACCTTCTGGTTCTTTCCCTTATCATTTGGCAGATGAAACGTGTGTGATTGATTCAGGTCATTCATGACCTTCGAAGGAAGTTCCTGGTAGGATGTAGGTAGGAAATGGCCATGCTCGGCTCGTAAGGCAGGAACAGAGAGTTCATGCTGTTCTACTGGAGATGTCTTGGTGATGGAAGCGTCTCTGAGTTCTGATTTTGCTTCTGCATAAGGTACTGTAACTGCTGCAGGCGATCCGGGAACTTGAGGCTTCTCCTCTGCCTCCTCCGTCACGTCAGAATGATTACTAGGATCACATGTTTCCTATCATTAATATCACCAAAGAGTTAATCATCTGATTCCAGGGCTATGTGAAAAAGAAAAGGATCAAAAGAAAAGAAGTAAACCATGGAAAACTATAATCACACGGAACTCGACTATGAAAGTATGAGCATGCCATCGTTAGCCAGTGTAGCACGAGCGAAGCTAACTGAATCGAGAAAGAGACTATTAGTCCAGTTTTTCAAATCCATACCAGGGCACTGCTCCTGTTTTCTTGAAACTTCTCTTCCCATTCTCTCTGAGCCTTCTCCACTGCTTCATACTGGCCAATGAGCTGTTCTTGATGCTGTAGCGCCTTCTCCATATTTGTCTCCTCTCCATGCTCATCGCGTTGATGCCTGGCGGCATTGACTGCATTTCTTTCATCTACTAGCACAGAAGTATCTGTATCTGGGGGTTGTACCTTCTCTTTGTTAAACTCAAAACTTCCATTTTGAATGTCAGGCCCATCACCAGCTGCATTTTGGCACATTTCGCCACTGGAAACTTCATCATTGCCATGGTATGATTGCTGGGAGCTGTTCATACCCTCGGAGGCTTCGAATCTGTACCAAGTGAAGCAACAGTAATATAAGCAATGTCAGGGGTATGTTACCCCTTGATCTACCATCTAAGTATATGCAGCAACTAGTCATTGACAGAATCTTGAGATACCTGAAGAAACGAGAATCATCCTTCCCCCTCCAACCCAAAACACAAAATCACACACATTATAAAAGATTAATGTGTATTTAAAGATATGCCAAACCTCTGATTTCTCTGTCTAATCTGGCGGCATGATTTTCCGAGACTGTGGCTTGAAGGTTTTGCCATAGATACTACTAGACCACTGCGCCTTCTCATTGAAGCTTCCTTAAACTTGTCAAGAGATGGCGAGGAATCTTTACAGCCTCTCCAAGACAATCTTCTACCAAAGACAATGGAAGATTCAGTTTTGGGAGAGGAAATATCCTCCAACTCATTTCCTAGTTGCTTTAAATTAAGAGAGCTTTCTCCTGCTTTTGTTTGACCATTAGCTTTTGCCACTGTACGAGGTGTTTCGTCATTGTCGGAACTCAAATAATAGTCTTCTGAAGCATCACTTATCCCATGGATCTCCAAAATAGCAAGAACATCTGCCGTAGCCTTCTCAGCCTTCTTCCTCTGGATGGACACTACTTGCAGCTGTTCTTTCAGCTCAATGACCTACAGTTTACCACACAAGGCAAAGAGATTCCCATAAATATATATATAATCTAAAAACGAAATATTTTCTATGACTGCATAAATTTCATTATCCACACCCGTCGTGCCAGTTCATCAGCTCTCTGCCTAGCCGTTCTGGAGACAGCTCTTTCAGATAATAAACGAGCACGGAGAAAATCAATGGTCATTGCATTTGAATCTCCCATCTTTGGAATTATGCTGATTGCAGAAGTATAGAGGGGACCTTGACCAACATAGAGTGACAGCACTCGGATGCAGAAAAGTCTGAAAGGAAAGGATACACATGAGATATGCTTTGACAAGTAAGATCACGTGGATGAAACCGATTTCCATCCAAGATGTCAAGAAAATGACAGTGGTACCCAGAAATTAAATTAACAATACCCGGTAACTACCATCACATCCCCCGATCTTCAATGTCATTATCCTTCCTCAAACCATACAATTCAGGTGACAAATGAGTTGACACACGGACATGCTAAAAATAGTCAACTGGGCACTCTGATGGCATCGTCCAATCATACTCAACTGCAAACCATATTTGTCTAAAGGAAAACATCACATACCAGCCTTCTTTGCAGAACTGCTTCAAAGGAACTCTTATATTCTGCAATTTCATGCCATCGATAATTATCATCACTTCACTAAGTGCTAGATAAATTACTTCACAAAAGCTTCATACTAGGATTAACCTCAAATCTTCAAGCTCATTGAGCTACACAAAGTTATGCAATTCATGGTCAACATTCCCAAGTTTGGAAATTGATGTCCCCGCAGCAGCATCAAAGCACCAAATCCGAGTTTCTCAACGTAAACAGCAACATCCAAGCATGAAACTAAAATCTATCATCATTACTCCCGAAAATCTACACACCTTCAAGAAGCCTGAAGTAATACTATGATCAGTCACCTCACCACAGCTGCTCACCGATCAACAACCCCAAAGCAAACGGAAAAGAAAAAAAAAAAGCAAAACGAAGAAACAACAGTAAAAAGTTAACCAAGAAATTAAACGAGACACAACGGTTATCACCTCTGCTAATCTTGCTCTGCTCAGCATCAACACCCGACGAAGACGACCACACGAATTCACAGAAAACAGTGCCGAAACGGCTTCTGCCGCAATCACCTCGCGAAAGATTCCTCACATCAGAGGAAAAAGAATCCTCCGAAACTCCACCCTCATGAATCCCTCGCGAAGAAAACGACAGCAAACAAAAGTGACAGGGACGAAAAAACCGCAGCAGCAGAAGACCTCGCCGGTGAGCTTGGAGGAGGCAAATGACGGCCACTGACTGAGATCAGGAGGAGGACGAAGACTTCCAAGTCCGTTAGTTCCGAACTGACTCGCAACTGACCCGACCGACTCCGCTGTTCTCCTTCCCCTTTGGATAAGGGGAAAAAAAGGAAAGAAATTATATAAGAAATCATAAAGGATTATATTTTTTAATCCCCACGTCGATTTTTGTTCCCGCTGAATCCAAGAAGCTCGAAAGTTTCGATCTTTCCAGTTCAAGATCCGACCCGAGAATCTTTCGCGCCTCCCTGAAATCGTCCCCAATTCGATCGAGCTTCGCCGATGCATTACCGGGTTCGGTCCTCGCCCTGTGATTTTTCCGGGTCCATTCCTCCTCCTCGAAGGTTTGATGAGATTCCTGCGTAATAAATCCTTGTTCGATTTTGATCTTTTTGGCTGAATGCTGGTAACAATCCGATTTTGTGCAGCGGGCACACGGCGGTTAGAATTGGGAGCTCCAAAGTTGTGTTTTTCGGTGGTTTTATCGACAAGAAGTTCCTCAACGACATCTTCGTCCTTGATCTTGGTAGAATTACTCCTTTTTCTTTTCTGGGTTCGTTTTTTCTGCTGTTTTTTTTTTTTGTGTATCGCTGGATTTGAGTTCCTATACGAGTTTGAAGTTAGTGTCCCTCAAGGTCGTGCATGTTGTGTATTACTGGCATGTAGGAAGATTGATCATGGAGTTATGCTGAAGTTTGGTTGCCATGTGTTTGGAGGAATTCAGTTCCTCTCTTCACAGTGGGTGCCTTAAGGTTGTAGGATTGGGCTTTGTTCGGAAAAGGCTGGATAACCATAACCTACAAAACCAAAGTTGGTGGTACCGGGGTCCCATTAGTTTCGAGCTTTAGTTGGTAGGACTGGAGTTGGCTCACAAGGATTAGATATTAAACTTTAAGTTCTAACTGGAACAGTTTACTTGATTGGATTAGATTTGGATCTAGATAGCCACAGAAGCAGAGTAGTTAATTTTAGGAAGTTACTTATAAAAAAAAGGAAGTTGTCTTGTCCTTCACGGGATTGTCGGTCTTTGGAGCTTAATTCTGAACAATGAACTTTTTTGTCTGTTTCAGAGAACAACTTGTGGTTTCAACCAGAGTGCACCTGGTAGTGGGTCTGATGGCCAAGTTGGTCCCTCTCCTCGCGCCTTTCATGTTGCTGTTGCAATAGACTGCCACATGCTCATATTTGGCGGTCGTTCTAGTGGCAAGAGGTGCAATGACTAACTTCTCTTCACTGATAAAATAGAAGATGATCCGCTGCTAGAATTTGCAGATTGGGAGATTTCTGGGTTCTTGACACAGGTGAAACGTCTTTCAAGCGACTCTAGTTTAGTAAAATATGAATAATATAGCAAATTATTGTCAGTTTCCATTCTTCGGATCATTCCTCTGGTGTCTTCACTTTTTGTCTATCTTCCAGACATCTGGCAATGGTCAGAGTTGACAAGCTTCGGGGACTTGCCTTCTGCGCGAGATTTTGCAGCTGCTTCAGCCATTGGAAATCAAAAGATTGTAATGTGAGTAGTTGGACATTTTTTGGCAACAATGGTGCCTTGGATATCTTTATAATCATTTTCTTGAGGGAGCTATGTTCGTGCAGGTACGGTGGGTGGGATGGTAAAAAATGGTTATCAGATGTATATACGTTGGACACAAGTAATTTCCGAATGACGACAGTCTGATGAATTTATAATTAAGACCCTTTCTTTAGAATATGGCTACAAAAATGCTTGGACCTTACCATAAGCTTCCAATGTTCAACAGGATCACTTGAGTGGACAGAATTATCTGCAATTGGCTCATTACCACCCCCCAGGTGTGGTCATACAGCCACTATGGTCGAGAAAAGATTAATGGTTTATGGTGGCAGAGGTAAATTGCTCTTAAGCTGTTATGGCACGAAGTGCTGAAATCAGCATTTGCTTTACCTGCTAATTGACTAAACCTCTTAAACAACTTCAATAAAAATTGGAATGGCACGTGAAAATATCTGTCTGAGCCCTTCACAGGTGGAAATCTATTGACCAAATCTTGAAGAATCTGATTCATCGTGTCTTCTAAGCAAAATCAATCCAACTATTGCCATGCCAACTTTAAGTTTGGGCTGCTGTAGACCAATTCTTTGTAGTATCCCGATGGTTCTGTTATTTAAGCGCATTGCGCCATTAGCATGTTTCTTGCTCATGTAGGGGATACCAGTAAAATATTGTTGTTACATTAAAAATACCATGCCTTTTGCACTGCAGTTATGTTCCCATGGTAGCTAGAATGCACGGACATAAAATACATAAATTTAACCAGTGAACCTCTTAGGTAAGATGGCGTGGGGGATCTGTATCTTTGGTGAATGGTTTTGCAGTCGATAGTGAGCATTGGAATTTATGTACCAACTAACCTAATAACTTATGTTATTGCATGATGTCAATGGTCAAAATTAGTTTGCCTACTTTTGCTAACATTGTCTATTGTTCTTTTAGGAGGTGGAGGACCAATTATGGGGGATTTGTGGACTCTTGCCATCTGAGTTGTTTGTCCTTTAAAAATCTTAAGAAAGTTGGTGTCGTCATTGTTTTCCTCTTTGAGTGAATATTGGCATTGTGCTTCTTCAGAGCAGTGTTAGCAACCCAGTTACCAAGTGCACTGACTGAGACAGACCTTCTTTCCTGTTTGAAAGAAGAACAATGATATGACTATATGCTAAACGGGTTTACGAGTTAATTTGTCACAAGATTGTTGAGCTCATACTAAATCTTTTTTCTGGCTTCCCTTTTAAATATCACCCAATAATATTGTAAATATCATTGTGGAATCTCTCTTATGCAATGAATATTAGCTCTGAGATTTTTTATAAACTAAAAGATATGGAAGATATGGAATATATTGAGCAACTGGAAGATGGTAATTAAATCACTTTGATTTCCATAAAACGTGGACATTTCTTGCTATAGATCAAAAAGGGAAGAAGTAGAAGGGTTTGAGGCATCTGTGTCAGCATCAGTTTGTATCTTCGCATTTGATGACTTCCGCATGCGTGGTTTGTTGATGTCTTATGATATAGACTTGGAAGTATGCCTGCAATGACATTTTTTGGGGGAATGTTTGCTGTAATTTTCACGGCTCTCTTATATGCATAGATTTTCCTTGTTCCAAAGTTGATGACGTTTCAGTTGTACCATGCTAGATCTGTATCATATAACATTGAAAAAAATATGATGAAAACTGAGTACGACGTCCACAGGGGCACTTCCTGTACTTTCTCCCTTTTATATTTTGCACTCGAAGTAACTCCCTCCGAGACCACTTTAATATGAAGTGAGGCTACAAAGGTAAGAAATATTTACATTCAACCTCACTATGTACAAAGTTCGACTTTCCAAGTCAGAGGAACAAACAGAGACGGCTCGGCTGTCTTCGCTAGAAAATGGATGCCTCAACTTCTAACTCGAGGTTCAAGTCTTCAGAACCAAAACAGGTAGGATTCTGAAGGAAGGTTAATGTGATGAAGCAGCTCTGGGGGATTCATCACTTGAGCTGCTTCAGCAAGTCTAAGAGCCATGGCAGCTCTATACGCAGCCAAATCAGCATTTTCGGTAAGAGATTGAGCCCTGTGTCGTTTATTAATGGCTAATTCTGCCAATCTGTTGGCAAACACTCGAGCTTCTTCAACCTTGTGCATAGTAGCCTGCTCTTCGAGAGCATCTCTTTCAGTTTTCACTGCTGTAGTAGAAAAACACAGTTCTATGAGAAATGAGAAGGTAGAACCACAATTGGCCAATCCAAGCTTGAATAATCTATGAAGTTTGAAGATCAGATCTCATGAGTCCAAATAAGCTCATACCATCTACAGTATGATCAAATGTATGGAAATTTACAAACCTTGCAAGAATCCAGGCTGCTTGCCCCGTCCGTGTTGACTTGGTTGCCTTTTGAATGATCTTCTCTTCCTAAAAACAGACCTTGGGACAAAAGCTTTTCTTGGTTGATGACCCTGTATCCACATCACACCATTAAGAAACAGTGAGTAAATGGCTTAAGAACAAGTCCTTTGGCTCCCAGGGAACCAATAAGGCGTTATATAATTCGTCATTACTCCCCAAAATCGAAATACATTGTTCCAACAACATAAAGATTGTAAATCTCAATACAAAAAATGTGCGGATTAAGCACATGCTAATTAGTAAGTCATACCTGAAACACCCTGACCAAAGCCGATCGCCTGTTCTTTCGTTTCTTTGTCCAGTAACTGTATACAGCGACCAAGGCATCCTTACTTACAATTTCCATACAAAAATCTGTCACTGGTTTCTCGTTAGAAGGATCACGGGGATTGCAGTAGAAATCTTTCTCAAATACGTCAATTAAATGCTCAAAACTTTCATCAGAAACCCAGCTCTCAGGGAGAATTTTGCTATTATATACATTGAGCCATTCCTCATCTTCAGAGTCCATGTCATAACTGGAACCCTTTGATGTCATAGCTCTTGACAGCTCATCCCCATCCGAAACAATGTAAGAATCAGGTCTGACAAAGGTTAGACATGGGTCTTTCTCATATCCCAATACTTCACATACCTGAGGAACAGGTATTATCTTGGTTGAGCTAGGCCTTGGAGAAGTGAGTTGCTTGTTTCGTTCAATACATTCTTTGCAGAGATCCTTAAATTTCAACCAGTTTTCTTTATCAGGGAACTCAAGTTTCCAGCCCTTATCCCCAGCCCAAACCATGCATTGAGTGGCACTGTTGGGAAACCAAGGCTTCGTCACTTCCAGTGCTTTGTATATGAACCGGGCCACTCCCCCTTTCTTAACCACAAGAGAACACTCTCCTGAGTTTGAAGGTTCTAATGCAATAGACACACCTTCTTCACGTGCACACTGGTCAAACTGTGTCGTCAGCAGGTTCGCAGTACAAGAAACAAATCTCACTTCCTGCGACAATGATGGTGCAGAATTTAGCCCATCAACATAGCCTGCCAAACTAGTTCTTGATGACCTCCAAGTTTTCTTGCCGGACAACGTGGAAGAGAAAGGGTGCCCATTATTCGTAGTGCCAATCAATTCTGAAGCTAACATCCCATTCAATTGTTTCAAGCCAGAAAATGAATGATTTCTTCCTTGTTTTGATCTCAAGGAGCTTCTCCTTTTCCGAATCCCATGGGAATTCCCGTATCTGTGCTGGGAAGGACATGTCTCCATCTTTGAGCCACTGGCAGGGAGAAGCAGCATAAACTGACTAGCAGGATTATCAACTGAAGGGGCACCATCAGTCTTCTGAGCAGGATATGATCGTTCTTCCTCACGATCATTTTCCACAAACGAACTGCCATCTATTTGATGGGGAGCTGAATTATGTTCAAAGGCCAATGGCATGTAAAGGTGACGAAGAAGCAGTTCACAGTGCATGAACACGAAAGATGAGGGAACTGCAGAGAAATCCACCCAAAAAGATGGACAATGCTCCCGGTACCCACTTATTATGCAGAATCCAGCACCAAGTATGGAACTACAATCCTGGAATGAAGCAAGAACATCTGGTTATCATTAATTTGCTCGTGCCAACTCATCAACGACTTTCCAAGCAAAGGACGGAAGAAGATGTTAGAGGCAACTTCACTTACCTGGGAAAGCTCCATCCCTCCTGAGAAATAGACGCCACAGAGAGGCTCCGACATGACAAACCTAGCCAACACGGGTAACTGAATACCGACTGTCTTCATGTACCTCAGGACAGAATACAGAAAATGACCAAACACATTGCCTTCATGAGAAGAACCACGCTTAATAATGGCAATTCTTCCGTGTCTCAGAATAGTCCCAGCACTAACATCTTTCTTCTGCCTCTTATTCCTCCTGTGATAACAATTTCCATATTTCTTCCCATCCAAAATCACCCCATGAATGCCCTTCCTCTTCCGACCATAAAAAATACCAAACATCTTATTCGCCCCATGTTCCCCGCCATAATCCTGATGCTTTCCATCATGCTCATCTACTTTATCCAACAAACTTTTCTCTGCACACAAATCTGTATCCCGTGCATCCACGTTTCGCTTCGACACACCATAGTCGCTTCCATTAACCAAACCTTTATCATCCCTCATGTCATAACCAATCTTACAGCCATTGTTACCATCACCGGCCACTATGCTCCTCAACCAATCATCCCGATCACTCCCCTTCCGCAGCTTCACTTCTCGCGAGTAGGGCTGGAGCATCCTGCCTGACCGCAGCACCCGCGCACCATCCGCCCCCTTCACAACACCAAACACCCTCGTAGTCCTTCGCATCCCAACAGATGATGGCATCTCAGTCCTAAGACCGATTCGCGTCCTGGGTGAGATCGATCTAAGGTCCCTCCACACACACTCTTTTTGTACCGGAAGATGCGGACACGTCCACGTGTCACCAGACAACACCGCCACACAACATGCAAAAAATGAAATTCGATAAAAATAAGATCTTTATGGTAGAAACACGAAATGGATCCAAAATCCGAACTGGGTCAAAATCGAGATGGAACTACAGGTCGAGATCGAGCCGGGGAGTTTAGGAGGTGGACGTCCGATTGAGCGATTAGTGGTTAGGGGGGGAGGGAGAGGGGGGAGAGAGAAGATCGGGAGTAAAAGCAAACTGATCCGCCGAATGGTATTGACCGTTGGATTGAGGCAACGGACGGTAGAGATCCATCAGGGTTCCCCAGGAGACTTTTGGATAAGGGAGGGAGTGGATTGATTATGTCTCTCCCTTTCCTTCCACAGCCCTTTTTCTAGGAAATATCTTCTTGTGAAGTTCCGGTTGTAGGCTTGGGATGCACAGGACGTGAAGATTGTGTGAGTGGGGGTAAAAGTGGAACCATGAAGTGGGGGATTCGGGGGGTTGATCCAGGAGTTATCACGTGGTAGGGGTGGGGCTGATGAACGAAGAGGGACCCTCCCCCTTGTTGAAACCTGGGATGATCATGAACTACAGACAGTCCTAGTGGGTGCCACTGGTTCAGACTGAAGCAATGTCTGCTGTTGGACATTCATTTGGGCCAATAATGGTATTTTGGGTTTCGGGTTCGACAAGGATCACATGTTTTCTGACATTATGGATGTTGGGGGCCCAATTTGAATCCCGCGCGTTTGCGTTTTTAATTCCTAGTACCGCACTCATCCTCAACATCACCTCACCCTCAACCACCCCTGGCGTTTTTGTTGTCCCAAGAAGCCATTTCTTGGTTGTGGGAGGATTACGTTGGTTTGATGTTATAAGTTGATGTTTCCTGATGTGATTCCGTAAAATTGTTTCTTTCTGTAGATTTCGTTCCACCCGTTCGTCTCGTTTTTGTGTTCTTGATTGAAAACAGTTCATTTCTTGGTATTGGAAGGGACTGCACTTTTTTGTGTTTCTTTTGTAGGGTTTGTTTTGTCCTCAGGAAATTATTTGATGAACCATTATGGCTGGAAGCTAATGATCGGTAGTTAATCTGGGTTTTTATCGCGTGATTGATTTGGATGTTCCTGATGGATCTTTGTTTTGTTGCTGTTACTTTCTATCGTTCATCCTTTGCATAAGTGACGAATAGTAACAACGTTTACTTATGCACTCTGCAGGCTAACCGACGGTAAAGAAAGCACCGGTGGTTTGAATTTGCTGCTGCATAGATGTTCTGAGAGGTTGCTATGGAAATCCAGAGTCAGTGTAATGGCTGGATGTACTTTGCCGACTTCTATGCTTTTGCCTCAAGCCTCAGTTTAGTTCATCGACTTCTATGCTGTAAGTCGACTATTTTATTTTAAGTTAGCAAGTGGATTTCCTTGAGCTCCCCCTCTTGAAGTACAGGTAATATAATCTTGATCAAGCTGTCAATATCATTCTGCTGATTGCTTCTTTGAATATGTAAAACCAGAGGCTTATTTTTTGCGCGATGGATGTTATTGCAGCGACTCTTCTAATCAGCCTTGCTTGAACCGCAGGAGAAGCTTGCTCCAGAGAATGGATCAGGTGATCTACTGATAGGGAAACAGTTTGTAAGAAATGAAACTTATCGGGTTCATTTGTACAACTTCGTTTTGCAGAATGTAAACTGCTCAGGTTCTGTTGCCCAAAAGAGGGGCTTCGGCATCTCCGACATCATCCACATTGTCCCAGCTCGGCTCTTTCAGTGTGCAAGCATAGCATAAGGATACCACCTGATGGCATAAATGTCCGAAAGAACCAATCAGTCTGCAGACAATTCTACTGAATTCAAAGGGAAGTGTTTGCTTAAAAGTTGTTGAAGTTATTACCATGCAGATCGACGCGCACACGATGCTGAATACCTTGCAGTTGAAGGGAGCGTCTGAGGATAGGAACCATGCTGTGAAACCAAAAGGTTCATCAGCCGGAGGAGTTTATGCCGAAAATGGAGAAAAAAGGTGTTCCATGGGAGAATGTGGGGTCTGTTTACAGGTTAAGGGACACATGGCAAGAGGCGACAACAGATTTGCTATCGACTGAACTCCCACGATGAATCCTTACGCCTTTCCCTGATCGGTTGAGCTCGATGCTTTAGAGATTATGGCATACGTCTGCAAATGGAGAATCCGATGTCTTAATTATCATGGGGTTGTTCAATAGGACAAGCCTGAGGAAGACTAAGAGCGAGTTTTCTTTACGGATGGCTTGACGAGTATGTAAATGACCCCAAAAGACGCACTCAGATACGACACCTGTGTTTTCAGGTGAGAGATGGATCAGAAGTTCGGTATACATGCAAAAGGACAGAAATGAGAGATTAGATCTTACCCATGATGCCCTTGCTAATCCGTAGAGGAGCGCCTGCATGCACGAAACCCATAATTAGGTGACTGGCGATGCCTGACTAGAAAAATAGATACAGTATGGCTTTGACTTACGTAAGCGATTGATGCAAGTAAGGCAGTGCACAGTATTGCTTTTTCGCCAACCAGGGGATTAACCAGAGGAAGCACCAACATCTACAGAGAAACACCGACAACCTCAGTACAGCAGCGTAAACATCTGATGATGTCAAAAGCGGAAAGTGTTTACAGAAGGGGAGTGGCAGAAAATGAGATAAACCTGAGAAACTATTGATCCCATGCCGACCATCATGAGGATCTCAGAGAACTGATTCTTGTTGAATCCGAATGCCGCTTCAGATAGTACTGATCCGAGGAATCAAAAGCATATAAATTTCAGACGTTGATCTCGAACTTTGCAATGACATTATGGAAAGCGAGAGTGATATTACAAGTACCAATAGAACGCCAGTGATTCCAGACATTCCAAGCTCGTAGAAGAAAGAAACAACAGCAATACCCTTCAGTGTTTCGCTGCGTTTCCGATAACAAAAACAAGTAAAACTCATCACAACGCTGAGGACGATCAATCCAGAACCCGTGCCATGACCTGATAAGATTACCTGCATGTGACTATTGTTGCGGCCTCTTTCATTGATCTGCACCTCTTCTGTAAGACCTTGGCAGTCTTAGTTAACTTTGAGGATTCCAGTTCTAGTTGCAGAGACGACGATTTCACAGTCTCTCCAAGGAACACTTGCATGTAGATGGGACAGAATATCAGGAGAGCTATTGAAACCTGCAGAGTCATGAGGTCAAACATAGCGTTTTTAACTGTGAAACCTGAAAAAGAGCTCAAGTGAAGAAACGGATGTGCCGTCACCTACTCACATAAAAGACATACTTCTCAGGGAGAAAGCACGCCAATGCGTTTCCAAGGACATGGGAGGCCGAAAACATGCCGGTAATCCAACTAAATGCCGTGCCTCTTTTACTTTCCTCAATCACATCAGCCTACCAGCAGGCAAGAAAACGTTAAATCACCGACTTTTGGCAGGGTAGCAAAGGGCGATTTTCCTACCGTGTAAGCCATGGAAATGCAGAATATGCTGCCCTGGCTTATGATGTATGAAACCGTGCGAAGCAAGTAGTATGTGTAGATGAATCCCTTCGACTGGTTCACGGCAAGAAGTGCTGAACTCAAAGGCACTTGAGTGAAATAATGTCACCATCTCTCACTCGGGATGACGGCTCCCAAGAATCAAACCAGATAAGGAATCACGCTCGTACCGAGAGGAAAGATGGTACTGGACACAGTGAGGAGGAGAATGGGCTTGCGGCCACACTCGTCGGCGAGCTGACCAAGCACCGGCAGCACCACCATCTTGAAAATTCCTACTACCTAAAATAAGACCAGGATCATTAAAAGCTCGTCTTACAATTTCTTTTTTGCTGTGTAAGGAGCATATTTTTCTGATTTCAGACAGAGTGAACATGCGAACACAAGATAAGATAATTATTAAAATATTCAGACAAAGGCAACATTTTGTGACTGCCAACAATGAGTTAGTCAGTTGGAAAAAACACGGATGGCATGATCACAGAATGTAAAAATTTGCGAAATACTTAAGAACAATAAGAATTTGAACTCGGGATTCGATGGTTCCACTCAACTGTTTGTTGGATGCCGTTGATGTAGATCGCCTGCAGGCAAGTCGTCTCCCGGGGACAAAGCGCAGCCGTCGTGACATCAACCTGGATGGACAGAGTCATCTCTTCTGCCACCCGGTGCACGCACAATGACAGCAGAAGGTTCGCCAGTGGCAGGATTTCCCTCCACCCCTGCCCTCTCCTTCCACCACCCCCGCCTCCGTAACGGCCACTGCAGCAAATCCACTTCCCCTGCCCCATCGCCACTACCGCTGATCCCACCAAAGTCCAATCTATAATATACAGGGGATGGATGAGGGGCTGGCTGTGTCATCAGCCGGGCATCATCGGAGAACGAATCATGACGCAGAGGAAGGGAGAAAACAAAATTATGTTATTCTATTTTGTCTCTTAGTGGTGTCTTATACACTGATCATGTAACTTGGGCCTACGATAGGCTTTACACTTGCACAACCATGTTGTAAACTTCATCAAGATTTGGAAATGGCCTCAACCTTTTTAACACATCAAAATCTTCATTCAGCCCATGAAGGAAACAATAAACATAATCCTCCATTTGATTATCCACAAATTTCTTAAAACAAACATCACTACACTTCCTACAAGAGCAATGTGGCAGTGGCCTCACGTGCTTCAATTCCTCCCAAATTCCATTAAGATCAGAATAATATGCATCCACAATTTTGTTACCCTGCACCACGATCATTAACAGTTATTGTAGCTAACTAATCTTGGTTTTATCCGGCATAACATATAATTTCTTCAAAACTTCCCACACTTCGGACGCAACATTCGTAAAAAAAAAAAATTGCTCGCTATGGCTTCTGTCACAGACCGCAAAAGCCAAGAAACAATCAGTGTATTGCATCTCTTTCAGGTCAGGTATATCGTATCCTGAACATTAGGTACTGGAATGCTACCATCGATGAAGCTGATTTTATTTAT
The DNA here is from genome assembly GCA_029817715.1 of Melastoma dodecandrum. Taxonomy (NCBI): domain Eukaryota; kingdom Viridiplantae; phylum Streptophyta; class Magnoliopsida; order Myrtales; family Melastomataceae; genus Melastoma; species Melastoma dodecandrum. The sequence goes on along the minus strand of JARUPY010000533.1, from coordinate 887,911 downwards.
GAACACTAGCGCCATCTCAAAGGACCTCGCCCAGGTGAGGTAATTCATACTATTGAGAGGCGGTGTGACCGCAACTGAGCTCAGCGTGTCCCCTTGCTGCAGAAAGAACGGTGAGGCTGGATCCTCCGTCACCAGCAGAGATCTGCCCGAATTCATCTCTGCTTGCACCACTCTACGTCCTGTCTCCATCTGCTCGGCTCCTTGCCTTAACCGACTTCCGGCAACCACCGCTGCAAATGACCGGCGCTCTGATACTATGTCATCAGTCGGGCATCATCGGAGAACGAACCATGACACAGACCGGCGCTCTGATACCATGTCATCAGTCGGGCATCATCGGAGAACGAACCATGACGCAGAGGAAGGGAGAAAACAAAATTCTGTTATTCTATTTTGTCTATTAGTGGTGTCTATACATTGCTCATGTAACTCGGGCCTACGATAGGCTTCACACTTCATTTATAAGGACAGGCCCTATCCAGCAACTTATGCAGCTACCTTCTTCAACTTGTCTTCTGCATTACCGATGGAACCAGCCCCTTTCTCTTGCTTTTCCAGCCTTCTTTCTTCACATGCTGCTCTGTCCTTTCCCCTGTTTTTATACTGCAAGGTTTGCAAAGGGACAGAAACTCCAGACAGGAAGAGTAAGAAAGTGGATGCAACTTGGTCGAGGATGGACGATAGAGAAGCTTCTTCTTCTTCTTCCTCCAAGCTCCTTCATGGAAGTAAAGCCAAAAGACAGAGAATCGCGTCAAGGAGAAGACAAGATAGATTGGATTGGATGAAACCAATGTTGTCGACACAGCTCCCCCGCTCAAACACAGCTTCGGACAAAGCGAGTAAGAGGGTGTCAAGTGGGGACGAAGGAAAATATCAGGGAGATAGGGGATGAGTTACGAGACAAAAATCGAGACTCTTCCTTCAGCCAACCACCCCCCCTCCCCCCTCCACTAATCTGAAAACGACCTCAACTTTAAATTACATTAAGTCTATCTTTAGATTAAACCACGTGGGATTTATCACTAATTAAATACCAATTAAAGTTACATTGGTCGGCCTCGGCCTATCATAAATCTCATTAAGTCATGTTTGCTTTGGGGGCACACGTTACTGAATTATTTCCGGTTTGCCTTCTACTCCAAAACAAAAACCAATCACTCCTAACCAAACAAAGCCCTGCTACTACGTAAAAGCAAATCTAATAAATAAAATAAATTAATGATGATGATGATGATAATCTTCCATCCATCCCACATCCACATCCATCCATCCATCCGGCTATCATCATCGCCTATTCATCGTTGTTCATCGTTATCCCTCAAATCCGTGGATCCAGCACCCCCCCGCCTTCAGCCCCGCCATGTCCACCAACCCTTCTCTCTAGGGTTTCCTTTTCATCTCCTGCTCCCTTCTCCCTTCATTTATCCCTACCGTCATCTACCCAATCGTCCCTTTCGTTGCCTCCAAACCCTAGCCGCAACCCCCCCTCGCCGGCCCCGATTAGATCATGTCGGGCCTCCCGGATGACGGGCTAGCTCCTCCCGATTCTTGGGAGGTGGCCGATTTGGATGAGTCCATGAAGCGTTTGATGCTCTCCGCGAAGAAGCAGGACCGGGAGGTGGATGAAGAGGAGGAGGAGGGCATCGCCTCCGCGGCTGCTGGCGCTGCTCCTCCACCCACGGACGCTGTTGGGGATGCTCCTGCCGACGAGAAGGTCGAGGAGGATGCCCTCGCTCGGATCGATCAGTTCCTCCGCGAGGCGCTGCAGAATCCTCGGGAACGGCTTTCGGGTGAGTTGAGGGTTTTCTAGAGCTAACGTTTGGAAGTGGTGGCTGGTGATGGCGATTGTGCAAATGTTGTAGAGGCTGCCTTAGACGAGCTGTATTCCAATTTCTAATTTGAGTAAGTAGTTGACTGGGGAGGATCAAATCCAGTTCCGTGACGATTATTAGTCCTTTATCATAACGAGTTTGTCTGACCTAATTTCTTCATTGCTGAGTTGCTATGTGCCCCCTTTCTGTTCAGAAAGTGCTGGGGCTGACTTTTGTTTTGAATTTGTACATCCGTAGTGCCGTTATAAGCGTGTGCGGTCAATCTTTCTGCCCGGGTTGGTGACTTGGTGTGCACGGAGTTTCTTTCTGGGATGACTTCGTGCTGTTGCATTTGAATTGGGTTTTCCATTTTTGGCATGTTTCCCCACATATGCAATGATTGTCTCTTTATATTGCTTTAGATGATTATACGGAACTTCGAGTGTTTATATTATTGTTTCTTTCATAATACCTGCACATATAAGATGCCATGTCGAGTGTAGCATAGATTGAAGCATTTGATGGCCATGATATTTCCCATGGTAGGTTTATTTTCTGTTGGGGGGAGGGGGGGTCTTTATTGTGCGTTTGAATGTCATTTTGGGTCTTTCTCCAGCAAGTGTTAGTTGTATAAGTTTTTCATTTTCATGTAATCTTGTCCTCTCTTCCTGCAACTTGATTTACCCATGTTGTCCTGTTTTAGTCCTTCGAATGGAGCAAGACGTGTTGAATTTCATCTGTGATCCAACTCAGCAGCAAATGGAGTTTCAGCAGCTACCAACCTCTTACTTGAGGCTGGCTGCACACCGTGTTGCTCAGCACTACTGTCTCCAGTCCATGGTGTTGCTGGATAGCAATTTCCCAGATGGTTCTAATTCTCGGATAATTGTGCGAAAAACAGCAGAGTGTAGGATGCCGTCCATACGATTAGCCGACATACCCATAAGTTTACCATCTCCAGACCAGAGTGTTGTCAAAGTTGCCATTAAGCAAAGACCTCAGAAAAGATCTCAGAATTCAAGCGCTTTGAATTCGGGCTCTTTTAATTCGAATAGTTCCAAGAGCATGGAGGAAAGGAAAGAAGACTATATTCGAGCCCGTGCTCGAATATTTAACTCTAGCATCTCCAATGCTGAGGTTAGCAGAAAGCCGGAGACAGTAACGAGATACCAAGAAAGCTCCAGCACTCAACAAGGTTCGATTGGACTTTCTAGGACAGAGGAGAAGGCAAAGGGTTCTCCTTTAGTAAATGAGAACCTGGGAAGGGGCTTAAGTGATTCATCTGCAAATAGCAGTGGGCTGAGCAGAAGTAGGTCAGATAAGGATCCTATTGGTAGGTATGGACCAAACAATAGGGTGGCCATATTTCGAGACCGAGAAGTAGATCGCAAAGATCCTGATTATGATCGGAGCTATGACAGGTTGACAGATATTTTTCTCATCACTGTTGTTTCCCTTTGTTTCTGTTCTGATACACTGCTTATTGGAGGGGACATTGCTGTTGTCATCTTTGAATTTAGTAAAAACCATTGCCTTTGGACATAGTAAAAAATATCCTTGTTATTTTGGTTGGCTCTGTGTCAATGCGTGCTAATACTTGTTTTTCAGTTATAAGTCCATAAAATGATAGCAGTTTCAGTGAAAATGTTTGTTCTTTCAAAGGTCATTCTTTCTGGAGACTGTCATCTGCAAGATGAAAAAAGGTCACCACCTCGTTATTCCCTGTGCTTTCGTTCTGTTCTGAGTAATTTTGTTGCTGGGTGTTATATACGGTTGTAATATAAGCGACGGAAGGATATGGTCCGTCTCAAATGCTTGGCGGAACTCATTACCCTTTTAAAACGGACCTATTTCCCATGCAATGATTATTGTTACTAGCCCGTTGTTGAGTGAATTTCTTTTTCAGATATATGCAAAGATTTGACCCGGGATTTGGCTTTAGTGGGGGGCCATTTACTGTCCAGCCACTATACGCTCCAGCGTTGAACTATAACACAGAATTTCCACAGCTTGGATCTGCTGCCCGACCTCAGGCATCCCCCGACCACCAGACTCGTCCTTTGCCTCAACACTTACCTGGATCTTGGACTGCACCATCTAGTCCTGCTGGAATTGCATACGGTCATCCGGACATGATTGCACAGTACAGTCCAAATCCTGTCGGTGCACGCTCATCATCTGCTTATCTCCCTTCATCGCAGTATGCCTGTCAGCAACCTGGGTTGCCTTTTGTCAATCCTCATGAGCATGTTCAACAATTTACGCAGGTATTAGTCCATTTAAACAATTTACATGACAAAATATTTATCTTGTGTATATTCCCTTGGGATTATTTTAACACACTTGAATATGCAACTAACAGATCAAAAGGCATAATTTTGAAGTTCCTAGGTAGAATGGCATTGATTAGTTGCTACATTCTCTGTATCAATGGCACAGCTGTAGTAACATGATACACCCAAAATATATGGAACTAATCTAAGTACAAGAGAACGTAGCCCTAATTAGTTAAAATAATATTTTCTGGTAAGTAATTAGTTATAATATTATAGCAACTGGAAGAGTCTTTGTATTCTACCCAACAAAGATGCGGTTTTAATTGGCATGATTAGTTATGCTTCTTTCTTGGTGAAGTCATATTGTTATTCTTCATGCAGTTTCACCATCAACAGCAAAATGATGCGAATTTTGGATTAGCCCGGCCCCGGTGAGGGGCTCGGGCAATGCCTGCAATCCTGCCCACGGGAACCCGACCTTAAAATCCGCCCTGGCCCTCGGGGCCTTAAAACTTTCATTCGGGATTGCAGGCATCAAGAGCCGAGGTGGAGATGTGGCGGTTTTGATTGTGAAGTCTGCCTTCAGACACTTGATGCACTCTCCTATCTTGGTTACGAAGCAGCTCCTGCCGTGGGGAAGCTCCTGATTCCAACTTTTGATTGTTGGAAGCAACTACAAGGATCTGTAAAACGAAGACGAGGGAATGACCTCGTGGGGATCCTTCGTGATGATGACGATAAAATGGCGTGGGAGTACAGACCTTCGAAATCCTTGCCCCAGATTCACATGAGGGTACTGTTTTCGTCCTCTTGCCTATGCATATCTTTGCTAAATCTAGTCTTTCAGTCATCCTGTGATCTGTGACTCAAACTTATCTAAAGACTTACTTTAATGTTCTCCACAGCGCAGTGAAGACCCCTGCAGAACATGCAACGAGTAATTATCCATATTCAGAGTGGGGCTGGCGTACCGTACCTCAGCATGCTGCACCTTCATTCACGCTGAGAGACCAGCTGCTTGAATATATTTGCAGTTGGAGGAAGTGGACAGTGCCGCTGTCTGTGGATCGTATTAGTTGGCTGCTGCTGTGTACGATGATGATGATGATACTGGGGATATTTTCAATATCTAATGGTATGAGTTGAAACAATCGTATTAGAGAATCAATATCGGGGCTTGTCTTGTTGTTTCCAGGACTGGCCTCATGCGTGGTCGAAGGTGGTGTCTTTGCCTTTTGCTTTTTAAGAAAAAAATATTCATGCAAAATATATTAATTAGAGAAATCATTTAAATGATCTAAATACACCTCAACCGTTTATTTTATTGGATCTTCGTGCACGTGCATGCTCACGTGGGGACTGACTAGGAAAGAACTATGGGATAAACGACCTATTGTCCGAATAAGATTATGACTTGAAAGAGTTTACGTGGATCTTTATGTTCTAGTTGGCTGTTACAGTATACTGTGACTACTATAAGAGATGTAGTGAATTTGAATCGGGAAAAAGATTTTGAGCTGCACAGAAACCTCTCTTAGTATCACGAATAAAAACTTCCAAGTTCCTATATTGTAGACAATAGGAAGGCTAATTGTGAAGAATAGGAGGAGAATAGGCTTGTGAATGAAGACGATCTCTCTGGGGATTCTACCACCCTCTCTTTAGCGTGATCCTTTTTTTTTGTTCCCGTGGTGTTTAATTAGAGAAGCTTCGGTGATAATCTTCTTTACTTTGTTATGATACTGTAATGCAAACCATCACGATTAATTCATTGGGATCTTATGGGGGGGTCACATGGATTCCACACAAACCCTTTCCTGTGGGAAAAAAGTTTTTTTCCTTACAACCTTTTTCACGTTGTTCATCATCATCCCCCCCTTCTTACACTTGGCCGGCCACTTAGTTTGCCACCCTGTGATGAAGTTTTCTGCTGCCGTTACTCTTAGCCTTTTTGCCATTTCACATGTCTTCTCCCACTATAAATTGACAGTCCCATCCCCTCATTTGACAGTAGTTTTGGTTCCTGCGAGGTTTGTGCGGTGTTCTTTACTTCCTCCGGGCAGTTTTCCAGGCACGTTCTGAGGACTCTTATAAGCACGTGCATCTTTTCTTCGTCCTGCCGAGTTGCAGACGTTTTATTATTGATATGTAGTCTTGTTCGCCGGATTACGGATACGACAATCGGTTACGGACTTCCCTTTTCCACGTAGATTTCATCATTTATGGACGCGGGAAAGGCAGAACTTTTCAAGAGGGCCCAAGAGATGCAGCGAGAGAACGAGAGGCTGTGGCACATGATCAACGATCTCTGGAAGCAGAATGAGGCCTGTATTGCTGAGATGAACGAGAAGCTGCCGGTGTTCATAGCGAAGAAAGAGTCCCTGGCTCAGCCTAGCTTCCCAAATCCTGGTGCTGCTTCCGGTTCGAAAGCTGGCCACCCTGCTGTTGCCCCTGCTCCTTGCATTCCTACTATGGAGGAGGAGTATCTGTCTGAGACTGGGGAGATTGTCCGTCTCACGAATTAAAGATTTAGAGAAGGCTAGTTGGTTGTCCGGCCGGTGAGATAAGAGAGAAAGATCAGCAGAATGAATGTGATAGTCCCAACTCCATGGTTGATGATAAATAAAATCCATCTTACAAACGGGAAAAAGTGATTGATGGAGTTCGGTTTCAGACTCTAACTAAATATTCCCTCCTTTCTTAAGTCCAATAAATTTCGCAGCGTTGAAGAGGATTGTGGCTGCCTTGTTACGTCCTTTGGTGCGAGCAACGTGAGACGAGGAGTAGTCTCGTAGAGAATCGATTCAATCCTTTTCCTTTGGTCCACGGTAGAAGTGAACTACGACGAGAAATGAATCTTGCAAGTGATAGATATCACACAGCGTTGGTCGATCTGTCATTTCCGCGTGCATCTCTTTCTTAGGCAGACGTATCATCATGGACGAGAGAATGTCGGTTGTCTTCGTGAGAGGTACCGTGAGAATACGCGAAGCTGAGCCTGAGGCATGAGCAGCTCGCGGGCAAGAACGAGTTCCTGTTTGCCCATCTCGTGGGAAAGCTGGACACAAGAGATCAAAGCTGAGAAGACTGTGCCATTGAAGAAATAATATCCTTAAGAAATTCGACCACAAGAATAAATTTTGCGATATTCACCGTCCCAAATCAAAACTTGAGCAAAGTCATTCTAGAAGTCCTTGTTAGATTAACTCCACTTAGTATCAGATGGTTTGGTAAGAAAACTGCAAATAAACTAGTGATACTTTTTTTAAGGGAAGTAATAAACGGAAGATGGGGGGTGGGGGTAGGTGTCCACTTTGTTCACTTCTTGCAGTTTCTCAACCACTTCACCGTGCTATTCTTAAAAGCACCACTGTTTGGTCAGAAGAACAAACAATGGCAAATAATTGAAACGGGGAAAAAAAAGAGAAGCACACACCTCCCATTAAACATCCTTTGTCCTTGGAGACAACAAGAGCTGCGTAGGAACATATCGGTCGGAATCCTAAGATGTCGAGGCTGGTGTTTGTATCCGTGCTACTAGTTCTTTTGTCGGCGTTGGTGTACAGGGGCTTACGACCGCCGCCTCCGAGAATCTGCGGCTCCCCTGGCGGTCCGCCGGTCACGGCTCCCAGGATCGTGCTTCGTGACGGCAGGCACTTGGCCTACAAGGAGCATGGGGTGCCAAGAGACGCAGCCCGACACAAGATTATATTTGTTCACGGTTTCGGTTCCTGCAGGCACGAGGCATTGATCGTGACCAGGACACCCCCGGTGCGTGCTCAGAGTTTCTCGGTGTGCCCGGAGCTTTACTGAGATCTTTGCGGATTGATGACGGGCCACGTTTGTTTCGCTTGGGTTTCCTTTTCAGGAAATAATCGATGAGTTGGGGGTGTATGTCGTGTCGTTCGACAAGCCGGGGTACGGCGAGAGTGACCCGGACCCGAAGAGGACGATGAAGAGCCTAGCTCTGGATATAGAGGAGCTCGGTGACAAGTTGGGGCTAGGAGAAAGGTTTTACGTCGCCGGATTCTCGATGGGAGGCCAGTCTGTCTGGGGCTGCCTTAAGTATATTCCTCACAGGTGATTCATCGACTGTTCGTAAATGTTTCCGCAAGAGCGAGATGGTGCTGATGGTGCGACTTTTGCTTCATTTAATTTAATGGCAGGTTAGCCGGAGCAGTCCTGATTGCGCCCGTTATTAACTTCTGGTGGCCTGGATTTCCGACCAACCTGTCGATCCAAGCTTTCTCCCAACAACCTTTGTCGGATCAGTGGGCGTTAAGGGTGGCTCACCACGCACCCTGGCTGAATTACTGGTGGAACACCCAGAAGTGGTTCGCTCCATCAAGCGTGTTCGCCGGGAGACCACGACTATCCCGTCAGGACGTGGAATTGTTGCCGAAGCTTGTCGGGGCACGCCAACAGTCATACAGGGCAGAGGTTAAGCAGCAAGGGGAGATGGAGTCAATCTGTCGAGACATGATGATCGGTTTCGGGAAGTGGGAGTTCGACCCCATGGAGCTCGAGGACCCTTTTCCTAACGAGGAATGGAGATCCGTCCACCTGTGGCAGGGAGATGAAGATACGCTCGTGCCGATCTCGCTCCAGCGACACATCATAGGGAAACTCCCATGGATACGGTACCATGAGATCCCCGGGGCCGGGCACATGTTTCCCATAGCAGATGGAATGAGCGAATCCATAGTCCGATCTCTGCTGTCCGATCATTAAGACATCGAACGCCGAAGCTTAGGCAGAATAACATAACCTTTGGGTAACATTACAGCTTTTATTCGAAGAAATGGAAAGCCCAGCGTTTCGATGGAATACAGTTTTGCTCCATTCTCTCGCTAAGTCCACAACACCACGGCACACATCACAATCAAGGATTCGTAAGGCCTCGAACGCAGTAAAAGGTGGGAAGTACTCTTGCTTAAAAAGGAGTTTACTTGGGGAGGCCGGTGTTGGGGTCGAGGAGGGCCTGAGCATCTTCGGTAAGCAAGACAGGACCACGTCCGATCCGGGTGCAGATGAAATAGCTCACTTCACCTTTGCTTCTCGGGGGTGGTGGGACTCTGTCCTTGACCTCCGAGGGAACCGGCAGAACCTCTATATCGCTTATCCCGACAATCCCAGCATCCTTCAGAATCGACTTGTCGCCGACAACATAGCTAGATTACACGAAAGCATTTAAAATTCAGACTTAAGGCATTTTTATCAAAGATATCTTATTTCAGAAAGATGGATGCATGAGGCAACGTCAGGAGGAGTTTACCTGTCCAGGTCGGATTCTGACTGGGGAGGGAAGTAGTACAGCATCCTTTGAAGCAAGAGCGCTGCAGTCTTCCTGTCACGGGCGACCATGACCGCGTTCGGCCCAGCATCAAAAGTGTAAGCGACCTGACAAATGAAACCAGAGATGGTTATTTTTCAACGGACTGGTAACATGACTAGACCCATCTATCCCAACATAGGAGCGATCCTCCCCGCGACTTCCTCCCTCCTACACCCAAAAAGAAGTTACCTGAGGTGCTCCTTCAGCTTTATTCCACTTCTCAATACAGCTTATAATCCTGTAAAAGTAGACAACATAACGTAAGGAAGACCCCCGACAGAAACTGCACTTATGATTTTTCAATTTAAATGTAAAGAGTTGACTATATGTTAAAAGAAATACCCCAAGAAGAAGACGAGTCGAATCAACAAAACTTGCCTGTGAGATGTATTATTCATGTAAAAAATCGGCGGAGTGGTATCTAGGCACACTGCATGGAACTGATTACTATCTGCGCAGGTAAGTTTTGCAAAAGATGCAAAATCTCGAGCTTCAATGGCCTTCTCCATTTCGATGATTCGTTTTGGTACCACTACCTGGAGAAATTACAAAAAGAAAACAATAACATGAAGTTACAAACTACTAATCCCAATCAAGCTTCAGCCGAGGGTAATCAGTTTGACGCATAAGTTGATCATAAAAGGGTAAACAGGCAAGAGGGAAAAATACCTTCTCCCTGTGTTGCAAAAGTGCACTGGTCTCAACTGTTTCACGCATACCTGATGTGCTGCTAGTTTCCTTCTGATGTGCTGATACCTGGAATCAATCATCATCGGTCAATGCCTCCTTCGTCCAAGGTTACAAGAACTAAACTTCCAACAATTTCTAAAGAACACAGACATAACTATGCAACAGATTGCTTACCACAGCAACAATAATGACGAGATCACTCCAGTGGTTCTCATCGGCAAGTTGGACAGCAACGCTGTCACCTCCATCAGAATCCTTCAAATTTAAAGCATTTCTAAGTGATCATCACTTTCTTTATAGAAGTTTTATAATTAGATGGGGGATAATAAGTGACTACTCACTTTTCCCATGATCCATTTAACAAATCCTCCGAACAAACTGCGACAAGCACTACCTGATCCCTGCCTGCCAAAATAAGGAAAATTGAGGTAATTAAATCTTCCATGTCTACTTGTCCGCAGAAATGGCATGGTTCGACATGTCACGCTGTACTAGTTAATACTTCTCAATGATTAATTTCTCATTTATACTAACAGAATGACAATTATGCCATTTTCTGTGAAGTTAGTTCACCGGAAACTCAGTAAGACACACGAATAGTTTTGATATGACATAAAACACAATTGACAGTACAAAGAGATACCTTGCAATAGCCGATAGATGGCTCTGGTTTGCTTTCACATTCATAAGATTTGCAAGTGCAAAAACTGCAACATGACGAGGTGTTTCAGCCATATTGCTCAAACAAGAAAAAAGTAAACCATGAAAAAATAAAAAAAAAAAACATAGAAGAAGAAAGCATTCCAAACGGTAATTTACCAAGGCAAGCGAAACCAGCTGCAGAGGAAGCCAATCCGGCCGCCGTGGGGAAGTTGTTGTAAGAAGCAATATGGAAGTGCAATTTCTCCCAATCCTTCTTCTCTATCTTAATCCCCTTCTCGCTGTCTTCAAAGTCAGAAGCTTGGGAACGGAGCTCTCTCAAACAGTTCTGGAACCTGTCTCCAGAAAGCGAGATCTCCTGCAAGGAAAATGGGGCATGAGCTCGTGAAATTACTCAGATTTAAGAATCAACAGAATGACTCCTCCACGTTAAAGAGTATCATCAGATTCTTCCCATTCGCTCCCAACACAAAACAAAAAAAAAACAGTCAACAAGGTATCGACTCCAATCGCAGATCCAACGTGCCTGGGATGCAGAGCGAGCAACTAGCCAGCCAAAAGGCGGGCACATAAATCAGGAACAAATTCAAGAACTGGCGGGACACTGATTACAACCATTACAGAGAACAACAGATCAACAACCAAAACCTCCTAACTTCCACAAAAGAAAAAGGGGGGGGGGGGGGGGGAGAGAGAGAGAGAGGGACCTTGCCGTTGAGCCACATGCGGTCGGAATCGAAGGAAGGGCTGACGGAGACGGTGGTGGTGGTGGAGAGGTGATCGGGATCAAGGGTCATGCTGATGCTGTCGTTGATGGGGAGGATGAGGTTCTCGTCCCTCTTGCCCCAGTACTTGACGACGGCGATGTTGGTGGGAGTCCTGGCAGTCACCATCCTGATCCATTCCCCTTCCCCACTCATCCTCTCTCTCTCTCTCAACCCACTCCTGCCCACGGACGGACTGTCTGTTGCAGACCCAGATCACACTCCCCCCAGTGCGTTGTGTTGAATGTGCAGGTCGTGACAATTAATTCTCTTTCTTTTATGTCACATATATATATATAAAAAGGCTAATCTAATTGGGCCGCCACCAAAACCGGCACAACGCCGACCCGCCTTTGTTGACCGTTTTTTTTGTGTTTGCTCTTTCCCTGAGTTTGGCTTTTTATATATATTCTTATATTTTCTTTATTAATACTAATAACGCTCTCAGTGTTATATAAAAAAATTGGAGGGATTTCGAGAGTGATTAGGACAATCAGTTAAATGGTTATTAGTCTTTTAATGTATGGTATATATGATAAGGGTAAATTTTTAGTTATGAAATTTTGTTCCGGGAAAAAAACTACTAAAAAATCTTATTGATTAATATATCGTTCGTGTAGGTTTTTAAGTATTTTTATTGTTGTTTTATCATTATTATTATTATTATCTTATTTCGTTGAAGATATGTGGAAAAAGAGGGTGGATGTAATGCTCTCATACGATCATGAATTATATGTTATACCAGAAATCTATCTGATACTGGTGATAGATTTTTTAGGAATGTATATAAAGCAGATGGATGGCCAGCTCTGGTTCGGATGGGACGAACGGACGGGAGGAGAGTTAGGAATGCCGTGTCGTACCCGTTGTCGAGGACGAGGAGGAGGCTTATCCGGCACGATAATGGGCACACCAGAGGTGCATTCCTCCCTCTTCTTCCCTTGCCTTTGAAGGACCAGGTATTATGTTTTGGTTTCAAAGGCTCTCAATCAGAGTTAAGAGGCCATCTGACTCTCTCTCTCTCTCTCTCTCGCCCTGTAAACCTTAAATTTTTCATGGAGTGTGTGCTTTTGGTCTTGGGAGTTTAGCATTTGGGATGCTTTGTTTGACTCAGGATGATTGATTCATCATCGCATACAAAACAAATGATAAAAAAGTTAGTCAGACAAAGGGTGCTGCTGCCGTTTTTTTTTTTGCCGCATGTATTTTGTCCGACTGTAAATCTCGTTACGATCCTCGTAAAGACTTGCAAATCCACACCCGCCAAGGGTGCCACCGTTGAAATTCGAATGAGGTGGTTGTAGTTGGTGGGTGGGTGGAGTTTGGGGTTCGTATCATTCACTTCCCTTCGTTTTGTTTGTCTCATATTTGTTGATCTCTGAGTTATTTAACCATCACCACCCGTGTGTGTGTTTATATTTATGTATTTATTGCTTCATCGTGTGACGAAGACAACAACTAGACGATGATTAAAACTCCAAACAAACGATATTAACACCATAAAAAGTTTTGGCGGGGGATGTCATGATAATGTCTTTGTCTTTATCTCCTAATCAATTCATTGTTGGAGGGGAGGGGGGCAAAAAAAACAAGAAAAGAAAAAAGGGAAGAATGAGACGAGACAGGATCAGATTACCAAAAAGGATGAATAAAAAGAAGACAGACACTCCATGGACTGTCCGAGACTGACTGACTGATTCACCTTTCCCTCCTCTCCCCCACCGGTTAGAGAAAGGCACTCCAGGAGGGTGTGGGGACAACCTCAATCTCTCTCTCTCTCTCTCTCTATCATCTCTCTGTGTGTCTTGAATCCATAGGTTCAACTCTTATTCTTAATCGTGTTGCCTCGTGTCTTTTTTAATTAATTAAATTATGACTGAAGTTGGAGCGATACCCTGGTTTTTTTATTTGGGATTTGATCGTTGAAAGTGCGAAAAGGTGGCGCCTTTGATGTTTGATCTTGCACAGGAGTCCAATGCAGCTTCTGGGTTATGTTTATTTGCGTGTCTGAGGATTCATCGAGGCGAAAGTTTCGTTCTTGAACCGTCTTGCGTTGTGAAAAGAAGTCGGTTTCACGGTTGGTTTGCTTTCTTGAGTTGTTGTTGATTTGGTAGTCTTTTTGGATGGACTTATTTTCCCGAGTTGGGTTTTGGATTATTTCGAGTGAAGAAAACCTTGTCCCGTTGTGTTGGTGTGGTTACTTGCTGGCTAAGTTGGTGGATTTCTTTGTTATAGTTAGGGTTTGATCACGAATACCTCCCGGTCATGCGGCGCGTGTCTTGCAGGCGCCGCATGATCAAGAGTTATAATGGGTCGGCACGTTTCTTGCAAGGGCCACATGATCGAAACCGACATGCACCAGTGTGCACCTTGCAGGGGCCACGTGATCGAACCTGACATTGGCCGGAAAGTATCTTGCAGGCGCCGCGTGATCGACGTGGACATGGGTTGGGGCGTGCAATGTATATTATTTCCTTGGAGAAAAATTTTGGCATCCTAATTAATGATTCATCATCATTAACTCCTATTGCTTGGTTTGGAAGTTTCATTGTGGAATTCGAATACAGACAGCTTGTTGCTTTTCCAGAGTTTTCGGGAGTTAATTCTTAGCTGCTCTTCGGCTTGGTGATTTTGTAGTGAAGTCTGGGATAAACTACCGGTGTCCTTGCGAGCTCCTAAGCTGGGAAACAGAGAAAATTAACAATTGCAAAATTGGCAGACGATGTTTAATTTGGACGAGTGGTTTCTGTGTCAGATAATCCGTGTCAGGTACAGTTCTTGTTCTGTGTCAGATAATCCGTGGAAGGGCGGCCACCCATGATTTTTACGGAATCCGGAGTGATGGATTGACCGTTGTCGGCATCCCAACGACTGAAACTGATATTTCCTTTTAGTTGCAACATTTTGGTGCATGTCTGTTTGGCTAACTGGTCTTGTCCTTTAGAAAATTGGCTGTTTCAGGGGAACAGTCCTGGTGCAGTGTCATTCTTTAGGTAGCTTTAAGGAAAGCGTTGACAACATGCAAGTCCCACATAAAGCTTCTGCAACACGTGGGGGTGCATCTCGATCGTCACCTTTGACGTCACCGGATGCCGTTGACCCGAAATGTCAGAAATCCTCCATCACTTGCGGGTTGCCGAGAATATCAAAGTCTTCACTCCAGATTCTTGCTGAACACAGCTCTCCAAGGGCACATGCTGCTCAGCCGAGTGTCTCCCATACACCTGCTGTGGCCAAGTAAATTTATCTATCAGATTCTCGATTACTTTTACTAGTTTCACATGCTTACATCCATCTCCGGATTATATTTCATATCATGAAGAGAAATATTTCCCCCATGCACGTAATATGCATCCTATTTCATGCATTTGGAGAGTGGTGTAAGCAACTACCAAGAGTGTGCGCACTCTCTAATTATTCCTTCTTGGGCATGAATGAGTTTACGTTTCTATCTGCCAGTCCCTCCAAATGGTGTCTTGCATTTAAATCATGTTCTCTTTTAGGAAAAGGACAAGAAGATCAGATGATTCCTCAACGAAGTTGGAAAAGGACTGTGAATCTGTGAATCCGAAAAAACCATGTAGGAATGGGATATCCCTTCACGAAGGATCTGATTTCCTGATGGTGGATAACCGGAATTGCTCCAAGGACTTGACTGTCGGATCTGAAGTCAGGGTTAATAACACCAATCCTAATAAGCAATCTTGCTCATCACTGGCTAAACCTCAGGTCTGTATTTACTAAGCTGTCATGCCGAGAAGCTCGTCGATATATGACTTCCAGAAAAAGTTGAATGCCTCAATTGCATTATTTTACTTGCCTATTT
Source organism: Melastoma dodecandrum (assembly GCA_029817715.1). Classification (NCBI taxonomy): domain Eukaryota; kingdom Viridiplantae; phylum Streptophyta; class Magnoliopsida; order Myrtales; family Melastomataceae; genus Melastoma; species Melastoma dodecandrum. The sequence goes on along the minus strand of JARUPY010000533.1, from coordinate 872,549 downwards.
CTGTTCTTTTGGTCCTGGGATATGGCTCTTAACCAAAAAGGGAACTTATATGGACTTCCTATAATCTATTTTTCACAAACCTTCCCATAACCAGGAAATTTAATGTTTTGATGGAACGGCAGGGTGATTCACTACCGGTGCAAGCTTTAGAAGCGGGAAAGTGCCAAGACAAGATGAAAGATCGTGAATATTCTGGTATAAAAGATGATAAGAGTAAAAGGTTGCCTTCCGAAACAAAAAGATCAAAGAAACAGATCCCAAGAAAACGCGATAGTAGGACAATCCACTCTGCCGCTTCCGGAATGAATCAGGAGATTGAGTCAGTTGTACGTGAGAACATCGACAGTGAACCTGTTAAAGAATCCAACAATGCTCAAGCTTCCAGGTAAAAGACTCAACAAACACAACTTTGTATGACTCAGCGCTACATTTTAGTTACAATTAAGGAATCACAATGACAAACTTGATATATAAGAAGCATCTAGTTTTTCTATGCACTAGCGATGGCCTCTTTTCTTTTCGGAGACATTTTGGTTCTATTTTTTCCAATGAATGGTTTAGAAGTTTCACATAAAGCCTTTTAAGTTAGTTTTTCTCTTTCAGCGAGAACATCACAGATGATGCTCCTAAAACCAGCTGTAGTTCAGTTTCCAAAATGAGCCGTTTGGGAGACATGCGAAGGAGGGCTGGGATGATCGCAAGACCAGCTGAAAGATTCTTTCAGGTGCCCACTTCATCTGGATCAGAGGAACAACATATTCTGCATGAAAAATCCCATGTCGCTGGAGTGACCAATAACAGGGAGCCCTCCACGCCATCTTTTATGCCAACGCGTCAGTGGGTTGGTGTTGGCCGCAGACAACATAGATCTCGTGACGGAAGAATGAGCATTGCATTTCCTGTCTCTGCCTCTTCTAACATGCAACAAGAAGGATGTGGTCCTTCACGACATGAAAGAATTGTTTCTGCCAAGGCCAACAGACTTGAATCTGCTAAAGATGGGGCCAGTTGTATTCCTCAATTGAAAGTGAAGTTAAACGGCCGCACACTTCCTGCTGGACTATCAGAATACGGTGCTAGACCCCATGATAGAATCTTATCAACAGAGATGACTGCAGATGGTGTTGGATCCAGCCAAAGATCCTTGAAGAAGGTCCAATTGAGTAACTCGATTTTGGTGGCCCAAAAAAATACAATGTTTAAGCATGAAGCAATTTTCGATGGTAAGAAGAGAGGAGAAAGAAATAGCAAGATATCAAGGTTTGCTAAAAGTGGCGATTCTTCGCCAAGAGAAAGATCAGATGATCTAGACCTTAAACCTGTTGGAGCTGTTGATAAAAATGGAAGGTATGTTTTTTTCAGACAGTTGAAAGATAGTTTATCTAGGTAACTGACTTTTCTCACTGCCTGATGGAAATTACAGTAACACAGGATTTGGATGCCCTCCTGTGGGGAAATTGTCCTATCAAATGAATTCTACCCTTCAAGAGAATTCATTGTTATATGGTATGAACTATATTTTGCACAAAAAACCTCCCCGACTAATATGCTGCTAGACATTTCATAAAGTCATTTGGCTCATTCATTAATCGAAAAGATTTGTCAAATAGTCATGAATGTGCACTGCCTGAGATTACTTCTGTGATTTTCCAGGTGGAACATGTGATGACTGGAATGAGTTGTTTGACGCTCCTAACTTAGCATTTAAATCCAGCTGTATGTCTTTCAAAAGCTTGCGTTCTTTTTTGAAGAGTTTATATGATTAATGAAGTATTTTCCTTGAATTTAGTTCTATTTTCTGACTCCTCCACAGGTCTAACCTCATTTGAAGATCTCTGGAAGGAAATGGAATATGTACAAGTGACACACAAAAATAGGTCCAGCCCCAAAGAACAGGTTTAAGATTTGCTTCAGTCTTGTAGTTTGATGTTTAGATTCCTTTACCATTTTTATTCCAAACTTCCTTTTCCTTTAAACTAAAAGATTTGTTCCTTGGACACTAATCGAAATAATTCTCTTCTTTAACAGGGAGAACTTATTGATGGACATATCCCTGAGCTTCAAACCAAAGTTAACGAAGGAACAAAGCAAATTTTAATCAGTCAATCTGCAATAGCAAAGCCGGCCACTCCTGGTTGTCCAGTTCCTCAAGTGGAAGACATAAGCACGAATAAATTGTACAGAGAATTGGACAATGGAGCAATTAAATCTGGTCCACTTTTTAAGAGAGTGCTATCCGCTTTAATTTTTGAAGACGGAAGAACATTGGAAGGAGATGAAGAAATAATGTCTTTCTTGCAATTTGGAGATGAAGATTACAAGGGCAGCAAATGTGAGGATAGTTTGATTCAGGGTCTCCGTGACTCGATATCTTATGGTGACGAGGGAAATCCTTGTGATGATGATGACATAAAGAATATCCAAAGCGGGATTTCTAATAACAAGCTACCGGAATGTGCTCCTCGCTCAATACGAAAAGAAAAAGGCGTATGTAACTTAGTTGAGGAAGGCTTCACATCAGAAGAGTCGTTGACTTCTGGAAGTGCCTGTTCAGACGAAAGCTATCAGAGGATGTCTGTTGATCTCAGACTGTTGTTGGAACTACAAGCTCTCGGCATTTTTTCGGAGTCCTTGGTATGTGATAATTTTATGTATAACTTAACCAGCATATTTGGTCCCAAAAACTTCAGATCGAAGTATATTGCCCTTCATCCAAGATTCGATGCTTCCTGTTCTTGTCTTCTGTTTTCCTGATAATGTAATCAAATTCAGCGGTTTTAAGTTTCCATTCCAGTTATATGAACTCATTAACTTTTCAGCATGCTTTGCACGGAGAAACTATCATGCGTTAAAGTATGCTACTAAATTCTTTATTTCCCACTTTATATTTCGTAGCCTGATCTGGTTGGCGATGAACACGAAGCAATAATCCATAACATTTTTGAGGCTCAGCTGCAGGTTGCTGACCAGGTGATTTGTTTTATGTTTCACTTGGACTTTCTCTTTGATTTCATTAGGCATTTCAACAGTTAGAGCGCCGCCCGCCCCTTATTCTGAGGATTGTTTTAAGGGACTTTCCGGGCCTTTCAGCACTTATTGTGAACTGTTTTGTATTCGTTTTGCAGCTCTGCAACGATGAAGAATGTTCCAAGTTATTGACCGAAACAGTTACCAAGGGAACTTCCATGAATTATGAGTGAGCATTAGAGAATTTGACCATCTTTCATTGAGCTTTGCGATTTTTTTTTGGATAAGAAAGCCTTGAGATTTGAGACTCTAGTAAACGTTTTCGACTTCTTTTATCGTTGGTCAGGGATGTCGAAGGGTTAGGAGAGGAAGAGGCTGCCGACCCCTGTCCCATTCCTCAGTTGGTGAGTTTCAGTTCTCTGGTTAGGGACTTTGAAAGATGATGCAGTCATTGCTGCAGGGGTACCTACATGGCATTCTGCTTGTCATTAACCGCAAATTTTTCAGATGCATGGACCTTCGTGATGACATTTAAACTAAGCTAATCTTAATAATTCCTGATGATGCGGATAAATAGGGCCAACGCCGATTGTCATGACCTTACTCTATGCTTCTCTTGGCAGGTTCAAAGAAAAATAATTGCTTCAAGGTGTTCAAATCCTGAAGTTCCTAAAGATGCTGCGAGCCTCCGCACTTTGCCAGTACCCCATGCATCAGGTTCGACATCTCGAAAAATTCTTAAAAATATGAGAATTTGCTCAGGCATATGCTATAACCTTTCCCATTTATTCAGGTGCCGCTAGTAGCCAAGCGAAACAACATGCTCTTCTTACAGCTGGAGCCTCAATAACAAAAAATCCAGAGAAAGGCGGATCAACATTAAGTTGCACAGATGGTGCACTGCCTGATGATCACAATGACGAAAGGGCTGAAGTTTTGGTAAACAATACTTCGAAGAGTAAAGCAAAGGGTGAGAGCAACACAGAAACCGCTTGGGGGGAACGGACAGACAAAGTCTTAGCTGCAAGTGACGCGATGACTACTAATGTGAACGGGAAGGGAGAAACCGGCTCGATGAACCCTGTAAGGTTCGAAGAATCTTTAAGCCCAACACACGGCATGCTAGATGGGATGGAATTATCGTACTGGCTTGACACTGGCATTGATGATGCCTTGGGAGAGGGAGAGCTGTTCGGTCTCGACATACCCATGGACGACCTTTCCAACGTGGGGCTTCTCCTATGAAGATAAGGTCTCGCTCGTACAGTTCAAGTACTTACAATACACACAGACACGCAATACTGCACAGACACTATGTGAAGGGAAGTTCGGTCCACCTCCCGGTGGGGCCTTATTTAGGAGCATTCTTTTCGAACCTTTTTATCGCCATCTAGGCAATAATTGCCTTGTGCTTTCTAGGGACATGTATTTATATGATGGTTGATTGGTGAGAACCACCTTTTGGAAATACTTAGTTCATTGTCAGCAAAGTGTTGGGATGATGCTGTTCTGGAGAAACTCCCATAAATCAGACCAAACATTGTTCTGCACACGCTGTTGGATTAATATTATCCTTTCAGACATGGGGAGGTTAGTTGTCTGTGTTTTCTTATAACCCGTGGTGTTCTACATAACCGATGAGTTCGGGATTGAATGTCTAAGAGGATGAAGATGATGTACTTGAACCGTGACAGATGAAGAGTGGAACCGGAGGCTTCTGATCGTTGGGAACTTGCAAGAGGAGAGCAGGAAGGAGTCCTGGAGGATCTATGAGGTGAGGAAATCTGCAGAAGCACCTGGTCAGAAAATATGTTGTACCGAATCCATCCGTGGAGGTAGGATCCGTAGTCGTATGAGAAGGAATAAGGCCGTTGTAAGGAGAATTTATCAAATAACATATCCCTGGATAGCTTCGACTTCGAAATAATCTATGATCTTGCCCCTCCTCAGGTGATAATCCCAGACCATTAAAAATAAAAAGTAACTCTCGAAGGTTCAAACCATTAAATTGCCAACTGACCATCCCAAAACCAAAGACTGAACCATAATAACAGCAAGAAATGAAAAGGCTAACATTTTCAAAACAGTGCAGCTATATGGAAGTTCGAAGTGCCCAGCACACAACAAGCGCTGAAAATTATGTGTTGGTCGCCCTGGTGTAGATCTGCTGGCTGGAGTGAGCAGATATCATCCTAATAAGGCCTCTTGCCATCAAATCCTTGATTGCTCTCCGTGCCAGCGAACCGTTGATCTGTCGATGTGACGCCAAGGCAAAGAAACTCAATCGTCAAGACGAACACTGTCTGCTCTATCTTTTTCATTGATAAACAAAAGAGACAATGGAACCCGACATCTGAACAGCATCATTCGGTGATTAGAATGCAAAAACATACCCTCAATCTGTCCGACAAGATGGAAGGAGTGATGAGCTTGTACTTGGGGACTTCGCTCAAAAGCTTGTCGTAAGTCCCCTGATCAAACAGCACCATGTTGTTCACCTTCTCCTTTTGCTTTCCCTTGCTCCATTTCTGCAATAATAAAACCATATTCAATGATCTCCGACAGGTTGACACAGATTCTCAACACTTCGTCTACAATTCCTTCGGCACTCTCGAGTAAAGCTAGAGAACAAAAAGCATCCGCAGCACATGGCAGTCAATCAGTCACGCATCTACAATAATACCTCAGCTCACAGATCCATAATCCATCACAACTACTTTTCTCCAACAACGAACCCCTAAATTTCTAATCAGAAAAAGAATTTCATGGAACCTTCGAAAAAAACCACTACCACAAACATCGGCACTGGAACACTACCTTCTTCTTCTGCTTGCCACCGCCGGACTTGGCCGGCTTAGAGGCAGGTGGCGGAGCCTTGCTGTCCTTCTTCGGCGCCTGTCAAAAAGCAACACAAACGCAGAAACCACAGCAACCACGTCATCTCCAGCCCGAATTCTCCAAACACTGAGGCTGCAAAGCCGCAAATCACGTAAAAAAAGGAAGAAAAACACGGCAAGGCTGTCGTCGATTCCCACCATGGCGTGTCAACCGCGATAGCCCCGCGATCGAGCTCTGGAACTGGAGGGAGACGGCGGGAGCTTCGGGTGAGGGCGAATGAAGGCGCTACTCTCTCAATGAGGGTTAGGTTTAGGGTTAAGGTTGGCGCGTGGGCCTGGGTGAGGCCCATTCAGGTCTTCGGTAGGCCCGAGCCCAATGAGAAGGTAAACCCCCGTGATTTCTCCGAGGCCGTTTGCCTCGTGTTTTGTATGCGACCAAGGACGATTTGCCGTCTTTCTGCGAGCACGCAATAGCCAAGGAATTCAACAACGAGCATAAACTGGCCTCGACGGCTAGGCTGTCCTTTTCCTCTCGTCCACACCACGTAACAGACTAGCCGGACTTCCAAATGCAGTTCGAGATCAGCCCCGCCTTCGAAAGAATTCACATTCATTGCACTTGAACATTGTGCGCGAAATCGCGGACTCAGGAGTATGCCATCATGTCGTGCTTGACACTAAAACACACGGAAGTAAAACAAAAGAAACACGGACATAAGTGGTCGATAAGAACACCTAATCGACGATGTCTAGGAACGTTACCGGACAAATGACTGAAATTGTAGTTTCCACCGGCTGCAACTGTCCGTTCAGACAAATGAAAGCCAAGCTCTCCATTAACTTCCGATTTCTAATTATAAATAGGACACTCCCATTTGAAACATTTCCAACATTTCCAGTTCTCGTCGATTCCGCAACTTCTCCAATGGCTAGGCTCTCCTTCACCCTTTTGGTAGCAGTGTTGGCTTCTTTCGTCCTGGCCACTGCCTCGGATCCCGACATCCTGACGGACTTTGTTGCCCCCGCCAATATTACAGGGCAGGTTCCGGGGAGTTTCTTCAAGTTCACCAAGATAGGATCCCTGATTGACGACAACGCGGAGTTCCCTAAGGAATTCACAGTGACGAAGGCAAGCCTGGCAGAGTTCCCGGCCCTCGACGGGCAGAGCGTATCGTTTGCTGTCCTCCAGTACCCTGGCGGCACGGTTAACCCACCGCACACCCACCCTCGATCGGCCGAGCTCCTTTTCCTGTTGTCGGGGACCCTCTTCGTCGGTTTTGTCGACACAACTAACAACCTCTACACCGAGACCCTTCAGGGCGGGGACATGTTCATTTTCCCCAAGGGTCTCATTCACTTCCAGTACAACTTCAAATCTGACGCCGCCGTGGCAGTCTCAGCGTTCGGTAGCTCCAATGCAGGAACCATTTCCATTCCCAAGACAGTGTTCGCAGCGGGTATCGACGAGACCATTTTGGCCAAGTCGTTCAAGGCCAGCATCCTCGACATCAAGAAGCTCGAGGCTGTTCTAAAGCCCAAGGCATGATGAGGGAGAAGCTGATAACAGTATCAACTAGTCATGACAGTCCAATAAGATCATTTGCACTTCTATCATTGTTTGATGTTTGATCCTCTCATCGAGCACGGTTCATCATCCAACGGAATGGTTAAGCTTCAGATTTCGCTGATGGCTTTTAGCGACATTACTGTGTAACTCTTTTTCTTGTTAAAACTTGACACGGTGGTTATTTTTATTAAAAATATCAACAGAATTGGTTTCTATGGCCTTTCTAACCACAAATTCGAATTATCACAGCAACAAATCCCCAAAGTGCAAGAAGCTCCAGTCAACTACCATCGGACAGATACTGCTGCTAAATGAGAACTCCAAGTATCCAAGATCTACAGACCTTAGTTTGAAATCAACAAATTTTTACTAGAAACCTTAATCCTTCTACACAAATTGGCAACAAAGAGTCAAATGGAACAACCAACATGCCAGCAAATGGGAAAAGCTTTTCCACAAGGCATTTCCCTATGCAGAATGCATCTTCACAGGCAGAAACACAACCGCACAAACTATATAGCACACAACATCAGCAGACAACACGCTCTAATGTCTATATGGCATTCAAAGCTTAGAAGAAAGTGCCTTCCAGGGGCTGGACGAGCTTCCTGTTCTGCGGTGCTGCCATTTCCTTCTTTAGCTGAGTTAAGATATCCTCCATGGTGTATTCTCTCTGCCAATTGGCCAAAAGACCAAACTTCTTAGGTTCCACCTGCATAATACAATGTTTATTAAACATCCTTCCTGTTTTAATCAATAAATTTCAAAGAGTAGAGTTAAAATTAGGAAACTCTTGAACTTGCAGAGGAGCATATGACATTAACGAGGACGTTCAGAAAGTGCTAAACAATAGCAACACAAAGTGACAGAAATATTCAGATGAGTGAGCATCCATTATTTTTAAATGATCGGATCCTGGACCATCTTGGAAAAGCCGCATCCACGTCAAGCATATTCAGATACCATCTAATGTCAAAAGCAAAAGTTTAGTTTAAAAGAATAACAACAAACAAAAGAAAATGGCAACAAGATCATCTGACTTTAATATAACCGTAGAGGTTCAAGATCAACACAGAGTATATATTTACCACTCCAGTTTCATGGTTAACACAGGTCATGTTGACACGTGAGTGAAATCGAACGCTTGGTGGCTTTTCTGGATAGTCTTTGTCGCAGAAGAGCTTCAGTTGATAGATTCTACCTTCATGAACAGTCTAAACATCCAAATGGGAGAAAACAAGCAACAAAAGCCCATCAAAACTGGTAAAGTATACTTTCATTTCATGACAACAAGAACATCCTGAAAGTAACTGGCCTAAAGTATTTTAGCAGCCACCTCATGCTACTGCAAGAGGAAGGTAAGGAAACCTACAATTTCTTCACTTGTGAAGAATGATGATATTATATCATCAGAAAAATATGTCGAACTATTATCACCATGTCTCCATGCATGAATGTCAAATGATAAGAGAGAGAGAATGAGTGAGGGAGCTCACATTGTGAGGACCAATTATTGTTCCGGTCCAAGAGCGCATGTAGATATCATCGCTATCGTCCATTCCATAGCTTACCGTCCCATCCCCGATTCCTTTCTCGCCACGTTCAAGTTCCTCCAGTAATCTGAAATTCCGGGGAACTACAAGCCAATGCAACGGGTTCATTTCTCATAAAGATAAGCGAAACCATCCCATCACCAAAGGGGACACAAACAATCAGGCATCAACTGAGATCCTATTCATAAGTCAAGCATATGCTCCACAGTTCATCTTATTTCCTAAATCCCTACCCTACGCAGGTCTCCTCCACAACCACTCTCCCTGAAAATCAATCACAATCCCCAAATCAACCACCAATCGCGCAATCCGCCTGTCCATAGTGCGAGAAATCACCCGAAAAAGAACTCGTCCGCACGATCGCCAGTCAAGAATCCATTCCACGATCAAGAAGCCGGAAGTCTCCGAAATCAGAGCCAAGAACAGGCTAAATTCAGGCGGACGGAACTCACCAACGACACCGGATCCGCCGGATCCGAGAGGCATCGGAAGGGGAATGACGGCTCAAGATATCAGGCGCAAGAAATATCTCCGATCAACGAGCGAAGAACGGTGGGAGACGGGTTTGATGATTCGCGTAGCTGAGTTTGAAGGATTCCATCTTCCTTTTCGTTCTTATGAATATAAATAAGATTCTCGGATTAGTTTAAAACGTTGTCACATCATGGAATCAACTTAAACAAATTAAAAATATTTAATTTTTATAATACACGACAAAACCAAACAGTCAACCGCAGGGTGGAGACGTGGTCGAGCCGGATAACGGACCGGACCGGATTGTGCTCAACCCGAACGACGCCGCCGGTTCTTATATATAATGGCAAAAAAACCCTAAACCGATCCCCCCCCCCCTCCTCCTTCAAGGCTTCTGTCGCTTCTGCTTGCGCCGTCTCTCCCTTCCTACTCCGGTTACTGCTCCTCCAAGGTTCTTCCATCTCTGCCCTTCCCTTAATGATTTCTTGTACCGATCTTCGTCGAAGTTGCTATCGAGATTTCACTTTTGATCGTTGCCGATTCCGGTGGTTTCGTGGTTATGATGTGGAGAGGAGTAATTGGTTTTTTTAAGCGAAGTGGCATTGCGGATTGTGTTCGCTCGATGCTCCTCGTATCGAATTGTTTAGTCTCCTGGATTCCTTGTTGTTATCCGATTATGATCTTGATCTACTGGAAGAATGCTTCTTCTTGCCGAGGACTTGTGCTTGAGATTCCATATTTGTTTTCTGCGAATTCATGGATTTTAATGTTGCTTGCTGTATAATTGAATGGACCGGTTAATTATTTCTGTGGCGAGTAATAGGTTAGGATTTGTGACTGTGATAGGACAGTTATTTGGACAGCCAATTTGGTAGATAATTCTTCCTAGCATTTACTGAAATCGTATGGGGTAGCTGAACATTCTGTGAGTTTCACCTAATCTCTTAAACTGGTTTGCGTCGGTATATCTACGACATGCCGCCTTAGAGTTCCATTCTCAGCTGTGAGTTATTTGTGAATTGACCGAGTCGGTCATTCGCCGTGTGTAATTTGTTTGGAAGTGCTATGTCCCTCCATCATTACAGAGGCTTTGAGGTTTCTGGGGTTTCTAATCTTCTGACCCATCTTCCTCCCTTGAGACAGTAGTCTCTTTTGAGATGGGAAGAGTCCGCACCAAGACTGTGAAGAAGTCCTCTCGCCAGGTCATCGAGAGGTACTACTCGAAAATGACCCTGGACTTCCACACCAACAAGAAGATCCTGGAGGAGGTAGCCATCATCCCCTCCAAGCGCCTCCGGAACAAGATCGCTGGGTTCTCCACCCACCTGATGAAGCGCATCCAGAAGGGACCTGTCCGCGGGATCTCCCTGAAGCTCCAGGAGGAAGAGCGTGAACGCCGCATGGACTTCGTGCCCGATGTCTCCGCCATCAAAACTGACGAGATCAAGGTCGATAAGGAGACCCTCGATATGCTTGCTGCTCTCGGGATGTCCGAGATCCCAGGGCTCGTTGAGGTTGAGCCACAGGCCATGATGCCTACTCAGGGTTTTGGCAGAGGTGGACCCAGGAGGTACTAATTAGTCGTGAGGCGCCTCGGGAAGCATTTGAAGTTCTTAGATTTAATTCCTGCAATGTTTTGTTCCTTAAGCGGATGATTTTGTTCTAAAGTCTGGGCAGTCAGTACTATGTCGACGGAATATTGTGTGGTTTTTCTCGAGTTTGGACTTAGAATTTGATACTGGACACTATTCGATCTATATATACTAAGACTCAAAAGCGTGGAGTTGGAACTAATTTCAGCTAATTGATATCGAGTCATTTGGTTAATTACAAATAATTCACCAAGGTTTAACACGGCGCATATATAAGAAGCATCTCCAGTTAACACGGCGCATTCTTCATTAAGAGGACAAGAAAGGTGGTTCTTGGGATTAAGGATGTTGTTTAGGACAATCCAATGATGAACATATTTGTGTTTGTGCTTTCTTTTATAAAATTTATTTCATTCTTGCATTGATGGGTGTTGTGTTGTCCGTATATAATATATGAAATGGGTGTTACATAAATATTATTGAAAAATTTCAGGATTGAAATGTAATAATGGAATAATTTGAGGAACGACTTTATAAAGCGGTCAGTGGTGTTTTTGAACAGTCTCTCTAGGGGGTTTCAGTCATTCGCCCATTATCACGTGATCTCGCGCTCGGAAGTCGTACGCGGTCGACTAGCCGTGTTGACCGCCACGGGAGACTGGGAAGGCGATTGTCGCAGGTTGGGTTGCCGGCGACGGGAACGATGCTTAGGGCATTCGGCGTCAAGGATCGGGAGAAAAAGCTTCCTTCCCTACGCGATGCTTCGGATCGGGTGAGTATCGTGTGGTTAAGGTTAGGGTTTCGGAGAATGCTGTGCGCGTCTGGTTGGTGGAAATCGCTTGGAGAACGATTTGGTTTCTTAGTGGGTGGATTTTGATTGGATGATGTGAACAGTAGGAATCCGTGCGTTTTGACTGAATTCGGTGCTCGGAAGGATGTTTTCTTGTTTTGTTTTTCCAGTTTGATGAGTGCGTGATTGCGTTTGATCAGATAAGCAGGAGAAGTGATATGGTCGATGAGAAAATCAAGAGGCTCGACTCCGAGCTGAGTAAGCATAGAGAGCAGATCAGGAGGATGCGACCTGGTCCTGCTAGGGAAGCTGCGAAAGCACGTGCGGCGAGGGTTCTCAAGCAAAAGAAAGCGTAATAAGGCTTCTTCTTATGATGATATTGGACTTGATTTATGGAAGTTAAGCTAACTGTTTAACACGGGATAATTTCCTGACTCATTGACTCATTCTCATACTGGTTGCCCATTGTGCATTATTGGAACATTGATATCAATATGGTTTAATGATGCTCTTGTTCCCTGGATCATTGGACATTTGTTGGAGGCCTATAACAGGGGTAGTTTGGATCGTCTGTTAGCTGTAATCTTTCTCACTTTCGCTAGCTGCATGTATTCCATTAATCCATTGATTGCTTCAGGTCGAGCCATTTGTTTGGATGCATGTAACTGAAGTTACTTTGGCTAATTATTATATATTTATGAAGGAATGCAACTTGAACTTTCCAATCATTGTTATGTTGGTTTTAAACAATATATTGTCGATGGTGTCATGAACCAGGTATGAAGGACAGCGAGATACCCTGGATGGTCGATCTTTTAGACTCGAGCAGATGGCATTTGCTGCAGAGGATATTAAAGATTCACAGCCGACTGTATGTTCTTTAATATATCTACTTCTTATGAACTGCTTGGATAGCCCACAAATTCCAATTTCAACAACTGACACAGCCGGAGTTGCTGTAGTTCAAATATGGAAAGGTCGACTAAAATGCAAAATTATGAGAAAAATTATTTTTATGGAAAGAGCTTTTGCAGTCGAGTGACTGTTGTTCTGTTGGGCTATTGTCGTTATCGTTGACCATTGTCTGCTGAATATGTTGCTGTTCACGATGCCTGAATTTTGGCCGTTACTCCACTTTCTTATTGCTGACTAACATCCAATCTGGCAGCGTTCCAGGGGCCAGAGTTCATGGCAGCTAAACTGGTGCTTTATGTGTATTTGCCTATCTCAAGAAAAGTAGAGATCAATGGATCTCTACATTACAAGATGACATTCCCCGATGAATATCCTCAGCACAGTGAAATTAGTTGGTTGCTGGCTTTCCGCCGATGGTTACAATCCCTGGGGTCTCTGCAGTGCCAATAGTTGGGGAACAAGAACGCGGGTCATGGAAGGGCAGTTCTGTTTTGATGCAATGGCTGAGACTGCTGTTGGTTCAAAATATTTAGAGCATTTGGTGAGTGTCTTAGCCGTAGACTATATAATTGCATCCGATCTCGCTCTGTCTCGGTTGTGAAATGTGCTTTCCTTCTAATTGCTGGAACAGGTACTTTTTCAGAGTTCTCCAAAATCCCCAGAAGCTGCAAATGGCTGGTGTGTAGATCATCAGGGAAACAATAAAGGTCCGGATTCAGAATAGAATGGTATAAAATATACTACAGAATGCGGATGCTTCATGGGTCTGCTCATGACTCTTGTTACTAACCACCTTCCTGAATAGCCACAGATTCCATCTTGGCAGCCAATCTGCAATGACCTGCCAGCATCCCTGCCATTTTTTTAGTATCGTTCCCACTAAATCGTGGTGTTACTGTTCCTGCTATTGTTATGGAAGTTATTCCTTGTAAGCCAGGCTGGTAGTTAAAGTATGTGATTATTTTTGGTCCCTTTGAAGTTTGCTGCAATATTTAGAGCAATCATCCTCTGCGGCCCTAGTCTTCTACTACTAGTGGCACGGTAGATAGACGTAACCCCTATAGCAGATTTGTTGAAATCTATAGGACAAGAGGATATTGATTGAGAATTTCACTCCTGTATGTCAAAGTCCCACTTTTTATTCATTCCTCATGAGATCTCCCTTAAAGCCGGTTGAATTACTTTGGGTCCCCATATCTACCATGGTCACGCGCATTAATGTTAGTGTCGATGCTTTGCATTGCTTGTTTTTTGAGAATGATTGACCTCAGAGAGAGAAATAAGAATGACGCGAAGGATCAGTTAGTTAGTGGAAGTCAATTTAGGGGAAAAATCTTGTGGACTCGTTTCTTTTCTGCTCACCAATCGTTTTCATGCTTATGCTTGACGGAGACCGGACTTGCAGGAACACACGCAGCACAAGAGTCTACTGCTTGTGTCCCTCCACAACTATGAACATTAGCGCCTTCCGGCATGTGCTAGGCGCCTTTAAGCTTCGGGTCAGTACTGTGTATTTATTCTGGCCATTTCTTTGGAACAACTGTCTTTGCATAGGACCCAAAAAAAGTTTTCTTTTTTTTAAAAAAAAAAAAGTGGGCACAAATCAGTTTTATTGATTGACAGGAGTAGGGAGAAGTTAGTTTTATTCTTTACCATAATTTATGCAAACCATCAACAATAAGAAGCATCTGCAGCCCAAAACTACCTTCAACTCTTCCTCAACATTGAAATGGAGGAAGAGGATGTCATCCTGACAACCATCCGGTCACCTAGAGGAAACCCCATAAAACAACCACCATTTGGCCCTGGTTTTCTCTGAGCTCCTCCTGCAGCTCTCCAAGCGGTACTTCTGGGAGACCCCGGGAGCTTTTACCTGTGGAACGGATACTGGTACCGTCCTCGCCACCTCAAGGCTGCCCTTGTGCTTTCGCTCCCGCTTCAAGCCCCAACCAGGCGTGGGACTACCTGGCTCAAACCCCTCTGTAATTGCATCGTCGCCCGGCCAGGGCGTCCTCGAGAGAGTAATAAGAGGCTTAACAGGAGTATTTACGACTTAAATTGAATTTGTTGTTGGGCCATATTTTGGGTTCATTCTCCCGGGCCATGAAAACAAACAATGGGCCTATATTGGGCTGAGAATCCAAGATCAAATCCTGACCGTCCAAATATCTCCAACCCCAGGGGGGGAAGAGATGCCCTCTTCTTCCCTTTGGACTCCGGAACTCTCACCTTTTCACTCTCCCAGCCCTCTTCCTCTGCCTCCTTTTCCCTTCGATCGAGGGTTTGTATCTTCCCTCGATTTCCTTATTTATTTATTTATTTATTTTGTTAAGGTTGTAATGATGATGGGGTTTTTGTCGTCTTCTCCTTTGAAGGTTCGGTCGATCGATTGGTGAAGCGAGGAAAACAGGGGGAAGAAGGAGGCGAGGGGGTGTGTGAAGATGTTCGGGAGGCAGCCGCCCAGGAAGTCCGACAACACCAAGTACTACGATATCCTCGGGGTTCCCAAGGGCGCTTCCCAAGATGACCTCAAGAAGGCTTACCGCAAAGCTGCCATCAAGAACCACCCCGACAAGGGCGGCGATCCCGAGAAGGTCTCTCCTCACCCTCAATCTCACTCTTCTTTGTTTGGATCCTTTCCGATCCCGATTTTTAATCTGGATCTTGTTGGGTTTTGGGTGGTTGGGTTTTCTCTGTGGTCGGTTTTCTGGGTTTCTTGGGGTTCTGTTTTTGGGTTGGTTTCTGGATTTGTTTGTAGATTTTGATCTGATTTTGGATGCGATTGTGAGTGGGATCATTCCCGAAAAAGCTGTCGAGTGGGCTGGTAATTGGACTGGATTTTATTTCGTTCTTAGGGCTATCTGAGAATCTGGACACATCTGGGCTGTGGGGGGCATTGTTTGGGTGTGTATGCAGGTTGATTTCTGGGTTGTGCAGAGATGTTGATCTGATTATTGTGGTGATGCGTTAGATTAGTCCCACTGAAGCTGTTGAAAGGCGAGTAATTTGACGTTTCTAAATTCTAGGGCTATTATATGCTCTGGATACATCGTCTGTGGTCATTTTTGTTCATATATTTTGAGTTTACTGGAAGAGTGATTGGAACCTCCCTGGTAGTGGCTCCATTTAATCCTTCCTGATGTAGTTAGGTATTGTTCTGGATCTCTTATGTTGAAGTTAAATTCGTTCAAAGAGACTGCCCTGAGATTTATGTTTAGTATATAAATAGTATTCGTAATTGCCCGTTAATGCGGTTATTTCAGAAATGTTCTTTTTTGACAAGAATGGTGAATATTTACAATTGAGTTGCCATTGATATTATCGTACTGTGTTTCCTACCCTAACTAAATGTTATATTTTTCATGGTTTAGTTTAAAGAGTTGGCTCAGGCCTATGAAATTCTGAGTGACCCAGAGAAACGTGAGATCTATGATCAGTATGGCGAAGATGCCCTTAAAGAAGGAGTGGGCGGTGGAGGTCACGACCCGTTTGACATCTTCCAGTCCTTCTTTGGCGGTAGCCCGTTTGGCGGTACGTAGTTTATGGACCTTGGGCGTCCCTACTATGTGGTGTTACCTGCTGATCTGGTTTTTTTCTTTAGGTGGAGGTAGCAGCCGAGGGCGTCGGCAAAGGAGAGGAGAGGATGTGGTTCATCCTCTAAAAGTTTCTCTGGAAGATCTTTACAACGGGACATCCAAGAAACTGTCTCTTTCTCGTAATGTACTATGTCCCAAATGCAAAGGGTTAGTACGGTTTCCCATTTTTATCATCCTGCCTTTGTAGACCTCATGATCATATCTGAAATTGTTTTCTTGTGCTATGATATAACTTGCAGCAAAGGTTCCAAATCGGGTGCTTCAATGAAATGTGCTGGTTGTCAAGGCTCTGGGATGAAGGTCACAATCAGGCAACTTGGTCCCATGATCCAGCAGATGCAGCATCCATGCAATGAATGCAAGGGAACTGGGGAGACCATTAATGACAGGGATCGTTGCCTGCAGTGCAAAGCTGAAAAGGTTGTTGCAGACAAAAAGGTCCTGGAAGTAGTAGTAGAGAAGGGTATGCAAAATGGACAAAAGATAACGTTTCCTGGAGAGGCCGATGAAGCGGTGAGATTATTTTTACTTCTGTTTTCATGCATCACATCTCTACTGGTATCTTGGGGCTATATGTTTATGCTAAATACTGAGAACGTTTTGCCTTAATTATTGCAGCCCGACACGGTGACCGGCGATATTGTGTTCGTGCTACAACAGAAGGAACATCAAAAGTTTAAGCGAAAGGGTGATGATCTGTTTGTTGAACATACCCTGTCTCTGACAGAGGCGTTGTGTGGCTTCCAGTTCATATTGAACCATCTGGATGGCCGGCAGCTGCTCATTAAGTCACAACCTGGAGAAGTTGTTAAGCCGGGTAACCGATTGATTCAGGTGCTAATCTCTCAGTTTCTGTTTAAGGCTGTATCAACTAACTTTTATAAGTCATGCAGATCAATTCAAGGCCATAAACGATGAAGGCATGCCTCAGTATCAGAGGCCATTCATGAAGGGGAAACTCTACATCCATTTCAGCGTGGAATTCCCAGAATCTTTCAGCCTAGAACAGTGCAAGTCCCTCGAGGCTGTGCTGGCTCCTAGACCCTCTGTGCAGCTGACCGACATGGAACTTGACGAGTGTGAAGAGACCACCTTACATGATGTCAACATTGAGGAGGAGATGAGGCGAAAGCAAACACAACAAGCTCAGGAAGCCTATGATGAGGATGAGGACATGCATGGAGGTGCCCAGAGGGTGCAGTGTGCGCAACAGTGAGGTTACATCAAATGATCGCCGGGTCCCCAGGATCTACTCTCTTATAGCATGGTTATTATGCTTGGGGGTCACTCCTTACTTCCGAGGTCAAATCTGAGATGTTTAGCTTTACTAAATTTAATCGTTGCAACTCATAAATCTGGGATGTTTAGCTTCATGATTTCCATCTCCGCTGCGTTGTAGTCTTTATATCTGCTCGGACGTGTTTACCTCTTGTCTTGGAACATTCATTTCAACCAAGCCTTGTTACATTGCAGCTTTTAGTGACTGTGCTACCGGGGTGTTGTCCTTCTGACCGAGTTAATCTGTGTATGGCCGATTAGATGCGCGCTTGAAATTAGACATGGTGAGAAATTCACACTCCGATGTGTTGAGGATCTTCTCTGGTTCCGACACTAACAGCGACAACCCTTGGACCAAGGCGGGTCTTTCTCATGAATCTTCAAGTGTTCAACTATTCATAAGCGGTCTCTGCTTAAGGAGTACACAACTCGGCTACATGATTCCCAAAAGAAAGAACTTGCTTTCGTGAAAATATTACAGCCTTCTAGTCATTGTCGGTAAAATTGTGGCAAGTGAAGACTACTGGCATGTCTCCTTAGAGTCTTTAGGCCGAGACGAGAGTAAGATCGTGTTGTCTCTAATAGTTGACAAAATGGCACCCATCATAGCCTGCATATAGCGATTCGAAGAAGTTAGAGGATCTTCGAACAGCATCTGGAATATCAGTTTTTGACGAGGTATATAATTGACAAAGATTGGTAATAGAACTCACTGGGATCGACGGTGACAAGCATTGCCGTGCCTCCGAATGAGCAGGTGCCTCCAGCAACTTTAGTCCTCTGCCAATAACTATTGAATGCATAGGATGCGTGTGCAAACAGGGTATTGGGTTGAAAGCATGGCCCCTCCGGCTGTATGGATGAACAATCGGCACCCGATCCACAAGCATAGTTCATCGCCTCCTGAACAATTGGGTCGGGAACTGATGGCTTCACAACGCACCACAGGGCTACGCTAGGCGTAAGCTTCGGAGGCGGGGGAGCTGTTGGTCGAGGGTAAATAACTGGTGGGTGAAATACCGGTGGTCGAGGCGCGATTCCCCCTCCGCCAGGAGACGGGACATAGGATGGTGGACTGGGAGAGAATGTTGGTGGGCTCGGGATATGGAAAGGCGGGGTAGTCACAATCGGTGGACAGGGAGTACCTCCAGGAGCCGATGGAATAGGAGTCGTCCTAGGAATTGGGGAGCTAGGAACACTTCCCGGAGTTGGCGGCCTAGGAAAAGTTTTGGGAGGATTTGGAGACGGGAACGACTCGGGGGGACTACTAGGCGGGTTTTGAACCGGGATCATGGGCGGGAGGTAGACATAGGGCGTTGATGGGGTGGGAATGTGAGGAGGCTGCTGAGGTGTTAAAGGTGGAAAAATGCAGTAAGGAGGACCAGTATCGGGCAATGGGATTGGCGGCAAAGACTCAAAAGGTGGCAACATCAAAGGTGAGCTCACACCATATGGTTCTGTATTCGACGACGACAGTAAATCCAGGTTCTTCACCGCTCTCATCTTCTCCATCTGTCGAATGAGCGATATCATAGATTGCTCCCCATGTCTGAAACTGGGGATTGCCCTGGTTGCATCTGAGGCGAAACACAAATGCAGATTTCAGGCTCAGGTGAAAGAAACGAGGACGGGAAAGAAAAAACAAGAAAATGCGACCAGATCGTTACTCGAAAACGTAGTGAGGAGGAGGAGGAGGAGCAAGAGAATGGCAAGTTCCAAGCTAGTACTGCCTCTGCCCATGTTGGTAGGGAGAGAACAGAGTCTTCTTGATCAGAGCATGAAGAGATTCGGACAGCGAGTATGTTAGTGTGAATTTGTTGGGGGGGGGGACAATATCCTTAAAAAGAGGGGAAGTTAAAGGTGAAGTGGCAGGACAAACTCTCTGGATCAAGCAACCAAAATATCAAAACCATAGTTGATTTATTCAACACTTGCAAGGCTAAGAACATTCACTTTTCTCAAGTGAAGTGATTAAAAAATTGAGATTTGTTCTACTAATGGCAATTGGCATATATTCTTCCTTCCTCTCCACTCAAAGTAATTGTTTCGTAGCTCCAACTGAACAGAAACAAAAGGCTTCTTTTGATTCCCTTTTGTTTTTCATTTCAAGGTGAAGATGAGACTGAAGCTGTAACTTAGGAGTTTTGGGCAAACTTGGTCTGATTTGAGATCGCCATGAAAGAAGCCAGAGTTAGGTTTTGGAGAAACCCGAGTTCGTTCGATCGAAGCCCGGAATGCATTTGGCTCGCGAAAAGGCAGGCCGAGAATTTGCTGCGCGCAATCATCAACATGGGCAGAAGCAGGAGGATAAACAGTCAACATATGAAGTCTTATGTTTGATCCATGAGATAACAACATCAGATTTTGCTTCTTGGGAAAACTATAAACTGATGTATTTTCATTTGTATTACCCCCCAAGTCAAATGTTATCTTTTATAAAACATCACTGCAGAATCATTTAGAGACCTTCATGGCGATGGCCAGCCAATTATGGACGTCCCCTTTCTTTCTCCTCCGCCTCCTCCACTCGGCAGACATCGCCTTCCTGTTGGTCTTGTAGCCGAACTAATCATCAGTCTCGTCTTGTCTTCCTCTTCCTACTCACCATATTAGTCTCCGTCTTCCCCATCGCCATCATCTCGTGCTATCGCCGCAATTCCCATGCCCCCACCCCCATCCCAACTCCCTCCCACCTCCATTACGGGATTCTGGTAAAATGTCTCCTAAGAAAGAATATGAAGCAAGTCTACGTCAGCAATGACTCTGATCTGAACTTTGTAAAATCAAGAAGAGATAACTCCCCCACTTCAAAAGTACGCCTTTGTATAAGAACTTATCAGCGGAAATTGTGATTATATTAATGCCCTCGGCTTAGATGATCATGACGACAACAATACATCGCGTGAAACTTGAAAGTATCCGTTGTGTACCAAAGTTTCTTCTTTCGAGTGACGAGAAAGCTGACCCAGAATCGAGTACCAAATTCCCTCACATGGATATAGGAACACGATGGCTCCCCACAACATTCAGACAATCTGCAAGTCCTCCATGGCCGGCAAAGACATAGGGGAAGTGTACAGCATAGGTTTCCTGATCTGCATTGTCCTAACCATCCTCGTCCTCATCCTAATCATCATCTACGTCTTCACTGTAATCATAGTGACGGTTTTCAACCTCGACAGCCCCGACAACCTTGCCAAGCCATCCCGCCATCCTGAAGGCAGGCCGAACGCATGAGGAACCTCCCTATGGAAGTAACCGCTCAAAGTGGTATAAGAGTAAGGGGTGTAAGCAAGAGTATAGGCCCTTATCATTACTTACTGAATGAAGACTAGGTTGTTTGCATGTAAGAAGAGAAGGATGTTCGTGTGATTCTTTTGGTTGGGTGATGAAAGGTAGAAGACATGGAATACCTCGTCATCGAGGCATGGCCTTGGACAGCGGATTGGACGACTCCTAAACTTCATGTGTATTGACTGCATTTGCGTCACTTTGTAATTGTTTACAGAGTAGAACCATTTTGAGCCATAGCGTTGGTAAAATCCATTGAATTGACGAAAAACAACGGATGCATCTGGTTGATAATTAAAGTATTATCGTGAAGTTCGGTCGAAATTTGACCAAGGCTATGTTTGAAAAGGAGAGAAAAGGAGGGAAAAGAAAAGAAAAGAAAAGAAAAGTGAAGGGAGTGAGAGGGGGAGTTGGAAGAAAATGACAAAAAATTTTTTATATTCTTTTCTTTTCTCACCTTTTCAAACATAGCCTAAGTCTTAATCAAAGAAAATATTTGAGTCGAACTTTGACTAAGTCTTAGTCACAGGAAAAGTTTCAGTTAAAATTTGACTAAGTCTAGGTCGAAGCAAATGTTTCTGTCGAAGTTCCAAGACTTGACCAATTTCTAGTCGAAGTTTTGACTTAGTAGAAATATGTTAAGTGTGCAGTTAGTTTTAATAAAGCATGTGAAAAATGTATCTAGCAATTATGGTAGTAGTTGTGTTAGCGGTTATTGTCCAGTGTTAGTATAAATATGTGATTAGTCTCTTGTAATAAACACACTATAATCATTCAAAGACCTTGAAAGGCTGCCTGGTTGTCTCAATTTACTCTGTTTTTCAGAAATAAAAGTAAGCGTTCGTGTTCATGTGCTTTTGTTCTTATTCTTTACATTTGTCTATTTAAAGTCTTGACGATCATATTTATTTAATCATGTATTAGTCCCCGTTATATCGCGAAGCGTTTCGTCCACGAACAGTAGCAAAGGGATAAAATGTCATTAAGATGGATAGGTTTTGAGGTTGAGGGGGGGGGGGCACGGTAAGTCCCAAGCTAAAGACAAAAGAAAATCAGACCAAAACACCATTCCATGACTCCAATCCCAAACCCCAAACTTGTCTGAACAATCTCATTTAAAAATAAAGAGGGCCAGGCAACATATTACTCCTACCCCCCCTGTCTCTGCCGCTGCCTCCCTAACTACGACGGACCACATAGGCGCTTTCGCATACGACATGGCCTTCATCCTTGGCTTCTTCATGCTCGTCGTCCTCATCGTCCTCGCCTCCTATATGTGCATCCGTGCCAGCCGACATCCGCCCCTCCCTTACCGACCACCCGACAGGCCCCCTGCACCCGGACTTGTCCCCGGGATCGACGAAGCGACCCTGTTGAGCTACCCGAAGATCCTCTACTCGAGCACCAAGGGGGAGCAGGGAGCCAGGACTTGCCCCATATGTTTAGGGGATTACAGGGACAGCGACGTGCTTAGGATGTTGCCAGACTGCGGCCATTTTTTCCACGTCAAGTGCATCGATCCGTGGCTGAGGTCAAGCCCGACTTGTCCCGTTTGTAGGAAGTGCCAGTGTGTGGAGAGAGCCCAGGATTCAGTTGTTCTTGGTAATTGATTCCCTTCTTATTCTGAAATTTCTGGGACTTTGGAGTTGCTTTTGCACTCAGAAGGAGATGTCTGAATTAGTTGTTGGAGGGGGAAGGGTAGTCGGAAACGTTACGGCGGCTGGATAACCGAGAAAGTCGCTATTGGGGTGGTAAGGGCCAGCCAAATAATCGAAAGAGACAGATATACATAATGCCATCACAAGCAGTGCAGAAAACGATTCCAAAGAAAACGATACAACATTTATACAAAGAACGAGTCAATATCCTGCAGATAAAGACTTTGCAAGTGGGTAAAAAAAAATTGTCCGAGTATTAATCATATTGAGTTCAACGGGATGACAAATCTGATATGCGCCGAACAAGGTGACATGTTTCAATGCCCTGTCACTAATGACAGGCAAAAACAATAAAGCGCACGGGGTGATAAACAATTGATCTTGTTTCGCGAAAGAATGCAATGGTCTAGCGAAGTTTACCCTTATCATAGGAGAACAACAAAGGAGTGTCACATTTCATTAGCTCTCGGCTGGGAAAAGGCTACGAACCAGATCCACTACCCCCAACATGGGAGCATCATTCTGTCAAAAGAGAAGGGGAGAGACAATCGTTACCGGGATATGATGAAGAGTTGCAGGCTCACTCTTTTGAAAGGAGAGAGACTGACCAGATAGACCAAGTCGAATGCTTTACGATAACTGTCAAGGTTGCCCTCGATGTCTTGATTCCTGAGAAAGTTCAGCATTAATCACGTGTCGAAGTTCAAGGTCAATAAATCAATTACACACACATTTGAGAGAAGTACTCAGTTATTCAGGACTGTGTAACACTGCGACTGCTTCCAATTGACTAATTTTCATATGGGACACTTCAAGGGGAGAAATTAAAGTGTAAGATGCATACAAGAATCCAACCGATATTCGGGTATCGTAATTCAAGCCATCGGACATTCCCAAGTCTCCGATGTGGTCACCAAGAAGAATAACATTTGTTCTCATCTTTACAGAGCCATTTTCTTGGGCTGGTGCATCGGCACCTCCCAATTGCTCATGAAGCGGAGCTGCCATGTCAAGTGCGTGCTCATTCTTGTTTAGGCTGTGAATTGTTTTACCTGTGAATGTTAAAACGCGGACAAAAGTCAGAAATACAGGTAATGGCTGTAACTGAGAGAAGCGTGCTTAATGACTCCAGTAGTGGTCGACGTCTCCAAAAAATACGGTCAATTACAATTTCTAATAGCTGCATTAAGCTGACATTACAGAATAATAGGACCATCAAGTGACGTTACAAGCTTAAATGCATCAGCCTGAAGCAATCTGGATTCTATCCAGATGAGGCTTGTCATTTTGTTAGTGATGAAAATGAAACCAAATAAGATGATACCTTTGAATGCTACAAGGCGACCAGCATCATCGAACTGCATATGATTTGAAACAATCTTGATATTCTTAAATGATCGGTGAAGTTTCTGCCGCAAGACCTATATTCAGCACAGGAAATGGAAATTTTTTTACTAGTCTGTCAGCAATTATGTTATGATGTACAGACAGATCGGCATCTTGTTCAAGACAGACCTCCTCTATGATATCCGCAAGGCCAGCTGAAAATATGAGGACAGGAATGCCTAGTTCCTGCAGTTGTCAGGAAGACCTTATGAGTCAAAAAGCATGTGTAAGAAACAACATCCCCATGTAGTGCGCTGGGTATATATATATATATAGATGCATTTACCTCTAAAATTTGGAAAAGTTCCATGACACCGTCCCTGAAGGCAATGTTTGCATTGCTAACAGACCGACTTATAGCATCATAAGTGAGACCGCCCTCGACCAGAAGGGCATGCGTCTTTTCCCACCTGCACGGACAGACATAAACAGAGAAAAATCCCACCCAACCCTTTAATAATACCATGGATCCGAGGGAGTAAAAAGGGGGAGGAACCAACCACTCTTCCATGAGCTTGGTCTTCTCCTGGAGAGGAATGTTAGGGGAGAACTCCAGGGGGTGGTAATGCAAGTATAATTGATGTCTCTTAGCATTATATTCAGGATTGTCCTGTTGCAAAAGGCCATGACTGGCTGATAACTCTCTAATTAGATTCCCGAGGCTAAGCAAAAAGAATACCGAAAGGCACAAGACAAGACACAAGCAGGAGGCGTCCAACGACTTACTCGCACCGCGCTTCCCGTTCACCAAGAATTTGGTAAGCGTGGAGTCGAAATCGGCAATAACCTACACTACCACACAGAACATTCAACCTAGAAAAAGGAAAGAGCAAAGAGCGAACGAGTAGTTGGCAAAACAACAAAAAATGAAAGATGACCTGAAGCTTATGGGGGCCGCCATCCCTGATGGATTGGAGTTTACGGTGGAGAGTCTCGGAATCCCCGACGACCACATCGGATTCCTTGATTCCGCCGCAGCAATCCCCCATACTACTACTACTCCTATTCCTTCCCTTTACACCAGAACTTGACACGACCAAAATATGGCGGCGTGAGAAAGGGAAGTGGGAGGAAGGACATTCAAACAGATACAATTCAATACCTGAAATTGGGAGGGAAGGGGTAAGGAGCGGAGGATCGGAAGACGACGAGTCGAGATGACGGCGGCGGAGGCACTGGGAGTGAACTTCTGGGGAAGGGAACGGTTAATATGCCCTGCCTCTGCAACCAGCGGGAATTCATTCATTCATTCATTCCCCCCACGTGGAAAGCAAATCCTCAAAATAATAATAATAAAAAAAAAGGTGAATCGGACCGCGTTTGACTTCCTTTGGGCCTAGACTTACTATGGGCTTCATTTTGGGCTACTAACTGTAGTAGGCCCGATTGTCGGCATTACTACCGACATATTTTATGTCAAATGGGTCATGAAAATTAAGCCCACGTGGGTTTCAAGGTTCAACCCAACAGGCCCAAAAAAGAATCAGAGAGGGAGTGTTTATAAATTTGATCTGTCAAATTTCTTAAATAACATCAATAACATTGTTAAAAATAACGATTCCCATTTATAATAAGTTTGAGCTCGCTATTTGAAATACCAATTTTTTTTTTAAGTAAACTCGATAAATATCAAGTTTTGTGATTATAACACCTTACTTTCGCAAAATAATTTACGGAGGGAGGTTATTTACTAACAATCTTAGGTAGCCGGTGGAGGGACAAAAAGGAGAAAGTTGGAACACAAATCCAACCCCTGTAAAACCAACCACCTATACATTAAGAAAGAACCCTCCCACCACCCCAAAATTGATTTTCTAAAATTACAAATAAGACCTCCCCTGGGCCGACATGCGAACAAACCCTTCCCACCCCGCTGCCCTCCCCCGACTTCGCCTCGTCAACGAGCGAGCGATATACCTATCCCGGGGGTGGGGGGGGGGTCCGGAACAACACGCAGTATCCTATGTCAAAGGAAACACAACCCATCACAGACATATCTCTTCTCTGCACTTGCTGTCACAATGAATTGTACAACTTTCTACTACACCGCCAGTCCCCTGCTTTTTGTTTTGCTTGAGTGGCATGGCAGCCGGACTTTACCACCTTAAGTGATCATTCATTCGCAGGGAGTTTCAAAATGAACCCGTCTATGGAGTCTTCCTCAAAAAACATCAATTGTAGATCCTCACCGGCTTCTCAAACGTGTGTCGGTTCTGCAAAAAGGGCACCATCACACAGAAATCCCATGACTGTTTAACCGCACACAAATTCACGGACATTACGTCCAAACTCTGTCCAAGTCACATGAATTAGTCATCAACAGCAAGAATAAGAATTTGTAATTCTTATTCAGAATACCTCCATTATTATAAGAACTATGCAATGCCCTATTCCGATATCAAAATAGAGACTAGAAATACAGCAAACTTCAAATATGGCAAGCAGGGGCACATAGCAGTTCACCAACAACAACACACTAGTGGAAGAAGGAAGCAACATAAACCATGAAAAAGACCATGCTTCTACACACCAGACCCGTCACTAATACATCTCCAAAGGATCAACAATCAGTTATTCTGATACTCACCCCCACAACCATTTGATATGATATCAGAATGGTCAATAAGAATATTGATGTGTCCTTATTGAAAGAAATGCGTGATAGAACAATCTACTTCCATGCAGCAATTGACAATTTGTATCCTTTTTGTCCAGACTGGGTAAGAAGACATCTTCACATGCACTGTTCAGACAGTACTCTTCTGTTATGAACACAACCATTCTACATACCTGATTTACTGTATATGACCTCTTTTGAGCATTATCAGCATGTTCCAACCCTAAATATTGCTCCCAAGCTCCATAAACGTCTCTCCTCTGGTAAAATATGTACAAAAAATAACAATCATATTCCGAACAGAGGTTGAAAAAAAAACAATCTTCTAAGCCACGCTTCTCTTCTGGTGCTTGCACTGGTGTGTGTCGACTGTAGTGTATAATTAGTGACAGGAGACTAGTGTTAAACATAGATAGAGAAGGAACCTGAAATCGATCAGACACAACATCTGAGTCCACAAGATACTCTGGACGACCCAGAGACACAAAGGCAAATTTCCACTGAGACAAATGCATAAATAAAAGTCAATGGATGAGGAGAAGCAATTCGCGCATTGAATATTAAGAAAGTGAATGTCAAATGAAACCACCTTGGCAAATTCATCATCTGCAACCTGAAGCTTCTTTTGGATGTGAATTTTAATGTCAGACAAGGTCTCACCATCACGGATAACCAAGAAAAACGGCTCTCCAAAATTCTGGACCTATTAGGAATTGATACAAGCAAATAAAAGAAAAGTAAAAATTTTAAAAGGAAGAAGGGCTTCTGATGCAATACGAATTAAAAGCAGAAATAACTTATGAAAAAAAGTACTATAGAAGAGAAAATTTGACTAAAACCAGCATCAAGGAGTTAGTTTTTACCTGGTTCTGACTTGTATCCTTCATGAAATGATACGCATGGATCAAGCGATCATCAGGACCGGTATTTTTCTCCTCCTCCGGAATCTGACATAGAATATGAGAAATTTAGTAACACATACGAGAATCAACCCGTTGAAGAAAAGAGAACCGGAAAGAACTAAAATTTCATTCTCTTTTTCAAATGCATACCAATAGCAGGGAGGAAAATAAGAAACAGTCAATTACATAAACAACATTAATCAGGGAATGTTCCTGTGAATTCCAAGACAAGGTTATTACACATGTAACTGTATAAAAATAACCAAATCAGAAACAACACAGGAAATGCAAAAGGTGTAAGATGCTTGTCTGGCCAGATGATTACGAAATCATCTGATGTAATAGGCATGTTGGCTACATCCAATGACCCAAATGTGTAAAGCAGGGTTAGGGAGGGGCATATATTTCTGCAGCCTCGTGTATGCTGGTAACACTGAATTTAAACTCATAAAAAACACTGCACATAAAAGATTTTTGGGGTAGCAAACTGAGAATCAATGATCCAGTACACTGGAAAAGCCACTACACACCTCTTCCGCACGTAGTGTCCAGTATTGGTCATTAATATTTTCGATCTTCTCACTGGGAGGGAAAATCTGCATCACAAACATGGAATAATTTGAGTTGGCTCTCAGAAAAGCACGGCCAAAGATATAACAAGAAATAGCTTCATCACGGCAATCGAGTTCACTTTGACAAGCATTGAGTTCATATTAACAAGCTCGCATAGGAAATTACAGCAATTCACTAGAATCATCACCTTATAGATCTTGTGGTAAAAAACTTCAAGTAACCTGACTTCTGCATTTGGATGACTCAACTCAACCTGCAAACCGGGTTGATAGCAGAATGTTAAGTTACTTCATTTTGTAAGCTTAAAGTCGCATTAAAAACTAAGCACCATTATTTTGACATAATAAGTCCATCCCGATAACCAAAACATCACAAACTCCTCTTAGATCCAGAAATATATTAGTTGTTTCTTAGCTTCTGAAAAGCAGGCCTATGTAAGTTACCTTGGTTTTGAGTTCATCAATTACATCACCAACCGTGCTGTTCTTCGGCAACCGGATTGTATGAATGACAACCTTGATCCACAAAAAGAAAAAGAAAATTAGTGTATGACATTCTGGGACAGAGAGAACATAGTAATCACAAGGAGATAAACAAAAACTTACTTCATCTTTAGTTGCATAATGGAAAGCAACCTTCAGAGTTTTCAAGCCTTGTAATTCTGGCAGGGGAATATCCAATACTTCATAGTAAAGAATATCCGAAGTCTAGCCAAAATGGAGATATCACACCTTATTTAGCTAATCAGAAATATGGCATGCAGCCTGAAAAATCCTAATAAAAGCAATGAAAATGTAGAACCTGATTATAGTGAACAAGCATGTCACCCAAATGGTCAACTCCGCGATATTTGATTGGCTGAGGCTTCGGTTGCTGGGAGTAGCAATTATGAGACGTTAGCCTTATTTTAGATGGATCGTTCAAGCCAAGGTGATGGGCAAGTCTCTCAACAACATCGTCATAATTATGGAGCTTCGACCTACCATTGAACAGAATAATTCAGCAAGTTATGACTTGCCAGGAAGACATATGCCACCTATTTAGGGCCTCAAGAATATCTAAAGAATGTTGGCCACACAACAAAAATAATAAAAAAGAGAAACTTACAACTCAAGTGAGAATTCATCCTCTTTTGGCTTTTCCAAAGAACGAAACCGGACGACCTGTCATGACCAGCTTGATCAGGCTTCCTATCACTTACATACCCAAAGAACACGGGAGCCAAGGATCCTATCATTAAACTTCACATGTTTTGAATTTCCAGACCTACCTGGCGATTATAGACATATTCCATAAATGAAGGAACATTAGGGTAGCGATATTCTTCACCACTGCCAACTTTGGGAGACTTCTGAAAAGATAGAATGTCCCCATCTTCAAGCTGGCATGAGCAAAACAGAACCCTTAAGTTTCATTAGTTATTAGAAAGTTAACTTTATTAGTCACACAACAGAAAGGACCCCCATTTGGAGAGAAGAGACCCGGCAATTACCTGGCTAGCACGAAATGTAAATTTCTTATCCACCGGCTCACACATGACATTAGGATCAAATTTGATTTCCTGCAAACAGCAACAGAGTCAATCAATATGCTAAAGCAAAAGAATGCTGCTAACAACAAGGGCAACTGACCTCAAAAAGCTCAATTGCTTCATCAGGAGAAAAACCAGCCATCTCATTTAGTTTTTTCAGTATTTCCATTGGTTTACTGGTAATTTTAACAAAAAGCCTCCCAACATACCTGCATCACCAAAATAACACGTCACTAGTAGCCCAACTATTATGAACACAAGAAATTCCAGAGTTCTGTGCATACCGGAGTTCCTCTCCAACTGGGTCATAAAGCTTGAAGAAAAGAAGGATGTCTTCCTTCGTCTTTTCAGGTGGAGGGACAGGCTTTAAATCCTGAACAATTAACAATCAAAACACTGCTCACCAATAAGTATGAAATTCTGATAAAGGAAAGCAGTAGAAAGTGAAGATATGTTCCACAGGGTAAAGTAAGACATGCATACAGTGCATTTGTCTATCTTAAAGGAGAGGAGGTCAAGATTACATTACCAGTCCCATTTCTACTTCAAGAAACAACTTCAACTCTGCATTGCTTGCTTTATTTGACACTTCTTTCAATTGCCCCACCTACATTTTGACAACATTTTCTCCATCAGATGGAAAAGGAAACAAAGCAGGTGGCTAACTATGAAGAATTTTGATCTCAAGGGTTAAACAAATAAAACATGGGGCTTATAGAGGGGAATGAAAACCTCACCAACCCGTGATATAACTTCTGTAAAATGAAAATTATATTGTCGTTTTAACAATAGTAGTCGTTCGATATACAGTGCACACAAAATTGCTTCTACATGTCAAGTTTCATCCGTTTCCTCACAAGAAATAAAGTTGCCGAGAAAAATTGAATTCAATGAATTTTTGTAGCCTCAGGGTTTCCAAAATAATGAACAACAAAGATGAAGGCTGAAAGGGAAATGCATACTGTCTGAGCTTCCTCCTGAGGCGTCAATGGTCGATTTGGTCGATATGTGTGGTTCTGCCGCTTTGCCCATAGCCAGAAACGTTGACATTGAATGGGTATCCCAAACTCCTTCGCAACTTCTTCCTGGAAACAGATTCCAGTCTCAGCGCAGTAAAAAGCCATCATCACATGCATTTGTTTGGAGAAAAAAACCTAAACTTAACAAGCAAATTCAGAGTACAAACAATCCAAATTGGGGACAATTATCATCCTCTATGAAGTCCAAGAAACAAAGGTAGCTCTACAGATTTTAAGATCACCTGGAAGAACAGTGAAGAAATGTACAAAATATGGGAATTCTAACTTCAAAGGCTGCTGCAGGAAAGGAAGTACATAGTCCAGAGCTTACTATGAGCTACTGGAGTGGATGTCAATGTCAAGATATTATAATTCACAATTACCCAAAACCAGCATACAGATAGACAGGTTTACGGCCATGGAAGATAGATGACTATCGATGTTTCTGAAAAAACAATACATATTAACTTCAGAGGCAAGACATGAGAAATTCTTAATGAGTTCGGAGGTGGGTAAATAATGTTTTCTTTGTGTGGGGGCATGAGAGAGAAAAAAAGAGACCTTAAAAACTAAAAATGGCATCTGCTTTTGAACCCGGAAATTACGAGCTTTATCATGATCCACCAAGTCGAAGAATATTTCCTTCCCAATTTGATCGTGTAAATCTTCATCACGAGCAACCTGTATTTCCCATAAGATCTAATATGATAACACTTGAATAAGAAGCAAGAGTGATGATTAAGAAAATGCATTATATCCAGGAAGCTCGCCTTAATAATTGTATACAAGTGTGCTTCTTCTTTTTCCTTTTTCTTTTTTTCCTTCTCTTCTTGTTCCTTCTTCAGCCTTGCCTAGAAAATACCGAGATATTTGCTTCAAAGGCCAAATGACAACATAACTTCCAATCACTACACTTGTCCTCCAACTTACCCGAAGGTGCTCAGCAATATCCTTCTCGTCCACATCACAAATAATTTTTTCCTTGTCACTTTCACGAATATACACGAGCATATAGGCATTTGAATATTTTGTAAACTTAAAGGGTGAATTGTTGAAGCCGTGATTTGTCTGGGACAGCTATTGAGTGCGAAAACAACAAAAAAAAAATCAGAGAAAAATATTAAAAATTGCAATCTTACTTACCAAATAGAAAAAAGCATCTCCAGTAAATTTTGTCATACTCCCAGAAAAAGAAAAGAAAAGGTACCAAAAGATGAGAAAAAAAATTAAATTATGGCTAAGGCAGGACTACCTCTTCCTCCCCTCCGTATTGCTCCTCTAGTGCCCTTTTTATATCTTCCTTTGTCACCCTTTCATCATCAAATTTAAACCTGGGGACAGCCAAACTTATTAATTTTAACAATATTAAACAAAGTAAACAACTTTCCAGCTACCAACAATTACTGTACAGCATATGGAATAATAAATCATTCAAAATAACATAAAGCTCGTGCTAGATCCATAACAGCTATATCGGATCTTACTTGAGAAGTACATATAGAAAAACATAACTGAAATTTTGACCCACAAGCTCAGTAATGACAAAGAACTGTCGAAATAACCGTTGACAAAAGGAATAATCCAAAAAGGGTTCGCATACCACTGATCCGAGAGAGTAGGCCAAATATAAGCATAATAATGTCCACCATGAACACCACCGCTGTGAACCAAAACACTGTTTCAAAGAAGAAAGACACAAGATAATATTATTCAACATGTGAATTAATCAAGAGGATCCTATGAAAGGCTGGCTCTAAATAAGCTGTTAAATATTCAGCAAAAGGGGGACTCCTAGCACACAAAATGACATGTAAGAGGAGGACTAGAATTCAAGTATGCTACCTTATACTTGCACTTTTCACAAAAGAACTTGTTCCCAGTAATCAAATATTATTAAGTAAACATCTTTCTTCTTTGTAGTTGAAAAGCCAATGAATCCCTTTCAGGGAGAAGCAAGAGGCGTCCTCAACATTTTACCACAAGTATTCTTCCACTTTTACCTCCAGACCTCTTATCATTTCGGCACTTTCTATCAGGAAATGAGCTCGTGTTTTTGTCAGATAAGTTCATAACTGAGCAAACAACAGGTTGCTGCACAGCAGCCAAGGATCCAACTTAACATTGTAGAGAGTAGGGAAACCACTGCAGCCGAGAAAAAGTGGCAGCTCTTACAGGAAAACTAGACTAAAAAAAACATGGTGTCTCCAGAATTTTATGCTTTGCAGAAGTGATCTTGTTATGTAGAAAATCTTAAACACGCTAATCTGTCCATGAACATGCTCAAATTTCAGCAGCATGTATCATCTAATTCATCCTCTTGTTTTACTAATAACTGCCAATTCATGATTTCCTGTAGCCAACTACCATCTCTTTTTGGGGGTTAAGAGAAGGTAGATAATGCATCATTCAGAAGATCTTCTTTCTTACGTTGTTATTTTAGTTTGTTATAAGAAAAAAAAAAATTCATGATGCAACAGCCTTCGAACTTTCCTTCAGTAATTTTTTCTGTAGTATATTATTATAAGGGCTCAAATCTTGCTCTATCACCACCAATAGTAGTCCTGCTATATTTTATTCTCATCACGAGAGAAGTCCCAAACTTTACTACACCAAATTGAGCAATCAACAGTCCATAGGTGCCATAAAACACAAATGTTAGCTAGGAATAAACATTCCTACAAATAAGATCTAAATAAGTATCAATGCAAAAAAGATAAACCAAGTCAAATGCGAAGTACCTGTGAAGTGTATACAGGTTCCGAACACTTCTGTCTGCCTCAGGAGATAAATATTTTCCATTGTCTCTATCGAGATCCAGTTGCAAGGGGAATTCATACCGATCATTTATCTGTATTCCATTTCATTACAAATTGGAGAAAATGCATATTCTCAGATATTAGGATACTAGACCAAAACTTGACCATATAAATATAACTAACCCAACTAGAGAACCCTTCTGAAATTAGGGTAGGGCAACCGAAAAGTCAACTATGGCCTGATAATAGACCGTGGTAGGTGGACCTTTGACCCCAGCCAAAGGTTTTTCACAACTTCAATAAAAAAATACCCACATGATTATCAAAGTAAGTGTAGCCAAAGATTGCAAGCACAGAGTCCTATGCTTAATTTCTGGAATTTCAAATAAGTCAATCTTATAATCTCGCAGGAATTTACACTGTATACTCTAAGCTCTGTTTGATGAAATCCCATGAGATAGAGATGGAGATATTTTTTAAAATTTCTACTTTTTCAAGACAATTTTAAAGTTTCGACTCTCCCCAATGCTCATATATTTTCACAAAATCTCCCTAATTTCCCTATTCTTCAAACAGAGCATAAATTTATGTACTTACAGTCCCAAAGACATATCTAGACTTCACAATATATACAGAAGAGGAAACGGGAAAGCAGCAAAAGAGCACATATCGCTGCATGTGGACATTCCATGCACTATGGGATCTGTAACCTAAAACCCTGAACGCTTATCTAATGCTCTCTATCCTTCACTACCAAAAAAAAAGAGGCATATATCAGAGACGTAAGAAGCACTAGGTACAGCATTGAGGAGTTCCCTAATTCTTGCCAAGGTAAAGATCCTCCTCATTGTTACAGTACTACCACACAACAAGGTCCTCAGTATCTGAGTTACAAAACCAAAAAGAAAAAGGTCGATGCTGACCTTGACCATGGTGTCTCTCATAAAATCATATTCAAACCTCTTCAGTTGAAGTTGAAGAACAGGGGGGAAGTCAATAAACAAGACACCCTTTTTAGCATCCTGAAAAAAGTTATATAGTATATTAAGCAGATAACTTTTGGAAATTCAAGGTCCACAACGGGATTGTCAAATACACCAAAAACTTCCTATTTATTGTCCTTTGCTTGTAGCATCACTTCAAATCTTTAGAGCAAGTAGAGCATGAAAAATTGTACACCAAACTAATTTACATAGCAGGCACTGTGTATCTTAACTCTGTCTCACCTGTAAACCATGTTGCTCAGCGTGATATCTGTTATCACCTTCAAGTCTCTCTACCTCCACATACTTATCAAAAGAGGCATATACATCGCGACAACCTTTAACATCAAGCTGAAGATCTACAGATTCGGATATACACCAAATCAATCCATGCACATGCTGGCATAGACAAGAAAACTTCGTACCCCACGGCGTGCATATTTCTAGAATTGGAGCAAATTTGCAGTAGACTCGCATAGTAAATACATACCATAGTAAGATTCTTTCCTGGTTGATTTGTAATCCACGTTAATGCATTCAATATAATTCATATGGTGCCCTTCAAAGAGTTTCTGAATAGTACCCTCCACAACAGTTCCCTAGAAAAGCAGAACCTTAAAAATATGCCAAGGAAAAAATAAAGTATGTTGCTACTGAATTTACTGGAGGGATGAAAATGCTGAATAAAACCATATGACAATAATCTTATAAACTTACGTCATCTTTTCACAAAGATAACATTTATACATCTAAACAAAAAGCCTCCCAGCATCTCCTCACATGTACTTCAATCACCAAACCCCCTTGACATGGAATAACGAGTACATTTCTGCCAGAACAATCATACCTTCATTTTATCCTCAAGCTTTTCGCAAAGGACTCTGTTAAGCTCTTGCACGTCATGCTGCATAAAGGAATCATATGTATCCCACCCAAAAGACTTGGTTAACTCCTTTGTAGCCACACTGGTATCACTGTACTGGAGCTTGTAGAATAAACTTTGCAAAGCCAAAGGGATGCTCCCTGAAGGCATGTCATTCTCAGTTGTCGGCATATGGTACACGGCCTGATATTGATTCTCCCGTTAGAGCTTCCACAGAGTAATATTGTATAGACACGAAGGTAGCACAACCTACCTTCCGGAAATAAGGTATGTGATACAGTGTCTGAAGAAGAGAATTCATATAACATGTCGCTCCTTGATTCTTAAGTCCAACATAACCAGTCTCTTTTTTAGAGTCGTGGGACCAGTAGTCTACTACTCTACGAACAGCAACATCGGCTTCGATGACACATGTGTCATTTACAACGTAACCTCTGGTGGGATTATACAATTCACTAAGGGGCATGAATGATGTAAATCCCCAATCACTCTCCCTCACATTAAACTGGTGTTGCGTCTCTGAAAAAATAGATTTGAGAGGTAAATTACACATAAATTTTCTCAGAGAAATACAAGAGGTGATTTAGTTCGTTAGTTTCAAGGTTCATCCAGAAACATAAAAACTGAGAGTGAAAGCCCAAATATAAGAATTAACTTCGCTTGACGGTAACTTACAAATTGAAAATCATATAAAATAGAATGGATTTCTATATCGTATATTTGAGATAATAAAGAAAATTAAATGAAACAAAGCCCAAAAGGAAGATCAAATGAGACGTTATTCAAGAGACAATAACAGATGACCAAATTCAGCTAATGCTTCTTTCCATGGGCATTCCTATAAGATATCCACCGTACAAATACTTCCACTTGTAAAGCATGAATGGGCGAGTACATAGGCCGTCTCCGGTGCACAAAGAAATTCTCGGTAGTGAGAATAAGAAAAGCTTGGGTGCAGATGTACGTAGCCCTTCCACAACAAATTTAGGCAAAAACCTTGTTTTCATGCCTAGCGCCAAAGAGCAAGAAGTTAACAGAGTGTTGCACCAATCTTTGCCCTCAATGAAACTCTATTGGTATGACGTGAGAAATGATTGTAAAACAAATCATGTCAAATATAAACGTACAAAGCTAGATGCCTCTCCACAGGTACGCTTCTACACATTACACACTTATAATCCAAGGGTTTAATTGAGAGGTTTACTGGATTTCATTTTTCTTGGCAAATATTCATGCAATTCTGAGGGGGTACATCTGGATATATATGCCCGTACACATCTTGTGTACTTCTTTAAAAACTATTATACTCATATAGAAGGAAAAAAATGCCTCCACTGAGGTGAGCTTGTCTTCTTGGTTCTAAAAAAGAATGTATGCAACACAGAAAATGTCCATCCAATATTGGTCTTAGTACTGCAATCATATTTCATTTATTTCATCAAATGACAAAAAGGGATGACCATCGAAGTGAATTAGCACGTCACTTGGTCTTAAGGGTTAAATTCATGGGGCAAATCGCCAACAAATGGAAAATTTGCACTGAGTAACAAATTGAACAAGGGGATAACATTAAGAAAATAATAACTACCCTGGGACAATATGAAATGTACAAGGACTTCCACTGTTGCAGGTAGGGTGTACCTTTTCTAATCGAGAATTTATTATGTATTTGGTTCAAAACAGCTAAGCTGAATTGTGCGCATCTACTCCAACCATAGGGCAAAGATGCTGAGTCCGCGACATCCAGATATATGGACAAATGATCCACATTATTCCCTTTCGGGAAGATAAGGATCCGCCTATCAAGAAAGAACTTCAGTACATTTTGAGAAAAGCAGCAAAAATTAGCATCACATCTTGCATGTTCCTAGAAGTAAGAACAAATCAGCGTACCATTTATATCCTCCAATATGGAAAATATCTGAGTAAAGCTTCTTTATACTGAGCCTTGAAAAATTCTCAATTGTCCATGTAAATCTTCCAGATGGAGGATTCTCGGCACCCTGAGCATCAGCCACACTTGTTGTATCTGCTTGAGCTACAAGATAAGAAATGAATAATTTAACTCTCCGTCCAAATAAGAAAGCTGATCATTAAAAAACTCCACCGCTGCAGCCCAAAAAAAAGTTAAAGGAAAACTAAATCACATCAACACTGGCATAAGCGATCGAATAAAAGCGTCGTGAAAGAGAAATTCTTAAGAGGGTTATAAAATGCTTATTCAGTGAATAGTAATAACAAATTGATAGACGCTTTTTGGCATTCCAGCATTCCATTTCCTTATAGAGCAAGCTTTTGACGAGAAATTAACGCCCCAGATGGCAAACGAATAATCAATTGGTATTATCTCCATCAAAGTTATAGTTCAACACCAAACCCGAAAGGGCTATTGAACATTCATGTCCTGTCCTATCCTACACCGCACTGGACTGACCTTTTGTTCAAATCAGGAGTCCAGTTTCTGACTTAACTCCCCTGACATAAAATCTCCACCGGCTAACAAAACCACTAAAATCCCAAGAATAGAAATCAGTCCCTCTAATCCTATGTGACCCAAAGCCCATGTCTGGCGTGAATTTGTAATATTAAAACTCTTCTCCCTCCTCCCCCTCCCCTCCCCCCAAGTAAAAGAAACACATCAACTCTTATGGAAACAAACAAAATTAGGTCAAACATCCAT
Organism: Melastoma dodecandrum; assembly: GCA_029817715.1. Taxonomy (NCBI): domain Eukaryota; kingdom Viridiplantae; phylum Streptophyta; class Magnoliopsida; order Myrtales; family Melastomataceae; genus Melastoma; species Melastoma dodecandrum. The sequence continues at coordinate 834,701 of JARUPY010000533.1, read as the reverse complement.
GAATGTAACCTCCAAATCACACGAAAATAAAATAAAAACCACAATCCTCCAGATCCTCCAGGTGATATACACCTCACTCCTTATAAAAGGAGCAACACAACTTAGTCCCCCACACATGCACCCAGAACCTCGACGTTAGACAAAAACAGAAAACGGTAAACCACAATCCCTAATTCCCCCGATCGAACTTATCCCATTCACGCGCACAAGACCACCCAACACAAGCCTAGAAAGAAAGAAACGACTAAAAACACTAAATCACCTTCCATGGGCTGAGGACCATCGGGGAAGTCACTGTGCGGGACCAACATCTCATCGTCCTCCTGCTGCTGCTGCACCAACATCAACCCAAACAAAAATCAACCACCACACCCCACAACAAAAGCAGAAATCACCACTGGAACATCCATCCAACACTACGGATCCACACCAATCCAAGCCCTAAACGACCCCCCCCCCCCAAAAAAAAAAAACATAGCCTGCGAAAGTCAAGTCACCGCCTTTCGAGAAAAAAAAAAAACGAGACCCAGAACAGGAAACGAAAAGACAACACGAACAACGGAGGGACGAGCTGTGGTGATGGTGGCGGTGGGGGGAGATATATTTACATCTAAAGGCGGGGGAGTTATCAGAGTCATGTGGCGGCGGATGGAGGGAAGGAGGGGCGATCGGTTGAATCAGAGGGAGGAAAAAGGGAGTCTGAAAGGATTGAGTGAAGGTCGATGGAAGTGGCGATCGATGAGCTCGCTGCGAAGACTGGGGAAGAGATAGAAAGAAAGGGGGGGGGGGAGCACAAAGTGTTATTTCTGTTTCTTATTCTTCTTCATTTTTTTTTTTTTGTCTTTTCAAAGCCCTGTTCATTCCATTCCTATTTTACTTATTTTTGGTTATTTATTTCGGGTCAAATGTTTGATGAACCAAAATCAAGACTATATTTATTATCATTCTTATTCATTTATATTTTAGGACTTATAGCTTAGGATGGAGGAATCGTATCGTGAAGAACTAGATTGAAGACTAAGCACTTCTTTAAGTTCAGATCCATCCATGGTGGTCAATGTTGTTTTTGTGTCTGATCAAATTCGGGCGAAATCAATCTTATTGTTTAAAGTAGGCTGTAATTAGTAGGAATCCTATGATATCAAACCAACCAATTTCATAGAATTCATCAACCAATTTCGAAGAGATATTTACTAACTATTAAATAATAAATTATTTTAGGAACTAACCATATCTAAGTGCATGCATCTAATCATCGTCGGCGGCATCTCTTCTACCGGAAAAAAAAAACGCGTTATTCCCCTAAATGCCGTCGTCTCTCTCCCCAGAAAAACAGAGAAAGGCATCCACTTTGTCCGAAAAACCTGACTACTTGTCCGAATAGTAATTTACCCAAAGTCTAATAATAAACCCAAGCCCCTCGTTTCCTCGCCCCCCCCCCCCAATTTCTTTTGTCTTCCTTCGGCGCCAAGTCAAATTGCATCTCTGACGGACACCGGATGGAACTGGGGATGAGCTGTTTTGTGGGTTTGGGTTGTTAATACATTTAAATTTGTGGAGGGACACCAACCCTTCCCTCCCCCCAAAGTAATCCGTGTTTAGTCAGCCCCGATGATTGGGGCATTGAGTCGTGGCTCTCGGCCTGGACAAGAGAGGATTTGACTGCTAACGTTGTCTTTTTAAGAAATACTGACCTAAGGATGACTCAGTAAAAGCCTACCCCCACCAAGCAGAAGCAGCCCCACCCCCACTCCTCTTTCCTTTTTCTCTATCCGTCCCCCTTCAACCTTAGCCGCCTCTGTGCCTGTCTGCCTGCCCCAGGCTGAGATCTCGGGTCCGGGTGGAGGCCTCACCTGGTAGAAGATAACCCATCATTGTTTACAGTACCTGTTGTTCGACCCGGGTTGTGGTTTTCGATCGTTTCACTGTTTGGAGTACAGGGTTTGAAAATTGGGGTTGCTTTTAGTTGTTATTGATGGGTGCATGAGTTTTAGTTAGATGGTTGGATGGATATGATGAGATGAGGGATTGGAGGATTGTGGGTTGGGGTTGAAGCTTTTCGTTTTTGCTGATTGGGGATCAAAGTTCTGCTTTGGGAGGTCATTGAGTTCATCTCCGTCTTCCTTAGCCTGCTGTCTGCAATTTCGAGGAGTCAACTCTGGTGGGAGTTGGGGGTCTACTCGGATCGTTGATTGGATTGGAGTAGATTTAAAATCTGATCTTTATGCTAGATTTGGGAGTTGGGAGGAGCTGGGATTAGTTTGGGGATGGGGAATACTTGTGTAGGGCCAAGCATCAGCAAGAATGCCTTCTTCCAGTCGGTTTCTGCCGCCATGTGGCGGTCCAAGGAGCCAGAGGATTCAGCCCATATGAATGCAGAGAATGTCCACGAGGAGCCAAGGAGTGAGGCGGAATCTGTTTTACCCGTCCAGAATAAGCCTCCGGAGCAGGTAACCATGCCCAAACCGATGGCTGCCCCACAGGAGCCTTTACCGCCGAAGCCAAAGAAGAAGCCCCAGATGAAGAGGGTATCCAGTGCGGGGCTAAAGACAGATTCGGTCCTCAGGAGAAAAACTAGGAATTTCAAGGAGTTCTACGGCATGGGGAAGAAATTAGGGCAGGGTCAGTTCGGGACGACATTCCTCTGCGTGGAAAAGGCAACCGGACAACAGTTTGCTTGCAAATCCATAGCAAAAAGGAAGCTGATTACAGAAGATGATGTGGAGGATGTGAGGAGGGAAGTGCAGATAATGCACCACTTGGCCGGGCACCCGTATGTGATTTCTATTAAGGAAGCTTTCGAGGATGCGGTCGCGGTTCACCTGGTGATGGAGTTCTGCGCTGGGGGTGAGCTCTTCGATAGGATAATTCAACGAGGGCATTACACCGAAAGAAAGGCCGCCGAGCTCACGAGGACGATAGTTGGGGTGGTCGAGGCTTGTCATTCTCTAGGTGTGATGCATCGTGATCTGAAGCCCGAGAACTTTCTGTTTGTGAGTAAAGAGGAGGATTCCGTGCTTAAAACAATTGACTTTGGGTTGTCAGTCTTCTTTAAACCAGGTATGCAGCTGTTTCTCATTGCTTTATGAGACTGTTGTTTGTCATGATATTTGTTGAGGCCATGTCACTCAGTGGCACAACTTAAGTTTTACACTAACTCTGATTGTAACATTCACTTTAGCTCTCGTGGATTGGCTTTCTGATCCACTAGCATGTCCACCTGATGTTGCATGGCGATTAAGTGTTGCAAATCCCTTAGAAAACCGTAGGTCGTTTTTTTTTTACGCCCGGGATGACTTGTAATGTTGATAGGCGAGACTTTCACTGATGTGGTGGGAAGCCCTTATTATGTGGCACCCGAAGTTCTGAAGAAGCGATACGGACCTGAATCTGATGTCTGGAGTGCTGGGATCATCCTTTATATACTTTTGAGCGGAGTACCTCCCTTTTGGGCTGGTGAGAGTTATTTACTATGCACGTGTTTTTCTTTGTGTCCATTGAAGGCATTACTTATATCATTTCTTTTTTCCTATTTGTCTTGTTGTTTGTTAAGAAAGCGAGCAAGGAATATTTGAGCAAGTCCTCCATGGAGATCTCGACTTTTCTTCTGATCCTTGGCCTTGCGTATCAGAAGGTGCAAAAGACTTAGTGAGAAAGATGCTCGATCGAGATCCAAAGAGAAGACTAACAGCTCATGAAGTTTTATGTAAGCAGTTGAAAAGGATTATTTTACCTTGGAGCCCGGAACATTAAATTGCCTCACCTTTTGTACTGACGAATCATTGGTTTCACTGCAGGTCATCCTTGGGTTCAGGTTGACGGTGTTGCTCCTGACAAGCCCCTCGATTCTGCCGTTTTATCTCGTCTGAAACAATTCTCTGCCATGAATAAGCTCAAGAAAATGGCCATTCGAGTAAATATCAGAAACTAAAAAATCGTTAGTTGGCCGAGTTGATCGAATCCATTTGATGAAAGGTTTAATTTTTTGTTTTCGCTGTTTTCCCCAGGTCATTGCAGAGAACTTATCAGAAGAAGAAATAGCCGGTCTCACTGAAATGTTCAAGATGATCGACGCAGATAACAGTGGTCAAATTACTTTCGAGGAACTCAAGGTCGGGCTTGAGAGGGTTGGAGCTAATCTCCAGGAGTCTGAAATCTATGACTTGATGCATGCTGTGAGTACCAATCGTCTCTCGCTGTCTGCTTGTGTTTGATGAATTACACAGACGGCTGATGTATTCCGGGCTGATAAAAAATCTCCAGGCGGATGTAGACAACAGCGGAACGATAGATTACGGGGAGTTCATCGCAGCTATGTTGAATCTGAACAAGGTCGAGAGAGAAGACCATCTCTTTGCTGCGTTTTCCTACTTCGATAAGGACGGAAGCGGTTACATCACCCAGGACGAGCTTGAACAGGCATGCGAGGAGTTTGGGATCGAGGATGTCCGCCTCGAAGAAATAATTGGCGAAATCGATCAAGATAATGTAAGTCGATGTTCTCTTTCCCGAATGCCTCTGTGTCAGCTTCCTTCGATCGCCGGCTAGTGTTTGCTGCATATAGCAACTGATGTTCTGCGAAAATCAGGACGGGCGCATAGACTACAACGAGTTCGTGGCCATGATGCAGCAAGGAAGCACGGGAGGCTTCCTCAAGAAAGGCTTGGAGAACAGCTTCAGCATCAAGTTTAGGTAAAGCTTACGACATTCGTCTGCTCTCTTTCCCTGACCAACACCGATGAGCCGATGAAATGTCCCGGCCGCCTCCACCACTCGTAAGTGACGCCAGAATACCATGAACTTCTCACGAAAATCGCAACCTCCTATCGTATTCCTTGTTTTTCTTTTCTTCCTCCGCGAGTTTCTCTCGAATTCAAGCACGGGCATTGGTGGCTGTGTTGTTATCCATGTTGTTGTTTGATCATTCGAGCTTTAGCGAGAGAGGACCTCCGAACTTGGTATGTCTACGACTGCGATGAACTCGCTGACGTGCTCACAGATGAAACATGTATATTCGCGGCGCCTCGCGTAGAAATTCCTACAGGTGTATGTCCGGAGTCTTGCCCTTACCCTGGAAGATGATCGAAACAAACGTACCATTTCTGAAATTCGAAATGAAGTTTCAACCATGTTTTTAAATTTTTTTATAAAATTAATGACGGATTGCTGGGTTTCCTCGGTCAAATTCATGAATTTCCTCGTCGAGGTGCTTAACTCCAGACGATTAGTTATATTGGTGAACGTGTTCTGCAGAGGTTTTGCAAGGATGATGGATCCCAGTATCTTGTTAGATCGCTTCGACGGGGTGGCATGTCTCATGGTTGTATCGGACCTCGACTATACCATGGTAACCGCTCCTCTCCGATGCCCCTTCTCATTGTCCTAAGGCCACGAAGCGATCCCTTGCCAATTTTTCACAGGTCGATCACGATGACTCCGAGAACCTCTCCCTTCTGAGGTTTAATGCGTTGTGGGAGGCTTATTACCGGGACAACTCCCTTCTGGTGTACTCTACCGGGAGGTCGCCGACGATTTACAAGGAGTTGAGGGATGAGAAGCCGTTGCTTACCCCCGATGCGGTGGTCATGTCGGTGGGAACCGAGATTGCTTATGGAGAATCGATGGTTGGGGACAGCGAGTTGGCGGGTTGTTTGAGTCCAGGGTGGGATAGGGATTTGGTACTGGAGGAGGCATCGAGGTTTCCTGAACTGACCCCTCAAGTAAGCTTCCCGTCTCCAAAGTGTCGAAACTTTGCGTGAACAGAAGCGACGGTTTCTCGATTGTTGTGTTGGCTGCAGTTTACGCATTGACCTTCGGATGTCTTCAGTCAGAAACGGAGCAAAGACCTTTCAAGGTTAGCTTTTTCATAGACAAGGATAAAGCTGGAAGAGTAATCGAAGATCTCTACCAAGCTTTAGGGAAGCATGGGGTAAAGCTTAAATCTCCGTGTGTTCGAGTTATTGCAGTTGCAGCACATTGTCATTAGCCCATATTGTTTTTTGAGGTAGACTGGAGTTTCAGGCAGGTTTGATGATATGCTCGATGCTTCTGATACCGCAATGCAGCTTGATGTCAAGATAATCTACAGCAGTGGGATTGCATTGGACATATTGCCTCGAGGCGCCGGCAAGGGGGAGGCCTTAGGTTACCTACAGAAGAAAGTTGAATCTGACCTAATTATCCCTCTGAGAACTCTAGTTTGTGGAGACTCAGGAAATGATGCGGAACTCTTCACGGTTCCTGGAGTCTTTGGCGTGATGGTACGCGGCGAATTCTGCTGTAGTTCAGCGCCAATGCAACTGTGCTCCTCTAATGTTTTTTACCCTGTTGTTTGTTGCAGGTGAGCAATGCCCAGGAAGAGTTACTACAATGGTATACTGAAAATGCCAGTAGTAACCCTCAGATAATTCTTGCAAGGAAGAGATGTGCTGCAGGAATCATCGAAGCGATTGGTTGTTTCGGCTTGGGTCCAAGTGTTTCACCGAGGGATATCAGAGATCTGGAGGAACCCAAAGCAGGTGCATCAAATCCTGGTGTTGAAATAGTTATGTTTTATTTGCTATATGAGAGATGGCTTCGGGGAGAAGTTGAGGAATCTGATCAATTCATCAGCAAATTACGACTCGTCTTTGTAAGATTTACCCACTCTTATGCTGCGGATGTTGGCTATTAGTAACTTAATGAGATTGGTTCCACTAGTAGCCTTTTTTCTCATGTAGACTTCAGATGGAGTACTGGTCCGTGCTTCCGGGGCAGAGCTTCCATTTTCTCGTGCCATTGATATGTTAGCCAAGTCCTACGGGGACAAGCAAGGTGGAAAGTTCCGGGTATGGGTTGATAAACTCTCTGCAGCTCAAACAGGTTCAGACACATGGCTTGTCAAGTTCAATAAATGGGAGATGTCAGGTAATATTAACGGAAGTAGTTGACAGAACTTCAACATTGCCGTGTAGTGACCGAGCTCTGATGATTATGTCAGGTGAAAAGCGACAAGGTTCCGAAACTAAAGTCTTGCTTAGTACAAGGGTATGTCACTTCTCCCTAAAGCAGAACTTTCAAGCAAATGAGGACAGACTCAGCCTCTACTAACGATATTTTTCTGCAATTTTTCGTGATATGCAGAGAGATGAAATTGCTGGTGAATTTTCGTGGCTTCACATGCATCAGACATGGTTGGACAATTCATTGACCAACGACGAGAATGATTTGTTATTCTGAAAAACAGAAAGAAACGTTGATCTCTGGCAAAGCAACCAGTGAAACAAAGTAGACTTCAGTAACATCAAGGAAATGTATGGCTTTATTTCTTTCAGGGTTGGCTTGTTTTGGTTTCGGCGCATTTCATGTAACCGGACCTTGTGCACAGGTAGTTTGGCCAATAGTCGGCCGGGCCCGTTTACAGAAAGTAGACAACTCTCTCTAAGGAACTCGGCAAAATAGGGTAGTAAGGAATTACCCCAAAAGATGCAGCCTCAATGGGAAAAAAAATGAAGCACCTAACAACAGGATAGTATTCTATTTGCTCAGATCAAAAATATTTTGATTGGATCTGATTTATTCTGCTGAAATCACCGAGCTTCTGAAAAGTTCCCCTCCAGCAAACCAAGGTTTGCGACCCAATGCAATCAAACATGTTCCTCCTTGGATGCAGTTTTTCAATCATCTTTCTCCTCAACAACAGTCATGATATTGTTCTCTGGTAATCTCTGCAGTGCAGGCCTCTTCTCGTTCTGCATCTGGTCAATTTCAATAGAGTTATGTTAGCAAAACTGGCCAAGACAATGCTGTAGAAAAGGGTTTGGACCTGTCGTTACCTGAATTTTCTCCTTGTACATCTTCCTCAGCTTCGAAAGACTCGTTTTTGTCAGGGAAGTTGGCTTCTGGTTTTCCTCGTCAGTCGTCACGATGAGTTCCGGGATATTCTTCTGCTTCCCGAATTCAACTGCATATCCTATATTCTCTTTGTCTCCATCCTTTGGTTGCATCTTCTTACCAGAGGACTTTGGTAGAGTCGGCAATTCAGTCATCCGGCCAACCCACTGTGGCGACAGATGAACTCTGTTCATCTTACCGATGCTAGTAGGTGTCTTCTGGCCAATGATATCATCAGCGCAAACTTGGTTGGAATCTTTCACGGCCTCGAGAGTTTGTCCGAGTATTTCCACACCAACAGCTTCAACTGATTTTTGGGTCTGAGGATGTCCCATTTGTGCTTCTACCAACTGTGTCTCCACTGCTACGTATGGTTGCACGGACAAAGCAACGCCTTGAATTTCTGGTTCGTCACTGTCATCATATGGTGACTTTACCTTTGCAGTTAATTCGGATAGTCCATCAACATCAGCAAGGTATCCATCCAACACGTCGCCGCCATCCTCCACAACGCTAGTATTAACATTGCTGGCTGCGATGCTCACTACTTCACAGTCCATCTCCTTGTTGTAATCCTCCTTTGGAGAGTCAAGGTTCCAGGAAGTCACTTGTGCAGTCAATTCCGATATGTCATCCCCATTAGTTGGAGCAACTTTCCCACCAGACACCGCATGAACATAACCATTCGCAGCTTCCTTGGATGATGTCAGCCCTAACAAACCAAAGTTAACCAATCAGAAATAACAAAAAGCCAACCCCGAAAGCATTACATAGGTCAGTGGATCTGCAAATAAACTAATAGCATTTTCTACCTTCTTGTGATGCTCTGTGTCCAACTAATGATCCGTCCACTTCATCAAGCTTCTTGTTTTGACCCTCGATGTCAGTTTCAACTTCAGCTGGTTCATCAACCTCTGATTCAGCTACTGCAGTTTCCTCCTTTGCATATATCTCAGCCGAATGGCTTTGCATTTCTTCTTCAACCTCGCTGCAAGCTTCATCCAGGACTTCAACCTTGCTCACTGCCTCAACCAGGGCTTCAACTTCGATGGCAACATCTCCAGTGTTATTGTAAGCCTTATTCTCAGCTTCAGCCTCTTCTGTAAACTTCGTAGGATTCTTGTGTGCATTGTTGCTCTCACTTTCAACTTCCGCTGGTGTGGTATTAAACTCAAATTCAACTGCTCCTTCATTCTTTTCACATGCCTTGTCTGATTGGCTTTTCCCCTCAGTCCCAACTTCAACCAAGGTTTCCACCTCACAAGCAACAACCTTGGCCTCAGTATCTACTATCTCTGCATATCAAATAAAAAAAGATCACACAATAATTTAACCCGAGAAAACATCCATAACAAAAACTCTTTTGAAGGTACGTACCAGATGGATGTTCATCCTTTGCTGCATCTACCGACTCCTCAGTCAATTCGTTTTCTGCAATCAAATCGCCCATTTTTATTGGCTCCAAATCCATGGTCACCTCATCGGAGAGCTCTAGAGCATCCATTTTCTTCTCCAGCAGCCTCGTTGATCTCCTTGTCGACATCCTTGTCGACAGGGCCACTGGTGCCCGAGTCTTACCGTGCCTAGTTTTTGCCACTGTGTTGGCAGTTCCATCAGCAATGGCATCTCCCTCCTCATTCTTCTCAGCTTCTGCCTTCTCCTTGTCAACCTTTAGTTTAACTGAAGCTAGCTCAGCCCTCTTTTTAGTCCGCGAAGCTGCAGGAGTCTCGGTGAAATCCAAGACCTTGGGCTCCTTGTCAACAGCTGCAGCATTTCTGCTCCGCATGCCACGTCCTGGGGTAGTTTCAGAAGGTAGCTGCTCTCTCTCCGGAACCAGGGCAGTTCTCCTTCTAGTGGACGCCCTGGTCATGGACCGTGTAATGACCGAAGCCAGAGGCTTCTCTTTCTCTGGAGATTGTACTGCATCATGCTTGGATTGGTTCAGAAACTCATCAAGGCCCACCACCTACCAAACAATCAACATGTTAAAACTCCAAAGCATTTGAAAAATCCAAACAAGCAACCGCAACATCCTCAAATACAGTCACTGCAAATCATAAACCAAAATAATCTGTCAATTGAAATAGCAAAGTTGTTAATTCACAGTGCAAAATCTGCATTCGATGACCGCATGGACACTGCTACAAGTAAATTTCGATGCAACAGAATAATGCTCATCAACAAATCAGTGCTCTTATTAGGATTAAAACATGACGCCAGAGTTCACCAGGAATCAATATCTAATTATCATAAAACTCTAATCAAGGAATCGATCCAAAGCTGCAGGCGCAGTTCATCACCAAACTTAACCACTGATATTCACAACAGAGAACGACAACAAAAACAGGGCGATCAAAGTCAATGATTAATCCATCACGGACATGATCAAGGGAAGCGAGGGCGTCGGCCATGACGACATTAGTCTGGTTGGCAGCGATCCGGTTCTTCTTGCACAGGGCCTGCAGGTCTCTCCTGGCGAGCGCATAGAAATCCATCTCCACTTCCGTCTCGGCAACTCCGCTTCAAATCAAACCTCACAGGGATAATCCGCTGGCAATCATCTTCCGATTTCAGCTAAACGACAGACATTTATAAGGAGGAGGAGGTGGTGTACTGAGGGTAACCCTAGCCGAAAATGTGACCGTTTAGAAGGGAGCAGATCTTTTTGAAATTTGAAATCCGGGCAAAAGAGAAGACGTCGTTTCGGGGCCCGCAAACTTTTAATGGGCCTTAATTTGGGCCTCCGTTTTTAGCCCACAAATAATCAGTAAATTTACTCCCGAGAATTTGGAAAATCCAGACATATAGAAATAAATAAATACCGTCTACATCATATTTCTGTTCCGAGGAACACATAAAATCTTAATCATCCCTTCAACCGGACAACCGCCGGAAAAAATAGTCCGCCTTCTAGGCCGGTTGGCTACTACTAGCTTTCATTAGAGTATGGTTTCACAGGCCTATCACGGTGATGACATTACGAGGTGAGGAGTTAACGGAAAGAAGTACAGAACAGGTATTGCCCCGAGGGGTAGTTGCAGATGGATTCTACGTTTTTCAGTTACCTGTTAAGTAGATGATGGTGAGTGTGCAGGCAGCAAAGACCAATGTGCGTGGAATTGCAGCAGCAGCGACTGCATAGGATGTAGCCCTGATGAAACGAACAAAAGGATGGAGTGAGTGAGACTTGTTAAAAAGTATAGCATGGAGATTGCGTGATATAAAGGGCGGAATACCTTGCCACGAGTCCAGGGACCGACTCGGTTTTCATCCCAAAATCGAAGGGGAATAGCGGGTCATAATGTGGATCCCCAACATTCATGGGGAGCTGATCCACTGACTTGAACCATGTCCTTGGGAGCTTCCCGGTAAACCCAAAATCCCCAAATAGGGCGTCAGCCACCCCCTGACCTTCCGTGCCTGGCAACCATGCTGCCACCAGCGCATCCATCACGGATAAGTATGGTTCGATTACCACGGGCCTCCCAGAAACGACTATTACCACACATTTGACGTTCTGGCAGACATTGTTAATGACATTCGGACCAGGCTCTGCCAATGTAAGGGTATCGCTGTCTCCTGCAGTCTCTGCATAGGGATGCTCTCCAACTACGACAATGGCATAAGCAAAGTTGTTGGATTTAACAAATTCGGCATCTGGATTCTCTTGGTAAGTGACTTTCGTGCTGGAATCAACCGTCGACGATATGGCACTCAAGATGGTGGTTCCTAGACAGGTTAAAATATCGTTGTCAATACCAGGTTTCAGAAACAGATAATAGAATTACAAATACAGACTCCAATGGCCAATCCAATCTTATTAAAAGGACACATGAGTAAAAGAAATACCCCTGGTATAGTTGTTTCCACTAAACCCTTGCCAATTGATCGTCCAACCACCACATTGATAGCCAAGATTATCAGCATGGCTACCCGCAACTAAGATCTTTGGAGCTTTCTTCGAAAGAGGGAGCAAAGGCTCGGTTTCATTTTTCCCATTCTTCAACAGTACCAAAGATTTCCTCACAGCTTCCCTGGCTAGTTCTCTGTGCTCCTGCAGGCAGATGAAAACAAAAGTTACAAGAAATGTTCCTTATTAACTGAAAGCATTTATAGTGCTCTTTCTAATTGTCTGTTATGGATCCGAATTTCTTCGAACAATCACAATTGCATTGAGATGGAGCTACCTCATTTTCTCCGACATCACAAGAAAAGATCCGCTAACCTGGCTTCCAAGTTCATTGACCAAACTATAATCAGCAAAAGGGCTTTCAAACAGTCCCATGGTGAATTTCACCAGCAAAATCCTCCCAACGGCATCATCAATTCGTTCCATGGGGATACCGTTTGAAGTAACCAGGGAAGTGAGGTCATCGATGAATTCCGTATAACTGAATGGTACCATGACCTTCACAAGACAATGAACGCCAATATAATAAGAGCAGGAGCTAAGAATTTCAACAACAAGAGGTAGATGCAGGACAGAACAAACCATGTCAATACCAGCCAAAATCCCTTCTTGAATGGAATAAGTATAGTTTGCATGTGGAGGTGTAGTTATCCTATCAATCCCTTGCCAATCAGAGATTACGAACCCCTGAAAGATCACCAAGCACGTAAAACTGTGGAGTGGGGCCCATCATCATAAACAATGTTTATTCAACATAAACAAATCAGCTTGATTTCAGTTGGTTGAGTAACAGAATCGGTGAATTTGATCGTACTTGTTGTCAACCAGAAATTATGGACCTAGACATTTTATGAACCAAAAGTTGATTCCAACGCAAATATCACCTTAAATTTGAGGGTATTCTTGAGAAAACCAGTCACAAGTTCGCGGTTGGCGTGCATCTTTTCTCCGTTTAAGCTAGAGTAGGATACCATGACAGTTGAGATGCCTTGGATGATAGAATCTGAATATGCAGGCATATGAATACTGAGCAGGCCGTGCAAATCAGTGACTGTATTATTTTCATTAATTCCGTTCGTCGTTCCACCATCACCTACAAAGTGCTTTGCACAGGCTGCAACCTTCTTCCTGTAATAATGGATGATAAGGACATGCATTTCTTTCAAGTACCACAGCAAGATTCTCAAGATCTTGCCTCTGAAGCCAAAGCAGATTGATGGACAGACATTATAGCAGTTTGGAATCACCATAAGAAACTGGAGAACGGCTATTTCTAAATACTACAAAACAAAATTTAACAAATGCATCCAAACTATAATATTTAGGTAGTTTTTCATACGTCCACTTTGCAACCATTACTAAATCAACAAATAGTTTCTTGTTTTTGGAATGGATACTTACTTGCCACCAACATATGGTACTCCCTTTCGATTCCCAGAGGGAATGTCTCCTTGTAGACCGGGTATAATTGCTGTCATCTGCTGCACAACTTTCTCATCCTCACTGTAACTCTCATAACACCTACCCCACCGCGGATCCCTACAAACCTAAGCAAAACAGAAGAAATCTGGGTGGGCCACATAAACTGCAGGTAAAAACTTTCCTCCCGCCAGATGATTTAACATGTCAGCTGTAGGATGGATGATAAGATTTACCGCAATGCAGGGAGCAAAGACGTAAGGAATTCCTGTGGCTCGGACTTCTATAGCTGTCGCAGCACCAATCCTCTTCACCAAATCAGGATCCCTGTCAATTGGGTGACAATTCAAGAACTTTACACCGAATCTAACAAATCAAGTGGACAAGGACGTGCAACTACAGAGAATTGAATAAAAGATATAAATAAGACTAACTTCTCACCCACGAACCTGGTAGCTCCAAGACCGACATTATGTGGGAAAATTGTGGCATTATATACATTATTATGCCCGTGAACAGCATCAATACCATAAATCATGGGTATGCCCAGATGACTCGACATGGAACCATTTTGAAACTCATTTATCATGTTCACCCAATCTTGAGCACTTGCCTCAGGAAGTGGTGTACTCCCCCCGCCACTCAACACACTACCTGCACCAATCCCAGAAACATTTCACCAGCCGAACAATGGTCGCTTTTTCAAATCAGTCACGATGTAAACTATAGAAATGCTGGTAAAATCACAAGGAATGAAAAGCCTATACAGCATGCAAGCATCTACTTGTCCATCAATCTAACAAAGAAACAAACCAATCGAGTAAGTCCTCATTATCTCCGGGGAAGCGACCATCCTATCAATCTGGGTCATCTGACCAATCTTCTCTTCCAAAGTCATCCTGCTCATGAGGTCCTTCACTCTAACATTCACGGGCTGGTTAGGGTCTCTGTACTTCACGTACTCCGCCGAGACAGCGACCATCACGGAAACAAGCCATACACACCACCATTTAGTGGCTCGAGCAATCCCCCTCCTCATCCTAATCTCACGGAAAAAGGAACACTCCCCTCCACTCCAACCTACAAAAGAGAAACCCAAAAGAAAACATAAAAGGCCGAACATCACTCAACAGAACTCAAACCACCACCGCCAAGAGAAAGAATCCATCCCTTCCGAAGGAGGAAGTTGGCGAAGCATGAGGAAAAAGATGCAATCTTTCAAACTCAAGAAAAGAAACAATGCATCGATAACAAGAACCGCTTACTTCAAAACTGGGAGGAACACGGCAAAAAGAAAAGATGCAGTCCTTAGATGAGTGAAGAGCGAGATGGGCAAATGGGAAGGGGGGGGGGAATTGAGGAGGAGGTACGAATGACTGTGGAGGTGGGGATTTTGGGTGATAAATTACGTGAAAACGTGGGGGTTTGTTTCAATTTCTTTCTGTGGATTAACTTCTCTGTTTCTTGTTGGACTGAAACATCATTGTCTTAACGCATCACTGAACTTGTGATCATGGAAGATTTATACCTCGCTGTCCCCGGCCCAGACTCGATGACCATGTAATGTTGCCGACGGATTGCATATGGTTTTTCCAAAAAAAAAAAAGGGAAATAGAATTACAGAATTATTCAGACAATCACAGAATTTCATCTCGTGCCATTCTTTTTTTAAGGATCTATTTAACTTTAGTCTTGGATAAGAACGTATTTTTTAAAACACCAATAAATTTACCTAAAGTGGTATTTTTCTGGATAATTAATGTGCAAAAAATCCTTTAGTCTCTCAGTCACTGTAAAGGAAATCCTTAGTCGCTAAGTCAACAATGCATTTATATGAAAAAGAGTGTGTTCCGGATTCAAAAAACCTCGTTCTTTCCCTTTCCTTGCGCTCTTCTCGTCCTCAGGCCACCAGGCGACATGCCGTCGTTGAGCGAAATGTCCGATGTTTTCTTCAAGTCAATCGAAGGAGATGATGATGATAAGGGGACCAAATGGGCGATACTCGTGGCTGCCTCTCCGGATCTAGAGGTCTGACTGACTTCTCTCTTCCGCTTACATATCTTTAAGTAATTTAAGACTAAAAGATTGAAACCTTGCAGGCCAACGTTTGTGAGGCCTATCGAATCATGAAAAACTGCGGGTTGAACGACGACAACATCCTAGTGTTCAGGGATGTCGAAGATGATCCGGACGACATGCCTAGTCATGGCGTCATACCGGACGAACCGATTCCGGTGGATTACACCACTACTCACGCTACCATCCACCGGATCTTGAAAGCGGCCCTCCTTGCTGATGCTACCCCTCTCGTCAGCGGAAGCGGAAAGCTGCTCGAGAGCTGCTCCGACGATCACATCTTCCTCTACTATGTTAGCCATGACACTACCGGATTACTGCGCCGTAAGATATAAACTCGTGTCGATTATGTTTCCCTCCCTCTTGTCATGAAACGCGGGCTTTGCTCACATACTCCTGGTGTGATCTTGTTGCTTTCTTCAGCGATGCGCGTGGCTGAGAAGGCGGTCACGAATGAGTTGACCTTTATATTAGGGGAGATGGATACAAAGAGGAGGTACAAGAGCATGGTGGTGTACGTGGAGGCAGATAGCTCCTTGTCCGAGGGGAGCCTCCCGAGCGACATCCGGATCTACGCAAGGACATTCGCCGATCACCACGGTAACGTGTACCGTCACGAGGGCGACTTCCCCGCCAACAAGGATCGGTTCGAGGACTTGACCGGAACGACCCTGACGGAAGAAAGGTACACGCGTATCGAATGTTAGTTTTTCTCGACTGAGAGAGAGTCTGTGGGTTTTAAAGCCTCTCCGTGCCACATTAGCAGTTACGAACACGGGGGTATGACGACGACAAGTTTGGTGCGACTACAAAATTCATTGATCCGGAATACCCCAAGGATACACGTGATGAGGTACGGGGACGGGACAACAAGCGAGCTGTACGTCTCGACCTACTTCCGCTGGCAACCGGAGGGCAGAGAGAGAGAAGGCTGCCGTGTGCCGATGTCCCTAATCCCAAGCGATTGCACGCTGCTGTATTATCACATGACGGTTGAGGAGGCACCAGTGGGCAGTGAGGAGAGGATTATAGCAGAGGAGGAACTGGAGGGTGAGTTTGAGAGGAGAAGGAAGATGGATTTCACACTAGACAGGATGGTGAAGGGGATGTGTGGACCTGAGATGGATGCTTACTCGATATTAGACAGATCCGCAGGCCACGTGTGGCCTGACATGGATAGTGAGAGCGGTATCAATTATTGGATCCATTACGATGCCATGGTAAGTGAGATGAGAGTGCTTAGCTCCTCTTTCGGCGGAAGAGACTTGTCGAATCTCTTTGTCAAGTTTTCTTCTCTCTTTGCAGAGCGAAGCTTACAGGGAGCTTATTGGGGAAATTTCACCCTGCTACTGGGGCCAATACCCGACTGTGATCCAGGAGCTGATGGATGAAGGAATGACCATGGAAAGGATGGAGGAACTGGTGGTCCAAGCTTTGCTGGATTTTAACCAGGGTCGAAATCGGCCAATCAATCCCGATGCTTGATGGTCGTAATTTCTTTTCTTTAACGAACCAGATTCGAAAACTAGTACTAGTTTTGTCACGGTAGTATCAAGGTTCTAATCAGCGCTTCATCTTTCTCCTTCTAGCACGGGAAGTGAGTTTTGATCCATTGGTCCGATGTTCTTCGTGTGGCTTAGGTAGAGAGGGCTGCAACTACCTGGAAATGCATCGCGAGCAAAATTTATATATATGTCCAGCGAAACAAGTGGCGGCAGAAATGAACAAATGCCATCAGACCTCAGCCAGCCGATTTTAAGAGCAATAACGCGACGATAAGGTCTAGTGCGATAAAAGATCATTGTCCCCCACTCAATTCAGACAGAGACTGTTTCCAAACACCTCCAAATGCAACACGAACCTCCAGTCCATCTACAAAGTTCTAATTTTGCTGTCGTGCCCGGTAACAGGGTAGAAAATATCGACCCAAAATCACTGCAGGAAGAGCGTAAAACTAGGAATGAGCAGTCATAAACAACACGGATAAGCAATTTTCGTCAGTAACTTGCGTACCATGTAAACCTGCTCTTAGAAAGCTCACCTGTTGTTCATGTTAAACCCAGGTGACTTTGAGCATCTCAGGTATTCAAAACCTTCGTAATTCGCCCTTGCATTATAAGGAAATGCAGGTCGTTAACATCGAGCTGCGAGGAGTAAAACAGGTTACGGACATGACTTTTCGTTTATCGATTACTTCTTGTTCCGTCCACCAACTACTATCTGCTGAAGAAATGAAGGAAAATCATCACAGGACCAACCGCAGCAGATAAAAAAAAAAAGTCATCCAGCCTACAACAATCAAAACAATCTGATTGAGTGAGTGCGACATTTTAACCAAGAATCTCATCACATACATGATCACGTTGTTTTCACTAACCAAACAAAACCACATGTTTTTTAATCAAATCTTAAATGGATCCTTTCCCTTTTCATCTCTTTTGCTTTTTACATGAAAGCAGAAATAAGTTAGTCCTAAGGTTGGGCAACCTCAACATGAGGAAGGTGACGTCTATCTACAGTCTGATGGAGCGACTTGCACTGGACTACGAGATCCTTCGGCAGGAAAATCATGAGTTGTCATGTAGGTTGAAGCAGAGTCGGCTTCAGGACTAGCTGAAGATACATTTTGACTGCTTCTCCTGTAGTCCTGCAGTGTACGTACGAACTGGAGAATCACATTGAGACCTTAGAAACGGAAGCTTGAAAAGAAATTGCAGGAGTTTAGGAACATTTCGAGCTTGGACAGAGGAACTCTATTCATCTTACTGATGCTTGTAGGGGTCTTCTTGCCAACGATATCATCAGCACAAACTTGGTTGGAATCTTTCACAGCCTCGATAGTTTGTCCGCGTACTTCCACACCAACAGCTTCAACTGATTTTTGGGTCTGAGGATGTCCCATTTGTGCTTCTACCAACTGCGTCTCCACTGCTATGTATGTTTGCACGGACAAAGCAACGCCTTGAATTTCTGGTTCGTCACTGTCATCGCCTGGTGACTTTACCTTTGCAATTAATTCGGATAGTCCATCAACATCAGCAAGGTATCCAACCAACACAACACCTCCACCATCTTCCACACATCACTGTCCATCTCCTTGTTGCAATCCTCCTTTGGAGAGTCAAGGTTCCAGGAAGTTACTTGTGCAGTCAATTCCGATATGCCATCCCAATTATTTGGAGCAGCTTTCCCAGCAGTCACTGCATGAACATAACCATCGGCAGCTTCCTCGAATGATGTCAGCCCTACCAAACCAAAGTTAACCAGTCACAAATAACAAAAAGCCAATCCCAAAAACAGTACATAGGTCAGTGGATCTGTAAATAAAATAATAGCATTTTCTACCTTCTTGTGATGCTCCAAGTCCAACTAGTGATCCGTCCACTTCATCAAGCTTCTTATTTTGACCCTCCATGTTAGTTTCAACTTCAGCTGGTGCATCAACCTCTGATTCAGCTGCTGCAATTTCCTCCTTTCCATATATCTCGGCCGGATGGCTTTGCATTTCTTCTTCAGCCTCGCTCCAAGCTTCATCTAGGACTTCAACGTTGCTCACAGCTTCAACCAGGGCTTCAACTTCAATGGCAACATCTCCACCGTTATTGTAGGCCTTATTCTCAGCTTCGGCCTCTTCTGTAAACTCCATAGGCTTCTTGCGTGCATTGTTGCTCTCACTTTCAACTTCCACTGGTGTGGCATTAAACTCAAATTCAACTGCTCTTTCATTCTTTTCACATGCCTTGTCTGATTGGCTTTCCCCTCAGTCCCAACTTCAACCAAGGGTTCCACCTCACATGCAACAACTTTGGCCTCAGTATATACGATCTCTGCATATGAAATAAAACAGATCACACGATAATCTAACCCAAGAAAAACATCCATAACAAAAACTATTTTGAAGGTTCGTACCAGATGGATGTTCATCCTTTGCTGCATCTACCGACTCCTCAGTCAATTCGTTTTCTGCAATCAAATCGCCCATTTTTATTGGCTCCAAATCCATAGTCCCCTCATCAGACAGCTTTAGAGCATCCATTTTCTTCTCCAGCAGCCTCGTTGATCTCCTTGTCGACATCCTTGTTGACTGAACCACAGGTGCCCGGGTCTTCCCCTTGCCTAGTTTTCATCAGACACCACTGGTGTTTCTTCTGCGGGTTCTAGCTCCTCCACCTGAGCAACTTCTGCTCCATTTTCATCCACCTATTTTGGTTCTAAGGTGACAGCAAACAGCCTTCTGTTATTGCATTTGAGACTGAAGGTGTACTTCTCATCGCACCAAAAACACAGCCCCTTCATTCTTTTCTCTTCCGTTTCAGCTGGGGTAAGCCTCTTGTGTGGGGGTTGATACGGTAAACTCTTCTGTGGAAGTCCTTGAGGTCCCTTGGAGCCACCCTCCCATTGTCTGTTACCATATGGCCATCTTAATGGTGGTCTGTTATTGGATACCAGTGCTACACCTCTGCGTTCAGCACTCTGGTCCCATCTTCCTCCTCTCAGACCGGATTCTCTTCCTCTTCTAGATATAATATCATCTTCATTAGATAATGCCTTAGCAAAAGATATGGCCTGATGCAAAGTCTTTGGCTGCAATACAGTCAACAGTTTCCTATTTTCCTTCTTAAGGCCCCCCCACAAACCTGGCTATTTGGTCTTCAGTGGACAATTTAACTCTCGTCACCAATGCAATGAACTCATTAACATAATCTGAGTAACTGTTTCCCTCTTTCAACTCACTAAGCAAAACAATTGGCCTAGCCATTTCATTTGGGCCAAATCGCGTCATCATTGCGGTAGGGTATTCTTCCCATCCCACTCCCTCTGCCATTTCCCTTCCTCTCATAAAAGCGTAGTGCCATTCGATAGCCAAACCACTCAAATGCATGGAAGCAATGTTTACCTTCAGTTCAGATGGGGTAGAATCAAGCTCGAAAAACCTCTCACACTTAAACACCCACTCCTGCACCGTCAAACGCAGGGAACTCCACTTTTGTTTGGCGAGTGAGTCTGTCTGCAGGCCATGCCTCCGTCATCCCCTTCACACCCGACTCAGTCGTGACCTCTGAAGTCTCTTTACCTGCACCCTTCACCTTATCTTCCAACGTCGTGATCCTATCGTTCATTCCATCCATTTTCCGAATCAGTTCCTGCAGAAGATCCCGGACAGATTCGGACTCCATCTGGCTCACCTTTGATCTCGTTCCGTCTGATAATGACATTCCCGCTGTAAGGTCGAGCTTCACACTCTGGTACCACCTGATGGCCGTAAACGCCGCCAACAGGCAAGAAAAAAGAATTATAGAAGTTGAACCTTTGTATTCACGTAAACTGGGGAAAACTACAACAGTCATACTATAGTAAACTTCTTCCCACTACAACGACGAACACCGCCACCACTCTGGCCATCTCCGATCAACCACTATCCACACACCTCATCATCCTCATTATTTCTTTCCCCTTCCCCTTTCTTCTGGTCCCCCCCCGGCTCTTTCTTCGATCCTTTCTCCCTTAACCACCTTCTACTGTCCACAGGGGTTGTTACCACCTTTCTCTATCTCCTCTTCCAAGTCCTCCATTTTCTTCTCCTCATTCAATTGCGTCCCAGCGCCAGTCTCCTTATTACAGACATAATTTAAGCCTTTTATGTTCGGGCCTTGATTCAGGCTTCTTTTTAATTCCTTCACGGCCTTTCTCTTCATCTGCAACCATCAATGGAAGAGGGGGGGGGGGAATTGAGGAGGAGGTACGAATGACTGTGGAGGTGGGGATTTTGGGTGATAAATTACGTGAAAACGTGGGGGTTTGTTTCAATTTCTTTGTGTGGATTAACTTCTCTGTTCCTTGTTGGACTGAAACATCATTGTCTTAACGCCATTACTGAACTTGTGATCATGGAAGATTTATACCTCGCTGTCCCCGGCCCAGACTCGATAACCATGTAATGTTGCCGACGGATGCATATCCAAGATCATTTGATAACAGCAATGGGACCGTCTTGGGAATGGCGAAACCGAGCTTCGTTTGCTGTTTTAAGCTGGCGTCTTCAAGCATCTCATTTAAGAGATACACGACAAAGAAAGAGAGTCAAGCACCTGATAAGCAAGCCTTGTTCATGGCTCAACACTGTCCGATTTCAGACATATGAAAAATATAATGAACGAGGCTTGCTTACCAGGTGACAAACAACATGGGTCTGTCCGTATTCATGGCTTACTTGGTCGCTCTCTGGGACACGGTCGGTCTGTCCGTATCAGCACATCAAACGATTCGCTGTTCTCCAAACCGGAAGGGTTGCATGGGACAAACCGCGGGCTACAGGGTTCACTTCCCAAGAGATCTCACGCCTTCTAAAGAGCCATCTTCGATTTGCTTGGGCTGGGTTGTGGCAAAATTATTGACTCTTATTTAATGTGGGTCGTCGGAAGAGATGGATCAATGTTTAAGCCATTGACTTCATTTAACGTGGGTCGAGGTGATGGGGATCAACTTTTCCATTATAAAAAGGGAAGGCGGAGACAGGACGCTTTCTTTATCAACCCATCCATCAAAAAGCTCATGGCAAATATGTTGTTCAGAATTTTGGGGCTGGTGTTTGCATTTCAGTGGATCGCTGTCTGTGGGGGTGATCACCTCTTCAATGCTTCGAGCGCATTCGTGCAGGAGGATCAAGTCGGCGGCACCAAACGACGGGCCTTTCTAGTTGCTGGCTCCAAGGGATACACCAATTATCGGCATCAGGTGAAAATTGCTTGCCCGAATAATTTAATGAACTCATTCATGATTCTTGTTCGTTTATTTATGATATAGGCCGACGTCTGTCACGCATATCAAATCCTCAAACGTGGCGGACTAAAGGACGATAATATCATTGTCTTCATGTACGATGATATCGCCAACTCCCCTCGAAATCCTGCGCGGGGCACCTTGATAAACGCGCCTAATGGCCCCGACGTATATAAAGGAGTGCCCAAGGTAAGTCATAATTCATTTTTCAAAGCCACAATTTCTTTTTGTTTTTTCTTTCTCTTATGCTTCTCTCTTCTTCTTCTTCTTCTTCAGGACTATACCCAAGGAGCGGCTACTTTATCTAACTTTTTGGCTGTATTGGCTGGCGTGAAAGGTAATACCCGGGGGGGAAGTGGCAAGGTTCTCAAGACTGGCCCTAATGATCGCATCTTTTTCTACTACGCCGGCCATGGTTCGAAAGATCAGATAGGTGAATTTGAAGCTCGGCTATATTTGTTTTCCCTATCATAGAAAACTTTTTTTTTTTTTTACTGAACGAGAATTTGCTTAATGGTTTTAGGTTTTCCGGATGGCAAATTTATCACAGGCTTGACGTTAAAGCTAACTCTTATGTCGATGCACAGCTCGAGAAGGTTCAAAAACATGTTAATATATATAGAATCTTGCTTCGCCGGAACCATGATGGAATATCTTCCGCTAAATATTGGAGTATTTGCGACGACGTCGTCGAATCAAACCGAATGTAGCTTGGGCGACTACTGTTGGCTTCCCAAGTACGATAAAATTTGCCTCGGAGATAAGTACAGCGTGTCGTGGATGGAGGATAGCGACGTAAATGACCCGGCCACCGAGAGACGTTGGGGCAACAATTCGAAAAGGTGAAGAAAAGGACCAATACGTCAACGGTGATGCGGTTTGGCGACATAACTATGTACAACCAGTGTCTTTCGGAGTATTTCGGTGGCCGCGGGAGGCGAGGAGCTCCTTGATCTTTCTTCCTCGGTGTAATATGAATGTGATATGGATGGGCCCGGTGAGAATAGGCCACAATTTGGAATAAATAAAAATATTAAAATCCCTTTTTACAAATAATCCATTGTCCAACACGTTCAAGGAGGCTCTCAACTCAACCCCCAACCTCTCTTTCTTTTGCTCTCTCTCTCCCAACTGATTCTGAGACAAAAAAAAGGCCTTCTTCTTCCCTGCTGTTGCCGCTGCTGATCGACCACCACTGCGTGCCGATGGAGTTACCAAAGCAGCAACAAATACCTTCTTCCGAGCAGAAAACTCCATTTTCCTCCACTACTTGTCGGACCAGAACCAAGACCAGACAAACTCACATCCCAAATTCAGCAGCTCTTCTCCAACATAGTCGGTCTTAAGTCTCCGGAATGAATGCTTCTTCATGTGCATGATTTTGATTTGTACATAGTCGTCCATTGTGGTGGAAAATTATTAATATGTCCGTCGTAGATTCTGAATACACTGGAGAGCAGCTACAGAAACCCTACAGTCCGATGCTGTGCCTCCTCCTAGAGTTCAACGAGGTGCTGCTACAGTGCTCAGTAAATTCGTATGCATGCGTTCCACCACTAATTTGATTTCCATTCCACGTGTCATTAAAGTATATCTTCAAAGTGTTAAAATGATGTATCTGCAGAATGCAGTGGATTATGTTTTCACTTTTTTTTTTTTTTTTTTTTTGCAAGACTATTGATTCGTCAAAAGAGGCATACTATGAGGTAATCTCCATGAAGAGCAAAGTGATTTATCACCACTTGTGGCTCTTTCTATTCAGATTTATCACCGCACGAGTCTGCTTGTTTTGATGTTATAGGTTGGATGACTCTTTTACCTGTTGTGATGGTCCAGTTGGAACGAGTACTTGATAAATGGAAAGCTTGCCCAGCCCAACCAACCCAAGTCTCCATGCAGCTCAATGTTAACAACCCGCATTCTGTTATCATGCAAGGGCGTATAACGAAGGTTTCAGATATGAAGTCCCCCTGAGGTAATGTCTATGCTAAAGGAAGCTGTCGGGACTCGAATGTATGATATGAAGAAAGAGGTGGCGCTGGAAACACTTGAGAAGAAGCAAGCTAAGGTTGACAAGGTAAACAAGCTTCTTGATCCAGGACTACTTCCTGCGCTGGAGAATCAGAGGTGGAGCAAGTTAAGGCCAAAATCACTCAGCTGGATGAGGCAGATGGAATCGCTAGAGGCAGAGAAAAACGTATCCGACTTGATGGTGCAGAAAGAAGCCAATGTGGACGGAGCTGTCAAGAATTTATCCGATGAAGTGGATTCTCTTCGTCAAGATCTTGTGAGGGAGGTGTCTATTCTGACAAACAAGGAGGACCCGTTTAAAGGAGAAAAGGAGAATGTCGAAAAGGTGCACATCTTTTCGACATCTGCTTAAACTGAACATAATCAACATGAACTTACCTTGTTTTTCATCTTAAAGGATTAGATTGTCAGTAGCATTTAAGATCTCAAGAGATCCGCTCGGGATTATGCCTCTGCTGTCAAGAGGGCTGAAGAGGGGTCCTCAGGTCTAAAAAATAGATATGTGGAGCTTTCTGATAGCTTGTCCGAGAGGGAAAATGATTGCACTGTGCGTGTGATCCACAGAAAAATTACCTTCAGTCTTGGTCTTGTATAGGGTGCAAATCAGAATATGATTTTGCAAATTATAATTTACGTGATTTTACCCTATTCTTTTTTCATTAATGGATAGGGCATCCTTGTTGGGAAATGTAGCGGAAGTGAGGAAAAATGCCTCGAGGACCATCTTTGCGATGCTAAAACTGCTGTAGGAGAAGCAGAAATGGAACTGAATTCACCGTTGTGAGAAAGAGCTGAAAGTGAAAAAGAAACAGCAACTTTTGTTTGAAGTGTCAAAAGATGTTTTGAAGTGTTCAGAAGCTTTTGGAGTCTCTTCCCCATAGAGATGGTGACATGAAGGCTCTTTTTAAAAGGTGACAGCTCTACCTTGATCGACATACATGGTGCATTCTTTTAAGAAGGAGTCCCTGGATTGTTCCTCAATTGCTTTTAACTAAGCTTTAGGAGCGTGCATTGGAGTTGGAGGCTGCACAAAAATTTGAAAGGATAGACAAGGATCCTTTCAGGAAATATTGGTCATATGGATTTCAAATACCGTGATCCAGCAAGCAATTTTGACAGGTCGATGTTTGGGCTGGTTGAACATTATTTAATGTTGTTGTAGATTCTTAAAACACAGGAAAGCATCTACTTCAAAATGGAATCCTGCAAAGATGGGTCACCACAATATCACCGAACAAGATACATTCTGATATTGTGCTTGTGCCTCCTAGAGTTCAACCAGCTACTGCTCGAGTGGTTAGTAAATTGCTATGTACTCCTAGTTTAGGTATTTAACCTGTAGTTGTCAGCCAGTCTAGTCTGTCTATTTACCGAACCTTGTTCTAAACTAGGGATGAATCCAGGTCATCAAGGAGAATGCACCACTGGCACTCTCTTTAGTTTGGTAAGAAGATGAACTAGTGGTCGTTGTGTGCGCTCATTACCCCTAGCAAAGTGATTTATCACCACTTAGATGTTTTAAGTTATTACACCTCACATTGGTCTTCAGAAATCCAAACTTCCGATGCCGTTGCAACTCGGAAGTGTTTTTATTTCTGAGAAATCAGGATATGCATTTTCTTCACAAAAAGGAAAATAGAAACGTTATGCTTACGGGGGGAATTTTAGCAAAGCCCTTATCACTGTATCGATCAATATATCTAAAGTTGATTATTGCTTGCAGCTTGACAGTTTTAGAATGTGACTCTGAGCACAAAAATGGTATTTCAATGTGGCCTATAAATGTGGCCCTTACAGAATTGCTGCTCATTGTTATTCCCTTGCCTTATGTTTCATCTTGTGGCACCAATTTCATAATTCGATGAAGGTGGTAATATGTTGCGACTTAAACACGACAAATCAATAAACGATAACAATCCCAAGCAAAATGCCAATACCAAGCCAAAAGGCCGAATCCAAGCCAACCGGCCGAAAAACAATCAAAGACCGAATGATGTCTCCTCCCCTTCCAATCCCCTATTTTAATCCCTTCGTAGCAATCCCTCTCATTTATTTCCTACTTTTCCTATTATTTCCTCCCATGATTCTTCCTATAATAGACTTTAAGAGGCACGATCCCCTCTGGATCCTGTTGGATATCCGGCGCGATCTCCTCAGGCCCCAGCTGGATATCCGGTTCCGTAACAATTTCCTCCTCCTCAACAACAGCCTTGTCCTCAAGGCGGAAGTCTGGAAATTGTTGCAAATCGTCAACATCTATCCACGACGCATCGTCCGGTGACTGACCGTGCCAGCAAATTAGTACTTGGCGTCGATCACCCGCCGTCGTCCGCAGCGTACGGCGCGCAAGGCATTCTGCTGGTCCGAACTGAGCAGGTAAGGGCGCCTCAAGACTCTCTGGTAGAATAGGCTCGGCGGGGTGATTCCCCCGAACACGCTTCAACTGCGATACATGAAACACCGGATGAATTCGAGAAGACTCAGGGAGTTGCAAACGGTAGGCCACCGCCCCCACTCGTTCAACAACCTCGAACGGTCCATAAAACCTGGCTGCCAACTTGTGGAAACGACTAGTAGCCACGGATGACTGTCTATGTGGGCGAACTTTAAGAAAGACCTTGTCTCCCGGTACAAATTCCAGGGGTCGTCTGTGCTTGTTTGCTTGCCGCGTCATCTTCTGCTGTGCCCGCGACAAATTTAGTTTGAGCTGACGTAAGACCTCATCGCGGCTGCCCAACACCTCCCCTACAGCGGCAACTTGGCACTCGCCTGGTAGGTAGCGATGCAGAGTGGGTGGGGGTCGCCCGTAAACAATCTCAAAAGGAGTCATCTTGGCACTAGTGTGGTAGGATGTGTTGTACCAAAACTCAGCCCATGGAAGCCACGCAACCCATTGCCGGGGCTGATCACAGATAAAGCATCGCAGGTAGGCCTCAATAATCCTATTCAAGACTTCTGTTTGGCCATCCGTCTCCGGGTGATAGGCCGTGCTAAACCGCAGCTTAGTACCTTGTAAGCGAAATAATTCCTGCCAAAACGAACTCACAAACAACGGGTCTCGGTCACTAACAATGGAACTTGGAATACCGTGCAGCCTGACGACTTCATCGATAAAAGTTTGTGCCACCGAACGTGCGGAAAGAGGGCTTCGCAAAGATATTAGGTGGCAATATTTAGATAACCGGTCCACCACCACCATGATAGAAGAGAAACCCCTCGACTTCGGTAGACACGTAATAAAATCCATAGAAATGTCTTCCCACACCTTGTCGGGGACCGGTAAAGGTTGTAATAAACCAGCCGGTGACATAGCCTTGTACTTAGCTTTCTGACATTCCAAGCATTCGGCGACATAATTACGAACCCGTTTCGCCATCCCCCGCCAGTAGATACTCGCAGCAATACGTTTATAAGTTCTCCAAGCACCGGCGTGTCCTCCCATCGGAGTGTTATGAAACTCAAAGAGTAAACGTGTTACCCATTCCGAATTTTCAGATATCACTAATCGATGCTTGAAAAAGACGATGCCGTTCTCCAAGGTGAATCCCGGATTTGACGATGGGTCTAATTCCAGGTCTGCTTTTACTTTCTGTATAAATTCATCAGTCCTTTGTTCGTTGACGACATCTATTGCGGCTGGCCACACTGGGCTACTCAATGCTGCCAACTGTCCTTCCTCCTCCCGTCGTGAGAGAGCATCCGCCGTCGAATTAGCTTTCCCTGGTTTATAAACAATCTCGAAATCATAGCCCATGAGCTTGGCCACCCATACCTGTTGAAACGGTGTCCCGATACGCTGAGATAATATATACTTCAAACTCTGGTGATCGGTTCTGACCGTGAATCTTCGGCCGATCAGATATGGACGCCAATGTTGTACTGCCAAGACTAGTGCCATTAGTTCTCTCTCATATGCCGATTTAGCCAATGTCGCCGGACTGAAAGCTTTACTAAAGTACGCGACCGGGCGTTCCTCTTGCATAAGGACGGCACCTATCCCTGTTCCTGATGCATCACATTCTACCACAAATAATTTCAAAAAATTCGGCATTACCAGAATGGGTGCCGTCATCAGAGCTTCCTTCAATGCTTGGAATGCTGAATCCGCCTCGCCAGTCCAACGGAACGGGGAGGGGACATCCTTCTTTAATAAGTCTGTCAAGGGGCGAGCAATGGATCCATAATTTCGGACAAACCGACGATAGTATCCTGCTAGTCCCAGGAACCCACGAACTCCTTTTGTTGAACGCGGGACGGGCCACTCCCGCACGGCTGTAACTTTGGTTGGGTCCATCGCGACTCCTCCCTCCGATATAATATGTCCCAAGTATTCCACTTCGGAAACTGCAAAAGCACACTTTCTTTGGTTCGCCGTAAACTGATGGCGATCCAAAATGTTTAGTACGGCCCTCAAATGCTCCACATGGTCGTTCAGGGATCCACTGTATATCAAGATGTCATCGAAGAAAACCAACACAAACCTTCGCAGGAAGGGTCGGAACAAGTCATTCATCGTTGATTGGAAGGTCGATGGTGCGTTCGTTAGTCCAAACGGCATCACCAGAAACTCGTAGTGTCCGCTGTGAGTGCGAAACGCAGTCTTCGGTACATCCTCGTCCGCCATACGAATCTGATGGTACCCGGCTCGTAAGTCGATCTTAGAAAATATAGTTGCCCCTGCTAGTTCATCCAACATATCCTGAATTACGGGAATCGGGTATTTGTCCGGTATAGTGACCTTATTTAATTCCCGGTAGTCGTCACAGAAACGCCAACTCCCATCCTTCTTCTTAACCAGTATTACCGGGCTCGAGAATGGACTGGTACTAGGCTGGATTATGCTTGCCAATAGCATGTCGGCAACCAACCGCTCAATCTCATCTTTTTGCGCATGACCGTATCTGTAGGGCCTAACCGAGATTGGTCCTGTGCCCGGCTGCAACTGAATTTGGTGATCCGTTACCCGCTTAGGAGGCAACCCTTTTGACTCTCCAAATACCGTGGAATACTCATCCAAGATCGTTTGTACACTCGTGGGCAACGCCTTTCTCTCAAGTTTGGTGTCCTCTTGTTTCGCTAGCACCACCCATAACTCACCGTTCGAGCTCTTCCATAAGGACCGTAGGCCCATCGGGGACCGACAAAGCGCCGGGTCTCCTCGCAACATTACCTGCTTTCCTCCTTGCTCAAACCTCATACTCATGGAATCCCAATTCATCTTGATCTCTCCCAAGGTTGCTAGCCAAGCAACTCCTAAAATGATATCAACACCTCCCAGTGGAAAGAAATAGCCATCAATCTCCGTCTTGCAAACTTGGAGGTCGAGGGACAAGTTTCGACATCTTCCAGATGATTGTAATCTCTGTCCATCTCCCAATTGAACTGAAAATAGCTCTGTAGGCTCCACGATCAAACCTACTTGCAAAATCAGGGACGGAGATAAAAAATTGTGGCTGGCTCCACTATCAATGAGCACTGTCACATAAGTTCCCTCAATGCTCCCTCGCACACG
This sequence comes from Melastoma dodecandrum, assembly GCA_029817715.1. Taxonomy (NCBI): domain Eukaryota; kingdom Viridiplantae; phylum Streptophyta; class Magnoliopsida; order Myrtales; family Melastomataceae; genus Melastoma; species Melastoma dodecandrum. The sequence goes on along the minus strand of JARUPY010000533.1, from coordinate 805,101 downwards.
CATGGTTCTGGGACTTGTCAATCCTGCCATGGAAAAAATCGGGAGTGTCACTCCCTCGGTTGAGTCCCCCCCACACTCTTCTACCATCGCATCCTCAGTGAACTCTGCATACTCCACTAACTCAAATCCCGGTAACCCGTCGTCGCCTTTCACGATCACCCTTAGCTGTTTGTCTGCGCACTCATGTCGAGGGTGGTATGGTTCTCGACATCGAAAACACAATTTCTTCGCACGTAGGTCGGCGTACTCCTGTTGGGACAACTTACGAAAAGGACCTCTAGTCAGTGGGGAAACCTGTCTGTGGGTCGGCGCCGGTATGTGGTGATTAGGTCGGGACTCGGTCCCTTGCGCTGGTCGGTTAGAGAAAGACAGGCCTTTTGGACGCTCGGGGTTCCCGCTAGCTCGGGTCACAACCCCCCCAGACGGTCGCGGTGGAAAACGTTGGCCAGTTGTCCCTGATTGGTCATACTGAAGCTGGAGCTCTAAGCTGCGCGCTAGGTGCATTGCAGCCTCGAGATTTGTTGGATTCCATACTCGAATGCGCACGCGAATCGCCTCATCCAAGCCACTGAGAAAGTATCCCAAGTAGTGCGCTTCCGTTAATCCCGAGACGTGGGAAGTGAGCCGCATAAATTCCCTGATGTATTCTTCCACTGCCCCTTCTTGCTTGATCGATGCCAGTTGTTCATACGGGCTACCACGGTACCGACCATCAAATTGGCTGATCAACGCTTGTGAGAACTCATACCATGTGATATGGGTATGTCGCGCTCGGTACCAGCGAAACCAATCCAAAGCTTGATCCTCCATAGCTACCATGGCTAGTTGAATTTTCTGTGCTTCTCCTATCCCATGAGTATCAAAGTGTTGATCCGCTCTTGCTAGCCATCCCAAAGGATTATGACCATCAAAAGTGGGAAGAGACCTCATCGATGAATTAAGATGGTCAAGCGTATCCCTGGTTGTGATAAACGCCTCCGGTGGTCGCCGAAAAACACCACCACTCGCACTAGTTGGCAGAGGGTCCGCCCCTGTTGTTGTGGCGATCGTATCAGCAGCCGCTGGTGGTGGTAGAGTCGGTGGTGCCTGTTGCGCGGTGAGAACGCGTAGGATTTCTCGTAGTTGGCGATCAGTGTCCGCCTTTGATTCAACAACCTGACTAGCCAAGTTTTCCACACGTTGATCCACGCTCATCAATCTTCCCTCAATTTCCCCCACTCTCGCCTCTAACTCCGATATCCTGGTCGTGTTGGTCGCCGTTCGTGTCTCCATCTCTTTCGATTCCCGGCAATGGAACCAATTGTTGCGACTTAAACACGACAAATCAATAAACGATAACAATCCCAAGCAAAATGCCAATACCAAGCCAAAAGGCCGAATCCAAGCCAACCGGCCGAAAAACAATCAAAGACCGAATAATCTCTCCTCCCCTTCCAATCCCCTATTTTAATCCCTTCGTAGCAATCCCTCTCATTTATTTCCTACTTTTCCTATTCTTTCCTCCCATGATTCTTCCTATAATAGACTTTAAGAGGCACGATCCCCTCTGGATCCTGTTGGATATCCGGCGCGATCTCCTCAGGCCCCAGCTGGATATCCGGTTCCGTAACATAATATTTTAGCAATTCATCTTGCTCTTTATGTTTCTTACATTGCTTTCAAAATGGAAATTCACACTCCAAGCGTTACCCTTCAAGGTGATATATTTCAGCCAAGTGTCTCCTATTAGGTGGAATTCGAAGGTTTGTCATTCATGCTCATACAACCGTTTACAAAATTATGAGCCTAGCCACGAAATACGTTTCGGCTGGAAAGTTCCCAATCCTCAATAGTCCATTCAATCTGCAGGGATGGCATAAATCTGCTCAGGAAACTTCATAATTTAGTAGAGGCCGAATCAAGACTTTCTGAGCATCAGAAGAAACTATCATCAACTGATGCTAAGGTAAGCTACAGAATCTAAGTACTGATTCTGCACCCCAATGCTAAACGATCATAAAACCTAAATGAAGATCTTCAAATTTTATTAGTTGTTATACTTGCTTCTGTCTAGGTAATCAGTTGATATTTCTTGAAATGACGGTTTGACTGTCCTGATATTTAATCTCTGGTTAATCTATATTCTCTCTCTGTATGAGGTCATTGTTTGCACGTGTGCTTCCCCAGGGGACATCATTAGTCTAACTTCAATGTGCGGGTCATCTTTCTTGCTTTCTATTCATTTATTTTGTTTTCATTTTTCTGCAGACACCCGAACTTAAAAAAAAATATGAATCTGAAAAACCCAGTTTAAGCTGAAGTCTTATGATTTTTCATTATTCAAGAGCCGTGCATAGTAGAATGAGCGTCATAAGGTTGTCCTTTCTAAAACTTCAACGCTTATATGGTCATTAGAGTGCATCATCTTACTCATTCGGTGTGTCTTTCCATATGGTGTAATTAGTAAGCAAGATTGAGAAGGAGCTCGAAGGAGCTAAATCTGCTGTAAAAGAAAAGCAACTTTTTTATTAGTCATTTGGCTGCTGTGCAATCTCTTGAAAGTTCCATCAAAGGTCATTCTAATAATAGGGAGGGCCGACTGAATGACCTTCAAAAGGCAATAAAAGCTATAAAAGCTCAGTTGCAATCAATATCAATGGATGTAGAGGTGCATATTCTTTCTGTAAGGGAATGGTTTGAGCTGCAAATTTTTAGTATCGAGCACCATATTAAGATGATCTATCGAGATAACATGCGCGGCATTATCATTTGACCATGTGCTCATGATCTGGCATTTCCATGATCATCTCTCTGTCTTTTTGCGTCAGCATCTTGTCTTGTATCATCGTCACTTGACCTAGAAGTCATAGGTATTTTGCTAATCATGATGATATCTTTTCACTTGCTATGTCATTGGCTAATATTTTTTTTTGAGACGTACTGTTTGCCATGATGTTTCCCGCCTCTCCTTGAATTTGACGGTGGATGGCGATTTAGTTACCCATCACCCATCTTTCGATCATAGGCGTATTACAGCTTGATTTTGTTTGCTCCTAAAGGTTCTAATTTTGCAGATGCTTATTGGAAGTTCTGCAGGTTGTTTTAATATTCTTTTTTCAAGCGAACAGGGACATAGAAATGAAAGGGAGAGGCTAATTATGGAAATGGAGGCAGTTATAAAAGAACGTGCATCGATGGAGAGTCAGTTGGCTTCTTTGAGGAATCAGGTTGATCCTATTGTTGCAGAAGTGGAGTTGCATAATTCAGAGGTAAAGACTCAATGACCGAACTCTGTCTGTATCTAGGCAATAAGCTGCATCACACCATTTCGTTTACAGGTTGCCTCGATAAATAAAAAGTATGGCCAAGCCCTGGCAGAGCTTAATCAGGTTTCATGCGCGGACGAAGGAATGTGACACCCAGATAAGAGCAATTGCTAAGGAGCAACATAAACGAGGTTTTCTGAGAATTTTTATTTAGTTTGTTTCTTAAGATCTTGGGGCACCCTTTCATAGTTTGAAACTTCACATTACCGTCGGTCATGCTTTTTATTTCTGAAGAAATCAGAATATGTTTTTTTTTTTCAGAAAAAGGGAAATAGAATTACAGGACACAGAATTTCATCTCGTGCCTTTCTTTTTTTTTTTAAGGATCTATTTAACTTTTGTCTTGGATAAGAACGTATTTTTTAAAACATCAATAAATTTACCCAAAATGGTATTTTTCTGGATAATTAATGTGCAAAAAATCCTTTAGTCTCTCAGTCACTGTAAAGGAAATCCTTAGTCGCTAAGTCAACAATGCATTTATATGAAAAAGAGTGTGTTCCGGATTCAAAAAACCTCGTTCTTTCCCTTTCCTTGCGCACTTCTCGTCCTCAGGCCACCAGGCGACATGCCGTCGTTGAGCGAAATGTCCGATGTTTTCTTCAAGTCGATCGAAGGAGACGATGATGATAAGGGGACCAAATGGGCGATACTCGTGGCTGCCTCTCCGGATCTAGAGGTCTGACTGATTTCTCTCTTCCGCTTACATATGTTTTGCTTTTCCCCCAAGTAATTTAAGTCTAAAAGATTGAAACCTTGCAGGCCAACGTTTGTGAGGCCTATCAAATCATGAAAAACCGCGGGTTGAACGACGACAACATCCTAGTGTTCAGGGATGTCGAAGATGACTCCGACGACATGCCTAGTCATGGTGTCATACCGGACGAACCGATTCCTGTGGATTACACCACTACTCCCGCTACCATCCACCGGATCTTGAAAGCGGCCCTCCTGGCTGATGCTACCCCTCTCGTCAGCGGAAGCGGAAAGCTGCTCGAGAGCTGCTCCGACGATCACATCTTCCTCTACTATGTTAGCCATGACACTACCGGATTACTGCGCCGTAAGATATAAACTCGTGTCGATTATGTTTCCCTCCCTCTTGTCATGAAACGCGGGCTTTGCTCACATACTCCTGGTGTGATCTTGTTGCTTTCTTCAGCGATGCGCGTGGCTGAGAAGGTGGTCGCGAATGAGTTAACCTTTATATTAGGGGAGATGGATACAAAGAGGAGGTACAAGAGCATGGTGGTGTACGTGGAGGCAGATAGCTCCTTGTCCGAGGGGAGCCTCCCGAGCGACATCCGGATCTACGCAAGGACATTCGCCGATCACCACGGTAACGTGTACCGTCGCGTGGGCGACTTCCCCGCCAACAAGGATCGGTTCGAGGACTTGACCGGAACGACCCTGACGGAAGAAAGGTACACGCGTAGCGAATGTTAGTTTTTCTCGACTGAGAGAAAGTCGGTGGGTTTTAAAGCCTCTCCGTGCCACATTAGCAGTTACGAACACGGGGGTATGACGACGACAAGTTTGGTGCAACTACAAAATTCATTGATCCGGAATACCCCAAGGATACACGTGATGAGGTACGGGGACGGGACAACAAGCGAGCTGTACGTCTCGACCTACTTCCGCTGGCAACCGGAGGGCAGAGAGAGAGAAGGCTGCCGTGTGCCGATGTCCCTAATCCCAAGCGATTGCACGCTGCTGTATTATCACATGACGGTTGAGGAGGCACCAGTGGGCAGTGAGGAGAGGATTATAGCAGAGGAGGAACTGGAGGGTGAGTTTGAGAGGAGAAGGAAGATGGATTTCACACTAGACAGGATGGTGAAGGGGATGTGTGGACCTGAGATGGATGCTTACTCGATATTAGACAGATCCGCAGGCCACGTGTGGCCTGACATGGATAGTGAAAGCGGTATCAATTATTGGATCCATTACGATGCCATGGTAAGTGAGATGAGAGTGCTTAGCTCCTCTTTCGGCGGAAGAGAGTTGTCGAATCTCTTTGTCAAGTTTTCTTCTCTCTTTGCAGAGCGAAGCTTACAGGGAGCTTATTGGGGAAATTTCACCCTGCTACTGGGGCCAATACCCGACTGTGATCCAGGAGCTGATGGATGAAGGAATGACCATGGAAAGGATGGAGGAACTGGTGATCCAAGCTTTGCTGGATTTTAACCAGGGTCGAAATCGGCCAATCAATCCCGATGCTTGATGGTCGCAATTTCTTTTCTTTAACGAACCAGATTCGAAAACTAGTACTAGTTTTGTCACGGTAGTTTCAAGGTTCTAATCAGCGCTTCATCTTTCTCCTTCTAGCACGGGAAGTGAGTTTTGATCCATTGGTCCGATGTTTTTCGTGTGGCTTAGGTAGAGAGGGCTGCAACTACCAGGAAAAGCATCGCGAGCAAAATTTATATGTATGTCCAGCGAAACATGTGGCTGCAGAAATGAACAAATGCCATCAGACCTCGTTGAGAATGTATGGTGCAGCCAGGCGATTTAAAGAGCAATAACGCGACGATAAGGTCTAGTGCGATAAAAGATCATTGTCCCCCACTCAATTCAGACAGGGACTGTTTCCAAACACCTCCAAATGCAACACGAACCTCCAGTCCATCTACAAAGCTCTAACTTTGCTGTCGTGCCCGGTAACAGGGTAGAAAATATCGACCCAAAATCACTGCAAGCGTAAAACTAGGAATGAGCACTCATAAACAACACGGATAAGCACATAAACCTGCTCTTAGAATGCTCACCTGTTGTTCACCTTAAACCCAGGTGACTTTGAGCATCTCAGGTATTCAAAACCTTCGTAATTCGCCCTTGCATTATAAGGAAATGTGGGTCGTTAACATCGAGCTGCGAGGAGTAAAACAGGTTACGGACATGACTTGGTTGGGCATGCTTTCCGTTTATCGATTACTTTTTTGTGACAGTTGACATAAGTCCAATAAATCGAACCACCTTAAAAATCGATCGTGTTACTCCCTCTTGATCATCCGATCATACAATGTGATAGTTGTAACGATCATATACTCTCATTATTTTGTTGTACGAGGAGTTCCTCGGTCTTAAACAGAAATGCTTCCTCGATCCGTTTGAACACCAAACATTTCAGTAAACTGAGAAGGAGCACGTGTGCAACACTACTCACCCCCTCCTTTTGGTGTACTTAACAGAACCAACACCAGTCTATCTCGGTTTTGACGTGGTGCAGGCACGAATCACTATCCCAACGTCTTATGCAAACAACGGCGACGAGAGGCAATACATTGAACGAGGAGGAAATGAATACAACTGTATTAAAGGAAAAGAGAATCAATACCCGGAGCGAAGATCAGGGACCTGATAAGTCTTCTCTTCGTCCAAACATGGCATGTCCCTGGGATATGACTGCTCCTGTATTGCGCTTTCAAGGCGGACAACATCATTGACAAGGTGAAACACCATTGACTGCATGCTTCCGGAGAGTGCCTCATCGAAAATAACTTCAACACGACCGATCTTTTCAGACATATAATATGAAATTTTCGCAACGATGCAGTATACTATATGTTTTTCGATTTCGTTACCTAGTATATCTTCCCATGGTTGGTATATTCGGGAAGTGACGGTTGGAAAAATGAAACCACCAACTTTTAGAAAAGTGACCATAAAAGAATGCAATAATGAATTCAACCACTAATCATCAGATGAATCGCCGCCATAGTTACCGTTACTAGAATCGGGATCAACGACTTTACTAGATTTTAACAACTTCCCGGATGATTTAATGGGTTTCGCCGGCTTCTTAACCTTCTCTGCCTGCAATTCCAGTCCCTTTTCCGACGGCCTTCGCCTTCTTTTCAACCGCATGCCTTCAGGATCCTCTGCAGTAGAATTTTCAACAGCTGCACCGAAGAAAAAGACACGATATGAATATGATGTCAAAAGCATATAAGTCTGACGAATGCAACGAAGAATGACAGGCCGAGATTATCCTGGGAAAACAAAAATGAACTTTTTCCAACATCTCGGTCACATCTCGAGGGATAAACCAGTACAGCACAATCAATAAAAACAAAGCAAGGATAATTCTCGAAGAGGAGTTTTCCACAAAAGTTACCATCAAGGGGACTGGGAGTATGATTTGTCAGCTGTCCATCCTGTCCAGCCTCTACTGATAATGGTGATGCCGTGTGATTACTGTCTGGAAGCTTTGACGAACTTTCAACACATCTGTCCTGCTTCTCAGGAACAACGGGACATGGTTTTACAGGCAAGAAACAGAGCTCATCCTGGGACATGTCTGAGTCACTAAAAGCTGAATCCTTTTCCACTGTCATTATATCTATCTCGTCATCCTCGTTGATGTCTGAAGCTTTTACCTGCATAAGGACAGACCAGCGACTTAAAATACTTCCAAAAGTTTGCGCAGAAACGGGGGAAGGGGGGGAGGAGGTATTGCACTGTTGAGTTGAGACCTACCTTTTCAGTTTCAGGCACAATGTCAAACTCATCTTCCCGTTCCACGTATTCCTCGTTTTCTTCCAGCTCCTTGAAATCCGGAGCAAATGCGCTCCAATTTTCTGTGTAGTCTTTGGCCCAAATGTACACCAGACCAGTCAGAGAAACAGATACAATTATTGGATGTACAGGATGCCATGTCAAATCCATCAGCGCTTCCTTTGGACCTTCGAGAATTTTCACAAGGCTCCCAGCCTTATCCCATATGTAGATTTTGTGCTCACCCCGGCTTGCAGAAGCACCAATAACCCACTCGCCATCGCCACTAAAACAGGGTGCCTTCCACTGGATCCTCGTAACAGAATCTTGAAACTCGTGAATAAGTGATAAGCACTTCCCTCCAATAATCTTCAGCCTCTCTGCATCACTTGTCCCTCCTTGCAACTCATCGTATTCATCAAGCTTCTTGAGACTCTCTTTGGAAGGTAAAAGATTCTCATAGATCCTAATAGTCCGGTCACTAGAATTTGTCAGCAAGTACTGACCCCTTCTGTCAAATACTATGTTCTTTATCGTGGCACCACTGGACGCGGGAATCAGGGCACGGACTTTCACATTCTTGTGATCTATTATGAGGATTTCCCCCTTTGAATTGCCCGCATATACCAAATCACCATACTTGTTAAAGCATGCACTGCAGGGAGAGTATGTTATGAATCCATCAGAAGGTTTCCGAGCTAAAGTGGAAACTCCAACAGCTTCATCTGTAGTCAAAATGGGAAGAACTGTCGTGTTTCCCGAGTTGAGACCAACAATTAAGGGTGCGGACGACAGTGGGCATGCAAGACAAAAGGACGGAGTCGAAGATCCAGGGTATAAACGAGCTTGTAGCACCGTTTGCTGCAGAGTTGTTCGGGCAATCTTCTCTCCAGTGAGTACATCCCACAGAGTCAGAGACTTGTCAGAAGCGGAGGCAAGCAGACGGTGCCCAAACTTGGACCAACAAACACTTGTGATAGCAGCTGTACATTCTTTATCTCGCAGTTCCTTTGCAATGCCACGGGTTTCAAAGTCCCAGATTACACAGCCTCCATCAGTACACCCGGCTGGAAATGAAAGCCTAGTCAGAGATAATCACCACAGGATTGATAAACAAGACAGTACCCAGCAAGTGGCAACAGCCCTTGTCGATTATTGATCAGAACTAGCATTGCCCTATTTTTTCCCTGGACGACCATGCTTGTTTTAGTTCATCGCTATTACTAGTAAGGAAGTCCTCAAAACAAACACTACTGCCACCAAATATGAGGAAAGCTGTACTCCCAATGAATTAGCCTGCAAGTCACTGGCGGCATATGAAGAGCTGGTTGAGGACCCAATAACACCACCAGCTAACTGGGAATACCAAAATGCAGTATATCAGACAATCTACAATGGCTCGTGGGGCTAACATCAACCATGTTACACCCTATATTTGATCGAATGATCCAGAAATCCCAATCGGGTCTCTCCTTATTCAATGATCATCTAACTGATCATACAAATCCCCAGCTACCCAAACCAGTCCACGAGCCCATCTCAACCACGCATCCCTAACCTCTAGCCAATACTCTAACCCCACCCAAACCACTACCCAAGAAACAGGGAAAGGAAGAGGGGGTTACCGGCGAGAAGGGTTCCGCGGCGGTTGAAGGATATGCACTTCATGATCCCATGTTCCAAGTACTCCTCGATCACTTCCGGGAAATCCCCTTGCAAAGGATCTGCCCAACAAAAAGCCCCCCATCCCACATTAATCAAAGAGAAAAACAAGAACAATTAATCGACCGAATTCGGGAATACCCAGAAAGCAAGAAGATAAGTAAAAAAAAGAAGCGGGGGCGACAAACTACCGACGATTGGGGCGTTCATGGCTTGTGGGTGTTGGGCGGGGGGAATTTGGATTTGGTTGGCTCAGCGGGGAAAAGTCGGGAGCTTTAAACAGTGCGGGTTAGGGAGAGACAGGGAAACCCTTGGACTTACGCAGTTTGTCCGAAAAATAATTTTATTTCTGCCATTTATTTCGCGGCATTTTTTCACTGGGCTTTTATTTTATTTTTTTATTTAGGCCTCGCAATTCGTGTGTGTTGTGTCGAAGTATCTTATTCGTTCTTTAAAACTTCTTCATATCTAATTGCATAAATGTGAAATTGAAAATCTAATTCACCCGGCCCATCATCATGCTGACATAAAAATAAAAATTACAAAATAAAGAAATGTATCCATTGATGGATTTATTGCGTCATCCGTTAAATTTACGATAGTTATCACTAAATAGTACACTAAAAGTAACTAAATATTTAATAATTATTGTCGATAAGCTTCCTCTTTTATAAGTTCAATTCATTGTACAAAAGATTTAACCTAAAATAGTATGAATAAAATTAATTTTTATTATATATAAAACGTGTTTTACCGGTTAAAATTATTTTTTATCTTTTAAACTCGCATTCTGATACATAATTTATCGTGTTTTATCTCGTTCCGACCGAGTTTATGTTTTCTTGTCAAATCGGTCTTAATTTAATGATAAAATATACGTTTATGTCCCTAAGTATTGACGAATTTACTTTTCTGTCAACATCTTTTTTTCATATACAAAAATATCACTAATTATGTCATCAACCTTTTTTCTAGCCAATCTTGAATTTTTTGTAGTGAAAACATTTCGGCTTTCAATTCACTTGATTTGTTTATCAAAATTTTAAAATTAAAAACACATGAAAAGTTTCAATATTGTTTTTCATTTTTTTCCCTTTTTAGTCAATAAAAAAAATTATCTATTAAGGCCTTGTTTGGCTTTCACTCCAAAAAATTCAAGATTGGCTAGAAAAAAGGTTGACATAAACATATATTTTGTCTAATTTAATTAGTTTTCGGGTAGATAAATATCATAATTGTTTGGATTAATTTAGAATCACCATATACACTCAAGTAAATAAATTTTTTCCAGGAGTAAATTTTTTTTAAAGAATACATAGAGGGACCTAAAATCTCTACCCCTTTGTGTAAAGAAACACTATCCTTTGGATAGTAGAGGTAAAAAAAACGAAAAAAAAAAAGAATTGATTACCACAATTTACAAAACCCAAAATGGGAGTAAAACTTATTTATTTGTCATCTCCTCTGATTTGCCATCATCATGGAGTTCATTTCTACTTCTAGCTGCTCCACCTGCCTCAGATTCCCATACTTCTCTACCTCCCTCGCGACCTGTATGTCGTTGGGACGGTAGTACTGATACAAAACTTTTATCACGAGACGGGGCGCTAGTGCCGCTACGATGATGATTAGCAACAACGCCCAGAATAGCGACGTTTTACCGATCTCGAGGATGGCCCTGCAGGTAAAAGGGTTGAGGTTGAGTCTCTTCTAAGATGAAGTTGATTGAGAGATGGGCGAACGGGAGGTGAAAACAAAGCTTACCAGAAACCGAATAACATCGGGATCGCGTCGATTATTATAACGCAGAGGCAGGTCGCGACAATTGATCCCCATATGGCCGCATGGGTGATCCAGCTCCACCGGATGACGTCCATAGCCAAGTGCAAGTTCACCATGATGACGATGGCGATTGTCCATAGATCTCCTAAGCTCGATATATCCACGGTACTGTTCCAGTATGCGAAGAGGGGAATGAAGTAGACGACGATGCTCTGCCATAATGTATCAGCCATTGCAAGCCAAAACAATTTCGAGTTGTAACTTTCGTCTCTCTGCCCTGACCCGTAAAGCTGAGGGTACTCGAGGAGCGTCCTCCTGCTCAGGTTTTTGTCAAGAATCCCAACTACTATCGTAGGAAAGGACGTATATATGACAGAGTATAGTACACTGCTCCACTCCGTGATGGCTGTTGTCAACGTGAAACCGGTGAAAAGAGTAAACCTGAGAGAAAAGTATAGGTTGATGAGAAGAAACTCAAACAGGCAGATGGAAACATAGACAAGGAGGATTGAGGATAACTTCGGCCAGGTAAGATGCGATCCAGAAGTACTTACCAAAACATAAGGAAAACAAACACGGAATTTCTGTAGAAGTTGTAGATTATCATGTAAGCCATCCTTTGGTAATTCCAATGCCCGTGGACTAAGAGAAGGGGAATCAAGAATCTGAACTGGCCCATGGAGAAGTCCGATGCCATCACCGCTTGTCTACCCTCTTGCCCGGAAATGCCAACTCCCACGTCAGCCATTTGAATCATAGATACATCATTCGCTCCTGCAAACAGAAAAACGGAATCAGAAAATGTCATCAAATTAGTGATTCGAAAGCAAAAAGAAGAAGACAGTCAGCAGCACTATATTAAAAGTGAGGGGCATAATTACCGTCGCCGATTGCAAGAGTCATGTCTGCAGTCCGTTTTTTCACAAGGGCAACAATGCCAGCCTTCTGCAATGGAGCCACACGACAGCACAGTACAACTGAACATTTGCTGGCCAGTTGGAACAGCTGCAGGTACATTAAGAAGTAACAGGAGGTAAGCAATAATGATTGGAAGCAAGCGGCAATGGACGAACGTATATAAGTAACAAGATATTATCGATGCAGAAAGTCAAACACACAAAATGGTTACCTGCTCCTCGAGATCACTGTCAAGAACATACACTAGACTGGTTCCATCTATGATCAACGCCAACTGTACTTTACCAGCATCAGAACTCCGGGCTGCATCACTTCCGATAGCAGAATCAGGTATCAGCTTTTTGGACATCAAAAGGTTTTCTTCCAGATTTTTCCGGCATGATTCTTTTGAGTTATTGTTGATTATTATTTGTGTCATGTTGCCAGTCAGGAGCTTCGAGGAATAGCCAATTGATATGGCCGTTTCTTGCTTGTCACCTGTCAGGACCCAAACCTTCATCCCTGCAGCTCTTAGCGATTCTATGGCTTCTGGAACCCCTTGCTGCAACTTGTCTTCAATTCCTGAGGCCCCGAGCACTTTAATCTTCTTTTCCACATTGCTCGCGACCTTGCGTAGCAAGGCCGCCCTGCCCATCAAAGCGGTGCTCGCAGCCTCAAAAGCAGAGTGCCACTGCTCAAACTCCAAAGAACTTAGCTCCCTCATTCCGACAACTAACGTCCTCAATCCCAAGGAGGAGTAACTGTGAAGGTGATTTTCAGTTGCATGGACAACCTGCTCCTGAAATGATCTATCTATTACACTGAACATTGTCGTGTCGGCCCCCTTCACATAGACCTTCACCGATTTATCTGGGCAACCCAAAATTACCGACATCCTTTTACGATCACTGTCAAACTCATGCAGTCCCAGCACATTGAATCTGCAGCAATCGATAAGTAATCTACCGTGAGTAAGTAGGCAAAGGAGAAAAATGAGAAGTGGAAGCTACATGTCATTTGCGCTCAAATCCACAATGTGAAGACTTGGACGAGAGCAAAACAGCATTTACATTACCTTTGTTTTTCTCCTTGAACGTCTATGACAATATGACCCGAGGATCTCTCAATTAGCATGTATCCATATGCAGCAGCTGCATAGGCCAATGCTTGTTCATCAGGACTCTCGCCTTGGTAGTCAATTATCTTCACCGCCGGATCAGAAGTGTCAATGACAAAGGGAACGAGCGTATTGCATGATGCCAAAGCCAGAAAGAAGTTGTGTATATATGTTTCTCCGGGTGAATCTTTTTCAATTCTTGCTAATCGGAGAAGCTCCGGGTTAGCCTTGACAGTCACCTTGGGCTTCATCACCTTCCCATCGACTGGCAAACAATCATTACAAATTAACTTGACATTTCATCATATCCCCAGTGACAATATATGCACGGGATTCACAATATAGAGGGCGAAGATATTTACCTTTGACAATGTAGGCAACCTGGTCACCTTGCATAGAAGCCTTTGTATGGCTAAAATCTACTCCGCCAATACTCGCACTTTGGAACTCCATCTTATTTTCTGTGAGTGTGCCAGTCTTGTCCGAAAAGACATACTTTATTTGCCCCAGATCTTCGTTTATGTTCAGGGCTCTGCACTGAAACCTCGAATCGGAGGCCTCATCATACATGTTCGCATCTCGAACCATAAAGTAAGCCTGCCCGATACGAACAAGTTCCATGGATATGTACAATGATATGGGTATCATTATCTGGAAGACTATGACAGCCATAAGGAACGTGAAGAATATTTCCATTCCCCAGCCATAATAGTTATAGTTGTCGATGTCGACCGTCCCTTTCGAGTATTCCTTTTTGTGATAAAATACGATAGAATCTAACCTATCCTCAAAGTGCTTCAGCCAGACGGCAGCGCCAACGGAGACCACCATGCACAGAGTAATTAGAAAAAATGAAAGTATGACGATTTCCAAATTCATCCGTGTTTCGAGGCTGCTCCTTTTAGAAGGTGCTCCAGAGCTGTTGAGCATGGCCTTCGTCTCACGCCCCGTGTGCACTGCGACCCCTACAGCCCACGCTGTGTTCTTCAGTTCACATCCTCGCAGAACAATATTAGAAGGCCCAAGCGAAAGCTTCTTCCCATCAAGCTCCATATTTGCCTGAAACCCGTATATGTTCCTATTCGGTTTCTCGCACTTGATTAAGCCCGCAATCTTCTCCCTCTCGGGGGACCTTGAAAGCGTCTCCTGCTTCGCATATCGGGTCTTCAGATTCGATTCTCCATCCAAGTTGATGGTCTGCACATATGCAACCCCTGTCGGGTCGCTCGTTGAAAGAAGCACCATGTCACAAGGAAGAGTTTCGTTCGCCTTTATTTTAATGACCTCGCCCACCCAAATGTCTTTCCACCTTTTACTCTGAAATTGCCCATTGTTCCATACGAGCGCATGCCTGTTGTTCTCTATCTTGTCAGCTCGGTGGCGCCTATAGTCTTCGTATGCATCCTTAATTGCCGTAACAAACAGCACGAAAGCTAATGGCAATATCGACGCTCCCCTGCCGAACACTGCTAGCTGAGGAAGCTGATTGAGGATAGCTATCACTAAGAAATAAATGTAGGCAACTCTGTGGAACTGCTCAAACAAATTCCGTGGCAGGAAAGTTATCAACGAATACTTCCCCGTTCGGACCTCATTCCCCGCAAATTCAAACTTCTCGTTGGTCCTCTCGGGATCATTAATGTACACCAGCCTGGCGTCCTCGTCGTTAATTTCTTTCAAGGACATGCTGAAGAACTCCGAGTCGCCTCCCCTCGACGACCCGTGCCTCACCCGCTTTGATCCCAACTCGGCCACGCTCACTTCCTTCAAAGAATTCCCACCCGACATCTTTGACTGGATTGACGAAACGCTCCGCCTGGACGATGAATTCACGCTGGAGGCCCTCTCAATCGCATGATTACTGGTCTCCATCACAGTATCCCAGATAAAACACCCTACAACCAGAAATTTCTGCCAAACTCGAAAAACAGAACCCAAAGATCAGGAACTATTCCGAGCAGACAACTTCGGAACCAAAGAAGCAGATTATCCGACACCTAACCTTACCCTTTACAGCTACAACAACAGAATCCCCAACCCCACAACCACAACCTTCTACGAATTGACTTGCACTATCCCTCCAAAGCCAAAATCTTTCCAACACAGACAAAGAAAGCAACAGACCCAACTCTTCCACCAGACTTCTGGAGATCCCCTGATCCTCGGTTATTACGACATGGGTTGTACCCAAAAGGCCATCTTCAAGAGAGAGAGGGAGAAAGAAGGCTTTGGAATTGATGACTAAGCTACAAATTCTTCACCCCTCATTTCCACCTTATGAACAACACAGAGAGGAGGTCTACACAGCGTGTTCCCGGGTACCCGATCCATCCAACTTCTAGAAAAAGAATAAGTTGAGGAAGAAGAAAATTTTTTCCATCCCAAGGAAAGTCAAACTTGGGGGGCATTCAACCTTTTATTCTACCGATCTAGAAAGAAAGAGGGAAAACGGGGGAGTTTGGGTAGGATGGGGGGCGGGCGGGCAAAATTCGCAAGGGGCTAACAAGAGTGACAAAAATAGTCGTTGCCGTCGTTGTCATCAAGGGGACAACGAAAACTTCCAAAAGGTTGGAACTTTGGGATCAAGTCGACAACACGAAAGACGAAATGCATAGAAGATGGGAGGAGGGGAGGGTTGGAGTTCTTGTATGAGGTTCGATCGACATCGTAGGTGATGATGGGGGGTTGGGCTTAAGCGGCATGGACAGGGATTGTCTGAAAATTATGTATGTAATAAAGGGACGAGGGAACTTCTAGAAGAAAAGAGTTGGGGAAAGATGGGATCGGATTGACCGCCGGCCGAAGCTTTAGAACGTTGTGAACGGAATAAACTCCCTCCGGCAGCACACCACTCGATGCGACGAGTACCCTTCCGGGCGGTGCGGGTGGTTACTTGGTCGTCGTTTCGGTTGTGCCATTTTGTGTTAGTTAGCTGTGGTGGAATAGATTTGTCTTAAATTTCCTCAGTAGTGACAAATGGATTAGGGCTGGCCTGAAGAGGGAATCGTCGGGTGATTTTTGTTCGAGCTCTGTTTGTCCCTTTATCTCCGGGGGGACGGTGGCCAAGCGGAGAATATCCGACCGCTCAGATGGCCGATCCCGTGGGGCCGGAGGGGACACCGGCCTTCCACTAACTGGACGACTACATCCTTGACATAAATTTAAGGCAAAATATACGATAATATCATAGACAATGCTCAAATTTTCTGTTTTGTGAAAATCTTTTTTGGCTATACGATATTATCACTATCTTTAAGGTTGTAATTTTTTATGGCCAATCTTGGATTCAGGTCCTAATCTTTAAATTTCAATTATTGACTAAAAAAAGTGAAAAAATGGATAATAAGTAAAATTCAAGATTTGACAAAAAAAATTACAACATTAAAGATAGTGATAATATCGTATAGCAAAAAAAGATTTTGATAAAACAGAAAGTTTAAGCATAGTTTATGATATTATCGTATATTTTGCCTAAATTTAAGTTTAATTGGGAGGCGACGAAGTAACATTGCTTGCATCATCGCTGACCTCAGCCTCGCGAAAGGAACTTGGTTTTTACTTTGCGTTACCCCCCCAATCGTGTCGTTAAATTAGGACGGATGAAATCATAACTGACGATGTTACGACGTCGTTTCACATATGAGGCAATCCAGGTCAAGTTGATGATGTAACCAAATAAATAAATAAGAATATTTCCAATAATATCATATGTCTTGATCAATCAGGGTGTTGTTGACTTTTTTTTTTTTAAATTCTCTAAATGTGTGATGTAGAATTTAATTACACTTTAAAATAGAAGGGGGGCTGTCTATGTCCCCCTCCTTTGAATTTTCAAAGTCTTGGATGCTTCTAGAGATTGGACAATTTGGACGGGTCTTGCACTAACTTATCTTCGTTAATCATGGACGATTGAAATTTACGTGACTAAAAAAAAAAATCGTCTGGTGACTCGGTCGTCCATTTGACTAGCTGCCTCAGTAATGTTTAAGAAATAAAATTTATTTCTTAATATTTTACCCATTGGGGGAAAAATGTTTATTTTAATGTTTTAATCGAGTTAGTGTGACATGGAGTAGTAGTTTACTAAACATTCCCCCTCAAATTTTAATATTAAATCCAAGATCTTACAACCCGATTTGGATGATGTGTCTGATTTCTGACATATAAAAAGAAAGAGATAATAAACACAGTTCCAAACAGATAGCCGTGTGTGTTTTTTTTTTAATTATTATTTACTAAATGGCCCAGAGGTTGATACCAAACCTAAGATGTCAAGGCAATTGTTGGTTGATATCCACAAAGCTCGCACCCGCAAGGAAAGTATTAATCGACTTAGGCTACGACAACCATTTCGGGAGGGTTTCGGGGCTGTCCGCGGAACATCCCCTAGTATGGGGTTCGAGTTCGACTTGTTCGAGAGGGTGGGCGTAGCGAGCGCGGCCTTGGCTCTAGTAGTAACACTCGTGCTCTACGTTTGCGTTCTTCGTCTATGCCCGAGAAGGGATCCCGACTCCGGAGGTAATGTTGGTGTCGTAGACTTACTTCAGTTCGAGTTCCGGGGGAGTGACATGAAACAATCTGAAGGGAAAGCGACGCAGGGGGAGGGTGCCTGGATCGGAAGAGATTCAAGGAATTCAGACTGGCGAGGATAACTCCGATCACTCACAACACGTCCAGGTTCAGATTTCATCTCCCGACACCCGCGTCATACCTCGGACTTCCTGTCGGGCAGCACGTCGTCTGCAGGTTCCTAAATTTTTCCTTGTCATGATAATAAAATGATCGATTCCGTACGTGTTCGAACTGTGTTGGGATGTGATTATTATCATTTTAGAGGGTGCGATGGAGATGGCAAGGAAGTGATTAGGCCGTACACGCCCATCACCCTGGATTCGGACAAGGGTTACTTCGAACTAGTAGTTAAGGCAAGTCATCGGGGCCGGACCGTCGATCCGCCGCGCGTCGTGGTTATGCATTCGTTTAACATGACACATAACATGTTATTAGATGTACCCGGAGGGGAGGATGTCGCACCATTTCAGACAAATGAGGATAGGAGATTACCTCCCTGTTCAAGGACCCAAGGTTGATATTCAAATAATTCTTTTTGTGATGATAAAATTAAATGGAACCGATCTTATGGTTATATTTTGTTTTGTGTAGGGACGTTTCAAGTACAAGCCCGGGCAGGTTCGTGGCTTTGGAATGATAGCTGGTGGCACCGGCATCACCCCAATGTTTCAGGCAAATAAATGTATACCTTACCCTGAATATCTACCAAAATGTATAGGTTGTAGTTACGTTCAAAGGACCTTCAAATCGCGATTTTCACGGATCGTTCTAAAGTCGCCATTTGAAATCGCGAGTGAATATCGCTGTTTGAAACCGCGAGTGAATGTCGATATTTACGATATTTTCGAAACTAAAATCGTATTTCGTAAAATTTTTTATAAACTAAAAGTAATTACGCACTGACCTCATTTACATTCATAACACAGGTTATTCGAGCAATATTTGAGAATGGAAAGGATACGACGAGCGTGCATCTCATCTACGCCAATAGCTCAATCCACGACATCCTCCTGAAAGTCAAAATCCGATCCCACGTTTCATCTCTCGTACGTTCTCGTTTCCTTTATACTTATACCTTTTATTCTTTCTTGATTGCCTCTTGGTAGGAGGAGTTGGATGTTATCGCCGATATTTTCCCCGACCGGTTCAAACTATACTATGTCCTAACAAAGGTGAGCGACTTACGTGTTCGAAATACTGATCGCGTTGTCACGGTTACGGTCATGACATGAAACGAGCCACTATCATCGCCTGACTGGTTTTACTTCGTGGTAGCCGCCCGAGGGATGGGAGTATGGCCAGGGACATGTTACCATGGATATGATCCAAAATCATTGTCCTCCCCCTGCGTTGGACATTCAGGTTGCTTAGTTATTTGAGTTCCTGCTCTTGGCTGTGAATTGATATTAATCTTCCATACTTGGGTTTGGTCCAGATCTTGAGATGCGGTCCACCTGGGATGAACAAAGCAATGGCAGCACATCTACATGCGCTCGGATACACGTCCGGCATGCTCTTCGAATTCTAATCACATGAACTCGGCTCATCGGCCATAATGTCGCGACATGACGGGTCGATATTAGATGCACGGTTTGAGTTCTACGTTGACGCTTAATTTCTGCACACTTTTATGCATCATCGCATGAGCATGTCCGTTTGGATTGCACCCATTTGAAAGAATATATTGATTATCACTCGAAAAACGATTAATTAAATTTTTTAGGACCACTTATGGAATAATATAAGAGTTGAGTACTAATTTCGAATTTTATCAAAATTAATCGTACGGACGACGGTGTCTGCCTTCCTCCCATAAATGAGACGGAGGCCCCGGCTCGGTCGGCAGCCCGCAACCGGTGGCGGCATACGACGACGACGATGGTGGCGATCACCCTTCCCACGGCGGAGCTTACGCCATCCGACCGCCCGATCCTCCTCCAGACGGAGACCGAGTGTTCTCTCATCTCCGGCGTCCAGCTCCTCTGCGAAGACGACGACCACATCTGTCACTTTTCCCTCCACCTTGGCCCGGGACTCCTAACACTGACCACCCACCGCCTAATCCTCATACCGGAGAACTCGTCCACAGCAGTGCCGTCCTCGTCCCTGTCGTACTCTTCCTCGTCAACGTCGCGGCCGTGTTCCATCCCTCTAGGCTCAATCACTCAAATCTTCGCCCTGAAGAAGTCCATCAAGGCGATGTTCGGGTCGCCAAGGCTGAGGTTCCAGCTCTCTGTTGACTCCGAAGGGAGAGTTGGGAAAAGCGGTCGGTCGGTGGTTGTTACGGCGGTTATGAGGGGGAAGGGTGACGTGGAAGTGTTTGTCGACAAGTTTAGGAGAACTTGGGAGGCTAGGCTTTGGGAAAAGGATGCCGAGGGCTCGGCTGGTGGTCAGGGATCGGGGGGCGGTAATAGCACGGGCAATCATTCTGTTGGAGGTTCTGGTTCGGGTTCAGGGTCAGGCCGGGGAGGATTTGATTCGCGAGGAATGAGGGTGGTCGGAGTTTCTGGGATACTAAGGAGGGAACAGGAAACTTGGGAGAATACGGATAAGAATCTGCAGGAGGCATTTCAGGACTTGAATGCTCTCATGGTAGTTTGATTCAGTTCGAAATTTTTCTGTGGTAGATGTATATGTGATTTGATGGTTGGTAATCTTTTGGCAAGATAGGCTGTAGGGCCGGACTGGAACAGTTTCTGTTGGATTAGCCTATATCTTGATCATAATCAGTGAAAATTTACTAGTATCAATTATGAGGATTTAGGCAAAAGTAGATGTAAAACCAAATGAGAATAGCTGTAAGAGGGTTTTCATTTATGATTTTCTTACTGATGTAGTCTTTTGGTTCCCTGAAATTGGCTATCCATTAACTACCAGGACATTGTCATGATGAATCTTCTTGTCTCACTCATTTCATTTACAGAGTAAAGCCAAAGAGATGGTGATGTTGGCCGAGAAAATGAGGCTAAAGCTTTTATCTGGCCAATCCCAAGCCGGTGATGAGGAATTGGGCACGAAGGAAGAGATGCAAGATTGGTTGTTGAGTGTCGGTGTTATATCCCCAGTTACTAAGGAATCGGCTGGTGCGCTGTATCATCAACAATTGTCTCGGCAGGTCCTCTTCTTCCCTCTCTTCATGATCTATTCTGTATCTAACTGCTTGTTGCATTGTTATGGTGCTTGGCAGTGTCTCATATAGGGATGCATATTGATTTTTTGATTCTATCCTTGTCATTCACAAGCTTGTTAACAGTAGCATAATTGTTCTTTCCTTTCTCTTAGCTAGCAGATTTTGTCAGAATTCCCCTTGATCGGGCTGGAGGGATGATTAATCTGATAGACATGTATTGTCTTTTCAATCGTGCACGAGGAACTGGTATAATGCAGTCTTCTGTAGTGTTGAATTTGTTGCACTAAAGTGTCCTTTCTACATCAACTTAGTTGTTAAGACTGTGATCTTCTAATGCAGAATTAATATCTCCAGAAGATTTACACCAAGCATGTTCTTTGTGGGAAAAGTTTGACGTGTAAGTCCGGTGCGCTATTCAATTTCAAAGGGCTTGATTTTGACTCAATCTTATTTTCACCCCTACTCCACTATGTTCATATGCCTGTGATTTTAATCCTTTCTCAGTCCAGTAATGTTACGGAAGTTTGATAGTGGAGTCATGGTCATCCAGAATAAAGCACAAAGAGATGAAGAGGTGACTTCATTTTTTCCTGTGGAATATCCTTAATTGGTTGTACTTTATTAAAAGTTCTTGAGCTTCAGAAACATTTGACTAATTTGATTTCGTGTGGTCATTGGGGTCACCATTGCTAAAGAAACTTTAGATGAATATATCAGATATATTCACACCATTTTGATATTTGTACAATCCTACGAGGGGTTTTTCAAAAGGAGTCAGTCCCTTCTATTAGTCTCTTAGTAACTGAAGAATGTGGAATGCCCACCTCGTTTTTCTGGCTCTCTCTCTCACCCCATGTTTCTTTCTTGTGGTGTTATGTCTGTCATTTGTAGGTTTTCGCCAGGATTAAGTCTCTTGTAACACGACCTGATGCCCTTCAAATGGGTATTAGTACCAGTGATGCTGCCATTACTCTCGGGATTGCCCCTGCCCTGGCTAAGGAGCATCTTTTGGCAGCTGAGAGCCAGGGTATGCTACTTACAATGTCTCATGATAGGTTTTCTGAAGTCACTGAAGCTCGGAAGCTGAACCCAGTCTAACAAATGTTCTATTACTTTGCAATTTTGCAGGCCTGCTCTGTCGAGACATAAGTCCTGATGGATTTCGTTTTTATATCAACCTATTTCCTGAGATCCGCTTAGATGGCATTCACCTGTGAGTGAGACATTTTTTACTTCCTTTGTCATGTTTTTATTTTTTTGAAGCCATTTTGTAGCTAGATACTATCCTGCTTTTCATACTTCTAGATAAAAGCACAAGTAACCTCTTGTATTTCTTATAATGACATGCGAGATAGGTTTTGTTCAGGCTTTATAATTAAGCACTGTGGATCTGATCTTTTTCCTACTTTCTTGAATTGCTCTTTTTAACATGAAGGTAGTTGAAAAAACGCAAATTTTAGGGTCAGACGACCATATGAGGCTTCTAACTTGAGCAATGATTTTTTCTGGAGTATCCTATCGAGATCGTTATCTTAAAAAATGTCCCAAGTTAGTCATTGGATGTGGTGGGCTCATGTCATAAATCATGCTCACGTTCAAGAACCTCTGGTGTTTATGGTCATTGTTTAAGGTTGATTGGCAGTCACTTTCTCTTCACCAAATATGATGGACTAGGGTGGGGGTACTGATAGGATAGGATGCCATGTTGATTTGGTCTTAAAATATCCGAGAACTATGCATATGTAGGAGTGTCATCTGCCTTTATCCTTGATGGATCGCCTCATGAGTCATGACCTATGTCTTGGATTCGATTTACTTTTTTAAATGTGACTGGCTGTAAATTTGATTGTTTCATTTTTCTTTCCTGGGAAGTGTTGACTATAAACTGCATGTCTCTCCAAGATAAATTGTTCATCATTGCTTTGGCCGTCTTGGATCTTGTTGTTTCACTCTATGTTATGATGAGTTTTATCCTTGCTATTTGTTGATGGTTAATATCATGGGCAACAGAGTCATGGATGAGGGATTATACAATGCATGGATCAAATCTTCTTCATATCCAAGGCAAGATATATTTTCGTATTTCCTCGTATTATTAACTGGAAAATTCTTGTTCTTTATACGCACTTTGTTTCTATAGATATTTCTAATTTTGTAAAAGTTGATTCTTCCAGATAAATGGGATATTGATTAAAGGATATTTTTGGATGGGTTGTCATACATGACCGCGATTTTCCCACCCCTCACCTCTGGTGCCATATCGGAAACCATCCATGGTATCCCCAAAAATTCTACATACAACTTTTATAGTGTTCCAGAGTCGGGTCTTCCTTTGAAACAGAAGCTTCCCCCTCTGCCTCAGCACCCGATTGGTATAAATTTTGGTTGTTTGACGGTCCAGATGCGGACGTGACAAATACATTTTGGCCCCGCGAAAATGATCGCCTTTTTGCGATGACTTTGACTTATGTACCCTAAAAGCATCACTCTATTCATTATTTCGAGACCTGCAATTGCACGGTGGTGTTTCAAAGTCTGGAAACTCTCGGTCTTTCTACTCTTACAAGCATGTTCATGGCTGATGATGGCATATGACGATGACAATTTCGGCAGATGTCACTTTTACCTGGTCTTTGTATCTTCAGCTACAAGTTACCGGTATGTCTCCGCAACCACTAAACTTGAGCAAGAATTGACGAGCTGGTGGGCTTTATTCTGCCGACTTTCATTCCTTAAATGGTTTTGTCTGTCAACCAGGTTCGTTCATCTGTGTCATTCTTGTTCTTTACCGATGAGATCATGCCCTAGCATGAGTTTGGGAAATGTCGAAGTGTTAATGCTGGAAAAGTAGATATTAGTAATTTTGTTCTCCATTTATTGAAAGCTTTGTAATTCTCCATCTGGCACGGAGGTGAATGGAAACATACATATCTGATGCTAGCAGACACACAAACGATCTCTCATCCGCAGTTTATGACCCCTCGAGATTGCGCTGATCCTTGGATCGTACAGTTAGCTTTTGGTGTGTCCAACTATAGGAAGATGTCGGGGCATGTTTCAAATTCTCTTTGGGATATACACAAACAAGCCGTTGCACTCGGGGGGGTTTAACCTTCCTTGGAGGTTTCCCATCCCGAATGAGGTTTCGAGTCGTGTGGGCGTCTTCTCATGCATCTGCTCCTTTCTGTAGTGTAAAAATTAGCCCGAGTTGTTGTTTAACGATAACAGTTGTTAAAATTCATGAAATAATCTCTCGTGATAAAATTTATAAGTTTGAATTCATGTGCTATAAGTTTGATTTCCCGTCTTATTTAATGTTTTTTCACTCTTATAGAATTAAATATTTATAAAGTTGAATTCTCTTAACAAGAATTCGGTCTACAGATTAATTTCGAGTCATTATTTTGGTTTTATTAAAATTTGAATTCCTTACTGTGTTTATCAGTGAGAATTAATGTAAATATTTTTTTGGGGGGGTTTAGGACGGGGGAGTTCAGAAAAAAGGGCATGAATTCTTTTCAATTGTTTCATTTGTCTTTGGTAATCGCCATTTTGTTAATCTGGCAAGCGGCGTGGCGTTGAATCGCTAATTAATCAAAGTCCCCTCCTCACACACCCGCGCGCGCGCGAGCGAGCGACCAAACCAAGTCGTTAAACCAAGAATTGGTTTGTTCTTTCTTTCTTGACGCCTTCCCCAATGTAATAAATATAAATGCAGGTTCGTAATCCAATACGACCATCGGGCTTCTTCCTGTTCAGAACTAACCTTTTTCTTTCTTTCTTTCCGGTTGTCGTCTGTCTGTCACTTCAACGATGTTGCCATTTTTCTCCAACTGGGGTATATGAGAAATGGCGGTTTCCGCCTTCAAATCCTCGTCCAGGAGGTCTACCCAGAACCCGAGTTCTGCTAGTTCTTGCGCCAGGGATCCGGACAAGAAGCCTCCCCCTCCCAGGAGATCCAGGAGTGTTAGTGCCTACCCCAGGAGGGGTCACCAGCAGCTGCCTGAGGTGGTTTCCCCCGAGTTCTTGATCAAGAGGGACAACCCCCTGTTCTGGAGCGGTGATGGGTCGGTGAGGGATGAGGGTTTTGGCGATGGGCCCGCGTTGAAGGAGAAGGTTCTGGGATTGGGGGACGATGTGAGGATGATAAATGGTGGTTTTAGGGGTGATGGGGTGGGGAGTGGTGCTAGGAAGGGGAAAGGTGAGGTTTTGGGTGCTGGGGATGGTAGGAGAGGGCGATCCGTCTCGAGGGACGTGGTTGTTGGGTCTGTGCCGGTGGGGAGTAGGAAGGGGCTCGGCAGGAGCTCGTCGAGGGTCGACACGGGGAAGCAGAGCCGGTCGGCGTCGCAGAATCCGGTTCCCAGAGGATACAGTGTCACTTCGGAGGTACTCTGTTTGAGTTTTACTAGAGCATATTCTCAGAATGGCCGTGAATTTCTGTTATTTTTTACTTCATAAAATTTACGGCGTATCCTTGTGTCAAATGTTTGATGAGAGGCCTCGTTTCCAGAGTGAAATTGACCAAGACAGTCACTCGGTTGCTGGTTCTAATAGGGGTGTACTCAACTCAAATAAGGGAGCAAGGGCCGCAAATAGTTTGAGAATTTTGAATGCCACGGAAAACTTGCATCCTTGGATGAGCCAGTGTCCCGTTACGGAGCTGCATTATGATTCTGCAACGAGTTTGGTAGGAGAACTTTACACGTTTCCATTCTGGATGTTTTTATAATTTGAGATGTTTTGGTGTAACAATGCTTGATCACTTGCTGCATTTTCCTTAGGCTTGTTCTCGGGACGATGGCACTTCAACGGGTTCATTGTCTGGGGTAGAAGAGAAGACCATAAGAGCTGTCTCTGAACAAATGAAGGTGATGAATGTAGTGGTCGATCAATGCCTGATCATGACTATTGTTGTCCATTTCTGCTGATCTATAGTCGGTGAGGGAGGATGATTTTGTAGCCGATACGACTAATGGTAACATCTATGAAACTGTTCAATCGGAAGTTAGGCGTGCAATCACAGACATGAAAAACAACCTAGTAAGTGAGAGCATTCTCTTGTTTTTAATGCAACCTTCTGTGGTGTCCTAAGCTCCAGTTCATCGTGTTAGTGGTTTATGAAGCTGAATACATGTCACGAGTAATATTTTTTTCTGTAGAGGCAATATTTCGTCAGCGTCTCTCTTCATAGGGAGCCCTTTATTCTCAGTATTAGGTTGTCCCAGTAGTCGTAACTGTCTGTTTGATCGATTTTGTTTCCACGACAACAGATGGAGATATTTCTTAGGTGCATGGAGAAATCTGTTGTATTGAAGTTATAATTTGATAAGACTTGAACCTTATCCTTGTCCTCATATTTTGCCATATCTAGGCTGTTTACCGAAGCAATGGCACCACAATTGTGGGCTCTAGTTTGGCTGATATTTCACCCAACCTTGTAAATTCTGGCGCAGTCGAATTAGTCAGGGACATCAGAAGTGAATATGCCAAAAAACTTGAGGAGGTGTTTGCTCCTTTGCTCCCATCATCACAATATGGTTATATAGATTGGTGGTTATAATATTTTTTATTGATTTTCTCAGTCCCAGGAAAGGGCCAGGAAACTACGGGCAGACCTTGCTGTCGAGGAGTATCATGTGCAAGAACTGAGCAGGTTTCTGAAAGAGATTCTTCCAGATCCAAGAACATCCTTGCAGAACACCCGTCCAGCAAGAAAGGTTAGAATTTAAATGTAGTGCCTTTTTTGCGGAGGCTAAATTTAAAACACTTGCTGTGTTTTGTTTCTATGTTCTCTATCTATTCATCAATTCGAATCACATAATGAGCACATTCTGTCAAGGCCATTTATTACAGAACGTGCATCACTGTGCCACAAGTCATGCTATCGAGCAACTTGCCCTTCCCCCCCTTCAGCAAACCCTAGTAGTAATGATAAGGGAGGAGTTGTGCAGAAGCACCGAGAAAAATGAAAACAGAACAAATATGAATATGGAGATTTCTACATCCATTTTTGTGGTGCATTCCCCAGAAAATGGGCATCTTAACACACATGCCAATAAAGAAAATTTGATCATGTAACTTTCTCTAGCTTTGTCCATAATCTTTTTACGATAATGTGCAGGCTAGCATTGAAAGGAGGAGAATATCTAAGCTCTTGACTGAAGAAGCCATGGCATATTTTGACGAGTGCGTTTCTCTGTCCACATTTGACAGTTCTGACTTCTCATCAAACGAAGATCCGCTTGTTCAATTGGCTGGAGATACCAACCCAATAAGCGTATATGAATACCCTTATCTTTATCCTTTTTTTTACTTTCAATGTCTCAAACCTTCAAAAGATCATGCAGCTGGTCAGCAGTATTTCTTTTTTGGTTATGAATAATCTCTGGGGATGAGCCTCTGCTTTGATCATAGGACTTGATGAACTTTTTTGGAAGGGTTAGTTGGGATTTTACCTGTAGATTGAACTGAAGCAGTTAATAGCCTCTCTGCTTGAATGGCAGGAACCATCTATGGATGAACGACTGAGACGCCATAATGAATATTCGAGAGCAACAGACTGTAGTGCTGAGACACATCCATGTTGTCTGCGAAGTCACAACTCTGACCCCTCACCTGGGAACAGGCTTCCTCTTTCTGGCAAGTACCCCGATCTTCAACAAGACATTAAGAAGTTGCTGAAACACTCCCCTGACAGTGACAACTCTGCTAAGGGCGATAAGGGCATCCTTGGTTCTTCGCAGAAGGGTCATAATCTTGTGGAAGAGTACAGTTATCTGGCTATTAGTGACAGATCGTTATCGGAAAGAGTTGCAAAAAAGAAGTGGCTGGAGCTTGGTAGCTTAATACTTTGTGACGAAGAGACGTTTTCTCCATTTGGGTCCTTCATCTAGGAGGTCTCCATGATTTGAGCAAACCAACACAGTGATAGTAAATCTCAGGGTTGGTTTTCCGTGATCATTTAGGCTTCTGGGTAGATGATAGACAGGAGTGTCAATTAGTTCACACACACACACACACACACATATACTATGAAATAGACGTGGTTTTTGTATAGAATATAATGGTCTTTACCTGATTATGTTTGTGTGATCTGGATGTAACATAGGACTTGCATACCTCAATACTGAGTGCCAGAACTCAAAGGAGTATGATGATGATGCTTTTAAGTGATTATGATATGTGGTTTTTATTTTGTGGAAAGTGGTTTATTTTTCCAACTGCATCAAGTGGGAATCAGTCATAACTTGTGATCTATTTCTGGGTTTGCAAGAGTCAGTGGCATTCTATGAATGAGAAGAAATGCAGGTCTTGTAGCTTCTGCTCTTCCCATTTTGGTTTCATTTATCAGACAATGCTACTGGAACGAGTGCTTGGAACTGAAGAGCTTGACATCACTTCATCCTCTCCTATTTCCCTCACAAAACTGCAGGACCATCATGATGAAATCTCGCCAGGACGTCAGAGACTTCCACTGCTGCTATCTGCCAAGTCCCGGTGCTAGACTGGTCGGAGTGATGAGAGGACTACATCCTGCAGGGAGCTGTCTCTCTTCATGGCGGCTTTGAACTCGTCAAAGGTGACCTTCCCGTCGCTGTTAGCATCCATGAGGTCGAATATCTCATCCAGCTTGCCCGGTTCTGTGATGTCGGCTGGAAGGCAGTCTTCAGGTAAAGCCTATAACATTGTATTGTCAACAGTTTCAGCATTTTTTTTAACAATTTGTCAACTCAAGCGAAGGCCTCTCGTGGCACTTACACTTAGCATTGAAGCCACTTCTTCCTTCGTGATGCAGCCTGATCTGTCTGTGTCATACATCTGTTTGACCGAGGGTAATGGGAAGATCAGTCTCAAAAGGATGGATAAGGTGCGATCCTTCCCGTTTAAGTTTTAAGGATATACCTGGAAACACAACCGCAGAGCATCATCGCCCTGTGATTTCCTCAGGCTTGAAAACCCACATAGTATCTCCCTCATATCAACAGTGCCATCTCGGTTATTGTCAAACATGTCGAAGATTCGGGGCGCGAGAGGCACTAGAGATGACATGTTCATTGCTCTTAGAACCTCCTCAAACTGGGAGATCGTAGCGTTTTCTCCATTGGCACATCTGCAGAAGAACAATCCACCGACTGTGACTGGTGTTGACAATGGAACAGGAAAGGAAATAGATAGAAATGACGGAAGCACTTGCATTTTGTTGAAATTCATCTGCAGGTTGTTCAGTTCTTCAGGCGTGAGGTCATGAGACCCCAGTAAGGATCTGAGCTTCTTTGTCCTAAGAAATATGGTGCTGCTCCACACACTTGCGAAAGCTGCGGCACGTAGCTTGCGCCTGGCATTGAAGCTCTGGAGCCTTGACACGATTTCAGGATCCATGAGTTCCTCTTTGGCCAGGTCACCTATCACCCATGGGTGGACGAGAAGCTGTTGAAAACTTACAATTATATCTGCAATGGAGAAGGAGACAAACAGCGGAAATGAAGACTTCAAATGTCATACATACATCTTGAGCACTTGGTCTTCCAAGGGGATCGACAGTGAGAAGATTTGATATCAATTCCTTTGCGGAAGCAGAAATATTCTTCCAGCTCCTTTCGTCAAAGGAAAATTCTCCCTGCATATAAATCAAGAAGCTTTTGCGTCATTTCGAAAATGGCCAGGTATCTCTGTGCCGTGGCTGTGAGCTTGACGGATTGCTTACTTTCATGATCATCTGTTGCTTCTGCTGGTTGGATTGCGCAGCAAATGGCGGATACCTGAATCTCAGGGAGAAATATATGTCAGAAACAGAACGCCTGTTCTAAAGCTACGTGATTTCCTGATAACGATGAACAAGAAATGAGTATAATTCTTGGAAACCTGAAGTGCCTACCCTGAGAGCAAGATGTATAATATGACTCCCAGTGACCACATGTCACTCTTACTGGTTATTGTTCCTTGAGCCAGAGCTTCAGGAGAGACATAATCTATTGAACCGAACAATCCTATAACCGGATCGGACTCCTCGACCGAGCTCAACCCAAAGTCCATGATCTTCAAGGGAGAATCCTCCCTCTCATTCAAGAACAAGCAATTCTCGGGCTTCAAGTCCCTATGGACAATATTAGCCCCATGGAGTGCGCTCAATCCCCGGGCGATCTGGAGTACGACAGCGGCGGCCTCAGCTTCCGAGTACCTCTTCCGGGCCACAATCCTGTCGAACAGCTCCCCTCCAGCACAGAGCTCGAGTATGAGATGGACACCACCCTGGTCCTCACACACATCATACAGTTCAATGACGTTATGGTGGGGTGAAACCTTCTCGACGATCTTCCTCATCACCAGGATCTCATTCGTCAGCAGGGCGTCCGAGATAGGGACCCGTTTCCACATGGGGAACGTCATCGAAGCGAACGGCTTCTTCCCTGGTAGCGACGGCGGATGAGTCGACGAAAGACCGAGTCTCTTGAGCGTCTTTATCGCAACATGCCTCCTGTCGTCGCCCGACTTACAGATTCCCCTCCTTACGACAGAGAAACCGCCTCTTCCTAGGATGTCAACAACTTCATAGTCATCGGACAGCGTTCTAGCCTGCTGTCCCATGAGAAGTAGTTATGGGTCTTCTTCCTTAGGAATGGGTTAAGTTGAAGGCTTAAAGAGGAGATGGGGGTGACTCTGAAATTCAATGATGAGGAGACAAGTTTTGAGCAGGGGGGGAGTTGGTAATGAAAGAAGAGGAAGGTTTGGAGGACTGACATAAGCAATGTGAAAGGGGAAGTTTTAGCATTTGTTTAAGGTTGTAAAAATATTCATATTGCAGTTCAGAAGGGAACAAGGGAACAAACCGAAGGGTACAGCAGCTGGAAGGAAAGCAGACAAGGACTTGGTCAAACCAATAAACCCATCATTTCCTCAATCATGGAATGGAGCACCAGTCCAAACCCAACACAACAATCATCTGTGGCAACTTCTCTTGTAAGAACCAAAAATCTCAGCTTCTTGTTGGGAAACAGTATGGTGTGTGTTTTTAATTATCCGAGACGGGTATGCAGAGTTGTACAGCCGTCGAATATGCTCCAAAATACAGAAGAGACGAGTTTAACATCCGACAAGCGGAACAGGACAAGCTCGACGCGCAGATAACCGATGGCCTCCTGACTGTGTATGAGTAAAAAACAGACGATCTACGAGGATCCTTCATCTTGTTTTTTTCCAAGGTTAGTGCGTATTGGGCCATTCGTTCAATGTCAACCATCAGTAGCCTATCAATATCATTGTTAACAGGTGTTATTATAGGGAGGTCAACACTAGGGGTGCTTATTCTAATCACAATCAGGCCTGTAAAGCACTAACACTTTGAACCAACTGAGTTTGACTAAATTGTGAACTTCCTATGAAATCAAACAGAGGAAGATATAGTTTCATTTCAGAGGAAAAATCTAATCACTTTGAATGGAATATGATGGCATAATGAAAAGAGTGCACAGCAGTTTAAAGAATTATAAGTTGGTTCTTCATAGGTCCTTCAATTCACACAAGCAAAGCAGTAAGTACATCATCACTCTATACCTCTCACCGATGTCACGCTATAGAGAAAAGGTAGCGGAGTACCTAATTCCATCAGCAGCTCTGTCCTCTTCAAATATAGCATTTTGAGGTGTCTTGCTTCAGTGGTGGGATGGCACCTTCCGATTCCAAATCAAAACGGGAGCTTGTAACAGTCCTGCTGAAGGCGATATCAAAGGAAGAGTCGAACAACTTCCACTGATCACACTGGCTGTATGAAGAAGCCAAAGGAAGAGAAGGATTTCCCGGCACCCGAGTTCCTTGACGCGACGTTCCGTTCAAAGAGTCTGCTGGTTTACAGTTGTTATCGCTGGGAACATGGAGGACAGCCTGCATATTACCTTTAGTTCCAACAACAGAAGCATCCGCTGGATTGTTGTTATCGTGGAACAGCATTAGGTCAGATAAAATTCTCTGACCACCCTCCGGTCCATATACACTTGAGCCAGGGGAGCTCCACACGACCGAAGGAGGACCAGACTTCAGTTGAGCAGACTGAGTCGAAGCAGACTGTGCATCATCACTGACCAAGAACGCTGATATTCCGGCTTTTGGACGAGAACTGTTTCTGTGAAGGCATATCATCTGATGATTATTTCTTGATACCCTGTCATCAAACCCGAGACCTGCATCGCTATAAGAGCACTCGGGAAATTCACAAGTATATGTTTCACGGTATTTATTCATATTAGGCCCATCAAACAATTGCTTCCTCTTGGGCATTAACACCTGTTCATTACTGCAGTTGGACTCCAACCACTCGCTTTTAATTTGATATATGGACGGAGGCATCATCACTTCTCGTGGAAATTGTTGTCTGTGCCCAGAGAACCCAATAAGTGGCTTCCGCTCCTCGGCCACCAACACCTGTTCATCACACGCTCCTTCGACATCATAATCACCAACATCAGTGGTCAGAAAAGATGACCTGTGTGCACTTCCCGAGAAATTATGGGCGGTACCACGGTACAACTTCCTACACAGAGCTTCCTCCTGATTGAGGATGGCCAACCAACTAGCGCTCTCCTTTGCAGTCATTTTATCTTGCAAGCATTTGCTCTGATGAACAAGCATCTGGATCTTAGCAATGTCGGGAGATAAGTGCTTGATAACAGCTGTGAGAACAACAACCTTCCACACTTTTTTTAGGTTATGCGGCTTCTTGTAAGGAGGCACTCCCTGATCCTTGGGCAAACCTGACTGCACCCACCAAGCTTCATTTCCAGTGGGCCACCAAGGTGGAGGAACACCTCTCTCCAATGGAAACCGCCGCTGTGGTGGGTTGCAGTGCTTCATCAAGGCTGACAATAGGGAGCCGAGCGTGGTATCCTGCAACTCTTGTAAATTGTGTGTAGTAGATGCTGCATCATACAGCTCAGCGTTATTCCCTGGCACAGAATGTTCAGCCACGTACTTTGAAATTGCAGCTGACCCGTTATGATCAAACCGGACTTTTTCCTTCCACCATGCTCGGAGATTGTCGGATGCCCCGGTCACAGTTTTCCCCTTCTCAGGAATTATCCCATACACGAAGCCCCGGGCTTTACACACCTCCATCATCCTCAACATATATTTCAAGATCCCATCTTGAGCCCTCGACATCTTCTTCCTTCTTACTTGCTCCTGACACTGCCTTTGCTTTCCACTGTTATGTTCTCTTCCTTCCACGTCCTTGTTTTGCTCCTTAAGACGCCTCAAGAGCATCTTGTCCCTCCAAATCCTCCTCTCAAGTTCATCCACGTCTATTTCTCCATCACTGAAACATTCTTCTGTGGCGGTTTCGGTTTCCTGCCTCACATATGTATCGCCAAGGACACCGGACATAAAATCCAGTTTACTGCAAATTCCCATCTCTTCTAGGATCTCCATCTCAAGAAATCGGAGAAACAAATGAAGAAACCAATAAGTTACACCCAGAAGATGCAGAAGCTGGTTTCCCTTGCTCAGCCAACCAAAAACTTGTTGAGATTAAATCATTTTCAGGGATTTGAGATCCTCCGTTCCCATTGGCAGAACAACATCAATAATTATTGGCATATCCGGAACCCCAAATCTGACCTGGCCGAAGAAGCAAAACTTTAAATGGTACAAGCAACTTGAGTTCACACTGTAAACATCAACAAGCAACCAATTAAACTCCTTTGGGACAGAGCACGTAGACAACTAAAAGAACCCAAAAACATGGATCAGACAAACAAGTAAATAAGCAAAATGTTACCCACTCAACACGTAAAAACAGCCATAATGGCACGCACATTCAGAGCCTGGTGGGAAAATTCACAAGGCAATGGAATACCAAATCATCTTTCACATCAGTAGGGCTTAGAGAAAGGAGAGCACCACAAGGATCCAACAGCATAACGAAGACTGATAACCAATCACTCACTGCAACATCGCACAGACAACTGGGCGAAGAAAAAGAAACGGCACGAGTACCCAACCACATAATCACAGATTGATAACCAACACGAGCTCGCAGCAAACACCACGGACAACTGAGGTTTCCATTCACAAGCACTGAAACCCCGAGGAAAGGAGAAATCCTTACCCAAACACACGCGACCTATCAAGTCCACTGAAAAAAAAACGAAGAAGAAAACAATCTTTTTCAGGGGGACGATGACAGAAGCATACCGCTAGGCAAACCCAGATGCAGAAATTCTGCGGGGGAGGGGGGGGGGGGGCAATGACTCGTACTAACCGGGTGGTAAACCCCGTCTCCATCCCTTTCTTGGAGAGTATAAAAGATGGTGGTCTCCAGCCAATGATTAAAGAGAGGCGCAATGGACGTAGCGTTTGAGATGGAAGATTGTCTCATGGCACATACTCAGGATCCGACAATGACCAAGGTGGGTTCCTCCGCCGCCGACAATGACCGTGTGCATGTGCTTGCGCCGCCTGAGATGCGGACACGCGTCCGTGCGTCTCTTCCTGCGGAGGCTCGGGACACGTGTCTCGTCCTCCAGGCGCCCCTGGTTTGCACGTTTGTCGTCTTCCTCTCTATCTTTATCTTTTATCTTGAGAAAAATAACAAGAAAAAGGAATTGCAGATAAACAACTTTATGTAATATTTAAAAAAAAATTATAACATTCTAATTCTAATAATCGGTAAGGGACAAAAAAAACGTTTGACGTATGATTTTGATGTGACCTGGGACTTAGTATTTACTTAAATATCGAGTATTAATTATTTTTAGTGGTTGAAGTTAAGGCCTGTCAGAGTAGATGTAGAGAGTACTGACGACAACAAACAGATCGCCCGCAACCGGGGGAGATTGGGCTCAAGTGGGCCAGGCCCATTAACAATTAGAGAAGTGGGTGGCCCAAGTTGTGGATGATTGGGGGGGGGGGGGGGGGTTTTCATTTGATTGATAACTCTGTATATTAGAGAAGTGGGTCTCCCCTGCACGCTTACCTCGTGGCATTTTGTCATTCAATAAAACATTTCTTTGTACGTTCTTGAATTGGGGGTGAAAAAGGCCCGACCAATGTCAAGCCTACTACTACTACTTTACCCACCTCAAGATTCCAACTTAAATTTGGCTAAGAAAGATTGCAAATTGTGGACACGAACAAATTGGGGGGGAGGGGGGTTATTTGGGACCATTAGCAATCAATGTGCCCCGAATGATAATAATCACCAGTTCCTATAATTGTTGTAGAGTGGATCCCACGACAGACACTTACACATGAACATTTCAAAGACAAGGTTTAGGTTGGTAAGGATTTCAACTCTTCATCTTAATCAATTGCCATATTTCATTATTTTCTTATCTAAAAATTTAAACAACCTAACCATTCAAATCATATTATTCTTCTTGGGGCTCTTTTTCTTTTTGAAGGTGGTGGTTGGTCACATTTTGAACCACAAATGAGTTTGAAATAACTTTAGTGGAAGAACAAAGTAGGGGTGGGGAGGGGAGGGGAGGAATGAAAGAAATGGTAAGTCCAAGAGCATTTAAAAAGATATGGTAAAGGTAAAAGAGAAAGAGAAAGGAAAGGAAGATTAAAATTAAATTACATTTGGGGTGTGTGTGTGGGGGATGGGTCACAATTAATTATTGCTTGATTTTGGACCCAAATCCATAATGATTACTGTTTTCAAAGTTATAGGATGGAGGGAGATGGAAAAAAAAAACAGGAAATAAAAAAACTATTGAATTACCAATAGCAGGAGATGGTGTGTCCTTTTCAAAGAGATTGAGGGGGGGGGGTCTTCCGATATATTTCAACACAAATAGATATATCAATAATTAAATAATAATAATATAAATTAAACAATTTCGTATGACATAATAATACATGAATAAAAAGTTGGGTCGAGTAGTGGGTTGATATATATATATTCCTTCCTCTTTAGTTGTCGTTTTTCACTCCATCCCTTTCAAATCCTACGTACAAATTCTTAATCTAAATTGATTGATATCGTGTTTATCAGAAGCATTTAGCATTAACCCTAAACTCTCAATTGCCCTACTAATTCTTCCTCCTTACAAACTCTTTTTTTTTTTGGAAGGGAATAATTATTAATTTCTTCGAATTCTTTGTCCGAAGGTTAAAATAAAGGGAGGGAGGGAGGGAGGCAGGCGAATCTTGAAAGCGACCACAATTTCTCTTCTTTTTTACCATTCACCGGGGGATCCCTTGGATTTCCAGGAACTCGAATTCCTTCAGC
Organism: Melastoma dodecandrum; assembly: GCA_029817715.1. Classification (NCBI taxonomy): domain Eukaryota; kingdom Viridiplantae; phylum Streptophyta; class Magnoliopsida; order Myrtales; family Melastomataceae; genus Melastoma; species Melastoma dodecandrum. The sequence continues at coordinate 768,916 of JARUPY010000533.1, read as the reverse complement.
CATTTTTGGTTTCTGTGGGGGTGTGGGAGGGTTTGGCCTTTGTTTCTTGTTTCTTGTCTTGGTCATTTGTTGAGGAGTGAAGGAAGGAGACAATCGTTAGCTTGGGGAGGGTATTTGGAAACGCTTGTGTCCTACTCATTGGTTGGGCTTTACATTGGGTGAGGTTCGGAGTTGTTGTGTTAGCTGAGGGGGTGAGGGATTTGGCAGGGGGCGGTAGGGGTTGCGTCACCGCTTCTTTTGGAGATTTGAACCATACCCAATAGAGGACTTCCGGTATTTTTTTTTCTGGGATAGGAGGCGTTTTTTTTTTGCCTGCTTGATCGTGCATTGTTTGAATTGGATTTAGTTTGGAGTCGTTGTTAACGTTTCTTTATTTTTCTGATCTGGGTTTTTTTTAAGTGATTGTGGGGATGAGAGTGAAAAGGGGGTGATTTGATTCCTGGGTGTTTGAGATCTGGCTTTGCTAGTCGGATCTTGGTGAGAAAGTTGGAATCTTTGGATGTCTCCGGGGCTGTTCTTGGGACTAGGGTTTTGGGTTGCGCCTGTGCCATGACCACCAAGCAGGCCTACAAGCTACGTATCCTTATAGCGTGTGATGATGTTTCTTCTAAAGCTACTACTTTTTTTTAACACAGTTGTGTAAATGCGGAAATGCCGTGTGCTTTTTTTAGCCTCAGAGGGGAATTCCGAGTGTTGGTCTCGGATAGTTTTGGGTACCTTAATATGATGCAAAAATAGAGGAGTTCGTGGCACATTCTGCTGCAGTGAATTGCCTCAAGATTGGCAGGAAGTCGTCAAGAGTCCTACTTACTGGAGGAGAAGATCACAAGGTCAATCTCTGGGCTATTGGGAAGCCTAATGCCATACTGGTTCGTTCGTTCTCTTTGATTCTACAATGCTCTTTTTGTGTACATTGTAGATTACATTTCAGGTTTTCCAGTTATAATGCCAATGCTGGTAGATCAGCTTGTATAATGAATTGTGGACCAGCATGCCCTTTAGCTGTGCAAAAGTGGATGTCTGATTGGTGTTGGGCTAGGTCTGAACCCCTCCACCTGCATGGTGTATGAAATGCATACATCAAATCAAAAACTTTAGTGGCCTGATCAGCTAATTATGTGCCTACATAGGTTGTTAGATATGAGAGTGATTGGAAATTGCATGAGAATTATCTTGTTTTAATGATTTTTTTTCTGTACGCAGAGCTTGTCTGGCCATAACAGTGGAATAGATTCAGTGAGCTTTGATTCTTCAGAGGTTTTGGTTGCTGCCGGCGCAGCGAGTGGAACCATTAAGCTTTGGGACTTAGAGGAGGCAAAAAGTATGTTGTATGGTGCTTGTGCTATTAGTTAAGCCTCTCTTGATAAGATAATGTTGATCCAGCATGCTAATCTTTGGTTCTGTGAAATTCTCGCCAGTTGTTCGCACCCTCACTGGCCACAGATCCAATTGTATATCTGTGGACTTCCATCCCTTCGGCGAATTTTTCGCATCCGGATCTCTCGACACTAATCTGAAAATTTGGGACATCAGAAAGAAGGGTTGCATCCACACGTACAAAGGCCACACTCGAGGGGTCAATGCCATAAGGTTTACCCCTGATGGACGATGGGTTGTGTCAGGAGGAGAAGACAACACTGTAAAGGTTGGCATTTACATGGGAATTTAGTGTTATGCGGTCAAATGGTGGATTTGAACTTTTGATTCACATGAAATGACTTGTTCTTGGCCAGACATCAGGCTCCTCAATTTTCTTGGATTATGGAAAGCTTAGAATCCTGCATGTTTATTAGTAAAAAGACTGTTGGACAGAATCATTTTGTTCGAGGCTTGGAGAATTATGTCGATGTTCTTTGATTGCCACAATTATTTGCTACTGCATGCTTGCCCGTTGGAATTGTTTGACTTTATAATGACTGTGCTGAGTCGAGAAAGGTTTTTGTGAGCACTCTCTGGTCAAACTGTTGGCTGGTTATTATGATTTGCTCCTGTGGATATGTGCCTCGTTGTTTGGCTATGGTTGCATAGTATTTAAAAACATGCGGTCATAACTGTATCCAGTATTGTTTTTTAAGTCTATGTTAAATATTTTTCCTGAAAATGATAAATAATGTAGTACTCTTTGCCGGGCTCAATTAACCTGTGTTTATTGATTCCTTGATTTGTTGTTGTAGTTATGGGATCTAACTGCCGGAAAATTATTGTACGACTTTAAGTGCCATGAAGGTCAAGTTCAGTGCATAGATTTCCATCCCCACGAGTTCTTACTGGCAACAGGTAACTGAGCATTTTGCGATAGTAATGTTGCATTTGAAGTTCCCACTATATATATGATATCATGTTTTAGAGTTTTGTTTGTTATTTCATAAACAATACCGGTCAAATAGGATGTTTCTACTTTTGGAGGTGGCTTGAAAGTAACACAATGTTAATTATCAAACACACTGACCCTTGAATATGGTATTTTATTTTATGTAATTCAGTAGAAGCTGTTCTGTCTACTCTGCTGGATGTTTCTCTTGAGGTTGACAGATTCTTAGGCTGTGTCTTGACTTTTCACAGGTTCTGCCGATAGGACAGTAAAATTTTGGGATCTTGAAACCTTTGAGCTAATAGGTTCTAGTGGACCTGAGGTGAGTTTTCTGATGGGAGTAAAATTATGTATGTACTGTTTGCATGTGATAGTTTACAACGATCTGGAATCTCTTCGTGCTTCTATTGTAGACTACCGGAGTTCGATGTTTGACATTTAATCCTGATGGGAGGGCCCTTCTTTGTGGATTACATGAATGTCTTCGGGTAAGGCCGGTAGCTTCTTATGTGTAATAACATTGTAATAATCAGGACTGATTATCTTTTTAATCCTTATTCAAAGGTCCTTACCTGGGAACCAATTCAGTGCCATGACTCGGTCGATGTGGGTTGGTCCAAATTGTCCGATCTAAATGTCCACGAGGGCAAGCTCCTTGGCTGCTCCTTTAATCAGGGCTGTGTTGGTGTCTGGGTCGTTGATATCTCGGTAATTCCCTCTGCTCATACATGGTGCTTCTGGCCAAAACTCTAGCTTAGGCTGACAATAATCCCTTTGCAGCGCATAGAGCCATATGTTCTCGGTAAAAACAGAACTAGCGTAAACTCCGAAGCAAAGAGCCGGGCAGTTGAGATTCCTTCCATCTTAAATGAGAACAGTGTGAAGGTTGGATCGGGGAGACTATCGGTTTCACAAACTGTGGATAATTTAGCAAAGGAGACGAAAAGCTTTGGGAGACTTTCTGTCTCTCAAAATGCAGATCCATCCAAGGATTCCAAAAGTTTAGCATGTATGCAGATTTAGTCAATCTTCAATTACAATTTCTTCATCTTTGGGCCTATATTTCTTCAGGACTGTTTATAAATGTTGGTTTCATTCATTGCTGAAGCTACAGGAAGCATACCGAGTACCCCTCAAAGAGTTCACATGAATGCGGGTGCAAAAGTCAATTCTATGACAGTACCCAGCGCAACAGCTCCAAAGAGGAATGTAGGAAAAGCACATTCGACCATTGGTATTCCCAGTTTCGAAAAATCCGACATTGTACCTGTAGTAGTTCCGAGAAATGATGCAAGGGCAGAAGTAGCGGCCGAGTCCCGAAAAGATCTCGGCCTTGTTTCAAGGACAATGCCATTTTCTTTACAGTCCAAGACGATTGAATTGCGGAGATTTTCAAATGGAAGAGGCGACTTGGACCAGCAGACAATCTCTGCTCAGCCCGAGGCTGTTAGTCCTGGTGGCATTGTGAATAGGAACTTGTTTCCTGTTACAAGAGTCCCACTACAAGGATTTTCTGTTTCTGAAAGGAGCTCTAGGGAAGATTCTTCCACTTCCTTGAGCAAGCACGAGACCAACCCAGAAACCGAGGCTTCCATTGTTCCTCATGAAATATGTATGTGGTTCTGTATCACTTAAATGGCTGGCTAATCCTTTTCAAGAAGCAAGATTCTTTTGTGGAATTTGAAATTTCTATATTTGTCATCTAACCATCAGATCTGGGAGGTTCCTCATGAAATATGTATGTGATTGCAGCTTTTCAAAGAACTTTTGTGGAATGATGGTTAGCTAAAGTTAGTTCACGTTGTTCTTGCAGATGAATCACGCAATCAAAAGTTAAATCGAGATCAACTTTTTGCAGATAGACAGAGGGCAGGTGCACCCATTTAAGATTTTCCTTATCTAGTTTCTATAAGTCCTGCGAACTGCTTGTTTACCAGTTCTCATGGTAGGTCGATTGCGACACCTTGCTGTTAATTGGGAAAAGAGAGAACGATCGAATTTTGGAGCTCATGACTCTGGAATGTCTTCACCGATAGGGACTGCCATCAATGGGATCCAGTTCAGTATGGTAAGTACATGTGTGAATCCTTCATGCATTTCTGACTTACATTGCCACATTCTATGACGCTGTTAAGAGGTTTCATATTAAAAATAATTAACATTAGAAGTCTTCTCGGAGGGACATGATTTTTTTTAATCTTCTTTTTTTTACTAATGTCATGTCTGTCTATGTAAATTAGAGAGGACGCCAACCTTCTGTGGAGAAAGAGTCTGTTTCTGCTAGTGATGAGGATACTGTGGCCGATGTAATGGAACCCCATGATCAATTTGTCAACTCCATGCAGTCTCGACTAGCCAAGCTGCAGGTAAAATGTTGTATCCCGGAATGGTTTTGTGATTCCTTTAGGTGACTGTATTTGTAGGTGGATGTTTCTTCGTCGTTAAGCTTGTTGACGGTATAGCCAACCCTATCTAGCAAGATTTTACTTGAGTCTGTCGGCATTAAACACACGTTGTAGCATTCGGCATGCTTTATCTCTCATTACTTTCTTGGTCTGATGCATCTCCAGTTTTTTCATTACTTCATGAATTACATTGGTATTGTAGTTAGAACGTGATTCCTGTTTTTGGTGCCGTAATTGCATATGTAACCATTAGATTGGAGGGAATCTTATTTCTAGGTTGTGAATGGATTTTGGGGAAGAAGAGATCTTAAAGGGGCAATCATTTCTATGGAGAAGATGGCTGATAATTCTGTAAGCTATTTTTCCTTCTTGTTGTCAATTAGGTTTGTCTAAATATGTGATCACATACCATGTAGATCTTAGTTCTCTCCTCCAATCAACAGGTCTTAGCTGATGTTGTCAGCATCATGACAGAGAAAATGGACTTAATTACCTTGGACATTTGCACCTGTCTTCTGCCACTTCTTACTGGGCTTCTTGGCAGTGATCTTGATAGGTAACACAGTACTGCATGCATGTAGATATTGCACGATTTCTTTTAATCTGAGATGCAGAAAATATTAGAACATTCATAACTATTGGGTTCCTTCTTCTGTTTTCTCGGATTAATATCAAGGATGATGAGGTGCTTGATGGACTTCGGCAATTGTTGTAGGCATATAGGCATCTCCTTGGACATACTTCTTAAACTCATCAGATTGTACGGCTCCATGATTTACTCTGCCGTGTCAGCATCGGTACCCGTTGGTGTGGACCTTGAAGCTGAACAAAGGCGTGTCCTGTTCGTCACACCTGCTTTTTGAGTGTTTACTATTAATTTCATATCACATATCCTCTTCATGGATCCAACAGGATGGAACGCTACAACCAATGTTTCGTTGAGCTGGAAAAGGTTAAGAGTTGCTTACCTTCTCTAACCAGGTTTGGTTGAATTTTTACATTGCAAGCTTCCTTCACTATTGTGATTTTCATAGTTCTCGAGATGACTTTTGTGCTTTATGATGTTTGTACCTATAGACGAGGGGGCTCAGTTTCAAAAGCTGCACACGAATTGAATCTGGCTCTTCAAGCAGTTTCATGAGCATGGTCACTGTGGCTGCGTTGAATCACCCCATGGTTATAGGTGTGTAAATTAGGTTCGTTGTACATCTTCGAGGGAAATGATTTCGCTGCCTTTCGGGAAAGTTAACCACGTCTACATGCGAGGCAAGGCAGATGATATCGGCTTCTGCCCAGTGCCTTCACTCGCTTACGGTATCTGCCAACCCGACTATCATCTTGCTTCGGAAATGGCTCTACCAGATGCATGGCAGAGAAAACTACTAACCCTGACATGATGCTCAAGCTGCAAGTTTACTTCCCTTTAATCTCTTTGGACCACGAGGCAGTGTGTATTTTAACTGATCTATTCTTTAGGGTGCGAGATGTATTCAAAACTTCAACAGCTTTCTGTCTTTCGCTTTTACTGCTTGGGAAATGGTAAAGGGTTGTCTTACTGTGTTGTAAAATGTGGCTGTGGTTAAAGTACTGGCAAATACCCGATAAAATTAAAGAAGATCAAAGGACTCAGTTGAAATGATGGAAAACATTAAGGACTAATTAGAAAAAAAAAATTAATTTCGTACGAAACCAATCCTAACCTCTCTTCCTAATTAATTATCCATTAATCAGTCAATTAACGATAACGACCCCCTTTCAAGAAAGGCACAAAAATACCCGTTTGGCGCCTCCGCCACGGTCGCCGTCTCCTCCCAACCCGCCCTCATTTCTCGGCCTGACGACCCGCCAGGGAATGGCGGATACCGCCGGTACGATCCCCCAGGATAGCATGACTAACAGCCCCACCGGCAATGCTGCGGCGTCGATGTTCGATAACTTCGTGAGGACGCAACGGGAATCCCTCAGGGCCTTGTTCAAGCGAAGGAGATCCAACGCCGGCGATGTCGCGGATTCGGCTAAGGACTTCCCGTTCATGTCCGAGATCGCCAACTCCGTCGTCGCGAGGTGCTCCAGGTGAGGGATACGTTTTCCTTTTCCGTGACGAGTGTTGGTCCTTCGTTCCCTTCTCCCAGGAAGGGGAAGGGGTAGGGGATGGCTGCTCTGTGGCGGCTTGTTCTCCAATCACAAATGGCGAAACTACCAAGAAATCTGCTTGGCTTCTTTTAGTTATGTAATTATTTTGGGACATGCAGGATCCTTGACGTTCCCGCTGCAGAGTTATGTCAACGTTACGAAGAGGAAGTGCCTGAAAGTATTCGACAACCCCCTGACTATGCGAGGATATTCATAGAATTTTGCTCGTACAAGGCATTGAGTGTAGCAGCCAAAGGTCCTGCTTACTTGAGTGACAAAGAGTTTAGTCGCTTGACGTTTGATATGATGCTTGCATGGGAGGCCCCTGATGCTGCAATCAGATCACCTAATAGGGTGAGGATGTAAATTGCTATGCCACCTGTTGAGATATTTTGAGTAATGCCAACATGATCATTGAGTAGATGACTATTCACATGGTTATCTGAAAATATTTCCTGGGAATTATGGACCATGACAAGTCAGGCTTGAGTTTCAGGAACCATCTTCAAGCAAGGATGAAGAAGATGGAGATCGAGATCGATGGTCACTATTTATTTCTAATTCAACTAGGATGGCCATGGAGGTGCTTTTCTGTCCTCCTGAGCTTACTATACCAACTTGGATGTTCTACTTTAAATGTCAGAAATTTGAGTAAGGGAAAATAAAGCTTCAATCGCTGTCTTCATCTTGCTTCGCTAGGTTGATAATCAGAAAACTGTTACAGCAGAGGCATTTGCACGAATTGCACCTAGCTGTGTACCTATTGCAGATGCAATCATTGCCCAAAATCTTTTTGATGCTCTAACCGCCTCTTCAAGCAAAAGGCGTCTTCATTTCATCATGTATGACAAGTATATCAGAAGCCTGGATAAGTATGGCCTTGCTCCTTTTCTAAGCTTTTGTTTGTTAGGGCTATCTCAATTTCTGCAAGTAATATAGAATTTGAGTCAATTTATGTGTTTCCACCAAATCTCGGACAAGGGGTTGACTGCTGTAGGGTAGAACTGGTCTGCTTTTTGGTATGCTCTTTCCATTTCCAGATTTTTTGTGTGATTTTCATTTTTTTTTTTGTTTATACGATGTGGCGGTTACTGCTTTTCTATTTGCTGTTGCATAAATTATGTTCACACTGTTGCAGAGTGTACAGAGTGGCCAGGAACGCATTGGGCACATCAAGCTCTTCCCTCAAGCTTTCAGAGGGCGAAATTGTTCTTGATACGGATGGTACTGTTCCTACAATGCCAGTATTGCAGCACATTGGGATTTCAGCGTGGCCTGGTCAGTACCGTTGTTTTGGAATGAGAACTGATTTTGGCACCAATAGCAATTCATAGCTATGTGGCTGATCTTGGTTTATCGTCATTAACACTAACTTGGGCCATTCAGGGCACTTTAATTATCTTCCATTTTTTTGATATTTGGTTTCATTTGATGGTGCTTAAGTTTATTTTATACCTCACAGGATCATTTCTTAAGTTGATTTTACCCACTTTTCAGGGCGTTTGACGTTGACCAACTATGCCATTTATTTTGAGTCTTTGGGAGCTGGTGCGCATGAGAAGGCTGCTAGATATGATCTGGCAACTGACATTAGGCAGGTCATAAAGCCTGAATTGACTGGACCACTGGGTGCTCGTCTATTTGATAAGGCAGTGATGTACAAGTCCGCTCATATGTATGTTATCTAATCGTGGATCAATCGCATTCTGTGTGCTCTGTTAACCTGTACATATTTTACATAAATATTGTTCAAACATGCGCAGGACAGAGCCTGTTTATTTTGAATTTCCTGAATTTCGGGGAAGTTCACGTCGTGACTACTGGCTAAGCATTTGTCGTGAAGTTCTTCATGCTCACAGATTTTCAAGAAAACACAATTTCAGAGATATTCAGCAATCAGAGATAATTGCACGGGCCATTTTAGGCATATTCCGATGTCGTGCTAGTAGAGAAGCTTTCAATGTATCACCGACTAACTACAAGACCCTGCTTCCATATAATCTGGCCGAATGTCTTCCAGGAGGAGATATGATCCTAGAAGCTTTGCTCAGCCGTTTAGAACTTATCAGTATTGGCAACGGTCGTGAGGATGCTCTGAGTCCACTGTCACGGCGGAAGAAGATTTTAAAGCCGGTTTCATTGTTGGCATTAAATCAACTTGGCTTCAGTTTGATAAAGCCATCCAATGTAGATATTGAAGTGACCACTACTGGAGACGTTTTGGTTGGTGAAATAAATCCGTTGGAAAGAGCTGTGAAGAAGTCAACATCAGACATAGGAAGTGCTGAAGCTGCTCAGGCAACAGTCGAACAAGTAAAGGTGGAGGGAATTGACACGAATATCGTATTGATGAAGGTGGCTACTTGATATTTCTGTTTATGATGCTGATAAGTGAGATGGAAGACTGATTTATTTAAGAACTAGGGAACTGATTTGTTGAATTGTAGAAACTTGCATGTTACAGACGACCCTTTGGTTGAGCCTCTTAGAGTCATCCCTTAATGTATCTTGGATTCGAAGTAAAATGAAGCCGCTACACAGAAGAACTGCATGTTGTCCTTTCTAGGGGTTTGCTTAGGGGTTGAAGCGTTTGATGGTCCTCATAATTCTCAAGCATGAGACCTCCGATGCTAATGACCACTACTTCGGAAGTGAAAAGAAAATCCAAGAACCACCGTTTTCCGTTGTAACCATTTCTAATTTGGTGTGGAACTTCTCTGCTGATAAACTCTTAATTGCCTAGTATCAGATATATCGAGTCTTGTTTTCTTGCGAATGGATTCATCTGTTGACCGGTGAACTATAAGCAGGACTTTTCCCAGACACCTTTTTTGCTTAAAGAGGCAACATCAAAAAAGTTACTTCATTGATTTTGACATGGAATAAATTGTTTTGCAGGAACTTCTATTCCCAGCTTTTGCATTAGCAAGCTGGCTGGAGCATTTAGCTTCATGGGAAGATCCTCTCAAATCGGCAATATTTCTCATCTTGGTTGGGTTTGTGATATACAGGTAATGTCCATCCAATGTGTCTTGGTTTGCAAATAGACTTTCCGTTGAGTGCTACGAATGCCTGTTTTCTTTTCAATTTAAACACTTGATGGAAAGATTGTGGGAACAATGGGTTTACTCTTACAGTATTATGCTTGGATCACCAGGCTACTGTATTATCTAGAATTTGAGCACATCCCAAATGTTATTTTTCAAATGTGTTCAGACATTGATTTGGATTTTCAGACAAATATTTCGACCTCTTCTGTGACCTCCTTCCTTCCTTTTCCAAGCAAACAATTTCATTTTCCATGTTTAACCTTAATGTTGAATCAAATAGCAATTTGATACAGGGATTGGATACGTTACGTGCTTCCGATGGTATTCGGTTGCCTTGGCTTGGTCATGCTCATGCGTAGGTACTTCCATAGACGACTTTCTCTAGAAGCCTTCAGGATTACGCCTCCTCCAGAGCGCAATGCGGTCGAGCAGCTGCTGACCTTACAAGACGGACTCGCCCAGCTTGAAGCACTTCTCCAAGCTGGGAATGTTTTTCTCCTGAAGATAAGGGCTCTGCTGTTTGCAGTTGTTCCTCAGGTATTCGCTCCCTGAATATTGTCATGCATTTTCTTGGCATGGATGATTAACTTTACCTAATTCTATCAGGACACTGAGAGGATCGCGCTGTTGCTGGTCATCGTGGCGGTGGCGTTTGCCTTCATGCCGCTGAGATACCTCGCTTTACTGGCCTTCGTGGAATCCTATACACGGTACATTCCGTCAAGGAGGGTAAGCACGGAGAGATGGCTGCGACGGCTGAGGGAATGGTGGACAAGGATGCCTGCGGCCCCGGTACGTCTAATCAAATCCGACTACAAGAAGAACAAATGACCAAAAGAATGCCACCGTCTCGCCTACCTTGTACATACATCGAAATCGATTTCAGGTGGACATCCTGATTGGATTAAATCATGGGAATAATGAATGTAAAAGTCATAGCCTCGCCAATGTTTAGATCGGGGCGCAAGTACGTGTAAATGAACTGTTTTAGAATGGTTCATGACTTGATATCGTTACCGCAAAATAATTTACGAAATAAGCCGGTCAAACTTAAATTCGTAGAATAATGTTAATAACTCGTAACTGTGAGTGTTTCAAAGTCTTGAAAGCAGGAGTATTCTCACACACAAAATTCCACTCCAAAAGCGTTGGGTTCAAGCCCATGTGCGCTTTGATGTCTATCGGGCCTATCAATTTAAAAGAAGAAAAAAGTGGGATAGCAATCCGACCATCCCGAAACCTCCTCACCTTATTCGTGAAGTGGGACACACCAACAGATAGGGTTCTCTCAATCAAAGCATGGATTCGTGATCCATTCTTCACGAAACTTCAACGGATTGATCCTTCCGACGAGCCCGTCGTGTTGGCAGTTGAATCGTCGCCGAGTTGTCGTCGTCTGATTCCTCGAGCTTCTTTCTGGTTGTTTTAGGGACCACACCCTATTGCTCTCGATCTCTCTAAGCATAGTTTAGATTGCTGGCTTTAGTATGAGCAGTCCCTGATTGTCGAATTTTTAATCAGATAGTGCATGACATTATGGAAGTATATTCACTTCAGATGCATTTTCTAGTGGATGGATCTTTACTCGTTGTTTTGCTGATATCGCAGATGTCTGCTGAAGTTGATTTTTGTTTTGTCGATTTGGCGGAAGATTTTCAATTCAATAAGTTGACAAAGGTGGATTATATTCTCTAACCTGGAGTTTTCTGTTTGCAGTGTTTGTTGTCGACTGTTGTGGCTAAAATTGCTTCTTCGCCCTTATTATTCCTGGACATAGTTGCTGTTGCTACAAAAAAGCTTCTTTTCTAGGCTTTATCAGTGCACAAACAGAGCACCGAAGTGTATCAAAATGTCTGTTTTGATGTCGTTGCCACTGGTGACTCCTTGTCCTAATCAGCTGAAGTTATTCAGTTTGAATTCACATAGAAGCCCTTTGAAACTTCCCATTGCTGGACGGGAAGCAACATGGGAGGTCAGCATCTGGAAGGATAAAGCTCTTACAGTAGAGTATCTACATGCATCCAGTAATCCCACTAGACATTTCAGAGGGTATTCTTTCACAAATTCGGGTACATTTTCTATGGATTGGGGGGAGGGGGACAGAGAATTGGAAGAGACCGTGGATTCGGCCTCACCTTGGGAAGGTGCTATTATTTATAAGAGAAACCCATCAGTCACTCATGTTGAATACTGTACAACACTAGAGAGGCTTGGGATGGAAAAATTGTCAACAGATGTATCCCGAAACCGGGCTTCGGCAATGGGTATTCGTGTCACTAATGACGTGAAGGACTTTCTGGATGGAACCCCTGTTCAGATTTCAGTTGATGTTACCAGAAAGAAGAAAAAGTTGAGGCTTGATGGCATTATCAAAACAGTCCTCACGCTTGGTTGCAACAGGTACGCCTGTAAATTCTGTCTTCTGATTATCTGAATTTATGGTCCCCTTGTGATAGCAATCTTTCACCATGTAATCATTATACCTACATTCAATCAATCTGAAGATGTAATTGATTTATGTTGTTGCACTTGTGTTGTCTTAGATGTGGGGAACCTGCTGCCGAATGCGTGTACACCAATTTCTCAATGATGTTAACGGAGGAGCCAATTGAGGAATCTGAAGTTATAGATATGGGCACCATATTTGGAGAAGACAAGGCCGAATCTTCTCTCGGTAGTAATGGTGGGGAAGAAGATGTTGAGGAAGCTTCTATTGACGCCGATGATATGCTTTACTTCCCTAAGGAGGAAAAGGAAATCGATATCTCGAAGAACATAAGGGATCTGGTGCACGTCGAGATAACAATCAACGCCATATGCGATCCATTGTGCAAAGGCCTGTGCTTGCAATGTGGGATGAATTTGAACACCAGCCGCTGCAAATGCACAAAAAAGCAGATGGAGAAGGATACGTCTGGTCCTCTTGGGAACTTGAAGAAGCAAATGATGACGAAGTAACGACAGAAGGACAATTGACATTCCATTCTCCACTTCGCCTGAGATGATCTGTCCACTTCGCCTGAGATGATCTGGGGATATTTAGGCTTCTATGCTAAAGCTACGTACAGGTAATCGACGAATCCTTTTCTTGACGTCCTGGAACAGGACATGCCGTTAATCTGCTCTCGGTTACACTTTCTTACAGAATTGAACTCTGAAGGCACAGAGCAACAAAGCTGATAATTCCGGAGCCACTATCATTTCTGGGGGGTCTGTCTTATGGGCGAGCAAGAACATAAGCACTTAACTTACAGCTCCGCCAAGTTCAAGTTAGCTGATGAATGCTTTTATTATCAGTGATAGAAAGGTTTGGCATATGCTGATTGTGCTGTAATATTTGGTCAAGCTGGTTTTACTGATAAGTTTATTTAAGTGGTTGCTGCTCCTGCACCTTGAAACGGCAGGGGTAGAAATGGAAAAAAATTATTTAAAAATTTTGAGAGTGAATGATTTAATTTATATTTGATGCAGTAGTTCATGATTTTTTCGGACTTATTAAACGAAACTTATTTAAACAAGCCCAATCATTAATGGGACGGCCCAATATAGAAAAACCCAATCCCCCGGCCGTCGTTACTAGCTCCTTCGCCGCTGGCGACGGTGGAAGCTATGTTCGGAGTCTCGTACGGCGAGCTGTTCCTCCTGATCGGTGATCAAAAAAGGCTCAAATTTTCTTCGAAGATGAGGGCAAGTTGGCTAATCTCTTCACTGCTACTGTCCTGAAGGTGTTTCCGGTTGCCCTGGTAGTGGTCTTAATAATAATTGTTAAATTGCCATGATCCTGAAAGCAACTGTGAATCCCGAATGTTGCCTTCCGTTTTCCTCCACATCAAATGACATTTTGTCCTGGGAAAACTTTTTATGATTTTATGTTCTCTCTCTTTTTCTTCTTGGATTAAACTTAGTATATATCAGGTAGGTATGTATCCTCATATCAACTTTTTTTTGTTTGTCCGTCCGGTATCCGGAGCTTCGTTTTGACTAATTCGGACTCGACACGGGTAAGAATGGTAGGTGAGTCTTCCAATAGGGGGTGACTACGTACGATAGGTTTCGAACCCGAGACCTCCTTAAGCGCTTGGACCAACCCCATGTTGGTGGTAGATTCTTGCCGGACTCCTATTAACATTGACCGCCCCTTCTATCAGCTTGATAGGCACACATTAAATTTCGAGGACATGGCCGGCCTACCTTGTTTCTGGGATTGCTGGAGGATATAATTGATGAATCAATGTGAGCCCTGTCCTTTCCAGTGGGACTTTAATCCCCAGGGCGGCTTATCTTTTTCTGGTCAGTATCAAATGCAAATAAATGAAAATCATCATCCTGTTGTTGCTTGTGATTAAATCTTCGGCAGATAATGCTCTTGTTATTGCTGTTTGTCCATTGTTCTCATTCTTCTGGGCATATTACTTACTTGTGTTGATCTTTCAATAGATGGTAATGCAAGATTATTTGTGTGTTGCTTCTTTTTGTCATTTATGGCCCTTGCCTTTCTGGGTTACCTGTACTCATTAACAGGCTTTGGAAGTTACTAGAACAACACAATAATTTCCTTATTTACACAACTTATAGACACTGCTGGTAATTTTTCTTGCATGCTGCTTTTAGTCCTAGTTTAGTACATTTATTTGACAAACTGCTGAGTCTGGAGGAGTGTCTTGATTTGGGAATGAAATCATGTGCCGCTAGATCAGAAAAGATATTCACCATAGAGTCCAGTGTGGGGAAGAATTATGTGCAGAGACAGCAACAAAGGCATATTGTAAACTTCTCCCTGTCTGTTATGACAGATAAGTGAAAGAGACCTTCCTTGTAAACAATGAACTAGAAGCATAAAGAAATGGAATGCATAGAAAACAGCTTCATTTCAAGTCTGTTTTAAGGGCATCCTTATCATATATGAGGGTCATAACCTTCAAGACGGCAGGGAAAAGGGGGAGTGGGTGAGGGCAGGGAATCCATCCATGGGGGAGGAAGTGAAGCTTTTCCAGACATGGTCGAGTCCCTTTTCTCTGAGGATCGCCATGGCCTTGAAGCTCAAAGGTATCCCGTATGACTCCGTGCCAGAAGACCTCTCCAACAAGAGCAGTCTCCTTCTCGAGTACAACCCTGTCTACAAGAAGATCCCTGTCCTGCTCCACAACAGTAAGCCCATTTCAGAGTCCCTTGTTATCCTCGAGTATGTTGATGAGATGTGGAAACAGAATCCTCTGTTGCCTCAAGATCCCTATGAGAGGGCAAACGCGCGGTTCTGGGCCAAATTCAACGATGATTCGGTATGTGGTTTGTAATGCGTACGTCAAATTGGCAAGAAGCATGCAGTTGTTATTCATCTGATAAACTTTGGAAATCCTTTGTAGCTTATGCCATCCATGTGGACTGTGCTTAGAAGCAAAAGCGAACCACGGGAAGCGGCTCTTGTTGAAGTAATGAAAAATCTAATGGTGATCGAGGGAGAACTGGGAGGGAAGAAGTTCTTTGGGGGCGAAAAGGTCGGGTTCCTAGATATCGTGATGGGCTGGCTGGCATACTTAATTGACGCGTTTGAGGAGATTTTCCCTGGCTTAAATCTCATCGATCCTGAGAGGTTTCCACTTCTGTCTACGTGGATGAAGGAGTTTTACAACATGCCTACCATCAAGGAGCTGTGGCCGGCGCAAGACATGCTTGTGTCCTCGTTCAAGGCACATCATCACATTGAGCAGAAGACAGAGTAGGAGGCTGCGACGTTATTGCGTCTGTCCTCATGAATAAATTGACTGCCGTTGTTGCTGGCATTTAAGCAAGCCAAGCTAATTGTGCTAAATTATGCAATCAAGTTTGGATCAGGCCAAGGGCATATACATTGGATCAATTTGCAGATAACAAATATTAATGCCAAAGATTTGGTTTATTAGTTTCCATACATGGTAGAGTCCATTTGCTCTTAGGTTGAAACTCAAAGGGATCACCACCCCCTTACAAGTCCAGACTCGGAGACCTCTCCAACAAGAGCGATCTCCTCCACAAAGGTAAGGCCCCTCGCTGAGTCCCTCGTCATCGTTGAGTACATTGATGAGACATGGACACAGAGACCCTTGATGCCTCGAGATCCCCATGAGAGGGCGACTCATGCCATCTCTCAGGACGCATTGGTGATTACGCAGTTCTCATTGCACCGCAGCTCATGCCATCACTCTGGAATGTGTTCCTGAGTGAGGGGGGATGCACTTGAAGTTGCACTGGTTGAATCCTCTGAGAATCTGAAGATAGGATTTCTCGACATCGCAATGTTTAGGTTGGCTTACTTTTACCTGAGTCATCGAAGATGTATCCGGCCTGAAGTTGGTTGATCATCAGCAGTTCCCGCTTCTGTCGCCATTGATGGAGGATTTCTACAATGAGCCTGTCGTCTAGGAGTTACGGCCTCCCAGTGATAAGCTCATCACAAAGTTTGCGGCTCTTCGCGAGGCATACGGTGCGCGTCCAAAGACAAAACAACAGCAACCCGACCTTATCTTGCAAATTTTTTTCCATGTTAAAATAGTCGCAACTAACCACAAATCATACAAAACTATGACTTTATTTGGGCAACATTCAAAGATCTCTCATGCGACTTATCAAAGAATGGTTTCTCGTGGGCGCTTCCCCTGTCATAATGTTTAAGGTTAGCTCCTGCTTCATTAAAATAAACTGAGGAAATGAAATGGCGGCTGATGAAATTAAAAAGAAATGGAAGCTTCCGCGATGTGACTAACAGAACCCAATTATTGGTCCCCACTTTGAAAACGGAGATTGAAAGTGGCCCCGCTTTGTTGAGTTTCCATTACATTTCAATGATGCTTATCAGATTTTTTGCCCAATCAAAGGTCTCTCCTTTTGACCTCGTCCGACGCTCAGGTTCAGGTTCGGGTTCAGACAGCTGCTTCAAGAGGTAATAATCAGTTCCCAGTTCTTGCCCGCTTCACCCGTTTGAGGATTTCATTGTCTTTTCGTCTCGGTTGTTTTGATGACCCAGTTTTGCTTGTTGTGTAGCTGAAGTAGCGGAAATAGATGATCTTTTTTTTTTTCTGCCATGAGATTACTATCCCTTTTTTTTGTTGATGGTGTAGGAGATATTTGTTATCATTAGTTATTGAGTACGGGAGGTTTTGATGCTAGTCGAGGATGGAATGGAGATGGAGGTAGATTTTCTTTTTCAGTTCCTGCCTGGAGTGATGGCCGGCTATGGGTATAATTAGGGGACCGAAATGACCAGCTCATGCTTATCTGTCTGCATCTTTTTCGTTCGTTTCTATGCTTGCCTTCGAAAGTCTCGCTGAACTTTGGTTTTAGGACTCTCTTTGAATGGTCAGCCTGGCCATCGCCGTCTTCTCGTGACCGCAATGTCCCTTTGATTTGTCTTGAGTTTTGGATGCTAACTGTTGGTTTGCTTCTCCTTAAGAGGTCTCAATCTCCATTTTCAGATCAATGTTCTCTTTTTCCCGCAAAAAAAAGAAAGAAAAAAGAAAGGATTAATGGCAAGGGACATGGTTTGATATGATCTTTTTTGGTTTGATATTACCTCAAGCTAGGCAATCCGGAGCTGCCCCAATTCTGGAGAAAGTGAGTCGTGGATGCTTCGATCTACTCATCTGCTGATTCCAACTTCATGAGTCAATAGATCCATTTTCAAGAAAAACTTTCAGAAATTCATCTTTGTGATCAGCACTGGTATTTAACCCATACGACTTCAGTTTGATCTGGTAAAGGTCAGAATATTTAGTATCTGTAGCCAGATGACTGCTGATGAAGCATCCAGAAGCATTTCATGGACCAGAGAAGAGGACAAGGCTTTTGAGAATGCCCTGGCAAATTATCCAGAAGACTTGGCTTTCCGGTGGGAAAAGATAGCATCTGTTTTGCCCAGGAAGACGATTAAAGAGATCAAGCATCACTATGAGCTTCTGATTGATGATATAAAGTTGATAGAGTCAGGTAGGGTTAATCTGCCTCCTTATATTTCTTCCACAGTGAGTTCAATGGTGAATGATGGCGCCGAGTCTTGCGGAAAGAAGGGGTGTAATCTTGGGAACTTTAGCAGTGAATCGAATCATGTCGTTAAAGGTTCTAGGTCAGATCAAGACCGTCGCAAAGGAATTGCTTGGACTGAAGATGAACACAGGTCTGCTTCCAAGCTGAAACAAACTTATTCTATTGATGTAACGAAATTAGCCTGTTGTTCATCGAGTCTGTGCTCCATTCTTTATGAGATCCCTGCCGGGTATCAGTTATGTGCCTGCTAATTTACATTGGTATATTGTAATCTTGCAGAAGTGTGTTGTTGTTTTAAACTGTCTTGGGATGGTTGTTTTTCTCTCTAATTACTTTTGTTTCATGGAATCATAGATTATTCTTACTTGGCCTGGATAAGTATGGGAAAGGAGACTGGCGGAGCATCTCGAGGAACTTCGTGGTGACCAGGACACCTACACAAGTAGCAAGTCATGCACAAAAGTATTTTATTCGCTTGAACTCGATTAACAAAGAAAGAAGGCGGTCAAGCATTCACGATATCACCAGTGTAAGGAATGCTAAAGAAGGTGCATCCCAGGTCCCAAGCACTGGTCAAGTGAATGGTGCCACTGGAGTATCTTCTGTATAACGTAGCATGCAATCATCTCATCCGCCAATGGGACCCCGTTGATCGGTTATTACAGCAGTCAAAGAATGGTCAATGGAGCCCATTGTCTCAGCGGTTGGCACTCCGTTAAGCCTTGCTCCCCCCCACATGTGCTTTATGGTGTCCGAGCACAGGTGGCGAACTGCTCTCTGTTGCCCCAATGATTATGGCTCCTGTCATGTACACATTGCCACATAAGATCGCACAAAGATGATATGTCCTGGAAATGAGAAGGTATGGATATACATCATACAATGAGCCTCGTTTGGCAGAAAACAAAAAAGGTGTTTCACATGGTTAGTTAGTTAGTTGTTTGCCCAGCAGTAAGCTTTTGAAGATGGAAGCAATGTAAGTTCTGAAATTAATAATAAAAAACAAAAAAAAAATTGAAATCAACTTTCCGTTCATAGGAAGGAGCTTGGTAGGGTGATGGTTTTGTGCCGAGGAATTGGAGGAGACATAATAACATGGATCTGTCATCTTTATTCCACTATTTGCTGCATCTGTTCAATCATTTTCATTCCAACCACCTTATCGACTCTTGTCAAATCGGATCTGATGTGGCTGTGACATGGTCATCCCTTTATTCAAAATCTTTGCAGGACAAGATCTTCCTTGAGTTAGAAAAACTGGGTCATCTCCCAAAAGTGCAGTAGGCGACTTTAGAAAAAGAAGCATTAGCGTTTGGCCCTGTGGTATGATCATGTGATCTTTGCCTCAAAAGTTCTCACTTTGTCTAAGCACGGCACATGATCACCAGGTTAATTTTGTCTTTCTATTCTGCTGAGGGGTTGAATTTGAGGGTAGCGGTTCAATGAAGGATGAGTCAGACATGTGCAATCAAAGGTTCTTTCCATTGAACGGTATCTTGTCTGGACAAAACAGTTGATCCACTGTCATAAAGTTACAAATCCAGCTCAAAAAGCTTTTCACAGCCGTTTCTTTGACACCTAGGATAGACGTTAGCCGCCTTTTTGTCCGTCGAGTGACTCTTGGAAGGCACGATTATCCTCGTATCGAAAGACTTATTTGATTAATATAAACTTTACCTATAACCAAAGTTCAAAGTGAAGGATGATGCAGACGATGCCAAATACAATAATAAAACAAGTAACATTCTAAAAGGATTAAAAATTACTACATGATCTCGTTCAGAGATTAGATTATGAAATTTCAAGACGTGCCTTTTTGCTAAAAGCGATGGCAGTTTATCAACCTTTGCTCAAAAGTAAGGATATACCATTACGTGTTAACTTCTGCAACTTTTTAGCCTGTCGATGATGCAAAGCCGAGTCACATTGGAAGTTTAATCAATATAGAGTTGCCTCAGATGATTATATAAACCTAAAGCACAACACGAGCTACAATCAAGCAATCCAACTCCACAGTCTCTGGAGAATCCAGCTATTTGTAATTATTTCCTACACCAGGAAAGATAAGTTTGTCGCTCAACAGTCGATAACCGATGGCACTTCTGCAGAATTGTGTAGTTGGGTCCCCAGTACTGGCATGGGAGGACTCAACCACGTTGACTGTTGTGCGCAGCACAAAGCTCGCTGCAATGTCAGGTGGCGCAGAAACGATGATCAAGAGAAGGAGCACGATTATACAAAAAGTTGATGTATTTTCGGTTGCAAAGAGTATCCGGGAGCATGGTATTTCTCTATCCATTACTAATCTCTGGTTTCTGGTTATGAAGTTGAAGTAAGGCTGATGAAAACTTGGGACTGGTTTTAAATCCACAGTGAGGTTAAGTCCCAAGATATCAGATGCTGTGAAGGGAAAGCTGAGTTTGGGAGCCCGAATACTTCAGGTCGGAGGGATGCAGAAGGTTTTCAAGCATCTGTTTGATGTTACCGAAAACGAGAGACTAGTCAAGGCTTCACAATGTTATCTGTCGACGACGGCTGGTCCTATAGCAGGCGTTCTCTTCATTTCCAGTGAGAAAATTGCCTTCTGCAGTGAGAGAACTATCAAGCTGTCCTGTCCGAACAGAAAATCCATTCGACTCCACTATAAGGTAACTGAAAAACCAAAGATCAGGATCTGCCTCTTTGAAAGTTTCCGCATATCAATCATACTTGAAGCATCTGATATATGGTTACTCTTCCTAATTGGAGCAGGTCACAATCCCACTTGCAAAGATCCAGACAGTCAACCCGGGGGAAAACACGAAGAGGCCATCACAGAAGTTTATGCAGATAGTTACGGTGGACAACTTCGATTTCTGGTTCATGGGATTCTTGAATCACCAGAAATCATTTGAGTGCCTTCAGCAAGCGATCTACCAACTCTAGATTACAGTTCATTAGGCTGCTTTCTCTTTTCTTTTATTTATTCTTCTGCAACACTAAGCAATATATGGACAGAAAGTATAGCAAATTCCCTCCACGTCTTGTGGAATCTGTAAAGAGAATGATGGCATCTATTGAAATGATCATTCGGGCTTAAGTTTCTGTCGGACTATCAATCTAAAACATGTGGGCGCTGGAAATACGTGGATCCGATTCGTCACAAACTGAGATGGGTGTTCATCACTCGGATGAAAGAGATTTATAATTACTATCATAACTTCCAATCAAATCCAGGAAAAAACAGAAACGTCCATATGCATAAACAGAATATCTGATCATTAGAGTAATAATGCCAGCTTTTCTCGCTGCCTTCGTCAATATCTGATCATAAAGTCGTCAATGGGTGATCTCTTATAAGGCGGGATTATTCAGTTTCAGTCTGAAAAAATGTGTGATGTCAGCTTGGAGTTTTGAGACCAACAGAAAGCAGCTTGTTTTTATATCAGGTATTTCATACCCAAGACCTGTAGGAAACATCTAGACACTGATTTCATCAGCTTTGTTTCACTGTTTACAGAATGTATTTGAACTTTTTCTATCCAACCAACTGCTATTACCTCTACTTTTGGCGACTGCATTATGTATATCCTAATGTCACGCCTTATCGATTCATGCAGCCGAAAGTGGGTCTGATGTGGCTATGACATGGCGAGCATTGCCTTTTCCAAGGAAGGCCGGCCAAGGCCAGAAAATCGATATCCTCCCAAAAGTAAGTTAGGTGACATTATGAAAAGGAAAAGCAGTTCTGCATGGTAATGCTGCATGATCATCTACACATCAGCCTGCACGCTAAGCATTCATCGAAAGTTTGCTTTCTGTTTAAGCACAGAACATCAGCAGGCAATAACTTCCTAATCCTGCTTTCCCTCGTTCTTTTGTTTTTTTCTCCTCTGCGCAGTCCATGGTTGAACCCGGGAGATAAAAAGCAACGTCAAACATTATATCAAAGTTTTCTAAAGCAGAGATTTCAAGATTAAAAAGCATCGTTAAACGTTTTCTAAGAGTCTTGGCACAAATAGCAGGCAATATTTGACATTTATCCAGCATATTTATTCTCAGAAATCAATTTCACTTATCCAAGGACATATTAAACACAACTATCCATGTTAACATTAAGGCTGCAGAATAATATGACCAAGCATACGCACAAGCTTCGTATAATTCTCGAGATAAAAAAGTTTGGACAAATCACTACATAACTAGAACATTCTTGAAGGGAACTTACAACAAAAGACAGGTTAGCTGCTCTCTTACTTGAATTAGACATGAGAAAGTTTGCTTTCGCGTTTCTTAAAGCGAGGACTGCATGATCATCATCGTTTCTTTAGGAAGAAATTTCTAGCAATACGCGTCAGCGATTTCAACTTTATTATTTTGATGATCCAAAGATGAGTCATGTGGGACTCACCAAATGTAGCCTTTCCTCCCTATAAATACCCAACCACATCTCAAATTTATCATTAAGAAATAGCAATTCCTTTCCAGAGAACAAAGATAAAAGTCCGTATCTACCGTCCTGCAACAGATGGCTACTCAACTTCAGAGTCATGTTATTGGAGTCCCGGTCGCTTCATCGGAATGGCAGAACTCGACGATGAAGGCTGTCGTGAGACTGAACTGCCCGAGACAATATCATGATCTTCATCTTTCGGAAAATACAAACAGAAGTCTCGTTACTTGCTCAGTCAAGGCAGAATCAGCGATCAATGGGAAGAACAGGAACAGAAGAAAAGCCGATGTGTTTGCCGTCGCAAACAGTGTCCGGGAACACGGTAATTACTACATATATTACTTATCAGAATATCTAAACTCGTGTCGATGAAATTGGACTGATGAAGATGTTTGCTACTGATTTCAAATCCACAGTGAGATTAAGCCCGAAATTATCAGAAGCTCTCAAGGGAAAGCTGAGTTTGGGAGCAAGAATCCTTCAGGGAGGAGGGATGCGGAAGGTCTTCAAGCATCTGTTCAGTGTTAGTCAAAAAGAGAAACTAATCAGAGCTTCTCAATGCTATCTGTCCACAACTGCTGGTCCTATTGCCGGCATCCTCTTTGTTTCCACCGAGAAAGTTTCCTTTTGCAGTGAGAGGACCATCAAACTCTCCTGTCCGAATGGAAAATCTGTTCGAGTCCACTATAAGGTAATCAAAAAACAAAAAACACATCATCATTTACCTTTTCAGATGAATCCTTTCTTGGAGAGATCTTAATCATATATCAAGCGGCCATATCTCATAAATCTTCTTTATGGATCAGGTTACAATCCCGCTAGAGAAGATCGAGGCAGTCAACCAGAGCGAAAATGTCAAGCGGCCATCGCAGAAGTATATGCAGATTGTTACAGCGGATAACTTTGATTTCTGGTTCATGGGATTCTTGAATTATCAGAAATCATTCGAGACCCTTCAACAAGTGATTTCCCAAGTATAGAAATTGGTCATCACAAGGTCATGTTTTCCTTTTCTTTCTCTCTTCCTTTGGCTACACTGAGAAAACAGACGAACGGATAGATTGGAAAGCTCTCCACGGCTAGGAGAACTTGTAACGAGAATGTGGGAATGTATTGAATATTTCTCCTTTCGAACAAGAATTTCCGAGTCATCCAAATCACAAACACTCAAATTACGTTGATTGTATCTTCGTGAGCAACATAAAGTGTAAGTGACTCGAAGTCGCCCCATTGCTACCCCTTAGTCCAGGAAAATTAGAATCCGTAATGCATCCTGGAGCGAGGAGATTGCCTGTGATCAATGTATATGGGACAATCACCTCTCGCTTGAGAACAGTCTGAATCATTTAGCAAGTTAAGATGCAAATTATAAGAACAGTGGAAAGATACAACATGTGCTTGGTGGTCCAAAACTAACTTCAACTGCAGACATTCCTACTTCAAGGAGGAGATGACTTTTGGTTTGGTTCTCTTATGGAAACTGAGCCAGCCATGTGCAGGAGTAATAGAAATGTCCCAGCATCACAAAAAGCAAGGCCTCCACAAAACTTTTTTCTCACTTAAAGTAATCAAAATCTGTATCGGTCGCTTCTGGCATCATGAAGGAGCTTTGTTCCTCGTTACCATAATTTTGGGAAAACAAATTATCAAATAAGGAATGATGTATGGACCGAGTTTACAAGGAAACAGCGAGTTTGTTTACTTTTTTACTAAACTCGATGTTGTCAACAGAGAGTTAGAGACGGTACTTCGAGAATTTTGAAATGTTGAACCTTTTTTCACAAATTCTTTTACCAACTGTAAAATGGAACAAACCTCCATCATGAAGTGACAATTCCAGGTCATTGGGGGAGTTGAATGCCCCCTTTTTTCTGGAAAGAGGAATCACTGCTTCCTTTGGAAATTATTCCCCTAGCCCATCCAAAATGGTCATATGAAGTTCATCTGTAGGATCAAACCGTAAAAGACATCCGCGACTCCAGATTATCGTGAACATCAAGGAAGCCAGGCTGGACCATGATTATAACCGTCCATGGATGCTATCAAGATATTCGGGAAGTATCAACGACAAATGTAGGTACACTGTTCCCTGTTACTTTCGTCTCGCTGAGTATCTTTGCCCAGTAAAACAAGTAACCCGGAGATCTTCACGGTCACATCCACATAATCTTTTACAGAAGTTCATAAGAACAAAAAAACAAGAAAATCCCAGACCTCCCTTATTCCAAAATTTCATCGATTCGGCTTCCTGTTCGAAGGTTTGGCTGTCCTCTTGGGAGAAGAACTTCCTTAACAAGACAATATTTAGGACATTGATCTGGATGTAAAAGATTCGGTTGGTGAAAGCATTTTCTGGTCAGTCAGTATGCATGGCCTGCTGCATAATCATGCTCCCATCAGCATGCACACTCAATGACCTTTTCAAAATACGATCTCGTCGTCCAAGGAAAACCAAATGGGACCACAACTAGGTTGCTTCCCCACTAAGTCGATTTTGGCTACAAGCAAGTTGATGTCCTAGTTATATTATCTGTGGCAGGCCTTTTGATGGGACAAAATTGTCGATTGTTGTTTAGTCGAAGAAGGTGGTGGAAATTGACAATGCTACAGTAGTAATACTACAACAGTAACTCCCGTCTAAATGTCATTACTTGTTCTAGCACAGCACGGGAAGTTGGGAGGATAAAGCCTAAGGCCATCCATGTGCCACAAAGAAGCACGAGAAGAAAGATGAATGCCCTGCGTAAATACCTTATCCTGTCCAACAAAATCGGTTGATTTGACGTCAGGAAGAAAGATTTCCAGCTCATCCACTAACGTTTCCTGCCGACAAAAGGGTAGAATTGATGGCCTAAGTAATGTAATGTTGTTCTATCCAAAGAGATTTTCTGCCTAAGTAAAGCCACATCTTTTTGTTAACTTTATTTCTCTTGGGACAAGGCTACCTGAATTCAAAGGCGACATAAGTCCGCCGATAATTGTAAGGGCACCATGAGGGGGCCAGCAGCAACAGGTGAATGAATCCATGAGAAGGATTCTTGTCGAGTTCTTGCGCAATTCAAACAAACACCAGCAAAATGTATCCTGACTAGCTTTTGTTAGTATTACGAAACAAATAAAGTCATCTCATTTTGCATGATTTGCTGCTCCGCAAAACAAACACGTCATACGGCTCCGACTTATTCATCGCTTTGGAGATATAATAATGACTGACAATCCGCACCAAGAAAACCAAAACAAATCACGAGGAGGTATATCTATACTATATTCTGATGCAGCCTGACACGAAAGTTTACCTGGTGTGAGTATATTGATAAAGGGCAGCGAGAAAAGCTGGCATATTCTTCTTGCATATAAGATCATAACAGGAAAGCTGATGAGCATCTTTCTATAAAGTAAGGGCTGCATGCTGTTACACGAGTAAAAGAGTCTCCCCCAATACGTGTTAATGCATATGCCTGCAACTACATGCTTTTTGACGATCCATGGATGAGTCAGGCACCAGAAAGTGCGGGACTCGTTAATCTAACCTTACCTTACCCCTTATATGAAGCTTGAATGTAGCAACGATTTAGCGAGTATCCCACTTTAGCAACTATCACAAGATCCTACAATTCTTTCTGCAACACAGAACTCGAGAAAATCAGAATCATAACATCCCTTATCATAACAGATGGCCACCCGCCTTCAGAAGCATATCATTGGGGTTCCAGACATCCCACTGGCAGCAGAAACCGAAAATTCAATGGGATGGGCTGTCACAAATCAAAACGGGGGCTACAGGCAATCGATCACTTTATCTGCCAGCTTGCAAATACTCCAACAGGTTTAAGCCAGGCAATGCAAGCAAATCTGGTTTCTTGACTAAAAGAATAAGAAGGTTGGTAAGGAAAGCAGATGGACTTGCCTGTTTCCAGGAACATGGTAATTTTTCATGTCCCGGCTACTTAGTAGCACAGTTTGTAACCCTGATCGCGGCATACTATTTTGTGCTTACTTGACTATTTTTAATATGCAGTGAGACTAAGTTGTAAGTTCACAGAAGCAGTGAGGGGGAAGCTGAGTTTGGGAGCAAGAATTCTTCAAGTTGGAGGAATGGAGAAGGTTTTCAAGCACTTGTTTGATGTCGGTGAAAAGGAGAGACTAGTCAACACCTCACAATGCTACCTATCTACAACAGCAGGTCCTTTAGCAGGACTTTTGTTCATCTCCATGGAAAAGGTCGGTCGCCTTCTGCAGCGATAAATCCATACAACTATGCTGTCAAACAGGAGATTCCATTCGAACCAAATACAAGGTAGCCAAAACATTGATGGTCTGCTCTTTCTCATTCATCATAATGCGATAAGATAATATCTTCCTGAACTTGTACAATGGGGGCAGGTCGTGATTCCGCTTTCGAAGATCGAGGCAGAAATACATACAGATAGTTACAGTGGACAACTTCGACTTCTGGCTGATGGGATTTATAAATCACCAGAAATCATTCAAGTGCCTCCAGCAGGCGATTTCCCAACAATAGATGGTGATGACGCCAACCAATTTTAAAAATTGGATATAGTTGTCAAAATATGAGGACAGTATACATTTATACAAGAGTCTTTTCATGTGTTCTAAGCAAAAAACAGAAAAAAAAAACTAAATGAAATTAAACTGCTCTATCCACTAACAACTAATTTCAAAAGAAGAAACAATAATGTAGAAATGGGCTTCTTAAAAATGTTACCCCTCAAAAATATGAATATCTGGTTGTTAACAAGATCGATAATCAAATGGAATGTATTTAGATGATGTGTGTTTCTGGATTGGCTGGCCTCTTCACTCAGGAGGAAGCTCTCCTGCAACCGGCAATCACACAGTCCTCTAAGAAATGGGTAAGCTGGGTCGTGTACAGTTTCGGTTCATTCCTAAAGTGATCCACGTGCGGGGTCGACACGAAGTTGCAGGCCCTAACCTCGACTCCCAACCTCTTCTGCTCCTCGATGAATGACTCGACCGAACCTGCCGGGATCACCCTGTCCGCAGAGCTGTATATGTACAATTGGGGGCAGCTTGGTGGTTGGGACGACAACACATCCACCACGTCAGGTAGTCTCCTGTGATTTGGATAAGACGTCATTGGACCAAACAAAACGTAATTTGATTACGCGTCAGGAGGAAATGAAAAAGTTTGTGGCACCTGTTCACGGTTGGAAGTTTCAGTACAGAATTAACAGCAAAGCCGATTCAGTCAGTGCGGGTTTTGCTTCTTCCTTTTCAGTAAATCTTGAGATGACCTTTGTTGCCACGCTTTGTTTCTTCAGAAACGCAGCGGAGAAACCAGATGCCCAGACCTAGAACCAAAATACAGTACACTGAGATCACTACGAAGCTCAACACGAGACCACTAACATCTGCAATAAGCCTTGCCTCGGGTAAACCAAGCAAGCGATTTTGTTATTCCATGAACAAAATCCATTCCTTTTCCTTCTCCTTCAGACCAACCGAACACAACCTTAGATCATCCATCCAAAATAAAACAACTGTGCCCCAGGGAATTACGTGTAGGCACAAAAAAGTATAGACTACCTGGGATCTGGCGCAGCCACAGGTGCAGAATCGACGACACAACCTTTGATCTTTCTCATTAACACTGGATCCTGCTGCTGGAGTTTCTCCAGGATTGCTCCATATCTGTCACAGACAACAAATTGATGAGCAGAAAATCATCAGACCTTGCAAAACTTTCATTCACTCATATGAGTGTAGGAGTAAAACATTTGATTAACGAGCAAGGTGCCAAACAATCACTTACGTCAACCACCCCGTGTTGCTGAAAGTGTGGAAAACAAGGTTCCTCCCATGCTCATCCTCTAACCATTCGACCAAATGTTTGACCAGTAATTCCACATCCAGTTCTACTTTGCCTCCGACTTGATAACTGAAGATCTCAGAAATCGGAAACGTGAAGGTGATAACATTAAACCCGTTAGATGTGTACCACTCGGCATATTTCTTAAGATGCTTCGGCTTCGCTCCCAACCAGCCAAGCAAAACCACCACCGTCCTCTGCTTCAACTTTGAGCAATCTTCACTTCCCAAAATATAAACAGCACTGGGCTCAGGCAAATGCCACCTATATAATCAGGGTTCGAACGTGAGGTTGGCGCTGAACTCGAAAATTCGCTCGGCTTCGGCCCCTTCACTAACTCTGCTGATCTATATGGACTCAGCAATGCAGAGCACGGCACCGCATTTGGGCACAAAGAATTGACAACGAGGCTTTGTTTGAAATAGGGGACCCGGTGACTGATCTCTGGATGAGGCACCCGAATCCTCGTCACAAAGGAGAGATTCGCGAGCATGGAATCCGTAATGTGTGTAACCAAGGACGACCGCAATTCACTGGCTGGAGCAGAGGCCCGAGAATCAAGAGGTGGAGCAGGTCTCTGATGTCCTCGAGGGCGAAAACTTATCAGGTAGATCGACAGTGACGGATGCAGCGCAAAAGCCGCTGCAGCCACCAGTGGGCGTTGGATAATCCCGGGAAAAGAACTCATGGTCCCCCTCAGCTGCTCCGCTCCACTCCACTCGAACTATCCTAAAAACCATCGCCAGAAAACCAATCCGATCACCAGTTGTTTTGACCAAGTCAATGAGGCAGGGAAGGAAATGCAAGACACACGAATCACCCAGATTCATATCGCATCAGAAAACATCCTCAAAAGAGCGTCTTGTCCAGACCTTTTCTCAATGAATATGAAGAGGAGGGGACGATCGGGCTGTCGAGGAACGCGGGGTCGACAGCCCAATTTTCTTCGATTGTGACTGGACCCAGAAAACACCGACCAAGTAAAAAATCTCCTCCTCCTGGTGTCCTTATCAAAGATCTCCTTGTAGCTGCCAAAACAGGAAGGAATCCCAAGACCCAGAATTTAATACGACTAAAGAATAACACCACCCAATAAAAGCAAGGCAATTCAACGCGCACAAGCAACAACAAAAAAAAAAAGGAACCGACTTTTTGGGGGAGAGATGAAAACGATCGGCGGATGTGAATTGGGCTTTTTGTGGCTCCAGTAAAGTTGGAGGAAGAGGAGGAGGAAATTTAGAACGACGTTACCCACCACCGACAACGTGAAAAAGACCGACCGTCCTAACCAAACCCCAACCTTAACCCTCTGCTTCCTTCCCCTTGTCCTAAAAACAAAACCTTAATCGCGTTCAAACGAATCGAAACCGGAAAGGAACAAGTAACGCAAGTTGACCGAAACATTAAAAAAAAATCAAGAAACGCGACGCTTCGACGTTTCATTTTTTGGGGTCAAAGAAGGAAAGGGAAGCACGTAAGCCATAGCAAGAGGAATCCAAACGCGGTAGACCCGTGAAAGATTTGGAAAGAAAGGTGAATAGAAAGACGCCGGCGGTCACCTGTTACTACCCAAGCTGGAGGAGGAGGAGGAGGAGGAGGAGCAGCGGCAGTGAGAGGTGGTTTGGCGAAGGCGGGGGCATTGTTCTTGCCATTCCTTTCAAATATATACATATAATATATATATATATATACACCTCGCAAGACGAATCTTCTCTTCTCTTCTCTTCTCTTCTCCTCTCCTCTCCTCTCCTTTTATTACCATACGAATAACAAAATTGAATGTTACATTTTGATTCTCATCTCCACCTTCCTTGCTTTTGCCTCACCGTTTTATTCCTTACCCTGTCTGTAGTAAGAATATTAGACTTTGGTAGAACATCAACCAGGTGGAGGATCTCAACCCAAACTCTCTCTTTCACAAAACCCCATGATGCCAACCACGAATACACCAAATCGGGTGATAAAAACCAAGCACAGATTTGTCCCAGGAGGAAAGATTAATGATTTACATCCCCTTTCAGGGTATATTTTCCTTTTTTCTAAGATCTGCAGCAGCTTTAGCTGTATGAACTAAAACCCTACCAGACAAATACACGTGGGGGCACGAAACAAATCACCAGCAGCTCAGCTCGCGCATATACCATGTATGGTCAGCCAGAAAGACGCTGACCCGGTTGTGATTACGAAGCGGCTACTTACTTTTAGTTTAACTTCAAGCTATTCCTCCTTCCCCACCACTTTTTCTTAACCCGTTCTGATGCACCATCACTTCCGAGTTTGTTCAGGACTACCTTGGTTTCTCGCAGCCTCATGTCATAATCCTTCTTCCAGGCGTCAAACAGTTGTTTAAGCCTTCTCAGCTCCTTGTCTGGATTCAAGCTAGCTTCTATCTGTCCCGACTTCACCTCCACCAAGAATTTGGCATCGTCGCCAAAGACTTGACTCCTCTGCTCAAATTCTTCTGCCAACCGGCTAATAGCGCTCAGCCCGGCACTCATCGGCCTTGTCCCATTACTGTCCTGGCCCTTGTAACCACTCGCTGTATCCCAGGTTGCATCTCTTTCATCACTGGCATTGACCGATGCGTCAGAGTCTCTACTGGAATCGTCGATTGCTAGACTCTTTTTTGCGATCGAAAGGCTGGATTGCAGCGACCTCATCTGTTTCTGCCACACTTCTTCCATCGACTTCATCTTGAGTTCATACTCTGACCAGCGGCTGTCATATTGTTGCAAACGTTGGTGGAGTATGTCATTTTCCTCGTCCTTTTCCCTCAGGGCAGCCTCGGCTCGAAGAACACAGCGCTGTAGTTCAGCCAGGTAGGAAGCTTTGACAAGTACCTCTTCCGGCTCGCCATCCTAGAAAATGCAAAAATTTCAATACATCTGAACAACGGAATTCGGAGAAAAATCGGATTTTGTTTCCATAAAGTCATCATAACTCAACTAATGGGAAAAGGAACAGAATGATGCCATCACTCAGCCTCGTTATATAAAAACAAAAATGACTGAAACAACACTCGCTATCCTGAGTTTTATGAACAAGTCATCTGTGTATATAATGTCCCTACTTTACCATGTTAAAAACCTGCTGTGCCAAAAGAAAGAGAAGCAGAGAAGTACCTTCGATCCAGGTTTCAGAAATCCAAGGTCTCCCGAACATCTTCTAACCAACCATCCTCGGATTGCTGCAATGGAGCAAAGAAAAACTAAAAGTGGGAACAAACTGCTGGGTTGGATTCTAAAGGCAATGATGACAATTGCTCCAAGCCAAAACTACAGTTTATGCATAATTCCAGAAACCAAAAGTGATATCAGGGGCATGTCCTCATCTCGAACTCTACTCTTTGAAATCTTACCAGATTGAATAACGATCGATGCATCAGACGTTTTCTGAAATCGTTTCCAAACAATCCTGCCCTTAACCTGCTTTTGCATCAGCACCGCAGCCCTATGCCTTTTCAATAAGACAGAATATTCCTTCCGAGCTTGGTCCGCGCGAATAACTATCATTAACATCGGTACCACTCATCAATGTTCAGCTTGTCATCAAGCATCACTCTGGGTTCAGATAAGGCGATAAAATAAGTTAGTAGGATTACATGATTGAAGAGTTAAAATTCCTTTCCGGAACCTCTTCAAATGTAAGCGAGCTTGATGCCCCCTGAAGCAGCTCTGAACTCGTAGTATCCCATGAAGTGTGCGGTTTCTGGTGTCCTCAAGCACCCCAATCTGCATGAACAGAGAAATCAGCTACAAACCATGAAAGACAAATTATGGGGATAAATTGAAGGACGTATATCGAGAAATCTGATCTACCTGGCCAGTTCGGAAAAATAACTTTGTATAACCAACTTGGTACATCTCAGGCAAAATATTGAACTGATGAAGAATGGCGACTGAAACACTGAGTGAATCCTGAGCCGCCACTTCATCCAGAAGAAGGAAACCGTATCTGCCGAAAAATGACATTCAACGTAAGAACGAAATGACCGAGACACAGTAGCACTGACAAAAATTAGCATTCCATTGATATAATCATGATTTTGCTTTTACCTTCTGGCAAACTTCTGGTGGGTCATTCTTGTTGGAAATCCAGACCTTGATATTCTAACTACTTCTAAGACTCCACAGCATCGCAACTGCTGCAGTACAAGTCCTTGCTCATACTTTCCAGGAGATTGGCAGTTATTGGGTTTTATACACCGAATGAAATGTGGTGTTGTGCTTTCAAGCCTTTGCATCAATTGAAAAAGTTGACCCTGAAAAATTTTTGGGCAGTTAGTGCATGCTTCTCACAAGCACTCTGTTGGTTAGATTCTTTTTTTCAAAGAAACTATTGCAACAAATTATGAAGAGGTCCGTATTATGAAGTAATTTTATTCTCAGAAGAATCATATTTCCAGGAAGGACAAGCGTAAGGTTAGTGTTATCAACAAACCAATGTACCTTAAATTTCATAGCAACACTCAGCTTCTGTGATTCTGCACCTCCTGTTTTATGAAGAGGCCCCATCGCTTGCTTCTCAGATTGGTTTAACATGCTTGCGGCAAACATTTTTGGGAGTTCACAAGAGCATGAGGAAAGAAGTTGGATGGAGTCCAAGTGTAGCAAGTCCCTGTTTTTCTCCAAGAAGCTTGTTGTGTCGTAAGTAACCTGACATAAAAAGCAATGCATGTTGAGGAATATAACATCTCCAGTTCCTACGACAATCAGTATTGAAACCCACAATTCTTAAAAGTGCAGCAAGACACTCCAAATTGTTCAACTATTCGGTCAAGCTATTCTGTGTCGGTCTTTGCAATCAAGTTGAGCATGATCTCATGATTATCCTGGTAACCAGATATCACCACAAGCAAGTCATTCTGTGTCGGTCTTTGCAATCAAGTTGAGCATGATCTCATGATTATCCTAGTAACCAGATATCACCACAACCAAGTCATTACTCACCTTTCAAGAATTACAGGCAAGGAATAACAAATTCATAAAGCATTAGAGCTTGTTATTGTGTTTACCTCCCCAGCGTAGTGGGAAACAGTAAATGCTTTGCCCCTATCCCCTTTAAAACAGGAATTAGAACGGAGATGTCGCTTAAGCTTCTCAGCAAATGTCAAATCCGTGCCATTTGGGAAGGTGGACTCTTCATCCAAAAGGGATAGTAAACCCAATGGCTTCTGCAGAGAGGAATTATTAAGAAATGAAGAAACCACTATGCATTAGTCAAGGTAAAAAAATCATGTCTAGAAGCTTTAAAAGGTAGATAGTTGGTAGTCCTAGAATTTTGTAAAAAACTCCAGCCATCTCATGATCAACACTGATTGAAACACCCAGGTGACCTTCATTCCAGAAAGATGCAATTTAATCATGAAAATTTATTGAACTACAATAACAAATGTTTACAGAGATAAAGATGGAACAGTTTTGACACCAAGAGCATAGCACCATCATGCAAAACTCCAAACTCGTAAAAATAGAGTCTAAACTCATCAAGTATGGGGAACAACTCCACTGGTGAGCAATATACTGAACAAAACATTGGCATGTTGTGAAAAAGGTCTGATTCGTACCTTCTCAAAAAGGTTAAGACAATCTTGGTTATCTTCAAAATCCACTTTTGCCCAGTCAATTCCATCTTGAATATATTCCTGCAACAAGGACCACCTCAGTCATCTGCAACCCAGGTTTACGAGCCAGATAATCTGACTCTAGTATTATACTAGATATTGAAAAAAGGAGGTTTGTTCCAATTTAACGCTAATCGGAAAAATGTTTCGTGAAATAAGGCATATAATTTCAAAATTGGGTAAATAATGCCCTGAAATCGGAGTTACAAATACCGACTATGCTCCTTAAGTAAGTCGAATTTGACAACTCCGATTTCCTTAATGCAAGTGAAGAAGTGTGACGAAGTCAGTTTTGACAAATCTGATTTCTTTAATGAAGTGAACCGGAGGAAATCGGTTTTGACAATTCCGATTTCATTAATAAAAACCCCTCGAGTTAATAGAAACCGAATTCATGTTTGGGAAGTGGAAATCGGAGTTATCAAAACCGACTTCCTTAAGGAGCATAGTCGGTGTTACTAACTCCAATTTCAAGGCATTAGTTTGTGAATTTTGAAACTATATACCCTATTTCGCGAAATATTTTCACGACTAATGCTACATTGGAACAAAGCTCTTGAAAAAAGATGCCCTGATGCATAGAGCATTTCTTTGCTCCTGTGATGCAAAGGAGGGATAAATGTGCAGAAACACAACCTTATCCTAGCAAATATTTGCAAAGAGGCTGTTGGACATAATAATTGATATATTGGCAAGAAAAATATCGGACTTTGAAATGAGGTGGAACAATACATCCAATTAGCAATAATCGAACCTTTATACTGCAAGTTGGAAGAAGAAATGACAATAGTCCATATAAAATGTTAAGTAGGCACTCAATTCTCTAGCATGCAACTTTTTTTTGGGGGGGAATAAGGCGCTACTTATTGATTAGCAAGCAATCAGTTGGATAAACTTGCTGCTAAAGAAGAAACAAAAGGTAATGAAGGCAAGGCATCTGGAAGGGCACTAAACAGAAATCACCCGGAACATCATACAGACACAATGTGTAAGCTTTCAAAATCATTACATCACATTACTAAGATCACAGCTTAGCTTTCCAATTTAAGAAAATAACATGTTCCTTACCTCCTGTTCCAACTTGAATAAATGGCGATTGAAATGTTGCTGTAATCTCTCATTGGCATAATTTATGCAAAACTGCTCAAAACTGTTCCTCTGCAATGTCAACATAAATGTTAGCTACAAAGACAGAAAGAGAAAAGACAATTAACAGGTCTTCAAGATTTTCACACTTACATCAAACGACTCAAAACCATATATATCAAGAATACTGATTGTTCTTCCACTCCGTCGCTTGCCTACAGAGAGTGATTTATTTATTTGTTCCACCAGCCAATCAAATAAACAAGCATAAATTGACTTCGCCAATGCATCCCTTGTCTCAATTGCCTGAAAGAAGAAAACTATCAGAACTTAAAACAATTTTCCATATAAAGCTACTGATAATCATGTGGGAAAGGACACAAAGCAATGTCCAGACAACACTTTCAGTGTAGTATTTGCATGAAGAAGAAGGATGATGAAAAGGTGCTCTTTCCTTAGCAAAATAGACATCTGGAGGTCATGGAGACAACTCAAACATTGAGGTAATTATAACTGTAAGATCAATGTTACTACCTGTGAAAGAGTCAGCTTCTGGACAATAGTATCGTTTCCAACTCTCATTTTACGAGTGGAGAGGGCTAAACTAAGTTCTTCCACACTACAACCAATCAGCTGCGAAACAGTACCGAGACCTACAAAAGAGCAGTATCAGGAATCACTAGTGACCATACAGAAGCTTACCAAAGAGAGTATACAGAAAAATTAACCAAACATTTCCCCAATTATCAACCATTAATCATTCAAATATATCAGAAGATTCAGATTCCCAAATCTTATACACAAAACTTTTCAGAATAGATGCCCACTATGATATCTCTCAACCAATCCCAGAGAAAAATAAACTTGAAAAGAGGTTGACTGAACAGATGATGATAACACAAACTAAACCAATAAAATGATCTGATAAACAAAAGAGAAACAATAAAATCAGCAAATTTTAAACACACTGCCCAACCATCACCACCTTGACTATAAAATGCAAGATGTTGCCAAGAAAAAGGGAAGTTGTGGAAAAATCCTTATATAACTTGACGAAGAAACTGGCAAATTCTCAGGATTAATTAGCTAACATTACATTTCTAATCAAATTTAGCCAGTTTAAGTATGCTTTCATCTTACAGTAGTGTAGTTTCCATCAAAAAGCGTATGAGAAATACCAGAGAAAGAAAATGACATAGATGGCCGGCAAGTACTCACTTTCTCCTTCCACAGGCTTCACATGGTTTTCACTGTCAATCATCTCAAATGAAAGATTTCCCAGCCATAAAACAGCAGCAATCATTGCAAATACATTATCCTGGTTTTCTTTACTGATGTGGACAACATCTAGGGCTTCCTGTCAAGGTAGGCAAAGACCAGTGATTGATATCACCTCACAAGTACAGGGGCACAATTAGTCCATGCATTATCTTGATAGGAAATGGAAAAACTAATACCATGACTATCCGGAAGTCTTCAGCATCATCCACTCCATCAATAGATATGTCGGTCTGTTTCAAATACTCGTAATCATCGGCATTTTGAAGGTTCAGTTTCTCTGTGCAGCAACAGTGAAGAAAAAGATACTTATGAAAAAATGAAGAATGATTCACAGATCAATCACCTAGGAGGAATAACTGGAGACAACAACAGTAACTGGGTATGTTTCAGCAAAAACACGTTGGCAATCAAGGAACATAGGACTCCGGAGACTAGGAATACAAGTGGTATAACTGTTAGAATTAACCCCCAATAACCTAATCCCACCCATTATTGAAAATCATAGGTTGCTCTTATATAACTGCAAAGACAACTATCAACCACCTCAAGAGAGAAGGGAACCGCGTAACAGATGATGGGCAAAGATGGAAATCATCAGGAGGAAAATTTTGCAGCCTGTTCTTTTCCACCTGACTAGGTAATCGCCCTTTTACATGGAGACATTTCATGTTGGATGAATTGGATCTGTAGCTAGAAGCCATACTACTCCGCTAATGCGTCCCCCCCCCCCCCCTCCCCAAGGGGCAAAAAAAAGAAAAACAAAAATAAAACAGATTGTTAATGTCAAGCACGCAATATGTGTTAACCAGTTCATATCAGGAAATGGTTCTATTCTCTTGTGCTCAAACCCCAAAATATAAAGGTTTTCTTCAAATAGATTTCTCATGGTAAAATATCACATTTAAAAGCTTTGCAAACCATATTAGCAGATGGAATATATGAGAAGTTGGTAGATATACAACTTATGAAGACAGTTCACATTCGAAGCAAAAAAGTGCAATGCAAAGCAACAATAGGTAGATAAGTGGAATTTGTTGTTGAGAACAAGTAGTTACCTTTGAGGGACCGAGGTGCCCCTGCACATAACTGATAGAAGATATGATAAGATCTTTCTCCTTTGGCACACTGGACCACCCTTGACTGTTCATAAGTAATCAATGTTAAAATAAGAACATTATCATTTTGTTAAGATTCGGGTAAACGGTCTTACCTTCTCAAGAAGAACTATCCATTGTAGCAGCACATGAAATGAAAATGGGGCATCAGTATGTTAGGAAACCTTTTGAGATAATAATTCTTAAGGCTGAAAGCAGAGAGGACTATAATCATCTCACAGGTTTGTATCCTTGCACCGGAAATCTTCCCAGTTTCGCTGAACTGAATTTCAATCAACTTTCCCTGAGAAAAGATTACTCACATTAGAATAACTTTGGCTCCCTTTGCCACTACACATCTACTATCTCTTCTAATTCATGTACATTAATATCATCAACTCCACTCAGATAAGACATACAAAGCGGCTTGAGTTGTTATTCCTCAACGTCTTTGCATTGCCAAATGCTTCCAATATCGGATTGGTCTTTAAGATTTCATTCTCAATTCCACTACCACCGCCGAGGGCAGCCAAGTACTGCATTGCTATTTTTGCCGTCTCAGTTTTACCAGCTCCACTTTCACCACTGGAAGAAAAAAATAATTGTCAGACCCTGCCAAGCAACGCATTATTTCACTAAATTATACTCAAGGCTCAAATACAGCGTAAGCATAAACATGCAGAAAGGTGGATTGATTATGAAAAATGATCAAACAAATCGAGCACCCAAATATTTCCCAGAATGGGATTTATTAAGCAAGGTTTACCATCCTTAACAGAAAAATCCCTAACCATAGGCAGATTGTTAAGAGCTTTCAGCAGGTGTACGAGAAGAGATGGCAGGAGACTAGAAAGAAATTCTCCAGCCCCGGCGTATAATCTATTATTTTACAAAAACAAGGGACAATCATATCAAACGACTGACCTTATAATTATGGACTGGTTAACCTCATCTGCACAATCACATTAGAAGGAAAAAGTTAAGTACAACGTCAAATTTGACATGTCTAAGATGAAATTAATATCGAAGCAAAAACCACCTCGTATCATTTCCCTCATTGCAGTATCGGTTATAGCATAAACATGTGGACCGTCAATCTCTTTATCCTTGTATGCCTGAATAAAGTTATTCCCATATAGAGCAACTTTCTTGAAGGGATTGATCGCAACCAATACAGGCCCTGCTTTAGTCTTGAACACAAACTGTGTCAGGATAAATAGCAATTACCACAAAAAAAAAAATGTCCCAACAGAAGAATACTCACATATATCATGTCTCGATCATAACGATACTGAAGATTATACAAAACAGACGGCTCATTAAGATAACTTAATTGCATCAGGTCGTCGACTCCATCCAGAATATCAGGATTTGCAGGGAGCAAACTTTCACCTTTTACCCGTGAAACCTTCATTAAAATGAGATAGTGAGGATTCAGGGGAAACAAATCAACCCAAAGGAAAATTTTTGAAGTTTCCTGGGTCATTCACCTTCCCTTCTGGTACTGAAATAACGGTCTCATCTGCTGAGGTTGATAATACATTAACAAGTTCCCAGTCCCCATTTTCAAGCCGATACCAAGACTGAAGTTTCTGTAACAGGAGAGTGCATTAACAATGAGCTCGAGTTCTCCAGCAGCTGCTTCATGGGAAAATTAAAGCTGCTATGTTTTCTCATATGCTGCTCAACCAAAAAATAATTTTCTTCATCTCTCACTTCATGCAAACAAGAGCTCTTAAAGCCACCAAAAAGGACAATTGGTTAAATTTATCAAATTATTAATCATGAAAAACATCAAACATCACCACATAATAGCTACTAGCAACAGCACATATACAAGTGTAAACACATGAGAACAAATATACAGTTATAGAACC
This sequence comes from Melastoma dodecandrum, assembly GCA_029817715.1. Taxonomy (NCBI): domain Eukaryota; kingdom Viridiplantae; phylum Streptophyta; class Magnoliopsida; order Myrtales; family Melastomataceae; genus Melastoma; species Melastoma dodecandrum. The sequence continues at coordinate 729,757 of JARUPY010000533.1, read as the reverse complement.
GTTCAGTGTCGCAAGACTCATATCAGTTAAAATTCTATCACCCATAATCTCATATATACCCATGATCAAACTATAACAGGTTAGCCATCTATGGTCTAATCTATGAATTCCTCTCTCTACCAAAAAAAAAAAAACTAAAACAGGTTCTCTTTTTCACTTTGGTGATTGAAGAAAAATCCAACAATTGAATCCTATGACAGAAGAATTAGAGAATATATTATTATGTAAACAATTGGTGCTGAATTATAGACTCAGAACAAGCCAAACAAACTTTGTCGCACAACCTGTTAATGCATACAATTACAATTGAAAATCTTGGAGCAGATGGCTCCAGAAAATAAAAAAGGAGTATGTATTATTTATTTTCTTGATATACTGAATGTTGGAGTGAAGAAACTCTGTTTTTGATAAAATCACGCTTAACTAGACAGGAGAAAAAATTTTGCATACCTTCTTCGTAGGGAGTGGAGTGGTGTCCCCCCATCTTCCATCATTATGGGAGCTGGAAGTAGAGGGCAACTGCGTATTGCTGGTTTCGGAGTAATCATCAGCACTAGAGGGCCTCCCTTCAGCAGCAACTGCATTACCACTATAGGGAGAATCCTCACTAAGCGGATCCAGATGACCAGAACCACACCCAACACCTCTTCCAGAGCCATCCTCAGGACTACCAGTTTCAGGAATCCGATCTCCCCAGTCATTCCTCATCGGGCGACGATCAGATGTCGGCAAATTCACGAATCTAAAATCATCGGGCAATGATTTGATTGTCTGGAGAGAAGGCGGGACCTGCAGGCTCCCCGACATTTTCCAAATAGAGCTTTTTCACCGGATGGAAAAGAGATTGCTTGCAAGCTGTGGAGAGGATAAAGATTGGAATAAAAAAGTTCTTCCCTCATGCAATGAGAAACTTTTTTATCACACATTGAAAAGACCACTACTTAGTGACCAATCAAGGACAATGGAGGGGACCATGATTAGAACATCCACAGCCTACCATTCCATGTGAAGACTAAACCTCCTAAAAACAAGCTACAAAAGCAACTAACACGAAGCTCTGCATTGGCATAACCTAGAAAAATAAACCCCAACCCAAATCAGTGAGGACGATACAGATCCACCAAAATTCCAGCAAGCCAAGGAACGATCTACAGACGGCATTGCAGGCAAATATCACGACACAAGTTCCATTGCCCTTGCCTCCTTTTTCCAGCCAATTACCTCCAACGCTAATCTTGCGTTCTAACACTGTTCATCAACCAAAGAAAATCTCCAGTTCCAACCAAATTACTTCACTTTTTAACCGATCTACCCAAAGACAAACCAAACACGCCCAAAAAAAGAAACCCAATTTGCATACCTGCAATAAAAGAAGCACCGCCAGAATCGACAACCCCCCGAAAGACCCACTTCGATCTCACCAAAACCTCATTCCCTAAACACCGTTAAAAATCCCAACCCCGCTGACAGAATTTCGGGCAAAAACAAAACTTCCCCAACAAATGGCACGCGACGGTTGCAACAGAATACGACCCGAGTGGCGAAATCCAATCGCCTGCGGAAGAACAGCCGCTTCTTGATACTCGGATTCACTTTTTCCACCTTCTTGGTTTTGCGCTTCCAAACTTTTAAATTAAAGAGAAAAAAAATTACAAACTTCTTAAAAGAGAAAGTATTAATTTTCTTGCGCCAAGACTCCCAAATTCTGGTCGAATTAACAATCTAACTTCGCTGTCTCCTTTGTGCTCAGAAAATTCCTGGGGGGTTTGGGAGAAAAGAGAATTCGGTGGGTTTTTGCGAGTCCAACAAAAAAAAAAAAAAAAAAAAAGATGGAAAAATGCGTAGGAATGAATGAATGACGTTATTACAGGCCTAGTTATTTTGAAATGACACTTTTGCCCCTCACAGCATTTATGGGAATATTCATCACCCCCCTTAATCTTCTAGTAGTAATCGTAATCAATTTCACTTATTACAAAAGATATATAGGATTAGTTATTTTTCATTTTTTAAAAGTATATAATTTTGTTACATTGAAATAACACATCTAATTGATGTGATTAGATTATTATGCAGGACATGGATTCATAAAATGAACATTAAATAAAATATATTTAAACGTTACAAATTTAATAAGTAAAATTCATATAAATAATTTTTAAATATAAATTCCTCACAATTTAATCCCTTTTTTGAAATTCTACTATTAGTAGTTTTTTTCTCCTTGATATCAATTATTTTGTGGTAATACTTATTCTCAAAATTTAAATTTTTTTATATTTTGATAGACGCTAATATCAAATGAGAAGTAACAGGCAACATATACGTTTATGGCCTCAACTTTAAGTCAACTTTCTGTTTTGTCGTTATTTTAGTTTGTTATATAATTTTGTCACAAACTTTCACTTTCATATTAATTTTGGTCAATCTTGTATTTCTTTAAGTGAAAGCCAAACAAAGCCTTACTATAGTATGACCCGTGTCTTATAATAGCGGAGTTCCAACCTCTCATTCATTCGCATCATAATTCACTTTACTTGTAGCAATGACCTCCCAACAGAGCAATCATCCGACATTCATTAATTTTGTATATTTTTTACCGCATCGGCAACTATCATCCAACTTCGGCTTTCAACTCACTTGATCTGACCATCAAAATTTTAAAATAAAATAACACATGAAATGTTTCAATATTGTTTACCATTTTTTATTTTCTTTTTTAATATTATATATTAAAGCTCGTTTAACTTTCATGCGACAAAATTCAAAATTGGTTAAAATCAAAATAGAAATAAAAGTTAATGACAAAATTATATAACAAACTAAATTAGTGATAAAACAGAAAGTTTGCTCAAAATTAAGGCCATGAATCGATATTTTATCAAAATAATTTGGACACACAAAATGAATAACAATAATAATAATAATAATAATAATTAATTGTTCTTTTTTTAATATTTGCACCGCATGGTGAGGGCAATAAGGTCATTTAATCTTAGACCGACCGTGATGTTGTGTTAAGCGGATAATATAATGATTTGGTCCGCGAGGCACGCGGAATGTCGTAGACAGCTAAACTACTGCATGTGCCAAGAAGGGTGGAAGGAGTCTCCTAAAATCACGGCCGTTCGTGTGTACAAATCCAATGGTCGTGGACGATGACGACATGTGTTGGAGTTAGAGGGTCAAAGGGAATGATCTAAACTCTATATAATTTTAATTAGACAGCGGTCAGAAGGCTTCTTTAGTTATTAGTTGTGGGCTCAGTCTTTTATTCAAATCTCGAATAGAATTCCTTACGAGACAATCTAATCATCATCCCCCAGATCCCAATACCACCTCTATCCGAACCGAAGGACCGATTGACGTAAGGTTTATCTCATGTGTCCGATTTTCATGCATGTGGTAGTTATGTCCTTGTGCATGTTGTCCTGTTCCACAAAGTTCCTGTCTCAAACTCTTTAGAGCAGCAGCTAATAACTACAAATGGTAGTCCCAAAACTCATGGTGCCAAACACAGAAACAGTCTGCCTCCCGATGCTGCAAATGGCTCGCCCCCCATCTTTCCGAGATTCCTTCCCCACTTCCCAGATCAGACTTTAGCTGAGGTGTCGTCGAGGTCGGAGTCCCGGGATCGAGATCGGGATGTGTTCAGTCAGGCTTGCTGGGACAATCATGAAAGAAGATATAAAAATGAGATGCATCTTCCCGCATGTGGGTTCCTCCCCTCCCCAGGAAAAGCAAAAGGCAATAAAGGTTGTAGATAAAAGTATTGTTGTGGTGGTGGTGGTGGTGGTGTATGCAAACCTTTTCATGCTCGGATCATGATCTCAATTATTAAAAAGAGAACTCTCTCCCCATCCCCCACCACCCCCAAATTGGTACGTTCCCTTTTAAGCATGAGTTGAATATTGAACTGTCTGCATGGGTTTGCATCGGTTTGTAAGAACGAAAATGTTTGCAGTGCCTGAAACCAAGTGATATGTGATATGTTGTGTTACTGGTTCTGGACACCTGAGGCCCTTCACACGTGAGCACGCTAGTGATCTGATAACAAAACATGGACAGGTAGACACCCCCAACAAAGAAAAGCATAGAGCACAGGGGTGGGTGTAAGCAGTGATGGGTGAAAAAGCCGGGGGGGAGGAAACGTACCCTACGCCTCAATGCCACACAACACATCACATGAGGAAGTTGGGATAAAAAGGACCAACCTTTTTGGGGAAAGTAGGTCTTTAAGGGAAAGTGGGCTGATACCCTTTTCTCTCGTGATGGTTCCTAAACTCTGCTAGTTGCATTGCATTCCGTTGATTCTATACCGGCTCCATCCCAGGTCATGGTATCCATTCCATGAGCCTGCTTACATTTAGATGCAGATCAGTGCATATAACTTTTGCTCACGAGTCCTTAGTCCTTTTGAGCCTTTTCTTTTGGGTGTCAGTGGATGAAGCAAGGGAGATGTTCTTGTGTGTTTAAAATGCAGGTGAGGTGGATGTTAACAAGGATTCTGCTAGAGGCGTTCAATTAATGGTTGGCTTCATATCATAATGTGAGTAGTGAATACTACCTCGAGGAAATATGACGACAAATTGGGTGAGCCTGTGGCTTCAGATGCACAAGATAACCTTACAGATTAGCATAATGGGAACATTCAAAAGATTAATAGTAATCTGTCGTTGGTCATTGGGTGCCGATGAGCTCCAGTAGCTTTCGTAGCAGACATGCCTAACGTGACCCAAAAATTGACAACCACCAGGATCTGAGATCAGAAGGGCCCCTGAGGCACTATCTGGTTCTGTGCATTCAACTAAACTCGCCAAAATTGATCTCGCAGGCTCAACTCGACAATGGTTGGGTGTGGCTCATCCTGTTGATCACCAGACTGCGTTTTCAGCAATACAAGCTAGGCAACAGGGATTGTTGGTTCCCCCAGGTTCACAAATGCCTCTGCACGAATCATCCTGCCGGTTGCCACATTCCACGACACTAGATGGTCCAGGAATGCATTCACGTAACTTGATCTGTCATTCTGAAGGAAATATCTAAATTGTCAGGGTTAAACACCGTGATGCAGGGATGAAAGCGAGTAAATAACTTGGCATTATTACCTTGTAATCAGGGTAATAAGCATGCTGTATGAAGACGATGGGAAAAAAAGAACTCGGTAAGAAATAAATAACGGAAAATGGGAAAACTGGGAAGGAGGGCGAAAACTTACTTCCCAGACATCGAGTGTGAGTATCGGCTGCAAAAAAATTATACCAGTCACATAACTGAATGACATGAGAAAGTATCTTCAAAGGTTGCAATGACATTGAGAAAGAAAACGATATACTATGTCGTCCCAAACTAATGGGGTGATCGCATTTGAAGTCTTCACAACTTCTAGCTTCTTCTTCTGTCTCTTCACTGGAATAGAAAAGTACACAACAATTAGAATTTACACGTGAAGGCTGGAATGTGTAACAGACAGGCATAGCATAAGTGATGTGGAGAAAAGACCCAGCTAAACTGGCAAGAGAAACTTACAGACAAGCCAAACCCAGCCAGAACCAAACAGGGAAAGGGCAGCCTCTATGAACTGTTCCCTAAAATCAAGAAACGAACCAAAGTCCTTTTCGATCTGTTGAAGAAGACCTTGCTTCGGGATATCTCCACCACCAGGTTGCATCGATTCCCAGAAGAAGTCATGATTCCAAACCTGGACCAGTTATATCTTTTGTGAAGTTAGGCGAAAAGGATGTGAATAAGCAACTGTACTCAAACATTTTACTCCCATTAGGCAGGATTTTAGATTGGCACTGTAAATCCACGCTTCATGGCTGCACTCAATAAAAGTATGCGTGTATGCATGGTAGTGACAACAAGCACACCTAGGCATTTGTCCATGCTAACATTTCAAGAACATTTGAAACTTCCAAGGTAGGATTTAAGTTTTCACCGGAGTACTAAAATGAGGGATGAAGGAGTTTGGACACAAAAGAATTACCCAGAAAAAATATACACCAACTTTTCTGATTCAAAGCAACAGTGTTTGATTTTACCTGAGCAGCATTATTAAACTCAGGCAGGGGATTTCCATTGTTGTATGTAACTTTAACGAGTTCATCCATGGTGCAGCCATACAATATGTTGTTCTTCTCGAGTTGTTTGTTCAATCCTTCCACGTAAGCGCGTTGATATTCTCCCCAGTGCATCTCTACCATCTTTTGACTCATATATGGTTCTAGGGCGTCCTAAATTCAACAAATGCAAATTAGAAAAATAACGCATTACAGGACATTAGTTAGCTACTACATTCAAAGATAACCTTAAAAGCAATGAAGTCATCATCTCTGTGGAGAAAAAGGCCATCTATTGCACAGATCAGACTGAAGTAACAACCACAACCTTAAGACAAGGCAACAACTCCAGACTGTACATACAAAAGACAAAAATCAACCAGCATTTTAACAGTGTTAATCTCGGCTGAAATCTCATCCCCATCCCCCAATATTGCAAAACAGCTGATAGGGTGGAGTAAAGGGTGTCCTGGGTGCAGAAAATTCTGTTACTTTCCACCTATCAATCTACAATCAACGTGGCATCGCAGAAAATAGCGTAGAGTGGTAAGTGAACCTCTAACCAGCTTATAGGGGGGCCTCCTCAACCCATGGAAAGCAACAACTTTTCGGGCTTCCCCAGACCGAACGCGAGAACTCCGCTGCATCGAAACCGAAGGAACATCACAAACAAAATGTCAACACAAACATTGTCAGCACAAAACCCCAATCTGACACAAAACGGACGTGCGACGTGCCAGACGAGGTGGCAACAAGGTCTTCAAGTTCAAGTTGCTGGCGCAATCATTACTGGATAAAAGACCGGAATTCCCAAGAAAATGGGCATGAGTAGATACCCATCCCATATCTCTCTCGCCCAAGGAACCCTGCCAAACGGAGAAACTCCACCTCAAAAAGAGGAAAACAGCAAATTCATTCCCAGTTCCAGAACCAACAGAAATATAGCAGGAAACAAAAACAAGGTGGATCGGAAGCAACACGAGTAAACCAACTAGCCTGAGTAAAAAGGAGAAACGCAGGAAGCCAGGAAAGCGAGAACGAGGGGGAGGGGGGGGAGGAAGGTTGATGCCGTCAAGGGAAGAGATAAGGAAGGAAGGCGGGGGTTTTAACGTTTAAGGGAAGGGGGTGGGGGGTTGGGTTTTGTCCGAAAACGGTTCAATAGGACCGGTGGGTCCGGCCCAGAGGGGAGCCAACATGATGGGCTTTAAATTAACCGCCGAAATTGAATAGCATATCGACAGGGCCCGGTTCCAATGATTAAGAGATGATGGGGGATTGATACAAAATCAACCCAACAAACAAGACATGGATCTTCAGGGGGGGGGGGTGTTAAGAAGGGATGAGGAGTGTGTCTGAGATTGAAAGGAAGGAATACCTTTGTTATTGGTGGGGGAATGTTCCAATCAGAACCACAGGGGGTACCCACTATTCGTTTTATTAATTAATAATCGTATTTAATTAATGAGTCGGTAATGATGGGTATTGCGGCGGTGGCGGTCCCCCCCAAATGCCCACAATCAGGGGAGGGACAGGGAGGGGGTAGCCATTTTTTTGGTTATTATTATGTTTGATTTTTTAATTAAAATCCTCAAAACGACATCCCCTAATCCCGTGGCAAATCCGTAAATATAAATTAAAGGGAAGGAGGTCTCCCCTTTTTCCTGGCCAATTCCCATTCCCCAGCCCAGATTTATGTTCTCTTTGGGAAGTGCGGAATCAGACGAGAATAATAAACACTGTGTATTTCCTTATTATATAAATAACGAGTGCTCTTAAGACCACCACCACTTAACAAAACTCAAATATATATATATATATATATACATCATAAGCATTTCTCAATACACATATTAGTTTTTCTTTATTCGCCCGAGACACACTCACTCTCTGTGGCTGGCCGGGACTCTCTAATCATTGCCATTGTAGAATCATGTTGGCAGTGTGAGTTGTTACTTCTTATATTTATTTTTCATGGATGGCTCTGCTTTGGTTTGGTTAAGGAATTTTTTTTTGTTTTATTTTTATTATTTGTTTTGGGGGGGGAATCAAAAAGGGAACATAACATGTGTGTCATTTTATTTATGGTACTGTCCCTGCAAGTCTTTCTTTCAAAGAAAGGAAAATCTGAATAATTCAGGGTACGGAGTATCATTAAAAACCTTAGCCCTTTTGGGTTGTCCGAACACGTTATTCAAATATTTTTCACAGCGTCTGAAAACGTCATCACATTTTCTTTAAAAAAAAAAAAGAATTCATTAATTATTTTAATAAAAAAATGTCGGCGACATACGGTTTTTACCAAAATGTAATAACATAAATTAGATTTAAAAGAAAAGGAAAGAGGAGGAGGGGTTTGGTGGGGCCCAGAAGGAGCGCCCATGTGCAACTCCCTCATTCCTGTCTGCCAGAAGCACCACTAACAGCTGCTGCCTCTCTTTCTTACCACCCCCTCAATCATTACAACCCACCCCTCGCTCTTTCTTTCTCCCTCAGTCTTCCTCTCCTTGCTTGCCCACGACACCAAACCCTACTCCCTCTTCCTCCACCACCCTAACCGACTGACTCACTCACCTCCCGCCATGTCATCCTCTACCAACCACCACCACCACCACCACCTCCCTCCCCCTCCCTCCTCCAATGCCTCCCTCCCCGTCAAGAAACCCCCCTCCAAGGACCGCCACAGCAAGGTCGACGGCCGCGGCCGACGTATCCGCATGCCCATCATCTGTGCTGCTCGAGTCTTCCAGCTCACCCGCGAGCTCGGCCACAAGTCTGACGGCCAGACCATCGAGTGGCTCCTTCGCCAGGCCGAGCCCTCCATCATCGCCGCCACCGGCACCGGCACCACCCCCGCCTCCTTCTCCCTCATCTCCTCCTCTACCTCCTCCCGCTCCTCCTCTGCCGCTTCCCTCCTCCTTCACCACTCCTCCAACCACAACCACAAGTCCTCCCCCCTCCTCACCCCCACCCCGTTCATCCTCGGGAAACGAGTCCGCGCTGATGAGGATCACGCCAAGGATGACGTCCTAGTAGGGCAGCCGGGGATTGCCGCAGGTGGGTTCTGGGCCGCCCTCCCTGCCCGGCCCGACTTCTGGAGCTTCGCTGCGGCTGCCGCGGCAGTCTCTGCCGCTGGCGCTGCTCCCCAGCAGGGTCCAGAGATCAGCGCTCTCTCAATGCAGCAGTCTCCTCCATCCCTCTTCATATCCCATCACCCTCAACAGTCGGGAATTGGCGAGGCCTCGGCCACGTCCCGGAGTTACATCCCGGGACACCTAAATTTACTCGCGTCTTTATCCTCCGGGCCTGGTGGGTCAGGCAGGGGGGAGGATGACCCGAGTTGACTGGTCGGAGACGAAGATTCGTCGCACTATCGCAATGCCGGTCGCCAGATATACTAAATATATATTTAGACATTAATATCTCCGGGGAGGTTACCGGTGATGCTGTTGTTGTTGATGTTCAGTTGAATTTTGGTGTGTGTGAGTGTGAGTCCGAGTGTGTGATGAGAACAGGGAGATTAAGAAGGAATTGGGTAGGGAAGGAGGAATATATTAGGAAGGCCAAAGTGGCCTTTTAGTCTACAAATTGGGGAGGATGACAAAGAAGGTTAATCCACCCCCAAATTCGTGATTCAACATTAGGCTGGTTTTTTTGATGTTGGTTTTTGCTTTGGTTAACATCTTAGTAGAGAGATTTGTGGAGGCATATATATATGAATATGTTAAGGTGGGGCTTTTAGATATGATTTTTAGTTGTTTTTTTGGTCCCAGTAAGGTTGGAGATTTTGGGATTGGTGTGGGGAGGATCAACCCGAAATTTGGGGAGGTGTTTGTGAATTTTTAGCATGCTATGTTGTATTGGAGGAGTTCTGTCCTAATCGGACATCATCCTTCGTGTTGGGTGTCTTAAAGAGTGGTTGGCGTCTGTGAAGGGATTGTCTGGTGGGGGAGGGGCAAGAATTGAAGGGCAAGTTATTGCACATCCTTTGACACACTGTTCTGGGTCACATGGTGATGAGAAGATAGTGGGGTTGAGTAGGGGTTGGAATTTTTGAAAGGAATCAGCCTTTTCCCTTTCGTGGGGTTCCTTTGATCTTCTGCGTGGTCCCCCGAGTTCGCAAGCGATGAATGATATCTGTTCCTGGCGAAGGTAGCAGCTGGGGCCTTGGTCCGGTTATCGTCCTAATGTCCTCCGCTGTAAGGAGGGGGACGTTCGGCCGGTCAGAAGATCTGGTAATGGAGGAAGACGAGGTCTGGTTCATCATATTTCCTTGCCCATGTAAGAAAAGAAAAAGGGAAAACAGAGACCGTGTTCTGGTGAGATTCTTTTGTTTCTCTGGTTTGTTGGTCTGTGGTATAATAATTATTCATCTGTAATTCTTTCTTATCGTCTCCCTTGGTTAGATTCAAAAACAGCATTTGAAGAAAATAAAAAAATGTGTTGATTCTTGTCATTACCTCTCCTTGAACCACTTTGCTGCAATTCCTTCTTTTGCAACCCGAATCAGAGCAGAGGGTGTGGGATTTGGATGGAAATTATTCGACCCCAGAAAGCAAATGGGAACAGGAGACAAGGGATTCACATTATATGACCGAAATTGCAGATGATGATGATGAACTGGTGTCAACATTATGATACAGCTGGAGCCCCCCCAATTTGCAAGCAATCCTCTTTTGGAGTTATTTTGGTCCCAATGAAAACGACCTCTCCATTGAAAGCAACAAATATCAATTGTACCCTCTTCTTCAACCCATGATTTCTTCTGAACATCTTGTCCAACCTAATCCCTCAACTAAATCTCCCATGACTTCTTGTTGGTTATGTCCTAATCTAATTTTTTAAGTAATTGGGACAACTTGGGACTTTTGGCACATTCATGTCCATAAATATGACAAAGTGGGCAAATGTTCACAAAACCCAAAATTGTTTTATTGAAGAAGGGTAGGAAGAGACTGGACCGCTTCCTATACATCTCAGATTTATACCTTATACTATACGAACCGTGCCTACAGCATGTGAACAGGTGTATGGAATCGACCGGCTTGATCTGTGCAATCAGATACGTGAACGAACGGAAGAAGATTTTCAAGGGATCCTGTCTGAATGATCATGGGCGAGTCCAGGGGCGTCGTCAGGGATGTATCTTCCCCAGAACCAGTGCGCCTTCCATACACGGTTCATCTCCTCGATCGGGACGTTCTTCGTCTCCGGCAGCAGGAAGAAGATGAAGATCGTCATTATGAGGACGAACCCCGCGAACAGCAGGAAGAGCCCGAACTTCATGTGGCAGAGCATTGTCAGGAAAGCCTGTGCTATCACGAATGTGAAGGCCATGTTCACGGACACGTTTATGGCCTGCACCGCCGACCGGACCTCCAGGGGGGAGATCTCGCTCGGCACTAGCCACCCGAGTGGGCCCCACGACCATGCGAATGCCGCTACGTACAGGCAGATCAGGATCAGGACGAGGTCCGCGATTCCCTTGGATAGGGATGCCGTGCCGGCAGTCCCGAACTTGATTCCTAGGATGATTGATATCGCGACCTAGGGGAGAAAGCGGGAGAATTTGGGTAGTTTGGAGCAATGTGTCCCTAGAGGGAGATGGAGTCTCTGGTTGGCCGAGGAATTACCTGAGAGACGAACATTTGCACGCCACCTTCTATGAACAAGGGCCTCCTCCCAACCTTGTCGACCGACACGATTGAGACAAGAGTGCTGACGGCGTTAACGAGTCCGGTTATGACCGCGGACATCAACGAGGCGTCGTCTCCGAATCCCAATATCTTGAAGAGGACCGGGGCGTAGAACATGATCACGTTGATGCCGGTTACTTGCTGGAAGAAAGGGATGGCCACTGTGATGATGAGCATGGGCCGGTACCTCCCCTGGACTATCGTCCTCCACGGGTGCTTGATCTTCTTAGCCGCCTCGCTGGCCTCAATTAGATCCAGGAACTCCTCTTCAACGTCATTCGTGCCGCGGATGTTTCTTAGCACTGCCTTGGCCTCGTCGGAGCTTCCCCTCTCTATCAGCGAGTTCGGGGTGTCGGGCAACCACAGGGACCCAAGCGTCATCATCACTGCGGGCACGGCCGCGAGGCCAAGCGAGACCCTCCAGCCCCATCCATCCTTAATCTTATTGGTACCATAGTTAATGAGGTTTGCGACCAAGATCCCGATGGTGATTGCCAGTTGGAATCCCATGTTGAGTGCGCCTCTTAACTTCGGCGGGGCCATCTCCGACAGGTAAACCGGCACGGACTGGTTAGCGAATCCGACTCCTATCCCGAGCAATATCCTGCCGATGATGAGCATGGCAATGTTCTTGGCAGCACCATTGACGATCGCGCCGACGAGGAAAACAACCCCTCCTATAACCATGGAGTTCTTCCTCCCGAAGATCCGGGTCACCGTGGAAGCAAACAAGGAGGCGATCAAGGCAGCAATGTATAGCGAGGACGTGAAAGCCTGGAGCACCTGGCTGTTGAACTTGCAGTAGTTGTTCTGGTGGAGCGACGGGTCATTCATCTTACTATAAACCGATGGGAAGAACTTCCTAAGGAAGGGGTCCATGGACGTGACCCCGCCCGAGATACCGATGTCGTAGCCGAAGATGAGTCCTCCCATGGCTGCGACTATGCAGGTTATGACCACCTTGACGGTCACTCGCCCCTCGTAGGTGGCTCCGCTGGAGGCCACGTAAACTCCTCCCGCCATTACCTTTTCCTTAACACTTCCGTGGGGGGTGAATTGCGACGCAAAGTTACGATGTTAGGAGAGATGGGTGGATGAAGTACGAGGTTGTCTTTATTTCTTCTTTAAAGTTACAAGTGCTTGTTTTTTTATACACGTAGCCTTCTGACTAATCTCATCCGCCATGCTTCACGGTTGCTGGGAGTAATTTTATCCTTTGATTTTTCTTCACCTCTGCATGAAATTCGGACGACTTTCCAGGCACGACCACAAAAAAACAAATTTTTTTTTACAAATATTATTAATTATATATATTTAAATTTGTGGAAATATTACTTAAAAAAAAAGAAAATGTTTTTCTGTTATATAGTTATTATTAATACTTTCAGGTCAAATGACAGATCGATTAGAAAGGATCAAACCTTTAGTAGAACCGTATCTGCAGGGTGGGAGGGGATCGAGCATGTCCCCTGGCACGTACTTCGAGCTGTCACGACCTTCGAGGCTGCCGACAACATGCGGAAGATCGAAGGATGGTGCACTCTAATTTCTGGGAATGCTCCTGCCATTGCCCTGGACGGGGTTCCTGTCCTTTCGCCGACGTTCACCAGGGAATTGTGCCCCTCGAAGGCCTCCCTCCCTGCCCCGTTGACCAAAAAATGGTCGTAGGTTATCCGCAGCAAGCCCAACTCGTTTTCCCTCAGGAGTTCCGAAAAATCTAATAGAAGCCGGAGTGGACGAGGAACGCGTGAACCAGTTCAGAGAAAATCATGGGGCGGGGTGTGCTTGTGGATGAGGTCAGGGCACACCTTAGAGTGAGCAGAGGGCAGTTCATTTGCATCGCGGTTGCCATTGCCTTCTTCGGCTGCGGCGCTCATGTTGGCCTTCGAGTTGGAATGACGTGTGGTTTCCATTGGTTTAGTTCAGGACGATCGATGACAATGCCCTTCCGTCGTGGTTGTTACAAAATAATCGCGAAATATGAGATAGTTAAAAATTCGTCTCCTCCCACCCCGTCCAGTGGAGGAAGGTCCCCGGGGATGACTCCGGTAGGGAGTTTGTGGCCATCATCTATGAGAAGGCCGTCGGGGAAGGGATCACCAAGGTGAATGGGTTGGGATTTGTTCGAGGCCGGAGCTTGCCTATACTTGATCTTTGTATTGTTGGATCTGGCAGGTGGGCAGTTTTGATGCCGGTTATGGAAGTTCGATCATGTCTCGATTGGTAGGCAACCACCAGGAACTTGCAATGTTGAGTTCCTTGGTATCGATTTTATTGTCATCGTTAATTGAACTCGCAATGTGGAAATGATGATGAACAGATTGGACCCAAAAAGGCACGCAAGATGTGGTACCTGGCAAGGTTCTACTCTGCTTCAGAAGCGGAGAAAATGGGGCTCGTGAATACAGTTGTGCCGGTAGTGGATCGTCGGCTTCTAAAGGCTGTACTGCTTTGAGCAATTTAAGCTCGATCCTTTTGTTATGGCGCAGTTGGAGAGTTTGGAGCAGGAAACAGTCAAGTGGTGCAGAGAAATCCTCAGGAACAGCCCAACCGCGATCCGGATGCTCAAATCTGCCCTTAATGCCATCGACAACGGCCACGCAAGGCTCCAGGTATACGAATTTCATTCAATTTAACAAATCCATCATGTTCTCCGGTCTGAGCACTCATTTCGTCACCCTGCAATCTCCTTAGGATCTTGCTGGCCACGCAACGCTTGTCTTTTACGGCACTGAAGAAGGCAACGAAGGCAGAACAGCCTACATGGAGAGGAGGAAGCCCGATTTCTCGAAATATCCCCGCCTCCGCTGATTCCCGTGCCTGTGCAGGCTACTTTCTTGGCCGTTCTCCTTTTTCCGGACATTGCCTTGTTAGATGCCTGTTAAACGTCGTCTTCTCCCCGTAAGCAAAGCACACTTACGTTTAGGGAGGATGACGTGGCGAGGTGTGATTGGAGGAAGATGGTGTCGACCCACGCCACGCCTACACCCAAACAACACCGCCGGGGCCTGGGAATTTAATTTCCTTCGGGGAGGGAAAAAGAAGAGGAAAAAGGGGTGTGCAGCGTTCGTCCTAAGCAAATTCCAATCCCCTCCCTCCCCTTTCCCACCAAAAAAGAAAGGGTAAAGCGTGCGTGACTCCCTCCTCCTCCATCTTCGCCCCTCAACCCTAATTCAGTCTTCTTTGGATTCTTCCCCAATCGTTGCCCTTTCCGTTTGTTGGATGATTCCAGTCTAGGTTTAAATTCTCTTTTCTGGATCGGGGATCTCTCCGTCCTTGTCGTTTGGATCTGACGAGATCGGATCTCCATATCCATCGCATGCCTTGAATCTTTGTCGTTTGTTTCTCCAATAACGAAGAATGATCCATTGTTTTCTTTTTCTTGCTCAGGGTATCCGCCCGAGACCAGAATCATGGGGTTGACGTTCACCAAGCTTTTCAGCCGGCTGTTTGCCAAGAAGGAGATGAGGATCCTCATGGTTGGTCTCGATGCCGCCGGTAAGACCACCATCCTTTACAAGCTCAAGCTCGGAGAGATCGTCACCACCATCCCCACCATCGGTCGGTCCCCTCTCTTGTTTCCTATCCGGGTCTAAATTTTTATTATGCCTTGGTGGGCTTTTAATGGTATCGTGGCTTTGGTTATGCAGGTTTCAATGTCGAGACTGTGGAATACAAGAACATTAGCTTCACCGTTTGGGATGTCGGGGGTCAAGACAAGGTTGGTTTGGCCTGTTGATATCGGAGGATATAGTTTTCTTTCACATAGCTTTACAAATGTTGCCTCGGCCTAGCCCTGTGTTGAATGAGGAATAAAATTATGCAGATTCGCCCGTTGTGGAGGCACTACTTCCAGAACACCCAGGGTCTCATTTTTGTTGTTGACAGCAACGACAGAGATCGTGTTGTTGAGGCCAGGGATGAACTGCACAGGATGTTGAATGAGGTTAGATCGCTATGTGTAGAAGATGTATATGCTCGGTTGCTTCTAGCCTTTTGAGAAATTTGTCTATTAGCCAATATTCCGACGCACTTAATGCTTATGGTTTCTACTTATCCTTTTAGAGTCATATAAGTAAGTGTGCACATAAATTGATACCCCTGACAGAGATCGAATTGAGGAGGGAGTATATCTTCTTTTGTACTTACTGTTTCTGCAGAATCCATTCTTCATTATGGTTTGTTATAAACTGTACCTGGTTACAGGTGTTAATGTCTGTCACACGACATTAATAACATGAACAAATTTAACTTCTGAGCAGCTTTTTTCCATGTCATTTTCTTATCGATATGACTTGTTTCCTGCATTGTGTGGCTATTTTCAGGATGAGCTTCGAGAGGCTGTTCTGCTTGTGTTTGCTAACAAACAAGATCTCCCCAATGCAATGAATGCTGCCGAGATCACCGACAAGCTTGGTCTCCACTCTTTACGCCAGCGCCATTGGTGTGTTTTCTTCTCCAACCTTGCGTGATATCCTCTCATTATTATTATTCATTTCTCGTGGCTGATTCATAATGTGTTTTTTACAGGTATATCCAGAGCACTTGTGCTACATCGGGAGAAGGGCTTTATGAGGGTTTGGACTGGCTCTCCAACAATATTGCCAACAAGGTAACTCATCTTCATGAATCCAGATATTGTTTCTGCAAACTTTTGTTATCTCCTCCGGCATTACATTTTACATATTTCTTCTCCCCAAATCTAGGCATGATGATCTCGGTGGCTTGTTTTGGGGACATCAAAATTTCTGGATGCAGGGGTGAATGTTATCTGGCTTCTTTTGTTTTTATCATTTATATCTTGTTTGGGGCTATGTCAGACCATCATGCATGTTTCATTTTGGTTGAGGAAGAAAAAGAATGTTTCTTTTAGGTCCTGTCCTGGGGCTATGAATTATATAAGAAACCAATGTTGAATATCAAACTTTTGAATTCTATTTGGGGAGCTGCGTTCTAAGCTCCGGCTATAAGATGAGCTACTTGGTGTTGTTGACACTACATAGGGAATTGGCTTTATCCGGGAATGCTTTGGATGAACCACGCCTGCTACTAGCCGCAATTCCTTTTATTAGCATATTTTTACAGTTTATTCATAGTCCCTGATGCCTTGAATTAGTAAAAGGGTTTAAGCCGGGGAAGGTATTAGGTTTGTTTGGCGTTTCCCTTCAATTGGCCTATATGGGGCAGGGTGATGGCACCGTTTTGGCTTGATTCTGATTCGATGATTTTTGTGTCGTGAAACCTTTTCTTTCCCATTAAGGTTTGTTCCGCTAGATATTATAAAAGCATCTTGTCCGATCAATCTTTTCGATCGACATCGGGTCTAAATGCACAAAGGCGTGTTTCTTGGCCTTGTGTTTGTTTCAACAACGAAAGGAGGAAGCTGGACTCTGGTTTTGTTTGCCATGGCCATTTTTTATGATCTCTAGGTGGAGGAACCATCGGGATTCAATTCAACCATGACTGTAGCATTCTCTGGCCATTGCCGTAGATGCTTTTGTGGCTCTGGCTTTCTGTTTCGATCTTGTGGAAGGGACCTCGAGGAGTCCTTCTGAACCACCACTGACGATGCTTCGAGGGTTGTGTGTGTGTGTGATGTTGCTTCATTTTATCATAAAGATGGATGGATATAACTCACCCGCCTCTAGATTACAAGAGGCATTACCCTTCCACCCACCCTTGCCTTTTCCAACACAGTCTTTCTCCTCCTATTCTCTTTTTAACATGTAGTTTCCTCCATTAGGCTGGGAGTACATCTTGACCGTTCGAGTTGAACTGTCCCATGCAATGGTCCCAGGGGATCCCCCTCTCGTGGGAAAAAAGGCTATTGGGGGGAGGGGGGGTCGAGAGAATATTGAAAAGTATGTTGAGTGAGGCGAAAACAGTCGATCTCAACCTCAATTCTCTTGCCTTTCTGACTCATTCCAAATTCAAGAATAGCTAGGAGGATATGAGGATGACGCCCTGTCCTCCCTGTCCATGTTCGCCTCCTTCCCCCGCTTTTTTCCATGGCTTCGAACCCTGGGGATGACGCCCAGCGGTTTATGAGGAAAATAGCCGTTTTAGATAGGATGGTAATAGGATGAGTGATGGGGTGACTTACTGCGGGGCACAGTATTGCGAGCATTGCGATGTACAACAGGGGGGATGGGTTTGTAGGATTTCTGGAAGAACATGTTCAGGAAGTCCTGCTCGGCGAAGGTGGTGGGGGGGAGCTACGGCGAGGGTGTGGAGGAGGTCATCGTAGGTTGTTTTGCTCAGTTCGAAGACGAACATCCCCGCATTGAAGTAAAAGGGAGGCGTCGAGCCCTTTTCGGCTGGCCACTGGACCTTGTCCGGGCACTGTTGGCAGTAACCGATCAGGTACTGAGGTGAGTGACTCCACGTCTTCTCACAGAAGCAGTCCATCACAGCATAGAAGTATCCGTCCTCCATGCTGAACAGGTGGTCGATGTTGTCGTACACTTGAATGTCGGCGTCCAGGTATATCATCTTGTCGTACTCCTCAAACTGCCTCATGCCCGTGGCATTAATCACGGCATGATGTTAAGGCGATCAAAGGAATGACGAAAAGGACGCGAGACTTACATTCCATATGCGGAGCTTAGAGTAGTTAACAACGTAGTACGCCATGGCGAACTGGATTTGATTCTTGGGAGGGGCTCGATCTCGCGGAGGATGCATCCTTGGGATGTAAAGATCTCACGCTGCTCCTCTGGAACATCGGGGAGCATCGCCACCACGGTAAGGGCTCTTGACCTTCCTCAGTCCCTTAGCAAGTCCTACGACTCCTCTTACGTAGTCACCGTTCCCCGCAAGGAAGGTGACATAGGCCCTCCTCGAATCCTTACCGTCGTCGGTTACGCACTCCTTGCTGGTGCTGGAGAACACATCGACCGGGATGCCCGGGGCCATTACCACCTCTGTTCTTGGGGGAGTAGTGAAGGGTGATGCCGCAGACGGCGCTGTCCAAGGCGAGCATCATGGCTTCACTGCCGGAGGCCTCCATTTCTGACATCAAGGCATCCACAGCGGCCTAAATTTTGTTTTTCCCAAAAGACAGAGAGTGATTGCTTAGTATTAGCCCTGACATACTACATGTAATACTAATATTCATGTAATACTAATATATCATAGGAATATTGTCCGAGCGAAAGCTTGGAAATATCTGTCCCTTTTGCCTTTTTTTCGCTGTCCCCGGCGTTTTCCCAACATTCCAAGCAATGGAGAGGGATGAAAACACGACTTACGACCAATATATGTATTGACTGGAGTGGTTGTTGATAAAATGCTTCCTCAGTTCCGGAACCAAACGATTACCCGAGACGAGCCTGTGATCGATACGTTGCTCGACTGCTTTGCTGGCAACTACAACGGAATCCGATGAGCCGGCATGTGTTCTTGTGAGATCGGTTGCTTGACTGCATACATGTTGACACCATCAAAAGCCAGAGTCATGAAAGCGATCGTAAAACAAGCACATTCATCTCAGTGGACGTTGCCAAAAATTTGGGTAGAACCTCGGCAGCATTTCAGAACGCAGCGGAAACAAATATTGTAAACTTTTATGCCAAAAAATAACAAAATTTTTATAAATTTTAGATAAATAATAACATAATTTTACCTGAAAAATATACCTTGAAATTTTTAGCGAAACAAAACGTATCAGGAACAATAGATCGAGAGTCCCAAATGTGACTCATCTAGCGGTATTCATGCGCACACCATCACGAACCTCTCAACAATCCCTTAGATGCTAGCCTCTTGGATCAACAAAGAATTTCGAAAGCTCACAAAACTCTCTGTAAATCTTTTGGGACTTTTTCTTTATGTGGTTTTTCTCTCCCAAAAACCAAAAGGAAATTTCTTTCCGACTCTTTTCAGTCTCCACCCAAAATCAATCGACAGACTCTTTTTAACTTTTTTTTTAATCCACAATCTGACCGATTGTCTACTTCCTTTTACTTTTCAATCATGTTATTAACCATAATAAATGTCACAGGAAACTTAATTTTGAATCCTATATTGACTCAACACTATTCTCTCTACGCTTTGTCACACACCCAACAATCGTGTTACTCACAATCCGGTTAAAGACTCCTTTTAACGACGTCAAAGTGCACAAACTCCACGCATAGAATAAATAAAGGTTTCAAGTCGAATGATCAGTTACACTCGTCCATAAAGAGGATTGACCAGTGATGTTCAATATGTGGTATCCTCTTAATGGGTACCCCTAAGTATAACTCGGATACACTATCCCTTGGTCTATCTTAACCTCAGCTATACTTAGCAATGATCTAGATGTCCATGTCCCCTGTAAACATCTATCCGAGGACTATTTCAGATTAATATATTCAATAATCTGTGGGACTTTATCATTAATAATTTTACGTGCAGAAAAGTAAAATAATCAATGACAAATACTCGTCTTTATTAATTATTTATCCACAAATACATTAAAGTGTCTTAGCACGTATGTCACTAACAAGATCATCCCTCAATCTTCTCCCTTCTGATCGTACAGTGCAAGGGTGCTTCTGGTTTTTCGGACAAAAGCTTGCCAAGGAAAAAAGATCTACGGTAAATCGTAAGAAAACAATTCAGTTTCTCATGGTCAGGATATCTTTCTTGATAGCAGTGGAGGACAATATCGATATGTGCATCTGGTGACAAGTTCCCCCATTTTAGAGCGACACAACCCCCCTGATCCACAATATTCTCCGATGTCAAGCCGTAGGATTTCCAGTTTATGTTCCGCAAGGCAGCTTGGGATGTCATGGGTAATGGCATTGGGGAAAAAATGTTGGTGTAGAACACCTGGAAATTAGATTGGAGTTATCTTCATCATATTGTCAGCAAGATGATCCCCCAGGGCTGCAGAATTAGAAGAAACTACAACCAAAGCCTTCGCGAGGGAATTGGACTCTCTCGAACATGGATCTTCCACCTCCGGAGGATCACCCATCGCATAAAGTCGTTTCGGATCGCGTTTTAGCCAAATTTTATGAATATCGCGATTTGAAATAGTGGTTTGTTTGTAAAATTATCGTCGCCGGTATAAATAGTGATTTAGGGACGGTATAAAGGGAATTTGTGCCCCGTCCTCATCGCTAGAGCAAAGACGACATTGAAGGTCTTGAACTCTTGGCTGGTAGGATTACTCGACGAATTTTTTAAAAAAATACTTTTATGCATTTTCCATTTTGGACTTGGATAATTGAAATTGTTTTATTTGAGATGGGAAAGGCAAAAACAGTAAGAAACAACTGTGCAAACTTGTCCGAAAGAGAGGAGATCATGATTTTTGCTTTCTGTTGTACGATGAAGTAAGGAAAGAACAAGAAAAGGTGGTTTGTTTTTGTTGGAGGTACTGTCAGAAAACCGTAGAAAAGTGAAAAGGGAACAAAGCCAGGGAACAGGGCGATCCTCCCAGAATCAAACCGCAAAAGCACAAATTTGTTGACCGTCTTCGGAAAAAAAAAAACAAAAGTTCCTATCTTTACTGTCCAGACCCAACTGGGATTCTGCCCGGTGGCTCGTTTGTTTAAATTAGTAAGTTTGGGAAGAATCCGCCCATGGCTGATGTTGTGGATGAAGAGGGATCCGACAAGAAGGAGATGATGCTGCTGAGGATGTTAGAGTGGCTAAGGCCCTTGGTTCATGGAAGGTTCTGGGACTATGCCGTGGTCTGGAAACTGAGCGATGACCCCGCCGGGTATGTTTGATCCTCCTGAGGGTTGTTTTCCGAATCTGATGATTGGAGCTTTCCTGCTTTTTGTTGGTTGGCATTGGTGATATGTTGCGTGCAGGGTGATTTCGTGGGTGGGGTGTTGTTGCTCTGGCAGCCGCAAGTTCGCAGATGCTGTCATGGCCGGTAGGGAAGAAAAGGATGGTGTTGGAGGAGGAGGAGGAGGCAGCAGCCGTATCGAGGGCAAAGGGTGCAGGTGGCTATGTTCGGGTCAATACTGCAGGGATGGATCTGTGAAGCATAGGGTGCGGTCAGCCCCCTGCGAGGGGCTCGCTTCTGTACCGAGTTCGCTGCCTCTGTATTCTGGGTAATAACATACGGCAGGCAAACCGGTGATCAACTTTAGAGGTAATTCAGATTTTTCGTTAATATCGGGACAGTTGCTGATTTGCATATTCAATCATCAGAATCCACGGAGAGGTGGTGCTGCTAAACCAAGCGGCATGGATTAGCAGCAGGAGGGAGACCTCAGAGGAAGACCATCCGACTGTGAGAAAAATCGCATGTTTTGGTCGCTAGGCAGATTATCCGGCCAGTGGAGGTTCTGTTATTAGGTCACTAATTTTTTTTCGCTCTTCTTCTTTCAGGATGAATCCAAAGGGACCAGAATTCTAATCCCAGTATACGGCGGCGTGATCGAGCTCTTCACTGAGAAAAATGTGAGCAATCTTGCATTTACGAATCTCAACCTTGTTTGTTAGGTGATTCGAACAAAGTGATCTCGTGAGACTGTATGAGTTTTCTTCCCCTTTCGATTTCACAGTTGCCTGAAGATAAGAAGTTGATCGAACTAGTGATAATCCAGAGCCGGATCTTCAGCAATCTGATTTCTGATGACGGCTCGATGAAGTTCTCCCCTAACATTCAGCTGCAGAGTACAGACTGCCTCGGATCATCTGAACCATTCGTTCCTCGAAAAAGTCAGAAGATCAGCTCCGCTCGAGCACCTAGCCATTGTTGCGCTACAGTTGAATCTAATCTGGAGGATATCACCAGATCCGGGGCTGCTAAGCATCAGAAGGGAGAGGATCACTGCTTCCGTTCGAAGAACCTGATGACTGAAAGGAAGAGAAGACAGCGGATAAAGGACGGGCTCTTTACGCTGCGCTCGCTCGTACCCAACATCTCCAAGGTCAATGACTTATCATAATTTATGCGGCAGTATGTATGTCTGCTCGTTTTAGAGGAGTAGAGATTAACAGAAGTTCTCCGACTGGCCTAGATGGACACTGGTGCTATCATCGGGGATGCGATAGTATACATAAAGAAGTTACAGCAAGAGGCGAACGAACTCGAGGAGGAGGCAAGAAGCACTGGCGACGTGGACAACAAGAGTGTAGTGGCAGGGAAATGGAATGCCGGCAGTTCGATGGAGGATACGCTGGACCGGTCATCCTGCATTGAACCAAAAACGGACATAGAGGTACACGATGCCGTTCGTCTCCCTCGGTAATCGATTCTCCCTTGTGTTGAGAATGATTTTGGCACGGCGGGACGCAGGCGCGAGTGGAAGTGCACAAGGTCGGGGAAGGGAGAGTCTTGGCGAGAGTAGTGTGCGGGAAGACACGGGGGTGGTTCACGAGGGTGATGGAGAAGTTGGGCGCGCTGGGGCTAGCCTTCGAGGACGTTAACGTGACTACTTTCGACGGGAAGGCGTTGGCCGTTCTAGTGCTGCAGGGCTGCGAGAAAGCGGCGGAGACCAGCGCGTGCGAGTGGAGGGAGGCTCTGGAGAAGGCAGTAGGGGCTGATGTAATAAATTAGGGGAAGGAATGAAAATGTTGCCGAGATGCGATATTGGGCTTCCGACACGGTCTTCTTAGGAGCCCATAAATGGAAAATGGGCCTTCATTACAGGCCCATTAAAAACGACCATGAAATCAGGGAAATATGAACGAATGAATGAATGATAATTTCTTTTGAGTGGGGAAGAAGGAAACCGATTACACTGGGGAACAAGTCGGGAAGAGATTGGATTGCATCATGCATTATGCAAAGCTCCTCCACCCCACCCCCCTGTTTGCGTCATCGTTGACGTGTCTTTTTAAGCCAGAAAGTTGATTTAAAAACCCCCCCGATGGTCAACCCAATGACTTTCTTATTAGACTTTCGTCTCCCGCCTTGCCCCTCACACACTCACGTGTATAAAAATCTTCGTTTTTCTAGAAATTCACTCTTTGCTAGCTGTAAATTACTCTCCCATGTTTGACATTTCTTTCCTTATTTCTTTACAGTTTTTAATTAATTAACATTCAACGCAGAATGTCTTAAAGACGA
The DNA here is from genome assembly GCA_029817715.1 of Melastoma dodecandrum. Taxonomy (NCBI): domain Eukaryota; kingdom Viridiplantae; phylum Streptophyta; class Magnoliopsida; order Myrtales; family Melastomataceae; genus Melastoma; species Melastoma dodecandrum. The sequence goes on along the minus strand of JARUPY010000533.1, from coordinate 705,977 downwards.
AATATTTTACTAATAAAAAAGCAAGCAAGCAGCTGCTGCTACGCGTAACGCGTTAAAAAGGTAAATATAACCCACGAGGCAGCGGTCAGACAAGCAAAAGGTAAAGGGGGAATTGAATACGTGTGAAATGAAAAGCATCAGACTCCAACATTTGTCCTAAAATAATATTCAATAGATAAAAATAAAACAAGACTCTTGGAAAAGAAATCGTTCCTTCGTTCAACTTGGGGTTATATATCTATCCATCCCCCCTTCACTTCCAAAAGAAAAATCCATCTGGTGGGTTTGGGTAAATTCCTTCAGCTGCTAAAACAATCATGGAGTCCGAAGGAGGAGATGTTCGGTCGATTGCCAAGTCCGATGAGGTCCTACGAGATGGCCTTGGGGGATCGGAATCCACCGGGAATTCGGCTTTGATTGTGAGGAGGATCGATGAGGACGTCACGGGTTTGGATGAGGAATTTCGGCTGCGGGTTAGACTCGATTCGACGGAACACGAAGGAGATGATGATGTTGATGAGGAGAAGGAGGAGGAGGAGGAGGAGGAGGAGGAGTTTGCGTTCGTGTGTGAGAATCCGTATGGATTGATTATCTCGGCGGAGGACGCGTTCGAGGACGGCCAGATCAGGCCGTTCTACCCTGTTTTCGGCCGGAACATCTTCCTGGAGGAGGACGCGTCTCAACCCGGCTCTTCCTCGGCTTCCTACTCTGTGCCGAGGGGATTCCTGCTGGAGGAATGGATGAGGAACCCCTCGTCCTCGTCCTCCTCCTCCTCCTCCGATGGAGGGGACCTGCCCGGGGGGCTGGCAGAGGGAACGTACTGCGTGTGGGGACAAGGAAAGCCGGCGGACACAGAGGCCGCTTGTAAGAAGAGCAACTCGACGGGATTCTCGAAGCTGTGGAGGGTAAAGGACCTGGTAGTGCGGAGCAACAGCGACGGCAAGGACGCATTCGTGTTCCTCAACCCGAGGAAACCAAAGGACTACGCGGCGACGGCGACGGCAACGCCTGTACTGGAGATGAAGCCCGCTCCCAAACCCAACAGCAGTAAGGCTAAGGCATCCGCATCGGCATCGATGATGACGACTAAGAAGGAGGGTCGCCAGGGCGGCGGCCAGGGATATCTCACGCGGACCGACAAGAACAAGAGGAGGTCGTATCTACCATACAAGGTCGGGTTCTTCACCAACATCAATGGGATGAGTAGGAACGTCCATCCATACTAGGCATATCGGCCGCACAGTCCATGAGATTTCTTCCCTCAGCAGGGCCGGCGACAGTCCCCGGCAAGAGCCGTTTCCGGGGCCTACGCTACTAGGCCGACGACGACGAGTAGCGTACATTACGTAGAGGATTTATTAGTGGGGTTGGTGGATTAGATTACATTATGGTATATAATGTAAATCATGCGAAACCTTTATTAAAACATGTTCAATATTTAAAAAAAAAAAATTGCCACAACATTTTCCAGTGGCAGAAAATTTCCTCCACCATTAATTAATTCATCCATTGGGACCATTCACTTGGACAAGAAAGATATCGTGTCGTGTCTATCTTTTTAATTGGTCCAAATTTTGGTAATTTCTCTCATAAAATAATTAATTGTCTCCGTCAATTTTTTGTATACCAAACGTTGTGGAATTCTGAGATAATGTTTTGGATAAAATTGGATTTTTCCCCAATTGGTGGAATTCTTAGCAATTAAGAAAAAGACACGCTCGCATATAAAGACACAGTTAATTTTATCATCCAGAAAACATGAATAAATCACACTCACACGACAACAACGTCGACGATGACGAACGGGGTACGATCCAGTCGGATGGACTTTGGGGATGATATTTAGGGACGAAAATGTTCATGATATGGAGAACCTCCGCCGCCTCGGCTTCGGGGCGTCGGCCGCGTCCTCGATGTTCGAGGTGTCCTTGGAGCCATGTCTGAACGGGTTGAGCTTCCCGAGCGTCTTCGACATTGACGAGAAGAATGTCGGCTTCTTCGTGCCACTGCTGCTGCCGCCGGCACCCCCTCCCGACTTTGAGGATGGGGCTCCCTTGTTCTTCTGCATGTCCGAGATGAATAGCTTCATCTTCATCAGTTCCGACCGGAGTTCCTCGTTCTCCCTTATGAGGGAAGAGTCTGCCTGCAGCTGGCTCCTCGTCGAGATCGCGTCCTGCGCGTTCTTGTCCTCTGCCCCGCTCCTTATCTTGAGCTGGTCGTAGTACAGCGCGTGGAGGACGATCTGAACAGGAAGCCGTTTGTTCTGCGAGGCGTGGAGCCGGGCCTCGTGGGATAGTTTCAGGGGATCCATCACGCTGCACGCCTTCTCTCGCTCAATCTCATCTAGATTAGGATGAGACTGTGGAATGTTTCGGCATCGGAGCATTAGTGAAATACCAAAAGATTGAAGGCTAAATTCGCGACCATGACGGTTTTGTTACCTTCAGGAATATGTCGATTGCTCTGTATAGATCGTCGTCGACCTTCCTTGCACCCTTGGGCACGAGATTTGCAATCGCGTTGAACTTTGAGATGCTGAGTTCTGCGCAACAGGCAATCTCGCCGAGATACGCGTCCACGGTCTTCGCGACCCTCTGCATGGGTGCAGAATAGTTCTCCCTGTAGTCACCGCCATTGAAGATGGACGTGCTCTTCTCCTTCTCGATGAATCCAGCTATGATCCTCCTCACGCTATCCAGTTCCAACAACTTCTCGCCGCCATAAGTGAATGACAGCACCAGAAGGTCGTCCACCGTCACGTGCTCGAGAATCACCGCGATCTGTTTCTCGATCTTGTTCTTGCAATCCGTGGAGGCCCTTAGGTATATGGCGGCTCGCAGCAGACAACAGAGGAAGTTTATCGGGAGAGCGGCTTTCTCAGTCGGTAGGATGGCAACTATCGACTCGAGAAGCTCCCGTTTCTCATCTCGGACGTCAGAATCATCATCCAACTCGAAAGACTTGGTTCCGCTGCCGGAATGGTCTCGCACGAGTTCGCGAAGACATCTTTCGGTATATGTTATGATCGCACTAGAAATGGTTAGGGATTTCGCTCCCCGTTGCCTCATTGCAGACATGATCTTTCCGAAGAACTTGATGTTCAGAATCGACAGCTCCTCCGTCCACCAATTCGTGGGCGAGCGGCTTGGGAAATTCGCCTCCTTACAAGCCTGCATATGCATACCCGAGTTTTAGTCCAATTCTCATGCATCACACAACAGATTGAATTCACGGATCTCCTTTTTACCTTAAAGCTCACGATATCGATACATCTCTGCACGATCTTGAGGTCATCAGCTGCAGGGAGAAGATCTTCACAAGTTTTGAGCACCACGATAGCACCGGAGAGGCTAGTCAAAGCAACTTGACTAAGGAAATCATCGGTGCGGCCAGCGAGATTGTTGCTGCAATAATGATCCGTCATCTGCAGGTACTCGGCGGCGCAACGCAACGCCGCGACATTGTTAACTGTGATCTCGAAGTTGACTCCGTAACAAAACTTTGCCGCCTTTTCGAATATCTCAGGCCCTCCAGGTATATCGGACAGAACAATCGTGGTCAGGTCTGCCTCCTTGGAATCCACCACAAGCTTCCTGATGTAGTTACTCTTCGCGACGAGCATGAACTGAAAAAGGCACAACAAACAAGAATCAAAACCCATCACCGTCATATTCCCTCAAGCAAAAAGATGTCCCCGAGTATTCTCCACACCTTGTGAAGGGAAAAATTCGCCTCCCCGACTCGAACAACAACATCGGTCGGGATTTCCTGCGAGAAGACCCTGCAGAAACAAAAACGAGAGTCGTCACCAGTCAGCAATTAGTTCGAACAGCATCACGGAGTCCGGCTTAGATCAAATTCTTTTACCAATGTCCGGTCCTCTCCATGGCTATCGAGAGCCTATCGTCAGTCTGAGGAGTGCTCATGCCTTAAACAACCGGCGAAACTCAAACCTCAACCTCCTCCTTCGCCCGTCGCAGATGTATCTATATGGGCAATAGACCAAAAGAAACTTAAATCTCAGTCCCAAGTCATATGACGCAACACTTTATGCCCGAACGAACAAACACGGTTAAACACACCGCGACTGAGCGTAATCATACGCTAACAACAGATCGGAACCGATCCCATGGGGAACTTCACTTAGCAGTAAGAAACGAGCCAAACCCAGATCAGTTAACCCATGAAATCTCGTACGCAAGTAAATTCAGGAAACTAAAGCGAGTGGATAAACTTCATTACAACATGGGTAAGGGGAAGCTTTTACCAGGTAAGAACAGGGAGTGAGGAGGGGGAGTTAGGCCAAACCAAAGCCAACCCAGTTCCCCACTAGAAGCTCTCTCTCTCAGAGTTTTAATATAAACCCAGAACGGAGGTAAGATGGACGACGAGATCGGTAAGAAGACAATATTTGGGTTTTGCAGATAGAATGAATGCCTTTACGGAAATCTGGATTGGTGGGGGACCGACCATTTCCCAATGGTATGCAGCTGCATGCATAAATACATAATCAAAATGTTCGACTTTTCCAACAAGATGTGTACTAATAAGTGGACAGGATTCAATCCAGGCACAGTATTGTAAGAAAAAAATCTCTTGGATGCAATTCGGGCATGTCACCCCCTTCTCCCCACCCCGTCTAAAGTTTTCATTTTTTATATTGTTTTATTCTTTCGTTGCCCTACCATTACCATCCTCGTCGATTTACTACCATGCAAATAAACTAGTAGTTCCATGAAAGGACAACCTCGGGGAGAAGCCTTGGTGGGTTATGTCAGTGTCAGAACGATGCAGATGGCGGCAAAATGAAGATAAAGATATAATTTTTTCATTTATATAAAACTGGGAAAATAAAGACACAGGGTTTCAAAAACTTGTGGACGTGGTTAGATCGAGATCAGGGATTCAGATTCCTGCATCCCATAATTGGGAAGAGGCAGTTCTCGAGAAAGTTTTCCATGGTTTTTGGCTTTGGAATGGAGCTCCTCCTGTAGTCAATCATTCTCGTGATTAGGAAAAGAAGAAAATGAGATCTTCCCGGGAAGCAAATCTAGAAATTTGTTGGGAAGCCATTGTTGTTGATGATGGCTGGCATTAATTGAATAAACAGTTGGTTCGAGTTCGAACCACAAACCCCTCGTAAAAGGGTAGGGTCGATATGATTTCTCATGATGAGGTGATAAAGAAGAAGGTTATCTGCTCTTTCTATTCGGACAAACAGCATGATCACGAGCCTATGCAGCAGCCATGGCCTTTCTCTGAAAAGGAGGTGGGAAGAAAAGGATAACTGCGGTTGAATATTTGATGGTGTGTGTGTGTATTCTCTCGTGGATATCAAAAGCTTCGAATATATTTAATCGGGACAACTCGTACAAAAGGCAGTAGAGGTGGGTCAGGGACGAGATGCTTCTCAAAGCCGTCTCCAAGCGAATTTTGTGTGGATTGGAAATGCTGCGTGTTCAGGAGGGCAACAGGCCAAGTTGAAACTTCTCTCTGCATATGGTTTGAAACACAGACAAACCGTGTTTTGCTGCTAAATTTGTACAGAACTGATGGTAGTTATGGGTAATTGCTTATTTGTGCTGTTAGGTGTTTGGCGCAAGATTTGTATAAATTTGGACGCGGTTCATGTCGTGCGAAACAATCGGAAAGGCAGCCTGAATCAGGCTCTGCCCGGAAACGGCGAGGCAGATGCTTGTGTTCACTTGCCTTGCATGGAATGCCAACACCAGAACTACATTCTGTTACTCAAATTCTGGGAAAAGAGATTGAACTACAGCTGATCTAACTCGTAGATATTTCGTGGAGATCGCTGATAGAGATGTGAAGGAAAATGCAGGTATTGGATTCAAAGAAGAAAAAGGATTATGGGTGGACAAAATATCTTGTAAGGCAATGATTCCCAGGAATCAACAAGAGACTGATGCACAATTTCAAGTGATCTGTCACAATCCAAAACTCTCATTGTTGCATAAAGACCTTATCACTTTTCAAGTAGTCTGTGCTAGGATATTTTCCTGAATCTGCCAGTGGATAGTGTGAAAAGATGAGGCAAACCCAAGTCCTGCGTCGAAATGTAAAAGTGTCCTGACATATGGGTCAATCTGGTATCGCTATCGGATTGAGATATTATTGGGCATCTGGGCTTTGCTAATCATCGGATATTATAACTATTACAAAGTTTCTCTTCACGTTCACACCAAATCGTCGGTATCATACATTTGAAGTCAATTTTGTAATAAGAATCAGGCCACTGTAAATACGTTCAGGACAATTATTCAAGAATGCAGAGAATTAAGGCGTTCTCTCGTTGGGACGTGGAACAGAACACTTCTTATTTGCAGCCGATATGAATAACTTATGCTATAGGAATCCAACGTCACTCGATCGAATGTTTATACGGTAAGATACTCGCCCGTCAAGGAATGGGGTGTATGATGACCTTACCGCTAGCCTTGTTGGTCTCCAGGTAAGAGAAGGCCTCCACCACCTGCGAGAATTGGAACTGCCCTTTCGGGTCGAGGATGGGCTTTACCTTCCCGCTCTCCAGGTATGGATTCAACTTCTTCAGGACCTCGCCGTTGGAAGTCACAACGAATCTGAAGCCCGGTGGGACGACGGCCCCTGTTAAGGCAACCACGGCCCCACCTTCTTTGATTGCTTTCACTGCCCTGTCGCATTGCCCTGTCGTGTTACCAAAGGAGAAGATGATACCAGTTAAATGTCGACGGGATTTGCAAACGCTGTGTGTTGTGTTATGTCCATGGCAGCTGAAGCTGAAACCTGGATCTTACCAACGGCATCATACACTACATCGAACTTCTCTGGAAGATCCTCGAAGTTTTCCTTCGTGTAATCAATGGCTGAATCGGCGCCTAAACTCTTCAAGAACTCTAGTTTGGCAGTGCTTGAGGTGGCCGCTATCTTTGAAGCGCCGAATACATGTTTTGCCAGCTGCTTGAGCCACCAAACCGTTATGGAATTCGAAATATTCTACTATATTACTCATAGAGAATTCCACCACCGCTGTTAATACCTGAATGACCAGACTTCCGACTCCACCGGCTCCACCAAGAACGAGGATAGATTTGCCAGCGGAGAATCCCGTCCTCTCAAGACCCTCGTAGGCGGTCTCGATGGCCAGGGGAAGTGCTGCCGCTTGAGCGAAATCGATGTTCTTCGGCTTCAGGGCAAGGAGCTTCTCTTCAGCTGCAGTGTACTCGGCTAAGGAGCCAAACTGCTTCGGCCCATCGAGGGCCTTCTCACTGATGTCCCCATAGACTTCGTCCCCAACTTTGAATTCCTTCACTTGACTCCCTACTTTAACTACAACGCCGGCAACATCGTACCCCGGAACAGTCTAGGCAAACAAAAGAAGCAAACGAATGAAGATGAACATCAGACACTGCTCGAGACTTGACTCAGAAATCGGCATGCCGTCTATCAACTAGTAATGACCAGTAAATGTCATCGTGTCTACCGGGAGTATCTAAGTCTCGCCGGCATTTGCATAGAGCAAACAGAATTATAAGTCCAAGATATCGCACACGGCATAAAGAAGGAAACTAAATCAGGTGGCAGGGAGCCAGGCATTGTACCGGGAGAGGGGAATCGGAGGCCTTGAACTTCCCCTGCCGTCTCTTAAAGTCGACGGGATTGAGCGCAGCGGCAGCGACCTTAATGAGGACCTGATCGTCGTTCACCTCCGGCACGGCAACGCCCTCGTCGAACTTAAGGACGTCGACCCCGCCATACTCTTCATAAACCCAGGCCTTCATCGTGGAGGGGATTTCAGAAGCAGAGGCACGCACTACTACTCCGGAACCAGCAGAACGGGTACGTGCGGTGGAGGAGCAGCGATGGGTGAAGTTATAGCAGGAGGGTTTGTGGAGGCGGGTGAGACGGGGACGGAGAGGGATGGGGATGGCGACGGCGGAGGAGGAAGGGGATTGCTTGAGACGAAGGGAAGAAGAAGGTGTGGTGGGTAAGACTGCGAGAGGTGTGTTTGCGTTCCACTTGCAAGGTGTGGATGTGAGTGCCGCTTCCATTCTCCCTCTCAATTCCCACCCCAACTGACAACTCCCCCACCCTCCCCTTTTTTACATCCCACCACCCCTCCGACATCTTCCTGTTTTTATAGTTACCACTTGTTTTGTTTTGTCCGAATCCCCCCCCCCCCTCGCGTTTTAACTGGGCTGGGGTGATGAATCTAGACACTTCTCATCCGATAGTTGCCCAGAAACCAACCCAAAATATTGTAAATTGTATGAACTACTACCCTTTGATTTCGGATGTGATTATAAGTAACATCGCATCTTTTGAGGATATAGTTAGATTAGATTGTTCGGACAGCATTATGTATATATATAAATAGTTTTTAGTTCGAAAATTATTATCGCCCGAAAAAATACAATCTTTTTTTTTTGGGATTCCTCCCTTTTGCTAGGTCAGAGCTTCTGCCGAGGATATCTTCCCTGGGATCCCTCCTTGAATCTTAAAGAGTAGTTGGGGGGTCTGAGACCTGATCCGGTATCTGTCATCTTTCGTTTGGATCGCGGCGAGTGTTTCCGTCCTCGTGATTTTGCTCCGATCGTTTTTGTCGCCCGGTCATGATCATTTTTGTGAATGACTGTCGTATGAGTAGGGTAGGGGTTTCGCGTGGTTTATCATTCGTGATTCGGTGATTCTTCCGTTTGTGGGTTTTTGGTAATCGAACCACCGTGATTCCTGATCATGGATGATTTGGGATTTATGCCTTTGGGTGTCCATGAGATAGATTTTGGGATATGAAATTTTGGTTTTTAGCTTTAGATACGGCCGGAGGGGGCCGGCGGGGATACCGGTTGAGTGGATTTCAAAGGATTTTGTTTTGATTACGGTTTCCGGTTAATGCAGCTTTCTCTATCCGATAATCGGAGGGACATGCGGTTGACGGAGCTAGAATTTTGACCGCATGGTTGGAGCTAGAAAGATGATTTCTAGCTTCTCTTAGCATGATCGTGATGATTTGTGGATTTGATTTTCTCTTTTGAGCTTTTTCTTCTTCCAAATTCCGTTCATTTGCGCATTTTTCGTATAGTGGGAATGATCATTTATTTGACAGGGTAGTCTGGAATGGCTGATTCGTCGAAGCCTGAATTAAAGAAGCCTACTTTCAAGAAGGTTTCTGAACTCCGCCCGCTTGATACTGGGCTGTCTCTTACTGTCAAAGTGATTGATGCTAAGGCCGTGGTTCCAAGGGGTCGGCAAATGCGAACCACTGAGTGCTTGGTGGGTGACGAGACGGGAATTATCGTCTTTGTAGCCAGAAACGACCAAGGTACCTTTTTTCTTCCTTCAAGTGGTAGATCTATTTGGTTTCCCCCCTCCACCTATTCCTGCCATTGGTTAAGCCTATATTGCGGTGCAAACTTTGCTCTTTTCAAAGATATTATTGATGTTCAGAGACGAGATTGACTTGAGCTTATGTCTGCGCAACTTCTGGTAAACTCAGTGGTTGCTGTTCTTTTTTGTTTCCGCACTTTTATCATTCTTGATGGTCAAATCTATCGAAGCTAGGTATTCTGTGCATGTTCTTATACAGGCCATGAATTCATAGATTGATTGCTGTCATTTTCCATGAAGATGTGCCCAATCGAAGATAGAATTCATTCCTTATTTTCCATTTGTCTCGAACTCTCAAGCTACAGAATCAGGATTGGCTTCTAGCAGACTTTGAGTGACTTGGTTTTTCCCCTAGCTGCGATTTCAATTGGATAGATGAGTTCCTGATCAGATCCCATTTTCAAATCCTTATATTAATTAACCTATAGATATCCCTGCAACATGGGTGAGGCAAGGATTAAAGAAAGTAGACAAGAGATGCCTCGCTATGATCTGGAATTACTTTGACGTTGAATCTCATCTCGTGTTCCAATTCAGTAGATGTCTGTGTGCATTCTTATGAATAAAGCGCAATAAAGTAAACATCGACAATGCTCCTCATCAATCTCGTGGGAGATCATAGCACCTATCATTTTCTTCGGGACGATCAATCTAACCGGGCTGAAATTTTCTCTTGTTTGGTTGTCTGTGTAGTTGATTTGATGAAAGAGGGGAACACCGTGATATTGCGGAATGCAAGGATTGAGATGTTCAAAGGATCGATGAGGCTGGCGGTGGACAAATGGGGCAGAATCGAAGCCAGCGAGCCGGTAGATTTCACTGTGAAGGAGGACAATAACATCTCCCTGATCGAATTCGAAATGGTTAACGTCGTCGAGTAGGGTGTTCTGTTCTTTTTCCTGTTTCTCCTCGACGATCTCGATACCTTGCGAGATAGCATAGCTGGGAGACATTCCGAAAATTTCACGTTTGTTTTTTGTTAAATAAGTTGAGGCGATTAACTTTTTTGGAGTTACCACCGTTGTTGATGTAATTTCATAACTTAATGAAAATATGTTAAGCAACAAAGTAGTACATCATTCACAGAGGAGTTTAATAAGTTTAGCAGAATTTGGACCAACCCAACTATAAACCCCTGCTAAGAATTCCTCCGCGACAAAGCCGTGCTGTACACACCCCGCACCGCCCCGATCAGAGGGTATGGCGGAAATTCCCTATGCTACGAGAAATTATCATGTGAAACAAGCTGCTGTTGTTTAGATAACCCAAAACCAAGCGACGACAGAACCAATAGCCAGACCAATAATCAGGAATAGAACGATGACGATGCCTGCCGTCTCGGCATGCTGCAGCTCAACCACTTTTGGAGCCAGTATCATCAACACGCTCGTCAAGTATCCATTTGTCAAACCCAAGAGACAAGTCAATATCGTGACGGGGATCTCCGTACTGAAGAACTTGGGGCCATGGAGACAAAGATAGAAGATCGGGAAGAAGAGAAGCCTCCCAACAGTACACCAGATGGCTATCTTGGCATTCTCCAGGAGATAATACGCCGTCAACGACTTGCCGACGAGATCAAACACATTATAGGCTGAGATCAGCATGATTGAATACCAATCCTTGAGAATCTCGGAGTGCACGTCCTCGGTGATGTACCCTGGGAAGATGGCCAGAGTCACAACATAGATGAGAACGATGCCTAGCCCATGCCACTTAATTCTCCCGACAACGCTCCACAAAGACAGCCTCCAAGCAGCCACACCTGTCTCTTCTTTCTCCTCATTCACGGCCTGCATTTTCAGTTCCTTAAAGTACTTGATTACAGGAAGCCGGTCTGCTATATTGTAAAAGACCATACACAAGGCCATGATCACGATGCCAACAGCAAAGTACAGATTGGCACTTTTTCTTAAGCCTTCGGAATCCTGTGGATAGGCAGCTTTTGTGATAACCCTCAACAATGAGATCAAAACCCCTGCAATAGGCATGAGTACAGAATCAAATTGGATGAAAAACAATTACTCGGTGACTGAAATGCAGGTGCATAATCAACTTGGGCCAAAATTTAGCAATGACACAGTCCCAATCTCGATTCTACAAATAGACATTATTTAGATAAGCTACTTCAAAGCTCAGTGAAGTCTTTGAGACATTAAACAAGTCCAGCGAATGATCTCGCCAATGCAGCCCGACCCAAACAAAAACAAACCTAGACTTATGCAGCCCGCATACACAATTTCCACATGACTGTACTAGATTTCCAGGATTCACTTGCAAACTAATTCCCCCAAAATTTGAAATGGATGAGATAAGAACCTTGTGGCCAACAGTCCCAGAACCAGAATCAAATCATCCAAATTCAATCGGAGAATCAGAAGCAGCTACTTCCCACAATCTCCGACTCACCGGAAGCAGCAGTCCCGGCGACAACCGCCTGCATGTACCTTTCCGGCATCTCTCCCGCGGAGCCAATAATGCCCCCTTGAACGAGAGCATCCGCGAAACCGGACAAGGCGATGGCGCCCACGGTTACATAAAATCCGTCGTACAAACCCGTCCTCCCCTTAATATAAGCAACATCTAAGACAGGGATGACGAGGAGGGCGAGCACGAAGAGGAAGAGGCCGAGGTTGATCCTGACGAAGGCGTCGCGGGAGGAGGCCTTACGGCTGGAGAGGAAGAAGAGGATGGCGAGGAGGGAAACGAGGGCAACGAGCATGTAGACAACGGCGAAGACGCGATCGACGGACTCGTCAGGGTAGAGGTAGGAGAAGTAGTCGACGGCGGTGATGAAGGCGTTCCAGGGGAGTAGGAAGCCGGCACCGAGGGTGAAGAAGATGACGTAAGCGAAATGGAAGGAGTCATCGGGAACCTTCCTGGAGGATGGCGGCGGGGGAGGAAGGAGGGCGGCGGTCTCGAGGGGGCCGTCGGAGTCGCGTTCGGTCCTTCCCATTTTCCCCCGATCGTTCGTACGTTTGGGTTGGGGGCGGGGGGACGGACGTGGACTGCTCTTGGTCGTGTTTTGTTGCGTCTGTGGTGCTGGGTGTTAAAAGTCACGGTAACTGTAACGATGACGGTGACGGTGACGGTGATCAGACATCTTGTTTTCAACGGATGTCTAGTGGATTCACAAAGAACTAAAAGGTCAAAATATATAATTATTCACAAAGAATTTTAAAAAGTAAATTAAATATGTCTTAATAAGTGAATTCGAAACTATTTTAAGAAACATAATTATTAATTTAAAAATTCTTTAACTAATATTGTACCCTGATGAAAATTGATATTTTAAACATCAAACTTGTCCGATAAAAAGACGTTTAACTTTAAAATAGCTTTTTTTTTTATCTTTTTTGAATTTCGGTGTTAGTAAGCACATACAAAATCTAATTATTAGTTTCAGACACATTTCTTTTTTTTTTTCAGGAAAGATTGGGAATGATTCGGACAGCTCACCGGACGAGGATATAATAATAATAATAAATGAAATGACCGAGGACCACCATCAAATGGAAGCCGGCAAACACCATCAAGCTTAAACCAGTTGATTCCTCCAACCCCAAATATCACATCTATGGCAAAACCACGCCACAGGTGAACTGTTTGGAAGCTGAAGAATGTGTGTGCCCTGCAACTTCTCGTCTCCGTTGTCCCTCAGACAAGTGTGCACTGGACCCGGAATTTGCCTGCAAGCTCCTTCTGCATTGTTCTTAGTCCAATACATTGTTTAATCCGGATGGTTCTCCATGTAACACCTTTGTTATATATCGGTCAAGCCATGACGAATTGGAGTGCCGGAAAGCTTTATGAACCTGCCAAATGCATTCACTGGCATCCTGCCTAAAAGACAAGCCGGGTATCGATCTGGCAAATAGAACAGAAGAGCCGCGGAAAGCGACCGGATATATGACAATAGAATATGCCATGAAGAAGGTCGAATGAAGAGGTAATCCAAGGCCTTTCCTTAGAACACGAGGGGTGATCGCGACAAATGTTCAGCTTGTAACGAACGCAGACCGTAGTTGATGATTCCAAGAACTTCTCCTTCAACCTCCTTCAGCTACAAACGCAGAACATCCTCCGGTATTCCACTAATCACAATCCATCTCTCCACACCGCTTTATACCCGAACGGAATCCTTTCCAGATCTACCCCCCACTGGATTGCTTATACTGAATTTTATCTCACCTAGTCATAAGTTTCCACGATGACAACCCGACTCGATAAACCACCTGTCGACATCTGGCTATTGTCGATCTTGTTCGGTTTGGCGATCGCCCTAAACACCGTATCGTCACAAGATCAGGCAGCAAACTGCTCCATCAATGGCGGATTGGCATTGTATCAGAGCAAACAGAACTGCATAAATGCCAGCTGGGGAGGATTCATAGGGCGCGATTGTTGTGGCGAGGCCTTCAACGAGTATCTCTATGCTCTGGCACAGAGGGCCAGCTTGACTACCGGGCAGATTTTCCTCGATTCCCAAGAGCAGAACAGCTGCTTGACAACTGATAAAGACATCTCGCAATGCGGGGTCGAGAATCTCACGAGTGGAGGCAGCGGCTGCTCCAACTTCACGATCAAGGATGTTCAGGACAGGCTAGGTGAGGGGCTTAACAATTTGAAAGAAGCCTGCCAGTTTCCAGATAAGGCTTGCACTTCGTGCGCAGCAAAATGGGAAGACATTGGTGGGTCATCGCAGTATGGAGGTAACAATTCCAAGGCAGAAGCTGATATTTGCAGATTTTCTGCATTGATCGTGTTGACAAGTGATCGACTTGAAGATAAGAACTGGCTTCAGGAGACGTACCAGTGCCTGGGAAATCAGAGTATTGCCATAGGTAAAAGAAATCCAATTACCGTTTGCAGTGACCATAAGTCACAATCTGTCAGGGAATTAAAATTCTCTTCCATCCTTATTTTTTGTGGATTCCTATCAGATGAACCTGTGACGAGAAGAGGCGACATCAAGTCCAAGACAGGTAAATTTCTCTAGTGTCCTCTTGATACAGTAAATGGCGAGAACCTACAGAGAGATGGAATTTCTTAAATTTCTGGTGGTTTTGGACATGACAACAGGCATGTGGATCCTAATTGGGATTATGTCGGGAATTGCAGTAGCAGTCGCGATTGTGTCCATACTGTTGTTTCTAGGGAGGAGGACTGCAGCAGTTCCTCCTATTAAAGAGAAAGGTACTTTCTGAAATTACAACAGAAAAGCGCAGACCTTTCTTTTTCCTTAGGACTGATGGTTGAATTGGACAGTTGTGTTCTCGACAGAGTTAGAAGTTTCGGACTCAGAAGATTTGAGCGGTATGAAGATATCCATAAAGGAAGTTTATTCGGCAACAGACAATCTAAGTCCTGTAAATTTTATCGGCCAAGGAGTAGCAGGTATGATATTCGGATTTCTCAGCAACGTACTATTGAACACTAGAACTTCTTTTAGCAAAGAGACGTACCTTTAAAAGAACTACTTTTTCGCTTCATAGTAGGTCTGTTACAGATAGTGATGCTTTTGTTGTCTCATTCGTCCGAGATAGTCTTACTGCTTAAATATCTGAAAGGAGAGCGGGAAAACATTCAATCAGAATTTGATTTTTTTTTTCAGTAGGTCAAAGGAAAGCATTACATAATAAGATTTGTTTCCGCATAGAATTGCTGTGGCCCCACTTGTGTGTCCGAATAGTTGTCCAGCATATAAAGAAAAAAGTGCAGGCAAAAGAGACTAAACCTGCGCTGGCCGCAGAGCTGCTTTCTGCTTCGTAATGCCCCAATTAGCATAGCATCGTATTGTTTGAAGTGAAGTGTAATGTTTCTTTTTCCAATCCCTTCTCCACGAGTTTAAGCCAATGCCTGCAATCTATACGAAGAACTGAACATGAACATTTTGTTAAGGAATGACTTAGTTCAAGTGAAAACATTTTTTCTTTTTACAGGAAGAGTGTACAAAGGCATATTATCGAATGGTCAGCATGTCGCAGTGAAGCATATAATCAAGGAAGGACAAGGGGACACATATGTCCGGGAAGTAACAAGCATGTCAGATGTCCAGCATCCAAACCTGGTCACTCTCTTCGGCTTCTGTGAGAATGAAGAAGAATGTTTCTTGATCTACGAGCTTTGTCACAATGGAAATCTCTCGGAGTGGCTATTTGGTATGTGGCCGTCTCCATGTTGCTTCTTTTCTTTGTTCATGGACAACGAAATCTACTTTGTCGACCTGAAAGTAAATAAACTATAGGCAAAGATAAAGCTCTTCCATGGACCACAAGACTACAAATAGCCATCGACAGCGCAAGAGGACTATGGTTTCTCCATACATATCCAGAAGGCTGCATCGTTCATCGGGATATCAAGGTAAATCCTCGAGTCCTCTGGCGGACTCTTCTCTTTCGACCATGTAAAGATGCTTACCTTTGATCCTCTATTCCAGCCTACGAACATACTTCTCAGTGCCAACTTCCAAGCCAAGCTCTCGGATTTTGGACTGTCCAAAGTGATGGACATAGGTCAATCCTTTGTGAGTTCGGAAGTCCGGGGCACATTCGGTTATGTGGACCCTGAGTATAGAAGGAACCATCGTGTTAATGCTTCAGGAGATGTGTACAGCTTCGGTATAGTTCTTCTGCAGTTGCTATCAGGCCAGAGGGTTATCAACCTGAACTTGAACCGGCCGATGCCTATTGATCGAATGGTTGAGTATTCTCATCTTCAAGTTCCCCCCCTTACTTCTTTCCTTTCCAAGCCGAGGCGGGTAAATCCGTTGACTGACTGGTCTATTATATTATTCTGTTTATATGTGCTCCAGGCCAAGGTCCTTACCAGAGGTGGTAGTATAGCAGAGTTTGCAGATCCCAAGATCAATGGAGAGTACACAGCTGAAGGTTTTGACCTCGTACTCAAGCTGGCATTGTCCTGCACAGGGCTTAAACAGCAAAGGCCATCAATGGAGAAAGTAGTCTCAAAACTCGAACATGTGCTTGAATTATCAACTAAGAACAAGCCCCAGCTCCCCATAACAGGATGACAGATAGTAACTTGAGTTACATAAGAAACAAGAGGGAAGATCAAGATTTTGTTTAAGCGATTTTCAGTTTGCTTTTGTAGTATACAATCTATGCTGTACATTCTTGTACTGATATACCCAGAAAAAGACGTATATACAAGAGTTACAAATGGATCCAGCTGCAAAAATTAAGCTGGAGTTCCCCTATTGTTCATTTTTTTAAGATTTTGCTTAAACGAATGTTGGTTTGTCTTTTGGGTTATATAATCTATACTGTACATTCTTATGATGATATACCAGGAAAAAGACTTATATACAAGAGTTACGAATGGACCCAGCTACAAAAATTAAGCTGGACTTCCCTCGATGCTTCTCTCCGAGTTACCCGCTAATATATTCACCCAGAAACTTATTACCATGCATGGACATATCGTTCTTGAAGGAACAGTGGTTGGATGTGGGACCTTTTCTCAGAGTAATCCTGAAGAATTCTGATGAGACTACTGGCCTTCTTGCTTGCGCGTGGAGTGCCTTCGCTCAGCAATGAATATAGCGATGTCATTAGCGAGGTGGATTCTGCCAAATGAGAGACGACCTCTGTTCCTCCATTATTGCAGATATTCAGCAATAGGATGACGCAGAGTTCTCTTCCTACCCTTGAAGTTGATGAATTCAGAATCCCTGCAACTATGCACAACACTCCTGTGCACAAAATGACGTTTGCTCCCTCACGATTTCCAGCAAGACACGAGAGAACAGCTAGGCAATCAGTTGCGATATCTTCCCTGGGACACGACTTCAGCTGTTCCTTGAGCAAGGGAATTGCACCTGCGGCAATAACCCTCCTGTGGTTGCTTTGATGTGGGAGCAGGCCAAAGATTGCAACTAGTGCGTTCTTCTTTCCACGATCTGATCCATCTGTCGCCATCTTCACTAAAACCTGGATGGTTTCTGGAATTTCCCCGATTAACCTCTGATTCTCTTCAACCGAAGAGAGATAAAACAAAGTAGCGGCTGCATGCTGCCTTCCTTCCACATTAAGTCCATTTTTGAGAATATTTGCCACCGCTGCCAGACCACCATTATCCACTATAATAGCCTTGCCAGCTGAATGCTTTGATACATTCAGCAGTGCAGCTATAGCATTCTCTTGCATTGACGAATCTTTTGAAGATAACATCCTTAGAAGGTGAGGAATACAGCCTGCTTCCACCAAGCTGGAACGATTCAAAGTATTTCTCTTGGCAAGAGCCCTGATCTCATAAGCAGCTTTGTTCTGCTCAGGATCAGTTCCGCGTTCAAGTTGACTTACAAGATATTCAGCAAGTAATCTCACAGCATTCTGGGCTACTAAGCTTGCGGTCAAAACCTTCTGCACTGCTTCCCTGTCAACTTTCCTAGACTTGGAGACAGGGTTATTATTCTCTGCACAATAAATCTCGATCAACCGCTTAAGTGCCACGTTCGGCACGAGCTTCTTATGCGAAAGAGTCTCGCCTGTCTTAGGACATGTGAAATTCCCAGCCCTAAACCACTTCAAAATCGAGCCCCGGTCATATGTATGCCCAGAAGAAGTGACCACGGGGTCCATCATCAACTCGAGCGATATCGGACACTGAAAATCATCTGGATTAACATTTTGCAGCAATTTTACCTTGCGTCCCTCTCCTTGACCGCCTCTCTCTAGATTTTGAGAACGATCTGTCGCCTCAAAACAAACCGATCTGGAATAACACATTAGTCCTAACAGATCGCTCACCAATTTAATCTCTCTTTTCTCAATGCTAGCATGCTCGGTTGCTAACTCGCACTCCAAAGCCCTAATCTCCTCGTTACACGAAGTCCAGTCGTGCACCCCTACATAATCGAGGACTTCCCTCAGACTGCTCCTATTAGGGACGATCCTGGCCTCAAAATTACTCAGTATCGCATTCACGTCATTCATCACTCTCCGATCGGATGGTTCTACGCCATACCTAAGCTTCCTTACCTGCCTGATAGTAAGGTCCACGACTTCCCGAACCTCCGCGGCCACTCCACCGCCAGCAACATCCCACGGGAAGACATCCATGGCAGTCGCGATCGCTCGCATCAGGCAATAAAACTCCCCCGCCACGAGGGGTGATTGCATCAGCATCCAAACTCGACCTCCATCCCTGCTCAGGTCCTCCAACAGGTTCCGCAATCTGTGGAAGGCCGGGTGGAGCTCGGACAAGCAGAGGTGGAAAGCGCACGCGGCTGGCCATGCGGCCACAGGTCGAAGCTCCTCAAGCAGGAGAAGGAGGTTAGACACGCAGCGGACCGCCGAGGAGGCGTTGCGCTTGTTGCAAGGGAAGCAGTGGCGCCCAGCGGAGGCGAGGTCGAGAATGGACACCGCGACAGCGACAAGGGAAGACACCATCGCCGGCGGAGGCGTTGACTCGGGTGGGTGGACTGCAGGGGAGGTCAGCCCCCGGAGAGTGGGATCAGCCAAGCGGATCATGCAGCGATTTATCCTGATCTTTTTGTTATTCTCTTATGATCTGATGAGGACGAGCTCGGCGGAGAGTATAAATAGGGAGCGGGAAACCCGAACGAGGACACGCGTCGCGCATTCATTGAAGGATTGCGATGGGTGGGCGGGGTGTCGGCGGGGAGATCGTGGGAAGGAGGGACGCGTGGCGGGAGGCGATTGGGTGATGGGCTGGACGAGCCCAGTAGCCGACGTTTCAGGGGGTTGGGGAGTGGAGTGGACGTCCGTACCGAAAGGGAAGTTAGGCCCATCCTTCCGAATACTTTATTCTTTGCTTTGACTTGAAATTGATGGTGCGGCGGTGTATGGGCTCCTGAAGATATTTGGGCCATAATTGGGCCAGCCCAACTAAACTTGGAAGAAGAGTATGGGCCTAAAACTGTGCAAGGACAAGAGTGGCCCAAACAACAATCAATGAACGTGGACGAATTACAAACAACTTGGACAGAATTTTTGTTTCTCGGCTGGCGGTAATAAAACAGCCTGTCCGGTAAAGCAATCGTGTGACATGAATAATATGAACGTGGGAACGACCTGACCTGGTTTCGGACAGCCCACGAACCGCCCCGAATTGGGAAATCCGAAATCGACCCAACATCAATCATTACGAACGAAGCACGTCTTTTGGTATGAAATGGGAAGGCGATCCTTTTTCTACTCTTTTAAGGTATCATGATTTAATAATGATGAGTGTGGCCCAAACGAATGCAATATATGTCTAGATCGCATTAATTATAATAACATTTCTTTTTAAAAGGCGCGTAAGATTCGTGAGTAGTGAGTGGGTGGGGGGCATCTTTCAATTTTCCCAGTTCATAAAAAAATTGAGGAATACCTAAAAATTATGTGTAGGTTAACTTGTATTTGAATGATACAAATATGTATATGACGGCCGCCGCCGCATCATCAACCGGGGGTATAAAATGGGCTTCATCACACCAAGATTGTGTTGCGTTAGTGTCGTGTTTGTTTGTGTTTTCTGTTCCGCGCCTGTCCGAATCCCATTCCGAAGCCCGAAGACAACCCTTCCCTTCCCTTCCCCTCCCCTACTCCCGCCCTACCCCTTTTCACTTGTTTCCATTGGGTTTGTCTTGTTTCTTTGATGGCTGCGGAGGAAGTTGCCATGGGGAAGAACCCCCGGTACGAGGTTCAAGATGGGGTTGGAGTGAATGGGGTTTCGGCTGCTTCCGCGGGAGGCGGGGGCGGCGGATATTGCATGCCGTCCGTTATTCCCGGGTGGTTCTCCGAGATTAGT
Source organism: Melastoma dodecandrum (assembly GCA_029817715.1). Lineage (NCBI taxonomy): Eukaryota > Viridiplantae > Streptophyta > Magnoliopsida > Myrtales > Melastomataceae > Melastoma > Melastoma dodecandrum. Next base: position 685,814 of record JARUPY010000533.1, on the reverse strand, counting down.
CCCATGTGGCCAGGTCTTTTTTTTCTTACACGTTCTCCGTTGTCATTTCGTCCAAAGTTTGCACCTTTAGGCTATTTGATCCAGAGTTTGCATCTTTAGTGGCTATTTCTCTGAAGTTTGCATCCGGACGGCGAACTGTTTGTTTGTGGATTCCATTTTTCTGGGAATCCTTCGTTGTTTGGGAATAGATCGTCCTGCCGTATGGGTTCACGGGTCTTCTTTGGAAGTGTCTCTTTTCTTGTTTTCCTTTTCTTTTCAATGTTGTGGAGTGGCTTCCTTTATAAATGCCATGCTTTTTGTATGTAATTTTTCCTGCGTCCTAGGTATCTTATCAAGATTGTAAAAGTTTTAGATGCGATCTAGTTTGAATGATATGGGTGTTTCCTCTTATTGCTCATGTGATAAGTTTGTTTCTTTTGCCAAAGGTGACCGCCATGTTTTGGTTGGTGTCCATGTTATTGCTTGAAGTTTGAGCTTACTGTTATGATAAGGAAGTGTTGTGAAATTGAGAGGCTTTGGATTTTCGCACTTGAATTGTTTTATTCTAATTTCTTGACTTGCTTTGGGGATGGAGATAACAAGGACATTTGACGATGGTGTAGATCCCTCTTTTGGATGTGTATTTCTGACTGATATGATAATTGTGTCCCTTCCGAAAGTTCTCTTTTTCAGAACGTCTATGTTTCAAGTGGCATTGAGTAGGTGGACATCGGCTACATTTTTTGATGTACTTCTAGTGTAGAACCAGCTTTATAGTTTTAGGAGGATATAGTTTTACAGTTGGAGAAGTACACTGAATATTCTGGCTGTGGAATGGTCCAAGACACTTTTCATAGCTGCTTGTGTGTGACTTGTGGTGTGATTTGCTTGAGTTGTTGAATAAGCACTAACACAAGCAATCACTTTGTTCAGGGGAAGCTCACTCCTTGAAGGTTGAAAAGATACTGTTTCAAGGAAAATCTGATTACCAGGATGTTATTGTTTTTCAGGTATAGAGCTCTAGCCTGACTACTTACTTCTTTCTGAACCGATACTTAATCTGATTCCATATCTAAGAAATTGTCCTGTAATTGTTTCAGTCGGCAACGTATGGAAAAGTTCTCATTTTGGATGGGGTGATACAGCTCACCGAAAGAGATGAATGTGCCTATCAAGAAATGATCACTCATCTTCCATTGTGCTCAATTCCTAACCCAAAGAAGGTTAGTTTTTTTGTTGTTAATAATATTGACAGAATTATTTGCATCTTACACGTACTAATCAGTAAAGAGGACTTCTATCTGTCCATTACTTTTGCTTAACAGTAGTAGAAAAGGCAATTGAATAGCCGTGAGACTTGTAAACCTAAATGATTAATTCTTCTAAGAAAGTGTGAGGATAAATGAGTAACAGTAGAGTTGGCTTTTACGAAACTCGTCCTTTTCAGTCTCGGCTTATATCATCTGTTTATCTTTCTAATTCGATTTCTTTCAGGTGCTGGTTATTGGTGGTGGAGATGGAGGTGTTCTTCGTGAAGTCTCCCGCCATTCATCTGTCGAAAAAATTGAAATATGTGAGATAGATAAGATGGTAGTTGAGGTGAGTCCTTAGCCTTCATCACGTCTCACATTGATGTAGAGAGAAGAGTTATTACGTAATTAGGCATATGAACAAGATGTAAAATACTTGGTTCTTCAGCAATTGCTCACCAGCTTATCTTGTCTATTGATTTCTAAAAATTCAGGTCTCAAAGAAATTCTTTCCCGATGTTGCTGTTGGGTTCGACGACCCACGGGTCACGCTGCACATTGGCGATGGTGTGTTATTCGCATTGTGTGTGGGTGCTTTTGAGTGGTTTTTCTGTGTCTTCGTTCAATGTAATGCCTTTTATTTTCAGGGGTTGCTTTCCTGAAAGCTGTTCCAGAAGGAACGTATGATGCAGTCATAGTAGATTCCTCAGATCCAATTGGTGAATACATCATCGAATTTTCCCGACTCATCCCTTTGTCCTTGTCACCATGTTGGAAATGACGGCAATGGGGTTGATTATTGCAGGACCTGCACAAGAGCTCTTTGAGAGGCCCTTCTTTGAGTCGGTGGAGAAGGCTCTTCGTCCGGGAGGGGTCATATGCACTCAAGCAGAGAGTATGTGGCTCCACATGCACATCATTGAGGATATTGTTGCCAATTGTCGTCAGGTCTTCAAGGGCTCTGTAAACTACGCATGGACTACGGTCCCTACATACCCCAGGTGTGTTCTCATTCTCCTTAACTTCTTATTTAATAGCCATTTGGTTTGCAATAACTTGGTATCTTGAATTTAGTTCTGCTCCTCCACAATTGCACTTGTAAGAAACGGTTCCAAAAGAACACTTGATGTGATTCTTTAACTGGGATTTATTCTGATGCTTGGTTTCATTTTGCTCATGTTTTCTGGCAGCGGTGTGATTGGTTTCATGCTTTGCTCGAAGGAAGGACCAGAGGTGGATTTCAAGCATCCCGTGAACCGGATCGATACCGATGAGAATATCGCGAAGTTCAAGCGCCCCTTGAAATTCTACAACTCGGAGGTCCGATTTCTTCTCCGCATCTTTCATTCCGATTCCGCATCTTCTCCTCTTCACTGTCTTGACGGATATTTGTTACGTTTACATGCTCCAGATTCATACAGCGGCCTTCTGTCTGCCCTCATTCGCAAAGAGGGTTCTCAACTCCACACCTTAGCACCGGTTCGGCAGTCATACTATAATCTCAGTCTCTTAAACATCCGAATAAAATTCGAGTCATGTTTTACTCATTCACAACCTTTTCGGTGGTGGGGACTTTGGATGGGCCGCCATGTTGATCTGTTGTCGGGGAAGTATTGGCTTTACAAACGATGGACGCCACATTTGACTGTATCATCATCAAATACAGAGTCTTATACCCATCTGTTCACATCCTTTTGTGCCAAGAGAAGTATAGATGTAATATCTGGCATCATACAATTTTGAAGAGGCGAGGCGAGCGGAAGAAAACCGCGCCATGCTAGAGGAAAGGCGTAGAAAGTGGAGTTGTTCGTTTCTTTCTTGTAGACCAATCACATGTCGCCACGTCATCAAATCCTGTCGGAGTCCAACGTCCCAATCGCCTTCCTCGTACCTTGCCTTTTCCTCCGATCCGTGGTACCCAATCCCTACTATGATCTCGGCTTATCCTCAACTGTGCCGACCGCCGCAGGCGGAATTCGCTGTCAGATGATGTCTCGGGCGGAAGGGGAGGTTACCCAGAACTTGTAAGGTGCAAAGGTTGAATCTTTTTTTTTCTGGGTTTGCGAAATGGGTCTGGTGAAGGTGTTGGGAAGGGGTTTTGATGGGAGGAGAGGATGTGGAAGTTAGCGTGGTTTTGGTAGCGTGAAGGACTGCGTCGGGGGAGTGGGGGATTGGGTGAAAAAATATGGGGAAGGACTATGAGATTGAGGAGGGCAGCAGTGTCAGCGGCGGGGAGACAAGGTGGGTTGACGGCGGGGAAGTGAGGTAGGAGTCGCCGGAGCGGCCATTCTTCGGGCAGGATGAGTTGAGGGATGGACAGAAGTCGATGATGATGAGGAGGAGGCTCGTGAAGAAGGCCAGAAGGCTGGATTCCTTTGACGTTGAGGCGATGGAGATTGCTGGTGCCGGCGGTCATCACCACTCTAAGGTCTTTTCCCTTTTGATCTCGACTTTGTGGAACTTTGATCTTTCTTTCTGTTTGTGAGGTGTTTCTTGTTGTGATTGGGGTACCTATCTGTCCCAGTAGTTCTTGTGAGTGTCGCTCAAGTATGATTGTTGATACCAGGATGTTTCTATCATGGGGACCCTTGGATAAGCCTTTCAGACGTTCGGCGTGGTACATGGCGACTTGGGCACTAGTCCGTTGTATGTTTTCGCCAATGTGTTTAGCAAGGTGACCATTACTTCCGAGGTCAATAAGTTGGGTGCTTTGTCGCTTCTTCTGTATACAATTGCTCTCATTCCCTTAGCTAAGTACGTCTTCGTGGTGCTCAATGCCAATGATAACGTTGAAGGTAAGAAACATCAAGCTTGATAACAGTAGTCAGTCAAACCATGCAGTGGGCTCGCATTTGCTCATTCAATTTATGATTACTTCCTTGTTGGACCAACCAGAATAAAATTTCTTCCTGTCGTAGTGATGTCTGCTGTGAGTGGGCTTCAAGGAAAAATCGAAGGTTTCGGTTCAGGTGTGCATCTAATTCATGTGCAAATTTTGCTGTTACCTGTTAATTTTCTAACACAATACAATTTTTACGCCTATATAGAGTGAGGATTATAGAAAACATGGGTGACCGATGAATCTTTAAATATCACGTCTAGCTACTTATGTTCTGTTTAAGACTACCCTAAATTTATAGTTTATTTCGACAGATTTTGAGGGTACTAGAGCACAGACTAAATTACGTTGGTTGACCTTTCTGTTTTACTTGAAATGTTATTAGCTGGCATTCCTAACAGTTAGCAAAAAAGTTACTCGCAGGTGCTCTTGTTGTCGTCTCAATAGCGATCCTGCTAGTGTTGTTTGGCATACAACATTCGGGACGGGCAAAGTGGCCTTCATGTTTGTTCCCATTCTGGCTGCGTGGTTCTTTTCGCTGGGAGCTATTGGACTGTACAATCTTCTCCAGTATGATATATTCGTCTCGTGGGCAGTGAATCCTGCTTACATCTATTATTTCTTCTGGAAGAACTCCAAAAATGCATGGTAAGCACTCGGTGGTTGTTTTCTTTGTATTACAGGTTTATATATTCTTACATCTCGACTAAGAAGCTTGGTTGACAACAATTTCCTGCCTAAGATTCTGCTCCCATTGCCTATTTTCCTATCAAAATTAGGTAGGAGCTGAGGTGATGTTTGCTGATCATGGTCATTTCTTGGTGCGAGCTATACAAGTGTGATTTATTCAGAATCTTTGCAACAATGCAATTTTCTCCTTATAATGCCTTTGTTACCTCAAATAGGAGTCTTCCTTGCAGATTTCCTTCACTTGTATTGTCTTCCCTTGTCTCCTCTTGGCTTACACAGGCCAAGCTGATATTTGATGAAAATCCTGGGTTCTGTTCGCAACATTCTATATGATTCTGTTGTACCAGGTCAGGAATCAAGTTTTGTCCCAGCGAAGGTTCATGCTGCCTTGATGATCACATCGCCAGCTCGTCTTGGTCTGTCTTTTGAACTGCAGGTAGTCTCTTTTGGCCTGTTTTTGTGGTCGCAACGCTTGCCACCACAATTTCCAGTCAAGTGATGATTTCTGCTACCTTCTCTTGTTTCAAGCAATCCATGGCTCCGGTGTTTCCCGGGGCTTAAGATTGTTCATACATCTAAGTGAATAGGACAGATTTATCTCCCGGTCATCTACTACTTCTTGATAACTGAGTGCATAAGCATTGTCTCCGTATTCCAGAGTATCTTCATTTTGCTTTTCAGGCATGGTTGAGTAGATTATCTTTTCTTATTTCCTGATCCTTTTCATCTCCAGTATTACGGAATTTGGTGTGATGATAGTCGGCACGACCTTGGTGACGGTCATGATGCTTCTGATCAGGCAGACCAATATATTCCTCGCTCTATGTTTCTAGCTCGTCTTTGGATCCATCGAATTCACTTACCTGTGTTCAGTGTCATCGGAGATCATGGAAGGTGGCTGGCTTCCTCTTGCTTTTGTATCCTGCTTCCTCACCATAATGTACACTTGGAACTATAGCAGCATATTGAAATACTGAAGTGAGGTCAGAGAGAACATATCAGTGGATTTTATTCTCGAACTCGGCTCAACCCTTGGCACCGTAAGGTACCTGGAATTGGACTACCGTACAAAGAGCTTCTTCAGGGTGTTCCATCGGTTCTCGGTCAATTTCTACTGACCCTTCCGGCAATCCATTCAGCAGTCGTTTTCGTATGCATCAAATATGTGCTTGTCCCTGTCGTCCCCGAGAAGAACGGTCAAATATGCAATCCATAGAGGTCGCGATGACACACGTGGTCTACGGATTACATGCGCTCAGGCATGAATGCAACAGTACTACTTTACTTATATGGATGGTTGGCGATGGCAAAGGAACATGTCATGGGAGGGCAAAAATACGAAGTTAATTACTTAAGACAAGAGATGATGCCCGAAAGTGGAAATAACCCTTTTCTATACATAAACCGGGGGGTCATTCCTTGTATCAGGAGAATTGAAAGTGATCGACAAAGACAAACGTCAGGATCGAGATGATCCACTCGTGGAATTGACGAAGGTATCCAGATCACTTCGAGACCTCGGGATAACGGAGGAAGATCGGGACTTGTCGGGCTCGGGAGCGAATATCCTGCCAGAAATATCCTACCGTAAGAGAGAGAGAAAAAAGAGTGGGTCAGACCGTTGAACTGGCATTCAGCACGAGATCGATTGTTAAGCGAACACGTCCACCTCCGTCCTAGAAAAATCAACCTTGGAATAGTCGAAGGTAGTAGCAACAGCCGAGGCGTGGACCACGCATTATCCCCGTTCGTTTCGAAAGTTACCGCGGACAAGCCGGATCCAAACACATCGAAAATCTCTTGCATTACGGATAACTAGTGCTTGGAGGATTCGTTGAAGGGTGTGGTCGCCATATGAAATGAAAGAAGAGAAGAAGGAAGACAACGGATGAGCAGCCTTAAGCGGAAGCACTTACGGATGCCATCGACGATGCACGCAGGAACACAAAGAGAGTCTTGAATGTTGGAATGCTTGAAAAGATAAAATATGACAATATATGTCCGTTTGTAGATAGATGTGTTTGTACAATGCCTAAGAACAACTATTTATATTAAGCTAGACCTACGTATATACGGTAATGTAATATTGCACATATATTACATTTAAGCCTCCATGGAATATCTCATTTCCATATGAGGAAACTTGACAACAATCTCTTTCCGGATCCCGAGAGAAGCCGTCCTTAACAGTTTACTGATTGACAGTATCGCCCATTGGCCTTCGTCGTAGAGTTTCCTTGCTCGCCCAGTTTGACTGTCGCTTGACGCTTCATCGATCTGTTGTCGTCCGTCGCCTGATAATCCCGTCGCTTGTGATCCCTTCCCCAGCAAGCATTCGAATGCTATGTATCCGTGGTAACCTCCTTCCTGAATTTTCCTTTTTTGGGCCTATGTTATGGACCGTCGATCCATAAATTGAGTTGAGATATGTGGTCCAGAATTTCTGTTGCTAAACACTCCCATTCCTCATCTGCTGCGGCGGTACAATCTAAATCGCTAGTCGCAGTCAGTCGGATCGAGAGAGTACGTCCGTGATGCCTCCGGCCGACGACCGGAGTAAACAAATTCAATAGCTAGACATGCGGATATTTTGTTTGGTTGACAAAATTCTTGGAGGTGTGGTCATATTTTGAACAATAATGTTAGGAAGGGGAGAAGGCTGATATCACAAAGTTTGACTACTGTCCTGGGGAATAACAAAAAAAAAAAAAACCAAAAGCCATGCAAAATTTTTGGACCCACCCCCCATGCTTTTAAAGATTGACAACGACAGTTTTCGTTCATTACTTTTTAAAATTTTCTTTCCAGATAATTTCGAATTATTTAATACAGGGAGAAATGAGTGTCGCATCATAACCTAATTTCTCAACTCCGACGTAATCATCCCCCCCCGCCCTTCTGAAATAATACAAGGGACCTCGGACTTGGCGGCGGATGGGATTGGACAAGATTAGGTGGGGTTCGATTAGTTTTTACGAAAATGATCGAGTATTGGGATATTTAAAAAATAATGAGGTTTTTATTGGAGTTGAGGTCATTTTGTGATGGTGGGGAAGAAGGACCTGGGTTGAAGCCTCCGAATAGTTTTAATTTAATATTTTGCTCGCCCCCCGACCTAACTTTTTTATTCATTTATTTGATTTATTTGAACATCCCTAACTCCCTCCCTCCCCCTTCAAAGCGTCTTCCGAACAGGGAGGATTCACCCGAGAGATATGGGAACGAGTGGCCTATGACGAGCCACGTCGGAGACCTCCCCCCCCCAAAAAAAAAAAAAATATTAACAAAAAGCCCTACTTCCCAAATAATCGCGCATGCAGCCCGAGAGAGAAAAAGCAAATCATTATAATTAATTGCCTATTAAAGCAAATGATTGATCTAGTTGTGAGTTCCAAATAATTATTTGATGAGATGGTCGGTTCATTTCTGGTATTGGAAAGAAGATTTTATACATAAGAAAACGTGTTCCTCGAGGGTTGCCATTCACCGGAATCATCTTCTCACAGGGAGCTTCTTCCAATGCTGTCGGTGTAACATGGATTGGGAAAAAGGGAGGGGGGAGAAAGAGTTGGCTATCAAAAATGCAGCTAAGGAGACAGTGATAACCTATCAACTCAAGTGCTCTTCCCTTTTTCCTTTTTCTTTTTCGTTTATGAGAAGAAATAGCATTAGTCTGTCCCCCCCCCCCCCAAAAAAAAAATTACAATTAGGGAAGAAAAAGAGTGAATTAATTCCCACTTGACGACCCCAATTGCTTTTCCCCCCTCTTTGTTTTTGCAAATTGTCAAACTTTTTCCACCTGCCCCTCCTCCCCCCATTTTCTGTAGTTGGCTTTCATCGCGAAATAATTTCTAAATTTCTAAATTTTTTTTTTTTCAAACGTAATTGTAGGCAGTTCATTTGAAAAAGTTAAATCTTTGAGAAAAGGATAGTAATGATTACGTGTTTATGCAGCAATAAAAAATCACAAAAGAGACAATTACAGAAGTGGAAATACATTTTTTTTTAATGTGGTTTGTTGATAAGAATAAGTGAATGATTAAGTATTTGAGATGAATTTATTATATTGTTTTTTGTAGTATGTATAAGTGAGTCTGTCTGTCTGTCTGTCAGGTGGCGTCATTCCTTACAGTAGTTGTTGTTCAGTTCCTGTCTGAACGAAACCAAACCCCCCCCCCCCCAAAAAAAAAAACTCGCAACACTTCTTCCCTCTTCATTCACCTGCCGCACCCCCACAACCCCATTTCCCTGGCTTTCTTTACCTTCACCGTTGTCCTGCCCCGAATCCGGGCGACGCTCGCTGCCAAGGAAAAAAATGCCCCCTTCCACCCCTTAGCTGCAGCCCCGACATGGATTTGGGAACTGGGTCGCCTCGGAATCGCCCCAAGGTGAGTCCAGGACACTTCCTCCTCCCCTCCCGTGTCCTAAAAATCAAAACTTTCTGCGTATCTGACGGTATGGTCGGGTTTTTCTGTTGTGGGTTTTTTTTCTTCTTTTCGTGCGTGGCGGAAGGAATCGTGGAAGACTGTGCTGACTTTGGCCTACCAGAGCCTCGGGGTGGTGTACGGGGACCTGAGCACTTCCCCGTTGTACGTCTACAAGAGCACCTTCGCCGAGGACATCCACCATTCCGAGACCAACGAGGAGATTTACGGAGTCCTTTCGTTTGTCTTCTGGACGCTCACCCTTGTCCCCCTGGTGAAGTACGTCTTCATCGTCCTTAGGGCGGATGATAATGGGGAGGGGGGGACTTTCGCCCTGTATTCGTTGCTCTGCCGACACGCCCGGGTGAACTCGCTCCCGAGTTGCCAGGTGGCGGACGAGGACCTTTCGGAATACAAGAAGGATGGCGGTAGCCTGTCCCCTAAGACCAGTTTTGGGTCGAGGCTGAAGGGCACGCTCGAGAGGCATGGCGTGTTGCAGAAGATTTTACTTGTTCTTGCCTTGATTGGGACTTGCATGGTAATCGGTGATGGCGTCCTAACTCCAGCCATTTCAGGTGTCTTCTTCTTCTCCCCCGTTTTAAGGATATATTTTTGTTTCGTTGATTTTAGGTCTTGGATAAAATTTTGGGGATTTTTTTTTTCTTCATGACGATTTTGTGCCCCTTAGATCTTTCGCCCGTTGACTTTTTTTGGATTGGGGGGGGGGGGGGGTGTTAGGGGTTGGATTTCTGGAAGATGGTATTTGTTTGGTTGTGGATAATCTGTCTGTGGTCTGTAATTTGGGATATGGAGGATCCTCCATAAGGGAAGAAATCTGTCCTTGTGATTTTGTATTGTGGCTTGGATGGAATTTCTTTTTGGCACACCTGTCGACCTTGATTGGACTGAGGTTGTGGAAGGGGGAATGGCAACGATGAAACCTGCTGACTGTAAGACCTGATCCTACTTTTTGACGGTGCAGTCTTTTCAGCAGTGTCTGGGCTGGAGCTTTCAACTTCCAAGCAACATCACAAATGTAAGAGTTGAGATCGTTTCTTTCTGTTTTTTGTCCTAAGAGCTTTTGCTTCTCCTGGTCATGTTATACTGGCAAGCCGTCAGTTTCGCCTGGAACAGTATGTTCCAATGAAGATTCTTCCTTTTGTTATTTTCCCATGATTTAGCTTGTTATTGCCACGTCGTGTGGTCCACACCTTCTTGGATCTGGGGAAATAATTTTTCAGATTTGTCCCACTCATAAACTTGTGATTTAGTTTATGGAATATTTGTAGTTGTCTTTGTGTTCCAGTAATAAATCCTATTCAATTGACAAGAACCAACCATTACTTTATGACCGAAACCTGCCCCCGATAGCAACTCCAGTTTCATGCTTGGACTGGGAATGCTCTTCCTTAGCTGTCTAAGTTGACTATGAAAAGTTAGTACCTGTTAGGTTTGTAATAATATTTTTAAACTAACGTTTGTGGAACAAGTGTCTGAATTTAACCGGGGAGGGTCTTTTGACTTGTGATTAGCTGAGTTGGGATTCTAGCATACGCCGACCATGACTCAGATCTTAAGTGGATGCTGACCAGCATGTCAATTGAATTATATATCTAGTGTGCCTTTACTTTTCAAAAAGAGTAATTTGATCTGATGAGTGGAAACCAAGGTTAAAAATGTCCTCGATGACCCTTGCATTTCCACTTTCGTGCTTTTCTACTGAAGTGGAGATGGCATTTCGCAGGAACTATATATTCGAAGGGGAGCATTGTTGAATCAATGTCGGTGAATTTTAGCAATTTTAGTCAAATGGCGTCATCCTACCAATGCTCCTTTTACTGGAGCTTATGTTACCTGAGATGTTATGTACAGCAATATCTGTCATCATCGTGCTCAATGAGTTGAACAAAATGGTTTTTTTTTGCAGATTTTGAAGTTCCTGTTGCTTGCCTCATCCTAATTGGTCTGTTTGCCCTTCAACACTATGGCACCCACAAGGTCGGCTTCTTGTTCGCTCCTGTGGTGACACTATGGCTGCTCTGCATCAGCGCACTGGGACTGTACAACATTTTCCACTGGAATCCTCATGTTTATCGAGCCCTTTCTCCCCATTACATGTACATATTCCTAAAGAAGACTCAAAGAGGAGGTTGGATGTCTTTGGGTGGAATCTTGTTATGTATAACAGGTAAAGAATGCAAAGCAATGCAAGTTGTTGAATTTGTGCGGTTCGCTTCTTGGAAAATGGAGGAAGGTACTCATGTGAGTGCAACATACCATGCAGGTTCGGAAGCCATGTTCGCCGATCTTGGTCACTTTTCCCAACTCTCCATAAAGGTGTGCATTCCCTCGTTAATTTATTTCATGTGTTATTTTCAATGGTATTTTGGTGACAACTCGAAGTTCCTAGAGAAGGAATGCTACAAATTTAGCAGACAAACTTGCCTTGCAACTGTTCTTTCTTTGTCTTGTTGCAACTACAAAAAAGCACCCACTGGGGTAATTTGCAGTTATGGGAATGACTGAATGTCTTGGACAGTATAATTTTATGTATAAATGATTGGTTGATTTACCTGGAACTATATAGAATTGTTTTCTATGAATACATGGACCATCACCATTAAATCTCTAACCCCTTTTCAGCCTAAGTTGGTGAAGTCTGGTTGGTCGACTGAGTAGTTGAACTATTTGTTTTCCTGAACCGACTCCACCTTTGCTCATTTGGAATGCTATCAGTGAAAACTTACTACTACTCCTGTCGTTGTAATTTTTGTGAAACGGCCTATGTTTAAGCCTGTCCGTTTGTAGCTCATAACTTGTCATGCTTGCTATGATGAATCTAACTACGATTTGTTTGTGCTTATTCACTTCCGTTCAGATTGCATTTACATCTATGGTGTATCCATCGCTGATTCTCGCATACATGGGGCAAGCCGCCTACCTGTCCAAGCACCATGTGATTGAGTCCGACTATCAGATTGGTTTTTATGTCTCTGTACCAGGAAAGTTGCGATTTCCAGTTCTGGTAATTGCAATACTTGCTGCAGTGGTGGGCAGTCAGGCTATTATAACAGGCACCTTTTCAATCATAAAACAGTGTTCTGCCCTGGGATGCTTCCCGAGAGTCAAAGTCGTGCATACGTCATCAAAAATCCATGGCCAAATATACATTCCTGAGATTAACTGGATACTGATGGTCCTTTGCCTGGCTGTCACTATCGGGTTCAGAGACACGAAGCGAATGGGGAATGCATCAGGTAAACTACCTAGACACTTTGTAATTTGCACATCATCTCTGTTGAAAGCGTTGATTGTGCTGTTTAACATATGCTTCAAGGCGATATAGCATGGCCTATGGGGCTGTGTTCTGTGTGATCGATTGTTTAGAACTTTCCAGATTGTTGTTTGACTTACGGTTTGCTTTTCTTTTTTTTATGGCAGGTCTTGCGGTTATTACTGTTATGCTGGTGACGACCTGCCTGATGTCTCTCGTGATTGTCCTCTGCTGGAACCAGAGCGTTATCCTTGCGCTCTGTTTTGTTTTCTTCTTCGGAACCATCGAAGCACTCTTCTTCTCGGCTTCTCTGATCAAGTTCCTTCAAGGTGCCTGGGTCCCGATAGCATTGTCCCTCATCTTCCTTGCGGTGATGTATATCTGGCATTACGGCACGATCAAGACATACGAATATGACGTCCAGAACCAAGTGTCGATCAACTGGCTGCTTAACCAGGCACCAACCTTGGGGATCGTGCGTGTTCGAGGTATCGGGCTCATTAACACCGAGTTGGTTTCCGGAATACCCGCGATCTTCTCCCATTTCGTGACGAACCTGCCGGCCTTCCACCAAGTACTGGTCTTCCTCTGCATAAAATCCGTGCCGGTTCCCCATGTCAGGCCGGAAGAAAGGTTCCTCGTGGGTCGCATCGGCCCGAGGAAGCATAGGATATACAGATGCGTGGTGAGGTACGGGTATCGGGACATTCACAAGGACGACATTGAATTCGAGAGAGATCTCGTGTGTAGCGTGGGCGAGTTCATCCGCTCCGGAAGCCAGGGATTGAACGATGTGGGGAGCGATCTTACCGAGACCGACGACAAGATGGCAGTCGTCGGGACATGTTCTACGCATGCAGACGGCATCCGGATAAGCGAAGACGACATTGTGGTGGACATTATGGACGATTCCGCCAACAGAGAGGGCTCCGACGGGATCCGCTCTCCACAGAAGGCTGTCCAGAGGAAGAGGGTCAGGTTCATCCTCCCGGAGAGCCCGAAGATCGACACGGAAGCAATGAACGAGCTGCGAGAGGTGACGGAAGCCAGAGAAGCGGGGATAGCATACATACTCGGGCACTGTTACGTGAGGGCGAAGCCGGGATCGGGCATAATAAAGAGGCTTGCGATCAACCTCGGGTACGACTTCTTGCAAAGGAACAGCCGGGCTCCGGCGCAGGCACTGAACACACCTCACGCTTCAACGATAGAAGTGGGCATGGTGTGCCATATATAAAAAAGACTATGAGTAAGTAGTATTGGGTTAGGTGTAAGCCTTTTTGTAGAGGTTGAGTGAAAAATTTTTGTGCAGGTGAAAAATAAGCGGGCCGGAAAGACAACGGACTCTTTCTTCTCTTCCCAAACAATTTTGACGTGAAGGGAAGACCCGCCCCCCCCCCCATTTTAAAACTCGCTCCGAACCTACGGTCTGGAACTGGGGGCCCCACCCGAACCCAATTTTCTTAAGATGAACCATCCCAATCCCAATCCCAATTCCAACCCCAACGCCACGTGTATTTCATCGACTACTCGTCTTCTTATGAAATAAATTAAAAAAAGGATTAGAAGATAAAGGGGAAGGGGATGCGGCTTGCCTTTTTATCTTCCCGTGAAACACGGCGACCAGATAAGCCCACCCACCCAACCCCCCCCTCTCTGTTCTTGGCTTCATTACCACCTCTCCTATATGCTCTTTTTAGACGTGTTGTAATAAAAAATAAAATAACTTACTAATCATTTCATTTATTTGTCTGTCTATGCTACGACCGATCTTCCTTCCATAGCGGATATCACGCGACGATCACGTGGGAGGTGGCCGCAAGTCCCAGGAGTGGGCCCAGCCGGTTCAGAGGGACAGGGCTTGACGTGTCGATCCCCTATTGGGTACTCCCCTGGGACGAGGAAAATTGGGAGTGGGGCTTCCTTTTGGGTTTTGCGTTTTTTCCCTGTGCGTGACTTTTCCAGAAAGCGAAAGCCCACGGGGGGGCGGGGGATTCTGTGAGTTGTCGGAAATACCCCTCTTGCCGACCAGACAACTAAAGAAAACAGATTAAAACCTTATCCGCAACTCCCACCTGTACTTTTCCACTGTGTGGGGGGCCCAATCTCAAAATTAAATGCTACTTAAAAATGACCCCAACAAACACTCGGTAGTTATCTTCTTCATAAACATTTATTATTATTATTATTATTATTAAATATTTAATCACCCCCCCTAATCCCACCATCTTCCAATAGGCGCATGCAATTTATGGCTCGTGTTAGCCGAAACCTACTTCCTATTACATATTTTGTTGGGGTCAATGAAAATTAAATAAAGAAAGAAAAATTCCCGGTTTTAACCATTCCTAGGATTTTCGTCCTAAAAGTAGGATCCTTATCCAAACACGCACATTTGAGGCAAAAAAAAAAAAAAAAAAACAACAGACATCATCCCCTTTTGACTTTGGGGTTTCCGCCTCATCCATGTTTACTTATTTTAGTCAATTCTAAAACAACGAGATGAAATGAATTTCGTGTAGAGTGAATTGATCGGGAAACTTCTCATGGACCGACCCCTTTTTTTAATTTTTTATTTTTTGCAATAAATAAATCTACAAAGGGTTGGATATGAAAAGGGGCACATAAGAATATGCCCCTCATGAAAATTTACGTGGGTGGATCGTCCACTCCCTCGCCACGATTGGGTTTGGTGGTGGTGGTGGTGGTGGTGGCGGCGTTGGTGGGTGGGTGGATAAATGTATTTAATTTGCATTATCATTGTAGGATTTTTTTATATTTGTAGTAATTATTTTTAGTTTGAAATTGGGTTCACGTTTTTTTATTTCACTTTATTTTTTAGGGGGTAGGGTTAATTGGGTCATTTCGCAGGAGAAGCCCGAGAAGAGGGAGTTGAGTTTTTCCGCGTTTTTTTTTTTAAGTTGAGATAAAGAAAGATATTTTTGTTATGCACGCTCTCCCAAATGAAACAATATATGTAATTAATAAATAAAAAGAGTAACCGCAGTAAAGAAGTCTCAATCTTGTTCATCGTTGATCCTATCCACTCTCTCTCTCTATCTCTAAACCCCCCTCCCTCCCTCCCTTCCCACTTCCCAAATTTCTTCCTTTCGGTTATCCTTTTCTTCATCAACACCCTGGGGTCTGGGTCTTCGCCTGCCTCCTCCGCCTCCGTAACGGCCTCCTATCATCGCATCGTCCGCCGCCGGCCTTACTCGTTGTCTTCCTCGGGCCGCACGATCATTGTCACCGAGGTAGTCGGTGGACGTGCCGAGGATCGGAGTCGTCCGGCCCCTTTCGGGAGTGTGTTTGGCCTTCCGATTGCCGTTTTTCCTTCCCTGGAATCTCGTTCGTGCGTTGTGCGTGTCGCTTGCCTGCTCTGCTGCTGTGGTGGTGTCCCCGGTTGGGTCGTGCGAATTTGTGATGCAGCCTTTTCAAGAGTTGTTTCGTAGTGATTTGTTTGTTTATTCGTATGTTCAATCTCGTCAGGTGTGTGATCGGGTTGGAGATTTTGGATCGCCGCATTTTTTGTTTTGTTTTTGGATTTCGAGGTTATGTGGTTTGCTAGCAGTGAAATCTTCGTTTTTTTATCAGATAAGTAATGGGGTTTGGTTTGAAATTGCGATGTCCTCGGGTGGTGATTTTCTTTTCTTTTTGTATTCGAGGTTTTCATCGGGTTCTTCTTCGCCTTAACCGAGGGAAATTGATTGATTTGTAGCTATGTGTACGATAATCGAGAGAAAATTGTACGGACACATGGAGGTTGTCTCCTTTGATGAGCGAAAGTTTGAACAAACAATGGTGTACTCGATGGCGGGCTGGCTTTCCTTGTAGTCTTCTTGAAACCGAGAAAACCGTTGCATCATCTCCTTTACTTGTGAATTGTTTGATTTCCTTTTTCCATTTTGAATCAATAATTCCATTGTTTTTTCTAGTCAAGCATGAAGGAGACCCTATCGGTCGGATTTCCAGTAAGTCGCTGTTAATGATGTAACGAGAACGTAATTTGTGGGAGAGAATAGTTTTCATTCCAGTCTGGCCAATGCTCATTGCTCAGTTAGAATTGTGTACATGGATCTACCACTATTCTTAGATAGTTATTAGTTGGTCTAGTATATAATTGCATGCTTTCTTTCTTTTGGTTGGGTTAACTCTTTGGGACTCATATTCATTTTACTTGTTACTCCAGTGACTGTCACTTGGTAGTGTGGACAGTTCTTGGAAGTGTCTTATCTGAAAATTTCCTGGTCCTGCATCTACCAGAGTATGTTCTCCTTGCTTCGAATACCTATAGTTGCATGTTATGATGGTGGCGTTGTTCACTCACCTGGGTTTTTCTATCCTCTTAAATTTGACCACTCACAAATTTAAATGTTCAACCTTATTGGAACCCTAATTTGGCTTGAAACAACTGGAGTTTCTTTTTTTTTTTTTGGTAATTAAAGATGGTGGCATTAGAAATAGGTGTTCGTGTTTAGGTTACAACTGGACTTTCTTTTTATTGTTTCCTGTTTCTTCAAACTGGTGCTTTGTTATCAAGTTGGTTTTCCTCCCTTCCAATTGGTGTTGTGCTTGACGGGTTTTCCTCTCAAACTTTGCTGCAGAATCTTGGAAACGTGTGATGGTGGATTATACCCATGCTAACATTGTGGTGTTGGTTGGTGTGTGCAGTTTGATTTACTCCTATTTCTTGAGAGTTAGATTGTGATGTTGGCACAGTTTCACTCTGTGAGTTATTAAAGAAAAAAACACACATGGCTTATATCTGGTAGGTTATTGGCTGTTTGTTTATTGTGAAATTGGAACTGGATTAGTTGTTGCGGTGTTTGGTTTATTGGAGTTATATTGCTGGGTTTAATTCGTTTGTTTCATCATGTTCTTCCTGCAGGTTATTGTCGTCTTTGCTGACAGCAAATGTTTGTGTAACCACTGACTGTAAAAATCTTTTTGAATATGGATTCGAGATCATCTCAAATTTTTTCAGACAGGGCCGCTGGGCCGAGGCCTCTTCCCCGAGTTGTGTCCGACCTCGATGGCTATGGCAGCAGTGAAGCAGATTCTGATGCCACTTCGTCTGGTTGCAATGAACGAAAAATTATAGTTGCCAATATGTTGCCCCTGCATGCCAAGAAGGATTCTGGAACTGGAAAATGGAATTTCAATTGGGACGAAGATTCTATACTTTTGCAGCTCAAGGATGGCTTACCGCCTGAAACTGAGATAATTTATGTCGGCTCTCTGAAGGTTGAAATTGACCCGGCTGTCCAGGATGGTATAGCTCAAAGGTTATTAGAGCAGTTCAATTGTGTTCCTACATTCTTGCCGCCAGATCTTCAGAATAAGTTCTATCTTGGTTTCTGCAAGCAGCAGCTGTGGCCTCTTTTCCACTATATGCTTCCGATGTGTCCTGAACACGGTGACCGTTTTGACCGCTCTCTGTGGCAGGCCTATGTATCTGCCAACAAAATTTTTGCTGACAAGGTTATGGAAGTAATAAGCCCTGATGACGACTTTGTTTGGGTACATGACTACCACTTGATGGCTCTTCCAACATTTCTGAGGAAACGATTCAATCGGGTTAAGCTTGGATTCTTCCTGCACAGTCCATTCCCTTCATCTGAGATATATCGGACTTTGCCTGTTAGGGATGAGATATTGAAGGCGTTGCTGAATTGTGATCTTATTGGGTTCCACACATTTGATTATGCCCGCCATTTCCTCTCATGCTGCAGCCGAATGTTGGGATTGGACTATGAGTCAAAGCGAGGGCACATAGGACTTGATTATTTTGGGCGGACTGTATACATTAAGATCCTGCCTGTGGGTGTACATATGGGCCGGCTTGAATCTGTGCTCAATCTTCCTGCTACGTCAGAGAAAGTGAAGGAGATCAAAGAACTGTTCAAGGGCCAGAAGATGATCCTTGGAGTTGATGACATGGACATATTCAAGGGCATCAGTCTTAAACTTCTAGCTATGGAGCAACTCCTGCAACAGGAACCTCAGCTACGAGGCAAAGTTGTGCTTGTTCAAATTGTGAATCCTGCGCGGGGATCCGGAAAAGATGTCCAGGAAGCCAAGAGGGAGACATACTTGACTGTTAAGAGAATAAATGATGATTATGGTTCTGCGGAGTATAAGCCTGTTGTTTTGATCGACCGGCATGTTCCCCGTTATGAAAAGAGTGCCTACTATGCTGTAGCTGAATGTTGCATTGTAAATGCTGTGCGGGACGGGATGAATTTGGTCCCATACAAGTATATAGTCTGCAGGCAGGGAACTCCCAAAATGATCGATGCTTTGGGCATATCAAAGGACACTTCTCGTACAAGCATGCTTGTTGTCTCAGAATTCATTGGTTGTTCCCCCTCCTTGAGTGGGGCGATCAGGGTCAACCCTTGGGATATTGATGCCGTGGCTGATGCACTCAGTATGGCTATTACAGTGAGTGACACAGAGAAGTCGTTGCGTCACGAGAAACATTACAAGTATGTGAGTTCGCATGATGTGGCCTATTGGGCCCGAAGCTTTATGCAAGATCTGGAGAGAGCCTGCCATGATCATTACAAGAAACTGTGTTGGGGCATTGGTTTGGGAATGGGTTTCAGAGTACTCTCTCTTTCACCGAGCTTCAGGAAGTTGACTTTCGACAATGTTGTGTCCTCATACAAAAGGTCGAAGAAAAGGGCTATATTCCTCGACTATGATGGTACTATTGTTCCAGAAACATCTATTAGTAAGATCCCAAGTCCAGAGGTTCTTTCCGTCTTGTCCAGCCTTTGTGACGACTCAAACAACACGGTTTTCATAGTGAGTGGCAGAGGCAAGGAGTCATTAAGTAATTGGCTCTCTCCTTGCGAAAAGCTTGGAATAGCTGCCGAGCATGGCTACTTTTGGAGGTATGTGGAGTCATTTTAAATGAATACCCACTCACTTTTGATTCTCATTCCGTAACCCTTTCATTATGCATGTCCAAACACATATTTCAAGCTTAGGAAGGGTGGTGCTCATGGATTTGTTGGTGTTTTTGCAGGTGGTGTAAGGCTGCTGAATGGGAAAACAGTACCTCGGCCGCTGATCTTGATTGGAAGAACACTGTGGAACCCATAATGCACCTGTACACAGAGGCAACTGATGGCTCCAGTATAGAGTATAAGGAGAGCGCTTTGGTGTGGCATCATCAGGATGCAGATCCGGACTTCGGATCGTGCCAGGCGAAAGAATTATTGGATCACCTAGAAAGTGTGCTCGCAAATGAAGCTGCGGTAGTTAAGAGGGGACACCACATTGTTGAAGTGAATCCCCAGGTGTGTACATCTTCAAGCATAAACCGCCTCTCTCTTGTCCTTCTTTTCTTCATGGCTTTCTATTGTTCATACATGTTGCAAAATGCAGGGAGTGAGTAAAGGCCTTGTTGCTGAGAGGGTTTTGAGTTCTCTGGTTGACCGTGGCGAGCCACCAGACTTTGTAATGTGCATAGGTGATGATAGATCCGATGAGGACATGTTTGAGAGCATACTTAGCACAGTCTCCAGTCAGTCATCGCCGAGGACTCCCGAGGTCTTTGCTAGCACCGTCGGTCAGAAGCCAAGCAAGGCTAAATACTATCTCGACGACGTCGGGGATGTTGTGAGATTGCTTCAGAGCCTCGCCGCCAGCACGTTGAGTCCCAAGCCAAGACATACCCTGGGCTCACACGTGGCTTTTGAGAGTACTGCTTGAGTTGTTCGATCTATCCAGCTTTTACAACAGCCATTACTTCTCAGGGCAATGATTTCATCTGCTTGGGGAGGCTTCTTTGCTAACTTGTGCCACATATCTCGACGAAGTTGGATTTGGCGCCTTGGAATTCGCTGGCCTGTCAAGGAAGCGGAAAATTCGTGGTGAGTTATGGGAAGCGTCTCCTGGGATGGAGGTGGGCGTTTTTTCTGGTCTTTTGCTATTGTACATGATCCGAGGGTTTTTCCGTGGCTGCCAGAGTTAGATGTCTATATGCTGGTCCTTTAATTCTTCTTCTTAAATGATCTTTAGATGTTGTGGCGCCCATCATCAATTTGTGTATAGGAAGAACTGTGTTTGACAGACACACACAAACTCTGTGAGAAAGCTCAAGCTTTCTTTCTGTGGTTCTCACCCGCTCTGATGTAAAGGAATTTTCTTTTCCCCCTTCTTCAGACGTGGAGAGTATTGGGCCGTCAAAATGGAGGCCCAAGAATTCCAATGGGCCTGGTCATTGAAATAAGGAAGGCCCTTGATCCAATGAAGCCCATGGAGACCATTTTAACTTAAACTAACAATTCCACTTTAACGAGATTGAGATTTGAAGATTTTACAGCAATAAAAATAAGAAAACGCGAATTTAAAAAAAAGGGGAAAAATTAGAGGAAAAGGCAAATTGCTTTTGTTTCGTTGGTTCATGCCTTTCCCAGTCGCGCGGATCCGACATCTTGAGCCCCCAGATCTCTCTTGCTCCGACGACCTCCGCCGTTCGCCGGAGCCTCACCTCACCGGAGGTTATCCTCCGATCGCGATCCCCTTCGATTCTCGGATCTGATTCGTTTCGTTGTTGTAGTTGTTGTTGGTGGTGGGAGCGATTGTAAAGGAGGGATTCAGTATGGATACGATCATGAATCCGTTCTCTTCCGGTACCCGCCTTAGGTAAGCCCCGAGATTTACTGCTCCGTTGGAATCCGTAGAATTGAGGATTGTTGTTAGGGAGGCAGTTGTGATGGCTGTGAGTTTGGAGATACCGAGGGTAGCATTAGTCCGGCCGATTTTCATTTTTTTTTGGTCATTTGACATGATGCAGAGGTCTATAGCTACAATTTCAGGACATCTCTCATAAGGATTGTACCTCCGAATGGTTAGTTCTGAAAAAAAATTGCGAAAGACGGTTTCACTTTACAAAATACCCAACTTACCGCCCCTAAGTCGTTAAAATGGCCAAAGTCGCTCTCCCAAACGACGACTTTGGGTGACTTGAAAACTTTTTGGACATTTTTTATGTTGGGCCAAAGTTGATCCGTCTTACGTTGTTTGAAACGACTTTCCTTAAAAGGCGCTATTTCAAGTATCAATTTTTTCCCAACACCAACAAATTCCCAGGTCTTCCAGAGTCGCTGTTTGGAGAGCAATTTTGCATGTTTTAGCATAAGTCGCTGTTTAACAGCGACTTAGGGGCGGTAAGTTAAGTATTTTGGAAACTCGAACTTATTTGCAAATTTCTTTCCAAACTAACTGAGATACAAACCTCCATCTCTTACGGCTATCATTTGCGGTTTGGATTTATGACTTGGAATAGGAGCGAGTTTGTAGTTTGCAATGTTTGTAGGGCCTCTGGGTAAAAGATAATTTGCTTATCTTGAATGCTATTTTCTCGTTTCTCGTTTGATGAATGAGAGATGTTTTAGTTCTGTGAAGTATACCGAGATTCTGTATCTGCAATAAAATACTGGTATTTCTGCTATAAAAAATGTTTTAATAGAAGATTCCATCTGTCCTAAAGTTATATCGAAGGTGGTCATAACTTAAGCATAATTTTCTCTTACTATTTAAAATGAGTCATCTTTTGGATGAGCATTTATCGCCTTTTAGAGCATGAAGAAGCACATCTGCAATTTTTTTTCTTGTAGCTTATTGTGTACACATGAAAGATATACCTTTGTATAGAGTTACAGCATTGTGTCTCAAGTTGAAACACCTCAGGGATGTTCTAATTTCCTGAGGACATTAAATGGTGTTGTGGGAGGATGATCCTATGTGATATACTTGCACAAGATTCTTGTTGTTCCAAGGAGCATAATCTTACAACATAAATCTCTGTCTCTGCAGGGACATGATCCGGGCTATACGTGCCTGCAAAACCGCTGCTGAAGAACGTGCTGTTGTTAGAAAAGAATGTGCAGCTATTCGGGCTTCCATTAATGAGAATGATCACGATTACAGGCATAGAAACCTGGCAAAGCTTATGTTTATTCAAATGCTTGGCTATCCGACGCACTTTGGTCAAATGGAGTGCCTCAAGTTGATTGCGTCTTCTGGTTTTCCAGAAAAGAGAATAGGATACCTTGGTCTTATGTTGTTACTTGATGAAAGACAGGAAGTTCTCATGCTGGTGACCAATTCATTGAAACAGTATCCTTTTGCAACTTCCATTTTCATTAATTGTTTTCTTGATGAACTTTTCTGATTTTACATTTTCCTTTTGCCTGTTCATCTATGAGGGAATAATAGAAGGAACGGTATTTGTCTAGAACCTATGATATACTGGTGCAATAGGTTTTATTGTCTTCCGTTGCATATTCCTTACCTATGTTCAGAGACCTGAATCATACAAACCAGTATATCGTGGGACTTGCTCTTTGTGCTCTGGGAAATATCTGCTCAGCAGAGATGGCACGTGATCTTGCCCCCGAAGTCGAAAGGCTATTGCAGTTTCGAGATCCAAATATCCGGAAAAAGGTTTCTTTCTGTTTTACTGCCGCCGCCGCCGCTACTCATGCTTTTGGCACTCCTAATGCATCTCTTTTTGTAGTTTCTGTTGGCTTCATGCTAGTTCCTTCATTGAAACAGGGGCTGCTGCTTGCATGATATACTTTTATATCTTATCCAAAAATACTTCCACTGGAGAGATAGATTGCTGTCCTGTCCGACGTAGGACAGTAGAAACATGAGTTTTGTCAGTCAAAATAGTTGCTATTGAGAAGTGAAGGAAACTTTTCTGTGATGATCATTCTTATCCGCTTCAATCATCATCTAGATGATCTGGGGAGAGTTTTTCGAGAAGCTTATTTCATGTTGTGAGATCTGCAGTATTTTTACCTTCTATGTTAATATTGTTGACATCGACATGCAGGTTTCCATTTTTCCATTAACTTTATCTTATGATGATGGGCCAATATGCAGGCAGCCTTATGCTCAATAAGAATTATAAAGAAGGTGCCAGATCTTGCTGAAAATTTTATAAATGCGGCTGCCGCTTTACTGAAAGAAAAGCATCACGGAGTGTTAATTAGTGGAGTTCAACTTTGTATTGATCTTTGTAGAGTTAGTTCTGAAGCGCATGAGTTCTTCAGGAAGGTGAGTTATGTAACATCATCTTTTGTTTAATGTTTCAAACAATAGTTTGACAAGCTACTTTGAGCCATTTTGTTCTGGTCTATGTTTTCTGCCGTCACCATAGTAATATTAAGACGTTTTCCTTATAATACCTATCCGCTTTTCTGCATCTTTTATTGTGTTATAAACTTGTTGACCTTCTGTTATCTGATGAAAGACAACATTTTAGGCTGAGTTGATTGTAGGTTTGAATGGTATTAGATGGTCAAAGTAGAAGCTACCTCGACACAAATTGTGTTACAAAACTATTATATGTCATTTACAGTTGACAATCGCTTAAGACTTTCGCTGGTTTCTTTGTTTATATCGTTGACATGAACATTTTGTTTTTGAGGTAGAAATGCATGGATGCTTTGGTGAAGACCCTTAAGGATGTTGTCAATAATCCTTATACACCAGAATATGACATTGCGGGCATCGCGGATCCTTTTCTCCATATTAGATTGCTCAAGCTTTTGCGAGTTTTGGGCCAAGGAGATGCGGATGCCAGTGATGCTATGACTGATATCCTTGCTCAGGCAAGTATTATTTAGCCATTAATCTATTGATTTTTTGCTTTCATTTGTCCTTTAGCGGCAAAATGATGGGTGATGCCCTCAATGATGACCGTTTCCATTTTAATGAATGAACCTGTCAATGGCGACCTTTGTCCATGTCCACTTGGTTTATGAGCAGCTGATATTTCATATAATGTCTTCTTATAATTTACACTGAATTTTCCTCGAAAGGACGAGACAGCAGTTGAAATATCAATTTAGTGGAGATGAAATATTAAACAATGTGGTTCTCTTTATTTTGTCGGTTATTACCTCAAGAAAACATTTTCATGTGAAATATTTACTGTTTGTGTGCACATAGGGGGGGTCATGACTAGACACAGTTTATTCCTCAAATTAAAGAATAACCATTCTACACGTGGAAAGATTATTATCATGAAGCGTTGCTTAAATTTAATGTATTGTGATGCATTGTCACACACACGCGCACACTCACTTTGCTTGAATACTTCCGTTTTCTTCTTAAGATAAGTGAGTTATCTTGATGTAGTTTCTTGTTATTCATTTAGAACAAGTAGGGTCTTCGTTTGTTTATTATTTAATACAGTAAGGTTTGAGTGTCACAGTTAATTGTATGCAAATTCCATAGCCTTTCACATTACTGGTGCATGCTATTGGTTATGAATTCTCCTTAAGACATTGCATTTTTGTGTTATTGTATAGGTGGCAACCAAAGCTGACACGAACAGAAATGCTGGGAATGCAATTTTGTACGAGTGCGTGGAAACAATAATGAGCATTGAAGATAATGGTGGATTGCGTGTTCTTGCTATTAATATATTGGGAAGATTTTTGTCAAATCGTGACAACAATATCAGGTTTCAGCTTTTGAATATTTTATTTTATTTTTTGATATGGCATGATTATGTTCTTATGACCATGTTCTTTTTTTTTTTTTTTTTTTGGGTAGTGAAGGATAGATAGCATTAGATAAGCGTTCGGGGTTTTAGGTTACAGTTACAGTTCCCATAGTGCATGGAATGTCCACATGCAGCACTTTTTTTATAATTATTGCATGCATTATGGTGCATATTGCTTCTGTTTCTTAATTTGTCTCTGTCAGTATCCATTCCTTTTTTAGCAAGCCTGTTTTTCTCTTGCTTGCTGGACTGATCTTGGTTTATGTTACCATGAAAGATATGATATAATTTTAGCCTTGGTACTGGGCTTCCTTCTGGGTAACATAGAAGAAATTCATAAAGGTGTCCTGTCTCTTCAAGATTGGTGATTTACTGATAAAAATGCCTTTCTTCCTTGACGCAGAAAGAAACAACATAGGTTTGTGTGTTGCGAATAGCCAGCTCTTTCCCTGTTAATCTTTCTTTTTTGGCAGCTTCCAGTTTTACTCTTGTAGGCTGTAGCCTAAACAAGTTTTCTGATGTTAGAGATAGTTACTCATTCAATACGAAGTCAAAGTTTTCTGATTTAGTTTTACGGTTGAAAGCTGGGGATTTTCAATTTAGATTGAATTATTCTTTGCTAGCTAGCATTTTCTTGACAATGTTTTATCTGTTTTCTGTCAGATATGTTGCGTTGAATATGCTGATGAAAGCTATATCAGTGGATACTCAGGCTGTGCAGAGGCATCGAGCTACAATTTTGGAATGTGTTAAGGTACTGAATCTTGGATTTGTCTTTAGCTATGTTATTTTCTGTAAGCGTCCATCCATTTTTTCATGGTTTTCCAACATTGGTGATATTTTTTTCATTAGGTTTTATCCTATGCTTGAATTTCTTGCTTGGAATGTTTTGTCTTCCGTTGTTTTGACCTGTTCCGACGTGAGGGAAATGGAACTGACACTTTGTGTTTCAGGATTCAGATGCATCCATTCGGAAAAGGGCCCTTGAACTCATTTATCTTCTAGTAAATGAGAGCAATGTAAAGCCATTAACGAAAGAGCTTATTGATTATCTGGAAGTAAGTGACCAGGAATTCAAGGGAGACCTTACTGCCAAAATCTGCTCCATAGTAGAAAAGTAAGTTCCTTCTTGCCCTTGTTTATGATTGAGTTCCCTGTTTTTCCCCTCAGTGAATATTAGTTGATCTTCTTGACTTTAATTTGCTTTCACTGTAATTTTTCCTTTTCTAGTTTTAAGTTTTGGTCACCCTATGTGTATGACTATGGTAGATTAGGATCTAGACCTACCACGTTATGGATATTACTTAAACTCTGAACTCCATTCTTTACTTTATTTTGTAGATTCTCCTCCGACAAAATTTGGTACATTGACCAGATGCTGAAAGTACTATCTGAGGTATGACTTTGAGAATGTTGACCGTTTGTTTTGTTTGTTGCTGATGTTAATAGTGCAGTTGCCAAAAAGTCTTCTTTACTTTATAATGATGTAGCGTTCCTGGATGTGACTAGTTTGGCCTTCTGTCCTAAGTTGTCCTTATCAATCTCACATTAAGGGAAGGACAACCAAGCTAAAACGAATCTGATTTGGCCTTATTAGATTAACTCCTCGTTTTATAAAGCAATTTTTTTGCAGGGTTTTAGTTTGGTGGAATGCTTGACAGATTTCAAAGAACTGTTCCATGTTAAAAACTATTTCATGTGATGGGTTAGGGCTGCATCAATGCATTCATCTTAACTGAAATTTCGTCTCTTCTGTTATTCGCATGCCAAGAGCACACAATTAGCTGGTACTAAACATGGAACTTGAAATTCTGAGCATCAGGAACTGGAAAATTTGCAATTTGTTATAGGTCCATTTGCTTCTAAGCTCAAAATACTCTTATGCACAATGATGATTATAATTAAAGGGAATTGTGGACTGATCTTCAATGTCTGATCAATTACCAATAGGCTGGAAACTTCGTCAAAGTTGAAGTATGCCATGCACTTATTGTGGTAATAACGAATGCCACTGATCTACATGGGTACACTGTTAGAGCTCTCTACAAGGCGTTCCAAGCATCTGATGAACAGGTACTTAACTGTTAGGTTGGACCTCTACTCATATGGATAATATGGATCATAGTGTCTATCGCTGTAAGAGCTACTGTACTGACTGATTTGACATTTCTTCAGGAAAGTCTCACACGGGTTGCTGTCTGGTGTGTTGGAGAATACGGTGATATGCTGGTCAACAATGTTGGAATGCTAGATATAGAGGATCCAGTAACTGTGAGTGTCCCTAGCTGATTTTTTTTTTTTTTTGCGTTGCTGATAGTGTTATCAACTTTTCTAGCTGGGTAATTGGTCTATGTGATCTTTTATCATGGAAAACTGTCTGCACCATGATGGCGCGGGTACCTTATTCTTCTATATTTCACTCTGTAAATTGTCTTTCCTTCTTCTAGTGAGATGTTGCTCTACATTTGACTAATTCAACTGAAAACCAATTATTATTTATTGTTCTGTGGATGTGCAAATATATCTCTAATACTGTTATTTTCTACCTTGTTGATGCGGTTTTAAGCCATGTAGAGCAATATAATACGAGTAAATCCTTGAAAAACTGTAATGCTGTCATCCCTACTACTTAATCCCGAAGTTTGTTAATCTCATTGTCGGAACCTTGATTATTTAAACTATCGCATTTTCATGTTTTGCACTGAATATTCAGATAATAGTTTTGATTTGCAAGTTTAATTGAACAGGTTACGGAGTCAGATGCTGTTGATCTTGTTGAGACTGCCATAAAGCGGCACACTTCCGATGCGACAACGAAAGCAATGGCTTTAGTTGCTTTGTTGAAGTTGTCTTCACGTTTTCCTTCGTGTTCAGAGTATGTTCTTACTCCAGAAGTCTACTATCTAATGTTGATCATATCTAATTGCTATTTTCCAAGAAATTCCATCTTGTCAAGATACAAAGGGCTCTTATGAGTTGCTGTTTGTGGTACACTGTTGTAGACTATTATCTACTTTATTTTCCATGTCCAGTGACTGTTCATTGAGGTCTTTGGAACACTTTGGTCTGTGCTGATGCTGATTCTCATTTTCTGTCTTCCTGGAGGAGGATAAAAGAAATCGTTGTTCAGCATAAAGGAAGCTTTCTTCTAGAATTACATCAGAGATCTCTTGAGTTCAACTCTATAATTGAGAAGCACACAAATATCAGGTAAACAACATGGATGTTGACCTGATTTCACATTTTTATATAGCGAAATCTTCCAAAATTGCAGGGGTCATTGTCGTACTCAGTCTATGTATACCTCAGTGCAACCACTGATGCTTCCTGACACTTTTTGGTTAGGTCTGCTCTGGTTGAAAGAATGCCAGTCCTCGATGAGGCAACTTTCAGTGGACGCCGGGCTGGGTCTGTGCCAACTGCTGTTTCAACGTCTACAGGACCGTCTACTGGGGCTTCTCTCAAAGTTCCTAGTGGAGTTTCCAAGCCGGCTGCTGCTCCTCTGGTAGACTTACTTGATCTGAGTTCAGATGATAACCCTGTGCCTAGTTCTTCTGGCAGTGAGTTTCTTCAGGATCTTCTTGGAGTTGATTTATCACCAGCAGCAACCCAATCAGGTTAGTTTGGCTCCTTGGAATGCCTGAGAAAAGGTTTTAAATTTTTTCAAGCCTGGACAATTTTGCATAGTATGGACTATCAACTGCTGCATAACAGCAGAATAAAGACGTTCCTAGGAGAACAGCCCTCCTGTGATTAATAATGCCCCTGAGCACTTATTTATCTGATTCTCTTCTAGTAACTCCTCAGTTCAATTCTTTCGTTTTAGTTGCCATAGTTGATATTGGGTAACTGACCACTCTAGGAGTATGAAATCCTTACAGAATTTGATTAGAACTTTGAGGTTAGTGCTTTCTTAAAAGGGCTATTCTTTGGTAATTTTGGCTTTAGATGGTTTTTGAGCTGTATTTGGATGGTATTATAAAATGTAAAGAGGGCATTTATTGCTTCTATATTTATCATCAGGTACCCAGCCTTCAAAAAGTGGAACGGACGTACTGTTGGATCTCTTATCCATTGAAAGTCCTGTACAGCAAAGCAGCTCACCTGTGGCTGGCATATTTTCTTCCAACCAAGCAACAAAAGCGCCATCTTCTCCATTAGATGGCCTCACATCACCTGCAACGCAACCTGTCCTTGCAGCTTCTCCACCAGCTGCTTCTCCTATCATAGATCTGTTGGACGGCGTTGCTCCAGCTCCATCCATACCAGGTAATATTTATCAATCTTGGGGACGTAATGTTAACTTGCAGTTTCTCTTGACCTAACTTGATTTTGATGAACAGAAAAGAATGGTCCTGCATATCCATCAATTGTTGCATTTGAAAGCAGCTCATTGAGAATCATGTTTGACTTCTCCAAGCCACCCGGGAACCCCCAGTCGACGGTGATCCAGGCCACGTTTACGAATCTGTCTTCAAACAACTACACCGATTTTATTTTTCAAGCAGCAGTCCCAAAGGTAATTCGGATACTTTTTTTAATTTGTGGCTTTCTTTACGATGCTCTCTGCATAGGAAGTTCACATTTCTGGAAAAAAATGTGTTCAGTTGCTAAGAGTTGCATTTGGTTACTTTGTGAGATTATGCTTTTCTGATTTTGAAGTGTTATGTTTGGTAGTTGTAATTTTGATTTGTCCTTTTTACCAGTTCCTTCAGCTACATTTGGATCCTGCCAGTGGCAATACTCTTCCTACCGGTGCAAATAGTAATGTGACTCAAACTTTGAGAGTTACAAACAGCCAACATGGAAAGGTAAGGTTTCTTTATCCACAGCTTCATGCCTTTCTCTTACCTCTGTGGTTATTATTATTACTAATAATACTAATTGTAGTTTGTGGTTCAATCTGGCATTGAGGTGTCTAAGAATCTTCTGCATTTAAGACCCACTTGATTATATCATCTTTTAGAATTACGCAGAGGAGACAATCTCTTTTTGTTTTATTAATACCGTCTTTGTTAATGGCATGGTAAGACTGATGCTCGCCTTATATGGAGGGCCATATGAAAAAAGTGATGCTTTTTTTTATGAAAGGTAGCCAAGAATGAGATTAGAATTGCTCTGATCTGTTCATTCGCTGCAATAATTTTAGCCCATTAAAGCTGATGACTTGGAACTTATTTTCTGAATCTCAGAAATCCCTTGTCATGAGAATAAGGATATCTTACAAGGTCAGTGGCAAGGACGTTTTGGAGGAAGGGCAAATCAGCCACTTCCCACGTGATTTCTGAAGGACTGTCCATCTTTTCTAAAAAGATGCAGTTTATTGTGGCAAGGTGTTCTCAACTCATGGAAGCCCCCACCATTGATAAGCTTTCTGCTCACTCTTAAAGCATCAGGGAGGCTGCTGCATCTCCAAGTATTGTTTGACACCCGAATTTTCCCTGAGCTTCTATGATATCCGCTCCTCTCTCTCTCTCTCTTCATTGTATTTACAGGCATCTCCCCCTACTCAATAGTTGGTTTTATGTACATTGGATAAACCAGAGAATGAGATATTCCTCAGAAGAGTAAGGTTTCCAGTGAGAGTTTCCATCACCCCCTATGTATTGGGGGGTGTCTAATCTAAAAATGATTTTGGTGGATTTCTACTGTTTCTCATTTGCCTCTCTCATGCCTTTTGTAAGCCTGTACGAGGAACTTTGGAGATGGTGGTGCATTCTTTTGATCTTTTTAAATACTTTTTGTCTGCTGGTGGTTGGTATTGTTTCATGGGAATCAATCATCATTTAGCCGTTCTGGTTTGGCAGGGTAGTTGAAGTTGAGCTTTCCCAACTACTATGTCTGTGTGTGTGGTGATCACAGCTGGTGCATGTTGTTGTTTATTATATATTCGCGGGTGGGCTGGCTTTGAATGATATGCTATTGGGTCGGTGTCGTTTGAAGAGGATCTTTTCTTTATTGGTGTGACCCACAATTGAATTGATTTGGATCAAATCTTTTAGCCCCACACCTCCCCCTTTTTTAAAAATCTTAGTACAGAAAGACTTCTAGCTGGATATTATTGGGGGTCTGGTATTTGTTATGAAAGATTGGAAGTTTATATAAAATATCCACATGCATTTATTGTCTTACTTCCTTCTTGCTTGTTTGTGGATGCTGCAAACAGGCAAAAAGACTCGTGGACAGACCAGACAATCATGGCTGATTCCGACGACTTTCCTCCATCTGGACTGGAACAGCCTTTTGGGAGAATTCCATTCCCCACATCATCATCAACCCCATACACTGCTTTGACCACCATAAAACGAAAAAAAATGCTACAGATTCCTCTGCTAAAGTGTGAAATAATGGGTTGGAGGCTTTCAGTCCGGAAAGGTCGAAACACGAGGACTAAGACATTGACGATTTGTAGCGTCTGAATCGGCACTAACGTGCGTCAAACTTGGAAGTGTTCCTCTTCTTGTTAGACCATTGCCATATCTTCGAGACTGACAGGCTATCCCCCCTGGTCCCGACTACGCCGATCCTCATCCCTTCCGCCCGGGGTTGTCCAAGCTTCCTACTCTCCAGCCCCTCCTCCTCGTGGGTCTCCACCCGCAACTCCGTATCGCTTACCACGTACCTATATGACCCCATGGAATAGCACCTCCTCGCGTCCAGGCTACTGCTACTGCTGCTAATATCCGCCGTGGAGATTGTGGGACTGCCTCGGTCTGCGCCTTCAGGGATTCCTCCCCTTAACTTCCCGAGTCTAACTGAGAACACCCTCTTCGACGGAACGGCCATGCGCCCGTCTCCAATGCCAGGACCCCCCTCTCCGTCTTCCTCCCTGTGGTCATCAGACTCGGAAACGGGGTTATCTCGTCCAAAACCCGGGGGACAGTAGAGCGAGCCTCGGCAGAGAGGGCAAGTTGAGTTGGAGAGCAACCAAGTGTCGATACATTCGATGTGGAAAGCGTGGCCACACGACGGCAGCAACCTCAGCTTGTCCTGCTCGGTGAACTCGCACAGACACACTGCACAGTCGAAGTGCTCCTTCGATTTCGGACCACCTCTAACGACGTCCCTGTATAGGAAAACGGGGAGGGCGTCAATGAAGGCCTGGTCGAGGCCGGAGTCATGGAGACGGAAGAGCTGCTGGAGCTGCCTATCGAACGAGTTCGGCAAGGCCATTTCGGGGTCATCCGTTTCTGCAGCTGGCGACGGATCCGAACCCAACCTCAAGCCTCTCTTCTTGCGAAGAATCCTACACAGCAAGTGGAAGAAACCGCACAAGAAGATCACCGCAGAAAGGATCGCCGCGACAAAGATAAACACGGGGGTGATTTCGCTCAGAATCATCGCTGGGAAATCATGACCATCAGATTCTCGCACGAAAGATCACCATCACAACAAGCTTCCGGAAATCCCCCAGCAACATCACCTACGGAAGCACATTCAGGCGGAGGTCGTTGACCCAGCATAACCAAGCAAGGAATAATCTTTATCAGATCGGACCCGAAACCCAACTCGCTTTCTGCTTCAATAGAATCATATATAACACGCAAAAACCCAAACTCCACCCGGCCCCAAGAGAAATTCAAGACAACCTCGACCAAATAGGAGGTCGTCTGGCGGTGGTAAGGAGGAAGGAGAAGTCAGCCTGATAAGACAAAAAGCAGAGAGAGAGAGAGAGAGAGCTTCGTCTCTCTGTTATGACAGGACAGGTGGATCGTAGAACTTGGGCTGGGTCCACTTCGCAGGCCATCGAAGACGCAAACTTGTTCCTGGGCCAAATTATTGGGCCTAATTGGGCCCACATTGCATCTTATGATTTGATTTAAAATAAAAATGGTGCGATGATGAGGACGTCGCAACAACCAAAGTTTCCTTCCTTAAAATAATAGTAATAAAAAACACAATGTTCTTCAAACAGTGATTACGGCACTGAACATGTCATTGATGATATCTGATGTCCCATGTTAAGACATTATATAGTTGTGTGTCTGTCTGCCAAACATTTGTATCTTATGGGGGCACACCACAAAATAACTTTGTAAAATATAAACAGAGATCCTGAGGCAAGAAACTCAAAAGTGTTTTTTCTGATGCCCTCCTGAACGAGAACCAGATCCGGGGGCTGTACGAATATAAAAAGAGTATATCATTTATCCAGAAACGTTAGGAACATATATTTATTTATATTATCAAATTGTGGTAATAAAGATTATCACAGTCTACCTCATTCTATATATATCTGTAGTAGTAGTAGTAGTGCGTTACGTAATTTACTACATTAGTCGGAGTAGCCGTTGTTCTCGGCGCTGCTCGTATCGTTCCTCGGCTCACGAATATGGTGCTGATAGTGGTGGTGTTGATGGTACTTGCCACACATTGATCCGCTGCTCTCCCCGACTAATGCGTCACGGGAAACGTTGGCGATAATATTCCTCCTTGTTCTCT
This sequence comes from Melastoma dodecandrum, assembly GCA_029817715.1. NCBI lineage: Eukaryota > Viridiplantae > Streptophyta > Magnoliopsida > Myrtales > Melastomataceae > Melastoma > Melastoma dodecandrum. The sequence goes on along the minus strand of JARUPY010000533.1, from coordinate 652,381 downwards.
TGTTTCGCGGTGATCAGCTCCAACGTATTTTTTTTTTTACTTTTAGTTGATAAATGAAAATTATCAATTAAGGCATGTTTGACGTTAGTGATAAAATCATATAATCAACTAAATTTTTGCCAAAATAGAAAGCTTACTCGAAATTTATGCTATAAATTGGTATTTTAACTTTTGTTTTTTGTTTTAAATACTCTAATGATCTGTTTGGATGAGTAGAAAAATATTGAAAAGGAAGACGAAAATTTGTAAACCCACGAATATTTTGGGTTTGGTGTTTGCCTCCCATTTCTTTCGAAACATAGTATAAAGGATAACCGGCAAAGAGATTTGTACAAGAGCGTACGTACATGTGCACGAAAACTTGTATCAAGTAGTCGCGTGTGTCAAAAAATTACTCATTTGTGATGACCGCGACAGCGAGCTTCGTTCAAAAATCATAAGATAATGTTATAAGTTTAAAAAATCATCTCCGTAAATCACTATTTACAACTATCAAAATATCTCTTTTTAACTCCCCTTAGATATCTTAGGATGGATATTCCCAATAAAACACATCCTGATACACGTAATAATAACAATAAAATTTTAAGATCGGGAAATTATATTGATATATAAAATTTTAATGTCAAAAGTTTGGTATCGATTTATTGTAACTCACTGCTTGCATTATTTTGACGTGGCATTTAACTTTAATTTTTATCATACGTTGGTTCATTATTATGAAAAAAAAATCAAAGGTCGACTCCATTGTGACATAGCCATTCGATGCATAACATACATTTTTTAATGTATTTGGGGTCTTTGTGTTGATCAAAAAATGGATAAATATTAAGTTAAATAAGCTACGTTGAATAATGAAAATATTTTGTTACATTAAGGGTAAAGTTTTAAAAGCTTACCAAAAAAAATGAGGAAAATTGACTAAACTTTGTTGCGATAAATCAATATTTTTTTTTTCTTATGACAATGTCCAAATGATTGGCCGCTTCATGTTACTGGAAGCCGCAGGGGAAGTATAGGCGCATGTGTTTTATATATATATCACAGCGGAATACTAAGTAGAAGAAAAGGAGATGGGTGAATCATGTCACCCCCAGATTTACACATTTGCCTACTTTGAACATCATGAAGTAAACTAAAATATATGGATTATCACATAAGAGTTTTGTTTGTACATATGAATTGACTGCCTGTAGCCTTTATCCATCATCTTGACAAGGGACGACATGATTCAAAGCATACCTTTCCAGCTCCGTATCAAGGTCACGATCAAAGTAGTCTACGAACCAGCCATGGGGATAATGATAATTGGCGCCATGGAAGTGTTGCCCTACTTGGTTATGTTTATCATGGAGGGCTGCACGATCGGACTGACCATACTTGCCAAGACAGCCATGTCCGATGGGATGAACCTCTTCTTCGTAGCTTACACCAACGTGTTGGCGTATTTGCTCCTCCTTCCTTATTCCTTCTTCTACCATAGAAACGGGTACATTCCGCTTCTTTTTCGCTTCGTTCTATCTGGTTCCTGGGATGAGGTTGGGAGGGCGACGATGACGGTTGCTTGTTATGCAGGAGCGCTCGAGTGCCTATAGGCTTGGGGCTGTTTCTGCGGCTCTTCTTCATGGGATTGACTGGGTTTGGCCATCTTCTCCGTAATGCTATCTGCTTTCGGTTCATCGGTGCTTCTTTTGTTGCAGTGGTTTGAATGTTAGGTGTGGCCAGCATTTTGGGATAGCGGCTGATCGATCAATGATTAACAAGTCTTCCTCGCAGGATAACGATCGCACAGTACCTCAACTTCATTGGGTTATACAATAGCTCGCCCATCATGGTGTGCGCGATGGGGCTGTTGACACCGATGTTCTCGTTCCTTATCGGTATTGTCCTCAGGATGATAAAGCCAGAGTGGAGGAGCACGAGTGTCCGGGCGAAAGTCATCGGAACCGTGATATCGACCCTTGGCGGTATTTCAGTGATCATATACCTGGGCCCTGCGGTTAAAGGATTATACATCACGTCCTTCATCCTGGTTCCACCACAATCCGTCGATTTCACGATATCCAAGGATTGGGTCATCGGCTGTCTCCTGCTCGCCGGTTCCGCCATATCGATGATCATAATTAACATCATACAGGTACAATGGCATTTTATCTACCGACAAAGCTAGCTTGATAAGGGGCAACATTATTCATTAAAAGCGTGTTGAAATCACCACGTTGAGTAACTAATTACGCTCCATCGATCGGCTCGGCACACTCGAGCTGTACCCGCAGGTGCTAAAGCTGATGTCGTTCTCGGGCTTAATTGGGACTGCCCTTTGTGTCGCCATCTCTTTGGCTGTGGAAAGGGACCTTAGCGCGTGGGTGCTAAAGCTCGACTTCGAACTCGCGCTGATAATAGCTACAGTAAGCCGAAACAAGACAACGCCTTCTTCTTTAACTTTTTCTGTTTAGAATTAACGTCCGGTGGCTCGTTTCTTATGCGATAGGCAATTTTCAGCGGACTGATTCGAAACCGTGTTCACTTGTGGTGCGCACACTTGAAAGGCCCCCTCTACGTGCCATTGTTTAGGCCGCTTGGGATCTTCTGGGCGACTCTCTTTGGCTCCTCCTCCTTCCCAACGACCATCCATTACGAAAGGTTACCCGCGGAGTTCCACTTCAATTGTCCATCGAGCATACAGTAAAAAAGGCCTCCAAACTGACCATGTTTGCATTTGAATTTGCAGCATCGCAGGGTCATTGGTGATCGGGGTCGGATACTACGCGATGATGTTGGGGCAGATAAAAGAAGGCGAAACGCAGCGTGGTCACGAAGGCCGCAACGGGGATGCCTCGGACGACAAGGTCCCATTCCTGCAAGACGAAACACAAGAAGCATGACATTGTCCAACCCGTTGAAAACATTCTTTCGTGGATTTCATTACACCGGCTTTGTTACTTGTATTCATCCCCCGAGTTACCGGTTCCGATGATCGGACAATGAACAAAACCATCCCCGAGCAACATAAGAAGACAGAGTCTCGCACGCATACCATAATATAACGCGAGAAACTATCCGAGTTTGGTGTCGGAAAACACCTGACAGTACCGGAATGATTGGATGTACTGAATTCTGAGTCGAGCAAAGCTATTGAATCTGCTCAATAACCTTTTAGTCATAAAACAACTCAAGAATTATTTCATAACATTCTTTTACTGGTCAGATTAATTTGATTAGAGGGAAACGATAAGTTTGAATATGTTGATGGGCCTTAATTTTTCTGGGCCCGTTAAACAACAATCGGCCCAATCTGACAACCTCTTATTCCGACCACCTCGTCTGGCCGCCCACCAACACGTCGCACTCGTCCCGGACCACATCCGCCGCCGCCGCAGAGGTCCCCGTCCGCCTCTCGTCGCCCCCTCCTCTCCCCCCAAACGAACGAAGAAGCTTAAGGGTGCGTCCATGGACGTCGCGAGCATCAACAGCAACGCTGAAGAATTTGCGATCGGATGCTTCCTCTCGATCAAGACGACCTTCGGGGACGAGTTCAAAGGCCAAGTCGTTGCCTTCGACCGTCCCTCTAACTTCCTCGTCCTTCATATCCTCTGTCTCTTTCTGTTTTCCTTCTGGGTTTTGTTCTCTTTACTTTTCGAAGTTCCTCCTTGACTCGTATTGTTGCGTTGGGGCGTTTCCACAAGAGGAGAGTAGCAAAGTTGGCGGAGGGAGTAAGAACCTTAGGATTTTGAAGGCGAATTACATAAAGGAACTTGCTTTCTTGGGGCAGGGCGATGACCCGGTTGATTTGTCCAAGTGTTGTCTCGATCTCAGTACCTTGCAGGCTAGGGAAGAATTGGCGTTGAGGTTCTTGGATTTTGATTTGATTACTTTTTTGTTTTTTTATTATATAGGTCTGCAGTTTGGGGGTTTTCTATTGATTGGGTTTGTGTTTTGCCGATTTGGTGGTAGGCAAGCGGAAGCTGAGGCCGAGAGGATTGGAGTAGGAGTTACTGCCGAGGCACAGAACATCTTTGATGCATTGTCGAAGACGTAAATTTCGGCCATTGGTTCACTCTTTTTCTTGCCTGGATATTTCCTGTAACTTTTTTCCTGTAATCGATTTTGTGTTTGATTGATTTAGGAGACAAGTGTTTGCTTGGGATGGAACAGTGTAGGTTTTCCTTTGTGATTGTGTGGTTTTTAATGCTAGAAACTCTGACCTTTATTCTTCCTATCGAGAGAAAGAGCGTCCTGTAAGATGTGGTTTATCAGGTGTAGTTCTGCAATGTCTATCTTTTGGAGTGCCATCTAGTCGATTGAGGATATGGAGTGGGTTAGATCAACTGAGAGTTATGGAGGTGGAATTGGTGGGTGTGACCACTTAATTTTGATGCACGGTTTGCATTTCAAGTTTTGCTTTTGTTTTCTGGTGATGTGTCGTGAATTATTTAAGACTGAGATAACCTTAGGTTGACTTGCATTTGGTGCTTTCTACGGATTAGATCAATTAAAATCCTGGTAGGTGAATGGCTAACTTCCATTCTGTCCGTTCTTCAAGAGAATTCTTATTTGTTTGGATTTTTTATTACTTTGCATTTAACGAAAAAGGCAGAGTTGGTATTATGTTAGTTTTTCAGTTTTTTGAGGGGTTTAGAGGACTTGATTTGGCTCTGAGATTGGATATTGATAATTATTGAAGGTGGATTCTCTGACTGTGACATCGGATCATCCATACTTGAATGATTTCCTCTTAATTGAACAGACATAGGAGTTGTAAATGGAATTATCCAGGGGTCCTTTGGCTTTTGAGTTGATACTTTCTCATTGTTCATCTTAACTATATTTTGGTCCTATATTCCTTTCCATTTTAGGGCATTAAATTTTGTAAGAAATCAAATAATTGGTGTTTTTGTGAACTAAAGGAGATTTGCGAATCAAGACATCATTAAAATTTTAGTGTTCAGTCCAGGATAAAATGACTAATTTGCATTGGATTTATTTGTATTTGAATCAGGCTACCTGTGCGTTGGGACAAGACTGTCATTGTCGTTATGAATGAGGTCCGTGTTAATAGTCCATATGTACCAGAATCTGTTAGTGGAGGAACTCCAGCCGCCAATGAACGTGTCAAAAAAGTGGTGAGACAAGCGACAACTTATCCTTTGGTGTGCTCCCTTTGCTGGGAAATCACTAGAAACGATATTGACTCCTTGTTTCTTGATTTAGTTGGAGTGGGAGAGGAGGAGATTACATGCACGTGGTGGTCAGTGAGTTTCTCCTTATAACTTAACTTCTGGTGCGGCTTGGTGTAGTGGAATGGATTGGGAGTTACACCAGTAACTTTGAGGTAAAACTTGCCATCTATGCCTCCAGCACATTTGAGGAGAAAAGAAATTGCACACCTGGTGGCTGCGTCAAAGGAATGTTGTCATGGAATTCTTTGTTCAGTTAATGCGGATGTGCAGTTGTGTCTGGTCTGGGGTTTGTGCAAGAAAGAGGTGGTTGTTGTTACTGTGATGTTGCTGATTAATCCTCCGATATATTTTTTATTCCCTAATTGGAAACTTGTGCTCCAATTTTGTTTCAAGTAAAAGAAACGATTTCTCTTTCTAGTGCTATCATGCCCAGAATGGATCCCAAGATGAATCTGCTAAACTACTTGTAGGATAAATGAATCAGAAGATTCATGCCTTTTGGCACTCGCGGAAGATGCTTTGTGATCAAGTGCAGCATATTGTTTGCTTTATCATGTCTGTTGGAACTAATACCATTTACCAACTGCCGCTCTTTGGATCAAGTGCTTACCTTCCAATTTCTAGCAGAGAAACCAATCCGGCGTCCTGCATCAAGTCCACAGCGATGTATGAACGCGTAATTTGCATTTCTGATTGTCTCTCTGATCTAGTTATGCATGTGTTCCCCATCTGCGCTGCATTGCCCGATTATCTCCTTATTACTTGGTTTGCTGTGATTCTTATCGAGTCAGGTCTGTCCTACGCCTCTTTTGCTATCCGTTTTTCTTTTTTCAACTGCAACGAGTTCTCTATTGTAAAGGGGAACCCCGTTTTCTTCCTGGTGATACCCCCCCAAGAAACAAGCATTATGATAGGTCGGTGCTTCTGCCAAGAAAGAAACCTGGGTTTTGCAGGAGCATGTTCCAATCCCACTCAGACCCCTCGAAACTTTTGCCCTCGACTGTCTCCATGCAATCAAAACTTTTCTGTCCTGTCCTGAACGGGAATCAAAGTGGGACGATGTTTTCCCTGCAAAAGATTCGTTGCAGGGAATAGGGTAGGAACAATTTTTACCTGTAATAAAGGCTTGATTGGAACAGATACTGCTGTCTGATGCTGACATGTCGATTAGATTATTTATTAAAGAGGGTGGTGGGGTGGGGGGCTAAAACATGAATGAATATATGCGCTGCTCCATTTGCAAGCAACGAGAACCCCTTTTGGAAGACTCCTCGCGAGACAACAATTTGTATATTCACACACCGCCCAGATCAGGGGATCGGGTAACCACTGGAGTCGGCTTTACAAGCCAGTCATTCTCAGCAATGTGTCAATCTGTTGCTGGTCTAAAGATTAAAGCCAATGTCTGAACACGGTGCAAATGCAACCCCATGGAGAAAGGAATGCAACTCCAAATGTTGTTTCTTTCTGTCTGAGGTTAGTACAGGGATTTCAAAACCTCCTGCCAACAACCTGGGATGGGGAAGAAAGCATCGTAGCCCTGCTGCGACTGCAAAAGAAACCCATTTGTATCGTACCATCCAACCAAAGCTACAAGGCATATGTTTCCCCATCTGCCCAGTAGAAGAATAAAAAGGAAGATTAAACTCCAACATATTAAATGGCTGTGTAATGATTCCAATTCCCAACAGGTTAAGCACCAGTCTCTCTAAAGCTTGTCTTTAGTTTATTTTGAAAACTTTTTCGATAAATCTGTGTTATGGGATTCCTTTCACTTTTGGGGGTGTGTGTGAAGGTGAAGCTGAAGGAGGTGTGGAAAGGTTGTAAAAGGAAGACAGAGCCACTCCCTTTTACTCCTTTTTCTCTTTATTTTTCCCTAAAGAGAGCCAATGGAATGGAGTAACATGAAGTTTGAAACGAAAAAAGGAATGTTGGGGAATTTTCTTTTTTCTTTTTCATGTTGAATTCTTGCTGTAAATCTGCCACCACCACCATCATCAATCACCTTTCCTTCTTTCATTTTCCTTAGGAGGCTCCTTTTCTTACCATTCTTTCTGCTTTATTTGCTTTTGTGTTAGTCTCAAGCAAGTCGGGTTCTGGCTGTAAGAATGTTTTTTTGTCATTGTTTATGTTTTACTGAGAAGAGGGGTGTGGTCAAGTTTTAGTCGTCTGGGACTTGTGATCGATAGGTGTGGGATTTCTGTGGCAACTTAGCTTGATTGGTTTTGAGATTAGAAGAAGAGGAAGAAGAAGACGATGGCGGGTGGAATGGCGCCACCTCCGAAGCAGGAGGAGCTGCAGCCTCATCCAGTGAAGGATCAGCTCCCCAGCATTTCTTACTGCATCACCAGTCCTCCTCCGTGGCGTGAGTTGCCCGTCATCTCCACTAATGCATTGATCCTTCATAGCATTCTACTGTAAGCTTTTCCTTGTGTCTCTGTGACGGCGATGCGATTGTTACTTGCAGCCGAAGCTGTTCTCCTAGGCTTCCAGCATTACTTGGTAATGCTTGGCACCACTGTCCTTATTCCTACTTCGCTCGTCCCTCAGATGGGAGGAGGCAATGTAAGGTTTCCCAGCCAAACGCAAGTTCTATGTTTTTGGTTCACAATTGTCTCTAAATAGGGAAAACTGGATGTCTCCTCAGGAGGAGAAAGCGAAGATGATACAGACGATCCTTTTCGTCGCCGGGGTCAACACCCTTTTCCAAACTTTCTTTGGGACTCGTTTACCGGCCGTAATTAATGCCTCCTACACTTTCGTTCCGACGACTATCTCGATCATCTTGGCCGGTCGATACAGCGACATCATAGATCCTCAGGAGGTAACCTGCTTCTGACAGTGAAGACTTTCACCTGAAATGCAGATTACGTTTAAGCTTACCTGTTTTGGCTGAATTTCAGAAATTCGAGAGGATAATGAGGGGAATCCAGGGTGCTCTCATTGTGGCCTCGACTCTTCAGATCGTGTTTGGATTCAGCGGACTGTGGCGCAATGTTGCAAGGTCCTGAAATAATGCTGCAGATCATTTCTTCCCTTAGTTTTTCGAGCTCTGTTTATCGTATGGCAATGAGTTTTCTCACAATGCAATCTTATATACCTGTCCAGATTCCAGAGTCCCCTGGCTGCCGTACCATTGGTAGCTCTTTCCGGATTCGGGCTGTTCCACATCGGTTTCCCTCTGGTGCGATACCCGACCTTTCATCATATAATCCCTCTCTGTCAATTATTCATTCCTGATTCACCATTGACTGGCTTCATCTGCTCACACCCCATGTAGCTCGCAGATTGCATTGAGATCGGAATGCCTCAGCTTATTCTCCTAATCATCTTTTCGCAGGTAACATCTCAATTTTTTTCTAAATTTTTGAACGTATCGTTGTACGATACCCAATCTTGGACTATTTGCAGTATATACCCAATCTGATACATGGGGAGAGACCTGTCTTTGACCGATTCGCCGTCATTTTCTCGGTGATAATCGTCTGGATATATGCTTACCTTCTCACCATCAGCGGAGCATACAAGAACACAGGGCCCAATACTCAGAAGAGCTGCAGGACCGATCGTGCTGGAATTATAGGCGCTGCTCCGTGGTAAGTTTATTCTCCAGCTGGACATACACAGCGAGAAGGCTGATGGTTCTCAGTATGATCCGAACAATGTCTGTGTACAGGATAAGAGTTCCATATCCCTTCCAGTGGGGAGCCCCGACTTTTGATGCTGGAGAAGCATTCGCAATGATGGCCGCTTCCTTTGTCACTCTAGTGGAGGTTTGTTTCTTCCAACAGTTGTTCGTCCTTTGTTTGCATTCAGATGTGGTATGTGTGCATTCCGCTGATAATCAAGTCTGTCTGTCGAGCAGTCGACAGGTACATTCTTGGCTGTATCAAGGTATGCAAGTGCGACTCCGTTGCCTCCTTCTGTCCTGAGTCGTGGCGTCGGCTGGCAGGTACATCGAATGCTCTTTTTAGTCGAACTACCTCCTGATATTCGTCTATATTCTGTGTCCTCCCTTCTTTCTTCCGATTTGACAATCAGCTCTTTCTTCTGATTTGAAGGGAGTCGGGATATTAGTGTCTGGCATATTCGGAACTGGAATCGGACCGTCAGTTGCCGTGTAAGATCCGGATCTCCATTTTTGAAATGTCCAATTACAACTTAATGCATTTTTGCTGAGCAGTTTCCATAATTTTTTTGATCCTTTCCTAGGGAGAATGCTGGCTTATTAGCTCTGACCCGGGTCGGGAGCCGAAGGGTCGTACAGATATCTGCCGGCTTCATGATCTTCTTCTCGATACTGGGTAAGTCGGGCCAATGCTAGATTAAACCAGTCCTGCCACTACCCGTCAAGGTTCCTTTTGGTTGCACTAAAATCAGCATATGTCAGGAAAATTTGGAGCTGTCTTCGCATCCATACCTTCGCCGATAGTCGCGGCTCTGTATTGCCTCTTCTTTGCGTATGTTGGTATGTCACTGTTATCGCAAATCACGAGTATCTTCGAGACCTAGGGATAACTGTTCGAATTACAGCTTGCTTTGTGCAATGACCAGGCTCGGCTGGCCTCAGCTTGCTTCAGTTCTGTAACTTAAACAGCTTCCGAACAAAGTTCGTCCTCGGCTTCTCGATCTTCCTCGGACTATCTGTACCTCAGTACTTCAAGGAGTACACCTTGGTCCACGGCTACGGCCCCGTCCACACCAGGGCAAGATGGGTAAAAAAAACTAAACGAATCCAATTTGCTCCTCCCTTCCTCATTCCTCTCATCTGTCTGGTCCTCAAAAATGCGTTCTTTGCCCTTTTCGGACAGTTCAACGACATGGTGAACGTGCCTTTCTCGTCAGAACCATTTGTGGCCGGGTTCCTGGGCTTGATGCTGGACATAACGCTTCGTCACAAGGACAGCAGCACCAGGAGGGACAGGGGGATGCACTGGTGGGACAGGTTCAGGTCATTCAAGACGGATACGAGGAGCGAGGAGTTCTATTCACTCCCGTTCAACCTCAACAAGTTCTTCCCCCCGGTTTGATACAGTCGTCGGAGAGTCCGGCCACCAGATGCCTCTACCCCTTCTTCCCACCTTGTGGATGACTTGGGGCTAGCACATATATGAATCATGTGATCATGCCTGCCATGCCCGTTCGGACAAATAATACTACGTATTACGGGTTGGTGTGTGTACTCACGTTAGTTTTCGGAGAACGTTTGTCTTTGGACGTGTCCATGTTCGACCGGCAGTCAACGACGCTTTAAAATATATTCACCTAACTATTAATTTTCCATTGACGATTTCTTTCTTCTAATGTATGGTGTCCAAATTCATAATGTTGAGACGGTCGGCCACCGAATGTTGATGTCCATGAATGTGCATGGAATCATTAAAAAAATATATAAGTCAACACTCAAATAAATTTACAATCATACCTTGGGAATCAATGATCAATGTCCTTGTAATGAAAATTAGAAACGAATTAAAAACCTTAACGACGGCAGCTCGAGGAGGTTGACGACGGCCTCTGCCATGCCGCTATCCCAAATTAAAACATCAACGTCGCTAATAATAACGTAAAGTCTGACTTCCCTTCCAAATTTCTTTTGTTGTCCTTTAAGGGACGAAGCAAGTTTGGAAAGCAAACACCCTTTGCTCCCCTTTCTGTTTTGTTTCCTGAAGTTAGTTAATGGGGAATTGCCAGGCCATAGATGCGGCTGCTCTGGTTATACAGCACCCCGACGGCCGTCTCGAGAGGAAGTACTGTCCCGTCCCCGTGTCCGAGGTCTTGAAGGCGTACCCCGGACACTACGTCTCCCTTATCATTCCGATACGGATTGAGGCAGACGGGGGAGAAGAGGATGGAAAGGGTGAAGGGAATAGGAGGACGGTGAAGTCTAACACGGTCCGGTTCACGCGCGTGAAGCTCCTCCGTCCCACCGAGACACTCGCCCTCGGCCACGCCTACCGCCTTGTCACCTCTCAAGGTTTAGGGACTGTTGGCTCTCCCCCCCCTTTGGATTAGATTGAATTTTATTTGTGGCCTTACGTTGGTGTTGGTGTTTAATCTAAATCAGAAGTGTTGAGAGCAAAGAAGTACGGGAAGATGAAGCAGCAGCAGATGCAACAACAACAACAGCAGCAGCAGCAGCAGGATGAGGTTGAGGTCGTGGCTGCCCGTGAACACGGGAAAGCCCATCAGAATCACGAGACGGCAGGAGGGATTTCGGATAAGGTAGTTTTTCCAAACTCTGTTAAGGTAGGGACTTAGATCCAGCTGTGTAGACGACAATCGCAACAGCCGGTATACTCTTTGTTTTCTGGGGATTTTCAGGGGGGAAGGGGGCACCAAAGACATGCAGGACAGAGGACCCGACAGGGCGCAGCCGAGGCGGTGGGGATGGCGAGCGGGAGGAGGCCGAGTTCATGGAGGCCCAGTTTGCTGAGCATTGAAGAGGGTGGTGGCAAGCAAGTCTGAATAACACACATTCTCGTTGTCGTCTTCATCGTTTGTCCATGTCCAGAGATAAGATGTCATTGTCTGAATGAATGCGTCCACATGAACATCCTAACCGTAAGAAGGGATATTTGTCCTAATGGGCCGAGCGATGAATCCCTATTGGGCCCACACGCCTAAATGGGCTTCATCCCCGTTACGAGGACATTTTGAGAAAACGATTCCTCCTCAAAGAAGCCGGGAAGTCCAAAATTGAGGAGGAGATCACATTTAGATTTCGATCCCCATCAAATAATTATTGGGACATAATCAATCCGACAAGGCACACACGTGCATGGTGCAAGTTTGAAAATGAAAAAGTATCTCCATATTTATCATTACATCACACCATCCTCATATTCTGCAAAAGAGAAAGAAAGGCTAAGGTCATCCAACTTTTCCGATATATGTTCTCCCACCATCTTAAAAGGGAGGCAAACGCTCCTCCACTTCAGACAGAAAAAAGAAAAAAAAAAACCCCCTTTTTTCCCCTTTCCTTTCAATTGGGTATCCAAAGATCTTTTTAAGACTCGTTTCCTTTCCTTCACATTCGAAAATAAACGAAGTATTTATTCATGGGTCGGTGGAGAGAAAAGTTGTAGTGACGATGTTCGTGGATTTCTCTTGTGTTGTTGGTGGCATCGTGTCTTCCCTCGTTTTCAAGAATGGTGCGAGTTAAAGTCGACATGAGATGTGGGGGGAGGTGGGTGGTTTTCAATGGAACATATCAACTAGTGTGTTGTGTGGTGAGCGAGTGGAATGTCTAGCAATTGGGGAATTGTGGTCCTGTTGTAAAATAGGGCAGATCTCATGATCTTTATGTTGGAATTTTTCTTCGGGGGGAAATGATTCCATCTTTTGAAGAAATCATCGAAATTGTAGTGAATGGTTTGGCCCTATATTTTGCTCTATAGCTACATCATATCTAGGGCATCGAGTATAGCCTCCTAGCCTATGTGGGAAACTAACTCTTCATTGAAATATAGAAAGAGCCCAATTCCACCACCATTACACACGACACACTTAGCTTTTTGAGTTTCTGTCCCATTGGATTCTCATTTCAAAACCCTTCTCTTCTCTCTTTATAATTAACAACGAGCAACTTAGGCTGACGGGAAAGGGAACCTCTTATTATCCAAAAAGAAGTGGAAACACTTTCCGGTGACGTGTCCCGGGGATTAGTAAAGCTAAGTGGCTTTAGGAACCGCATGCTTAATTAGGGGAATCATTGTGTCCGAACCGACCGCTTTAGTCATGGAGATCAACGATTCGAGGACAGAAAAGAAAACGCACACAACATAAAACAGAGGTCGATGAAAGCGGCCGTCGGGGACTTTATGCCAACCCTTTTTTGTCATGCCGGTTTTTCTTAGCTAGGGAAAAATGCTGCCCACTTTTTTTTGAGTTGTACTAATAACAATAATTAGTCCATTATAACTAAATCATGGCTCCATCCCCCTAAATTTCGGATTCTTTCCCTTCAAATCCCACCAAAGATATCGAGCTGCCACGTCAGACCGACAACATCCGATGCGACGAATGCGAGTTCGACACGTCCGGGGTTCCCTTACTCCATCCAGTCCTATCGTGTTAAGCAACTTGGCGACTCGGTCCCGACATGCTTTTTGTGGTAATGTGGCTTTGCTTTGCTTGTCCACGAGCAACGAGAAGGTTTCGTTTCGTCCATCGATGCCCTTCTGGTCATTTCGTGTGCTTTTTACATGGATTTTAGTCTGGATCCACCTTTTCATATTCCAAAAAAGTGGATCTACTCACTCATTATACGTAATTTTCTAATACAAGATTCAACAAATCTATGACCGAAACCCTTCTTATCACTATCTAGTACTTAGCATAATTACCGAATATCCGACATGCTTTAGTTCTCTTATTAACTCAAAATTCGTGAACTGTGATCACCAAACAAAACAAACGCCCATCATGTTTATAATTTGCAGAGCACTTTTAGTTGGGAATGGCGTGAATCTTTATTGGGTGGTAATGAATCCAACCTTTTCTGAGCCAAAAGAAGTTGATGATAATGTTTTTACCTTTTTATTTTCTTGGGATCTAAATAATATTTCAAATTAGAACGAAAAAGTTAATTCACATCTCATATGATTGTAACATGAAATGAGTATTCATAGACCTTCAATCTCAAAAAACTATAGTACGCCATATTATAAGTTACCATTACCACCCCAGCCCCTCAAGTGGACCCAATTCTTTGGTGTGTCGTCCACTAATCAATGGCGTATGCCATGATTCCTTGGCACCCACAAGACAGGTGCAAAGCAATGTACGGATTGCGTTTGTCACTACTCCAATGGCTTCTTCCCCTAGGCAAATCATGGCGAGGGATAAATTATTGGACGAGACTGTATCGATACATAACAAAACGAACTAGTTAAGTTAAAGCTTAGATGAGAACATAGAGGCACGAAAATGGCAGTCCATTTGCCAAACACAGAGGCACGGTTGGAGTGGGACTGTGTGCCATTTTCGCCCCCATCCGCGGCATGGACCATGTCGAACGAATCATTCATTCGATATACACGATACGATATCATTCCGAGGCACGAAACAATATGTAAATCATAGTAAAAATCTGGGTCCAAAAAGTCATGGGAAGGAATGATGAGGAATTTACACTCCCTCCCCAAGCTTTTGGCACAGGCCATGAATGCATGAAGGGACCATGATGTGTGGTGTGGCCGTGCCCCTCCATGTTATCTTCTCCTTTATTGCTTTTCTTGAATTATATATACTCTTGAAAGATGTTAACACGAGGATGGGTTGTCGGAAATCAACGGGCAAAATGACAAGATCTCTGCGAAGGGGTGGAGAAGGAAGAATGGTCCAATTCCATGTAAAATGAATTACAAGAAAAAGGATTGGTAGTGAATTTCCTGTGTCTCCTTTGTTTTGTTACTAAGATATCACGTCCCGCCAACTTCCCCGCGGCTTCCTCATGGGTCGCGTATGCGCGCACGTAGGAAGGTTCATCGACTAGGGTTTCCTTTCTTCACCCGGAGAGGATTTGACCCGCCATAACATTATAAATCGCGAGAGCATCGTTAGGACGTGCATAAGGCTGTGGCGAGACAGAGGAGGGCGTCGTGCTTTTCGCGTTATCAAACCGAGAAAAGCAAAGGATATATCATTACCTCTGAGGATGTTGGAACTCTTTTAAGGAACAACACCGAGAAACATAAGAACAAACGGCAAAGCTACAAAGGAAAGGACGACCCCGCAAACCCCCCCCCAATCCTTGGATGTCCAATCACGTGCCGCGCACAGAGGATTGAACAGGGAATCAATTAGAGGGAAATATTCCATTAAACACATCTTCATTTTATTTCATGAAGAGAGGGGGGGGGGGGGGGCTTCTTCCTCCTCTCTCATATTGACGATGACAATGACAAGCCAACCAAAATATTGCAGAAGAAAAAGAAAAGAAAAATATCCCACAAAATTACAAGGTAATAAAAGGCCCTCACACGTGGGAGCCAGCAGTCGGCCTCTCTATCTCTGTATCTACGTATACATATTCCCATATTCCGTCCAAATACATCACACACACGGAAAAGGGAAAGCACATTTTTTATGATGTAAGTGAATGACGTGGGATGTTATGGTGGTGGTGGTGCCTAACTTTATTTGTCTTCCCAAGATTGCAAGAATTGACCATACCATAGGAGAAGAGAACAGTCGTCTTTCATTGTTTTTTTGATTGAGGGGTATTCACACTCCAAAGCTATATGTTTTCTTGATTGCCCCACACCAATTTGAGGAAAGTACTCCCATCCCCCTCAGCAATCAATGCCAAGTCTCGAGCCCATATGAAAGGACTTTCTCAACTCCTCTACTTCATTCACCACACGCTCCTCTCCACTCCACCTCCACTTTGATCCATCCATCTGTTCTCCACAGCTTTTTTTCCCCCAAAAATTAAATTAAAAAATGAAATAAAGACAGAACGAGAAAGGGGAAGAATAAAGAATCACACCCTTTTTCTTTTTATTCGATTTGCAAAAAAACAACAAAAAAAAAAAACAAAAGTGACAAACCCTCTTTTTTTTTTCCCTCCCTTGGGAATCAGCAAACTTTGCCACTTCAATGCAAGATGGCAAATTGCCCTTCTCCGACACACCCACTTAAACAAAACAATAAACAAATTCAATCTCCTCTCAAATAAAAAACCCAAATACAAATTAAACACCCCCCATCATCCATCCCCTCTCTTTCTCTCATTCTACTAAAATACTTAATCAAATATCTACATCACTCTCAAGTCAAAAATTAATCACCCAAATCGAGACCCACCCCCTCTCCAAAGACTCCACCCCTTTTTGGAGTACTAGGAGATTCTCCTTTTTTAACTCTAAATATAAAAAAAAATATACGACTTTGGACCACACACCCACTTTTTTTTTTTTGCTTTTTATTATTAGTATTATTTTGGCTTACTTATTCCTTCTCCTCATGCTCGTATTCGGAAAAGTTGCCCTTCTCCTCCTTGTCTACCCATAAGAACAAATTCGGCTTCCTCCTTTTATTACATGGATCAGACGACGATGACGAGGAACACGAGGAGGATGACGAGTCGCCGTACCTCGTCCCGGCCCGAGTGGTCACCCTAAACTGGGGAAGCACCTTGAGGGCCTTCCTCTTGGTCTTTTTCTGGACCAATTCCTCTATTAATCTGTAACACCTGACGATCTCCTCCTGAAAGAGGTGTTCCACTCGTTTGTTTACTCTAAGTTCATGACAGAGGCGTCTTTAATTTGACGAGATCAGTGTGGAAAGTAGCGGGACTCACCTTGACCAATCCGCTGCACCATGATTCGGCGTCCCCCGGATTCCTGAGCGACAGGCTGGGGATGGTATTCACCGCACAGAGCAACGCAGCCGCTGCGATGCTCGATGGCCGATATCCAAGTAAACTAATTTCTGAACAAGTTACCAGAGATGTCAGGGACCATTCCCTCGTTGCAGAAACGAATCAGTAGGAATTACCTTGAACATTGGACAGGATTACTTCGGTGGCATGCGTGACAAGCAACCCGACGAAAGCCCCGGTTGGATCGACCTTGAACGCGAAAAAACTGAGGAAACAAAACGGGGTGATGGATCGTAGCCTCCAATCCAGGACGGTGAGGACGAGGAGTTCCATCCGGCGGATCGTCCTCGGCTCGAAAACGTACTTGGTACCTCAACCTGTCGATACCGAACCATCCCAGCACTCGCACATCTTAATAAAATAGGAGTGATTCCCTAGGACTAATCATCGCGGAAAATAAACAACGGCAAACCTGAAGATCCAAGAGGGAAGGAACCAGGGGCTCCTCCATTTTCGCAGCCAAGGACAAACAAGCCACGGAGAGGAGTTGCATCTGCCACACTTCCGACTGCTGCCACAACCGACAAAAACATCGGCGTAAAGGCCGTGTTTGGGAAGCAGACGGAAATCAACGTAGTAAGAAATTGTCGTACCGGCAGGGAGCGGGAATGCAGGAACCGATCCAAGTAGTTAACGGACAGGTACGCCGTTAGTGGTCGGAATTTGTACAAGGCATGAACCTTCCCATTCCCCCGAACAAACAAAACATCAAAACCCCACAATAAAGAAAAGGTATATCACATTAATAAAAAATTATTAGAGGCGAAATGCATTCGGGCAAATGAAATGAAGTGAAAAAGATAAAAAAGAAATGTCCCAAAAGCTGGTTTTAACTCTAGTTCATGAATTCATTGTTTAACATATAGGGAAAAAAAAAAAAATTTCCGCGCAAAAGCGGTTAATCCTGACCGTCCGATCCGGCAGCGTCGGCAGGAAAGGAAATAAAAGGGGAGAGGGAGGGCTGGTTTGGTAAATAACCTTGAGGATCCATGCAACGGCCTCCTCCCTCGCGGAGGCGCTAGTGACGGACAGGGGGTGGGCCCCGCCGCGGGGTATGAAGTCGGTCTCCCCGCGGAGGAGCTCCGCCAGGCGGAGACCGTCGTCGGGGAGGAAGGCGGGAGTGGAGGAAGAGGAGGGGGAAGGGGAGGAGTAGTCGAGGTCGGAGGAGCAGCCGGGGGAATCATCGGTGAGGATGGTCCCGGAGCCCTCGTCGCAGAGAAGGTCGGAGAAGCAGTCGGGGAGGGATAGGGACATGGGAGAGGGATGGGATTGAAGTTGCTGGACTCCTCTTCTCATCATATTCCCATGTACGAACGATTGGGAGGCGGAGGCGGAGGCAGAGGCGATGGTGGTGCTGGGGGAGGAGGGATGGAGAGTTTTTTTTGGGGGGGGGGGGGGGGGGAGTGAAGAAGGGGTGCGTGTTTGTGTTTGTGGTTTGGTGTTGTGGTTGTATATATTGAATCCGAGTATCGTTTCATCCTCCTGTTTCTATTATTTTATTTTATTTACTTGGATTGTAATAATTAAAAGTTTATTGGAAATTCAAGTAAAATTATTAAAAAAATAAAAGTTTAGTTTAATTGAGGGAAAAAAGAAGGATTTTTTAATAAATGGATTTTTGTTTATAAGAAAGAGTAAGTACAGATTAGACTGGGGACGAAAGGTGTGGGGGGCCAAAAGCTCGTGATTTTCTGACACATTTGACGAATCAAAATGAATCCAAATAGATATTTCATTTATATTATTATTATTTTATGGGAATGGGAAGTTCATAATGATGTTGCTTATGATACTAATCATCGCGTCTTCTCAGACATAACACAGATAAACGGTTGGTAATTTGGGAGGGTCGGATTGATTGCGAGATGGTTTGTGTGTGTTTTTGAGGGTAGTGAGGTGTTGCGAATCAATACATGTATTCATTCGAACTATGAATAGCCAGGGTTATTCCAAAGGTAAATAAATCAGGTGCCGATTTGTGATGCATCGATGCTGTTGTTGACTATATTATTTATATGGTTATTGTTGTTTATGGTTTGTACTTAGGACAAAACCTTTCCACGTGAACTAAGTACGTTTACAAAAAAAGTAACCTTTCCACGTGAGCGCCTTCTCGGTCATGGCTGTCCTTTTTTAGCCGAAGGGTGCAGTCACAAGACCATGTTATATTGTCATTGTCGATCGGGGAGACGTCTAGCATACGGACTTATCGTTTCGTATACCCATCGTGGCTTCTTTCTTACGAGAGATCATTTGGTAACGACAATCCCAGGTAGAGTTTTGAGATTGGAGTCACGTCGCGAGTACATTAATTACATGTACATGAATAAGGGGTACGATCCCGATATTATTACGGGGATAGGGGAACCTATTACGTTTAGAAACATGAAATATAATTTAAGACAAATGTCCTTGAACCCGGGGGGGAAGTTTCTTCATGTCGGGAACAAAAAAGAATCGAATTCATTTCCCCACCACACCCCCATACATAAATAAATAAATATGAGGACGAACGTGCATCGTATTTAATGGATATGAAATGAAATTATCCTAAAAAAGAAATTGGGGGGGTTCTAGATTTGCCACGGTGTTTGATGTCTTAATTGGGGGGGCATGTGGATGAGTACAACTATTCGACCCTGAGGGGGTTTGGTTTGGGGTTGGGTTTGTGTTTGTGTGTGGATGGGGGGTTTTCTCCTCAAAGGACAAAGTGAGTAGGGAGGGGGAGCTGCTGCTCATTTTGGTTAGGGTGAGATAGGAGGACTTACCATTTAAGGTTTTTGGGTTAGCGAGGATATTTGATGACTGACATCGATAGAAGCAAATGGTACGTGCCCCTTGACTTCCTTAATGAATAGTTTCTAATTGAATGCATATAGTCCAGAAGAGTCTAACAACACACCTGTAGGGATGTTATATCACTGTTGGCCTTTTTGGAGAAAGAAATTTCCAAATAAAATCTTAGTATGTAAGGTCGAACTTCCACAGTTTTTATTAGCTGGATCTTTCTTTCTGTCCGTAAGAAATGTGCTGTGTTGGAATACACTCGTTAAAAAGGTTATAATCATTTATATGTGTAACGTACGTATACAATAGTCCCTGATTGATGCCAAGGGTTCGTACCGAACATATTTGACCTTCTGACACCGACTCCTATTCCGGGTTATTGGGGAAATACGTTCCATTTCTTTATGTATCTTCATGGCAAGCGAGGATAAGGAAAAAGGAGGAGGGATCGGCCTCTTGGTAAATGTAACCCGGACATTACCAACAAAGCATATTATCGTAGATGCATATACAATCAAGTAATCTTTTTCTTGTTCCTCTATTTCTATTTCTTTTCCGACAGCAACCTTGTAATGATGGAATGGAGGGGAATGGATAGATTGCAAGGAAACAGGGGAGTGCCCATCTTTCGTGCATCATAAACTGGGGGGGAGGGGGGGGTGGGGAGGAGTTCTTTGTATTGTTTTTTGGTTTTATTTTTTATTAATTTCGTTTTCTTACATGGGCCAACTCGACGTTTAATTATTACAATACACTCTGGGACGATACCTCTCGTTTCCCCGGGGCATCCATCCATCCACGCATTGTCGTTTTCAAGATCCCCATCCTAAATTTATTGCACATGTTCCCTGTATAAAACCCTAATATCTATATATATTAAACATCAGACAGTGACTAAGTTTTTGTGTGCTCAAAATCTCGGGGATCGATCCAAAAACCCAGCAATCACTCGCTCCATGCATAAACAAGTGATGCTGGAGTTCATTATTATTTCCTTTTTCTTACTTTTCATTCCTACCAACCATAAAAAAAAAGCAAAACAAAAGGAAAAAAGAAAAGGGAATTGTAATTTTTTTTGCCTTTGGAGAAAAATAAAAATACAAATTTTACAGAAAGATGTCTCGTCCATATCCAATTCCCCCCCGGCTCCTCCCCTTTACTTTTTTCACCTAAAAATGTACTCATAAAAATTGACACATCTTTACATTTATTGCAAGCACAAACCATTTAGATTTGATACAAATCGAATTGATTAAATTAGGGTTTGGTGGGAAGTGGGCAATGGAATATACACACTGATTCCGACCATTTCCTCTTCTGTTCTTCCTATTCATTTTCATTTTCCATTCCTTTACAAAATGCAATGATTTTTTTTTTATCCTCCCTCTAAATTCCCAAATTGTAATATCCTTAAACTGTTGGGTTTGAAGTTGGAATAGTAGGCATGTGAGGTTTCATTGTTTTCTTCTTCCCTTTTTCTCCTACATAAACGTAATCATGAATTGATCACCTGTTCCAAATGTACAGTTTGTGCTTCCAATTTTAATTCCCCATCGTCTACTCCTTTTTTTTTTGCCTCCATTATTTCTTTTTTAGTTTGGCTTTCTGGCTGTCCAAATGAATTATTGGAGCTCTGTATGGATGGGTACACGTGCCCCAGCCAAATCTTCATCACTAAAAATAAAAGAAAGGAAAAAAAAAAGCTTAATATTTTCCCACTTGGAATGGAATCAAGCAAGTAATAAGTCTGCAATATAATCTAAATCACAAATGTATAATCATCCCGGTCAATGTGGATAAAACGTAGATATATATTAATCGGGCCGGCTCCTTTTGTCCCTAGCCGAAGTCTAAAAAAAAATTTACTAATTCTTTTTTCTCTGTTGTTTGTTTGTTGTTGTTATATGCCGGACTAGTTCGGCAGCAGCCATTTGACGAGTCCAGAAAAGCAATGTGCCAACTACCAAAAACATTGTCCGGACAGATAGTGCCTAAGATTAAGCATGACACTATTAGCACTTCTATAAACGTATTTTCGTTGAATTCATTCATGTGTTTCTCACTGTGTCTCCTCCTTCGGTTGGACATGATTAGTCCCATCAGGGAGGCCAAACTCCTGCCTCATCTCATCATCCCTATTGTTTAAATTTTCCATAGACCTATTTTTTTTAATGTACAAAACTATGATTTGATGGGACTCGTCTTCTTTTATAGTACGTGGCTAACTGTTCATGAGACACCGGGGGGCTGTCTAGGGTTCGTGTCAATGGCTTAAATAAGTGGCGAGTAGATTCCATGGACAGTGTTTGACTTACATAGAAAGTGAAACACAGATGTGCACATGGGAAAAAGGAATTGAGAAATGTTGTGTGTGTGGGTTTAGATATTCATTGTCAGGGAGAAGCTTCACGAGATGGATCAGAGATCAAATAAATGGTACTGATATGTTTTTGGCTGGATTTAGTCGTCTCTGGGTCGAGTGTTGGGGGTGAGGTGGAGTGGCATAAATTATAGAGTTCCATCATCCCCTAGACCAATATATTAAGATAAAATAAAGAAAGTGACATGTGGCGGAGGTTCACGTTTATGATTTATTTATTTTTTTTAATATTTGCTATTATTATTGGTAAAGTTGCTTCATTAATGAAATTAGGAGGTGGGGGATGGGGATGGGGCCGTTTATTGGGCCATGAATCTCTAGACTCCTGATTAATGGGCCTAGGGCGTGGCCCACATAAGAGCTTGTTCCTTCCTCCAAACTTTTGAATTATTATCGGCCCACCAGGTTGGGAGGGTAATGCCCTATTTGTTTGTTTCTTTGGACAATCTTTGCTTGGGACGACATCACAAAGGGGCCACGTCGATTTATTCCTTGGAGGATTGTCGGTGGGTTGAGAGGAGTAACGTTATTGAATTTGTGAAAAAGGAGAAAATGGCGTCGCCCGGACTCGAACCGGAGACCTTCAGTGTGTTAGACTGACGTGATAACCAACTACACCACGACACCGCTTCTGTCCATTGTTTCTCTAATACTTTATAAATCAAATATTTTAAATCATCAATAACATCCCACTTGGGAAGCGGAAACAGGCCGCACCCGCAGCGAACATGGCGATGCTCAGCTTCAATACCCCCATATTCACAACCCAGCCTCCGTCACACGATCGCAATGCCTTAATCCCTGCCGTTCCGATTCCCTCAGTCGGCGGCCGCCTCGTCTTCCCTCCGCCGCGTCCGCTGTCCTTGGCTTCCCGACGCGGGCGGGACTCCCATGTTCCCAACATCTTCAGGGACCTTCTCCGACGGGGGAATGCTTCCGGATCTCCCGAAGTAAGCCGTATCCACGAGGATGACGTCGAAGTTGTTGATTCTGATTACGACGATGATGACGTGGGAGGGGATGAGGACGAGGACGAGATTGGCGACGATGTGTTCGTCTTCGGGCTTGGAAGTAGGATGCAGAAGTGGTTCGAGAACAAACCCTCCGGGTTTGGTGAGGGGAAGGTCTACGACACGTCGATTGAGGATAAGCTGCTCGAGGAAATGCGGCAGAGTCGGATTGCGCAGGCTGCTAACATTAACAAGCTTAAGCATAGTGGCGGTAACGGTGGCGATAAAGCGGCTGGTAAAAAGTTGAAGAAGAAGAAAAATGAGGTTGCGGTCGAAGGTGAGGGCTCGTGCTGTGCTTTGTTTGTAGCTTTTGGCAGTGAGGGCCACGCAGCTAGTTCACCAGAGATTGCTCGATGTTGTGGATTCAGTATGGGTTGTTGATTTGTGTTACTGTGAATTATGACTGTGTGCAATTTGTGATTCTTGCGCGAGTGATCCAAGCTTGTGGTTCTGTGAATTATGACTGAATGCAATTTGTGATTCATGCACGAGTGATCCAAGCTTGTGGTAGCGGTTCTATGCGTTAATGAATATGATTACGATGTGAATATGTGCAACGAAAGTCAGAATCTGTGCCATGTGATGCAGAGGAGGATGAAGTGGTTCCTACGGGCGTGCAAGTTCGGGTGGGGAACCTTCCCAAGAAGAAGAATATCAACCGGGATCTAAACTTGGCATTTAAGGGATTCGCCGGAATATCCGCCATTGTGCCGGCAGTTGCAGGGAACAAGAAGACGAGAGATCCTGTCTGCTTGGGGTTTGCTCACGTATATCTCGAAACAGAGGAGGATGCACTGAGGTAAGAAGGTCACTGTTTTGGCTGACGTTAGATTCTTTGTTATATGAGTTCTCGATTGAACATGGAATGATGCTAACTCATCGCTTCTCCTTCCTACTATTCTGCACATTTATTTCGAATTCACAGGTTTGTTCGGACGTTTTCCGGGGAAGCTCTGACATTTGGTCGGGTTCAGAAGCAAATCAAGTGTGGAATGACAAATCCGCACACAGAAATCTCTGCTCAAAAGACAATAGATGAGGACCCTGAATCAGATTCCCGCCTGGCTCTAACCGTGGTGGAGAAATACCCCTTTATGTGCAGTCAATCAGATGAGGATGCTGTTGTCGAGGAAGAATTTCAGCTAATGGATGAGAACTCAGAATATTTCATCGTGTCTGATTTTGATGACGTGGAAGACGAGCGGAAGCCTCTTTCATTACCTTCATCCTCGGACAGACAGAAGAAAGCAGCCGGAGCGGTGAAGCCTCGAGCAAAATCACGGCCAGTTAACAAACCACCTGGTAAAGGCAAATCAGGGAAATTCCCAAAACTAGAAATTCCGGGGTCAGCCAAGAGGTGATCTCCTTGTGTTTCCTGATCCGCACTTGGTTGTTGAACTTCTTCTTCTGCTTTTATCCTTACGCAATGGATGATCATGACTGTTCAGGTTGAAGATCAGGGAGAAAACTGTCTTAACTGGGGTGTTGTCCAAGTACCAAGCAATGGCAGCTTCCACTACCTCCGACAGCTGATCGATTAATCTGCAGAATGGGGGCATCCATTTTTTGATCCATATGCATAATAGATTGCAACTGGTCATTAACAAATAGGGATCATCACCAAGTACTGGATTGGAGATACATCCAAGAGTTTATGCAACAGAACTTGTCACGAACAATTCCCGTTTCCATTTAAGGTTGATATATTAACTTACTCAAACGTTAATCAATCTAATTAAGAGGGGAAATTAGGTCAAAGTAGATAAGGTCATAAAATTAAGACCAACGCCAGGCTAAAACCTTAAACCCTCCGAGTAGTAGTTCAGAAAAGCACAGAGACGAAGGAAGGAGGAAGTCAATCCCCCCAACCACCCCCCAAACAAATGAATTGCTTGTGCCGCGTTCCGTCCTACACGTCTGTCGTCCTCCGCAGGTCCAGCGTTGTCCTTTCTCGTCCCCGCATTCCCTCCCTCCCGGCCTTTTACCCTCCCCTCGACTGGGTCCACTTCCCCAACTTCTCGGACCCGGCGCCCTGGAAGAGTCGGGTCCGGTTCTACTCCCAGTCCTCCAAGAAAGGTCGCCCTAAAGCCGCGATCGCTAAGTCGAAGCTGAAGACCGCGGAGGAGGTGCCGACTGCCGTCGATCGTGAGAAGGGTGTTTTCTACGTCGTGAGGAAAGGGGACATCGTCGGCGTTTACCGCAGTTTCAGCGATTGCCAGGCCCAGTTCGGCTCCTCGGTATTGATTTTTAAGGGCTTCTTTCATTTGTCCAGATTCTGGGTCTTTATTGTTGTTTGCCTTGATGTTTTGGGTATTTCTCTGTCGTCGCCCCCACTGCAAAGGTCCGTACTTGTGGTTAATTACTGCCTTCTTGCACCTCTCTCTGTTGCCCTTGGTTGTTATCCGTGATGGGGCGTTGCACATTTGTGTTTTTCCATTGGAAGGGTTCAATCTTAAATGTTACTGGAAATGCCGTCTCGCCCATCTATTTATTGCCAGTTGTGGAAGATTGCTTATTTCTTCTGGTTATAAGGAGGATAAGAATTGAATTGGATGTATGTTGATGTTGTCTGGCTGAAAATTCAGTTGCAAGCCTTGGGAGGAAGTCTCCGTTGCATTGTTTCAGTGAGACCTCTTTATTGTTTCATAGATACATGATCCTCCTGTCAGTATCTTGAAAGGACATGATTTGCCCACGGAGTCCAAGGATTATATCCTCTCTCGCGGGCTCAAGAATGCTATATACACTATGGATGCTGCAGATTTGAAGGACGATCTCTTTGGCATGCTCACACCTTGTCCTGTTGTGGTGAGAGTCCCCGTCGCAAATTCTTTATTACTGATTTCTGTGTTTCAGTGTCATCCACATGTTGCTCTTTATGGTTCAGTTAAGTGTGCTTATATTTCTTTGTTCTTGCCTCCATACATCTGTGACCAGAGGATGAGATATTGCAACCTGGCAGTTCTCCATCTAGGATACCATCAGCCTGTTGTCATATAGTGCTACCCTGTCAGTTCCTTCCTTTTATGTTGTAAAGACTTATGGGGAAAAAATTTTTTGACACGTTTTATTCTTGGAGGAACTGTTGTTAACCATCACAATAACTCCCGGGTTTGCAGCTGAAGTGCTTTACCATATTCCTCGTTTCTTTTCCTTTTTAGGTTGCTGATTTATGGAGGACAAAAACTGCTAAAAAATCATATGTCCACAGTTGTTTTATTTTTGTATATGCTACTTATCAAAAAATAAGGGTATATACGGAGAAACCATCCATCACAGAAGTTGAGGACGGGATTTGTTTTCATGCTGAGATCTGTGTCAATTCTAAAAAGATTAAACTCTTTTCTTCGTGTACTCCTGATAATAAGCTGCTTTTCTTTATCATGGTAGTTGTTAAATCGTAGAGTGGTATTATCTCATCGTCAAGTTTACATATGTATCCAAAATGAAGGAAAAATGACATAATAACCAGGACTGCTCCTCTGGAAGGGATTGAATAAGTTTTGTTACAGATTCTTGCGGTGGAATTCTGTTGTTAAGATACTCTTGTTATACTTTTTGATCAGGAGCCTGCTTCTTACAGAGTTGATTCCAGTCAAGAGGATGGCGAGGGATCTGTAGAGGTGTCATCTATTGCATTGGTATGACCGCGAGTCAAATTTCTTAATGGTCTCTTGGCTTTGAGTTGATATATGCCACTGCATGTAGATTGTTCTGTGACAGTTGAATTCCAGAAGTTTTCAGGCTTTTATGGAATAGTTGTTCTTCCTTATAGATAATGAAGTTTTTCCGCATTATTCCTCTATCTTGTGCTTGGAAGCTGATACTGGAGATTCATTTTGTATAGCCACCTCAGTACTTGCTGAATGGATTGGTCATGCAGCATGCTTGCTTTCTGCAAAGTGAACAATATTTATCGGCTTATGCTTCTATCAGAACTGCCAAAATGGTCTCCATTGACCGTGTTTGCTAATGGTTGAGTCATAAAGATCATTCTTTTTGGTTGAAATGAACTAATAAAAGTAAACTTTTCAACTTTCTTACGCAACTAATTGTATGTAAGCTGCATTACTACGATAACACCATACTTGTTCCTTGTAAGTAAATGGTTTTGTGAGGAGAGAGTTGTCTCGGTGAAAGTTTCTGTTGCAAATATTGGCCCAGTCGGATATGGTATTTTTAAATGGTTTTCTCATGACATGCAGCAGTCCTGCAAAATGGAATTTGATGGTGCATCAAAAGGAAATCCTGGCAGAGCTGGTGCTGGAGCTGTACTCAGAGCTGATGATGGGACCCTGGTATATCTGAAGCATTAATTAGTAACCTTTGACATCAAGTTATATTTCAGCACTCCACTCCTTGTAGGTCTGTAAAGTATGGGAAGGCGTAGGTGAAGCTACATGCAATTTTGCTGAATATCGTGGCATTATCCTAGGAATGAAATTTGCTCTTCAAAAAGGATATAAAAGGATACGTATTCAAGGCGACTCCAAGCTCGTGTGTATGCAGGTTCTAGTCTGCTACTATACTACTTTCTTGTTACTGTTTTCTATTTTTAATTGCTAATACTTTACCTTGGGATTTGGTTATACAGAATAAACAATTAAGTTTCCTCATTTTATTAGTTATTTTAGCCATAGCTTGATGGTTTCAATTGTAGACACATTTGTCCATCTGTGGAGATAAGTTCATTGCGCATGTGCTTACCTCTGCTCATTAGGTTCAAGGATTATGGAAGGTGAGACACAAAGAGTTGGCCAAGTTATTCAAGGTTGTGAAAACATTGAAGCAAAACTTCCTCTCGTTCGAGATTAGCCATGTTCTTCGGGTAAATTCAAGTCCTCTAATGTGCCTTGATCCCTGTATGCTCATCTATATTTTATGGTGACATGACATTAGACTGTTCTCTAAGAATGACTGAACTCTATCGGAAATATAAAGAAAAGCTGGGAGCTGGTATCGCGTGAAATTTTGTGACTAGCCTACTTTTATACTCACTGACGTCCTACGCATGCACTCCTAGGCTGAAAACAAGGAGGCCGATTCTTTAGCAAACAAGGGTATCATACTGGCAGGTAAGATTATAGCTGTCTCATAAAACTTCTGTACATCCGAGTTGTGGCATTGACTGCCCGTCTCCTTTACTGTAGATGGTGAAGTGGAAGAGGAATGTATACAACTTAGCTAATCACAAGGTATCCAATTTCACCCATGTTGCCTCCTCCCGGGTATGTACCGGGAACAAAGACATGTCACTCGTCATGCTTGGGTAGACGGATGTTCTATATATGACATTCACATGTGGCGACAATCTGTTCGCAGAAACAACCCCTATGAAGGTGATGGCCTCTTGTGTTGCAAGAACACGAGTGGTTATCCATGGTCACAGAAATGAGCCGGCAGATGAAGACACGGTCAGACCCACCGGAGCAGGGAAGAAACGTCTAGGGAACCATGCCTGGGGTCTCCTGCTTATAGGGATTTTCTTCTGATACCACATCGGGCAGCTCAGTCAGGTAACTTCACTCTAGGGTTGTCTTACATGGGTATTTATTTTGGGAATTTCCGATAAAGGTCGGATCAAAATCGCATGAGGACACCTCAATTCGTCTGGCCGAAACCTTTTGTTCGATCCGGCTCGTGCACTGCCTTTGAGGACTGTCATATATGATGGATATGAGCAGTCATTTACATACCATTAAAATTTGTGGGTGACGACAGTCTCAATGTCCGGCGCATTGCACTTTCAATCTTAGCTCGGCATGTTTATTCGATTAAACCATATAAATAACGAGAACTGGTCTATGATAATTCGGGACCAATTAAGAGATTTGGGCTGTCCAATGGGCTAAGGCATGATCGATTAATACATTTTAGCCAGCCCATTTTATGCATTTGGCCCGGCCCATAAATTTCCTCGGTTCCTAACTTGGTCGATGTAGTAAAAAGCCCCAGAAAGCAGATTCTCGCGCCCCACCCCGCTCCCCCCTGCACCCGGTCATGGCCGTTGCGTCCATCCTTCGCACCGCCGCCGCCGCTTCCCTTAGGGCGGCCGCGTCGGCTGGATCATCCTCTGCGATCCGGTTCGTCTCGTCCCGGAAGGCCGTCGCCGACCTCGCCGACGTTACTTCGCCCGTTGACGCCCTTGATTTTCCTGTATCGCCTTCTGCGACGGTGCTGAAGCCTTCGTTGCTTCAGCCGCGCGTCGTGGTGTATGACGGAGTCTGCCATCTCTGTCACCGAGGTTTTTAGGATTGCTCGCAATCTCATTGTCAAAATACAGATGGAAATCGGCTTGTTTTCATTGGTTGTCGGTTGAAGAATTCGTTCTCGTTAGTTTATGTCAAGCATTTGCGGCGAACGTCAAGGACTCGAGCGCTGTGATTTGAGTGAAAATTTAGAGCTGCATAATGAATTGCGCTTACGGATGTTGTTTAGGGAGTAGATTGAACGCTGCCTTTCTCTCGGTTATATTAAATCTGTTTATAGCTGTTGTCGGTGGTACAGTTACCACTCTTGATGTTTTGCTTATGTGCGTTGATTTAGCTGTTTTCTCTTAGTTTCTGTATCTTGTAGGTGTAAAGTGGGTAATCGGTGCGGACAAGCACAGGAAGATCAAATTCTGTTGTGTCCAATCAAAAGCTGCGGACCCGTACTTGGAAGGCTGTGGTCTAGATCGAGAAGACGTGCTTCGTCGGTTTTTGTTTGTTGAAGGCCCCGGAGCTTACCATGTTGGATCTTCAGGTTAGTTCTTCCACTCGTGTTTACTCACGCTATTAGAGACTGCAGAGCAATAAGCGAAAATACTTCTCTTTTGAGTATAGAAATTAGTCATAGCAATGATGAATTTTCGTATTAGTCTTGGAGATGGCATTTGAATGCGAATATCTCATCGTTGGTAAGATGGGTCACATCAACCTTTCTGATCTGTTTAAGGTATATACAAGACATTTATGTGGTAATTTTGAAGCCTGGTTTGTAATGCTTTTCTGTGTTTCTGACTTATTCCACTATCTTCTGGAGATCTACTATTCCCGGAAAACAGCCATGCCCACCTGGTAAAGCTATCGCGTGGGGTTATGGACTTTGTTTTTAGTTGATTTTTCAAGTGGAATTCTGATTTTATCAAAGATCATTTATTAACTTATCAAAAAAAAAAAAAAGATCATTGATTCTTACAGTTCATTCAGATGAAATGAATTGTGGTGGGGTGGGGATTCTCGTCTTGAAAGTGGACCTTATTTTGCATTGTTATTCTTTTGTCTTTTGCATCTTCTGTCAAGCTCTGCTCATCCTTTTGCATAATTTATTTTGCAGCTGCTCTGAAGGTGATGTCTTACTTGCCATTACCGTACTCAGCACTCAGCGCATTCCTCATAGTTCCTCCGCCACTGAGGGATGCTGTGTATGACCACATCGCGAAGAAACGTTACGACTGGTTCGGCAAGGAAGACGAGTGTCTAGTCATGAAGGAGCAAGACATGCTTGACCGGTTTATTGATAGAGACGAGATTCTGGAACGGAGCCGAACAAGACTATGAATTCCCCCCAAGTTGTCAATACTATAATCAATTAGAGGCAGAGCGCGGCAATATAGCAGCTCAGCTCATCTTCAATAGCAAAGGGCTAGTGTAGCCGTTACAATGCCGGATTCTATAGTTTAGACGGGATATCATGAGTACTATGTTGTGAATGCCGGGAGGCAACGTACGAAACCATTTCCATGTATTATTCGGTCATAATAAACCTTCAAAACCATGTTACCTTCCTAAAACTAACCAAAGAACAGAGCCAGCAAAAAGCTCAAATGGGGCTACAAATCGAAGCCGGTCCATTCCTTCCAGTCCTTATCGACGTGCTTCTGCGCCCACTTGACGGCGATACGTGCAGCCTGGGGGGCACCGGGGAGGCCTTGCTCTCTGATGGTGTCGGCCATGTCGATGAAGGGGTCGACGAGGAGAGTCCCAGGACCCTGGTACTCGGTGTGCAGGAAGGTGTTCAGGATCTGCAGATCGAGACGGCTAGGGGGATCAGATCCTAATCAATTTTGAGGAAGGGGGAAGTTAGGGAGAGACGAGAGGAGATGTTATTATTACCTGGGTGCAGATTCCGACAACTTGGGGGATGGAATCTCCAAAGAGGGTGTCCCTCTTGGTCAGCTTCTTAAACATGTGCTCCTCAAACTTCTCAATCTCCTAAACCCACCCAAATAAAAAAAAATAAAATAAATAATCCAGATGAGTTGGAAAGGAGGAAGATGATGAGGAGGAGGGATGAAAGCTTAACGGAGACGGCGAATTCGGGGATGGGGTCGGGGAACTTGTACTCGGCCATGCGGCAAACAACGGAGGAAGTGACAGGGGGCCCCCGGACAAGTGGGAGGAGTGGGCGTGTCCATGGGACTCTAACTGATGAGGAGGAGGAAGAAGAAGAAGAAGAAGAAGAAGGAATGGGGAAGAAGGAAGGATGAGGGAGAAGAGGAGGTGAACATGAGGAGGATAAGGCAGGGAGGCTCAGGGCCGTCGTCATCTTTTCCAAACCCACCACCGTCCAAAAGGGTTTTTCCTTTGTTGCTAAATATTTATTCATATAAAGGGGGGATATATATATATATTCATTATTTGTTTATGTCTTGAATCGTCATCTCTCATTATTAACCCTCCAAACAAATTGTGCTCTCCGTTGTAGCCCGTATTATAGCAAGAGCCGATATCAAGTTAGGGTTTATAACACGGCTCACCTAATCATCATCTTCGCTACCAAACAAAATATCACTTGGAATTACTAACACGGGATGGTGTTGACATGGAAATTAATTTTGGGCCTGGGTTTAGAACAGAAACCCAGTATTCCCTCAAGTCACACTCCGAGTCGGCCCAAGATATAGTCGTCTAGGCCGACTCACGACGAAGTCGATTAGACCGACCCATGACGAAGTCGACTAGGTCGATTTATGATGAAGTCGACTAGGTCGATTTATGATGAAGTCGACTAGGTCGACTTATGAACGGGGTCGACTAGGTCGACTCACAACGAAAGAGTATGGTGATCAAAGTCAATCAAGATGACTCAACAGTAGCTAGGTCTACTAGTAGGGTCAAGTCGACGGAATCCTGGATAAGTCGACCAAGTCGATCGTAGTCCGTACAGATCAGCCAAGTCGACGAGGTTGAAATAAATTTATTCATTTTCAATCACGTTTGTTAAAGATCGTAACTGATCTTAAATATCCAGGAACGTGATCCCATATATCAAGGGGGTTGTTGAGACACTCCCACGACATTAGGGATCACGATCTATAACACGATCTGCAAAACGATCTATCTGTTACGCGTTAATCACGTACAAGTCCTCTATAAATAGCAGAGGAATTTTTCAAGGCAGGTACGACCACACACAGCCAAAACACTGAAGTTTGTTCGTCAACTTTAGGAAATTAGATACCTCGACCCGGTTTGTAGGTCAACCTCCCTCCGCCAGCAGAGTGAGCTCGTAGGGCCTTTGCCGTCAACCCCCGCCAGCGACACCACCGACGGAGTGAGCTCGTAGGGCCTTCGTCACAGCCTCCCGCCAGCGACCACCACCGACGGAGCGAGCTTCCAAGGCCTTCGTCACAAGTTCTCCACCGTCACGGATTTCCACATCGTCATCAATACTTGCGCTCTTTTTCCATTTTTAATGGCTGTAAGCCCTGTTTCCTTTATTCATTAAGATTGTAAGACTTGCATTTGATTTCAATAAAATTGTGCATCTTCTTACTGGCGACCACAATATAACTACTGTGAGTCCATTGCCAAATATTTCCAACGTGATCCGTTTCGTGCGCGAACACGTTTTTGGCGACCACAGTGGGAGAACATGCCGAGAAATACTCGAAGTACTACTCAGAATCCCTTAGATGGGGAAAACCAGGAGCTTCCTCCGGGAATGAACTTGGAAGCGCCAGCCCTAGGAGGCCAGGCAGCTACGAACCAGTCCGCTTTTGATTCACATGCCCAAGTGCCAGCCCTAGGAGGCCAAGCAGCTACAAACCCGTCCGTTTTTGACTCACATGCCCCGTCCGAATTTATTTCGAGACTGGAGTTCCACAAGGAATTGGGGAGTGTGCGTCAGGATTTGACCGATATGAAGGGCATCCTAATGGATGTCCAAACTCTAATAGGGCGTCTTTCTGGCCCGAGAGACGAGGAAAGAGTAAGACCTCGTATGAGAGAGGCCCCACTTAGGGAGTCTACGTTCATGGCAGACGCTCGTCGGACTACTCAAGGGCCACGTAACGTGACTTTTGAGCGATCCGACATAAGGACAAATACTCTATTCGAACCTGGGAATTTGGTTCCCCCTAGTCGAATGAGGCAGAGGACTAGGGATGAGGCAGAGGACTTTCAAGAGGAAACGGATCTAGGGGAGGATTTTATTCCGTCTCATCGCCCTGGAAAAGAACCTGTAATCGACGCGACTGGAGACCCCTATGGGCTTGGATCCCGAGGTGGAAACTTTCGGGAAGAGCCTTCTTTCTACACGAGGAATCCAGCGAGTCAGACAGTGGGGGAAAGATCTCCGTACAGCCCGATAAGGTCGACTCGACCTACAGCGCAGGCCCCAGTAGGCGGTGTACCCCCAGACTTGAGGGAGGCCATAACTCAGGTTATAGAGCAAGTCGTCCCCGGAATAGCTCGGCGAGACGACGCCTGTTTGTACAGGTCTCCCTATCCTACGTATGTCGACAGGGATTTCCCTTTACCTAGAGGTTATAAGGTGCCCGACTTTACACGTTTTTCGGGTGAAGATGAAATGACCCCACTCGAGCA
Organism: Melastoma dodecandrum; assembly: GCA_029817715.1. Taxonomy (NCBI): domain Eukaryota; kingdom Viridiplantae; phylum Streptophyta; class Magnoliopsida; order Myrtales; family Melastomataceae; genus Melastoma; species Melastoma dodecandrum. The sequence continues at coordinate 618,824 of JARUPY010000533.1, read as the reverse complement.
TGTCGCTCGCTTCACTCACCAACTTGGTGAGGCGGCTGGGAACGACTTTTGGAAACTGAAGCTCTTCCCTAACTCGTTAACAGGGGATGCCTTTACATGGTATGCGAGTTTGCCGCCAGGGTCAATAGCCTCGTGGACTCAGATGCAATCTATGTTCGTTAAGACCTTTGCTCGACTGGACACCCCCATGTCGATGTTTGAGGTAATGCGCCTTAAGCAGGCTAACGGAGAACACCCAGGGCAGTTCCTAATGAAACTCAGGAAGGCCCTACTACGGTGTAGCCCCCCCATACCGGAGAAGGATCAATTACTTCTCGCATTAAATGCGTTGACTATTCCGTTCCGGAAAAAGCTGCAGGGCGAGCGCTTTGCTGACCTGTATGACTTAGCAAGGAGGGCCGCAGAGTATTATCAGCTCCTTACAGAGGAAGCCCAGCTGACTCGAGCCTACCAAGTCGACACTTATGAAGTCGACGTGGCGGAATTTGTCAAGGGGGAGTCGACTATATGCGACCCCCTGGCTAAGAAGAATTCCAAAGCTAAGGCATCCCAAAAGAATGCCGAAGAAAGAAAATATTCTTTCGACACAGATAAAGTCGACGCTATATTCGACTGGCTTCATCAAAGGAAAAGGATTAGGCTTAAGCCCGGCCATCGAGTTCCCCAGACGGAGAGGGAAAAGAATAGGAATTACTGCAAGTGGCATGGGTCTTTCACCCATGCTACCAAGGACTGTTTGTCCTTTAGAAATATCATACAGGATTTAATAGAGTCTAAAGAGCTCCGTTTTCCCGAAGTTGACGAAGTCGCCGTGGTGGATAATAATCCATTCGGGGATGAAGTCGCTATTCATACGTTTGACATATTTGACGCTGAGGTTAATCTCTTAGAAGTTATTAACGACTCTGTCGTACCCTCGCAGGACGTACAAGCAACTGGCGAGACTTTGGTGGCTAATGCCCTCATGAAGCGACTAGCTGAGCGTGGGGTCTTCATTCTGCCCAAAGGAAGGGAGAAGTGGCTATGCCACTGGCACTTGAACGACACTCACACTACGGATCGGTGCCACACGTTCAAGAAGTATCTACTGGACAGCAAAACGGAGGAGTGGTACGACTTGACCCCGTTCGAAGAAGCAGCAATGTCGCTCAATACTCCCCAAGGATCTTCTCACGCCTTCAGAAGCCCTCCTAGCGCAGATCGCCGATTAGCCTCGCGAGGTGGAAGAGGAGGCCCCCAGGGTCACAAGGGCAATGGAGAGGCAGTCGCCCGGGGAACAGAACGCCCGGCACGGCGACTGGAGTTCATAGACTCGTCTGGCCAAAGGGTCATCAAACAGGGGTACACTAGAACTACCCCTGTCAAGGAGATCAAGCCGGTAGCGGAACATAAGGGAGAGGACCAACCTCCGCAGGCCATGAATCGCAGACCCCGTTATGCGTCGCAGACAGTCGATCCTCAGGAACTACGGAGGGGGCCACCCATCGCCCAATTCCTAGACGAAAAGCTGCTGTGCCAAAAGTGCAAGCTGATCGCTCACAACCGCATACTCATTACCCAGCTCTGCACAGCATGCTGCGTTAGCTACTTTTTGCGGCTCGTCGACTTATCCGCAAAAGGGGAGATGCTCGTGAAGGCAGCCCGTCCTGAGGGCTCAGGTAACTCGAACCTTAACAAGCCCTCGAATAGGCCAGCAGATAACCCTGTGCAGGTAGGATATGACCCAGCCGACGGAAGGTTTGTGGAGGTGAGTCGACTTCCCTTTGGTTCTAAGAAACCGAGATTTGTCAAAGCGCTTAACCCTTCGTCTCAATGGCAGAAGGCGGAAAGAAAGATTACGCTTCCCGTGAGGGCTCAAAAGAGAAAAGAAAGGCGTCTAAGTCACGCCCAGAAAAAGCCAAGAATGACCCCTGTGATGCCATCCTTTGGCGGGAACCACGCCACAGGGAAACAAGTCGCAGAGCCCGAGCGGGTCGAGTCTACTGATTACTCGGAAGACCCAGGCTCGAGTTTCGACTACACTCCTCTACGAGGAGATAAGCCCTGCGACTTCGATGCAGAGCAACGGCCCCTCGTGGGCTGTAACGTTCTTACCCTCCCTGCGGAGTTCGCCTGCAACAACAAGTCGGAGGCACCGGAAGGTAAAACTCTCGACTCTAAAGTCACTACATTTCCTTCTGGCTTCCCTCTGCACTGGTTGAGGAAACCATCAGATCGTATGAAACAGCATATGCATTCGCTGTATATCTCAGCCACCTTTGATGGTGTCTTAGTGGGTCGAGTCTTAATAGACAATGGCGCCACTGTCAATGTCCTTCCCCTCGCCAAGTTTAGATTACTTGGGTACAAGCCTAGCGAGTTGGTGCGAACCGACGTAGCTGTAAGTGGCTTCAATGGGAGAAAATCCGAGTGCCTGGGTATATGCTCCGTGCGCCTAGGCGTCGGGAGACACGAGCAGGAAACTGCTTTCTTTGTAATCGATATAGCCCCTTCATTTAATGCGCTTTTAGGACGCGATTGGCTTCATAAGGCCGCCGCGATTCCATCTACTTTGCATAGGGAGTTAATCCTATGGCTTGACTCCGAAATAGAAATCGTTAAGGCTGATGAATACTCCTGTTGTGACAAGGGTATTTTGCATGCAGAGACGTGTAAGACAGTCAAGGACCTTACTCTGGACCAGCGCTACAAGTTGGGAGACCCCACAGTCGGACCCTTAGGTGAACCTTCAGGGAAGTTCGACTTCATCGTGAGCTATGGCACCTCTCACCCCAAGCCTGACGAAGGACCGATTGTGCCAACAGGATGGGGGCCCGACTTCACAGACAAAGACATAGACGAGGTCCTGCAGAAGGTAGTCACGACTAAAGATGGAGGCGTAACGAACAACAGCCCAAGCGACGACCAGGGAGAAGCGCCTAAGAGCCAAGAGAGCACTGCGACGGAGTTGGAGCCCGATAGACTCCTACATGAAGGGATGTATGGACAGTGAGGAGAAAGGTCATGCAGTCGCTGATATCCTACAGCGACTTCAGAAGCATGTTAGGATGTCTAGGAAAGTAGGATGCCAAATAGGCAGCATCAATTTCGAAGCTAAGTCATGTAATAACGTTGACACCGATTTAGGTGGTGTCCAGAGTCGTGAGTCACTGATGATGCCATGTGACTCACTCGTAGGCGTCAACTTAGGCGAGGCATCAAGCCCTCGAATTGTTTTCATCAGTTCCTCAATGAATAAAGAACTTTTCAATTCTATCAAAGTTACTCTAGAAGAGTTTAAAGACTGTTTCGCTTGGGATTACACCGAGATGCCTGGCCTAGATCGCCGACTTGTGGAACACAAGTTACCAATCAAAACGGGATTTAAACCAGTCCAACAGGCGCCGAGGAGAATGACTCACGAAGTCACTCAAGCAGTATTCGAGGAAGTCAAGAAGCTCTTTAAGGCTGGATATATAAGGACATCGAGGTACACCGAGTGGATATCCAGTATAGTCCCTGTCATTAAGAAGAATGGTAAGATTAGAGTTTGCATCGACTTCAGAGACTTGAACCGTGCCACTCCAAAGGATGAGTACCCCATGCCTATCGCAGACGACTTAGTCGACAAGACTGCAGGGCATCAAATTATGTCCTTCATGGATGGTTTCTCGGGGTATAACCAAATCTTCCTAGCTGAGGAGGATATCCATAAAACTGCGTTCATATGTCCCTTAGGCATTTTCAAATGGGTAGTCATGCCATTCGGACTCAAAAACGCTGGGGCAACCTACCAACGGGCCATGAACGCTATATTTGATGCCTTAATTAGCAAAACGGTCGAAGTATACATAGACGATATAGTAGTCAAGTCACGAGATGAGAAGTCACATGTTAATGACCTTAGAAATGCTTTCATTCAAATGAGAAAGCATCAGCTCAAACTAAACCCTCTCAAATGTGCCTTCGGAGTCAGAGCAGGACATTTCCTAGGGTTCCTAGTTCATCAACGTGGTATAGAAGTCGACCAGAACAAAGTGAACGCCATTCAAAGATTGAACCCTCCGAGTAATAAGAAGCAGTTACAGGCTTTCTTAGGAAGGGTCAATTATCTAAGGCGATTTATTGGTAACGTCGCTGGACGGACAGAAGTTTTCTCAACTTTACTAAAAGCGAAGGGAAATTTTGTGTGGAGCGACGAACACCAAAAAGCATTTGAAGGCTTAAAGGAGTACTTAATGAAGCCGCCTGTGCTTGCCCCTCCTCGGATAGGAAAGCCCTATCTGCTTTACATGGCAGCGACTGAATCAGTCATCGGTGCCATGTTAGCCCAAGAGGCGGAGGACAAAACTGAGAGAGCAGTCTACTATTTGTCAAGACAACTGACTGCTACAGAGAAGCGCTATACAATTAAGGAGAAGTTATGCCTATCAATCTTTTATGCTGTTAAGAAGCTAAGACATGATATCGGATCCCAAGAGGTTCATGTTATTGCCAAGTCCCCAGTCATAAAATACTTTTTCGAAAGTCCCCTATTGATCGGAAGAATTAGTAAATGGAGCTTGGTCCTATCCGCATACGATCTGCGTTTCAAACCTCAACAGTCGGTGAAAGGGCAGGCCTTAGCCGACTTCTTAGTGAACCACGATCCATCTGCATCAATCGATCAAGAGGAATCCCTTGAGGATGTCTGGCAAGCTTGGTTTGATGGATCTTCGGCGAAATCCGGCGTAGGCATAGGCCTCCACGTACTTTCGCCACTAGGAAAGGACGTTCGCCTAGCATATCGTCTGTCGGCGACTCATACAAACAATGCGACTGAGTACGAAGCGTTGATCACGCTCTTGAAGGAGTTATTAGCCTTGGGAGCCAGGAAAGCCAGAGTAATGGGAGATTCTCAACTGGTTATTAACCAGATGAACGGCGACTCTCTATGTCAAGAGAAACTCGCACCCTATCATCAAGTCGCTCGAAGGCTAGTCGAGCGGTTCGAAGCAATTACTTTCCTCTTTGTAGGCCGGGAGGAAAACACAATCGCTAACGACCTAGCCCAAAAGGCTTCAGGATACAAGGCCAAAAGGGGAAGCGATTGTATCCCAGAAATAGCTTCCCACTTAGCTCCCCAAGGCGACGCGTTCACTCTGAATATAATGACAAGCGATAAAGATTGGAGGAGACCAATCACCGACTTCCTCTCCGACCCAATACAAAAGGCGAGCCAAAGAATCAAGACTCAGGCTTTGTCGTACACCCTTATGGATGGGGTACTTTACAGAAAGACCAAAGAAGGAGTCCTACTAAGGTGCGTCGACTTAGACGAAGCGACCCCAATTATGTTGGAGACTCACCAGGGTTTATGCGGTCTCACCAATCTGGCACCAAAATGTCTTGGACTATCCAAAGACATGGTTTTTACTGGCCATCAATGCTAAAGAATTGCATAGAAATGGCTAGGGGGTGCCAAGAGTGTCAAAAACATGGTCCGGTGACAAGGGCCCCAGCGTCCGATTTAGTCTCAGTCATCAAGCCTTGGCCGTTTAGGTCTTGGGCTTTAGATATAATCGGGGAGATTCACCCACACTCGAGTAAAGGCGATGCCTACATTCTAGTCGCTACTGACTACTTTACCAAGTGGGTCGAGGCTCAAGTATACCAGAAAATTGATCACAAAGAGGTGATCGATTTTCTCAGATCCTCCATCATTTATAGATTTGGGATTCCCCAGAATATCGTAGTAGATAATGGCACCGTTTTCAATAATGAGAAGGTGCGTGAATTCGCTGCTGAATTTAGCTTTTCAATCACTAATTCGACACCTTATTACCCCCAGTCGAATGGACAAGCTGAAGCTACTAATAAGCTCATAAAGAATAACATTCAGAAAATGGTTGGTGCAAATCCAAGAAAATGGCACGAACTATTACAGGACACCTTGTGGGCTCTAAGAGTCACCAAGAGAGACAGCACAGGAGAAGCCCCTTTTTCGCTAGTATATGGGCAAGATGTTGTCCTACCTATTGAGATTCGATACAAGTCGCTCAGGGTAGCTCATCCTGACTTGCAAGACGAGGCAATGTACCTCGCTTTAGAAGAATTGGAGAAGAAGCGACTCGACGTAATAGACCGACTTGAGGTACATAAGCAAAGAATTGCTAGATACTATAATAAAAAGGTTGTCCATAAGCGCTTCAAAGTGGGCGACTTGGTATGGAAGATGATCCTACCCCTTAAATCAAAAGACCAAGTCTTGGGTAAGTGGTCTCCTAATTGGGAGGGTCCATATGAAGTGTGCGAGACATACTCATCTAATACGTATCGACTTATGACCAGAGAAGGAGATAGGCATCCATTGAAGGTCAATGGTAAATATCTTAAATCCTACTGCGCGACTATCTGGGAAGCTCATCATAAAATCCTAAGACAAATGACTCCATTAATTTGGGAAGCGCTTAATTCCTAAGAAAATCGCGCTAGGCTTCAGTAACGCTGTTTGGAAGAATGAATTTAGCGTAGTGGGCAGAAATTCATTCGAGACATAAGATACTTGATTTGTTCAGTAAAGCAAAAATAATCGAATTGCGTTGTTCTTTGGTTACAAGTCTAGACTCCATAACCCGCCAACTTCTCTAAAATCGAGGACAAGGGATTTACGAGCTCGTCGCTTCGCGTTCACCTTGTTTCGCTGGGCATAAAGGTCGACGACCTTTTCTCTATCCTTCTCAGCGTTGGCCTCCAGCTCCTCGATTTCTTGAGTATTGATCGACGCAAGCTGCCGAGTCAGGTCATTCTTCAGGTTCGTATAGAACTCTATCTGTCTCTCTGCCTCGGTCAGCTTCTCTTGCACATCGACCAAATGTTGGCGGGCGTCCTGTGCAGCTTTAGAGGCCTGCCCTCGAGCTTCATTGATCGACCGAATTTTCGAGTCGGTCAAGTCGTAGGCGAGCAGGTCGGCGTAGTAGTCCCTCCAGCGGGTCCAATACGTCGACCTGAAACTCTTGCAGGCCCCCAGTATTCCGTCCGTAACCCGAGGGGATGTCTCGATCTCCTTCAGCAGCTTCTGCATCCTCCTAAACTCGTCGACGTTTAAGGGGTCAATGAGCAGAAGTTGGCAGAATTCTTCGATGTCCTGGTGAAGCTTCACCCATGGGTCGCTAGTCGAGGTCGCTGCAGCAGGACCCTGCAGAATAAGAAATGAAATGTTGCTAAGACACAGCACCCCGAAAAGTCGACACATCCATGCGATCGAATACCTACCTCTGAAGGTAGTAAATCCTCAGAACTTTCGCCCGAAGAAGTGGAGGGTGTAGGAGCCTTCTTGCGACCAGCAGTCGTCTTCACTCTCTTCGGACGAACCTGTGAAGTGTCGCGGTTAGAATCGTGATAACAACGCCATGCCTCGTGTGAAAGAAGAACACATACCATTGGTGGTGCAGGAGTGGGGACTGAGGAAGAAGGAACGCCTAGTTCTTCCTCCTCTTGCATCGGCTGAGGCGGTGCCCCCTCTCGCGTCGACTGAATCGAAGGATCGACTAGAACCATAGTGGTTCCTTCTTGTAGCAAGACTTCAGGAGCCTGCTCTTCCTAGGGTAGAGTGTAATAAGACTAAAAGTTCACATATGAACTAGAGTAATATATCCTAGCAGGGAGTCGAGCTCACCTCGACGGTTGAGGCCGTTGCACCCGTCTCGACTACAACCGGAGTAGGCTGGTCACCACCTCCGGTTGACGCTTCGCCCTAAGCAATATAGTGCGGGTTAGATACAGAAGCTCAAGATGAATTAGAACCAGTAGAGTCATACCTCTGTAGTCGCTCCTCGAGCGATTCCGACCGTCACTAAGGTCGCAGGCACCGCAGCAGATGATGAACTCACTGGGGCCACCGCTGCTGGCGACCTCGAAGAAGAAGTCGCCGCTACGGTAGTCGGCGACTTGGGAAGAGGGGCCGCCACTGAGGCTGGTACCTTCACCAGTTTCCTCCTCTGGGATAGAGGCACCTCTTCAAGATCTCCTGCCTCGATCGCTTTGCGCTTTGGAGCGCTTTTAGGTCGAGCCTTGGAGGGACCACCTACAGCTGTCTTCCTGGGGCTCGCCACCTTAGCTTTCCCCTTGCCAGTCGACTTAAGCCTAGAAGGAGCAGGAACAAGGGGAGCCGTAGGCTTGGATTTTTCAGAGCCTTGAGGCATCATTGATCCTGAAAAGGAGAAAGCTCGCGATTAATACTAAGAACCCAATACTCTTAAAGTAAAGCTAAGTCTTTACCTCTCGCTTTGATATGTGCGTCGCCCATGTAAATATCAGGTTCCTTGGAGACCTCCAAGAAATGCATCAAAGCCCGCAGCTCTTCATAAGTAGTCGACCACAGCACAGTGAAGAATTGCGTGGCGAAACAGGCAGAAGTACCAGATGGGAATTCTATCTGGGAGAGCTGCGCCTTGCTGTTGAGCAAGTCGAGGGTCTTCGGGGAGATCGGCTTGCACGAAATTCTCTTCATCCTATCCCCGCACAAGCCACCGGTAGGATCAGCAAGTGGAACCGCTACGCCCTGGATGAACCCAAACTGCCTTGCACACAGCTGAGGGTTATAGGCTTCAAAGGTCAGGTAGCCGTCGAAGATGACTGGTAGGTCCCTGCGGGTCAATACCCCATTCCAGAAGCCACGAGCAGCTTGAAGCTTAATTTCCTGAGCAAATGTCTTGCCGCCTGGAAAGGGTGCCCAGTTGCGTCGATCTGCCCTGCCGAAGTCGACGATGTGCTTCATGTGGCCAGTGACCGATGTCATAAGCCATTGATCCTTCCGCTGGCAGCACTGCTCCAAGATGGTCTCCCCATAATAGGCCGACTCGAGGGGCGAAGCAGGGCCCTTGAACCCAGTCAATCCTGGCATCCACATAGCCGACCAAAGGTGAACTAACCAGAGCAATCCTCCTGCTGGATGTTTTGGAAACTGCTTGATCTGAGTCGTCGCTCTGTCCAGATCATGGTAAAGAAGACCCAAAATGAAGGGGGCCCAAGAGATTTCTTCATTGGTCTCCCTCAGAAAGTTGGCCACTGGATAAGAAGTGTGGCTGACCTTCTTCCCTGGGAAGCAATAGACAAACTTGCTTAACCAAGTGCTGAGGAACTCGACCTCTTCCCGGGCGCCAAAGCACTCGGTCGACAACTTCTCATCTGGCTCTTTGCCTGCTGAGGCCATTTTTAAGTGCCTGCTTACCACCTCCATGTACTGAAGGGCGCCCTTGGGATTAATATCGCCTGCCAGGGAGTATTGGCGAACAGGGAGGCTATTGACTTTGCACCTGGCCAAAATCTTCACATCTGCCAAGGTAATAGACATGGGACCCTCCGGGAAATAGAAGCAATTGACTGAGGAATTCCAGAAAGGCAGCATAGCCGAGCAGACTCTAGGATCACAGTTCTTGTCTGTCACGGACATCCTAAAGAACCTCAGAATCTTCTGACTCCTAAACCTCTCTGTGAAGTGCTCCTCCCACATCTCGAGCCATTCCACCATCTCAGATTTAGACGAAGAAGGAAAACACAGGAAGGATCCCTGACCTTCCCAGTTGAGGGGATCGACGAAGTTGGGATGGCAGATCGGGATGGGCTTCTCGGTGACGAGATAGTTGAGCGGCACTGACCCCGGGAAGAGACGCTCCGGCAGGATAGGTCCGAGGGTGACGCCCGATCCCTGATCCTCTGTGACCGGAATGGGTCCGGTTGGCCCCGCACGCTGATTATGGACCTCGAAAGCCTTGAAAGTCGACATCTTTTTAAGGATCGGAAGAGTGTTAAGGAGGAAGACGAAGAGTTTTCCGGGAAGCGAGGGTTTCTAGTTTCTTGGAGAAAATGAAGAAGTGTTGAGCAAGGAAGAAAAGTGCGGGAAAAGGACGATGACTCTCCTTTATATATAGGGTATGATTTCTGCTGAGTCGGCATAGCCAACCCAGCATAAAAAGGGGGGCTTATGTTGACATGGCAATTAATTTTGGGCCTGGGTTTAGAACAGAAACCCAGTATTCCCTCAAGTCACACTCCGAGTCGGCCCAAGATATAGTCGTCTAGGCCGACTCACGACGAAGTCGATTAGACCGACCCATGACGAAGTCGACTAGGTCGATTTATGATGAAGTCGACTAGGTCGACTTATGAACGGGGTCGACTAGGTCGACTCACAACGAAAGAGTATGGTGATCAAAGTCAATCAAGATGACTCAACAGTAGCTAGGTCTACTAGTAGGGTCAAGTCGACGGAATCCTGGATAAGTCGACCAAGTCGATCGTAGTCCGTACAGATCAGCCAAGTCGACGAGGTTGAAATAAATTTATTCATTTTCAATCACGTTTGTTAAAGATCGTAACTGATCTTAAATATCCAGGAACGTGATCCCATATATCAAGGGGGTTGTTGAGACACTCCCACGACATTAGGAATCACGATCTATAACACGATCTGCAAAACGATCTATCTGTTACGCGTTAATCACGTACAAGTCCTCTATAAATAGCAGAGGAATTTTTCAAGGCAGGTACGACCACACACAGCCAAAAACACTGAAGTTTGTTCGTCAACTTTAGGAAATTAGATACCTCGACCCGGTTTGTAGGTCAACCTCCCTCCGCCAGCAGAGTGAGCTCGTAGGGCCTTTGCCGTCAACCCCCGCCAGCGACACCACCGACGGAGTGAGCTCGTAGGGCCTTCGTCACAGCCTCCCGCCAGCGACCACCACCGACGGAGCGAGCTTCCAAGGCCTTCGTCACAAGTTCTCCACCGTCACGGATTTCCACATCGTCATCAATACTTGCGCTCTTTTTCCATTTTTAATGGCTGTAAGCCCTGTTTCCTTTATTCATTAAGATTGTAAGACTTGCATTTGATTTCAATAAAATTGTGCATCTTCTTACTGGCGACCACAATATAACTACTGTGAGTCCATTGCCAAATATTTCCAACGTGATCCGTTTCGTGCGCTAACAGATGTAAATAATTATCTCCTAATTATTCTCCCACAAAGACGTATTCATAACTTCTCGTACCCATCGAGTTTTTGGTCGGGTTGTCTAAGAAGTTTCACAGCCGTAGACTTACAAAAGTTCTTAGTTGGGAAAAAGAAAAGAACAAACAATGTAAGCGTTCATATGCAATGGCCATGGGGGCGTTAACTTCAACTTAGAAGAGTTCGCTCCCATTCTGTATGTTATCATCATTCGCTCCAAAAACTTCCGGCTAATTGAGTTCCGACACTCAAAGTGTATAAAATATCATCCCTGGTTGGGTTGGGGTGCACTCCCTCAATTGAGCCATATCAACCAACCAACCAATAACACCACGATGCCCATCTCTCATAGGATCATCCCCCTCGCCCTGGCGTGTCTCGCCATCGCTTGTACCACGGCGAAGGTCATTTTCGACGGTGACGTCATTCCAGTGCTGTGCAACACAGCGAACTTCGACGTCAATCCGTTCTATCCCTTTACGGTGGCCTTCCTCGACCAGCTGGTGGATTGTACGAGGAATTCGAATATCTCCAGTTGCAGCATCAACCAGATGTACGACAAGGGTCATCTCTGGGGTCACGGCGAGTGCTTGCAGGGCCTTGAGTATGAGAGTGACTGCGTGGGTTGCACGAGCTTGGCGAAACGGCTGCTTTACAAGGGATGTGACACGAGAGCCAAAGGTGCTCAAATTAGGCTCGGGGACTGCAGCTTGAGGTACGAGGCCTACGAATTTACGGCTGACCCCCTGAGTTGAAGAACGAGCCCACGCACGCACGCATTTAGTAATAAGATTTTCATGCAATGAAACTAAAGTTGGAATAAATATGAGGGTGATATATACACTTGAATATCACTCACTGCCTGCCCCAATCACTGGAATTGTGACGACGAGATCTTTCTATGTTCATGGTTGGTGTGTATCTCCCCCTGTTCAGGCTTCATTGTTGGCACGTCTGGGAACTCCTCCCTGTTGTTATATAACAAACAGAAAGGACGCACAACTAACACATACAGACAGACAGACACAGCCCAAATGAGACTGACTATGTCCTGCTGATTAATGATCCTTTTGTTTGTTCTATCAACAAAAACATTCGACACTAGTCAAAATTATAAGACCCGAGGTTCAGTAAAACGTGTATGACACGTCAAATTATGTAAAAGATAATATGAAAACATTCAAACTAATTAGATCTGAGTAACCGAAGCAAATAAAACTAACGGCTCAGACATTTCCTCAAAACCAAGGATTGCAGAAGGCCATGGCCATCCTGGGAAGGATCGTGTTTGCCCCTGTCATGCCTCGTTGCTACGACTTACATGTCAAGTCCTGTTTTTCCGTAACACCCAGAACTTTGACATCGATCCATCTTACCCCTTTATGGCGGCCTTCCCGGAGCAGGTCGGGGATTGTACCCGGAACTCACCCATTCTCAATTGCAATATCAATCAGACCTACCCCAAAGGTCAACTCTGAGGTCACGGCCAGTGCTCGTCGAATCTGCTGTGGGATACAAACATGGCTGAATGTGTTGCACGGGTAGCTGCTTCACCAGGATTGCAACGTTCTAGCCAAAGAGGATCAAACTATGCTCGGAGACTGCAGAATCAGATACGAGCTGTATGAATTTAAGGCAGATCCGCTGAATTGAAGAGCCCTCTTACGAGGTCAATAACATAAGCACCACGGAATTTGTAATATTCCTAGTGATTTGACGCTACATGAATGAAAATAGTTTCCCCGTAATCAAATAAATCCCTATGAGTCTAATGCTTTGAGTTATCAAACATATTAGGTATGCACAAATTTTTTGCTAGTCTTTTTTAATTGTCACTCACGTTTAATGGTTTGAACAAAAATATGGAGTCAATTTGAGGTTGAGATGGGTGTACCTAGGTTTTATTTCGTCTCGCAGACACAAGCAATCCCTCCACGGCACGTAAATATGCAGGATTTGTACTCGGGAAGTCACCATACACGTGACTATACAGAGGCCAAAGGGTAACACAACAGCAGTAGGCTTCACCTGCTTTGCCAAAAAAATGAGCAGGCTTTACATCATCGTGTATTAGTCATTGCAGCTGATCGAACCTCAAAGATTTCGGTCATGCGGCTCGAGCCAGGGGAAACCCAGGAAGTCAAACACCTCTTTCTCAGTGTATAGCTTGATACTTGCACTCCCTTTGAAACCCTGCGATAAGGGAAAGAAAGTGAGCGGAACAGCGTGACGTGAGGGAAGTGAATGCTTAAAAGAGGTTTTAATGGCTCACCCGTTTGCCACCCGAACCATGAGTCACTGGGAAAATCCCTGTGTCGTCGAGCCGAAATCCCTTAGTTTCCGCAAGCAACCTTAGCCTGCAATTTGAGGTGTCGCTTGAGCAGTCAAATGCAGGCAAGATAGAACTGTTTTTAAGGCAAGCTAACTTTTTTGGCCTATACATTACATACCTCCTATTTAGCACATCATTCCCAGTCCAAGCAATTAGTCCAAATGCATAGATCTCCCTTGGATATACCTGTGAACAAACATGAGAGTTGAGACAGATACAGGGGTCAGAGTGATCTCAATGTCAGGTAGGGTGTTAATTTGATTTGGTACTTCATTTATCCGAAGCATTGCTTTGACCCAATGAAGAGGGACAATTGAATAACTCAAAGTACATTCAGCACCTTCAAATCAATACGGTGACGCAATTCTCTCCCTGGATATGTGCATAAACCGAAGTATGTGTCAACACCTGAGTCAGTACCCTGCAAAGATTTAGACGTAAGCATAACCTGAGAGAACAGAAAATGGTCTGAACACTTGAAAATCCTATAAATTTGCTTAAAAAAAAATATAAGTCTTTCAAGCAGGTCAAAAATAGACCCAAGAAGACTTTGTCCAACAAGAATTGCTCCAGTGTAATAAAACTCAAAAATCTTCGTTTTTATAAATTTTGAGCACATTGCCAAAATTTGGACACAAAAGATTAGCCAGTAATAACCATATCACGTTAGCACTTTTGCTTGTTCTCTATGATGGCGAGAGTATTAAGATTTATATACCTCCTCACTGTGAGTGCTAAAAATCAAATCCTCTCTGAGAAATCCCATATCCTTTAAATGCTTTACATACTTCTTCAGGAAACCTTTGTGGCTGCACAGACAGAAGTAAAGGAAAACAATTAGATTTTTTCTTAAATTAAAGGAGAAAGAATAAATCTGGATAACAGGATAGTCTTTATGTAGATTGTATGAGGCACAGGAATATCAGCATGTTACACAGAAAAAGTTGCTTATCGATGTTTATTTGTCAACCATCATAAAGCACCCTCCCTAAGAAATTAAAGGAGCACTGCTTCCAGGACATCAACAGAAATCAGTATATATCCTTAGAATGAGGCAGGACACAACCCTCAGGGTTAATAAGACATGGGATGACTCCATATCCTCAGATAAGCTTTCATAAAATGAAATAACTAACATGCTTTCTGTAGAGACAGATAAAAATGCAGTTTTAAATAATGAGAAAAAAGTGTAACACCTCTTTCCATCAGGATGAGAGATCACCATATCCATATCCCCACAAGAAGATTTCCCACGTCTGTAAGAACCTCCACAAACTACTGTCACCTAAAAAGGCCAAAAAAAGGTCAAGTAAATACTTCTCCTGGTAGATCATTTGAAGGTCAGCCAATGGAGTTTAAAAAACTCTAAGGCAGTTTTTGGATTGTTGGACAAAACAAAAATCCAACTAGCTATACTAACTCTATAAAGCATACAAAATCTCAATGTTCAACACATTTAGGATTTAGATTAAGAAGTTCTACGGTTAAAACATATTTCAGTCACCAATATTATACTGTCACCGTAACATTAGAATGACTTCCAGACATCCTCTTTCACTTTAGGATCTGCCTTGAAGCTGAAAAGATGAGTTTGAGCCAAGAAGAGCTGGTAAAAGAACTGAATGCAACAGTGCATCGCACAACTAATGACTGGCTGACATGAAAGAGTTTGAGTAGGGCATTGATTCCAGAAGTTAGTCCTTGCTCATACTAGAAGGAAACGTGTTCACATATGAGCTGAAAACATGCAATCAGAAGCATGAATGCCCAAGAGTAAATGAGTAGAAATGTTATTCTCAGTATCTTACCCCAGGCAAGACTTCTTCACCAGCTTTCTGCAGCAGCTTCTCCATTTCTTCAACCTAGAAACAAGAAGAGAGATTAAAATCAAGTGAACTAAGAGAATGTTCACACAAGTGCTCTAATAGCTAGAATAAGATAATATGTGGGTTGCAGGGTATTGCGACGGTCTTAAATGGACGTATTGAATCTGAACCGGGGTGAAGCCCTTGAGCCGGTCCAGGGACCTCTTAGTTACCAAAAAAAGTAATAAAAAATAAAAAATAAGATAATCCTTCTCTAGGCCTCCATAAGTACATTATAATGATTGAGTGGCACTTGGTCCTGTACCTCATGACGTGGAATCCTCTGTCTGATGTCATCAAAATACTGCAGGCCTATCCTTTGTGCATGGGTTAACGAAGGCTCGTTCTTCAGGTCATCAAGCGTTCTGTATCCTTTCTCATACAACTTAAGAGCAGTTGCTGGACCAATCCCCCATACTTCACCAAATAAGCTAATGGTACGAACCTACAATGTAAACCAGATGGACCTTCCACTGTAATGGATAGATACCAAACAAGGTCTTCACTCTTATGACAATTACAGAAAGAATAGAAATTAGACCAGCTCTAAGTCGGGTAAATACCCCAACCTGATCAATTAGACTTCTTTTATTTAATGCATAATCAAGGTCCAAAAATGTCACACTACATTGATATGAATTCAATGCCCAATTACGAGGACTGCACTTAATATAAAAAAAAAACAAATGTACACGACGAAGACAGATGGAAGCACCTTCTCATCAGCCTCGAAGTGCTCCAACTTGGAGAGCTTTCCAGTGGTCACTATCTCTTGGATCTGCAAAACAGGGAACCTGTAAACTTGGTAACAGGAAGAATCTGGAAAGCTAGGGAACTCGAACTGATACCAGGCAGCATAAAGAAAGCACAGTAGTTCTCCCATAAGCAGAGGACTGTGAGATTTGATAAAAGCAAACCCATAGAAAACTTGCCTTTACTGAGCAACATGTAAGAACATAATCAGACTTAACAAAGAAACTCTTACATGTTCTTGCATTGATTTTCCTATTGTGGGCAGGTCCTTCACCTGTTCCATGCTCTCTATTCTGAAAGGCAACTTCTCAATAACTGGTATAGCTTTATAGTAGCTAAATGACCTTCGCTCTTCACCAAGTGCTTTAAATTTTACAAAATGCATAAACACAAAATCAGAAACAACAAAACTGATGAAAACTTACGCACACACTACAACATAAACTTACCACGATAAATGTTGATGAGCTTCCCAAAAATTTCAGTTATGTTCCTGTTTAGATCAGGTGGACTGTAGATCGATGACGAGGGTCGTGAACTAACCTTAATGGCCAACAAAATAAATTTTCTCAGTTGGATTAAATAGGGCCCGTTAATCTTTCAAGCATCATCAGACGCTGAAACTTACTTCCATGTCTATGACATTGGAGGTCGATTGGCTGCTATTGCTGAGTTTCAAAGAGTCACTCGAGTGATCCAACCGGTTAGGGCTACTTCTGGCATCCTTCGGGCGATCTCGTTCTGAATTTTCTCTAGGTGAACTGATACGGTCAACCTGAGATTTCTCCCCCTCCTCTCTAGATGTGCTCTTGTTCGCCTCCTTGGGATCACAAGATTTCTGAGGGGTATTGGCATTTTCCAAGTCTTTCCTGAGGTCATATGCATCCTCATGGACCTTTACACCTGCTCTCAAGCTTTCTTCGAGCCACTGGTAAAGAAGAATTCTCTGCAATAAAGGTCAAAACAATAGGCATATCTCTTGTTAAACGCACACACTCGATGGCTCACACTCGAGATGCTTGTTCTGCAACGTTCGGCACCAACAAGATGCATCAAGAACATAAACAGAAGATAAAGGCTCTATAATCGACATTCTCGGATGATACTTAGGCGACATTCGCGCGAAACGAGCCCTAGCCGGCATAATAATATCAGCAAATGAACTGAAGATGGTTGGAATTTACAACAGAAGGAGAAGACCGGAGACACAAAAAAAAATGAAAAAGACGGGAGGCAGATAGGGGACGAAACGGTCAAAACTATACTAACCCCTTTGAAACGACCCAGCCGGTCCTTGCGGGGTCGTCGAAGGAGAGCGGCGGAGTCGATCGCAAACACGTGAGTCACTCGCTTCGAAAGCTCGGCTTCCACCGTTGCCCCCAACTGCATCAGCCTTTGCTTCCAAATCTTTTTTTAAAAAGAAGAGGCAAAACAGAAAAGACGGAACGGAATCGATCAGCCAAAAAGCGAAGAATCCCGGCTCAACGTCGCTACAACGCAAGAAAATCGGGAACCTGCAAGCGGCGGGGTTGGACGGCGTCCTCAACGAGGAAGACTACCATGCCGGAGAACATGCCGTCGGGTCCCGCCGGCGGCTTGGGTTCTTCCCCCTTCTTCCGCTTTGGCGCCATTTTAATTTTCTTTTTTTTTTTTTTTTTTGGGCGGCGGTTGTGTTAAAGTGAATTTCCCGCACCGACCCGTACCCCCGTCCACGTGCCTCTCTATTCGAAAATAAAAAGATTCTTATACCGTAATTTTGTCCTCAAGGCAAGGCCGTGTCCAGTTATGACAATTGACGGGTTAAAAAAGAAGACCCTCAGCTCAGCTGCCACCGTGTGTGGTTTTGAGTTTGACCACGCTCGATTGCGTAAATGACAAATATAACCTCCCCAATTTATTTCAGTAAATTAAATAACAATTTTGCCAGACTCGGTCAAAACAAAAGCCCTCTCGTGTAACGCCCGCTTTGACCAAAACAAAGGTGGAATATTCAATAAAATCTTATATCAAAATTATTTGTTTCTTAAGTAGCCCGACACGAAACCACCTGCCCCTCTTCCTCTTCCTCCTCCGTCTTCTTAATCCCCCTCCATTTCCATTTCCATTTCCACACAAAATATCATTAGTGTCTTAATTTAATGATGAAATCCCTCTCCACATTTACGACGTCGTTTGTGTTTCTAGCATTCCTTGCCCTCCCGCTGCCGCCCTTGACCACCCCCGTCAACGCCCGTCTCTTCCCCAACGTCTCCGCCATCCCCCCCTCCATTGCCGCCAACATCCGCTCCGCCGGCTGGGACGCCTTCCGTGGCTTCGCCGGATGCCACCCCGGGGAGACCCGTCCTGGTCTCTCCAAGCTCAAGCAGTACTTCCACTACTTCGGGTATATGCAGTCGTCGTCGTCCTTGGGGAACTTCACCGACGACTACGATGATTCCCTTGCCGACGCCATCAGGACATACCAGAAGAACTTCAACTTGAATGTCACCGGGGACCTCGACTCTGCCACTCTCAGGCATCTCGTTATGCCTCGCTGCGGGAACCCTGATATTGTCAACGGTACTACTTCGATGAACTCAGGGAAGGCCTCCGATCCGGTGGGCTCTCGCCTCCATGCCGTCGGGCACTACTCGTTCTTTCCCGGGACTCCACGGTGGCCGTCGGGGCAGTTGGATCTCACGTACGCTTTCCTCCCCGGTAACAACCTCGATGCCAAGACAAGGCAGGTGTTCGCGAGGGCCTTCCAGCGGTGGTCGGAAGTCACGCCCCTGACGTTCAACGAGACGAGCAACTACCGCAGGGCGGACATCAAGATCGGGTTCTACACGGGGGACCACGGGGACGGGGAACCGTTCGACGGGGTGATGGGGACGCTGGCCCACGCGTTCTCTCCGCCCAACGGGCTGTTCCACCTAGACGGGGCAGAAAACTGGGTGGTAGGAGGGGACGTGACGACCGCTTCCAGCGACTCGGATGCCATCGACCTCGAGTCCGTGGCGGTCCACGAGATCGGGCACCTCCTCGGGCTGGGGCACTCGTCGGTGGCGGAGTCGATCATGTACCCGACGATCTCGTCGAGGACCAGGAAGGTACAGCTGACAGGCGATGACGTGTCGGGCATCCAGGTACTGTACGGAAGCAACCCCAATTACAACGCTTCAGAGGCGACCACCTCCACGCAGGATAGGGAAACCAGCGGATCCTCGACACGTGTCGGGAACGGCCTCGTTGGCGCGATCCTTGCCGTGGGATTTTTGTCGGCGTTCCTATGAGCAGTAGTTGGTCAGTTGTTAGGTAATGATGGTAAATACTGATGTAATGTCTTTTATTCAGGTTCTCATTTCTCATTTATTTCGTATATAATATATGGATTGACATTTTTTCCAGCCACTTTGGTCGCTAGAATTTTATGTATTTCCGTCCATCAACACAACACGATTTTCCAAACGGCACCGCGTGCGACGGTCGGCAAATAAGAATGACCTCGAGGTGGTAGCGTTCTTATCGAAGTTAAGAGAATAAGTTTAGTTCCCATCAAGACGGCGATAGTTACATAGTGTCATTCATCGGGACCGGCCACCATGTTTTTTTTCCTTTGTCGCGTACATTTTCGAGGGCAACGGCAATGTCCCTTTCGTCTTCGCCTTGGCTGGAACAGTCCTTATCGGTTTCCACGTTGGTAAATCCATCCGACATCCGATCGATTAAAGGGACTCGCAGCCCTGATAATAAGGCTAGTCTATTTGTTTTTTTCAGCTCTCGCGTGAAACTGACATAAACGCTGTCGAGCATGGCTGCATCAGTTCCCGCACTGCTGTCTGCAGCAGGGATGACCTTCTTCATGGCGATGGCCATCACAGCTCAGGAGGACGGGGACATGCCGACGACGAATTGCACGACCGTGGCCCCTTGGCCGGCTTACGTCGACGGGGCAGGCAACGATGTCGCTCCCTCGATGGCCGTCGTGCTCTTCGCTTTCTTCCTCTCGCTCTTCGGCTCGTCAGGAGGGTGTGCCCGAGGAGGCGCGCGGGGGTTGAGTGATTCGCGAGTGGCATGTCTTTGGTATGCATCAAGTTTCCCCTGTTTTCCTAGGCTCCGCTCAGTTGGGCCATTCTTGAAAGCCCAAGGATCAAGCCCAAATCATTGGGACACTTAACTAGTCCTCGATCAGGAAATGTATGTTGTCGCATGTGGCGGCTTTGTCTGTACATTACAAAGAATTATATGAATTGAATGGATGCAACCGTGTCCATGTAATAAATTCATGACGTTCACATTGAAAGAAGATATGGGGGGACGACCAATTCCATCAACCAAACTTTTGGAAAAAGTTTGGACTTGTTTTACATTTTTATTTGGTCACGGGGGTGGGTTCATATCGTCGTGTCACCACCTAACCCTTAAATTATTTCTTTGGGAAAAAAAAATAGATTACTAGGAAGGTATTCATTCTTTCCCTAGTGGGTCACAATTTTAAAATTTTTAATTTTTAATGTTTAAAATTAAAAACAAAAATCAATCACGTACTAATCTTCTAGATGGTCATTTTAATATTAGTATTGTTGCCATTATGTATTTGGAGTTGTGACTTTTAGAGAGGGCCAATAAGTACTCGAAGCTATTATTGGATGTGTTTTGTTTTCTACTTATAATAATCTTACATCACTATTTGTGTTTTGCTTAGTCAGAGGTTATGAATTTCATTTGCAACTCTTAAATGATATTTGAGTAGATCACAAGATATTAGAACAAGCTACAAAGAGATCAAAATGTTTGATAGAATCATGAATCTTTCGCTTGGCCCTATTATGAAACAACACAAATTTTTTTTATTGAAAAGAAAAAAAAGGGTATGGTGGAATTTTAGGCTTTTAGGCGGAATTCGGTATATTTGATTTCAAGTTCAGACCAAGCTGAAGATCCAATGATTTACAACTCACGAACTTGGATCCCGGGAAGGCCGAGGGCTTCGCGACCACGGACACCGTGGCCGCCCTTTGTCCGCCCGTCCCTTCGTGTTCAGCCCTACAATGATCCTGCCGAAAAGAAATAGTATTCTCTGGCTGGGGTGGTGAGAGGCTCATATGCGGCTCATCGCTGTACAGCCCGAACTGTTCCGCGTAGCGGGATGCGTCGGATAGCCAACCTGGAGCCGTGAAAGGACGGCCATGGAAGTTGATGCCGAAACCCGGGTTGTCATGGAGGGGTTGGACGAGGTATTGATGAAGGATTGCCTTACGGGCCTGAAGTTGCAACCTCTTCCTCCTCAACCGCTCCTTCTTGTGTGCGTTCTGGTGTCCGCCCAAGGCCTGCGAATTGGAAAACTCCTTGAAACAGTACGGGCACTTCAGCTTCTTCTTTTCGTCTGACGACGACGGCCTTCGATCCTCCGGCCGGACCCCGACTTTCTCCCTCGGAGACAGAACGGAGATGGCCGTGTTGGAGGAGTTGACGCTCTCATCCCTCTCGGCTTCTCCATTGTCGTTGTTGTTGCTCGCGGGCTTTACGAGCTCAAAGCCAAAGAGCCTCAGCCTCTTGGTGGTGTTGTCCGAGAATGATCCACAGGACAAGGGGTTGCGATCGGATCTAACGTTGCTGGAGCTTGAGAAATTGGACATGGTGGATAAGTTTAAGGTCAAGGTGGTTGAATGTTGGTGTGTTCTAGTTTTGGGCTTAATTCTAGGATGATGCAACTTGTTGAGTTGGGGTCTGCCTTGCCTTTATAGCAAAAGTTCCATGGCAGAGGAAGATAAAAATTTATTATTCTTATTCCAATGAAGTTGCCCAAATTGTGATCCGTTCTATTAAATTATTGAGCAAAAGAATGGTCAATTGTAGTGGATGTAATACAGTCATTTCCCTCAAAAACTATTATATTAATCCATTAACATATTATCTTTATAAAAAAATGGGTTTTAATTCTAGGCTCATGAAATGAAGTAATTACGTGTTTATGTGATCAAGTTAGTGGTTAATCATGGTTCTATGGGTACTTACTTTACAATGGGAATAAGCCAAATGCAATCATGGTATGGTACAACACAACTTGTCATAAAGAAGAAGAAGAAGAATATTTGAGAGAGATTAAAATAAACCCAATTATGCTTTAAGAATAAGGGAAAAGGTAAAGCCCCCACATTATAATTAAGTGGTTTTTTTTTGGGGTGGTGTAATTTGTTTAAAAAAGTCAAAGAATGGTGGAGATTGAGATCAATAAATCTGCCGGAAAAAAGGAAGAGATATCTTTTAACTTTTCCTACCCAAATCTTCCCTCCCCCCTCTCTTTCTGTACTTAAAACATGCAAATTCCCCCGATGACTAAGAGGGATTTGTTTATTGTCTTCTTCTGGATTCTTTCATCTTGAAACCCATTTAGAATGACAACAGTTAAAAGTTGATATTGTATAATGATAAGCTTAAACTTTAACCAAAAAAAACTTTCATGCACCTCGTTGTAGTTTGCTCATTATCTTGTGACTTCAAGTAAAGCCACAGCCGCCCCATATTTCGTGTAGATAAGACAAGGATGATGATGATGATACAAAGGCAAATATAAATTAAATCACACCTAATGAAGAAGAAGAAGAACCCTTGTATGATTTGATTGGGTGGAGTTTATCCATTTCTTTTTTCCTCTTTTTCTTTCAATGTGTTTATACACATGGCAAAATGAAATTAGTCTTGCCCTCATGGTGAGACCAAGTCCCATCACAGTACAGTATGAGTCCACAATTCTATCCTTCTATCTATATATATATACATATATATAATCAGTCTCCAATGGGATCCGTGAGACAATCAACCTCGTCGGATTAATCAAATCCCCAACCCCCCCCCCCCCACCCATGAAGCTTCTTGGTTATATTATGCATTATTTAATTAAGTAGATGTTAATTTAATCAAGGGTTGTCGATGGACAATGGGGAATATCATTGAAAGAAGTGGGCTGATGAGGTCAGCATATTTGTACTAAATTAAGGTCTTCACAAGATCTTGGCGGATCTTCTTATAACATTAAAATAAAACTTCCCCCCCTACCCCACATGAGAAAAACTAGAGAGGCTAAATGAGTCATCAACATTATTTTATTAGTATATATTGTAAGGATGGATGTGGTCATGTATGCTTTGAAAGCATTTGGGTTAATTTGGACAATTGTTTCTTTTGATTTGGGATGGACCCACTTTTGTATATTATTCTGGGGGCACACCGGGAACAAAAAAAAAAATCAGAATTTTATCATATTGCGTTGTCTCCATGCCCACATCTTCCATTCTCTTGTCAAAATCATACGGGAATGTTTTCTCATTGCTAATCGATATCGACATCTTATTCAAAAATTCCGTGGAGGCTTTAGCCTGTTTTACGTTTACTTGTACATGCGTTGTCGGACGATTGATTGATCAAAATCAAATTTTGCAAAAGTGGGCTGTCGTTGCTATTGTTGTTTTAGATTGATTTGATTGATTGATTGATCTGAGGCCACTGCCTTTCGGGAACCCCCACCACTAGAAGGGAGAGGGAGAGATCATGTTCCCATGAATTGCTTGCTTCCTTCCTTCCTCAACTAATCTCAAACATTCCAAGATATGCATGCCAAAGTTGACTACTTGTTTGCTGATTTGCAAACAAGTTCGGGTCTACCCTATTTTTTGTCACGGCAACAAGGAAAAAGAAAAGGGACATTGACATCTTTGCAGAAAGACCACCCCATAATGGGGAATGTGTTAGGAGCATAAGCCCAGTACAGACGACATGAGTTCGATGGCCAGAAGGGCTACAGCATGTGGTTCTTAGGCTATCGTTTAACAAAATCCTAAGGATTAACCTTCACGAGTCTTTCTTTTTTTTTTTTCTTTTTAGTGAGCAAAAGAATCAGTCATCCCATAATTTCACATTTTTCAATGTAAGAGAGGAAAGTAGTGTGACAAACTGCAGTATGCCCATTTTCACTTGGACGCTTCTCCCAGGAAAGAAATGGCAGAACGTACTTGACTATTGAACATGAAGAAGCGCGAGCGGTCATTGCTGCCTTTTGGAGCCAGGCGCAAGCGCCAAAAGGATCTTCTTTCTCGGGCCCTGAGAAAGGACATCACCGAAACAACAAATGAATACTCGAGAAAGGAATGAGTTTAATCATTGAATGGATAACACCCAGATAGATCAGAATGTGGAAGTCAGAAGAGGTCCAACACAGAAACAAATGACCCTGTGCCGGAAAGGTCTGCCGAAACTGCTATAGGACCACCACTCTCACGAATTATACTTATTATCATTAATATTATGATCATGAAAACACCACTAATGACAGACCTCAACAATGCAATGAAAATTTGTTGACTGGACCACTTCAAAAGGATAAACTGTTGAATGATGCTTAAAAAGTGCAGAGTAGAGAACTAGATTAGATAGATGAGTACATAACAACAACTGTAGAATAGATTCACAGCCAACTTCATCTTCATATGATTATTTTCCTGAGCACAGGGACTGAAACTCAATCGTGTCAAAGATTCTGAGAATAGAGAAGCAAGCTAAAGTTGTGCAGTGCTCTCCTAATGGCTAATGCTCCTTATTCTAGACCATTTCTGCAGGAGCACAGTAGAGATATGAAGGACACTGGTTGAAGTAATGCCAGACTACATATTATCAGTACCTAACATATATATAATGGGAATATAAACCGAGGGACCAAAGAAAGTTTTACCATGGGTATTCCAATTTCCTTCAGGTCAGATTCTCCCATTTGCTTCAATACAGTCATGTCAACCTGTCCAGTAGACAAAAAATCTCGTATGACATATCCAAAAGAAATTAAAGACGATAATTTCAGCAACCTCCATATAATCTCAAACCCGATATCCAAATTCAGTAAATATAGACTTTCTAATCTGAGTAGGCATGTCCCCCATTTTTTCTGGTGATACAATTAATTCACGTATATGGAATTTCTGCACCGAAGAATACCCTCAACCCACTCTCCGCTAAAAAGCTTTACAGGTTTTGAGACTAAAACACAAATGGCTCGAGCACATATATAACTAAGAGCAGACTTGAACCCCTTCTCCTCTCACAACTTGGACCACATTGTGCCAGGGTGGTCCAACTCAGATAAGGCTTTGTTGGCCAGACAGAGAATAACTGAAGAATGATCAACAAATAGCTTCTTGACAGAAGGAACTATATTAAGAGGCAAGATTTCTCCCCTAATATATTAGAGGTGCTTTGCTCGTTGGATGAAACAAAAATACAATTTTTTATTTAAAAACTAAAAGGCTTCCAGAGTTCAATCTCTTCGCACATAACATCCACAACAAAATGAATCTATGAGATAGGTCATATGGCAAACCAAATATCAGAAAAGTATAGACCAGGAGAAAAAAATCAGCAAAAGACATAATGGATGTTTAACCTAAATGATGATACAGACCACATGCAAGACAAATTAAGAGGCATTTCACTAATACTATGAAGTTTGAGAGTACTTTTATCCAAGAAGGCAACTTACTTCCTCAGCTTTGAAGAGAATAGCGTATTTTCCCAAACCTAACGCTTGCAACAACCCATCAACGGATTGTTGTTCATTAACCTACAGTTACCAAAACAGCATCATTTGACCATCTACATAAGATTCATATCTCTACAGTCAATGATATCAACAAAAATGCCCATAGGAATAATACATTATTAAAGCTAAAAAAGTCTATGAAGATAGCAGCTAGAAAACTACAGTAATTAACATGAAAAACATCAAATAAGACATTATTATGATCTCTCAAAGAAAACAAAGGAATGAAACATAAAAATTAAAAAAAAAAATCAGCTGATTACTCCAAAAGATGCCATAGAGACAAATAAATCTCTCATAAATTTGATAAATGAGTCACTTGATAAATATATAGTGTGTTTGGGTGGTTGGCATAAAGAAAGAGAAAGGGAGAAAAGAACAGAGAATGAAAATTTTGGAAGAAAACATTTGAGTTATGTGAAATTAAAATTATGCCATAAAATGTGCGATTGAGAAGCAAAAAATCCTCCCATCCACCCAGACATACCCTTAAAGGAAATTCTTCCATTAAACCACGCAACCAGTCATCATTTACAATTTACAAAAAAAATTTCTGTTCCAGCTACAGTTAGCAAGACTGGATCTAAACAATGGCAGAACATGTCTAATCAAATATAACATCTCCTAACTGCTTATAAATGAGTAGACTTTCCCAAACGGCTCCAGAATGAATTTGTAAAGAGCAAGAGATATGCATGCCAGCAGTTTTTATTTAACAGTAAGATCACAACTTTGCCCAAACTAGACCCAGGTAAAATGTGAGAAGGCTGGAAGGAACGAAAAAAGGGAAATGTTGGCAATTTCAGATGTCATCCCTGAAAAACACTAAAGCTATGTGACTGCAGATGAAATCACCAGTTTCGGTGAAAGCAAGGATTTCTGGTGTATAAAACATGTGTTTTTCTCAAGGATAGAAGCTCAATACCGTGAAGGGACTTCTTTGGAGAATAGTGGATTGTGTAGGAGGAATCTGCCACAAACCAGCTTGTGGTGGTCTGAAATTTGCTGTAGGATGAGAGGGGTTCCTCATGTCCACGGCATTTGCACCATCAGGCCTTGGAGGTTCAAGCATTTCTTTCCTCATATAAGATATAGACCTAGCATCATCCGATGATCTCATTGCCGACACTCTTTGCATATCTTCTCTACTCCTTGACAGGGAAAGACCCCTCGACATTGCCGCCATTCTTTCAGGGGATTGCTGTCTGATGCGACCCAAATCCCTACTTCTATACGCATACGAACTACTTCCCAAAGGATCCTCACGAGGTGACTCGTTAATAACTCTCGAGGGAGGTATTCTAGCAATAGAGCTGCTTTCTTTCCTTTCAGGCATATGCCGTTGAGTGTGAAGCACCTTCATTGATGAATGAGCTGTTCTATCAAGCTTCTCCCTAAGATCCATGTCGCTCCGC
Organism: Melastoma dodecandrum; assembly: GCA_029817715.1. Classification (NCBI taxonomy): domain Eukaryota; kingdom Viridiplantae; phylum Streptophyta; class Magnoliopsida; order Myrtales; family Melastomataceae; genus Melastoma; species Melastoma dodecandrum. The sequence goes on along the minus strand of JARUPY010000533.1, from coordinate 591,918 downwards.
CTAGATGCATTCTTTCGCATTAGTTTATACCGAAGGTCATCTTGCCCAAGGTGTATGTCTTGGAAAAAGAGGCAGATGTAAGAATTCGCAGGTAATGAAGAATGGTGTACATGAGTTTACAGAGGAACGGTGTTTATTACCAGCACCTACACCATTAGAGTCTCTACTTGAGAAGGGGATTTCACCTCGCTGTCTGCAACCATAAGCATCCAAAGAATCAAAATCCTTCCAAGAACACAAATAGATTGGAAAAATTTGGCCACAAAGTCGGGAATCCCAAGCAGTCGCTCCTCAAGAGAGCAGACGAGAAACAGGTCCCATAAAGAAAGAATGAAATGGAAATCCCCGTACTCATGGGCATGTTTACACACCGTTTACTGTCCACCGGTCCATTGCGAGTCATGGAACTCTCAGTATCCCCTCCCAATCTATCTCTCAACGAACGCTTTTTCCCGACCAACAACAAGCTCTGTTCATCAGATCGATCCAACCCGCTACCAGCCCGCCTAATCACCTACAAGAAACCGACCATTCCAGTCACCTTCATCAAACCAAAAGCAAACCAAGACAGTCTAGACTACAACAAATTACCCCAAGAAACGAATCAACTCCAATCCACAACGAAAACAACTACAACAACAACAAGATAGCACCACGTCCATTCCCTCATTTCCTCCAACATTTCAACAAAATAGCCGGTTCCGATCCCTTTTAGAACGGTCACCGGAGAAACGCCCAAGATTCGAACGAATTCCGAGGCCAAGAACGTAAATCCAACCAAAACCTCACGGAAACGCGGAGTGTACCTGGCGACCACCGCGTCCGATGGAAATAGTGACTCTACCCCGGGAAGATTCAGTCATCTTCTCCGCGTTCGAGCCTTCTGGACGGCCGAAACCCTAACCGAGCGGTTCCCCGACGGACGGAATCCAAACGGTCATCCAAATTCAAGAAAATGCCGCACGTAAATAAATCACGACTTGGGTGGATGTCCAAGTGACGTGCCATATTAACCTCTTAGTCGGCTCGACACTACCATCCAAGCTCCAAACTTATGTCCGAAATTGTTACATTAATACACAGATTAAAATAAGCCATGTCATCATTGAGACGGTGTCCAAATTTGCCAAACTTTGATGTCCCGGTCCAGCCCACCGCTGTACACTCGATAGCCGCGGCCGTCGCTGGTCCTGTCCTCCCTAGCCGCCACGCACTTCACCGGCTTCGTATGCCCTTTGAGCACCCCGAGGCACGAATATGCCTTGTCCACACCCCTTCGCCACACTCTTAGTGTTTTGTCTGCCGAGCCGCTCACCACGAGGTCCCCCACTACTGCCAAGCTCAGGATTGCCTTGCTATGCCCCCGGATGGCGCCCGCCAGCACCATCCCCTGGTCGTTTCTGGACCCCTCCCATTCCCAGACCAGGATTGACCTGTCGCAAGCGCCCGAGTACAGCACCTCCCCGTCCTCGGTCAATGCTAATGCGTTCACCGCCGATCTGTGCTTCTCGAGCGTTGCCACCACCACGTGCCGTCCCTTTCTGGCTCTGTCGCTGTCGAACGTTTGTTTCCACATCTTTATTTTCTTGTCGGCCGAGCCAGTGTAGACGAATCCCGAGGGTGATACCACGATAGCATTTATGGCATCTGCGTGGGCATCACTGACCGACTCCAAGCACCTCAGGTCAGAGGTCTGCCATACCTTGAAAGTCCGGTCCCATGACGCTGTGTACAGGAGAGATCCGTCCTTCGACAGGACGAGGGATGACACGGCGTCGACATGATGCACCCACGTACACTTCCTGTGCCGACGAACCTGCACATAGTTCCTGCTTGAGAAAATCTTCGAGAACCTGTCAACAAACGTCGGGAGCGACGTCAAGAACTTATATGACGGACGCCCGTGATCGTCATCGTCGTCGTCAAGCCTCCAGACGCGTATCTTCCCATCCTGATGGGCGGAGAACAGCACGTCCCCACTCACCGCCATGCTCTTGACGGTGCTACCGCCTCCAGGGACAGCAACATTGCCGTCAGAAGACGAGCACGATCCTGTCGAGCCATGGGCCCATGCATGGACCTCTCCATCGGACGCACCGGCGAGGAAGAACTTCCCGACGAGCGCAAGGGAGGAGACATACGAGGAGTGAGAAGACAGGGTCGTGAGGCATCGGTGCCGGACGTCTGTGGAAGGCCAGGAGGAGTCGTCCAGGGGGTCAGTGAGGGTGAGGGAAGGGACGGAGGGGAGGCTCGACTGGGAGGCGATGGAGGAGGAAGAGGACTCCGACAGGAGGCGGTAAGAAGGCGTCCGAGATCGAGGCGGAGAGCTTCGGCATGGGAGTATTCCCATGTCCTTTGATTTGGAGATGTTCCTCCTCCATTCGGCCATGCACGGTATGTTATTTAAATAGGGAGAGGTGGACGAACCCCTCTCCGACAGTGGAAAATAAATATTACAATATGCGTATGGTGTACGTTTTTCACAGATAAAATTTTTGTTACATCACGTCAACGCATGCCAACGAGCCGTATCCCATAAAAATTCGCGGTTCATAGCTGGCAACATAATTTTTATCTTCCCCATGCCGGAATGGTTTCGGAAATACTTGGTGGCACCGTCAACGAGACACGCACAGCCGACGTCACTCGGTTTCAGTGCCGTGTGATTAAAATATCCTCTTTGTTACTTACATTGATTGATTGATGTCCCCCTCCAGATAAGACGAGATGCTTCTGTAATGATCCCTTTGGCAGTGGATTGTGTTGGACCATGGTTTAAAGGGGAGGGTGCACCAACTGTACCTCCATTACATGAAGCTCTTTATCAGAATGTGAGGAGGAGATGTGAGGGAGTAAAAGAACCGATGAACTTACCTTATCACATTTGAATGTAACCCTCCCATCTCCCCCTTTCTTTATTTGACTTGACTCCCATTGCATTGTAGCCATGCGATGATATGTCGTGTAGTAAGGAAAAAGAAAGGGAATGGGATGCAAGTTGGGGGTGAGAAAGAAATGTGCAAGTGGACTGACACACTCGCCAACTTGCAAATTCTTTTTGCAAACAAGTTGTAAGGAAAAGTCCTGGATACTTCCTTCCTCTCATGTAGCAGCAGCAGCACCAGCAGCAGCAGCAATCGGTCAAATGTTTGGTGCGGAGTTGGGAAGTACGCCTACCCCCACAAAGCAAGACTTGTAGGATGACTTGGTATAAGTTCTCCATATCCCCCCACCCCCCATCACTTCCATTATTATTTCCAGAGGCTCAGTAATTCCAAAGAAAGCCCATCACTCGTTGATTCCACCGACAAAACTAAATCTCAAGAAAGAATGAGAATGAATAGAACGGATGCACAGAGAGCTGAGATGAGGTGGCGTTGTTCTTTGTTGATTGCAAAACAAAGAGATTTGCCATCACGCAGGCCTTAGATCGGGATGGCAGCTCCCGCCTTCTCATCGGACCTTTCCTCGTATGCGTATGCGAGCCCCCCGTGGCTGGTCACGTCCATACCCTCCATCTCCTCGTCGTGCGAGATCCTCAGGAGGTTGAGCTTGTGCAGCACCAGGAACATCGTCCCCATCGTTACGCTCACCCACGCCGTGACCACCACGATCTGCACCAGCTGTGCCCCGAGGAGGCCGAACCCGCCTCCAAGGAGCACGCCGAACGGTCGGTTGTCCGCCCCGGGGTAGACCTGGTTCACGTACTCCTTTTTTGCAAACAGGCCCGTGAATATGAGACCCCATGCCCCGCATCCCCCATGCAGCTGGGCCGCCTCGAGGGGATCGTCGTAGTGCAACTTCTCTGCCAGGAGGTTGAACCCGATGAGGACCCATGCGGAGACGAACCCGCAGATGAGTGAGGCCCACGGGTCGACGACCGAGCAGCCCGCTGTGATTGCAGCGAACCCGCCAAGCAGGCCGTTGCATACGTCCGTCACGTTCCAGTGGCCTGATAAGAGACGCTTCCCGAACAGGGTGGTGAGTGCGGCCGTGCTCCCAGCCAGGGTCGTGGTAACTGCCGTCCTTCCGACAGCACTCCATTGCCCGTAGTAAGTGCCGCTCTCTCCATACGCCTTGAGTATGTAGAGGAATGAGCCCGGGTTGAACCCATACCAGCCGAACCACAAGAGCAGTGTCCCGAGAACCACCAGGGTTGCGCTGTGTCCTCGCAAGACCACGGCCTTGCCCGAGTGGCCGAACCTGCCAATGCGAGGGCCTTCTATTAGAGCACCCCAGAGTCCCGCAATGCCCCCAACCATGTGAACAACACCCGAGCCAGCAAAGTCTATGACCCCAGACCCAAACAGAAGTCCGCCTGCCCTGGCCGGGCTGGCCCAGCCATCGGCTGACCAGAACCAATGGGAAGAGATCGGGTACACCAGCCCCGTCAACAGCGACGAGTAGATCAAGTACGCCGAGAACTGCGTCCGCTCCGCGATCGAGCCGCTGGTGATCCCGGCGGCCGCAATCGCGAACGCCCACTGGAAGAGGAAAAACCCATAGTCAAAGCTGGGAGACGGGAACTTCGACAGCCCGAAGAAATGCTTGCCAATGAACCCATTCGACGGCGACCCGTATGCGAGCGCGAACCCGAATAAATAATAGAAGAAGCTCCCGGTAGCGGCATCGAGCACATTGGTCAACATTATATTCATGGTATTCTTTGCCCGGACCGATCCGGCACACAACATGGCGAACCCGATCTGCATGGAGAACACGAGGTAGGTCGAGAACAGGAGGTAGGTATTATCGATCGCGTAACCCGCATCGGCGAACTTGCTGGACACTGCATCAAACCTGCCGCATATGTAGTCGGCTGCGGCAGCAGTGACATTGAGGACCTGGAGGTCCGCAGCGGAGCACGCCATGGTTGCGGCCATCTTCGGGGATCGAAAAGGGTTGGATGTCTCGAGGAGGGAACGGAGGTCAGGTGGCGGAGTTAAATAGAGGGGGAAGAAGATCCCGACCGGGAATTAGTGTAAAGATATTTCTCGGAGTCGTCCGATGATTCTGGCAGGAATGAAGAATTCCAAGAATTACAAAAAAACGTGAGTTTGTTTGGATCTAAGTTTAGGGAAACAGAACAACCAACAGAAGAGTTCTTTCTGCATGATTCTAGCATTGAGTTTTTGAAAGATTCTAACCGGAATCAAATGTGTCGGAACGGAATCCCCTTCTTCCGAAATAATTTCATTTAGTAAATTAACTGACCATGCCAATTATCACCTTCACCGTTCAATAAATTGTATTAGATTTTACGATTCACGGGTTTCTTAAACGCGATGAGTTTGGGTCACAGTGGATACACCTGCTTTCATTGTTTTGTCGTCAACTCAGTTGTTCTGTTCTTTCGATCATCTTCCCCCGCATGGATTCCTCCCTCATCTCCATTCCCGAAGCAGAGCTCAACCACGGCGGCCGGAAGATTCCGCTGCTAGGCCTCGGCATGGCTGCCTCCCCGCCTGTCGCTCCAGAAGAGACCAAGCGAGCAGTCCTTCACGCGATCAAGCTCGGTTACAGGCACTTCGACACAGCAGCTCTCTATGGCACCGAAGCGCCGCTAGGTGAAGCCGTTGAAGAAGCTGTCTCAGAGGGATTGATTAAGTCCCGAGAAGAGTTGTTTGTCACGTCCAAGCTCTGGTGCAGCGACGCTCATCCGGGTCTAGTCCTCCCTGCTTTGAGGAATAGTCTACAGTAAGTCACGCGGAAGTGAATCCAGTTTGTCTCTCGGATGGAATCCAGGGAAAGGAGTGATCTTACTCGTGTTTGGGTTTGCGGGTGCTTTTAGGAATCTTAAGATGGAGTACTTGGATTTGTACCTTATACATTGGCCGGTGAGCTCAAAGCCGGGAGTTCACGAGTTCCCAATCAAGGATGAGGATTTCCGAGCGATGGATTTCAAGGCTGTTTGGGAAGAAATGGAGGAATGCCAGAACAAGGGCCTCACCAGATGCATAGGGGTCAGTAACTTTTCCTGTAAGAAGATATCCGGCATCCTTTCCACCGCGAAGATCCCTCCTGCTGTTAACCAGGTGAATGATTCTGAAATCGCCTGCCATTTAAGAGACTGATCTTACCAACTATGATCCGGACGCTTAGTCAGTTCTTGTTGCTTGATTTGTAAGGTGGAGATGAATCCATTATGGCAGCAGCAGAAGCTGAGGGAATTCTGCGGGCGGCATGGGATCCTGCTCACTGCATATGCGGCTTTAGGAGCCCAGGGGACGATCTGGGGAAGTGACAGAATCATGGGCAGCGAGAAGCTAAGAGAGATCGCTTCTGCCAGAAGGAAAACTGTAGCCCAGGTGAGAATTCCGTTCCCTCCTGATGAACCACTAGACTGAACTAATGGCAACAGTGTTACAGGTGTGCCTGAGATGGGCGTACGAACAAGGCGTTAGTGTGCTGGCTAAGAGCTTCAACAAGGATAGGATGAAGGAAAACCTCGGGATATTTGACTGGGAATTGACAGATCGGGAGTCCAAGGAGATCTCCGAGATCCCGCAATCGAGAGGATGCCTTGGAGAGGATTATATATCTGATCATGGCCCTTTCAGGACCACCGAAGAGCTCTGGGATGGTGAAGTTTAGTTATCATTCTTAGCCCTCGAACAAACCGCCACCCCTGCTACGCAAGCTGTATTCGCATCTCCTGTATTCGGATAACTCTGAAGAACGTGGTCTTACAATATATGCAGCAGTACCTTTATGGAGATGAATAACATCAAACCGGCTGATTATATTTGGTTGAATGCTAATAAAGTGATTCATACATTTATACAAGATGCAGCGCTTACTGCCAAGGAAGCCTATACAATACAGTTTGTTACCATAGAAAGCTTGGTCATGGAGAGTTTGATTTGGTGCAGTTTCAACCTTCGACATTCGCACTGCCGTAGTTTGCATCACTCTTCACATATTCAGCATCCTTTAGGCCTCTCATAGCTTGGGGGAAGAGAAGGGCAGTGTTCGTTCATGTAAGCATACGGCTCTAAGGTATTGTAGTCCGGTAATTCCATCCAGTACTCGCCGAGAATCTGACAGAACGGCAGTTCACCGTCCTTGTTACTGCACCAACTGGGCAGGTGGGTTTTGTCGTCCTCGAAGATCTTAAGCATGTATGCATCACGGATCTGAAAGCAGCAATGTGCGGTCCATCAATATTAAGTAAGATCTCTAACTTAATAGGGCATGGCAAGGTGCAATCCTTACGGTGAACTCGGTCACTTGAATGGAACTGGAAAAAGGAGAAAACACCCCAGCTTCTTTGTACATGGCAAGTATAAAAGCCACACATGTAGTCGACTTCCCATCGCTGTAAATCCAGTCATCTTGTTCTGGTATGGTTAGTAAGTCTTCAAAAGATATGCCACGTCTCTCCGTCTCCACAATGATCTCATACAAGTCCAACTCCTGGAGAAATCAAAAGATAGATTTTAGCAAGGCACCATCTCGCATAGTGGTCAGCAATGAATTGCAATTATACTATTAGATGCATCTAAAAGAATTGCTTAAAATATATTAGTCGCCAAGCATCAACACACATTACTTGTGTAGACCAGATTTCAATCCTAAGTTCCTTCTTCGTAGTTCATCTATTGCATTCCCTAACATTGGTCCACATTCACATATGTGGATTCTTCAAAGGATCAGGCAACTAGGGGTTTTCATCCGTACAAGACAAACAAAACTGGTTATTCTTATTTTCTTCGACAAATCATTAATTGGAAAGCACTACTTTAAGAAACTTAAACAATCAGCATCACATATATGGTCATGTTTGAACACCCTGCATACCTCAGTTCCCAGCCGCTTATTTAGCGCTTCATTCCACATGTTTGCAGCATAATCTGGCTGCATTCTAGTCCACATCGACATGATAGAAACAACCTGCCAGGCATAAGAAATGGGTTAAGAAAGATGGATTAATGGATGTAGCGAAGAAGGAACCTTCGATGATGAATAACTTTTACAGGTGCACGAAAATTAAAAATCTTTATCAAAGTCACAAAAAATTAAATAGCCGATAAAATAAATAAAAAATTCAAGCATAAACAAAGGTTAATGTGAAATTCGTTTTCAAGTAATAACATTCCACATATACAATATATTGAGGGTCACAGCTAGACTGCTTTTATGCGACAAGAAAATAACAATTTTGATTTCCAAAGTTCATCAACAACCATATAGCGACCTCTACTCACCAAACCTACAAAAATGGTCTGGAAAGAAATTCTTTCCATGAATATGTTTGTAAAATAGTTTGAACAGAATAGCCCAACATTGTAGGCATGAAAGCAAAAGCTCAAAATGATAACAAATATTTAAAAAGAAAATGTACCAAGTGAGCATCCAGAGGGGGAGGAAAATTGTCTGCAACCGTGTCAATCCAACTGAAAATCATGTTGTGATAACCATAAGGCTTTCCTGACATGCTTCTAGCATACTCCCATGCTGCAGTGGAATTGAATCTTGCACGCACATCAGGATGTAAAGGGAGTAAGGCTATCTGGGGATTGGAGTTGTCCTTAAGTGCCAATTCCCACCATTCTTGCCAAGGAATAACAACAATGATTTCTTCACCCTGAATGTTGAAACCATTTAGAAAATCAACACCAAAAGAAAAGAATACATTTACAAACATTCAGCCAGTTTTGACCACTTCAATATGCTGCAATCTAGGAAAGAAAGTAATTTGAAACAATTAAAATAGCCTATTGTTACCAACAAAACAGAAGCAACAGTAATTTTAACAGCATCTAAGTACTTATAATTCAGTTCAAACTTTATTTCAGCCGGGTAACATCTGTCCATGACTAAATTACAGTGTTGACAGCTGAGATATGTACCTTTTCATTCTCATGCCCTGATTCACCAACCCAGAGATTACCATCATCATCCTTCAGGCAAACCGCGGTATGACCAGCAAAAGCGCCGGTAACCCATTTCTCCAACGTCTCAAATCCGCCCCACCTTCCCCGAATCTTGGATACTGCTAGAAAGTCACCGGTGTGAACATCCGCTGGATCAATCAAAGAGTACCAGGGCTTGGGGCGTTTCTCAAATGTAGCACCCATATGCTTCTTGAGGAATGCCAGATTAGCATTCTGACCCCAAACAGTATTAGAGAAAAGTGGCAACACATCGATCAGAGATAGAAAGGTTCCAAGCATCCCCGATGGCATAAGAAACACAGACACCCCATGCTTCTTAACCTGCCCAATGATAAACCATCAATTAGCATCCCGCAAAAAAACCCATTTGACGATGCAAAATCAAATTCACATGGGACGCACATGCTCAAGCTCCGCTTCCTCTTCCCAGGAATCGAACCTCAAGGTGTGCTCTCGGGCTGAAAAATAGTAGTCCCACGTGATCCTGTACGGAGTCGCAAAAACATACAAATCCATGCAAGTCCAGCTATGTGGGTCGGATGTCTGCACAATGATCCACCCAATGCAGTCAAATCCGAAACCCAGAAATACCAATCTTCAACGCAAAGCTATCTAGACCACAACAAACGCCAAGTGCACCAAACTCCATCGCATACAAAGAACGGCCAGAAATCATCAAGCACAAACTATAACCCAAAATTCCCCCGGACCTTAAGGTAAAGGACACCCCCGCCGAGGCCGCGATCGTCGCCCTCGGTGAACTCGATCCAGGCCTGGTTCCCGTGGAAACAAGCGCCTTTCCACTCGACGGACCCATTGGAAGGGGCGACCGACCCGACAAAAGAGGGCAACAAGTCGACGGCGCTGTGGAGATTATTGAGGACGGGCCAGGAGACCTGGCGGGGGAGGACGGGGAGGACGTCGTTGATCCTGAAGGGGACCTTGAACCCCCTCCCAAACCCTAATTGAAGGAAAAAGGAAAGGGCGATCAGGGCTAGGGACTTGGGGCGGGACGCCATGGGGGAGGCTGAATCGGGGCCGTCGCGATTCGCCAGATGAGAGGAAAAGGAACGTCCGCCGGACGAAGTTATTTCCGCGAAGGGTCTTAGGGGCCTCCGTCCGCAGGTTGTCGTTGTTGTCCCCGATGTTTTGTCGTTTTCCTCGGTCGGGACGACGAAATATTATGGGAGACCCAGACGCGTATTATTTTATCATTATTAATCAAACTTCCATTCTTCGATTGGAATCAGTCGCAGCAGCGTTCACTTTGCTTTCCTACCTAAGTAAGTTGCGTGTCTCTCTCTCCCCCAAACTCAACACATCGAACTGGGAAGCAAACAGTTGGCGGATGGTTTTAGGACCAATGCTTTTAACTGAAGGGACTTGGGCCATGAGTGGCCCAACAACAGGCCCATGGGCCTATCTTGGATTGACTGTAAGACCAAATCTCTGGGATTTAATAATCGCAGCTTTTGAGGAATCCCCCCGAGATATCCGCATTTTCATTCCCAATAAAATAATTTCTAAAGAAGTAAGTCAAAGCTGAGAAAAAGGGGGTTGTAATTGTACGTTTGCTTTGCATTGAGACCCACGAGACAGGCCGAAGAAGGAAGAGCAGGGCGCTTCTCTTACAGGAACGTTTTTTGATCCTTTCTATGATGTCGGTTTTTCTTGTAAGAAGTTTTGGTCTTCTCCTTTTTGGGGGGGAAAAGAGAAAGAAAGAAAGAAAGAAATGGGATTGTACAAACTTTTTGGTTGCCCCACACCCAACCACGATGCACACCAACAGCAACACGTGATGTTGAAGCTGAAGACGACCTTCTTCAAAGCCTCTTGAGTTTTAAGATAAGATTCAAAGATCTTCACTTCGTTTCGGTAAGATTTGGTCAACGAAAGAAGTTTTAAACACGTTGTTTGGCCATTTCCTTTTTCTTTCCTTTCAATATTGAATTAACAAATTGAATGGCATAAGATCATTCGACATTTTTATTACTTGGTGGTACTCTATAAGACGTGTTTGTGTGTGTAAAAGTAATTTCGGTACCTTTTGGTCCATTCCATCAAAAGTTATGGACACGTTAATCAAGTACTACAGTACAAGTGTTGACCCTCTTGGAATCTTCCGCCAAAATCCAACTGTCCAAAAGATTTCCACTTGGGGGGACACGCCAAATCTAAGATATAAATCCCACCGCAAAAGGCAACGAAACCCTGTTCTTTGCTGGAACTTTTAGCTTCCCGCCGATCGTTTCTTCGTCATGGGTTGGGGGGAGAGATACGACGATGCCGGGGAGGAAGAGCGGGAAGTTCACGTCTTGGCCGTCGACGACAACTTTGTGGACCGGAAAGTTATCGAGAGGCTTCTCCGGAGCTCCGCCTGTAAAGGTATTTAAGTTTCCTTGTGAGCTTCCTTCCATCATTTTCTTTTAGGGAAGATTGAAAGGTTAAGTTGATTGACTGTTGTTGGGTTGTGGATTGCAGCTACCGTCGTCGAGAGCGGGAGGAGGGCTCTGCAACTTCTCGGAATGGACGAGGAGATGAAAGGCTGCTACGATCTCCACGTGAGTCTATTGTCGTTGTCGTATTACAAAAGAGTATGGAGTTTGATTTGGTATGGGATGATAGCGGACACCATGGCGGCGATGCAGGGTTCACAGCCGAAGGTGGATATGGTGATCACCGACTACTGCATGCCCGGGATGACCGGTTACGAGCTGCTCAAGAGGATCAAGGTTACTTTCGTCTCTCTCGCAATTTCCTCCAAATCCACGCCTCAGTTGATCTAACGTTCCCCCGTAATGACAGGAGTCCTCTGCTTTGAGAGAGATTCCAGTCGTCGTGACCTCATCCGAGGGGATCGTAGCTCGCATAAACCGGTAAAGAAAAACCTTAGCATCACCGTAAGACTAACCCCGCCCCTCTGCGCCCATTTTTTGACGCCCACGATTACCCGGAATCCCTGAAAGGTGCATGGATCAAGGTGCGGAAGAATTCCTCCTGAAGCCGGTCAAGTTATCCGACGTGAAAAGACTAAAGGACAACATGAAGAGGAGGGAGGCACAGCCGAGGAACGAAAGCAGGGCGTCGGCAGCCCGCAAGCGGAACCTCGAAGACGAGGATTCATTCGCCGGACCAAGCTCATCGTCTTCGACGACATCCTCGCCCGTGTCCCATGGAGACCGGCCTCTGATCTGACGGCAGGGGGCTCTTTCGGACATTTCCCCATGTTTGTTGTTGTTTATTGTTTAGCATGGAAAGGGATGATGAAAAGATTCGGGGCACTGTAAGAAGGTTGACCAAGCAGGCAGGATTTCCGGGCGATTGTCAATTTCTTATCTTTTCCTTTTTTCTGAAAAGCTGGGAACAGGCAAAGAAAAAGGGACGTGGAATATTTGATAGTCGGATTTTGGAAGTAAATATTATAATCCATAATTGTCGAATGAGTTTTAAGTATTGAAAGAGTAGTAGGTGGAATTGCAATCACATGTCAAATATTGTGTGAATGAGATTAGATCAACGAGGCTTTTCATTAAAACTAATAAGAATTAATACAACTTCAACATTTTTCATGTGAAATTACTTTATTTGAGAAATAATTTTTCGTTATATTTTTTTTTACTTGAAAATTAATAAATTTCTTCTCGAATTTACTTATCTTTTTTCTTTTTTTGAACCTCTCCATCATCAACGCCTTTGCTAACATATAGAAACATTTTTATTGAAGCTTACTGCAGAAACCATTCATCTATAAATAAGAAGTAATCCGAAAATTCCGTGCTCTTAGTTTGCTTCAGCCCATTTGTGAAGCCAATAACTTTGTCTTCGGCTCTTTCAATAACGAACTTATGAGGTCGTTACACATACATTTCATCTTCTAATATTTTCGTTGTGAAGGGATCACTTCACTCGACACATACGGTTGGATCGCTGTTTATATTGCGCAGACGTCTGAGCCGCACAGCGGGGGCCTTTGTTTTTGCGAAGCCGTATAGAATCATGTGGGACTATGTTTGAGTCCTGGGAAGAGGAGGTCGAGCTCGCATACATGCATCCTATCTAAATTCGCTTTCGCAATAAGGAGTGAAGTTGGGATGCGCGGAACCTTTCTATCTTTAATCGATGCGTTGCTTCTGTTATCTAATGCTATTTGCGGTCATAATAATGCTAATCTTGTGTTCCTCGAGAAGCATATTAGCCTACTCAGGAGCTGTGGCTCCCTTCGGGATTTTATATCCTGATACAGTGGTATCGGACATGGTGACATGGTGACATGGGGGACATTGAATGCAGATATTGGGTGCAACCTGAATGCCTCTTTGATGCTGGCTTTGATAAAGCTGAAGTTACCTAAGGATACCCTGAGGTTGCATCCTCCCGCGACCCTCCACCTCCCATTTCGTGAATGTGAGGGGATAGGGAGGGACCCGAGTAGCTGGGAGAAGCCAGAGGAATTCGATCCAGATAGGTTCGAGGGGATGGAGACGAACTTCAACGATCAGAACTATGAACCCTTAGCATTCTGAAAGGGAGGAGTATATGCCCTAGGATGACAATAGGGGAGTACAGTGGAGTTCACGCTCGCGAACCTGTTGTATGAAGCTTCCAGATGAGACAAAGACGGAGGATCTTTCTGTGGAGGAAGAAGGCTGGCTTACCATTCATAGGAAGATGCCTTTGCGCCTGGTTCCTATTAATAAAATTTAATATGGTTTCGTTTATCATGTACATGAATATCGCACAATATTTATGCACAAATATCGCACATAATTCATTTATCAAATGCACAAATATCGCACAAAATTCATTTATTATATGCACGAATATTGCACGTGATACATTACACAATCTACTTTAATTATTTTTATCAGATTTAATTTTTCAAATGCAGTATTTTACATTTTATAAAACCTAATGAAAACATATTTGACGGAAAATGAAATAAGGAAATAGAATTCATTTTTTTCATTATTCTTTTATTTATATGCATCCTCCCCAAATGAATAAATCTCAACTTATATTTGTAAAATTTAGTTTATTAGTCATTCTAATTTACTACCTTTATTTATATTTAAAACTCTTTGCAACATTGAATTGCAAATTCCCATTAAGCTAGTATTTTTCCAACTCACAAATTATAATTTATTTTGAAAATTTGGTAGACTAGAAAATTTGTTGTTAATATTTATCTACATCTTATATCTAACATTCATACGTTTTTTCTTAATCTTAAACATTCGTCTCGATCATCCGAATAATATAAATCCCATCATATATTCAATTTAGTACTTAAATTGGGATTTTGAATCTTCTTCCATAAGAGATATTTAAGCAAGTCAAACTAGTAGAATGTTTCAGGAGGTGGGAAAATGGACTGCCAAAACGTTGATTCAAGCACAAACAACATCATTTCGTGTGAGAATCAATAAGCAGTTGCATCCAACTCCAGCATTCAATTCGATAGCATTCGACAATCACGTCAACGGTTCATGGATTCGGCTTGCATCAAATGTCGAGCCCTCACTGACATTCCCCGATGGTTTTGTCCGGAAATGTCAAACTCGATCTGCGCACAAACAAAGGATGGTGTCGATTCATCGTCCCAAAGGAGGGAACCCACCCAACCTCTCCAGAATCCACGAAATCTTATGAGTGGTTTAGGGAGAAATTTTTAACACATCAAACTTTCGGAAACGAAAGGAAGTCATCCAACCCTCTAGACATATTTCACCAAACTCAGTTTCTCCTGTGCAATTTTAGTTGGTGCCCGATTCTGACTCGGAACATTAAAGAAAAACCCTAAAAAAATTACTCTTAAAATCCATGTTGGGGAGTAGTTGTTTAATCTCCAACCACTACACCCACGACACCCAAAATATTAAAAAGAAACTCGTGATCGATTTCATCTAAGAACATGTCAAACAGACGACGACGACGACAACAACACAACTGCACAAAACAAGAAGATTGAATTATAATCTAAACACCAACTCTAAACCCCGTGACGCCTTGAATTGTCAAACGCTTGAATATGCATAAAGGAGGTCTCGATCCACTAGTTCGATACGTGTCGTTTTCTACGGTAACTATCAAGGATTTTTACCCACACCCACGATGATATATGTATTGTATATATGTGCTCATGAGCCTAACCGGTGAAGTTTTGGCCGTGTCCCTAACGAAGTTTGGTCCAAATTGATTTCGGGCGCATGAAATCATTCGATCCCAATAAAAAAAAAGAGTCCGATCAACGTTGTAAGGAAGAGGACGGGGTTGGTGGGTTCTTTTTCCATAATGATTAGGTGAAAGATTGATTTCGTGGGAGTCGTCTCTTGTCCCCCCCCCCTTCGCTTTATACTTTCTTCTTCTTCTTCTAGAGCATATTTTATTTTAATTTCAATTCGGGGAATATTTCAAACTTTCGTTTGTTTCGTGTTACATCTACATAATACCTTCGGACATATCAATCTAATCGAAGTGCGCATGAGATGATGGTTCGGACATCGTATGTCACGTCATTATAATCACCACCAACAACATCATTTTCGTTTTCGTTGGAATCATTCCATCCCGAGTACACGAACCAACCCCCACCAATTTGTTTTTTTATTTTTTTCATTAGCACATTAGTCAAAATTGATCCGACCCGGTCTCCGGGTACTTGCATGAAATTACCAAATATTCCTCGTTGATTTTGGCGAAATGCCTCGGGATATGAGGGCAGGAAAGGTAATTCCGTCTAGGGAATTCATTTCAGAAATCAACTGCCTCCTTGAAACTGTCAGCTCAACAACTAGAAGGAGGAGAAGAGAACGAGACAAATCTAACGATTCCATCCAGCGGATGAACGACAAGTTGAACGATATCCGAGGATTCGATCGTGAAAGGGGGTCGATGTCCGTGGCCGCGATGCCTCGTACGGCCGCGTCGGTTGTCGCAGAGTTGCTTCTTACGTTCGCTAACGTCTTCCTAGTCAGTTGTCAGCAAGGTTCGCCGCAGAACATCGAGACCTTCTATCCCAGTGCGCCTCCTCCGTCCCCTGTACCTCTTCCGCCACCTCCGATTGCAGTACTGCCCCCGCCGTCCCCTCCCTTTGTGAGTCCTTTGCAACCTCCTCCTCCGCCGACAAAGAGCTCGTCATCGGACAGCAGTACTATTGTCAAGGCAGTGCTTGGGACAGCAGCGGGCTCGATAGCAATTTCAGGGCTAGTGTTTTTCCTCATACGGCAGCACTCCAAGAAGAAGCTTGAGAATGAGTCCACGGGAGGAGGAGGAGGAGGAGAAGGAGGAGGAGGAGGAGGACTGCCGGTGATTGCACGGGACGACTTTCATCGGCTCGATGGGAATGTAAAGGGATTGATTGTTGACGACAATGGGCTGGACGTCCTGTACTGGAGGAGGCTCCAGAGCAGCAATGCTATGAACGGGTTCCGTAAAGAGGTCATGCGAGGGCAGGAGGAGGGGGGACAGAACGTGTCGGCAGCCATTGGGGTTGGGAGCCGGCGGAAGAATCCTGATCCTATTCAGAAAGTTCCATTGCTCGGGGAGAAGCCGGCGAGTTCTTTCAACCAGATTCAACTGGTGAGGGATGTTGAGATGTTGGCATCGGCGGGCCAACTACCACTGACTAATTCTCCACCTCCCCCTCCGACCCCGCCTCCGCCGCCACCTCCGACACCTGGAACAACCCGGTCAAACTCGCCAGAGGCAGAGGTGAGAACAGCATTGGCAATTCCGGGGGCCAAGAGCGATTCATCGGCTCCGCCCCCACCTCCGCCTCCACCAGCACCGAAGTCTAGCAATACAAGAGCTCCACCACCCCCACCACCGCTCAAAGCAGGTAGTTCAGCACCGGTGGCATCAAAAGTACTGCCCCCTCTGCCCAAAGGAAAACCAGGTGAACTGCCAGATAAGAATCAGTTAGAAACAGGGCAGGTAAAGCTGAAGCCATTGCATTGGGATAAGGTCAACACCAACGCCGATCATTCGATGGTTTGGAACAAGATCGGCCGCGGATCATTCCAGTAAGAATTTCTTGTAAATTTTGTGTTAGAATCCGATCGAGTTCAACGATCTTGTCGAAGTTCACTGACTCGATGCCTCGTGTCAATTCTTCAGATTTGATGATGATCTCATGGAAGCGCTGTTTGGAACTGTCGCAACAAACCGCAAGTCACCCACTGCAAATGGAGACCAAAGAACCTCCGGGAATCTCAGTCCAGGTCCCTCTGGACAAATCTTCCTTCTCGATCCGAGGAAGTCGCAGAACATTGCCATTGTCCTGAAATCCCTGTCCGTTTCACGTAAAGAGATCATCGATGCCCTCTCCCAGGGCCGCGGTCTCGATGCTGAGACCATCGAGAAACTCAACAGGATCGCCCCAACCAAAGAGGAGGAATCGAGGATCCTCGAGTTCAGGGGCGAATCCACGAGGCTCGCGGATGCAGAGTCGTTCCTCTATCACATCCTGAAAGCCATGCCGTCTGCTTTCACTCGGTTTAACGCGATGCTGTTCCGATGCAATTACCAATCAGATGTCTCGCAATTGAAGGAGACATTGCAGACGCTTCAGCTGGCCTGCAAGGAGCTTCGAACGAGAGGGATCTTCATGAAGCTTCTCGAAGCAATCCTTAAGGCAGGCAACCGGATGAACCAAGGGACTTCGAGGGGAAACGCACAGGCGTTCAATTTGACCTCCCTAAGGAAGCTATCCGATGTCAAGAGCACTGACGGGAAAACCACATTGCTCAACTTCGTCGTGGAGGAGGTAGTTCGAGCAGAGGGGAAACGCTGCGTCACCAATCGCGACCGTGGACTGAGCCGATCCAGCAGCCAGGGCAGCACCACTAGCATGATATCAGAGCCCTCCAAACCAAAAGAGGACCGGGAAAAGGAGTACATGATGTTGGGGTTGCCGCTTGTGGGAGGCATGAGTTCGGAATTTTTGAACGTAAAGAGGGCGGCGGCGATCGACTACGAGTCTTTCTCCACCTCATGTGAATCCCTAAGTGCTCGTGCATCAGAGATCCGGCTGCTCTTGTCGGAAGGATGCAGCGAGGGAGGTCTCTTTGCCAGGGAAATGGAAGGGTTCCTGAGATCAGCCGAGGAGGAACTGAGCACGTTGAGGAGGCTGCAGGCGGAGGCAATGGACTTCATAAGGAGTACGACCGAGTACTACCAGTCCGGGGCAGCAAGGCAAAAGGGAGGCAACCCTTTACAGTTATTCCTCATAGTGAAGGATTTCCTCGTCATGGTCGATCAGGCCTGCGTTGAGATCACCCGAAAGCAGCAACAGAAGGCGAAGACGAGGACGAATAGCGGGACAGGGTCATCGTCCCCAGAGTCACCCCCAAAAAGGCCCGGGCTGAGGTTCCCAGTGCTGTCACCGGACTTCTTCGTGCAGAAGTCAGGCAGTAGCAGATCGGGCGAATCCGAATCGTGATTGTATACATTGTAAAGGAACAACACTCATGAGGAGAAGGAGAAGCATCAACATTCTTTCATTTTTACTTTGTATTCTTTAGCTAAACTGCGACCACCACTTGCACAAACTTGTAATTCTTCTTACACATTTTCATCTTCTGACATGAACACTTTGGACCCATTCGTGTAAGGAAACGAGGTCTCTTTATTTTGGGGCCAAGTTTATATTATTTGGGTTCTCAAAGAGGGCCAAATGATTAGTGTATGAACAACCTTACATAGCACACGCCCCTCAAATCACAATGTCAACAAACGTGGGAGGGTGGCAAGTCCAAAACTTTGGCACATAAGCAAGATGCCCGCCCGACAAAGAGTTTAGGATCTAAAACCAAACCAACTATTAAAGTAATGTTAAGTGAAAGTGCTCGCTTGCCACCCGCACTTCCAATGTTTGAGTTGAGATTCATTTGTTAGTTCACCACCTAATTCACTTTCAGACATCATCATCAATCAGAAACATCCGCATTCCCATTTGCCATTGATCAGTGTTGAGAAAATCAGCAAAAATTAACCACAAAAATGTAATTTAATTGAATCATTGATCCCCCAAAAAATTTGGAAAAAGAATTTGATCTCTCCCGGGACTGTACAGACAACGATATAAGTGTTCATCTTCCAAAAAAGAATTTGGTAGTAACGATTTAGTGACCGCCCTTTAAAAGAATTTAATCGACCGCCGGCCGTTGGGACTAGGCGAAGTAACTCGAGAACCCCGGGAGGAGGCCTCCGGTGTTGACCGCCGCAGGCTTGAACAGATCGTAAGGTTCCCAGAGATGGTCCAATGGACAGGGCCTGTTCTCGTCCAGTCGAACCCATGGCTTCCCATTCCCGCTCCAATGCAGCAGGCTGACTGGTCCCGGGTGAAGGGATCGGCAGCTGCCCCTCACATTGTCCCCTCCGAGACCGTGCTGGTTCCACCGGTGGTCTATTGACTCGACGTCCCCGGCGAATACGAGGAGGAAAGGGGGAAGCGAACCGAGCTCGTAGATCCTCCGTTTCTTCTGTAGCTCCATCCAGTTCTCGATCCTCTTCCGGAAGTTCCCCTCCCGCCACCGCACGAGGTCCATGACCATGACACCCGTGTTGAAGTAGCAGGGCTCCCGTGATCGGAACACCCGGCTGAGAACAGGGTCGGCCCAGAACCCGTCCGTGAAGTACTTGGTAAAGTTGGCATGGCAGTACTCTGGCGCTCCAATGGCCCGCGATCCAGTCAAGGGTGTCTCCCAGAGCTTCTGGATGTCATCAACCACGACCAAGTCCGAATCAAGGTAAATCACCCTGCCGATGCACGGATCAAGGATGTCCCCGAGGTAGTTCCGTGCATAGTTGAGCGGGTTCTCGAGCGCCTGCCTTACTGACGACGAGATCAGGTTGATGACAGTGTCCTCCCGGAAGATATAAACCTTGAAGTTGAGCGACGGGAACGTGGACCGGACCAACCGAGTCAGTGACCTCGGGTTGACGGGGTCGAACTCCGCCGACACAAAGTGAAAGAATATGTTCTCAGGGCAGGAGGCATGTCTGAGCACAGAGTGAACCGCCGCGATGCTTCCCCGGAGGTACTCCGAGTCGAGGGTCATCGCAATATGCACAAGCGACGCGTCGCATGAGTCGGCAGCATCAAAAGCTCCCCCGTCATAGCGACCACGGCGGGGGCACTGGGGGCCATTACGATATTCAGGGGCTTCCGAGAACCTCAGATCGCCGCGTCCATCGACCCCTCTCCCGACCGGGAAGGACCGGATAGCAAGGGATGGGTACAGACCTCCAAGAAGAACCAGGAAGGCGACGCAGGGGAGGACAGCGCCGCCGTACATGGCAGGGAAGGAGTAAAAAGGAGGGACCTTTGCAGCTACCCAAGTTCAAAAAACGAACACAGAGCAAGATCGGATCTTGAAGATTGGGAAGAGTGATTCAATGGAAGACGAAACGTGGGAGAGCCTTGGTTTCTTAAACACAATGTGATGGGAACACGTTTTTAGGGGGGGTGGTGGGATTGAATTGAAGTCTTCCTCTGACTTTTGCAGCAGAGGGAGTGTTTTCAATTCAACTCCGCCATGGCCAGCCAGACCCTGCGTGGGGGTGAAGAAGAAGAAGATGAACAAGAACCAGAACAAGTGTTGGTTGTGTAAAGTCGGACAGAGGAGGTGATAGGACAAGACACAGTTTTGTAAGAGTATTCTTCTCTTTTTAATTGTGTGGGATTGGATTTCTTTTATTATATTTTAAATGGTAACAAAAGATGTGTATTTAATCTATATTATGGGCAAGAACTTAAAGAATAGTATAAGTTTTGGGAAGCTATGGGGGCTTGCTGGAAACCGCTGGCAAAGGCAATGAAAATACAAATTGATGAGTGTTTTTGTATTTTGTTTCCTTTTTTTGGAAATTGGGAATTCATTCTTTATGTATTTTAATTTGATTCATTTGGAGTTTAGGGGATGGAGCCACTTCTTTTAGGGTTCCTTTTAATTTATTTAATTGGGGGGGGGGGGAAGCAAGTGAAATGTTGGTGGAGGTGGGTTTGTAACATTATTCGTAGATTATTTATTCGGTTCTTAATCATGTTAATTGTTTGGTGGTTGTCTGATTGTGGGTTGGGGGAGAGTATAATATAAGGTTTAAGGTTAAAGAAAGAAAGGTTGTTCTTCAAGCGACATGATTAAGCCCATGATGACGTGATTTTTGTTCTGAATTGTTCAACTTTGAAGAGCAACTCCTGTTATTCAACTATTTGTGAAGAGGAAAGGTTTGCAAAAGATTTTCGATTCATTCTGGACAAGGGTTGAGAGAGGCCGAAGGAAAGAAGTGGAGGATTTCGAGAGGCCGACTTATATCATCTCCTTTTGTTTTTTTTTTCCTTTATTTAAGACGAATGAAAACGATACAAGGTTGTCCGAAAGTTTCGATGTTTAGGATATGCTTCACGGCCCGGAAACCCTCGTGTGTTCCTATAGTCGATCACACGACAGGGAGTTTGTCATCTTGTAAGTGATCGGGTCAAGACAATCCTAAGGAGGAAAAGGAAGAAATGTGCTTTGATTTCGTTGCCTAATCTCACCATCTCGGACGTATCTATTAAGAAAACGACGGCAACACGTGTTGGGGACCCAAAAAAGGAGGCCAACCACGTGGACAAGACATATCCACAATACGGGGCCGGGGGGGGGGGGAAATTTCAGGGAGATGGAAACAAACTCATTGTCATTGCTTCGACGAGGAGGATGATGATGCATGGCGTTGGATGTCGACGGGAGAGACCTTTGGCTTCGGACAACAATAAAAGACTTACACATTGAATGTAGTGAAAGTTGTATTTTGTACAAAATCCATTATCATGTTACATGCATGTATGTATGGATGGGCTGAGGAGGTGGTGAGGTCAATCATGGGGATGAATGAGATAGTGGGGCTGGCTCCCAAGGGGGGGGGGGGGGGGGGGGGGGGTTGTGAATCATACTACAATAAGTGAATAATCATTTTATTTTTCGACTACTCGGTAGCAGTGAAGTTTTCCAGGCCAAGTTGGTTCGTCATTTACGATGAGGAAAAAGAAAAACAAAAGCTAAGCAGAAGTCATAAATGTGTTCCATCCATCTACCCCCCCAACCAAAAACCATGGCCTGATCATTCATTATTTTATGCACGATTACTTATTTTATTCTCGAATCGAAAATATATATTATAAAAAAGACAGAAAAATTGTACGATTGGTGTTGTTTGGGTGTGGTAAAATTTTTAATTTACTTGCTTTCCCGAGGAAATCAAAGGTTTTTTATGTTTACAAGAACAATAGGTGATACTATTGATTAGGAGGGTGGGAATCAAATGACATGAGTGAAAGTCGGTGTGGAAGTGATTTCCATTGTCAGGTGAGTAAATTTAAAATTCAAACTTATTATCACTTATCTCAAGTCGATAATTAAGGGGTAGGTTTTGGTGTGTGGGTGGAGTTTCATCATTGGATGCTCCGACGATTACCGTGGGATTCGATTCCCTTTCTATGACAAGGTTCAGACCAGACACGACTTCTCCCGATATCTAACGTAATTTATATGTATGTGTTTTTTGGGGGCGTATTCGTCAGACAACAACCCAAAACCGAGGAATGAGTTCCTCCCGAACCCCCCAAGGCAGAGCAATCCCAACTTACTTCGTCGTCTGTCCCAATGGTACCTAAAAAGGCGTATGAAATTAGATTATATGAGACGAGAGCATCCGATGATGATGATGATGATGAGTGACAGATAGATGAAACCCCCAAGTTCTTTGTGTTCTCCTTTTTCTTTTACTCCTTTGCAATCATTTGCAACGTTCTTTTTGTTGCAAAGGGTTGTCTGAACTCGAAGTCTGTCCGAGTTTCCCCATGCTCTCCCCTCTAATGTCCGATTCGATATAAACCGAGGCGAAAAGCATTCTCGTCGTCACATTGTTTGGATTCCTCGGGCCGTCGTTGCCATTAGAGGGTCGTCTACTGGGGCAAAATGCTTACTTAGGGCGGGGGGGATTTCCCAAAGAAGTCGCTTTGTTCAAAGAGCGACAAGAAATTGGGCCTTCTGCCCGAGTCCCGGGTCCAGGAGACAACCTTAAGCCAGCCCAAACTAATGAATTGTCGGCCCGACACAAATTCCTGGAGAATGTGGGGCCCGCGGCGACTAGGGTTAAAAATGTGGGTAATTCTACTATTTAAGATCGTACCTATATGGGCCATGGATGGGCCTGGGTCAATCCTCATCAGGCCCAAATAATAACTAGACCCCCGAGCTTAGGGAGAGGAGTATTAATGCGATGAAATTGAGTAAATGTGACGGGCAACAAAGACATCCTCCCCCATAACTTGGTCGGAGATTCGTGTTTGACTGGTTATCGTGTCTTTATTATTCGGGCAATTTGTTTGGTTTTGTTTTTCTGGAGGCCCCGACTTTGGACTTTAAAGACATTTCAAAAATCTGCTTTTGTTCGTGCTTTCCACTCTTGTAAAAAAAAGTCTACATTTTTATTCCCAATCCCATAAAGTTTTTTGCCCTTAGAGAGGGAGTGCGAATAGAGTCCTTGGTCAGTCACTAGAAGACAAAACAATGGTCAGCGGCTTTCTTCCTCCAAAACATTGCGTGGGGCCATTCTTGGATGAATAGTCAATCTCTTTTCATGTGGTGTCGGGATTTGTAGTGGTAATAAAACCAGAACCCGGGAAAGGTAAGGAAATGAAGGGCTGATCTTAACCAGAATGGCATGTATTATTGTCACAAAGGATTTGATTCACAAGGGTATTACTGTAAGGCAACTAATTCCCGTATCATTATTATTTTGAAGTTTCTTTTTTGGGAGCAAAAAAAAGATATATATATATATATACATTGCAGTCAAATTCACTCAATCAAAGTTATAATGCACTTACACTTTTTAGTTAATCACAATAATTCCGACAACCAAACGACCAAAAAAGAAATCATTGGTAAAAAGGAAATGTAAAGTCACAAATCATTTTATTTATTTTAACTAGAAAAATCAATTCTCCTGCTGCTGCTTATTATTATTACATCGTCGGTCTTCTGTCTCCTTCCCTAATTTTGGAGTCAGTCAATGGCCGCCTCTCCACCCCCTTTCTATCCTAAATCCTCGTTACTCCCAAGATCGAATCTTTAGCCCTACCCACTCTCCGATCCCTCCGGCCGATGAAGACCCATATCTCCGTTTCCCTCCCCATCGCCTGTTTCCTCCTCCTTATCCTTCCCCATCATGCCCTCGCCGTCGAAGACGACATCCTCTGCCTGGAGGGGATTAAGTCCTCCCTTACGGACTCCAAGGGCTACTTCTCGTCCTGGAGCTTCGCCAACACCTCCGTCTCCAACATCT
Source organism: Melastoma dodecandrum (assembly GCA_029817715.1). Taxonomy (NCBI): domain Eukaryota; kingdom Viridiplantae; phylum Streptophyta; class Magnoliopsida; order Myrtales; family Melastomataceae; genus Melastoma; species Melastoma dodecandrum. Next base: position 567,685 of record JARUPY010000533.1, on the reverse strand, counting down.
GCTACCTCACCGGTGTCAGCTGCATCAACTTCAACGAGATCCGGGTCATGTCCCTCGAGCTCTCCTCCTTCGGACTCTCCGGTAAAGTCCCCATGTCGTTGCAGAACTGCCACTCCCTCCAGACCCTCGATCTCTCCGGGAACAGCATCGGCGGCAGCATCCCCCCTCAAATCTGCGACTGGCTTCCGTACCTCGTCAAGCTTGATCTGTCGTATAACGACCTCACGGGGGACATACCGTCGGATATCTTCAAGTGTAAGTTCTTGAACAACTTGGTCCTGAGCAATAATCGGCTGAGCGGTCCGATTCCTTACGAGGTCTCGAGGTTGGATCGGTTGAAGGATTTCTCCGTTGCCGGTAATGCGCTCTCCGGGAGCATACCCGCCGATCTAGCCAAGTTTGGGGTGAACTCTTTCACTGGGAATAATCTATGTGGAAAGCCACTGGGGTCTTGCGGCGGCTTGAGTAAGAAGAGCTTGGCGATTATCGTCGCGGCTGGGGTATTTGGCGCTACTGGAAGCCTGCTATTAGGGTTTGGGGTCTGGTGGTGGTACTTTGGTGGTGGGAGGAAGAGAGGGCTTAAGTACGGTGCGGCTTCTCGGAGAGACGACGGGAGCTGGGTCGAGTGGTTGAGTGCGTATAAGCTTGTTCAGGTGTCCTTGTTCCAGAAGCCGCTCGTTAAGGTTAAGTTGGCAGATCTGTTGGTCGCAACAAACAATTTCGAGGCACAGAATATCATGACATCGACGCGGACGGGGGTGTCGTATAAGGCCGTGTTGGCCGACGGTTCAGCTCTGGTGGTGAAGAGGCTGAGTGCCTGTAGATTGAGCGAGAAGCAGTTTCGAGCGGAGATGAATAGGTTGGGGCAGCTTAGGCATCCGAATCTGGTGCCTCTTCTGGGTTACTGCGTCGTAGAGGAGGAGAAATTGCTGGTTTACAAGCACATGCCCTGCGGGACGCTGAGTTCACATTTGCACGGTAACGGTTATTTTAGTAATGGCAGTGGCCGGAGTGGCAATGGGCCGTTCAGCCTGTTAGATTGGCCGAAGAGGCTCAGGATCGGGGTTGGTGCTGCGAGAGGGCTTGCGTGGCTTCATCATGGGTGCCAACCTCCGTACATGCACCAGAACATTAGCTCCAACGTGATCTTGTTGGACGATGATATGGACGCGAGGATTACAGATTTCGGGCTGGCGAGGCTAGTAAGTACGAGAGATTCCAATGACAGTTCCTTTCAGAATGGAGATCTTGGGGAGATCGGCTATGTTGCTCCTGAGTACTCAAGCACAATGATTGCATCCTTCAAAGGGGATGTCTATGGCTTCGGAGTCGTGCTCTTGGAGCTGGTTACGGGCCAAAAGCCTCTGGAAATCTCAAATGTTGAGGAGGAGTTCAAGGGGAATCTAGTGGACTGGGTTAATCTGATGATGAGCAGCGGACGAACGAAGGACGTGATCGATCGGTCTATTCGCGGCAGAGGACAGGATGACGAGATCACACAGTTCCTGAGAGTCGCTTGCTCTTGCGTGGTTTCTAGGCCCAAGGATAGGCCCTCCATGTTCCAAATATACGACTCGCTGCGGAATATTGGCGAGAATCATGGCTTTTCTGAGCCGGACGATGAATTCCCCTTAATCTTCAGACAAGACTGCGATCCAAAGGAGTGAGCCTTGCTCGACTCTGGCATTTCGGAGAAAGTATCTGCATCTTTTGCCAGCATTGTTTTCTTATCTCGGGGCGATTGTTCTAAAGCGAAGAAGGTACAGTTCGTGCTCTATAACCGAGTTCTCTATCGTGTTGTTCTAGTCATTGGTTGAGAAAATTTGTATCATACAAGAACAAGTGATGTGCGTGGCTATAATCACCCTTAGCTCGGGAACCTTCTAAAATATTCATCAGGAAGTGCTTGTTGTTTCGCCATCGGACTGTTTAGTTGCGACTTATCTTGGGAGTGCTGCCTGAAACTGTTACTGCCGCATTGTTTGCATAAGCGATCAATGTTAACTGCTCTGTTGTGAGTTAGCCGACACATTCGTGTTTTCCTTCGAGCTATCAGGCGGTTGTCGTTGCTGCAGTTTTTAAACCCGACAGTTCGCTTGAGATTATCAGTGTAGGCATTTTCAAAGATGTTACGCCAGGGAGATGATCATGTCGAGGTTAATAAGATGGCCTGCTTTCGCACATCCGACCATGGCGGTTGTCATCCCGGAGCCGGGTTGGGCCCCCGCCCCCTGCCTGTCCCACAACTCGAGTTCTGCTTTTGCTCTTGTTCTATTCTTTTTTCGAGTGGCAACGGGGCGCTGCTGAGCTCATTATTCCATGTTTGAGAGCGAGAGAACTATGCAAATCTGATTAGCGAATCTCATCGAACACATGATATGTGCGGATTCTTACAATCATCACCAGAACTTAACAAGTAATTAAGAATGAAGAAGAATCATCAAAAGCGAACTTTTAACAAGATGGATGGACGTGCTGTTCTCCAATATCGATTGAATAAATTCGCAGACAGATCGGGGGCTTCAAACTTTGTGTAGCACAAGCTTCTGATATTCTTCATCATTATCACATAAAAAATAGTTTCACCTTTCTAAAACCTGCTCTTTAAAAGCACTCACAAGATATACATATTCCTCTCCACATGCCATAACTCCATCTTCATGTCCTTTAGATTTAACCTGACCTTTCAGAAGTCGTAGCGGCACGCATTCGACTGAGATGTCTCTCGAAAGGTCGGACTAAAACCAAGGATATATGCGAGGCCAGGGTTACGAGCTGCACGAATCATCGTTCCAACTGAGAATTTGTGTATGCGCGCTACGGTTTGCCGGGGTTCCGCCTTGAATTCCCTGCCCTCCTGAAGAAACAGACAAAGATCGAAGGGACTCGGCTTCGTGACTTTTGACCATAAAGTGAAGATAAACAAAAACCAACAAGTGCAGAGTTTTCTTCCTCCTCCTCGGTTTGGATCGGGAAGCATGTAAAACGAGAAAACGACATAAAAAGTAAGCGCGATAAGTTCGCTCTCTCGTTCAAGCAAGGCTTTCGACAGAGGCTTCTAAAGGTTTTGTTGAAATCAATCGAAGAGTTCACTTTCGGTGATGATTTGGAATTCTATCTCGAGTAGTAGTACCTGTTGTGAATAGGGTCGGCGCCACGAGGGACTCTCCTCTCGCTCATGTAGTTGACATGCCCTGGCAGACGAGAACCAAACTCTGCCACCTTCTCCTTACTCTTGGCAGCCAGACCAAGTTCCTTCTGGCCAACCTCCTGCGGCACCAAAGACGAGCTCCCCATTTCTCCACCTACTTTCACGAAACCTGCCACGACTAACCATAATACCATCGTGAATGCGACCGCCCTAAGGACGATCCTGACTCGGAACTGCAAAGCACCCATTTTAGCGGCTCTCTTGGGCGACCTTTTCCTAGTTGGGTAAGTAAGAAGAAGATGGGGTTGTTAAGTTACGAGGAGGGAAACCTGAAGAGGAGGGAAGAGGAAGACATAGAAGTACCCAACACCCATCATCACCCCATGATTGTTTATGAAACTAGGACAACGAGAGAGAAGGGGGGGGATTCGAAAGTAATGAAGTTGAAATGGTTTAGGACATAGGCAAAGCGATTCCTTTATATAACACGACGCATAAAAGCAAAGCATGGATTGGAAAACATATTCCGCAGTAGTTTCTAGTTCAACGTCCATATGAACTTACTCGCGACTAATTTGTCACGTGTCGTCAACGTATGTACACAAGACGTACATTATACTCGTTCATACGAAGGAGACGAGAATATTACCAAAGGGGGCGTTTGTGTTTCTGCGTAATCTATAAGTTTGAAGCGATTCTCTTTACTCGATACATATCTTTAGATGGCTTCGTACGTGACAATTGGAATCGGACACACACTTCTCCTCTTTGCTCTCCCTAATGGGTTTATAACACGACGCATCTCTTGGAGCTCCATCGGGTTTCCGAAGTATTTTTCATACACACACCATCATAAAGAAAAGCCGGCAGAGAAGTATTTTTTTCTTGCTTGAGTTTCGGATCCTCAACCGCCTCGTCTTTTCATGTAGTAATAACTCGGGATTTGTTCTTCGATATTGATCCTTATGGTGGTACCACAAAACCAAGTAATATTCGGCCAAAGTGTTTGTGAGGGTGGAGGGGGGACCCTCGTGAAATATATGCCTTCTTCACCCACTGGGGGGGGACCAGAAATGGTTGTTTGCCTAGGAGTGGTTCCTCCTCCTATCCTCAATAATTGGACCACGATCTGTATTGGATCATTAAATGAGGTGTTGTTATTGGAAACTCTGAATTAATACCAACGACAGAGTCTATGGTTAGCCGAGACTTTGGGGACAAAGGTATTACTGTGGCAGGTCTGATCTAACCGGAGAGGATTAAGTTGTTAGTTCAAGGCATGTGGGAGTCGCCTAAATCTTTTGCCTCGTGGTATATTCGGACAAAAGAGTTATGTTGTATGTATGTATGTGTGTTTCTGTGTGTAAAGAGAGAGAGGGAGAGGGAGACTAATACTCCTTGCTTATCCTCCACACAATTTTGCTCCCCTCTATGCCTGTGCTTAGTCTATGCCTTTCCCTTCTCTCTCTTGTCTTTCTTTCTCTTAGTCATTCATTGACAAAGGCAAACACACCCGCCATGAAACGCTCCTCTGAAATCGAGTCGATCTGTGCCCTGCATTTCATTCCGATCAGATAATGGATCAAGAGATCCCCCCCTCCCCACCAGGTAGCGGGAGCGCGCAACCTCGATCGTGACCGGACTGTTTTGATCTCAGTAGACGTACTTGTAACGTGTATGTATGGTAGCTTTTTCCTGTCTTAGCTCGTGACAGGTGACTTCGAGGGCCGATGATGGTTAGAGTTTTATCCTCTTCTTGTTCTCGGTAAGAAGAAGAATTGTGCTTTCGATAGGGTCCTGTGTTGGGTTACTAAGTGAAAGCATGATCTGTTTTATATTAAAGTCAATCCTATTAAGAAAGTGGTATTAATCTTGCAAGTTTCGAATAGAATAACATATTCCCCAGTGGATTTTTGATTGTCTGCCCGAATTCATTATAATAAGCAAGTCAAGAATTTTAATGATAGCCATACACCACAACTACCTTCTCACGATCCCGATAACCTGTGCCAGGCCGCGCTGACAACGAATGGAAGACCAGGCAGCCGAGCGGCCGGACTTCAGACTCGAATGGGACGTGTTCCTAAGCTTCCGAGGGACGGACACTCGCCACGAGTTCGTCGAGCCCCTCTACGAAGCCCTACGGGGCCAGGGGATCCGTCCTTTCCGCGATGACAAGGGGATGAACCGGGGGGATGTAATCTCCCCGACCCTGATCAGGGCGATCGAGGACTCCGCGGCTGCAATCGTTATCATATCCCCAGATTATGCATCGTCTCACTGGTGCTTGGATGAGCTCGTGAAGATACATGAGTGTAAGAAGCTGATGCTCCCCGTGTTCTACTTGGTCGAGCCAAGGCACGTCAGGCACCAGACGGGACCGTTTGAGGAATCGTTCCAAAGACACAAGGCGAAGTTCGAGGAAGATAGGGTGTTGAGCTGGAGATCGGCCATGAAGGCTGCCGGCGGGATCTCCGGGTGGGAATTCACCGGTCGCCACGACAGGTGACTTGATTATGATTAGGGAACTTATTCTTCAATCACCTCCTTGGAACAACAAAGGGGCTCAACTTTGATTCAAATTCAAGAAACTATTGACATTCTTACACAAGAAAAAATTTAGATATCACATGATATACTACTACTCATTATGTTTTTACTTAAATGATTGGCATTAATTGAAGTTGCATTTATTTAGTAGAAATGATTTGCTTGTGTATTCTCCAATATGAGGCAGCAAATGGTATAGGAAGTAGTAAAAAGTATAGGTAAATAACAGAAAATTGAGAAATATAAAAGAGAGGTAATTACAAAATTTTGAAATATGATAGACAAAAATTATACTGGAATACTAATTTTTCTTATTATGAGCATGTCATGAGTATTAACTAAGGGGTGGAAAAACAAATGGGCATGAATGCTTTTATTTTCTCTGATTTTTGTGCTCTAAATATTGCTAAAATAAAAGAAGTGTAGTGAGGTGTCATTTTGTTGAGTAATGGTAAAATCTAAAAAATAATTGGGTTTGTGTATTTTATGAATTAAATGAAAAATGAGAAAGGGTAGAGAGGAAGGGGGAGTTTTGTTCTATAATGACGTCGTTTGGTGAAATATTTCGCCAAATGACGCATCAACAAAAATAATTCGCAAACTAACCTACCAAAGTCAGGTCGACTTCACCACACTTAGAAAAAATTTTAGTAAACGAAGTTTGGGACGCTGCATGAAGGAAGTCGGCCTTTGTAAGGCCGACTTTGGTTTTGGGGAATGAAAGTCGGCCTTACAAAGGCCGACTTCCTCAATTTTTTTTTCTTTTGAAATAAAAAAAATTAATGAATGGAAAGTCGACATTTTAAGCTTTTTTTTTTTAAATTCAAAAGAAAAAAAAAATTGAGAAAGTAGGCCTTAAAGGACCGAAGTCGGCCTTAAAGGACCGAAATCGGCCTTGAAATCGGCCTTTATAAGGCCGATTTTGATAGATTAATTGGCAAAATATTGTCCAAATTGCGTCATTTGACGAAATATTTCGCCAATCAATCATGGAACAAAACTCGAGGAAGGGGAGACTTGGGTGTGTCATCTTGCTAGCTACGGGACAAGAAGAAGGACCAAAAGAAAGAGTCTTTTTTCTTTCTTCCTTTCTTTCTTGCAAGGTCATGGCCTTGCCTGGGATACGGTGATCACGTTTTGTCGTAGCCTTTTTTTTTTTGAGTCTTCCAAACAGGAGGCAACGACTTCATAGCTCAGGGATTTTTATACTAAGGAAAACCAACAAGTTTTGGCTGGGATTTGTTGATTCTGCTGTTGATTGATCTTTGCTTTGTTTTCCCTGTAATGGGAAATTTCTCTTTTTGGCTGTTGAGCAAATTAGATGTTGGGCTGCAGTGTTAGGAAAGTTGGGTTCTTTTTTCCAGATGACTGCTACTTGGGCATAGGGTTTTCCCCCTTCCCTGTACTGTTGATACGGTATGGTTGTGCAATCTGGGTGATATCAGGAATGGTTCTTGAGTTAAGATTTGCTTAACAGTTTTCGAGTGTGGGACGTTCTAGGGGAATTTTTTCCATGTTAAGAGAGGCTAGTCTGTTTAGTGTTTTCCTCTTGTTAAATGGACGGCGGCATTCTCTAGGGGTGGGGAAATTTTTGTGCGTTTCAATTTCTGGTGATTTGATTGCCAGAGTTAATTTAACAGACAATCAGAATCTGCTAGGATAACAGAGTTTTATTGTCTCCTTCGTTAATGGGAAATATTGTACCTCTTGAATATGTGGCAATGTGTTATGATATACATGCATTTGGATTAACACTCCTTTGTGTTGTGGTACATCATGTTAGAATGCAATTTGATCAGATGCTGATACTGGGTTTATTCAATGCAGAGAAATGCATACCCTTATTCAAGCGTTGATAGAAAGAATTCAATCTGAGCTAAGGAACAGCCCTCTTTATGTGGCCCCTTTTACTGTCGGACTTGAATCCCGTATCGAGCAACTAGTGGATATCATGAGCATCAAGTCAGGCGGGGTCAAAGTGATAGGACTATACGGGCTCGGCGGAGTTGGGAAAACGACGCTTGCGAAAGCACTTTATAACAAGCTTGTGACTCATTTTGTAAATCGTTGCTTCATCAGTGATGTCAGGGAAAATTTCCGGGTGAACGGTGCGGAGTATTTGAGAACAAGAATGTTTCGTGAACTAGCACCGGAAGCTCCTTCAAGGGATGTAGCTCTTGGTAAGAGGGTACTCATAGTGCTTGATGATGTGGATGACATTGGCCAAGTGGATGCCATACTTGGCCGAAAAGAGTGGTATTATGAAGGTAGTAGGATAATAATCACGACAAGGAATACAGAAGCTTTGGGTCAAAATCATGTTACTGACTATTTCGAGGTAAGGGAATTGTTTCCTGAGGATGCATTACAATTATTCTGTTACCACGCTCTTAAAAACAAAAAGCCCAGTGATGCTTTTGCTGGAATCTGTAATGAGATGGTGGAACTTGCGGGGAAGCTGCCTTTGGCTCTCGAAGTTTTCGGTTCTTACTTGCTAGATAAGAGGACAATGAAGGAATGGGAATCTGCTCTGGAGAAGTTAAAGAGGGTTCCTCCTAATAACCTGTTTGAGATTCTGAAGATAAGTTATGACGGTTTAGATGAAAATGTCAAGTACATATTTCTCGATGTTGCTTGCCTTTTCATCCAGAAAAGAATGAAGAGAGAGGATATAATTGATGTGTTGAGCGGATGTGATCTAAATGTAGAGATAGGCATGGGAGTTTTAGTTTCGAGGTCACTGATCAAAACACTTGAGGATGGCACCGTGTGGTTGCACGATCAAGTCAGAGATATGGGGAGAGCAATTGTATTGCAAGGTACCTTACATGATCCGGGTTTGCGGAATAGGCTATGGGATCATCAGGAGATATCCAGCGTCTTGAAAGATGGCAAGGTTTGTTTCGCCTCGGCATGTTTATTCAGTTCCTAATTCGTGTGGCATGGGCTAATCGCCTTAGACTTGCCTTTAAATTATGCATCATCGTTGTCGTGATTCGAAAGACAAACTGCATTGCACCAGTATTAAATGCATAAACACATCTTGCTTCTTTTTTAACTGGAAAAAAAGAATACACGGATATATCCTTTGCTACGATATCGTCACAAACTAACATACTTCATTTGTAGAGTGGATTATGCTGTAATATGACATTAGCTGGTTTTTGCTGCTAGCTTCTTGTCAATAAATGGGAAACTCTTTTGTGTAAATCAGGGGACGCGGTATGCTCAAGGCCTTGTCCTAGACTATGACCACAAGCCCTTCGTTTCAAACAATAGAAGCAGTAGAGCAGATCGCCGCAGTGCGTGCTCTGTAGCATCTGCAGTTCGACATATCTATGGAATTCTCAAGAAACCATTTGGTTCTGGAGCAGAGACTGACACCGGAAAAGAAGAACGGATTATGTTTCGAACAGAACACTTTAAGCCCATGGTTAACCTCAGAGGCCTGAGGATTGATCAAGTGAATTTGGAAGGTGCATTCAAGATTCTCCCTCAATCATTGAAGTGGCTGCAATGGAGAGAATGCCCTTTGTCTATTCTTCCTTCTGATTTTTGTGTTCGAGAGCTAACATTTCTCGATCTATCCCGTGGAAAGTTCAAACATATGTGGGCATGTAAAAGCAGTAAGGTTTGTATAAATCTGTGTTACCTCAATGGATTATTTTCTTTCTTTGTTCAGATTTTGCATGGATCCTCTTGAATTGCATCGTCCTTACTCATAAAACTGATGGTATGCCTTTATCAGGTTGCTGGGAAATTAAAGATATTAATTCTACGAGAGTGCCGTGCCCTCTCTGGAATTTCAGATTTATCAGGCTTTGATGCCTTAGAAAAAATCGTCCTTGAGCTATGTACTGGATTGACGCAGCTTCATGAATCAGTTGGAAGCCTGAAGAACTTAATCCACTTGAATCTTAAGGGTTGTCGAAAGCTTACCCAACTTCCGAGAGATGTCTCTGGGCTTATGAAGTTAAAAGAGCTGATCCTTTCCGACTGCTTTAGTTTTATGAAACTACCGGAGGACATGAACAACCTGAAATCTCTGAAGGTGCTTTTGCTTGATAACACCAAGATAAATCGGATACCCGAAAAGATATTTCACCTGGTTGAGCTCGAGAAGCTGCATTTAAGAGGCTGTTCATTATTGAAACAATTACCAGAGCTGATAGGGCAGCTTGAATCTCTCAAGGAGTTAATCCTTGATGGGACTGGAATAGAGACATTGCCTGATTCAATAGGTGCATTGAGAAAGCTTGAGATATTGAGTTTGATGCGGTGTGCTTCGCTCACTAAACTTCCTGATTCTTTGGGAGATCTGATCCTTCTGAGAGAAATGTATCTCCTGAAAAGTCCAGTCAGGGAGCTTCCTGCCTCATTAGGGAATTTATCGTACTTGAAGACGCTCTTGATTAGAGATTGTCGAATTTCGACAGATACATCTGTTTCAATGAAAGGATTGGCTTCCCTTGTCGACCTTCAACTAGGAGGTGAAAAGATTGACAGTTTGCCGAATGAGATTGGTCTATTGGGGATGCTGAGGAGACTTGAGATAAGGGATTGCACGTCGCTGGTTCGGCTGCCAGAATCCATCGGAAACTTGTCAGAGCTTGTTCATATGATCATCGTGAATGTGAATATTACCGAGTTGCCTGAATCAATCGGAGAGCTAGGAAATCTCGTATTCATGCGACTAACCAGGTGTAAGAACCTTGACAAGCTTCCAGAATCCATAGGCAATCTGAAGTCTCTGTACCACTTGTATATGGAGGAAACTAGCGTGACCAATCTACCAGAAAGTTTCGGGGGACTTGCCAACTTGAGGACTCTAAGAATGGGCAAGAAACCATTGGAAGACCGGCCATCAGTAGATCCAGGATTTGCATTCCCTTGTTCATTTGCAAATCTCTCCCATTTAGAAGAAATTAATGCCCGAGCTTGGTACATGACAGGGCGATTTCCCGATGACTTTGAAAAGTTGGAGTCATTAGAGACTCTGAACTTAGGATACAATAACTTCAGCAGCCTCCCCTCGAGCCTGAAGGGACTTACCATTCTTAAGGAACTTCTGTTGCCACACTGTAAAGAGCTCAAGTCTCTGCCCCCTCTTCCGTCGAGCTTGACTGAAATCAATATTGCAGAATGCCATGCTCTGGAGAGCATTTCAGATGTCTCTGCACTGGAGAAATTGGAAGTGCTTAACATGTCGAATTGTCAGAAAGTAACTGACGTTCCCGGAGTCGAATGCCTGAAGTCTCTGCGAAGGCTCTACTTGACGGGCTGTACTGCATGTTCCTCCACAATCAGGAGAAGGATATCAAAGGTTTCCTTTTCCCTTGTTTCATATTTGACAAGTGTTAACGAATCGTTTGGAGCTTTTTCTATCACTGACCAATAAAATCCCGATGTTTCCCTTTTGGTTGGAACTCATTTATGCTGGAGTTGTTTGCAGGTCTGTCTGCGGAATTGGCGTGTTCTCAACATGCCAGGAAGCGAGCTTCCAAGCTGGCTATGTGATGAAGAAGTGACATATGAGAAGAACAAGAATCACGTCTTAAAAGCTGTTCTTGTAGGCGTTGTATATTCAATCAACAACAACTTTCCGGAACCTTTTAGGTATGAAGTCCCGGTAGTCCCAGGCATTCAGGCGAAGATCCTCAACCAGAACGGAATGAAATTTTCTACTACTCTGCCCTTGATGGGAATACCTAAGACGAATGAAGACCAGGTTAGTTTCTGTCGATTTTTGGACTTCCATCAGCTGGTTTCTATGTTAGAACAAGGCGACAGGTTGCAGATAACTGCTCAAAGCCCACCGAGTATTCCTGGAATAGAACTAAAGAAGGGCGGGGTGTGTCTGGTTTTCGAGACCGACGACGAATATAAAGGCGATGAGCGGTTGCTGGACGAGTCTTACATTTCTTTGTCAGAAAAACTTGCCCGATTTCTGAACTCTCAGGAAGTAGCCGCCTGATTTGTGATTTTCCAGAAAGATCTTTGGCCTTCTGGTCCATATATGTATGCTCTTACAACAACTTGAACAACCGTAAACGTCCTTATTCACGATCGAGGGTCGATGCCACAACTACCTGACCATAGTATACTATTTCGCATTAGAGCGATCTGTTGGCTTTACACGATGGCTAAACCAGTTTCTATCTTCTATGTTTGCAGAACCACATCCCTCGTACAGCTCGTTTCGTGCAGATCACACGGAAACATCATCCGCGGGGGGCTTCAACGACCGAGTAACCTCGAAGGTAGCATTCCGTCGTTAACTGGTCATAATCCCAGGTTGGTGTAATGTATCGTGAGTCGTGATTAGCTTACTTCGAGAATCTTAGACACATTGGACCGAACTGATGATATAATCAACAACCCAGAACTCCATGGACATATCATTGGATGATATGGCTTAAGGTCATACTTATATTACATGTTGTTATTATGCAATCCCAATTCGATATCTAAAGTCATCCCGATACCAGAAGTCAATAGTTTTAAGTCTTTAAGCATGCACTATCACCACATTCCAGCGAGTCTGTGGCTCTCTCCTCCCAGTTTGAGTTGAACATCCCCTTTTGTAGTCTCACTCGATCACTTGTAACAAAATGGATGATCCAGTCGTGCGTCCGGACTTCAGGCTCAAATGGGACGTGTTCCTAAGCTTCCGTGAGACTGACTCTCGCCACGAGTTCGTCGAGCCCCTGTAAGAATTCCTCAGGGACAGGGGTATCCGGGCTTTCCGCGACGACAAGGGGAGGAACCGGGGTGTTGGGAAATAGTCCCACACCGGATAAAGAAAGGCATGGCCAATGCATATATAGGGTTGGGACCCTTCACCTAATTGCTAGCTTTTAGGTGAAGGGGTAACCCTGACACGATTTCTAACATGGTATCAGAGCCAGATTCGTCCCGTCGGACAAAGAATCCGAATGAGGACGCCCGACCCCCGGATAAAGATCCGATGTGGGATTACGGGGAGGTGTTGGGAAATAGTCCCACACCGGATAGTTAAAGGCCTGGGCCAATGCATATATAGGGTTGGGACCCCTCACCTAATTGCTAGCTTTTAGGTGAAGGGTAACCCCGACACGATTTCTAACACGGGGGACGTCATCTCCACCTGTGTTCTACTTGGTTGAGCCGAAGCAGGTGAAACGCCAAACGGGACCGTTTGAGGACTCGTTCGAAAGCCATGAACGGAAGTTTGAGGAAGAGAGGGTCTCTAGGTGGAGATCAGCCATGAAGGCTGCCGGTGGGATCTCCGGCTGGGTATACACCGGTCACGACAACAGGTTTTTGTCCGATGATCTCAGTTTAACTCATTTGCACCGAATGCACGAACCATAATCACACCATCATCCAGAGTTTAACGTCATACACATGAATTGAATCTGCACAAATTCTCATTCTCGAAAGAAGAATATCAGAGCGTGCTGATTCTGATTTACATCGATGTGGTCAGGCATCTTCCAGTGGGATGAACTTGTCATGGTGTGTATGAGTTTTCTAGTCTTTTTTTTTTGTGGAAAACATAAAAGTCTTGTCGTCATCAGCGCTACAGGAAGTTGAATCATCATTCGGCTATCGGAAGAAAAGTTTTCTTTCTTTGAGTCGTCGTGTTTCCTGTTAACCTTACGATGTTATCAGGTGCTGATGCGGGTTTATTCTATGCAGTGAAATGCCGATACTTATCCAATCTCTGATTGAAAGAATCCAATCTGAACTATGCAATGGCCCACTTAACGCAGCACCTTTCATTGTGGGGCATGACTATATCGAACGACTTATGGATATCGTAAGCATCAAATCAGGCGGAGTCAAAGTGATAGGACTTCATGGATCCAGCGGAGTTGGGAAGACAACTTCCGCTAAAGCACTTTACAACAAGCTTGTGCCTCATTTCGAAAGTCGTTGCTTCATAAATGATGTCAGGGGAAGATTCAGTGAGGATGTTGCAGAGGTTTTGAGAACATAAATGTATCGAGAACTCTCACCGGAGAATCCTACGAGGGTCTTGGTAAGAGGGTACTCATAGTGCTGGATGATGCAGACGCTGTTGGCTAAGTGGATGCCATACTTGGCCCGAAGGAGTTGCATTATGAAGGAAGTCGGATTCTAATCACAACCAGGAATACAGAATCTTTGGGCAAAAAACTGGTGACTGACTATTTCAAGGTGAGGGAATTTGTTGAGGTGTTTTGATGATGAGCAATGACCTTCTGCAAAGCAGAAGTCAACCCTCTACACGACAGAAGCTAATCATGATGGGAACCTTTTGTAAGGAAATATTTTTGTAATTAATAATTAATTACGAAATTAAGTGGGAATATTCTATGAGAATTATCCAATATGATTAGGTTAATTATCTGATCGAAATCATTGCCAAAGAAATAAATTAGAATAATATATTTCCATTGAAGGAAGTATAATCTTCTATTTATGGTAAGTTTCTACAAGGTTGTCTCCAACCTTCTGTGATTCCATCCAATCACCAAGAACCACTCCCGAGGATGTTTATCCACGTCATCTGTCTAGATACATTCACTTAAGTATCTTGAACAGAATGATATCGATTTTAATCATTAAGGAAGTTAATCTTTGATTATTTCCATTTGTAGAAGGCTGCTGACAAATCAGAACCTTCTGTAATCATCAAATCATTGTTAATCTGATTTGATACGTTTACTTAAAGAATATATGCCTAGTGCAACGTATTTGTAAATTAAATATTGTATTATAATATAATCTTTTACTTTCCTTGTTCTACAGAAGGTTGATTCGTCAGATTACCTTCTATACTTAGCATTTTTGTCTTTGTGTATAAATAGGACATTAGTTTATGCTTTCAGATATGTACGAAAAATAGAGGAACGAATCCTTCTTGTATTTTAAATTCGAGTTTTGTCAGTCATGCACGAGGGACGCTACCTGCAGAAGGCTGTATCGTTGGTGAAGCTTTCTGGGAGAGTGACTCGGGGGACTCGAGGGACTCGGTTGGAAGCTGCAGGAGACGTTGTTGGAAGCGTGTCGACGTGGGCAACGTGCAGCGGGCCGGAGAGAAGGGCTGAACCTCGGGAGCACAGAAGGTGAGGGACTAACCAGCTTCTGTTGTGTAGTATTCTGTGTGCAGGAAGCCTAGAGCAAAGGCGTTGTGTATGCTCGAGAAGCCTAGAGCAAAGGCGTTGTGTATGCTCGGAGAAGCCTTGTGCAAGGGCGTTGTGTTTGCATAGTCGCTATCTCGAGGAGATCGTGCAGGTCGTGTGGAGCCGCCGGAGGGAAAATCCATCCTTGAACAGAGGTCGCTGTTCGCTTGCGTAGCGTACGTGCTCGTGTGGGGTACGCCACGAAGTCGTTGTCCTTGAGGGGATTGCGCATTGGTTACTTTGTTAGTCACACTAACGTGTGCACCGAGTTAAGCTTGGGAGATAAGCTTTCTTGATCTATCCTGTAGCAACATCGAACGCATGTGGACCACTAAAGGCAGCAAGGTTGGTCTAAGATCTTTTGCTGCTTCCCCAGATTATTTTATACCAATCTTCATATTGTGCACAGATTCTCTTGCATTTTGCCTTCCATGCTTGTAAGGCTGATGGTACGCCTCTTAATCAGGTTGCTGCAAGATTAATGATATTAATTCTACACGAGTGCCATGCCCTCCCCGGAATTGCAGATTTATCAGGCTGTTGTGCTTTGGAGAAGCTCGTCCTCGAGCGATGTACTGGACTGGCGAAACTTCATGATTCGGTTGGAAGTCTGAAGAATTTAGTTCATTTGAATCTTAAGGGTTGCGAAAAGATTACCCAACTTCCAAAAGATATCTCTGGGCTTATGAAGTTGGAGGAGCTTATCCTTTCCGACTGCACTAGTTTTGCAAAATTACCAGAGGATATGAACAACCTGAGATCACTGAAGACGCTTTTTCTTGATTATACGCGGATAAACTGGATTCCCGACAGGATATTCCGCCTGGTAAAGCTAGAGAAACTGCATTTGAGAGGCTGTTCATTATTGAAACAATTGCCGGAGCTGATAAGGGGACTTGAATCTCTCAAGGAGATAATCCTCGACGGTACCGGATTAGAGACATTACCTGGTTCGATAGGTTCATTGAGAAAGCTTTAGTTTGAGGTGGTGCAAGTCGCTTACTGAACTTCCTAATTCCATCGGAGATCTGATGCTATTGAGAAAAATGTATCTCCAGAACAGTCAAATCAGGAAGCTTCCAATCTCTGTATGGAAATTATCATACTTGAAGACTCTTTCAATCTGTGATTGTCGGGTTCCGACATGCATACCCTTTTCAACTAAAGGATTGGCCTCCCTTACTGACCTTCAGTTGGGAGGCGAAACAATCGACAGTGTGCCGAATGAGCTTGGCCTTTTAGGGATGCTGAGGAAGCTTGAGATAACAGATTGTCCATTGCTTGTTCGCTTGCCAGAAACCATTGGAAGCTTGTCGGTACTCGTTCACATGATCATTGCGAAGGTGAATATTTCTGATCTGCCTGAGTCAATTGGAGAGCTAGGAAATCTGGTACTCATGCGACTAAATGGATGTAAGAATCTTCGCAAGCTTCCAGAATCCATTGGTCATCTAAAATCTATGTACCACTTGTACATGGAGGAAACAGCGGTGACTAGACTACCAGAAAGTTTTGGAAAACTCACCAACTTGAGGACTCTACAGATGGGTAAGAAACCACTAGTTGATCAGACATCGGTAAATCCAGAATTTGTATTCCCACGTTCTTTTCCCAATCTCTCCCGGTTGGAAGAAATTAGCGCCCGAGCATGGTACATGACTGGACAATTACCTGACGACTTCGAAAAATTGGCAGCATTGGAGACTCTGAACTTAGGATATAATAATTTTGGCCGCCTCCCTTCGAGCCTGAAGGGGCTTTCTGTTCTTAAGAAGCTTCTTCTGCCACACTGTAAAGAGCTCAAGTCCCTGCCCCCCTCTTCTGTCGAGCTTGACTGAAATCAATATTGCAGAATGCCAAGCTCTGGAGAGCATTTCAGATATCTCTGCATGGGAGAACTTGGAATAGCTTAACATGTAGAATTGTCATAAAGTAACTGATGTTCCTGGAGTCGAATGCCTGAAGTCCTTGCAAAGGCTCTACTTAACGGGCTGCACTGTGTGTTATTCCGGGATAAGGAGAAGGATATCAAAGGTTCGCATTTGGTTTACATCATATTCGATAAAAGTCAACAAATAGTTTGGAGCTTTTCTCATCAACCGACTGTTAGAATCGCAATGTTTTTCTTTTCAATGAGAATTCATACCCGCTGGATCTGTTTGCAGGTCTGTCTGAGGAATTTGCGTGTTTTCAGCATGCCATTCCGAGCTGCAGTGAAGTTTGTGAAGAAAAAGAATCATGTTTTAAGAGGTGTTCTCATTTCTCAATCAATGACATCTTTCCGGAGCCATTAAGATATCAAATCCCCACGGTCGTGGGCATTCAGGCTAAGATCCTGGGCAAGGATGGAATCACTACGACACTGCCCTTGCAGGAAATACCAAAGACGAATGAAGATCAGGTTAGTTTTTGTCGCTTCTTGGATTTGCATCCGCTGGTTTCTAGGTTGCAAGAAGGCGACGAGTTGCAGGTAGCTGCACAGAACCCACTGCCTATTCCTGGAGTAGAGCTGAAGAAATGTGGGGTGCATCTGGTTTTCGAGACTGAAGATGAATACACAGGCGACGAGCAGTCGCGGGACGAGTCTTACATTTCTTTGTCAGAAAAACTTGCCAGGTTTCTGAACTCTCAGGAAGTAGTCGCCTGAATTGTGATTTTGCACAAAGATCTTTAGCCATCTGATTCATTCATTGAGTGTCCAATTTTACAAAAAATTGAAAATGGCAAACATTCTTATGTCTGACCGAGAGACATGGCCGAATAGCTACGTGGCTGTCATCTATTCCATCACATTAGCTTTTGAATGATAACTCGAACAAAGCCACGTACCTCCTAAGGCAGATTTTCATGAAACTTCAAAGGTGGAGAGCTTCAAGTACCGAGCTATGCGCTTTATCGATTTACAGAGACTCGTCAGCCAAACATCAAGGTATTTCTAGTAGCCTCTTTGTTGAGATGTATCCTCAATGTGGCTAGGACAGAATTTATGGCCTCTGCTTTTGGGTGCATCAGACCACCAGAAGAGAAGGCATGAACTTCAGCTCCTGCGTAGAGCCAGCTGCAGCCAGCAAACTTCTTTGCCTCCTGGTCTTTCATTTTCTCCCTGACTCTACGCATTTCTGCCCAGTTCTCCTCCGCGGCATCTAGATTAGCCAGCTGTACGTATCGGGACCCATTGCCCTCCTGGATTCTTAAAAGTGCCTCTGCTGCTTTCCTCGCAAATTCAAGATTCTTACTCAACTTACATGCATTCAGAAATGCTCCCAGCATGGCAGCATCCAGATCGATGGGGATCTTTCTCAGGAAGGACACTGCCTTTTCCAGCCGATTTGCCCTGCCGTAAAGATCGATCATACATGTGAAGTGATCCGTTTCAGGGATTATGTCAAAATCTTCGGTCATTGACAGGAAGTAATTTTCACCAGTTCCACCAATCCACAATGCCTGCAAGCAGATAAAAGAGCTATGAATGTAGCTGCATCGGGCTTCCGTCCCTTCTCCAACATTTCGTTGTAAGTTTGTATAGCTCTATTCTCATGCCCGTGATTAGCATAACCAGCAATCATGATGTTATAGACAACTCGTGGATGCGACCGCCCTAAGGACGATCCTGACTCGGAACTGCAAAGCACCCATTTTAGGGGCTCTCTTGGGCGACCTTTTCCTAGTTGCGTAAGTAAGAAGAAGATGGGGTTGATAAGTTACGAGGAGGGAAACCTGAAGAGGAGGGACGAGGAAGACATAGAAATACCCAACACCCATCAGCACCCCATGATTGTTTATGAAACTCGGACAACGAGAGAGAAGAGGGGGGGGGGGGAATTCGAAAGTAATGAAGTTGAAATGGTTTAGGACATAGGCAAAGCGATTCCTTTATATAACACGACGCACAAAAGCAAAGCATGGATTGGAAAACATATTCGGCAGTAGTTTCTAGTTCAACGTCCATATGAACTTACTCGCGACTAATTTGTCACGTGACGTCAACGTATGTACACAAGACGTACATTATACTCGTTCATACGAAGGAGACGAGAATATTACCAAAGGGGGCATTTGTGTTTCTGCGTAATCTATAAGTTTGAAGCGATTCTCTTTTCTCGATACATATCTTTAGATGGCTTCGTACGTGACAATTGGAATCGGACACACACTTTTCCTCTTTGCTCTCCCTAATGGGATTATAACACGACGCATCTCTTGGAGCTCCATCGGGTTTCCGAAGTATTTTTCATACACACACCATCATAAAGAAAAGCCGACAGAGAAGTATTTTTTCTTGCTTGAGTTTCGGATCCTCAACCGCCTCGTCTTTTCATGTAGTAATAACTCGGGATTTGTTCTTCGATATTGATCCTTATGGTGGTACCACAAAACCAAGTAATATTCGGCCTAAGTGTTTGTGAGGGGGGAGGGGGGACCCTCGTGAAATATATGCCTTCTTCACCCACTGGGGGGGGACCAGAAATGGTTGTTTGCCTTGGAGTCGTTCCTCCTCCTATCCTCAATAATTGGACCACGATCTGTATTGGATCATTAAATGAGGTGTTGTTATTGGAAACTCCGAATTAATACCAACGACAGAGTCTATGGTTAGCCGAGCCTTTGGGGACAAAGGTATTACTGTGGCAGGTCTGATCTAACCGGAGAGGATTAAGTTGTTAGTTCAAGGCATGTGGGAGTCGCCTAAATCTTTTGCCTCGTGGTATATTCGGACAAAAGAGTTATGTTGTATGTATGTATGTGTGTTTCTGTGTGTAAAGAGAGAGAGGGAGAGGGAGACTAATACTCCTTGCTTATCCTCCACACAATTTTGCTCCCCTCTATGCCTGTGCTTAGTCTATGCCTTTCCCTTCTCTCTCTTGTCTTTCTTTCTCTTAGTCATTGACAAAGGCAAACACACCCGCCATGAAAAGCTCCTCTGAAATCGAGTCGATCTGCGCCCTGCATTTCATTCCGATCAGATAATGGATCAAGAGATCCCCCCCCCCCCACCAGGTAGCGGGAGCGCGCAACCTCGATCGTGACCGGACTGTTTCGATATCAGTAGACGTACTTGTAACGTCTACGTATGGTAGTATTTTCCCGTCTTAGCTTGTGACAAGTGACTTCGAGGGCCGATGATGCTTAGGGTTTTATCCTTTTCTTGTTTTCGGTAAGAAGAAGAATTGTGCTTTCGATAGAGTCCTGTGTTGGGTTACTACGTGAAAAGCGTGATCTGTTTTATATTAAAGTCAATCCCTATTAAGAAAGTGGTATTAATCTTGCAAGTTTCGAATAGAATAACATATTCCCTAGTGGATTTTTGATTGTCAGCCCGAATTCATTATAATAAGCAAGTCAAGAATTTTAAGCTTTTCGCAACTTGCATGATAGCCATACAGCACAACTACCTTCTCACGATCCCCATAACCTGTGCCAGGCCGCGCTGACAACGAATGGAAGACCAGGCAGCCGAGCGGCCGGACTTCAGGCTCGAATGGGACGTGTTCCTAAGCTTCCGAGGGACGGACACTCGCCACGAGTTCGTCGAGCCCCTCTACGAAGCCCTACGGGGCCAGGGGATCCGTCCTTTCCGCGATGACAAGGGGATGAACCGGGGGGATGTAATCTCCCCGACCCTGATCAGGGCGATCGAGGACTCCGCGGCTGCAATCGTTATCATATCCCCAGATTATGCATCGTCTCACTGGTGCTTGGATGAGCTCGTGAAGATACATGAGTGTAAGAAGCTGATGCTCCCCGTGTTACTTGGTCGAGCCAAGGCACGTCAGGCACCAGACGGGACCGTTTGAGGAATCGTTCCAAAGACACAAGGCGAAGTTCGAGGAAGATAGGGTGTTGAGCTGGAGATCGGCCATGAAGGCTGCCGGAGGGATCTCCGGGTGGGAATTCACCGGTCGCCACGACAGGTGACTTGATTATGATTAGGGAACTTATTCTTCAATCACCTCCTTGGAACAACAAAGGGGCTCAACTTTGATTCAAATTCAAGAAACTATTGACATTCTTACACAAGAAAAAATTTAGATATCACATGATATACTACTACTCATTATGTTTTTACTTAAATGATTGGCATTAATTGAAGTTGCATTTATTTAGTAGAAATGATTTGCTTGTGTATTCTCCAAAATGAGGCAGCAAATGGTATAGGAAGTAGTAAAAAGTATAGGGTAATAACAGAAAATTGAGAAATAAATATAAAAGAGAGGTAATTACAAAATTTTGAAATATGATAGACAAAAATTATACAGGAATACTAATTTTTCTTATTATGAGCATGTCATGAGTATTAACTAAGCGGTCGAAAAACAAATGGGCATGAATGCTTTTATTTTCTCTGATTTTTGTGCTCTAAATATTGCTAAAATAAAAGAAGTGTAGTGAGGTGTCATTTTGTTGCGTAATGGTAAAATCTAAAAAATAATTGGGTTTGTGTATTTTATGAATTAAATGAAAAATGAGAAAGGGTAGAGAGGAAGGGGGAGTTTTGTTCCATAATGACGTCATTTGGCAAAATATGAATTAAATGGTGTGTATTTCGCCAAATGACGCACCAACAAAAATAATTCGCGAACTAACCTACCAAAGTCGGTCTTTGTAAGGCCGACTTCGGTTTTGGCGAATGGAAGTCGGCCTTACAAAGGTCGACTTCACCACACTTAGAAAACATTTTAGCAAACGAAGTTTGGGACGCTGAATGAAGGAAGTCGGCTTTTGTAAGGCCGACTTTGGTTTTGGGGAATGAAAGTCGGCCTTACAAAGGCCGACTTCCTCAATTTTTTTTTCTTTTGAAATAAAAAAAATTAATGAATGGAAAGTCGACATTTTAAGCTTTTTTTTTTTAAATTCAAAAGAAAAAAAAATTGAGAAAGTCGGCCTTAAAGGACCGAAATCGGCCTTGAAATCGGCCTTTATAAGGCCGATTTTGATAGATTAATTGGCAAAATATTGTCCAAATTGCGTCATTTGACGAAATATTTCGCCAAACTCGAGGAAGGGGAGACTTGGGTGTGTCATCTTGCTAGCTACGGGACAAGAAGAAGGACCAAAAGAAAGAGTCTTTTTTCTTTCTTCCTTTCTTTCTTGCAAGGTCATGGCCTTGCCTGGGATACGGTGATCACGTTTTGTCGTAGCCTTTTTTTTTTGAGTCTTCCAAACAGGAGGCAACGACTTCATAGCTTGTTAAGCTCAGGGATTTTTATACTAAGGAAAAGCAACAAGTTTTGGCTGGGATTTGTTGATTCTGCTGTTGATTGATCTTTGCTTTGTTTTCCCTGTAATGGGAAATTTCTCTTTTTGGCTGTTGAGCAAATTAGATGTTGGGCTGCAGTGTTAGGAGAGTTGGGTTCTTTTTTCCAGATGACTGCTAATTGGGCATAGGGTTTTGCCCCTTCCCTGTACTGTTGATACGGTATGGTTGTGCAATCTGGGTGATATCAGGAATGGTTCTTGAGTTAAGATTTGCTTAACAGTTTTCGAGTGTGGGACGTTCTAGGGGAATTTTTTCCATGTTAAGAGAGGCTAGTCTGTTTAGTGTTTTCCTCTTGTTAAATGGACGGCGGCATTCTCTAGGGGTGGGGAGATTTGGGTGCGTTTCAATTTCTGGTGATTTGATTGCCAGAGTTAATTTAACAGACAATCAGAATCTGCTAGGATAACAGAGTTTTGTTGTCTCCTTCGTTACTGGGAAATATTGTACCTCTTGAATATGTGGCAATGTGTTATGATATACATGCATTTGGATTAACACTCCTTTGTGTTGTGGTACATCATGTTAGAATGCAATTTGATCAGATGCTGATACTGGGTTTATTCAATGCAGAGAAATGCATACCCTTATTCAAGCGTTGATAGAAAGAATTCAATCTGAGCTAAGGAACAGCCCTCTTTATGTGGCCCCTTTTACTGTCGGACTTGAATCCCGTATCGAGCAACTAGTGGATATCATGAGCATCAAGTCAGGCGGGGTCAAAGTGATAGGACTATACGGGCTCGGCGGAGTTGGGAAAACGACGCTTGCGAAAGCACTTTATAACAAGCTTGTGACTCATTTTGTAAATCGTTGCTTCATCAGTGATGTCAGGGAAAATTTCCGGGTGAACGGTGCGGAGTATTTGAGAACAAGAATGTTTCGTGAACTAGCACCGGAAGCTCCTTCAAGGGATGTAGCTCTTGGTAAGAGGGTACTCATAGTGCTTGATGATGTGGATGACATTGGCCAAGTGGATGCCATACTTGGCCGAAAAGAGTGGTATTATGAAGGTAGTAGGATAATAATCACGACAAGGAATACAGAAGCTTTGGGTCAAAATCATGTTACTGACTATTTCGAGGTAAGGGAATTGTTTCCTGAGGATGCATTACAATTATTCTGTTACCACGCTCTTAAAAACAAAAAGCCCAGTGATGCTTTTGCTGGAATCTGTAATGAGATGGTGGAACTTGCGGGGAAGCTGCCTTTGGCTCTCGAAGTTTTCGGTTCTTACTTGCTAGATAAGAGGACAATGAAGGAATGGGAATCTGCTCTGGAGAAGTTAAAGAGGGTTCCTCCTAATAACCTGTCTGAGATTCTGAAGATAAGTTATGACGGTTTAGATGATAATGTCAAGTACATATTTCTCGATGTTGCTTGCCTTTTCATCCAGAAAAGAATGAAGAGAGAGGATATAATTGATGTGTTGAGCGGATGTGATCTAAATGTAGAGATAGGCATGGGAGTTTTAGTTTCGAGGTCACTGATCAAAACACTTGAGGATGGCACCGTGTGGTTGCACGATCAAGTCAGAGATATGGGGAGAGCAATTGTATTGCAAGGTACCTTACATGATCCGGGTTTGCGGAGTAGGCTATGGGATCATCAGGAGATATCCAGCGTCTTGAAAGATGGCAAGGTTTGTTTCGCCTCGGCATGTTTATTCAGTTCCTAATTCGTGTGGCATGGGCTAATCGCCTTAGACTTGCCTTTAAATTATGCATCATCGTTGTCGTGATTCGAAAGACAAACTGCATTGCACCAGTATTATATGCATAAACACATGTTGCTTCTTTTTTAACTGGAAAAAAAGAATACACGGATATATCCTTTGCTATGATATCGTCACAAACTAACATACTTCATTTGTAGAGTGGATTATGCTGTAATATGACATTAGCTGGTTTTTGCTGCTAGCTTCTTGTCATTAAATGGGAAACTCTTTTGTGTAAATCAGGGGACGCGGCATGCTCAAGGCCTTGTCCTAGACTATGACCACAAGCCCTTCGTTTCAAACAATAGAAGCAGTAGAGCAGCTCGTCGCAGTGCGTGCTCTGTAGCATCTGCAGTTCGACATATCTATGGAATTCTCAAGAAACCATTTGGTTCTGGAGCAGAGATTGACACCGGAAAAGAAGAACGGATTATGTTTCGAACAGAACACTTTAAGCCCATGGTTAACCTCAGAGGCCTGAGGATTGATCAAGTGAATTTGGAAGGTGCATTCAAGATTCTCCCTCAATCATTGAAGTGGCTGCAATGGAGAGAATGCCCTTTGTCTATTCTTCCTTCTGATTTTTGTGTTCGGGAGCTAACATTTCTCGATCTATCCCGTGGAAAGTTCAAACGTATGTGGACAAGTAAAAGCAGTAAGGTTTGTATAAATCTGTGTTACCTCAATGGATTATTTTCTTTCTTTGTTCAGATTTTGCATGGATCCTCTTGAATTGCATCGTCCTTAGTCATAAAACTGATGGTATGCCTTTATCAGGTTGCTGGGAAATTAAAGATTTTAGTTCTACGAGAGTGCCATGCCCTCGCTGGAATTTCAGATTTATCAGGCTTTGATGCCTTAGAAAAAATCGTCCTTGAGCTATGTACTGGATTGACGCAGCTTCATGAATCAGTTGGAAGCCTGAAGAACTTAATCCACTTGAATCTTAAGGGTTGTCGAAAGCTTACCCAACTTCCGAGAGATGTCTCTGGGCTTATGAAGTTAAAAGAGCTGATCCTTTCCGACTGCTTTAGTTTTATGAAACTACCGGAGGACATGAACAACCTGAAATCTCTGAAGGTGCTTTTGCTTGATAACACCAAGATAAATCGGATACCCGAAAAGATATTTCACCTGGTTGAGCTCGAGAAGCTGCATTTAAGAGGCTGTTCATTATTGAAACAATTACCAGAGCTGATAGGGCAGCTTGAATCTCTCAAGGAGTTAATCCTTGATGGGACTGGAATAGAGACATTGCCTGATTCAATAGGTGCATTGAGAAAGCTTGAGATATTGAGTTTGATGCGGTGTGCTTCGCTCACTGAACTTCCTGATTCTTTGGGAGATCTGATCCTTCTGAGAGAAATGTATCTCCTGAAAAGTCCAGTCAGGGAGCTTCCTGCCTCATTAGGGAATTTATCGTACTTGAAGACGCTCTTGATTAGAGATTGTCGAATTTCGACAGATACATCTGTTTCAATGAAAGGATTGGCTTCCCTTGTCGACCTTCAACTAGGAGGTGAAAAGATTGACAGTTTGCCGAATGAGATTGGTCTATTGGGGATGCTGAGGAGACTTGAGATAAGGGATTGCACGTCGCTGGTTCGGCTGCCAGAATCCATCGGAAACTTGTCAGAGCTTGTTCATATGATCATCGTGAATGTGAATATTACCGAGTTGCCTGAATCAATCGGAGAGCTAGGAAATCTCGTATTCATGCGACTAACCAGGTGTAAGAACCTTGACAAGCTTCCAGAATCCATAGGCAATCTGAAGTCTCTGTACCACTTGTATATGGAGGAAACTAGCGTGACCAATCTACCAGAAAGTTTCGGGGGACTTGCCAACTTGAGGACTCTAAGAATGGGCAAGAAACCATTGGAAGACCGGCCATCAGTAGATCCAGGATTTGCATTCCCTTGTTCATTTGCAAATCTCTCCCATTTAGAAGAAATTAATGCCCGAGCTTGGTACATGACAGGGCGATTTCCCGATGACTTTGAAAAGTTGGAGTCATTAGAGACTCTGAACTTAGGATACAATAACTTCAGCAGCCTCCCCTCGAGCCTGAAGGGACTTACCATTCTTAAGGAACTTCTGTTGCCACACTGTAAAGAGCTCAAGTCTCTGCCCCCTCTTCCGTCGAGCTTGACTGAAATCAATATTGCAGAATGCCATGCTCTGGAGAGCATTTCAGATGTCTCTGCACTGGAGAAATTGGAAGTGCTTAACATGTCGAATTGTCAGAAAGTAACTGACGTTCCCGGAGTCGAATGCCTGAAGTCTCTGCGAAGGCTCTACTTGACGGGCTGTACTGCATGTTCCTCCACAATCAGGAGAAGGATATCAAAGGTTTCCTTTTCCCTTGTTTCATATTTGACAAGTGTTAACGAATCGTTTGGAGCTTTTTCTATCACTGACCAATAAAATCCCGATGTTTCCCTTTTGGTTGGAACTCATTTATGCTGGAGTTGTTTGCAGGTCTGTCTGCGGAATTGGCGTGTTCTCAACATGCCAGGAAGCGAGCTTCCAAGCTGGCTATGTGATGAAGAAGTGACATATGAGAAGAACAAGAATCACGTCTTAAAAGCTGTTCTTGTAGGCGTTGTATATTCAATCAACAACAACTTTCCGGAACCTTTTAGGTATGAAGTCCCGGTAGTCCCAGGCATTCAGGCGAAGATCCTCAACCAGAACGGAATGAAATTTTCTACTACTCTGCCCTTGATGGGAATACCTAAGACGAATGAAGACCAGGTTAGTTTCTGTCGATTTTTGGAATTCCATCAGCTGGTTTCTATGTTAGAACAAGGCGACAGGTTGCAGATAACTGCTCAAAGCCCACCGCGTATTCCTGGAATAGAACTAAAGAAGGGCGGGGTGTGTCTGGTTTTCGAGACCGACGACGAATACAAAGGCGATGAGCGGTTGCTGGACGAGTCTTACATTTCTTTGTCAGAAAAACTTGCCCGATTTCTGAACTCTCAGGAAGTAGTCGCCTGATTTGTGATTTTCCAGAAAGATCTTTGGCCTTCTGGTCCATATATGTATGCTCTTACAACAACTTGAACAACCGTAAACGTCCTTATTCACGGTCGATGCCACAACTATCTGACCGCAGTATACTCTATCGCATTAGAGCGATCTGTTGGCTTTACACGATGGCAAAACCAGTTTCTATTATCTATGTTTGCAGAACCACATCCCTCTTACAGCTCGTTTTGTGCAGATCACACGAAACATCATCCGCGGGGGGCTTCAACGACCGAGTAACCTCGAAGGTAGCATTCCGTCGTTAACTGGTCATAATCCCAGGTTGGTGTAATGTATCGTGAGTCGTGATTAGCTTACTTCGAGAATCTTAGACACATTGGACCGAACTGATGATATAACCAACAACCCAGAACGTCGTGGACATATCATTGGATGATATGGCTTAAGGTCATACTTATATTACATGTTGTTATTATGCAATCCCAAATTCGATATCTAAAGTCAACCCGATACCAGAAGTCAATAGTTTTAAGTCTTTAAGCATGCACTGATCATCACCACATTCCAGAGATGTCTGTGGCCATCTCCTCCCAGTTTGAGTTGAACATCCCCTTTTGTAGTCTCACTCGATCACTTGTAACAAAATGGATGATCCAGTCGTGCGTCCGGACTTCAGGCTCAAATGGGACGTGTTCCTAAGCTTCCGTGAGACTGACTCTCGCCACGAGTTCGTCGAGCCCCCGTATGAATTCCCTCAGGGACAGGGCTATCCGGGCTTTCTGCGACGACAAGGGGAGGAACCGGGGTGTTGGGAAATAGTCCCACACCGGATAAAGAAAGGCATGGCCAATGCATATATAGGGTTGGGACCCTTCACCTAATTGCTAGCTTTTAGGTGAATGGGTAACCCCGACACGATTTCTAACATGGTATCAGAGCCAGATTCGTCCCGTCGGACAAAGATTCCGAATGAGGGCGCCCGACCCCCGGACAAAGATCCGATATGGGACTACGGGAAGGTGTTAGGAAATAGTCCCACACCGGATAGAGAAAGGCCTGGGCCAATGGATATATAGGGTTGGGACCCCTCACCTAATTACTAGCTTTTAGATGAAGGGTAACCCCGACACGATTTCTAACACGGGGGACGTCATCTCCACCTGTGTTCTACTTGGTTGAGCCGAAGCAGGTGAAACGCCAAACGGGACCGTTTGAGGACTCATTCGAAAGCCATGAACGGAAGTTTGAGGAAGAGAGGGTCTCTAGATGGAGATCAGCCATGAAGGCTGCCGGTGGGATCTACGGCTGGGTATACACCGGTCACGACAACAGGTTTTTGTCCGATGATCTCAGTTTAACTCATTTGCACCGAATACGCGAACCATAATCACGCCATCATCCAGAGTTTATCGTCATACACATGAATTGAATCTGCACAAATTCTCATTCTCGAAAGAAGAATATCAGAGCGTGCTCATTCTGATTTACATCGAAGTGGTCAGGCATCTTCGAGTGGGATGAACCTGTCATGGTGTGTATGAGTTTTCTAGTCTGTTTTTTTTTTTTTGTGGAAAAAATAAAAGTCTTGTCGTCATCAGCGCTACAGGAAGTTGAATCATCATTCGGCTATCGGAAGAAAAGTTTTCTTTCTTTGAGTCGTCGTGTTTCCTGTTAACCTTACGATGTTATCAGGTGCTGATGCGGGTTTATTCTATGCAGTGAAATGCCGATACTTATCCAATCTCTGATTGAAAGAATCCAATCTGAACTATGCAATAGCCCACTTAACGGAGCACCTTTCATTGTGGGGCATGACTATATCGAACGACTTATGGATATCGCAAGCGTCAAATCAGGCGGAGTCAAAGTGATAGGACTTCATGGATCCAGCGGAGTTGGGAAGACAACTTTCGCTAAAGCACTTTACAACAAGCTTGTGCTCATTTCGAAAGTCGTTGCTTCCTAAATGATGTCAGGGAAAGATTCAGTGAGGATGTTGCAGAGATTTTGAGAACAGAAATGTATCGAGAACTCTCACCGGAGAATCCTACGAGGGATGTAGTTCTTGGTAAGAGGGTACTCATAGCGCTGGATGATGTAGACGCTGTTGGCTAAGTGGATGCCATACTTGGCCCGAAGGAGTTGCATTATGAAGGAAGTCGGATTCTAATCACAACCAGGAATACAGAATCTTTGGGCAAAAAACTGGTGACTGACTATTTCAAGGTGAGGGAATTTGTTGAGGTGTTTTGATGATGAGCAATGACCTTCTGCAAAGCAGAAGTCAACCCTCTATACGACAGAAGCTAATTCTGATGGGAACCTTCTGTAAGGAAATATTTTTTTAATTAATAATTAATTACGAAATTAAGTGGGAATATTCCATGAGAATTATCCAATATGATTAGGTTAATTATCTGATCGAAATCATTGCCAAAGAAATAAATTAGAATAATATATTTCCATTGAAGGAAATATAATCTTCTATTTATGGTAAGGTTCTACAAGATTGTCTCTAACCTTCTGTGATTCCATCCGATCACCAAGAACCACTCTCGAGGATGTTTATCCACGTCATCTGTCTAGATACATTCACTTAAGTATCTTGAACAGAATGATATCGATTTTAATCATTAAGGAAGTTAATCTTTGATTATTTCCATTTGTAGAAGGCTGCTGACAAATCAGAACCTTCTGTAATCATCAAATCATTGTTAATCTGATTTGATACGTTTACTTAAAGAATATATGCCTAGTGCAACGTATTTGTAAATTAAATATTGTATTATAATATAATCTTTTACTTTCCTTGTTCTACAGAAGGTTGATTCGTCAGATTACCTTCTACACTTAGCATTTTTGTCTTTGTGTATAAATAGGACAATAGTTTATGCTTTCAGATATGTACGAAAAATAGAGGAACGAATCCTTCTTGTATTTTAAATTCGAGTTTTGTCAGTCATGCACGAGGGACGCTACCTGCAGAAGGCTGTATCGTTGGTGAAGCTTTCTGGGAGAGTGACTCGGGGGACTCGAGGGACTCGGTTGGAAGCTGCAGGAGACGTTGTTGGAAGCGTGTCGACGTGGGCAACGTGCAGCGGGCCGGAGAGAAGGGCTGAACCTCGGGAGCACAGAAGGTGAGGGACTAACCAGCTTCTGTTGTGTAGTATTCTGTGTGCAGGAAGCCTAGAGCAAAGGCGTTGTGTATGCTCGAGAAGCCTAGAGCAAAGGCGTTGTGTATGCTCGGAGAAGCCTTGTGCAAGGGCGTTGTGTTTGCATAGTCGCTATCTCGAGGAGATCGTGCAGGTCGTGTGGAGCCGCCGGAGGGAAAATCCATCCTTGAACAGAGGTCGCTGTTCGCTTGCGTAGCGTACGTGCTCGTGTGGGGTACGCCACGAAGTCGTTGTCCTTGAGGGGATTGCGCATTGGTTACTTTGTTAGTCACACTAACGTGTGCACCGAGTTAAGCTTGGGAGATAAGCTTTCTTGATCTATCCTGCAGCAACATCGAACGCATGTGGACCACTAAAGGCAGCAAGGTTGGTCTAAGATCTTTTGCTGCTTCCCCAGATTATTTTATACCAATCTTCATATTGTGCACAGATTCTCTTGCATTTTGCCTTCCATGCTTGTAAGGCTGATGGTACGCCTCTTAATCAGGTTGCTGCAAGATTAATGATATTAATTCTACACGAGTGCCATGCCCTCCCCGGAATTGCAGATTTATCAGGCTGTTGTGCTTTGGAGAAGCTCGTCCTCGAGCGATGTACTGGACTGGCGAAACTTCATGATTCGGTTGGAAGTCTGAAGAATTTAGTTCATTTGAATCTTAAGGGTTGCGAAAAGATTACCCAACTTCCAAAAGATATCTCTGGGCTTATGAAGTTGGAGGAGCTTATCCTTTCCGACTGCACTAGTTTTGCAAAATTACCAGAGGATATGAACAACCTGAGATCACTGAAGACGCTTTTTCTTGATTATGCGCGGATAAACTGGATTCCCGACAGGATATTCCACCTCGTAAAGCTAGAGAAACTGCATTTGAGAGGCTGTTCATTATTGAAGCAATTGCCGGAGCTGATAAGGGGACTTGAATCTCTCAAGGAGATAATCCTCGACGGTACCGGATTAGAGACATTACCTGGTTCGATAGGTTCATTGAGAAAGCTTTAGTTTGAGGTGGTGCAAGTCGCTTACTGAACTTCCTAATTCCATCGGAGATCTGATGCTATTGAGAAAAATGTATCTCCAGAACAGTCAAATCAGGAAGCTTCCAATCTCTGTATGGAAATTATCATACTTGAAGACTCTTTCAATCTGTGATTGTCGGGTTCCGACATGCATACCCTTTTCAACTAAAGGATTGGCCTCCCTTACTGACCTTCAGTTGGGAGGCGAAACAATCGACAGTGTGCCGAATGAGCTTGGCCTTTTAGGGATGCTGAGGAAGCTTGAGATAACAGATTGTCCATTGCTTGTTCGCTTGCCAGAAACCATTGGAAGCTTGTCGGTACTCGTTCACATGATCATTGCGAAGGTGAATATTTCTGATCTGCCTGAGTCAATTGGAGAGCTAGGAAATCTGGTACTCATGCGACTAAATGGATGTAAGAATCTTCGCAAGCTTCCAGAATCCATTGGTCATCTAAAATCTATGTACCACTAGTACATGGAGGAAACAGCGGTGACTAGACTACCAGAAAGTTTTGGAAAACTCGCCAACTTGAGGACTCTACAGATGGGTAAGAAACCACTAGTTGATCAGACATCGGTAAATCCAGAATTTGTATTCCCACATTCTTTTCCCAATCTCTCCCGGTTGGAAGAAATTAGCGCCCGAGCATGGTACATGACTGGACAATTACCTGACGACTTCGAAAAATTCGCAGCATTGGAGACTCTGTACTTAGGATATAATAATTTTGTCCGCCTTCCTTCGAGCCTGAATGGGCTTTCTGTTCTTAAGAAGCTTCTTCTGCCACACTGTAAAGAGCTCAAGTCCCTGCCCCCTCTTCCGTCGAGCTTGACGGAAATCAATATTGCAGAATGCCAAGCTGTGGAGAGCATTTCAGATATCTCTGCATGGGAGAACTTGGAAGAGCTTAACATGTCGAATTGTCATAAAGTAACTGATGTTCCCGGAATCGAATGCCTGAAGTCCTTGCGAAGGCTCTACTTAACGGGCTGCACTGTGTGTTATTCCGGGATAAGGAGAAGGATATCAAAGGTTCGCATTTGGTTTACATCATGTTCGATAAAAGTCAACAAATAGTTTGGAGCTTTTCTCATCAACCGACTGTTAGAATCGCAATGTTTTTCTTTTCAATGAGAATTCATACCCGCTGGATCTGTTTGCAGGTTTGTCTGAGGAATTTGCGTGTTTTCAGCACGCCGTTCCGAGCTGGCTATGCAATGAAGAAATGACGTATATGAAGAAAAAGAATCATGTTTTAAGAGGTGTTCTCATAGGCGTTGTATTCTCAATCAATGACATCTTTCCCGAGCCATTAAGACATCAAATCCCCACAGTCGTGGGCATTCAGGCTAAGATCCTGAGCAAGGATGGAATCACTACGACACTGCCCTTGCAGGGAATACCAAAGACGAATGAAGATCGGGTTAGTTTTTGTCGCTTCTTGGATTTCCATCCGCTGGTTTCTAGGTTGCAAGAAGGCGACGAGTTGCAGGCAGCTGCACAGAACCCACTGCCTATTCCTGGAGTAGACAGTAGAGCTGAAGAAATGTGGGGTGCATCTGGTTTTCGAGACTGAAGATGAATACACAGGCGACGAGCAGTCGCGGGACGAGTCTTACATTTCTTTGTCAGAAAAACTTGCCAGGTTTCTGAACTCTCAGGAAGTAGTCGCCTGAATTTTGATTTTGCACAAAGATCTTTAGCCATCTGATTCATTCATTGAGTGTCCAATTTTACAAAAAATTGAAAATGGCAAACATTCTTATGTCTGACCGAGAGACATGGCCGAATAGCTACGTGGCTGTCATCTATTCCATCACATTAGCTTTTGAATGATAACTCGAACAAAGCCACGTACCTCCTAAGGCAGATTTTCATGAAACTTCAAAGGTGGAGAGCTTCAAGTACCGAGCTATGCGCTTTATCGATTTACAGAGACTCATCAGACAAACATCAAGGTATTTCTAGTAGCCTCTTTGTTGAGATGTATCCTCAATGTGGCTAGGACAGAATTTATGGCCTCTGCTTTTGGGTGCATCAGACCACCAGAAGAGAAGGCATGAACTTCAGCTCCTGCGTAGAGCCAGCTGCAGCCAGCAAACTTCTTTGCATCCTGGTCTTTCATTCTCTCCCTGACTCTACGCATTTCTGCCCAGTTCTCCTCCGCGGCATATAGAATAGCCAGCTGTACGTATCGGGACCCATTGCCCTCCTGGATTCTTAAAAGTGCCTCTGCTGCTTTCCTCGCAAATTCAAGATTCTTACTCAACTTACATGCATTCAGAAATGCTCCCAGCATGGCAGCATCCAGATCGATGGGGATCTTTCTCAGGAAGGACACTGCCTTTTCCAGCTGATTTGCCCTGCCGTAAAGATCGATCATACATGTGAAGTGATCCGTTTCAGGGATTATGTCAAAATCTTCGGTCATTGACAAGAAGTAATTTTCACCCAGTTCCACCAATCCACAATGCCTGCAAGCAGATAAAAGAGCTATGAATGTAGCTGCATCGGGCTTCAGTCCCTTCTCCAACATTTCGTTGTAAGTTTGTATAGCTCTATTCTCATGCCCGTGATTAGCATAACCAGCAATCATGATGTTATAGACAACTCGTGGATGCGACCGCCCTAAGGACGATCCTGACTCGGAACTGCAAAGCACCCATTTTAGGGGCTCTCTTGGGCGACCTTTTCCTAGTTGCGTAAGTAAGAAGAAGATGGGGTTGATAAGTTACGAGGAGGGAAACCTGAAGAGGAGGGACGAGGAAGACATAGAAATACCCAACACCCATCAGCACCCCATGATTGTTTATGAAACTCGGACAACGAGAGGGGGGGGGGGGATTCGAAAGTAATGAAGTTGAAATGGTTTAGGACATAGGCAAAGCGATTCCTTTATATAACACGACGCACAAAAGCAAAGCATGGATTGGAAAACATATTCGGCAGTAGTTTCTAGTTCAACGTCCATATGAACTTACTCACGACTAATTTGTCACGTGACGTCAACGTATGTACACAAGACGTACATTATACTCGTTCATACGAAGGAGACGAGAATATTACCAAAGGGGACGTTTGTGTTTCTGCGTAATCTATAAGTTTGAAGCGATTCTCTTTTCTCGATACATATCTTTAGATGGCTTCGTACGTGACAATTGGAATCGGACACACACTTTTCCTCTTTGCTCTCCCGAATGGGATTATAACACGACGCATCTCTTGGAGCTCCATCGGGTTTCCGAAGTATTTTTCATACACACACCATCATAAAGAAAAGCCGAGACAGAGAAGTATTTTTTCTTGCTTGAGTTTCGGATCCTCAACCGCCTCGTCTTTTCATGTAGTAATAACTCGGGATTTGTTCTTCGATATTGATCCTTATGGTGGTACCACAAAACCAAGTAATATTCGGCCTAAGTGTTTGTGAGGGGGGAGGGGGGACCCTCGTGAAATATATGCCTTCTTCACCCACTGGGGGGGGACCAGAAATGGTTGTTTGCCTTGGAGTCGTTCCTCCTCCTATCCTCAATAATTGGACCACGATCTGTATTGGATCATTAAATGAGGTGTTGTTATTGGAAACTCTGAATTAATACCAACGACAGAGTCTATGGTAAGCCGAGACTTTGGGGACAAAAGTATTACTGTGGCAGGTCGGATCTAACTGGAGAGGATTAAGTTGTTAGTTCAAGGCATGTGGGAGTCGCCTAAATCTTTTGCCTCGTGGTATATTCGGACAAAAGAGTTATGTTGTATGTATGTACGTGTGTTTTTGTGTGTAAAGAGAGAGAGGGAGAGGGAGACTAATACTCCTTGCTTATCCTCCACACAATTTTGCTCCCCTCTATGCCTGTGCTTAGTCTATGCCTTTCCCTTCTCTCTCTTGTCTTTCTTTCTCTTAGTCATTGACAAAGGCAAACACACCCGTCATGAAAAGCTCCTCTGAAATCGAGTCGATCTGCGCCCTGCATTTCATTCCGATCAGATAATGGATCAAGAGATCCCCCCCCACCAGGTAGCGGGAGCGCGCAACCTCGATCGTGACCGGACTGTTTCGATCTCAGTAGACGTACTTGTAACGGGTACGTATGGTAGCATTTTCCCGTCTTAGCTTGTGACAAGTGACTTCGAGGGCCGATGATGCTTAGGGTTTTACCCTTTTCTTGTTCTCCGTAAGAAGAAGAATTGTGCTTTCGATAGAGTCCTGTGTTGGGTTACTACGTGAAAGCGTGATCTGTTTTATATTAAAGTCAATCCCTATTAAGAAAGTGGTATTAATCTTGCAAGTTTCGAATAGAATAACATATTCCCTAGTGGATTTTTGATTGTCTGCCCGAATTCATTATAATAAGCAAGTCAAGAATTTTAAGCCTTTCGCAACTTGCATGATAGCCTTACAGCACAACTACCTTCTCACGATCCCGATAACCTGTGCCAGGCCGCGCTGACAACGAATGGAAGACCAGGCAGTCGAGCGGCCGGACTTCAGGCTCGAATGGGATGTGTTCCTAAGCTTCCGAGGGACGGACACTCGCCACGAGTTCGTCGAGCCCCTCTACGAAGCCCTGCGGGGCCAGGGGATCCGTCCTTTCCGCGATGACAAGGGGATGAACCGGGGGGATGTAATCTCCCCGACCCTGATCAGGGCGATCGAGGACTCCGCGGCTGCAATCGTTATCATATCCCCAGATTATGCATCGTCTCACTGGTGCTTGGATGAGCTCGTGAAGATACATGAGTGTAAGAAGCTGATGCTCCCCGTGTTCTACTTGGTCGAGCCAAGGCACGTCAGGCACCAGACGGGACCGTTTGAGGAATCGTTCCAAAGACACGAGGCGAAGTTCGAGGAAGATAGGGTGTTGAGCTGGAGATCGGCCATGAAGGCTGCCGGCGGGATCTCCGGGTGGGAATTCACCGGTCGCCACGACAGGTGACTTGATTATGATTAGGGAACTTATTCTTCAATCACCTCCTTGGAACAACAAAGGGGATCAACTTTGATTCAAATTCGAGAAACTATTGACATTCTTACACAAGAAAAAATTTAGATATCACATGATATACTACTACTCATTATGTTTTTACTTAAATGATTGGCATTAAATGAAGTTGCATTTATTTAGTAGAAATGATTGGTTTGTGTATTCTCCAAAATGAGGCAGCAAATGGTATAGAAAGTAGTAAAAAGTATAGGGTAATAACAGAAAATTAAGAAATAAATATAAAAGAGAGGTAATTACAAAATTTTGAAATATGATAGACAAAAATTATACTGGAATACTAATTTTTCTTATTATGAGCCTGTCATGAGTATTAACTAAGGGGGGAAAAACAAATGGGCATGAATGCTTTTATTTTCTCTGATTTTTGTGCTCTAAATATTGCTAAAATAAAAGAAGTGTAGTGAGGTGTCATTTTGTTGCTTAATGGTAAAATCTAAAAAATAATTGGGTTTGTGTATTTTATGAATTAAATGAAAAATGAGAAAGGGTAGAGAGGAAGAGGAGACTTGGGTTTATCATCTTGCAAGCTACGGGACAAGAAGAAGGACCAAAAGAAGAGTCTTTTTTCTTTCTCCCTTTCTTTCTTGCAAGGTCATGGCCTTGCCTGGGATACGATGATCACGTTTTGTCGTAGCTTTTTTTCTAGTCTTCCAAACAGGAGGCAACGACTTCATAGCTTGTTAAGCTCAGGGATTTTTATACTAGGAAAAGCAACAAGTTTTGGCTGGGATTTGTTGATTCTGCTGTTGATTGATCTTTGCCTTGTTTTCCCTGTAATGGGAAATTTCTCTTTTTGGCTGTTGAGCAAATTAGATGTTGGGCTGCAGTGTTAGGAAAGTTGGGTTCTTTTTTCCAGATGACTGCTCCTTGGGCATAGGGTTTTGCCCCTTCCCTGTACTGTTGATACGGTATGGTTGTGCAATCTGGGTGATATCAGGAATGGTTCTTGAGCTAAGATTTGCTTAACAGTTTTCGAGTGTGGGACGTTCTAGGGGAATTTTTTCCATGTTAAGAGAGGCTAGTCAGTTTAGTGTTTTCCTCTTGTTAAATGGACGGCGGCATTCTCTGGGGGTGGGGAGATTTTTGTGCGTTTCAATTTCTGGTGATTTGATTGCCAGAGTTAATTTAACAGACAATCAGAATCTGCTAGGATAACAGAGTTTTATTGTCTCCTTCGTTACTGGGAAATATTGTGCCTCTTGAATATGTGGCATCTCCTGTGTTATGATATACATGCATTTGGATTAACACTCCTTTGTGTTGTGGTACATCATGTTAGAATGCAATTTGATCAGATGCTGATACCGGGTTTATTCAATGTAGAGAAATGCATACCCTTATTCAAGCGTTGATAGAAAGAATTCAATCTGAGCTAAGGAACAGCCCTCTTTATGTGGCCCCTTTTACTGTCGGACTTGAATCCCGTATCGAGCAACTAGTGGATATCATGAGCGTCAAGTCAGGCGGAGTCAAAGTGATAGGACTATACGGGCTCGGCGGAGTTGGGAAAACGACGCTTGCGAAAGCACTTTATAACAAGCTTGTGACTCATTTTGTAAATCGTTGCTTCATCAGTGATGTCAGGGAAAATTTCCAGGTGAACGGTGCGGAGTATTTGAGAACAAGAATGTTTCGTGAACTAGCACCGGAAGCTCCTTCAAGGGATGTAGCTCTTGGTAAGAGGGTACTCATAGTGCTTGATGATGTGGATGACATTGGCCAAGTGGATGCCATACTTGGCCGAAAAGAGTGGTATTATGAAGGTAGTAGGATAATAATCACGACAAGGAATACAGAAGCTTTGGGTCAAAATCATGTTACTGACTATTTCGAGGTAAGGGAATTGTTTCCTGAGGATGCATTACAATTATTCTGTTACCACGCTCTTAAAAACAAAAAGCCCAGTGATGCTTTTGCTGGAATCTGTAATGAGATGGTGGAACTTGCGGGGAAGCTGCCTTTGGCTCTCGAAGTTTTCGGTTCTTACTTGCTAGATAAGAGGACAATGAAGGAATGGGAATCTGCTCTGGAGAAGTTAAAGAGGGTTCCTCCTAATAACCTGTATGAGGTTCTGAAGATAAGTTACGACGGCTTAGATGCTAACGCCAAGTGCATATTTCTCGATGTTGCTTGTCTTTTCGTCCAGAAAGGAATGACCAGAGAGGACATTATCGACGTGTTGAGCGGATGTGATTTAAACGTTGAGGTAGGCATGCGGGTTCTGGTTTCGAGGTCGTTGATCAAAACTCTTGAGGATGGCACCGTGTGGTTGCACGATCAAGTCAGAGATATGGGGAGAGCAATTGAATTGCAAGGTACCTTACAAGATCCGGGTTTGCGGAGTAGGCTATGGGATCATCAGGAGATATCCAGCGTCTTGAAAGATGGCAAGGTTTGTTTCGCCTCGGCATGTTTATTCAGTTCCTAATTCGTGTGGCATGGGCTAATCGCCTTAGACTTGCCTTTAAATTATGCATCATCGTTGTCGTGATTCGAAAGACAAACTGCATTGCACCAGTATTATATGCATAAACACATCTTGCTTCTTTTTTAACTGGAAAAAAGAATACACGGATATATCCTTTGCTATGATATCGTCACAAACTAACATACTTCATTTGTAGAGTGGATTATGCTGTAATATGACATTAGATGGTTTTTGCTGCTAGCTTCTTGTCAATAAATGGGAAACTCTTTTGTGTAAATCAGGGGACGCGGTATACTCAAGGCCTTGTCCTAGACTATGACCACAAGCCCTTCGTTTCAAACAATAGAAGCAGTAGAGCAGCTCGCCGCAGTACATGCTCTGTAGCATCTGCAGTTCGACATATCTATGGAATTCTCAAGAAACCATTTGGTTCTAGAGCAGAGACTGACACCGGAAAAGAAGAACGGATTATGTTTCGAACAGAACACTTTAAGCCCATGGTTAACCTCAGAGGCCTGAGGATTGATCAAGTGGATTTGGAAGGTGCATTCAAGATTCTCCCTCAATCACTGAAGTGGTTGCAATGGAGAGAATGCCCTTTGACTATTTTTCCTTCTGATATTTGTGTTCGGGAGCTAACATTTCTCGATCTATCCCATGGAAAGTTCAAACATATGTGGACAAGTAAAAGCAGTAAGGTTTGTAAAAATCTGTGTTACCTCAATAGATTATTTTCTTTCTTTGTTTAGATTTTGCATGGATCCTCTTGAATTGCATCGTCCTTACTCATAAAACTGATGGTATGCCTTTATCAGGTTGCTGGGAAATTAAAGATATTAATTCTACGAGGGTGCCATGCCCTCGCTGGAATTTCAGATTTATCAGGCTTTGATGCCTTAGAAAAAATCGTCCTTGAGCTATGTACTGGATTGACGCAGCTTCATGAATCTGTTGGAAGCCTGAAGAACTTAATCCACTTGAATCTTAAGGGTTGTCAAAAGCTTACCCAACTTCCGAGAGATGTCTCTGGGCTTATGAAGTTAAAAGAGCTGATCCTTTCCGACTGCATTAGTTTTACGAAACTACCGGAGGACATGAACAACCTGAAATCTCTGAAGGTGCTTTTGCTTGATAACACCAAGATAAATCGGATACCCGAAAAGATATTTCACCTGGTTGAGCTCGAGAAGCTGCATTTAAGAGGCTGTTCATTATTGAAACAATTACCAGAGCTGATAGGGCAGCTTGAATCTCTCAAGGAGTTAATCCTTGATGGGACTGGAATAGAGACATTGCCTGATTCAATAGGTTCATTGAGAAAGCTTGAGATATTGAGTTTGATGGGGTGTGCTTCGCTCACTGAACTTCCTGATTCTTTGGGAGATCTGATCCTTCTGAGAGAAATGTATCTCCTGAAAAGTCCAGTCAGGGAGCTTCCTGCCTCATTAGGGAATTTATCGTACTTGAAGACGCTCTTGATTAGAGATTGTCGAATTTCGACAGATACATCTGTTTCAATGAAAGGATTGGCTTCCCTTGTCGACCTTCAACTAGGAGGTGAAAAGATTGACAGTTTGCCGAATGAGCTTGGTCTATTGGGGATGCTGAGGAGACTTGAGATAAGGGATTGCACGTCGCTGGTCCGGCTGCCAGAATCCATCGGAAACTTGTCAGAACTTGTTTATATGATCATCGTGAATGTGAATATTACCGAGTTGCCTGAATCAATCGGAGAGCTAGGAAATCTCGTATTCATGCGACTAAACAGGTGTAAGAACCTTGACAAGCTTCCAGAATCCATGGGCAATCTGAAGTCTCTGTACCACTTGTATATGGAGGAAACTAGCGTGACCAAACTACCAGAAAGTTTCGGGGGACTTGCCAACTTGAGGACCCTAAGAATGGGCAAGAAACCATTGGTAGTTCGGCCATCGGTAGATCCAGGATTTGCATTCCCTTGTTCATTTGCAAATCTCTCCCATTTAGAAGAAATTAATGCCCGAGCTTGGTACATGACAGGGCGATTTCCCGATGACTTTGAAAAGTTGGAGTCATTAGAGACTCTGAAATTAGGATACAATAACTTCAGCAGCCTCCCCTCGAGCCTGAAGGGACTTACCATTCTTAAGAAACTTCTGTTGCCACACTGTAAAGAGCTCAAGTCTCTGCCCCCTCTTCCGTCGAGCTTGACTGAAATCAATATTGCAGAATGCCATGCTCTGGAGAGCATTTCAGATGTCTCTGCACTGGAGAAATTGGAAGAGCTTAACATGTCGAATTGTCAGAAAGTAACTGACGTTCCCGGAGTCGAATGCCTGAAGTCTCTGCGAAGGCTCTACTTGACGGGCTGCACTGCATGTTCCTCCACAATCAGGAGAAGGATATCAAAGGTTTCCTTTTCCCTTGTTTCATATTTGACAAGTGTTAACGAATCGTTTGGAGCTTTTTCCATCACTGACCAATAAAATCCCGATGTTTCCCTTTTGGTTGGAACTCATTTACGCTCAAGTTGTTTGCAGGTCTGTCTGCGGAATTGGCGTGTTCTCAACATGCCAGGAAGCGAGCTTCCGAGCTGGCTATGTGATGAAGAAGTGACATATGAGAAGAAAAAGAATCACGTCTTAAAAGCTGTTCTTGTAGGCGTTGTATATTCAATCAACAACAACTTTCCGGAACCTTTTAGGTATGAAGTCCCGGTAGTCCCAGGCATTCAGGCGAAGATCCTCAACCAGAACAGAATGAAATTTTCTACTACTCTGCCCTTGATGGGAATACCTAAGATGAATGAAGACCAGGTTAGTTTCTGTCGATTTTTGGACTTCCATCAGCTGGTTTCTATGTTAGAACAAGGCGACAGGTTGCAGATAACTGCTCAAAGCCCACCGAGTATTCCTGGAATAGAACTAAAGAAGGGCGGGGTGTGTCTGGTTTTCGAGACCGACGACGAATACAAAGGCGATGAGCGGTTGCTGGACGAGTCTTACATTTCTTTGTCAGAAAAACTTGCCCGATTTCTGAACTCTCAGGAAGTAGTCGCCTGATTTGTGATTTTCCAGAAAGATCTTTGGCCTTCTGGTCCATATATGTATGCTCTTACAACAACTTAGCCCACCGTAAACGTCCTTATTCACGATCAAGGGTCGATGCCACAACTACCTGACCTTAGTACAGTCTATCGCATTAGAGCGATCTGTTGGCTTTACACGATGGCAAAACCAGTTTCTATCATCTATGTTTGCAGAACCACATCCCTCGTACAGCTCGTTTCGTGCAGATCACACGAAACATCATCCGCGAGGGGCTTCAACGACCGAGTAACCTCGAAGGTGGCATTCCGTCGTTAACTGGTCATAAACCCAGGTTGGTGTAATGTATCGTGACTCATGATTAGCTTACTTCGAGAATCTTAGACACATTGGACCGAACTGATGATGTAACCAACAACCCAG
The DNA here is from genome assembly GCA_029817715.1 of Melastoma dodecandrum. NCBI lineage: Eukaryota > Viridiplantae > Streptophyta > Magnoliopsida > Myrtales > Melastomataceae > Melastoma > Melastoma dodecandrum. The sequence goes on along the minus strand of JARUPY010000533.1, from coordinate 525,791 downwards.
AACGTCGTGGACATATCATTGGATGATATGGCTTAAGATCATACTTATATTACATGTTATTATTATGCAATCCCAAATTCGATATCTAAAGTCAACCCGATACCAGAAGTCAATAGTTTTAAGTCTTTAAGTGTAAATACCCCAAATTTCTTATCTACCCAGCCAAGGCGTGTTGCATTGTCAAATATTCCACGACGAAAAGATGAGATGCAATCATCGAACGAAACGCACACTCTACCGATCTTATTTTGTGCTTATAAATCAATTAAATTATATAGTGCAGAAATTTAGTGTTTGGGCTCACAAACAATTTTAAATAAAAATTTTTCAAACAACATAAGCATTTTACAAGTAAAGCTAATTATAGTGCCATTTTCGAAATCAATTCTTATAATTATTTGCTTTGCCACCGAATCCTCCAATTTCATGAAATTATCTCTCGTGAATGTTGTTTTATTATTACTTACCTTTTAAGAAATTGAACATTGCTTTGATTATTTGCTCACTCTAATTATTTGCTTCTGACATTGCTTGCCCTTTTATTATTTTGACAATTTGCACCCGTATTAGTTATGCATTCAAAGTTTTGGGTCTAGACAGCTGATGGTAGAAAATCTTGCCGGAAAAAAACCTCCACTGCCTTGGTGTGAAGAAGCTCATTCGCCAATTTAACGGCCTCTAACGCTGAGCATCCCTAGCGACTCGTCTTCCATATCACAACGACTAAAATTAACCCGACTTGATGATGAACATTAATGATACGTTTTTCTTGCACAGGACAAAACGGATTTCCCGACACCTCTTAAAACCTCCCATGATTTCTCGAGATTTCGGAGGGGGGAGAGAAGTTATAACAAATCTTCATAGAGCTTACCTGAGAGGCAGACCACCCTCTCGCAAGAGACAACGAATCCCTGATCCCCTGTTGCGTCTGTGCCATCCTCTAGCCAAGGTAAGACCATGCCAAAGACATGGAAACCCCTCTCTATCAACCCAAATCCACATCGTCAAGGTCTCGAAGTCGTATGAATGCCAAAGATGGAAGACCAACATGCACGATTCTGCACAAATAAAGGGAAACGCAATAGTCTCCCATACCTGCCTATACCCAGTCAATCATCAGTCCTTCCTTGATAAGCGTCTAAGCTTCCCGTGACCTACATGAGCGTCACGGGAAGTCGCCTTTTGCTTTGATGTCGTTCTTTTCCTTGCGCAGGTTAGACATGCTCCCTCTAGTCACTGTCGAGTAGAGGCAGCGCCACAGCCCCGTTCCGGTCTTCATATGGCGAGGCCTCCCATTTGAATTTTGTCGTCCCCCATCTCCAACCGTGATGCCTTCCTCTCTGTCCACGGTCAGCCGATGTCGTGGCAATCCGAGCGACAATCCCCACTAAGCTTTCCCCTTCAGCGACTCGTCTCAGAGGCAACAACATGATTCCCATTCTCACCAATGATCCTGAGCGTTCCGTCTCGCCAAGCCCGATCTCCTGAGGGGAACCCCAGTGGCAGACCCACAACCAGCCGCATATCCGACGACCTCCCCTGAACAGCTTGGTCAGGCACCTCAATTCCGTTGTCGGCGTCAAAACGTCTCCACACCGACGTTTCTCCAAACAACCAGCCCCGTCAGATCCAGGCTCTTCGCCAACCAGGTTCCTCTCGATGAGTCAAGGACTCCCCAGACGACCTGCTCGCAGCTCCTCCTCTCCTGACACTCCAATGTCCTCGGCCGCAACAAGCCACAGTAAGACGTCAACGGGGGACAAGTTCTTCGAACCCACATCTTCTTCGACATCTTTAGATCACAGCCGCTCTCCCGACAACAACGGTGCCGTCCCCTGCTTCCAAGATCAGCCCCTCCCCGGCGATGCTTTCAAACCTGACCCACGACTCGACGGCAGCAACCCATGGTCGGTAGCGGCAGGGCGACCTCTCCCCTGGCGTCCTCGGAGCTTGCGGTGGCAGCCCACTTCTCCTCCGGCATCCCCAGCCTCACGGTGGCAAATCCACCTCTTCCCGGCGTCCTCCTTGTCCAGCAACACTCTGCCGGCGACGGGCTCCCTCGGATCCTCCACGGCGACAGCGAGCTCCACCCTCCAGAAGCCTCGACTCCGCTTGGCCGTCACCAGATTCACAAAAGAATCTCCCAAAAGCTACCATCCCTCAAGCTCCCAGCCAGGTGTGCTTTATTTTTGCTCACGATTCGGACTTCTCCAGGTGGAAATGGTGAACAGCAATCTGAAGTGCGCACGATTGGGTAACGTCATTTTAACTATTCAATTTTCATTCATTAGTTATTAATTTTAACTTTTGGGTTTTGTCCGAGCGTGCATTAAAATTTTGTCCATATTTCCAAATTGCCTTGATTCACGTGATCTTTATTATTTTGATGAATCAGACGCCTTTTTTAAAGAAATAAAAAAGATAACATTTGCATTGTTCGCCTTGGTCATTCGCATTTGTATGTCACTAACTCATACAATCCGTTCATTTACTTTGTGTTTTTGCATGGAAAACGCGACGGCATTTTACGGATATTATCGACAATATACGTTAATGGGGCACCCCCGATTAAGACGGTAAGACATGCCTTACTCTTCTCAATTTTATCAAATTTCATTTAAATTCGACAATACTAACCACGTTTACATTTTTTTTGACATGTACATCGAGCGCTTAATTTCGAAAGTTCAAACCCGAATTCTCGAAGATTAACTCAAAGGCGCGTATATCAAACCGCGTGGATCCACCTCGGCCTAAAAACCGCGGGCTCGAAGACAAAGCGGCCCCAAACTCAATCAAAGGTACAAAGGGGAGGTACGGGCCTCCCCGAATTTTTATTTTATTTCCACATGTAACGGATTGTGGGCCCAAGGGAATAGGCCCGCAATCACCGCCCTTCCCCGCTCCTTTTGATCTAAATAATTGTCTGTGCCTGTCCGCATGCCTTAGGCCCATAGGTATATCGTCGCATGTGATTGTTAAACAAATACACATGAGTTCGGGTCCAACGCCTGAATCGGGTCCAATGCCCGTTAACCAAAAGCAAACCTTTTGGAGTTAACGCCACCTTTTCGCATGTTTAATGTAAGAGTTAGTAACTAGGAATCCCCGAATCTACTCTGGTTTTTCCGACTTAAACCAAGCTTTTAAAATAAGTCGGTGGCGACTCCGTAATAGTTTACCTAAGTTAAACAACACATTTTTACGAAGTCATTTTGGATGAGGGACTGACGACACGAGCCGCTCTTGGAACCTCCTGAAGCTTCCTCCTCGGGCCATGCGCTTCTTTTCGCCCGTCGCCTCTTAAGGAGCATGGAGACGATCGGCGAAGAGTCTGGGCAGACCCGGTCAGGAATCGAAGGAGGGACCACCCTGGTCTTTTCCGCAGCGTTCGACGCTCGAGTCGCGACGCCGACCGGAAGACTCTAGGGGAGCGGGCCCGGATCGTCGGGTCGTCCGAACCGCTGCGCGCGTGCTAGGTCGGAAGGCGCGCGTACATCCCGGATGGCGACTCCGCTGGGGAAATCTGCGTGTGGATTCCTTTCGAACGCTCTTACATTTTTAATCCACATGCGGAGAGGAGTTTTTGTTTGCGCATGTACTTGCTTGGCTCGGTGCCCTTTGTTTGCTCTCATGGTTGTGTTTGTTTACTGCTTTCCTAGGCATATCTAGGTGTGCCCGAACCCGGGGCTAGGATTTTTTAGGGGGGTCACCGAAAGGCTCAGTCTGCTGCTATTTGCAGTATGGTTTTGGCCGGGGCCCCGCCTCCCTTAGTCCGAGGGAGGTTTAGAAGCCTTCATCTGAGAGCCTAGCATTGTTTGCTCACTACAGGTACCAGACACCGCACGTGCATTTGTCTGTTACTGAGTGACTGCTACTTGTGCAGGGACAGGTGTCAGGTACGCTTTGTCTGCTATGACTGTAAAACTAACACTTCTCGTTTTGCAGTTTGATGGAGTTTATTACAATGGGCTTCAACAACCTTCATTTCTCCTACCTATTTTATTGCTTATTGCATTCATACATTCGTTACCTATTTTATTGCTTACTGTATTCATGTATTCGCATGACTACATGAGTGTATGTTCGATTGCAGTAGTTACATTATCATGTCATTCACAGAAATTGCTCCATTGCATCATGACTTCTCATTTACAATTACAATTACATAATGCATACTTTTATGCATACATGAGTGCGATTAAACAACATCACAAATTTATCATGCATCGATTACACTGTTGCATGATACTAATCTAAACCTTTTCTCTACTTTCTTTATAAAGTTTAATTCTCCAGCATGACTCCTCGAAAAGGAATTGGGGCAAGACATGAAAATCACAAATTACTCGACGGCTACCATAGTACATGCGACAACATGGAGACCAAAGATGCTCGACGGATACCAAGGCCCAAAATTGTATGTCCAACGACATGAAGACCAAAGTTTCCATTACAGCTATCACGGTCCAAAGCCGTATGTCCAACGACATGAACGCAAAGTGTTATCAACGGCTACCAAGGTACAAAGCCAAGCACGAACACCAGAGATCACCCAACGGCTACCAAAGTCGAAAGCCAAATCTACAACAACATGAAAACCCCAAGGAGGTTACATCTCATCGGCCAACCACAGTCAACATCAGAGCTAATGACAAGCCCATAGAGCCATTCACGGACATGCTACAATCAGATACATTGGGAACATCACGCCCTGCTGATCCGACAACCGCTCCAAAGAAACAGAAGCAATCTCACAACGTCATCAGTCGCCACAACTTCGGCACCAACATAAACATCATTCCAAACACGGGCAATTCCCCAGCTTACAACTCAACAACACAATCCAGCACAAGGGGCAAACCCCATCATTCACAACGGCATCGCGAGATCAGGATAGCTGCGAGCAATCAACCCCCAAATACGAACACTTAATTCAACATCATCGTTTCTCCGACAACAAGAACTTGATGAATGCTGGATCCATAGCATCCCAACGACAAAAATATGAACGTGGACCAAATTCTTCAAGCGACGTCGAACACACAGTGCAACTGGCATTAGAAGCCCCATTTGCTCTATTCGCCTTCCAACAGTTCAAAACATACATGATGAACTTATCGATATTTAAACTGCTAACACCAAGACATCCATTTTACCTCGCAGGTATAAGATGTCTCGTCTGGGCTCACACAACAGCTTACAAAATACCAAAGAACATGATGTCTACCCAACGACGACGCATACTTCGACTGGGGCAATTCCCTTTGAATTCCTTACGGCACCCAAGCGGTCATCCCGACAGTATTCAACCACCGACTCTCACCAAAGAACAGAAGAGAAGGTCAGTCACCGCATCACTCATGGGCAAAAAAACAAGCACCTCGGCCCACCACATGAGCGGCCAATCCCCTAGCCCGCCCACCACATTTGCGGTCATCGCCCACGCGCACCACAAAAAGCCATCAACTTTGCACATCCGGGGCATTCAACCGAAGTCAATCATCTTATCGAAGAGAACCGTCACAAATACTCAACGTGGACACTGTTCGATATTACAATACATGAAAGGGAGTATCTATTCCTTGATCAATTCTTTCTTGCAAAAATAAGTTACATGAGCTCACTTATTTTAGCCCTTGTCGCATGTTGATGAAGGCGTGGGTGGCAGGGTGGTAAAGTTTCGAGCTAAAGCCTTGAAACAGTTTTGAGTCAAAGCTTCAAAATATCCTTCGTTGTCAACAAAACGACGATCTACATGAAAGGGAGTATTCGTTCTTCAACTAATACTTTCTCTGCAGAACAGGTTACATGAGCTTACTTGTTTTGCCCTTCGGCTTGTCTCATAGGTACGTGAACATCCTAGGCAGACGACGAAGGCGAGGGTGGTAGGGTGGAAACGTTTCGAGCCAAAGTTTCGAAATAGCCTTCGTTGGTAAAACAATGACAACGACAACACGAGAACAATCCTGTGACAAATCTCCGAGCGATCCTGGGGCAAATCCCCGACCGATCCTGGGGCAAATCTCCGAGTGATCATGGACATATCTCCGAGCGACTCTGGGGCTGGGACAAGACTGAGCAATCTTGGTTAATTCTCCGTTGACAAACCAACGAATCACATGAAAGGGAAGAGTACATGAGCGTCCTAGACAGACAATCAACATATTTCGGACCAAAGTTTCGGAGCAACATGTCATCAAGAAGACAACAAATTACATGAAAGGGATACATGAGCGTCCTAAGCAGACAGTGAAAACCAAAGCTTCAAAACAAATGAGCGCCCTAGGCAGACAGTGAAGACAAACAATAAAGCTTCAAACCAAAGCTTCAGAACAATCTTCGTCAACGAACTTCTTTATATCCCCAAAGAACTGGGGCAATGAACACTTACAATACACATGAAAAGGGAGAATCACACAGTCTTCATCAAACTAAGCGAAAGTACATGAGCACATTTCGTTTACGTCCTTTGTCTCGTGGGCAGGTACGAGAGCTCCTCATACGAATGGTACAAAACTCCTATGGTAAAGGCGAAGGTGGCAGGGCGGCAAAGCTTCGAGCCAAAGCCTTGTCGCAGTTTCGTTAAACCTTCGATTCCATCGGACGAAGACGCAATGATGAAACCATGTAAAAAGGGAAGTACCAAAACTCTACTTCACCTTTCTTACAAATGAAGTTACACGAGCAAACTTCATTCTCACTCTAATAGAAACAAGTCGCACGAACTAACTTGTTTCTCATCATCTGTTTGATAGGTACATGAACTTCCTTACACAACAGACGTCAGAAAAGAGTAACTACTTCGTCAATCCTTTGATTCCTCCAGACAAAGATGCAATGGCGAAACACATAGAAATAGGAAGTATCAAAACTCTACTTCGCCTTTCATATAAATGATGTTACATGAGCAAACTTCATTCCTACTTTAGAAGAAACAAGTTACATGAGCTCACTTGTTCTCTGTCCTTTTGCCTAGTGTAGGTACATGAGCATACAGACAAAGGCGCGGGCGGTTGGGTGGAAAATTTCAAACCAAAGCTTCGAGATTGCCTTTGTCATAACCAAAGATGGAGTCGTATCTCCGTTTCCCCAGCTGGAGTCCTGCCTTCGTTCAAGCTGGAGTTGATTACATGCATCGCATTCCTCAACAAGGATCAAACATACAAGCATATTCCTCCTGAACTATCATTGAGACGGACATATCCACCTCATCTCCCCAGCTGATACTTCATTTCATTGTTAACTCCCCAAACAAGAGTCGAAGTACATAAACTAACTTCGTCTTTGTCCGTTGTCAACTGTGTAGATACATGGGCATCCACATAGTACGGTACAAACTCTTGGGCAACGGCGTGGGTGGTCGGATGGAAGCCGTTTGATTCTAATCTCAAAGAACATGACTGGGGCATGAAAGTGCAAACACTTTCCCCTCGAAAGTGCACAAGAGCACCGCGGAGGTTTGAGTATCTAAACCTATTCATTTCTTAAACATTCGTGTGCTCATTTGCATATAATTCGAAATTATCTTTAATAAAATGTTTCTGAGCGAGAGTGGAGAAGGCAAGCCTATCCCCAAACACTTACCCAGAGTGATGAGTGCAAACACTGTAAGGATTCATACACAAGCGTTCAGGAGGGTAACGAATCCTTTGACAAAAGATGCTCTGCCGGGATGAGATCGAGCATTTCTTCTCTATCCCAAACACAAAACGTCAACCATTGCTAGCCCATTTCGAGCCAAAGTTGAAGTTTTCGTATACACTATACCTGACAAGTCTAAGGACCGCCTCACATCGGGGTTGAAAGGGAGATCTTGTAGTTAGAAACCGGAAGCAACGGATCGTAGAGGCTACACTTCCTTAAAATTCAAGTGAAGAGGCACCGTCGACAATTAGGCCTACCAGTTGAGTCGTTCCTGAAGACCAAATTTCTCAAAGAATTTCCCAAAGAGCATAGATACCAAAGAAAAGTACCAGAAAACAGAGTGGGGCAAATCCCTATGATCTAGTAAAGAAAAAGCAAAATCAGCGCAAAGACCAAAGTCTTCAAAAGCAAAGCGCAAGATGAAAATCAAAAGAGCAAAAACAAAGCATCGGGACTGACATTGACGGTCGCAAAAGCAAAGATGCTACCCTTCTAAAACAAAGCTTTCCCCAAAGTGGATTGATCACACCTGCCAGTAAACCATTTATTCATCCCCCAACAGAACATGTCAACTGGTGACCTGTCTAATGAATGGAAAATTTGCTTGAATGGTGGAACCTCTACGATCCAGTAGCTTTAGATGAGGTCCTTAAACTTTTTCCTTCAAACAACTAATTTAAACTTCCAATTTAAAGGCCTTTTGCCAAAGCCACATTGTAACCCGAGTAAAGACTCTTTCGACCGGTACATGAGCATCCATGTCAAAGGGGATCTCAAATCCAACTGAGATAGCTTCTGGAAATAAGAGCGAACTGTGAGAAAATTACAAAATCCCTTCTCTTGTTCTCACTTGGGAATAATTTTAGTTGAAATGATATGCATGAGTGTCATTTACTTTTATCTGTATTTCACGAGATTTCATATCTAACTACTTTCCTGATGAGATTCCAAGGTGCAAGTTTCATCAAGTACATCAATTTGGGGTATTCATGAAGTCTTTGCGAGAAAATCTTTTCCAAATTCCCTCGCAAAGAGGGGCAGCTGTAAATACCCCAAATTTCTTTTCTACCCAGCCAAGGCGTGTTGCATTGTCAAATATTCCACGACGAAAAGATGAGATGCAATCATCGAACGAAACGCACACTCTACCGATCTTATTTTGTGCTTATAAATCAATTAAATTATATAGTGCAGAAATTTAGTGTTTGGGCTCACAAACAATTTTAAATAAAAATTTTTCAAACAACATAAGCATTTTACAAGTAAAGCTAATTATAGTGCCATTTTCGAAATCAATTCTTATAATTATTTGCTTTGCCACCGAATCCTCCAATTTCATGAAATTATCTCTCGTGAATGTTGTTTTATTATTACTTACCTTTTAAGAAATTGGACATTGCTTTGATTATTTGCTCACTCTAATTATTTGCTTCTGACATTGCTTGCCCTTTTATTATTTTGACAATTTGTACCCGTATTAGTTATGCATTCAAAGTTTTGGGTCTAGACAGCTGATGGTAGAAAATCTTGCCGGAAAAAAACCTCCACTGCCTTGGTGTGAAGAAGCTCATTCGCCAATTTAACGGCCTCTAACGCTGAGCATCCCTAGCGACTCGTCTTCCATATCACAACGACTAAAATTAACCCGACTTGATGATGAACATTAATGATACGTTTTTCTTGCACAGGACAAAACGGATTTCCCGACACCTCTTAAAACCTCCCATGATTTCTCGAGATTTCGGAGGGGGGAGAGAAGTTATAACAAATCTTCATAGAGCTTACCTGAGAGGCAGACCACCCTCTCGCAAGAGACAACGAATCCCTGATCCCCTGTTGCGTCTGTGCCATCCTCTAGCCAAGGTAAGACCATGCCAAAGACATGGAAACCCCTCTCTATCAACCCAAATCCACATCGTCAAGGTCTCGAAGTCGTATGAATGCCAAAGATGGAAGACCAACATGCACGATTCTGCACAAATAAAGGGAAACGCAATAGTCTCCCATACCTGCCTATACCCAGTCAATCATCAGTCCTTCCTTGATAAGCGTCTAAGCTTCCCGTGACCTACATGAGCGTCACGGGAAGTCGCCTTTTGCTTTGATGTCGTTCTTTTCCTTGCGCAGGTTAGACATGCTCCCTCTAGTCACTGTCGAGTAGAGGCAGCGCCACAGCCCCGTTCCGGTCTTCATATGGCGAGGCCTCCCATTTGAATTTTGTCGTCCCCCATCTCCAACCGTGATGCCTTCCTCTCTGTCCACGGTCAGCCGATGTCGTGGCAATCCGAGCGACAATCCCCACTAAGCTTTCCCCTTCAGCGACTCGTCTCAGAGGCAACAACATGATTCCCATTCTCACCAATGATCCTGAGCGTTCCGTCTCGCCAAGCCCGATCTCCTGAGGGGAACCCCAGTGGCAGACCCACAACCAGCCGCATATCCGACGACCTCCCCTGAACAGCTTGGTCAGGCACCTCAATTCCGTTGTCGGCGTCAAAACGTCTCCACACCGACGTTTCTCCAAACAACCAGCCCCGTCAGATCCAGGCTCTTCGCCAACCAGGTTCCTCTCGATGAGTCAAGGACTCCCCAGACGACCTGCTCGCAGCTCCTCCTCTCCTGACACTCCAATGTCCTCGGCCGCAACAAGCCACAGTAAGACGTCAACGGGGGACAAGTTCTTCGAACCCACATCTTCTTCGACATCTTTAGATCACAGCCGCTCTCCCGACAACAACGGTGCCGTCCCCTGCTTCCAAGATCAGCCCCTCCCCGGCGATGCTTTCAAACCTGACCCACGACTCGACGGCAGCAACCCATGGTCGGTAGCGGCAGGGCGACCTCTCCCCTGGCGTCCTCGGAGCTTGCGGTGGCAGCCCACTTCTCCTCCGGCATCCCCAGCCTCACGGTGGCAAATCCACCTCTTCCCGGCGTCCTCCTTGTCCAGCAACACTCTGCCGGCGACGGGCTCCCTCGGATCCTCCACGGCGACAGCGAGCTCCACCCTCCAGAAGCCTCGACTCCGCTTGGCCGTCACCAGATTCACAAAAGAATCTCCCAAAAGCTACCATCCCTCAAGCTCCCAGCCAGGTGTGCTTTATTTTTGCTCACGATTCGGACTTCTCCAGGTGGAAATGGTGAACAGCAATCTGAAGTGCGCACGATTGGGTAACGTCATTTTAACTATTCAATTTTCATTCATTAGTTATTAATTTTAACTTTTGGGTTTTGTCCGAGCGTGCATTAAAATTTTGTCCATATTTCCAAATTGCCTTGATTCACGTGATCTTTATTATTTTGATGAATCAGACGCCTTTTTTAAAGAAATAAAAAAGATAACATTTGCATTGTTCGCCTTGGTCATTCGCATTTGTATGTCACTAACTCATACAATCCGTTCATTTACTTTGTGTTTTTGCATGGAAAACGCGACGGCATTTTACGGATATTATCGACAATATACGTTAATGGGGCACCCCCGATTAAGACGGTAAGACATGCCTTACTCTTCTCAATTTTATCAAATTTCATTTAAATTCGACAATACTAACCACGTTTACATTTTTTTTGACATGTACATCGAGCGCTTAATTTCGAAAGTTCAAACCCGAATTCTCGAAGATTAACTCAAAGGCGCGTATATCAAACCGCGTGGATCCACCTCGGCCTAAAAACCGCGGGCTCGAAGACAAAGCGGCCCCAAACTCAATCAAAGGTACAAAGGGGAGGTACGGGCCTCCCCGAATTTTTATTTTATTTCCACATGTAACGGATTGTGGGCCCAAGGGAATAGGCCCGCAATCACCGCCCTTCCCCGCTCCTTTTGATCTAAATAATTGTCTGTGCCTGTCCGCATGCCTTAGGCCCATAGGTATATCGTCGCATGTGATTGTTAAACAAATACACATGAGTTCGGGTCCAACGCCTGAATCGGGTCCAATGCCCGTTAACCAAAAGCAAACCTTTTGGAGTTAACGCCACCTTTTCGCATGTTTAATGTAAGAGTTAGTAACTAGGAATCCCCGAATCTACTCTGGTTTTTCCGACTTAAACCAAGCTTTTAAAATAAGTCGGTGGCGACTCCGTAATAGTTTACCTAAGTTAAACAACACATTTTTACGAAGTCATTTTGGATGAGGGACTGACGACACGAGCCGCTCTTGGAACCTCCTGAAGCTTCCTCCTCGGGCCATGCGCTTCTTTTCGCCCGTCGCCTCTTAAGGAGCATGGAGACGATCGGCGAAGAGTCTGGGCAGACCCGGTCAGGAATCGAAGGAGGGACCACCCTGGTCTTTTCCGCAGCGTTCGACGCTCGAGTCGCGACGCCGACCGGAAGACTCTAGGGGAGCGGGCCCGGATCCTCGGGTCGTCCGAACCGCTGCGCGCGTGCTAGGCCGGAAGGCGCGCGTACACTAAGCATGCACTGATCATCACCACATTCCAGCGAAGTCTGTGGCTATCTCCTCCCAGTTTGAGTTGAACATCCCCTTCTGTATTCTCACTCGATCACTTGTAACAAAATGGATGATGATCCAGTCGTGCGTATGAAGAAGTGAAGTATATGAAGAAAAAGAATCATGTTTTAAGAGGTGTTCTCATAGGCGTTGTATTCTCAATCAATGACAACTTTCCCGAGCCATTAAGACATCAAATCCCCACAGTCGTGGGCATTCAGGCTAAGATCCTGAGCAAGGATGGAATCATTACGACACTGCCCTTGCAGGGAATACCAAAGACGAATGAAGATCAGGTTAGTTTTTGTCGCTTCTTGGATTTCCATCCGCTGGTTTCTAGGTTGCAAGAAGGCGACGAGTTGCAGGTAGCTGCACAGAACCCATTGCCTATTCCTGGAGTAGAGCTGAAGAAATGTGGGGTGCATCTGGTTTTGGAGACCGAAGATGAATACACAGGCAACGAGCAGTCACGGAACGAGTCTTACTTTTCCTTGTCAGAAAAACTTGCCAGGTTTCTGAACTCTCAGGAAGTAGTCGCCTGAATTGTAATTTTGCACAAAGATCTTTAGCCATCTGATTCATTCATTGAGTGTCCAATTTTACAAAAAATTGAAAATGGCAAACATTCTTATGTCTGACCGAGAGACATGGCCGAATAGCTACTTGGCTGTCATCTATTCAATCACATTAGGTTTTGAATGATAACTCGAACAAAGCCACGTACCTGCTAAGGCAGATTTTCATGAAACTTCAAAGGTGGAGAGCTTCAAGTACCGAGCTATGCGCTTTATCGATTTACAGAGACTCATCAGCCAAACATCAAGGTATTTCTACTAGCCTCTTTGTTGAGATGTATCCTCAATGTGGCTAGGACAGAATTTATGGCCTCTGCTTTTGGGTGCATCAGACCACCAGAAGAGAAGGCATGAACTTCAGCTCCTGCGTAGAGCCAGCTGCAGCCAGCAAACTTCTTTGCCTCCTGGTCTTTCATTCTCTCCCTGACTCTACGCATTTCTGCCCAGTTCTCCTCTGCGGCATATAGATTAGCCAGCTGCACGTATCGGGACCCATTGCCCTCCTGTATTCTTAAAAGTGCCTCTGCTGCTTTCCTCGCAAATTCAAGATTCTTACTCAACTTACATGCATTCAGAAATGCTCCCAGCATGGCAGCATCCAGATCGATGGGGATCTTTCTCAGGAATGACACTGCCTTTTCCAGCTGATTTGCCCTGCCGTAAAGATCGATCATACATGTGAAGTGATCCGTTTCAGGGATTATGTCAAAATCTTCGGTCATTGACAGGAAGTAATTTTCACCCAGTTCCACCAATCCACAATGCCTGCAAGCAGATAAAAGAGCTATGAACGTAGCTGCATCGGGCTTCAGTCCCTTCTCCAACATTTCGTTGTAAGTTTGTATAGCTCTATTCTCATGCCCGTGATTAGCATAACCAGCAATCATGATGTTATAGACAACCGTGTCCCGTTCACCAAGCTTTTGATACATTTTCTCGGCGTATGAAAGATTGCCCGATTTGGAATACATATCAATGAAAGAGCTGATCAATATCTCATCCATCTTGATTCCTGCTCTTACTACATAAGCATGAAGCTGCTTCCCAGGATCGAGGGCTGCTTGTACAGAACAAGCACTAAGCACCGAAATGATTGCCGGCACGTCTAAGACCAAGCTTTTGTTTCCTCTATAAACATTGAACAACTCAAACACAGCTTCACATTGTTGTGACTTGACATAACCAGAAAACAATGAGGTCCACGTAATAGAATTCTTCTCGGTCAGTGAATCAAAGAGCATTCGTGCTTTCGACATGTCACCCTGACAAGAGTATCCGACAATCATTGAAGTAGTCGCAAATGAATTCTCGCCCACAATCGCAGCATAAACTACCTCGGCATACTTCATACTTCCACATTTACAATAGACATCCACGACGGCACTCTTCACAAAGGGATTAGACACCAAACCATTCTTCCAAACCATAGCGTGAACCTCCTTCCCTTGCCTCAAGTTCTTTAGCCCAGCACAAGAACTCAAGACACTGGTGAAAGTATGTTCATTCCATCCAATTCCTCTCTCCCTCATTTTCACAAACAGATCCAAGGATTTCGCCTCCTTCCCGTTCTGAGAATAACCTGAGATCATTGTATTCCAAGATATGACATCGTTCAACTCGGGCTCCCTCTCGAAAATCTCAACAGCTGCCTCAAGGTAACCCTCCCTACAACAAGCCGCCACCATAGCATTCTTCGAAGCCGAATCAACATCCGATCCAAGCTCGAGAAACACTTTATACGCATCACCAAATGCCCCGCACTTTGAATACATGTCGATCAGGGAGCTCAAGACATATACATCCCTATCATTCCCAGTCCTAACCATGTAACCATGCAGCTGAACCCCAAAGCTTCGGACGCCCAACTTAGCAACCAGATTAAGCATTGCGGTGAACGTAAATCCATCGAATCCAGTACCCACCTCAACATCAGCAGACTGCATATCACGGAACAACTCGAGCGCGTCCCCTTCATACCCGTCAACGCCAATGAAACCGGCCAACATGGTGTTATAAGTGACCAGGTCCCGGGAGCTCGCCGCATCGAACAACGCCCTCGCCATAGTGAAGTCTTGGGACTTGACGTAGGCGGAGATGATGGCGTTCCAGGAATAGACGTTCCGACAAGGTATTTCGTCGAACAGCTTGTGGGCATATGATAATAAGCCATTCTGGGAGTAGACCCTGATGAGGCTGTTGAAGGTAAAGGTGGTCGGGGTAAAGCCGAGCTTTTTGGCTTTGGCGTGGTACTTCAGAGCATCTCTGCAGAAGAGATTCATTCACTTTGGTTCGCTGGACGATGCTTAAGCTCTGTTCGGATGGGTCGGATCCATGAACACGAGTCGGGCCGGACAGCCGACGCGAAACCTTAAGCTTATAAATTCCGAATCGGGATTGAATTCTTAATCCCGACCAAAACCCTAGACAGACAGCGTTAGGAATACGACCGCCGTCGACGCCGGAAAACGAGGATGTCGTACGACGACGTGGAGATCGAGGACATGGAATGGAACGACGAGCTCGGAGCCTACACCTACCCGTGTCCCTGCGGCGACCTCTTCCAGATCACCCTCGACGACCTCCGCCTCGGCGAGGAGATCGCCCGTTGCCCCAGCTGCTCCCTCTTCATCACCATCGTCTACAACCCCCAGGACTTCGCCAAGACGGAAGGCCAGGGCGGAGCCCACGAGTCCCGGAATCCCCCCATCGCCGTCTCTTAACTCCGATGAAGCCATCAGGATAAAAATCTCGAATCTTGAGTCCGTAGTTTGATTCTATTACTCTTTCAGTGTACTAACAGGAATCTGTTTTGTTGAGCTCGAGGATTTCAACTTGGTCGAATGTCCCTGAGCTCTGTTAGGCGGAAGACATTCGCATTGATTCCAAAATGGGGTAAAGAATTCGAGATGATCAGTGATTGTTCTCCAAAAAGTTCTTGATGGTTTCTGCTTGCTTATGGCATTGATCCTAATCATTCTGTGTCATGTTCTAGCGAAAATGGCGGAAAAATGCATTGTTAGTGATCTGGGTTAGGATACGGCAACTTCGATAGTCTTTCCGACTATTGCGAGATACAGAAGGATGCCTCCATACACACTCAGTCTTACAGAGAGTGTATTTCAAGCTTCGAATTCCCGTCAACAGGGATTCACAGAACCTTGGAAACGATGATTTCCCAACCAGCAAACAAAGTCAGCAATGCTGACTGTTATTCATCTCTAAAACAGCATTCTTCATCAAGCTCTTTGATGGTCACTTAGGTTTGGGCGGTTGTGGCTGCAGTGGCGGGTTGCAACATTGGCCTTATACTGAGCAGAAAGTACCTTGAGAACCCAGCCAACTTCTCAGCATCAGGCATCAGGATCTTCACTGCAGTGTCTGAGCCTTTCCGCCCACTTCGCCAGTCTTGGTACCTTGTCCTCGCCCAGGATCTTGATCTTCTTGTAAACTTGGTTGGCTTTTAGGAGGAGGTCGCTTTTGGGAGACACTATCTCCTCGATTAAGTGGTACTCCACACCCTTAAGGTTAAGTGTAATAATGGCTCTCTTCACGAAGGGACTCAACCACATACCCAGGATCTTCATGTCCTCTTCGGTCTTTGCTGGAGGAGATCCGGGGCTCTCGAGCATAAACACTACATGAGCATTACCTCGATGGAAATAGCCCTGAAAGTGAAGCTTCCAAAAGGCTGTGACCCTAGCCCACCATTGTTGTTAGTTGGAGAGCGTCCCATGGGGTTGAGCAATTCATACAAGTTGTCGATTCTATTCATTCAATGAGATGGCACGGCTGACATGTAAGTTGTCGAGGTCTCTTCGACCGTACCAGGAGCCCACGTCCTCGGGTTTTCGAGTTATGAACTCAAAACCACGAACAGAAGCTTGCAAAACATATCGTTTCCGCTCTTAAAGCACAAACTGAAATGGTCCCGGGGCAAGCCAAGTGGGCAGAGAGGTTCTGCTCGGGCGAGGAAGTGAAGGATGCGAAGCCGGAGACCGATAAACTGCATGAGTTCGTCGTAGGCACAGTTCAAGTCTGCAGGGGCTCAAAACTAATATCATCCCATCTGATTCGAGAGTCTGACCTCAAATTACACATGGTTTACATTCGATGAACAAAGATTAAAACATCCCGGGCTCTTTGTAGTACAAATTTCCATTCCCAACAAAGATCAGAAGCTAATAGAAGAAGTAAACATATTAATGTCGCTAGTAACATGGTGTCTACGTGATACTTCACTTCCAATCAGAAATCGACACGTAAGCCACCCCCCCGGCCCTTCATAACACAATAATTTTTAATGACATAGTAATAACATCTTCTCAAATAAATTTTTTTATTAATTTAGGAATGACATTTTTATAACTATCCTTTCGGGAAACGAAATCCAGAACTTTATCAATAATTAATAAACACTCCACATTTACCTTCTATCCTTTTTCTTCTCTCGATTCCCTTCCTTCCTTCCTCTCATCGCCTCTCCACTACAAAAACTCTTTTTCTTCCTACTAACATGGAAGTGTTTACCAAGACTATGGCAGTGAAGCTCCGCAGCCACCTCGACAAGTACCTGTTCGCGGACGACGGCCACAAGACCGTCCGACAGAGCCGTGACCGCAACACCTCCAGGACCACCTGGACGGTCGAGCCCGTCGGGGAGAGGCCCCACCTCATCCGCCTTAGGAGCATCCACGGCACGTACCTCATGGGCTCCGATGCAGCCTTCCTCCTTGGGGTAACAGGAAAAAAGGTAGTCCAGAGCAGGCCTGATCACGAGCGATTCAACTGGAGCGTCGAGTGGGAGCCCGTGAGGGACGGGTTCCAGTTCAGGCTCAGGAGCTGGTGCGGGAAGTTCCTCAGGGCTAACGGTGGGACTCCCCCCTGGCGTAACACCGTCACCCACGACGAACCCCAGGTCGGCTTGACCATGAACTGGATACTGTGGGACGTGGAATCCGTCGATGCAGAGTGGGAGCAGGGCGACAATCCCCTCGACTCCGTCTACGCATCGCCGCTGTCGAGCCTATCGTACGAGGGGGAGGCCTGGGCCGATTCTCCTTCGCTGGGCTCTCCAGACAGCATCCGATCACAGAAACAGGTGAGAAACGAGTCTTGCCAACAATCAAAGCCTTTGAGTTCCGTCGTTTCGTCACATAATTAGTCCGGAAATCGCAAATTAGCAAAAGAGGGGAATTGATAGCCTCGAGAATAGTTGAGTAAGATGATCATTCATAATTAGTGGGCAACTTTTTTACAAATCCATGCAAAATGGCAGGGTAGGTGGAAAAGTATAAGGGTGAATGACTACTGGCTACTATTTTTGGGTACCTTTTTCTTTGGCTAGCTTTTTAACCTTTTGTAAGAGCTTGGAATGAATGATATGGGTGGAATTGGTTATATAGGTGAACAACATAAAATAAGAAAACCCATTATTTTATTTATTTGATGTCAACACCTCTTAAAAAAAATATTCAAAATAGATAAACCAAGGGACATTAAACCATTTTAGTAATGGGGTTCACATGTCCAATGTCCCAAACCGGTCTGGACCGGACCCCCGGGATTGACGGCGTGGGTCCTGTCCCCTTCCTCCCAACTGAAATTACATATCTACCCCATCCGATTTTTCCTCGGAGTTGTCGGAAGGGGGGAGATTCCCGTGAACTCGTAGAAAGCGTAACGGGGGAATAAACGCCCGCCATTGACCGAGAACGTGCTTTGCTCTTCTTCTTTGCAGCTGAGCCCGTCGATCTCCGAGGTTAGGGACGGGATGGACTTCTTCCGCAACGCCAAGGTTGTATGCCTCCACAGCCACCACGATAAGTACCTGATCGACGACGAGGAGTCCGTCTCCCAGATCCGCAACGGCAGCTCCTTACCCACCGCCCGCTGGTCAGTCGAGTTCGTCCTCATCTCCGACTCAATCATCCGCCTCAAGAGCTGCCACGACAAGTACCTCACCGCCTCCAACCAGCCCTTCCTCCTCGGCATGACCGGCCTCAAGGTCCTCCAGACCCTACCCCGTCGACTCGACTCCTCCGTCGAGTGGGAACCCGTTAGGGACGGCACCCGCGTCCGCCTCAAGACTCGGTACGGCAGGCCTCAGGCTTGGATTTGTTTTTTATTTCTATTTTTATTTTTTTTTGCTTGGCGTTGACCGGTTTGCGTTTGTCGTGTTTCAGGTACGGGAACTTCTTGAGGGCGAACAGCGGGATGCCGCCGTGGAGGAACTCGGTGACCCACGACGTGCCTCATCGGTCCTCCACGCAGGAGTGGGTACTGTGGGATGTAGATGTAATCGAGATCGAGGTCCAGTCGCCCACGTCCAAGGGCCTCGTCGATCCGATCTCTCGTCTCGATTCAATGAACTATGAGGAGCCCAACATCCCTTCTGAAGCCTCCTATGCTTCTGGCCGGTATTCTAGGCAAGAGGTGCGTGAATACCTTCTTCTTCTTTTGATGATTGTGTGCTAGTGAGGATTGATGTTCTTTCATCAAAAGGCCTGGCTTGGATGAATCAGGCTGCCGAGACTATCCAGTTTGCTTGGGCTTTCATTTTACGAAATCGAAATTGGGATCAAATGTGAGCAGTTACGTGTGAAAACATTACGGATTGTTTGCATAATCGATCTTTGGAAATCAGAATTTAAAACGACTATTGTTTACTTTTTTGTTTTTCATTATCTTCTGTTGTGCAGTCGAGCGAGTCCTATGGTAGTTCGCCTCCGAAATTAGAGGGGAAAACAATATACTACCACATAGCAGGCGAGAACGGGGAGGTCGAGGGAGAGGACATGGAGGGCTTCTCAATGAACTTCAAGGGAAACACTGTGGATGAATTGACAAAGAAGTTGGAGGAAGAGACGGGGATACAAGACCTGTTTGTGTGCTCCCGTAGCCCGCTCAACGGCAAGCTCTTTCCGCTTCGGTTACAGCTCCCTCCAAACATTGTCACCATGCACGTCGTTGTGGTTCCACGGTCCTCAGTAGGTGAGTTCGGTTCCTGACATGACTCTTGCTTGGGTCCGACAAGTGGTTGAGGTTTTCGTAGCGGGGTTGGTTGACTTAACCACACGTGTTAACAGAAACATTGCCCTTCACGTATTTTCCTTGAAGATTGTTGCATTGCCTCAAGCTCTGATAATTCTTCGTTCTCGCAATGTTTACAGCTGCTGAAGATTTCTGAAGACAACTAATTGTTTCGAGGTAGCAGTTTGTGTTTTCTGAATTAATTTATGGGAATGGAATTGTAAGCAAACATCAATTCGATCAATTGGATGAGATGGGAGTTGGCTAAGAGCATCGTTGCAAGAACTGGGCCGTGGTCCACATAATCAATCGCTAAGTTCTGTCTGGTATTTGGTATTATTGTCAGTGAAAGTTTTGTCCATTTCTTTTCATTTGAGTCTGTATATAGATAGACAGCTTGATTGGGGGAGTCACGTCCTGGATTGGTTATCTGCTTCATTACTTTGTTTGTCAATCATACAAGTTCATAGAAAGATTGCCAAAGTCGTCGCCATTGATCAAAGTAATTACTTAATAAGGCGTCAAGCTCTTATTAGTGCAACAACAAAGCAGGAGTACTATTGTTTATGGAGCTGAGCTTGATCTTGGAGTCCGTGTTTATCCTAGGACAACATCGGACAACCTGGCCGACCGTCTGTAGGAACACTCTTTCATCCTCTGTTTATTTTATTCATCTTGTTATCTAATTATGGTTTAGTAAATGATTAGGTTGTTCCTGTGTAGCACTACTTTCTTCTGGAGCTCACTTTTGTTTGCACCAACGATCCTGTCGACCACCGCTCCGCTCCTCATGAACAAGAACGTGGGCATCGCTTCCACCTCGAATTGTGTTGCCACATTCTGCGATTTCATCCGTGTTAAAGTCATCATTCTTGAAGAAAGTATCTGAATACCTCGAGGTGGAATAGGGAGAAGGATATTATGACCTCCAGCTTGTCCACATCAATCTTGATGAACTCAACATCAGGGAACTTCTCGGCGAGCTCGTTAACAGCCGGCTCCATCCAACGGCAGGGCCCACACCATGTGGCCGTGAAGTCCAGCACCATCTACAAATACTCGTGAATCGACTTCATTTATTTAGCTTGAACTAAGGGCGATAGAAAGGAGCTTAAGAAACCCAAATGGAGAAGATTATACCCACCAGCTTGGTGGTTGCCTTGGAAGCTTCCAAATGTGCGATCCATTGAGATTCGGACTGGAACGCGATTACCCGAGAAGCCGTTCTATTGCCGGACTCATGACCATTCTCGAAGTTGGAAATCCCAGCTCCCATATCGACAGGCGTGATTTGTGTGAAAATGAATTGTTTATGGTGTATGTATTTATATGCACAAATCCGAATGCTTGAACAAAAAGCATCGCCTCTAATGCTTGGTGAAGAAAAAGCATCGCCGCTACAACTCTAGTGGAGGCGGGAATCATCAATGCTGGAGAATGACGCCGCGCCATTGTCATCCAACGTGCGGCGTTTAGGTAAAATACTCCCCTAATCGAATGTCAATGGTCCCTCCTAAATATGGCCATGGATGCATAGAACTTCATAGAGAATCACATTCTGTACTTTCTTTCTTGTGAGTTCAGCCGGAATGCAATCACTCAGAAATGTTTAAGATGATTTTTATTTGTCAATGAAGGGCAGGACCAATTGAGGAAGAAAGGAGAAAAGGATTGTCCTGTACTGACCCAGGAGAAGAGCGAGTTCAAAAACCACATCAGATCTCATAAGTCAGACATTAGCCTTCCCAAGGGAGGGAGATATTGATTTAGGAGGCTACCCCAATATCGGCTGGCGCGTGGCCACCCTGACCGCCTGAGCCATGGCTGTTAAAGGGATGCATACCACCCCTGCCTCCTCCCCTTCCTCTTTGGTTATTATAGTAGTTTCTCTGATAATAGTTTCCGGGCTGTTCATAGTAATGGCCACGGCCGTTCTGGTACCCGCCACCGCCTCCTCCCCTACCACCGGTTCTACCACCACGACCATTTGGGAACCCCCGACGGCCACCTCCACTTCCACGACCACCCCTGTAGTTTTGGTAGTTCCTCCTGGGCACGTACTGCTGGTCCTTTGGATCTCTTTCCTTCTGATTATCAAGCTCCTCATCAAGAGAACTGATGTTCTCCTGCTGATCTAAGGTATATTCCGCAGGTTCCTCACCGGTAACTTCATCCTGCATGTGCGGGAATTATTCCAAATTCACATTAGCTGAATGCAGTCAATTTATAAAGCAAATCTAAATAGGGATTTACCTTCGGCAGTTCACTTGGACGAGCTGATTGATCGGCAGCTTCATGTCCGGAGAAATCAGTCTCTACCACTTCTTCCTACAGAACAAAGACAATAGTAAGAACAGAGATCGCATCACCAACTCACATATAACAAAAACATCCCACAAAGAAAGAATAAGAGTCGTATCATGAGAAGTTCTTTCTCCACTTCAAGAACCTTACATCAGCCAAACATTATACTAGACAATTTTATCCAGTGGCTACACCACATAATTGTGTGACCAGACAATTTATGAGTGAGGCCACATTATTTTAGCCATATAAAGCTACAAACATCGGCAGTCTCACAAAAAGTTCAAGTAGAAAGAGAACAGAAAATGCAATGCAGACTTTAACAGGACAGAAAAGCAGGACAAGGATTCATAATTCGAAAACATATTTTTCTACAAGTAGTTACAACACTGCTTGAAAAGAATGATGGGCAACAGCAAGAAGAATTAATCTCTTTTTGCAACAAAAATCCCATCTAATATAAGAGATTGCATGACCCAGGAGATGTGAGATTGCAAAAGCAATTAGTGCAAAACTGTTTACTCGTAAATTAAGAATCATCCAAGAACAAACAGGACCAATAAGGACTACAAGTAGAAAATTAATTGGAAAGGCATCTACTGGTAAATGTTGAGAATCAATCTGATATAAACAGGTCAAGTGAGATTGGAAATCAACCTATTATATAATAAGGACAATGTATTTGGCTACAACACATTGAGAAAAAGAGAATGAAATGATGGTCCAAGCAATATAGGGAAACCAGATACACCGACAGAAGGTTTACGCGCTTTAGTCATTATGGTGAAGCCCTTGCAGCATCTGTATCTGTGCATTTTGCATAGCTAATTTGTGGAATGCAATATGAATTGCCTCTCTTTTTTTTCGACTCGTGGAATGCAGTATGAATTGCTATAGCAGGTGCATTATACCTAACTGATGACAAATAAAGGAATAATTTTAATCATCACAATCCACTGGCATCTCTATATTTTAAGTATGATGCGTCCATTTCAAGATTTTAGCCTTTTAAAGGTGAATATATGATTGAGATGCTCTAGAAAAGATGAAATGATTATTGCAGGATGAAGATAGCTGAACCAAGAAGCCATAATTATCACACTGAATGCTTGATACATGCTCAAATCAACGCTAGGACTGAGATGTAAAAGCTAATCCATATGATTCCCCAGCAAGGACAACTCTTCCATAAACCATTACATGCTTGTTCAGCATATTAAGAAATCAAACTGTGGGTCTATGAATGAATCACGCCCGAAATAATATCTTTATTCAGACCTTGAACATATTTGTGGCATCTTTTATTGAAATCAACTTATCTAATGTTACACCAGAATCTGAGGAACTAGCTCGAGAGAGTTGGACAAATGTTTCCCTTCTATCCTCGACCGTGAAGTCTGAGTAATAAAATACCGAATAAAAAAGGATGTCTCCAGTGAGTAGAATGCTCTCTTGACTTGCATCAGTAGAAGCAAGATGGGTGTATAAATAGGGAGGTTGTAGCTTGTAAAGACGTGGTTTCCATGCTTGAATGTATGAAATGGGAAGTTTCAATGCCGAACAATGACTACTATATAGATCATAAACAACTTGTCACTTCTAGAGAAAGAAACGAAACCAAATACACAGGCCAACAGACATACATACAAGATGCAAGTTATTCATCCCCACATTAACAGTATAAATAGCTCAGACATTAAAGAACCCAAGACAGATTAAGCAACTTCATCTAGTAGAGAACCCAGATGCTCAAAAACAGCACTGCAGTGATCAACACTCAATGTTCCATCAAATTAGCTAAACTACTCCAAACATAGATACCTAAATAAAGAGATTCTGGTGTGATAACAAAATAAAGAGATTCAGTGTTAAGCTTAAAGATCAACAGCAAAGGACACTTGTTACAAACAAGAATTAGCAAAAGCTCTACATATCTTCACTTAAGAGCAAGCAGAATGGGACATGTACTAACAAGAGTACATCTGAAATAACAGAGCAGCCACTCAAGTTTCCACTGGCCACATTAGAAACAGCAACCCTATTACCTTCTGTTCAACCTGTCCAACTGAACCTTCAATCTGCACAGGCACAAAAGTTTCCTGTACCTGAAAGGATGCATAATTCCCTGCAGCAGCAGCTGCAGCCACCTCAACAGGAGCCTTCATCTCCGGCATCGTCGTGAAGTACTCCAAAGACATAATCTTATTTAGTCTCTCCCTCAAGGCCACATCTGCAATCAAGCCAGTAAATCCATATAACAGAAAAACCAAACATTTGGAAAACCAAGGTTGCCTAGTCCCTGCTTCACCCAATATTGACTAATTCCACGGATTTCAATTGTAGAACACATGTCCAGAACAACAAGGAAAATGGGGAATCCAACATACAAGTGACACTGGAGCCTGGCTCGATGGGGCTGTCGGACTTGGCAAGCCACAGCTTCGCGCGCTCAAGACAATCACGGAGCGCCTTCTCGTGGCTGAGCCCCGAATCCTTAGGGCGGGACACGAGGAACCCGCTCACGGAAGCAATGAGGTCCAAATCCCGGTCAGACAGTGGGTGGTCATCGTCGTCAGTGACATAATCGTAAGTCAGGCAGCAGCTCCGCTCGTGGATGCGAGTGAGCATGGTGGAGGTGTAGTCCCCCTGGGAAGCCACGGCGAACATGGTGCCGAAGTAGAGGAGGTTGATAAGGTCGGCTATGTCGGTCTCGAAAACGGAGGCATCTGCAGAGGATTCCGGCGCGAAGGACGGCGCGGAAGGAGGGGGCGACTGCTGGTGGTGGTGAGGCTGAAGGGAGAGTTCCTCCTGGAGAGCGGAGACGAGGGAGGGACGGAGCTTCTCGAGCTCGTCGAGGGAGGCGAGGACGGAGGGCTTGGAGCGGAGGACTTCGAGCTGTTCGGAGTTGAGGGGCTTTCCCTGCGAGAGGGAAGACTCCATCTGGGTTATCCGGTTGAGCTTCTTGCGTAGGGCTCGGATTCGTTTGTTAATAAGGTTAAGGACGGGGCCATCGCAAGTGGTCGGGGCGGGGTCGGAGGTCGTCGGGGATGCCATTCTGTTGGGGGGCGCTGGTAGTCGTCAGTGGGCGGCCACCCGACGAGCAGCGGCGGCGGAGGTGAGGATTTCGTAAGGCCAAGGGTTTGCTTTTCGCTCTCCCCCTTTTTACACTTCAACCACTTTCATTTTATTCTCCGTCTTCTCCTCTTCTCTCCTCTATTTTGATTATTGAATATATATATTAAAAAAACATTTTTTTAGATAGATTAAAAATAGTTTCAACAGAAATTAATAATTTCAACGGGCTTTTTTTTTCTCTCGAAAATATATATAAACATTTGGATTGGAATTTGCCAAAATGGGTCCAAATTCATTTTCTTGGCTTTTCTGCTGGATCCAACTTCTTGTGTTCTAAAAAATCCATTTGATTTTGGACCGCATCACACTTCCCATCCATCATCAATCAAAACACTCTGCACTTGCCATTGTATTTACCGAATGTTTACTTTCATCTTTCGGCCGTTGGCTCTTCACGGCTCGTTTCGCAGTTAACACGGATCGGATCGATTTCCTTCACTCGCCCGAACCATTTCGTGTATGATCGATCCATTTAATCCAAGCGTTGTCGACCGACCGCGAGAAATGACTCCACGGTGCGGACCTAAACAATGTTTTCCCTGTGGTTTTCTCGCCGATCTGACCTTTCTTGCTACCTTCCTTTTTAATGCATTTCCACAAGAACAACTTTAAGACACCATGTTTAAAAAGAAAGCCAAAAAAAAAATATCCACCCGTGAAGCCGTGCCTGAAAGGGCTCTCGGCGGCCGTCCTTCTCCATCGTCTTTCTCCATTGAAAAGGGCCTGTTCTGCGAGTTACCTTGCCGATCGGTCAGGTCGAACATTCGTCCATATGACTTCACGGACATTTGACATTTGGAGTCCCCGTTCAAACTACTAATCGGGGCATATCAAATCGCATGTTCCTTTCAAGTACACGATGATATCCAAAACCAATACTCTTGCCCTAAAACAAGCTTTAACAATTGAGAGGGTTTCCATACGCCATCTTATATTCATGTTGTTTTAGCCGCCCCGAAGGCTTCTTCCCGACTTTGCATAAAGAGACAAATGCATCACGTGATGAAATGAAGGTCATATGAATATAATTACTTTTACAAGTCCCATCCACAACATATACGTGCATAACTAGCACCATCACACAAAAGGTGCCCGATCTCTCCGGTCAACCTTCTCTACGCGTTTTGGCACACGAAAATCACTTGGATAATAGAATCGGAAAGTTCGTTACGATGCCTACCTGCGCGTCGGCGACTATTTCCGAGGGAAAAAAAAATCACTAGCTAGTATCAGGGCACTAACAAAGCTTTGGAGTATGGGGACGTCTATCATTTTGCCAATGCATATTAATTGCATGTATATATGGTTTGGCGCGCATGGAAGTCGCTTTGTACAAAAGAAATGAGGTTGGATTAAAGTTACTGTGAGAATCCATGTACTTTAGGAGATTGATACCCGGCAGATGTAATAACAAAGTAAGATTGACTTTTGGTATTAAAGACAACGAAAACTCGACAGGAGGAGGATCACGTGTTGGGATATTGTTTTTCTACATACCATCATCGTATGATCATCATATGTTAAGTTGTTGTTTTCGATAAGGTCTGTAAGTTGAGGTGATATTGGAGCATGGGTAGGCAGACTTGATGTTGATGTGGATATGTTAGAACATAGAACAAGTCTTACACCTTGCAAGAATTAATCCCACGGAAGTCGGATATCGTCCCACGTTGCAATATCACGTCGTCAGTTGAGTTCGCAGATGTTAAATGTCTATGTCACTCAGATCAGATCATACGCTCGCGTTTGTCAACTCCCGTAAAATTAAAACCACGCAACAAAAGAGCCGTCTCCCCATGTTACTACTGCTCGAAGTACCCCGACATTATCATCATCTAGAACGACGGATATAGCTCGGTTCGAATTGAACTCTCGACACAGCCCGCACTCGCAAGTTCGCTTCGGATTCATCTGAAAGAACATGTGCTTCCGGTTTCATGATTCCAATTACTTTTTTTTTTCCTAGAAAAAATGTTAAGCAGGTCGCGGTCGAGATTTCGAAATGTTTCTTATAAAGGAGATGACAGATTTTTGTGTCAATGCATTGTTGGAGACCTTAATTAAGCCACCCCATTTACTTACTAACTTCAGATTCCGATTGTCTTTCTTCTATTAGTTTGCTAACTTTTGAGAATCAAGACAATAATTGTTAATCAATTGGGTTAGTGAAACTAGAAAGAAACAAAAAAAAAAACAAGAAACAAGCAATGGTGGTCCCTCTTTTAACCAAAACACAACCAGACAAACTAGAAATGCTCGCGACATGTTCAAAGATTACATCCTAAGAGGAAATAGTGAACATATTCTTCTACATTTTAAAAATAACGACTGTTGACTTTTTTTTTTGCCTAAATTGACTAAAATGCCCTCTAGTAGCGCTACACAGTAAAGGAACCCTAAATTGTGGTTGCTTATGATTTTCTCATGAGAATCCATTCAACAAGAAGGCAAAGTCACATCACGAATAAATAAATAAATGAATGAATAAAGAAGGTTCAATTAGGTGAATGAATCGGGATCCTATTAACTAAAGGGAGAAATTATTATGGGATTGTCCCCTTTCTCTTTACAACTTTTAACACACCAAGGGATGTTTTTCTTCTTTTTCTTTCCAAACAACATAATCAGGTGGCCACCATGGTTTCCCATTTCAGAATCATTACTATATTTAACTTTGATTATGTCTTGTTCTTAACTTTTTAAAGTGACCACACAAACCCTTTTTCCACATCTTACTCCCACTTTGGACGACTCAAGATTTTCGGGTCATTAGAGTAAAATTTTTTAAGTAATTTATCACGACGAGTACTCTATCTTTGATATATTACATCAATATTTAACCCAAAAAAATTGTGTGCCATAAGTTATTAATTTAATTTCATTTTTGAATAAGATGTGGTGGCAAAGAACAGTCCCTTTCAAGAGATCTAATTCAGTCATGACTTTTTTTTTTGTGGTGATTAAAAAAGGGCAATTTATATATATAAGGAAAACCCCCACTTGAGCATGCCATGTGAAAATCGATTATTATGGAAGAACAGGAAGAAAAAATTCCAATTGGAAAAATGGGGATTTTATACCAAATTAAGGAGGTCCTGATCCCTATTTACACCCACCAAGATCATATGCAAAAGTGAAGTACGCAAATCACTGTTTTGGTCACTAATAGAAGGACACCAAACCAACCAACGAATGTGTTCTTGATCCCGATTTTGTTTTTTAAATGTGTTTGGAAGAGATCGAACTGTGTGATCAATACTTAAGCGAGAAAGGCTTTATCGTCAATCGCATTCACACATACATATAATATGTGACGGTAATGCCCCCCCTCCCCCCTTGAGACAGACTCCTCTCCCCTCCTCTTCCACCAAACTCCCCCTCTTTCCTTTATAACCAACCCCCTTTCAGATCATATCATATCATCAAAGCCAGGCGGCGTTGTCCTCGCCTCACCTCTCTTCTCCCAACCTCCCAACTACACAATCCAACCCACCTCAACTTGCATAGACAACCACTGGTGATAAAGAGGCCCTGAAACACTTTCATTCCCCCCCCCCTCCCCCAAAACAAAAAGGAAAGGAAATGGTGAGTTCTTGCCTTCTGATCTAGTCCTTCTATTTGGTACGCGATGTACATGCCGTGATTCGCGGCATCTCTTTTGGGGGGGGTTTTGATGGTTTGTTTTGTGTGTGGTTGTAGGAGGAAGGCGGACGAAAGGAGGATGTATGGGACGGTTACGTCGACTGGAGGAACCGTCCGGCCATCGTTGGCCACCATGGCGGCAAGTTCCCAACTCTCTTTGTCTTGGGTACGGCACTCGGATAAATCTTTTTACTCCCATATGCAGCGGAGAGCGTGTTTCGAATTGGTATTTGATGGAATTTGTTGATGGTTTGGTTTATGATGGTGTTTGGGGAAACGGCGGCGGCATCTCGACGATCAGTGGTGGAGGTGCTGGAGAACCTAGCTTACCTATCGAACGCGAGCAACCTGGTGACATACATGTCGGCTTACATGCACCTATCTCCCTCGACGGCGGCCAACAGCGTGACCAACTTCATGGGGACTGCCTTCCTCCTGGCCCTCCTCGGGGGATTCTTATCAGACGCCTTCTTCACCACTTACGTCATCTTCCTGATGAGCGCCGTCATCGAATTCCTGGTAACATCGAAACCTCACAACCTCCTTTCTTTCTTCTTCCTTTCTTCCTTCTTATATTTTTTTTCTGTTTTTGCTCTGAAATTATTACAGTGGGCTCGTTTTTGCTATTTTCTGACATAACCTTTCTTCCCTAGAACGGTTGACTTGCTTTATTTTAAGTAAAAGGTAAAGGAGTTTGTCTGGGTCGTGGTGCTGCACCACATAATTTCAAAACTTCCAGGAAAAACACACACACACACAAAAATCTTACTTCTTCGCTCTCCTAAGAACCATAAATAGGTTTTAATACTCCCTGCGAAAAGCATTAAGTGATTAAAATTTATATCAAGAGGGTTTTCTATTCCATGCAACTAAATGTAATAAAAGACGCCTCCCAAAGAATTGCTCTCCCTTAAAAAACGATGGTGGTCTGAAAGCCAGCCCCCTCTTTTCTATCCCTTCTGTTCGGTGAACGAATTGAATGCCTTTGCCATGCAATCGGATTTGAATATCGAGAATTGAATACTCAATGGAATCACGTGGAGGGTTATTTCATATTAAACAATAATATTTAGAGAACAAGAAGAAAAGGGTGTGGTCGTAGCAGCCTGACGATAATACAAATCACTTTCATCCCCCCCCCCCCCCCTCCCTTGTCGTGTCGGATACGATTCCTTTGAATGTGTTGCCGACTTGGACTTTCATCGTATGTGTTTGTTCTTGGAAAATATTCAGACAAAAAGAGCTAAGTTACAATCTGCATCTCCAAATTTAGAAAGCATGAGGAACGATGGGGATTAACTTTCAGAAGAGTCTTGTTTTGTTTCCCAGAACGTAATTAGTGGGGAGTTGATGTTGTTTCCTGCAACTGCATAACATTTGTCATGAGATAGAAAAATAAGGGGTGGACACATTTATGATGATGGCCCTTATCCTAAAAAAACCCTAGTAATATCCAACCAAAACATTATCTAATCATCTTCAATCTTCATCCTCATCCTCTCGTATGACAATCGCAATGATGTGGATAAAAAATTTCATACTTTCTTTTGCGTGAGCCTCAGGACAACAACAACAACATAATCTCCATTCAATGCATGCCAAGAGAAATTTAAAACAAAAGAAAGACAACCTTTGATTTTGATAGCTCATCGTACGCCCCCACCCCACTTACTTTTTGAGGAGGTGTTATAATAGTTGTGCCAACAGGAAGCCTCGGAAATTTGCTACATCATGCATCCAATGAGGTTGTTCCAATAGTAAAACAATCGTGTCGTCTTCCCCGACCATAAAATCTCATACTTCATCCTCTAGCCAAAGTGTCAGTTTCTATCTTTGTCGTCTGGCCAGCTTTGTCGTGTTGGCTTTTTTTTTGGATGTGTGTGTTGGAGTTTGCCCGATCGACAAAGAAATTGGTATTCCTCCAATCATATCCAGACACCGCGGCTCATTGGTCCCCTCCCCCCCCCCCCCTGATTCCATGTTTAGTTATGCCATTGACGTTGCCTGAATCTGATACCATTTACTTCTCTGACAGGGCCTTGTGATCCTAACCGTCCAGGCGAAGACCCCATCCCTGAAGCCGCCGCCCTGCGACATGACCGACCCTGCGGCCCAATGCCGGGCGGTGAGCGGAGGGAAGGCTGCCTTGCTGTTTGCTGGTCTTTACATAGTGGCGCTCGGAGTGGGCGGCATAAAGGGCTCGTTGCCCTCCCATGGTGCGGAGCAATTCGATGAGAGTACCCCCGAGGGGAGGAAGCAGAGGTCGACCTTCTTCAACTACTTCGTTTTCTGTCTCTCCTGTAGCGGCCTCATAGCAGTGACGCTTGTCGTGTGGGTTGAAGACAACAGAGGGTGGCAGTGGGGGTTCGGGATCGCTATGCTCGTGATATTGTTGTCCATTCCGGTGTTTCTCGCGGGTTCGACAAGGTATAGGAACAAGACATCCACCGGGAGTCCCCTCACGACTATATCCAAGGTCCTGGTGGCCGCCGTCGTTAATGCCTGCACGTCTAAGAACGCGAGTAATGCCGTTGCGAGCTTGGCCACGAGCCCGAATGGAGAAAAATGGCAAAAAGCTGCCGAACTCTCGGAAAGGGATCAGCTCGCGGAGACTGCCTCCCTGAAGTTCTTGAACAGGGCTGCGACGGTGCAACCCGTCCACAAGTCCCTCCAGTGCACAGTCCAAGAGGTCGAGGAGACGAAGATCATCCTCAAGATCCTGCCGATATTTGCGTCCACCATTATGCTCAACTGCTGCCTGGCTCAGCTGTCCACATTCTCGATCCAACAGGCCTCGACGATGGATACGAAGATCGGGTCCTTCAAAGTTCCCCCGGCTTCCCTCCCCGTCTTCCCAGTCCTGTTCATAATGGTGATCGCCCCGATCTACGACCACTTCCTAATCCCGCTAGCAAAGAAGGTCACAAAAACCGAAATGGGCATCTCGCACCTCAAGAGAATCGGGGTCGGTCTCGCACTCTCAGTCCTTGCAATGGCGGTGGCAGCCCTAGTCGAGATCAAGCGGAGAAGAGTCGCCTCACATCACCCCACTGCCAACCCCCTGCCGATCTCCTTCCTCTGGATCGCATTCCAATACCTCTTCCTAGGTTCGGCCGATCTATTCACGCTAGCCGGGCTGCTGGACTTCTTCTTCTCAGAGGCGCCCGCAAGCATGAGGTCCCTGGCGACCTCCCTCTCATGGGCGTCCCTAGCAGTCGGGTACTACCTTAGCGGCGTGATCGTGTCGGTTGTCAATGACGCGACACGGAGTGGTTCAGGACGACGGGGGTGGCTGTCGGGCGAGGACCTGAACGAGTACCGCCTCGAGAGGTTCTACTGGTTAATGTGCGGGCTCAGTGGACTGAACCTGCTTAAATACCTCTTCTGGGCAATGAGGTATAAGTACAGGTCAAGTGGTGCTAAGTAACTAAGTATAGATAAAAGTATTATGAAATACATCAAAATAGATTTCCCAGCTCCAAGTTGGAACCCATCATTTATGTATACCTTAAAGAATAGTATTTAAATTAAGAACTGTAATACGAAAGGGGATGTAGCTCAGATGGTAGAGCGCTCGCTTAGCATGCGAGAGGTACGGGGATCGATACCCCGCATCTCCACTTATTTTGCCAATTTTGTTCGTTCATTGTCATAGAAAATCTGGGATTCACATATAGAAGCTTAAAGAAGGTTTCGTTTATTGATTGGTTTGGTGGAGCGAGAAGTGTGTGGTGGAGATTCTTCTTCAGGATGAAATTGAGAACAGGAGAAAAATCGAAGGATCAAATGGATGGATAAAGTTGATTCCTCGGCTTCTATGAACATACTTCAACTTCAACTTCTCATTGAAGCAAAATTTTGATCTTTTGTGAGAATTCAATCCAACACCACAACATGAAACCAAAATCATTACGGGATGAGCATGCGGGGGAAATTCTCTTTACTGTACACTTAACTGTAACAGGGTCTGAGTCCGATAGTTACGCCGAGCTTGAAGAGCAGGAACCAATGGATAATGTCCTCAAGGCAACCTTTACCGCACCGACAGTGCCACGTTGCCTCATTTCTGGGGTCAGACCGTCCTGCTCCTGGGTAGGACAACCTTCCTCTATCTGTACGCCAACAAAGTGCGAGATCTGCCATCATGGAAAATGAGCACAGGACTGGTTAGAAGACGGTAGGAACGGGAAAGGCAACTCCATTTCCTACTAAACTATGTCGGGACGACATCATGCGAGGGAATTGTATGTACTCAATGAGAATAGACACTCGAGGCTCTACCCTAGGCAAACCTTTTCCATGGGATGTCAAGCTAAAGTAGCAATAAACAGGTTTCTGCAATCCCAATCCGAAGTCAAATTCTATCCTATCAATATCATGGAGGTAAGATCAATCTGTGTGAATGGGGTTCTATAGACATGGCTAAAAGGAGGATCCACTTCTAGATTGGTCAAATATTTTCTTTCCTGAAGTTACACTGGTGAGAAAGAATGGTGCGAGCTTCCTGCAGGAGGTTACAGTACCTTGCCAGAAGCGTTACGAACAGGTGAAATGTGAAGAAGATTCCAGAATGAACTTCCGTCCTTCCTGAGATTGGGAGAAAAGAACACTGAGTTCACCATGAATAACGGTTCTGTTAGGATGGTAAGGGGTTAACCTGTAATTTAAAATACGAACTGTGCATGGCTGGTTTTTTTGAATGCATTCTTTTATCTGCAAGTAGTTAGCATCCTCTTTCAATCCACATAAGAAATCTGAGGAAACTAATTTCCATGCAGAAAAGGAAAAACAGATAAAGTCTGAGGGGAGTTGACCTGGAGGACAGTTGAAGAATCCGTCTCGTCTCCGTTTAAGAATCTACAGTTGCGGCCCAACACTTCGTTCCTATTATAACCTGATCGAGTGAAAAGACACAGGACATGTCAAGAGGAAGTTTGAGGCACACATCAGATATGTCAAAACACAAAGTTGAGCCCATAAACAAGATAGAAGATATTTACACCACCCGTTAACTTCAGGAAGGCATCGCTTGCATAAACTATTGGCATGTCGGGTAAGTGCACATCACTTCTGCGATAAAAGAAACGATACAGGCATCAGCGACACAATGAGCAAAGAGTCAATGGAAAAAGGTATAAATTAGGCACTCACAATACAAAGCTTTGTTTGATTCTACCAAGAGAGATAATTACAGATGAACCAAGAAGCGCAAGCCCATCGGAGCAGCATCTCCTTCCACAGACCAATCTATTTGTCAGTTGACTGTAGTTAGTAAGAATGGACACGATGTTGCGGATGGCACAAGCAGCTTTTCTTTTTTCGTGATCGCTTGCTTCACACTGCTCCTCGGCCTGTAATCCTGAGTATTAATATGGACAGAATAAGAACACACCACCAAAATGGAAGTCACGTGTAATACATGCAAGTTCATCCGCATCCTTGTTGCAGCTAAACACCTCAAGAAATCATAACAAGTAGACATTGCAACACCAGGCTTGCTCGCTTCTGGATGGGACATTAAGCAGGTGCAATTTATCTGTTGGAGTTAGATCACAGTGTCTCCCTCAATAAATCGCAAAAAGGCATGTCAAGGCTGAATACGGGCGACACAAAAGGCCACCAACAGGTGAGTTTGAAAGAGCAAGCAATTTCCTTTACATGACATACTGTGAACACAATGATCAAATCCTGACCTCTGCTATCTGAATCCAAAACGGAACCACAACCCGAACCACAATTCGGGCCCCACTCTTCCAATCCCAGAACTTCCCTCCTACAAGAACCTTCACACAACCTGGCATCACGCCCGCCGCTGTTCCTCCTATTACCGGAAATCGGCACCTGGACTGCCACGAAATGAGTAACCCTCCCATCCACAACACTGAAAACGGGGCACATCTGGAACAACATCCAGAACGGGCTCCCATCCTTCCTATAATTCAACAAACTGACAGCCACCCCTTTCGCCTCCCTTACAGCCTCTCTAATCTCCATCACCGACCGCCTGTTCGTTTTCGGACCTTGGAACACCCTGCCGTTACGGCCAATCACCTCCTCCTTCGAGTACCCCGACATCTTCAGGAACCCCCGGCTGGCGTACACTATTGGGTGGCCGGATATACCAGGATCGGTGACCGTAAAATTATCCGGCAAGTCCTCCAGCGCATCCACCACCGCCGCGGTGAAGGTCGCCACGAAGGACCGTTCCGTCAAAGACAAGACC
This sequence comes from Melastoma dodecandrum, assembly GCA_029817715.1. Classification (NCBI taxonomy): domain Eukaryota; kingdom Viridiplantae; phylum Streptophyta; class Magnoliopsida; order Myrtales; family Melastomataceae; genus Melastoma; species Melastoma dodecandrum. The sequence continues at coordinate 490,779 of JARUPY010000533.1, read as the reverse complement.
TGCTGTTGCTGGGACCTGGACTGGGCGTGGGCGTGACACTCCATTTATAACCCAACAATCACTTCACCACCACTCCTTCCTCTTCTCGGATACTCAATTGGGCCAATACCCATGTCACGCACGGAACCTGTTGGCGAAAATCAGCGACTGAAAAGCGAAACCCAGTTCGACCCAGAAAGAAAAGGACCAATCTTTAAAGCCGCCGTCACCCGAAGTCCATATATTTTCTTCCAAAAAAAAAGAAACATAAAATCTTCGGAAGCGGGGAGCGGGGAGCGATTATTCACGGAAAGGAAAAAGTGGGTCCGGAGGCAGGAATTCGGGAAGGCCGAGGACGTGGAGACGAAGCTCGACACATACTCGGGCGTGGGGGGAGAAAATATCCGATGGGAGGATTGTGGCAGAGGATGAAGAACATGGGGCGGGGGGTCAAGAAAATCAACGATGCGCGTAGCGATTCGGCACTCGGGAACTAACTCCCGGTTTTGTCTGTTTCTGTGATTCGACCTCGGCACTGTGGGAATTTTTGTGGGGGTAAGAAGAAGATGTGGAAGCAAAGGCCGCTCGGCAGGGCAGAGCGGGCCATCCGTCTCATGTTTTGTTCTTATCCCCTGTTGTCATATCCCTTTCCCCTGACTATGCGCCACGTATTACTTCCTCTGACTTTCACCGGGTAATAATAATAGTTCATGGATCGATCGCCTCCTCCATCAAATTCAGTAATTAAGAAAGTCTTGTGACCCCCTGATTCCACAATGAATTTACTTGAATGAATCCCCGGTGAGAAGAAGCCAATTGGACAACCAGAGAAAAGCACAGGCTTGTTAATTAACTAGGTGGGACAAAACGATTCCGACCACCCAATCAAGAACCGATAAAGAGAGTCCACAGAAACAGCCTCCCCCAGAAAAAGTAAAAACATGTCTTTTGTTCTCTTTTGCTCAGGTGGGAGTGGGGTGTCCACAAATTCACACACTCTTCCCAAAAAAAACTTGCAAACATATTTCCCTAATTTGATACATACATATAACCAAATCAATTACTGTATGAACATGTCTGATCTTAACCATCCTCACCTTAATAGATATTTCCTCTAGCCACAATCTTTTAAATCAATTCAAACCAGCCCAGCTGGATCCAAAATGGGCCCTCGTTTTTCATCCAAGCAGAATTAATGGGCTTGGCCCAACTTCAAGGTTCCGCTGTATTGGGCCAGGCCGTATGATCCTACATGGGCCATTCCATCAAGGCGGCGACGAATCCTAACTAAAAAATCGGGGACTTTGGCGACGTGGCTGCTGACAGAACACGACACGTGTCCCGAGTTTTGTCCGAATGCTTTTTGGGAAAACGATAACAAGGTGTTGGGTATTCATTCATTGCTTTATCCAGAAAAGGGACCGCGAACGGCCGATGACGACTGGGATGATATGGATGAGTCTTTTAATTTCATCCCCATTCCCAATTCTCGACATTTTGGTCAATCTTAAGTAAAGGTTAGATGCAAGTGGGGGAGAGGGCGCGTGGGGACAGATCAGACCCGTGAACCGCGTTCCCCCCCTTTGCAAAAGACCACGAAGGAGGAAGAAGACCAAGACCTTTCCAAGTACTACTTCTATCCTTTCATGTCGTGAAGTGAACCCAATCATTCGAACAAGTTTAGGGGAACTCCTCCAAAGGAGCAACAGACATAATCACAATGTTAAAATAAAATAGTGCGAGTTTATGTTCGTGATGTTTACCGACCGACGCGGTTTTACCCAAAAAATGACAACAACGTAGGAACAGGATTTTGATTTCCATGAGGCCGAGGGAAGGCAAAGCCGTTATATATATATATGGTTCCCAGGGTTAAAAGGGTGAATGTTCGCAGCAATTTCGTCCGTCCGGGTGTTGTCTTTCTTAACTGCTTCCTTCCTCGTCCTTCACGTCACCGTAATTCCCCTTCCCACCCTGTTCTTTTTAGGGCCTATAAATAATTCCTTCCGGTGTTCTCTTCTGTTTGTGTAGTGTGGCTACAGCTGAAATTGGTGTGCGTGCCAGTTCTTTCTTGGGGTTTTAGGTGAGGCCTGGGGATTCGATTGTTTGTGTTATCTTTTGGTGTTTGGGGATTTTTTTTTGTGGGGGGAGGTTAAGGTCCGGTCTTTCTTTGTTCGGGCATTGCTTATTTGTTTCTTGTTGTTTGTTAGGGATCCGGGTTTCCCGTCTCTGGGTTTAGGTTCTCGTCTTGTGTTGTTCGAGCATTGTGGTTTTGTTGCGATTCATAGTTTTGCTTGGTATTTTGAGATTGTTTAGGGATTTGGGGGGGTTTCTTGTTCAACGTGTAAAGGTCCCTTCTTTCTTGTTCTGTTGATGTTATTCTGATTTGTTGTTGTTGTCATTGCTGCTACTGCTGCTTGTTGTCAATCTTGTTTTTGTTGGGTGGTCTTTCTTGTGGTAATTTTGATTCAGCGGTTTTGCTTGGTTCCTTTGCTTTTGGTGGTTTTGGGGGATATTTTCTTAAACAGGAGCACTTTCTTAAAAGTTCTATTGAATAATCATCAATGGCGTGAATTGACATGGTGAAAGATACGCAATGCTTATCGTTGACTCAGCTGGCATTTCGAAATTCACCCATTTTCCCCGAACAGATGGCCAAATAATTCACATATTTTATTTGATGGCTAGTGGGTTTTAGTGGTGGGGTGCATTACGGTTGGACAGAAAGGAAAGGGATATCTTAGGGATTGATTGTCATCATCAGTCAAGACTCAAGAGGGAAAATTGGTGTTCTTTCAATGGTTTAAACTTGCGTTTCCTGGTGGCAGTTTGAATCTGGTGAAATTCATTATCAGATAGGTTGGTAGCTGCTCGAGTTACCCTCCTAAGGAAATGATAGGTTTTAGATCACTATGAGATTTGTCAGGGTCTCTTTTTGGTTGCTTGTTTGAAATTGGGAACCGCTCCTCAGGAAGCCGTGTGTAGACTTTTACCCCCAAATGTTAACTCAGTTTTCTCTGTTTTTGTTTGACAAGGATTTGCTTGGGTAAAATTGTAGGCTGGGCCTTCCTTTTTCATACCTTTCAGAGTGTTTGCCTGTTCCTGTTTTCCTTTGTAGCCATTTGTGGAGAAATGATAAATTTTTAGCAGATGATCTGGCCAGATATTTTAATAATCTTTCCGGGGTGTTTGTTATTGTTGAAAACGAACTGGTGGAGGCTGTGCTGTCGGGCTTGACCTGTTCTTAGGATTCGACTCTATATGAGTTAACAAAACAATAGCTTCTTGAGCTCCGATCTCTGCCCTTATCCTTTAAAGGCTGTCTTCTTAGATGTTCTATTTTTTGTATAGATAGTAAGCAATCACTACAGGGTTTTCTACAGAGATAAGAAAGACAGGGTTTGTAGTAGTTTTGATGATGGGCTGGAGTTTCATCCATATTGATGTATGTCTTTCTGACAAATCTTTCTGCTTCTACCTTTGTGATGCTTCACAGAGAGGAGAAATGGGTCAAGCCCTCGGATGCATTCAAGTGGACCAGTCAACTGTTGCTATCAAGGAGACTTTTGGCAAGTTTGATGATGTGTTGGAGCCTGGATGTCACTGCCTGCCCTGGTGTCTAGGGAGCCAGGTAGCTGGACATTTGTCCTTACGTGTGCAGCAGCTGGATGTTCGCTGTGAAACAAAAACCAAGGTTTGTTACCTGATTCTGTTTATCGTCAGTTGTTGAGTTTTATCAGTATGAGATACCAATCGGAGGGTTTTCCAGTTTAACTTATGAATGATCGCTGATGTCTTCTGTCATGTCTACCCATTTAGTCTTTTCCTCAAAAGTGGTGCTTTTTTTCTTCTTTTTCCAGGATAATGTGTTCGTTACGGTGGTTGCCTCCATCCAATACCGAGCTTTGGCTGAAAAGGCTTCAGATGCCTTCTATAAGCTCACCAATACGAGGAGCCAAATCCAATCTTATGTTTTTGATGGTAAGAAAAGAATGTTAGATATACCTGTATTGTGTGAACGTGATGCGTGATGCATGGAATCAGATGATATCTTTGCTGCTCCAGTCCGATGGTGCTTGGGTTGCCGATGGTTTGTTCATTGTCTGTAACCAACCTAGTTTGTTCACGTCATCTACTGGCCTGAGTAGAGCTAGTTTAAGTTCCCTGACGATTAAATCTGTAAATCTGTTGTTTCAGTCATTAGGGCAAGTGTTCCCAAGTTGGATCTTGATTCAACTTTCGAACAAAAGAACGATATTGCCAAAGCTGTCGAGGATGAACTCGAGAAGGTACTTTCTGCTTTCTCTGAGTGCATGGTAATATTTGATTAGCAATTACGCCAACTTGAGCTTAATGGCTGTTTTGGAATTTTCTCCCAACTTTTGCAGGCTATGTCTGCATATGGTTTTGAGATTGTTCAGACCCTCATCGTTGATATCGAACCAGATGAACATGTGAAGCGAGCTATGAATGAGATCAATGCTGGTATGAATTTGGTGCCTCTCCAGCTGGGGTATGCCGGTTTCTGTTTTTTTATTGGTTTGCCTTTTCTTATTCTGTCAATTCTGCCTTAATCCATCCACCAGCTGCTCGGATGAGGGTTGCCGCAAATGAAAAGGCTGAAGCAGAGAAGATCTTGCAAATCAAGCGCGCGGAGGGAGATGCTGAGTCCAAGTACCTTGCCGGGCTTGGTATTGCAAGGCAGCGCCAGGCTATAGTAGACGGGTTGAGGGACAGTGTACTGGCCTTTGCTGAGAATGTCCCCGGAACAACATCGAAGGATGTGATGGACATGGTTCTGGTGACCCAGTACTTTGACACTATGAAGGAGATTGGTGCAGCCTCCAAGTCCAGCGCTGTCTTCATCCCGCATGGGCCGGGTGCCGTCAGGGACATCGCCTCGCAGATCCGTGAAGGTCTCCTCCAGGGCAACATGTCGATGACCCGTTAGATGAAGACCCTGGCTCGTCAGAAACCATCCATCGCCACCAAACCACATGCATCTATCTTTGCCCAAGACGTACGACTCCTGTGTTGGTATCGAGTACAGTAGATAGTAGAGTGTGTCTCTTACATAAATGTTTGCTAGTACAATCTCAAGTTTTTTTGAATTTGTAGAGTCCCTACCATCTTCGTCCCCTATGGCGGACGAGATAACAGCAAGGTTTGTGAGTGTGTAAAGACAATGTTTCTTTTCCAATTTCATGAAAGATGATGCTTAAAATCAGTCTGCTACAAACAAAAATCACAAACCAAAATATCTCAGAAGGCCGAACGTTTCAAATTTCATGATACTCTCAAGGTTCGGTTTCTACCTACCTTATTTCTCCTCCAAATGACACGGGCTGCTCAAGTTGCTTGACAGTTTGTTGGTCGGACTGATGAGTACAACTCTCTTCAGGGCTTCAGAGCCAGAGCCAGACCGATTTTGGCACTCTTGTCGATGGCTCTAGTGTCAACTTCCCCAGAAATGGTGAAGAGGGATTTCGGGAGGAATTCGTGCTGGATGACAGCACTGGCCCGGCCGTAGTTGTTAACACGAGCTTTCACCAGGGTTAACGGGTCCAAGGCATGCTGAGTGCCGATGGTGAGAGTATTTTCGTGGCTCGAGAAGCTGTGAGACATCTCTGCGCCAACGACAGTGTTGCTAAGTGGACTGACAAGGTGGTAGTAGGAAGCAGTAACACGGTCGCCCTTGTCATTCCTGGATTGGAAGCAAGGAGGAACACCATTAGGATAGGAAGGACCAACTACTCCCAATGTAGACCAAAGAAATCATGTTCACTGATAGGGACAAACATCCAATACCACCAAAACCTTTGGAAAAAAACAGATATTGAAGGTGATGCTAAAGTCAACAAGATGTATGTGTCTCATCCTTCGAAGAAATAGCAAACTGTGATGAGCATCACAAAGAACTTAGGTCACTGCCAAAAATCTTTAAAGATGCAGCAATGCACACACGACCCCGAATTCCCTCTCTTGTTTGTTATTTTTTTTATTAAGACAACTGTCAGACATGTAAAATTACAACACATGCAATAGGGGATAGCTACTCACACTGTCAGAGAGGCAATCAAGTCGTCATAGACGCAAGTCAGCCCAGCATTGCACTTAGTAAAGTTCCCAGAGGCCGTGTCAAATGAGACATCAGTTCCAAGAGCAAGGGAATTGTTTCCAACCACACCAGAAAAGTTGACAAGAGGAGATGCTGTCAATCCAATGCCAGTGCTTATGCCAGCATATTCGTGCTGATACTGTAGTTCAACCTGTTACTCCAAAGACCATACACCAGAATGAATGATTGTTAAAACCAAAGACAAAAAAACAAAAGATCTAGTTAAATCGAGCAACCATCACGGGCGCACACAGCATCATTTCTCACCTTTCCCGATTTCTGATCAGGAAGAATAAAGCTGAAAATTGTCTTCAAGCCCGGAGCTGGTTCATCGACCGTAATGGTGGTAATGACCTGCTCGTAAACAGATTTACTCAGAACGGATAAAATGTGACCATTGCTGGCAACAGACTCAAATAGACATTTTGGTCTTGCAGCAAAAGACCATTCAACAATATGCTTAGGCCCACAATGTGAATGAATAAGCCATTGCGGCATCTTACAAGCGCAAAGTCTTCTCCTCACTTTACAACCAAGGATAAACTGTACTCCCCTCCCTTCTCCCAAAAAGAACTAAGCAAAATACAAAATAAATTGATGAATAAATCAGATTCTGATATATTTGGGGCACTGTTGTACAAAAAGGGTTACAATGCAAACACGACCTCAGAAATATTTTAAATAGAAGGTAGAAATTTGTTTTAGAACACAAAACCAATAAGATAAAATCTAAGAGCTAACAAAACTAATCAAAAGGACCTGTTAACCCACATTAGAATTGGTGTCCACTTTGACATCAGTTGTGATGTTCTTGTTTTTCAGCTGAGTGCTCACATCGCCGAGAACAAGCTCACCTTTCTTGATTCCTGTAGCAGTGAGTGCCTGAAGTGTAACAAAAGGTTTCAAGCAAGAAGAGAGCAATCAAATAGAAAGAAAATAATACGGAGGCGGCTTGCTGATTCAATTTGAAATATAGATTTAACATGAAAGAAAATGAAAAAAAATATAAGCATGCGTAGCGTAAAGTACATACTCATATATACGTACATACAAATGAAGTACATGGATTCACAAGTGTCGATACATTAAATTTTCTAGGAATTCAAACTCCCAAAATTACAACTTCCAGATACTTAATATTCTGATTTCTAATCAGACTACAAGCTTCTACAGGTGGACAGCTAATATGTCACAGCGCATAGTCCACTGTGAGATAAACCCTCAACGAGATAAGCATATGCATCTATCATTCTTCCCACATCAGGGGACCGTCCTTATAGATTTGTTAGATTAAATGAGCCATCACCATAAACCAGAACGATACAGATTACCAAAGCAGCACAACTTTTTAAACCCCACACACCTCAACTTATTTTCCCCTCATAGCTTCTCACGGCCAAAACACGAGCAAGAGAAAATGAAAATGGGATTGATAACCAGAACAAGCGCCCTCAAGCCAAACTGGCTCTCGGTGGCCATAAACAACTCCGAGGTCTCAGAATCCAAACTTCGATCAACAGCACAAGTTAATAATCGTCCACAGGGATTGTAACACGGACGAAAGGGAAGAACTAATCCGGCCGAGTAAACAAGAAATGGAAAAAAAGGAGAAAGAAGCTTACGACTCCGTTGGTGGTGTAAGTGGTGAGGGTGAACTTCTGGTCGCTTACGTAATCCTTGTAGAGAAGATCTGCCATTCCCGGACGCAAGCAACAGGATCATTACATCGGCCAACAACAAAAGACAAAACTAACTTCCAAACCTAAAACAAGTACAGTTCGAGACACCAAAACAAAAAAAAAACGGAATCAAACAATTCAGAAAACAAGTAGGGGTGGAGCTCAAGACTGAGAGACGGACCTCGGGCTTTCTTGCCGATGTCGGTATAGAGTCCTGGACCTTTCACCATGATTGAACGTACCACCACCACCACCACCACCAGTAGGAGGAGGAGAAGAAGGTTCCAGAGAGAGTGAAGACCAGACGACAGCCCTTTCCCTGTCCCAACCCTACTTCTAAATAACAACAAATCGGGAACCAAAAAAAAAAAGAACAAAGACGTGACAAATTTCAGACTGTTGGATCTAGGAGCAGTGAGGTTGCAGCCGTTGGATGTCGATATGGGATAGATTCGCGGTTGGTGCATGGGGGGCACGAACAGGTGTAAAAATGTCGCGGCATCTCCTGAGTCCCTACCTTTTGTCATCACCGTGGAGTTTTAAAATTTTAGCACCATTTATGATTTTATCTTTCCAAATTCCATGACTGAAAAAGAAAGTCCCCCCTGCTCGAACTAGTGACATTTTATCCCGGTCCAAATTAATGGCTGCGTGCAAATTATACGGAGAAGGGCCTGGTGTAAATACGGTGGAGTGACTACTGTAATGTACGGTGCTATACATTCAATACTATACTAGTACGTGTGTGTGTGTGTGTGTTGAAGCGCGTCTTTATAGAGTGCGGTGGTGATCGAATGGCAGCAGGTTCAGACTCGGGAGAAGCGGACAAGCAAAAACCCCTTCCTCTGGTACTCAAGAAGCTTGCCAGACCTTGTAGTCATTTCCCTCGATGGCCACGGACCATCTCTGGTGCCTGTCCGCTGGCTCAAAGTGACCTGGACCAATCTTCACGGCAACCTTCTCGTCCACAATGGCGGCGTAGACATCCCTTTCAGCCGTGACTATCTTTACCTGGAGTAAGGTAACGATAAGTGTGACTCAAGCACGAGGAACGACTACATGATCCAGGAGATGCAGTGGTAACATCAGACTAGATTCAACTTACAGTGCTCCTGCAATGGATTCGGTTTCGATTCCTGAGGGATATCAGCGAAGAGATTTCAGACTGGTAGTGGGAGAAGTTGTGGTCATAAAACACGGCCGGAGTTCCAGGATGAGTCAAGAAGATATAGGCATATCCTTGCATTTCCTTCCCACTCGGAAACCTCCAATGACCCTTGAAAGAGATTACGCACAACAAGAACAATCAGCGACATCTCACTCATGCTTTCTATATGTACGCTTTTTGGTGGCAGCTTAGCAGGAGATGATAATGATCTGTTATTATCAGGACCAAAATTCTTCTAACCTGAGTTGAACCAGTATCGTGATTCTCGATAAAACTAACAGCTCGAGATGGCCACCATCCCACAACCCCTGGTGGTTTTCCCTTCTGATCAGATAATCGCCAGTATTCACATCTTTCAAGTGCCTGCAAGAAGAATTAAGGAATCAAGTGGATTTAATGGAAAATGGCTTTGCAAGCAGGGAGGCTTGCAACACAGCTCCATAAAATCCCTCTGGTCGCCTCATAGCTCTCAAACAACCATGCAAAAGTGACTGCTTACAGCATGAAGAACCCCTTTGGTCGTGACATCAAATGCTCCAGCGGTTCCATGGGTAGCATTTATCCAGTCGATGATCCTTTGTCTATGTGCGTCTTGATTGTGGTCCACCTCTCCGTATGTATAACGAAGTGAATCCCAGTACTCCCCAACAGCAAAATAGGGCTCACTGGCATCCAAGTAATCTTTGACGTAGCCACCCCAAAATCCTCTCACAAAGTCAAGCCTCCACCCGTCATACCCTATCTCATCTCTGCAATATAAGAAAACAATTGAGGCAACAATCAGACAATTGACAGCAGCAACATAAACAAATTAGTCATTGCTTTGAAGAGCTCAAATGAGCTTCTGTTGTCAACAAAAATGAGTAAAATAGCCTCTACATATACGCCGAGGATTAGTTTGTCTCCACATACAAACCTGAGCCAGTATAGCCATTCTTTTATGTCCTTCCTCACAAAATCTTGCGAGTGATCGATATTTGGAGCGGCATGAAAGTTATCTCCACTGCTCTTGTTTCCCCTACCCTGAAGGAGACAAAAGTAAATAAATTATACTTACAGAAAAGTAAATAACTAATACCTATAAAAAAAAGTAAATAAATAAGCATCCATCGGAGCATTTATACTCGCACTAAGGGTACAGAGTGCTCATGCCTTTAAGAAGTGCTAATAAATATTTGCAAGAAGCAAGTTAACAGACTATCGTGTATGGAGAAATTCTCGATGAACAAACGCCTCCCCAGATATTGCATCTGACATCCTCCGTCCTGTATTATTCCTGAAATGTAGACTGGGCCCATGTCCCCGCTATCCGAGATCCATTCTGGTCTCTCCAGATATTATTGAAATGATGGATGGAGATTCGAACGAAATACATGCATAAAGTGGCACGATGAAAACACAATTCTAACCAAATTTGACGCATCCAGCCCATATTCGCATTTATCTGAGGATAGATGTTTTTTAAAGTTCATACCTGAAAGTGAGGATCATCAGCAACAACTGCACAATCATCTCAATTCAATTTACCACCAAATATGTTCCAGACGCCATTTGAATTCTTGTATTGTGCACAGCGGTGATTCAAAACAACGTCACCAAGAACTTTTATATTAACTTCATGAAACTTGTTGACAAGGACCTTCGATTGATCCAAAGTTCCATACCTGATGAAAAAACCACAGTGGAGAGACAATTAGATGGTTGGAGCAAATAATAATTCACAATAAGTCCAAGATACAATATGTGATCATACAGACATCATGACTATAAAGCATTCGTGCACTCAAAAAAGTAACAGGGGGACTCAAGCAACTCTAAAGCATTGGCTTCGTCAAAGGCTACAGAGAATCTTATCTGCAGAATAATATAAAACTTTCACATGTCTAGAAATTGGAAAGCAAAGAATAGTACCTTGAATTCAAGTTCTATAGGTCTCTAGGCATGTATCCTTCAGGTGACACTGAATCAGTAGGTGGTGGCAACCAAATTATCGTAAAGCCCAATGCAGACAACTCAGAAGCTCTATCTTCGAGCTCCATATACCATCTATCAGATTTGTGAGATTCCCAGTTAAATCCCTGGCATAAAATTTCATATCCAGTTCCAGTTCCGGAACTAATATTTGAAGGTATTGATTCCTCTGTCACGGGAGCTTCTTCAGTGAAAGTTGGGGCGGCACTTCTGAAGATATTATACGCTTCAGCAGCCAGCTTCTCTTTTTCTTGAAGAATACTATCCTGTGCCCTCTTTGGTTTTCACAGTGCGGCGTTTCTCGGAGGATATATCACTTACCAGATTTCTGATTTCCCTTATGATTTCATCTGTATAAACAGTACTAGATACTCCTTTGATATCTTCTTCCATTATTCCATGTCCTTCTGCACCTTCCGATCTAGCCTCCCCCTGATTATCTGCAGCTGAACTTGGCAAAGGAACATAGAAGTCATTGCCCATGCAATTTAGCCAACTGTCTTCTTTCAGCTTGAGAACAAAAAGAAAACCCACATATCCTTTATCCACAGTAAACATTCCACATGAACCATTTCCTTGCTGTTTTGGCTGAAATCAAAAGCAATTCCAACTTCAATAACATGAAATATTGCAGTCAAGTCAATTGTTTGCATCAAATATTACCTGTAACAATGTTCGTAAAGCTTTGTTCTTAAAAGCTGTAGTTTCTGCTGGTTGTGGGGCAGATGGAATTTCCCATGTCTTAGAGCCGTCTCTGCAAATTCCCCAGTGAACAATAACATCTCCGGGGAGATCGGTTTCCAGGTAGACTAGAGTTTTAGAGTTGTCAGGACTGTTCCTAACAGAAACATTCACAGAATTCTGAACAGGAACTCTTTAACAAGGAGAATCTCTTCATAAAATCCCTCGATGCACCGGACTTCTTCGGATTCAGAAGACAGACAGCTACTACTTTCTGATTTCTCATGGGATGCTTCTGTCTTTAGAAGAATGTTAGAAAGCTGCCCAAGAGCACCTAAGATACCGAACATGTAAGGAAGCCCCTGTATTATCTGCCTACAAAACTAACGAAGCAAAGTCCAACTGTAGGTGATTTTTAAAGATTATGGAGAAATACCGAGAGAATTCATGGCCCAACACTACCCTTGTTGGAAAGTAAAGAAAGCATAAATATGCCTAATATAAAGTCACGTCGTGACAGCAACCATCATCATCACGAGGTCTAATAAAAGCCTGACAACTGAGAATTACTTCCATTTTTTAGTTGATATTCCGTTCAAGAAGATACACCAGCCAAAAAATATTCAGCTAATTATCTGTTTAATTTCAGAAAATTCCCTCACCTTGGCACAAACCAAAGCCTCTGTTAGCTCCAACAAGATTGCTTTCATCAGAAACACAATTGACCAGAGGGACCTTGAAGTCTTGTCCCCTATGCTGATACCAAGCTCCAGTTTCTACATCCTAGCATGCAACAAAAATTAAAACAATCAGTTACATGATGATATGCAGAGATTAGATTAAGTCGAAACCTTGATAACAAAAAATAATAACCTTTAGAACAAAATTTATCGCAGCAAGACGGAACACAAATGTTAACTTCATAACAGTCAGCCCCATCCGCCATAGTTGATGATTTCTCCAGTGGTGTCTCAATTGCATAATCCTACAAAGGTAACAAAGAATGGAATTACTACTTCTTCAAACAAAGCATATGTAGCAAACCTTAGAATTGAAGAATACCGACCTTGATAGTAACTGAACCTGGAGGTCTCATTTCAGTCGGAGGTTGATCCCATTCGCTGGAAATTAAAAGCAAAGGAGCATTAGCCGACAGACCTAATTTTGGATGTGATTCTTGTTTTTTAATTCCAGGATTCAACCGCATCATATCTTCCCACATCATCAACATAAGAGACTCCACAGTGAAAAATCCATGCACCAGGAACTGTACAACCAACTGTGAGCAGCCAATTCTCATCAGTCTGCTGGTCGAATCTGACAAATATTTTTCCTTTTACATGGTAATGCAAATTACATAACGATGTTGGTCATTTCTTTCCAGAAGGAGCTTGAACAATGGCATTCACAATACACTGCGATGCGTGACCTTTATTTGAGGCATCAGAGTCCCTGATTTACGGTCCCGAGATTCTTCTGTAGAAATTACTCATCAAATTAATACGGAGCACACAGAAATCCCTGCTAGTTCGTTTACAGGAAGACGCATGAGCTGGTTCAGAAAAATCTGCCAGCAACAGCTTCAAAGAAGTCGTATATTCAGATAAGGTAATCGAAAAGCGAAATTTATACTTCATAAATTTCAGCTCAGCTAACAACATAAGAAAACTGGAAACGAACGCGAACAGCCTCAGCCGATGACCAACTCCCCGCCTCACTCGGGAACCACATCCCATCCAAAAGCACCACAAAAATCCTTGACATTCAACCGACCTTTGCAGAACGGTGGAGAGGAAAACTCTTGTCGAACGCAACGACGGAGTCAGTGGCAGGCTCGAGATCCTCGACAATCGCGGAGGAGTCGGACGATCCGAGGGAAGCTCGGGAGAGAAACGGAACGGGCGGCATTGCAGGCGACAGCGGGGCACCTCCTGCGGGCGAGCCACGAGCTGGTGCGGCGGAGGACGAGGAAGGACGGAGGGTCGGGGTGTGAGAGAGAGAGGGTTGGCATGGCGAGTGTGTGGTTTGATCGAGGTAGGAAGCGTGTGGATATTTTCTTTTTTCTTTTTTTACGGAGGGGACGGAGTTTGATCCAAGATATTCAACTCCTTCGCACTTTTTGGCTGCTCTCCCCCGCCGCCCTGCCACGTGTTCAAGATATTAAATACTCTTTTTATTTTCGTAATATACTTTTCCACCCTCGTGTAAAAAAATAATAATAATAAATGAAATTAATGATTACATGAACCACACAGAGGAAAATTAATAACTGCAGGTATAAACGACTCGGTGCAAAAACAGAAGGTAACCCAAAAAGGAAAGAGTTAAACAGGACAAACTAACAAAACCAACCAACAACAAAAAAGCCAAACATCAAACGCTAAAAACTAACCTTCCAAAATCTTTGATACTAAAACAAACAAGAAAAACAGACCCCTATTTACTCCTCTCTCTCTCTCTCCCCCCCCCCCCCTCCGGTTTAATAATGATTGATTAACAAACCCTTAATCTGGCTTTAGATAAGTCTCCTCCTAAGTTGTTCCTAACCTCCCAAAAACAAACTAAAAAAAAAACTCCCTTTTCCCACCCAATAAAAACTTTGACCATTCTCTCTTCCTTTCAGTAAAAAACAACATCCTTTCTTCGTCCCCTTCGGACTGGGCCGTGGAAAGATTTGCTCCCTTTTTGTTTTCTTTCTTCATTTTTTATTTTTCTTCTTTTGCTTGTCTCTACGGGAAGGGGAAGAAATATGGCGATGGCCGTCGTGAAATGGAGCGTGTTATTCTTGTCGGTAGCCGTCGTTGCTCCCGTCCTACGTGCGGCCGACCCTGTCCTCGACGAGTACTGGCAGAAGCGTGCCGAGGAAGCCCAGAAGGCTAACCTCGAGTCTTATAACCCCAACCCCTTGGACGTCACCAACAGCCTCAACCTTCACGTCCATGAGTGAGTGGATATTAAGAGTCCCTGGCGACGATGGGGTGGAGAGATAACGAACTATGTCCTTGCGTGTTTTTCTTGTAGCGCGGTGAAGGGAACGAACGGCACGAGGAGAAACCTGGCCAAGTATACTGGCCCGTGCCTGGCGACGAACCCGATCGATCGTTGCTGGAGGTGCGACCCCAACTGGGCCAAGAACAGGAAGAAGCTAGCGGATTGCGTGCTCGGGTTCGGCAGGAAGACCCGGGGCGGGAAGTTTGGTAGGTTCTATGTCGTGACTGACCCCACCGACAACGACATGGTGAACCCGAAGCCGGGGACGCTGCGTCATGCCGTCACCCAGAAGGTCCCCCTCTGGATCATCTTTGCGAGGAGCATGATCATCAGGCTTAACCAGGAGCTCATCATGACTGGCGACAAGACCATCGATGGACGTGGAGCGAACGTGCGCATCACGGGGGGAGCCGGTATCACGGTCCAGTTCATAAGGAACGTGATCATCCACGGCATTCATATCCACGACATTGTTGCCGGTACCGGCGGTCTCATCAGGGACGCTGTCGACCACGTCGGGTTCAGGACCCGGAGTGACGGCGACGGAATCTCAATCTTCGGCTCCAGCAACGTCTGGATCGACCATGTCTCCATGTCCAACTGCCAGGATGGGCTCATAGACGCCATCATGGGTTCCACTGCAATAACCATCTCCAACTCTCACTTCACCAACCACAACGAGGTATGCGAACGTTGCAGAAAATACATGTACATCAACTACAAGTGCCCTGACGGAGGGAACTATTTTCTTACAGGTCATGTTGTTCGGAGCGAGTGACTCATACTCGCCGGACCAGATCATGCAGATCACCGTCGCTTTCAACCACTTCGGTAGAGGGCTAGTCCAGAGGATGCCGAGGTGCAGGTGGGGATTCGTCCACGTGGTGAACAACGACTACACCCACTGGCTCATGTACGCCATAGGTGGAAGCCAGCACCCGACCATCATAAGCCAGGGCAATCGTTTCATAGCCCCACCGAACGTAGCCGCGAAGGAAGTGACCAAGAGGGATTACGCGACCCCAGACCAGTGGAAGAACTGGCTGTGGAAATCGGACGGAGACCTCATGATGAACGGGGCCTTCTTCACGGAATCCGGGTTCCAGGGCCAGAACCTGCACCTCTCGAAGCAGGACTTCATCACGGCCAAGCCCGGGACTTACGTCAGGAGGCTCACCCGTTTCGCCGGCACGATCGATTGCAAGATCGGCAAGCCGTGCTAAGATTTCCTCGCATTCTTTTCTCATTTCTTTTTATCGTTCGGCGGTGGTCGTTGAGTGTGCGTTTCCTAATTTCTCATGAAATTTGATGGAAACCGAATTCCTCATCAATTCGAAACACTAAAAATAATAATAAAAAAAAGATTTTATTTGTTTGTGCTAACAAAAGTCTCAAAATTATTTACTTTTTGTTATGAACTCTTTGTCTCCTTTTGGAGTTTGTCCAATTGAGATTCATGGGGCAAAATTCACAAATAATATTGATTTGTGACGAGCAAATCAATGAAAAAATAATGGCAAAAGTTTAAATTAATAAATAATACTTATATAATGTGAAAGGAAGTTTGCAATTCCAGACAAATGCAGGCTGGCTGATTACTGTATCCAAACAGAGCATAATAAGATCTATAGATTGATTTTCTTACATAAGGTGCTGCCTTTCTGATCCAAAGTGGCGGAAGAAAGTTTCCAATGACGACGAACTTGCTGTAATCACCCGTCAGAGAAAACCCCACGCCGTGCTTACTCAGCTGGAGGAAACCGCTGCTAAGCCTTCCCGGGTCGGCAAGATGAAGGAATGCGCCCCCCCTTGGAAGTGCAGGCAGTCGGAGTACTACGACCGGCAGCGGAATTTTTCAGATATAAATTTTTCAAATTTATTTTCTGAAGGTGTCCAGAACAAGATGTTGAATTTGGATGAGAGCATTTACATCCCATTCCTTGTCTCGGCTGTCATGGTAAGTCTAATCCAACTAGTGTAATGGCTCCAATTCAAGTTGATTTCGAGCCAATATGTGTTCGCACCCCTTCTCTTTGATGAGCTGATTCCTACTCTCCAAGAAGCTGATGTTCTGGTTACTAATAATTTTTCATCATGAAGTCAAATCCCGGGATAGAGGATTGTCATTGCTGAATGCATGATTTTTACAGTCGTTTTCTGTTTGGTATTCACGTTTGCCTGAATTCCAACAACTCGCGTGCATTTATATGCAGTTCATATTGCCATACCTCATTGGTTGGCATGCATTTGCGAGCATGATAAGGCCGGAGGACCCCTCTCGCCCTAACAACAATGCCGATCCAAGATATGTGATGGGACTATGAAAATGATGGAGGTTTGGAAATCACAGACTTTCTTAGGGAATAACAATTTGGAATTTTTGTTGTCGGTAAGATCAGGCTTTGGTAGCCTAGTTTTCTCTTGGAAAGGGATGAATCAATCTTCTCAACATTCACAATCTGTATCATTGTGTCGTGACAGTCCTTGAACTTACAGTACCAAATTTTGGGGGCAGCAGACGGAGATAAGGGTAAGTCGATTGGCATGTCGCAGCCAAAGTTGTCATTAACTTCCTGATAATTTAAGTACCATTAAGTGAAAGTCAGTGCCAAATGACCTTGTAAGGCAGAGGGATCTTATAGTAGCCGATCTTTGCAGTGAGGAGGTCATCAAGCAAAGCATTCTCCAGCTTCAAGCCATTAGCGTATATACCCAGGGCGACACCGGCGTGGAGGAACTGAACTCGCAATCCCAAGACACATCATTATTCCCTGAGGCCACTTCAACTTCTCCTTCTTCCTCCAATCTGACGAAAATTAAGTGACTTGCTTGCCTCCAATCAGTTCGCCAACTATGTTTTGGATGAGTAAGCTATTTTACCTGGCATGTAGTTGTAGAGTGATCCGTTGGACATATAATTGAGGGCCACGGAGAGGGTACCGGCGAGGTTGTTAGAATATTAGACCGGCTCATATGTCGAGCCTAGCATACAAGTCCAGCGGGGTTCTATTCTAAAACTAATTGGCTTTAGAGGGACTAGCCCGTTTAAGCTTATATACAAGGTCGGACTCTTTTACCTTTCCGATGTTGGACTTGGGTTTAT
This sequence comes from Melastoma dodecandrum, assembly GCA_029817715.1. Lineage (NCBI taxonomy): Eukaryota > Viridiplantae > Streptophyta > Magnoliopsida > Myrtales > Melastomataceae > Melastoma > Melastoma dodecandrum. The sequence goes on along the minus strand of JARUPY010000533.1, from coordinate 473,089 downwards.
CCCATTTTGGTGGCAACGAGGCAAGGAGTCAACGAGGTTTCGGCGTTCACAGAGGTTTCAGCGGTCAACGAGGCAAGGAGTCAACAAAGAACGCATCCTTAGAGTCGCACCTGTCGGGTTGCGTCGGGTCCATGGTCTGGTTACTCTGTCTCTGCTGGCACTGCTAGACTGATGGGAGTGCACTGTAAAGGTTGCTGCTACCAAAGTAGATGAGCCACCTCATCGCGTCAATGGAAGGGCTGCTACCCCATACTGAGGCTCTAGAGCATCCGCCGTATTGGCCCGCCATTATCAGGGAGCGTAAATGTCTTCCATGTGAGCTCGCCCGTTTGAAGGCTCAACGTCACCATGCTTACTCTAAATACAAAACAAGGTGGGGTTGTGTTAATAAGATTTTGATGATGAGTCAAACAGCAAGCTTGACCTGTGACCTCCTCTAACGTAGATATGATTCCTAATAAAGGAAAAATATCACGGTAATATTTTCTACTTCCCCAATGATCATTTTAGAATCAAATGGCATGATTAGAAAATATTTTTCATAAATATATATTTCAATAATTAATTAATTGTTAATTAATTATTAATTATCTTAATTATTTTATTAATTCAAAAAGGAAATATTCTTAGGAATATTATTTTAATTAATATTAAATAATTATCTGGTAAAAAAAAATTTTGAAAGTCAAAAATAAAATATTTCCTAATCAAGGAAATTATTTTGTTATTTTTTGCAACTTTTACCTAACCTTATGTAAAAGATTAGGTTATTTAGAAATCACTCTCAAGCAATGTTTTCAGATTAATTTCATCTAAATATAATGAAAATCTTATCTGGAACGAATTATGTCAATTTGGATATAATTGATTGATTATTTTCTTGTATAGAAGGTTGACTCGCGTAAGTCGAACCTTCTATAGTACATTATATGGGGATTTAAATATCGAAATAAGACCAAAATAAATCTGGAAGTCCCAACTGGATATTTACATGATGAGCCTATTATTATATTTCTCAAGTTGGAAACAAAATGATTTTCTTTTCCAAGTATACAAGGTTGTTGACTAAATCTGGCCCAACCTTCTATAATGTAATATCTCATGATAGGATGATAATCAGATGAATTTCGTTTCCAATCATTTGATGGACGAAGGGAATGAATCTGGTCATATTTTTTATTTGGTAAAATATACTTTGATTACAGGAGGATAAAACCACTATAAAAGAGAGAAAACTAACAAAAAATTTAATAGTCGATTTTGAGCGTAAGTCTTGACATTTCAACAACGTTATTGTGCTTTAATGTGTGCGTGAGTGTGCAGGACGATTTTTCTAGGCGAGCATTCTCACACGAGGTGACTATAGCAGGTTGAGCGGGTTGAAGTTGCTCCGGTGACGTTGGTGCTTACGGATCCGAGGGACTCGACCGGAACACTGTCCGTAACGTCGGATTATGTGCAACAGGGCCTGGGGAGAAGGGGTCGCTGGTTGGCGGGTCGGCGTACAGAGTTGGTCGGAGATAAGGAGTCCGTAGCAGGCGTAACCTTCTATAGTTGATTATTTTGTTATCTGTGTGTTTGCAGCAGGTGTGCTTTGGTGAAGCCACTCCGGAGGCGTCGGTGGTTACAGATCTGAATGACTTGGCCGGGAAAGCTGTCCGTAATGCCGGGTGAGCGTACAGTTGGTCCAAGAGAAGGTTCTGTAGCAGGCGTAAGTAGTGAGGGACTACAACCTACTGTAGACTATTATCTTTATTTGTTTTGCAGATTAAACCAAAAAAACAAAAAGAGAAGCACATCAGAGGCGTCCAAACACTTGAAGAAAGCGTCATTGAATATGTTCACTGATCCACAGAAGTGACACTCTGCTACATCGTCACAGAAGGCTGAAGCTTCAAGCCAAGGTTCTGTGTTCGTGCAAGTCTGGTTGATTTCTTTGTGATTCGACCTAGACTCATCATAAACTCAGCAAGAGAGTTTATTGCATTGGCTAAACTAGTCTAACCGCCCTGTGGTTAAAGAAACTATTTTCTTATACCATAGAAGATTCAACCTTCTACACTGTAATCAATATTTCAAAGTATTAATGAAAACGACCAAAAGTGAATATAGGTGCATTCACCGAACCACTATAAAATCCTTTATGTTCTCCGGATTCATTTTGAAGTCCATTTCACAAGTTCTGTTTTACAGCAACTTGTTTCCGCTGTGAGGATTGTGAAAAAAGCGTTTAAGAAATCCTTAATTGGACTTAACACTAATTTACCCCTATTATAATCTTTGGCCAACAGGTTGTCTTGATGTAATCCAGTGACCCGACTCCCCTGTAATAAGACCTGTCGTGAAAGTTGGAGTGGGATATTTCCGGTCGTGGACAAATGAGGACGACCTTTCTGTAATGCTTGCTTGTTCATTTGATCACATTTTCCTGCGTCCCTCTCAGAACACAGCAGTACTCCTTTTTCTTTTTGCGCAGGGTCTCGTGGAAGTTGAACGGAGCTGAGACATGATAGCCAAATTCATTCCTACTATTTCTTCTTTTTGGAAGGGGAAGGAAGAAAGCGACGGGAGATGCTCCCAAACCAGCATCTTCCTGACAAGATAGGGCAGATTGGATTTTTTTATTCTCGCTGAGGGCTTATCTCGCCAACATTCATGACCAGGTTCATTCTCTCCATCGCTAAGGTACGATATGCGCAGCTGGATTTTGGAGCCTCTGTGAGCTCGAAGGTTGTTCTAGCAGGAAGAATGTTTGGTATTCTCACAGTGATTAATATTTTTGTAGGGCTTAATGTTTTCCCCTTCATATTAAGCACTAAGTGTTCTGTTAAGGCAATGAGTTTAGGCATACATCTTGGTCGCTGGCGAACGTGCAGCCTGACGCTTGGTTAAGGTTCGGAGTTCGAGAGACGTGCACGAGTACACTCGAACCCCTGTGAGAGTATCTTGTTCCTATCTTACTCTGCTTTATGAGATAAGAAAGTTTGAAAGCAACCATGCATCAACGGTAACATCCTCCTACAAAAAGCCTGATGGAAACCGTGGAGAAAATGGCACCACTCGCTAATCCTAACCACGCCATATCTTACCGGTGGTCGTATCCTCTAACCTCAATTCAGCCTAAGATCGTGTCCACGTTCACTCCTGCTCGCCGCTTTAACATTTCTGAGGTTCCACCTTTACGTGCAGTATAAGTGCAAGGGCAATCCAACGCAATATCGCCAGACAAACACACTACTTCTCCCCAAGGGGAAACAGGGAGTCCGAAAGTCGAGTGTTCTCCGGAGTTCCCCCGAACACTTCATCGGTGAGAATGGTCTGCCGATCGCCGCTGAAGTGTTTGGGGGAACTCTCGATATCGCTCCACAACAACAACAAGAAGGATTTCGTTCTTCCGAGGGCATAAATCATTCCAATACATCATGAAGAGGTACTACCGAGTCCATGCATAACTGTTGATGATGTTAGTGGTCCGAGAATCATACTTCTGGCCCTGCCATTTTCATCCTATATATGCATGCTTACGTGGAGGACTAATCATTCCCGTGGATAGGTGACGTGGCTTTCCCTATCATCCTACATGGCATGGCAGCACGATAGTTTGTTTAACTAATGAACATGAACCATTGAATATATTTTTTAAGGGCAATGTGATTTTTTTTTCCCTTTTCGTCTGCATGGAAAAGCACATAGTTATGGGCGCCTCTCATGAAAATGATCAATAGAGGGAAAAAAAACCCCTCAAAATCCGAGCCAAGTCAATGTTATATGAGAGTATTAATTATTTTAAATTCAGAACCCATCAAAATAATAAATAAAATAAAAATAGTCTAAAGGAGGCGAGATCCATGGGGTACGCCCAACTCCACGCCACGCTTTTGTATAAAATAATTAACAATAATTAAAAGAAAGCAACATTTGGGCGACAACCGTGAATAAGTTACTGAGTCCAGATGTACCATGGAATGAATCACTCGGCACTTACACGTAACACTTTGGGGAAGAAAAAAACATTAGTTGTGAGGTATTATTGGTTCGATTATTATTATCATTATTATACGATAAATCAAATTATGGGGTAACTTACGATATTAGTTTGGACGGTTACAAAACATAAAATAATAATAATAATAATAATAATAATAATAAAGACTTGTGTTTATGTAAGAGAGGGAAAATGGTGACCAAATAATAAATTTTAATTTATTTTATTTTTATCTGATGGGTCAAATCTTATCGCGTGATCCACTCATACAAGACCTGTCCTAAATCGAGATTGCAATAAGTCATTTTCCTAATCCCAACTTGCACACGACTTATCCCTTCTAGGTTTTATCATTAAAAATGTTCGGTAAAGTATGAACACCTACCCGCCGAACCAGCATCTCCAATCACTTCAACTCCATCTCATCTTCTAGGATAAATTCGACGAAGTCCGGCGTGCCGATTTCGTCATCCCTGCCTGATTTCTTCAAGTAAAGGAAATGATCATGGGATTCCGACCGATGCTTCTCGTATTTAGCAGCGAAAGGGAGATCGTGGATATAACGCCTAGGAACCCTTAAGACGTTTTCGCGATAAAACATTTTTAGTATTCATGCATATGTCGAGAGAACTGGCCTCTCTTACTTTGTTCCTCCAGGAATACAAAAGAAGCCTTTGTCACATTTTTCGTAAGTAATAACACATTGTAACACATATGCAACGGAAAAACAAACGACACGAAAATATATCAGAACTGGTTGATCGCGACCACCTGCCGAGCCGGGCTGAGCAAACGGTACCCTCCGTGTCCATATCTGCAACCGAGCCCACTGCGGCAGGTGATTAGATCTTCATCATCCTCGTTTCCGCATTCCATCTCTGTCAAGACCCTACAGAAAAGGTCGACGTCGCATGGGAGCTCCAGCGGCCCCCCGCTGGTGTACCCGTACTTGGACTCGGCCTCCTCGAGCAGCATTCTGAAGAGCGGGTGGTTTGCGGATTCCGCCCTCACGACAAACCGTTGCTTGTCGGGTCCCACGTACACGGAGAAGCACCCCCTCGGGGTATTGGGGCGACGCCGCTTGTCGTCGCTTTTCTTCCCCGTGATTCGGGCTGGCGTCGTGGCCGGAGAAGGAAGGGGAGAGGACGGCAACGAAAGGGGGGACGGCCTCCTCGAGCGGCCGATGGACTTGCAACGTTTCCACGTTTGGAGTATGAGGCTCCTGTTGGTTTTATCCATCTTCCCAAGATTCACACGCACGAAGAGATCGAGGTCAAGCCCCGTCGGCAGGCGAGAAAAGAAAATAGGTGCAACGGAGGGAAGGGGGGGGGGGGTATTTCTTATCCTCGGTCGTAGATCAAGTGGACGATTAGCTGCGCTCTGGGGATCGCGGCGTTACTCATGTTTTTTTCGGGGAAGGATACGGGGATCGAGTATCATGCATGAATGTGAAGGAAGGAGACGAGAAGGATATCCGCAAAGGGGGGTTGGTGAATGGAAGGCCTGCTTGCTCTTTCTTCTTGGTTGGGGTTAGGGCAATTCTAAGGGTGGGCTGAGGATAACGATGCTTTACATAAGACAATGTCGACGATGATAATGATAAGGAAAGTAACGCTTTTGGGGGGGTAAAATTGTCAACGCAAGCAAAAGCAGAAGACTTTGGCGAATATATTTCTTTGTTTTTTCCTTGGGTTTAAATCTAATTCATGCCTCGAAAATGCTGGCTAACGGGATGATGATGGCCCGAGTGACGCAATCTTTACTTTATTCTTTCTTTAGTCCGCGTGATTAGTTTCGAAATCAACAACTTGCATTGAATAATGTTAAAAACAAAACGATATCACTACAGGAATTTTTGTCCCTTTGTCTTTGGGTAATGGTTTATATATACATATATATCATAAACCTCCCTCAAAAGGAAATCAAAGTCCAAGTGCTCTCCTTTTCTTCTACGGAATAAATAAAAGAAGAAAAAAAAAAGTCAGGAATCGCCAACTGGTGCAAAACAAGCTTTCTCCACTTAGCCGATTCAATGCGACCATCTTGCACGTGCGATTCCAAAAATATTGTACACCAGATAAGATTATTCAAGGGACATCACCGAATATCCAACCTAAACATTATAATTATTACCGGGCCTTACAACGTTGTGAAAACAGAATAACTTTTTGCAGGAAGGCCTCGGCCTTTGTCGGCCCGTCGGGCTGTCTTTTTGGGCCATTGTTGACTGAAGAGAAAGCCCGGTTCCCATTTTTAGGTTGAAGTCTCTCACTGCCCTTCTGCTTCAATGCAAATGCTCGGATTTGCTCCCGTTAAAGAGATGCTACAGGCTGGAGCTTCCGGGAACAGATGGAGATGGGAGCTCCATCAAACAATAGAATGAGCATTGGTTCGTCAAAGCCTTTTAACTCCCTTTGATTGTGAGTCCACGGGGTAACCACTTAGATACTCCCTTTTACCTTCACGTGGAAACGGGATAAACAAACAGGAGGCAATTTAGTAGTCCTTCATGTTGTTTTCTTGACAAAATTTTTACCGTCTGTTCTTGATTCGCATCATTAGCTGCCTCTTGTACAGCATGAGAACCGAAAATATCAGTCTCGGTGACGTGCAACGGCCAGTGGATTATGAAGGATGGGAAAATACTGACTGTAAATGCCAAGGTGATGCCTGGTTTTGGAACTGCCTATTCGAAGTTTCGTCAAAAGTTTACGGCAAAGGTTATGATTTCAACAGGAAGAAGTAATCACATTGGCGAAGCAGCAGGCGTCGTCAGGTCAACGCAATACCAGAGAGGATGGTGGCTTCGCCTCCGGCAAAGGAAATCCAGTTGTTTAACGGTTGTCTGCAAGGAAAGAGAGAAATCCATGGGGGAGGATATGAAGGGGTAGTTCTTAAAATGACTGGAAATACTGCCTCTTCTCAATGAGATTTGAATGGCATTTCCAGGAAATCCAGGGGATTTTTCCACCCGTCCCAAACAGACCGTAATAGAAAAAATGTTCTTAGTATTGTGGCAAATCAGACACCCTGGCCTAATGAAAACAGCACTATAGATTCAGGGATCAAAGACTAGAGCTTCTTCCCGCACTTGTTTGAATTTGGCAATCTATCCCCATCAGTAGTAGCCTCCCTCTTCTTCTTCTTCCTCCTCAGCTTCTCGCAGAGAAAGGCCTTCTCCAGCCGCTCCACCCTCTGCGACAACAAGCTCAGGAGCTTCGTCTGCTGCTCGTTGCGCTCAAACAGCTGCATCATCATCGCCATCATCTTCTCGTTGTCCTCCACCATCCTTCCAAGCATCTCTTCACTCCGGTTGTTGGCCTTCCGATCCTTTCCCTCGGCTGTTGCTTCCCATTCCTTCTCCTCGGTCAACTTTTCCTGCTCGGTCTCATCCTCCTCCTTCATAGGGTCGGCATTCTCATCTACTTCCTCGAGGAAACTCTCCTGCTTCAAGGAGGGATCACTTCTGCTTTCTTCCGATGACTCGAACTGAGATGGCTCCATTTGCATAATGAGATCGCAGGTGCCATTCTCATTGTCGGCGACGTGGTCTGATTCCTCGATCTGCTTAGCCTCAGCCCTGTTGTCTTCGGGTAAAGCAGTGTCAAGATCCTCTCTCCGCTCAGCCTCATCACATCCTTCCTTCAGGTTGAGAGCATAAGCAATTCCTTCCTCATTCTGCACGACAGCCTCATCACATCCTTCCTGACCTCGTGCATCAATGCTGCCTCCTGCAACCAGTTTGTTCATCTGATCAGCTTCTGTATCATCCTTATCCTGATCAGGTAAATCAGGCGAATCAATCCCTCCTTCCTCACTCTTCTCAGCCTCGGCAGAGCCAACGTCCTTACGATCCACCAAATCAGCAGCCGAAGCCATCGCATCGACCTTCTCCTGCAGCGCAATCGCCTTCCTGATCACCTTCTTCCTCAAATCCCTAACACCAGCATCCACACCTCTCACCGAGTCCAACCTAAACAGCAAGCTCATCAGCGCCTCGTTCACCTTCAGCCTCTCCCTCTCGTCTCTCCTCATCAGCTCAGCCACCTCCTCCTGACAAACCCTCCTCTCGATCTCCTCCACCTCTCTCCTCACCGCATCAAGCTTCTTCACACACTTCCGGACAACAAACCCCCTAAACGCCGCCTGAACCTTCACGGCCAGCTCCTCCCTCGATCTCGTCCTCATCATCGTCGGATCAGGCTCCACGAAATGGACGGGAATGGACACCACCTTTGGAGACCTCCCCGGCGGCTGCCGATGTGCAGGCACAGGGTAGTAGTACGCCGGCTGCCGAGAACTCCGGGGAATGCCAAAGAAACGACTATCCATTGGCGAGTTAGTTACGCGATACCGTTACGATTTGCTGATCCGAGGTTTCTGTGACTTAATTTTTTTTTCTCGACTGGTGACTTGGGGGTCGGAGGGATAGAGATCTTAAGGAAGGAAGAGAAGGCGGGGTGGGAGCTTCTGGAAAATTCATGATGGAAGAAGATATCTCGGCCCTTTCGTTCTGGATAGACGTGGAATCTTCTAAAAAAGCAACGCATGGGCTCTCTTATTGGGCCGGCAATATCAGGCCCATTGGAATTGGGGGTAGTTCGGAGAGGAAGGAGGTGTTGTGGACACGTGTAGGTGGGTGGGTGTGGTCACCTCGGCCGAGGATATCTCCCTGTCGGCGACTGCAGAATCCCGAGGGGGGCACGACAACGCTTACGCAATGCTGAGATCATGAACCACGCCCCCGCCCCCACTGGTCGGAGAAATAAAAAAAAGAATAAAATAGGAGGAGGAGGAGGAGGAGGAGGAGACCCACAATTTCCAATCAAATTGAGTTTCAGATTCAAGCCCCCTCCCAAGGAAACGGATAAAGGAATCGTAAAATAAATGTAGACATATATGATGGGATGGGACCCAAAGGAGGCATTTTATTTTTTTTCTTAACACGTCATTTTTACTCCGGGACTGTTCACTAAATTGGTTGTCAGTGCTGCTAAATCTTGATGACTGTAATCACCACTTTCCAAAACAAAATAACAGATAAATCCCACGCCATCCCATGCCATGCCCCACCTGAAATTTCAATTTCATTAAAAAAAAATCGGAAAATTTCCTTGTCATTTGTCGACTCAGCGGCACAAACTAACATTTTGTACTTTCCCCGGAACCTTCGTTCTCCCCCCCCCCCCCCCAAAAAAAAAAATAATAACACCCTTTTCCTTTTTGCTCATATTTTTCATTCACCCACCAAAACCCAATTTTTAAAAAAAAAAAAAAATAAAGAAAAAGGAGAAAGGCAAAGAGTAACGGTGTCGAATGATTTAGACAATGAATCCATCCATTAATCCATTTGATGGGGGGGTTGTCGCATGATGTCATGTGTCACCCACATTCCCCTTCTTTAGGCCTTGGTGGATTCAGACCTCCCCCTCCCTAACTATTGGGGGGGGGGGCACATCACATCATCAACTCAGAAACCAAACCCTGGCACGTCAGTCACCTAAACAAACATTTTACCATGTATTTGCAAGTGGGAGAGTGGGTCGTTTTCAAAAAGTGAGCTGTTTCCCAAATAAAAGACCAATCCAGTCACCACCCACAAAACACACCCAGGGGAGGGAGGGATTCGAATCCCAACAGTGTCAACCACAGTTTATATGGCAATTCAAGTACCACAGTTGGATTCAATCATGTCCCCAACACCCAATTACCCACGGATCCCATTTCAGTATGTACAAAATACTTGTAAGGCTGCATGCACAACCAGCAGCAGAGGAACCACTAATATTTACACATTCCGGATTTTACATGTTGCCGGGGTAATAATATTCTAAGCAAATCTACGGACGCCCCGCGGATCGTCGTTGTTTGTTGTTCGCAGAGGAATCCTTACCGGGAATTGGTTGGGGGGGGAATCGATGGATTCGTCGCCCCCGGTTGCGGCTTTTATTCAAGAGTAGGATTTTATCAGTCCCAGGTTGTAGAGGAACTTCTCCGATCTCGACCGGAATATGTTCCCCAGGGAGAACCTGCTGGTGTTGCTATCCTCCTGGGGAGGAGATTTTGGGTAGCCGTCCTCCTCCGTCACGTGAAGGATCGTCGATCCGATAGTGTTCCTCACCGCCTCGATCGTCGAGCCTTTCACTGGTTGCCCAGACGAGTCGATCACGTAGAAGTTGTTCAGGGCTTGAGATCCCCTTGTTGTGACCTCGGCGCGACTGACTGACAAGCCATTCTCTCGGAATATGCGTGTCACGTCGGAGAGGAGCCCGATCCTGTCGTCGCAACACAGCTGCAGCCTAATTCCCTGTGTAGAGACCGGAAATGAGAATGATTCAACACTCAGGAGCAGAAAAGTATGACTTCCGTCTACATACCTCGGAACTCCTGCGCTTGATTGCAGCTTCTAAGCAAATGATCACCCTTTGCCTCTCTGCCTCGGAACTTATCGGGTATCCATCCATATGCCTAATGTAGTATTCCTGAAGAAAATGAGCAGCATGAATCAAGAATAATGCATCGATAATTTCGTCAAACGAGCTAATGGCAGGGTTTGTACCTGATATGCCTCGGGTCCTTCCGCGATAACAGTTCCATGGTACACAACGTACCCCATGTCGGTCAACGTGCAAACGGTATCGAACAACAACTTGGGACGGTCCACGCATCTCAAGTTCACCACAGTATAGCCCTTGTCCACGCAGTTCTCAACCGTCACGAAAGGTTTTCCCCTAACCCCGGACAAAGACGATGACCCTTGATCTGACTCGACCTTATCATAGTCACGATCGGCGTACATAAGCTGATGCAGCCTCCTCTGGGTATGAGTCGAACCCACAGTCACGGCAGTGTTAGCGCTCCTCTTATCTCTATCCCCTCTCAAAACATACAGCAGAAGCTGCTTTATCTTTGCGAGCCGATCGGGATCATCAATCGCCATCCCGGAGGACTCATCAGTGATGTAGACGACTGATGCCATCCTCGAATTGTGGGTCCAGACTTCGGCCGCCACGGTATTGCATTTGAGGTCTGCCAGAACAGCAAAGACTTCGGACAGAAGTCCAGGGCGGTCCCTTCCAGTAAGCTCGATTGTGGTGTGCACCTCGGCAGCCTGTACGCCGACAGAGCTCCTCATCGAACGGAAACTCCGTATCCGAGGCCCCAGCGACTGTCACACCGAACAGAAAAAAGAACATATCAAAACAAATCCCAGAATCCGCGGCCAAGAAACACTGGATGGGTCCGCCGAGTAGGAACTGACCTGCTGAATGCGTTCGGCTACATCGTCCTGGGAGAGCTTGTATCCATTCTGATCAGTGACATGGAAAACTGGAATGGAAAGCAGAGACCCCATTTCAAACCATCAATCGGACGAGAGCAGGGGATAACCCAGAAAAGAACAAGAATCAAGGGAGAAGAACAAGGATTGATGGGAAGGACGATTCATCCCTTGCTTCTTACCGTCCATGAACCACTCGCCGTCCGAGGAGATGTAAGCACGGCGGATGATGAGGTTCATGTCGGTCAGCACCTGAACGACCTCCAACAAACTCCCACGCTTGTTGGCACTGTCAACCTAAAAATCCATCGTCCCATCCAAACGCAATTTCAGCAAACCCACCCGGCAAAACCAAACAAAAATAAGAACAGTTTCTTGCAAAAGTAAATCGAGAATAGACACATAATTCCGAGGTGGGTCATCAAAAGATTATGGTTCCTGTACCTTGACAAGAGTGGCCTTCTTGCTGGATTCGTTATCCACCGTGACCCTGCTCAACCATAGAAATAAACAGAATTCAGAAAAATAAAACAGGACAGACAAGGAAAGAAGAAGAGAAGAACAGCACGGGACATGAGCTGGGGAGGATTTCTCGGACCTGGGAGGGTTCATCCTGATGACGAGCTTCTCGAACTCGTCGTCCACGGTGACAGGGGAAGAGAAAGCAGAGGATGAAGAAGAATAAGAAGACCAACGGTCCATGCCTACCGCCCTGTTCCTATCTCGACAGAATTCGCTCGACGGATCTCCCGGGGGGGGGGGGGGGTATGAGGAGAGATTTAGGAGCAGCAGAGATGGCAACTAAACAAAACAGAGAGACAAGGCACGGGCCACGCCACGCAACGCAACGCGCCCCCGGCCTTTCGGAATCCGAAGAGAGAGAGAGAGGGACGGGGAGGGGGGGGGGGGGGGGGGGAGAAGTGGGTCGGCGTTGTTTGTATTCTGATTCCCCCCAAAGACTCTAATTTAGCTTTAATTAATGGGAAAAAAATAAGGAAGGGGAATTGGGATCGGACAACAACAACACAAAGATGGGTGATCTTTGAATATTTTTTTCCCCTTTTTGTTTGGAGGGGTGTGGTGCGGAGTGGAGAGGCAGACAGAGCAGAAACGGGGACAGAGACCGGGAAGGTGGGTGGGGTTGCGGGTTCTGGCGGCTCTTCGGGTTGGTCGGGAAGAAGGAGAAGATGAAGAAGTAAGTGGCAGGAAATCAAAAGGGATTGGTCCATTAAATAACACCACACAGCACCCCCCCCCCCCCCCCCCCCTTTCCTTCTTCTTTCCACAGAATGAATCATCACCAAAATAATTTATTATTCGTTTTAGTTTACACCTTAATTAAAAATACATTTCCGTAATTTTTCACACGTGTTTTTCTTGGAAATAATAATAATTTTTAAAAAATGTTAAAAAAAGACACAAGAGAGCGATATGCAAACGACCAAAAATCACTTGCTCCTACTCAATAATGGAAGTGATTTAAATGTTTTCTATTTTTTTTTTTTGGGTCTCTAAGTTCATCCGTCTTCTTACATCTGTTGGCACCCCCACATTGTCATCTGTGGCTCCCTCCTATTGGTTTGTCTTCTCATTTCCTTAATTTTTCTAGATAATATAAGTACTCTTTTTTATATGGCTTCCATATTTAATCGTCAATTTAAAAAAAAAAAAATCTTTTCGCATAAAAAGTCCAAGGCCAAATTAGAGAAAATTAATTTTAGTTTGACCAAAAAAAGATACAATGGAGCAAACGTTCCCTAACTTTTAGGAAAGCTTTTGAATCAATTCCCTAAAAGAAATCAGAAACAAATATATTAGGAAACTAAAATTACGCATCATCCAACCACGTCATGGATTTACTAATTCATTCAACATTGGATTCCCGATTAATGTGGCAAAAAAATTAATTAGGAAAAAAAAAGGAAAAGGAAGACGTCTTTCCATCATCATTCACAACACGTTTCTTACTAAGTGGATGGATTTATTTATTTGATTGCATTTTTTATTTTCACCCCGAAATTTAAAAAAAAAAAATCCAAGCTGACTGATAATTTGTGTTTATCCTTTTTTTGGGTGTTGTAAGAAGTCAAAGACATGTTGTCGCCCCCCAATCATATGCTTTTTGTTGGGTCTTTTATGTCATGTAATTAAAGATCACCGAATCAGACATTACTGATATTAACTGTTGGCTGTCATTATTATTCTGCACACAAAGGAAAATCCACTATTTTTTTTCTTTGCTTACATCTGATGCCGTGATGTGATGATGTTGTCTAGTCTACAGCAAAGATATATTCAACACGAGAGATTCCGACATGCTTCTTGTACATGTTTTCGTCCTGTCTGTCTTAATATCGAAATGCAGGGACTAATCATCATCACTGAATCGTACTGACTGACTCACGACTCCCCCCCGAGAAGAAGAAGAAGAGAAGAAGCACTCAATTTCAATCCATACTTCCTTATTTAGCAAAATACATCATCATTCAACCTCCTTAAAACCCAAACCCAAGCATTATTTTTCCCTTGTTACAATCACACATCACCATGCACGCATCACAATCGCTATCAAAGCTTCTGCTGGGTTCATGTCTAACCCAGTGATCCTTCTCGAGGGGCAAGACAATGCCAACTCACACACTCACTCTGCCCAAACCCAACAACCATTTATGGCAAAAAAAGATGCAATTCCTGTCAGCCTTTCACCTTCTTCTGCTTCATAGTGGCTGGCTCCCTCTCTCTCTCTCTCTCTCCGCTGCATCTGATGATGATTGATGATAGAAGTAGGGAGGGATTGTGTTCTCTGATGGGGTATCTTCCTTGTTCACACACACTCGCACAAAACAATCTCTTGACACCTCAGGCCTACGATGCACGCATACTTTATCAATTTCTCTGTTCGTGTCCGTATCTCGTGGTAGTACCCGGACATCATACGCCAGTGCTAACCAACGAATGAGATCACGTGATTGGACTATCTCGGACTGGATTAAGGGCGGGCTTCTCCATTTGAATGGGAGGGGGATGAACATTTACACACAAGAGTAACAGAAACAAGAGTCTTTCAGACAGACATGGTGTGTGTGTGTGTAGTCACAGTCACCTTTTTTTCTCCCTCTCTGGTGGGCAGAGATGCCCTTTTGACTGACACCCCCACACTCTCCAGCTTTTTTCAGAATCAAACCACAACTCACCCCATAACATTACACCAATCTGTTTCATCCAATCGGTGTGGGCGGATTCTGTCCTTCATTTCCCTGGTCCCACACACACCATCTGTCTGTCCAGAGGATCGTCTTTCCTCCCTGAATCTCCTTAACTCTAATCTCTTGCTGTCATGTGAATCGCCCATTCTATTCCTAACCATTCATTCCAACCCCAAATCACTAAAATTCAATCCGAAAGTGGGGTGCATAAAGCTTTTTGTGGGGCTGGATGGATCCACATCCAATTAAATGTACAAGATCCCCCAGAGTGCGTATCTTGTTTTTTTTTTTCTTCTGGGTGGTCCTGAGTGTCAACCAATTCTTGTTTTTTTTTTTTATATTATTCTTCTCTTTGGATGTTTGTGTTTTCTGGTGGACAATGGTTTTTGCCCACCTCTGTTCTTCTGGCGCAGCCCCTCCAAACATTCATTCATTTCTTGAGTGCCATCTGCCTATGAACCAGATGTCTTGTTTTAAGGGCAATGCGGCTCCGGTCCACTGCTACTGCTAAACCCCTCAAAACCTCATAATGAAAGAAGCCCAAATTCAGTGGTGGTTGAATTGGGTGGGAAGTGAAGTAAAAGTAGGCAACCATTTGTCAGTGTTGGTGGGGGGTTTGGGGAGGGAGGGAGGGACAACCCAACACCTCTTTTGAAAGAAGTTGCTTCTTGCTGGACAGGCAGAGGCAGGGAACAGGAACAGGAACGGGGACAAGAGCAGACGTGGAGTTATACTTGGGCTGACGACATCTGGCAACAACTGCACCCCAGATGAATACAAACAGGAATCAGGAAATCCCAAATCCCTCCTCTGTCTGACTCGTTGATTCCACCCCCCAAAAATCAACGACACCATCTCTACGGTTTGATGCAGACAGACTCTGTCTTTTTCTTTATTTCCCTTTAAATGAACAATCAATTCCTACCTTGGGGTCCTCTGCATCTTTTCTTATCTTCGACCAACGCTAATATTAACAACACTTGTTAGTCCTCTGCATTGTTCACGGAGCGTGGAGCGGAGACGGAGATGATCGAGCTATTCTTTGGTTGCTAGTGTCACATCAGACCTCGACTCAACTCCCCTGCGTGAATGAAAAGCCAACTCTCTCCCTTGAATGGCGTCGAGTAATTGCCGCTCATGCACGTCCCGTGCCTCCTTCCCTGAAATGGAAGAAAGAACCCAGTAAAGAGGAAGTATCTTTCGCGTGTACGAGTTGGTCCGGCACATGTTTGATCTGCATCTTTAGTGCCCCAGAGATATAAGAGATCATCGGTCAAAAGCCGCTGAAGCATGGAACCACGACCGAATGGTTTCGCTACGATCGCTGCCCGAGTCCATCTAACTGAAGATGATGCTCGTAATGTAGCTGTGCCTTGTGCCGTCGATAAATTATCATTGGAAAAATGGATGGACGGATAGATGAGGGATCACAAGCACAGCACCATTGCCCCGCATAAGTGACTCGCCATTGTGGAATCCATTCGAGACGAAATTGGGACGATTCTCTGGGAATTCTCTGGGATTGTGTCCTACGTCTG
The DNA here is from genome assembly GCA_029817715.1 of Melastoma dodecandrum. Classification (NCBI taxonomy): domain Eukaryota; kingdom Viridiplantae; phylum Streptophyta; class Magnoliopsida; order Myrtales; family Melastomataceae; genus Melastoma; species Melastoma dodecandrum. Next base: position 457,081 of record JARUPY010000533.1, on the reverse strand, counting down.
GACGGGGTTATCATGAAGGCATAGTCTCTCGGCGTCATCACTACGATACAATACAATATTTTAAGTACTTTAGAACATCAAGTGAAATCTCGTGGGCCAAAATGGCCACGCTCCTTCGCGTTTTGTATGAAAGAGATCTATCTGCACACACGAGGGGAAACCAAGCTTGCCGCGTGATTCACCAATCGGCTTTTGTAAAATGACTACTTCCTGATCCCGCGGCTAAACCTGTCGAACTCATCCCTAGCGCGATCGTTGAGGACCAAGTATGTGAAGGATCCAAACCTCACGCCGATGTAGAAGTTCCTCGTGAACAGGACCTTTCCGGAGCTTGTGAACCAAGAGGCCAATGACAAGGATTGTAGGAGGTAGTGATGGTGCAAAGTTTCATCCATGAATGGGTCAACCCGAACTTTTCATCACCCACGCCTCATAACCCTTGAACTTGGCTGACAAGATTGAGAGAGCAACGTTATGCATCCATCCAAGGTTATCCTCGTTGTAAGTGGACAAACACAAGACCTACTTGCACGAGCCAATTACTTCTCTATTCATACCTGGTTGCCAGTAGAACGGGAGATCAAAGGTCACGATGCTGCGGCTTCTCCAGGTCGTAAATTGCCAATTGCGGAACATAGTCATTCGCATAATGATAAACATTGACACAAGGAAAGTCGGGCCAGTAATCGAGATGGATCTGATGAACGAAGGCAAGCTTAGCATGGAGTTCCACGATTTGCACATGCACCTGGATCACAAAAGAGACTTCACAGGGAGGTCCGAGAGGATGTTGATAGTGATATCGACTGGGAGGCTCGCCGTGATCTTCGAGCTCGCTTGGAAGCTCCAGATGGGAATAATCACAAAGAGTTTGGGGTAACAGATGGCGTTTTGTTTTTCTTATATGCATATGTATCAAAGAGGACTGGGAAAGTGGTGAATTCTGCCCTTGGGATCCATATCAGAGGTAAAAAATTACTTCGGAAATTTGCAGTTGATGTTAAGTTTTCTCCAACTGGGTCTCTTTCCTACCCGACTAAAATGAACAACACCCTCCATCTGGGTTTCCTACAAGAAATCACATCCTATCATTGATATTGTGATGAAAGTGTGATCCGGTCCGAAATTTTTTCTTCCATCAAAATTAAATTTGTGATCTAAAAGAAACATGTCAAGGTTAGGACTAAGGATGATAGTTATGGTAGGATCTGAGGTGCTGCTATTGTGACCTCGACTCGAGCAACCTTCTCTTATTAACCCTGGCTATGAACTCGTCGACCCTCCTCGTCAGCTCTTCCCTCGGCAGCTCATCGGACTCGCCGCTTTTGTCCGATTTCAGGGCGCTCGGCTCATGCATGCCGCTCCTCATCGGCTCCTCTGTCGCCGACTTGTTGGACTCGCTGCCTTCGTCCAGTTTCGAGTCTCGCATGTCATCAACGGCACTCTTTGCTGGCTCAGCCATAGGCAATTCCTCTAATTCATCCCCTGTTTTTGATATTTGGTCCCCTTCATCTTTGGCAGGTTCCAGCTGAACCTCCGGAGCTCGCCCCTCGTCCTTCTCCTCCCTTTCCTCGGTGCCCTGAACTCGAGTTACCCATAACCTTTTGCTCCGCTCGACGTACTCGTTGTAAAGGTCGTCAACCGGAGAAGACGAGAGGCCCTTGGAAGCCCGCCTGAACCCGTAATCCCCCATGAGGAAGATCGTGATGAGGTTCGCGACCAGAAAAAGAGTCTTGGCATTCGCCAGGACAGGCTTCCATTGCAGGAACGACACCAACACAAAACTCTCGGGGGCGGAGAACGGCGAGGGGAGCCAGAACAAGTAAGAACCGAGCAAGGCACACGTTAAGGTGGTGAGTAAGTGTAGGAGGATGTTCTGAAATAGGCAGTCCCTTTCCTTCTTCTTCTTCTTCGCCTTGAGCTTCTGGGATTTCATTGTATCCATCACACCCAAAAAAGAAGCAGAAGAAGAAGAGGAAAGGTGATTGATGATGGTATTTGCTTGGTTTTGGTGGGTTTTGAGAGGAGGAAACAGAGGTAGGTTTAAGTAGTTGTGTTGGGTGGAGAAATGGGGCATGCTGAAATTGTGGTGTTATTGTAGTAATAATAATGATGACGAAAGTGGGGGTGGTGGAAAGGCTCTTTATGAGAACCAAAAAAAGTATGGCGGGTTTGAAAAATGTGACCAAAATGTGTTTGCTTTTGGTTTTTGGGTGGGAGTGGGAGGGAAGAGAACAATAGTCATAAGGCAGGCGCCATGTGAGAGTGATCGATCGAATGGACGGACTTCTTCCTCATGTGGAACACTTGTTATGCCAAGATACACGCAAACGAAGTTTGGTCGTCATGCAGCAGCATCAATTTCATTAGTTCGGGAGGAAAATATGACAGTTTTGTTTCTTTCCTTTAAATCCTCGTTTGGAAATGTCCCGGAAACATCAATTGGGTTGCTGATTTCTAAGAAGGAACGAATGCTGAACCGTGCAATATTGGGATGGTCAGCTTTCCAAAGTTTTTTTTTTTTTTTTAAAAAAAAGTGGGGTTTTTAGCTTTTATCATTATATATAAAAGAAGTAGCTCAATGGGAACACTTTCTCAAATCTTCTTTTTCTTTTTTAATATACGTATGGGATGGTGGGTGCCGCCTGAAATTTGGACTCTGTGGGTTTTGAAAGCCTTCCTTCTTGTATCAATCAGCACTGAACTGACCTCCTCCCAAGTCCCAATCCCAACCCAACAACATTCAATACATGAAAACAATATTTATATTTCTGCATGACATTAACTTTTCTTTCTAATGGAATGGAAAACTGCGGAAATGTCCCAAAAGAGGAAGTTAATTAATCTGGACGATTACTTTCTGAGAGAAATCTTATGCTTCTTACATGATCTCACATGAATGAACGTTCTCGTCGTTGAAGGCCTCGCATGGGCAGAAATCGCGGCCGCAGCAGCACCGTCGTGGGTAATGGAATGCCACCATTCCCTTCTCCTCCTCCTCCTCCTTTTCTTTTTCTTCCACCACCTCCTCCTTCTCCTCCTTCTCTGCTTCGATCGGAGTTTCGCTCACGATATCCGAGTGTTTCCCGAGCGTCCTCTTGATGTGTTCCACCAGCGCCGTTGCCACGACTGCTCCCTTTACGGTGACCCTCCCTTCCTCCATGTTCGGCTCCACTCTTAGAACCCCTGCAATATTTTAAAAATTGCATCCGTTTCATATCATTTCATGAAGATAAATTGACGATCGAACGACGAACCTGCGATTTCAAAGAGCCTCCTCCTGATATCAACTGCACACTGCGGGCAGTGCATCGGCACCTCGAGCACGATGATCTTGATCGGAATCTGTGTTGAGCATGTAATCACAAGAAACACCGAAAGAAACATCAGCTGCAAGCATTTTAGATTCGATTTAGGTCTAGGAAATTAGAGTGCCGACCTCTTCTGGCTCCTCTGGTGGGGGCACGGGTTTCTCGATTTCCGTAATCTTTGGACTGATGAGCTCGGCATTGCTAAAGTGCTTCTTCTGAACTCTCTCGAGGACCATCAAGGGGTCGACATTCGCTCCCTTTGCGACGACCTCGTGGTTCTCGCGGTCGATCACGACTTCTTCCACTCCTGTGTATTTCCGAAAAACAGCAGGGATCGATTCCAGCCTCTAAGACACGCAAACACGAAAAGAAAAGAACATTCAACCGACTCCAGCAGGGTCACACGAGGGCATTACCGTCGAAACCTCGGAGGCACGTCGAGACCTTATCCGCGCATCCTCGGCAATGCATATGGACTCTAATCACGACATCGACGTTTCTGGACTGTTTCGCCATGGAGCTATTATTCGACTACCCCTGCCCGATCCGAACAGGAGCAGAAACGTCGTCGAGTTCTTGTTCGATCACATTCCATGGACTTTTTTTTTTAAACTTAAGGAGGGAGAGGAAGATCAAGAATTAAATGGCGGTGTGCATCTGCATCTGCTTAAAGTGGCTAATAAAATCATGTTCATCCTTAATTTTAACTCCGTGCCAAAAGTACTTAAATAAGCTTCCATATTGGCCCGATATCTATCCTGCCGAAGAAAGATCTGTTGGGCCGGGCTTCACTTAATGGGCCTCGTGAAATTCTAACACAACCTCCGAGGTAGGCCCAACATGCTTTTCCACCTTAATATTTTTTGCACGCCACTATTTTTTTTTTCCCTCGGGAAATCAACTTGGGCGCCAAGAATTCGCTCATTATGGAAAAGTAAAATAAAATAAAGCATGACGATCGAAATTTTGACGTGTACACGTAAATGTGGCAACCTTGAGGAGGGAATAACGAAAATGAAAACAGGCAAAAATATCTTTGTCCAAGAATAAAGGGGAAATGAAGAAAAGAAAAATATGATTTAAAATATTCGGACAGTCTAACAAAATCACCCGCACCCACAACCACAACCAAAACCAGTCAACTGCTCGTCCCTTCTTCTTCTTCCGACCCAACAACAACAACAACAACCAAACCCTCCCCTCGCTCAATACTTTTTGACCGACCCGACTCTCCTCGAACCATGAAGATTAAGAACAAAGGCAAAGTCCACCCTTCCCCTTCATCATCCTCTTCTTCTTCTTCTTCTGCTGCTGCTGCTGCTGCTCCTCCTCCCATACTCGCCACCCTGCAGCTCCTACCTGCCACCGTCCTCGCCCTCGCCTCCTCCCTCCCCCCTCCCGACCAGGAAGTCCTCTCCTACCTCCTCGCTCGCTCCCTCCTCCTCTCCTCCGACGCCAAGCCTTCCTCCTCCTCGTCTTCCGCTGCTCACGGTTCCCCTACCTTCGACTGCGGCTGCTTCGACTGCTACACCATCTACTGGCTCCGCTGGGACTCCTCCCCTAACCGCGACCTCATTCACCGCGTAATCGATGACTTCGAGGACCACCTCTCCTCCTCCTCCTCCTACTCCTCGAACGGGCTAGTAGGGAAGGGTAAGGTCCGCGGGGGACGCGGTGTTGGGAGGCGAGCCAAGGACAAGGCCTTCAACCGGATGGACACGAGCTCACAAAGGAGTGGAGACAACGGCGGAGGAGCCGACGGCAACGTCGGGGGGAGTCCAAGGGATAAGAAAGGAGATGATCAGGAGAATGATGGGGGCGTGGAGATGCAGGTTTCGTCGCAAGGAAGTCCTCTTGCTCCTCCTCGGCCTGCTTCGCCGGTGAGCCGCAGCGGGGGAGGAGGAGAACACAAGGGGTTGGCGAGGAAGGTGCTGCCGGACGTGTTGGGGATATTGAACTCCCGTTTATGGAACCTTTGGAGTCCGAATGTGTAGCCTCCCCCCAACGGGCGGTGAGAGTTAGTGAAGCCTTTTCTCTTTCCACCATCTGTTTATTATTATTATTATTATTATTATGCAAAACCGAAAAAAGGGGTTTCCTTTGTAATTTTCTTTTTTTGGGAGGTGTCTAAAACCAAAGTTAGTTTTTTACATCACTAATATTCTCGTCTAAATGGTCTATTTCATCTTTATTCGTGCCCAGACCTCGAGCCTCGCCAAAAAGGGGGTGCCGACAGGGTGCGGAGGAAGCGGTCCTTTTTTGAACTCCCTCGATTCCACCCCCACTCCCCTTTCCCTCCCGTTTAACTTATTACTTCTTATTACTCCCTTTAATTCCCTAACAACAAGCTCTCCTTTTAGTCCCCAAAAAAAGAGTAATTTGGGTTTGTCTTGGGTAGTGATTAGGTGGAATCAAAGGAGGCAGGGTATGATTAGAGTGCAAGTTGGTGTAGGAGTGGTGGGGTGGGGATGGGGGAGGATAACCTATTGGGAGAGGGAAAGGCATCTAATTCCCCCTCTAATTTAACCATCTCTCTGAGGTTGTTCCTTTGGATTTTTTATTCTCCCTTTTTTATTACAAGAATGTCAAATTGAACCCAGTTCAAGCTAAAAACCTAATCCCCTTGCTATTAAATCTCTTAATTATCACACGGACAACGAGATTTACGTGTACAAGAGGCAAAAGACCGGACCCCCAAACCCTTTTTTTCCATTGTTTTTAATTACCCGAGAAGAAGAATCCATTTATTCCCATGTGTATCATGTCATAAGTTACTTTTTTAATGTTCTGACATGACATCAGATATTCAAACTGGTTTATGGTTCAAAATCCCACGTCCTAGAAATTTAGATAATGTTAAGCTTTAACGACCCGAATGTCTCTTCGGCTGAAAAGTGAAACCCAACCCTACGGCCTGGGAGCTGAACACCAATGGCAAGCACCCACTTTCCCACATGGTTTGTTCCTGGTTACGGACGAGACTCCTGCCTTGGAGCTCTTGGAAGAGCAAGTTTTAGTGGAGAAAGAGACGGCCATCACTGCGAACAAGCTAAACCTGATCAATGAGGAGCTCAGGGAGGCCCTGACGGCACCGGAACCGGACGAGGATAGATCGTCTGGAAGGAACAGCTACGTCAGTACTGGGAGGAGCAGCCATGCGAGTGGCCGAGCCACGACGCTGGGCTCGGCAGTGGAAGCCCCAGGGATTAAGGACGGAGATTCCGTGCTGATGAAAGAACAGAGGACTGCGCTGGAAGAGCTGTTCTGCATCACCGATGAGGAGATTAAGGAAGAGGTGGCGAAGAAAGGAGATGGAGGGGATGGCGCCGATGTGCCTTTTGTCGGGGAGTTTGCAAAGAAGAAGAAGAAGAAGGTGTTGAGGACGTTGGTTCGGCCGTCTCAACTTCCAGGGGCTCCTTGGGAAAATGGAAGTTCCGCCACAAGGGCTGCATCTGAGACTGTGCTTCAGAAGGTGCACATCTCTCACGTGATGGCGCTGTTTATTATTTGTTTGGTACACTAACTCATTTTACATCGTTCCAGGCATCTGCAGATCATGCACATGTTCTAGAAGAAAGTCCGCCCTGAAGCCGGGATGTCTTTGGAAAAATCTCCAGACAGGCACAAGAAAGTGACGTTTGCTGCAGAGGTCAAGCAGAAGATGGGCAGCAAGAAGGACGTTTGTGGCTGCGGGATCCCGACCAAGGTGATTATAAAGCCAGAGGTCACGAAGAAGTGCATGGGCTTTTATTGTCGTCGGCCGAAATTTTCGAAAAAAGGTTTGAGACTTTGCTTGGGAGACCAAAAAGAAGATGTCTAAACCAGAAGCCCTCGCATTTAAAGACAAAAACAAGATTATAATGGACCAGTAATCCAAGGGAGACGACGAGCTTCTGTCGGCTGAGAATAGGAGGATATGTCCGGTTTGAGTTTGACACTGATCACGAAGACTCGATTTACGAATGTCCACATGTGGTTAGTGTGTGTATGTGTCTGTGGTGATGAAGAGAAGAGAATACCACCCACTGGGGCAAGCCGACAACCAAAAGCAAAAAGAGTCGTATGAAAACGTAGGGGCATCCCCATGTGATGATGATGGCTTAACCACGCCTTTCTTACCTGATGATACGTCACTAATCATCAAGTAACCTTCAGACGATCCACTCCCTTCACCCAACATCATCTTCATACGATGACAGACCCCACAAGCACTACATTATGCGATCAACGCCAGTTGCATCCAATTTGTAATAGGCCAGATAAGAACAAACCTTTGGATGATTCTCCGTTCCAATAATTTCGATACTAATCCCTTAGTCTCATGAAGAACGACCGCCACCAACACCTCCTCCACAACAAGACTCGACATATCAAACTCGTACAAAACCATCCCGAAAAGTTTTTCACACAACACATGCGTAAAAGGGTCTCCGGCCGAATGAAGGATGGGTAACAGGCCGCTCAAGTAGAGCTCTGAGCAACGTGAGCAATCAAGTCAACCACGCGCGAACTGCGGATAAACAACGGAGGCATCCACATACGACCATCAGCTAAGGAATTCCATAAATAAGTAATTTTCACTGTGTTTAATTAGAGGTTGTTTACCTGTAACCCTATTCGTTGTCGTACCACGAAACCGACTTGACAAAATCCTTAGTCAAAGCGATCCTAACCTTGGCATCAAAGATGCTTGACCTGAAAATGGGTGAAGTGATAACTAAATCAGGACGACTATTTCATTCAAATTCTCAAGTTACAATCCGGTTCTAATTAGAACCCATATGTGAGACCATTAAACTATAGTGACCATTTAAACTAGAGAGACCCATGTGTAAACACATATGTCAACTACAACCCTGTTGTTGACAACCTTTCTCCAGGAGAAGTATTCGACATAGGTTGGTGGCATTGTGGAGAAACATTTTTTGAAAATGAAACGAGGTTTGTCAAAATCGATGAGCTGCTCCTAGCTTAATTAAATAACTTATCATATTTTAATAGCGTACACACACTGAAGCAGTTTGTCAATAAATAAAGTTAAATAAATTTCTAAGTACTTATAAATAAATAAATAATAACTTAAGAAAAGTGCTCTCGGGTTTGAACTTTCTTTGAAAATTTTCCTCCTGGTAGGTTGTGTGAGGCGATTTATTGGTAACGTCGCTGGACGGACAAAAGTCTTCTCGACTTTACTAAAGGCGAAGGGAAACTTTGTGTGGGGCGACGAACACCAGAAAGCATTTGAAGGCTTAAAGGAGTATTTAATGAAGTCGCCTGTACTTGCTCCTCCTCGGGTAGGAAAGCCTTATCTGCTTTATGTGGCAGCGACTGAATCAGTCATCGGAGCTATGTTAGCCCAAGAAGCGGAAGACAAAACTGAGAGAGCGGTCTACTATTTGTCAAGACAACTAACCGCTACAGAAAAACGCTATACAATTAAGGAGAAGTTGTGCCTGTCAGTCTTTTATGCTGTTACTAAGCTAAGACATTATATTGGAGCCCAAGAGGTTCATATCATTACCAAGTCTCCAGTTATAAAGTACTTTTTTGAAAGTCCCCTACTGACTGGGAGAATTAGTAAATGGAGTTTAGTGCTATCCGCATATGATCTACGATTCAAATCCCAACAGTCGGTGAAAGGACAGGCTCTAGCTGACTTCTTGGTGAGTCACGATCCATCCGTATCAATCGACCAAGAAGAATCCCTTGAAGACATCTGGCAGGGTTGGTTTGACGGATCTTCGGCGAAACCCGGCGTAGGTATAGGCCTTCGTATACTTTCGCCACTGGGGAAAGATGTTCGTCTAGCGTATCGCTTGACAGCAACTCACACCAACAATGCGACTGAATATGAAGCTTTGATCACGCTCCTGAAGGAACTGTTAACCTTAGGAGCCAAGAAAGCCACAGTAATGGGGGACTCTCAACTGGTGATTAATCAGATGAATGGTACTTCTATATGCCAAGAGAAACTCACACCCTACCTTCAAGTCGCCCGCAAACTAGTCGAGCGATTTGAAGCGATCACTTTCCTCTTTATAGGTCGAGGGGAAAATACCGTCGCTAACGACTTAGCCCAAAAGGCTTCAGGATACAAGGCCAAAAGAGGAAGTGATTGTATCCCAGAAATCGTTTCCCACCTAGTTCCCCAAAGCGACGCGTTCACTCTGGACATAATGACATGGTGCGTTTGAAGGAGGAGGGTGTCTAATAGAAATGCTTATTCATATAACTATATTTCCGGTTTGGTTTACCTGTTGACAACCTTTCTCCAGGAGATGTATTCCACATAGGTTGGTGGCATTGTGGAAAATGAAAACATATATATGACACGCCTTCGAATTTTAAAACAGTTGACGTCGAGTGTAGTTTAACCGGAGAACGTTCGAAACAAAAGGTGGAGGGTTTTCATGAGGACGGTGGTTTTGAAGGACGAGGGAGTGAGGAGGAGGAGTTGAGTTGTAGTGGTGTGTCGTCTTGTTGTGCAATATATTTAGTTTCTCTAAAAAATAATCACTCCAAAGACGAGACAGACAAATAGGAAGAAGGAGGGGCATTTTTTCAGAAATCCCACATATAGTCACACATATTGAAGCTTCTAAGAGAGTAACCATTGAGCGTTGTATTTCACCTCAACCTAGGATTCAGGCGTATAGAAAAGAGGTGAGCAAATTTGGGTTAACATTTCGTATTTAGATCTTGTATTAATATTCACTAATTATTGTAGGATGTTTACGAAAGCACCCTTCCGGAGATTGAAGGTGAGGCACACGCAATGCTAGTTACATGATTTGGGACACTTCTCTTAGAGGGTAAGGCAATAAACGTATACGAGGTGAGGAATTCTTGGGGTAGAGAATGGGCAGATGAAGGGTATGGCCTAATTAGGAGGAGATCTTTAATTTCTCTGTCATACGTATGTCCTGTTTTTTTATTATGCGTATGTCATGTTTTAGGTTACACTGCGATTAAGCATTAGGGTTGATGAAATATATCTGCTTGGAATGTAATCCGTGGGCATTATAGGGTGTTCTAATTAGAATCTACTTTGTCTTTCGTTGAACTAGAGAGACCATTAAACTATAGAGACTCATATGTGAGCCCATACGTCAACTACAACGACAAACTTTCTTCAGGGGAAGTATTCAACATAGGTGGGTGGCATTGTGGAGAAGGGTTTGTTGAAAATGAAAGTACATAATATGTTGTGCCTTCGAGTTTTTAAGACAATTCACGTTCTTTAACAGTGATTTCTGAGCCAGAGGTCGAGAGTTCAAATCCAAACTCTGCCAGACACAAAAAGGAAGAATAGTGTGTCTGAAGGAGAACAACCGGAAGAGGGATATTCATAACATTTATAATTCACCCCTCCTCGATGACATGGGGTTTATTAAAATCGATGAGCCGCTTGCTTAATTAAATAATTTATCCTATTTTAATAGCGTGCACCGATGCAGTTTATCATCGTCGACCTATGTTTAAAAAATCAAATTAAATAAATTTGTAATATTTATAAATAAATAATAACTTTAACGAAGAAAAGTACTCTCAGGTTTGATACGTAAGAAAAGTATTATTGCATTTAATTTTGTTTTGATCTTATAAAACTTCTTGGTTTGGCCGTCTATTCCTAACTAGGCCGTCTACCCTAATTTTTTTCCCAAGTAAAAATGAAAAAAGAATGAATGAAAACTCGCCGGCACACGTGCGGATCACACGAGCTTTCGCCATGACAACTCCCGCGAAAACGATTTGGAAAATCCCGTGGCTTTCCCGCCAACTTCATTGGGGACCCCCTTCGCGAGAGAGAGAGAGGGAGGGAGAGACGGTAATCGATCCGAAGAAAAGATGTAGAGCGTGCGAGGGCAGAGGGCAGGGGTGGTCGCCGCAACCCCTTCGCTTCCCCTCTACCGCTCCCCTCCCCCTCCGAGGTCCGCCTCGACGATTTCGACCTCTTCGCCCTCGACCGCCTTCGCGGTAACCATCTACGCCTTCTCCGATCTGGTGATTTCATTTTCTATTCCTTTTCATTGATTTTCCTTGCGGTTGATGCAGTTCTAAAGGCGATCTCTGATGCTTTGTCACGGGGGAAGAAGCCTGAGGAAGTCGAGGAGCTGGTAGTGATCTCGAGGATAATAACCTATGCCGCTTTTGTTTTATTTGGTCCCCTCCCCCTCGGGCACTGAGGAATTTCTGGTTTATTGCCAATGGATGGGCGTGATTGTTTTGCTTCCCAGTTCTTGGATCTTTGGAAAGTGCACGAGGCTTCCGCAGGCATCCAAGTCCCTCAATAAGGATGTGATTTCTCATTTCGTGCTTAGGCTCGTCTACTGCAGGACGTGAGCTTGTTGCTTTATATTGTCATTTTTTGGTTTCTATTGTCAACTGTCTTGTTGTTTTAAGGTGAGATGTTATTGATGTGTTTTTTGTGCCATCAGCGAGGACATCAGGAAATGGTTCCTTTCTATGGAGACAACCCTCATTAGGTATCGATTTAAGCTTGAGAATCCTGAAGCTCAGGTAGTTGGAGAAGAGTTCTCAAAATGTTCTCGTGAAGAATAGTGCCTTTACTTTTCGAGCTTTTGTCCGTGGGACTTTAATTTCTGATTGGGAATTAATGTCATCTCTTATTAGAAAGCACAGCTGACTGAATTTAATCTTCCTTACAAGGCAGTTCACGGTGCTGACTTTGAGGTAGATGATACTTTCAAATTGCATACATCACATGATTGCCGGTAGATCTGCCTTTTGATTCCCAATAGAAAGAAACAATTCCACTCTCATTTATCCTCCGGCATAAACAGATTGTGAAGGAGAAACTAGACCAGGTAGCTAGTTCTATCGGCTCACCTTTACCGCCAGGTGTGGGCAAATATCATTACTTAGTCTGTTCTGTTGTATCAATAGAGTTTTATTAAACCTTAATTAATCCGAAGAGACATTTTTCAGCACAGTAATGTGATAATTCATGGTAGTTCTCTTATAGCCTCTTTAGATTTAACACCATATAGTAATTGTTAACAATGCCCGTCAATGCTACCGTACTCTGGGGACCCTTCCACTTTTAGTGGATGATTTTCTTTGAAAGATAGCTACTTGTGATTAATATAACTCTTAATTGAGATATTGGCATTCCTAATTTTACAAGCATATTGTCTTTCATGGCATATTCAAGCCCTGATTTTGTTAACTTTCACATTGCAGCTGAAACAATATTCTATAAGGTGAGTCTGGATGAACCTTACAAATCTTGTTCTTCTGTGTTTGCAGCGTCTCAGGCTAAGGACATGTATATCACTTGTTTAATTGTTAATTTTTTTTAAAACAACTTATAAACGATAAGAAAATCTTTGGTTAATTATTCTATGTGGTTCACATAAGCTCCTTTTTTTGAAGATTTTCCGCTTTGCAACCTGGCCTTAGTTAGCTTTTGTTATGGCTGGTTTCATTTTCTTCAATTTCTGAAGGTTCCCTTTGAAGAAGTTCCATTACTTGTGGCTGGACGTAAAGTGTATATTAGCAGAGGAAATGCATACGTTGCGATGAATCAGCTGGCTTTTTATGCTTCATGCGCAGGATCATATGCATGCTCTATTATGTTTCACATTTCTCTATGTTTTTGTTAAAGCTGGTCTCTTACTTCAGGTGGTTTCGCTTGTTGTGACCCAATTCCGCAGTTATCTGTCAAAAAGGCTCTCATTTTGACAAATAGGTATTATGGTTGCTTATAGATGAGGATGTATAATAATTGCGATTTCCAGTGAACATGTTAGGCTGCATATCTCCTTCTGTCACTTTGTGTTCATTAGCTCTATACTATTGCTACATTCCTGCATTCTATCATATTATAGGGCAGAGATGACGAATACTTCAGAGTTAATTAAGTTTGCCTTATTTTGCAGAAAATGGACCTCTAGTGTTAGAGATCAGGAAAAATAGCGGCTGACCCCAGTAAGAGTTCCATTTTGGTGATCCTATTGCTGTTGTGATGAGATTGTAATCTCTATTTAGCCAACCAACGGTCCACTTATTCAACAGTGTCATCTTTTTCACATGTACTGCATATTGTAGAAGCCTTATCAACATCCTATGTCGGCCTCAATTATTCCCAGGTCTAGCCTATGTCTTGTTCTATCTATTGGCATTTGCATAACTCTAATGTGAAAACTTCTTTATTGACGAAAATTGTTGATGCATTTGGCAGGCGCAAGAATCCACGGAGGTATCATTAAAGGACATAGATCACTCAGCCAACAGCTCTTTCCCACTTTGCATGCGCCACCTTTATGCCAAGGTATACCCGTCCCAGTTAAAATATGCGGGCTTGTCTATGCCCCATCAACGAGTTCCTTATGCGGCCTATGAGCAGTTGAAGGAGGACCACCATCTAAAACATGCAGGGAGGATGCAATTAGGGCTTTTCTTGAAGGTTACTACACAATGTTTTCTCTGTGGACGTATTGTTCTTGCTGTCTTTATTAAGTCTGAGTTCTGCATTCTCATACGTAATATCATTAGGGTGTCGGCTTGAAGTTGGATGACGCACTTGCATTTTGGAGAGCTGATTTCTCTCAGAAGGTGGGTCGGTTAAGTCACGTTGTCAACCAGCACCCTGAGATTTCAGAACGTATTCTTTTGGTTATTTTGCTTATATTTGGGCATTATGTTTCTGTTGTTGGGTTTGCGAAAATTATCTGGGGGGGGGGGGGGCAGTGTTTACTAAAACCATTTCTAAATTTCATATCTGGCAAATGGATTATGAACCATTGAGGTGCCGGCAGATTTTCTTTCATGCTTAGGTCGTGCATGCACACAAATGCTGCAGATGTGAGTGGAATTGAGCACAGCCCCTCTTTTGTATCGTTCAAATGTTGTTGATCACCACATGCCTCATTTATTTATTCTCGTATAGGTTGGTGCTGAGAGGTTTGAGAAAGAGTGTGCCTACAACGTACGCCACATTTATGGAAAAGAAGGAAAAAGAATTGTAAGTTTATTATTATTATAATTATTATTTTATTTTCAGCCTTCCTTGCCCCGATCATGAGCATAGTGAGAGTAACATAGTTTTGAAAGGAGATATGGATACGGGTTATGCTATATCAATTTACTATGTTCTCTGGCCTTGAGTAGTTTTGTCCTTTCTCGTGGTATTGGCAAGAGTCATTCCAAAAGTTAAGGGACTCTTGTAGTCTGTCTCTTTCCACAATCAAGTTGACTGCACCGGGACAATTTTATGAGAAGGACTGGATCTTTGAACTCTTTTCTGTATTAGCATCGTTGAGTGACCACCAACTTCTTGTTTTGTTCTGCTGGGTTACACAGGATTATGCTCCCCATTCTTGTCAAAGAATTATTTCATCTACCCATAGAGTTGGGGATCACCACGGATGTCCTTTCAGACATTTCAGGTTACCATTTTTTCTCTAAATTTATCGACGTCGTCATCCTGTTGTATGCCACATTGTTTTACTTGATAGAGAACTAATCTCTACTCCTGCATCTGTCATGTAGCGAACTCCATGGGGATAGACTAAAGCTCTTTTTATAGCATGTTAATTAGATTAAAATGCTTTTACTGTACTTATTACTCTGTTAATAGAAGAGGGGATTCCCTACGCTAATATGCTATACTATAATTCCAATTCCTATAGACCTTAAAAATCATCAAATATGGATTTAATTTAACTTGAAACATGGATGTGCTCTTGGTGATGAAGCTGGAGATGGTGATAATCGTGATTTAAGAGAAAAGTGGATCGTATAGGATTTCTAGTTGAAAAATTCACGATGGTTTATTTAAGAAATTTTGAATGATGTTGATCAGAAGTTTTTTATAGTTCTAGTAATTCATTCCATGAATTCCAGATAACATTTATGTGGATTAGCCGGATTCTTGGTAGAAAAATTTGTTATCATGCATGGACAGGATTGAGCATTGATTTACATTTTCCTCAGCCATAGTCTGTACTGGAGACTTTAGTTTTACTCCCATTATGGTGTGATTATTGTTTTAGTTCCTGCCAAACCAAATAACTGGAAGATGCAGTCCTGCATCGCATGACTTAGTGACACAGGTTTCTTTTGCTTTTCAGTGACGAGAACTTGAGAGCTGCTCTAGGTCAAATGGGAGTAGGTAGTAGAGCAATGGAGGATGCAATAGACAAAGCAAAAAATCGGCATTACCAGGTCTATAGACATACAACTCCTTTCACTTTCGGGTAATCACATCTTTCTGTATTAGGTAAGACCTTTCATGTCTGGACTGATAGTTTGAAATGAATTTGATTGCAGTTGGCATGTACATTAACCTTTGAAGCCATCCACGGCTCATCTTGTGATGCAGGCATTAATCACCCCAACCAATACTTCACTGACAGCCAAAAAATTTTACAATCCAAGGTTACTGTTGTATTGGTTCATTAATTCATATTTTTTACTTCTTTCTTACATATTCTCTCCCTCTCTCTAATGATGACAAAATTTCCCAGTTAAATATTATACCCCCACCCGACACATCCAATTGATGAGCTCATGTGGCAAGACTTCTGAGAACATTGCTCCTAAGTGTGTATTGGTCTGGTAGTTCCATGGAGAAACAACATCATGACTCCAAGTCCATCTCTGCTGATATAACTTGGCTTAAAATAGGGGCTAGCATCGTATTATGGGCTACTCGATGTGCCATTCATTGTGTTGTCTTGTAAGAATGATAATTTATTAGGTTTAGAACCTTCTGAAGAATTACCTTTGGCTTATTATGGAGGCATCTGTAAATGAATCACAAATTCAACATTCTCTACCAACTTAAGCTTTTGAGTCATGCGTAAAGGTCTTCATAGAACATATTACATGATCACTGAAAAGTGCATTTACTTTTTTGATCCATGATATGACTAGCAATGCAATTTTCTATGTCCAAGCATTGTGCCCATTATTTTTAGATTTTCTGCTGTTTAGACTCAAGTACAATTAGTAGCCCTACATGCCATCTCCCTTTTTCTATTGTCTGGTGACTCATCTGTTGTCTTTTGCAGAACCAATCCACGATACACAACTGATGATTATGGACATCTTGGAGAACAGGATATTCCGCCAAAACCCAGGTTTGTCGTTTTCCTTTCCAATTAGTCCTGTCAGCTTCACTGCTTTCTTTAGCGATGGTAAACATACTAGCATCACCCTTTTCATCCTTTAGAGAAAGTTAGCAATGGTTTTGGCGACTACTTAAATCCAGATATCAACATTGGTTTGAATTGTTGGACCACTGTGGGGGTAGTCTTATGTGGACTTAGCACCTCGCAACAATATCTTTTGACCTCGATAACTATAACTACTTGCTCGTGTGTTTACTAAGCACCTAAGCCGCCATCATGTCCACCTGAGACCACTCATGTCTTCTTGTGGCTTCACCTGCAAAGACATCTGACGTATCTAGGAATGTGTTGACTGCCGAGGGGTTTAATTCATCCCATGTAGGACTAAGGATGGCCATCTTCAATACAAAAAGTAATCATTTGAATCGTTAATGTCATGGTAATTTAAAATTGGTTCCTTTAGTGAGTTCTAACCCATATTCCTCCAGCCTTGGACGTTATATTTCTTGACAGCAGTAGCAGAAACCGTTTCAACGTCAGTGTAGATTCCTTAACATCAAGAAATGAGTTAATTGGTTTTGGTAATTTGATTGGTTGGGGTGTGAATCAATCAGGGCAGAAAGATGATTAATCCCTTTGATCTCGTCTTCCTGACGAGAGTGACTACGACAGACTCTGGGAGTGTATGGCTAAAATGCTGCATCAGGGAGCTGGACCATACTTGAAGAGAGCTCGTTCATCAAACCCTTCCGGAGCATGCGTAATTTGGTAATATGGTCACGGAGCATTTCCTTTTCTTCCTTCCAAGTGTATGTATCTATCTTTGTAATTATAGTTAGTGAACCAACAACGACAAGGGAATAGGCAGAGCGACAAGCTTCCGGAAACAGAGGCCGAAAAGGTAAGAAACCAATGTATGGCCCCCATCTTTTGTTTACTTCCCTGTTACTCTATCATGTGGGCAAAGTTCTCCTCTCGCCTGGAATAGGGATGCCTGTGTGATGTTGGGGGTGGGAGGACTTCACATGATGTCTTTGTTGTCTGTCATTGGTTATGTTAGCTGTTTTTCGACAGGGACATTCGAATCCCTGTCTAGCCTTAAGTCATCATCACTCATCACGACCTAATTTTGCCGCTATTTTATTTTATCGTGGCTTGTTCAGTAATTAGAGTGCCGTGTATTTATCGGGTTGATTGTACGGAAACTAGAGGACAATAATTGGGATTGCATTAGGGAAGGAAGATGGATTTAGTCTTCTGAGATTAGGGGGAGGGATCAAATTAGACCGATTCCAGAAATAAAACCAAACAAGATTATCCTGAAGTGGGGAATCATAATCTGGTGGTGTTGTTTGTATTATATCGATTGAAAGGAAAAGAAACAAAAAACAGGGATCCTTTAGTAGGCCTAAAACCTATTAGCTTATGCGAGTCTTAATTGTTGTGGAAGCATGTCGTGCTGTGCCATAATCTGAAAAATTGTGGTTTCTCATTCGACAATACATATGCTGTGAGGCCATTTGATTTCCGTGTGGGGTCCTAATTGGTTGGTGATGATATCATCTCCACCTGTTCTTTCTCCATTTCACTCGTTTTCCGAGTTGGTTGAGCTTCATGATCACACTCCGACAACAAGTGACAGAAAATTCAAAGGACACCTCATTTTTGTAGGTAGGTTCTACGAATTAAAAAGCTAAAGACAGCTAGTTGGATTGAGGTGTGCATATTATTATTATCTAGAAATTCAAATTGTACAGAAAATGAGGATTTTCTTGGCTTCTCGACTAAGGAAATTGCGGGGTTGGGGTTAGTTTTGGTCCGAAAGGAAAAAGGAAATAGTTACCTTGTTTGGGGAATTCCCCGAGTATGAACAAGAAAATGGCATGATGGGTAAGTTTCTCAAATGATAAAAGGTGAGAAATGGGGGAGAGGGACATGACTTGTGGGGAACAAGAAGTTTCCAAAAATGGAAAGTGTCCGACGGGTTATTACAAGGTGACGTTGACGTTGTCCGCCCTAAAATTGGGAACATGAGTTTGACAAGCTTTCTCCATCCCCCGCACCCACGACTGACTTTTTTGGGGATCGAGTACTGCACCCAACCTCTTTCCTTTTTCTTTTCTTCATCTTTCCCCCGTCTCTTCTACGATCACACACTGTTGTTGTTTTCTCGGTGGTCCACCCGACGACTAAGTCATCATTGAGTTTTTTTTTTTTTTTTTTTTTTTTGCGGCAATAAGATTTATTTAAAAAATTTTAGGTTTTTAATTCGTGAAACTTTTGAGTAGCGCGTGTCTAGCATTCATTGATCGCGATATTTTTTTTTTTATTTAAAAAAAAGAGAAAGATTCCCAATCGCAATATTATGTCAAGAGAGTGACTTTACATGCGATTCATACCACGTAAAAACGCAGCATTTCAAATGTGGTTATGGACCATGCTATTCTTACACTTAAGAAAACCTTTGCTTTAACTAGGTTTAGACTTAGAGTGGGTTAGGATAGGACCACGTGACCCCCCAATTACTTCAAATTATTTTACGGTGACTCAGAGAGACTATGACCACGTTTTCAAGAAAAATTACAGTCCTTTTAGCTCCTGTCACTTATTGGGTTGCTTAAATGTAGAGATTTTAAACAACTTTATTTAAAAATCAAAGAGACACCCCCTTTCATTTATTCGTCATGCCTACACAAACCCCCTTCCCCCAACCGAAATCCAGTCGACCCACCCTCTCCCCGATCCCTAGCACAATCTTTCCCGACGTCCCCTAATGGGTGTAGTTATTGATATTAGATCGTTCGTGTGAATTAGCTTAGGGTTTGTAGGTTAGTTTAGGGTTATTAATTAGGTTAGGTTTTAAAGTTTATGTTTAGGTTTTGGATAATTATTACGGAATTTGACAAGGTTGTTGGAAATTATATTAGTTTTTAAAAAAAAAAAATTAGGGTTGTTTGAAATTAGTTACTTTAGGTCGTTTGATTAGTTTAGGATCATTATTAGTTACAATTTACATTCTTAGAATTTTGTTACTTTGAATTAGTTGATCTCGTGATTATTGATTGATTGATTGATTGATAATGGTTAATGGAATTGTTGCCGTAGGTATTGGATTACTTATTTAGTCGGAATCTTTCTGAACAGATAGCGTCAATACTCTTTTTTGTGATCATGACGCACGTATAAATAGGTAAGTGATTAATAGTAACGAGTTATGATAGGGTCCGATTAAGCTAATTAAGACGTGTAAATCTGGACAATGAGAAGTTTGAAGGGTCATTTGCTCGTGCAATGAAGTCAAGCGAAAATTGTACATTGAAGATACGTCATAGATATCTAGTACTTATACATGATGAATCTGCGGTTAAACTTATTATTGTGCTCATTGGTTGAATTTGTTCCGTGGAATGCTAAGCACATGCAAGGAGTGTATGTGCTTTATGTTCTTGATAATTCAAGCCGGCATCATACAATGGTAAGTATGTTGCTAGCATATTGATTGTAAAGTGTAAATATAGATCAGCCAGGAAATGCGATGGATGAAGCAATGATAGATAGTCATGAAGGGATCAATGGTGCTGCTGCGGTTGACGAGTTTTTTGACCTGGTAGTAACTGTATAACATATCACCAAAGAACCCCCAAACACCATGCAAAGAGTCGACGAGAAAAATAATGGAAACAGAACTGAAGCATGGCACACACAAAAAAAAAAAAGAGGCTTCAATTTGGGTTTTTTTTTTTTTTTTGATTCAGTGACTTAGCGCCGAATACTATGCGACAAACCTGCAAAAAAAAAAAAAAAGAACTGGGTCACACTGCAATTGGCAGTGTCGGGTCGACTATATATAGGCTTGTACAATAGATTAACATCAGAAATGATAAACCCTAGACATTAATCTCTAGTTACCAACATGAAGAACTTGTCATACGAAGCACGATGAGAATAAATTAATATGAACCGTGTGATAAGATTCTACCCTAAGCTAAAAGCATAATTGCACCCAAACTATGTTTAGACACGTGTATATATTATGATAGGCCACATATTTTTTGGTGTTGGATGGAACAGGTCTTGTTTTATTGGCTTCCTCCTGAACTAATAATAAATAATCCTGGTAGTGGATTGTAATTTATTACACCTCCTTCTCACACACAATGATCTCGTGGTCCCCCGACACTAACCTTTTTTTTTTTTTTTTTGAAGCTGGTCATTCAAAGAATTGCTTCTTGGGGATGATGAGGATGTCCCCGAGCTTTTCCTCATCGATCCACTGATCCATTGAAATCATTTTTAGGAACCTTCTGGTGAATCCTACTACTATCAGACAGTCTCATGGACCCAAGGCAGCATCAACGATTGCAGCCTGTTGGAATGTTGCAGAGGGAACATACGCTAGGTGGTACATATATCTATGGAAGTTGTTGCAGAAGGAAGGCCGTGTGGTTGCAAGGCACGGTTACCCCCGCATATCAATCCAATAATACGAACAGGAACGGGGACTCGTTGGCATAGATTGGAAACATTGTTAAGGATGACCCCATCGTTGGTAATAAATTCCCAATTGCTACCCCGTAGCATATGCTATGTGTGCACATACATACATTCGTCGGTGGTGCGAGGAAGCCGAGTCAGATAAAGAAAAGGGGGGGATGGTCACTTTCTATCTTCCCACCTCTTTCTTTCTCTTATATGCAAAAAGTCTCCTACCTCAACTCAACTCAACCCCAAAGACAAGAAATAAGTTACCCCCATCAACTTTGGTATAAACCCCGATTAGGGGCTGTCTTAGGACAAGGTAAAGAGAGAGAGAGAGAGAGAGAGGGAGAGATTGGCGGTTGTGTTCTTGGGTTGGTGTGTGTGTATTTGTTTGGTTTTGGATTTTGAGTGGGAGGGCAGAATATGGGGAGGGGGAGAGTGGAGTTGAAGAGAATAGAGAACAAGATAAACAGGCAGGTGACCTTTGCGAAGAGGAGGAATGGGCTTTTGAAGAAAGCTTACGAGCTGTCCGTCCTTTGCGATGCCGAGGTTGCCCTCATCATCTTCTCCAATAGAGGAAAGCTGTACGAGTTCTGCAGCAGCTCAAGGTCTCCCTCTCCTTCCCCTTTCCTAATCCCTTTAACTCATTTATTTCGACCTTGTTTGCTTCTCCACCCCCCTAAAACCCCCCAACAACTGCTTAAGCTTTTTCTGGAATCCTTAAGTTTGGGGTACCACGGAATTAGACTGCATCAACCTCTTTGATCCAGCTGCCTTTGCTTTCTCCCTTTTCTGGGAATTTTTCACCCTTTCGTCACCAGCCTCTTCTTTTATCTTTTCTTCCCATTTCTGTGTAAATAACTTAGGCCCCGGGGGAAGGGTCGGGTGATATTTGGTTAGTCCTGAAGGAGTGAGTTAGAGTTAGGGGCGATGTCTGTCTTGCTGTTTCGGGGAGGGGGGGGGGGGGTGGGGGGGTTTGAAAACTGAAAAGCTTCTTTGGTCACCAGAGTTTTAGCTAAAGAAAAGCTTTTTGGTGGAGTGTTCTTCTTTCTTTGCTCATTTGCCTCTTCTTCCTCCTCCCCCTTCTTCTGTTTAGATCCTTCCCCCCACCACCCCCGCCCCCCACCAAAATAAAAAAGCCCTCATGAAAGAAAGAAACACAGCTTCAAACCCAGATCAGATCAGTCCTCAGATTTTGTTCATTAGGCCGAAGTTTCGATCTTTCCTTATCCACCTTGACCAAAAGTCAATATGACGGTGAGAAAGATCCCTCCTTTTTGTTTTGAGTTTAACCCCTGCCGATGAATTTTTGATAGGAAATTCCATTTATCTGGGCTTTGTAACCCAGGCGGGGGGGTTCTTCTCATGAACCGGTGGGCTTAATATCAAACCTCTTCTCCTATTCCTTTCGTACGCTTATTGATCTTTCGCGTCATCTTTTTTGGATTGAGGACGTCTTTGAGATCTGATTTTATTTCTAGGGTTCTTTAATGGTCCCCAAATAGGGTGGGGGAGGACTAGGTTTTGCTTTCTTATTCTGTCTTGGCAATTATTGCGGTGGATTTGGGAGGATGTCGTCTGAATACGACGCCGTTTTTGCCTCCTAGTATTCAATTCGGATGGTTTGTAGTAAGTAACTTTTTTTCTCTCAGCTATCTGTTTGTCCATTGGGTTGATCACCACTTCCTTCGGACAAATCATGGTTTACTCACTCTGAAAAATCCCTAGCAACCCAGCAATGGTTGAAGTTAATTTATTGAAAGGCTTCTTATCTCTTCGGACCCTGCTTTGAACTGACTACTGTAAGAAAGTTGACAAAAGATTTGATTCCTGAGACTTCCTTTTTGTATTTTAGTGGGGGTGATTTATATATGGTGAAAACCCAAAATGGGTGCTTAGACCTTTTTATGGATCTTGAAATTTCTGAAGGAAACCCAGACTTCATCATCACCGCACCATGGCTTCTCATCCCTTAAGTTTCTTCAAGCCGAAAAGACTTTCTAACCCTTTATACATCTTTCGCTTAAATCACTTCCCCTGGAGAAGTCTTCTCCATTTATGTAGTCATCCTGTTTATTTTTTTCTTCAATTTGGGTTTTCATTCACTAAACTGTGCAGCATGCTCAAGACATTGGAGAGATATGAGAAGACCAACTGTGGAGCACTTGAGCCCCGCATCTCTGCTCAAGAATCGCTGGTAATCTTGAATGGTTTTGTTGGTAAATGTTTACTTCTCTTTGTTTGTCTTCCCATCCTGCCCTATAGAAAAAAACCCACTAAAATACTAGCAAGTTATTTATATGCATAAGGTGCTTAGGTTTACTGTTAATGCTTGGTTGTGTATTAAATTGAGGCACCTACTTCTAGGTGTGTGATAATAACTACGTTATGCTGTGGTTGATGCCTGGTAATAATACATTTTTATTCGTAAAATTGGATGGTGTTATTGGATTTTTATTTATGACGAGATGGAGTGATGAAGTAAAGGATTTTCGGGATTTTATATGTCTACAAACTCAAAAAATACTGCTCGTTTGCACTTCATTTCATTACTAGTGGAATATTTGTTTAAATCTCGGTTCTTGATTGTCTGAAAAAGCAGCATATGCTACTATATTTGCTGAAGAGTGTTCAAGGTACTCCTTTTATTTAATACATTAACGTTGCCAAAGTTTGAATTCTTCGCGGACCGGCCGTTGAAGACGAGGTTGTTTGGTACAAACTCATGCTGGTCGTAAAATATAGCAGTGTGGTTGGTTGTATAGACATGATGCATGATGAATTGTTTTGCATGCAGGAGTTGAGCTGCCAGCAGGAATATCTGAAACTCAAGGCTAGCTATGATGCGCTACTGCGAACCCAAAGGCATAATGTTTCCAGAGCTCGTTTCGACTTTTAGCTGTCCACTTATGCAACTATTTAATGGTCGCAAGTTTTGGATGATGCAGGAACCTTCTCGGAGAAGAACTTGGTACTCTAAGCAGCCATGAGCTTGAGTCCCTGGAGAGGCAGCTGGATGCATCCCTGAAGCAGATCAGATCAACAAGGGTAAGGGTTTCCCTTTCAGGTTCATCTCCACTTATCAACTACACAACACGCCACATTGATTCGAAAGTCGAAAAAATGTTAACTACTCTCATAATGTATTCTGTTTGGGGTCGGTTTAAAAATACTGTCTGGGACAAGTTTGATAGAAACATTAGCAGGGTGTCCTGGATGAGCAAAGTAGCGATGTTATGGTCGAAACTGCAACGTACACCTGGGATGTCAACGACCAGTTATGCTTTCCCATTTTGCAGACTCATTACATGGTGGATCAACTGACCGATCTCCAACACAAGGTACCAAACTCTCTCGCAGCCCGTTCCATGTACCTGGAAATCAAGATCTGCCGCTTTCCTTTTTTTTTTTTTTACACTATTGATAATAAGCCCTGAGCAACGATGCTGCTGATGTCTCCTGAAGGAACATTCGCTCAACGAAGCAAACAAGGTCCTGAGGCAGCGGGTAACAGACGCTCAATCCTACTCTTTTAACACATGCTAACAACTTTTGTAGTTTTTAACCAGGAAAACTGTGGGAATTAACTGGAGAAATCTTTTGTGGGTCTGATAATGTGCAGCTGATGGAGGGATACCAAGCCAATGGACTTCAGCTATATCCGCCAGGTGCTGAGGAGTTGGGTTTCGGCCGACCACCTGGTCCGCCCTGCAATGATGATTTCTACCAACCTCTTGGATGTGAGCCCACTTTAAACATAGGGTAAGAGACGACTCTCAATACCCCCCCGTCCATTCCCCCATGTTGTGTATCCCTCAGCCATTGGCTGAGCACAGACAATGGCTGCTAGAGGTGTAAAAAATAAATAAACCCCTGGTGATGCTTGCCGCAGATATCAGCCGGACCAGTTATCCGCAGTCCCTGCCGGTCCGAGCTCGAGTAATTACATGCCGGGTTGGTTGCCCTGGACGGACCGGGTTTAATTCGCCACAGCATGGATTTTCGTATCCGTGGTGGTAGGTGACTTTTGGACATTGTCTTGGAACTGGGAAGTGTATTTTGGGGGAGCATGTGTGGTCTTTTTGTCTGTGGACTCCCCTCCCTGCCATCACCATATCATTCCTTGACCTTATTACTTATGGACAAAAGTATCGGTTAAGGGATTTACCTTATTCTAGGTCCATCGATGGAACAAGGTCCCAATACATAAAAAACAAAAAAAATGTTCCTCTAGATTCTCACAAGTCCCCATCATATTGATTGAGACAAACTTGATGCAAGTGGTTGTAGTGGGGTGGGGGTTTTGTCCGAGGGACAGACAATCTCTATGGGACTTTTCCCCCAAGGAAATGTCTCACAATAAGGTCGGCCGAAGTGATAGAAAGGAGATGAAATAAAGCCTGGAAATCGAATATATGTATGTATGTATGTGTTAGAGGAATAAATGCGTTCAGAGGATAGGGAGGGGGGGGTGGGAAGGATGGATGGATGAACCCATCTCTATCTCTATCTCTATCTCCATCTCCATCTCCATCTCCATCTGAATAACGTCGCATCTTTCAAAGGGAAAAAAGACAAATAAATGGGATAAAAAAAAAAAAAGAGAGGAGGGGACGTACAATTAGAAACGCCGCAACCAAGCGGTGTTGGATTAATTGGGCTTCATAGTGGGCCTTCATGAAGCCATGAGGCCTTAGACCGCCGAGACAGCTGTTCAGGCCCACGAGGAAGTGCGGGTCCTCCTCCTCCACACCAAACCACTCATTTTATTTTATTTATTTTCTTGAAGAGACATGCAATTTGAAATTATATATCGGAATCAAGATAAATTCCGCCCAAAAAAGTCGCAAGTCTGTAATATCATAAATTCAATGACCCCACCTCAATTCTTCATCCTGTGTTGGAAGATAATATACATCAATTCAATATTATATTCATGTATATTTTCTTAAATTTGTCTTTTAAAAAAATATTGAACGTTTTGCTCGCTCAGGTTAATTAATTCGCGGGTTCAATTATTCACTTAGTTAGAAAGCAATAAAAAAAAACATTGTATTTACTGAAATAAAAAAAATATAGAATTTTGTTTGGTCCCATAACAATTTTTTACTCGAATGCTCAGTCTCCGGAATGTGGCATTATAGCATTGAAAATAACCCAAATGTAAAAAAAAAAAAAAAAAAAAAAAATCAAACTACTAACTCTAGGGGGCCAAAAATATGTTAACCGATACCGGAATATTTAAGGTTAAGACATAAACTACGATCGTAAACTCGTAGGTATCATTAAATGTATGAAAAAAGGGAAAAGGATAACGCTGCGCTGTTGATTTTATTTCCAGCGAAACAGCCTCCATGATACTCCCGGTGAGTTAAAACGTTCCAATCTTAAAACATGAGGTTTGTTGATCCGTAGGTTAGTTCTAAAAAATAATTGTCAAATACGACGGAAAGTTTGGAATTTTCTGATTTAAGGCCTCGTTACTTGAAGTAACGAGTTTGGTTCACGAAGGAATTCACTACTTCAAGTAGAGATTTCTTTAGCTTTAACCAAAATCGCTACTCGAAGTAGCGAATTGATGCCCATATATAAAATTTCTCATAAAATCCCTACTTCAAACAGCGAGATCCCAAGTCACGAAGAAATCGTTACTTGGAGTAGAGACTTCCCACATAGAGGCCTCCCTTCCAAAATTTAAACTAAGTGTGAAATTTTCCCTTTATGTGAAAACTTGCTACGACTTCTTTAAGCCCTTAAGTAGCGATTTCTTTATAGTAAAAATAAAAAGACAAATTAATTTGGAAGGAAAAAATCTAAGAGTACTTAATTTAAATATCCAAGAAGGAAATATGAAGTCTTCATACAATATCACTCTTATATTTTTCTTTCAATTTTATTTGCCCATTATTTTAACAAAAGAAAATAACGACTTTCTTCTTCATAATTTTCCTTCCAAATTTATTTGCCTAATTATTTTTACAAGAAGGAAGTTCGTTACTTCAAGTAGCGAGTTTCCACATAATATATGTCGCTCCGAAATTATTTGTGAGAAATCGTTATTTCAAGTAACGATTTGCTTCATGGCTTATAACCTCGCTACTTGAAGCAGCGATTTCATGCTAAGTTATGTATATGGAACATCAAGTAGCGATTTTAATTAAAACTAAGGAAATTGCTACTTAAAGTAACGGATTCTTTCATAGGGTAAACTCGTTAGTTCAAGTAGAGTTAAGAGTCATAAACTAAGAAATTTCAAAATTATTACCGTATTTGATATTTTTTTTTCAAAAAACAAAGGAGCAAACCTCCTTAAAATACTTGCAACAACAAAGAAAAGGGAACAAGGGAACGAGGGTGATGTGACACGACATGGCCTGGACACGTGTCTGCAGCTGGATGCGAATCCGAATTGGGAAAACAGACCGACTTCGACTTATGGAAAAGAAACCAAACGAAATTAAACAAATTATAGGGTGGGGGGGTGGGCTTTTTCCTCCGTCGTCCTCGTATTTATTCGCACACGTCTTGTCGTTTGTGCTTCCGGTCCCCCCCTCCTCGGGGTTTTGGAACATTTTATTAAATTTAATGAAGGGGGTTTAGGAATGGGAAACCTTTGGGGGTTAATCAGCCAGGGAGGGAGGGACTATATTTAGGCAGTGGGGATACCGATTGGAGAATGCGATCGAGGGAGAAATTCGTCCGGAGGAGTAGATGGCCGGAATGGGGCGGAGGAGGGTCGAAATCAAGAGGATCTCCGACAAGATCAGCCGTCAGGTGACCTTCTCCAAGCGCAGGTCCGGCCTGATCAAGAAAGCCAAGGAGCTGTCCGTCCTCTGCGACGTCGAGGTCGCTCTCATCGTCTTCACTAGCCGCGGGAAGCTCTACCACTTCTGCAGCGGCGACAGGTCAGGGTCTCCTCTTCCTCGGACTTTCTGCTGCCCCCCCTCCCCCTGCCGAGTTCCCATTTTTATACTTGATTTTTTTTTAATAAATTTCCTTTTTGTTTTTCTTCCTATGAAATCGTGTGATTGGGGATGAATTCCTTGGGTTGTTGATGTGCCCCCCTGTGCCTAGGCATCCTAACTAGAGCCTATATCCTTTTGCCATGGAGCCACTGGACTTTGAGCCTGTCTGTCGCCCTTGATATTTCTTGGTACTGTTAATTTTGTATTTCGAGGGGGTCTCGCCTGGGCTATCTCGATCGTCGTCCGTGCGTGGCCATGTGGATGGTTGATTTCGTGTTTGTGTTTGTGTGCGTGGCGGGTTTCGTAGCACTCACTGTTTGTTGCCATGCAAGTAGTCTGTCAAATCCGGTGTCAGGATTGTTAAGGTGCAAGTTGGCCCTTCTGTTGTAATTATCACTATTAATATTAGTTCATAATATAATTGGCTAAGTTGGCCCTGAGTTGTTTAATTCCGGCGAATTAAGTAACAGATTAACCATAAGACTTTCAGGCTTAGGGATATTGGTTTCCTTGATCTAGCACTTTTTATTGATTAGATGAAAACTTGTTGGGGAGTAGGGCTAATAACACACCAAGTTCCTGAGTCATTTATATTTATTGACTTGAAATTGGTCTTAATCACCATTGAAGAATGAATGGATCTAGGATCCTGAATATACAAGAACATTGAGATAGTCAAATTGACTGAGCATCCTTGTCAAGATTAAGAAGAAGACTCTTTTGCTTAGTTTGTAGCCCGTCCTCCCATATTTATTTTGAATTCGATGATGCTGCGGCAACAGTTATCACGTGTGTCAATGCATAACTAAAGTACCCTTTTTAGATTGCGATTTCCCATACTTTTATGTTATCTCAACTCCTTAAGCCCTGCTCATATCCTTCTGGTATTAACGGAGTTCTTCACGTTTTTATTTTATTGCATGGTATTTTCACTTTTCTAAAAGGCTAGGACACAAGCCAATCTTGTTAGGCAGTCGACTAACATAAAACCAGAAAGCTGTAATGCACACATTAGTCATTATCTCGGTTAATTTTTATGATTGTGCTTTTTAAGAAAGAAACATATTACTTTCAAATTATATGTTGAATATCTCTCGGTTAAATCTCGTGAAAGAGACATATAAGGAAATAGTACGTTTTGTGAAGTGACACGTTTTGCTACATGTGAAGGCATCTATAAAATGCATTAGGTAATAGTTTGTAATTCATACAAATGGTTAGTTTGACATGACTATCCAGACATTTGAGGATATTGTGGGAGCTTGTGTGGTTAATGTGGAGGTTGGGGAATCATTTTTCCTTGATCGAATTCAATAACGAACCGATATATGGAAGGAGTTATAAATTCCTTGATCGACGATAATTAAGCAATATATAAAAGGAGTTATAAATTTGGAAGAGGTAGGTGAAGGAATAATAACTTGACTAGAGTTGGTATAAAACACCATTAAAGTTGTCCGTGTAAAATCAAAAGCTGTAGATTCACAGAGTCGTTAGGAAAGTAATGCTACAAGGAGACGAAGACCCGTGAAGTTTGGAGTTGGCATAAAATCCTTGTTAATATATCTCCGTTTAAATATATTGTAAGATTAAAGAAGTTCGAAAGTTTAAGCTCAAGATTTTAGTGAAGTTGAAGAGGTGATATTTGCCCAACTTAACTTGTCGATAAATGCAATATAAAATCATAAAATTTATATAAAAAAATATCATTTATGTATATTTTTTAAATCATCGCATCAAAGAAACATTACTATTGATAAGGAAAAAAAAAAAACTCACAACAAAGAAACACAAAACAAATGAAATGTATTTTTTAATTATTTGCTATGATTTTTATATTTATAAATAGTATAAGAAAGCAAATATTTCTAATATAATAATAAAAATAATTAAAAAATTTTACCATGATGTGTGTAAAATAAAAAAAAGTCCACAACAAATAAGTTGGGATATTAGATGTTTTGATGTCACTTGTGCAAGAAAAGAAATTTGTTACATATAACATTGGGGATTAGGGCAATTATTTCTAGACGAGTTTTGTTGAGCAAGACTAAAAGTTAGAAGAATGATAATATTTATAACTTATTTCAAGATCACTATTCATAAATACTGCTATGTTGGTGATAATTAGCATGACTACCATATTACTACATCAATTATGTTATAGTTTCTAAAATTAGTTAATGATGAATCAAGGTAAAATCATGAAGCATTTTGTAGTGATGATCGTCAATGAGGGACAAATTTCCTCTACTGTTAAAATACCTAATTTCTGTACAATATTATAAATGATATAATTATCAAACTAATTAAATTCTATAAGATTTATTAGCCTAAACATCCCAAAAATATTGTACATCCAAAAACAATGAGCAAAAGTATAAATTTATGGAACTCAATTTAAATATTTAAAAATATTATAGTTATACCCATTTAATAGTTTTATTTTGACTATTATACGAACTATAATTACAATATGTGACACAAGACAAAAGTATGACTATATTTAGCATTTGAAATTTTATTAATTTTACACAAATCTGATAATGTACCATATTTTTTAGTCAATGACAAAAAATTACGACCGAATATTATGTTATTAATGTTCACATTTGAAGAAACTTGTCCTTACATTATCATTTTTACTATCAAATATATTATCTACCACCCTAGTTGTTAAGGGGAAAAGCAAAGCGAGCCGATAAGGGCTCGCCCGCCTGAGGCGAGAGGCACTCACCTTTTGAACGCCTTTTGAATAAGACGCGTCGCATGTGATTTAAAACTCAACAAACCTTATGTAAAAACACACCATTCCTCACAAGCATCATATCAAATGTATCAATCAAGCGATTAACAATACAATACTTCCCTTGCGAGTCTTTCGGAAAAGGCAAAACACCAACCAACAAATTAGAGCACATTACATGCGGACTTCTCAAAAACACCACCGAATCCACTCAGAGAAAACAAAACAAGAATAAGAGTTCAGATAGCACTGAAGAACAACACAATCACCATCAAAACAAGTCATTAAGGGTAAGGGAGAGGAGGATGGGGATATGTTTCTACGCCGAAGACGTTAAGGAAGGGGAGGGGAGGGGTGGAGGGGGATAGGGGCTCGGAGGAGGGGATGAAGACATGGCAACACGACATATAATTGTTTACATTACACAAGTTGTCACAAACATTCGACACACAGGGGTGCTTGCCTATTACAAAAGGCGCGCCTTGTTGGTCACTTCTCACCTGACCAGAAGGCAATAAAAGGCGACACCTCTTGATCTCGCCTTGCTTGGAGATTGGGAAAGGCAATTTCCCATCTCTCACCTCATCTCTCGCCTTAGGCATGCCTTTATGCGCCTTTAACAATTTTGTTACCACCTGTATTAGTTTGTGGAGTATCAATTGGTCATCAAATTATCCCATTGCAATACTCAATAAATCACTTGATGACTTTATTCTCTTTAACTATCTTTTATTTACTTTCAATATGAATGTACGCTATTTGGATTTGGATGCTCAACTTTAATCCGAAGCATTCCAAGACCTGGCCCAATAAGGAAATTGGTAAAGCTTCGCTCTTACAATTGGGTCATCGTGATCATGGATAGGATGCGCCTTTTTCTCAATAATAATGTTGCATCCTGAGGTGAGAAGTGAGAGAGCATTATCACTTAAAATTACACCTTAAATGCATGTTCTATACATAAATATGCACAATATTTTGTCTTTTAAACCACACAAGTCAAGCTTGTACTCAATATTACTAGAAAAATGTTATCCGCGATTGATATGTTACCATAATATTATAAGATTAACTTATAATATTAGGATAGAAATATGAAGTTGAACCTCCTGCATAAAATAGTTGTGATAGAACGCACTAAGTCTCCCTATACCCCTCCATATCATCATGACCTCATACATGTTTATTAACAATTTAAAACTATTGTCTAAACTCAAGTTACATAAGACTCGTGCCATTTCTTAATAGTAAAATAAAGCTCAATTTTTTTTTTGTATTACATTCTACCTGGTAAAAATGCGTATCTCATTTGTAGTTTGGAAGACATTATCAAGCGCTACGAGATTTATCTTGGAGAAGCAGAAGTTTGTAATTGTGCGAATGAGACAAGAGTGAGTTACTTTCTCTACATATTTATTTGCTTTCACAAATATGTTGTCAAGAACTTATTGATTTATTGGCTTTGTAGCTTTAGAAATAAAAACTCTACTTCATAATTCTGTCAAACATAAACTTTAGAATGCCTCTATGACATTTTAAGCTGAGAACACTTATTGTGCAATAGAATCGCAAGAGAAGCAACAATCCTTAGTTGTCTGAATCTATAAAAGTTCTCATGTTATAACTTGTCATAATTAATGGTGTTATTTTTCCTCTTGTTCTTTTCTCAATTGTCTCCATCAACTCAAATCACTTGATTACCTTATCATGTTAAAACTTATCAAGCTTTTCATGAGTTTGCGCCATCAATCATTCGGTTACTTCTTTATCATCCTAAGGATGCCTGATTTTATGCTTATAAACCTTTCCATGAGTATGCGCACCATCTATTTTTCTCTACTTAGGTCACCTTTAAAGTGACTTATAATAGCATCTCAACGTTGTAGGTATTGCAATCTGGACAGCCAACTGAGTTGACTGGCTCAGAGCTACTTTGTGCTTCTCAAAGGTAACCATCCATAGATTTCCTCTAGGTGTCCAAAATAATCAGTCATGTCATGCATTTTCTGATGCAGGTTCTTTGAGGGACCATGGCATGAGAATATGGATGTTTCTACCCTGATTCAGTGGGAAAAGCATCTTGATTCAGCACGGAGACGTGTAACATCTCATAAGGTACATTCATGTTTCTCCCTCAAACAACAATAGACAGATATTCCAGTCATCTTTGATATAAGCTTATTGATCGATGTCGTCTCGTCTCATTGCTAGACATGTTTTTAAAAGTTAGATGAAAGAACGAGGTGCAGAACAAAACCGGTAAATCTCAAACAAAAAGAACCAAAATTATAATATTGTAACCCTATTAGGGCAGGCAAATCTCCATATGTCTAAAATGACTCAGTAGAGGTGTACATATGACAGATACCTTCTGACCTTACTTCATCAAAACTTCGAAAGTTGGATATTAGTCCGTAAAGTGTTGTCCTAATATATGGTTAAAATTCAAGAATTCAAGGAAGTTGCTTTTTTGTTCATTACTTATTATAGCCATCATTTCTCTCGAAAATCAAAGGCTCTACACATTCGTTCTACTAAAAAAACTTACGCATGAAGAATTATTTGAGCTTTGAATGCATTCATGAGCTCCTATATTTAGGTCTTGGAAAGGAAGTGCGAAATCTTAATAGAGAAACACATAATGCAGATTGAACTTATGCTACAAACAATGACTCTTCTACAGGATAAGTTGGATGCTTCAATCAATGTTTACAATGAGTACAATCAGGTAAAGTTGAAATGCCTCTCTCTTTGGTTAACCTGGAATATTTCACATTCAATACACTTTGTCACCTGAGTAAACAAAGACCTACTTCCCAGCTGTTGTAAATAAGACCGACTAATTGATTTACATGTGGATTTGGGTCCTCGCCTGTTATATATAGGCCTAACTCTTCTCTGACCTGCAAATTTTGTTTAAATATGTCATGAGTTATTCCAATTCATGTCATTTGAGAAAACTAAAAGGTTCTGACAATATTTCACTCTGCTTCTTATGTCAATGTCACTTTCAGCTGCTATGATGAAATTATAGATTTATATATATAAGGACAAAGCTTTGGTGCAATCAAAGAGTTATTATGTCGGGGTTCGAGGGTGTGAAAACAAACTAGGAACAAATATTAGGAAGAATGACGTTACGTTACATGTATGCACGCACCATTCCCACCTCACACTAGTAGGAAAACTTGGCCCATAGAGATGTCTATCGTTCATTGCCGTGTACAATTACTATTTATGGTAGAAGCTCGTGATTTGGCTTCTGTGGGCATCGTGACTGGGTGTTGGCTGCCTCCTTTGCCTGGCCTTGTGTATCTCATGAGCATTGCTGTGCAGAGACTTACATAATTGCATTAGAAAACCACTTCGTTTAAATACCTGCAGTTTCTAGCTTCAACTGGCTGGTGGTGCAAGCGGGTAGTTATCGGCGAGAAAAAATTGAAGGAATCAGCAAACTAGACTGAATTGAAAATTGGTGGAGATAACTAACTGTGGTTTTTACTCCTAAGATAGACAAACCAATATTATACATAACAACACCGAGATCTTTCTCAGCTAGAGTTAATGGGCAGCCAATAGATTGTCGATGGTTGTGCGAGATGGATTTAGCAATAAGTCCAGGATGACGAACCATTCAACAATGGGTAAGCAAACAAAGTTAGCAGGAAACAAATCAGGAGGTAGGATGAACTGTCAACACAATATCACGGAATTTAATATTTTTCGAGGACCAACTTATCATTTTTAGCCATCATAGTATTATTACACAAAGAGATGAGGAAATGTTGGTTTGGATTTCTCCCGAGTTCAGATAACAGAAAAGCTCAAATTGTCAAACGTTGATGACTCTCGGTGATTCTTTTGAACAGGAAGCATTTGCAATCCAAGAGATGCAGCAGCAACTCCATGACCAGGTACGCAGTTCAAAGAGGACAGACTCTATTCTTTTTTCCAGATATCTGGCTATGAAACTAAACAGAGCTAGTTCCCCATATATGGAACCTGCAGAACAATCCCCCTCAGTAACAAGCCATTTATCTACCTGAATCCTGTGCTTCACCAGATGAGGTCGAAGTAAATGTAAAAATACCAACTGGAGGTGGCAACCTAGACTCTACAGGAATTCTCGGAATAGTCCCTTGGTTTCTGACCTACAGAGTTGTCTAAAAAGCTTCAAATATAATCTCTCACAGCCGGGAGTCACGGCGACAACCGTACTGAATTTATGGCCTGTGTCTGCTGCATGCTTATTCTATACCTAAAGAAAAAGGGAGCTTCATGGAATCTTTGCCATGGAAGTGTAGCCCGTTGTGTTTGGTTGGCTGTGCTGGTAAGCAGCAACCACTGTATTCTATCCTAATAATGGTATTCTAAATGACACAGATGGTCAGGTGCAGTCCTGTTGGACAAATCACCACTCGGTGATGGACTACTGTTTTTTTTTCCCAATTCTGACGTACAGAATGCAGGTTGTTGCTGCCAACTGATAACCTTCATCGAGAATACAAAGAGCAGAAGATAACAAACCAGAGCGATGCATTGCTTACTGATATTCGTCGAAAGAAAGACGAAAACCTCTGACGGCGGAGTTCCCTTGGCATTCCGCGCTTCTGCCGCTGCACTCATCTGCGATCATTTCTCACTTGTACGAGCTCGGAGAGAATAACAAACCAAAGCAGAAAAGTAAAGAAAAGGAAAGGAAAGGAAAAGGAATCGACAACTCGGACTCAACTGTCGAAAATCCAGAGGCAACAGCACGCGGATGGCGATCCAGCGCCGGAATTCAGTTAGCCTCCGATCTGTCGGGGGAGCGCCAGTGAGAACAGAGAAGACGTCGGCCACTATCCGTCCCCTCCGTGTTCTGTTTAGTGTTTTGAAGAAGGGAAAGGGGGAGCTTTGGAAGGTTATAGGGGCAGAGGCGCCGAATTGGATGCCTGGAGGGAGTGGATGACCTCTGGCATTAATTTTCCCCTCGCCAAGAGGAAAAACCTTCCAAACACGAGAATCAATCGGCAGTCTCTGTTTGTTTCGGTTTCTCTTTTCCTTGGGGGGGTGTTGACACGTCATCTCTTCTCCCCTCGTGCAAAAATGGGGACATTGACCCAACTTGGTTCTCTGACTAGTAATAATGGGGGTCGAGAAAGAGAAGTCGAATGATCGATCACTCAGTAATTCAATTCACATATATTATTTCTTCTAAAAAGATTTAATAATTAATTAATTGGGAATCGGAAAACATCTTATATGGTAATGGATTAAATACTCTTTTTTTTTTGGTGGGGGGGGGGGGGGAGATGTTGATATGATCTGCTTCTGCTGGGGTAGTTGCTGTTCTTCTCCTTCTTCTTATCCTTTGTTTCTTTTTATTCTCTCCCTCTCTCTCTCTCTCGTGGGGTAAACCAACCAAACCAATCAAAAATTTGGCCCCAGAGGAAGCAACCGGAAACACCAAACAACACAAAGGAGGGAAGAACTCGCATCGGTCTTCGTAATCAATCCCCCCCCAACTCCACTTTCAATTATACACCCAAGAAGAAGAAGAAGAAGAAGAAGAAACCATCGAGAAGGAAGGAAGGAAAGAAGGTGATGATGAGGAGTCATCAGCCGCCGTGCGACCACCACTCCAGGCTCCTTCACGATCTCTCCACCCTCGTCCTCAACCTCCTCCGACCCCCTCTCTCCCTCCCCCACGATCCCTCCTCCTCCCCCCTCCCCCCTCCCAGGATACCCTCCTCCTCCCCCTCCATTACCCCCGCCGGCTTCGCCTCCCTCATGCTCGGCATGTCCCTCGCTCTCATGTTTTGCGGCTCCGTCACTTTCTTCATCGGCTTCATGCTCATGCCCTGGGTCCTTTGCCTCGTCGTTTTCCTCTACCTCGCCGGTATCGTCTCCGCCCTTTCCTTCCTCGGCCGCTCCCTCCTCTGTTTCGCCACTGGTCCCCCCGCTCCCAAGAAGGACATCCCCTGTAAGCATACCCACCCTTTCTGATCTGTGCTGCCGTTGTCTGCCTCCTGTGCTGCGCTGCATCAGAAACTCTGGCAGGATTCGCAAGCCATCTCGCCAATTTCACGTCTTTCTGTCTGCTTTGTCCTGGTCTTGTTTCCAAGGGGGTATCCCTCCTTCCTTTTTAATTTAGCTTCTAGGTTTTTGAATATGGTAGTTGTTCTTTCTGCCCGATGCCTATTCGAAAAGTGATAAAGATCATCTGTTCCAACCCGAGTTGATCCGAGACACCAATTTGCTTTGTTTCTGTGATGTTTTCGACAATCATTCCCGTCTCCAGTTGGTCTGTCTTAGATATTAGTACCTGAAGGAAAGGCGTATCCCTTTTTAGGTCGATCCGACCATTATAAGCAGTTTCGGAGATTATGGGTTCTTTGTTGATCTCACGGATTGGTGGCACGGAAATGCCCTTCTTTGGAGCCGTGGTCACTAAATCTGTTTATGCGGGTGGTTGACATTGATCTGGCTTATGCCTCCATGATTCTGGAGTAACATCCAAGATTGCTATTACCTGTTGTTCAAAAGGGTCCTCCTGTTCTTATTCTATCTGGTCATCAAAATGGATGGTGATTTATCGCCCCGAGCCTCTTTCCGTTCGCACTCACATTCATCAAGTGTTTTCTCCATTTCAGCTTGGAAGCTGTTGTGAGCGACATGGATCACACACAAACACACCCAATCGTGTACAAAGAAAGGATGATTCGAAAGCGGCATCGAGATGAAAAGAAGCCTCATCCCCCCTACCTTCAGTTCTGTTTAGCCTCCAGCTGAAGGATAGAGGATTTGATAACAGGGGGGTTTTGGAAGTGTAATTCTTCTGGGTGGCTTTTGGTACGGGAGGGTATGCTATTTTCCTTATGAAGATAGATCCTACCCTCTCATCACAACAGGGAACATTGGGATGAACATGATGATGATGGCTTCTCTTTGTTGAATAATCATTGGGTTAGCTATTTTGTAATTTCCCCCCCTTGTATTATTTTGCTTTTGTATCCGACATTATTATGATAAAGTTGGTTGGTGATTGATGCCTGGGAACTCCATTACCATTTACTACATTTTTAACAGGATCCAGTCTTTGTTTATCTGGGTCGATCCTCTCTGAGGAGGAGTGGGGGGGGGGGTTGTGTTTTGCTTCTTCTGCATCTGCCCATGTTCATCCTCTACAAAGGCCATTAAATCTTAGGCCTATCTACATCTATCTCATATCCTATCCTTCCCCAGATTGTTCGCTGCAAATCTATCCGCCGCCCCCTTTGTGCATTGGCTAAAAATATTGAGTATATAAATATACTTAATTACTGAATTTGAGATTTCCTTTATAACAACACAACATTGGAGTTGTCACTTGTGATTAGATGAAATCCCGGATGAGCTAATCCCAGAAGATACAGGGGAGGGAGATCAAATCTTATTCCCTGATTACTTACTGTCGTTTTCACCCAAAATTCGTTGTTGAGAAAGTAAAAAAAGAAAGGGATTAAAAAGTAAGAAAGAAAACGGGAAAAGGTCATAGGTGGGGTACGGATTGTGTTGTGGAGGGGGGTTGACCCCACCACCACCAGACATGATGTATGGACGAGATCCCTCCCTCGATGCCCGACGATAAGGGAAGTGGGGTCCTTCCACCGAAATGCATTATTATTTCAAAATGAGATTGAAAATCCCACGCCCACGCGTTTATGTGAAACACGATGATCATGTGAAGCAGGAGACCTCCCTCTCTGTGTTGTCAGTTGTTTGAATTTTGTAAGTGTCTTCTCTGACTTTCTCTGGATAAGTTGCTTCGAGGAATCGCCATCACAACGTTTCTCACAATATTTTCACTGCAGTTAGTGACGAAATTGGTAGATTAGTGTAATAATCATGTATTTTCATTCACTGATTCATGACTGATAATGACTTCGCATCGTGTAACACACTTGAAGAGATCATCAAGAATAAGTAGAAGTAGGAGAATTACTCGACCAAGGTTATCAGCATCCAGCCACAGCAAGTGCAGCCGTGGAACCGGGTGAGTACCCAACAAGGTTAAAGAAAGCTGCCTATTCGCGGCATCGAACGAGGATGTGCTAAGAAGGAAACATCGGGAGAATACGAATCAGCCGATGTACAGGTGAACCTTGATAGCGATGAAGAAGACATAGACGAGGCTGAAGTATAGTAGGGAGTGGACCAAGATCTTGCCCACTCATCCTGAAGTTGCCGAATTCCATACTCCTAGGGTGACCTGGGATCTGGAACAGGAGCCTGGGTGTCAGGAGCATGAAGAGAACCGCCGCAACGAAAAACGGGACCCCAGTCCGCCATCCTCTGGGGCCTTGTTTTTACGCTCGCAAGAGATACGAAGGATGCGGCTGTAAGTATGAGTGTTTGCCTTGTTATAACGAGAGGGGGGAATAATGTAATTCCAATGAAATGGAATGAGATTGGAATGGAAATAGAATTGTAACTCGCAAAAATATTATTATCATTTTGTCTTCAGGTGCGTCTCCTAAATAAGTAAATGTTCCTAGGCAGTCGAAGTTGAAAGGCAGAGGCAAGACCATGCAGAACAAGTCACTGGAATATAGGCAGCTAAATCCAGATTTTTGTTCTATGACAAACACATTCAAATGCTTTAGCAAAACAAAATAATGTGAATGATGGTAGGATCATGTAATAGAGCCAACACTCGGGCGGGCAGACGAGGAAGAAATTCGAAGCTGGCTGGACAGAGTTCCTGAATACACAGATTCAACAACGAATATCAGCAATAAAACTCAGGCCAGGATATCAAACGAAGAACAATAAAGTAGGGCTTCATAATTTCTGAGAGACAAAAGATTACACCTTTTTAATTTGGGTTTCCCCCAAAATCTCTTATCATAACATTCCCAAGGATTGGTAACAGAAAAACACGAAATCAGACAAACTCAATTCCCTTGGCAACTCTGTCACATTCTTAAAAAACCAGGTGAAAATAAGGAATCTACTTCAAAAGCAAAACCTAGAAAAGCAGTACCACTATCATCTGGCGAATTCTTCCCCACAAGACAACCAAGGCTCATTACATCAAAGAAGTGCAAACAATAACAAAACAAAGCTTTGTCCCCCGAATCAAAGCAACAAAAAAAATAGCGCATCAAACCCTAAACAAACCCAAATTCGCCTCAAGCTAACAAATCGACTCAGGATAACAATCAAACAGCGAATTCCACTCGAACAAGACGCTTATCATTCGGATCACTCATCAATCGGACGCGCAACACAAATCTGAAAAATCAAACGGGCCGGACCGAATAAAATTCATTCCATTCCGGCCCAATATCCTTAAACCCAACGGGCCCTAAGAGTACAAGTAAACTCCCCCCCTGCTGAACTAATCACGAACAATAGCTCCTGATGTGCTCGCGACTCGACAGGCTCTCCCTTTCCTCAAGATGGCCAAACCTACCGCGAAGATCCGCAATGCCAAACCTTCTCATCTGATTACAGCATGTACTGGAGACAGATCCAGTTGGTTTGCACGAATGGAACTGCTGGCAGCTGAATGTGTCCAGCCGTTCATGTCCATCAGTGAAGAGGAGTATATGTATGAAGTTTGTTCAGTGGGTCGCGTCCAACCCAGGCTTGCTGGTTAACCTATCTCAGGGATAGACCAACCTCAACGACATGTCTTTTTTTCCTCCTTCACGCCCATTTTGTTGTGGGGTATACGGACAGGAAATTTGGTGTTGAATACCTTTATCAAGGAAAACCTTGTGTAAGGAACGGAACTTGATATGACTCTGAAATTGTGTCTGGACTAGTTTGTTGAACTGACAAAAAGCTGTAAAAGCTTGGGACTTGGTTTGTAGCAGATAAATCCAAGAGAATCGAGAGGCATCATCAATAAGTAAAAGAAAGTAACGAGCTCCTGTAATGGACTGTACAAGAGAAGGGCCCCAGATATCAGTGTGTATGAGCTCGAAAGGTTCGACAGAATGAGAATTAGACACTGGAAATTGTTGTCTGTGGTGTTTGCTCAGAATACATGACTGACAGAAGTTCTGAGAGGCGTGGCACATCTTATTACACACAGAGAGAACCTTTTGAAGAACTTCATGATTGGGATGACCAAGACGACAATGCCACTGAAGAGTGTCCATTGCAGAGAGAGTTGTATGAAGAGCAGATGGATGAGAAGCAAGTTGGACAGAGCTGCCACTAGGCTTCAGAGGCTGTAGAGGGAGTTTGTAAAGACCTCGGTGAGCTGGACCGCGGAGGATTATCTGGTTTGTCGCCTTGTCCTTAATCAGAAAACCAGTAGAATGAAATTCGACAGACATATTATTATCAAGACATAATTTGGAGATGCTGACTAAACGCTGAGACATATATGGTGTATGGAGCATGTTATTAAGGAAAAGTGGAGTTAGAGAAGAGAGGAGAAGCTCAGTTTTGCCAGTGTGAGCAATGTGAAGTTTGTGGCCATTGCCTACCATGACTGAGGACTTACCAAGGTAAGGGACTGAAGTGGAGAAGTCACCGAGAGCAGGAGTGACGTGGTGTATTGCCCCCGAGTCAAACAACCAGTCACTCGGTTCAAACGACTGATAAGATTGGGTTGGGGTAGGTGATGGGTTCATGGCAGTATTATAATGGTGTGGGTGTCCTGGGACGGAGGTCGGATTATACATGCTGGTATGGTAGTTTTGAGGAGTGAGAGAAGTCTGGGTGCGATGGTAACAAGTTTGGGCTGTATGTCCAAGCTTGAAACAGAGCTGGCAACGAGGTGGTGGTGGACGAGACCTGAATGGTGGTCTAGCTCCCCATCTGGGTGTGTAGGGTCTCGGCCTAACACCCCAGTTTGATAATAGGGAGAGGTATGGTTGTAAGTCCGTGGTTCAAAATGGATTGGGTTACTGTATCTGGTTTGGTTATGAAAAGCTGGCTCGGTAGGTGGTCTGTGGTGTTTAGTCGAATATGGTGACCTTGGCTGAGGTGAACTAGAAGAAAGTGAGGAAAGCTATACCTGAGGCAATATAGATTCAGGAACATGTCGCTTCTACACCCTCATGTCAAATGTAAGAAGTAGCTGGTGTACTTCGTCGAGGGATGGCTGATCAGGTCGGCTATAAATAGCTGTCACAATAGGGTCATACTCCGCTGGAAGTCCTTCAAGCAAGTACCAAATGTAATCTCTATACGGGACTCGTTCTCCAATTGCTCCAAGTTGGTCTGACAGCATTTTCACCAAGTTCAAGTATTGTTGCATTGTTTTCCCTTCTTGCATTCGCAGGTTTATGACTCGGGTCGTGGAATGAGACTCGTAACGCTGCTTCAGACTTTCCCAAACTTCGTGCGAGGAGGTGCAGCAAACTACCTGACTTAGAGGTTCCTGAGTAAGTGAGGAAAACAAAAAGCTCATGACAGACTTATCTGTCATTTGCCATAGCTTGTAGTCGGGTTGATTTCATTCATGGCTGCATCTGCAAATTTTTCCGGTGGCTGGGTTGAACCATGTACAAAGTCCTTGTAGCCTCCGGCCACAATTGCAGCAAGTACCTGTCCCTTCCACAAGGCGTAATTTCCCTCATCGAGCTTCAATGTAGTTGAAAAGAAACCTGCCGGAATCTGGATTGGAGGAGGTATCTGTGCTGACGCTCCCTTGGCGCTGTGAACTCCAGAAACAGCGATTGGTGTTGACAGCTGCCCTTGGTGTGTGCGCTACTAGACGTCCGCAGCACCACCGCTCTCCAACAATTCCTTAACAGTCTTCTCCGCAACCTGCAACAGCTTTTGTCTTTTATCACAAAAGCAGCGCAGGCCTCAGCGACCTCAATTCGGCAGCTGGGCTTGCTTCTATCTGTCCCTCGTCATGAGTTAGCTGGGCTCCTACTTGGCTCCTATCATGGGCTTCACAGATTCTAAGCATCTGGCGAGATCTTTCCGAGGACGGCGGACGGGGATAGAAGTGGTTCGAACAACATTGAAAGAACTTTATCAGACATTTATGGCTACGAAAGCTGTGTGTTTTTCAGGGAACGTTTCACATACAAAGCTCTAGATGCGTATCCACTTTAACTGAGATTAATATGATTTATTTTCGTATATCTGACACAACTCATGTTATAATATATTCGTTCGCATGTGGCTCGTGGGCAACGTTCATGTAGAAATTGTGGGGGACCCGTTGTGTTCAGCTGACTTTGTTTGACCTACAATCCGACAAAACAACAGGCTCTTCTTCCTTTGTAATAAAAAGTCATCCTGCACCTTCCATGTAACCAATGAACAAATACCACGTCATCGAGTCACTACAGTTTTACCGTGAGCGTAGGTGCAGGAGATCACGACCTGACTGTCCTCTCAGCCAACCCCCTCCTCGCGTCCTCTTAATTCTACCGCTTGCTTCCGGCAGAACGTCGCCATCCGCTCGAAATTCTTCCCATGGGCGAACGACGAGGGCAACACTCTCGCCCGTGATCCGGTCATAATTCGAAACCCTCAAGCCGTGAGTATGGCGCTTCGTTTCTCCGTTTTCCGTGCCGCAGGAGGCAGCAATCGAAGGATTAGGCGCGACTGATCCGAGCTAACCAAAGCCGAGTCACTCGACGATTAGTTGGTGGATTCTTGGTTGATTCGAGGCTAGGGGAAAACTGTCGTAATGTCTGCAGGTGGCGTTGGAGACCCTTTTAATTGCTTCGTTTCTAAGTTCGTTTGATCGTTGACATGGCTTGACTTGACTTTGGGACTAGTAGATATCCTTTTTTCGATGCCCCGCGGTATTATTGAGTTGAGTAACAGTATCTTAGTTCGCTCTACTGTCAGTTGTGTTGTCGGCGTAATTTGTTGTCATACCTTAACAAGGGATTCTAACTCTTTCAGGATATGATATAAACAAATTGTGCCGTGATGCGCGGTTTCGGTGGCTGAAGCCTGCGGAAATTCACTTTATCTTACTGAACCATCAGGAGTCCCAACGTGCCAAAGAGACGCCTCAGCTTCCCAACAGTAAGTTTCATTGCATTTCGTTTCCCTTGAATTATTCGGCATGTAAGTCCTGGCCATTGTCATCTTTTAAATGCGACGAGTTGAGAAGCGTTAAGTCTCAACAGGTGGATCCTTGTTCCTTTATGACAAGAAGGTGAATCGTTTTTTCCGCCGCGATGGCCACAATTGGCGTAAGAAGAAGGACCAGAGAACTGTTGGTGAAGCACATGAACGACTCAAGGTCCTCTGTTGTTGAATATGAGTGCATCTTCGTCTTCATTATGCAAAATATGATCACTTTCCTCATTAGACTGCAATTTGGGACAGTTATCCTGCGTCACGACATTTAATATATCCGTAAAGGATGAGATGTTGACTGAGGAACTGATCTTTAGAGTATTCCTGACCTTAGGTAGGGAATGTCGAAGCCCTTAATTGTTACTA
This sequence comes from Melastoma dodecandrum, assembly GCA_029817715.1. Taxonomy (NCBI): domain Eukaryota; kingdom Viridiplantae; phylum Streptophyta; class Magnoliopsida; order Myrtales; family Melastomataceae; genus Melastoma; species Melastoma dodecandrum. The sequence continues at coordinate 413,079 of JARUPY010000533.1, read as the reverse complement.
TGCACACGGAGAAGACAACCCTAATTTTCAGAGGCGCAGCTACTGGATTCTTGATCCGTGAGTAAATTTCCCCAATTCTTACCCGCTATTCCCTGTATGGCGGTGTGGTATCGGTTCTGAGTACAATGTCAATTCATTCATACGAAGATTTATATATAATGATCTGGTCACTTTTATTGGTGAATGACCAAAATGAGCCTACCTTTACAAAAATAAGTTTTGCAGTTACCTTTACCGGAAATCTAGACATAGTTCTTTAAATATCCAATCCATTCTTATTGGAAATTTTTTGGTCTTTCACTTAATTGAGCTGACTTCCCATGAATTGCTTTATTTATTCCAAGCAGGGCATACGAGCACATTGTCCTTGTGCATTACAGAGACATAACAGAGGTGGGTGGTTTGTTCCTTTTGATGCCTTCTCTGACCTTGAACTTACCTAGATGCAGTTAAGACATTGAAAAAAATCATGCTCTTATATTAACATGGATGACGGGGTGGAGACTAGAAATAGAGCACAATGGTGATGGAGTATTTATGTAGTTGATCAATCTGGCGAGACAAGGGCTTGAGTGTTGTCATTATTTGGATAATAGGCTCACATCACCTTAAGTGGTCCAGAATTATCTAGAATCCCATGAGAATTTAGAATTTCTTCTCGGGATTAGTTGCAGTCTTCTTCTGAATGCGTTCGTATTGCTTAAATGCTCCAAAGCTGGGAAACTTCAGGAGTGGGGATGATTTATGTTACGGTGGCACTAATAGGTAATGATGCTTCTGGTGCATACAGGGGAAGCCAACTTTTGAATCAGATGGCCTGTTGTCTCCTGAATCATCTCCTGGATTGGGTCAAATAGTTAGTCCTGGGTCTTATGTCTATGGATATCAGCGCAATACCTCCTTAAGTGACTCAAATAGCAATTTGAGTCCTGGTTCTGCTGAAGTTAGCTCAGGGTCACAGGCCAATGGCCCTGATCACATGAATGGGGACACTACAACGGAATTTGGCAGCTCGTGTAATATAGAAGTTGGCAAAGCTTTGAAGAGGATTGAGGAGCAGCTTAGTTTGAATGATGACGAAATTAAGGAGCTCGAGCCATTTTTAGGAAATGATGAGGATTGGTCGAGATTTCAGGTTTATGAAGTGGAGGCTTCTGCTCAAAACCAGCTTCAGGCCAGCCTGCATGGTCCTGAAAGTTGCAAAGCCATTCAACACCCTTCTGAAGACAATGGATTTTGTGGCAAGACATTGCATCATCTTCCAGGTATTTAAGCCATGATACCATGTCTTCATGGGCCTTCCTAGAACGTTTTCCATTCAAATACATCAGAGATTAGCTTATCTTAAATTGTATTTCCTGATATTGGGAACTTACTTTTGAAGCTTTTTCTCCAAATCAAATAGATAGATTTAGATACATTATTCAATTGTAAAGCGAACCAGATGGGAGTGGATATATTAATCTATTTCATCTCTAGGATCATCTAAAAAGCTTGAGAATGTTTGACAATGCTGGATGTCTTTGTTTACCTTAAATTTTTGAAGTTATACAATGTTATTTTTACCTTGTTACTGCTCAAGATAAGTGAAGCTGAAATAGTCCCTGATCAAATCATTTTCTGCAGATTATTATACGCCTTATCTTGAAAGTCCATCACATGAAAATGATTCTTCCTTCTGGTCAGAGATCCTGGAGTCTAGTGTGAGTTACTCTGCATAAGTCTATTGAGAAAAATGCCTATATATTTTTAAGCATATTTGACTGAGACACTAAGCATATGAATTGTCGATTATCTAGTTTCTTGTTTTGATGTTCTAAGCATGGAGAGTTACAACACGACAAAATATCTACTTTGTTGCTAATGTTATGAGGATTCAACTAAATCAGAAATTTTCATTTGTTGCATGGTGTGTTTTTTGACAAAAAAATGAGTGCAGTTTTAATGAATTGAAATTTCTGTTTTTCAGGAAAATTTGGCCTCTTCTGGAAGGAAGGAACCGATGGAAGAATCGCAAGACTATTGGTTAGATTTGAAGGAGGTTGATGAAGGTAAGAGTATGTGGGCACTCTGAACTCGATGAAAGGACTTATCAGCTTAACTCCTAAACTTTATTAATATGCAATATCACTGTTTTTCCAGCTTCGTCTCTTCCATATGCAGTTGATCTGAAGCTCTCGTCTTTCCCATCCATGATGGAAAATGAGTTCACCAATCCAGATGAACTCTTGCATATTCCTGGTAATGTAGGTTTGACTGTCGCGGAAAAGCAGAAGTTTACAATCCTGGAAGTATGTCCAGACTGGGGCTACACCTCTGAGTCTACTAAGGTTGATACATCTGTCAAAGTCTAACTTGACTAAAAATTTTGTTTTTAACATCATTGGGCGTTGTCTTACACAATTAGTAACTGTCACTCTTACAAAAAAAATTATGCGAGTATCTTAGAGAACAATGATTAACTGGATGAGTGATATGTTCCACAATGAATTAACAATATCTTGGAAAAGAAACCAGAGCTTATCCTTGTATCTTTTCTCTTTTCCAAACTAATTCTTGTATCGGAATTTTTAAAAGGACGCGCTTGCTAAAGTGTCGTAGTGAAATTTTATTTTTAGAAATTCATCAGCATATTAGTTTGTAAAAACACCATGGAAAATCAGGGAAGCTGCTTACTGGTCTTGTTAATTTATACTCCCAACTCTTACGGGTCAAAGGTGAAAAAACTCTACTATCTGCTGTGCATCTAATCAACTCCATTGTCACTTCCTGATTATCAATAATCAGCTCAGCTACAAAAGCATGGGAAAACATTGGGGGGGGGGCTTACCATAACTGTTTTCTGTGCAGGTTATTATTGTTGGATCTTTCCTTTCTGATTCGCCGAAATCTACCTGGAGGTGTATGTTTGGTGACACTGAGGTTCCTGTGGATATAATTCAGGAGGGCGTCATTCGATGTAATGCTCCTCCTCATTTGCCTGGGAAAGTCACTCTCTGTATTACTTCTGGAAATCGTGAGTCATGTTCTGAGGTCAGAGAATTTGAATATCGTATCAAGCCAACTGTACCTCTCACAAGCAACTTCAGATCAAATGAAGTAGCTAGGAGCCCCGATGAGTTGTTGCTATTAGTCAGTTTTGCGCAAATGCTTTTATGTGATAGCTTGGGGAGGAATAATGACAACACCGAATCAGATGATTATCAATTTGGAGATTTGAAAGCTGTCGATGATTCGTGGAGCCATATCGTAGAGGTTCTTTTGATGAACAGTGAAAGTTCGTTGGAAATGACTAATTGGCTCCTTGAGAAACTTCTGAAGGACAAGTTACAAAACTGGGTTTCCCTCAGATGGAAAGGACAGGACCAGACAGGCTGTTGTATTTCCAAGGAAGAGCAGGGTGTTATACACATGGTTGCCGGTTTGGGATTTGAATGGGCTTTAACGCCTATTCTCAAAATGGGGGTCAACGTCAATTACCGTGATATTAATGGCTGGACTGCTCTGCACTGGGCTGCAAAATACGGAAGGTACAAAAGATCGTCTTATATTTCATTATTGACCATGTAGTTATAAAAGTGCCAACTTTTTTTTATGGTAGTTATTGGCAGAAATATCTCTTGGGTGTAGTTTTTTTATATCATTGTTGGCAAAATTAGAGCTTATCAGTAAGAAGATGAACTTTGAACCACCACTTCCTTGTAGTAAATTTCGTTTATCTATCTAGGGTTGATTTACATGTCCATAGTGCAGTTACAGCACTTAGGATGTCGATATACCAAATTACAGTCATTTCCCGGTTTTACTGTAACTTTTACTTATTTTTATCTTACTTTCAGACCTAAATGTCATATCGACACATTTTCTGTGGCATATATAAGTTCTTCCCATTGGTTTGCACCTTATCACAATGCCTTATGTTCCAGGGAGAAAATGGTTGCAACTCTGATAGCTTCAGGGGCATTGCCTGGAGCTGTGACAGATCCGACCTCGGACGATCCAACGGGTAAAAGGCCGGCAGATGTTGCTGCTATGAGTGGACATAAGGGCTTAGCTGGCTACCTTTCTGAGAAAGCGTTAACGAGTCATCTGTCTTCCCTCACCCTGGAAGAAAATGATTTTTCTAAAAGTTGTGCTGAACTTGAAGCTGACAGAACTATAAATAGCTTAAATGGAGGCTTCCTATCAATCAGTGAGGATCAGCTTTCCTTAAAGGACACATTAGCGGCTGTTCGTTCTGCTGCTCAAGCTGCTGCTCGAATACAGTTAGCCTTTCGTGCCCATTCCTTCAAAAGGCGACAGCAAAAGCAGGCTGCCGATGCTGCTGCCATGGGTGGTTATCGTATCATTGCAGATGGCATTCAAGGGTTGTCAGGTGTGCACAAGCTTCAAAATGCCCGTGATCACCATTCTGCAGCGTTATCTATACAGAAGAAATATAGGGGATGGAAAGGCCGCAAGGATTTCTTATCACTGCGCCAACGAGTAGTGAAAATTCAGGTATCTGTTTCATATTGGGGTTTTCTTTTCCTTGAGTAAGATGGAAATAATGACCAATCAGTGCATGTTTGCTTTGTATGTTTTCCCTCAATCAGTGCAAGCAGTTTGAGGTCTTGCTTCTTGTTGGGTTTTACTCTCTTCGTGATTGTAATACTATGCTTTTGGCAGGCTCATGTTAGAGGTTATCAAGTGAGGAAACATTACAGAGTCTTCTGTTGGGCTGTTGGAATCTTAGATAGGGTTATACTGAGGTGGCGACGAAAGGGAGTTGGTCTAAGAAGTTTCCAGCCGGAAATGAAGTCTATAGAGGATAGTGAGGACGAAGATATAATCAAAGTTTTCCGCAAAGAGAAAGTGGAGACTGCTATCAATGATGCCGTTTCTAGAGTTTTGTCAATGGTTGATTCAACTGAAGCTCGCCAGCAGTACCGCCGCATGCTTGAAAAGTACCGCCAGGCTAAGGTATATGTATCCCCAATGAGCACCTCCACTTGATTCAAAATGGATGATTGTGCTAACAAAGAGCAATCAGATGACTACTAGAGATTACATCTACCATGTCATACTTGAAACGAGGATAAATCCACATTCTAGTCAATAATATAGTCTTTATACAACAATTTTGCGTAAGGGACTTCCTTAGTGTCTGCTTTGTCGAAAAAGGAAGAGATTCTTTAGAACGGTCAACTGCTTTCGAGTCCACTTCTGCATTGGAGTAAGTTAAATGACAAGAGGAAAGTTATTGTCATCTCTGATGTCAATAGATTGTAAATGCATTTCCTTTGGGGGTTTGTTCCAAAATAACATTAGTCGCGGAAATATTTCGTGAAATATGATAGATAGTTTCAAAATTCGTCAAATAATGCCTTGAAATCGAAGTTGACAAATCCGATTTCCCTCTTTAAAGAAGTCGGAGTTGACAACTCTGATTTCAAGGAGTGAAATAAAAAATCAGATGTTAACTCTAGTTTTGGGGCATTATTTGACGAATTTTGAAACTGCTTACCCTATTTCATGAAATATTTTCGTAACTAACTTAAATTGGTACAAAGCCCTTCCGTTGACAGTCCTGATCGACATGTCATGTTTTCTTGTTGTCTTGGTGGTGGTCGATGTCTTCTTCTTTATACGTCTATCCTCACTACTTTGTGACTTCTCTTTCCATTGGCAGGCCGAGCTTGGAAGCGTATCTAGTGAAGAAGCAACACCAACAGTGACTGGGGTCGAACCGGCCGAGTCCATGAATTATTTCCCTTAGATAGCTCTAATCATGTCCTTTCTGCTTTGGTAGTTCAGCTGGTGTATATGCATATTATATATCCTGATCAGCTGGTGTAAGAAAGCTTGGTTGTACAGTCTATCTGGTCCATGTTTCTGGGTGGGTAAATGCTTCAGGAGTAGGGTAAGGGGTTTTCAAACAGTCAGGTCTATCCCGTGGTTGTTAACCGTATTTGAAACACTAGCACATCATTGTTGATATTGGTTTAATGATATAGTTATTATTCTCAACAGCAATTGCTGATATCATGTTACAATCTGGGCGACTACTGGTCTTGGTGAAGGCTCATTGTGATGCAAATATTCAAGAAATTATACGTGAAGCCATCAAGTAAAACAGACAGTGTTACCTAGGATAGACTCGAGTGTTAGGTGAAACTTACCCCGCTATCCTTTGCCACTTAAATGAAAGAAAAAATGACAAACTATGTGAACTTATCTGCTTCAACTATGCTAGTCTACGCATTGCGAGCTTATGCTCATCCATGTGTGATATGGGTCTACGCACTGCAAGATTATCCACGTCTATTCAATGCGAGTTTAAAAAAAGTAACAGGAAAATTGCAAGATTATCCACGCCTATGCCATGCGATTGAAAGAAGTAAACTGGGAGCTTACCTAGACCTCGTGCCCTCAGGCAATCAACCTTCATTCAATCGAAATTCAAAGAAAGAAAGATTTCTCCCAGGTTCTAACAGTAGTTGAAGACCCATTCATGTATCTTGGTCAGAAGCAAAAAGAAACAAACAGATAACAATACTTAAAGTCGAAAGTCCAGCTCACAATTCAGCCCGAGCAATGGCATGCCGAGGAAAAGAGTCAAGCAGATAGGACGATTTAGGAAACTTCCATAGTCACTTTTGATTCTCAACGATCATAACTGCGGCTTGCTAGATCATGGAACAATCAAACTGGAAAATAAAGAGCAAGGCAACACAAGAAAGCAAGTCTACAACATCTAAAGCCCCATTCCTCAGGAAATTCATCCCCCTTAATCACATATTCAACCAATCACAATGAATCATCCTTGTTTAGTGACAGTTACAGCATCAATGACAAGAAAACATCTTGCAGGAAACCCACGCTTTTGTTTTGAGAGAGCTTCAAAGGAATAGAGATGGCCAGACAGTCACACCTTCGTTCTGTTGTCAGGCATAGTTCAACCGAAAAATGTCGTTTAGGACATAGAAGCTTCCTTGAGGCGTCGGCATCAGATGGAACATCTAATAAACAAAAGAAATTGAAAGCCAAGTGTCAAGTTTGTGAGGCAGCATGTTACACCGAGTGTGATCTGATAGTTAAGTTAACCACGTCAAACAAGTGAAATTATTGCCTTGTATAATGCTATATTATGCCAAACTCACACGCTTCAATAAGAATCCATCTGAACCATAAAAACAAATAAAACATGGCAGCATCCTTCGAGACAACTGTAAATAGGTGTTAATGGAAGCAGTTAGGAAAGGTGAACAACTCCTCCGGACCAAATGATCAACGTACAAAACAAACATTGATAAACAGACCTGCGACATCAATTTCTTAAGGAAAATCATCGGCAAGCAAAATCCACGAATCCTCAGCATCAACTGAACTAAAAGCACATTCCGCCAACTACGTCACAATGTTCCAAGGAAATAGCCCGTATTGTAGCTAATCAACACGACCATAGCAGAGAGCGGCCAACCATGTGACAAGAAATTGCCGCCAATGGAATATAGGTCGAAGAATTCTTTGGAAAAATATCGATACGCAGGTCCGCACGATTAAGCAGCAAAACATCTAATCAGGATTTGGAACGCATCGACTACATTCCCTAACAGAAAAAGTTAAAAACGTAACACGAAACAAAGACCTGAAGACCAAACAGAGAGAGAGAGAGAGCAGAGAAAACTTTAAGAGAAAATGACCTGGCTGAACTTGAGGACGTGATGCTCTCCAGGGAGCTGGAGATTACCGCTAACGAAGACAAGCATGCCGCCGGCGGGGCCAGAGGGCTGGCAATCGACGGTGGTGATGGCGTGCTGGCACTGCTGGAAGGGGAGCGAAGTGAGCTTAGCGACTATGTTCTGCGCCCCCTGGATCTTCTGGCCTTCGAAGCTTAGCATGGAGGCGTCCTGGTAGAGGTTCGATAGCCCCGCCCTGTTGGCATCGAAGGTGGTGTAGTAATGCTCCACGAATGCCTTGGCCACAGCGTCAGGATCCATAATCCCCTACGGCTAGCCTTCTTTGGCGAAGACGACGACGGCGGCGGTTATTTCGTTGGCTTGACAACGACGCTCGATCGCGATCCGGAGCGACGACAATTGGAAGACCGCGGATTTCGTGTGGTTTGTTTTTATCTGTTCCGGGTCGCTCTGGTTGTTAAAATAAGGACGTGTTTGGTTTGATTGTCCGGCGGCAAATGTGTATTTTTCATTATTTTTCACACGTCGAATTCACTCTTAACTAATCTTATTCAAGTAAAACCTTTATGTATACTTTTCTTTTTCATCTTTCTTTAATTTATATAGTCATATTGACGACTCACCTAACATGATTCGAGTAAAGAGAACGTGAGGAATTTTAATTATTTTCACATTTTACCCGACGGGCATGTTCAGAGTAATAAAAACAAGGCCAACCAGTCTAACCATGGTTAAGGAGTTACCAATCCCAATCCCATGTCCATAGTTACGCCCTAACCATGGTTAATCATGGTTAAAGGGAGAGGTCAGATGCATGAGTTAAGTTATATGACCAAGGGGGGAAAAGTCTAACCATGGTTAAGAAATCATCATGCTAAATCTTAACCATGGTTATATCTAACCGTGGTTACAATCTAACCATGGTTAAGGATGGGAGGAAAAAAAGGTGGTGTTGGATTAGGGTTACATGAAATGGAATCCTGATAAAAGAGAAAACGGAGGTTAATCCATCTTCTCACATTTTGTCCATCGTCGTTTTTTATACATACAAATAAACAAACCAACAACAGCTACAGGAAAGAAGAATCTTTGCTTCAACAAGTTGGGTTTGGGTGGGTTTCCCTCTGTGGGGAGTTTCTTTCTTGCAAGTTAAAAAGGCGTCGGATTTTTGGCTCTGGGATTTTTATTTTTAAGACAGACGATTGAGGCTGTGTCAAATGTGGTCGTGTCCTTTGAGAAATTCAAATCGTGCCCATTAGGGAGGACCATCACTGCGTCTGTTCCCCCTCAGAAAGGTGAATCCTTTCGAGTTTCATCACGCTGTGGTTTCTGATGTTCGAAACGGAAGATGATTTGTGTTCACCCACCATGTGGAATGACTTCTGGGTTGATAAGCTGATCTGGGTCCTTTGCTTCTTTTAACCCTCGTGGTTAGATCCAAAGCTTGGACTTGTGTGTTAGGGCAGTTTGTTCATTTAGGACGTAGGACTATGTTTTCGGATGATGTAACGTTTTCTTTGGAGTAGATTCGGGCTTGTGGTGATGGCAAGGGTAAAAATGGTGAATTTGGAGTTTCTATTGTCATTTCCTGTACGGTTACTCTCATGGGGGCAGCCTAATTGTGTGGAACCTTGCATTGCTTTTTCAATGGAAGATTATTGATCTTGCAGTCTTGAGTTGGGTGCTTTGCTGAGGATTCCCTGACCTTCTGTTTGTTTTTTGAATGGTCCTTGCAGTTTGGGTTTCTTTCAAGGCTGTTCTGTCATGACTGTCTGGTTCTTCCCTTAGTTATTGAGCTGTTTGAAAGCTGCAGATTCGTTGTGGAAAATCCCGAGTTGCATTGGTAAATTTTCTTTCTTGTGGGGGTATCTGTGTTGTATCTGAGGTGGAATTCAATAAGGAGGGTTGCGTGCAAGGGAATAATGGAGTGCAATAAAGATGAAGCCACCAGAGCTAGAGAAATTGCGGAGAAGAAGTTTTTAGCCAAGGACATGGCAGGTGCAAAGAAGTTTGCTCTAAAAGCCCAAAGTTTATATCCGGGGCTTGAAGGGATTTCCCAGATGATTGCCACGCTGGATGTGTACATCTCAGCAGAGAATAAAATATTTGGTGAGTCAGATTGGTACGGCATATTAGGTGTGGGTGCAAGTGCAGATGATGAGACAGTGAGGAAGCAATACAGGAGACTGGCTTTGATGCTCCACCCTGATAAGAATAAATCTGTTGGGGCTGAGGGTGCATTCAAGTATGTTTCAGAAGCATGGAGTCTTTTATCGGATCGAGAAAAACGAGTAGCCTATGACCGGAAGAGGAATCAGAATGTTTTTTGTAAGGCTGCAACCTCAAATGTTGGGAATTCATCTGTTCCTCCTCCAAGGACTAATGGTTTTGGTAAAAGTACAGTTCCCAACACGAAGAATCACAAGAGTAATTACCATCCTAAGCAGTCTTCTCAGAAAACTAAACAGAGAACATTTTGGACTGTCTGCCACCGGTGCAAAATGCAGTACGAATATCTCAGAGTCTACCTGAATCACAACCTTCTATGCCCTAATTGTCAGAAACCCTTTTTCGCTATAGAAATCGCTCCTCCTGTGTCTAATGTCACCAGGTCATCGACGGCATGGAACTTTTCTCAGCAACAGCATGCAGCTAATCATCATCCTGATGTTGACAACACGGGGAGGAATCGCGGAGCTTCTATGAGCATGGGAACATCCATTGGTCATGACTCGTATGCTCAGACAAACTTTAGCAGGGGTGCCTTCTCCAGAAACGGTGCCAGTTCTGCTGCACAAGCAGCGACTGTGGTGCAGCAGGCATATGAGAAAGTGAAGAGGGAGAGAGAGGAGGCTCAAGCTGCGACGAAGAGAGAGGAGGCGATCCGAAGAAAGACTGCTTCTTCTAAAAGGAGTGGCGGCATACAATATAGTGGTCAACCATATGGGGTTAACAAGAGAAGAAGGGACACGGATGACATGAACGGTAGTAGCTACATGAGAGAAAGTGGACTGGCTGGGGTAAGTTGTCCGCCGGCATCTCAGCCATCAACTTCTGAACATTTGCAAAGTAGTGGAATATCTAATCCAGCAGCCCCAAGAGAAGTCTCTTCCCTTGACCTCCAAAGCATGCTTATGAAGAAGGCTAGGGAGGAGATAGGCAAAAAATTAGGCGAGTGGAGATCGTCATCGGTTCCTAAAGGTACTGATAAAGAGGATAGGAATGAGAGTGGCACGGGAATTGAGAAGGTAAAGAAAGTTTCTGTTGTAGAAAATGCTAACAATGGAGATGAGTCGAGAGAATGTAGGGACGGTGAAGCGATAGCTGTCAATGATGTTGTGGAGGGGTCAGCAGGCGCAGTTGATGATGATACAAGTGCCGAAAACCTGGATTCGCTGATAATGAACGTGCCCGACCCTGATTTTCATGACTTCGACAAGGATCGGTCTGAGAAGTCATTTGGGGCAGAACAAGTTTGGGCAGCATATGATAACGATGATGGGATGCCTCGTTATTATGCCCTGGTTCATGATGTGATATCTTCCAATCCATTCAAGGTGAGGATTAGCTGGCTCAACTCAAAGACGAACAATGAGCTTGGGCCTATGAACTGGGTGACTTCTGGTTTCTCCAAAACCTGTGGCGAATTTAGAGTTGGGAAACACGAGATCAACAGATCGCTGAATTCGTTTTCTCATAGAGTTAGGTGGACCAAAGGTGTCAGAGGTGTAATTTGTATATATCCGAGAAAGGGTGACGTTTGGGCTCTCTATAGGAATTGGTCCCCAGAGTGGAACGAGCTGACGGCGGATGACACCATACATTGCTATGATATGGTGGAGGTGCTCGAAGACTACGATGAGGAGGAAGGAGTGTTGATCGTGCCCTTGGTGAAAGTTGCCGGTTTCAAGACTGTGTTTCACCGGCATCTGGACATAGGCCAAGTGAGGAGGATTCCTAGAGAAGAGATGTTCCGTTTTTCTCATCACGTACCTTCTTTTTTACTCACTGGTCTAGAAGGTGCAAATGCTCCGAAGGGATGTCGTGAGCTCGACCCAGCTGCCACCCCTCTGGAACTTCTGGACATTATATTCGACGCCAAGGAGGAAGACAAAGCCAACGAGCAGAATGGGATGGTTGATGAAGATCAATCTGTCGACAGTGCAACAAACTTCAAACCTGTCTTACCAAAACCCGAGGAGGTGAATATGGTCGAGAATCCTCGATAAAGGTAACCAATCTGATTCGTGGTAGCAGGCATTCAACCTTGGTCTTCAAAATCGAATGCATCCGCTTTTGACATTAGATGGCTGGTGTTAATTGAGAATATTATCCCCGCACATTGATCAGCTGGAATTAGGAGATAGCTTTAGAAGGCTGTGTTTCTCTGAACCATTGGATGCCAACATTCTCGAGGTCCGTCTCAATGCTCTTCAAGTAGATAAGATCGAGTATAGGTTGATGTCCTCTTGCGGGCCGAATCTTTAGCTGTACATTCAAGTTGAGCTGGAAATGATGGACGATTTTTTTTGCTGCAATTTTCCTGGGACTTAGAAGAAGGCATAGTCTTGATTAGTCCTGCGCTGCTATTTCGTCGTCGCGAAGGCAACACCGCTCTGCTATTTCATGGTCTTTTGGACGTGATTTGAGGAAAGAGGTCTTGGTTGTGGGCATTTAGTGGGGGAAAGGTGTTAGTTTTCACGATGGGATGTACATTAAGACGCGTTGAACGGGTGCCAACTCCTCTATTCTGTTTCCCAGTTGAACATTAAAAATCTTTCGGTAAGGAATCCAATTTTGTCTGTCCGAAAGAAAGAATAAGTAGGTCTGTTATGCTTATGCAAGCATTAATGTGCATTATATTCGACTCACCGCACTAACCCGACTAAGTTGTCAGGACGACAACTTACGGAGTCAAAAGGCCGTGAAGAAGGAAGAAATAATTAGTCATTTACAGTTAAGAGTCGAATAGTTTCCCAAAAAAAACCAAAGGCGTCTCGAAATTACCGTTTTGCCAGAAGTAAATGTCCACTAGGAACAGGACACGTGTCCATGTCTATTTCTTTCAACCAAATCAGGGGACGGCAGCGACGAACGCGCCGTGACTCTTTTGACGCCGTCGACACCGATCCCTCCTTCCTATATAAATAAGGATTTCCCTCTCGATAGGATTCACCTCGGGTTGGAGATCAGGTGACACGAGAAGGGAAGAGTTGTGATCACGACAACCACGACCCTGACCTTCTTTTCGAACTGAATTCGTCTCCTCCCGATCCGTATTGTCTCGCAACGATGGTAATTCGCGATTTGTTTCTTTGATCTCGCATTCCGTAGCATTTGCTGCCGGAATGTGTCTGTTGGATGTAGATCGGAGTTAGGATCGAGATTTTTGTAGGCTTGGGATTAGGTGTACGGTTTGTGGTGAACTTTTCGGATGGATGGGGGGCAAATTGATGATCTGCAATAGGTTGTGAAGAGATTTTTTTTTTTGTTACGAGTTTTTTTTTCCTCTTCCTTCTTTTGATGCTGTGGTATTGAATGCGGATGAATGTTGAGAAACGGAATTGCGTTGAGAGGCTTCTGAATGTTATTGGTGTTTTACTGCAGACCACATCCAGGCGCTTTGCGGATAAGAAGGTGGATAGGTTCGAGAAGAACATAACGAAGAGAGGAGCTGTGCCAGAGACTACCGCCAAGAAGTCGAAGGATTATCCGGTCGGCCCTGTTTTGCTCGGATTCTTTGTATTTGTTGTCATTGGCTCATGTGAGTGATCTTCTCTTCCTTGATGTTCTTAGTCTAATGTCAGTTTCGAGTTACGTTGACTTGCAGAGAAATAACTGTTATTCGTCCGCAGCTCTCTTCCAGATCATTAGGACAGCAACGAGCGGGGGAATGGCTTAGAGGAGGATGATCCTTGCGAGACCTTTCTTTTTCGGGGTTTGGCATGTTGCCGATTTACAGCATTTGGACCAACCTTAAGGTCTTTACCGTCCCATGTATACATCCCTGCTAGTCATTTTTCACTTGTAAACAGTCCTCTCTCTGTCTGAATAGCAGCTTGCCTCTTCACTTCCTGTTTCCTGCCCTGAGACTAACCACAAGGATAATATGTTGACGAATTCGAAGCATGGCCATGCACCTTTAATCCTTCCTCATATCATCTGCTACTTGCATTTTCGATTTTTATGATCCTAGATGTCCACATAATATATATGATGTAAACTTCTCCAAAATAAGGTGCTCCAACTCCAAAGCTCCTTGTGAAAAAGGGTTCTTAAAATGTAAGGCAACAACATGAATCTAAAACCCAGACGAAGATTATTCTTTATTCCCCTAGAATTGAGCTCAAACTGTACACGGGAAAAATAAAGGACTCGCCAGTCGAGCTCTTCTGTATACCTGATCCATGACTAAGACTACCATCAATTCAGGCTACTGCAGTCGCACATGGATGGAAAGCTGTGCCGCATGCTAACCACTGTCTCTTCCGACTGTATGGAACAGTGCATGTGGGCACCTTCGTCCATTCCCTCTTAGATGCATCATACATGATGACCCTATTCATCTGCCTGGACCTCAACAGCAACATGAGCAGACCCTTGTTGCCCAAACATGTCATCTTGATGTGCCGCCCGTAAAATTCCACGCTCCATATATTTGGCATTCTGTCAACCTCCTTCCACAAGAGAGTCATCCTCTGCAACTCCCATATGCAAACGCACGTGGCGGCATTCTTACTCAACAGACCCACCATCATGATCCTTCCTTCGCACACAGCGAGTGCGTGGTCGGCCACAAGTGGCGGGGATGGTATTATGAACTGCTTCCATGTCCCGGTGGACATATCGTATGAGATGATCCCTTCAGGATCTGCCCGCATGAAGTAGAGCCGGCTGCCGATGGAGACGGCCTGCGACTTGAAGTTAAGAGATAATGGAAGCCTGATGTGGGGGGGCATATTACCTGGACGAAACCATGCATTCTTGACTGAGTCGTAAACTCCACACTCACCATCACAGCCCAACCACATTATTTTGTAGCCTGCTTTTGGCGAACTCTCATCAAGAATCATTCCTACAGCGACTTGGGACCATACTCTGACTGATCTAGCTGGAAGTTCCTTGAAAGACCGAGTCAAAGGGTTGCACACAAAGAAATTCCGATGACCAATGTCAACAAAGCATACCAGACCACCGGCTGAAGCAACCGGCAATGCGATTATCTTCATAGGTAAGAAAGAAATAGTGGGATGATGCCATTTCTTTGAGGAAGGATCGTACATCACCCCATAACTGAAGTTATCATGTGTAATGGTGAAAAACCAGGGATACCTTTGTTGAACCTGGGAACACTGCTCAGAGAAAGTCTGAGAATGAAGCATAGAGTTCCATTTCCGACAGACTGTACGAAAACGGAAAACAGTTGAGACAGGTAGCCTCGCTATGACAGCCTCAAAAAGGTCTTCTGGGAATTCTTTCCATATTTGTCCCAATATCTCATCTGAACTGACATTTTCGTTGACTTTACGCTGATTACGCTCCTTTTTAGACTTCTTTGAAGGTGGAGGCTTGCAAGAATCCAAGCCTTTTGATTTCCCAGCCGCCATTATAGCATCACAATACTCTGGTGTAAGTTCATTTATGTCAGAGAAGGACCATCTGCAGAGAGTATATCATAAAGCAGATATCTCAGCCAGCTTAAGTCTTCTATTTAAACACAGCAAAAACCAAGGAAATTTTACACATCATTTCCAGAATGACTCTGTTTGAATAGAGCAGTGGTGAAACCAATTGCATTCTAAATTCATGCATGAATGGAAAATAATATTTATCATCAGTATTACCCCCTCATATGATGGCCAGTACAGGTGATGCAGACCAAATTAGAGAGTAAGTGCAACGGTCTGACTCACCTGAGAGAGTCCAGCATGGATAAATTCCGATTCAAGCGTTAACACGCATTAAACTAAGAAAGGAAGTCCCGAGTTTGAGTTTGGGACAAATACATGTGAATTTGCAAAACCATTGAGAACTTCTACATCACAGCTTTGCAAACAGGGCATGTTTTATTGGCAGAAAAGGTTTGGAACAGGTAGCCTCTTTCTATTTTGGTGGATGTGCCTTGAAAGAAACAATAGAATCTTTAAAGGTAATGTTGTTACTTTCGAAAGGTTCGGTTGTAATTTTGGACATATATTGAGCAATTTCTTCCTTGATTTTTTTAACTCTTGGCAACAGAATCCCAATGTTTAGGAGGTCGGCAGGTAGTATTCGTTTACACTATGCTGCATACATCTATCCAAGCAATTGCTACTTCACAAAAGAGAAAGGGATAAATACAGGTCATTTCTAGCCAGTGAAGCTGTGCTTGGGTTGCAGAAACTGCAAAAGCCTCATTACCCATTTCAAGACAAGCTCAGAAGAACCTACCTTCCAGACCAATACATAGTTGAGGAAAAACAAAAACATCTACCTAAAACTTAAGTATGGCTCACACCCTAAAGAACATGAACATTTCATCATCGAACCCAGATGCAATTGACATAGAGAAGACAAACTCGCCATCATTTCTTGCCATGAAACCATGGAAGGGTGCCCATGATCATACCTAGCTACCCAATGACAGAAAGAATGGCTTACAACAACACATTGACAATGTGTCGATTCCAGTCTTGATTTATGTTTCTCGTAATCCAACAGAACAACAATTCTTTGAAGAAATCAACACAAAAACGAGGACAATACACCCAACAGAATCTGAAGCAGTGCAGTCGATGTGATATCAACAAGGATTGTAGTTCTGCAAAGACCAAAAACCTTTCTTCTTCTTTTCACGGGAAAAAGGTTTGTCGCAAGCAGATAAAAATCAAACTGCGGACCATGGGCCTAACTCATCATCCTTAACAGCGGCAAATCACTTCCCACATAAAATCACCAAACAAAGGTCGTCTCGAAGGAATTGAAACGACCCAACACGCAGAATCACCAATTGAAACAAAAAAAAAAAGAAAGATCTTCACCGCCAACCTTTTCTAGTAGCAGTAATAAAAAAATATATATCTCCAGACCTCATGGAAAAGAAAAAGAAAGATCTTCACCGCCATATCACAAATCCTTTGCCAGAAAAACGCTCACCCCAAAAAGAGAGAAAGAGAAAAGAATAAAAAAAAAAAACACCATAAAACAGGAGGAGGAACCGATTCAAAGGCCGCCCAGGGAATCAAACCTTGGATCGCTTGGAGGAGAACGGGAGCAACTGTAGTGGGATTCAAGGTGGCACAACTCCCGGAGCAACTGCCTCAGCATAGCGAAGGAATCCTCCAATCTGCAGCAGCAGTCGCCGCAACTACCCCCAAAGCCAACCAACGCATCCGACCGACCCCGTCCTTGCTTGCACTCAAACCTCCGTTTCGGTTTCCTCCATTTTCTGGAACCCCTTTATTTTATTTCCACCGCCCCCCCAACTCTTCCTTTCTACCTCCGTGTGTTGTTGTTGTTGTCTGTGAGAAAACCCATAATTCCTCGTGTGTGTCGCATTATTACCACCGTGTTTTAATGATGAAATGAAACGAAATTAATACGTGCGTGTGCTATGATTGATTAGAAAAGAAGTTCGCTTGACCCACGAAACAACATACAAGTTTTTCTTGGCTGAACATTGAATTAGTGTTATCATTTGCCCGCACGTCTCTCCCCATTTCCAATTTCGTTTATTTCCCAGAAACCAAAAAATTGCCAAAAGATTAAAAAGAGGCCAAAATGGATTAGCTACTTCTAAACAAAACCCACCATGAGCACGACGACGAGGATGAGGAGGAGGAGAAATCGGGATTTGTGTAGGGGTTGGGCCCCCGCAACGTCAAAGGCAAAAAGGCAAAATCAATGACAATGATCCCCTGCCCCCCCTCTTTTGTCAAAAAGGAAAATTATGCACACAAACTCCCCAAAAGAAAATGATGAGTATACGCAAAACCAACAAGACCGAGACCAAAATCGAAACTCTTTACCTTCTGCCCTGACCCTCCCCCGTTGCCTTAACTTGGTCTTGCAGGGTTCTGTAAATGGAGACCGGAGAAGCAAGGTGAAGAGTTAGGAGCCATTACTGTTTACTTTTTGGGGAGGGGTGTGATCATATGATTCCGGGGGGGCTCGTGTGGAGGAGTAATGATATCTGGGGGTGGTGTCCAAAAAGCAAAGGAATATCAATTGAGTGTGTACCAAACAGGGACACCAAATTAACATGATGGATGGATGGATCATCATGAATCTCTATCACTTACTTTTATGTCGGCCAGGCTTCTTCCTTTCAGCTGGATGCTGACTGTCAGAGACATTCGTACAGGGACATCGTATGCCATCTTCTGCTTCAGTGGGGACACAACTCTCACTGCAATGAGAATGAATTAGTGCTGCAGGAATCGAGAAGAGAGAAACGCGACAACGAAAAGGGATGCAGATTCTTTCGTGCAGCTTTGTAGCAGGGAAGACTTGCGGCAAAGCCAATGCCCAGTGATCAAGATCTATGCAACACTCAATAGCGAAAATACTATGCTTTCCAATACGGCACGCACGCCAGATGGAGTCTGCTCCGTAAACCAGTATTCGAATTTACCCTTCTCAACTTCTTTAGGAAGGATCTTCACTAGCTACTGTTGTTCTAGTTTCCTGCCGATGTCTCTGCGCTCTGCGTCATTCTAACAGAAAAGGACATCAAACCACTTCTAGGCTTGGAACCCCATTAGTACAACTGCATTGCACTTAGTTCTGAACTGCCTCCATGTTTTGCGCAACCTCCTTTCCTTTTCATCTCTTTTCTCAGATCCTCAACATTGCTCCACTTCCCAGCGGCAGCATATATATTAGAAATTGATATATAATCCTGAGTCATGTCGTGTATAGCTGAATCAGGCACCAAATCCCGTTGAAGAAGCAAATTTCCTACCTTCTCAGCCATTTTAAGATCCCCGTGAAGATTGCATGCACTCAACAAACTCCTCCAAAGGATGGCATCAGGTTCTGCTGGCATGCTCTTCACAAAATCATATGCTGCTTCCAGATACCCAGCTCTCCCAAGGAGATCAACAACACAACCATAATGTTGGACTTGTGGGATAACTCCAAACTTGGTCTCCATCGTACTAAACAAATGAACACCCTCTTCAACCAGACCAGTGTGACAGCAAGCTGATAACAAGCTGCTAAAGGTCACTGCATTGGGATTTACACCATGATATCTCATTACTTCCAATAACTCTATTGCCTCTTTGCCTCTTCCATTATTGGCCAGGCCAGTGGCCAGTGCTGTCCAAGTCAGTACATTCCTGACTTTCATTCTATTGAACACTGAAAATGCAGCATCCAAACATCCACATTTTGAGTACATATCAATAAGACCGGTGCCAATAAACACATCAGCTTCAGGACAGTTGACCATTTTCTCGATATATGCATGCACACAGTAACCAGTCTCAATCAGACCTAATCTGGAAGTTGCTGAAAGAACACAAACCATAGTGGTGTTAGTTGGTTTTACTCTGGATGCATCCATTAGCATCTCTTTAAACAAAATTAATGCATTATGGGGCCATAAACTCAATTTCTCCCTTTGTGAACAATAACCGGCAAGCAGCGCATTCCAAGTGATATGACTTTTATCCATCATTTCATCAAAAACCTTTCTTGCAGAGCTTATATCCATCTTGTTAGCATAACAGTGTATCAATGTCGTTTGCACTAACATACTGGGAATGAAACCATGGCTCGTTATGCGTGCATGAACTTGTCTAGCAAAGACTATAGCTGTCGAGGAGGAGCATCGAGCACAAGCACCAATAAGGAAGTTGTACGTTAAATCATCGAAAACTACATTTTCTTTGGAAACTGAATCTGCGAATGCCCGCAAAGCATCTCTAGGGAGAGAACACCGAATGTAAGTGTTGAAAAGGAGTACCTTTGACTCCTGAGATTGTTCAATTAGCACCCCAGCATGGCCCAAGTTAACTTTGGATGGAATGGCACAGTACTGTTCAATTAATTTGGTGATGAAAAAGGATGAAAGGAGACCATTGACAATGAACTGAGCATGTACTTGTTTTGCATAATTTGATCCTGTCGGCTTGATAAGTAATAAAGCGGTACATCTGAGCCTAGGGATTAAGGGGCACAGCATAGGGCAACCTCAATTTAGAAAACACAATTGGATGAGCAACATCCCCTACTTGCCTGGAAAAATACTCCTGATATCAGCTTCAATTTTCCATCAGAAACAATGGGACTTTCTTATTGCTATACCTGCAAATTAGGTACAAATTAATCAGGCATACATATCCATAAAGCACTCCATTTTCCACAAGTTTCGCTATCCTAAAAAATAAAAACCCACACAGAACAGCCATTGGTTGAAAACAGAATCTTCTCCATGATAACACAAGGCTGACACCAACAAGAAATTTTAGTATGATGCCTGAAACTACCAATCTTAACTTTCTATCGAATCACATTACTATTATTCTGTCGTATTTTGGTTTTCTTGGGGTGATATTGGAATTTGAGAGGGCGTAAATGTAACTATATCAGACCTAAGGTGGTGAAAGACAAAATCCTCTCGTATCTCCAGTCTTTCCTACATCCTATTAGGGGGATTTATAAAGGGGTTTCGCTAAATCAAGGAACGAATTGCTCAATGCACCAAAATTATGCTATTTCAACTGCTGGAAATGGTTTTTCAGGTTAAATTGCAGGATATCAATAACAATACCCCCGAGAGGGACCGGCTATAACGATTGGATAGGAACTACAATCAATATTAGCACCTAGCAGTATTGTTGTCAGGATCGACAAGCCTACAATAACAGAATAATTGCAATGGAAAAAGCCACAATTAAGTCTCCGAAAAGACACGGAAATCGCCTGATTAAATAACTAAGAAGATCCAAAATCACAACACCATCACAGTTTGCAATTCCGAAGCTCTCAAGCCTGAATACTTAATTCTTGAGAACAAGGTGAAAGTACGAACCATGCAAGCTGATAAACTCTAGAAATACATCAACCATGAATAAGTGATTCCGCAACTACAGAGATCGAGGAGACCTCAAAACGAGCTCAGGCCAATCAATCCCTAAGACCTTGCAAATAACCACAAGGACGCTTTCCACAAAACACGCAAACAACGACAACTCGTATTAGAAACATCATCAAATCCAAAGCATGCTGAAAATCGCACCAGAAATCGACGAACCTTCGCCGGACGATCGGAGCAGAGGAAAGGAAATCCCCTTCGTCCTCTTTCCTCCTCAAATATGTAGAGAAACAATTCAAATTACGGGCCTAAGCCCATCGCTACTTCCAACTTTTTCTGCATTCTCCGGCCAAAGCCCAGTTCGTCCAACAGAATCCTCAAAACCCTTTCCTCCCCCCGCCGGATTCACGTCAACCGCGCCGGGAGACATGTACGGGGCGGAGAAGTCCGACGGCGAGTCGGAGAGGACTGCTTTCAGGAAGGCGGAGAAGAAGTACAAGCTTTACTACCAGCACGGTTCCTCCAAGAAGTAAAAATCTATCCTCTTGCAATATTTTTCCCTTGTCTTGGCGAGTTTTGTTGCCTTTTCTGGTAGTTAATCGAATCACGTGGTTTCGTTCGGATGTTTCGGAAGGAAGAAGGTGCCGAAGCCGGTAGAGTTGTCGGAAGTGATCGATTTTGAGGCTGTTCGCGAGTCGTACGAAGGGAAGGGTGAGCTTCCGGACGGGATTGCGGTGGTTGAGTGCGGATTCGGCTGGACTAGTTTCCGGTTAGAGAATCGACCTGGTATTATGGTTCTACTGTTGAATTTGTGGAATTAGATGGGATATTGATTTGATGCTTATTGACGAGAATGGTTATGAATGTGCGCGATGTGTACGTTCGGGAACTGCATGATGTGTGCAATCGAAATCGGTATTCAATTGCTGGATGCAATTTGACATAATCGATGAATTTGTTGTTCCAAGATAATGCTTGCAATCAGGAGAAAATGATTTGCGGAAGTTTGATGTCAGTTTTTGTGCTCATGCTTGATGCAGGTTTTTATTTTATTCCGGGGGCATTGAGTCTGCAGGAACAAGGAAGATGGATTAGGGAAAGTTTGATTAGCTTCCCACAGCCGCCGAACAGGACAAATCACAATGCAGAATACGGCCCAATCAATGATTTATTTCTAGCTGCGAGGGAGAGACGGGTTTTGGTTGAAGACAGAAGTCCATCACAGAGCGGCGTTCCTACCTCTGGATCTCAGGCTGCCAACGAGAGCGGTCTCCTTTGGAAGTTTGTGGATGAATTGGATGCTAAATCTTCAGGAAATGGTCAGAAATCCGTTGCTGCTTCTGTTCTGCTACGCAAGTTGCGGTGGAGTACCCTTGGTCTGCAATTTAACTGGTCCCAAGTAAGGAAATCACTTGGAGTAGAATAAAATCTAAAATTGTATTGTTGTGGATACACTTTCTTGAAAAATGCAGGCTTGTCATTGATCGTGTTCTCATTACAATGCAGCGCAATTATGACATTTCTCTTCCACATAACAAGATTCCAGATGACCTGTGTCAACTAGCGATAAGGATGGCCTCACTGGCAATGGGGCCAGGAGAACAATTCAAACCGGAAGCAGCCATCGTGAATTACTTCGGGTTAGGTACCATTCTCATATTTTATGTACTGGCTGTGTCTTAGTAAATGCCAGATATTTTGCTTGAAATTTGATGGCAATGCCTACTCATTTCTTCTCATCTTATATCATGATGCTGCTGAACTGAATCTGTTGAACTTTTTCAAGGTGATACTTTGGGGGGCCATCTTGATGACATGGAAGCTGACTGGAGCAAGCCCATCGTTAGTTTGAGGTAACCATGGTTTTCATTCACCGCCCTGAGATCGACATCATATTCCTCGGATGAGAAACTCGAAGAAATGATGTATGTTTGCAGTTTGGGATGCAAAGCAATCTTTCTGTTGGGAGGGAAAACTAGAGACAAACCTCCTCTAGCTATGTTCCTTCGAAGTGGCGATGTCGTGCTAATGGCAGGAGAAGCAAGAGAGTGCTTTCATGGTAAATTTATGTCTGGTTAAGTTGGTAGCTGGCTAGTCTATGGATGAAATCAGGCCATGACTAAATGGATAATCTTGCGAGTCATTCCTTACTGTCGCAGGGGTCCCTCGAATCTTCACCGACGAAGAAGACACTGCCCATAAAGCCCTGCTCGAGCAGCAGTTTTCGGACCCAGAAGAACACTGCTTCTCGGAGTATATTAGAGCTTCGAGAATAAATATCAACATCAGACAAGTTTTCTAGAGCATGTGGCCTTCTTTAAATCCATACGACTTTGGGGATATACTCTATCGACAGGTGACATGGCTTTCTGAGACCAACTCGCCCATCTCAACGTCTTTGGACTGGAGATGAGCGAGCATTAAACTAATGTTTAAGTCCTCATAATATTCTTGTAGATCGTCCCGCACATTATCCGACAGTTTTATTGGGCCTGCCTATTTGGGCTTTCCCATGTCGGCCCACCAATAATTGTGCGAACACGAACATAAAACTTCATTCTTCCGTGGATCTTGATTGCCTCTTAACTTTTGAATCATCGTGCAATTATTAGGGAATTCCTTCCGTTGGGGGGCAAAATTACAGGAATGTGTTTTCTTAGCCCATAATAATTACGCATCAAATCATGAATGTTCGTTTGAACCAAACTAAGCAAACTAAGCAAAAAAAACATGGAAACAGACCCACAAAAGAGACCACCACAAACATTTGAACCAAACTAAGCAAAAAACATGTCACGTCAAAAGGATCTCACATCCCTTGATCATCTCCTTAAGATTTGCAGTCCTGATCCTTTCTAAAGACGTGATTAATCCCATCACAATCATATCCCTCCCAACACCAATATCCAAACATGCTTAGTTTGGTGAGATTCTGTGTAATTATCCCAGGGAGAACTCCTTTTTAGGAGGACATGGTGGATCCATTTAGCAATTACTTAAACCCCCTTGATCCCATTTTGCTCCGACTAATTCGGATTCGATCCGGGTAAGACACCTGACAACGGTGAGGTTTCGAACCTTAAGCGAATCTAATCTCCTTACCACTTGGACCAATCCCATGTTAGTTTTTTTTAGCTCACCTTAATAATACAACATGTCCACTGATCTTTGTTCAAATATCAAGGTGGATCCATAATTCCTCAAAGCTCCCAGATTGAACCGAGATTCTACTTATGTATATGGAAGAGCACTGTTGGATTTGGATTAGTAACTATAGACAATGATGCATCAATGGACCCAATTCTCACACTGCTATTAGCACAAACCCCATGATATATACATATATGTATATTCACATGCAATGTGGGGCTAAATGATTTTGTTGCCAACAGCAGGAAAATTGCTTGAACTTGAACTGATGATAAATATGTGGGGGTGGTTTTTGGGAGGGAGGGGGCAATGCATGTGTTGGATGAGTACAATGCAAGGGAAATTGCAAAAAGCCAAATGAGACATTAATTCTTGTAATTTGGTGGGGGAACATCCTCATTTTGGTCATACGGCTAATGATAAGAACAAAAAAATAGGACTTCCTTAACACAACACAATCAAGCCCGACTAGAGTAATTCAATTCACCCTGTGGAAGCAAAAGCCCTCTCTCTCTTTCCGACTCTTTCTAATTGGACCGTGACGACAGAGAATTTTCACTTGGTAGTCTGAAATCTCGCGAATGTGTATTGAGATTCACTTTTTTTAATAAAATTCTTACTGTTGTTTTGTGCTTTTTCCTAGGTTAGCTTCGTCGGAATCATCATCGAGTGGACGGACCATTAAAAAGTGACGACCGAACAAAAGGAGCCGACAAAAGCTATTAACAAATACCAAGGAAATGACCCGAAAGAGATCAAGGGGAAGTGTGTTTTCCCTTTCTTCCTTACACCTAAACTCCAACCGATCAGTTTTTCTAATCAATTCCTGCTTAAATCACATCAATCTAGACCGACCAAGAAAAATAAAAAATGAAAACCCACAAAGATGGAGGAAAGAAAAGAATATGTTACATCAAGGGGTATTAGTTTAACATCAATTAATCGAGATTAGGAATTTCTTACTAGAGGAACAGGATTGTGCTTTCCTAATCACTTTGCTTTTAAAAATAATAATAGATGAGATGACATATGTTATGTATCGGGGTTTGCTATAATCCCTAGCTCATTCCAAGACTTTGTTAGTTCTGGAGCCGACCAAGATTTTGTTACCGTTTCTGTCGCGATCTTTCGCTATCCGGCGGCATAATATTTGTTACTTTCCTGATTTCTCGTCTGTGGGTGATGGAGGATGGTAGATGAGACTGAGCTCTCGTATCGTGACGTGCTGCCGGGACGACGTCACGAGTTTTCACTGCCATCCAAACGGATTATACACGGACTTCTCAACTCAATCATCACAACTCACGAAGGACAAAAGCGACGGGATGAGGTAACAACTTGGTGGAGTTATAATCGGCACTGGGAAGAGATCTAGCGGCGAGGATCGTTCATCATCTCATTTGTCTTTGTTTTCGTTAACGTGGTCGTTAGTTTGTTGGACCAAAAGCATGTAGAATAACTTATCCAGTTTCGTCACCAGCGAAGGGTGTTAAGCATCCAATGATTTCAGTTCTTGGGTTAGGGTTCGGAATGTTTCGCTTTCCGACACCCCTTTTTATATGACTAGAAACCTCTGCATGGGCGGCCGGTGAACGTAATAATTTAATGTGTAAGCTTTTCCGCAGGACGCCTCATGTCGAAAGAGGATTCCAAAACGTCGGCCAAGGAGTGGGGAAAAGACACAGGAAGCTGGACAGCGATCTCGCGAGCGGGAAATCTCGAACTCGTATCCGCCTCACGGTGGTTGTACTTAAAACAGACCAAACCAGGTCTAAATCCGTTTATTTTTCAACTGGACGGTTGCAATAAGTGTGGAAGGGAGGACATCAAAACATGCATGACAGCTCTTGTATCATCATCATCCGTAGTATTATGAAACTAGCCATTGAATAACCACAAGGAGACTTTAAACATTTTTAAAATGTATTAAAACTTGGAAATTTATTACTTAATGGGGGTGATGAAATAATAAAAGCTAAGCTAACTCGTAAAAAGGGAATGGTCAATCATTGGGGAAAGGACACCGGCGTAATTAAATCCTTTTGTTCCTTTTTTTTGGGGTGGGTTTTGGGTTGATGTGTGAATCAAGAAATTAGCTGTACATGCATAACATAGAGGAATAATAATGAGACATGAAAATTGTGGGGTGCCCTAAGTTTTAGGGGTTAAAAAGCACAACTTCACTTCACTTACCATTCAAGTAAAGCAATTATTTAAACCCCCACCCAATTATGACACCATTCTCACCACCCCCAACTTTTATTTATTTCTTCAGAAGAGTAATTTACATGTAGCATTCAAATTTATTTGAGAAATATTTAAATCAGCTTGATTTCTATTTATTGGTTCAGAAAAGTAAATATAATAATAACAAAGTCTAGGAGGTTGTTGTAATAGTGGGAAGAGTTTTTCTTTTTAATTTAATATGAAACGCTTATTAGAACAGGGGCATTTCTCATCCATTCAAAATGAGTGGGCCTAAAGTTTTAGATGGCCCAAAATTAGAGGTGCAGCTTTTTATTTATTTATTATTTATTATTTTTTTAAAAAAGAAATTAGTTTTTTACTTTTCCCATTGTAATCATTTCATTATTCTTTTTTTTTTAAAAAAAAGAACCCGAGCTTTGACAGAAGCAATGACTTGTGTGTGTGTCTGTGTGAGCATCCCTATATTTTATTTAACACATACTTCAACGTTCCCAGATGAACTCCCAAATTTAATAATTCAAAACACAACTCTCATCAAATTGACCCCCCCCGACTGCGTTTCTTTCTGCTTCAAAAAATCTATTAAGTGATTGACATGTCAATCGATTAAATCTTAATCCACGACTGATCGATTAATAGAATTTAAAAAAAAATAATTATCACGCGCTTAGTTTTAATCAAACGACTATGACGAGTTTAGGGTGTATGATTTCATTTAATATGGGGAAATCGGACAGAGAATGTTTACATGTCTTGCTGGTCACTCAAAGCGAACTTTAGAGGGGAGGCAGGCAAGGGCGAATAACATGGGCACGTGAGTGGTCCTCCCCCCTTCTGATCTTCCCTATGTTGATTATCATTATTATTATTTACGTGTTCGTGTTTAGGGGCGACTGAGATTCTAAAACACGACGTCCGAGGAGGAGGAGTAACATTTAAAAAAAAAAAAGAGAAGGAAACCTGGGAGGGGGGGTTATGTCCAAGCAATGCTTTGTATTGCTTTCTCGGCCTCCCCCCCTTATTCATTGTCCGTCACGCTAAGTCCTCACGATTTCCGATCGGAGTTCGGGAGGGTGCCGAAAGGAACTTCTCGAAATTTGGATTTTGGGAAGTAAGTGATCTGATTGATGGCATGTGGTGATTTTACCAGGTTTCCAAGCAAAGTGAGAGTCGCGTTCCTTTGTTTCGATCGGCTCCTCCCCTCCCCCAACGGGACACTCATCCATGAAACAAAGAGATTATAGGAAAGTATATCATTTAATCGATGTTTCATATAGAGAACATCATCAAAATTGCTAAACGAAAGGAAATTTTAGGTAGGTTCTTTGCTCCAACGGGGACACTGTGAAGATCATCGGTTCAACAAAATCATGACATGCAAAACCCATTTCCTTTCTTTTCTGGAAATCAAGAACGATTCTTGCATGATCTCGTAGTTTCTTTCGCGCTTTGGTCGTCGAAACTAGAGTCGTCGTCGTCGGTCATAAATTTAACTTCAATTTTAATCGACCCACACGTCACGAGAGAAGAAAATGAAGAACGTCTTTGAAAGATACGAACGAACGAAAAGTAAACCATATATTTGGGGAGGGTTCCAGAAAACCCGTGAATGTTTTAGTTCGGGAGTAGTTGAGTAAAATCCAGATGGGGAGAAATTGTCTTTCGTTTTCTTTTCGATAGTACGATAATATGTCTAATACGGACTAATATAATTACGTAGAGGTTTGTGTGTGTGTGTGTGTGTGGGGGGGGGGGGTAGGGACTTGGGGATCGAGTATAGGAGATGATACCTCGTTTTCACGAGAGCTTATAACGTAAAATAAATCATTGCCCAGGAAATAAGTTAAAGCAACTTCACGCAGATGAAACATTAGGATCGCTTAAAAAATTAAAATCCTATCGGTTTTCTTTTTCCTTGGATCTAAAGAAACTCTCGAAAAAATAAGATTATTTCTCACGTAAAATGGGATATTTTTGGAACAAGTAAAGACGTGGAGGGAAAAGGGTTTCTGATCCCGGATGATGAAGTTATTACAAAGGCAAGGGAGATATCTATATACCCATTTGGAAGGTGTCCCCATCTTTGCCGAACCTAAACAAAATTGATTGACGTGCATGCAACAAGAAAAAGATATATGAAATAAGAAATGTCTAGATGTAATGTTAAAAAAAAAGATATATATATTAGTCCCTCCTAGATCAAGGAAATAGTCTTATGGGTCCACCAATATCTCATGTCTAGCTAAAGTCCTCTTCAGGATATTAGGTTTGATGATACAAGAATATTTTGGTTCATCCAATATATTGATCGAGATGCGAGTAATCCACACAAATTGTATGTAAGGAAAAAGTAAAAAAGAAAAAAGAAAAGGGAAAGGAAAGGATAGGAAGTGGGAAGGTTAGATGCTTCTACTTTTATCCGTGGCTTCCAATTGACATGCAACTTGTGTGGATATTATTGCGGATGTTAATGAAAGGAAAGGTAAAGGCATTCATTGCGTACAAATGCCGTGGACCTCTTCTCCTCATACAATACCCTCATGATCATATCCAAACAAAACCTCATCCCCTCGCCTCTATCTTTTATTTGTATTTTATTTTATTTTTTATATTAAAAACAAACCTATGAATTGAGAATCGAGTAGATATGGCCTTCTCCTTATCCAAATACCCCTTTTTTTTTCCACCCAAAAGAAATATAATAATAATTCCGGCGGGTGTCCTGTTTTCACAATCGAACAAACTAATTTTGCGTGATTTGTGCTTCACCCACTCCACATCATCATCCTCCCAATTCCATCCATCCACCCCACCACAACACAAGATCTTTATCTTCTTGCCCTCCCATTAATGCTCATATTCACAAATCGATCACCTGTTTAAGATATTATGATATGGTTAGATCTCCGACTCCTTTGCCTTTCATTCTTTCTTTCTTTCCCTCATTTCCACGTTTGAATGAAGCTCCCAACAAACCAAGATATGGACCCGCCAATACTAATTCGAATTTTTCGAATCAGTTGGGACATGTAGTAAACTATTATGTCGATAGCACATTTTTATTGTCCTTTTGAATCTTGACGTTTTCTCTATCAACTGAAAAGATAGTATATATATATATATTACGAAAAGTATAGGTTTTAATGATTGTTAATAAATTATATAGTAATGCCGGGAAAGAGAGAACTGCGGAAGACTAACGGGGATAGTTTTCCGGGGGGAGGGGGTGGAAGGAGAGTGGAGCAGCGTGGATGAATTATAACAAAGAGTGTCTCTTCCACTCAGGATAGCATTAGCAAAGCAATCACGTGTGGTTTACACGTGGCGGGTGCTTGTTGGTCTACGGAGGATTGGCTAAATTGCTTTTTTGGTTGTCTTTTTAGATTTTGGATATCGGGAATACACCCAAAGCCAAAGCCAACAAGAGGACCAAAACGAAGCTCTCCCCCCCTTCTTGACTGACTGGAGAGGAGGAGGAAGAGAACAAAGAAAGGTAAGAGAAGAGCAACCCCAACAAACTTAGGACAATAAGTGTGTGGGAGAGAAGAGCAGACAACGTGCCTCCACACCACAATCCCTACCGCTGGCCTTTGTAATAAATGCTCTCCTCTTCTTCTTCTTCTTCTTCTTTTTTTTTTTGCTTCACTTTCCTTCAACTCTCGCACAAGAAAACGTGAATATTTTTTTAATAATTCCATTATAATCGACTGAAACATTTCGAAGTATTTTCGTTTGTAACTGGAAAAATTAAATGGTCGGGATGTATAGGATTACTCTATTTGAAAGTACATAAAAGCAACTCCAAAATCACAAAACACACTTTCCTTTGAGTGGAGGGATTGGGCGGGAGGGAGGGCTTGAGTTTAACTTACCATGCACGTAAAGGGATGGGGGTAGAAACAGTGGGGACTTGTGTTATGTCTCACCTTCGGGAGGCATGAAGAAACAACCTTCAAATATATTTCAAGTCTCCCCCTTACGGCTTTCTCAGTCTTTGCTTGCACCGGTCAAACTTAGCCAAACCCTCCTCTTCATCCTCCTCCTCCTCCTCATCCCCATCCCTCACCAACACCAACATCACCCCCTCCATTCAAAATGTTTATCCCACGCCTAAATTTTTACGCACTTGCGTCCCAAAATATGGAAGTAATGTTAGCGCAGCAAAATATTTGATTAACATTGTGTATATGCATGTATGGCTATGAACTCGAAGCTTTCTTTTTTTCTTTTGTCCCGAACTTGGTCGAGTAAATCTGACGTGGCTTGAGAAGGGGACCTTTCAAGCTAATTTCTTATTTTCGTGAAGAAAAGGAAAGGCAAAATATGCAGTGGCATTGTAATGATTCAATGATGTAAGAAAAAAAGAAGAGGACAGAAGATAGAGTGAGGTAACGGGAGTAATGCTGGCTGAAGAACGTTCAAATCAAGGTCAACGAGTCAAAGTTTTCCCATATTATTCACACAGAGGATCAAATTAAGACAAGAGGAACTATCAAAAGGAAACAACACAAAGGAAGAGAAAATAGAAACAAAATGTGCGTGCGTGCGTGCGTGAGGAAATATAATTAGTTCAGGGATGAATTAAATGGCTTAAGCCGCACTCTACATATAAGCGCTTTTACGCACCCGTCACGTGCATGTGCATGCGGGGCTGGAGGGGCAGGGCAAACAAACGCCAGTTACGAGGAAATGTCCGCACCACCACCTTTCGTGTCCCCTGCTCGATTGCGTTAAGCAACATCCTCTGCTTGCCCCCCCCCCCCTCTCCCTTAATTCTTAATTCCCCCCTTTCGTTCTCATTAAAAAAAAGATAAAAGATTTTATCAGAGAGTCCAACTCTTTCTAACATCGATGTTCCCACTTGGGAAGGAACAACATTGATTCCTTCTCACGTTAAGGAAACATAAAATACAGTCTCCTCCTCGCCTCGGCGGTTTGCTTCTCCTATTCTCGTTTGATGTAATATATCCCGAAGCAAGGTTGGACTCGTATAAAGAGAAAAGGAAAAGGAAAGGACTGATTTAAGAGAGCGGTGAGTAATATAGTTTCGTTTCTTACACACAATGGCGAGTCACATAAATGAAGGAATAAACAAATATAAACAGTTTAGCCTCGTGGCAAATGTACGAGTCATTTTCGGCGGGAATAAACAAAACCCGGTCAATCTCGTAGACCACCCCCCGCCCTAACGCCCTAGCCATATTACGATACATAATTCATATAAGTAATAACGTATTAGGCGTTATTTAGCTCCACAGTAGGCCGGCTGAACAGTGAATCCTTCCATTCTCTTGGATGTGCGCGTAATCTCAAGAGCTACCACGAACTTCTTTTTAAATCCCTACTAAGTTAATAACGTGCGATATTGTCATCGGGGTGAAACCTTCTTTTAATAATCTATATGAAATAGTTGTACGTCTTAACGAACAACGTCATTGCCGAAAGCACGCCAATAGGGTGGCCGGGGTTTAGCCGATTAAACCAGCTCATAATATGTCCCGTGACTAAAGACGCGGCCGTAAGATTCCGGGGGCAGGTGGCCTGCCGAAAGGCGTCGAACCCCTCGTTCTCGAAAAGGCTGATTTCATTAACGGTTATTATTGCTGCACCTTGATTACTATTTTCTCATCCAATGACCGTATTATATTTCTAAATCAAAAATCGGCACAAAATGTAGGAACGTCATTCAGGTTACGTGTCTCCCGCTTGCCTTACCCACCGATAATAATAAAATAAAATTGTATCTCATTGTAGCGGAACTTGCTCTAATGAATCAATCGATAGATCGAAACGAATTATTTTTCATTAAAATTTTTATTGGTGAATCGTATGTTTATGCTAAATATGAGAAAAGGCGGGGTATCTATGGCCGCCGTCCTTATTATTTATTAATCGTGGATATGCTAAGATGGCGTTTAAAACAAACCTATCAAGAGAACGACGGACCAAATTAGAATTAGAATTAGAATTAGAATATTTCGATCATGTCCCCCCCCCCTCCCCCTCTTTGGAAAAAGACTGTACACAACATCAATTCCTTACAAGAAATACGCACCCCCTTTGATTTTGACATACTTTTTAAAATGCGATATCAGATTGCTGGCAAGGCGTGATTCCACAAAATAAGGGAAAAAAAAGTTTTAGCTCGTCCATCTGTTTATGTGGGTAAACATATATTAAAAAAGAGCTTAAATAAGAAGGGGCATATTTGAGGGGATAATAATATTCCCTTTTTTCAGCATAATTGAGGGAATTATATAAAAATAAACCCACTTTCTATGGCTTATATTTTTAGCCGAAAGGATTCACCTTTTTTTTATTTAATGAAATCATAGCATGTACAAAATTCCAATAAACTCAAAAAACCTTAAAATTATTATTTTTTTTTCAAAAGCATTTCAGGGATTTGATTATGATACCTAAAAGAAATATTTTAACATAAATATGACAGCTGTAGACATGGGTAAGAGAATTTTGCTTTTATTAAAATATCGGGTAGGAGAAACTATTCTGTCGGTAGATGTATGTATGGTTAAGGTTCTGAGAAATGCAACAATAGAATTAATATAATGTGAAGAGTGGACACTCATGCCGGGACCAATTATTCTGCACAATGAAATTGACGTGAACCATGCATGACCCGTGAATTGAATCCATCGGTGATATCATATGATGCTAAGGCCTTGAATTTCCTTTTTTTTCCCGAGAATTAATTGGTGGAGCACCCAATTGTAGTTTTTTTGTATCATCTGTCTCTTAATTAAATCTAAAAGTTTTAATTTTAATTTTAATTTTGAGACAACAATTTGTTTGGTCGTCTAGTTATTAGGGTGTAGAGCAACAACAGACTTGTCTTCTACTTATCCTTTAATTTGGAACACGAAATAAGAGAATTCACGACCAAAGAAATCTTCACCGTAACCCCCCAACCAAAAAAAAGTCAAACTTCACAAAAAGTAAATCCAGCCGCACAAAAACCACAAGGAAAAAAATTAATATTGTATTAACGACAACGAAATCGGATTATCTTTCCAAAGCTATCCTCCTAATCTTTATTATCCTTTTTTTGAGGTGAAAATATTATGAAAGTTAGATGTACGTATTTTCGTAGCTTTTGCATTACACCAACTATAACTCCGAAAATCGGAAATATGGAAAATAAAAGACAGGGAAAAGGTAAAATTATATTCTCGTTCTAATTCCGGTTTATTTATGCAAAATTACTACTCCGTTGGAACAACCAAAATTTTCGGTGTAAGAAAAAGACAAAAAAATTTTATTTCCCTGAAGAAACAAAACAGCGGCTTAAAAAGTAAGAAATGGCAGGCAGGCAGGCAGACTGTGCGAAGGAAGGACGGACGGACGGACAGACCTCCATAAACGACGCCGGAGGAAAGAATCTTGGTCAACGCCTCGTTTGACCGGGGAAGCCGACAAAACTCGCCGGATGGTATGAAGGATAGTTTTGTAAATTCGCAAACGTCTGGAACCCTTTCCCATCTTGTTAAATAACATTTTTCCTTTATATGTGCTGTTTATTACCAGTCGGCCGTCGTGTCTTAAGTTTCGGTTGTTGTTCGGACATACCATACGACGACCCCCTCCCCTCCTTTCCCTTTGGTATAAACACAAATCCCCCCCAATCCTTTCTTTTTATCTTCTTCCTCCTCATCCTCTCCCCCCAGGATAAAGCACAGCATCCTCTCCACAGAAAAAAAGAAAAAGGAAACAGAGGGCTTGCCCGGCTGCTATGAGGACGAGAAGAGGCGTATGTTATCCCAGAACTGATGTTTGTTTCGAGAAGAGGGATGCGGTTATTAGGAACCGGAAGATGGGTTTCTCCGGCAACGATGATGCGGTCCTCCTAAGGTGGAAGAGACGGAGGTGCGACGACAACGGCAGGGATTTTTTTGACACCTTGCCGGATGACCTCGTCCTCTGTATACTGTCCCGACTGGGTTCTGCCGCATCACGGCCGTCGGATTTCGTCAACGTGCTTTTAACGTACGAAGCCAATCGCCCGGTTCCTTGTTTGGAGATTCTCGTGTGTTCCTTCGGGTTGATGATGGACGAAAGTTTTGTGACAGGTGCAAGAGATTGAAGGGATTAGCTCTCAACCCGATGGTGCTGACAAAGGCCTCTTCCAAAACGTTTGCCGTCAGAGCCAAGGATTGGTCGGACGATGCTCACCGTTTCCTCAAGCTCTGCGCCGACGCCGGCAACGTTGAGGCTTGCTATACGCTCGGCATGGTGAGCTGCAATCAAATTACTTTCTTCTACTCTTTTTTCCTTTTTCCCTAGTGAAATGAACAATCTTTTTTTTTTTCGATTCTAATTTTTGTTTGGTTGGGTTTTGGTGGGGAGCAGATTCGATTCTACTGCTTGCAAAATCGGGGAAGCGGCGCTTCACTGATGGCGAAGGCAGCCATCGGTTCTCACGCCGGCGCACTGTATTCTCTGGCCGTTATCCAGTTCAACGGCAGTGGCGGATCCAAAAACGATAAGGACCTTCGGGCTGGAGTAGCGCTCTGTGCACGGGCGGCCTTCCTTGGCCACGTAGATGCGATGAGGGAGCTGGGCCACTGCCTTCAGGATGGGTATGGCGTGCGGCAGAACGTCCCAGAGGGTCGCCGGTTTCTAGTCCAGGCCAACGCCCGAGAGCTCGCTGCAGCACTCCTCTCAGCCCGATCCCTCGTTGCCCACCCCCGTCCCCTCGAAGGCGGGGCCGCTGTCGCTGGAGGTTGCCCGCTGCTCAGTGACTTTGGCTGCAACGTCCCCGCTCCGGAGGCTCACCCCGCGAACCGGTTCCTGGTGGACTGGTTCGGCAGCCGGCAGATGGGTCCCCTGGGTCCGAGACTCTGTTCTCATGCGGGCTGTGGGAGGCCGGAGACGAGGAAACACGAATTTAGGCGATGCTCGGTCTGCGGGGCGGTGAACTACTGTTCGCGTGCGTGCCAGGCGCTGGACTGGAAGATGCGGCACAAGGTGGAGTGTGCGCCGGTCGAGAGGTGGCTCGATGAGGATAGGGACGCCCCGGGTGACAACGATGTCGCAGCCGACGCAGACGGTGACGTCGCAATGATTGAAAGTTGACGAGCGGGGTGGCCGGTGGCCGGAGGGTTGGTTCGGTTTCGTCATGGGTTAGTTGCTTCTTTTTTTGTCCGAACGGGGCAGAATGAAAAGAGGCCAATTTTTGGGAGGACTAAACTGAAATGTTAGAGTTGTCAGCGCCCTAATCCGCAAAAAAGGAAAAGGAATTTTTTCTTGTTTTTGTCTTTTTGGCAGGGGATTTTTACCTTTTTTCTTTTATTTAAAAACTCCTCTTGTAGTTTGTATAGAAAATAGTTCGGGGGAAAAATAGTAATCTTATAATCAAAATTTCAATTGGAGACATATAATATATATATTTTTCTTACTTTTGTCGAGTAATTGTTTTTTGCTTTCAATTGGGTTTCACTGATAGAGAGAGGGGGGGGCAGAGAATTAGGTGATAGGTTGAAAATGTTGGACGGGGGGGACGCAAACACGCCACATGACACGGCCTCATTTATGGCAAAAATGGAACTTGGCCTTGGCTTGAGGTAAAGTTACGTTTGTCATGGGGCTTACCATTTAATTATGTTCTGAAAAAAGGGAGTGGGAAATAATGATGATAGTAAATAAAAGAGTGGGGTCGGGGTACGAAAAGATGAAAAATCAGAGCACTTGGGGTACGAAATTAATCGGGCATCTTTTTCCTTTCTTGGGTGTGGGAATGGGATAGGTGTTGATTTGATCGCGTCGCACCTCGTGAAATTAAAATAAAATTGGAGCTTTTCGTAGTATTTTTCATAAAGTCGTATTAAAAACATTTCGAAATAAAAACACATAGCACACTGATTGGTTCCCATGTTAAATAAATAAATTATTGGTTGGTTTGTGGGTCGGTCAAAAAAGTGCTTTTTTACTAAACTAGTTGTGGGGGGTGGGCTTTGAGCGTGGGTGGAGGAGATGGAAATGATGATGAACTCCCAACGCCTAAAAATTCCCAACGGGCAAAAATTTAGTCATTGTTTAATGGACAAGAAACAAAACAAAAAGGCTGCATGAATAAGTTTGATCGGGTGTGATAGATAGAGGATCGATGTGGGTGTGGTACATCGGGAAGATGTAAAATTTTTAATTAAAAAAATCGAATAATGTGATGATATCCTAAGATAAGAAGAGGGAAAGACAGGTTGTGGGTTGGTAACAGCTGTCGGCGGGAGTGAAAGGGGGCCCAGCCCAACCCACGTTAACCCCCTCCTTCCCCCTTTTGTGTTCTGTTGCGATTGGCATGCAGTGCAGTCCAATTCCCCAACCCCCAACTCAGAATTTATCGGAATTATGAAAGCTGGACATGACATTACGAAATCACATTATACGTACCGGAAAGACGCCCCCCACCTACATTTCTTGCAGTCGTTTCGTTACCATGTTATGTTCTTTTGACCAGGTTGGTCCTCGTCTGCTGGCCGGATCTATGCCCTCGACGCGTTAGGGTCCATAAATGAGAGAGGCACCGGTCGCACGCGTAAAAGAACATGGAAAATTTCTGCACTATATTGGGTTTTATTCCGGATGGGTGATGATTGGGGGGATGAATCGTGTGTGGCTGCTGATTGATTGAATTGCTTTCTTACCAACAAACAATTATGGGTTAACGTAAAAGAAACCAAGAGATAAAAAACATGGATACGAAATGAGTTTAATTAGGTCGAACTAGTCTTTTTCCTTTTGCTTATAATAAATAATTGGATTATGCCTTACTTTAAGTCTCTTTAACCCGTTCTTACATCATGGGTAAAGAATTTAAGAGGCCCGGCCGACATGACTTTGTCTGTCAGAAACTTGCCCTTTTACGATTAAAAAAAAATCATATCTTGCGTAAATACAAGTCGTTCTTCGATTAGAAATGTTTCGTACCAAATGAAACACTCGACGATGGGTTGATATACAGAATAACTTTGTGTTCATTGGGGTCAGTCCCTTGAAGAACTTTAAGGTTACATATTGAGAAAAGAAATGGAGTTATATAGTTGAAGGAGAGGCTACTCGAGCATGACGTCGTCTCTCCCCTTAGGAAGTCACCATACGCGGAGCTTCGAAGGTTACAAAGTTGAGGACATCGAGCACACCTTTCGTGGAAAGGAGATGGTCCATTGCCACCAAATGGAAATGTATTCGAAGTACAAGGCGGAACGTAAGGAGGATGATGGGGAGAGGATTCATTGGTAAGTAGACTTCACCCTTTCATGAACGAACCACCCAACACATACAGACACACACATGTCCAGTCTGAAGAGCAAGTGGGAAAAACTGACAGGACATTTTGGGATGTCGTTGCTTGACGCAGTCGGACAAATCGATTTAGATCTGAAACCAACTAGTCTAAAGATCTTCCACCGACAATATTAGTCGATAATAAAGGTTACACAGCTCTCCTGAACACTTAATCATGTATTATTTACATTTATGGAAAGGGCAATGCCAATGTGGTGGGCTTCTTAAGTTGAAAAAGTAATCATCCAAAAGCGGGGGGCCGACCCTGATAGTGCTCGTAATGATGGTTTCGTTTTAGTTATAGGAGATTGTCTTCGTTTCAGCCGTTGATAGAGGATATGCTCCCAAACCAAGCACCCACAATTAAAAGGAAAAACAAACAAAAATTCCTTAAAGTGTACTCAAATCCACATGCATTTCCCTTTAATCCCGGATCACAAATTTAATACGAGCAATCCTTTGGGGTCCTCTTAAGGATTCCCACAAAAGAAATGTAATTATATATAGATATAATTAGCCCTAGTTCTAATGTTTCTCCTATTTAATCCAATTCTATCTCCAAAAAAAAGTATTTCATTCAGCGGATGCTACTTAAAATTTCACAAGGTTTACATGACATATGACTTGGTTTTGCTAATGGGTTGTAATTGTAATGTCCCTGCGATGCATGTGGATCGCGGTATCATTTGGAATGATGATAATAACTTGGTGGGTTAAATGAAAGAAAGCACCTTTTTTTTGTGAATGGGGCCAGGCAGTACTAGGTTTTGGAGTAATTAGAGAAGCCGAGGTTAGCTTAAATTAACCGGGGAAGGGGAGATCTCATTTAATTAAAGATTTTGATGTCCTCCACTAGTTTGTTTTAGCCACTTATTACGACCGAATGATTATCATGGGGACATCCACAATTCCACACCACACCACATCAGTTGAAAAGCATTATGCCGATTGTTTTCTTACTTTTATGAAACACTAATGTCTGTGTGACCAGTTAGACGGACACAAGAGCAACGTGAGAGTTGGGTTGGCTGGTTAAGAAATCTATCTTAGTAATAATGATTTCCTTTCTCTTCTCATTGTTATATATTTTATTTTACTTATAGTACAATAATTATTAAGCTAAATGCGGCTGTGAAGGAACTTTTTATGGGTTTTGGCTTCTCACCAAAGTAATCCACCAAAAATAACTTGTTAAAGTTCACTGAATCTCACCAAACAAAGAGCGATGGGGGAGTTCTTTCTCATCTTATTCTTAGGCGCTAATTACGTTTTACTGAAAGTTCAACCCCCACCACCACCACTAACTTACTTTTGCCTTCTTAATAAAGGCTTAAATCAAAATCTAAGAGATCAGAGAGTAGATTTTCTGTACCGGGTAAGATTTGATCACCAACCTAACACTTGGATCATTATTATCCGGACTTCTAAAGCGTTTGATCTCATTCCTTCCTAACGTGTCCTGAATCGATAGCGGCCGCGAAGACTGGGGCCTCCAATTTCCAGGCCCAGTAATCGCCAAATTGTCAAAAGGATGAAAATTTCTCAACCCTCCCCCAAGACCGAACCGGACATCTCTTGCCGGTCCATCTCGCGCGCACATCCCGTTAGAGAAAAGGACAACAAATATGGTAAGCAACGAAGGCCTCCTTAAAGTTTTGTCTAAACACTGTTTGGAAGGATGGAAATTCCAATCGGCTGAAAGAAAATTTTCAGTTTGGATTGACACCATCTGAATGGCCGGCCTAACGGGCCGAGAAAGTGATCCCATATTGTGCCTCGAAGCTTAACGCAGGGGCCCAATCTGGCTAGGGTTTTCCCATCCCTTTGGTTTCATTACAGGAACACGAACCTCGTACTTCATTCCTCCTCCGACGCCGCCGCCTCCCCCCAAAGAGCGATCATGGTCTTCTCCTATTTCCTTCTCAAAGTTTTAGCCGATGATTGCCTTCGTTCTTCTGTCGAGATTCGTTGACGTTCGCTGTTTCGTTGTGATCTTCCGCAGGTGAAGTACTCGAGGGAGCCCGACAATCCCACCAAGTGTAAGAGCAGGAGGTGTCCTTACCTTAGGCCGTCTTTTGTTCGCATTGGGATCTGAGCTGATTCCTTTTATGTTTGTTCTTTGATTTTTGCTGCAGCGTGCAAGGCGAGGGGTTCTGACCTCAGGGTGCACTTCAAGGTAACATTCTCTTATTTTCTTGCCTGGTATCATCGGCTGCCGCTGCCTTTTTGGCGCTTTCTTTGTCGCAGCTGGACGAAAGCTTCTTGTTAAGCTGTAGGAGACTAGGTTGACGGGTTTGTGAGGTTTATGGTAGTGATTTTTGTGGGTGAGTGGGACGAGGGAGAGAGATAAGTCTGTTGGGAACTTGTAGAATTGTCTTGCTTATGCACACTGCATTTCAATTTGGTGCTTTGCGAGAAAAATTCTTGAAAATGTATATGGGAAGAGTTAGGCCTGTTGGTGATATTAGCAGATCCTATCCCATTAGGTTGACGATTAAAGTTATCGCCGTCCAAGTCCATGTCAGCAGTCTATATGTATGAAGGTGCTCCCTTATAATAATTTCTCCAGAACACGAGGGAGACTGCCTTTGCCATAAGGAAGCTGCCTCTTACCAAGGCAAAAAGGTATCTGGAGGACGTCTTGGCCCACAAACAGGCCATTCCCTTCCGAAGGTTTTGTAGGGGCGTTGGAAGGACTGCACAGGCAAAAAATAGGCATTCCAATGGGCAGGGGCGCTGGCCGGTCAAGTCTGCAAAGTTCATTCTCGATCTGCTCAGGAATGCCGAGAGCAATGCTGAGGTATGATGCTGCTCTTGTTGCTTATGTTTGGAGACCCTACCCGCTGGAAGTTCCTACTGAACTTATAAATCTTTTGAAACCTTTCCAGGTGAAGGGTTTGGATGTCGACACGCTCTACATATCCCATATTCAGGTCAACCAGGCACAGAAGCAGAGGCGCCGCACCTACCGTGCTCATGGGCGAATTAATCGTATGTCCGACACTTCATTATAGTCATTTCTATAAGTCCTGATCTTCATGTGGGTTAAAACATTGTGTACATGCTGCCAGCTTACATGTCATCGCCCTGCCACATCGAGCTGATCTTGTCTGAAAAGGAGGAAACCGTGAAGAAACAGGTAAATGTGTGTTCCCTATCTGCTCTGTGAATATTTAAGGTTTCAACCGCAGTTGATAATGCAACTACTTTTCCTATTCTCTGCAGCCAGAGACTCAGTTGACTACCAGCAAGCCTAAGAAGTCGCAGGTGCTCATAAACGGCACGTCATCTTAAGCTTGAATTTTCTCGCATGGATGATGCCCGACATAATCAAACAACTTATTGCGTCGGTCTTCCTTTAGTTATGGATTTTATTTTTGGCTTGAGAGAGTTTGTTCTGTCCTCATTGATCAAATGTATCACAACTAGTCAGTTGTTTGTCCGGAATATTTTGTGTTACAATTCGATTTCATCGCCTCCAGGCCTGTCTGGTATTCCTTGATGTTAGACATGGAAGAATGAAGGGCATATGATGTCATTGGCCCAGCTAGCTGGGTATGCCTGATTCTTACTGCTTTGGACTACCAAGACCTTACAGATGTGCATAAGCTAAAAACGGCCGACTAAAAATGGGTTTTTGGAAACAAAAACACTTTGTGATATGCTAATCATCCTGCGTCGTCTTAGTGTTTCCCACTTCTTCAAATTGGAACCAGCAACTCCTCAAGGTCCCCCTGCAGCGTAAGTTCAGAGAAGGGAACCCGATGATTGACTTGTATGAGAAGTGCTTGGAGATTGACAGGAACCTTGCAATCACCAGGATAGTCCCTCGGATGCTGGCAGACCTGCTTCACCTAGCCATTTGGGTGGTGTACAACCACAAAGAGTTCTGTAAGCCTAGATCGAGGGATTCTTCGTTGGGATCCAGATCAGAGGAAGATAGATTCGAGGTGTTCAGCAAGGGGAAGGAGATTGCCGTCGAGATCCTCTCAATTCTTCCCCTATCTCGGGTATCGATGCTAATGTCCACTGCCTTGCTCGATTTGGTTTCACTTACTGTCGTCGTTGTTACTCTTCGTTTACTATACATGCCATTACTACAGCTTCTGATCCAAGGATGCCCTAAAAGCCACAAGCCGTACTCATGCTGAAGTTCTCTGTGCTTCTACAGTACATTATACAAGCCTCGAGGATTTATCCGTCGTACAGAAGAGCCACCATAACTTTAAATATGCTGCGAAGCCACCGTGTTTGGTTTGGAGGCTGCCAGAGATAACCAACCACCACTCGCCGCGACGTTCTTCGTTTAGTTATGGATTTTGTTTGAGAAGAGTAGGCTACTATATAGACTTCTGGCATGGCTTTTGCATCAGTTCTGGTCGTTGCTTCTTCAGATGTTTGTTCTTAGTCGATGCCCCTTAAATCGGCTTACGATACCCGAAACAACAGGCAGAGCGCGGGAGAGGGAGGGATATTTAGGCTGCTATGGCACACGTGCAAAACTACCATATCGCGTCGTCAGTCACTGAAGTAGAGTGGAAACGAAGAAACAAGAAGAGGGAGGAGGTTGGAATCAGAGAGAGGAC
The DNA here is from genome assembly GCA_029817715.1 of Melastoma dodecandrum. NCBI lineage: Eukaryota > Viridiplantae > Streptophyta > Magnoliopsida > Myrtales > Melastomataceae > Melastoma > Melastoma dodecandrum. Next base: position 371,131 of record JARUPY010000533.1, on the reverse strand, counting down.
TCCTGGGATGTTCCTGTGCCTTTTCTGAAAGTCCCACATCGATTGGAACACCAACTAAAGGGCAGCCCCCGCCCCTATAAAATATCGAGCCATTCGGCAGTAACAAATCACGCAGCCGCGCGGTGAGCACAGAGCGAACTATTCTTTCGCCTTTTACTAAAGAATACCGTGTGCTCGCCGCATAAAGCGGCATACGCCTATTTTTGGAGGGTCCCAGGCCTTGTCGCCTGGGGTCCACACAATACCAAGTTTTAATTTTCAGCCTTGGATGTGTTGGCCGTGCCAATGGTTCTCGTCGGGTCTCCTACCGATTCACCGAGGCCCGTTCTAATTTTGGGCTTGAGGAAATGCAGGTATCCCATAGTTGGACGTTAGGAGAGTTCCGTTCCACCAACTCCCTCTTTTGTCCGGTAATGGAAAATGATAATAATATTTAGATCAAATAATCAATTCTATTCGAAAGTTTGATTTTTTTTATATATATTCTAAACTTTTTAAAATATCTATCACACATCATAACATTTTACCGTTATATTAATTTTAATCACCGTTAATCGAAGTGGATTACGAAATTATACGTGGTGCCCAGATGACAAGTAACTCCAACGTTAAAATGCTAATTGGGCATGACATGGCCGTCCCTATTCCCATCCACCCTAGCGATCATTCTCCTACAGTTCTCCAGGGTGCAACCCTCATCCCCCATCACCCCTCCCAGCAGCTCCTTCCCTGTTATCCTCTCGTCCCCGTCCTCGTTGAAGAACTCGAAAGCTTGCCTCGGCTCAACCTCCTCTCTCTCCCCGCTCATCTCAAGCTCAATGGAAGAAGATCATCCCCCATCCAGAGCCAAAGGGGTCCACAAACCCTAACGTTACCATCCCACCAAGAAACAAAAATAGAACACTGAGACCCACAATGCGAAACCCTTCTTGGAATCAAATTCATGGATTTTCAACTTATGTGACAACAGCCTTCCCCTCCCCCTAACCCAATCCGACCCGACCACACTCGCTGGCAATAACTCAGATTACCCTATAAAATCTCACCACAACCATGACCCCTCCCCAGTTAGTAGTAACTCCCGGAACGACAAGATCTCTCGCCACCCGTCTTCGTATTTATTCCGATTCTCCTCGCACCCCCACCCACCCAAAATCAAATAAATAAAAACATAGAATTTTTATTTAATTAATCAATCAATTTTGTTCGTTGAAATTCGATTGATGATGATGAAGAAAAAGGGATGGAGGGGTGTGTTTGAACAGTGGTCGCTTTTGTTGGGTACTGGGTTTGGGTTTTCTCTCATTTCTCCTCCTCCCCCTCCTCTCTTCCCTCTTTCTTTTCTTACTTTAATCCTAATTAACGTGTCTAGACGATGCCCAATCAGCGATCAGACGACGTTACTTGCCACCTGAACGCCACGTAGAATTCCATCATCCTTTCGTTTAATGGCTAAAATTGACATAACATTTAAAAGTTAAGATAAGTGATATTTTAAAAAATTTAGAATAAATCGAAAAAAATAGCAACACTTTAGTATATAATTGATAATGTGGTCTAATATTTATTATCTCCCCCCACCAACCCTTACGTACACCCTTCCTCCCGTTTAGACGGCTTCCCATCCCTTTCCGCCTAATCATTCTCCCTCCCCTTCCTTTCCTTTGCTTTCCCTCTACTCATCTAAACACTCTTCTTACTCCCCGCGTCCTCAGATCCACGTCTCCCCCTTCCCCTCGGTTATCTACGTTTCGATCTGTTCTTTTTCTTTTTATATCTTTTTGTTCCGGATCTCGCTGCCGAGGTTTCGTTGTTTACTCTGCTTTTTTGTGTTTTCTTCTTTAAATGCTGTCCTGGGTTTTTTCTCTGGATCTAGTTTTTTGGCCGGGTTCGATGGCATCTGTGGAGGAGATAAAGTTGGTTTGTTTTTTCTGCTTTCCTTTTGTTTCTGGGAATCCTAATCCTTTTCGTCTTCTTTGTTTTTTAGCTGTTGTTGCTTGCTAGACTTAAAACGTTGGTGATTGTGGTTGAGACGAGGATTTTTTTTTTTCTTTCGTTTGATCCAATGGTTTATATTTTGTGTGAGTTCTGGGACCGATGGGTTGGATTCCAGGGAAATGGGCAATGGCTGTGGTCGGTTTTAGTTGTGGGGATAGAGATGGTGACTTGCTATCATCATCATTATTATTTGGTTTCTGATGATAAGTCAACTGTGTGTGTGGAGGATGATGCTTCAAAACCCAACTCCTGTAATTATTTCATCTCGTTCATCGGCTTGAGATGGGATTCCGACGCTGCAATTTTTTATGTGAATATGTGATGTACTTATTACCAATAACTATTGATCGATGTTAAGATAAGGCATGGTTCCCGGGTATAACTGTCTGGATTTCTTATTTAATGACGATCAATAGATGGAATGGAGATCGTGCATCCATCCACAGATCTACTTTTCCTGAATACTTAACCGGATCTTATGATCTGAATCCCGGGCATTACGTTAAACTTCTGGATTTGTTTATATGCAGTTGACTTTTATCTGGAGAAGATGGAAGTCATAGGTGGTTAGGTGTTCCTCCAGTTTTCCGGACATCTGGTGAGCTATACTTGACTCTCTCTTCTTCTCTGTTCAGTCAGGGACTAGAATCTCCGGATTCTTGACTTTAACATATTGCTGAGCTGCTAATAAGCAAATGGTATGACCTTGTGCAGCTTCGTGTTGCAATGTGCGCGAGTAGTATTTTCTGTGACGGCTTGGAAAGTAATCTGCGAACAGCTTCATCAAAGAGAATCTGTGAAAGGAAGAGTTCTGGAATGGAATTTGAGTTAGATTGGACCGAACGTAACAAAACTTCAGCACACAATGCCCATGACATCCGCACAGCGACATCCTTTATGCCCTGGTCGTGTAGAGTGCCCATTGGTGAAGGTTACCACGAGTTTCTCTAATTAGTCGCCTATCTCAAACCAATTCATCTTCCCGAAGGTTAAATTATTTGATACAATAAGAAGGTATTCCCACCATTTTCAAAAAAAATAGTTCGTGTGCATCTCAAAGATGCCTGGTTTTGTGAGTGAGAAGAAAAGACTTACAGAGCCAACGATGCTGTGGGTATCAGATGCAGTAAGCCTAAATGCGCCAGCCTCCTCAAAAAATAAGGCTCTTGTGAGTCACTATGATCCCATTATTCCTGGACTTACTGATGACGTAGCAAAATATTGCCTGGCGCTCGTTCCTCGCACCTACTTCCCTTCTATGGGTGCCGTATCCAGGAATTGGAGGTCTTATCTCCGAAGCAAAGAATTCCTGACTGTAAGGACACTAGCTAAGGTTGTTGAGGAGTGGTTATTCGTGTTGACTCTGGATGCTGAAAGGAAGGAAAGCCATTGGGATGTGCTGGACTGTTCTGGGCAAACTATACGACGGCTCCCACCAATGCCGGGAGTTGAAAAGGCTGGTTTTGGAGTGCTTGTTCTCAATGCAAAGTTGCTGGTTGTGGCTGGCTACTCAGTGGTGGATGAAAATTGTCCCGCCTCGGCAGAAGTTCACCAATATGATTGTTGTCTCGATAGGTATCTTTACATCCAACGCTGTTCTTTCATCGTCTTGATATTTTACGCACTCAGAAGTCATTCAACACATGGATTTCTATGCTTTCTTGTTGTTGTCATGCCCATGACCTCCCATTTCTGCATAGTAGTAAGAACCACAGTTCGTATCATGATATACCATTTTCAATTGCAGTTGGAGCAAATTAGCTAGCATGAATGTGGCTCGCTATGACTTTGCATGTGCCGAAGTCAACGGGCTGGTCTACGTGGCTGGAGGTTATGGCATTGATGGCAGCAGCCTTTCTAGTGTTGAAGTGTACAACCCTGACATCAATAAGTGGACTCTCGTAGAAAGTCTAAGGCGACCAAGGTGGGGATGTTTTGCTTGTGGTTTCGAAGGTAAACTCTACGTCATGGGCGGCAGGTCTAATTTCACTATTGGGAACTCCAAGTATGTTGATGTCTACGACCCCGAAAGGCACTCCTGGTGTGAGATGAAGAATGGCTGTGTGATGGTAACCGCACACGCCATGCTTGAGAAGAAGCTGTTTTGTATGGAATGGAAGAACCAACGTAAGCTCACTATATTTAACCCAGAAGATAACTCATGGAAGATGGTGCCTGTCCCACTGACAGGGAGTTCGAGCATCGGCTTTCAGTTCGGGATACTTGATGGCAAGCTCCTGCTTTTCTCAATGCAAGAGGATCCTGGGTACTGTACATTGATATATGATCCACTGGCTACCCCTGGGTCCGATTGGAAAACTTCAGAGATAAAGCCGCCGGGGTTGTGCGTGTGCAGTGTGACAATAAGGGTGTGAGAAGTAAAATCGTCACTTGATCCCGATTCTTGTTTCACGTCTGTTATCTTGTGACCCAATTTCGACTTTTGTGTTCTAAAGGCTGTCGTTGTGCTGAACTCGTTGATTAAACTACTCGTTTTCTTTTAAGTATTGCAGGTTGCAGTTTAATGAATGCCTTATGCACGAGTCGGTTCTTCGAGTTCTCTGTTTGGTATGGATCTGTCAAATTCTATTATGTGACGAACAGGAATTTGCTATGTTCTATTGTTGGCCTAGTATTGTGGTAATCTGAGGTCGTCCTAACATCTAATGGCACTTTTCATAGTTTCAATTGGTAACTTGACTTTAACAATCAAAGAATCATTTCAAATTAATGTCACGGGAGATCAGACAGCATTTTGCCCCAAAATAATTCATTCCAAGATGCCTCGGCAAGCCATGCACTGGAAGATGATGCCTTAATTAGCCTTAATGCGAAAAGACAGAAGGAAAGATATTGAGGAAAAAATGCAGTCTGCTTCTCAGTTGTTCTAGCATTAACAACAGCAAAATGAGGATACATAATTTGACAATGCGATAGTTCAGAAGAAAATTATGGATATGCCCATCGTGAAACATCCTGCTGCCACCCAAGGACTCAAGCGCTCGCCTGTTCCAGGATCAAGGAGACGTGAGTAATCCAGTGGCAAACTCCCTTGAAATTTGACTAAGGAATGTTCATTATACTAGCGAAAAGCTCGATCACATTTTTCACCATCACGGTGAAAGCACAATATCACAGAGCAAGAGAAAATTGTTTGGAAGTTCTATTACATAACGAGACTGTACCTATCCGAGCAGCCTTCCAGAATAAGCCGCGAAATCTGTTGTCATCAGATGAAGCCAGGTAAAATGCGAACCATCATTAAAATAAAATATCTAGTGGCAGTAAAAAGTTCTTAAATCGTATCCATCATGGTCTTCAGTAGGAATCACCAAGATAAGCTATATTCTCAAGCAGTTTTTGGTTTAACAAGTTGAAATTCAAAAAGTTCAGAAGCGAGGAAGTTAACACGTAATATCAAAACCAAAAAAAATATCTAAAGTACAAGTTACCACCGTCCTGAAATTTTCACCACAAGAAAGGAAGAAGGCCAGAAAAACTATTGTGAGTAGCTGACTACCATATTAGATAACAATGATTCAGTAACTCTTATTCAACTAAAGCTTTGCGTTTAAGTATTCAGGGAACATATTTATCTCCTAACTGAATTTCCAGTGCCATTTCACAGGCAAAGAGACTAGGACATCCTTCATTCAGCGATTCACTTGTAATAATTTATGTACATATTCCAAGAAAATAGACATGAAACCAGAGCTTGTTTTTGGCTTCCATAAAGTTCTGCTAACTTCACTTCCACATAATCAAAGAAATGGAAACAGGCAATCTCTCGCTATAGTTTAGGATGTTTCACTTATCTGGGAGTAAAGATAGAAAAACATACCCATTTCTCTGCTCGAGAATCGCTGGGAAGTGCATCTTCACAAACGTACAAGTGCAAATTCCCAAGAGCACCACCGTCAAAAATGAGTGGAAATTGAAGAGCGCCGACTGAATTATAACCGCAACAAAACACAAAATGGCACGAAATTCAGATCTCCATCACTCATCGGACTTTATACATCCGATTAGCAAAGAATAGCGATCATAAAGACCATACCATGTAACGACTCCTTGATATTAACAACTGCTTCCCTCAAAACTTCAGCTGAAATCCCCCTGGAAAACACTGATTCACGAACGAAATCCAGAACAATCGGCCCCAATAATCAAGACACAAAATTCGCAAGCAAATCCAAACATTCGAAAAAAGAACAGAACATGAAGGGATTCCCCGAATCTTCCCCTCACATCCAAACCTTCCATTTTAAAATTCGAAGGAACAGAAATCACTGCCCTCGGGGGACAACAAATCCACCGAAACGATGAGAGAACAAAGATTTTGCTCCCTCACTCGATTGAATCCACGATGCTAGCAACTAACCGAATCTAATCCTGGCCAGAAAAGAAAAACCGCTATTCTAATCAAGTTTTAACACCACGAAACTGGAAAACTACCGATCAAGCAACAATCACTAATTCATCTACTTGGATAGTCGGCCGAATCAGAGCAGAGAAGTGCGGATAGGGATGCCCAGAAGGAAAAGGTGACGTCTTTTTACCTCGGTGGAAGGAGAAACGGAGATTCCGGGGATTATAACAAGGGAAAGGAATCGATCCCCGTCCAAAAGTGATCTGAGATTTTATTACTCCCTCCGATCTCGTCTCGTCTTTGATCTCTCCCTCCCCCGCTTTTCTTTCTTTCTTCCCTCCGGTCGAATTTTTTTTTTATATTTATTTTTTAATATTTTAACTTGACCCTTTTTTAAATATATATAACTAAATAAAACCTTAAGACCTAAAAACCCTTCAAAACACACTCGAAACGTTCCGACGGCGCTGGTTCTTCCGTCCTCAAATCCAACCAAAGGTAAGCGTCGTAGGTCTTCCGCCCCGCTTTACGAGCATAATTCGTCGCACCCACGTTGTTGTTCGTGATCTTCGCATCGCTTTGTTACTTATCCTAGATTAAGGCGGCCGTCGAGGACTATCCTTATCGCTTCCTCAATTTTTGTAGGGGGTCGGTTGTGCAGGCGATGGCTTCCCGACCGGAGCTTCAGGCACCGCCGGAGATCTTCTACAATGATGCGGAAGCCAGGAAGTACACCTCGTCTTCCCGGATTATCGACATACAGGTGGATCCCTCCTGACGGTTGATTTTGTTATGTTTTTTGAGAGAATTAATTGCCTTCTTTGCTGTTTTTGGGAATAATGGTATTGTGCGTGTGGTTTTGTGATTGATAATAGGCTAAGCTTTCAGAGAGGGCGTTGGAACTTCTTGCATTGCCCGATGATGGTGTCCCCAGATTGCTCCTCGATATAGGTAACATCTAATTGCTGCCGGCTATGCATTGTCGGGATTTTTCTTGGTAGGACTGCTTTGCTATAGTTGCTTTTCGGATTTATAATTTGAGCGTTTTGGTTTTCCTATCATCAAGGACTACGGGAAGCTTCTTTTGCTGCTGCAATGTTTGACCTTGAGTTTAGTTGATAATTTAGTTTTGACTGTGTCTGGGCGTTATTTAGGTTGTGGGTCTGGACTGAGTGGAGAGACGCTGTCTGACAATGGACATGTATGGATAGGCTTAGACATTTCGCCTTCAATGCTCAGTAAGTTGACGTTCTTACTTTATCTCAGTTAAAATTTTGATAGTATACTTTATTAAGTTTTTGCTTCTCTTTTTTTTTTTTATAAAAAATAGACGTTGCTTTGGAGAGAGAGGTGGATGGTGATCTTTTGCTTGGTGACATGGGTCAGGTAGCTTCCTGATTCACCTTTCTGTTCATACCATTTTTCAATCAATCTGAAAAAACTCTTTAATTGTGCAGGGATTAGGTTTTCGCTCAGGAGTAATTGATGGAGCTATTAGCATCTCTGCTGTGCAGGTTAGAATCTGTGTTGCTACATCTTTCTTTTGCCTCGGAGGTAATTTGTTCACTTTACATGTTGTTGGTGTGGCAAATTTTTTTGTACCTTTGCTAATGTCGGTTCTCCGTATATGGTTATCTGGTGTTTGGTCTATGGCACTTTATAGATGATTGTAGGTTACTCTGATGTAATTTGATGCAATAGAAGAGGCAGATGTTTTCAGTTATAAGTTGTAGTTACTTGGAAGATGAAGTTCTGGAGGAGATATTATTGAAGTTGGAAGAGCTATTATTGGATTACTGATCTGCAGTCAATGTGACTATATGTTGTCGGATTATTGATCCTTGTTCCCCATGCCCCAAATTTGTTGTCCAAGTGATGTTACGCGTGGAGTTATTTAGTGAACCTGAAACTCCTTTTTTTTTTCTCTCTTATTTCCTTTATGGTTCTTGCAGTGGTTGTGCAACGCAGACAAGTCATCTCATGAGCCGCGGCTAAGATTGAAGTATGAGATGATTATTTTGGAAAGACATGATTCTCCTTTTGATCCTTATAGCCTTGTATATCCCTAGCCAGGAGTTGAAAGTTCTCCATTTTCAGATTAATGACCTGATTTACTGGACTTCGAACAGGGCTTTCTTTGGATCACTATATAGATGTTTGGCAAGAGGAGCCAGAGCCGTTTTTCAAGTATATCCTGAAAGTGTAGCTCAGCGTGAGTTGATCCTGACTTCAGCCATGCGTGCTGGATTTACCGGGGGAGTTGTTGTCGACTATCCACACAGGTATTACTGAGCATTTGTTCCATGTAATGAGGGATTAACACCAATCATGTTATACTGTTTCCTGGTCAAAATAAATGTTAATTATGTTAGGTTAATTGTCTGGGAAGCCCTTCCATCCTGAAAACCATTGTAATAGAAATAACTTAAATTAACACATAACCTGCAGAATATGATCTATAGTCTTCGACCTGCTTTCATCTCTCTCTTTTTGGGACCAGAGAAAATGACATCATGAACAGCCTTCAATCTTTTCGGCGCTGAGTGTCTGAAAGCTTTATTTGTCTGAAACAGTACAAAGAGTAGGAAAGAGTACCTCGTCCTCACTTGTGGACCACCATCAATCACAACTGCTGTTCCTAGTGGAAAGGGGGAAGATGGTGAGAGTTGCTCCGATGATAGCAGTGTTGACGAAGGTGATCGGACGGTCAGTTCCTCGTCACTGTATCTTTCCGCCCTAATGTTTGAGGAACTTCACTTCGTCATGGTTTCATATGCTTACATCTTTCTGAATCTCGGTGACCTCCTATACATAAAGTAATGGCCCTAATAATCAGACCTTAACGATTCCCCGACGGTCTTCCAATTTCAGGTTAGCATCTCGGACAGACATCGACCGAGGAAGAAGCAGAAGGTGAACAAAAAGGGAAGGGGGAGAGAGTGGGTGTTAAAGAAGAAGGAACAGATGCGAAGGAAGGGGAATGTGGTGCCGCCAGACTCCAAGTACACGGCGCGCAAACGGAAGGCTCGTTTTTGAAAGAAACGGGTTATCTTCTCAAGGAGGCAAGGGGTCGTAGATGGATTTGCATTCTACATTCCTGAGTTTTTGGAGTGTTTATTTTGTAATGCTATTGAATTCTTGACAAATGTAAACGCATTGGAAAATTATGGGCTCAAGTAGTGCACTATTCTATTGCATAGATTCTTGCATTATCAAATTAAAGTTATATTTTCCCGTATATTTTGGGGATAACTACATTCATGGTCTTATAATAAGCTTTCATTCCTTAAAATAATTCTAGGGTTAATTAAAATTTTGTGATTACTTAATTTGTGTTTGTAAGTTTCAAAAAAAGGGATGTTTTGCATGTGATTTTACCTCCGCGCCCTTTAAAAGGTTGGGCCCATTTGGGCTCATTGGTTAGGCCCCTAATCAGGCCCATCATTATATTCGTTGTGGCGGACGATTCTCGTATATAAACCTATTTGTTTCCCTTGCTCCCTCCAACCTTCTTCTTCGAGCCGCTCAGTAGGTTTTCAACGCCGGGCCTTTAGGGTTTAATCGTCTCGGAGCAGGATGATCATCCCCGTTCGTTGCTTCACCTGTGGAAAGGTACTCCTGGTTCCTCCTCCTCCTTCCGATTCCGTACAGTCTCTCTGCCTTGATGGTTGAATTTGTGGCTGCCTTTGGGTTTTCGTTTCGTGATTTGGATATTTTTTTTTTGGGTTATGATTCACTAGTCTTGGTTGGATGTTGATTGTGTTGGTTTGTGTAGGTGATCGGGAACAAATGGGACCAGTATCTCGACCTACTTCAGGCTGACTACCCGGAAGGGTATTCTTGTGCTTCTTTTGTTTTGCGGCAACGATAAGATTTTCATGTTTCAGAAGCATCGTGAATGGTTTAAGTGATACTAGTTATATTATCACCGTGAGTAATTGTATCCCGTGCATGCACGATCTCACCGCTGCTGAGTAGTTTTCTGAATCTTGTTTCGTTCCTATAAAAAATTGGTGAGCAGTGCGCCTCGCAACATAATTGTTAGGTTCTCCATTGGGTTACTGATGTTTTTAAATCTTGGCCGCGAGAAGGCTTTATTAGAGTCACTTTTAGTGAAGTCATATGGGAAGGTGACTGTGAGGCTGTTATTTCATCATCTGTCGGTACTAGTGAACCTGTTAATATGATCAGAAGGAGAACTTGTTAATAGCTTTATAAATTAGCATACTCAGTCGGCCAGTTATTGTTTATGAGAAGGGGCTAGGGAAAGCTTTAACCCAGTGGAATCCTGACGTATAAGAAGTAGTGCCTGTCCATAGAAAGAATTTTTCTGATCCCCCCCCGGCGGAAGGAGGCCTTTGCAGAACTGAATGATGGCACAAAAAGAAGAAAAACTAGAATAGGCTTTGTTTACTGAGGGTTCAATTCCCTTCCTTCGGCTTTAGTAAAATATGTTTCTGAAACTGATTGTGGAACAATTTGAATCAAGCATTAAGTTTATAGCGTAGTTTGAGATTCTTTCCGCATTCCAGACTCGGAGTTGCGGTGCTGCTTTAGTTTTTCAAATGAGTTTACCCTGAAATATTTGGCATGCAGAATTCCCTTCCTTCGGTTTTAGTAAAATACGCTTCTGAAACTGATTGTGGAACAATTTGAATCAAGCATTAAGTTTATAGCGTAGTTTGAGATTCTTTCCACATTCTGGACTCGGAGATGCGGTGCTGCTTTAGTTTTTCAAATGAGTTTACCCTGAAATATTTGGCATGCAGAGATGCTCTTGATGCCCTTGGACTTGTCAGATATTGTTGTCGGAGGATGCTGATGACTCATGTCGACCTGATTGAGAAGCTATTGAACTACAATAGTATGTGCATGCCCACAGTTGATCTCTGTCTTTGCATGCATTGTCACGCCTCTCCCTTCTTTTTATAATTTTTCGCTAACTCTGGTGATTAACTTTGTTGCAGCTCTGGATAAGTCTGACACCAGTTAGCTTTTGTTGATTCCAGCTGCACCATCCTGTCTTATGAACTAATGGATAGAATTTTATGCTGGAGTCAATTGGGTCGACTCAATGCTAGATCTTGGTTTTGTAGTGGGGTCTTCGATGTCTTCCTGGCAGTCTTTGTATGCCAGCATCTGTAAACTGCTGCTTGTCAATATATGGGTGCTTGCATACATCAAGTTGAAGTCATGCGCAGCTATTGTCTGCTTATCCTTCTCGGGGTATAAAACTGCCTACTAATGTTACTCACCGATGTGTCAGCACGTTTGGCTGCAATGGACATCTGCATCCGCTTGTGGTGCTCGAATTTCATTGTTCACCCTTCTCCTGTGGTAAAAAAAAAAGGAGGGAATGAATTCGAGATTTGAAGGGGGATAATATTATGTGGTGTACGGGCTTTTTGAGTAGGTTCAATACGTGCGGTGTAACTCAAGCAAGGTTCGTTATTACAGGCTCAACACACAACTGTCGTTGGATCGGTGGATGGAATGGCCTACGACTTAATTATACATGAAAAGGAAAATAAAAATTGATCTGTTAAGAAAAATAAGGCAAAATATCGGATTTTGTCCCCAATTATCGGCTCAGTTTCATATGTAGCCACAACTTTGATTTTTTTTATTTTTAGCCATAACTATGACTTCGTTCTATTTTGTGGCACCGTCGTAACGTCGTTGCCTACGTGGCTAACGACCGAAGGAGTGTGCGAACGCGGTCATCCTGCGTGGCAATTGCGTGGCAAAATTAAAACTGACGTTAGAGTGAATCCCCTAAAATCCCCAAATTTGGAGATTTTGAACCCTAAACCTTCCCTCTCCCAAAATCCTTCTCTCTCCCAAAAACCTTCCCCTTCCCCGTTCAACCGTTCAAGAAAGCTTGTGGAATCGCCAGAGGAGTATCGCTGCCCCCAACAGAAGTGTAGCGAGCTCCCCAACCCTGCTGCGAAGTCCACGACCGAACGTCTTGTGGCCTCGCAACCCCGGCATCAACAGCAGCAGCAGCACCAACAACCTCTCGTCGCGGATTCTTGTTCTTGAGCGAATCAAATACGATGAAGAGAATCGATGTCTGTATGCATTTTGGCGGGTCATTCTCTCAGTCTGGTATGTACAATGGGGGTAGGATGAAGCAGTACGAAGGTGTAGACCGTGATCTAATTGGTTACTTCACGTTGATTGCTTTTGCCAAGGATTCTGAATTTCATGTGAGCAGAATGTGGGTAAATTATCCCATTGTGAGGGAACTTAACGGTGATAAAGAGGTGATGGAGATTATAGAAGGATGTGAAGATGGGGGTATGTTATATATTTATTGTGAGGGGTACGATGTGGCCGAGGGCGAGGCTGCTGATTTGGCTGAAGGTGGGGCTAGGGCTGATGATATGGCTGAGGGTGCTGTACATGATGATGTATATGATGATATGGTGGCTGAAGGTGGGGCTGGGGCTGATGATAATATGGTGGCAGAAGGCGAGGGTGATGATGTGGCTGAGGGTGATGATGTGGCTGAGGGTGATGATATGGCTGAGGGTGCTGCTCAGTATATGGATGTAGATGATGATATGGTGGGTGAAGGTGAGGCTGATGAAGCTGCTGGTAGTGAGTATGTAATGTCTGTTTATGATTCTGATGATGGACAAGGAAGAAAGAAATTAAAGAGCAAACTTTTTGTATATGACCCACGGTGTGATCACAAGACCATATGTTTTAAAGCTGGTATGTGTTTTGAGACTCCTAGACAGTTACACTTTGCTGTACAAGAATATGCCATATGTAACGGGTATAATCTTCGTTGGACAAGGAGTTCTAGATATAGACAAGAGGCTGTGTGTGAGGAGGGGTGTCCTTGGAGATTGTATGGATCGTGGTTAAAGAAAGACAATACATTTGTCTTGAAATATGTTCGGAATGAGCATAAATGTTGTCGTAGCATGCATAATCGTCAGGCAACAACGCAATGGTTGGCTGAACAGTTTATGCAAGATCATATTCGTACAGCTGGGTGTTCGGCTAAGGAAATACAACAGGAGATTATGCAAAAATTCAGTGTAGAGGTACCACTAATGAAAGTATATCAAGCTCGTTGGTTGTTAGAGAGGATGGTCAATGGTACCATTGAAGATCATTTTAAGAGGCTAGGTTCTTATTTGGCTGCCTTGAAAAGAAGATACCCAGATAGTCGTTTTGAGTTGTGTTGTGATTTAACTCTATCGACGGGCTGTTATACTACGTTCAAGAGATTATTCGTCTGCTTTCGACCACTTGTGAAGGGGTTTCTTTCAGGCTGTAGATGTTTCATTGGTTTTGATGGGACGTTTATAAAGCATAAAAGGGGAGGGATATTGTTGACGGCCGTCGGTAAAGATGGAAACGAAGGAATGTTTCCGCTTGCATGGGCTGTAGTAGAGGGTGAAAATGTAACTTCATGGAGCTGGTTTATGGCATTGTTGTTCGAAGAACTAGGCATGGGAGATGGACATGGATGGACCTTCATGAGCGATCAACAAACGGTAGTTTTTATTACTATAAGGACTGATTATATTACTATAAGGACTGTTCTATTTATTACTATAAGGACTGTTCTATTTATTACAGGGGCTGCTTGCTGCAAGTGTTAATTTAGCACCAGCAGCCGAACATAGAAATTGCGCGAGACATATATATCAAAACTGGAAAGTGAAGCATCGTGGTTTGTTTCTAAAGAGTTGTTTCTACAAGACGGTAAAGAGCTCGAATGAGGCTGATTTCAATGTAGCTCTCAATGAGATTCGGGTTGGAAGAGATGGTGTTCCTGGTTCAATAGAAGCAGCAGATGACTTTGTCAAACAGGGTCCGCAACACTTTTGCAAAGCATTTTTCAACACGACAAGCAAAATTGGTACGTCTACAAATAATATTTGCGAGACTTTTAATTCTTACATCATTGCTGCAAGGAGACTACCTTTGATTGATATGTTAGAGCGAATCAGACGATTACTAATGGTGAGGCAAGTTGAGAAGAGGAAGGTTAGTCTCAAGAGTTCAGATATATTATGTCCTACCATTAGAAAAGAAATTGAGGTCATAAGAGAGCATGTTGCGAAGTATGTTGTGAAACCTTCTATTTCGGAGAAGTTTGAGGTATCAATGGTCAGTGTTGAGCAGGAAAGATTTTGTGTTGATTTGCGTGGTGGAAGCTGTACTTGTAGATTTTGGGATTTACATGGACTGCCTTGTGCGCATGTGATTGCTTGCATACAGTTTATGAAACGTAACGTGGAGGACTACATCCATCCGTGCTATAAGATAGAAACATTCAAGCAAGCATACGCACATGTTCTGGAACCTCTGGAAGGTTCTAAGTTCTGGCCATCTGTCGAGGGAGAAGCAATCAGGCCCCCTCCATATAAGCAGTTGCCAGGCAGACCCAAGAAACATAGTCGGAGAAAGAGCAAAGAGGAAGACAGTAAGGCAACTTCAACGCGCATATCAAAGCAAGGTGTTGGAATCAAATGCTCGGGATGTGGACAATGGGGTCATAACAGAAGAACTTGTCGAGGTGGTGTTTCTTCACAACAATCTGTACGAGAGGAAGTCTCCTGTTCACAACAATCAAGTGTGCCCCAAATGGATAATAGCTCTGGTAATATTCAGAATCATAAATGATTGATTGCATACATTAACATGTTTTGATGATATTGGTATTTCGTAGGAATACGAACAGAAAGGGCAGCCCTAAAGAAATGTAAGCTTTGTGGACAAATGGGACATAATAGGAGGACTTGCACCTGTAGACGTGGTGGAGCTGAAGCTGAAGCTGGAGTAGGACCTGGAGCTGCAGCTGAAGGTGGAGCTGGAGCTTTTGACATATGAAGCTGAAGGTGGATTTGGAGCTTTTGTTGATATCATATGAGCTTCTTGTTTTGGCACATGAAACTTTCATATGAGACTGTTCATATGAGCTTTTTGGCAAATGAAACTGTCATATGAGCCTGTTCATATGAGCTTTAGTTGTCCTGCTTATTGTAGGTTCTTGTATTATGAAACTGTCATAATTTATGCAGCTTTTGTCATATAAATCTGTGCTGATATAAAACTGTCCTTATGAACTAAGGACATATCAAATTCCATTAATATCCAAACAAAATACAAAGACAGATGAGCCTGTTCAACAATTACATCAACTTATATCTATCTAACTAGCCAAGCTAAACAGATGACACATCCGAAAACCATGATCGCAATGCAACTCAATTTCTGATCTCTCATTTTCAGCTTCTTATATTTGACAACTTTCTCTTCTAGTTTCCTAATTTCTTCCTCCATAGCTTGCTCTCTTTTATGCATCACCTCAACTTTTCCTTCTAATAATTTCTTGGTCTCAATAAGCTGTAAAATAACTTCCTTCTGTCTCATTGGGAAATCTTCATCGTACCACTCGAAATAGCCACAATCATCATCCTATCATTTGAACACAACACAACAGATTAGCAAATCAGGAAAAAAACATTCTTACTAGGGGTAAATCATCATTTTAACAACCTTCCATAGTGAACACCGAAAGAATCGCCGGCTGGGATTTGATTTACTCCAAGAGGTGAAAACGACTGCCTTATTTCCATGCTTGCATCGTCACCCACGAAGGTCAGACATTGCAATCATGGAGTTGCCACTTGTCTGGCTCATCGTGAAACCAAGCTCTGGTGACATACAAGCCACAAACCACAAACCATCACCATCCTTAACAAAATCACAAACCCAGATCAGCCGGGGAGAGAGAGGCAACAAACTCACAGAATAGGATGCTCGTCCACTAAACCCAAGACAAGAAACTCACCTTTAACAGCAACTTTGCAAGGCCACGAAAGGTTTCGCCGTGGATTGTGGAGGGTGACCGATATTTTGCTTTCTGTGATTTAGGGTTTTTTTCATCAATTTGGGGTTCTTTTCTAAAGCAGGATGGCCGCGTGCGCACGCTCCTTCGGCCGTTAGCCACGTAGGCAACGACGTTACGACGGGGCCACAAAATAGAACGAAGTCATAGTTATGGCCACAAATAAAAAAAATTAAAGTTGTGGCTACATATGAAAATGGGCCGATAATTTGGATCAAAATCCGATATTTTGCCGAAAAATAATGATAGACCTGCTTATTAATCTACGTGCAAGCACTAACTAATAAAAATGCCTTGGGATAGACAACAAAGAACGATCCAATGCCATCCATATTTCAGCTCGGGACTTGTTTCTTCTAGAACCAATTCGTTGGAGGATTTCAAAGACGGGGTCTTCATCCAAGGCAGACGCCTCGACTGTGGCACAACACAACCTCCCATCAAATTATGGTAGTAATTATGATATTTTTGCTATCAATCAGCTGGAATAATCTAAAAAATAAAAAAAAAAGAGAGAAAATCCTTTTTACCATTTCAGGTTTAGAAACAAACAATGCAATATGCCACTTACCAACAACAATGATACATAGGCTAAGAAGGCTATTTGGATGTGAGGGGAGATCACAACAACAATTATAGCCTCAGATTCAACATGGGATTCGGTTGGTACCCACCCATCCCCGTAATATAATAAAATTGTAGTTAGTAGTAGTAGTAGTCTGTCCCTCGTCTCTTGACGACATTACATGGGAGAGACAAACTACAGCACAGAGAGAACCCAACACAGGCTCCTTGGGACTTGTACCTGTTTCGGTTGCTATGTGACATCCATATGCCACTTCCTGAACACACTTCTTCACAAAGAAGAATCCCAACTCCCACCAGCTTCCAGTAATTTCACAGACAATATTAGAAAAAGGCCGAAACGAATATATTGGGCTTAACCTAGCCTAAAATGGTCGCTAATGTCTTACAAAAGCGAGCGAATTCATAATAACTGAGCACAAAAGAACAGGTATTTGGTTCCGACTCAAATGTAAAAGCCACCTCAAACCTCGGTAGATGACCAACCTCACTGCATGCCCCCTTACACCTCCACCATTTCCTGCTCGACTGTGTTTGGAACGACCGGGTAGTACTTGTAGTGAAGCTCGCCGACATCATCGCCAGACAATTTCTTCCATCCCTCCGGCCCAACGTGATATACTGAGCAAAGAACAGGATTGGTGAGAGAAATATTGTACCCATTCAGAGGGCCATATAACATGGGAAAAAGTGCATGTCGATACCGCTGGCAACTCCACCACTGGCTCCGTCCCTAAAAGTTGCATGGTATATGGCTCTCCTGGCCAATTCTGCAGCCTCTTCAACTGACATATCATAACTGTACCTGTGACAGTCCAAAGTCAACCTTCAGGTTGAGATCAGAACGACTAAAGAATAGCTGCCTTAGATTGCCTCCCTAAATATAACAAGTTAAAAGTAGCAGAGGACAATCTAATACAGTTATTTAATAAATCTAAAATAGTCCATAGACTAATTTCACTCCAGTCTTCGTTCTTTCCAGCGACATACACTTAGCAAGTCAGCCAATACTTCAAAGAGACCACACTCTAAAAATAGTAATAAAGAAAGAAATTAAAATTCAAGATTAGACTGACTGAACAATTACATACCCACTGTCAAGAACTCCATATGCATACGGAGACCCCGATCCTACAGAGAACCTTGTTCCTTTCAATCTTCCTCCTTCACTATCCACGTAATATAGTCCGGGACCCTGTCATAAACAAGTGAAAGATAATGTCAAGGGCACCATCATGAAAAACCATGACAACGAAAAACCAGTTGATTCACATGCGGTTACTTACCGTCTCGTCCCATCCAGCAATCATTGTACCAACCGACAAGCCCATTCCACGATATGAGTATAGAATGTTAGCCAGCAGTTTAGATGCCCCAGTAACTGAAATCCTCCTTTTGTTGGCCAATTCATGCAGTCGACACTACAGGAGGTAATTATAAGTGTTCGTGACACCACAGAAGTAGAATGACACCAAGAAATCTCAAGGAAATATGTCACTGACGACGACAATGGCGATAAAAACAGGCTGCCTAATGCGTATTTGCCTTGCACGATGAACCATTTCCCCACCTCACATTCTTCATCATTAACCTCAGACTTAAATACATGAAAAACCAACTTGTGATAGCTCAAATAGTGCACGCATCTTCCCGTCAATACGGTAGATCCATTCGACTTACGTACTCCTCTGACATTGCCCACTAAAAGGGGAATAGAAATCATGACAATCCTCAAACCATCAACCGACTAATGTAAGATGTGACCCAAACTCACAATCAGATAAGTACACACATTCTCAAACGATGCATGCTGGCTCTAGTACCTTAATACCCAAATTCCTGTGCCAAAACTGGCAATCTGCAGCACCTCCAGCCATTGTTCCTAGCAGGTAAGGATTGATCTCAATGATTTTCTTGACCGATTGTGATGCTGGAAAGAATTTAGAAAGTGCTATGGTCACACTAGAAAACCCAACTAATGGGATACATGCAAAGTCAGTCTACATCAAAATTGTATACAGCAAGGCAGAAAGATGAAAGCATCCTCCATCAAATTTACCAGCTAGTCAGAACTCACAAAAGAGTTAATTAATCGGTCCTACAATCTCTTATATCGATTCCAAAAGTTTCCGGGTGGTTATTACCTCAACACAGGAATGCATAAAAACTGGGGTTAAAGAAGCGGGGAGGCACTCACAAATGTAGCCACCCATGCTAGCTCGAGAATCGGCGGCAACCATGACACCTTCCTTGAAGATGAAAGCAAGGGTGGTCGTGCCCTTTGCAGGCTTCACCATCTGCACAGCCGCTTTCTGGAAGCCATCGAACTAAAAGGAACACGAGGATCAGCGTTTCTACAAACTCCAGGCAACAAAAAACAACCTCTAAAATCCAGAAAAGAATCAAACGTAATCAGGAACTCACGTCGGCGACTTCAGGAACCTGAAAAGCCGGCGCATCGGCGATCTCTGCCCCGATCCCGATCCCTCGGGAGGTCAGAGCACTAGACTCGAGGCTGCTGGTATCGAGCTTCATCTTCCTAAGAGGAAATCGGGCAAAAGAAAAATCAACAAAAAATTCGTTCATCCCAGGAGCCCTAAATTCCAAAACGGAACCGGCTCACTCCATGATCCCGCGCCACCACAACAAACGGAAGAGTAACGGAGTGAGAAAAAAGGAAGAAATCGAAGCGCCATCAGATGCTTCGCGATTACCTGTGGGAGGAGAAGGAACTTGAATTATGAAAGGGAATTTCTGGGGAGCAACCGGGCGAGGGGAAGTGACTGGGGGGGGGGGTCCTCCTTCGTATTGGGTGTTTGTTTCTTGTGCGAGAGGAAAGAATAAGAACTTCCTCCTCTCCTCCTCCGCTTTGTTGGGGTGGGGGGCGAGGACGTCGTAAATGGGCCTGAATGGGTCTTATTACACATGGGTTTGGCGAGCAGCGGCAACGCGAACCTGCTCCAGGCAGGGGAGTACCACAAATTGGAGGACTGGATGATAAAACCAGTGCCACGCAAGAATCGAAACCCATGTGCAATTAGGAAAATGCGGAAAAAGGGTTGTTGGGTTGGGTTTCTTGTGGAAGAGCAGGAGTTGCTGCTCGAGCTGGGTTGTTCATCTGCTATGTGCAAATTCCCAAGTTCTGCCGTTTTTTGAGCAGGAATGTTCTGCTGTAATGTGATGGATTTTGCTCTTTTTTGTTCATGGCTTCGGCCATGAGGGCGAAATCCAGCACTCGGCGAGTAAAAAGTTGCAAGATGAAGGACTCCACATGATAGGTAGCGAAAGACTATCATGCTAACGCTTACATTAGATGATCTCGTGTTCTTCTGACGCTGTCGTCGTTTGCTCTAACCCCGATAGTGTAATCTGGACACCCCGTGACAATACCTACTCTGCTTCCTTCCATGCATCCCTCAGTAGTTGATACCTCAGGACATTCCTGCCCTGATGATCCCCCTTCACCATCCATTTGGGCAACGGAGACAAAGGAGAAAACTTCCCAGCATCCTGAACGATAGAGCTTACCGGTGAGTCAACTTCATCAAGCTCGTCATCGCTCGTGTACGACTTTCTCAGCAGCGACGACCCTATGCGAGTCAACGTTTGGCTTTTCATGTCCCCCATGAAGCTTGTCAGGGAAGAGGCCAGAGGCGGCCTATACGCCACCGGTGATGCATTATAGGGGATGATCGTTATTAACTCTGGATCAGCATCAAGATCCTCCTGAAAGAAAATAAAATCAATAGGATGTCAATCGCAACATCACGAGCATCGATGCTATGGTGTTACCTTGTTGTCTAAAGCGTCAAATAGCATCACTGGGACACAATCAGGGCTAAAGTCATCGGGGATGAAATTGTCCAGGACTCTTCTGATTAACTGCACCCCAAACGCTGGGCAAACCTTCAACGAAACCAAGTTTGTCAGCCTTGTCTTGAGAAATAGAAAGCGGTCAGGAGATAAAGCGATGCAGTGGCACAACACTACCTCTTGTCTCGTACTTCTGTCGGCCAGCATGTCGAATGGAAGCATCATGAGGCCACTTAACGCATTTAGCAAGGGAAAGGGTTTGAAAGACATCTCTGTGTTGGATTTCTCATCGTCGAGTTCCGTTGAAGTTCCGGGGGAATCATCGTCACCAATACCAAATAAATCGCTCAGCCATCTGGACCAATCTCCAATCTAGAAGTGCAAGAAACATAAAAACTTGTGACGAAAGAAAAACGTTTCCCCACTCGTACGTCTCTATATTTGCACACAACGGCAGCCGGACAGAAAGCAATTAAAGTGAGAACTGCGACATTCAATGTGACAAGAGGAGATTAAGAATAAAAGGAAATCCACTCACAGCATTCTTCAGTTGCACACCAGCTCCAAATCCAGATTTCGCAGCCGGAATAGGGAGAACCCTGGAATCGCTAATGGGGTCGGAGATGGGATCTGTAGGCATCTCGTCAGGCGATTCACGTAAAATGGCATTAAACATGGCTACATCGAGTCTACCCACTAACTGCTCCATCACCTGAAATTGAATAAAAGAAGCAATCAATTTGCACTACCTTCACTGCATAAAACCATGAATGGACTTGCATAATGTGTCGTCAGCCCAAGGTTAAGGGAAGCAATGTTACAAGTCTAGAAATTATAGGCAAGCATCCACACTCGTGACCGCCTCCACGGATTGGACATAGCCTTTCACAAGCATCTAGAAAAGCTTTCTTCCAGAGATCGACAGAAAAGACTTCCTGATTGCCGAGAGCAAGCTTCTTAGCATGGGCTTTCTTCGAATGAGGGTGTTTGGCAGCGAATGACTGCATATGAGGTGTCATCGACTGTCACGGAGAAGAATGAAACATCATTTCAGGCACCACATCCATTACGTTCTCACATTGTTTTCTGGAGTTCTAATGTTGTTAGGTGCTGCATTATCAGAATGTTTACCTGCCACCACACTGACTCAACTACCCGGCCAAAAATCCAGGATTCAACCCTTTCTAGTGCAATGATGAAGTTTTGAGGGTCCTCCCAGCCACTACTATCTACGACCAAAGCTTTCTCTGATCCAGCAATCTGGCCGACTATTGCCCTCAATACAATAGCATTTGACAGCCAGAACGTTAACCTGCACGAGAGTAATTATAGACAGATTAGAATGTCCATAGCCACATGTAACCCTTCATTCTGCATTACTACAGAAAAAGAATATTTTTATATTGGTTAAGCAAGAAAAAGTACATCCATAAAATGCATAAACCAACACTCTATGTAATGATCAATATGACCACCTTTTCCAATCAGATGCTCAATTTATTAATTTTAAGAATGTTCGAATCCTAATAGCAGGATATTGCCTAGCTAACATGATTATAGCCAGCACGCTTTAGTGGGATTTTTTTTTTCATTTTCAACACACTGAATAATCCCTCCATTGGATGACACAAGAACCTATCTTGAAGAAGTTGAGCTCCAAACATACCGGGGTACATCATTTCCGCATGCCTTACAAACCAAGACTAATCCAGAAACAATAGCTGAGGCGGCACTTTCCCTTCTAGCAGCATGTTCCCCTTTGCAAGCATGGATGTAGAATCTAGAGAGTCGTCGCGCTGGAGAGTGCACCTTACTTGAGGAGCTTCCATGTTCTGCAACGACAGAATAGAGGCTAACCTCTAGAGCAGCAGCTTCTCTCAACTCTTCCTCAAGCATTGCAACTTTAGCTTCCAACTTTGGATTAATGGCAATTAAACTCCTTTCTTCGAGGCTATTTTTCTCCGCTATCACACATTTATCTTCTTCCCCACATGAAATAGTTCCCAGGGGGGTTGCAATCTCACTATTATTATGCCTTTTAATGTTGCCTGATAAATCAGGTGACAACTTTACAGAGTTCTCCAGTGCGTGCATTTTTGTTAAGTCACCCTGCTCATGATAGCTAGCTTTTCTGAATGTGACTTGCTTCCTTGTATCCCGGGTTGTAAATCTTAGAAAGCCATCATCTGCAGAAGATTGTTGCCTTCTTGTTGATTTCGTTGCTGCAGTGCCATTTTCGTGCTGTTCATCCTCTTCTTTTCCCCTAGGATAATACAAGGACGAAACTGCAGGTGCATTCAAGCCATCATTATCCACACTCGATCTCTTATCATCATCTTCAACAAAACTAGCAGAATTTGTGTCTGTATATGTAGAAGCTTGTGATCCTTGCAAGCTTTCATCATGCTCTTTAAGCAACTTGAGGGAATCTTCTGATGATTAAGATGAATCTTAGTTCTATGTAATAAGGCAAGCTTTCATGCCAAAAAAAAAGTTAGAAGATGCAAACCTTTGCTGGACTTGGGTAGATCAGAAAAGTCGTAATGTTTTAGAGTTGTTCCTGTTTGGGAGTCATACTTAGGAATGGATGGGCCTTCTTCCAAAGGAACAGCTTTTTCCTGAAGCTTTATTGAGGAATTTCCTGTTGCACTGTTTACTTTCGGTGAATTGGGTACCTGCTAAAAAAAATACAGGCCACTGGTATTGATTTATGTACAAAGATCTGTAGGCACATAGAGCTGACAGTATCCCATCCAATATTCGGAGGCTTTTATATTGGTCATGAACAAAGGTGGCATTACAATTTGCAATTGGGTACAAGAGCACAGTAATGTCCAATGTATCGCTTCATGAATAGGCATTGGTGAATGGCCAGTCTGAACACAGCATTGTTAAGAGCGGGAGCGAAGTCCCAATATGAAAGAAACAACACACACAGGGAGAGAGAGTCTGTGGTTGACACTTGAATTGGTATTAAAGGTGAAGCACATTGATATGATTTTAGCAACACAACGAATCTAATGGTGGAAAAGAAAGTTTGTAAATTTGAACTCGTAATTATTTCCAGGAGATACTCAAAGGGCAATCCAACATGTCCCATCAATTCATATCATTTGGAATGGAAAAGGCAAATTGCAAAAAGGTGCTACATTCCAAAAGGTGAGAAATAATGAAGAATTAGTTAGTTTCTTTAAGACATTTCTTAGCAGAACAAGCTACAGTGCCAAGAGATATTTTGGTTGATGAAGATAAAAAATCTTAAAAGGATACTGAATGGGAAGTGAAATCATAGATGTTTGAAGATGAAAACTTTGAAAACTCCTGTCAAATGCTAAGATGAGCTTGATCTCCAGGATAAAGGAAATCTGAGATTTTGAAGTTTCATCCAGGATGCTCAACATATTAAAAAGGGAGAACACAGATGAATGGAGATCAGGAACCGCATACCTTCCCATCATGAGATGTTAATGTGCCAGAGTTCTCAATAGTTGGGTCCGAAACAATTTGCGTTGAATTTATCGAAATTTCATCTTTGTCATCATCGGTAAATGAAGCAATCTCGCCATCCTCATTACCCTGATCCAAAGCATAACTACTTCCACTCTGGTCAAGTGAAATTTCTCTCGAAAGCTCTCCCTTTTGGGAAGAACTGGAACTCTCAACATCACATGGCTGGATGCTAATATAAAGCACCGGTTGCACCATTCTTCTCGAGATTTTCTTGCAGTTTAGGGGAATACTAATACTTGCAGTCTCTCTGATGATCCCATACTGAGCAAGGTTCAGCTCAGCTGATCCCAGAAGTTGACTCTTGGAATTCTTGTTCCTTGCAGATTCATACAACGAAAACTCCAAACAGTTCTTCTGGAAACTCTCCCCGCTCCCCCTCTTATTTGACGACTCCCTGGACATGTTGACTGAAAGAGGAAATGTCTCACCAATTCCAATCTTACCATCCCCTGCACCACAAGCGAAAGATCCTGAACTTTGATCTCCATTTTCCCACTGAATCAACAATGAATCGACAGATCTTAAAGACTGCGATGGCGGCCAGGGCTTGATCTCTTGCACATGGACGAGGTAGTCAACTCGGACTGGGATCGACTTCCTGCTCTTTGATCTCAGGCCCAGAACCATTGTGATCTTAAACTGCTACCACGGGACAGCATCTAATCCTTTGGATAAGATCTACATGAAAATCGAAACCAAATACAACAATGTACCCGAAATCAGTTAATCAACAAAGGCTGGGATAATCAACGAGACAGGAACTCAGTGAGCGTCATGAAAAAAAGAGATTTCATCCACTCAGAATTGACTAATCAACTAAGAGAAAATTCTGATTATATACAATAAAGGCACTTGTGCATTTCAAAAAGTCAAATAAACGTTTAGTCCTCCAAATATCACCTGCCCCACTCAAACATATCACTGAAATGGGATAAACAATTTCAAAGAGGAAAAGAGCAGTCTGTTCAATGAAACTGACATTCCTCTGTTTACATTGTCACAAACAGGAAGGATAATTGAACTTGAACGCGTTTCCGCGAATCATAGAAGAAGCACAACACAGATTAAGTACAATCGCCAGCAGTAGAATCCTAAAAGAAAGAGCAAAAAATGAAGACGCCTGCTCCATCCAGACCCAGTTCGTTTGAGAACCTGGAATCACAAAAAGGTGAAAACTTTGGGGGGAATTTCGCCCAAGAACAAGAGAACAAACTACAGCCCAGTAGTTTTGAGGACCTCCTGCCTAATACCCACCAATGATTTCCTTTGTAGAACACTCGCATTCTCAGCGTTATTTGTCTGCCGCGGAGGGAAGAAAAGAAAACCCGAAAAAGCAGGGATACAATAATCAAAGAATCTAAACAACGCAGAAATGGACAGATCCAGGACAGAGTCCACACCCCAGACCCTCAACTACGTGAAAGCGAGTAGGTTTTATTTAATTATGTTCTGACTTTCTTTTTATCAGCACTGTCATCGTATTGCAATGGGGACACTTTCCTAGCAATTTGTTTATTATTAAATTATAAGAAAATTTAATTTTTTATTTTGATCTCATACTTTGATTTTAATAATTTTTAAATATATTTCCAAGCATCATAACATGGTTAGTAAATAAGTCGATTTTACATTTTATTCTCAAAACGACGAAACGATGAAATGCGACACAATTACGATACAAATGAAAACAATCTACACCTAATTTTGTCGAACTAGACCCTAAAAATATAGGGATTAGATCTTTTACCTTTGTGCTTTTAGGCAAAGGAAATGTTAATGCCATAACGTGTGTGATTTGTTGATTCTTTTGAGGAACACATCCGCAAATGCGGTCCTTTTTAACACGTTTGATTTGATCCGTTGGGCCTATCCCCCACTTGGATATGAAATTGTAACGATCACGTGAACTTTGACCTTTTGGAATGAGCACGATGCTGCTTGCTTTTGAGTACTCCCCCCCAACCCATCCTATCAGACGCACTCGTCCATAAGACATCCAAAACATTACACATATAACATAATCCTCCATTTAGTACATTTTTACCTGTTTCATCCTCTCACGGGCTCGTATGCGCGTAAGCACGCATGTTTATAAACAAATACGTGACCGTTTTGATTTGTGGCGCACCCGAACAGAACAGCTTTGCTGGAAAGTTTCGACAAAGATCAATATTTCCTGAAGCATAGAGACTCGTCCATAATTACAAAAGCACAAAAGTAGCCATCTCCAGCGTAGGATTCGTCGTCCAAAGACTTATTGACAAATTTCATGTAAGTGGATCAAAGACAGTTCGGCCAAGGAGTAACAGTGCAATACACCTGTTCACATGGCTCGGTCGCATATCCAGCTCTCCTGGTCATTAAAATGTGCATAATAGAAAGAGAAAGTTCATGTAAAGAGATCCACGAGGCTAAGTTGCCTTCCAGATTGAAAACCATGCACCAGATCATTCAACATCCGTGCCTTATCACAAGGATATGTCCTACAAAAGAAAGTACCACATGAGCATGTCCACAAACCTGAATGAGATGATGCATGCGTTCGTCTATAGGACATGCAGGGGTGAGTGTTTAATGCACATATGTGGGTATTGGCACATCATTACAGCAATCATAAAAAACCATGCAAAAAGGTACAGCTTTCCCAACACTTTCACCTTGCAATCCCATTCAGACAATTGCAAACGTCCAGTTTCTACCATGTACTGTCCTTCTAAGGGGCTAAGAATTGGCATCCTCATCAACAGGATGAAAATGAATATGTCACTATTCGGGGAGGAAAAGCCAACACGTTTATTGATCACATGAGACGAGATGATTTGTCCAATAAGTTGGGGAAAACTGTTTTTAGTAGGAAAAAAGAGATTGATAACAACCTGCACAGGTCAAGCAGCAGCTTCCAGCAACTCTCTCTCTGCACGCTCTCTAATCCTTCTCTCGAGCTCTGGCCTGAAATGTCTTATCAGCCCCTGGACAGGCCAAGCAGCGGCATCACCAAGAGCACAGATAGTATGCCCTTCGATCTGCTTAGTCACTTCCTGAAGCATGTCAATCTCCTCTAGCTTTGCATTTCCAACCTTCAGCCTTTCCATTATCATCCAAAGCCATCCCGTTCCCTCACGGCAAGGGGTACACTGCCCACAGCTTTCATGCTTGTAGAAGTAGGAGAGCCTAGCAAATGCATCAACAATATCTGTAGATTTATCCATCACTATAACGGCGGCTGTCCCTAGACCACTTTGGACAGCCTTGAGGGCATCAAAGTCCATAAGCACATCCTCACATATGTCCTTAGTAAGCAACGGCACGGACGAGCCACCGGGTATAACAGCAAGTAGGTTATCCCATCCGCCCCTGACACCTCCACAGTGTCTTTCCAATAATTCCTTCAATGGTATGCTCATCTCCTCCTCCACAGTACAAGGCTTGTTCACGTGACCAGAGATGCAGAATAACTTCGTCCCTGAGTTGTTTTTTCTCCCAAAGCTCGCAAACCATTCCGGACCACGCCTTAATATGGTAGGGGAAACTGCAACAGTTTCTACATTTGTAACAGTAGTAGGGCAGCCATACAGACCAGCATTCGCTGGGAAAGGGGGCTTCAACCTTGGCTTTCCCTGTTTTCCTTCAAGGCTCTCCAGTAGAGCAGTTTCTTCCCCGCATATATAAGCACCCGCTCCAAAATGTATATGAACGTCAAAATCATACCCGGAGCCGCAAGCATTTTTTCCTAACAACCCAGCTTCATAAGCCTCCTTTCTTGCCTGTTCAAGGTTTCTCCGCTCATTCACATATTCTCCCCTTATATATATGTATGCAGCAGAGGCCCTCATTCCAACACCAGCAATTAAACATCCTTCAAGCAGCTTGTGAGGGTCATGACGCATGATCTCCCTGTCCTTACAGGTACCAGGTTCGCTTTCATCCGCGTTTACAACAAGATACGAAGGACGGCCATCAGAAACTTTAGGCATGAAAGACCACTTGAGCCCGGATGGGAAACCGGCCCCACCACGGCCTCGGAGACCAGACTTCTTTATTTCATTAACGATCCAATCAGTACCCTTCAGGACAAGATCCTTGGTTCGGTACCAATCGCCACGTTTCATGGCACCCTTAAGGAAAGGATCATGTAACCCATACAAGTTAGTGAAGATCCGATCCTCATCCTTCAAGCCGCCGAAATGGGTCTTCTCCGGAGGAGGCGGAGGTGGTGGAGGCTGAGGTGCACCAGCACTGGCCGCACCTTGAGTACTGAATAATCTAAAGCTCGTACCCAACCTAGTGCCATGTCCCCAGAGAGAACTAGTCTTCCGGGAAGCGAGTAAACCCCTTATCGGTGCCTGTGGCACCAACAAGACACCAGTAAACGCCTCGATTTAAATACCATTATATCACAGAGTATGCAAAATCAAGAGGAAATAGGAAACAACAACGCGAAGACCGAAAATCAACAATCATTCCGGATTCCCATTATGTTAGAAATGGCAGAGACTAAGGCCTATGGGATTAACAAATTATGACCTTAAAAAGCTCCAGATACAATATCAGCACCTCCAGATCCAATCATTCCGCAACATTACACAAGCCCCGCAACGGGAAAAAAAAAACAGCTGACTGACTGCTCCCCGGAGAACCCTACTCAAACCCCTAGATCCAATCCAGGTGGGAGGGGGCAAACAAGAACGTAGAGGTCCCGTCGCCGCTACCCAAGAAAAAATCAATGAAGCACGGAGCGAACATACGCAGACAGACAAGAAGATAGGGGAGGAGTCCTAGAAAAAGCAACAGTATCTGTACCATACGAGGATGTCGCTTCTCCCGGCGGACGCAAGTGGCGGATCCCGACAGACGAGAGAAAGATGCCGGGTGATCAACGAGTAAGAGACCAGAGCTGCCGTAAACGGACGACTGAGATTCTGTTTATGTAATCGGACGGATGGAATGTTTTTTGCAATTTAGTGACGGTCCAGGGGAACACGTAAGAGTGGACAGGACCAAAGGAGGAGTTTCCTCCCCCAGGTGGGCTGGTACTTGTGGACTAATAATGGGCCTAAAGTACGGTTCAAAATTACAGCCCATTATTAGATCCTTAAAATCACGTTTAGACATATCTTTTCCAACGTTCTGGCTTCTCGGTCGTTATACTTAATAACGTCATTTCAAAAATTATTTCACCAAATAATTTTATAACTTTTAAAATTCGTGGATTAAGAAAGTAAAGTCGGCCGTCGGCTTCTCTACACAGGTAAAAAAAAATTTCGAAGCAAAAGGTCATTCATGGAAATAGGCCTTTTATACGCAAAACAAAATTTTCAAAGCAACAAAAAATAATTCAAAAATAATTCACGTAAGAAAGTCGACCTTAATATACTTAGGTAAAAAAATTTTTTAAAGGCCGACTTCCTCAAAGACTGAAGTAGTCCTTTGTAAGGTCGATTTCACTTAGTCGACGAATTTGGAAAGTTACGAGTTTATTTGAAGAAATAATTTGATAAATAACGTCATTGAGGAACAAAACTCCGATTATATGTACTTCTTTTATTTTAGGCAAAATATCGGATTTTGGCCCCAATTATCGGGCTATTTTCATCTGCGGCCACAACTTTATTTTTTTTTTATTTATGGTCATAACTATGACATTGATTTTGTTAATGGCCTCGACGTAACCCCGTTGGTGGATCTTACCTACGTGGACTAACAGCTGAACTCGTGGCAACAAACGTGGCCATCCTGTCTTCTAAAAAAAAGACAAAATATCGAATTTTGGCCCCGATTATCGGGCTATTTTCATCTGTGACCACGACTTTATTTTTTTTTTAATTTATGGCCATAACTATGACATTGATTTTGTTTATGGCCTCGATGTCCCATATATAAGAGCCGTCGGGGAGAGAGGGGGAATAAATTCACAGAACAGGATGCCCATCACCATCCAAGCGAAGAACCTCACCTTGAACATGCGATGCTGCTGCTGGGGTTGCAAGGCCACGAAAGGTTTGGTTGTGGAGTAGGCAGCAGGATTAAGGAGGGTCGTGAACATCTGGGGAGGAGATTTACGTTTTTTATTAATTTTGGTTTTTTTTAAAGACATGATGGTCACGTTCGCACGAGAGTTCAGCCGTTAATCCACGTAGGTAAGATTCACCAACGGCGTTATGTCGAGGGCATAAACAAAATCAATGTCATAGTTATGACCATAAATTAAAAAAAATAAAGTCGTGGCCGCAAATGAAAATAGCCCGATAATTTGGGCCAAAATCCGATATTTTTTCTTTTTTCTAAAAGACAGGATGGCCACGTTTGTTGCCACGAGTTCAGCCGTTAGTCCACGTAGGTAAGATCCACCAACGGCGTTCCGTCGAGGCTATAGACAAAATCAATGTCATAGTTATGACCATAAATAAAAAAAAAAAAAAGTTATGGCCACAAATGAAAATAGCCCGATAATTAGGGCCAAAATCCGATATTTTGCTTTATTTATAATCTGAATTTTTATTAAGTGTTTTAATACTTTGAATCACCAATTTTTGGTCTCGTGAATGTCCATCGAACTTGTTGGACAGTCGAGGGAAAATCACAAAATCATCACCGGCGGTTTCCCCCCTCTTGCTCGATCTCTCGTTCCCTTCTCGCCTTCTGCTTCCACTCCAGGCGTAGAAGCTGCGTTCGTCTCGCCATGCTCGCTGCTCGGTTTCTGCGTTCGGTTGCGATCAGTAGGCCCTGCGCGTATCGCTTTGCTCGACACAAGTGCTGCACGAGATTGGCCAGCGGCGGCGTCAATGGAAGCGAGTCGCCGGAAGATCTGGTACTTCCCGTCCTGATCGTCGGAGCGGGTCCGGTTGGTTTGGTCCTATCGATTCTGCTTACCAAGCTAGGTATTCGTGATGTTCGGATTCGCTCCTTGCTATGTCTCGTCGTCGTCATCGTTTTAGTTTAAGTATGACGAGTGCTTTTGATGAGGTGTTCACGCGATGGATTTAAGGTGTGAAATGTGCTGTGCTGGAGAAGAACAAGACATTCTCGAGCCATCCGCAGGCGCACTTCATAAACAACCGTTCCATGGAGGTTTTATATTCTCTATACTTAGAAGTTGCATTGCTGAATAGCTTGCATGAGGACTCCTTCCGGCAGAAGCCTTGAAATGAGTTCTGATTTTTCACTTTCTTCAGGTGTTCCGTAAAATTGATGGACTTGCTGAAGAAATTGAGAGGTTGCAACCTCCAGTGGACCTGTGGAGAAAGTTCATCTATTGTACGTCTCTCACTGGTCAAATCCTCGGGACTGTAGACCAGATGCAACCCCAAGGTGTT
Source organism: Melastoma dodecandrum (assembly GCA_029817715.1). Classification (NCBI taxonomy): domain Eukaryota; kingdom Viridiplantae; phylum Streptophyta; class Magnoliopsida; order Myrtales; family Melastomataceae; genus Melastoma; species Melastoma dodecandrum. The sequence continues at coordinate 339,666 of JARUPY010000533.1, read as the reverse complement.
GAGACATTTCCATTTTTGCGATTTTAGGTTTTGGATATTAATCAATTACTGAAGATAGAGAGGTTGTCATTGTATTTAAAACATGTTGGATGCTTTCTTTAATTGTTGACAGATCTCAAGAAAATTTACAGTCCTGTATCTGTTGCACACTTCTCGCAGTATAAATTAACCAGGCTGTTGGTTGATCGCCTAAACAATTTGAGCTCCAAAACCTGTAGCCATCATTGGGAAGGATTTGAGGACAAACTACTTATGGGTTATGATTGTGTTTCCATTGATACGACTTCAAGTGAATGGGTCAGTGCTCATTTTTCTTCTGTTGTTGATGATGGAATTTATAAGGAAAGAAAGGTCCGCTGTCGTTTCCTTGTTGGTGCTGATGGCGCTGGAAGTACCGTGAGGAAGCTTGTAGGAATAACCTTGAAGGGAGAGAAAGAGCTGCAGAATCTTGTGAGTGTTCATTTTCGAAGCAGGGACCTCGGAAATCATCTCCTAAAAGAGAGGCCTGGAATGTTATATTTTGTTTTCAATAGCGAAGCGATTGGTGTTATTGTCGCCCATGATCTCAAGCAAGGTGAATTCGTTTTGCAGGTACATCTTGAATGATATGTTTCCTAGTGCTAAGTTCATATGTTTTGGGCAGTGTTAAATAATTAATTCATGAACCTCAATTGTTTATCCCATTGTAGTTGCCTTTCTATCCACCTCTGCAGAGTCTTGAAGACTTCGGAGTTCAGGTACTGTTGGCCTTTTCAATGCTACTTTTGCTTCGCATACGTAATTTGTCTTGTGAAGGGAATTTATTGTCATTCAAGTGGTCCAGAATATTAGATATGTCGTGACCGTACTTAGTGTTAAAATGTGAATAAGCAATTATTTCTCTGATGCAAGCAGTAGGTTTCTGAAGGATCCAACCTATTGTAGATATGTGAGAGCACAATCTTCAAGTTGGTCGGTAGAGAACTTCAGGATATAGATGTGATTGATATAAAACCCTGGGTTATGAATGCTGAAGTTGCAGAAAACTATTTGTCCGCCGACAGTCGTGTCGTGCTTGCTGGGGATGCAGCCCACCGTTTTCCTCCGGCTGGCGGTTTTGGTAAGTTTTGGTTATCTATTTTGGATATATAATTGTAAGGTATCATTTTGCTAATACATATCCATACTATTCTATTTAAAAAAAACATTCCTAGACATAAAAACTTTGGTTTTATTTACATATTGTCATAATTGCATTTTTCTTTTTTGGGTGCCGTGGAGTGAAAAAGAGAGTATTCCTGGAACAAAATATTGTTATAATGTCAACTTCTAACTGACCTGCAATCTTCTTCTTGCTAGATCTCTATTGATAAGTAAGGAAAAAATATGTAAAACAAAATAGATGCATCGGTCTTACTGATTTTGGAATGTTTAAACCCTTTTCATGAGTCGAAAGACTGACTTCATGTTTATGGTATGTCGTGTGTATGTGAAACGCACTTGTGCATGTGCTTGATCTATTTTAAAAGCAAAAGAAATGTAATTCCAGGGATGAATACTGGGATTCAAGATGCGCATAATCTTGCTTGGAAATTGGCATCTGTTTTGAATGGTACTTCGCCATCTTCGTTTCTTGAGACATATGAAGTGGAACGTAAGCCGGTACGAAGAACTTAACATGCTTGAGATCTATTTCAACATGTTTCTGGTCATCTTTTTCTTTCATCAATCACTTTTTGTTTATTCAGATTGCGGCTTTTAATACGGCTCTGAGTGTTCAGAACTTCAAGTTGGCCATGTCCGTACCTGCTGCTCTCGGTCTTGATCCAGGTGTTGCAGGGTCAGGTATAATTGTCCTTGCTTTTATCCTTTTTCCAGTTAAGATTTAATGCAACCTTTAACTTAGCACACTTTGTTGTGATGTCTTTTTGTGATTGAAAGATGCTAGAATGATTTTATCCCTTTTTAAGTATTGACAGTTTTTCATATTTTTTGTCTCAGTATGTGAAGTTATTAGTGGAACCGTTGGTGCTGTTCTACCATCTGGAGTTCAGAAGGCAATATTCAATACACTTTTCAGCATAGGCCGGGCACAGGCTTCTAAAATGATTCTAAATGAACAGAATCCTTTGGGATCATCGAGGCTTTCAAAACTTAAAAAGATACTTGCGGAGGGGAGGAGCCTTCAGTTGCAATTTCCAGCTGAAGATCTTGGCTTCAGGTATCATTCCTTTCCTACCCGAAGGATATAAAAAGTGTTGGTCGCTAGGGATTTGTTCTAACAGGAATTTCCACTTTAATGGGAGGTAGCGCATGGGTTTCTTGATGTTGTAGTAATCGCATACAGACTCTAATTGTTAGCTTTATTCCCACTGTATTTTATTTCCGTAGAACCTTTAGCTGATTATCATTTGCCCAAAAAATGATGTTATTTCTGTAGTGGCATTCCCTGTCCATCTTTAAGCCTCTTCCTTATACAGGTACCTCCAAGGTGCAGTCGTTCCTGTTGCTGATAGTACTTCAAACATTTTAGAACCGCCAACAGGTCGCCGCAGAGAATACATTCCCTCTGCAGATCCTGGTATGAGGCTACCACACCTATATGTGAAGGTCTTGTCAGATAATTCCGTTGAGGTAACTTGGTAGTTGGTAGAACTGGACAATCTGTTATCATATTAGTTGATACTCATCTCACCAAAGATCATCATCCTTCTCTCCAGGAAAAAGTCTCCACCCTGGACCTCGTTCGCAGTGACATGGTTGAGTTCCTCTTCATCATTGCTCCGGTCAGAGACTCATACGCTCTTGCTCGTGCAGCTCTTAAAGTTGCTGATGAATTAAAAGTTTCTGTACGGGTGTGTATCATGTGGGATTTGGATGATAGAGATGGATTCAAATCAGGAAGCAAATCAGCGATGGCCCCTTGGACAAATTTCATTGACGTCCAGCAAATGGAGGGGGTGAATTCATCTTCCTGGTGGGATATCTGCAAGATGACGGATCGAGGGGTCATCCTGGTCCGGCCGGATGAACACGTTGCCTGGCAAGCAAAATCACCAATCTTCGGTGATGATCCCTCGAAGGTGATGGAAAAGGTTTTCTCTGTTCTACTAGGCTTGTAATCTTACAGTTTGATTTTTTTTTACCACATTACGACATTATTCACTGTATAATTTTTTTTTCTTTACCTAATGCCTTTCTCTTCGTTTTCTGAACAAATATGAGCAAAGGTAATCGATGATGACAGATAGTGCAAGTCGCTGTTGTCTCGATAACTCAAAATGACAAAATTTATGAGGAACGTGTGATACCAAATGACAGAATTTGTAACATAACCTTGGAGAAGAAAAGGCAAAGTCGTGGAAACACTATAACCTTTACAGAACCCGCGAGAAAGAATCAGAGTCACCCATCCCGAAGAAGCTGCTCCAGGGATGAGCGAAAGAGCATGCGGTCTTAGAGGAGGAGCATCCTCGAAACGAGGAGCACTTACGAGGCACTTGGTCAGCATATTGGTAGTGTTTACTTCCGGACTTATTATGTTCAACTGCATTCAAGAATGATCATGTTCAACTGCATACAAAAATCCAAGTTCTCGTAAACATAAAGCGAATCATCAGGGTAGAGTTTCAGGGTGCAAGTAATAAAAGTGAGGACACTGTTTGTCTTGTGCGACTTTGGCAGGATAGATTACGAAATAATTTCGCCTTTACTCAATTTATTTTTACAAACAAACAGGGCATTTCTGTGCAAAAACCATGAAACACGATGTTAATATTTAAGAACAAAGTTTGAGAGGGGGAGGGAAGACAAAGCCCAACACAACGGTCGCTCTACATTTTGTTATTTTAGTACTAAACTCTTCTTTGGATTTCGTACCTTAAAACCCACCCTTGCATGACTAATCGAATTAGACTCAGACCCATCAGCCACATTATTTATTAATCATAAAATCAAGTGGATATTCTCATAATTTCATCCCTGTACTTTGAGGGATTTAGACCCCACACCAATTGCTGAATTCCAAACACACACAAAGCCTGCAATGTATTCAATTGTGAGCATTCTTAATATAATGAAAAAACAAATACAACAGAGAGTTGGGAAACCCCCCCCCACCCCCCCCCCTTCCCCTTCAAAATTAGCCTACACCCAGATTTTAAAAAATGAGGGGAATTACAAATCCTTCTACTTAACCTGACAAATTGGATATTCTTACCAAATGGAATGAAATCTGGGTAATATCAACAAGAAGGAAAAAAAAAACACAAAAAAGCTAACTTCTTGCAGCATTCCATGTCCTAAGCAACCCTCTTAACTACCCCCATCTACACATTTTTATGAACAAACCGACCTGAAAGGTAGAGAGTTTGAGTAACCTTCTCGAGTTCGGCCTTCCTGGGGTTTTCACATTATTGTGCAGTTGCACTTGGATTCAAGCTTCGGCGGCTTCTCTGTGTCTACCTTGCTGGGCAACCCGATGTTGCGCGTCAAGGACCCATCGACATTCTCGTCATTCTCAGAAAAGAATGTTGGGGATGGCCTTTTCTCGGTTTCCACAGGCTTTGGTCGTGCTTTTTGGCTTTTCAAAGCATGCTTGCTGACAATTCTGCCCCTGCGAGGGGGATCCTTAGCATCTGCGGCGGATTTCCCAAGAATGGTCAAGGCGGGATGAGATCCCTCCAGAGCAACCACATCTTCCTTTTCTATCGCGATTGTTGCAGCTTTATATGCCAAATCATGAACGATTGAGCTGCAGAAGAGGATTGCGTCAGTTGCCTCCTCCAGAGTCAGGCTTCTGGCCTTACTTCCGGGTTGGGTCTCCACCACAACAGTTGATTCCTCTGCAGTCCCAAGGAAAGTAAATCAGATTTATGATAATTAATTCATTATTATCATTCGTAAAGATGCTAGAACCAATGCTGAGCTGGAGAGGGCAAACATTCAACGTCTCAGTATTGGGATGTTCCAATCAGAATAATACAGATAGTAGTAGTCCCTTAAAACTCATGCAGCATGGGGGACGCTATTTATAGAGGAAATTATTTTGGAGAAATATCATACGTAAGCATTATGATGTTCCAGTTGAAAGGTACACAGCATGACTATTAAACATAAGCGCAGATTTGTAGCGATGACAACTATAAGCTAAATTACCTTTTTGTAACATTCTTTCCTCAAAAAAAGCTGGCATGAAGTCAGTAAAATAAATCAAATCCCCATCTGTCCCTTAAACTCTCCTTAAACTAATGCAGCAATCATGCTTCCCTTGTCATAAATTTATCCGTGCTTGCAAATAGGCGTGTTAAATCTTCAATTATCAGCATATGATCATAAATAATACAGAACAAAAATAACAACCATGATAGACTAACCTTGTATGTCATGCTGGGGACCCTCAGGAACAGCAACATTCTTCTCGCTATCAGGAGGTCCTGAAGACTTGTCCGGAGCAATATGTTTTGTAGATGCATCATCATCAGAAACAGTAGAAAATGCACAGTTAAGAGTTTCTGTTTCAGACATATCAGCAGATATGACAGCAGGAACACAAGGGCAATCAGGAGTGTTAGCCCCCTGCTGCATCAAGCCGCCGACTTCTCCTTGCGAGCTTGCGTCTTCATGAATGCTGGAAGTCCCAAATCTGCCGCGTGTCACAACGTTAACTTCTGATCCTATTCTTGGTTCATCCTCCAAATTCACTGAGACACTCCACACGTCATTGCTTAAATTAGAGTCGCTGTGATGCACTAGGTCTAATGATTGAACTGTTCCCTCAATATTGTTGCCTTCTTCTTTACAACCAGAGTTCTCAAAATCACCACGCACGGTCGTGAGGACACCTAGACCTTGTCGAGCATTTTCTGACATCCCTGAGAAGGATGAATCCATGCTTTGTGATCTGTTGTCATATTTATGGCTATCCACGTATGATTTCAGGCTATGCAAATGAGAATGCCCCAGATGATCAGTCTGTCGTGAGCCATAATCAACAGAAGATGATCTTGAAACACTGTCACGTCCATAGGAGCTCCTCATGCTGCTTGTACTTTCTCTAGCATAAGACAGAGCATCACGAGGAATGGTAGACAAGGTATACGTCCTCCCTTGAATTACAGGGCCCTTAGTACTGCCAGATCTTGTGAGCAATAATGAAATACCAGTAGCTTCAGAAACATCACCCTTCGAAAGATTATTGGACCGTAATAGCATCCGGTTTTCTGAATCAGCATCAAGCAGGTCTGGCACAGCTGCCGCCTGGGGATTCCCTTCTTCCATAGCGAGCTCATTTTTAGCAGCATCCACCATGTGATTATGCGAACAAAAAGCCACCTGTTGCTCATCACTTTCTTCAAGAACCCTTAGCTCATCCAAATCAATAGATCTCTGGGACTGGCACGAAGTTGTTGAGGATTTCAACTTGTCTAAACGCATGTATTCCCCAGATATGCCAATAGATTGTCCTTCTGTGAAATCTTTGAAGACAGGTTCCAACTCTGAAACAGCAATATCCAAGTTTCTCCCTTTTCTACAGCATTCTGGACAAATTTCTCCATCTCTTTCTGAACAACCAGAGGCATCATACTTGCAACCACATACAGAGCACATGACACAATCTTTAGCAATGTGAATTTTGTGACGACCAACACTACCATGGGAGGCTTCATAAGTAGCAGTATTTTCCACAAGCATACTACCGGATACATGACCTTTAGCATCTACAACATCATTATCAAGAATGGGTTCCTTGCTTAACTCATTGAGCGGTAAGTTGGCCTGCCGATTTTCTGGATGACTGTCACTGTCCAAGTCTTTGTTAGCAGCTTCTGCCTCATCAAACTCAAATATTTCTGGCTCCATGCCAGAAAATATTCCTTCTACTGATTTGCTGGCCAGGCCATCATGATGTTCCTCACTTCCCTCCATGTCAAGAGCCATGCCTCTATGTTGGTGAGAACTGATATTGCTACTTGTTGTTACTGAAGAATTTCTACATACCAAATTATGTTGCATGGAAACAGAGTCTCCAGCGTGAAAGGTGCTACTTGGGACACTTGACAAGAGAGGACGAAACATATTTTGAGGAGCTTTCCGATGGTCCTGCACAGAAAGTTCTTATTGTTAATCCATTCAAATGCAATCCCAGTATTGGAAAAAACCAGTCTATCTCTATAACCATAATTTCTTTTTACTAATATGCTTTCTCAAATCAAATAGAAATGGTACTCAATGTCAGGTGTCCAGATGCATTACCAGACGACACTAAGCAGAAAGAAAGCTATTTTTCTGGAAAGTGATGTAACAGAATCTTGCTCCTGTATGCTATTTAGAGATAATCTATACATTATACAAGTCAGGTCCAAGAATCAACTCTAACGATGAAACTTCAAGCAAGATCACAAAAGTTCTGAGTTCATAAAGCACAGGATGATTATCACCTGTCTTAGAGCTAAATCAGAGGATTTCTTCGGGGCTGAAGAAGCCACTCTCTTCTTGGAAGAGGAGAAAGGCTTTTTGCCAGGAAAAGCATCAAATTTCTTCAAATTTGATCGATCCAGACTACCCACGTACACTGATTGGAGCGAGTCAACATCATCATCGCCAGATGATCCCAACGATCCTTTGCCATGTGAATAGAACGGATCACGGTCTTGGCTATGAGATACTGTGCTTCTTGTACCAGTAGGAGACATAGAGTGGCGGCCGCCGTGAGAAGAGGCATCCTGACTATTTCTAGATGCTGGTGAACTTCCCCTCACATAAGCTGCTGGTCGATCAGCCAATGAGGTACATAAATTTGGAGGAACTTCAGTTGAAAAACCAGGTATATTGGCTTGCCATGCCCTTATTTTGGGTGATGCTGAGTTACCCCTACTGATTTTCACCGGGGATGTTCCTCTCGCCGATGATCCAACAGTACCACCAGAACCGCCACTCATTCTCCTAGAAGTTGGGGTGGAAGATCTAGGACCTGTAGTAGAGGATTTACTAGGTGGAGGAGAAGCTCTATTCGGTGGAGAAGCCCTATTTGGAGTTGGACTGGCCGGACGGGCTGATGATGACCTTCCTCTTGCCTGGGAAACACTACTAGAACAGCGAGGGGATTGACTAGAGCGGCTCGGGCTCGCACTTCCCCTGCTGCTGCGGTAACTCTTCTCCATCTGTAGGGAATTAACAGGCAAAAGATGAGAGACTATGGATAAGTTAAGTCCGCTATAAAAAAGGATAAGAGCCAAGGAACCATACCGTGGATGACCTTGATATAGAAATTGGTTGACTCCGAGGTCTTCCTCTACGTGGAACAGTGGCAGGTGGCGCCTCATCATCCAATGACCGAAAAAGTGGTGTGTCAGGAGGGGTTAACAACCTTACAATTGCAAACAGATCCATCACAAATTCATTCAACAACAACATAGTGAGAGGGGCTAGTCCCTTGAGAAACTGCACTTCTATATTTATAGATAATGATCATTAAATGAAGATGGCACTAAGCATTATTGGATTGTGCAAAACAGAGCCAAGCTGTGCCGATTTTTAATTAGATTTTAGCCATCGGACCGCACTAAGCAGGGAGAAATGCAACGAAATCACCTAAAATACAAGAAGAATAAAAGTTAACCACCCACCATTCATAGTCATTTTTCTCTCCATCCACATTCAGCAGGTCACTGCTCTGGGCTTTTCCAGGAATTGCAATGCCAATTTTGACGTCAGAGAAATGTCGCAGTTTTGCAGCTGCACAAGTAAATTCATAGCACATGATGAGAAGCAAAGAGCTGGACGTAGTGAAATGCTAAAATAATGATAGCTTGACAGAGAAGTCTTACAAAACAAATCTTCAAAATCATCATCAGACTGAAGCAAAAAATTGTCTCTCTCACGCGTCTGCATTTCCTTAAACAGCGTGAGATCATCATCCTTCTCTTGAAACAGTAACCGACCTTCCAGACTCCGCCTATGTTTATGACCTTCCGCTTGCAACTCTCTCCCGGGGGAGCATCGCCGTGCGGGGGAAGGAGGCATGCCGCCACAGCCTAAATTTTCTCTCTCAAATAATGTAGTCACCTCTCCCAAGATTCTAACCCTCTCCTACCGCAATTCACAGCACAAAAAAAAATCCGTCATCCTCGAAAATGGTGTTGCAATAAGCTATTTACCCTCCTCCTTGCATAAAAATAGCAACTTTCTTCCAAATGCTATTAAGAAAAGAACCCCCCCTCCCCCTGAAGCAACTAAAACAGAGACATTTCCACCACAACAAAAAACAACTTCTTCGACATTACTCGGAAAAATTGACCCGGCAATTCAGGTCGAACAATGCATTAGAACTTCAATCAACCAAGCACACGGGGGGCACTCCCGTGCGTACCAACTAATACACCTAAAGCATGACTCTCCCATACTACTGTACCATCGAAACCACAATCCCTAATCCACCCCCAAACCCATAAAAAGAACCCAATTACCCCCATAGAAAACTCCACAAAGAAGAAAACGAGGGATGAAATCACACTATCCGCTCTCCACTCCCACTTGCCAAATTTTACCAGTCAAAGGAACAGTCAGGCGCCCGAGCCCCACCTCACAGGAAAAAACTCCAAAAAATTACGGCAATGCGGCACCACCACTTGAACAAAAACGAAGGAAAGAAGCTCCGATCTGGGCAGGAAAGATGGGCAAGGGGATGGAGGGATCGGCGGCGGAGAGTCACCGGCATTCAGCCGAGGGGGCGAAACGAGTGGGGAACATGGGGCTAGTCAGGGGAAGGTGGGCGGTGTTATTCCGGAATCTCGATGGCTTGTCGTTCCTCCCTCATTCGCGAAGCAAAAGAGAGAGGAAGCAGAAGAGGCAGAGAGACACAGACAGAGACAGAGGCATCCATCCTCCCCCCCCTTTTTTTGTCTTTTTCTTTCTATTATTATCATTATTATTATTATTATGAGGATTATTTCAGTTCAGGAAGCACAATGAATTGATCATTTAGTTCCACCTCATTTTCATTATTATTTTTATTAAGTAACAAATGTTTTAGGAAGTGGACATGGAGCTCTCGGAATTGGATGATGATGATATTCAAATGTGGGTGGGTTTCGAGGGATAATAATCATTGGGTGTTTGATTGATTAAGATGAAAGTCATTAAATTAATGTGAAGTTTGCATCATTTGGATTTGGTTTTTTTGATCATTCATTCATCAATCCCTACCCCTATTCCTATTCCTATTCCTAATTAGGGATCAATCAAATAGGAAGGAGGAGTTTGACATTAGGGTCAGTTAGGCTTTAGAGGGAGGGGTTGAATCCATTATTTTTTATCTCTTTTTTTTATTTTATTTTTGTGGTGAGGTGATGTCTTCCTTCGTAATCATGCCACTGTGAGTGTTTTTTTTTTTTTTTACTGTAACCTTTTTAAAAACCAAAAAGTGGGTGTCTGAGACTAAAACGAGAGAGTGCGCACGTGGCTTTTGGTTTGGTGCTTTCCTTTTCCTTTTTTTTTAAAAAAAAAAAAAAACTCCTTCCCATTTCCAACCCCCCACCATATAAAAATATTTTTTATATATAGAATACGAATGTGGGCTTCGCGAGTAAGATTGGGTTCCTATGGGCCGGTAAATTAGGCCCAAAATTAAGAAAAAGCCCTCCCCTGTCACTCCTCCACTCGTTTATATATTTTTTTAAAAGGCAACCAACCAACCGCTTTAGGAAGAAGCGAGAAAGGCAATAGAGACAGGCTGGCTGGCTGGCGAACTCAACTCTTCATTTCACCTATAGAGAGGCTACAGGAAGACCATTATTCAACTGTTCTTACCCCCCCCCAAGTGCTGTGAGATATATCCATTTCTTGCTCGTCGCTCTTTCAACTGCACAGTCCCGGTATGTCGATTTCAACTACAGAACGTCAAACTGGAGACGATGTGGTAAGACTCACAGAGGCGGGTGGTCATCGGCCGTGGTCTGAGGTGGCACGGGTTTCCAACCAGGCTTCTCGTCCCAGTACATGTCGTAGTAGATGTGACCGGGGACGTGATCCATGGCGCAGCACCAGGTACCCAAATAAAGCTTTATGCGTTTTCGGAACTTGGATTCCTTTACCTAGGACAAGTATCAATATCCACAAACGGCATCACCCAAATGGTGGAAGGAGACGGGAATAAGTAATATTTGCTGTTATTATCGTAACAAAAGAACCCCACCTTGTCCGTGAAGCCCCCAAAAGCTTCTTGCATGGAAGAAAACTGAATGACCTTCTTCACGTCCTTGAAGGAGGAGAACACCGTCTTCAGCTGTTAATGCGGCGATCAAAATGGTCCAAATTCAGTCAATAAACAGAAGCATTGTGATGATCTACAAGAGAGGAAAACTTCCTGAAATGGGGCTCATATTCGCAGTCCTTAGTACCGTCTCTTCGCTGCTGCGTTTGGGTAATTTGATTCGCCCAGAAGAGCTTGTACCGTTTGACACTTGACAATCCTTAGCTCCTTGTTGGCACAATCGAACTTCAAGGAAAGATTCCTTCACCTGTAAATGATAATACGATACAATGAGAATACATGGACCAGCCTACTGAGAAGCAGTTTCTCATTCATGTCGTTGCCTTCTTAGGCATTGAAGGATTGTCGAGGAGAGAGTATTCCCTCATGGTGATGTGAGGGCCAAAATCATCCTCTGGCAGCTCCTTCAACATGATATTGACCTGCATGTAGCACAAACTGATGAAACTCCGTGCTCGACTGACATTACATATCTGGATCAGGTAGGGATGGAATTACAATTGAGAAAATGCCATGTCCCTCTTGATTTCAACAAGGCACGGAGTTATTAGACAACAAACTCAGATAGAAGACAGTCAAAACTTGCTATCCAGCAGAAGACATTGTCTTACAAAACTTCCAGAGAGAATGGAAACATTTAGAAAACGAGGTGAACCTCAAAAGAATACATAAAACGAGGAGTACCTCGAAAACATGATCCAATGGGCATAAGAAAGGCTGTTGAGTCATTGACCCCTCAAGTTTTCCTGGGTGAGCAAACCACATCCTATCCAATCTACACCATAAAGGAGGCATGATCTGGAATATTGTAAAAGATGTTCAGTGCAACCATTATGTCAACAAGATTCTTCCGAAATAACAGCATGTCCTAAAAATGACATGTTCGGGCAATAGAGGTTTCCATCTTCCAGAAAATTGAAATCATATCCATCACGTGATATCGCAGTCATCAACCCTTTCTTAGTCCATCTGCCTAAGATCCAAGAGTAGGAACATTTAAAGGTATTCCTTCAGACTTTGCATCTGTGGTTCAAAACAAAACCTCCCACATTTATATGGTGCAGTCTTTTGGATAATGCTCACCAGGGTGCGATTTAGAACCGTTGCAATTGCGAATGCTGTCCTTATTTGTTTTATCTGAAAAGGAATAGAGAAAATTTAGCACCAAGAGTAGTTACAATAATCTAATTTGAAAATGTGCTAATAATTGCAAATGCATACTTGGTAGTTAACCAGAGCAAAGTGTGACTCTATGTTATGCTCTCCATCCAGCATTAGATTTTTTGGAATCGATGGCTTAAATGATAAAAACCCGCCTGCAGTAAGGATCACATTTTTGTCATTCTCCAATGTTCTGATCCGTGAGATGTCATCTTCCATCCAAACATGGAAATGAATTAGTCGTCAGCTTATAGGGGAACTGTCAAACTACCATCTTAGAAACATTGCAGAGTGTATAGGCCAGCTTTATTTGTATCGAATGACAGAGTCTGTCATTTTAATAAGTTCTGGTCCTAAGTTTTCCTCCATCACATCATGCATGTCCCTGCTAGCTCACAATTAACTTCATCCATTATTCTCAGTTTCGATTCACCATAATTTGAATTTCAACATCAAATCATTTGTATGTTTGTGCAAGGATTCTGATTACCTGGCGTGTCATAATATTCAGGGGGGTCATAGAAAAACATTCCTTCTCGAAGTCGGTGGCGTTTTCCCTCAGTGCCAGCATATTGGAAAGTTGTATGCACTGCATATGGTTCTAATCTGAGTTGTTGGTACATTGCCTGATTACAGAACATGACAAGATCAAATAAATGCCAAATGTATTTTGTCACTCTGCACAAACCTAGATACAAGAAAAAATTGCTGAAAGAAAACTCACAGATTACCTGGACAAAATACGTGTGGCCACTGCAAAAAATGCTCGCTGGCAATATTCCCAACTTAAGATGCCCGTCAAATGCATACACGAGTCCACTCTCATCATCTACAGATGGTCCTAACTGCTTACGGACAATGTCATTGAAACCGCTTTGATCCCATATCTTGTCATCAGCTAGAAGCATAGCTTTCCATTCCCTAGCCAGCTTTATTGCAGATTCAGTTGGCCTCCAGTGGAAAATACCAATATTATATGCAGCACTGGCTACATGATATAAGCAATAAAAGTTTCAAACTGGCTAAGTATTGGCACACATATGAGTGCATTAACCAAATGGAAACAACACAGAAAAAAAACTTCCAGTTGACAAGTCTCGAGGACAGTACGTGGGATTTTTCCATTCCTCATCCAGGTACTCCCACCAAACACCAAACAGGCTGATAAATACACTCATAGGCATTACATAAGCAAAAGTGTTGTACATAACATTTTGCGCCCCATGTTCAAATTTTGGAACAATTTTCACAACATTCTTAATAACTCAGTTGTTTTAACTGCAGGCCAAATGCAGACAAAAAAACAGTTTTCACCTTGCTGCCAAATGTCCAGGCTGTCATCTACCACAGTTGGTGCCACTTGATCGCTAGAAGTTAGGACATCTGCTTCAGGGTATCGTGCAAGATAGGGAAGGGGATTCTGTGAGAAGTAGGGAAAACAAAACTCAGCCATATGATTAACTAGATAAAGAAATAATGGTCAAGATGGAGTGCATTTTAAGTAAAGAGAATTTTGAAATGAGGCAGCTGTAACCAGATATTATAGATGAGTATTATAGAACTAATAAAAAAAGTGAAATTTGCTGAGGTATACCTTCAACCAAACCATGTCTGTGTCACACATCAATAGCTCGTAGCCAAACGGCAGGATTGAATCTATGAGTATAACTTTCTCCCGTCCCATTTTATGAAATGTAGGGGTGCCCCAGCCAACATCTACAGTGCTCATATGACTTTCCATATCGAAAACGGGGACGCCTTTCCAATACAGAATCTCCAACAGCTTCGTGTCCATTGCACCTGTAGGACCTCAAACTCAAATTTCAGATAAGCCGAGAATTCTGAGAGTCGTTGAAGAGGGAAAATGATCACTCACCAACAAGGAGATTGGAATGACCCAGATCTGCCAAATGCTTAACCCAAGTGAGAATAAAGTCGGTGAAGGCATAGTTACCGAAAGTAACTATAATTACATTGTTTTCCACTCTTTGCTCGACTAACTGTTTTGTCAGCCGAAAAGACTCCAAGGGAGGCATTTTGCTATTCTTTGGTGGAGCCTCCCATATTGGCTTTAAAGTTATCCGTGTGGTAGTCAAAGAAGAGTTGGGCACCTTATCTCCATGTGAACCACCAACTAGATAACAAATCCAGGAAAAGAAGAGGTGGAATCATTGATGACATCAAAACAACGAACAGAACATGGTTATCTGTAAAAAAGCAGAAAGGGCAGTTCTTGCATTTGCAGTCATTACGATCTCAAGTCTTGCCAAAAATATTCACAAAACGCATTCGATCCATAACTTTGGTTAGCTACGAAAATTAAGAATGAGCGATGAAACAACTGAACCAGCAAGCCACAGACAGTCTTCGGAAAACTGAGCAGCAGCAAATGAATGAAACCTCGCAAAACACTCACGGAAATCAACGGGGGAGCCATAACTCGAGCCATTTGCATTATAAAGGGCCAACAACACGTAAAATGAGGAAAGCAGGATCCCAACGACGAGCACGCCATAAACTGTCAGTAACAGCGGCCTGGTGTTAGACAACTCCTGGCAATTGTACTTGGCCGCCATAGGAACAACACTCAAAACCACCCGCCGCCAATAACGGAAAAAACAGAATTTCCCGCCAAATGCCCGGCCCTTGGAAGTGATCAACCTGCCAAATCAATCGAAGGCGCGGGAAAACCCTAATCGATGAAGCATGATCGGGAAGCGTTGGTTGCAAACGACAATGATGAAGACGAAGAGTTGAACAACGTGCAGGTGATCCAGCGTTGGAAGGTCAACGGCCATTTGGGGTTAAAAAAGTTCTCTTCTTTTTAATCTCTGACTCGTTTTTTAATAATTCACTTCTAATTTAATCAGGCAATTAATGGCTACGGACAGCTGAGGATTAGAGTTCTGTTAATAATGTAATAAACCTAACTTAATCCCGTTTGTTAGGCGGGCTACAATATGACAGTTCTTACATACAATGTCAAACTTTCGGATTCTCGCAGACGCTGCTCGCAGGGCGGTCACTAATAAGGAAGACAGTTCCCCGATTTTTGCTCGTTCTGCCATCTGATACCCACAAATGAATGCTCACTCGGCTCCATCACGCTTGTTGTGGTTGTGGGAATAGCGGTAGGGCAGGTTGATTATGGAGAAATTGACCGCAACGGCGGGATATGGCCCTTCATGGCGTCTTTCGATATACTCAGGCACATCGTCTGTAATCTGACATCAGCCAAGAGAGATGATGCTGACACGAACAGTCGCTCTCTAAGTAGAGCAATTTGCATTCATGACTGCAGTTTCGCTGGGAAGAATAATTTCTATACACAGGATGATCCTTTTATGTTTTTCAGGATAAAGATGCAGATTCAAACCACATAAGCTTTCGTAAATATCCCAGCAGTATGGTCATGAGAGCATTTGCAGCTGGATTACGGGTTCCTTCTTTGTCCAACGCCAAAGTTTGGTTGTATCCCAATCATAAGCCTATAAGTCCGGAAGACACCTGCTTCTCAAGTAGTTCTCGCAAATCTCATGAGTCTATGAATATATTGCAGTCTGCTCACGTACTCACTCTTGCTTGTTTTTTTTCTTTCTGAAACACACCCCTTGTCACGATGACGAATGATTCTTTGTTGCAACATTTTTTCTCAATGAACTAGCATAAATGGAAGAACAAACAGATCCGGGCATGAGAATCTACATTGACGAGCGGACGGAACATGCGAAGCTTCTGGGTCGAAACTGGTATGTTTTTACTTTAAAATTACTGTTTTTGACTTTTGAGATTCATAGAAATCAAACAAAGGGAAAGTACAAAACGCTTCGGACCCAAAGATGAATTTTGTTTCTACAGATCTGCATCGACAGTTTCCTCATACTTCATGAGCAGCAGATCCATGTTTTATTTATGTAACCAGGATTGCCACGGCATTGATGAAAAACTCAAGAACTCAGTAATACACAAAGGATAACTAAGAGGTTGATACATATATAGAGCTTACATTAAACATAATGTTGTTGGCATTCAATTTAGTGATGCATTCTAGGGAGTGGCCGAAGCCTTAGAACCAGTGTTGACATTAATATCTCCGTTGACAGGGATAACATCTACACTCTGGCCCTTTATATGATTACAAGAGGGTTATCTACTCATGAGAAGAACTGGTAGTTCTTCGACGAAAGGACGATCTGACGTAGCCCACCAATCGGCCCCAGAATCATAAGGAGAACGCCCAGAATGATGCAGATCTGTTTTTACGCATTAGTAGTCAGATGTCATGTTAGCACGTGAAAGTTGGTCCAATGCAAGGTATCAAAGGATGGTAGAAGTGAATCTGCGCTTACCCAGTTGGTGCACCAGGATAAGCTGAACCGCTTCGGCTTGTAGAGGGAGAGCCACATGATGCAGGGGAGCTGTGGGATTCCCAACATTCAACTCGGGTTTATTACAGATAATCGTCAAACAAAGTTCGAAAAAGTTAAGGGGTGGTTCTTACGAAGTAAGTTGTAGGAGCAAGTGCGAATCCTCCAAAGAAACCGAGGAGACTTCCGAAGAATGGGATGCAGATAGCCGTGACCATCGTGAATGCTGCGAATGGAAAGGAAAAAATGTCGAGATGGATTCGGCGAGGAGCCTGAAGCATCTAATAGAGTTGAGATGGATCGGGATTCTTACCGACATAGGTCGTACGCGTGATGAATCGCAGCTTGAAGGAAGGTGTGAACTTCAGTTTCTTGACGAGGACTGTCTCAATCATGTCGAACACCGGCATGGCGTAGATCTGGTAACTACCAATGACATGGACGACGACAAACATGTTAGCAGCTGCGACCAACCAAGCGGGCCTCTCGAGCGTGATGAGGATGTTGTCGTCAACGGCATTCCCAAAGATGTAGTAACCGATGAGGGCAACCGGGAAGTAGCAGAGAGCCACAATGATGTAGGCAACAATGACTCCCCTCCACATGGGCTTCTTGGAAGGGTTCTCGAGGGTTGAGGGAATGGTGGCCTGGATTTCCAGCACGACATTGTGTCCTGCATAGGCAAAGGCCACGTCTCCCAACGCGCTGAAGAAGTTGAACACGGCTCCAGTTTCCGTTGAGGCCTTGTAGGTGTATTTCACATCCGGTTGCTTTCCCTTGTGGACAGAAGCCACCCAGGCGACGGTTGAGTAACTGAGAGACATGACTGCAGCGGCCAAAGAGACCCCAGAGATGGAATTGAAGTTGGGGAGATGGGAGAGGACAAAATGGACAGAAGCGAAGATCATGATGAAGTAAGAAGTCTTGATCGGTGCACAGTCACTGCAAACCGTCTGGTGGAACTTCTTGAGCGATTTGCCTCCCGTGATCATATACACAATGTTCACCCCGACCTCAACGATCAGCTGCTGGGGCACCACGATCCAGAGCCCGAGCTTCTCCCCGAACGCATGTTGTCCCAGCTCGTGGTACCTATCGAACCTCTTCCCGGGAACCATCTCGTGCATTTCCACCATCTGCCACAGAGTGTACAACGTGATCACCCATGAGAGGATGAGTACAGTCACGCCAGGTCCCCTATGAAACACGAAAGAAGAACCCATGTCATCTCGGAATCCCAGTAAAATAACATAACAACCGTGCATACACTCCAACATACCATCCCAACTCAGCCATGGCATAGGGGAGGCTGAGGACTCCGGCACCGACCATGGCAGTGACATTGTGGAAGGCGGCGTACCACCACTTAGCGTTCCTGGAGGATGTGATCGGGAGCCAGTCATCGACCGACTTCTCCTGCTCCAATCCTTTCGGCTGTTCGCCGGCCATGCCTTCTCTCCTCGGCTTTTCACTGGAAACCTCTCCGAAACCCGGAATGAAGTCGGATCAGAGAAGAAGGTCCACGGACTCTCCTCCCTGAGCCGAACTTGCAACAGACGGATGGGCTTAATCGAGTTACGACTAATTCCATCGATCTGTAAATATTTATATGAATATTTGGGGAGAATATACGCCCAAATTAGCAAAAAGAAAAGAAACTGACACCAGAGAAGTTTTGGGAAACGATCCCATGGAAGGCCACAAATTCAGGATGCCCCGAATAGCATGAATTCCTTAGAAGCACTCGTTAGGATTCAGGTTGGGAATCTCTTCCGTGCCGGAACACTCGTCTTCCTCCACAAAATTATTTAGAACGTTCTTTCAATTTGTTCCATGCAACCTCCAGTAAGGTTGACAATATCGAATTGTAATATTATATAAAAATATTGACTTAACATAGATTACGTCACAACCTCTCGGACGCAGGGCCGACCATATCTTCGATGGCTAACCTTTGCGAGCCGAAGCAGAAATACCGATTCATCAGCTTCCGATGGAGCGACATTTGCTTACGGTTAATCCGCTTGATTCCCTTATCCGAGCTCCCCACGGCCTCCATCCTTCCTTTGACTGATGCAGGCGAAGACACGACCGAGCCGGAATATGAACTGGGATATGACCGAGCTGACATGACTTCTGGACTAGCCTGAATCACGCCATGCATCAACCCAGCCATGTACTTCTTCCTGGTCAGCGGACTTGGAAACCCATCAGAAGCAAATATCCTTTTGTTGGTCGGAAGCGAGGACTGCTTGGTGTATCGTTGTCTCAGGGAGATGGGTGAGCTGTCGATACTTCGGCCTAGTTCAGCTGATTTGAAGGTATCTTCACCCTGGGAAGCGACTTTCCGGGACTTGTCCTCTTTCTTACGAGTCCACAGGAAGAGATTCTTCAAAGGCCTCGAGCTGTTAGACTTGGTGCTGCCCAGATCGCTGAAGCAGCCACTATACTCAATCCCACAGGAATTGAAGTTGGCCTCATTGGAGTCGTCGACACCGGAGTAGAGCAAGATTTCTCCATCGGGGATTCTAAATGAAGTACCGGGACTTCCACTTAAACCGTGTACCTTGAGATGCGAAGCAAGAACGCTCCTCAGCTTCTGATCCTGGAAATTTGAGATCCCACCAGCAGAAATCAACTGCTTTATTAGGATCTCGGAGGAAGCAGACTTTGGCCTCTGCCTGAGGAGATCCAATGGGGTCATCCCATTATTGTCACGCAAATTCAAGTTAATGAAAGGGACAGTCATCAACATCTCCACAACGGTCGTCTGCACGTTTTCAGACACTGCCAGATGAAGGGCAGTTCTCCCGTCATTGTTCCTAATGTTGATGACGTCCTCGAGGTTCGCAATCTTCCTTCCCACCAGCTGCCTCATGAGCTCGATCTGACGATCCACAGGCTGAAACCCGGGGGTGCGGAAGCCGGCCACAGCAAGATGAAGGAAGGTATCCCCATATCTGTTTGTCTTAGTTAATAACGAGATGGAGGCAAGGATCAACACCTCTGCGACATTTAGACATCCCCTGTAGGCGGCCACATGCAAACCCGTGTTACCGTTATTGTCTACCGTGTTCACAATATCAAAAGATGCGATTAGATCCTTAACTACCTGCACCAAAAACAGTAAAAGCAAAAACATTAGTCTTCGAAAGCCCGAACTAATATGACAAGGAACAAGCAAATATAGAAACATACATATGCCTCATATAATGGGACGTTCAAGATTAGCAGCACGACCGGGAATGAGAATAGTGTGTGTTCATTATCCAATGGGAACTCCATTGAAGGGTGTATCATTACACATACACGGCAATAAAGAATGATATGCGTGCACCTGTGAACGACCACTAGATTAGATTCAAGTCATTACAGAGAGGATTGGGGAGTTCATTATCAGCAAAATGACCAATATGGTTTTTGGTTAATCATATGAACACATGCAAACTTCATCCATGAAGATAACCTCGAATCACTTGCCCGAACAAACAATTCTTTCCTGGTAACAGATTACAGTATTCCTAGGAATAACCATCCCTCAAATCTGCGCTATTAGGCTGAACTCCCAAGCTCTAAACCAAAAGGCCATTCGAAAAGCAACTTCACGCTAAGCAATAAAATTTTCAAATCGGTGCCGACACAGCCTAACTAAGAAATGTCATATCCTCGATGATGTTTAAGAAATGTAATAGTTGTCGTGTACCTCGACTTGGCCTTTCCCGGCCGCAGAGTGTATCAAAGTGCAGCCCTCAGAATCCCTGTACTTGAGCACATCAACGCCCCCATTACTGACAATCTCCCGCACCATCTCCAAGTTTCCACCCCTTGCAGCCGCGTGGGCCGCCCTGTTCGTGATCTCCCACCTGAACATGCCCTCTCCCCTGTGGCATCCCCCGGACGAGAGCGCCTGCTCCAGAATCATCCTAAAGACCTCGCTGTTCCTGCTCCTGGCGGCACCATACAACACATCGCTGACTCCGTACTCCCCCTCCCCGAACACGATCAACCGGTCCCTCTCGAGCAACTCCTGGACGAAACCCAAGTCCCCGGCAGCCGCGGCTGTGTAGACCAACCAGCCGCCGTAGCCGGCCCTCAGCATCGAGTTCCCAGAGGAGCCGCTCTCGCATTCGGAGAAGAGGCCGCGGGCGACGAGGGAACGGTGCTGGGCAGCACGGAGGAAGCGTCCGGAGTTGTAATCGTCCCACACGGACTCGAGGCGGCGGACCCGGCGGAGGGAGGTGAGCTTGACGAGGAGGTTAGGGTCGATGGAGAGAAGGTGGACAACGACGTGGAAGAGGCCATCGGCAGCGGCGCAGTCAATGGGGGAGGCGTACCACCAGTGGTCGCCGGTGCTCTCCCAACGCAGGGGGAAGAACTCCGGGGTGGTCATCCGAAGAGGGTCAAACCCAGCCCACCCAAAAAGAAAAGGAACGATAGGGAGGGAAGAAGGATGGGATGATGAGAACGAGGAGGGAGCTGGTCAATCAGGTTGTCAGAAAGTTGCCGGCTTTCTTTTGTAGCTTTCTGAACAAAGGCAAAAGAGCAATTTGATGGGTCTGCGAAATTAATCGGAAAATAACACATGATGACTGACTGGTCCAACTCCAATGTTGTTGTGGGAATGACCAAGTCTTTTACGAGGGATGTGGTTTGTTAAGGTGTCGAATAAAACTCATACCTTCATCATATATGTGTCGATGTCACAGATGGTTGGGATTTTTATTGTCGTCGGTCGAAATTTTCGAAGAAGGTTTGAGACTTTTTGCTTGGGAGACGAAAAAGAAGATGTCTAAACCAGAAGCCCTCGCATTTAAAGAAAGATTAAAATGGACCAGAAATCCAGGGGAGACGACGAGCTGAGCTTCTGTCGGCTGAGGATAGGAGGAGGATAGGTCCTGTTTTAGTTTGACACTGATCACGAAGACTTGATTTATGTCCACACGTGGTCAGTGTGTGCTTATGGTGATGAAGAGAAGAGACAACCAAGAAAGACCAAACGCAAAAGAGTCGCGTATGAAAACGTCTGGGTATGATGGCTCAACCGACGTCACTAATCATCAAGTAACCTTTAGATGATCCACTCCTCTTCACCCAATATTTATCTTCATACGATGACAGACCCCAAGCGAATGCGTTCAAGCACTACATTATGCGATCAACGCCAGTTACATCCTATTTGTAATAGGCCAGATAAAGAACAAACCCATAATCTCACGTAGTCTCATCCGTCCGGTCCCTTTTTATTTGATTGCAAATGACTAAACTACCGGGGTAGAGAAGGACACCCCGCAACAAGACTCATACCAACCTCCCGAAAAGTTTTTGACACAACGGACAAAACAGATGACATGCAAAAGGGTCTCCGGCCGAATGAAGGATGGGTAACAGGCTGCTCAAGCAGAGCTCTTGGCAATGTGAGCAATCAAGTCAACCACGCGCGAACTGTGATAAACAACAGAGGCAACGACATGCAACCATCAGCTACGGAACTCCATGATAAAGTAATTTCCACTGTGTTCAATTAGAGGTTGTTTTACCTGTAACCCCATTCGTTGTCATACCACGAAACCAACTTGACAAAATTATTGGTCAAAGCGATTCCAGCCTTGGCATCAAAGATGCTTGACCTGGAAATGGGCAAAGTGATAACTAAATCAGGACGATTACTTCATTCTCAAGCTGTGAGACTGAGACCATTAAACTACAGATACAAAAGGAATCAAAAGCGTAGCAAATGTATTCCCGCCTGAAATAGCTACTCAAGTCCTACCTGCTGTCACCGACAAAGTCGGTGGAGACCACATCATCCTCTGTGTAGCCCAAAATTCCCTTCAACTTCCCCTCAGATGCCTCCCTAAAACCCAATCATCATACTATTGAGAAAGAAATTACAAAAATGAGTTCATCCAAAGAGGAAACAAAGAAAATGCAACAGCTGAACCGGTCAAAATGATCCTGGTTTAAACATTAATGATGTGTTTGAGTATTACCATGAGGAAAGTATAAAGATAGATAAGTCCAAAAAATAGAGTGCATGTGCAGATCCTACAAAATAAATGCAAAAAGGGCGAAAAACATTGATGAAAATAAAAATTCAGATATTTGGCATGAAAACTAATTTACCAACAATGTCTTACAATGGAAAAGGGTATAACAACCACCACAAACACAGAACTGACATGCAAAGTAGCTTACACTTATCGAAAAAAAAATAGCTTACACACAAACACATACTTTATGGTATTCTTGATTTCCTCATAACTGGCCGCCTTCGCAAGTCTGACGGTAAGATCAACGACAGAAACATCCACCGTCGGGACACGGAAGGCCATTCCAGTCAACTTCCCATTCAAGGCAGGCAGAACCTTACCAACAGCCTAGCCAAACGAATTTAAAAAGGAAAAACAAAATAACATCAGAGGACAAGCCAATACACCAGTCCATATAGAGAAACACTACATGTAACGAACCACTAATCGGCCAAGAAAGAACAAAAAAGTATTTCTAAGACAAACCTTAGCAGCGCCGGTGCTGCTGGGAATGATGTTAAAGGAGGCAGCCCTTCCACCTCTCCAATCCTTCATGGATGGGCCATCGACAGTTTTCTGGGTAGCTGAATCAACAGAACTCATAATGAGCTGCAGTTGCAACACTAACAGATAATCTCAAGCACTAAAGACGAATGCATGTCAAAATTTCCTCACCAGTGATGGAATGGACAGTGGTCATGAGACCCTCAACAATGCCGAATTTGTCATTGATGACCTGGAGTGAGATGGATGAAGGACATGCGTAAAACCATTCAAGATGCAGAGCGATTGGGATTAATAAACAATAAGGAAAAAAAAATTGGTTAAACCTTGGCAAGGGGAGCAAGACAGTTGGTAGTGCAACTAGCATTGGAGACAACATCGAATTCTGGCTTATACTCGTGCTCATTGACACCAACAACAAACATGGGAGCATCCTTGCTTGGGGCAGAGATGATAACCTTCTTAGCTCCACCCTAATCAAATTACAAAACAAGCAACACAAACCACTTTAACTCCATTTAAGAAAGTTTTTTTATTCCTACTAAATAATGCCGGCATCTCTTCATCCTAGGTCAAAGAAAACCAATATAGAGATCTTGTCCAACAAACACCAGATCACAGAGCTAATTCAATTAGCACCCACAATCAAATGGGAGAGACAGAGAGCGCGAATGAAATCAAAGCAGAAGGCAATTATTTCCTCACCTTCAAGTGTGCGGCAGCTTTGTCCTTGTCAGTGAAGACACCAGTCGATTCAACAACGAACTCAGCTCCGGTCTCGGCCCATGGGATCTCCTCAGGATTCCTGTGATCCAGAACAAGCAACAAAGGAGGCTTAGTCAAAAGGCCAAGACAGATCAGCCAAAGCGGCATGCAAATACATCACCAACACCTATATCTGTAGAAAGAAGACAAAAATCCACCTGATGCCGAAAACAGTGACCTCAGATGTGCCGAAAAGAAGGGTCTTGGAGTCCTTGACCTTGAGTTCGTGGTGCTTCCAGCTGCCGTGCACACTATCATACTTGAACATGTACGTCTGCACTCCCAAATACATCATCCGCAATCATAAAAAAGTCCACGATGCCATGAAAATCTCAACAAAGAAGGGCTAATCTCACCATGTAGTCGGTGGTGATGAAGGGATCGTTGACGGCGACGAGCTCGACATCGTCCCTCTGGAGGGCGACCCTGGCGACCAGACGGCCGATCCTTCCGAAACCTGAAGTTCAAACCATCCCACAACAAAACACACACAATCCCAAGTCAAGAACAAACTGACCAAAACCAAAAGAGACAAAAAAAAAATCAAGATCTGGGTTGAGATCGGGGGATCAAACACTCACCGTTGATTCCGATCTTGATCTTGCCTGCAATCCCACACAAAAAGGAAAAAGAAAAACAACATCAAAAACCACACAGCACCGAAAAGAAGAAACAAAAGGAGCAAGGAGTACCCATTTGGAGAGGGATCTAGTAGCTTCGAAGATCTAGAGAAGATGTCTGAGGAGAATCGGGGGGGGAGGGGGGGATTCGACCGTGGTTGTAGGTAATGAAAGGCTGGCCGAAGAGGGAGGGGATTAAGTTTTATAAAGGACTGACTTCCTTTTGAGTGAGTGAGTGGTTGGGATTGAGTCTAGTCACGTGACTGACCACCACCCTCCTTGGCCTGGCCTAGTCACGTGATTGTCCACCGCTCGCCGGCCGCTGTCAGAAGGTTCTCGATCAAGTTTCTTTCTTTTTTTTACAGGATTAGTTTTGCCAAGAAAGAAATTTGACCCCCTGGATATGGAAATTAAAAAGATTACCTTTTTACCACTAGAGTCCAATGCCTGCCACAGCATTCGGCGCCGTGAAACCCGTGGGTGGGGGGGAAATAGACAGTGGATCCGAAGAATTCGTACGCTTCGGTGCACCCACCCCGTTGTTACAATGACCCAAAATGAAATCATCGATCGCCATTCGAAACCAACCAACCCCACCAACAAACCCACCCCGGTTGTTTTGTCAATAAATTTATTACCTCAAAATAAAAAATCATTTATTTTATTTTATGACCCACAAGATCGGATCCCTCCTCAAGATCTCCCCCACCCCCAGCAGTTTGCAATTTTAGACTCGATGGTTGGAAAAGAAAACAAATTAGGAATTAGAGAATTTGATTCCCCTCAAATGAATTTTTTCTTAAAAAACGGCGCATGCCACGTGTAGAGCCGTGGCTTTCTTTTCTTCTGTCTGTCTGTCTGACTATTATTACACAGGAGGAGGAGGAGGAGGAGGAGGAGGAAGAAAAAACTTTGAAAAACATTTGCGAACGACATTCAAAGAGCTAATTTTGCTTTCTTTCCTATTTTCACGGAAGGCAAATATTGATTATTTTTCACTATAAATGAAATAACAATTATTACCTTGCCATTTTCACGCCTGCATCTGTTTTTTTTGACCAAGAAGAATAGAAGAGGGGAGGGTAAGGGATCGGTCTTCTTCCGATCAAATGGCTTCCTCCTCTGCCCTCAAGAGATGGCTCAGGCCCGAGGTAACGTTTCCTCACTTGTCCGCCTGATATTCTTTCGGGGGCTCTGGAGTGATAATATCCTTGGGACGGAAAAACAGGTGTACCCGTTGTTTGCGGCTGTAGGCGTCGCGGTCGGTATCTGCGGCATGCAGCTCGTTCGTAACATCTGCACTAACCCTGAAGTCAGGTGAGAATAATCTCACCTAAACAAAACCCTCCCATGGAGTTCCCCGCCCTGACGGGACACGACTATTTCTTTTTCTCCAGGGTGACCAAGGAGCACAGAACGGCCGGAATACTCGATAACTTTGACGAAGGCGAGAAATACTCGCAGCACTTCCTCAGGAAGTACGTTCGCCAGAGGTCCCCCCAGATCATGCCATCCATCAACAACTTCTTCTCCGACCCCGAAATCTAAGATGTCTGAAATTTCCGAGCAGTGATCCTTCTTTTTGGGGCCGTTCGTTGGCTTTCGTCTGGTGCAGGGAGGAGCGAGCATACAGAAGTTGTTCTTGGACGAATGTTTGGAGATTTAATGCTCTTTCGTTTTGGATCATTATATATTGAGTCTTTGAATCCTGTTTTTCTTTTCATGGCCGCGATGAGATCTTCGAATAAACTTCAATACATCCGACAACTATCGAGCTAATACAAACTTTAGCAGCATCTAATGCTGCACATTTTGATACATTCGAACGACTTCCTAATTTAACTCAAACTTTAGCGGCGCCTAATGCCGATGCTATTACTATAAGGGCAGCCCTGTTCTACAGGGCACCCTTTTGTTATGACTCTCGGGGCTCTCTGTTTCTCTTCCTAGCTGCATGAAATGTCAGCACAACATTTTTCTTTGGTTAGTCATTACGGGATGATCGAAGTAGGAATTCTCCCACCAATGCCGAGAACGATGAGCTCTTATTCTCGAGTAATGCCTTTGGCGACTCATACTCCACCACTTTCCCTGCATTTAACAAACATGTCAAATAGATTAGACCACACCCTGCTCGCGTGCACATCCTTTGTATGCAAGTTCAGGATTCTGATATAATTGGTTTAGTACCTTGATCGAGGACCAAGACGAGATCGTTATCAATTACAGTTGGTATCCTGTGCGCCACAGTTAAAACCGTGCATTCCCTAGTCTCTTCTTGGATTGCCTGCCGTATAGCATTATCTGTCACTGTATCGACAGACGCCGTTGCTTCATCCAGGACCAGTACCTTTCGCTTCTTCAGGAGTATCCGGACTAGACATGCAAGCTGTCTCTGTCCGACGCTCCAATTCTCTCCATCTTCGGCAACTGGTGCATCGAGAAGTCTCCAATCCCGTCTTACTGTATCGGCTAGATTACACTTGTGAAGGACCTGCTACCAGAAGTGATATATACGTCAATCTCATACTTCCGAAATCGGCGAACAGAGGTTGTCAATCTCATGCTTTCAAGCTCGGCAAACAAATTTTTCAACGGGGATTTATTTCTTTTACCTCCCAGATTTCTCGATCGGAATGCTCCTCCAATGGATCGAGATTCATCCTCACAGTCCCTTGGAACAGAACAGGATCCTGCGGTATTATACTCAGTCTCGATCTCAATTCGTGCAACCTGAGTTTAGCAATATCTATCCCATCGATGAGGATCCGTCCGCTCAACAGCTCAATGACCCGGAATAGAGCCTGTATTAGGGTGGATTTCCCGCTTCCTGTTCTCCCCACGATCCCAATCTTCTTCTTTCCAGGGAATGTGCAGGTGACGCCCTTCAGAACAATGGGTAGAGAAGGGCCATATCGGATGTGAAGGTCTTCAAGTTCAATTTTCCCTTCATGTGGCCACTCGGGACTGGGCGGGGATTCTTGGGCAACTGAAATCGCCTCCTCGCTCGGTACCTCCGTGAATTGGAGGATACGCTCGACAGATATCATCTTGTTCTCAACGTTGCACATGTTCCATATCACCCATCCTTGGAGAACGTTGAGGTTCAAACCATATGTCACGATTAGCCCCGCCAAGCCTACAAAACAAGCAGGATAGCGAATCCATGAGACTGAGCATGGGAAAAGACTGAAATGAATTTTTGGTAGGGGAGATCTTACTCGGGTCAACAGAAGATTTCGGCAGGCTCACCAAGACAACCAGTACGACAAAGAAGACAAAATTGAAGAGGAAATTAACCCGAACACACAGCCATTCCATTGTACTCCCGCTGCTGAGGACTACCTTCGAGTAACCATCGACCAAGCTGTATAATCTTCGAACAAACAAGTCCTCCCGAGTAAAACATCGAATGACCGGTGCCCCTGCAATGGTCTCCGAGATGTGGTGAAGGATTGGTGCCTTTCTTGTGCCGACCATCCTGGCGAGCTCTCTGGCAGTGGTAATATAATAAGCCTGCAGAAATAGCCCCCCGGGGCAATTCACATCATCGACTCTGCATTTGGTGCAGTCCTTTTGTCCATTGATTATATGGGATAACTCACCTGAAGCCAGACCGATATGGCTAGGATAATCAAGAAGAGGGGGAAGATTTGCCAGGCGACTTGGCACATAAGAACAATGACGCTCAGCAGCTGAATAAGTGCAAAGACAAGTCCTGCGACTCTGTACGGAATGTCCGTGTCCACTGTACTTTGATCCGTCGAAGACTGAAACGTAAAAGGATTGGCAGTTAGTTTTTGAGCTCGGGCATAATTTGAAGTGTTTAGGTTGTCACGAACCCGACTAAGTATTCGGCTAGATGGGGTTGAGTCGAAGAATGAGAGGGGTGCACGGAAGACAGCTGAAATCATGCCCAGGAAGAGATGCTGAGCAGTTTTGATTGCGATCGTGGACAGCAGAACTGCCCTTCCCAATATGAAGAATGAACTTCCGCCGGACAACATGGCAAACACTCCAATCAACTTCTCCTGGCCGATGAGGCTACCTTTGCCGGCAGCCCACGCAATCCAGTAATTGCTGCCCATCTGCAGTCCTTGGAAGAGGACTTGGCAGAGAAGTACCACTGGGACCAGTGCGCCCTTGTAGGCACACGTCACGAAGACCGAGTAAACATTCCATTTCACCCGGCCGGTCACTGTTTCTTCCTCTTCAATTTGCTGGGGGAGCTTATCGTCCGTTGAGCGTCGATGACGTTTCTCTTCAAAGGGCTCAATTCGGTTTGCTTTCTCCAGCCCAGTAGGTGCACCCTTGTCTTCTTCGGCAGTCGGCTTCATGTGATCAATCGATTGTCTGTGTGCATTGACCAGTCGAACGAGTTCACCTTCGGTTCTCTTTGCCAATTCTTTATACTCTCCGTGCTGAACCATACTTCCATCTTTCATCACCTGCAAAAAAACAAAACAGAATTAATTATCCGAGCTGAAATGCAGGACAAATTCTACAACCGTGCATATCGATTCACTAACGATGACGAGGTCGGCAGCCTCTAACAACTCCAGCTGATGGGTCGCATAGACGACCGTTTTGCTAGACAATAGTCCCATCAGACATCTCTGCAAGAGTATTGTTTTGGCTGTAGTGAGTGATCACGAGAGATTGAAACATTTAACAATGGAAGTAATAGTAATAATCGTCGGTACTACTTGCCTTGAATAAATAAGTGCTGGTATGTGCGTCAACTGCACTGAAGGGGTCATCGAGGAAGTAAACGTCAGAGTCGCTGTAAACAGATCGAGCCAGTTGTATTCGTTGCTTTTGTCCTCCGCTCAAGTTTGTCCCTCTTTCTCCAACCACTGTCAGGTCGCCGTCGCTCCACAATTCAATGTCCTGTTTCAAGGCGCAAGCGTCCAGGACGCTGTCATATAATCCAGCATCCATCTTCTTCCCAAAGAGAATATTCTCCTTGACAGTCCCAGTTTGAATCCAAGCACGCTGTGTTGCGTAAGCCTTCATCCCGGTAACCTTCGTCGCCGCCCCAGAAGTTCTAGGAACTTCGCCCAGCATACTGCATATCAAGCTTGACTTACCCGACCCAACAGAACCACAAACTGCAACCTTCTGTCCTTTCATTATCTTCACCTTCTCTCCTATTGAGATTGAAACTTTTTTTGAGGTGGGGTCGGATGAATCCCAGGCATACTCTGCTGGCTCAATCTCTATCACCAGATCTGTTTCTCCTTGAGTGGGATAGTTCGTCAACATCTTTTGATCCTCTTCTCTTAGAAACTCGTTGATCCGATCGATTGAGACCTTGGTTTGTGCGATCATCGAAATCAGCTCCGGCAGGTTGTATATGGGTTCCTGCAGAATCCGAAAGGTTGCCAAAGCGGAAAGCACGGTTCCTGCGGTCAATGGAGTCTTCATTACGATGGAGGAGCCGAATGTTGCGACGGAAACAAGGGTTGGTGATGCCCAGAAAAGGAAAGCAACAGTGGAGCATGTGTAAAGGTATCGCTTCAGCCAAAATCGTTCTGTTTCTCTGAGCTGGAGAATCTTCTTCAGGAAAGACAGCTCCCATGAATGCAGTTTTATGATCCTCATGCTTTTGAGAGCTTCAGATGTGGCCTTGATTCTCGCGTCCTTTGCTTCCATGATCCGGGTTTGGAACTTCTCTTGCATCATGGCCAATGGGGTGTTACTAACCATCACAACAATTGTTGAGAAAAGAGTGGCCATGGCCGGGAAGGTGCCGAGGTTCCTCTGTAGAACGACTAATGCCAAGAACATGTGCACTGGCAGCAGCCAGATTCCGTGCATGTAAAAGCAGAAATCCCCAACTCTTTCCACATCCACGTTGATCAAATTCACAGTATTTCCATTGCTCAGGCCGGTCGACCGGGACGATAGGCACTTCTTGTATATCAAGAGTGTAAGGCCAGCTCTTAAGCGTACTCCAATCTGCTGAGTGCCAAAATACCAATGTCTCTGTGAAAGGGACTCGACGGTTTTCGACACAAAGAATATAAAAGCGAGAATCAATCCGTGGCAATAGGTCAAATCTCCATCACGGTTGCTCGACAATAAATCTACGAAGTTCCGGATCAGGAGGGGCCCCAAGTATGATGCCAACGTGTTAATTCCTACAATATATACATGTATTAAAAAAGACGGAAATCCGGATCGGCCAGAAGTTTCTATGATGAGCTAGAAGTTGAGAAAGACGTACCTGCACACATTCCATTTGCTGCAAGTGATTTCCATATGGCAGAGCCGATCGCATGTGGCAACAAGTAAGGCGTTGTCTTGTGCTTCCGGATTGACTCTTCCAGCAAATTGGAGGCAAGTTCCGCGCTTTCGGATCGGGGGATGTCAGGAATGTGAGCTAGCTTGAGTCTTTCCTTCTTACCCCTCCTGAAAAGCGGGTTGAGCCACTGGAACACAAGCCGGCTCCAGAAGCCTGCGTCGTCATACCTGTACACCTCATCGCGGCGGATATTGCACTCGACCGCCTGCTTCCCGAGTAGTGGTTGCTCCAAATAACTCTGCCTGGTTTTATGAGCACAGCTAGTGATCATTGAGCTCAAACAAACCGCGATGGCGAATGGAAACGAGAGGAGATCAGCCAACTCCGGCTGCACCCGAAGCAAAAGAGCCGAAGCCGGTTGATCACCGGTCTCTAACCAGGACGCGAGATACAAGCCGAGAGAAAGGAGAGAAGATGCGGAAGAATAGAGCCACCAAAAAAGGAGAACATGAGGCCACGATTTGCATCCCTCTGATGTAGCGTTAATATTAGTGCATGCCGATGCAGTGCACGCCATCAGCCAAGTAAGAGCCAGTGGGAAGGAACCATAGTTCAGTCTCCCCTCAGGAGCCCGCCAACATTGAAAAAGACCGACACCCGAGGACATGACCGTAGCCATCGCACAACACGCTACAGCGAGTTTCTGCGAATGCGGCCATCTCTGAGGGGAAGCCGGCACGGGCGGAGAACGGAGGTCTCTTCTTCTTCTAGTCAACATCTCTTTAGAAATCCAGAACGCCAACATGGCCGCGAAGACCGCATCAACGAGGGGCCTGAAGGCATGCATCGCAGCCGAAGCCACTCCTCTCCTGCCCAAGGGAACGTCCGACTTCATGACAGGGGAACAAATGCCGAATCTCTAAATAAATATACAAAACACACGACCACCACCGAATCAAATCAAAGTCGGTCCCCAAACTCCAACTTGGGGCCACGAAACAAACGTAAGTATCAATCGAGAGTAACATTCTCTTTTGGTAATAAGAAAAAAGGGTTGCGTGTCCCATTCATGTGCACATTATTCCCCAGGGAAGAGGGGAATCTCCTCTGACTCTTGTTCCTTTTTTACAATTTCGTTTACATTGATTGATCATGTGCCTAAATATTTAAGTTTGCCAGGTCAGATCATCCTTATAATCCGACATGTAAGGGATAAATATTTGGTACATTCCCGAATAACATTTATACGTAATTTATTTCTAAATTTGAACAAATAATTTTGAAAAATGAAAAAATCACTTCCCTTTCCAAAAAAATAAAGAAAGAAAATAAATAAGGTGAAAGAAGAGAGGGAGACGGCCACACCACATATGAGGAGGAGGAGGAGGAGGAGGTCAAATAAAACATTAATGTAACGTGGGAGAGGGGGACGTGGGAGGACGCGTGGTGGGATTGTGGAGATCCAAAGCAACCGCGCATTGCACTCGTGCCAAACTCGTGCCTCCAAGTGCCCTTTACTTAATTGTTTATTTTGTTAAGTTAATAGTAAAGTAAGCAATTTTGGATTATTAGTGGGATAAAGGCAGGGGGGGGGGGGTCATGTGAGTCCAATTGTTTCTGTCTACTTGCACATGTGGGGGTGTTTTATCAAAGCCTATATATATATAACAAGAGACCAGGCCTGTGTGTGTGTGTGTTGTCTTTTGGTATTCTACAAAATAACAGAGAACAACAAAGAGTGAGCAAACAAAAAGAAAAAAAAAGATCAAGCATAAACGGATTAATTGTGAGGGAGGGAGGGAGGGAGGGAGGGAGGGAGTATATATTCCAAATTAAAAAAAAAAAGGATTCAGTAGATGAGATGATGATAATAGCAAGTCCTGTGTCAATCTCGAAAGAGAACTTTCAAGAGAAGGATGAAGTAATGGTGTCGACACTCAAGAAAACACAAGTGTGTGTGTGGAATTTCGGACATGGATGTTACATCACCGTCCATCAACACACGACCACCATAACCAAAGGAGACGCCCAGAAGATGGTTGCAGCTAAATGGTAAGCAAACCGGTTGCTGCTGTTCAATGAATAATTAAAAGCAGATGGCACTATCTGAGTACCATACAGGTGTAATTTGTTGTTGCCAAACTCCAATGCATCAGTCACCCGCAAAATTATTAATCCCCAGCCAGAGAAAGAACTGGAGGAGCCATGTTTCTGACTCATCAATCAATAGCTCTCTCTCTTACTTCAAGCTATCAGACTTGGGCCAACTTCTGTCGTAATATATCCTGAAAAAATATCAAATTCTAACAATCAAAAACATGGATTGAACAAAAGTTTCTGCTGCGACAAGCTAGAAGTTGCGATAGATAAGATGCACCACCACCTACGCACGTTTCTATTTACTGCTAGTGATTTCAATATATATTAACATAATATTTTGCTTTCTCCAAAGAAGAAGATGGGGCGGCCGTGGCCGCAAGCATTCTTCCAAGTACATCATCCCATCAGTTATGTGATTGAGGATTACTTATAATATGCACTCGGGGATTCAGGTTTCATGTCACCACTTATAAAAGCAATGTCTAGTCATTGTATGAACGTGTGTGTATGGCTAGTTGTTTGTTAAGGATATGCCCTCCATTTTTTGGTCGGTGATAATAATATGGCGGCATTCATTGGTCATTAAAATTTTTTGGGCCAAGCTATGCGAACTTTAGGCCCACTTTGAAAGCCCAAAATGGAAATAGGCCCATTCCCCAAATAATTGAGATCCTCAGTCTGATTCTTTTTTATTTATAAAAATTATCCACCCCTTACTTTTAGAAGAGGCGAAAGATTAATTAGGGCAACTTTTTTCTTTTAAAGAAGGCCATAATGAAAAAGGGTTCGCGTATCAAACAAAATCTTGACTTGGATTGACAGACAAAAGGAAGATGAAACCCCCCCGCAACTGAAATGTTATTTTTAATTTCTGGTTTTAAAATTGACTCGTGTGATTATTTATTTAATCGTAAAATAATTAAACGACGCCACTTTCTTTCTTTTCTACTTGTTTTTTTTTTTTGCCCTTGAGAAAAGAAAAAAGCATCGCAACCAAAAAAGGTCGATCGTCGTCTTCGCTTCTTTGTAAGAAGACTGAGGTGGTCCGAAACCCAAAAACCCCCACCCATCTCCCCCTCGGCAAACAAGAACGAGCAAAGAGCTAGGAGGGGAGCAGCGAAGTCGGGAGGATTGCGACGCTCGTCCTTGATTTCTCCCCCTCCGGACGATCGGATTCGGAAGTCGTAGGCGGAGCAGCGTCACTGAGAATTCCGCCCCCCGAGGAAGTGGATTCACCCCGAGTACGCCCCATCACTACCCCTGTAAGCGTTAGCTAGTACAACTGTTACTACCCTTGCACGTGTCCTGGAATTTTCCCTTTTTGCGTGGACCGCACTATCGAAAGAACTTCGGCAGCATCTGGGTCTTGTTTGTCTTTTCAAACTAGTGCCTATATTCAACCCATTTGTTTTTCTTGCTTTTATTTTTTTTTTCTGCCAGAGACGTGTTTAGGCGGGAGCATGTGAGGTTAGTGTGGGTTTGTTCTTGTTCTCGGAGGCAAACTTCGGATTTCTTTTGGGGATTTGGTCATCTGGGTTCTTGTTCCGGTGCTACTGTTTCTTGAGGGCGTTGGGGCCAACGAGTTGTTAGAATGGGGAGTTGTAAGAGGATAGGAGGTTTCTGTGTGCTACTCGCCATGTTGGGTTTCTGAATCCGGGGTTTGTTTGTGGTAGTCCTTTGGGAAAATTAGTGGGCGAGTCCTTGGGAAGTTTATGGACAAGTCGAGGGCGACTCCCAAGCGGTGGTGCCGTGGATTCGGGACGTTTTAGTGAGCCGCGAGTTGTGCTTTTGGGCAGGTGATTTGTTATCAGTTGTGTAAATTATGTTTAAGCAGTTTCTGAGCAGGCTTCCCAAGAAGTCGTTGAAATCTGGGGAAAATCGTGGTTCTGGCGGAGGTTCTAATGCATTCTCCGAATCTTCCATTAATTCGAGAGGTGCTGAACTTGGGAGCGGCATGTCAGGTGGATTGAGTTATACTCCGGGATCCATTCCTAATCATGTTTCTGATTGGGGATATGGTAATGGGAACAAGACGGGAGGCTCGATCTCAAAATGGAATGGAAATTCTGCATCTTCCTCTTATGAGGCATTGCCTGCATTCAAAGATGTCCCTAGTTCTGAGAAGCAGAACTTATTTTTGAGGAAGCTGAACATGTGCTGTGTTGTGTTTGACTTTGCTGATCCAACGAAGAACCTGAGAGAAAAGGAGATTAAGCGGCAGACATTGTTAGAGCTAGTGGACTATGTGACTTCTGCTAGTACGAAGTTCTCAGAAACAGTTATGCAAGAAGTTACGAGGATGGTGTCGGTGAATTTATTCCGAACCTGGACTCCTCAGCCGCGTGAAAGCAAAGTTATAGAAGCCTTTGATTTTGAGGAAGAGGAGCCTTCTATGGATCCTGTGTGGCCCCATCTGCAGATTGTGTATGAATTCTTCTTCAGGTTTCTCGCATCAACAGAGACAGATGCAAAAACGGCTAAAAAGTACATTGACCACTCATTCATTGTAAGGCTGTTGGAACTTTTTGATTCAGAAGATCCCAGGGAAAGGGAATACTTAAAAACCATATTGCATCGTATCTATGGGAAGTTCATGGTTCATCGCCCCTTTATCAGAAAAGCTATAAACAATATATTCTATAGATTTATATTCGAGACCGAGAAGCATAATGGCATCGCTGAGCTTCTTGAGGTTTTGGGAAGTATTATCAATGGATTTGCTCTTCCATTAAAAGAAGAGCATAAGTTGTTCCTTATCCGTGCCTTGATTCCTCTGCATAAGCCGAAATTTCTGGCCATGTATCATCAGCAGTTATCTTACTGCATCACCCAATTTGTTGAGAAAGACTGCAAGCTAGCTGATACTGTGATCAGGGGTTTACTGAAGTTTTGGCCTGTCACAAATAGCACAAAGGAAGTCATGTTCCTGAGCGAGTTGGAGGAAGTTTTAGAAGCAACTCAGTTGCCAGAGTTCCAGCGTTGTATGGTACCCTTGTTTCGCCAGATAGCTCGCTGTTTGAGCAGTTCACACTTCCAGGTATGATAAAACTCTTTATTTATTAGCTGTATATCTACACCGGCTAGTTTTCTGTTGTCCTGGTAGTACTGACATATGTAGGCTTGCTTTAACTGAATTTTCCTTGCAATTCTTTGCTATTTCATTTATGTTGTTGGCTATTCTATCTTTTATCTTTATCTGATGGCATATATTCGGTATAGTCAGGCGAACCTACTTCTTTTGTTAATACTGAGGAAACCTGAGAGGAAAACAGATGCAACAAATTAGCAAAAGGTCCACTAATTGACTTGTTTTCGTGCACTTCTTAACAGTTATAGACCATGTGTTTCTCAATTATTTATATTAACTTATTACGTTTTCGAATAGAATACACGAATGACTAGGTTTACTGATGGGACCCCGAAGGCCAATCACTATAAGCACTTCATGGTGTTTATATTTTTCCTTTTGCTTAATAGCTGCAGGACAAGTTAAAATAAAAAATTTGCTGACCCCGTAAACCTCCACAGATGCTAGATTAGTTTAAGCTAATTTAACCATACTGAAAACGTGATGTCAAAAAGTGCCACGGGTGCTTCAATAGGCACTAAGGCAAGGTAAGGCATCAGCACAATGCCATGCTTGGTCTCAGGCGAGGCAATATGAATAGGCACCTCGTAGGCACTTAGGTAGGTATGAGGTATTAGGCTAACAGGTGGGCATCCTTCATACTGTGCATCCTTTGTCAACTTTGTTGTAACTAGCAGTAGCTGTTCATGTTAAGGCTGCAGCTAGAGCTGGTCATAACTAGGACAACTCCATTTTTCATGTGATGTGACATGCTATCTGAATAGAACTTCCTCATAGAAGCTACGTCTGTCTGACATAATTTCTCATTTCTAGGTTAATTTGCACAAGGCTGGGGTGTTCGCATGAAATAGTTTTTTTTAATCATACTACATGGAAAACTAAGATTAATTTACATGTACACATCAGGGGCATGAGTGATACCTTGTATCTTGACATTTTTTGACTGCCTGTTGTTCTTTCAAATGTCTCCATTGAATGCTAAAATTGTCTGTAATACTTTATCACGAAGTAAACTTTGGAGACATATAGTTTGAAGTCCAGAAATGGAGCGAGACGAGCTTGAAGCCGGACTATCTTTTCCTTTCAATGTTTAGCCATGTCTAATCAAATTAGTTTTCCCGATAGATGTACATGCACTTCTAGTAGTATCTTATTCCTATAAATTTTCCATTGCTGGTTATGGAGTGTTGTTGTTTACCCTTTTAATGGCATGGAAGCTGGTGTCACCAAAGTTTTGATCAAATGTAGGTATTAATGAATGAAACGTGCTTGAGTTTTATTTGATTCCGTGTTTTTCTTCTTTTCCCTAATGGCAGCTGTAGAGTCGTTTAGGGTCACTAGTTTTACCAAAGTCAGGAAACCGTGATTTTCTCCCAGTCTATTGGTGGTCATCATGATGATCTGCTGAGCAGATAACTACTGAACTTCTAGAATTGCAAATATCGTTACTCTACAGTAATCATCAACACACACTCGCATGGTCTTGGAATGCATACATGGTGAACTTATCCAAATGAACTCCTTTTCCTCATCATTGAGATTATTGGTTGAATATTTTTGCCTGCTGTAAGTTGTGCATTGTAAGTGATTTTGGCTAGTTGTGATAATGTAACTACTGCATACGGTTCAGTAATCATTGACTCGGAATCCAGTCTCTTTGAGATGCCGATGATCTAAATCATTTTTGTAGTCAATAGACAAACAATAGTGATTGAATTTATCTGTTAAGAATTATCTTCTTTTGCAATTACACCTTTTCGTTTTTACTTGCAATCTCTTTCAGCGTTCTTAGGAGACATTAATGTCAGTTGAAAATCCACGAAAGTATGATAAGTTGTTTCTGCTGGGATGCACTTTTAGGTGGCGGAGAGGGCCCTCTTTCTCTGGAACAACGATCACATCGAGAATCTAATCAAGCAAAACCGCAAGGTGATACTCCCAATCATCTTCCCATCCCTTGAGAGGAACGCCAGGAGCCACTGGAATCAGGCTGTACTCAGCTTGACCCTCAATGTCAGAAAGATCTTCTACGACCTGGACCCAGAGCTGTTCAAAGAGTGCTCGGCAGAATTTGAGGAAGGCGAATCAAAAGTAGAGGGTGTACGAGCAAGACGGGAAGCCGTCTGGAAACAACTGGAAGAACTTGCCGCGAAAAGGGCAGCAAGCAATGAGCCGGTGCTCGTCCCTGCCAGGATACCTCTGCGTACTGCTTCAGGTTAAGCAATCCCGAGGTAAGTCCTTCATAGCAGCTACAAAAATATTGATTTTTTTCCCTTTTATTGGCCGGGATTGGTTATGGACATTGTACGGTTTCGGGGAACCGAAGCTTTGGCGAAACGCTTATGTAAATCGTAGTATTTTTGTCAGACAGGGGTGGCCAGGGGACATTACTTAGGAGCCCTTTTTAGTCTAGAACCGCGTATTCACGCAAATGCAGTTGAGCACAGAGTCGCGATTTGTTGGTCGTATTGGCACGATCATCGACTGGGATCGAACGTGTGCCGATCCCAGCGAGTGGTCCAATCCGACAGGGGCGTTAGGTGATAGTTTTTTGAATGTGAAATTAAGGTGACAAATGGTTGAACATGCATGCAACACTTGATGATGTATGGCTATTGGAGTCGTCACGGGCAAAAAAGTTGACATAAAACATGAGTAGGTAGGTAATCTGCGAATAGTATCATCTTTACTTTTACTGCAGACTTTATGTGAACATTTCCACAACGTTATGTAATATTCACGTCCTAGAGAAAACGACCGATGAGTATATAATGTATTTGTTTAAGGTTAAGTGGTAACAAATTTCATGTTTTATGTATTGTGGACAAACCATGACATCCTTAATTAACGTGGACCACCGAGTTCTTTTTAAAGGCCTTGAGTCACTCAAAACTGTAGATGCAGTCATCCGTCCATCTCTAAATTGTCATTGGTGTCCCTGTTCTTCTTAATTTTGGTGGTCCTAACTAAAATCATATGATGAAGTAATCACAACCTAGTCAATGTAAAAATTTGTCTCTAATTTTATTTTACATTATTACTTCAGAGTTACCAGATTATATAAGTCGAGTGCAGAAGGATTCTGCTTAAGAAAGAAGACACTTGCAATTCCAGTTTTCTTTGATCGACGGACAATGGGAGTGGAAGTCGTGTCCTCGGAAACTATCAAGCCGTCGTTTCCGACGCCTGCTCATCTCCGGAGCCACAAGCTTTGTCTCTGCGATCAATTAAGCCCGGTTTTCTACATCCCACTCGTCTTGTACTACCCTATGCCCCATGCTTTGGTGACAACCGGGGCGGCAGATGTGACGCGACGACTCAAGTCGTCCCTGTCCCTTGTGCTCGCCCGATTCTACCCGTTGGCAGGCAGAATCAAGGATAACTTCTCGATTGAATGCAACGACGAGGGAGTTAAATTTGTTGAGACAACAGCGGACTGCAGCCTCTCAGAGTTGCTGGTTAGGCCCGACCCAAGCCTACTGAATATGCTGCTACCAATTGAGATGGAATCGCCAGAGGCAAGCACGGGATTCCTCTTCCTTGTCCAAGTGAACTTTTTCACGTGCGGAGGCCTTGCGATGGGGATGTGCATTTCCCATAAGGTTGCTGATGGGTTCACGTTGAGCGACCTCATCACGTCATGGGCGAAACTGTCCATTGGGGAGGAGATTGTCTCCAAGCCACCACGGTTCGATGCCTCTACTTTCTTCCCCCCATCGAGCCGCTTACAAGCCCTCCCGGTGGTTGAGCTCCCAAAGGAAAAGAGCGTCACGAGGCGATTTGTCTTCGACCCGTCGAACATTTCAGAGCTCGTGGCGACGGCGAGGAGCGAGCATGTTCCGCACCCAACGCGGCTGGAGGTCGTGTGTGCTCTCATCTGGAGGTGTGTGACCCTCGCATCAAGGAGGAGTATGAGGGCATTCGGCGAGAGGTCAGTCTTCTCCCAGGCAGTGAACATCCGGCCGAGGATGTCTCCTCCCCTTAGCGAAAGCATGGTAGGCGACCTCGTGGTGGTGTTTCTCGCGGAGGCGGAAAGCGGGAAAGGAGAGGACGACCTGTCGTTAAGGGAGCTGGTGAGGAAACTGAGGGAGGAGAAGGAAGAGTTTCTGGGGAACTTCATGAGGAAGGAGATGGCAGGGGAAGCGGCAACTGGGGCTTTGCTGAGGATGGCGGAGACGGTGGGAGGGCTGCTGAAGGGAGGAGGAGTGGAGCTGTACAGCAGCAGCAGCTGGTGCGGGTTCCCTGTGTACGATGCAGATTTCGGATGGGGGAAGCCAGTGTGGGTGAGCTTGGTTAGCATGGCGTTCAAGAACACCATCATAATAATGAACAAGAGAGGTGGGGAGGGGATGGAGGTGTGGTTGACGCTCAGGGAAGATCACATGGCCGAGGTAGACCGCGATGAGGAGGTGCACCGCCTGGCCACCGTGAATCCTGGCATCGACTGGTGACTCCCGTCCGTCGGGGGGGGGGGGGGGTGGCGTCTACTGTTGGGACCGTGTCGTTTCCTTTTTAAGATCATGTCATAAATAAGAAAATAATTCGCACGGGGCAAAGGAACAGGTTTGTTGACTCCACTTTGAATTTAGTAATAATCATCATGGAGTGGAGATGTGTTTTACCTTGTGATGAATTGATAGTTGCCTCACGAACCATTTTCCAACCATATATAATCGAAGCCTCATCATCAAATCATAACAAAGAGTAAATTACTAGTTGAACAAGGCCATCAACTGTAAGCTCTCCGCAACACGAAACCTCCTCCTACTCAATAACTGGGAATGGTTGGAGAAACCCATTTCAAGTTTACAATGTCAAATAAATAACCCACTAAAAGTAATGTACTTCCGGACCTTACCAGCCACATGACGCAAATTACTTTCGGCCCACTTGATAAAAAATGTTTTGGACAAAGGCGGGTTTCATTTGGAGGAGTAAGTAAACTTTGAGACAAGTCAAACAAGAACAGAACTCAACTGTAGTTCATTTGTCTCTTGTTGTTATTATTTTAAGACAAGTAGGGGGTGGGGTGGCTCAGTCGGAGCGCCTGGCAGAAGGATTTGAATTTAATTTGGTTACGCATCATAATCTACGTACGATCGAGAGACTAAATCAATGGGAATCTTTCTTTCCTTTTATATTTATTTCTGTGGGTTTTGGGGGGTTAAATTATTTATAGACTTAGGATGAAGGGGCAGCATACCAGAGGCATTTTGATATTTTTATTTACTGTTCCACAAATTACGGGTCACGTTGGGATGCTTTTGACTTGTAGAAAGTGGTGGCAAGTGGCTGGCTGGCTTGCCTTCTTCCTTCTTGGTTGGTTTTTAGTCTGACTTTCCCTTTTCTTTTAGAGGGCGGTGCATTTTTTCTATTAGTCAAGTCAAAACCCTCGCATGCTACAATTCCATCTGGGTTGGTTAACTCACCAACCTTCACTTAGTTTAGTTATAGTCCCCCTTTCATCTCATTCAACTGGCTTAGCTTAATCATCATTACCTGACAACCCACCTGTGAGTTTGTTTGGGCAAACTTTTTTTTTTTTTTTTGCTCTTTGATAAATTGTCACAGGATAAGGAAAATCTATTTATGACTTTGCAAAAAGAAATCTCAAGCTTCTGACTAATTTTATTTTCAAAACGCGCCCCTTCGAGTGTATTTTGGTAATTTACGAAACTTAGAAAGTTTTTCGTAAATTCTTTTAAAAACTAACAGTAAATCCGTACAAACCTCGAATGGAAGGAATGGAGAAACAGCCCCACACTTTGGAGGGTTGTAATTTCCATCCCCAGGATCACACATTTTGGATTTGGACCACATCTCGTGTGATGTAACTAAAAATACAAACAATAAATAATCTTCTTCTTCTTCTTTTTTTCTTCCTTTTGGGTGACTTTTTCGACCTTAAACAAGAAATAAGTTGGGAGTAAAGCCAATTCCAAATATTCCAACGAGACTAAGCTGAGCACAAGGTTTTGCACCATCCCCCCCTCCTTCGTTGTATTCGACTTGTATTCTTCGGCAAACCAACCAATTCAAACTTTGTCACAACTTCAAAAAAAGTTTATCAACAGATTTAAAACAAAAAAAGGAATTAGTTGAAAATGCACTAAAAAGACAAAGAAGAAACCATTAGTTGAAAATTCACACGTTATAAAAAGAACCCGCCTCTTTGCATCAACCAAATCATTCTCTTCTTAGCGTTAGCATTCCCCACTTTGTTCTCTCTGTTTTTGTTGATCCCGACAATGGCTGTTCATATGAATGTCCGAGTGATTTCCAAGGAGAACGTCAAGCCCTTGTCTCCGACCCCGCCCCACCTCGCCACCTTCAACATCTCCCTTTTCGACCAGCTCAACCCCTCTCTCTACCTGCCCTTGATCCTCTTCTACGTCCCTGATGATGCCTGCCCAACGACTGACAGGATCTCCGTCCTCAAGTCCTCCCTCTCCGGACTCCTCACTCATTTCTACCCTCTTGCGGGGAAGATCCAGGGGAACTTCTCTATCCAGTGTAATGATGATGGTGCTGCCTTCATTGAGACATCCGTCGACTGCTCCTTGTCCGAAGTGCTTTCCTGCCCCGATCCCATCGAGATGAGGAAGCTACTCCCTGTGGAGATGGAGTCGACCGAGGCTTTGACTGGCGACCTCCTCCTTGTCCAGGTGAACGCCTTCCGCTGTGGTGGGCTTGCCCTCGGGTTGCTCATGTCCCACAAGATATGTGATGCGTGCACCATGGGCACGTTTCTCACTTCCTGGGCGAAGTGGGCCCACGATCCAG
Source organism: Melastoma dodecandrum (assembly GCA_029817715.1). NCBI lineage: Eukaryota > Viridiplantae > Streptophyta > Magnoliopsida > Myrtales > Melastomataceae > Melastoma > Melastoma dodecandrum. The sequence goes on along the minus strand of JARUPY010000533.1, from coordinate 296,751 downwards.
CAACCGTGGAGCCACCCCGGCTTGATGCATCCACATATTTCCCCCCATCGCCTAATCTGGCGAAACTCCCTGTGGTCACCCTGCCGAGGGCGAAATGCGCGACAAAGCGATACTTCTTCGACTCAAAGAAGATTGCAGCCCTCGTGAAGGGTTCTTCAAGCCAGGCTGTGGCCCGGCCTACACGAGTGGAGGCTGTCCTCGGCCTAGTGTGGAAATGCTCCACCGCTGCATCCCGGCAGGCCGCTGCCGCGACATCATCCCCGAGGAAGCTATCCATTTTCTCCCAGTCGGTTAACCTCAGGCAGAGGCTTACGCCGCCGCTGCCAGTGAACACCATGGGAAACGTGGTGGCATGCTTCACGGCGGAGATTGCTAAGGACAATGATGAGATGCAGCTGAAGGATCTGGTACAGGGGCTGAGATCTGGGAAGGACGAATACTTTGGGAACTTCCTGAAGAAGGAGATGGTGGCCCAGAGGGCATCGGCCGTGATATGCGAGGGGGGGAGGAAGTATGTGCAGGCGGTAAACAACGAGGATCTGGACTTCTACAACTGCGTGTGCTGGTGCCGCTTCCCACTGTATGACGTGGATTTTGGGTGGGGGAAGCCGGCTTGGGTGGGAGTGATGGGCATGGAGTTCCAGAACTCGGTGATCATGTTGGATAGCAACGGCGGGGACGGGATAGAGGTCTGGCTGACGCTGAAGGAGGAGGAGATGGCAGAACTCGACCGCGACCAGGAGTTGCTCCAATACGCGACCCTAAACCCGGCAGTCATTTACTGATCTCCAATACAAAGGGTTGAGACCTGGCAGTGTGACTACATAAGCAAGAAGCAAAGACGACATTATGTTTAAAATGTTCCTTTTGTTTGTGAATGGGATGTGGCCTGAGTACCTTGCCTTCCTGATTGTGCCTGGTTAAATTAGGATGTTGATATGTTCAGAATATTTAATCACCTATAATCAATTGGTAATTTTCTATACTCGTGAAATCGACTAATTTCGAGATTCTCTTTCGAAAAATTAAGTTGATCTTAATCGATTTTCGATCTCTTAGCATCTAAAAATTAAGGCACGTGTTCGTTGGCTACAGTTCGAGGATCGAAACACGGCCTATTTTTTCAGCATGATGAAGCGGCGCCATAATAGGAGCGTCGTTTTGTCGTTGATGAGGGATGATGGTATGGTGTTGACTGATTTGACGGAAGTGAAGGATGACACGATTCGATATTTCAGCTCATTATTTACAGCTGCACCGCGTGTTGGATCTCGACTTAGCGTTGAACAAGGCGAACGCTAGTCTTTGAGCGGACTTCGAACTCCTAAGCTCGAAAGAAGAGGAAGTGAAACACTATCACTTGAAGCCAACACTCCACTACTTCAAATACTTGAATTCTTGGATGATTTTACAAATGAGGACCCTTCCCTATTTATACTAGTTGGTCTCCTTAACCTATGGTTAGGATTATTCCACATGTACGGCTAGGATTGATCATCTAGAACCTTCTATACTCTACCTAGAAACTTCTATCCTATTCTAAGCTTCTAATCTATTATCTAGAAACTTACTAGATTATTCTAGAACTTTCTAGTACCTTCGAGAACCTTTGAACTTACCGGATTATTCTAGAACTTTCTAGTACCTTCTAGAACCTTTGAAAGTAGTTGTTGATCTTTAACACCGCGGGCAGTATAGATTGATCAAGATATGGTGAGGGCGATTATATATAGGACTGTGTCCTCGGAGTAAATTGTTGACCTGGTGACCCCAGTTTCTGTGGAGGAGGTGCGCATGACGATGTTTCAGCTGGGCCGCCATAAGGCGCCTGGACCGGATGGATATACGCCTGAGTTTTGCAGGAGCTCTTGGGAGGTTGTAGGGGGCTGGTTACTGAGGCAGTGCAAGACTTTTTTCTCGGGGTCGTCTTCTTCGTGAGGCGAATACCACTATCATATTGCTCATTCCAAAGAAGGCGAATCCGATGGTATTGACGAGTTTCAGGCCTATCTCGTGTTGTAACACGTTGTACAAGTGTATCACTCTTATACTAGCGTCGCGAGTCAGGGAAATGCTTCCTGGCATCATAGGTTCGGAGCAGTCGACGTTTATACCTGGACGACGCATTGTAGATAACATCATGGTGGCACACGAGCTGATCAAGGGCTATGATATGGGGAGGAGTCTCCCAAAGTGCGTTTTGAAGATTGACATCAGAAATGCATATGATTCGGTCGAGTGAGATTTTCTACAGGTGGTGTTGGAGCTCTTTGGATTTCCGAGTTCATTCATCCAGCCCATCATGGAGTGCGTGACTACAACCAGGTTTTCTATCAGCATTAACGGGGAGCTACAAAGCTTTTTCAGCAGTTATAGGAGATTCCGTCAGGGTTGCCCTTTGTCGCCGTATCTGTTTGTGATGGTTATGAAGGTACTTTCTGACATGTTGAGGAGGGCTACGGAGTCACCTGATTTCGAATTTCATCCTCGTTGTCAGAAGGTTACGTTTGTCTCACTTATGTTTTGCGGATGATCTCCTCATTTTTTCTTGTGAGAGGCCATCATCGGTACGTTGTGTATTAGACACACATGGAAGTCTGGTTAACACTGGGGGAGGATCACATGGCTGAACTCGACAAGGAGAAGGTGTTGATGGAGTATGCTAACTTGAACCCAAACATCTCGTGGTGATGCCATCGCGGGCAGCCACATGGACATGGACCTTTATCAAGGCAATAACAGTAACACGATTTTTGTGTTGGAGATCATCGACAAAGTCCAAACAAACACAAATTTCAGTAGAAGGAAACAAACAAAAAGTGATGCATGCAAGGCTCTCTGTATGCATTAATAGTGTGGGGGGTGGGCTTATAATTTTGGTAAAAAGATGGCCCTCGTCCTCGTGAATGCAGGTGAGGGGGCAAGGCCCAATTTGATGGGAGGGAAGACGAATACTACTTATATCATTGTCCATTATGATCATCCCAGTTGGATTATCCACAAAGTCGGTCGGCCATCTCAATCAAAATGACTTTTTTTGCATCTGAAATGTTTGCTTGCAGCATGGGTGTGGTAGTCCTGTCAAGGTTTGGCCTGTTCTCATCCTCCTCCAGTTACATTCCAACTATTTAGCTCGTGAGTTATCTCATTTAATGTATAATAATTGGCCACCGGTTCGTAGTTTTCGGTGACGTGTACTTTGTCCAAAACAACAAGTGGGAACAAAGACACATTCAAAACAGTTGAAGCCTCCAAAAGAACACATGTTAGAACATCTGATATTTCATATTGAGACAATACATCGATATTCCCCGACTTCTGCAGCACGACGACGACCTTCCTTTTTTTTAAACATTATTTTGCTTGATTAAAAAGGAGAAGAAGAAGAAGAAGATAACATGGAAATTTCATCTCCATGGAGAAAAAGGACAATCACAACAGGCATTTCACGCTTTGAAGGACGGACACGTAAACTTGAGAAGCTCCTCGTCCTTCTCGAAGACCACCATCTCTTCCTCTCGAAGGTTAACCCATGCCTCGATCCCTTCCCCGTCCTTACGGTCCAGGAGCACCACCAGGTTCTTGTATGGCATGGCCGTCCACCCTACCCATGTCGGCTTCCCCCAACCGAAATCCGCCTCGTACATTGGGAACCGACACAGGCTGGTGAAGTTGAACGTCACTATCTCCCCCTTTGAGAACTTCATCGACCTCTCCTTCATGAGGCTCAGGTGTGCTTCTCCCTTCTGGAGATTCTTCACATACTCCGTGTCTATCTGCCGTATTGCCTCCCTCACCTGGCTCACGATCTTGGTCTCGTCGTCCAACTTTGGCATGGTTATCGCAATCCGGCTTATGTTACCAAAGTAGCTCTGAGGCAAGGGTGGGTCCATCCTCGTCCGCAGGTTCACCGCATGGAGCACCGTGTAGACCTTTCCTTCGGTATCGGCACCCTTCCTCCCGCTGTGGAAGCTCTGTATGTCCCGCCACCACAAAAAGGCCGACAGGGCCTCCACCCTTGTCGGCCTTCTGTACCCATTCCCCCCTGCAGCAGCAGAGTCATCAGTGTACCGATCCCTCAGGGAGGCAATGGCAGGGCCACCGAACATAAATCTTTTGGTGTCTAGACCTTCCTTAACTATCCCCGTGCTGGGCTGGTATCCCCCGAGGTTTACAGGAGGGAAGAGCGAGGCCACGTCAAAGTATGGAGTCACGGTTCCGTGAGCATCGCCTCTGGCGACGGCAGCCCAGCTGTTAAGGAAGGTGAAGTAGGAGAGTGCGTCCGCAACCTTGTGCGAGATACACAGACATACAGATAGTCCTCCACAGGCAAACAAGTTGACCTGTAGGGCTACCACAAAGTCCTCAGGGTCGTACAGCTGGAACGGGAGGAGGCGGGTAAGGGCCGTTGGGGAAGGGTTCTCAAGGATATCCACGAGCTTGCAGCTGACGCGTGCCTCCGCGAAGTAAACACCCTGGTCGCCACAGTCAACGTAGAGGTTATCCCTGACTCGACCGGCGAGAGGGTAGAAGGTGGAGAGGGACTCGGAGAGGGAGTCCTTGAGGCGTGCCACCTTGTGGGTGGTGTCGAGGCCGCCAGGGAAATCGTCCTTGGGGTAGAAGAGGCAGAGGGGAATGAAGATGGGAGGGGCGAGCTGGTCGAGGAAGGAAAGGTCGTGGCGGGAGAGGTGGTGCGGCGTAGGAGAAGAAGGTTTAATGGTGTCGGTTGTTTGAATTGTCACCTCGAACTTTGCCGTTTCCATGGCGGCGTGGAATTATTATGGAGGAATCGAAACAAATGAAGGGAGAAATGCGTTGCTCTCTTGTGCTATGTGAGTTGTCTTGGGACGTCCTATATAAACAAAAGTAGAGGTGCCGTGGCAACCGAGAGTGAAGAGAATAAGAAAGAGACTGTGACTGATAATATGTATCTCTGGGAGCTTTGTTCCTTAATGACGTTATAACACGTCATTAAGGAACACGTTGTGACAAGTGTATCACTCGTATATTGACGACGCGAGTTAGGGAAGTGCTTCTTGGCATCATAGGTTCGGAGCAGTCGATGTTTATACTTGGACGACGCATTGTGGATAACATCATGGTGGCACACGAGCTGATCAGGGGCAATCATACGGAGAGGAGTCTCCCGAGGTGCGTTTTGAAGATTGACATTCGGAATGCATATGACTCGGTCGAGTGAGATTTTCTACAGGTAGTGTTGGAGTGCTTTGGATTTCTGAGTTCATTCACCCAACTCATCATGGAGTGCGTGACTATGGCCATGTTTTTCTATCAGCATTAACGGGGAGCTACAAGGCTTTTCAGCAGTTATAGGAGACTTCGTCAAGGTTGCCCTTTGTCGCCGTATCTGTTTGTGATAGTGATGGAGGTACTTTCTGGCTTATTGAGGAGGGCTACAGAGTCACCCGATTTCGGATTTTATCCTCGTTGTCAGAAGGTACGCTTATCTCACTTATGTTTTGCGGACGATCTCCTCATTTTTTCTTGTGGGAGGCCATCGTCGGTACGTTGTGTATTTTATACACTGTCGAGATTTGGGGATCAATCGGGATTGAGGATTAGTGCGCGGAAGAGTGAGATTTTCTTTGGTGAAGTATCGACAGAGGTGCAGCCGCAAATTCTTACTGATTCTGGATTTATACGAGGGGAGTTACCGGTTCGATATCTTGGTGTGCCTCTTATTACTAGGAGGCTCACTATAGAGGATTGCATGCTGTTGGTGGATGCCATTGCCAGTAAGATTCGCCACTGGACGAGTAGGCATCTGTCGTATGCTGGAAGCTGTAGTTAGTGAGCTCGGTGTTTTTCGCGACTCAGACGTATTGGTCATCCATATTTCCATTACCGATGTCGGTTTGTAGGAGGCTGGAGCTGCTCATGTCGCGGTTTTTGTGGTGGCGTCCATCGATGGACCACCACAAGGCCAAGATAGCATGGAACACGGTGTGCAGGCCAAAGGAGCATGGAAGGCTTGGTCTTAAGCGGGTTACAGAGTGGAACCGAGCGGCGATTATGAAGCACATTTAGCATATCTTCTCGGATCCGGAGGACTCTCTATGGGCTCGATGGATGAGGACATATCTTCTGAGAGGTGAGTCATTCTGGCAGGCGAGGCAGCCGGATAGATATTCTTGGATCTGGAGACGACTGTCGACGTTGAGGCATCTTGTTCGTCGACTCATCTCATGGCACATGGGGGATTGCAGCAGGATTTCCTTCGGGTTCGATACGTGGTGCCCATTGGGTCGTTTGGTGGATGTCTTTAGGCATGAGGAGATCGAGCATTCCAAGATTCTTTCTAGGTCTCGTGACGGACTTCTTTGTTGATCCGAGTTAGCGGAGCTACGTTGAGAGAGGTGATATGCGGATTCATCGGCATAGGCGAAAGTGCTTTGACAGATTGCGCGAGCTTCTGTCAGTCGGTTGTTATCCATTGTTAGGTACTTTTAATCGGGTTATCTGGTCTTTACGTTCTGAAGGAGATTTTACTGTTGTCTCTGCATGGAGACATATCCGTAACGATTATCAAGTTGTTCCTTGGGCTAGTTTTGTCTGGTGTGAGAGCATGCTGCAGCGGTTCTCATTCATCCTGTGGTTGGCCGTTCAGAGGCGGCTATACACTTCTGACATGTTATTCAATCTAGGTCGTCATCATCTACATGTGCACTTTGTGGTTTGAGGCAAGAGAGGTTAGACCGCCTTTTCTTCACATGTAGCTACTTAGCGGAAGTTTGGTCGTACACTGTTAGTCGGGATGTTGCAGCTAACTTTCCGCGGAGGTGGTCTGCTATTACTGAGTTACTGTTCTCGCCGACTGGAGTCACACTTCAGATTCGTTTGTCTTTTGCCAGGATGTTAGGAGGACGCGTTTATTACCTGTGGATGGAACGGAACAAGCGTAGGGTTAGCGAGCGTTTGTTGCCTCCTAGGATACCGCTTCACTGCCGTAGACGTAGCGTGATTTCTTTATTTTTTACGTATTGTTGGTATACATAGTTATGGTATTGCGTTTTTTTCCGAGGTATGCCCCAGTGATCTTTGTATAAATAAGTTTTGGGTTACATAGTATTACTTATAAAAAAATTCATTGTTTCCACGTCGCGTAACATGTCGCAGCCAGGTCATCATCCTCATCTACGTAATCACCACATCATCTTCAAACCTACCAACCTCACTGGTCTCCTTCAATCGTACACCAACAAGGAAAGGAAAGATAACTGGGATGAAGGCGCGATGACGGACAACATGGTCACCTGCACCCCCTCCTCCTCCATTCATACCCCACCAACAGCAACATTCATCCCCATCCTTATCGTCGGGGGGGACAATGAAGTTCCGTCATGAAAATATAACTTTGGTTCAGACAAGAGCTTGTCGAATAACCTGTTGTGTCCTGCAGCTTATAAAAAAAAAAGATCCAAATAAATATTCATGGTTTTGACAGGAGACATCGGCCTGATATATTTGATTAAATCCTCCAGATAGACAACATGCCAGTGGGATTTCTTAAATGGGTTGACAGGGAAATGCATAGCTTTAACAACCGAAATGTCGTTGCAAATGACACGATCGACATTTCAGGATCGTTGAGATAGACAAAATGCTACAATCAAAGGATGTGGCCTCGTTCCCTTCATCCATGAAACGTCGCTGTTTGAGATGGCCGGCTCCTCATTTCATAAGAGTTAAGTTTAATTCCACTTCTTGTTTACCATTGCTTTGCCTAGTCGAGTGCCACTAAGGAGGATCGTTGTTGTTCGAACGGCCGTTGTCGTTTTTGCCTACTGGCGTTTTCTCCGTGACGACGGCATCAATAAACAACTCTCTTTTTTTATCTAGCCCTCTCCAGTTGATGACTGCCCTTGTCCCGCCAACGTGTTCGCTGCGAGAATCCCACGCATGGCCCGTCTATCAATGAAAGTTGAGCTAATCTCATCTGAGATCATAAAACCATCTACTCCCACGTCCCAAGATCTCAGGATGTTTAACCTCTCCATCTTTGATCAACTATCGCCCGATCTTTACACTCCAGTTCTCCTCTACTACCCTGAAGAATCGACTCCCCTGTCTGATAAGATTCGGCGCCTCAAGTCCTCCCTTTCTCTTGTGCTTGCTTATTTCTATCCTCTTGCTGGAAGGGCTCGAGACAACATGTTTGTTGAATGCAACGACCTGGGGGCTAAGTTCCTTGAAGCCGATGTCGATTGCACCCTTTCGGAAGTACTTGTCTGCCCGTGCCTCCGAGAATTGAAGAAGCTCCTTCCAATTAATGTTGAGACAAATGAGGCGAGCATCGGCCAGCTCCTCCTAGTTCAAGCAAACTCGTTTAGGTGCGGAGGATTAGTACTAGCAATATCTATCTCCCACAAGATTGCTGATGGAGCCACCATCGGCAACTTCATCAGGTCATGGGCGAATGCGGCCGGTAACTGTTCAAACATTGTTCCCCCAAGGCTTGATGCATCCATAGTGGCTCCTTCGAAGAATCATTTGATGGGCATTTCCCCTCTGGTGTTGCCACAGCATAAAACCCTCACAAGAAGATACGTGTTTGATTCATCCAAGGTCGATGGCCTGGTGGAAAGAACATCGACCAAACAGGATGGACGTCCCACAAGAGTTGAGGTGGTGTCAGCGTTACTATGGAAACGCATGGTTAAAGCATCTATGAGGAGGTCTGGGGTCGAATGGAAAAGGTCAGTCTTTTTACATACAGTAAACCTCCGCCCAAAGATGTTCCCGCCGATTCCAGAGAACACGTTCGGCAACCTCGTAGGACATTATTGGGCGGAGATGAGGGAAGAGGAGGCCGCGGAGATAGATCTCAAGGAATTGGTGATGAGGCTAAGGGCGGAGAAGGCCAACTATCTGGAAAACTACGTGAAGGAAGAGCTAGTAGGGGAAAAGATCCCCATGGGAGTCCTCGCGGACGCAAAATCAATTCATGAGCTCCTCAACAACAAGGAGGTGGAGTCATATGTGTGCTCCAGCTGGTGCGGGTTCCCTTACTACGAAACTGATTTCGGATGGGGGAAGCCGACTTGGCTGAGCGTGGTCAGCTCGGAATATAAGAACGTGATTTGGATGGCAGATGCAAGAGGGGGAGAAGGGATGGAAGTCTGGTTAACACTGGGGGAGGATCACATGGCTGAACTCGACAAGGAGGAGGTGTTGATGGAGTATGCTAACTTGAACCCAAGCATCTCGTGGTGATGCCAACGCGGGCAGCCACATGGACATGGTCCTTATCAAGGCAATAACAGTAGCACAATTTGTGTTGGAGATCATCGACAAAGCCCAAACACAAATTTCAGTAGAAGGAAACAAACAAAAAGTGATGCATGCAAGGCTCTCTGTATGCGTTAATAGTGTGGCCCTCGTCCTCGTGAATGCAGGTGAGGGGGGAAGCCCAATTTGATGGGAGGGATGACGAATACCTATATCCTTGTCCATTATGATCATCTCAGTTGGATTATCCACAAAGTCGGTCGGCCATCTCAATCAAAATGACTTTTTTTGCATCTGAAATGTTTGCTTGCAGCATGGGTGTGGTAGTCTTGTCAAGGTTTGGCCTGTTCTCATCCTCCTCCAGTTACATTCCAACTATTTATTTAGCTCGTGAGTGATCTCATTTAATGTATAATAATTGGCCACCGGTTCGTAGTTTTCGGTGACGTGTACTATGTCCAAAACAACAAGTGGGAACAAAGACACATTCAAAACAGTAGAAGCCTCCAAAAGAACACATGTTAGAACACATGATATTTCATATTGAGACAATACATCGATATTCCCCGACTTCTGGAGCACGACGACCTTCCTTTTTTTTTATACATTATTTTGCTTGATTAAAAAGGAGAAGAAGAAGAAGAAGATAACATGGAAATTTCATCTCCATGGAGAAAAAGGACAATCACAACAGGCATTTCACGCTTTGAAGGACGGACACGTAAACTTGAGAAGCTCCTCGTCCTTCTCGAAGACCACCATCTCTTCCTCTCGAAGGTTAACCCATGCCTCGATCCCTTCCCCTTCCTTACGGTCCAGGAACACCACCAGGTTCTTGTATGGCATGGCCGTTGACCCTGCCCATGTCGGCTTCCCCCACCCGAAATCCGCATCGTACATCGGGAACCGACACAGGCTGGTGAAGTTGAACGTCACTATCTCCCCCTTTGAGAACTTCATCGACCTCTCCTTCATGAGGCTCAGGTGTGCTTCTCCCTTCTGGAGATTCTTCACATACTCCGTGTCTATCTGCCGTATTGCCTCCCTCACCTGGCTCACGATCTTGGTCTCGTCGTCCAACTTTGGCATGGTTATCGCAATCCGGCTTATGTTACCAAAGTAGCTCTGAGGCAAGGGTGGGTCCATCCTCGTCCGCAGGTTCACCGCATGGAGCACCGTGTAGACCTTTCCTTCGGTATCGGCACCCTTCCCCCCGCCGTGGACGCTCTGTATGTACCGCCACCACAAAAAGGCCGACAGGGCCTCCACCCTTGTCGGCCTTCTGTACCCATTCCCCCCTGCAGCAGCAGAGTCATCAGTGTACCGATCCCTCAGGGAGGCAATGGCAGGGCCACCGAACATAAATCTTTTGGTGTCTAGACCTTCCTTAACTATCCCCGTGCTGGGCTGGTATCCCCCGAGGTTTACAGGAGGGAAGAGCGAGGCCACGTCAAAGTATGGAGTCACGGTTCCGTGAGCATCGCCTCTGGCGACGGCAGCCCAGCTGTTAAGGAAGGTGAAGTAGGAGAGTGCGTCCGCAACCTTGTGCGAGATACACAGACATACAGATAGTCCTCCACAGGCAAACAAGTTGACCTGGAGGGCTGCTGCAAAGTCCTCAGGGTCGTACAGCTGGAACGGGAGGAGGCGGGTAAGGGCCGTTGGGGAAGGGTTCTCAAGGATATCCACGAGCTTGCAGCTGACGCGTGCCTCCGCGAAGTAAACACCCTGGTCGCCACAGTCAACGTAGAGGTTATCCCTGACTCGACCGGCGAGAGGGTAGAAGGTGGAGAGGGACTCGGAGAGGGAGTCCTTGAGGCGTGCGACCTTGTGGGTGGCGTCAAGGCCGCCAGGGAAATCGTCCTTGGGGTAGAAGAGGCAGAGGGGCATGAATATGGGAGGGGCGAGCTGGTCGAGGAAGGAAAGGTCGTGGCGGGAGAGGTGGTGCGGCGTAGGAGAAGAAGGTTTAATGGTGTCGGTTGTTTGAATTGTCACCTCGAACTTTGCCGTTTCCATGGCGGCGTGGAATTATTATGGAGGAATCGAAACAAATGAAGGGAGAAATGCGTTGCTCTCTTGTGCTATGTGAGTTGTCTGGGACGTCTTATATAAACGAAAGTAGAGGTGCCGTGGGAACCGAGAGTGAAGAGAATAAGAAGGAGACTGTGACTGATAATAAATTTTTTATCCATGTAACTCTGGACAGGGCATTCGGACTTTTATGACAAAACATAGGACGACGAATCAGATTTCCTCGTTTTATTTACGTGGACTCCCTCCGAACCAAATCAAGAGAGCATGTGATTTACTTCATGACAGGGAACTGAGTAATAGGATTCCAATGGTTTTTGTTCAACTAAAGTTGGACATTCCATTTCGAGTTGGCGTAGCACGTTCATACGAAGAAGAACGAGATAACGATCGACCAGAAAAACACAGTTTCCTCCCTCCGGGTTTTGTCATAATCATCAGCAAGCTCGATCAACATGATGATATAGACAACAAAAAATCGTTGAACTTCATTCTCCTCAAACACAACTGAACCACTTTGCCGCCCGATCTGTCTGTCGATTGTTCGGCCAAGCATCGAATCCTATATCGGCGGTGCATAAAACCACCCCCGTTACTTTTCAAAGCAATGAATGCGGGCACCTCCATTTTCATTTTCCAAGTCAAATTCGTGCAGGAGCAAGTAACATTTAGTGTCGTGGTCAAGTAGGTTTTGACTTTCTGCAGGGGGGATATATATATATATATATATGTAACTGAAGCATCCAAGGCTCGTAGACTCGGCCAGAAAAGCAAATGCCTTGCAAGTAAGAAAGCTTCCCTTTGTTTTGCCCATTCTTTTTTTTTTTTTAATTCATTACCCTGAGACTTTTGGGTTTCCATATCATTCATTGAATGGATCAAGGAAGGCCATAATATATAGAGATAGTACTGCTCTATCCGACTTCCTACAGTAGTACTGCATGCATGCATGCATGCTCTTCCTTTGATGGCAACAGTCCCATGTTGAACTTGACTTGAAGGAGGGGAAACCAAGTTGTGCCAAAAATCTGGTTCGGTTCGATGCGATTTCCACAGGGAGTGGTGGAGATATCACTTTCTGGGTGGGTGCATGTTTTAATATGACAATATGATTTTGATTTCATTTATCCCTTCTTCGCAGCGGGATTGATTTTGAAGGATTAGAATTTGCAATCAGTAGAGCACATTGAATGTGGAGGGGGTGAGGGAAAGGACAGATACCTGCACGCATATTGAATGTAGATCGAGGGGGGGGAGGTTGTATGTCACACTACAACTTGCTTGATTCTTTTGGTATTGTAAATTATCCCCAAGAAGGAGAACGTGAAGCCCCCCCTTGTGATCCATATATGGTAAATGTTAAGGACGGACATTATGAAGGGCACAAAAAATTTCCACCTCTTGTTCGCGTCCCAAAAATGTAGTGACGAGGTGGTACTAACTTACTACCGCTACTACTGGTAGCAGCTTACGTTTGGGTAAGCCCGGCCACACGAACCAACCTCTCTTGGCTATCGCAAACTCTCTCCGTTCGCGTCTCACATTGCCCGGGAATCTTTAAGTGAATCTGAGTTTTTTTTTTTCTTTTTCATACATAAGCGTAACCCCAGATATTGACTCGGTACATGATTTAAAAATAAAAATGGAGCAAGTTGCTTTTTCTTAAGGGCCTAAAGAAACTGAAAGAATGGGAGGGGGTGGGGGTTGGGAGGGAGCTGAACGTAGCTTTCAGGAATTAAATGCGCCACCCTTGGACTGATGAACCGATCGAGTCATGTTCCCCCAACGCAACTGCTCCCCACCCCATGATAGTAGCAAATTTAGGGCTTTTGATCTGGATAATCCATACGATGGGATGTGTTAACATCATGCGACTTAACTGTTTGTACGTGTGCAGCACGAATACTTGTCGTTTGATGTTACGTGGTATATATATACCAATAGATGATGCATCATCATAAGGTAGAATGAGTGATCACAAGGGGTAAGTTCATCTGCAATTCTGATGTGGGGAGGGTTCAGAAATCTTTTAAAGTGGTTGGGATGCAATTATGTCTCGCCTAACTGAATCCCCATAAAGGTTTGATGTAATACCAGAGAGCGTCGTGTTGCGAACTTGTGGCAATAAAAGCTATTGCGGTAGCAGCGTAACATGCTCCGGAGGAAGAAAGACCTTGGGAGACACACACGAGGGCTCTCTCTTGATAAAAACCGGCTATGTATGTATGTATTCACTGTCCCAAGGTAGTTGGCCAGAGAAGTTGAAATCAAAAGGTGAAGGATTAGATTACGTTTCAAAGTATGGAGACTGAGCCGAGAGAGAGAGAGATAGAAGCTCTCATCCTGGCCCATATATCTTGGGGGTCTCTAATGGATCCGAGGTTGTTAGCCCCGACATTGACAGCATACATACATTCACCCGATGCTTTTCGTTTCTTTAATTTACTCCTTTCCTTTAGCTTTGAGCTTCCAAAATACAAACAGACGTTGAACAACAATGTTGCACAAGGCGTGATTATATTATTATTTTTCAAATTCTATTAACATGTCATTAATTTTCAATTTTATTCTCTGTTCCTATTCCTCAAGAGATTGTTTGGTTCCTGAAATGATCCGTAATCGCAGTTTCTGTTTTCACCGTGACGACGATCCCATTCTTCTCTGCCTCGGACTTGACCTTAACCTTTCCGTGGACTCCCCAGTTGCCTCCTTGGCGGGCTTCTCCTGCGAGGCCAGGAGCCGCAAGAGGCTCCAGAGTGAGCTTTGTTGGGGGGTTATGTGTGTATAATTGGATAGGAAGGGAGAAGGTGCTAGCAGAACGTAGGTTCTGTACTGCCAACGACCTTCTGTAGGATAGAGAAAACCTTCTGTAGAGCTGCTGCACCTACGATGAGTGTTTTGGCTACAATTTCTCTTTGTTTAAACTTTCTCTTTTTCATCATACAAGAAATGTCTACACGCCCCTTTATATATAGGGAGGAGTAGGAAAACCAAAAGACAATAGAAACCGACATATTTAATGACAGATTTAATAGCCTGCTTTAATGACCCACTTAAATGACTTTTCCGTTACTAAATTCAATACCCATTAATATTGATCATAAATTACCTTCAACAAGCTTCCCCCGTCCTTCAAGGGATCCGCTGGGAGGAGGGACTTTGGCACTGTTGGGGACAACCTTAGGGGGATAAGCCGCCTCCACTTCAGGGATCATATATGGGCCTATAGCCAGTGGTACCTCGCGGTCGAGGCGATGGACGAGGCCGCCTCCTCAATCATGAGAGGTGGAGGTGGAGGTGGGGAGCAAGAGGAGGTCGGGGACCAGAGCAGTGACGAGGAGATGAGGCTTGTACAGCAGCTGGTTGCGTGCGCTGAGGCCGTGGCCTGCCGGGACAGGGCGCATGCGTCCGCCCTACTGTCCGACCTCATGTCCAAGGCGCTGGTGTTTGGCACCTCGTTCTAGCGCATCGCATCGTGCTTCGTGCATGGCCTTTCCGACCGCCTCGCGCTCATGCAGAACCTCATGGCGGTAGGGCCGGTCGCTGAGAGCCTGAGGACAGCCGTTCAGGCAAATGAGAGGGACGAGGCCCTGCGCCTCGTGTACGAGGTCTGCCCCTATATCAAGTTCGGCCACTTTGTGGCAAATGAGGCGATCTTGGAAGCCTTTGAGGGAGAGAGTTCAATCCAAGTCGTCGACCTGGGCATGACCATGGGTCTGTCCCATGGCCACCAGTGGCGTAGCCTTATCAACAGCCTGGTCAAGCGGCAGGGACGTTCCCCCTGCCGGCTCAGGATCACGGGCGTGGGACCCTGGAGGGACCGCCTCCAGGAGATCGGGGATGACCTTCAAGACCACGTGAGGCTTTTGGGGCTGAAGTCTGGAGCAACTTCGAGGACCTCAGGTTGGAGGACTTCAGCCTAGAGGAAGGAGAAGCGGTGGCCGTGAACAGCATCCTGAAGCTGCACCGCGTGGTGAAGGAGAGCAGGGGAGCGCTCAACTCAGTCCTCCAGGTTGTCCACCGTCTGTCCCCAAAGACGGTGGTCGTGGTGGAGCAGGACTCGAGCCACAACGGACCGTTCTTCCTTGGGAGATTCATGGAGGCATTGCACTACTACTCGGCGATCTTCGACTCGCTGGATGCAGCCCAACCGAGGTACGACACAAGGAGGGCAAAGATAGAGCAGTTATACTACGCGGAGGAGATAAAGAACATAGTGAGTTGAGAGGGGCCGGCGAGGGTGGTGAGGCACGAGAGGGTGAACCAGTGGAGGAGGATGAGCAGGGCAGGGTTCACGTCGGTGCCGATCAAGATGATGGACATGGCCAAGGAATGCGCTGGGGAAGGGTACACGCTCGCGGAGGAGAAGGAGAAGGGGAGCCTCCTCCTGGGTTGGAACTCCAGGCCAATCGTGGCTGCTTCCTGTTGGAAATAATGTTAGAAGAGTGTATTAATTTCAGTCTTCCCTTTCCCTTGCGTTTGCGAATTGATCGGACACACAAAAATTTCATTGGTTCATGACATGTCGTCAAGTGAGAGCGAAAAACAATGCCTTCGGTTACCTCCTATATTATTTATTTATATAGGAACACCGAGCCACCACACGTTCTGAACCCTCTGTTTGGACTTTATTCATGGACAGGCGTGTGAATTGTAATTTCGTGCAGGAAAACACCAACACAACCGTGACGCCGTCGAGGTAAGACAGAAAACTAAATATGCCGGTCAGCTTATACCTCTAATTACTTACCATCTGAGATAACTACGCAGTCTGATTAACCTGTTGTGGAACTGATATTGGGAGCCCGCCGTTCTTCGAGGACATGTTAGAGTCCATTTGTTTGTCATTTCAGCTTCCAAAGTGAAGGACTTCTTCGGATATGCAAAATAATCTTTCGGCAAGGTGACAGCCCTGAACCTGCCTAGCGAGGAGGAGTCGTCTCCTCAAGTCGAAACACAACGCCAAGTAAGAGCTAGTTTTGCCTTCTTAGTTTGCTAGCGTTGACCTAGCTCGTTGTGCTAATATTTACAATTCCTACACTCAATCCTACTTGAAACTGGCTGTACGCGCGCCTTCCGGCCTAGCACGCGCGAGGCGGTCTGAACGACCCGAGGATCCGAGCCCGCTCCCCAAGGTCCAACCGGTCGACGTCGCGACTCAAGCGTTGGACGCTGCGGAAGGGAATTGGGTGATCCCTCCCTGGGTTCCTAACTGGGCCTGCTCGGGCCCTCGCCGACCGTCTCTGTTTTCCTAAGAGGCGGCGGGCGAAAGGCGGAGCATGATCCGAAGGAGGAACTTTCGGGAGGAATCGGGAGCGGCTCGTGTCGTCAGTCCCTCATCCATGATGGCTCCGTAAAAAGGTTTTTGTTGTTTAACCTAGGTAAACTAAACGGAGTCGCCACCGACTTTATTTATGAAAGCTGTTTAAGTCGGAAAAAACAGTTGGTTTGGGGATTCCTATTTACTAACTCTTACATTCTAACATGCGAAAAAGGGAGGTGGCGTTTGCACCAAAATATTTGCTTTTGTTTAACGGGCGTTGGACCCGATCCGGGCATGACTCCGGACTCATGTCAATGTTTTACGGGCGTTGGACCCGATTCAGGCTTTGGACCCGAACTCATGTTTGTTGATAGCAAACAACATGCGACAATAAACCTATGGGCCTAAGGCATGCGGACAAGCACAGGCAATTATTTAGATCAAAGGGGCGGAGAAGGATGGTGACCGTGGGCCTATGCACTTGGGCCCACGGCCCGTTACAAGTGGATTTTCTATCTTTTTTCGGGAGGCCCGCACCTCCCTCATGTACCTGAGGCCCGCCGGGATGGCATGTCATCTTTTAAGGCTTATCAGTTGGGCTACTTTGGTGACGTACCTCCACCACGGGTGTCCTCAGAGTCGCTTTGTCGAATCCTCGAAATCGTTTGTTGATTTTTGATGTAATATAAAATGGAAATTTGGTTAGAATGTTCAAATAATAAGAGTTGTATAATCACAAAACACAACGAATACGAATTACGCATAGTTCAGAAAGCGATCTATAACTTTGACTCGGATTGTCCGATTTAATCAAAATTTAAACCAAAAGATCCGAAACTTAACGGCGAGTTTGTATATAAACTTTTATGAAAATCTAATCGTGTAATCTCACAAGATCAAGGAACTAAATTGGCTGTCCGGAAAAGTGGAACAGCTTGCACTGACAGCGTTATTCCTATCATATCATGGTCTTCGAATATCCGATCGGAGTGCAAAAGGATTTCACAGAAAGGTAAGGCAATGAAGAATTCGTGTGTAAAATTCCACATGGATCCAACGGTTGGATCGAAAGATATGCTCGTGCAAAAATTGAAAGTAATATAAATAGCTTGTCCAGTTTTGCTGACCTGAGCCGTTGGAACAAAAATTAATATCTTTTCATCCACATTGTGAAAAAATGTGTATGAAATGTCAAAATCAACATGATTAAGTGAAGAACATATTTAAGTACACTCCAACGGTTTGATCCGCGGGTATTGTGCAAAGAGTGAAGTAGCAGCGCTCGGCAGACCTCACTTGGTGTACAGTCTGTTCACGAGGTCGTATCTTGTTATTACAGAAACTTCAACGGTTAGTTAATATATGAAAACAATTATATTGAAGTCTAGTTTCTGGTCAAAAAGTTTGAACAAGATCCAACGGTTAGATCTCCAGCAATGTCCCCGGAAGTAACAATGCGACAGACTGCTCTGTTGCGGCCAGCGAAGGTGGCGCTAGTTTCGGGGGGCATATCTTGGTCATCGATTAACCAAAAATTAAAATAAAAATATTCTCAAGATCATCACTCATTGTAGATCATTTGACCTTTTGGGTTCGAAGTTCGAAAAATGTCCATAACCTCTTTGAAAAAAAGATCCTTTTGAGGCGTTGCCGCTGAAAACAATCGAAATAGAAGGCCGGGAGATGTCCCGACACTTTCGTGCCACAAATGAATGCAAAATCGACCCCAAAGCTACCGTGAAAGCTTTGAGGTCTAAAAAAACGTATGAAAATGCATTTCGAGAGGAGTTTAAATGATTACGACCTGTTTACGTTGTGGTTAAGTGTCGACGGGAGATGGCACGCCGGCTGTCCTTTGTCCTTTGGCTGTTACGACCTTGTCTGAAGGCTCGTTCCTCACCCCATGGTGTGTGTGGTAGGCCAAAAAAGAAAAGGAACGACAGAGTCAGCATATCGAACATGGTAGAAGCATGCTGGAATTAGCAAAGTGAGAGGAAGTCTCACCGAGGGGGTTACCTCGCCTCGGGGTGGCCCGACGCCGGGAGGGCGTCGGCTGATAGGCTGGTCGGGAGGCTTCGACTCGTCAGCACCGGAGAGGGGGAATCCTTGGCTCCGGTTTCTGTATGTAGATTGAGAGGAGTTGGCCTCCGGCGTTGATTTGTATAGAGGAGGAGTTGGCCCCCGGTTATAGGTAGAGGGATGAGGAGTTGGCCTCCGATTCCCGGAGAGGTGGAGCGTCCAAGGTGAGACGAGGATCTCCGATTGTCTGAAGAGTGGGAGGATTTTTCTCTGGGGAAGGAGAATGAGGAAGGAGAAAGATATGAGAGATCCCCATATTTTTTTTACCGTGTGTGTTTCTCTAATTGTCTGATAGGGGATCGTCTGATAATCCTCTAAATGGGGATAGGGAGAATCTCTGATTTTTTTTGCCTGATTGAAATATTTTTACGTCTGCCTGGTCCCCTGATTGATTGGAGACGCTGGGTATGGGAAGAGGATTGTGTCCAGGTTCATCGAGACAAAGAAGGTAAGATATATTATTTAATGGGAAACGAGAGATTTTTTTTTTATTGATTATAGCGTGTGAAAGTGGATGAAAAAAAATCTCCCCCTAGAATCTCGGATTGATAGGGGAATTTTTTGTTTTTTTTTTTTTGTTTTGTTTTTTTTATATATTATTATTATTAGTTAAATTTGAGGTATTACACTGGCTTTGCTACTGAATATTAAATAACAAAGATCATTTCACAGAGAATAGGACCTAAGATGGGTGAAGACGATGACATGAGAGGAAAGGCTTCATAACACCGGGGTCGATCAGAACGAGGATTCACTGGTGGTGGCGGCACATCACAATGGGGATTGCCCGATCAAATTGAGAAAGAAATACCAAGGAAACAAGTAGTAGCCATGTGGACTGGGACGGTCTTCTCTCGAACACGATTGCCCCCCTGAAAACCTGCTCTGCTCCCCCTAAGCATGACTGCAAGGAGTGCTTTCCCAAATCTCAACGGAAACTGCCGATTTTTGCAGTCGTTGGCCTACTCCAGTCGCAGTAATACTCGGGTTCGGTTTATCATCACGACTCGCACAAGCGATCCCGAGTTAATGGTTTGGCCACCTGCTTGGCTTGAGTTTGAGCTTGAAATGCTTTTCCTCAGTTGACTAACACATAATACTTTCCTCATGTCTTGCCAACCCGAGACATTGCTTCATTCTTTATACCAGGATTGGGGAAACTTGACAGCGGATGTGTTTGGGACTTGCAGGGGGCCAAAGGGTGGGACTCGTCTGCAATATTTGCTCTTTTCCTATTTGGCTTTTATCCCTTGTGGGTCACAGGCGTTGGTGTAAATTGACTCTGGGGATGATGTTGACTCTTTTACAGGCATGTATCATTTGTATCACCTCCAACCAGCCGCCCTGCCAACAGTTGCCATCTATCCCCCGATTTGCAATTCCAGTAAATTTCACGCACTTGTCTTTTTGGAACGTAGTAACCGAAAACCAGGTTACGCAACGTATTTTAATTATATTACTAGAAAAAGGTTAGTGGAAGAGAAAAGAATGGTATTGTTATATATGAATATTCTATTTTCATTTATGTTCACATTACAAGGGAAGAATATTTCCGGCGGTTTCTTTGGAGGATGCCTTCCAACACCACCTTCTTCTTGTCCTCCTCCGACCTCATATAATCCTCCAACGATTCCTCCATGGACTTATTCGCGACGGGGCCATTAGACTGTGGTCTCAACCGGGGGAGGACATAGAACCATGCGGCTGTACAGAGGATAGCCCACAGCTGTCCCCATGATACCAGCACGATCAGGGTCACCAGCATGATCGACATCCCGACGATTGGGTCCAGCGGATTGTCCGAATTGGGCTTTGGCTGGACGATGGCCGTTACCATGACAGGGTTTGGAGGGGGTGGGGGCGGTGGAGGTGGAGGCAGAGGCGCCCGTTTCTTCCTGCCGGAATCCGTTCGTATTGGCTTCTGCCCTTCATCTCGTCTTCTCTGAATCAGGACAAAACTTGATAGTAAGCAAAGTTTGACATCGGCGCCAGGGTAACAACCAACTACTTTTCCATTACCTCTTGAGTCGACTCAGGAGGAAGAAGTCCATCCGTAGCCACTGCCGAGATGGCCTGCTCAAGACGATGTTGACTGAACTTGCGTATGACCCTAGACTTATCCGACTCGACTGCAGTCTTGGCCGCAGCGACGATGGCAGCTGCGGCGGCTTCGACAGGGACTGTGCTGGCCGTGGACTTGCCAATCGACCAGTATAGCCCTGGTCCTGGCCCCGGTCCCTGTCCCTGTGCCGCCTTCCTCTTCCCCTTGGTATTCGTTTTATTCTTGAAGGTCGTATTCGATCCACAACCAAAGCAGCTCAGGAAGAGGTCTCCGGTCTGCTTCGGCGGCTTCTTCTTCGGCGACTTGATCTCATCCTCCATGGCCGAGACGTCAGCCGGGATAGCCGTACCTGAGTAGAATCATGGTTTTGACCCCTAAAAACGGATGGCCGAAGGAGGAAAATGACTCCCCCCCAACAAACAAATGAAAATGGGATTGTATCTTACGTTTGCAAACCCCCCCACCCCCTCTTTATTACGTGGGACGACGACAACGACTCGTTTTTTCTTGGCCCTTCCCCTACATTCACTGCATCCCTCGAGTCCAGGTATTACATTACTGGCCAGCATGTTCTGTATTAGACTTTGAAACGCCTTACCTTAATTTACAATCTAGGATGACACGGTGGGACGAAATAAGACCTCTCGGCAAGTCTGGTCACGTCTGCGTATCGACTGCGTCGAATGACAAGGTGCTGCTGGTTAGTCTTAAGGATTGGAAGATTTCAAATCGAGGGTAGAAAAATGATATCTAAGGGGACAGACGACTAGGGTGTGCACATAACTTCCATCGCAGTTCACATTCCTGATCACGTCACATAACTGGCAAGTTGCAACGTTCATGGGACATCATTTTTTGGTTACATTAGTTGGCAACAGAACCAGATCATGCCTCCCACATCTGTAGTTTCTTTGTCTTTCTTCAACTTGTAATAAAATACTTCGGAAGTTGTATCATACAAATTCACCACCATCTCCGAAATTCAGTAACAAGAGGAGAACAACTACAAGCGATAGCTGGAGAAGCAAGTGAAGCTAAAAACACTTACGTTGAAGCGCTGGTTTCCCGCTTTATGATAAGACGGCGAGGGTCATGCGGAGAAGAGACCGGTATCCATTGGACACAGCTCCAATGCATCGAATACCTGCTTGTAGTCGAACTTCAGTGAATCATACAAGTGTTCTGGAACCTCTTCGGGAGATTGGCAATGGGAATCCCCACATGAGGATGGTTCTTCGGGGAAGAACCCACTTCGGTGACACGACTTAGGTTGGGATCTTGATTCACAGCAGCAACCGTGGCAGCAGGAACAGTCTCTAATGTCCTCTGAAATGAAACTTCAGTCTTGAACTGAGGAGGATGAGAGCCGACTACTACTTGGCGAGGGCTTTCTTCACAGCGGTTGTCCGTCCTGTTCTTGCTGTACAACAAATTGTTGCCATAGGGATCCGCCAGTGAACTTTCTGTGGAAGAGTCCTTGGTAGGAGCCGCTCGTGGTTGTGCAGATTCAGTAGAATGCAGCATGCTAGGTAAAGGCAAAGGTGGAGCGTGGAACTTGCTTTTGCTGTGGTTGATGTTCCCTTTCTGAAAAATTAATTTCAGGGACTTCTCTCCATGAAAACAGACTTGTTCCAAGGCATCAAGATCTGCTGGATTTCTCACTTCTGGCTTCACCACTGCAAATAAGTTATCCAGATCCCCTCCCGAATTCTTCCAGTCAAAACCATCGGAGGTGTCCGAGCGTGCACCATCATAGAGGTCAAATCCCCCTGCTGTCATCTGAAGTCCCTCAATGATTTCATGGCCCGAGAAATTCCTCACTTCGTGAATCCGCTTCTGGAACACATGCTGCCAAATGTTTCGTAGTTCCTTCATTCTTATAGGCTTCTGCTTGTTTCACCATCAACGGACATCACGGATAATGTAGAAGAGGAGGTTTGTGTCACGTCGAAAACGTATTCACCACGCAAGTGTACGCGATCGTACAAGTAATAGAGTGTAAGTAAGATATCGTTCCCACGAGGACTGATTTGAACTTCGACCAAGTATTAAAACACGCCAAACCTCTATCATTCAACTAAGCGAGTTGAGAAACAATTAAACTAAGTGTAAAGCTAAGGGAAATGAAAATTCAACTGAATTAAAATTTCAAATGAGAAAAACACATAGGGCGACGATTTCAATTGAAAATTAATTGCAAGTCGTATCTCAATCAACACACTTAAGATGATCTGGTTGATAATCTGAAATTTGATTATCTTCCTATGCCCCCTCGAGGTCATAAGAACGTACGTAAATAGTAACCACTATATTTTTATGTATATTAACTATCGAGTGCCCCTTAAGAATCAATTCCAATTCGATTACCAATGACGATTGGGTATATTTCTATCCCGCTCGTTAATAATCCTATCTTCCGACCAAGTTTAACCCAAGTTATTCCTGCTCCCGTACTTAATCTAGGATTTCCCTTTCGAGTTCACTTAAATTCACTAATTAATTCTATTGGTGATCAGGTAATAAGAAATCATTAAGAACGAATAGGAGTAATCAAACATAAATCATCCATGAGTGTCGAAAGAGATAGTCTATTGATTAATTGTCAAGATCCATCTTAACCTACGTAAATAAAATTAGTTCATGACAAAAGTAAACGAAAACATCAATTCAATCTTAATAATCGAAAATGACATAAAGAAAAACTAAAAGAAAAATAATCGGTGAAGTCTCCGTTGACCGTTCCTTGTCACTAGCAGCCTCCTAGGTCGACTCTCCCCCTCAAAGAGATAAAAAGAGTCTTTATATATGTCCTATAAATAACACTAAAAAATCTAAGAAAATCTGGAAAGGAAATATTTTGGCGTTTATACTTGCAACTGCACAGAAATCTGGTGCAGCTGCATCAACTGTTCAGTCTACTGGCCGCCCTTTCGCTGTAACTGTACTGAACTCCGTTGCAGTTGCAGCAAGTGTTCGGCCTCCTCACTTGCGTCTCGCGCAGCTGCACTGATTTTGTTGCAGCTGCACCGACAATTCAGATCCAACTTCTTCATGGTACCTCCTTCCGTCTTTCACTCTTCTTCCTCTCATTTTTAGCGACCTACACAATTAAAATATATGAAAGTGAAGAGACATTAAAGCAACCAAAATACATAACAATTAAACTATTAAAATGCTTAAAAGTAACAAAAATAAATCTAAAACATGATTCTTAACTCTATTTTCATAGAGTTATGAGTTTGTCATAAGAACATAATCGCTATCGTGAGGTTAGATAAGAAATGTCAAGAACAAAAACGTAGAGATGGCCCGCCTACGCAATGCAATTTGACCTCTCTTAAGAAAAAAGTCTGCATATGCAATTTTGCCCACCGCCCACATCATTAATCTTGTGCAATCCCTTCAGGTAAAAGCCCGTCATCGTCATAGAAAAATATCAGTGAGTGAAGAAGGTGGTGGTGGTGGTGGTGGTGGTGGTGGGGGGGGGGGGGGGGGGGGGGGGGGGGGGGGGTGAGCACAACATTTCATTTTGACATCTTCATCCTCACACCACCTTTTGCTCCGAATGTTTTCATGGGGATGGAGCAATAAAATTTATTAACCCAATCGTGTGCGTGTGTGTATATATTAATTTTTAATCATAAATCTGATTGTTATGTATTGTATATTTGATTGTGAAGGTGATTGATTAGCGAGGAGGAGGAAGAAGGTGAGGCAAGAATCATGGGTCTCCTTAAAAGTGGAAGAGGCCTCGTCTGGGATAGGGATGATGAACAGTCAGTCAGTAGGATCATGACAAGCCCTTGTATTTTGTGGGAGCGTCTTTTTTGGGCCTTCGTGATGCTGATGGACCCAATTCTACAATGATGTATATGTATTCACCCTGGAATGCCATCAATGTGATGTAATATGTACAGTGTCTAGAACCATATGGGCATTGCAATTCCAGCACCGGACTCCCCTGTTCTATACCGGACAAAGTTGGCATCTGGACGAAGATTATATCATGTAGTCGAGAAGGAGGACGTGTGATGGTGGAATAACAGTGGGGAAGCTCTCGACGTAAAGGTAGAAGCTCCTCAGGTTCTCCAAAGCGAGGGAGACAGAGTCAATTGATTCATCTTGGCTTGTTAGGACCCACAGATCGGCGCTGTCGACCCCCTCCCAGCTGCCACGACAAAACGGGCAAGATTCTGACCTCACGCTCCTGAATCTCCCCGAGAAATGGAATGCGCAAGAGAAGGCATGGCCTGGCCGGGTTAAATACTTGGGATACGTAATGTTTAGGTGGGAGGAATGTTGACATTACCAGTCACTGAAGCAGTTGATGCACATGGAGTGGCCGCAACCTGGCAATACCGTGTCCTCCCGACATTCCATGCAAATCCCACATTCGCCATCCTTCTCTAGCTCTGTCACACCGTCTCGAGGTCTCCCTCTGCCTAGGATTTCCGCGCTTGGGCTCCTGCTGTTATCTCTGATTCGTCTAAACTCGCAGTCGAGCTGTTTTAGAGATGGATAAATAACGGCTGCATGGACACCCATTCAACAGAATTTAGCATGATCGCATCCAGACGACTAACAAATTATTTGTAGGGGAAAGGCGATTTACCGTAAAACTCCCTCGGTGTAGCCTTCCTTTCGTGGGACGTCACCTTCGACAAGCCATCAATGTACACCTGCAGGATGTGACCGCTGAAAATCATCTCCGTGGCATTCAAAGGAATTATAACTCAACAAACGCCGGCGTTCCACCTTATGTACAAGAATGTGAAGGATGCCAAGGCTAGTAGGGATGCTATCCGTGCAGCGGAAGTCCATCCACTCGACAAAGAACAGCAAGATGGGAGCTAATGAACTGTAGGACAACACGAACTGAACGCTCTCCCCGACATGGTCCCTTGGAAGGGACGACGCTCTACACAAATCAGATCGCATCAACGGTTCCATCTCAAAACTCCCAAAAGTCAATCATAGCCCATCTTTCGAATCAAGACAGCAAGCGCATGCGACGAAGTGGTTCACCGTCGTCTCCTTACATCGTGTTGGCACAGCAAATGTCATCCTCGAGGGCATTGACGGATTCCCGGAACGACGAGGACGAGGAAGGTGCATTGGGAGGACTCTTCTGCCACATATATAGCCGGTTTTTTATGAGTATGTATGACCTCGCTCTCCCCTCCCTCTGATCCAAATCGAGAAGGTTAGGTCAAAATCATGCGACAGAGGAGACAACCTACGTATGACACACACAACACGTAGATTTGGAGGGGGGGCGGGGGATTAAGGTAGGAAGCAAAGAGGTTTTTGCATCCAAACATTTGCAACATTGGTTTTTGATCAAAACATCGGGCCTCGCAAGGAAAGAAAGGGATGCCTTTTTACCATTGCCTTTCCTTTCTTTTTGGTTTGTTCGTCTCTCCTTGTACGTAATCGTCTTTTCATCTTCCTCTCCCCGATTCAAGTCATGCTAACCAAGGCCCTGCCTGCCTGCCTGCCTGCCTGCCTGATACTACTTTAGTTTAGACATTGTAATGATTAAAACTAAGTAAAAACTTAAAAAGTCCACTGAGAGTTTTAAGAGGGACAGCGAGGACAAAAGTTGATGGCCGCCCGTGACCGTGTGTGGTATTAATCAATGTTTGGAGGTAAAAGTTCCAAAAACTGAGGAGATTTCATTTGGACCGCCCATTCCATTCCTCTCCCCCAAATTAATCATATCGTCGTCCATAAACAAACAACAACGTTTCGATTGTTCGTGTTTTGGACACGTCTTCATTACGTTTCCATATATCCAATTCCAACCCTTGTCGTCTTCTAAACCTTAAATGCACGGAAAGAATTGGAAGGGAGAAAGAATCCATTGGTCCATACGTGACGTGGGACAACTCACAAAGGAAGACGGCGACGATGTGTCGATTATACCTCTCGTTCTCTAGTGGAAGAAGAAGAAGAAGGAGAAGAAGGAAAAAAAAAATCAGATAGGATTCTGGTGATGGTTTTCCTGATAAGATGTCTAGTAATGAAAAATTGAGACCCCCAACTCAAACAAACCTTTTGTCGTCCCAAAATCTATTTTTGCAATTTCCACACGACATGCTTGAACTCACATATACTTTTTGACCGAATCCATATACTACGAATTAATGAGGTCATGGCAAGGGAGGGAACTTGATTTTCAATTCTTTCTTGTTTACTTGCGTTGGAGGAATTGGGAGGGGTGGACTCGGTCATCATTTCTCTCTCTTTTTTTTTTTTTCTATCGAATGATTTTTTCTTAATCCTTTGAACAATAATATCGTCATTGCCCTCGTCACGAACAAACCCTTTTTTACCATTAAATTATTACAATCTCCTTGAAGAAAACAAAATCTCGGAATCAATTCAATTGTGGCAGGAATGAAAGGAGTGAGTATTTGATAAAAGACACCAATTTGCCGTGCACGTAACTATGTTAATGTTAAAAATGTCAAGAGATGGATTATACATGAAATTTTTAATGGCAACTTAGGGGAGAAGGGATTTGATTGAGCCGCAAGGCCATCCAAGAAGGGGTTGACCCCCCCACCCCCACCCCCACCCCCTCATACACCCTTAGGTATGCATTATCATTATATGCGGAAATGGGTTTGGTTTGGCTACTTAACATATTGTTCCTATTAAATTACCATATAATAATGAGGTAGAGGTAGGTAGATAATTATGTATTTGCCTTAATCCTAGAAATGAACGAGGATACCAATGAGAAGGAGAAGTCCAAAAGCAATTAATTAATGGAAATTTCGATTACGAATATATTTATATTATATTGTTTGCATCATCATCTCCTTCATCTCCTCATCCTCTAAATAGTTAATGATTTTCAATAAAATAAAAAACCAAACCGAAAACCGAAACCAGTCATCATCAATCACACACGGCCGCCCCACATCCAGAAGGCAAAAACCCAATCCTTTCCCAGAAAAAGAAGAAAAAGCAATTCCTTTTCGGACACCCAGAGGGAAGTTGTTTTGTGTTTTGGGTTCCAAGGATAAACAAAATTTTCCTCCCGTTATTTGTGTCTGCGTAGTTTTCTGGTTCCAGGAATCTGCAAAACCAACCAGTTGTTGATCGTGGTGTTTGGAGGAAGAGGAGGAGGTGTAGTTGGGAGTAGAGGATTGTTTGGGAGTGCATTTTTGTCTGGAGTTTTTGGGGATAGGAGGAGGGGATGGAGATGATGTACTACGAGTTGACCAGGTCTTCTTACCAGGACTCCCTCAAGGTTTTGGAGTACGATATTCAGCACGCTAACTCCCTGTCAGTTACCTTCCTCTTGTGTTCATTTTTTATATGGGTTTGTATTTCTGGGGCTTAGTATCTGGTTGATTGCTACTGGGTTGTTGTTATTTGTGCTCCTTCTTTTCTCGTTGGGGTTTGGCTGCAATTTTCTGGTTCTGGCTTTGTGTGGTTGTATAGAAGCAGCGCCCTGATCATCTACGAGGTTTGTTCTTATTTTTTATGAGGAGCTTGTTTAAGGGGAAGAACAAAAAAGTGTAAGTCTCTGTATTGTTGAGGTCGCGTGGTTTGATGAGCAGGATGTTGTTTTGAGGAATTGGGCGGTTCTGGATTGATGTTCCTTGGTTTTCTTTGTAGCGCGGCGGCGATTCCCAGGGGAAAGGGAGGTGCCCGCCTGCAGATGAAGTTGGTGTACAATCATTTGGCTCCCCTTTTCTTCCTCTTGCTTCAGTGGATGGATTGTTCCTGTACCTGCTTGCTTCCCAGATACCTGGACCTCTTCCACATAATCATCTACAAGGTACCTGGTCCTGGAAAAAGGCTTTGGTTGTATTCTGAGATGATGACTTCTTGTTGGTTTATGGTCAGTAATTGGTTTGTTTCAATTTATAGGTTTACTCTGATGGAAGACCTAAGAGGACAACACATGGGAGGAAAGCTTCGATAAGGGACTTTTACGGTATGGACGATTCCCCTCCTTTTAAATGATCAGCAAAAGTAAAGTATTGACTTCAAAAATTCTAATGGGTGAATGGGATTGGGGCCTCAAATCGCAGCTGTCATCCTCCCTTCCCTTAGACGGTTGCAACGAGACCTAGAGATGGAAGATTTCAACAAAGTTACTGCACAGCGTCTCGCTATTGAGTCTGGCTGCAGCAAGAAGGTAGAAGCCGATCTTAGACTTACCAACATTGATTTGGAGAGGGAAGATGAATGTGGAATCTGCTTGGAGCCCTGCACCAAAATGGTCTTGCCAAATTGTTGTCATGCAATGTGCATGAATTGCTATCGTAACTGGTGAGTGGTGACTGACATTTGTTCCTGTCTATTTTATTCCTTTATTCGCTTGAACAAACAGCCCTTCTTTCTTTTGTCATTAGTTCAGTGCTTCTACTTTCAGGAATGTGAAGTCAGAATCTTGTCCGTTCTGTCGTGGAAGCCTAAAGAGAGTGAAGTCAGAGGATTTGTGGGTGCTCACCTGTCACAATGATGTGGTCGACAAAGAGACTGTCTCTAAGGAGGATTTGTTGCGGTTCTACCTTTACATCAACAGCCTGCCAAAGGATGGCCCAGATGCACTATTTCTAGTGTACTATGAGTATCTAATTTGATTTCGAAGGGATCAAGATAAATGCTGTACAGATATAAAAGGCGACCACAGCTGTAGATAGAGTCTGGTAAGCAAATTCCCTTCTGATTTGTGGAATATTTAGTTCTACATTGTATCTCCACAACAGTTATCTGCATAAGTGCATGATACCTGGTAGGACAAGAGAGGTGTGCCTCGGTGCATAAAGGGCTCCCAACTAGTATGGGGTAGGGAGGATGGACATTTATGCATGTAAACCTTTCTCTGCAAAGAAAATATTTGCGGAATAAGAGATTCCATGTTAAGTACCCCTGACTAACAGGCCACCAGAGGAGCGTGGTAGATGCCTGGTTATGATATCAATATATTTTTTTAGATTTGCATGATTCTTGTCCTCAACCATGTGCTTGTTGAGTTCGGTGGGCAATATGATATGACCCATCCCTCTGATCTATGCCCGTAATGAAGTTTGAAAATTGGTTTTCTTTTGCTTTTGGAAATGGTATGCCTCTGCCAAACTCAATTCTGTGGTGCGTTTTGTTGGATGGCATTCTCCACATCAAAGAAAACTTGGGATTCTCCTTTATTTGGTTTAACAAGATCAATGACTTTTGTTTCACGGGTTATTAAGAGATGTTGTTGCTGGTTGTTGATCTGTGCATCTACTATACTGCATTAGTTCCAGAAATCATTAAGATATGTTGCTGGGGAAAGGATCACGAGCTGGTTAGTTTCTCAGTTGTTACTTCCCGTGAGACTAACGGAATGATTGGAGAAGGGAAGTTGCTGACGCCATTGTAGTGAGTTCACAGACACGTCCTAGCACTGAGATGGCCCATTTTTTCCTGCTTGAAAAAGATTCTGGTACTCTAACATGTTGAAGGGGAAGAATAGGTTGCAATTGTGGCTGGTACCTTGGTTGCCCTTCTTCGAGTTCCTTCATAGATTGCTACCTCGCTATAGAAGTGTCGTGCTTGGTCTTAAGCCTGAGTTTGCGATGTTCAGAGGTGTTACCTTTTGACTTGACTTTCTTGTCACCTTTGGTCTGCAAAAGGCAGCCATAGTCAAGAATGATGTTCGATGATGATAACATTGTTTGTTTGCTTCAACTTTAGGCATTACCCTTGTGGAGTAGTTGGTGATTCACACATGGACGTTTTCTCTAAAGCCTATAGCTTCTTGTCTTCTCTGACTTCCATTAATAAATCATATGGGACCTTCCGGTATCTTTTGTTAATAACCTTAAAAATATATCCAACAAGACATTTCTTTTCTTGATCTATAATTCCCTTACCATTGACTTTGGGATTCTAATCACCCTTCTCTTTAGGTTACATTAGATACTCCTGGTCCTAAGATGATAATTGGTTTATTACAATTTTAGTAATGACCAATTCCCAGAACTCGGTGGCAAGTGCAGCCTCGCAGAGTTTATTGAGCCAAGTAAGATTACTAAGAATTGCCTTAGGACGACAGCTTCTTTCTGGCTACATCCATGAGGCATGGCTGTGTGTACCCTGTCTGGTTCAGGAACATCTCAGCCACGTACTTGTTCATCTGTGCCGTGAGATGGATCCCGTCCCATATCACGTGCCCAGCTGCCTTCTGGCACGCAGTCGTGGTAGCTGCACCGCATGGGTGTTCGGGGTTGAAGTTGACTGCCCCTCCCTTTAGGCCGCAGCATGTTGAGAAGGCGTCGATGATGTGATACAACTCTGGGCTTTTTATTACGGTCATGTACGCCTTGTAGAAGTCAGCGAACACGATTGTGCAATCAACGAAGGTTTTCTGCAGGAGGGCCAGGAACTGCTGGATCTCTTCATTGTGGGATAACACTGCTGCATTGGCACTGGTTGAGCAGCCATGCTCGTCCCTATCGGATGAAGGGGTCGAGGATAGGGTGGCTGGCAAGCACCCTACAGGCGGCAGGCCCTGGACAACAATGTACTTGGCACCAGTTTCGAGCAATGTCTGTGGGAAAGAATTAGGAGATCAAAACAATGCTATTGACCATGGTACAAGGTGGACTGTGGGGTCAGTGTCGTAGAACCAACCGTTACGAGCTTGGTCACTTGATTGATGGTCTGTTGTGAGATCCATTGGCTCGAAACACCCGGGTTTTCACTTGAATACAGACGGGCATAGTCGTTTCCTCCTATGGGGCCGACCCAGAATAGGACATCCTTCAGAGCTTTTGAGAAGGCACTGCCTCCGGTCCTGGAAGTGCTGCTACCGCTGCCTGAGATGCTACCGCCACCAGAGACCCCTCCACTCTGACTACCACTGCTAAAGCTGGAGCTAGAGCCAGAACCACGGTGGCCGCCATTGCCCCAAGTCCCACTACTGCTAGCTACACCACTATTACCACTAATTTCACCAATACCACCACCATTGCCATCAGCAACGTTGAGACCCATGGTCCCTTGGGCATTGCCACTACCGCTGCCCCCATGGCTTCCACCACCCTGTGCCTGGTTCCCTGACGAAGCTGCCATAACCTGCAGATACTTTTTGAACCAGCTCAACTGAAGGTTAATGGCACCAGGGATGACCTTCCCAAGCAAGGCATGGATACGGCTGTGCATCCGTTGGATGTTGGTGAGGCAACTCGTTCCCGCGAGCGCGAAGTTTGCCCCATGACTGAAGTCGGCCGAGGAGTTCTGGTATGCGGGCACGGGGGGTATCCCTAGCGTTTCACAGACGTAGTCGATGAGGAGTTTCCCGTCGCTGAAAGGATTCTCGGACTTGTGCACCCGAGGGTTGATCTTGATGGTGAGGTAACCCGTAAGCAAGGCATTCCCCGGGTCGGTGTTGGAGTCACCGAACGCGAAGACCATGCGGAAGGCCTTGGCGTAGTCGCACCCTCCCTGGGTCTCGACAGTAGGAGGGGGAATGGGGTGACTCTCGGTGGAGTTCTTGGTCTTGTTGTGGGCGGCGGACGGAACGGGATGCACGATGACTAGGAATAGGACAGCAGCTTGGAGGGAGAGGCGGTTGAAGGTCGTCATTTTGTCGTAATGTGCGTGTGTTCCGAGTTGTTTCAAAGTACAGGGAGAGAGGTCCCAACATTGTCCGGAGGTCGTGGAGAAGGAAGTGCGGGTTGTTTAATAAAAGGGGTGGGGGGGATAAAGGAAGGAAGGAGACGACAAACGACGAGTGGAAGTCCCAGGTTGTCGGAGAAATTCTGGGGGAGATCCCAAGCTTATTTAGGGGAGCGGACTATGTTTGGCTGAGGCTACAATTTGTCGGTATGGGTGGTACTCACTGCATTTGCCGGGCCTTTTCTTGTTTTACTTTTGTTGGGCCTCCGACAAATCCCGGCCTGTCTTATCCGGGTTGCAATGAAAGAAGTTAATTTGACTTTTGATTCCCAGCTCTTATTAATTTAGGCGTAATCTAAAAAAATTTGGAACTAACAAGGCGGTCTGGACTGTGGGCTCTCTGGTCCCCTGCTAGCTGCTGCCAGTGCAACCCCTAAAGGTTTAAAATTAAGGGGTCCCCCGGTTTCTTTTTCATCGGGAACCCATTTGGATTTTGGAAGGTCAAACCTTCTCAACAAGAACACACAAACTTACGTAACGGTTTCAATCCCCTTTAGCCATCCATCCTCCTCCTCTTCCTCGGAGGACAGGACTTGTCGTTTCCCGTGCTCTTTTTTCTTCTTCGGGTGCTGTGCTCGTGTCCTGTTAGACGAGTGGAATTTGTGGCCTGTTTCGTGTCTTACACTTGTCTATTTTCGTTTGTCGGTCGGTACGTTGGGGCTTCTTGTTTTCGTGTCCGTCTCGATGCCTGAGGTGGTCGGGCGGAGCTGAATTACGTCGGAGGAAGCGCGTCGAATGGGATTGATCGCTCCCCGTCCGGCCCAACCTCTGAAAAAATCAGGTTCCTAGAGCTTGGCTCTCGCTCCGGGTAATTCCTTTTCCTTGGAGATTAGGCAAAAACGGGGAGTCGGGTTCCTGCTAAATCTGCCCTCAATATTTGATTTTCCTTTGTTGCTTTTCTTAGCTGTTATAGGACGAGGTTGGGGGCTTTTTCCCTCTGTAAGTGAAGAAAGTTGTGGTTGATTTGGCGGAGTTATTTCCTATCGATATGCAAAATCTCGAATAAATTGTGAGCATCATGGGAAGATGAGTCTTTGTGTGCCTGTTGTGATGGTTGTAGTGTCTTGGTTTGATGGGATTCGTCACTAGTGAGTGACAGATACTGTTTTGACCGAATTCCTGTAGCCTCCTGACCATGGAAGACGGGAGCTCTACCGATCAGGAGCTTGAGAAAGAGGACGACGATGTGGGGAAAGATGATATGTTTGTAGATGCGGAGGAGGAGTTAAATCCCGAGTCTAGGGATTGGGTCTCGGCTGCGGAAACTGTGGAACTGTGGAGAGATGGTGTCAACGGGAACCAGAGCATAGTCATCTCGAAAGCAGAAAATGGATATTCGGATAGTCAGGCGATGGATATTCAGGTCGGTCATCTTTGAATGGTTTTTCTGATTCTTAAATAAATCGACCTAATTCAGCTAGTTTATGTATTTATGTTGCAGGAAGAGAGAGATCTATATGCACGAGAAATTAGCAGCCTTTGGCTTCAGATGAAGGCTTTCAAGTCCCAGCAACCATTCGGCCATGTCAACAATGGTGATGTTTTGGCTGATCGTTTTTCTTATGGGGAAGAGCCAGTGGATGTTAGCTCAGACAGGAAAGCGTATGAGACGTCGGTTCGGGGCATGATAAGCGAATGCTCCAAACTTATCAGCCTAGCATTAGAAGAACATCGGCATATGGAAGAGACAATAAAACAGCTTCATGCAGTTATTTCCACGAGAGATCAACAGATTGAAGATCTGAACACTAAGTTCTCAGAACTAGCTGCTGATGGATATGAGAAGGATAGATCGTTTGATGATGCTGCGACTAGGATTTTGGATTCTCTGGCCTCAGTTGTTGGTCAAGAAGAACCACTGGGCGAGATTGCTAGTGAGAAATTCGTCCAGGTTGAAAAAAGAACCGCGCTGTTAATTCAACAGTACCATCACACCCTTTATCAGATTGATTGCCTTTGGCAGTGTCTGGCCGAGAACTGTTCAGTTTCCGTGGACTTACGGTTACAGAATGGATGCAGTGATGTAATAAGTTCTGCCTGTAGTGAATTGATTAAAGCTAAAAGAAAAGAAGCGAATTTGGCCGAGAAGATAACTCAGGTGGAAAAGGAAAATAGGAGATTACTTGAGAAGCTCAACAAAGAAAAGGCTGCCGCTGAAGTAGCTTGTTCAGAAAGTGGCCAACTAAAAGTGGAACTTGAGCTGGAGAAGACGCGATGTGTTAATGTCAAAGAAAAGCTTGGCCTGGCGGTGACAAAAGGGAAGTCACTGGTGCAGCAAAGAGACTCACTGAAACAGTCTCTGGCGGAAAAAACCCGGGAGCTTGAGAGATGTTTGAATGAGCTGGATGAGAAGAACAGAGCCCTTGGTGATGCAGAAAAAACTAAGGAAGAGTTGGCTAATTGCGAAAACTTAATTGCACTTCTGCAGGAGAATATTTCACAGAGGAATTTAATGCTGGGCGGGCTTGAAGAAATCCTCGCTGATTCTAGACTTCCCAATGGCATGCAGGCAGTTGACATTGTGGATAAGTGTCGATGGATCGTAGATGATAGGGCTTCGCTACAAGAAATTGCCTTAGAATTTGAGAGACTGCAAGATCTCTTAACGTTGATTGAGATTCCCCAATCCATTCAAAGTTCTGCTTTTGGAGCTCGTGTTGTGTGGTTGAGGGACTCTTTTTATGATGCATGTAAACAAGCAGAAAAGATAAGGAATGAGATTGTCTGCACAAGAGAAGTTACCCAGAATGGGTTTGACCGCTTGAGTGCTCTGCTTTCTCTTGCTCTGGTAGAAAAGGAATATCTGCAACTGGAGTTGGATGACCAGGTGCTCTTGTACAATGAAATAGTCAAAATGAAAAATGAAATTTCGCAGGAAAAGGATCAGTTGATCCGACTATTGCTTGAGCATTCTGAAGTATTTGTGGGGAGTCAATTGGGAGACTCCAATGGATTGTCTTTATCAGACTATTCCATGGCCATTGAGAGGTGTTTCGAGAAAATTAAAAGCCAAAATAATCCTGAGATTCTCCTTCGCAAGTCTGAATTCCTTGACGAAGTTCAGTGTCTTCTATATATGTGGAATCTGGACTTGAAGTTGTATGAGGAGGTGTTTGAACAAGAGATGGTTGAAAAATCCCTCCAGTTAACTGGCATGTCAAATGAGTTGCAGACATTGTCTAAAGAACTGTCTTTCATTACAGAAGAAAAAGGTTCTCTGCAGAAGGATCTTGATCGTTCTAAAGAGAAATATGCACTTCTTCGAGAGAAATTGTCTACGATTGTAAAGAAAGGCAAGGGACTCGTCCAAGACAGGGAGAACTTCAAACAACAAATTGAAGAGAAGAATGTAGAAATTGAACAGTTGAAGAACCGGATCCAGCTGCTAGAGTCTTCTCTTACTGAATGCGGAAACCAGAGAGACAGGTTGACCACGGATCTAAAAAGGGTGGAGGAAGATATTTTCACTCATAAAAATTGGAAGGATGAACTCGAAAATACCCAAATGGAGAAAGACAAACTGTTAGCGAGTTTGATAGAAGCTATAGATAACATTTGCACTGTCTCGAGTTTGGGCCATGCCGAACCTGTAGAGAAGTTGGAGTGGCTTGCAGGATACCTTGTTGACTGTCAAAAAGCGAAGGAACATGTGGAACTTGAGTTGGTAAAACTGCGGGAAGAATCTAACAATCTAGAGCACAGTTTGGATGAAGTCAATGCTAATCTAGAAAGGTTGCAGGATGTTGAACTGAAGTTTGACCAGGCGAGGGAAAAAGCTAGTGAACAGGAAAGAAGTTTATTGGAAGCTAAAGCTCACATTACAGCTCTGGAGGATTCATTATCGGCTTTCCAGCATGACATATTTCAGCTGTCAGAAGAGAAGAGAGTTCTCGAAGTTGGTATTTCACACATGGAGGAAGAGCTCCAGAAAGCAAATGAAGAAGTTTCTTCACAGACAAGGTTGCTAGTAGAGGCAAACAATTCTAAAATCTCTCTTGAAGATATTCGATCACAGTTGGAGAATGAAATTATTGTTCTAACTAGTGTAAAGGAAGCAGCGGATGCTGGCAGAGCTGAAGCAGATAAGCATCTAGCAGAGGTCAAAGGAGATCTTTCCTTCCAGAAAAGCAAACTAGAAGATGCCTACCAAATTATAAAGTCACTGGAAGAGGAACTGTCAGACGCATCAAACAATCTTTGTGCACTACGAATTGAGAAAGCAGCAGCTCAAACTGCCTGTTCTGCTGCTGAGGTTAACCTGGTGAAGCTGAAAGAGGAACTGGTAGATGCCCACCAGACTATGGAATCTCTTAAAGAAGCAATTTCCCAGCTGAAGAGTGAAGCCAACCACATCGACAGCTCTGCTGCAGAAGAAGAGATTCAAAAAATCAAGGAAGAAACAAATGTGAAATCAAGCAAGCTGGCGGAGGCTTTTGCGACGATAAAATCACTTGGAGATGCATCTGCCGAACTTGAGAAGAAAGTTAATCTATCTACTGAACAGAACCACTATTTGGAGGTTGCCAGAGCAGATTCAGAGAATGCCCTAAAGAAGCTGCAAGAGGATGCTGCATCAAGGACAGCTGAGCTGGAGGATGCTTTTTCCCATATTAAATTTTTGGAAGATTCCCTGGAGAAGTTGAAGAGTGACATCTTGATAATTGAGAAGGAGAAAAAGGCGCATGCCCAGGAAATTACGTTGTTGGATTCACAACTGAAAGCTTGCATGGAAGAGTTGGCTACAGCCAATGGAAGTTCGGAAAGCAAGCTCCTGGAGCTCACTGGTTTCGTAAATGACCTTCAGGCAGTTGTGCATGACAACTCCCTTTCCTTGCTTATGAAGGAAACCTTCAAAAACAAACTCGAGTCCCTGAAAGGCATGAACAATGTCATCTTAGGCTTAAAGCGTCAATGTTCCATAAATTCAGGATCGGGTGGAGTTTCCCAAAATGAGGTGATTGTGCAGTTGCTGATTTTATTTTATTCCGCTAATCTTTTTTCATCTAGCAGTGTATTCTCATATTCTCTCCATCTAGCTGTAGCTGATCCAAATTCTTAAAATATTTCCTTTTAATGTTTGCAGGATGACCTTATTTTTACTGGACCATTCCCTGGTGATATCGATGACATGATGAATGGTGAAGTGGAAATAGTTTATGGAAATGGAGCGAATTTGGACAGCATAGCTGCTTTGTTCAGGAGCACCCTACAAGCGTGTCACTTGAAGAAAACAAACCTCATTGACGAGTACAAGGGCTTCTCGATTTTATGGGATGATGGTCTAGCAGCATTGTCGAGAAAGTTAGAGGAAACGAGAGATGACAAGATGACTTTGTTTGAGGATGTTAAATCTCTTAAACAGAATGTAGAAGCATTGGAAACATGCAAGTCAGAGCAGGAAAAGGCAATTGCTTCATTGGAAGAAAATGTCACAAATTTAATATCTGCCTGTAACGATGCCACGAAAATTTTGCAGGCAGGTCTTTTGAACGCCCTTCAGGTATCCTGGAGTATGCCACTGTTTGAAAGAGAAAGCGGTGCATTTGATGCAG
This sequence comes from Melastoma dodecandrum, assembly GCA_029817715.1. NCBI lineage: Eukaryota > Viridiplantae > Streptophyta > Magnoliopsida > Myrtales > Melastomataceae > Melastoma > Melastoma dodecandrum. The sequence continues at coordinate 258,830 of JARUPY010000533.1, read as the reverse complement.
AAGGGTTTGATAGTAGAATTGGCAGGCAAAAATGTTCAGAGACAGTTGGAGAGTTATTATCTGTCAGTACAAGTGTTCAAACTATGATGAAAGATTTTGAATGCACAAGCAAAGTGGCCAGCTTGAAGATACAGGATTTGGAAAGAGAATTGAAAGAAGCTAACGCTGTTTCTGTGAAAGCCATGAAAGAAAGAGAATCGACTCAAATTCAGGTCTCCAGGTTAGAGACTGAAGTTGAGGCTTTGGAGAATCAATGCGATCAGTTGAGGCTGAAACTGGATGAATTCCGAACTGATAATGACGAGTTGAGGGAAAGGGAGGCAGAGCTTTCTATAAACAGTGACTTGTCAAGGCAACAAGGTGAACTGATTGCCTACTGTATTATTATTTTTTTGGTAATAAATCATTTTATATCTGATTTATGGATTCCATCGCTGAATTAACGAATTTCTCATTCGTCCAAGAAGCAGGAGAGTTGCATGTGTCTCCATTTCCGACAATCCTTACGGAGAAGCTTAATAATATTGACATGGCGATCCCATCAACCAATTTAGCCGAAACAGCAGAAGCTCAGGATACTCAGAATTTGAAGGAAGAAGCCCAGAAGCACATGGCACGTGAAAAAGGCTCGGAGATGTTGAAGGACGAGCTAAATGAGGCTTCTTCTAGTTTGAAGAGAGTTTTGGGATTGTTGGGCAGCAATGAGTTGGCCGAAGAACAAGACCTGCTAGATTTAAAGGGACTTCTAGCTGCTTTAGAGAATCAGATTATAAGAATGCTGACAGATATAGAAAGCTCTAAAACAGAAGCCCAAGAACTCGGAACTAAATTATCTGAAAGGCAGAAAGTTGTGGATGAGTTAGTGGATAAAGTGAAATTGCTAGGAGATTTGCTTCAAGAGAGAAGTACCAAACCAGAGATTGTTCAAGAGAGAAGCATCTCAAAAGAAGCTTCTATGCCTGGCAGATCTGCGGAAAACGAAATTGAAGATACGGTAATTGTTTCCTCTCACCGCTTCTTTAGGCTCCACAATCATCGGATTAAAGGTTGCATTTTGTTTGCTAAAACAACATCTACATAGCCTTTATCCCACCGTAGTGGGGTAGGCTCTATGGGTCCTACGCCACCATAGCACTCCGTCTTCTAAGTGGACTTCATGTCTGGCTGGGTGGCTTTACGAATCTTCCTTTTACATGCTCAGCAAGCTGGTTTACTTTGCATGGACGCAAGACATCTTTGCAATAATAATGCAGGGGATGCATCTCCCGTATTTGCTTGCTTAGTACGATAGCCAATTCCTGGGGTATCCTATATAAGTGTCCCACTAGTATTAGTCAACCCGAATGGGTGCTCTGTTTGGCACTAATGGTTTTACATGGATTTGTTGGAAAACAGGCAGTTGCTCCAGTCGCATCTTCGGCCGCACATGTCCGGACGGTGAGAAAGGGATCAACCGACGACCACCTTGCTCTTAGCATTGATGTGGAGTCCGATCCTCTGATCAGCAGCCCAGGAGCTGACGAAGACAAGGGTACTTGCTCAATCATTAGCGAAAGATTTCAGTCCTTCACCTCGGATGGTAACGTTACAAGTTATTTTTTATTATCGCAGGTCGTGCTTTTAAGTCGCTAAATACATCAGGGCTAGTACCAAGGCAAGGGAAGGCGATGGCAGACCGAATAGATGGATTCTGGTAAATTCTGGGAGTCCTTTTGGGGGGCTGTGTTCATGATAATGATAGATTCCATCTAAATTTACGACATGGAATTGCACAGGGTATCGGGTAGCAGAGTTCTGATGAATCGGCCGCGGGCACGTCTAGGATTTATGGCCTACTGGTTGGTATTGCAGATGTGGGTCTTGGTTAGCATCTTGTGGTTCCACCCCGGGAGATTGTAAGTAAAGGCCGTCCGTCACCTGTCCCTTCAATTCCTGTAGTAACAATATGGATAGGAGGAAGGAAAGTTGTTCATTTGAATAGAATTCTTTATTTTGTCATAACATTTGAGGAGTCAGGAATGTTTTAATGTTGTAGAGTTTTGTGGTAAGACAGACAGACAGACTGACTAGCTGGAAGTGGATAACCTATAAAATTTCTGTACAGAAAAGTTAAGGAATAATACTTGTTTTCTTTTTACGTGGCTTGTTTCTCCCCAATACTTTTTTAATACTAGGTGAAGAAGGGAAGACGAGATGGAGAGGGCAAAAGTATTAAAGGGAGTAGTGAGCTGTGCTTGGGGGGGCAAAAAGCAAAGTTTAGTTGTTGTTGTGTGGGGAATAATGGAGAAGAAGAGATTGGGGATTTTAGATGAACCCGTGAATTCCTTCCTATTCTGACACGACGCGCCCATCGGAGAAAAAGGAAATTAATTTACAAAAATGTTGTCTTTTTTTTTTTGGTTTTGTCTGTTGCTGTCTGTCTTCATTCGCTTATTAACGGCGACTTCGAGAAAGAATGGGCCTTTTTTAAAATTGAAAATAACACAAACTCAATCGTTCATTCCACTCCACCCGCCCCACACCCCTTCATGTTGGATGTTTCTTCCTCCCAGGCTTTTTGACTCCAAAATGAGAAAAAGGAATCTCTTTTTTTTTTAATTATTAAAATGAGCTGTCCAAATTATGCACCACCACCACCAGCACCCTCTATCTATCTATCAATCAATGAATGATGGTGGGGAAGGGGGGGGGGGGGGTTGAGAAAGTCAATGAAATTCAGCCTCGCCCCCCATCCCCCCCAAAATCATGGACTTTTTGGCATGGGGTGGTGTTTTGTAAGGAGGGAGGAGGACAGCTAATGCTCCCCCTGTCCCCACCCCACGTCTGTCTTGAGCTGCAGACAGATAGACAGACACTTGCACTTCACACGAACAAACTTCAATTTCCCATTTACAACAACACCACCCGACTTGAAGAATCTCTTCTTGTTCAAAAAATATAACAAATTCAATTGTGATAAATGGGCGTGTAATACAAGGAGAAGAAATCCTGTCCTAGTTACAAATAAATAATGTGAATTTCATTCATTTCATAGTTTTCTTTTACTTTTAACCCCCCCGTATAAAAAATCTAAACTTTTTTTTTTTTTGGTTCATCGCCATTGGAAGAAGGAGAAGAAGAATCTGCTGCCCTGCTTCTTCTTCTTCTTCTTCCTAAACACAACCTCCGTGTCCAGGCCGAACCCGTCTATCTTCCTAACCCTGACCACCTCCGACCTCCTGAACAGGGAAATCAGACCCTTCACGCTCAGGAGGTCGTTGGCCGAGTACTTGTCCGCCTTCTTATCGATGGCCACGTGCAGCACCCCTACCCCCCCGGGCCTCAGCGTCCTCTCGATCTCCCCTACGAACCTGGCGGGGTAGAGGGCGTGGTCGAATACGTTGGAGAACTCGAAGTCGAAGGTGTCGTCGGGGAAGGGCTGGCTGTGGAAGTCCCCCTTGAGGACAAGGGGAGGGTAAGGGACGAGGTCGATGCCCACGGAGTCGGAGACCCCGATGCGGCGTAGGGCCTCGACCTCCTGGCCAACGCGGGCGCCTATGCAGAGGGCCTTGGAGGAGTTGGAGAGGAGGTGGTCGGACTGGAGGCGGAGGAAGAAGGAGGAGAAGACGGGGATCTTCCGGTCCCAGTCACGGGTGCGCCAGATCTGACGGAGCTTTGGGTTGAGGGTCTTGTTGAGCTGGCGCTGGAGGTAGGAGTCGTAGGAGGAGTAGCCGGGGCGGATCTTGATGTCGGGAGGGAGGGAGGTGGAGGAGGAGGAGGAGGAGAGGAGGAGGAAGAGGAGAGGGGTGAAGAGGAGGAAGGAGAGGAAGAAGTATTTTGGGACAACTTGGAAGGAGGAGGAGGAGGAGGAGGCCTTCATCTTCTTCTTCTTCTTCTTACCCTTCCTTGGTTTGGGGGGGGGGTGTGGGTTGTTGCATGGGATCAGATGGAGGTGGAGGAGATAACAATGGATGGAGAAAGAGGAATTATTCCTCTCCTTCCTTCTTTTGTCCTTTTTTTTATTTTTTATTTTTTAATAAAAAAGTATAATACGTACACATAATACATTTTTTGAAGATTAAAAGACGACCAAAATCAACTTGTTAAATTGGTTGGGATTCATCATTTCCTTCATTTATTTATTTATTTAGATGATTCTATTAGGCTTTCCTTAAAAAAAGACAAAACTTTGTCTTCCTTTCCAAAACACATTCAGGCCCCAATCGCGTGACTCCAAGCCCAACTCCCAAACATTAGGCCCAAAACAACCCAATGGAATTTGGATTGTGATTCTCAATAAATAAATAAATGGACAACTGGGAAGAACCCCCCCAAAATGTATTACATTATCAATCATCGTCATCGTCATCACCATGTTCGTTAATTACTAGTCACTCCCCCCCCAAATCACTAATCATCACTTCTCTCTTCCTTCCTCTTTTTTTTTTTTTAAACAAAAAAAACAAACTTATCACAAGAGAAGAGGTGGGAATAGCCGTGGTCGGTCCTCTTCATTTACATGATGATAATAATAATAATACAAAATATTCTGTAGCTTGCCTTTGAAGTATGACTTCCTCCTCCCTTTTCACATTAAAAAAAAAAATATACAAACAAATATTGGGGCTAATGTCTCTGTTCTTCGTGGAGTGCCCCTCCCCCGTATTATTATTATTATTATTATTATTATTAGGATTATGATTTTGTTAACGAGTGAGTACAATGAGACGGGGCATCCTCCACCACCACCAAAACATTATCAACACAACCAAAAAACCAAGGGGGGGGGTAGCCCTCGCCCTTCCCTCCCTCACTTTTTTCACGGGTATCATTAATATTACTTGTTAATTATAAAAACACAGAATATACGAACCCCAACCGAATGAATTAAATTGGGAAGACGAGAAAGAGGAGTCCCCCCCCCCACCCACCACAGACAGACACTACTCTCATTGGCTTTTTTCCTTTTCTATAGCACTTGACAAAGAAGAGGTGTCTCTCTATAAAAGATATATTATTCTTACATTACATTTACATGATATGATCGATGTATTAGTTTGATTTATATGGGTTGGGCACATGCTCCTCCCCTCATAAATGCCATTCATTCAATCCTCCCCACCATTACCTGCACCCCCTTTTTTGGGTCATTCATTTCCCCCCCCCCCCCCCCCCCCCCTCCCATCCCATACCATACGATAGAAATATTGGGGAGAGCAGACATTGAATTAAATGATGCCTTCAACTGAACTCCCCTCCTAAGATTGTCGGCTGATATAAAAAAAAATTGGATTGTCTCTGTGTGTGTGTGTGTTGTTCCTTTTTTTTTTTCTTCTGCCCATAGCATAATGATCGTGTTGGTCGCTTCGAGTAAGTAAAATGATGCTGTTTTACCAAACCCTTCTTCCTCGGGCTGCTTCTTACTTTTACTACTAGTAACAGGAAAAGCTTAAGGAACAAAACCATTTCAGAATAGTGATATGATAATATTATTTGTTCGAGAGGGATATAAAGAGAGTGGTGGGGTGGTTTCCTTTTTATGTTTTATCTTGTATAAGAAGAAGGCATCCCCCCACCACCACTCTTTATACTAACGGGGTGGGCGTAGGGGGAGATGTTCCAAAAAGTGGGAATATCATCATCATCATCATCATCAGCTGCTGCATGTTTTTGAGTATTCTTCAATCCAATTCAACCTAACCCCCACTAATTTTTGTTTTATTTTAACTTATCAAGAGAGTTTTGGTTATGCATGTCGTTTGCTGGCTACCTTAAACAATCATCCACTCAGTACGTGAGTTTCCTCAGAAGAAGAGTGTGATTTGGTTGGTTGGTTGGGTGGGGCATTTCACATGCATTTTCTTATTTTTCGTTCCTTTGCCAATATCAAGTTGCTTGTTGCATTTCGTAATCCCAACTTCTTCTTCTTCTTCTTCTTCTTCTTTTTCATATTTAGATTCGGATTGGGATGCCCCTCGCCATGGAGATTATACACGACGACATGTCATAAATTAGTGGGAACTGTATAACGTGGGGGGGATAAGAAAATGTGTCAGAAAAATGTTGAAAAAACTGCGGTGACTTGTGTATATATGTGTGTGTGTGTTTGGGGTGCATGTTCTGCTGTCAGGAATAGAGTCGTTTTTTTCTTCAAAGGATTTAGAAAGGGATGGGGGCGAGCTGGCTCTCTCGCTCGCTCCTCCCCCATCATTTACATCTCTACCGCCACGGACTCCCCCCCCCCCCCGTTGCCGCTTTCACGCTTTCTGGAGATGCGCCGTGAATTAAGCTGTCGCTGCTGCGACGAGCTCTATGAAGTCCTCTCGTTAAGTACTACTATCAGGACAAACGAAAAAGGATGGCAAGAGGAGGCGAGTTTAGCCGTCCAGATGAAATGCATCGGGGGCCACTTTGGCAGTCAGGCAGAGGCAACTCAACTTAACGAAGAAGACCCAGAACTAACTGGATCACACAAGGCAGGTAGAACTAACGAGACGGTTGGACTGTTGAAGGATGACCCCCCATTGTAGTACGTAACACTATCACATCCAATTCCTCCATCTAACTCAAGAGGAGACGGGACTCAGCTGCTAAGTGAGTAGGAATGGCGATTGGGATATGGCAAATTTGGGTCCCCCACTCCTCAAAAAAAAAAAAAAACACATGACTTCCCCCTCTCTCTCTCTCACACACACACAGACTGAGATTAGGCAAATGAAGGAGAACAGCAGATCTACTCTGCTGCAACCCCACTCTTTAATGAATGGCTTCATGCCTCGTAAGGCCTCTCCTCCATAAAATCCAACCCCCCCAAAACTTCTCATCAACTGTCAACTTCCTCTTCCCTATCCCAACTTGTCCGTAGAGGAATGCAGAAACAACACCTTCCTATGGCCTCCCCCATTTCTCTTCTTCTGTTTACTACACTCGTCCTAGTTTTAGTCCCAGCATTTGCTTCTTCTTCTTCTTCTTCTTCTTCTCCTTCTTCCCATGTTCAAGACCCTGAATTTGTTGTCCAGGATGTTCTCCAGTGAGAACTATGCTCGCTCTCTCTCTTTTTTTTCAAAGTTTTAAGGTTTCTGTCCTGAAGAGACGAGCAATGTGTCTGACGTATATCCTTGTGGTGTTTTTTGTATTTGTGCCTTGCAGGAGGATCAATGCGTCCAGGAGGAACCTGGGCTACCTCTCTTGTGGCTCTGGCAACCCAATCGATGACTGCTGGCGTTGTGACCCGGACTGGCATACCAACCGCCAGCGACTCGCTGACTGCGGGATCGGGTTCGGCAAGCATGCTATTGGCGGCCGCGATGGCGAGATCTATACTGTTACCGACCCTAGGGATGATGACCCTGTGAATCCCAAGCCTGGAACTCTGAGGCACGCAGTCATCCAGGATGAGCCGCTTTGGATTGTGTTCGAGCGTGACATGGTTATCCGTCCCAAGGAAGAGCTCCTCATGAACTCCTTCAAAACCATCGATGGCCGTGGCACTAGCGTGCACATTGCCGGCGGGCCGTGCATCACAATCCAGTACGTGACCAACATCATCATCCACGGTGTCAACATCCATGACTGCAAGCAGGGTGGGAACACTTACGTGAGGGACTCCCCGAGCCACTACGGATGGAGGACGGTGTCGGACGGCGATGGGATCTCGATATTCGGGGGCAGCCATGTGTGGGTCGATCACTGCTCGCTCTCGAATTGCAATGACGGGCTCATCGACGCGATACACGGGTCGACAGCAATCACAATATCGAACAACTACCTGACGCACCACAACAAGGTGATGCTGCTCGGACACAGCGACACGTTCACCCAGGACAAGAACATGCAGGTCACCATTGCATTTAACCACTTTGGCGAAGGGCTCGTGCAGAGGATGCCCCGGTAAAACCATTCCCTGCATCAGCTTGCCTTGTATCCATCCTGTTTTAATACGGCGGCATTGAGCTTAACCGTGCAACAAACAAATGCAGATGTAGACACGGCTACTTCCACGTGGTGAACAACGACTACAGCCACTGGGAGATGTATGCGATCGGGGGAAGCGCGGATCCGACCATAAACAGCCAGGGGAACAGGTTTGCTGCCCCGAACGAAGAAAACAACAAGGAGGTGACAAAGAGAGAGGACAGCCCGGAGAGTGAGTGGAAGCACTGGAACTGGCGGTCGGAAGGGGACCTGATGGTAAACGGAGCATTCTTCACGGCATCGGGTGCAGGGGCCTCATCGAGCTATGCAAGGGCGTCGAGCCTGGGGGCCAGGCCATCTTCACTCGTGGCTCCAATGACGGCAGAGGCAGGCGCGCTCACATGTAAGAAAGGGCAGCGCTGCTAATGATCTCCCCCTCCCGCCTAAGCCATGATTAATTTGGGGAAGTAAAATCAAAATCATAGAATTTGGAATTATATGAAAACATCTGCTGAATGTTGCATGAATTTAACCCTTCTTAATTCAGTAATAGCCAATGAGCCAAAATGAATGAATGAAAATGCTAAGAACCAACTCTCAACAAAAGACCAAAAACCAACACCCAGTTTTCCTGACAAAAACAAAATAGACTGACTCCCTAAATTTAAAAATATAAACCGAACCACCAAACGAATGTTGTCCTAAACTCCAATGTCCACACCGCCCCCCAGGAGAAGATCAAGAACACACCCACCCAGTTCTTCCCTTTTAAAATCTTCCCCTCGTCAACTCTTGTATTATACTCCTTCCAGTGTTTTCTTCCTCTTAGCGACAAAAAAGAGAACAATCTGCTGCATTCTTCATACCTCAACTAAAATCACAGAAACTATGGCCAGCAACTCTGCTGTCCTCGTCCTCGTCCTCCTCCTTCTCCTCGTAGCCGCTGTCGGCCTTGCTTCTGCCCAATCATCCGCTGACGCCCCCACCGCCACCCCCCTTGCTATCACCCCTGACGTCGCTGCTTCCTCCCCAGATACCATTGGTTCAACTGGCGTGCCCTCTGACAACGCCATCGAGGCACCTGTTGGCTCTCCTGTTAATGCCTCTGTTTTCGGGGCCGCTGATTCTGCATCTGCGTCTGCCTCCACCTCTGGTGCTACCACAGCAAAGTTCTCCATTGCTGGGCTGATACTTCTTCTAATCAACTGACTCCTTTCTCGCGATTGTAATAGGTGCATTGACGGTTACATCATCTCCTTACACAGACGGACGATGGTGACGATGAAGAAACGCTGAATTCTTGAATCTTTTTGAAAGTTTAAGTTTGTGTTGTTTTTGTATCAACAATCTATAAAAGCCCCCGCTGGTAATCAAATTGCTTGGTTGAGGTGTGAATTTCTTTCACGCACATCGGCAGTATCAAAACAATAAGCAGCTGCATGGGGGAGGCAATAAAACTATCGAGACTAAAGTGTATACTTTGAGGAAAATGCGATAGCGTGTCCGGATGATACATGAGCTATACATTATCAATGCCTCGAATGTAAAAAGAATGAAGGATCTATCGCAGTATCCGCTGCTACTCAAAAAAGAAAAATTATGGGGAGACATGCAACATGATCCCTCGTACCTATCCTGGCTATGCAAATTTCACTAAACGCTCAAAATCGGTGACTTTGGATCCCTTCAGGTGTAGTGAATTAATGAGCTACCTGACTGCAAAAGCACCCCTATTCTGCTGAGGATCAAACCTACGAATCTAGTGATCAATGAATATGAGACAGGAACTCAAAGATGGCACCTGCAGATCACTATGAGGTGCGATGCACCACCTCTATAGGTACCGTCATGGGAGAAAATTGGAGCAGACATGACTCAAGGCACAACACGAAGGCACAGGTGAGCGTTAATGCATCCTTCTTAAGAGCAGTTGAGTGGCCGCAGGTATATTGGCAGGTATGTCAATATGTTCTGGTCATTTGTCAGTACATCCCCTTGAAAACTGGATTTGTACGGCAAATGCTCGCCCCATATTCCTCGTACTCAGCTTTCGTGTGGCATGACTGCACAAAAGAGCATTCTCTTTGAAATGGCTAACAAAATAATGGAAGAATAAATTAACTAATAGCAAATCAGTGACTCGGAAAGTAAGCCGTTGCTAAGTAGCATACTCTGGTGCAGTCATCCCAGATCCACAGTATCTGCTATTTTGGAATATTACATCAAGTTTTTCAAGATTCCTTATATTGCCAGGATGCACTTTGGACATGATCATCAACTAAATTATTGCCCCATAATAATAACGACTTATTCCTTCTTGTGCAACATTTCTTCATGTTAATTGGGCAGCTAATTAATTCGACAGTCACTTTCATCAAGACCTCAGAATGATATTAACAATAGAAATAGAAGCTAAGTGTTAGCATAATTTCATCAATATGCATTCATTAAAGAGTACAGGACAAAGTTTTATTTAAGATGAAAAATTTTCCTACCTATGAGACATCTATCTAAAATAACAAGCTTATTCTTATTCAGCCATCAGAAGTGATTTCAGCACAACCCAAAAATACCTCCTAATGCTTGCTAGAGAAAAATTCAGTTCAATTTACATACGACCAGGATAAAGTTTCAGAAAGATTATAAAGAGAACAAAAAACAATATGCATTTGCTAATTTAATCAAACGGATGAAAGAAGGAGGACACAAGATTAGCTGCCCAATTTAAGAACAACCCTTCTACTAGCAGGCATCGGTTGGCCTCCACTTTCACATCATTGCCATTAAAAATGCTCCAGCACATGTATCTTTACAATTAGATAGATTAAATTACTTGCTTAAACCACATGATTTAAGGGAGGCATCACAAATGATTATACAAAAATGGGAAAGTCACTACAACACAAGGACAAGACATTCGTTCAAAACAGTTACCACGAACCAACTTCACAAAAAAATAAAATAAAATAGAAACCCGATGCACTTAGCATTTTGCAATGTTAAACAGAAGAAGCATTGACCACATACCACAAAGAATTCAGGAGTTGATGCAAGAACAGAGCCTCCAAACCAAACGGCGAATTTCTGGATAGGATGGCTAACGACATTGACTTCAATCGGTTGTGCCTGAAGTTAATATTACAAACTTAATAACCCACCCAACGTATTAACACAGCCAGAAGTTCGAAGTAAACACAGAAATAAGCACCAAAATCGCACTTTTACTTCCCCACCAAGTCGGGCATCTGAAGCAAGAACCCTGGCATCAACAATTTTCTTAAGATCCCGTTGCAACCTTCTGTGAAAATCCTTGAACATAGTCGATCCTCCCGACAATACAATATTCTGAAAATAAGATAAGTTTCTTTTACCATTTCAGGTTGAACACATTATCAAACTCTTAAAATAAATGATTGATACCTTATACAATGCTCTCCGTGTATCAATTGGTGCAGATTGAATGCATTTGTCGATGACCTCAGGCAAAGGGGAAGTGAATTCACTGCTATAAATCTCTGGATTAAAGAAAACCTGCTAACACAAAAAAGTGCATTACTAGCCAGGATATAGTAACCATCATACCCATATGAAATATAGTTGAAAACTAGTCATCGTGTTTTGATTTTCTCATGGCAATTTATTGTCAAGTTTGATAATATAGCGATTGGATTCAAAAGCGTGCAACTCCTATGAAAATATTTGTAATAGAAGTACTTTTAGATGTATAATCTAAAGTCTTCCAAGATAAAAGCACAACTATTATATTTACAAGTAAATGTTAGCATTATGTAATTAGTTCAAAATAAAATAAAAGCATAAGAAAATGATGAAACATACGTTGGTACCTCCAAGGAAAGGAAAAAAAAGAAGGCAAGAGAAAAATGAATAACCTCGGGGCCCATAAATCTCTCGTAGCCAATATCGCAAGTGTATGGAGCTCCAGTTTTTGGCTTCGTGCCTTTCCACTGCTTAACGTACTTGTTTGGTTCTTTGTCATGCTTATTGTATTCCTGCAAGTGTCATAAATCGTTACTTATGTCCACACAAGACCGTCAAATACGGAGAAATTACCTAATGAACCTGAATAAACCTTGACGATGTCAGAACAGGTGTAGCAATACATCTCTTTCACTTTTCTAGCTACTTCAAAGGAGTCTTCCGGAGGTATGTTCTCACCCCTTTCCTACATGAGTCAACATTAAAAAATTACACTCTAGCCTACCAAGCATCACGTAAATTTTAATCCAAGACTTAAAGAATGGCACCCACAAATTTTTTATGCTGCAATAACACTGGAAAACAAACAGAAGAATGTAAGACAAGATTTCAGTAGCATACCAAGGAAAGGACGATAAAGTGAAGAAGAAAACACCGAAAGATATGAAAAAGAGATCATTTTGAATCCCTCATAATTGTTCAGCTGCTGTAAGCATATGTTCTATGTATGGACTTAAAGATTTAACAAACCCAACTGGAGTTACAAATCTATTCAAGTCAAGGAGACAACTTACTCATCAAATAGAATGACGTTTTCTCAAATTTTGGTCTATGCTAGCCAATCATGTGGATGCCATGTCAATTCTAAAAGGAAGGCGAATGAATTATCATAAAAGAAAAAAAAGGCCTCTCCATCTTTACTTCCAATGGAAAACATGCTAGTGCAGCATGATAAAACGTTGTCGAGCCAAAACAAAAACTCTAGGAGATTTATCTTGAACTCAACTAGCACGCCAAAAACATAAAAGACATACACTATCTCTTCAGGTTCCACACGGAGATGTGATCCATCAAACCCTCACAATGACATGCCCAACAAGGGGAAAAATGAGATTGGAATAAATGTAATTACCCGCATGAGCTGCTGAACAAATAGAGTGACGTCTCTCCCTGAAATAGGGATAGATTTAATGCTGCTTCCAATTACATACCCATCAGCAACAGGCACAACATGAGTAGCTCCGTCGCCAACATCAACCACGACCCCTGTCATCTCACACTAAGATGGGCTATCGGTCATTGGAAGCACAGTGACAGTCAAGAATGAAGATATCTACACAGCAACTACAGCAATTCTAACCTGTGCTGTACTTCAACACTAACATCAAAGGTTACAGAACAAGGAAATGCCATTGAAAGACACGATGCAGGATTCGACAGAAGGCATTCAAACAGAAGATCCATTTCATTTGTATACAACACTACTTTAAGCAACAAGCTTATACATGCAAGGAGTGACTCAAAAAATAAGATAAGAAAAATAAAACAGCAACTACAAACCACAACCATAAACACGTCTCCCATCCTAAAACAGCATATCTGATTTTATCAGTACCATCATTCACAAGAATGCTTACAGCTCAAACTACAAACAGTATAAACCAACAAAAAAACCTCCATGGTTCCACCTTAGCAGCCAGATTGACTTAAGAAAGAGATCCATGAAAACTAAAATCAACTACTAATGACAGATCCCGTCTATACTCGAAAGACACCCGTGGCTCAACACATTGTTTCCTAGAAACTTCTAGGCAATGAAATATGTAGGCAGTACTTCCACAGACAGGGATCAAACTAATCAAACAGTCAAGACACTCCTAGCTCTGTTATTTCACAAGTGTGATCACTCCAAAGGACTTAGAAACCATACAAAACAAAATCTAGAATCACCAGTCGACCAACCTTAGAGGTCGTGTATCCAGCGGCAAGAGCAAGAACAGGCTGGACAGCAATGTAAAGCCCGGGGACATTGAAGGTCTCGAACATGATCTCCCCAGTGTACTCGCGGCTCTCGGGGGGAGTGAGGGGGCTCTCTGTAAGCAAGAAGTAGTGGTCCTCGGGATCGCACCTCAAGTAACTGAAGATGCACTGCTGCCAGAACCTCTCCATGGCATCCCAATTATCGACCTGGCCGTGCCTGATCGGATAGCTAAGGTTGTAAGTACTGCTGGATCTGGATTTAGACAAGGCTTCCTCGCCGACAAAGAAATCGAGATCGGCCATGACTCCAGCGCTATGCTGGGCTAGCCAGTTGCTGCTCTTGGAGGAGGAATTTGCTGTTCTAGGTTGGTTAAGGAAGGACTCGTTGACAGCGACCACGGTGGGGACGATGAAGCAGGGCTCCACATTGCCGGCGTATCCCATCTTAGTATAACTAAATCCAACAAGAAAAGAAACCAAAAAACAGTACAAAAACAAAGAAGATCAGGAATTAATCGCATAAGAAAGGAATCGGCAGAGGGAGAGATTAGACCGACCCGGTGCCGTTGTCGATCACGACGGCTGGACGAGAGGAGGGATCCATGTGCAGAGGTGGGAAGAGTAAGGCGGTGAGATCCGGCGGGGGAGGAGATCATGATCAGGAGGAGCGCGGGGGAAGGAGGGGAAGGCGAGGGATCGAGGAGGTCGTTATTGTTGAAGAAGAAGAAGACGACTTGGTCTGGAAGGAAGTGAAGGAGTCGTGGCGGCGGGTGGCGGTTGTTAAAGTGGAGGCCATGTCAGCAAAGGAGTAGGGGAGCTGAGGAAGTAGGTGGAGTGGAGGAGGAGCTGATTCCCCCCTTCCCAACGCCGAAGCAATCCCTCCTCCTTTTTTATGTTCTCCTCTCCTTCCCCTCTTCCGATCCGACCCGACCCGACCCGACCCGATTTCCTGACAGCGCCTGCAGGTGTTGATTCCGCGATGATGCCGACAAGGAGAGAATGTCGTGGCGTGGCGTTGCGTGTGGCGGCGACCACAAACAACAAACAATTTAGGAGTTCATTGGATTCCCAATGAAGGTGGGGTCAGTTCCAATGGGTTGGATCTTTCTGCAATTAGCGACGGGGAGGTGTCCTTTACTGTCCCTTTCCGTCTTCCCTCGTTATTCTTTCAATAGATTGTTGAGAGACGATGTTTGGTTTTATGGGCTCCCCTCGGATTCCTTCTACTTTCGAGCAACCGCAGAGCGTCGTTATCCGGTGGCCGCAGGCGTGGTCATTTTGGCATCTTCCCATTCAGCAATGAGGCTGCATCGCCTGCCGTTGTCATCTCCGATCCGATCATCTTCCGTCCATTCTTGGCAATTCGTAGAGAATAACTCTCGGGCAGCCTCATCCCATTTTCCGCTAACCCTTATTCCATCTTCCTTGCTTTTTGCATTGTTGGAGCGTTATCAGGATTTTTCCCGCCAACTGCTCGACAGAAGGTGGGCTTTCCCTGGACAAGATCCCAGGATTGACTTGATCAAGATTTGTCGGCAGAATTAGGCTTCTCATGGTGAGGGCCCTAGACAGGTCGTGGTATTGTATCCCCAGTCCTGCTCTTGGCTACAGAGTCATGGGACAATATGGCGATGCTGCTGCTTCTGCATTCTTTATGGGAAGGATGACTTGGTTCATCCTCTCATAAATGGCAACAAAGCGAGGAAGCTTGACGCAATGCTGCCGCTTGTGGAGGATTGCTCGGTTATGGATGTGGTGGGTTCCCATATTCGTGTTTACTCAGCACCTCAATTGATTTAGTAGTTAGCTTCTTCGTTCATGTGGATTTCTGTCAGATGGAGGTTGATCTGTTATCAACTATGTTTGATTGAGATCGAACTGGAACGTTGTTTTCCCAGGTTACATGTGGAGGGTGTCAAAGCGCACATACAGCAGCTGTCAGTAGGTAAGCCTCCCGAGGCAGTCCCCATGGAGTTTGGAAACTATTGCCTATTTGACATAGAACCCAGGAAGGTTTTGCGGGTAATATTGTATTCGGTCCTGTTGATTAGAGTTGCCTGTTATGCACCCGTTTCTCGTGCTGAAAGATGACTGAAGACCCATCTGCTACTAAGAGGAGAACAACCGGAGATTTTGACAGGATATAACTTGATTTCCACCATGTATGGTAGTGTGACATATGTCCCGAGGTCTCTATATGCAAAATAGACGAGATGCTTGAAGCTCATGCCATTTTACTGGCTGGTAAAGAGGGGAACGTGTCTTCCTTAACTGATGTTGTCAGAGCTTCTCTAAAAGGGAAATCACAAGTGTCTCCCAATAATGTTCTTTCCATTGTTAGGGGAGAATACTCAAATTCTTCAAGGAATTTCGCCATATCAATGAAGGCGCTGGTGATTCGTTGGCCCTACTAGGTATTTATTCAGAGTTAGCTTTTATTCATGTTGTGAAAACCAAACTGCGCATTCACATGCACCTGCTGTCACGAGGTCTGATTTGAACTTGCGGTCAACTTTATGCAGTCTCACGACGATCAGCAAAAGGCTTACTTTCCTTGCTAGTCAGTCCCCGGTAGCTCCTTTCATCGTCACTCATTTCTTGGCTCGGATCGGGTTCTGATTTTAGAGATTGTTGTGCGTACCATGCATACATAGCTAACAGAAATATTTAGCTGTAGGTGTCATGAGGCTAGTCTCTAACTACTGTCTTAAGATCAACTTCTTGGAAAAAAGAGAATTGTCAAACTGGTTGTTGATACTGGTACTGGGACTACTGCTGTTGGCTTGGTACTTGGAGTCGCTTGCATGGGGTAGGCTGCCGCTTCTGACTCACCCGAGGCCTGTGATTTCATTTTTGGATAACAAATGGAAACCTGGATGGTGTTATGTTATTCTATTAATCAGTCGCTGATTGGTAGCCTTGTTAAGACAGAGAGTGACTGGGGCAGGCTCCCATGGGAGGTTACTGATGTGGTGCTGGCCCATACCGCAGATAAATACAGGGATCTGGGAGAAACAACTGATGTGGGAGTTCAGACAAGACTTTGACTTTAACCTCGGTTATTGCTTAGAAGACATAAGCAGTGGGTGGAGAGGCGCACTCCAAGAAAGTGAGTTAACACAGAACTTGACGCGAAATAGAAGGGAAGGGTATTGATGAAGATAAAGAGGGGGGAAATAGAAGAATGCAGGGGAGTGGCGAGGGAGACGGGGATTCTGGTGGAGGATCCGGTGTAATACATTAGCAGCTTGGGTGAAGGCCACCCCTTATATGTGGTAAATGATATGCGGGAGACACGTGCTTTGCTTTGGTGAAGCATAAAATGGATCGGACAGGTTTTGAACGTCGGTCATCGCGTCCTGGGTGAGGCTTTAATTTTGGTGGACCGGGCTTAAATTTTAGTGGCATTTTTTTACCTTAGTTATACAAAAAATTTGAAAAATATAATTGCATTTTAAAAAATATCATAAATACTGCCTCAGGTTATAGGCAGTGACTTTTACATAAAGTTAATATTTAGGTTAATTTTTACTTCAACCCACCCCGACTTTGGTTCAAACAACTTAATCGTTTAAATTTTTTTAAGAAGCAAACGCGGGAGAAAACTATCAATGCTAAGGAGATGTAACGTGGGATAAAACTAATGGGTTACGTGAAACCAAATTCAGCTACCTTTCATTAATGTGTCATGTGTTGGGTGGAAACTATAAATCCAGCTACCAACCATTCCACAAAGGGGGTAAAATTTGCAGGGGAGGAAAGAATGGTCGTTTAACTTAAAATATAAATAATAAAATTAATAGAAAATGAATAAAAAGGGAAAAATAAAATAAAGGAAAGGACTATTATCTGCTCGATATTCGCAATGTTGGGGGATGGGGCATTGAATTTGTCTCGCAAGTTTCTTCTTTATTTTTATTTTATATTATATATATATATATAAGAGGGGGGGGGTTTGGATTGGAAAAGGGGAGGAGAGGAGATTGACATTTCGATGAAGACAATTCTTTCCTTGTGACAAACTCCACCAATTTCCATCCCAATCGTCTTCGTCCTTCTTCCTCCTCCTTCTCCTTCTTCTTCGTTCAGATGGGTTCATTGGAAGACCAAGGACGTTCGCTTCTTGAAGACGGACTCCTCCAGGTCCAGGTCCCCCTTCCCTTCCTCCTTCCTCCATCTTAGATCGCTGACCCTCACTTTTTTTTTTTTTTGGCTTCTTCAGGGCAAGCCTCAATCTTCGTACACCGGAGATGGTTCCGTCGACCTCAAGGGCAACCCTGTCCTTAAGTCCAACACCGGCAATTGGAAAGCCTGCCCCTTCATCCTCGGTATCCCCCCCGCCCTTTATTTAATATAAACTCCTTCGTCTTAATTATTGATTGCCAATTTCGTGTTGAATGCATGTAACGTGTGGATGCGCAGGTACCGAGTGCTGCGAGCGCCTCGCTTACTATGGGATTGCCACCAATCTCGTCAGTTACCTCACTAACAAGATGCACGAGGGAAATGTCTCCGCCGCAAGGAATGTTACCACTTGGCAGGGTACCTGCTATCTCACCCCTTTGATTGGAGCTGTTCTTGCTGACGCTTATTGGGGCAGATATTGGACCATCGCCGTCTTCTCCACCATTTACTTCTTCGTGAGTTCTCCTTCCCCTTCCCCTTCCCTTGTATGAAACCTATATTCTTTTTTAAATGTCTCCTCTCCACAACCACCCCAAATTTGATTACAGAAAAAGCCCCACCACCTGGTGATATGAAGGCGTAATTGTTTTTTTGCCGTCTTAGTCGTCTCTCGATATGGCCATTCTTCTGCTAGTGACGTGGTATATGAATCTGGTTCCTTGTTGTATTTGAATTGCGTCTTCTCCTTTACTTATTTAGCATGATACTTCCAATTACCCAAAATAATGAAAGTGATAGTTGTGGAAAATTAGCGCATCTGTTATATAATGGCAGTGATCCGTGTTCACACATTGTTCGCACCCACTGTGAAGCCTTGCATTTGTTGATATCTCGTGTTGAACAATCAACATCCCCTGTCAAACAATTGTTCAGGTGTTGTGTATCTTCTCTGTGCTGCAGTCTTCGGGTTTTTTGGTCACCCATTTCATGAGTACCCTTCTGCAGGGAATGTGTGCGTTATCTCTCTCCGCAACAATATCTGCATTCAAGCCTGCTGAATGTATTGGATCCTTCTGCCCTCCGGCTACCCCTGTGCAATATGCAGTGTTTTTCTTTGGACTCTATCTCATCGCTCTTGGTACCGGAGGAATTAAACCTTGTGTTTCATCTTTTGGAGCCGATCAATTCGATGATACGGATCCAAGGGAAAGGGTGAAGAAGGGTTCCTTTTTCAATTGGTTCTACTTCTCCATAAACATTGGCGCCCTCATATCCAGTAGCTTCTTGGTTTGGATTCAAGACAATGCTGGGTGGGGATTAGGATTCGCCATCCCAGCTGTATTTATGGGCATCGCCATAGGCAGCTTCTTTTCCGGGACACCCTTGTATAGATTCCAGAAGCCCGGAGGAAGTCCCATCACGAGGATGTGCCAGGTTGTGGTTGCTTCTTTCCGGAAATGGAATGTGCAGGTCCCTGAAGACAGTAGTCTACTGTATGAAACGCAAAACTCTGCTATACAAGGAAGTCGAAAGTTGAGTCACACCGATGAGCTGACATGCCTGGATAAAGCTGCAGTGGTTGAGTCAAAGAGCGATGCCGAGGGGGACTACAATCCGTGGAGGCTTTGCACCGTGACACAGGTGGAAGAACTGAAGATATTAATCCGAATGTTCCCCATATGGGCGTCGGGGATCGTGTTCTCGGCCGTGTATGCCCAGATGTCGACCATGTTTGTGGAGCAAGGGATGAATATGGACACGAGCATTGGCTCATTCACCATTCCCCCGGCATCGCTCTCCTCATTCGACGTGATCAGCGTGATATTCTGGGTGCCGATCTACGACAGGGTGATCGTCCCGATCGCGAGGCGGTTCACGGGTAAGGAGAGGGGGTTCTCAGAGCTGCAGCGGATGGGGATAGGTCTCTTCATCTCAGTGCTATGCATGTCGGCCGCCGCTGTTGTCGAGATAAGGAGGCTCGCCATCGCCAGAGAGATGGGATTGGTTCATGAGGACTTGCCTGTGCCGCTGAGCATATTCTGGCAGATACCGCAGTACTTCCTGCTGGGGGCGGCAGAGGTGTGCACGTTCATAGGACAGTTGGAGTTCTTCTACGACCAGTCCCCGGACGCAATGCGCAGCCTGTGCAGCGCGCTTTCGCTGTTGACGACGGCACTGGGGAACTACCTGAGCTCCCTGATCCTGACGCTGGTGACGTACTTCACGACTAGGAATGGGAGCCCGGGGTGGATATCGGATAAACTGAACGAGGGACACCTGGACTACTACTTCTGGCTCCTGGCTGGGCTGAGCTTGTCGAACATGGTGGCGTATGTGTTCTGTGCCAGCAACTACAAGCAAAAGAGGGCATCCTGATCCCTGCCGGGGAAGCTTCCCTTGTTGTAATCAGAATCGGCGGGGTGCCGTGCTGCCTTTGTCATCTACCCCCATTCGCTTCCTCTGTTTTATTATTATTAAAAAAAAAAGGTCAATATAAACTTGTTGGATTCTTTCGTGAAATTTATTCACTTGTTGAAAAATAACAAAGAAGACAACTTTCGCGGGGGGTGGGTAATGGGCCTTGTAGTTGTTGGGCCCCCAATAATAAACTGAAGGGCACGGCACGTAAGATGAGAGCCCCCGGCCACCACACCACTAGTCTCTTTTAAATGGTATTGGCAAAAGTAAAGAAGGAAGCCCGAGGGTTCTCAACCAACAACATAAGGGGGAAGGATGGATATAATAGCTTAGGCTTTGTTTGAATCAGGAGGAGGGAGGCCAGGAATTAAGGTAACAGTGATTTGGAATTACGTATACGTGTTCATCTTTTAATTCCCTTCTTTTATTATCATCATTGTCCTTTTTATTTTCCTGAATAAACCCCCCCCCCCCCCACCAACAACCCATATGATGATGATGACCCTTGGACTTCAACAGAGCCTCCTGGTGGATGGATGGAGTAGTAGTAGTAGTAGTAATTTAACCCCCCCTAGGATTAGGACTAGGGTTATGGAGGAGACAGATAGATAGCCTTTTCCAACAACGTGTCTTACGTAAAAGTAAAAAAGAAGAAACCCCGGTGTTTGGGGGGGTTGGCGGCCCATGCAGGGGAGGGGGATGAGGAGGAGTGCCGACATATGGAATTATGTTTTGCGGCCTCCCTTCTTACCACCACCACCACCACCATCCGGAATGCCATCACATCTCCAATGAACCCTTAAAAAACGGGACGAATGTCTTCCCTCCCGTTTTCCCCTTTTTTTTTTGGGGGTGGGAAACATCGCTTTCTATCGACCCACCTTTTTTATTTTTTTTTTATTTTAAGCCCCCTTTGAATGAAAAGCTAAAGTGATGGCCCTTTGGTGTGTGTGTGTGTTCTCCCCCGTGCAAAGATGAGTAGTAGAGGGTGAGCGAGGACCCCATCCACCCTTGTGCTCTAAATGGGGGGCATTCCCTACCCTCCCCCTCCCTTTTTTAATATCATTTGTGTGCCCACGAATCTGGCAGGTTTTTTTTTTTTTTTTTTTTTTGAAAAAGCATCATCGTTCATTTCATTTGCCTAATGACACAAAAATAATTAAAAGAAGAAGAAGAAGAAGAAAGTTTACATTTATTTATTACAACCTTTCCAATGATGCTCCTATCGTCTGACATTTTGATCCATGCACCATCATCATTACTATCATTCGTTACTAATGACTATCATTATCATTACTTATCTTGTCATCAATCGTGGTCGTCTCCGTTTGGCAACTGAAAATTCTAGCGTTTTAAATATGGGTTGGTCACTACCCAAAAAAAGAGAGAAAGGGTTGGGGGGGTGGGCAATGTCTTGGAGGATGTTGGCGGGGGCGTCCCCCTTTACGAGGGAGGAGAGGAATGCTGGTTTTGGTCGGGAGGGGGGTGGGGGGGGGGGGGGGGGGGGGGGGGGGGGGGGGGGGGGTTTGACCACCCACCGCCAACATCATCCCTCAGCCAACACCACCCTCTTAATTACCTGGATACATTTAAGGTTTCTTGCGAATTTTCGATTCATTGTTTGAATCCTGATCAAAAAGCAGATTGGTGTGTTGATGATTCATGACCTTGTTATTATAGATAGAGATCTTATCACAACATGACCTCCTCCTTTAACAAAGTACAATTCAATTTCCAAGTTAATATAGTGGAAAAAGTTTGGCGTCGGCCTCCCCCCCCCCACCAAAAAAAAAAAACAAAAAAGAGGCATTGTTTTGAACACATGGGGGATGGGGAGAGGCAAGCATCTCAGGTCAACAAAGGCAAAAAAGAAGACCCCACCCCCCTGACACCCCCTTCCCTCCCTTCTTCTCCGAGAAATATCACTTGGGTTTCAATATAAAATAAAAAAAAACAAACATCATCATCCGAGTCCGAAGGATGGGACAAAAGAATTAAATTGCCCACCCCTCACTTCTTTTCATCTTCTCCTTCTGTGACTCTTTTTCTGGGGTTGAATGACAGGACAGAACAGGACAGGACACCAGGACACCCAAACCTCTCTCCCTTACTCTTTGGCTTCCACCATCTCCCCCCACCCAAAAAAAAAAAAACCCAAACCCAAATAAGAATATAAGCAAGGCTAATTTTTATTATATTTTTTAATATAATAATAAGGCAGTCAAGGCCAATATCAAAAGAAAAAAAAAAGGAGGGAGGAGTATATTTGTACTATCAGACAAACACTCTTCCAGCAGCCCCGCCCCGTTTCGCCACGTGTATGGATGGCCTCACCCTCCTTTCTTTCTTCCTCCGTAATATTAAGAGAGAGTGAGATTGCAGGTAGTGTTGGTCCTGTTGTTCTCCTCCCCCTCTCCTTGTTTCTTACAACATTTTTTGGGTTGCAAATAACAAACAACATGCGGAGATTGAGAAATGGGAGAGAATAACACCACCCCCACCACTACCAGAGTGAGTGTGGTGGTTTTTTTGGTAAAACCCAAAGCCCAACCACACACACACACACTCTACACAACAGAGTCAGTCAGCAGATGCAGATGCACTCCACCTCCCCCCCCTCCCTAAAGAAAGACAAAAGACACTCCCCATGTTATATTATTACACACAACGCACTTGTAAGTAAAATCTCCCCTCTCCCCCCCACCGTTGAAGTCGTTAATCCTCCCCCCGCCTCTCCTCCTTCCTTTGTACCCACCGCCATCATCCCAGCCTCCTTCTTCTCTCCTCACTTCTCCATGGAGGAAACCGGCATCATCCGCCTCGATCCCCGCGCCCAGGAGTTCCGTCCCCGTTCCTCCTCCTCCCCCTTCCTCTCCCTCCCCCTTTCCTCCCCCTCTCCCCTCCACCCCTACCCCTTCCCTCCCTTTCTTCCCTCCCTTCTTGCCACCCCCCCCCCCATCCCAGCCTCCGCCTCTTTTCGATGCCGCACCCTCCCCCTCCCCTCCTTTCCTACCACCCCCCTTGCCCATGCCTCCTCCCTTCCCCGATCCCTACTGCAACTTCCCCCATCCACCCCCTCCCCCTCATCCCCACGCTCCTTCCAGGGCGGTTGTGCTCAGCCTCCTCCCCCCTGACGTCAGCGAGACCGCCGTGAGGAGGGAACTAGAGATGTTTGGGGAGGTTAGGGCGGTGGAGATGGATTGGGTGGGTGATGGCGTCGTCACCGTCCACTTCTACGACCTCCGCCATGCCAAGAGGGCTGTCAGGGAGATTCGGGAGCAGCACGACCGCGGGGTCACCCCCCCGAGGGACGACGGTTATAACAACCATCCGTTTATGCGTGGCCGGTTCAGCGGCGGTAGGAGGTTGTTTGGCGGGAGGCCGGTGTGGGCGCAGTTTGTGATACCGGTCGCGAGCTGCATACCGGAAGGCCAGAACCAGGGCACCATCGTCATTTTCAACCTGGACCCGGCCTCATCGACCGACGAGCTACGACGAATATTTGAAGCCTTCGGTATCCAATTACTTTTTACTTGTTTGTGTAATTAGCCCTTTCCGGATCTTTAATGAATTGCATGGCGCTTCATTACCAAGTGATGGAAGATGCTCTCAATTGTTTTTTTCTTTTATAAATTTAATTTGAATAAACATTCTTAATGTTCTTCTTTCTTGTTGTTGGCCAAAGGCAGTTTCAGGTGTTTCTCTTTTTACATATGTGGGTGAGTTTGTGTCGGAAAGACCTTTTCCACTTAAAAAGTGGGCGGGGGAGTTCTGCAGTCCAAATGCGTTTTTCATCGACATGAAATCTCCCACCCTCCCCTTCCTTTTCCTCAAAAATGATTTTCTTTTATCACGTCTCTTGTTTTTGGTCGTCCCAATGTTTGAGACAAAGGGGAATTCCCAGGAATTGGAATTCGCATTTGATGTTCTCCCTTCTCTCTCTCTCTCTCTCTCTCGATTTGCATGTTCTTTTAGTTTTTGTTATTTGATTATTTTTGGGGTGAATGTAGGTCCGGTCAAAGAATTGAGGGACACTCCTTACAAGAAGCACCAAAGGTTCGTTGAGTTTTACGATGTTAGGGACGCCTCGAGGGCCCTTCGGGAAATGAATGGCAAGGAGATCAACGGCCGCAGCGTCGTTATCGAATTCAGCCGCCCCGGTGGCTTCAGCCGCAAGCTCTTGAATGCCGCCGCTGCACCTTCCTCCTCCACTTTTCCAAATCCTATCCTCAACTTTACGAGTGCGAGCTGTTATCCTGCTCGGACTACGAACAGCCCACCGCAACACCATCCCGAACCCCTTCCATTGAGGCAGGTTCAGCCGCAGCAGAAGTTTCCGGAAAACGAAGGCGGCTCCTTTGGGAACGAGGGGCTCTTCATCGAGGGTTCCATGTGCAACTTGAGTTTGGATATTGGCAGCGTTAGGGATGTCTCCGGGGCAGAAGAGTTGGGGGTTGGCGCCCGGATGACCGGGAAGAAGAAACTTGGGGGGAACAAGCAGGGACAGCAGTTGAAGGGAAAGAATTGGAAGGGGAAAAGACAAGTAGGGAAGGTGGACAGTCGTTTCGCGATAACCGACGACTCCATGGAAGAACCGAGGAGTAGTGGGGATTCAAGAACCACCATTATGATAAAAAACATCCCCAACAAATACAGGTCTTCTTCTTTTGTTTTATATATATGTATATACCCCTTCCCCTCCCCTCGCATTCAATGCTATCCGTGATTCATTGGATTACTAAGACGCACGAGGTTCTTGTTGGGAACAGTCAGAAGCTGCTGTTGAGCATGCTGGACAATCACTGCATCCACACCAACGAGGAGATTGACGTGGGTGGTGGTCAACAGCCCTTTTCTTCCTACGATTTCGTCTACCTCCCCATCGACTTCAAGTAACCTCATCATCATCCCGATTATTCCATTTCTTTTTCACGTTGGTCGTTTTAAGGTTAATATTTGGTGATGTGGGAAACAGCAACAAGTGCAACGTGGGATACGGGTTCGTGAACATGACGACCCCGGAGGGCGCCCGGAGGCTGTACAAGGCGTTCCACCGTCGACACTGGGAGGTCTTCAATTCCAGGAAGATCTGCGAGGTCACGTACGCTAGGATTCAGGTGGTTTTTCATTATCATTATTATTATTATTATTATTAAATGATTGAGTGAAAAATGAATGAATGAATATAAAGACGCGATTGTCGTTGTTGGTTGCGGATGGGGTGGGGGGGGGGATGTAGGGGGTCGAAGCGCTGAGGGAGCACTTCAAGAACTCAAAGTTCCCTCACGAGATGGACCTCTACCTGCCGGTGGTGTTCTCCCCGCCTCGGGACGGGCGAACCCTGACGGAGCCGTCCCCAGTGGTGGGCCGGGCGAACCAGCAGCTTTGTGAAGGAGGATCGGATCCCGGGGCGAACAACAGCAGCGACGGTGAGGATCAACTGGGTCTGGATCTAGGGATAGGGTGCAGGAGTAGCGGGAGCGGGAGCCGTAGCCACAGCGTGAGTCGTCAAAGCTCGGACGGCGGCGGCGGCGTAGATGATATGGTAAAATAAGACATTGATGGTTTCGTGTGAAGGGGGATAGGATGTGGCCGCCATTTATATCATCCATCCCATGCAAATTGGGGATTTAAAAAAAGAAAAAAAAAAGAAAAAGAAAAGAGGGTTGTTTCTGGTATCCTGGGACTTTTTTTGGGTAGAAGTAGTATGGTCACGCCAGGGGGGTTGGTCGTCTACTTAAATCTCATAAGGTCATCTGGCCTGGTCAGAGGTCGGCCTACTCGGATCAGATCAAGCAACGCCCCCCGCCGACCTTCTTTCTCATTTTGTGTTCCCTCTTTCCTTATCCCCCATCTCCTTTTTGTTGTATCTCTGTTTTTTTTTCTTAAATTGCCTTTCCTCTTGTGTTACGTTGCTGTAGATTGGGTGATCCCTTTTTGTTACAGTAAGTAGTAGTAGTTCATGTGCTTTTTAAAAACATTATTTGTATATTTTGGAATTTGCTGGTGGGTAATTTTTCTAATGGAGGTAATAAATTCTCACTTTGTAATAATTTTTTTTTTAATGGGTTAGTTCGTGGGGGTAAGTGTGATTGTTGGGAAGTTAAGCACGTGTTGAAGTCGGCTTTCGTCTTCTCCTTCTACCGGAAACGTGCTTGTGCATTTAATAAAGACGGATGAGGGACAGTCGCCTAGGGCTTGGACGACTTCACCTTGGACTAAAAATTATAACTAGGATTCGTAACCAAAGCTTTTTTCACATAATACAAAGTTAGACCGACCGACTGTACGCATTGCTAATATAACAAAAAACACGACCAAATGTGCTATATTAAAATTGTTACTTTCACTATGATGAAGTGATGTAATATTATTTTGTTTAGGGCCCCTGGCTAGCGAATGGAAATCATCGCTCTTG
The DNA here is from genome assembly GCA_029817715.1 of Melastoma dodecandrum. Lineage (NCBI taxonomy): Eukaryota > Viridiplantae > Streptophyta > Magnoliopsida > Myrtales > Melastomataceae > Melastoma > Melastoma dodecandrum. Next base: position 232,279 of record JARUPY010000533.1, on the reverse strand, counting down.
TCTAAAGATGAATAATAATAGAGATTAATGGTGCAATGCATCCTATGAACAAGAGACGAATAGAACTGTCAACACTCCTTTCCTATGAATAGTGCGTGTGTTCTGGGTCTCTTATTTATTATTTTATGCAGAGCCCTACATAAGCCAAGGTCTACAGGGAAAAACAATAGCAAACTGTGAACGAAAAAGAGGGTGGTTGGGTGTGGATTCGTGTTGGATCTCGATGGATATACCAAGGATGAGGGTTTAATTTTAGATGCACGTCATGTCCATTACATATTTGCCTGGTTCGATATGGAATAATTTGTTCATGGGAAAAGAGACGCGACACAAGGGAACAAACCAACGGAAGCATGGTCATTGGTGTGTCCCCCCTTGGAAAAAGGACACCATCTCCCTGGCCTTTGCATGAATAATGGAATTTGGGGGGGTAAAGGATCAACAACGACAGCGCCACGTTTTAGAATTGTATCTTGGGCATCGGCACCTCACCTCGTCCTGGTCTATGGGAGGGGACGTCGTATCAGATGTTTCTACATTGGGTTGGTTATGTTGTTGTCCGAATGCTTTCTTTCCTTTGTCCTGACAATCTGAGAAGAAGTGATAGAACATCTCCCTTTCCTCCCACTCCCACCGGGTTTGACTCCCGAAGAATAAAGTAGTAGTAGAAAGGGAAATTATCAACTAGGGTCCAAAAACAAGCTCAATAAATGCCAGGGAAAGACAACCCCGCCCTTCCTTGTTATACATAGTAAGCAGTCATGGCAACAGTAGAATAGACACTGCAATGGAAAGTAATGAAGCGATTCTCAGTACTGAAATAGGATAGGGTGCAGATGTATGATCTTAAAAAGCATGCAAACAATAAACTCTTTCTCTCTCTCCATCTCTATCTTTCTATCTCTCCGTATTGTCTTTTTTTTTTTTTTTTTAATTCCAAGCAGCAGGGAAACCTGAGTTTAAATAGACCCATCATCATCAGGAGTGATCACCTCTCAAACAGATGAGAGGGAAGAAGAAGAAGATATCCCCCACCCTGTTTAGTATCTTATTACAGACATACAAACGGACCAATTGTTGGGGGGGGTTGTCCCCGACTCCCAAAAAACATGTCATTTTCCGTTAACTCTTCCGCCACCACCCTCATCCTCACCCTCACCTCTTTCGTTTTCTCAAAAACTCCCCTCCATTCTGTTTATACATTGCAAACAATAACAACAAGTTAGAAGAACCTTGGTCATCTCTGGGTTTACTATAGCAGTAAAACTTCGATTAGAGTGGAAACAAACAGCTGTAATCCCAGTCCAAAAAAGGAACCCATATATTTCTTTCTTTTTTTTTTCTTTTAAAAAAGAAAAATATGTAGGATTCTTTATATTGATGAGAACAAGGTACAAGACCAGACCGGTCATCGGGGGGAGGGGGGGGATAGGGCAGTCAAAAGGGTGGGGGTGGTGATGGTACGAATTATATATATTTAGGGTTTAGATTTAAGAAAAAGGAACATATTTTTTGTGGGCATGCGTGCAATAATCCGACGATGCAAACAAAGAGGAAAAACCAAATATATATATATATATATATATATATGTATGTATATGTATATTATTTGGAGCATATCCAGGTCACACGGTTGGCCACTCACTCGGGACCATACGCTCCCCTTTCCTTCTTTTAATGGTGGTGGCATCGACATCCACATCCACAATCAATCTTGTCCTCGTCCTTTCTGTCCCTCCCTGTGTTTTTATCATGTCCTTTGTGATATTATGTAACTCCCAATCTCACAACACCCCCGGGTTGGCCTGGTAAGGCGTGCTTCTCCCAAGTACCCAACTTTCATATTTCATAATTTCACCGAACAAACCAAGCAGTGGCCGAATGGATTTATTTTTGCCCGAGTCGTCCAAATCCGTTAAGCGAGCTGAGAACCACCCGATAACACATCAAACTTTGCCGTCAACAAAACGAACTCCAAAATCAACAGTTATGTAAACCACCACGCTCTGCGTTCATATAAATTGTTTGGGTTCCATTGGCCTTCCCCCAAAGCAGAAGAGTCGCTCTTGAGTCAAGCTAGTGAATCCCTCTCCTTAGCCTGCTGCAACAGCAGTTCTTCTCGAACTCTCCTTATCTCTTCCTCCCTCTCCATCCTCTCCTTCTGCAAGAGGGTCGATAGAACAGATATAAAAGTCAATGTTACTACCAAATGCCTTTTAACCCAGAACAACAAACATGACATGACATGACAGCAAGACTTCGTAAACAGTTTCTTGACTCCACAATGTTCTATCTATGTCCAAGTGCCTACCTTATATGGTTGCGACATTTGAATCCCACACGACTTTCCTGGGAACCATATCAAATGTTCTGATTGAACTTCCTTTCGGGACTAGGCATTTGCTTCGACAAAGTAACATCTACCAATGAATCCCTTGATGATAGTGCCCTTTCTGGGGTCCTCTAACATCTCTTATTTCCGATCAATTATTGTTAACCCAAAATAATTGCTTCCACAGGGGAAAGTCAATTAGACAATTTATATCTAGTCTTAATATTCTGAGCTTATTCTTCTAGTCGACCAGCATATTCAACCTTCGATCTGTCAATGAAACCAATCCTATAGATTACGCAAAAGTAAATTAAGCAATTTATACCTAGTCATAATATTCCGAGCCTATGTTTCCTGTCAACCAGCATATTCAACCTTCGATTCTTCAATGAAACCAATCCTATGGATTATGCAAAAGTCAATTAAGCAATTTATGCCTAAGTCGTAATATTCCGAGCCTATGCTTCCTGTCAACCAGTACATTCAACCTTTGATCCTTCAATGAAAACAATAATATAGAGTATGCAAATCCATCCCAGACAGATATAGACAATGGTGATAACACAGTGACTCCCAGGACATATGCCTCAATATATCCAAGATCATAAGGAAAAAGAACAAATAGATGGTTATTTCCTTAATGGATCAGAATTCCAGGGGCTACATATACGCGGTCATACTGTAAAATATTCCAATTAATAGGACTCAAATCTGTTATGGGCCTTGATGAAACCATTGATTTGTTTCAGGAATGGCTGCTTGGCTCACCACAAAAGTATGATTTAAACTTTAGAGTTCATACCATCAACAGTGCATAATCGGGCAGAATAATCTCACAGAGAGAGTAAAATTGTTCTTGATGGACAAAAGAAATAATAAGTCAATGATCTCATAGATCCCTTTGCAAGCGAACTTTTCATTGCAACCACATAGAGTTGCACACTGTTAACCAAATGAATATAGCCCGTTCACTACAGGCGAAATATCCAGGCAGGAGGTTCTATCTGTACAGCAACCCAAATTGATAATTATACATTACATCCCCCCATTCTGTCAGAAACTACCTCCTATCCTTGAATGAGACCTAACATACAGATCCCGAGAAAAAAGTATAAATTTCCCCTATCTCCAAGTAATCATCTTTCTCTAGACAATGGGAACACGCATAGTTATTGCCATCATCGCCACTCCACTCTTACCAACAGCCTTCTTTTCTGGCCAAGCACCTAGCTTTTTACCTTATTTCATTCACCAATCCATAATCAGCTACGCACTATGACTCCGACATGCTTTACAACTTCCCCGTAACCTTCACCCAGCTTTGAAACTCGACCAAAGCCACCCATCTACCATACCCACAAAAGAATAATCAAGGCAATTTCCCAAATTGAGGACGAAAGCCCCAACTTAGATTCAAAAGAATTAGGGCAAAACCAAATGGGCCACCAACCAGTAAAGATCAAACCTTGGGCGGATGAAAGCATGGGTTATAATCCGACGAGGTTTGAAAAAAACGAGAATAGATTAACATAAAAGAATGGAATCCAAAAGAAAAGGTTCGTAAAGCAATAAGAAGAGGGAGGGGAAAGAAGAGAAGGGAAGTGGGGGAACCTTCTCGTCCTGACGGAGGGCGATCCAGACGTGAACCTTGTCCATGGACTGCCAGAAGACGAATGCCCCGAGGGTCATAGCGAAGAAAGTCGCCACCTTCACCATCTCTCCCCTTTCTTCCTCCTCCCCCTCTTTTCTTACAGTTTTTCACTGGAGGACAAGGTTTCCATGGTTGCAGTAGTGGTTTTTAGTCGTTATCATTGGGTTGGGCCCTCCCATTTCTCACCTTCCGACAAGCCCCTGGGCCAATTGTCGGATTTCGGCCTCTATCTAGTCTTTTTCCTAAGGACTGTTGTTAGAGATGCTCACAAATGTCAATCTAGATGAAATTTTAAGAAATAACTTCTTCCAATTTTTTTTTTCTTCTCAAAGCGATTCTGCATGGTAGATTTGGACTGAGCTGATCACCCCTTGTATACGACTCTACATAGTAGACTTGAGTTAGGCAGACCATCCTCTTCCTCGTAGACTTAAACTTACTCATTATTCATATCTTACTATGCAACCCCACTTTAATTATTTGTAGGGAACTTTTCTTTTTGTCAACGACACCAAAGGACATTAAAACTCAAGATCGACAACTACAAATCTATATTATTAATAATAGTTAGGACAAATCTGCAGACAGGTGTGCATTTAGACTTGAGGCCCTGATGAAAAGCCTTACCATTTCTGTTTTATTTTTGACAGCGATCAGTCACGACGGTGCTCCCCAACACATCACATTAAATGTTAATTTGTGGGTCTTACCCTTCCATTCCCTAAATTACTCTTCTTTAAAAAAGAAAAACATAAAAGAGGAATCGTTTTGAGGAGGAGGTCATAGCTCCATCGAAACGAGGGAGAAATTGAATTGACATTATTAGACATTTATGGGTCAAGTGTAAATGGTGACTTGATTAATTTGGTCACATGCAAAATTGCAAACCATGAAATGCGATTATATATATATATCTACTGAAAATGACAGAAATAAAGTCGATGATGTAATTTCGTTAACCCCAGCTGGCATTAAATGACGAGCAAAAGCAAACTGCTCCCTCTCCTATATCATCAATCTCTACATTTAGTCAAAGCCTAATAATACCTTATAATATACTAAACAGCAAGAATAATCTAATCCCATGATACTTACCCATCGTTCGGTATCTATTGGTTTCACTGTAACGTTTGTCGTGTTGCATTCAGGAGAGCGGTCGGTCTTACTTCTTGACGCAGTGAATTAAGGGGGCGTAATCCAACCCAACTATCCATCGGCTACCCTCTCTCGATAGCAAAAGGGAAACCCGCTTGACTAACATTCCTACAGAAAAAATACCACGATTAGGGCGACCCTAGTAAGTTAAGCACAGTGCAACCTTATCGCGACTCGATGTGAAATGACCGCAAGGGAGGAGCTCTCTCGTATTCAATTTACTCGGATCGTTCCTAACCACCCCAAAATCAGTCGATCTACTTTGTCTCCATTAAATTAAATTCCTCGCATATTTATGGAGAAAAACAGAGGGCTCAGGAGGGGGGGGGGGGGGGGGGGGCCTTCCCTACTAATCTTCTGCAATGTCAAGCACATTGATTTTGATGCACATAGACAACCGTCTTACTACCAATACATATGTAAACACACTCATGCTCGCACGCACACCCTCATAGTGCAATCAATCTACATGGTCTGTAACGTGTGTTCGTCGTCCTAACGAAGTTCGTCTCCTTTAGGTACTGTGCCGATAGAGCTTGAACTCCCTGTACCCCTAAAATAAGTACGATGACGGTTGATTCTTAGAAACAATTTTATTGTGAAAGAAATATATGAGATGTTTTATAAAGGACTTATGGACGAAGCATTTAAAAAGTCAAACATTGGAGAAATACTTGTGAGTTTGTTGGTGAGATTTTGGGGGGAACGAACTTTTAGTACATGATGTATAAAGAGCTCAATATATGGTCAGAGAGTTACTCTCGAAATGGAGGGCCGACACTTTGGCTTCTACAATATGGGAATTGGCTTTGAAATACAGATACGATGAGTATGTTTTTTGGAGTCTTGGGAGTATTGACATGTCAAAAGTAACACATCTCAGGAAACTCCCCCTGACCAGTAGCTACGACGACGGCGACGACTCTGGTCTAATCACGCACCCTAGAAAACGACAGGCGAGACTACCAAAACAAGATGGCGGTTGGAAGCCACGACCTCCCCTCAAAAAAAATGTTGAAAAAAGAAAATTAAATATTGGATTTTGATGGCTTAACCACAACACAACCCCATCTTTTAATTTCAACCCAACCACCTCCTCCTTTGCCCTTTGCCTCCATTGTCCCCCCGATCCCAGGTCGACTATTGCCCGCTTACCTCCTCTCGGAAACGGCCTTCTTGACCTTTTATACATCTTCGGATACGTTTATCCTTCCTACTCATTGGATAAAAGAGGTTTAATTAACTAACTATCTGTAGGCATGGTTCTTTTGAAATGCATGGTGTGCCTCAGGGTACCAGGAAGGAGGTCGCCCCGCAAGTCTTTCATATTAGTTTGTATACAACATGCCTTTGTCAGAGCTAAAATATCTCTAAACAATAATAATAAACACGCAAGGACGTAGACTGTATTGTATTGCGCATTTTCATATCGATCACGTATGAATTTGGCAAAGGAACGATAATAGGAGAGGCAGCCAAGTAATGGCGGGAAAGAAGCAGGGGCGCAGGAGTACAGAGTCAGTCAGGCCATATTGACCCGTCAACGACAAGAGCTTTGAGTTTCAAAGCATCAAATCACGGGGGATGGGCATGTGTTTCACCTTGGTGATCATCGTGAATGTGTAGTAACTCTAGTACACATAGGAGAATTTTTTTTTTTAATTATGTATATATTCATTCAGAAATTACGGACATATGGATCCTACCTAAAGTAGTAGCATCTCGGTGACACTGGTCGTTCCCACCCCCGAGTTTTACATTGAGCTCGTCAATCAGGCGTGCCACAGTGCGAGGATATCGTTTTCGGATAACATCACCAGGAACTTGTCTAGCCCTAGAAGACAGCTCGGTAGTTATACTATAATTCCAATAATGTAATAGAATCTCAGCCTCCCCATTTATTTCTCTTTGGGGTTAACACGTTTTTGGAGGGAGGGGAGGGTGGGGAATCGAGTTGGGGGAGGTTTTACGATGATGAAATGTCTCCATCATCTCCCTACAAATAAATCTGGAGGGGTAGTCCCACGGTTGACGAAAAATACTAGTCATTGCAGGGAAAATCGGCACTTATTGAAAGTAAAAGGGATGTCTTACCTAAAACCATTCACCCTTCGATTCTGAAGCTCCCGAACCCGATTAGAAGGGGAGTGAAATCATTCGACAACGCTGTCACTTTTAGCTATCCATATTTTCCAATGACCAAATAAAACATAAAATAGAATTATCCTTCGATCTGTACTGTCATAAATAATAATTACGTACAAAAAGATTTCATAAAATTTCCAAACATTTAATTTTTATCCCCAACTCCCATCACAATTTCACAAACAACCAAACCCTTAGCATTTTCTTTTTTTGTCCAAAATACAAGTACAACTACCAATATCTTCCCCCCTAATCAATTCCTCCTCCCACCACCTTCGCTCTGATCAGTTTTTGCTTAGACCCCGAATAAATATGGAGCTTCAATTAACATGGCTGACGGACAACTAACCAAGAAAAAAACATTTACATTTTTACGTTTTGTCAACCATATAAGTTTTATTATTAATTTCATATTCGTTAATTATTTCATATTTTTTAACCTTTTATATAATAGTACGGATATTGCAACATCCCCCCCGGCCACAACCCATCGCATTTATCTCTATAATAATGATAAGACCATCCCATTCTCAACTTGCAACATCGGCCATTTCATCGTCTCTCCCAGACACGCACAATGCTCGCCTTCTCCGGGTCATGTCCCAGGATTTCATCCTGGGACGTCGTGTTCGCCTGTGTCGTGTTCTTCCTGTGTAGCTGCGTCTTCGACAGGCTGACTAACAAGGGTCCCATGTTATGGCCGGTGCTAGGGATCATGCCATCCATTCCCCTGTGGCAAGACCATGTATATGAGTGGTCTGTCCATGCCCTGAAGAAGGTAGGGGGAACGTTCCATTTTAGGGGCGCATGGTTCGGCAAGATGTATGGGATCGTTACTGTGGACCCTGCTAATGTCGAGTATATGCTCAAGACCAACTTCGGGAACTACCCCAAGGGGAAGTACTACAGGGAGAGGTTCGTGGACCTGCTTGGCGATGGCATCTTCAATGCCGATGACGAGCTGTGGAAGGAACAGCGTCGCGTCGCCACCTCCGAGATGCACTCGGCCAGGTTTGTGCGTCATTCGTTTGGCTCTATGCAGGAACTGGTGCATGACAAGCTCATGAAGATTCTCGAGAAGACGGCGGAGTCCTGTGGCGTGATCGACTTGCAGGATATCTTGCTCAGGTTCACGTTCGACAACATCTGCAACGCGGCTTTTGGGGTCGACCCCGGTTGCTTATCCCCCGAGCTGCATCGGGTACCATTTGCCAAGGCGTTTGAGGAATCAACCGAGCTTAGCCTGTTCAGGTTCCTCGTCCCTCCTTACATCTGGAAGCCAATGAGGGCCCTCGGGTTGGGCACAGAGAAACGGCTCAAGGAAGCTGTACAGATTGTGCATCATTTCGCCAATAAGACTGTGTCGGACCGCCGATCCAAGCTGAAAAGGCTCGGCAGCCTCAATGATGGTTCAGATCTCTTATCGAGGCTCATGGAGAACAAAACTTACTGCTTTTCCGACATGTACCTTCGAGACTTCTGTATCAGCTTCATCCTTGCCGGACGTGACACGAGCTCGGTTGCTCTCGTGTGGTTCTTCTGGCTGATACACAAACACCCGCATGTGGAGCACCGCATCCTATGTGAAATAACCAATGTCTTGAGCAGGAGAACGGAGGAGGAGACAAGAACTCCTGGGGGAGGGGTACCCTTCAAGGCGCAGGAGCTGAACGAGATGGTGTACCTGCATGCCGCCCTGACAGAGTCGCTGAGGCTGTACCCAGCTGTACCGATAGAGATGAAAGAGGTGAGGGAGGACGATGTGATGCCGGACGGGACAAGGCTGAGGAAAGGAGCAAGAGTGTTCTGCAGCCTGCACGGGATGGGAAGGATGGAGGAGATATGGGGGAAGGACTGTGAGGAGTTCCTGCCGGAGAGGTGGATAACGGAAGAAGGGAGGTTTGTGAGCCAGAGCCAGTTCAAGTACGCGGTGTTCAACGCCGGGCCGAGGCTTTGCGTTGGGAAGAGGTTTGCGTACACGCAGATGAAGATGGTGGCAGCGACGGTTCTGGCGAGTTACCAGGTGAGGGTGGCGGAGGGACACGTGGCGGTTCCCAAGGTCACCACCACCTTGTACATGAGGTACGGCCTCCCGGTGACGATCCATAGCCGGAAATTGGGTGGCCAAAGCTAAAAAAAACAAAGAGAGGATTGGGACAAATTATTTATGAAGTAATGTTGAACTCATTCGAATCATGAAAAAGAGGAAGGCGAAGACGAAGATTGTTTTATAAATGAGGGGTGGAGTTAGTGGGGGTAATATTTTAAATGAGTCAAGGTAGGGGAAGGATGTGAAAAATATTTGCATGGAATATTATTATTATTATTATTATATATATATTATTATTATGTGATCTATCAGTAATACTGAATTCGGGATATGATAATAATCCATTAAATAGAATCGCAAGTGGATGATATTTTGGGATTACATCATCCTATAACATATAAAGTGGTGCTCCATTTTCTCATTCATTTATTACGGTGTAGATGGACGTCGGACAAGACAAACTATGGCCCAGAATCACATAATGAAAGTATGACAGATGTAACCGGCAAAATGTATAATGACTGTATTTATTTAACTCGTCACACCCCCCCGGGGAGTAAATGCTTCGTGTAGCTGTTTTAAAACTTTCGAGGGATGTAAGGAACGAATCCCACGTACAAGGAAAATTTCTGGTGATGACGGTGCCCCATCCCACGATCTTTCGTGGCATAACTTTTATATATATTTCGACGTAGAGACGAAATAGTGAGTGATGTTGTCCTCCCTCCCACCTCAGCTCAACCCTTATCCGCCAACTAAACAAGCGTATTCCCTTACTGACATGACGCATTTGTGGTTAGGGAAAAAGTGGAGTAGATATTTACGATTCTTGGAATCAAGTTCGCAAAATTAGTGGGAGTTATTCTCTTAGTCAAGCTCACTATATTGAAAAAATTATCTCTAAGTTTAGTTATCTAAATTTTAAGGAAGCGAACGGTCCTTATGATGCCTCGGTTAAACTCAAAAGGGATTCCGGTCGGGCCATTGAACAATTAGATTATGCAAGTGCAATTGGAAGTCTAATGTATGCTATGCATTGTACGAGACTGGATATAGCATTTGTGGTATGCAAACTATCAAGATATACGAGTAATCCCGGAGCCTCACATTGGATGACAATAGGGAGAGTATTTGGATATCTCAAGACGATAAAGGACATGGGATTACATTATGAAGGATATCCAGTGATTTTAGAGGGATACTTGGATGCTAGTTGGATTACTAGCATATGCGTCGATAAGTCAACCTCTGGTTACGTGTTTACACTAGGAGGTGGTGCGGTTTCTTGGGCGTCAAAGAAATAAAGTTGTATAACCTAATCCACAATAGAGTCGGAGTTTGTTGCCTTGGCTTCTACGGGCAAAGAAGCGGAATGTCTAAGGAATTTGTTATCAGAAATAGTGTTGAGGCCACAACCGGTTTCAACCATCTCTTTGTACTGTGATAATGAAGCGACTATGTCTAGAGCAATGAGTAAAATTTACAATGGGAAATCTAGACACATCAGTTTGGGACACTCGTATGTGAGGCAACTATTGGATGATGGTGTAATAACCATCACATACGTGAAGTCGTGTAAAAATCTAGCGGATCCGTTGACAAATGGTCTATGTAGTGACATTGTTGATTCGACTTCTCAAGTGTACGCGCGCCTTCCGGCCTAGCACGCCGTGGCGGCTCGGACGACCCGAGGATCCGGGCCAGCTCCCCAAGGCTCAACCGGTCGGCGTCGCGACTCGAGTGTCGAACACTGCGGAAGAGAATTGGGTGATCCCTCCCTGGGTTCCTAACTGGGCATGCTCGGGCCCTCACCAACCGTCTCTGTCTTCCTAAGAGGCGGCGGGGGAAAGGCGGAGCATGATCCGAAGAATGAACTTTTGGAATAAATCGGGAGCGGTTCGTGTCGTCAGTTCCTCATCCAAAATGGCTCCGTAAAAAGGTTGTTGTTGTTTAACTTAGGTAAACTAAACGGAGTCGCCACCGACTTTATTTATAAAAGCTGTTTAAGTCGGAAACAATAGTTGGTTCGGGGATTACTAGTTACTAACTCTTACATTCTAACATGTGAAAAAGGGAGGTGGCGTTTGCTCCAAAAGATTTGCTTTTCTTTAACGGGCATTGGACCCGATCCAGGCATGTCTCCGGACTCATGTCAATATTTTACGTGTGGCCACACAGGGGCGTCACTTGTTCACATAAACTTTATTGTGGCCACACCGACTAGCAAACACATTGACAATAAAATGGTTTGTGTCGATCACATTGTTGAATGAATGAAGTGTTATTTGAATGGTTGTATATGTTCATAGAAAATAACCAAAGATAACTATTGGGAATTGGAAACGGTTATCATTGAGGGAACACAACCCTTTGGCTTTGAAGTTCGAACCCTCTGGTGAACAACTATAACTCTTTGTTTTTTAAGGAGTTGCTTAGACATGAATCTTTGTAAAATGACATGTCTCCTCCTAATGTCTCCATATCTATTTAAGACATAGCACTTGCGGAGAAATATAGAATTTCGCTTCAAGAATATCTAAACACCATATTCCTTTTGAGATTTCTTGTTGGACCACTCGATTTTACAGAATCGCGTGTTAATGATATTCATTACTCCTGGAAGGATATTTGTGCTACTTATCCGGTTGCAACTTCATAATGGGGGCGAATGATTCCTTAAAGGGAGTGCACTTGCACAGTGAAAGTCTTTGCTAACATTGGTTTGTTTAGATCGCGTCCGCTCTCGTCATTCGGATTTAAAGCTTACCCACCGATTCGTGAAGAAGTTTTCCCAACATAAATCGTATTTATTTATAATCAAATCACATATTTATGCCAAAATAGGTCACAGACACACACATACACGTTGGTTGCTGCTAGAATTAATACACGGTCCAATTTTGTGTCACATGAATCAACCCATTTTTTTTTTATCTCAATGTTGATGCTTTCTGTCCCAATGTTGCCGGCTTCCCAGGTCCACCTGCCTGGAAGGGTCATTGGACTCAATCCCAGCAATCGGTCGTCCAAGGTTTGTCTTACGGTTCAGCCCGTCACTGTCATTAGAGCACAGGAGACAACCGCGAAGACACCATAGAAAACAGAGGATAGGTAGAGTACATATGCCGTGGAGGTAATGTTCAGTTCTCTCCTTGTGAAAAGTAACTTATGCAATAATCCCGTGAACGAGGGAGGAATCATGTTCCCCATCGAGCTTATATTACATAGGGAATGAAGGAGTCTCGTCGTCACATGACGTTATACGGTGAATGGACGCAATACAGTTAATACACACGCACACGCAGAGAATGGACAATAAATATAACCACGAAATTACTTTTGTTTCTCTTTTGGTTGAGAAAGGGAATGGATAAGGCTTAGTTTCTTTTGTTTTTTAGATAGATAAATAAGAAAATGCTTGGTAAATTTTGATAGGGCATTAAGGCAATGTGCTTAGATCATATTTGTTGGCTGGCAGGGTTTCTTCTATGAAGAAGCTTCGCTGTTGTACGTAAATCGTCCCCCAAGCATTCAAAAACTCTAGTTAAACTCCATGTCCACCATCTCTGCCAAAAGAAAGAAAAGAAAAACAAGTACAAACACTAAAAAAAGTATAACGGGGAGACGTCCAAAGAGTCATGTCCCTTAGTATAGCCTAATCTTCGTCACGATAGGATTTCGACAAATGGGGCATAAGCTCATATCTTCTCCGCACTGGCAGCAAGTCTGCAAAAAAACCACCAGAAACTACTTCATTCATGTATGTCCCCCCACCAGACATTTCATACCAAAGGAAATGTCCGTGTACCTGGTGGCCGCAACCAAAGGCCATGTTCTTAGGATTCGCGAAACATATGGGACAAGCCTGCCGAGTCACCACGTGTAAACAAATATTGAATCTTAATGGCTGACGTGTTGCTGAAGGGAGCAAGTCCATACCTGACTGTCGTATGGATAACCAAAAGTCGGGGATGCCCTGACTGCAGCTGGAGATTCATGTCTGTTGTATGCAGTTTCTCTCGACTGAAAGCTGCTTGTCCCGTTTGTTTTGATACTGCTGCTAGCATATGCAGGTGGAGGAAGCGGCACCCTCATCGGAGCCCCCCCTCTCCGTCGCCTGCTCAACAACGAGAATTTTACTTCGACGTAGCTCAGTTATTGGGGAAAGGACAAATTCAATATTATGAAAAAAAGTAATCACTTACCCAAGTAGGTTAAGATCGAGTGTTGCCAGGTATTGAGAAGGTATCTCCATAAGTGCCGCAAGGGCGAACTCTGCTTCCTTCCTTGATGAATCGACCTTCTTGGACATGATCTCGGTGAAATTCACAAACTGACATCATTCTCGCAACAACAAATCTCATTATTGTTGGGCACTAGTCCCGCTAAAGCTGCAACCAATTGCCAAAGGATTGATTCTCTACCTGGAAATTATCAAAGGCTCGAGCCGGAATGTTGTCGTCAAATTCCCTCATCATATCCCACGGCCCATCTCCAACCCCAACAAGAACGATTGACAAAGGAAATTCGCTGCAACCGTGAACATGCTCATGTTGTGATAGGACATGCAAAAGTAAGATTCTCCTGTTATAACAAGCAAGACTCACCTTGCTCGAACGATCGCATCAATGGTCCTTTCCTCCTGCGGACTCAGATGGCCTGGTTCCGTTTCGACGCTTCTCGTTACCTTACCGAAAATTCACATCACATAAAGTGGACAGGGAGCATTGTTAATGGAGGATTAGAATGCCAACGATATTGGACTGTTTGTCTTAATTGAGGGCTGTACCTGCCCATCAGCAATGATAAGCAAGACGTGGTACTGCCCACCGCTATTGTCAACAATAGTCATGGCCATTTCGATGATGGGAGCAAACGATGTCGGGCCTGATGTGTCAAAAGAAAGCAAAGTGCATTGAGAACAGGAACAGGGACTCCTAACTCAACATTTGTCGTATTTTTACGAGATAGCCAAAGAAGCACCTGCGAGACGGAGGTGGGGCACGATTTCACGGTATCTCTCTAGGACTTCCTCAAATCCGTTGCAGGGCATATCATCATTGTAGAAGTTGAAGACATCTTGATCATGCGTAGATGCTGCAGCAATTAAAGAACAAACAGATATGCTATTTGCAAACCTTAATGTAAATAAATCCGGCAAAGACAACAGGAGTACCATCCCCGAAGCCGTAGCAGGGAATCAGTTGGTCATCATCGAAGTCTGACAAAGTCTTCCCGATGATCGAGATCGCCTGCTCATAAGGATTGAGAGCATTTCCTATATGGTGCAAGCTGCGGTGATGGAATGACCTTGCTCCTGCTCGCAGAAATAACAAGATCAAGACATCCGATGAAAGACACGAATTGCACGAATGTTGGCAGGTGGGAAAGACGTCGATGCGAAGAGCACCAAACCTGTCCACTCGTTGCTCTTCGTGAAGTCTATCCCGACGATCAGGTTAGTTGACTCGAGACCAGATTGAGACAAGGCAGCAGAAACCTAAGCACCAACCATAAACATAACTAAACGAAAAGTCCTTCAAAGCTTAAGACAAAACAACAAAACAGGGGATCCAGAGGGTCAGATTATGACTATGGAAACTGAAATGAAGATGAGCTGGCTGACCTCGGCCAACGAGCGGTAGTTGTCGGCTATCCTTGAATACTTCCTCTCGAGCCTCTTCCTTTGATGTAGGGGAGGAGGAGCAGGAGGAGCGCGGGGTTCGTAAAAGGAGGAGGAATACTGAGGAGGAGGGGGAGGAGCATAGCTGTGGGTAGGATGGTTCTGCAGATAGGGGTCATGGTAAGGTGTCGGGGGAGGGTACGAGGTGAAGCCTCCGTGCTGATTCCTGTCGGAATCATGCCGACGTCTCCTGCTCTTGGATCCTCTCCCGCCCATGGAGTGCGAATCTCTTAGATAATCCGGCTGCAGCTATTTTTCCTTTTTCTTCTTGGCGAAGTTTGGGTTGGGTTGGATGAAGGAGAAGAATATATGAATGATTTGGATGTTATCATACACAGTGGGAATACCAACCATATCCCGATGCTTGATTTTTTTTTTTTTTTTTTTTAAAGTCATGTACACGCGAAAGCTTCGTGAAAGAAGACTAAAGACGAAGACGACGACAACGACGACTCTTGACTCCAAAAATGATATTTAGTTCAGGTTCCGCAGGTAGAAAACCTGGGACACAAGCAAAGGGAACCCACCCAATCTTTCTTTGTTTAGTTTAATGAGGATTATTTGTAGTAGGTAGTGGATGATTACAAAGAGTTAGGAGGTTTCTTGTGGAGATGATGATGATGATGGAGGGGTAAAATAGATAAAATCTTCTTTGACATTTGATGGCTCTTGTAATGAATGACGTGTTTAGTTTTTTTTAGGTAGGTCTGCATGGCTCCTCCATTTTTTTTTTTTTTTAATGTCACAAAATTCAATAAAGCTCGAGGAGTGGGCTGGCTGGCTTCATTTCAAGGCCCATTTGGTGGTGGTTTGGACATGGTGGGCCTAATCCAATTCCTTTTTACTCTTTTCAATCAAGTTGAGGTTGTGTTTTCCCTAAAGTCAATTTCCAGACTTTCTTTCTTTTTTGCTTCTAGTCTTTGGTAATTCCGATCCCAGCCAGCAGGATCATTTGTCTCAAATATCCTTCCGATCCCCCCCCCCCCCGATGGCCACTGGCCCCGACCCAGACGCCGACGCCGTCCTCAGCGACGTCGACGATGACGACAACCCCATCACCACCTCTGTCTCCGTCTCCCGTTCCCCTTCCCCCGACGACGACCTCTCCCCTGAGAAGTTTCGCGAGATCGTCTCCGAGCTGGACAGGGAGAGGCAATCTCGCCTCTCCGCCGAGAATTCCAAAGCCGAATTGCTTCTTCAGTTCAATCGTCTCAAGGGCCTCGCTCACGAGGCTATCAAGAAGCGGGACGAGTGCTCTCGCCAGCGGGACGAGGCCTTGCTGGAGAAGGAGGAGGCCGTTAGGGCCAGGGACAGCGTCTTCGCTGAATTGGACGAGCTTCGTAAGGAGAAGGAGGAGATCTTGGTCCGTAAGGAGGATGCCGCCAGGCAATTGGAGGAGGTTGGGAGGATTAGGGATAATTTGCGCACTGAGATCGAGACCTCCGCTCATATGTTGGTTACCGGGATCGAGAAGATATCGGGCAAGGTCAGCAACTTCAAGAACTTTGCAGCCATGGGGCTGCCTCGTTCTCAAAAGTACACTGGCCTGCCCGCTGTTGCTTATGGCGTGATTAAGCGCACCAATGAGATAGTCGAGGAGATGGTTAGGCAGGTGGATGTGGCGATTAAGTCCAGGAATGAGGCAAGAGAGCAGGTCGAGCAGCGGAACTACGAGATCGCCATTGAGGTCTCGCAGCTCGAGGCTGCCATCAGCGGATTGAGGGCAGAGGTTGCGAGAAAGAGCAATGAGTTGGAGAGTTTGGGGAGGAAGTTGAGTGAGAAGGATGCCAAGGCATTCGAGTCTGAGAAGGAGATGTCGGGAAAGTTCGACACGTTGGAGAAGGAGAATTCAGAGTTGAAGGATTTGGTGGTTGAGTTTGATGATAAGGTGAAGAGTTTCGAGGCGAGGGTCGAAGCACAGAGGCCGCTGCTGGTCGAGCAATTGGACTTGGTGTCGAGAATTCATCAGGGAATATGTGATGTGATCAAGGTTGTCAATGATGGAAACACGGAACAATTGGAATTCTCCGAGTCTTTGTTCCTTCCACAGGATATCGACGTCGAGGAAAGCCTGCATGCTTTGTTGGCTGGGATGAAGTCTATAGGTGAACTGATGAAGGTTGCTGTTGGGAATACGAAACATTTAGTGGAGGCGAAGAATAGAGAAGCAAAGGGATTGAATGAAACAGTTGAAAGGCTGGTGAAGGAGAAAGAACAGATTGGATACCTGCTTAGGGGTGCTTTATCAAAGAGGATTGCGTTGGACGCATCGTCCAAGGCAGATAACTTGTTTCAGGCTGCAGAGAATGGTTTGAAGAATGCTGGAATAGATTTCAAATTTCGCAAAGTTGGTGATAGGAAGTTACAGGGTGCAGATGTCAAAATAGAAGCCACGGAAGCAGAGGAGGACGAAGTGAAAAATTTGGTCAGTGTTTCTGAGAAACGGTCACTTTTAGAGAATACAATTCAATTGTGATGCTAAGATTGCTGACTGACCGTTTTTATTTTTATCTTTTTTGTAGAAAGATTCATTGTTCTTCTAGTGCTTTTGGTTTAGGGCCAGAATGATTAAATATGTTTTCTGACTTGGTTATTTTCCTTGGTTGGGAACATGTCAGGCTGTAACTTTGGAAAATATCGTCAAGGTATCACAGCTTGAGATCATTGACCTTCGGCACACCATTGACGAGCTCAGGTAACTCATTGTGTATCTCACAAAGCTGCCGTGCTAGGTTCAGACTCGAGAGTTCTTGCTATCATCCCTGGGAAAATTCTTTGGGTATTTTAATTACCCGTCTTTTGTTGACATTTGTTCTGTCCATTTCTTTTAATAAAGCAAAAAAAAAAAAATCAATGCAATTTAGCTTTGCTGTATATTGGTGTCATGGCGAATGAATTAGCAGTTAGCAGGGATATTTACTTTTTACTTTTTTCTGGATGAAGGGCAGAATTGGGTCTACTTAAAGAGCGGGCAGAGGCTCAAGAAAAGGAGCTTGGTCTTAGAAGGCATCAAATTGAGGAACTTGAAGAGAAGGAAAGAGTGGCGAATGAAAGTGTAAGTTAATAATTAATGCCGCCCTTGGGTAAAGGGCTTCTTTATTCGATAGACCACTGCTGCCTACTGTATTGTTTTTAGTATGAGCAAAGAAGTCCGTCTTCAAGTATTCAAATTTAAGACCTCAGAAGCTCCGGTGGGTGGTCGTGTTTTTTTGACTCAATACCTTCTTTTCTTTTCCTTTTAGATTGAGGGGTTAATGATGGATATTGCTACTGCTGAAGAAGAAATAGCCAGATGGAAAGTGGCAGCTGAGCAAGAGGCCGATGCTGGAAAATCTGTTGAGCAAGAGTTCTCGGCCCAGGTATGTTTTCGTTATATGTAACTCGTGAGCAGGAGCAGCTAACAATTGAGTGTTTCCTTGGTACAAGGACAGCGAAACCAAATAATTTCGACTGCCATAACCCATGAACCATCCGTAGGGGTACCTAAGACGTGGCCTTATCCCTTGCTAACTTTTAAACAGTTTAGCATTTCTTGACTATCGATAGGTTTTGGCTAGGTTCCTCATCTCTCATATCAGGGAGCTCAACGGACACCTCAGACATCATTAGCTTTACCATCAGAGGCTCAGTTCTAGGTTATTTGGTAAAAGCATTTTCCCGTGTTCAGTTAAGTGGGAAATCATAACAAACCAAAAGTAGCTGTTGGGAGCTGGTGTATGGTTGAGGAGGCCCCTGTTCTTTGGAGGTTTCTATTTTATTTTAGTATTACCTCTGCTAATCCAAAGTTTCAGAGAGGAACAAACTGTTACTTTCCATACAAGCACTGCATTCTCTATGAGCAGTAGTTTTCAATTGCATTACACCTTGAAAGAGTGGCCCGGTTTCAGGAATAATAGGAAGCCAACAGTTCTCTTTCTGTCCTGAGGTCTTTATGTAAATAGAAGTCAATCCCTCTCAGAAATGGGAGTTCATTTTGTGATGAGGATTTGAGTGGAGAAATGGCATTCGGATAATTTTCTTGGGTGCAAAGTTTTCATCATGCTTCGCATGTGAGTTCTCTTGAGTAAAAGTATGATACTTTTGTAGAGAAGAAAATATTTGCATGTAAGGGAGACTATCAATGCTACAGCAGTTAGTATTCTGCTTTGATTTGGACATATCCTTCCAGATGCATTGACTTGCCATATATATGCAGGTGTCCGGGATAAAGCAAGAACTCAAAGAAGCAAAGCAAGCCCTGCTGGAGTTGGAGAAGAAGTTGAAATTCAAGGAGGAGACTGCTGATGCTGCCATGGCTGCAAGAGATGCCGCAGAGAAGTCACTTAGGTTGGCTGATTTGAGGGCATCTAGGCTGAGGGACAGAGTAGAAGAACTTACTCGTCAGCTAGAGGAGTCCGAAACGCGGGGTGATTCACGAAGAGCTCGGAATGGCACTCGGTACGTATGTTGGCCTTGGCAGTGGCTTGGGATCGACTTTGTAGGATTCCAGAGGTCGGAGACACCACAACCAAACTCGAACGAGATGGAGCTTTCAGAACCTCTGCTATGATAACACTTACTTCCTGTTATACACATGTTGTAAATTGTTACAGACGTGGGCAAATTTGGTTTTTAGGTTCTCATGATGTTTTTTATTCCGAGTGCAAAAGCCTAAAATGCAACGTTTAAATGCGTCAAACTAGGAAAGTAATAGTCATAGTCATGATCTCCGGCTACAGCGTTCAAGGCATGGCTTCCCTAATTTGCTTTTTGTCTCCTGTTTGTTTCAACGAGACCCTAATCTGATGGAACTTTTCCGGTTCCTCTTATTGGCCTCATGCCCGGAATCCCAGGCTTCGTAAATCAGCACGTAACAATATTTTCTTTTCATCGAATACAATTTAGAGAACCTAAGTACTATACGTTACAATTCACGGGACGAACATTGTTTTAAATTCTCTAGGCTATGCGATGAAAAAATGGTGACACGGATGAAAAATCTTGGACCTAATATCCTTGAGTTTACTCCTACTGAGCGCGGCCCTTGGTCCAACACTTGCTAGTGCGGAGGACTCCTACAGGTGGCCCCGTGAGGGCGATGGTGCAGTGTCCGTATAACCAGTATCAGTACCTCAAATGTCCTGAACGGCCCCCTCACCTCGAACATCACCAGGCCATTGCTCGCTAGCTGCGTGCTAAGCCTTTGGCTGTCGGCCAAAGGTAGCCTCACCTCGCTGCTTACCATGAGGAGGTCTGGTACTGGTTGATTCTAGGGGCTGGATGAAGAATGGATATCTGTCAAGATGGTAGTCCATAACTGTTGATTGAAATGGGGGAGATGATTGAATGTGGAGACAAATGACAGTGCTACAGGGGAGGATATAACTAATGCTAGATTCATTTGAAGGGAGGTAGGAGCAGAATAACTTGAAGAGGAATCTAATTCATGCATATGGGGGAGAATGATAGGTTGAAATGAGCAAAGAATCAGACATTTGCCGAGGGGACAATTTCATTTTTGCCCAATAGAGCATCTGATTGCCGTCCCCTTTTCTTTTTTAGCAGATGCCCACAATTTCATCATCGTCAGCTGATCGATATATTGGCCAACAATGCCAAGCTAAACAGAGATAGGAGTCTCACCAACAGAAGATTAAATGAATTGATTTCTTCCGGCCGGTATAGACAACGGATGATAGTAGCCTGGGTAGGGGTACCAAAGGGTGTCTTCCTGCATCCAAATACGCCTCGTCCGAGTCGAACCTTGTCTGACCTGATAAACTGGAGCAGTCATTCTTGGTAAAACAAAGCTGTACAAAAATATGGCAACACCACCTCTCCAAGGAGCAGTTAGTAGTACAAGCCTCCCTCATGATATAATCCATACCCACTACCAAAAACACAGACCACAAGGACTCCCCTATGCATTGCATCCAAAATCTCCATGGTCTGCAAATCCACCTTGTTCCATGAGTTATCACTGGGAACAATTATCTCTTCAATTTCAAGCAAGCGGAGCCTTTGACGTCCTGAAACATCACCAGAGAAAGGCGACTTTCTTGACTACCGAGGCACTTCATGGTTCAGAAGATTAGCTGTCTAAGACCCCATTTTGTGCTCTCAAAAGGGCCATAGTCGGACCCAAAGCACTCCCTCTCAAGGCCTTGAAGGACCACGCCCTATTTCCCGAACTTTTTTGTTCAGTCCAGTTATCTTGCTGAGACAGCTGTGCCCTCCTTGCGCTCAGGGCCTTGCTGATCTCATCCCATGAGTTTCCACCACCATTTTCTGCATAAACTTTGGTGGAATTTTTTTTATTTCTTTGGATAAACAGAAAAGCAGATTATGCAGCATCTTAACGACAAAGGCTATGGGAAGACTGTCAGAGGCACTTAAATAAGATAACTACCCTGGGCAGGGGCAGGCAGAGCTTTGTCATTGGTGTTGGCCAGGCAAGCAGTGGCAGTATCCACACTTCCAGGAGGGAATTCAGCTTGTACAGAAATTGCTTGGACTGAACCCGTATTACCACACTTGGCATCCCGCACATCAATGAGAGATGAAAAGTTTATCTGCAAATCCTCTTAATGTCAAATTTGAATGCCAAACAAACAAGTATCAATTTCAGGTCACTGATACCCCACAGGATATTATAATCCTTGTCTTGAATATACCATGTGTTTGAGGGAATATAATCAAAACACAAATCATGAATTAGTTTGCAAGCAAGGACGCTTGGTCCATGAGAAACTTAAAATACCTCGAGTGTGCCATCTTCACCATAAAGAGTTCTATCTATGTTCTCCAGGTCTAATGGATGCTCATGAACAGGTACCAGCACAACCTTATTGGATTTTGGATCAAAAGAAGACATCTTCCCGACCTACAAAAGCACAAAAGAATGATTAACCTCTTTAAAACCAAATACACACTGAGAGATTAACTGGTTCCTCTCTGCAACAACAAATCCTTGACATGTCAGTTTCAAATTGATGTCTCACCCGGAAGCTTGTAAGCTCAGGACACCATGATGATGACAACTCGATAACACGATATGCCACAATTTCACCAACCTACAATTCCACACAGAGAAACGGATGTCAGTTAGCGGAGTTGCAATTGCACCAAAGAGCAAGAAACTTAAGTAATGATTACGGTGTGTGAAGTATTTTAGAAGATTGGTAAAATATTCGACGAGATCATCTGATCTAGACCATTTGGCTTCCACAATCTACACAATTTCTCCAGTAATAAACACAAGCAAGCTTTAAGATAAAATATTGACAGGTTTCAATAGACCCCTTGTATGGGAAAAAGTATATACTACAGCACGTAACAATGAAGCTACAAAAAATCCATCCCCTGTCCACAGCAGCAGTTAAAGACCATACGCCAACCAATCAAGCAAAAAGAGAAAGATGTGAGCAACCTTAGGGAAGGATGTGTATTGTGGGAGTTTGCTCAAGTCCTCAGAATCATTAAGCGAAATCTTTTCTTCAATATCAGAAACTTGAGATAGATTCTGGCCGGAATGTCCCGGCTTCAGCCACTTCACTGTTCCCCCCTTTTCTGTTCCCCACTTTTGCCCCTTCTTTTTGCTAGTTGTCCCGTTCCAATGGAAAGACTACATGAAGTAGATAAAAAAAATAGCAGCATTAAAAGTAAACTCACATGAAAATTGGTTAAAAAGTGATAAATAACCAGCACAACACAATCAACATACAACCCAGACATTACCTAGTAAAAAATATCGATTATCAACATGCAAAAGAAATATCAGAAGGCTTAAAGGGAACAGCAATCACAAAATTCACAACCATAAACAGTAAATTGTTGAGTTGAGCCAGCCTATGAAGGTGTGTTACATTCAGTTGCTAACATGCAGAATGACCCATTATTATCATAAAACACTTCAGAACTAGGATTGACAAAAAAATGGGATCAATTTTCCATATTATAGTCTTGTGCGACAAACACATAAGCTACCTCTCCCCTAGCTAAAAAAACTGCTAAACACTTCAAGAACCAAGATCGGCTCAAAGAAAAAGCACAGCTAGTTTCCAAATCCAAATAATGGTTACCAAAGTAAACCGGAAGGATACTATAGAACTCAAATTATTACTATCCATGTCAGAGTCTCAAGGGACAAACTCACTGAAGATAGTCACTACTCAAAAAGTTATCATACAGACATCACTGACCGCACTTGGTGCTTTCAAATCCAACTGCAAATATATTGCCCGTGAAGTACTACTATAAAAGGCAGGGAATACTATACCATTGGAGGAGGAGTTCTTCCATCTGCCTGTTCTCCATCTGCTAGAAAAAGCATCTGGTTAATAAAACTGCTCAAAATGGATAAAGATGATCGAATGCTGGGTTCTTCAAGCCAACCAATTAAAGCAGAATCACTCCAGGTAGAAGCTTAGAATAATGATAATACGGCACACTAAGGGTGCCATCAGTTTTTGAAAATTTTCTCACTGCAGAATTTCCATTTGCCTTGACAATAATGAAAATAGTTAATCTCAAACAAAAGAGATAAGAAACCCAGAACAAATGGAGGCGGATTAAACAGAAAATTCAGGCACAATATACATGCTAAAACATTTTGGAAAAAAGGATATCTTTGTTATCGTGAAACTCACATTCCAAATTATCGAATGGCAGAAGATTATCCGAAGCAAAAAAAAATATTTAAAAAGGAATTCCTAAGCTGTAATCAACATTATCGATATCGAAGAAGAGATCCATTCATTCATCCTAGAAAAGAAACTAAATCCCGTCGCCAAAAAGAAAGGAAAAAACAATCACATTCGCAATAATATATGGCAGCTAGTAGTTATATATGTAGGAAAGCGCTAAACCAGACCAGATAACTCGCCACATAATAATTTGATGTATATCATTACAAATTATCCAGTAGAACAACGAATACCTTCATCAAGAGGCTCAAAGCGAATATGACCAGGCCTTATCACAATAGGCATGACATAGGTAGATTCATCATTTTCCTTCTCTGGCAGTGGAAGGACTTCAGCAGACTTCTGATTATGATGCAGCTCCAGATGATCTTTGGTGAAACTACAATTATTATCTTTGTCTTTATCATTGTGACTTTTATTGGTTTGATTACTTTGACCAGGAGATGACTCCTGCAATACAGACACTTGCACCTAATTAGGACAAACTTAAACCAAACAGAGCTTGCTCTGAATACCAATTGCAAAGTGGATCTAACGCCAAGAATGAGATAGACATGCAATAGGGCAGATTCATAACTATAGCTCTTCCAGTGACCCAACTTCCATACACATGCACATTTTGTGCATATATTGGACCAGATCCCATAGAGTGTGTGACTAGATGCCTGTTAAACTGTGTCTTGACCCCACAATATCATGCCACTAGACATCAGAATATGGCGATGCTTCTACATATGCCATCTAGATCGGCTTACCTCTGTCTTTCCAATATTACGTAGTTCTCTTAGCCATCGTCTCTTTGCTTTCTTACGTCTAGCACTCCTGCTTGGTTTCTATTGAAAAGGAAAAAAAAAATAATTAAGATGAAATGCATGAAATTCACCAAGTTCTCGGAAAGCGATAAATCTAATTTTTCACTACATGGAGCAACTTAGAAGGGGAAAACCCATTAAAACCATCACGCACCCTCGGCAATTGGTTAATCAAAGGATATTTGCAAAGCAGGAAACGATGGCACGCGCGACATTGAAATATTTTTCAGAAAGTAAGATGTCAAAGTGCCAAGGGGTCGTGAAATAGCGACAATATTATGGAACCTATTATGAACATGAAATTAGAGAGAGAAAAAAGGATGAATGACCTTAGTTTCAAGAGGTCCGGCAGATGCACTGGGGCTTAACTTCCCATTTTGTGTTGGCATACTGTATTGTCAGAAAAGGAAGATTAAGTTCACAAATGGGAGATCATAAGTCTATGAGTAAGTTTCATAGCAAAAGGGTGTTCAATATAACGTAGGAAAAGGCCAAACCTTCCAGTAGTCAAAACTTCTTTACCAATTTCCCCCATCAACTTGTTCAGTGGATCATCCTTTGCCTTGGAACACCTGCTCACCTCACAAGAAGCCCTTTTCAGAACAGGCAACTGGTTTCCCTCCTTATCAATAGCATGGTTAACAGCACCACCAGAAATTTTGCAGCTTTCTTCAGCATTGGATGCCTTTCCCTTTTTAATCCTGAAAGCTACCTGATTAGTAACTGATAGTCCATCATCCAAAGGATCACTACTGTTTATTTCTCAAAGAACCATCATGTCATGATAAATAACTTAAACCAGAATAGAGTCTTACTTCAAACAGTCAAATAAATTATGTACTTCAAAGGAAGAGAGCAAGCAGTCTTACTTCCTCAAAATTCATGCGGCAAATAACATTTTGCATCAAAGCTCTTACATAAGCTTTCAGTAATCCCCTATAATCTTTCTAAAAGGAACATAACTTCTATGTCATTTGGGACTCGATAAATGGAGTAGCATGTGTAATCGAACCCTATGATAGCTTCAGTACAGGCAGAGCCAATTAGACTCTTCATGCTTTCATGGAATACTGATCCAGGAACTCCATTTTTTTTGTTCTTCTACCATCCTATCAATGATGGATTCCAGAACCATTACACATAATAGGAGATGTGAGTTGCATATTGCATTCAACAACACAGTAAACCCAAAAAGGACAGACAGAATGAAAACCTTCAGCATAGATAATGTTAACCTACTTAGAGCTCCGCAGCTCCTTGGATGCTTTCCGCTTCTTCGTTACCGCATCTCCATCGTCACTCTCATAACCACCACTCTCCTTCTCAAACTCCTCATTTGCCAGCAACCCGAACCCAACACCAGCACGACCATCATTCACAGCCACAATCTCCCTCGAGCAATTCTCCTGGTTACCCAACTTGAGAAAGTCGGCAACTTTTCCTCTTTTCCTCCTAACACTGTAAAAAACGAACCAAAAGGAGGACACCGTGTCAGCAACAGATAACACCGGCCACTTCACCATCGAGGCCCAGTGATCAGCTCGAATGGAGTAAACCCATCTACTAACCATATAACATCCTCGTTCTTTAACAACGAAGTCGACTCGAACGGCGGGAGAACAAAGCCACCCATCTGAAAAACAATGGGAGATGCTAGTCACCAAGAAACGTTCATTGTGGTCACCCAAAAGAAAAAAGAGGGACTCACGAGGAGGAGAATGCCCTTGGGACATGCACTTCGGAGGCCAAAGGAATCGACAAGGTAGGAGGACAAATCGAGGAAGGTCCGGTGGTTGGGCTTGAGGAGAATCCAGCATCGTGCCAACCCTTGCTTCCTCTGGGACTTGGTGAGGATGTCGGCGTCCTCGAACACGAGCCTCAACCTCAGGGCAGCTTCCATGAGGGATGAAAGCGGTGGGGGAGGCAGGAAGCAGTGGTTTCGGGCGTGGTAGTTTAAAACCCTCGCGTTACAGCCGACCGTCGTTTGTTGTGTGGGGGGACCCGCCACCGGCTATGTGAGTTTGGCAGAGAGGAGGCCCCTCCCATTTGAAATGAAATAGAAGAGGCCCAATTACTCAAATCCAAACTCCCTTGTAAGAAAGGCCAGAAGGCAATTAAGACAAAACAAACACCTTCTCGTACCCCAAAAATCTTCCCTGTAATAAAGGAAATCACTGTATCTTTCTCCGGACGGCGCTAACGACCCGGTCATTCAGTGCTTGTTTCTTATACGAAACAGGTTCTTACTCTTTTTACTTTACGGGATTTTGTAGTAAATGTCGAGTTTCGTAACGACTTCGTGTATATATATATATACTGACTTTTATGAAAATATTGTTAATAAATTTTATATAAACGTACGAGTTTTTACTAAACTCGTTCTTTTTTACAAAAAAAAGTTTCACATAATTATATAAAACAAGTTTACTAAATTACGAAATTTTTTCGTTCGCGGATTTCGCAAGAGGCTCATACAAATATACAAATTTTATGAAACCTACCGATCTTTTACAAAAAGTTTTGTACATTTAATCGTTTCTTGCGACATTTTCGTGTAAAGCCGACGAGTTTCGTAAAAGTCGTTACGAAACTCATTTACACCTTGCTTCCTATAAGAAACTCATTTACATCTTGCTTCGTAAAAGCCCGTCGAACCCAAGCCATTCGGCCATTCATAAAAAAAAATTCGTAAAGGAGACTGTAGGAAACAATGCTTCCTGACAAATCACGGATTGATCCGTGCAAAGTTTCCATCTTTCTCCAAAAAACGACAGAAAGACGGGATATCGCCGACCCTTCTTTTGTCATATGCCCCAAGGTTATCAAAATCCCTTCTTTTCTCAATCTTTCTCCTTTTCTTGTTCTTATGGTTCGATTTCTTTTGTTGCCGGCCGACTGCTTTGCCGCTTGCTTCTGCATTCCTCGTATCATCGTCAATTCTAAAACTGGAGGACCTACCAACTAACCTACCATTCAATTCCTCCCCGTCCTTTTTTGAAGTTCCTAATTATATAATCAAGAGGGAGAGAGAGAGAGAGAGAAAACGAGAACGGAGTAAACAAGTGTAGTAAGAATGGGGTTCTCCTCCTCCTTCCTACTGATCGCCCTCTGTTCCCTCTCTCTTCTCCCTCTTCTCTGGTAACTTTTTTTTTATGCTTTAGATAGATTAGGTGCAGTTTTTTATAATTGGATTGAACATTTTGTTGATAGGTCTGCGGTTATTATTCTTGGTCATTTGTGAGTTCTTCTTTAATCTTGTTTGTTGGCAATTCTATGTCATTTTGATGATCAGTTCCCGATGTTGTTTGTTTGTGTCTCTTCTTCGTTGCTCGCTTCAAAACGGAGGAATCTGGGGGACTTGGGTTGTGGGGTTAATAGATTTTGTCAACCTCTGTAAACTGGAGGAATTCGATGATGATTTACGGCTGGTTTGGCCAGGGCCTTTTAGCTTTCTGCAAGTTTTAGGAGCAATTGTTTACCCCGAGGAAGAAAAACAATTGTCCAAAGTGAAACGTTTGGCCGCTGAATTTAGCCCATTAGACTGTCAGTTGGTTACGATGAATGTCTAGGGGTTGTATTTTGTGCCTTTTTTTGGGTTTAATGCAAGTTTTTGGAATTGGCTTGACAGCATTGAGTCACGGTACTACTTCTAACATCAAAAAAAGGTCACGGTTTATCCTGCCAGCAAGTGTAACACTTCTTTTCTTTCCTTTACCTTTTTTTTGGTTGGGGGGTTCTTTTTGCAGCCACACTTTCAAGAATTCGAGTAGAAATGTGGAACATGCTTGCATTCCACCAAGAGGGTGGAATTCCTACGATTCTTTCTGTTGGACTGTCTCTGAGGAAGAGTTCTTGCAAAACGCTGAAGTTGTGGCTGAGAAGCTACACAAATATGGATATGAGGTCAAATTAGATAACAGAATGTTTTTTTGATGACAAGATAACAGAAATTTATCTCTCATATCCACTCTTCTTGTCAACCAATCTGTCTGTTTAACTTGCTTTTCGCCTAAAAATGACAGTATGTAGTTGTGGACTACCTTTGGTACCGGAAGAAGGTCCCTGGAGCCTACGTTGACTCATATGGTTATGATGTCATCGATGAATGGGGGAGGATGATTCCTGACCCTGTAAGATGGCCCTCATCTAGAAATGGGAAAGGGTTTGCCGAAGTTGCCAAAAAAGTCCATGACATGGGCTTGAAGTTTGGGATTCATGTCATGAGGGGGATAAGCACCCAAGCATTCCAAGCCAATACTCCTGTCTTGGATGTAACTAAGGTTTGAATTCTCAGCACAGATTCATCGAGAACCACTCATCTGGCCGTGATAAAATGCCTTCATCTATCACTTGTGATTTTCCCTCTGCATTCTACCAATTCTGTAAAAATTCAGCATCTCTGGGATTTTTTAGTTTGAGTCATTGAGTTGGATAGAAAAGCCTATGCTTGATCCTAGTTGCTGCTCTCAACTTTCCTTTTACAGGGAAGCGCTTATGTAGAGTCAGGTCGGATATGGCAAGCACAGGACATAGGCCTGAAGGAAAGGGCCTGTGCGTGGATGACACACGGCTTCATGAGTGTAAAAACCAATACAGGTGCCGGGAAAGCTTTCTTGAAGTCACTTTATCATCAATACACCGAGTGGGGCGTTGATTTCGGTAATATATTTGATTCAGGAGTGCCATTGATTCAGTTTTAGGATATTCCATAGGCCTAGTTAGTCTATGCTTTACGAGAGACTATGGCATTTGTTTGTTATGAACGGTTGTTCTGGAGCATTATTATCCACCCACAATCTTTGGCTCTTAGATGGGAGAAATTGCATGATGGGCATGACAGTACCTTATGCTGATAAGCATGCTTCTATAGAAAGGTTATGCCCTATGATTGCGACCATGAGTAAAGTAGATGGGTCTCAAATCGTTTGAAATGGACCTTGGGTATCTATATCTCAAGAGTTGACAGTTGAGGTGGGAGAGCTCGTTAAAAATTTCATCCTTTGAATATGGAGTTCAAGCATCTTACCTTTCATTCCCCACTCAAAAGTGTTGTACCAGCACATTGTCTTGCTTGTCTTGTTGCCCTTTTGTACTTAGGTTGTGTTTTCATTGCTGGATGAATTCAGGTGTACAGAGTTCTTTCATTTTAAGAATATTTCTCATATTTCTATTTCAGTTAAACATGATTGCGTATTTGGGGATGATTTAGACATAAATGAGATTACTTATGTCTCTGAGGTACGTTCCATCGCCATTGATATTTTTTTCTACTAGTTAAAATTTCATTCTCACATTTGCTAGGAAAACCACATAAAATGGAACTGTCAAAATGAGGCGGGCCATAATGTTGCGTATGACAGGTTCTCAAGGAACTCAACCGTCCCATTTTGTATTCTCTTTCCCCGGGAACCAGCGTTACCCCCGAAATGGCAAAAGAGGTTAGCGGGTTAGTCAACATGTACAGAATTACTGGCGATGATTGGGATACTTGGGGAGATGTTTCAGCCCATTTCGATGTAAGCAGGTATATGAAGTACAAATCTGAATAGAATGTTGTTTGGTGTATACATTGATTTTTAACTTGCTCACTCTTTCATTCACAGGGACTTTTCAACTGCTGATATGATTGGTGCGAGTGGTTTATTGGGGAAATCATGGCCAGACCTTGATATGCTACCTTTAGGAAAGCTTACTGATCCAGGTCGTGCTAATTTACCTTTTCACATCTGTTTCTGTAACTTTTTTTAACCACACGGGACTCCTTACACACTGATAGTTGAGTCATGCAACTCTCAATTAAGACTGAAGGAAGGTTTAAAAATTCGGCTTCATAATTTATCTCTAAAAACTGCATGAGCATGAGGATCTGCTTCGGTTTTGTTCCCTTTGCAGAATTTGGTGTATGCAACTGAACAAGAAACAACCTTCTTTTTTCATTTAACTCAACTGTTAAAAAACAGGTTCAAATGAAGGTCCTCATAGAACATGTAGACTTAACCTGGATGAGCAAAGGACTCAGGTGGGGAATGAGTTTACTTCATGTTCTTGGCTTATCCAGAAAAAAGAACTTGGTTGAGCTTGAGCACCATGTCTCATTCTGCAGATCACGTTGTGGGCAATGGCCAAGTCGCCATTCATGTTTGGTGGAGATGTGAGGAGTCTTGATGATTCAACATTCAGCATAATCACCAATCCCATTGTGCTCGAAATAAATTCTTTTAGCTCAAACAATATGGAGGCATGTTCTGATTATTGATACTTTTGCCTGGAAACATATCTTATGAAACAGTTGGTTGACCATATTGTTTGATGTTTACAGTTTCCTTTCATTTTGGGGGCAAATATTAGGACACATCGAAGCAAGAAATCTTCATTTTTTTCTGCGCTTTACCATGGGAATCTAGAAGAGCCAAAGATGGACATCTTAGGACTGACCAGTTGCAAGGCTTCGGTGTCAAGTAGTTGGGCAGTGGAAGAGGTAGACCAAGAGTTGGAGCGAGTTTGCTGGAAACAGAATACAAGGAGTGGATATGAAGAACCATTTTGCCTTTACAAGAGAAGCTCTCTGCTGGCATCGTATATAACATCTCTTGTCATTTTATTTGCTTGTTCGTTCCCTTTCTATATGACCACACATGATGTAAGCCTAGTCATTGAATCACGATGTTTCAGAGATGAAGAGATAACACAACAGGAGGTACAAGGGAAAATTCATCTGTCAGTTTCAAATTCATTGGATTTCTGCCTCAGTGCTTCTCCAAAGCGAAGGCTAACCTCAAGAGAGTTTCAAAGAGGCTCATTTTATCCTTGCAAATTGGACGCCAATCAGGTTTGATAACTTGCTAGGAAAATTCTTTCATTTCATTTCTTTTCTTTTTTACGTAAGATTTTAAAGACTATAGTGCTTTTCCATAAAGTCTACTTGAAAACTTGCTGAGCAGTAACAAGATGGTTTATGCTTACAAATATTAAGGGGAAGGGGATGTTAATCGGATGCCTGGAATTTTGTCCTGTTGTATGTCCATTACCCAGTTGCTGTCTAGTGATCTACAACTTTATCTTGACAGATGTGGGAGTTCAATCACAATGGTACCTTGATAAGCAGCTACTCGGGACTATGCGCTGTCGTCAAAAGTGTCACGGGTGAGAAGTGCATATCCGACTGACGTCGGATGATCAAAATATGTGGTTTTCATCCTTTTAGTTGTGGATTCTTGCCTTACACAGTGTGATCAGTGCAGCTAAGGCTAGAAATGCAGGAGGTGTTCGCTCTTGGATTGCTACCGGAAGGAAAGGTATGCCCTATTGGAACTCAGTTGTCTTGGTCTTTTTTTTATGTGATTAAAAATGAACCATTAGGGTGAAATGTCCAGAACCTGATGAAAACCAATAGGATGATAACAGATACAGCTAAATTTTAGCATTGGACATTTGGATAGCTTTTAACAAATTAGCCTTGACAGGGGAGATATATATCGCATTCTTCAACCTCAACGAACAGAAGATGGTGATATCAGCCAAAGTTTCAGACATTGTCAGGGCTCTCCCGAGAAGAAAGTTGCACGGGGCATGCAAGTACAAAGAAGTATGGAGTGGTGCCAAATCTGGGATAGCTGCAGAGGTGATCTCCGCGCTGGTTGAGAGGCATGGTTGCGCCCTTTTTGTTCTGCATTGTGATTAGAGCAGGGCACCGGTGGAGTTTGTGTTGTTGTGACATGTTCTGTAGGAGTCTGACCTCGTCGTTGTCATTGTTAGGGTCAAGATCCAACTGATAAGCGGGGGATGCAAGGTCGAGTCAATGGTCTCTAAAAAAATTATGCAAATTTGGTTAATGATAGTACTATTCACTTAAATTTTGATAAAAAGTGAGATAAGTAATTAATATTGGTTTGAAAAAAAAATTATGAAATATAATTCTATTTTCGAAAATACTCTAATTATTGCTTGACATTCACTTTTCAAAATCGCGACTTTGGAGCGTTCTTCCAAAGTCGTCGCGAATTAGGTATTTAATAAAAAATTGAAAAGAGTAAGGTATTCTTATCAAAATTTTTGTACGTTGCAGTTCAACAGTAAGTTTTCTTTCACGAATATTTTTAAAACAGTGAATTTTAGGGAAAAAAGAATTTAATATAAATTGAGAGGATGATAAAGAATCATTTTTATATTGAACGTGTTTGATGGGAAATGAGCATTGAAATCCGGGGACAGGATTTTCAAGCACTTTCAGCTTAATGGAGGGACATAAAAAGCCAGAAACGAGACACCAAAACCCTCTTCCTCAACGTCCCTCTCCCCCAACACACTCTCCTCCACCTCCTCAGGACTGGGGATTTGTGTATTGTGTGTTTTATGATGTGGAAGCATTTCCAACTCCCAACCATTACCGAGGCATCCGCCTCTTCCTTCCCTCCCTCCCTTTCCTCTCCCTCCCACAGGCCGGGGTTAGCCAGATCTCATCTAGCGACGGCCAAGTGCCTCCGCCCTACAGCCTCCGACAAGCTCCTCTCCCTGGTTTCTGAGTTCCGGTCCCTACAGGAACCCGTCCAGAGGGTCAAGAGGCTCCTGGACTATGCGGCCTCCATTCCCCCATTTGAGGAGGGCGCTCGTAGGGACTCCAACCGCGTCAGGGGCTGCGCCGCCCAGGTGTGGCTGGACGTGGGGATGGACAGGCAGGGGCGGATGAGGTTCCGAGCCGACAGTGACTCCGAGATCACCAAAGGCTTCTGCTCCTGCCTCATACACATGCTGGATGAGGCAGAGCCGGATGAGGTGATGGGGGTGAGGGCCGAGGACCTCAGGGACGTCAACGTTGGGATAGTAGTCCACTCCCGGGTAAACACTTGGCAGAACGTTCTGGTGAGTATGCAGAGCCGGACACAGGAGCTGGTCACCGTTGCGGCCACCGCAGATGCCATCCTGGAGGAGTCGTCGTGCTAAAGGAAAAAAGAAGTGTAAAATGTAGGGGAAAAAAAGGAAGCTGGCTGGAAATGGCGTTTGGCCGGACGTCCGTTTCCCCCTTTTGCCTATTTCTTCTAATGTTGTGGTGTATGTATGGTAAAAGGGAATATGGAAGGGAAATTCCACTCCATTCCATTCCATTCCATGATGTATCAATCCATCCTAATGTTGGTAATTATTAAATATAATAATAATAATAATAATAATAAGGATAAGGAATGTTGAAGGGAAGTGGAGGGGGGGATGAATTATGAGCTGAGGATGATGAACAACCATTAACATTTACCCTCATCCCATCCCAAGAGTTTGGATTTATTTATCCATCCGTGGGGGCGGGCGGCGGCTATAAATTAACATTAAATCTATCTGCTTAAGTATCGTTTATCACGTAAGCACTTACGTCAAATAAAAACTATTAAGTTGAAGGGACACGCAACGCACAACTTATCAAATTAAATATGTATTACTATATATTATATTTATTTAGTAATCACTTCACAGCACCATTAAGCAGAAAATATTATTAATTTAGGCGTCAAAGTTTCCAATCCGTGATTAGGGAGGATAGTGGTGGTGGTGGCGGGTTAACTTAATATTCACCAAAAGAACAACATCTCCCAAACTCTCTCACTTATTATCAACTTCTGGGGTAACCGTGGGTGTTGATAAATGATATGTGCATGTTTTGCTTTCAAAAATTTAATCTATAAACCTCGCCATTTTTTAAAATCCATAGGCAATCTTTCTTTGATCTTTGTTGTCTAATCTAAACCTCTGTTTTTTTTTAGGTTATTAAAAAAAAACATTCTTTAAAAATAACGTATGAGAAGATTAAACTTTCGAGACGCTTCTATTGCATTGGGTCAAGACAAAATAAAGAAAGTCGTCATTGACAAATGTATTAAGTCAGGTACTTCGAGAAGACAAAGACGACGGAGGGAGCATTACCTCAAAGACAAGGCACATCCCAGGATCGGGAAAGACTGTTCGTTTCGGATCAGCATCCGGATTCGGGAATCAAACAAGTTATTCGTTTCAGATAAGCACCCGGACTCTTGTTTTTGGGCCATCTCTCGTCACACACATGCATAAAAGAGATGGAGAAGTCCTTAGACATGTCTAGAGTAAGTCAATGAACAAGTTTTATGAAAAATATTGATTTAACATTTGAATACATTTAATATATACGTGAACGCTAATGATTACATAAGAAAACGCTACAATCACTCTTATTACATAATATCAATAATTTATGCAATTAATATACAATCAATTACAAAATCAATCAATCAATAAATTATTCTCATTAATTATTTTAATTTTTCTCAAATCCCCTCAAGTTGGTGCGTGTAAATCTAACAAGCCCAACTCTGATGTTATGTAATTAAAAGAATCATTTCCAACTGCTTTAGTAAAAATATTGGCTAAATTTTTAGTTGAACTAATGCATTTAGTGGAAATTACGCCTCGTAGTTTTTCTCACACACGATGACAATCAATTTCGACGTGCTTTGTTCGTTCATGAAAAACATGATTTGTCACAATATGTAATGCCACCTAATTATCACAAAATAAATTATTCGGTTCGCTAATATGAATCTGAAAATATTTTAATAATGATATTAGCCATTGAATTTCATTACATGTCGTAGA
This sequence comes from Melastoma dodecandrum, assembly GCA_029817715.1. NCBI lineage: Eukaryota > Viridiplantae > Streptophyta > Magnoliopsida > Myrtales > Melastomataceae > Melastoma > Melastoma dodecandrum. Next base: position 197,153 of record JARUPY010000533.1, on the reverse strand, counting down.
CATGGCACGATATCAGCTTTTGCCGATGATTTAGATATTGTATGCTGTTTTTTAGTTCTCCAAAAAGTGAGACTATGTAAAAAAAAATACAATTACTTGTTATAAATCGACGGGTATCTTGGACATGATGCCCAATCAGAATCACAAAATGCTGTGAAATTTCCATTGCAAGGAAAAAATAACTATTGACCATAATTTGATTTTATATATAGTAATATTCGATGTACAACATCAAAATGTGGTTTTCTAGGATTGGCTAGAAATTGACTTAGTAAATTAACAGAAAAAGTAAGATCCTGGTGTACTAAGATATTGTACTCGCCCAATCAACCTTCAATATGTTGATGGTTCCTTAATTTTATATTAAGCTCCATAGGTGTGGAACATGTCTTGGATGCGATCATACCTGAATCTTTTAAAATGTTTAGAGCATATCGACGTTGGGAAAGATATATTTCATTATTATTTCTTGTAATTTCTATCCCAAGAAAATATTTTAGATTACCAAGATCTTTTAATTTGAAGTCTTGATTTAATTTCTCTTTAATTTTTTTTTATAAATGATACGTCATTACCAATTATTATGATATCATCTACGTAAACAAGCATCGCAACGTAAATATCATTTTTATTATATATAAATAAAAAATAATCTGAAAGAGAATGTTTAAAAACATATTTAATTAACATATGTGATAATATTTCAAATATGAGGCTTATTTTAATCCATAAATAGATTTTTTAAGCTTACAAACCATGTTAGGTTTATTGGTTTTAAAACCTGGAGATATAAACATCTTCATGTAGGTCTCCATGAAGAAATGCATTGTTTACATCTAGTTGGAATAAATCCCACTTTCGTATAGCAGATATTGCTAACAATGTCCTTACTGTTGTCATTTTTTGCATTATTTTTGCTACCGGGGCAAAAGTTTTAGTATAGTCTATGCCTTATTGTTGTGAATAACCTTTAGCAACTAGACGCACTTTATACCTTTCTATTGTACCAATTTGATCTAAATTTAACTTTGTATACCCATTTTGATCCTATGGGTTTAATATTCGGAGGTTTTGGACAAGTGTCCAATTATTATTAGATTCTAAGGCATTAATTTCATTTTTCATAGCCATTTTCTAATGTTCGTATTTTATAGCTTCATTATAATATAATATGATGGCTCTTGATGTAGTGTTAACAGGAAAAAAAACTCTGATGTAAATTGAAATTATTATAATTAACTTTTGTACTAATTGAACAAATATAATCTTTCAATTTTAAAGGATTTTTTTAATTCTCTGAGATCTTCTTAATTCATTTTGTATTGACTCGTGATTATTATTTTCGTTTCCAACTTGTTTTGGTGATCAATATCAGAATCATCGAGTTCTTTGGATATATCATGAATAGGAACCAGAATTATGACATGTTTAGAAAAAAGGTTTTCCTTTTATTTATAAGGAAAAATATTTTCATAAAATACAACATCCCTTAATATTTCTGTACTTTTATGAAATAAATTATATATTTCATACCCTTAATGATTTGTGCATATCCTAGGAATACGCTAGGATGGGATCCAAAATCAAATTTTATCTTATTTGTCATTATATTGGTTGAATAACACAATCAACCAAACACCCTTAGACGAGATAAAATTGGAATTTTATTATAAAGGAATTTTAGTGGGAGTTCTATTTATAAAATACGAGATTATTAATATACAGTCGCCCAAAAACATATCGGTATTTTTTATTGAAATTTATGCGATCTGCACTTCTAATAAGTATAGATTTTTCCTTTCTACAACACCATTCTGTTGTGGTGTGTATACACAAGAAAATCTTTGTAAATTTTTTTTGAAATAAGTAATTTTGAATTTCATTTGAGGTAAATTCATATCAATTGTCTGATTGGATTGCTTTTATATTTTTACTAAACTGAGTTTTTATAAACTCAATAAAATTTTTTATAATTACTATTGTTTGTGATTTAAATTTCATTAAGAATATCTATGTATATCAGCTTTTATCATCCACTAGATCGAGAAAATATCTCCATTTATAGTAGGGATATGATATGGGCCCAATATGAATTAAATCAAGATTTTCAAGACTCCTAGTAGAATTTCTTGAAAAAAAGGAATTCTGGTTTGTTTTGCTAATAGACAAACATCACAAAAGGAAACCTTCGAAAAATTAACATTTGGAATCAAATAATTAAAAGATAACAATCTTTCATTGGAAACATGCCTATGTCGCTGATGCCAGATAACGTGATCATTATAAATTTTATTTTCATTATTTTGATAAGAAGAGGAACCAAAATTATGACTATGGATGAAATAATAAAGTCCTTTATTTTGCTTCTCCATGCTAATCAGCTTGCTCTCGAAAGTTCCTAAAATTTACAAATATCATGGGTGAAGTAAACAACACAATTTAAATCCATCCTTAATTTTCTAACAGAAATAAGGTTAAATTTAAAATCATTCATGATCAAGACATCTTTTAAAAAAATAGTTTCTCACAACTTATAAGTCCTATATTTGTAAACTAATGAAATATTTCCATTTGGCATATAAACTCTTTTTGGTGTATCAAAAAATTATATTTCTTTTAAATTCATATGTGTTGATGCGATATGATCAGCTACACCAATATCGATGATTCATTCATTACTGTGAGATATGCTTGTTAATGAACATAAAAACTTACCCCTGAGATTTGCAAAATCACCATCTACTTGAATGATTTGGAGAAATTTCTCATATTGTTCCTTAGTGAAATGTGGACCGCGGGAATTGGGCGCAGTGGAAGACTCATTTGATGCTCCATTAACCACCATGGCAGCGGAGTTATTGTTTGGGTTGACTGTATGTATATTCCTCAGAGGACGAAGAACTTGCTTTGTTCCGTAAAGATGATATACCCTTTAGGATATTCATTCAAGTAATAGCATTTGTCTCTAGTATGTCCCACCCAATTGCAGTAATCACAGGTAGGTCTATGCTTCCTTTTTCCTTTAATTATGTAATCAACCCTATTTTTCTCTCTATCGACAACCATAGCTGAATTATCTGAAACATTCATTATAGGAACGGAAACTTCCCGTTGTTTTTCTTCTTGAAGGAGCATATTATATGTCTTCTTTAGATTGGGCAATGGATTTTGAAGATGAATCTGTCCTCTGATATTAGAGTAAGATTATTAAGACCCATGAGGAATTGGAAAACCTTTTCGCTTTGTTGATAATCACCTAGGCCTTTGCTTGCCCCACATCCACTTTGTGGGAGTATAATGAGGGATACAATTTCATCCAAAAAAACCTTTCAACTTAGAAAAATAAACAAGAAATAGTCAAACTTTCCTATTGAAAGGTGCATAAAGCTCGATGAATTTGGAAGATCTTTGGTGCCGAATTTTGCAAAAACCTCTCCTCGAGATCATCCCAGACTTGTAGATGTTGCATATATCACACTATCCGCTAGCTCTCGAGCAAGAGGATTCAAAATCCATATGAGAATAAGAACATCGCATTGTGATCAACGAACTCGTTCGAATGAATTTTCTGAGGGGATTTGTAAAAAGCAAACACGATGAGAATATCTACCATGAACTACATGGATTTAATTTCGAGATTTCGATCATGGTTGCCAACCTTTTGTGTTAGACATCAAAAGTTTTTACTAAAAGGCTTATGGATCGAAACGAATATCCTAACCACTAAAGATATATATTCGAGAGCTTGAGAATTTTTCATCGACTGCTAGTATCATATCGCATCTTTTTTCCGCTAACACCTCGGCAATATTCACTGTTCTCATATTTTTTATTGCCAAAAAAAAAAATATTCGTCCAAGAAGCAAATACGTTGGAAATATCTGACCACGCTGGATTAGTATGATTTTGGGATTTCATCAATATTTTGTAAGACAAGTTATTACCGGAAGACTTACATCTCAAAATAAAGATATTAACCTCAAAACGAATCACAGTTGAAAGCTTGAGTGTAGTGTAGCGAGAATTTTTATTTAAATGTAGGGAGAAAAGTATTTGCCTATTATATTTATTTTCTCCAAACTATCGTGCGAGTGTTTGATTAATAACTAAAATATATTTCTAATTATTTCTTCATAAAAATAACCTTATTAAAATTAAAATATTTTCATATAAAAGATTAGAAGGAAACGTTAAAAAAAAAAAACAGTGACGGCCGATTGATCGATGATATAAAAAATAGGGAGACTGAGTTTCCGAAACAAGCAAAGATGCTTTCATTGAAATCAAGATTCCAGGTGGGGGCTGAATTTTAGGCAGGGCATTTTAAAGTAAGCGCATACGACACGATCACTCTCCATCATCGTTGACGCCAACAACCTCAGGACGGGAGAACTGAAGCTGTTGGGAGTCTGGCTGGGGAAGTCCCATCGTCCGCCGTCTTCAGATGGTACTTGCTTCTTCTTCGAAGGTCATCCCTTATCAGTAAGTACATCGAGGAGGACCCTGTTCAACTCTGTCCACAAGCAGATCCCTTTCCGAGTCCCTCATCATCATTGACTACATTACTCCGTCGCTCCCTCTCCATCCCTGAGACAGGGACATGGCCCGATTCTAGGCTAGATGGAAGTGGCTAACGCTACGTGCACGTAACCGTTACGTAGTTTACTAATTAATACTAAGGAAAAGTAGTAAATTTTACTAAAAGTTGACCGTTACTAACGAAGTCAACGCGAAAGTAGTAAAAAAAGTAGTAAATTTTACTACTTTTCGGTCAACCTTTAGTAAAGTCAACGCAAAGGTAGTAAAAAAGTATGTAAATTTTACTACTTTTTCACTGTACACTCCAGTTCAATTTTACTACTTCTGCGCTGACTTTACTAAAACATTTCCATTAGTAACGTCAACGCAGATGTAGTAAAAAAAGTAGTAAAATTTACTCCTTATTTTACAACTTCTGCGTTGACTTTACGAAATTTTTTCGTATTTTAGTAAAGTCAAACCAGTTGTAGTAAAAAAAGGAGTAAAATTTACTACTTTTTTTACTACATCCGCGTTGACGTTACTAACGGAAATGTTTTAGTAAAGTCAGCGCAATGTTAGTAAAAAAAAGGTAGTAAATTTTACTACTTTGGACTGTACGAATGAAGCCGATAAGTAGTATCTGTTTACTAATTCTGGCGGTTTTGTTAGTAAAAAGCTCTTCCTCTTTGTAATTTTTACTAATTTTGAGCCCTTTTTACTAAAAAAAGTAGTAATCAGTTACTAAAAAATGAAGTCATTTACGAACAAATTTACTACTTTGAACAGTGTTCCCGAACCTAACACCGATCCTATTTATGTTGTGAAATTACCTCTCTACCCTGGTTACTACACTTGTTACTAATTTACTAAACATATTACTAATTTTGTTATCATTCTGTTGAACTGCGTAAATATTACTAATGTAATTACTAATTATGAGGTGTATTAGTCGTAAAATTTACTAACGTTCATAAACTCTCATCCGCATTTAATATAATATTGGTAAAGCAATTGTCGTTAGATTTGGGTTTCCTGGCTACACGTCGCCCCCGATTTCCTGCTGCAGGTCGGGTGCTACCCAGATCTTCAGTTCGCCGTCGTCTTCAACCTAGAGACATTTCGCAGGTCATCCTCCGAGATCTTCGGCCGGAGGGCATCGTCCGAGGTCTTCGGCATCGTCCCTCCTCTTCGCCAGCAGCTGGAATTTGCTGGTCATCTTCTTCCGCCCCAGCTGGTTCGACAGGGGAGCATTGTTGGGCTGCAGCTGGTTCATCTGGTTGGGATTGTGTTGGTTTTCGGGTTTGGGTCGTCGTTGGTGGGAAGAAATGAAAGTGTATTGAAAGCGGAGAAGTCGAGATTCGGTGAAGAACATGATGTTGATCTTGCATTTATTATTCATCATCCCTAATGTATTGATAACCTTTCATCATTACTGTGAATGTAGGTGACCATGATGTTCAACACTTCTTCAATATAATCAGTGATATGAACGAAGAGCAGATGTTGAATATGTGTTTTAGTACTGCCGAAGAAGTTGAAGAGTTCATTAAAATGTATGCAATGGTTCATGGGTTTTCTGTTCGGAAAAGAGATCGGCAGAAATTAAGAAACGGTGAATGCGTGATGAGAAAGTGGGTTTGTTCAAGGGAAGGCGGGTGTTCCGATGTTCCTATGTTGACAGCGAGAAGTCGGGTTCGTGCATCTGTGAAGAATGGTTGCAAGTGTTTCTTTAAAGCGAGAGTGGAGGTTAATGGGCAATGGAATTTCGTCGCAATTAAGTTGGAACACAATCATGACATGGTGAGCGAATGTCTGTCATATTTTATGCGAGAAAGGCGGCAAGTTTGCGACGAAGATATGACATTTGTCCGTCGAATGCTTGACGTTGGTTTTAGACAGTGTGATATTATGCGACTAGTAGTACACGCATCTGGTGGACACTCACGTGCCGGTTTCCTATTGAAGGACCTAAATAACCGGAAGTTGAAGGAAGACTCTGCTAGGGTGGCTGGTCGTTGTGATTCAGTCCTTGCATATCTCCTATGTAGGAGGAACAGTGACAGTGGTATGGCGTTCCAATCACATGTGGAAAATAATGAAGTGACACGCATATATTGGGCGGACAGTACCTCAATCACTGATTACCAATCATTCGGCGATGTCGTAGCACTAGACTCAACGTTCAAGACAAATAATTATGGAATGCAAATGGTGATCATCGTCGGGGTCAATCATCACCATCAAACTACCGTGTTTGGGTCTGCCTTGATGAGTTATGAAACCATTGCGGACTACACTTGGCTCCTACGTACTCATACACAGATAATGGGAGGAAAACATCCGGTCAGCGTGGTCACTGACGCGGACAAAGCGATGATTGCTTCAGTGAGAGAAGTATGGCCATTGTCAAGGCATATGTTATGTCTCTGGCATTTTAGTCGGAATATCAACTGTCGTGTACAGGACCCCGGAATGCGAGCCCGTCTTTCGTCATTCATGTACAATAGTAGACCAAGTGAGGAAGTTGAAGAGGAGTGGTCGTCTTTACTTAGCCATACAGGATCCATAAGCGTTAGATGGCTACAACAAATTTATGCATGCCGACATATGTGGTGGCAAACGTATCTTCATGGTCATTTCTGGGTAGAACTTAGAAGCACTCAACGATGCGAACGAATGCATCGTTACATGAAGGGATATGTCGACAGCAAACATAAACTGCATGACTTCGTTAACAATTTCGAGCGTGCAGTTGCTGATCTTCGTCACAAGCAATACGAAGAGGACTTCAAATCAATGCATAAGGCATTCAGGCCAAGTACGATGTTGCGTCGACTTGAGGAGGATGCAAGTCAGTTGTACACCCTCAGTTCTTTCCGTAGAGTTCAGTCAGAAATGAAAAAGGAAGCTCGTTTCTATGTGGAAGATTTAGTCGACGGGAATATAGCGAGGGTATACAGTATTTCGTGTTATGACGGCGAGCGTCGATGCGTGCAAGTGTCATCTGCAAAACAAAATGTCCAACTCAGCTGCAGCTGCTTACATTATGAGACATTTGGTTTTCCGTGTGCACACCTCTTCCACGTGATGAAAATTGAAGGATTCTTCACCATACCAAAGCATCTAGTCAATAAGAGGTGGACAAAGTTAGCAAAAAGTGCAAATCCTGAAGTTGCATCTGGCTGTGAATACGGGGTGGACATCAATAGTTTACGACAAGGTATTCTCCTGACCGCATGCCGGCGTATGTGTTTTCTTGGTGGTTCATCAGAAAAAGCATTTCGGATGCTGCAAAAAAAGATTCTGTCACTAACGTTGGAGTTGGAGAGTAGTACTGTGGAAAATGAAGGCGTAAGAAGTATTGATGATCGCGTCACGTTTAATTTCGATGACCAGCTTAAAGAGTATGTCTTTCACGGTATGAATGAAGAAACGTGCACGGGTCCCTCTGAACGGGGTTATGATCGGGGCAACAATAACGAGAAACGGCCGAATGTATGTAGTGAAACTTCTTCCGGATCAGGCGAGGATATGCGTTGCGAAGATAACTCCGTTTATGGTCAGTGGAATATGTACCCTTAATTGGAAATTTCGACAGCATAACTGCAGAATTTGGACAAAGCCACAACCTGTTCATTCACTTACAAAAGGTACATATGTCAAAATGACTTTTCCATAAGCAAATCTACATGTTTCAGTATTTCTACTTCTTTTGACCAGGTTGGTAGCTATTACAACAAAGGGCTACAGAAAGTGTGGCATAAGTTGACTGCAACGTAACCTACATGGTGATGTTAGTTGATGCTACTGCCATGTACAGGATGCATGTCATCAGTCCTTTGTCTATCGACCTGCATCCCATGTTGAAGCGTCACTGCTATCTGGCTTCTTACTCTTCTTGTTGGCATCATCTTTAAGTTTCTGCTGTACTCTTTTCTTAACCTCATTCCCAGGCCATTTGATCATGCTAACAACGAGCCTCAACCTGTCAGCAATGCCTACGGTCTAAACCGCACATACAATATGGCATGTAATGAAAGCTGTTAGTGCAAACATAAGAGAGAACACCATATCCAGAATTCACCCATGCCTCAACTCCAACACAGGTGGGACGATGTACCCTTAATAATGCGAACTGTGGGTAAGACAGTAATGCTAGGAATGATTTGATGCACTTACCACTTCCTCAGCACGTAATGGGGGTTCAGCCAATGTCATGAATTTCATGACATATATTCCACATTCGGTCCTGCAGACGCAGCAATACATGATTCGTGTAACGCCTGCAACCACTTCATTATGTTTAAAATGTAATCGGAAAGCGGGCGTTTCACGTACTCATTCCCGGCAGCCATCTGGTCGGGGACGTTCGGCGGATATTTAATTTTCCAGCTGCAAATGTCTGGTAATTGATACCCCTTTGCCTTGGATTTCACACGATTCTCTTCCATAACGACGCTTAGGAGCTTTATTACACGATGATGAAGCTGTGCTCTACCCCCGACGTTGGACAGTTTTTTGTACATTGTGTCTATTATGAGGACTTCTTCTGTCCTGAATGACACAATCTGTAATGCCCAATGTGATTCCGCGACACATACCGGTATGAAAATCTGCATACGGGCAACGCACATTCACTTTCAGAAACGAAGAACATGGCATTGTACGTACATTACGAAATGTACGACTACCAGGAGATAGGGACGAAGATAGCTACATGGAGGGGGTGCTTACCCATTGCACTTCCTGGTTCTTCCCAATGTGAGACTTGAAGTGCGCATATAAGGCTGCAGCATTATCTTTGGTTATGACGGGCATTTTGGCAGCACTATACTGCGTCGATGCAATATTCTGAGATCGGCTGTTGGTTAGATCAGGCTACCGTAAGGAGGATGAGGGAATTCATGTTTATGAGCACTTACCCCTAACCAACTTGGAAGGTACCAAATCCATTTCTTTTCGGGATCCATGCTACTCTGAAGTATCACGGCGTGGAAGTCTATAATCTGCAACAACGAATAGTGGCGCATACACTCTTATGGGTTACTCCTAATTTAAGGATAGTAATTAAAGAGGTAAGCTTACATCGTTGTCTATCCATCTTCGTGGCAAAAGCGATAGCATCGCATGCCTATTAACGTGTGCGGACTCGGTCATACAAAGACATTCACTGCAACAAATAATATCCAAGCCAACACGTTCACCAAATTAAACAACATCCCAATATCCCAATATCCGAAGACAGTGACACTAACCTATTGTCTCAGTCCTCATTCCAAGCATACTCAATGACAGACCATTGAGCCGGTGAAAATGTTTTCAGCTCACTAACGGGCACATCCACTGGGAAGTATTTTTGCAGTGCCTAATCATCACAAATTACAACAATCCATAAACCTATTAATCGTCATGATGGTCACAGTCGAGTCACGAGGAGTGGGTATGCTGCAGTCCATTTATACCTCAGGGATGGACGACCGTCCACGCTTTCTTGTCCTTGTTACCGGCTTAGGCGGGACAAATGGACTGCGGTTAAATGAGGACGGCTTCCTGTCTGCCGTACGACGCGTGGTCTTTCTATTGAAGACAGCCGTTGTCGATGACCCACTTTCCTGTGATACATAGTGCAGGTTACATAAATGTCAGAGTAATCAACTTCGTTAACAAAAAAAATTTGATCATACGTCACCTTCAAATGCACTTCAACCGCTTCTCCAACCACTTCCGGATGATCATCCATGGGATGCTCTGCATCGTCATTCACTTGAGTGGTAGGAACAATATCAGCTGCTGCACGAAATTCTTCTCCTATCAAAGGCTTCTCCTCTGCTGTTCCTGTGGGTGTTCCCGTGCCTTCCTCATTCAGTGCGGCTTCTTCCACTACCTTCTCCTTTCCTTTGTTCCATTGCAGCAAAATGTTTACACCCTCCTCGGATTTAGTTAGGCTGAAGTCAGATTCAGACGCAACGTTACACCTCACAGCATCCGGAGGATCCAGCATTGCAGATAGTTTATCCAAAGCTCGCGCAAGTTGTGCTTCACGCGGGTCGGAGTACTCATCGGAGCCTTCTGGCAAATTATGTCACATCTGAGGAGGATGATACGGGACCAAGCTCTTCTCCGACATCATACTGGAGCCTACCTCGACAATAGGAATACTGGTGTCCCTGACTGGCACACCGGAGTCTGTAGGTGGAGAAATCGGCTTCGACACATGTTCAGTCGGGTTCACATCAGCCATTTTACGTGTGACTCCTTCATCAACACCCTCGAATGCATGATCTTCCTTTTCGCCTCCTACCACCTTCTCCTCAGACTTACCACGATCTTCTTGCATAACGGGATGACCTTCTCGATGTCTTTCTCGTCTAAGTTCTCTTAGAATAAATCCCAATTTGCGGACGATGTGCTCATTAGTAGCGTGGAGTCTCATAACAGAAAGTTCCACGGTCTGCTTAGAATATAATGACGAGAATCAGTAATTGAAAATCAGGTAGATAAACCAAATGATAAACACATACAGAGCACACCACGAAATGAAGGTTACCTTTAGACGACGCAGCACCACATCCATCTGCCCACATTGGGTCGCAGGGTCCACTTCTTCGTCGGCGTTACTTTCAACCTCGTGGGATTCCTGTAAAGGGACACAATCAGAATATGACCCGACGACATGTCAAAATTACAGAAGTACACATGCAGTAGGCGGGATAATCGTACAAGTTCAGCAAGATCAGCATTTGCAACTCGGAATATGGCCTTCAGCCGGTCATCGTCCCAATCCTGGCATAAAGGAGTACTCATGCTCGCAGTTCTTGACGTGCTCTCCTCCAATGACTTCTTGCAAGCGTAAAACATCTGGTGGATTAAAAACAGTATCATCAACACAAGCACTTGTTGACATTAATAATTACAACCTAAATACAATGAATAAGCAACACACACAGCTAAATAAACCTAAACATTCTCACCAGCAGGAGATGCACACAGCCTCCTATATACTTTGCATGATGTCCTTTGAAGGCCCTCACTTGGCTACATAGAGTATCGACCACATTAGTGGCCCAGTCAAACTTGCAGATGGAGCCGACGTCGCGTGTCGCGAGCAGGTACTCCTTGTCGATGTCGAACGCCGTCGTGGGGCACAGATAGGATCCTAGTATGAATAATACAACCTCCACTTTCCATACGTCGTCGGCCTGCTCTCTTCTCATCATGCTGCTTTCCACAGACTTAAGAGAAATCTTACCCCTCTTCAGATGCGTTTTCAGCTCCTCATGGACGGTATCCATGTGTCCGCTAAACGGGACACCTACTTTCGTAGCCGGAACGCCAAACACCGCATCCACATCCGAAGAGAGCATTCGATGTTCCACACCGTCGATGACCATAACCCTCTTAACAGGGTCGAACAACTTCAGAAGACACTTCAAGGCGTTGTGATGAACTTGCCGACTTGCCAAATGCAGTAGCCCTTCAAATCCTAGATTAGAAAGCGCAGCCCTCTTGGCATCGTTAAAAGTATTCAGCACATCTAACAACTTTCGCGGACTACACCTTGTATAAAGATAATCCTGTAACAATATATCCGCGAACACCTCAGTAATAGAATCAGGAATACTGCCAACACTCACAACAAATGGTCATCATCATTACCTTCGGTTTTCGGACACCCTTCGCCTTCCCCTTTTGAGCCGAAGCTGGTGTGTTGCCTTCAATTCCACCTTCTCCATGGTCATAACCCGCTGCTTCATGTGAATATTCTCCAACCAAATCAGCAAAATCTCTGTCCATATCTGCACTTCCAAAATCTCAGTCACGGTTCACATTGCATCCCAAATGCATATCAAATTAAAACGAAATGAACATCGGACCCCACTCCAACTACACGCCCAGAAAACAAACCAAATCCAAAGCATAACACGAAGGAAATGAAAAGTCAAAGCAGATCAATACCGAACCAACGCAAACCGAACCAAATCAAATCAGATTGTGCTTTCACCAGACTCTACCATAACAAGCAAACCATTCCCACTCCCAGGTACACACTTATCGGCACAGACCCAGACCAACTTCGACCCAAGCATGGGCCAACTCAGCACGAGCATCCACAAACAACAGCTCACGTTGATGATACGGGAGACGGCCAACACCCACACCCAAACAAATGACGACGCCCACCACTAACCCAAACCCTAATGACACGCGAAAACAGGGCACACCAAGCGGAAGCGGGGTAACTTCCAGCCCGCGGCGAACTCCATCGGCAACGCCACGGACGGCGAACTCCATCGGCAACGCCACGGACGGCGGCCGGAAGGGAACGCGCAGCAGGAAGGGACGATCGCCGGGAACCTACCAATGCAAAGAACGGAAACCCGACTCCAACTAAAACCCAAGCACGACCCAAATCAGCACGACCCAAATCAGCAACAACGATAACCACCACCCACACCCAAACAAACGACGCTCACCACCGACCCGAACCCTAATCAAACGCGACAACACGTACTGCAAAGCGGAAGCGGGGGAACTTGCAGGAAAGCCGATGGCGAAGTTGATCCGGAACACCACTAACGGCGGCTGGAAAGGGAAGCGCACCACGGAGGCGACGGCGGCCGGAAAGGGAAGCTCGGTTACGAAGGCTACGAAACAAATGACTACTTCGGTCTTCCAGAATTAATAACAAGTGTAGTAACCAGGGTAGAGAGGTAATTTCACAACATAAATAGGATCGGTGTTAGGTTCGGGAACACTGTTCAAAGTAGTAAATTTGTTCGTAAATGACTTCATTTTTTAGTAACTGATTACTACTTTTTTTAGTAAAAAGGGCTCAAAATTAGTAAAAATTACTAAGAGGAAGAGCTTTTTACTAACAAAACCGCCAGAATTAGTAAACAGATACTACTTATCGGCGTCATTCGTACAGTCCAAAGTAGTAAAATTTACTACCTTTTTTACTAACATTGCGCTGACTTTACTAAAACATTTCCGTTAGTAACGTCGACGCAGATGTAGTAAAAAAAGTAGTAAATTTTACTCCTTTTTTTACTACAACTGGTTTGACTTTACTAAAATACGAAAAAATTTCGTAAAGTCAACGCAGAAGTTGTAAAATAAGGAGTAAATTTTACTACTTTTTTTACTACATCTGCGTTGACGTTACTAATGGAAATGTTTTAGTAAAGTCAGCGCAGAAGTGGTAAAATTGAACTGGAGTGAACAGTGAAAAAGTAGTAAAATTTACATACTTTTTTACTACCTTTGCGTTGACTTTACTAAAGGTTGACCGAAAAGTAGTAAAATTTACTACTTTTTTTACTACTTTCGTGTTGACTTCGTTAGTAACGGTCAACTTTTAGTAAAATTTACTACTTTTCCTTAGTATTAATTAGTAAACTACGTAACGGTTACGTGCACGTACCGTTAGCCGCTTCCTAGGCTAGATACGTCTGATGAAAGGTGCATTGCAAGGTATAATGATCAAAATCCGATTTCAGGACGTTGAAAAAATCCGATTACCGTAATCCTAAAGGATCATTTGTATTCGATAATTTCCCGGGAAAAAAAACACTAGTCTTTCCCAATATATAAACTCAATGAGACTTCAACATTGTCGTGTAGTAGTATAACGATGTAAGCGCATACGTCATCATCAGCCGACTCAACCGACTCCTTCCCCCAAGGTAAGAAACCATGATATACGTGAAGCGCAACAAGACCTCTCATATTTATCTCACAAATATAGTAATATTAATTACTCCCAATCCACGACCAAAAATCTCCGACTTACAAAAACGAAAGCGAAAATGGCGATGGGAGCAGATCTGATGTTGTTGTTGGGAGTCTGGGCAAGTCCCTTTGTCCGCCGTGTTCAGATGGTCCTAGATTTGAAGGGCATCGATTATGAATACCGTGAGGACGACCTCCTGAACAAGAGCCCCCTCCTACTAAAGTTAAACCCTGTCCACAAGAAGTTCCCCGTGCTTGTCCACCACGGGAAACCAATCCCCGAGTCTCAAGTCATCATCGAGTACATCGACGAGAAATGGGCCGACAAGCCGATCCTCCCCCTTGATCCCTACGACAGGGCAATGGCCCGATTCTGGGCGAGATACTTTGACGAAAAGGTACGATGCATGCAAGTTCCAGTTGTCTTCTTTCCTCTTCCTTTTTTCCCAGCTTCTGGGGATGGATGAATTATCTAAACTAAAGATGCACGAAATGAATATGTAAACGGCAGTGCATTCCGGCCGTTTGGAAAGCAGTGTGGGTCAGTCCACCGGGGGAGGAGAGGGAGAAGGCGTGCGAGGAAGCGTACGAGGTGCTGGGGAAGCTCGAAGCTCATCTCAAGGAAGGCGACAAGAAGTTCTTTGGGGGAGACAGCATCGGGTACGTTGACATCGTCGTGAACTTCCCGCTATACTGGTTTGTGTTGATCGGAGAGGAGGTGACTGGAGTGAGGATCCTGACGGAGGAGAGGTTCCCAGCCCTGTGGGATTGCTTAGAGAACTTCAAGGGATCACGGATTGCGGAACCACACCTGCCTGACAAAGAGAAACTGTGGTCATTCTACAAGTCCAGGCTGGCGGCGAAGTCCAGCGGTTAGAGTTTGGATTGGTAGTGCAGTGTGCATCCATGACGGTCCGATTGGGTTGTCATTCTATGGTCTTATTCCGGCCGGGTGAGGAAATAAGGCGAGGGGAAGAGAAAGGACAAACTTTTGTTTCTGGCTTGACCCGCCTGCCTAACACCATCTATAATTGTTTGTTTTCTAAGGATTATGGTAACGTCATTGGGTGGGCGTGCGTGCGGTGCGTGCCGAACAATAAAAATTTGACAAGATTGGAATTTGATATATATATGGAAATATAAATTGAAATTAACAGAGCAGGATATCGGATTTCCCTCCCTCTAAAAAAATGATGTTACGTGCAAATGAAGACAGGTTGGTTAGTTCATGCTTCTTCGGATTCTGTTCTGGTTGCTTTCCGGACAAGTCAAGTCGGCGTTAACTTTGATCTTATTTCTCCCTTTTACTCTATAATGGTTAGGAAGCCGAGTGATTCTCGAAGGCCGATGTCGACGGTCACGCTGTTCTTTGGAGTATTCTGGGTTTCGTTGCGGGGTTGTCATTTCCCGGCATTGTTTTTCAGCAAGGTGAGTAGCCTGCCTATACGTCCATCGTTTACTCCAATCCTGGCATCATTTTGTGGTTTGAATGTTTGTCTTTTACTGAAAAAAATAAGTTACAACCTTGCATAATATAGCTCCTCCTTCCCCCTGACGCCGCCTCAGTCAGTCACAAGCCCGCCCTCAATCATAACCACTCCTCCAGCACACCCAAGGAAAGATGCGTCCCAGGTTCAAGCTCTGTCTGTTTTTTTTTTTGGGTCAAATTCTGCATTTTCTTCTCGTCATTTTTTTTTTCTCATTCCTGGAGTGATCATCCTACTGAACTGATGATTTCCTCTGCATTTCTGTTTCTTAACGCTGGTTTCTAAGATATGGGTCCCGACGAACCCTAGAGGTGCTGAAAGGCTACCCCCAGGTATACCTGCTGCAGAGTCAGATTTCTACCAGCGCAGATTGTGGGGCGACCCCAAAGAGGTATGCCTGCACATGTTCGACATTTGAGTTGAAATTACGTGGGGATCGGGCTACTTTTGTTATTTTGATTAGACTGGAGTCTGCAAATTT
Source organism: Melastoma dodecandrum (assembly GCA_029817715.1). Lineage (NCBI taxonomy): Eukaryota > Viridiplantae > Streptophyta > Magnoliopsida > Myrtales > Melastomataceae > Melastoma > Melastoma dodecandrum. The sequence goes on along the minus strand of JARUPY010000533.1, from coordinate 180,932 downwards.
TTACCTCAGGACTTAACGTCCAGGCCGAGGTATCTTGTGGCCTTTACGGTTGGCTATAGACAAGGAGATAATATCAATGCTGCTGTCAAGAGTCTTTACGTGTTATGGAAGGTTGGTGTTTGGCTTCTTCCTTCTCCAGAGTCTTTACGTGTTATGGAAGAATGATGTGATTATGTTTGGTCTTTCGCAGTTCTCTGGCAATTTCACAGTGATCTTGTTCCACTACGACGGGCAGATAACAAAATGGGACAAGTTCACTTGGTCCAAGCAAGCCATTCACATAAGCGTCCCCAAACAGACGAAATGGTGAAATCCGGGGACTCGTGAAATGCCCTTTCCAACCATAATAATCTGATTAATGGAGAATTGACTTCGGTTCAGGTGGTACGCAAAAAGGTTCTTGCATCCGGACATTGTGGCTCCATATGACTACATATTTCTTTGTGGCTCCAGTTGAGTCCTTCCATTGTTTGATTTGATGTTCCTCCTGGTCAATTAAAGCCCCAGCAATCACGTGTTCCTCAATACGTCCGTTGATCGTGCTAATGCCTCAGGTACATAAGATTGGTGAAGAAACACGGGCTGGAAGTGTGCAACCGGCTGTTGAATAACATGGCTGGGTGCTCTTGAACATCACCGAAAGCAGGTACTACTCTGAAGTCCACAGGTAAAGAAACCTTTTCGTATTGACCTTGAAACGACCATGTTTATAGAATTATGACGGTTCTCGATTACTTGCCATGGAATTAGGGAAGGAACGGAGAGTCCTGGCACGTGCAGTGGCCCTTGAATGCCTCCTTGTGCACATCCCTAAACCCTAAACCCTAAACCTCTTAGATGCCTCCTATGTGATTATGGGGGTCCAACCAGACCAGTCAACGCCGGTCAACGGCCGGCCGGCCACTTTTCCGGCGACTTTTCAGCAAACTTCCTATGCTCCGGGGCCTTCTTCTTCCACTCGATATGTTGGGGAGCCCTGGTGTGTTATTGGCGATATGAATGCTGTTCGGACACCGTATGAACGGCAGGGTGGGGACTTGAGTTTGCATGGAGTGGATGAGGAGTTCGATGTTGCAGTCGGGGATGCGGAGTTAGAGGATCTTCGGTCTACCGGAGAGTTTTTCACATGGACGAATCGTAGGGATGATGTCATACTCCGGAAGTTGGATAGGGTGATGGTGAACATGCGATGGTTGAGCGACTTCTCAGATTCTTTGGCCCGGTTTTTTGCTCCTGGTTGCTCGGATCATTCTCCATGCTTAGTGTGGCTCATGCAGAGAACACAGGGGTGCCGTGTTCCGTTCAAATTCTTTGAATTCTGGACGGAGCACCCACATTATGAGGGATTGGTTCGGCAGGCGTGGTCAGAGAGGTATGATGGGCGGCCTATGTTCATGCTATACAGGAGGCTTGGTGCTCTTAAAGGGAAATTGAAAAGGCTGAATCGGGATGAGCTTGGTGGGTTATCGACGCGGGTTGGCGAGGCGCGATCACATCTTGAGGAGGTCCAGTCTGAGTTGTTGGCCGAGGGCTCGCATGGTGAGGTTTCGTTTGTTGAGCGGGTTGCCGCAACCAGATTTAATTATCTGGCTAGGCTGGAGGAAAGCATGTTGCGCCAGAAGGCCCGTGTCCGCTGGCTACAGCTCGGGGATCGGAACACAGTCTATTTTTTCAGCATTATGAAGCGTCGCCATAACAGGAACGCCATTTTGTCATTGACGAGGGATGACGGTGTGGTGTTGTCTGATCCGACGGAGGTGAGGGATGAGACTATCCGGTATTTCAGCATGTTATTCACAGCGGTTCCGCGAACAGCACCGATTGATAGGGATATGATACGGGAGGTTTTATCTGGAACTGTGTCCTCAGAGCAGTCTGTTGCCCTGGTGGCCCCTGTTTCTGGGGAGGAGGTGCGCAAGGCGATGTTTCAGCTTGGCCGTCACAAGGCACCTGGACCGGATGGATATACGGCAGAGTTCTTCAGGGGATCCTGGGAGGTTGTGGGAGCGCTGGTTACTGAGGCAGTGCATGATTTTTTTACTCGGGGTCGTCTTCTTCGTGAGGCGAATACCACTATTATATCGCTCATTCCGAAGACAGCGAATTCGACGGCATTAACGGATTTCAGGCCTATCTCGTGTTGTAACACGGTGTACAAGTGTATTACTCGTATACTGGCGACGCGAGTTAGGGAGGTGCTTCCTGGTATCATAGGTTCTGAGCAGTCGGCGTTTATACCTGGACGACGCATTGTGGATAACATTATGGTAGCACACGAGATCATTAGAGGCTATCATACGGAGAGGAGTCCCCCGCGGTGTGCATTGAAGATTGATATCCGTAAGGCATATGACTCGGTCGAGTGGGATTTCTTACGGGCGGTACTGGAGTGTTTCGGTTTTCCGAGTTCATTCATCTGGCTCATCATGGAGTGTGTAACTACGGCCAGATTCTCTATCAGCATTAACGGGGAGCTACAGGGTTTCTTCAGTAGTTCCAGGGGCTTTCGTCAGGGATTCCCTTTGTCGCCGTATCTCTTTGTGATGGTCATGGAAGTATTATCTAGCATGTTGAGGAAGACTGCGGAGACATCTGATTTTGGATTTCATTCTCGTTGTCGGAAGGTACGATTGTCTCACTTATGTTTTGCGGATGATCTTCTCATTTTCTCTTGTGGGAGACCTTCGTCGGTGCTTTGTGTATTGGAGACATTATCTAGATTCGGGGATCAATCTGGATTGAGGATAAGCGCACAAAAGAGTGAGATCTTCTTTGGAGGAGTCTCGGGGGATGTGTGTCACGTCGAAAACGTAATCACCACGCAAGTGCACGCGATCGTACAAGTAATAAAGTGTAAGTAAGATATCGTTCCCACGAGGACTGATCTGAATTTCTTCCAATTATCAAATTAACCAATCTCTATTATCCAACTAAACGAGTTGAGAAATAATCTAACTAAATGCAAAGCTAAAGAAAACGAGTAAGTAAATTGAATTAAAATTCAGATGAGAAAAGCACCTAGGGCGACGATTTCACCGGACAATTAATCGCAAGTCATATCTCAATCAACACGCTTAAAATGATCTGGTTGATAATCTGGAATTCGGTTATCTTCCTACGCCCCTCCCGAGGTCATAAGAACGTACAACTCTGTAAATAGTAATCACTCTATTCCTAGGTAGATTAACTATTGAGTGCCCCTTACGAATCAATTCCAATTCGATTACCTAGGACGATTGGGTATATTCCTATCCCGCTCGTTAATAAACCCGTCTTCCGACTAAGTTTACCCTAAGTTATTCCTATTCCCGTGCTTAATCTAGGATTCCCTTTCCGAGTTCACCTAAATTCACTATTCAATCCTATTGGTGATCAGGCAATAAGAAAGCGTTAAGAACGAACAGAAATAATCAACCCAAAATCATTCAAGTGCGTCAAAAGAGATAGACTCTTGACTAATCGTCAAGATCCATCTTAACCCTAGGCAAAGAAATTTAGTTCATAACCGAATTAAACGAAAGCATCAGATCCATTGTAGACAATGAAAACGACATAAAGGAAAACTAAAAGAAAAACTCCCAAAGTCTTTGTCGACGGCTCCTTGTTACCAACAGCCTCCCTCCCTCTAGGTAAAAATAAAATGTTTTTATATCCCCCCTAAACCTAGAGAATCTTTAGAAAATAAGGAAAGAAAATCTTCTAATTTCTCCCCATCGTAGCTTTAGGTCTTGCAAGAGCATCCAGAGATCTTCCTTCTACACGAAGTCTTCATAATTACGCCGAGGTCCCCTTTTCTTCATATTTATCCTGAAATAGACCAGAAAACTCGGCAGTAATCTATTTCTCGGGAATAATGTGAAATAACCAGGAATATTATGCAATAAACGCAATATTTCACAAATCTAACAAAATCTAAGTATGAAACTGCTCTAAATAACTCTACTTTCATGGAGTTATCACATCCCCAAACCTAAATTTTGCTAGTCCCGAGCAAAGATAAAGTAAATAAAAATTAAAAGACTCTCCTCGACTGCCCCAAGTCCGTCAAACGTAGAAGCATCTTTTAGAACATTCTCAGAAATGGGTGCATCCTCCTCATGCATCTAGATTCCATTCACTACCGAACATGCTCAATTAATGGCTTTAAATCACAATATCTTCGTCCCAGCAGGTTGTACACTCAACATTAACAAACATACACTCCAAATTGCTCATGTCAACCAGTAACTCGCAAAGATCACCACAAACATCTCTATTCATTCATCTCAAGTTTTCCGACTTTTTAACAACTTCATCAATTTTTTTTTCAGATTTTTTTTTTTCAGATTGCACGACTCTAAATGTTCATCTGATTCCGGCTAAAGCTTATGTAGCAAGCTCTCGATCAATGACTCCCGATTCAGTTGAACCAAGGCATTAGGTGATAAAGCACCCCTCAGATCAATCACTCAAGCTAGCACGGAAGACTCACACCACAAGCACATATTTAGGTAATATCTTTTCCTCTATTCTTTTTTTTCTTTTTTTTTCTTAAACCTGAACATTGGTACTCAGAGCCTTGGCAACCTCATTTTTCTCTTTTTTTTTTCTTTTTCTTTTTCGCCGAGATCCCCAAAGATGTCATTTCAAGAGATAATTCAAGCTACTCTAGTCACCACTAGTCACCATGCATTCTAAGGAGATGTAACCTGTTGCCGCTAAGCACACTTCCTACTGGGCGTTCTTTTCAAATTTAAACAAAAAAATTTGAGCATACTAAGCAAAGAATTTCATCTTTCCACACTTGAAGAATGCAACCCATATGCTCATCATTGAAAACAGACATTCCACATCGACTTCCTAAGGTTACGTCGAGGAAAAACAACCCAAAAGATGAAAAATAAGGCCTAGACATGACTCACCCTAAAAAGTCGATAACAAACAACCCGACATCACACTCCCAAACCTAAGCAGAGCAACGTCCTCGGTGCTTAAGATAAGACGAGTAGAAAATGAGTACCAGGATATGTCGGTGATCGGGATGCGCCGATGTGTAGCTACAGACTGCCTCAGTGTATGACTAAACGGTATCATCGGAATTCGCATCCTCGACGGCTGTGGCTCGGGAGGGCGACGGCGTGGGTGCGGTAGCTCTAGCTTTTCCCTGTCACAAGAAAGAAATGATTAGGGTTTGTCGAGTCAGATGCCCAAATTCGTTTTATTATTTTATGTTTTTTTTTTAATTTATAATTCCGGTGCAGCTGCACGAGATTTTCGTGCAGCTGCACAAAGTCTCTGTGCATTTCGAGCTCCGAGCGGTGCAGCTGCACCAAATTTTCGTGCAGCTGCGCAAAGTTTCTGTGCATTTTAGGCTCCCAACGGTGCAGCTGCACCAAATTTTCGTGCAACTGTACAAAGTTTCTGTGCATTCTGGGTCCGCATGGTGCAGCTGCACTAGATTTTGGTGCAGCTGCACATAGTTTCTGTGCCTTGGAGGTCCAAGCGGTGCAGCTGCACGAGATTTTTCTGCAGTTGCACGATCTTGTTGCTTGCTCTTGCGTCCCCCGCTACCTTTTCACCTAATAAAACAAAAGAAATAAAAACAATTAAAAGAAAATAACTTGGGTTGCCTCCCAAGAAGCGCTTGGTTTATAGTCTACGGCTCGACTCTTGATATTCATCACGTGTCTCTTAATGTTGCCGCGGCAACTACCCTTTCAACGTTTCCTCCCCAATAGTGTTTCAGCCTCTGTCCATTGACCTTGAATGTATGTTCTGAACTTGGATTTCGTATTTCTACGGCACCATAGGGGAATACCTGAACTACCTGAAATGGTCCAGACCACCGTGATTTGAGCTTTCCTGGGAATAACCTTAGTCTGGAATTGAACAGCAATACTTGTTGTCCAGGCTCAAATTTCCGCTCAATGATCTTCTTATCATGCCACTGTTTCGTCTTCTCCTTATAGATCCTCGCGTTTTCATATGCTTGAAGCCGAAATTCATCAAGTTCGTTCAGTTGGAGCAACCTCTTCTGTCCAGCTTTCTCGAGATCAAAATTCAGTTTCTTAATCGCCTAGAATGCTTTGTGCTCCAATTCCACCGGCAAGTGACATGCTTTCCCATAAACTAGCTTAAACGGAGACATTCCATTTGGCGTTTTGTATGCTGTTCGATAAGCCCACAATGCATCCTCTAGCTTCAGTGCCCAATCCTTCCGTGACGTGTTTACTGTTTTCTCGAGAATTCTCTTAATTTCTCGATTTGATACTTCCACTTGCCCACTAGTCTGAGGATGGTATGCTAGAGCAACCTTGTGATTTATTCCATACTTGTTCAACAAATTTGCGACTTGTTTATTGCAAAAGTGAGATCCCCCATCACTGATGATTGCTCTTGGGGTACCGAACCTTGTAAACACCTGCTTCTTCAAAAACTCAACCACTGTTTTAGCCTCGTTAGTGGGTAAAGCTTTCGCTTCAACCCATTTAGATACGTAATCCACAGCAACTAAAATATAACGATTTTTGAAAGACGAAACAAATGGTCCCATAAAATCAATACCCCAAACGTCGAAAATCTCTACCTCCAGAATGTTGTTTAAAGGCATTTTGTGTCGCCTTGATATGTTTCCCGTTCGTTGGCATCTGTCACATTTAGCAACAAAATTGTAAGCATCCTTAAATAAAGAAGGCCAATAGAAACCTGATTGTAAAATTCGAGCAGCTGTTTTATCTCCTCCAAAATGTCCGCCGTAAGGTGATGAATGACATTGCCACAAAATTTGTTCCCATTCTTCTTCAGGTATGCATCTTCTAAGAATCTGATCTGCACATTGCTTGAACAAGAACGGTTCATCCCACACATAATTCTTAACATCATGTAAAAACTTCTTCTTTTGTTGCGCATTCAATTCAGTGGGTATGAAATTCGAAACAAGAAAATTAACAAAATCTGCATACCACGGAACTTGCGTGTGACTCACCGAGAGCAACTGTTCATCAGGAAAAGATTCATTTATAGCTACCTGGTTGAGCTATGTGTCGCTTTGACCATCTAACCTTGACAAGTGATCAACTACTTGATTCTCTGTTCCTTTTCTGTCCTTGATTTCGAGATCGAATTCTTGTAGTAAGAGAACCCATCTTATCAATCGTGGTTTTGCATCCTTTTTCTCAATCAAGTACTTGATCGCGGCGTGATCTATGAAAACTATGACTTTCGAACCCACAAGGTAAGATCGAAATTTATCGAAAGCAAATACGACAGCTAGTAGCTCCTTTTCAGTGGTCGTGTAATTTACCTGTGCATCGTCCAAAGTTCTACTAGCATAGTAAATCACATGAAAAACCTTATTCTTACGTTGCCCAAGCACTGCTCCTAAGGCATAATCACTCGCATCGCACATCAATTCAAAAGGTAACGTCCAATCAGGCACTACAATGATAGGTGCTGTGACTAACCTCTCTTTCAATTTTGTAAATGCTTCTATGCATGCTTTATCAAAATTGAATGGTATGTCTTTCTCCAAAAGATTGCATAACGGTTTCGATATTTTGGAGAAATCCTTAATGAATCGCCTGTAGAAGCCAGCATGACCAAGAAAACTTCGAATAGCTCTTACCGATGTTGGTGGGGATAACTTTTCGATTGTCTCGATCTTTGCTCTGTCAACTTCAATGCCTTTGCTTGACACCCTGTGACCAAGGACAATACCTTCCCGAACCATAAAGTGACACTTTTCCCAATTCAAGATTAGATTAGTTTGCTCACAACGTTCAAGTACACATGCAAGATTATGTAAGCAATTATCAAATGAGTCACCAAAAACGGAAAAATCATCCATAAAAATTTCTAAATATCGCTCTACCATGTCAGTGAAAATGGACGTCATGCACCTTTGGAATGTAGCAAGTGCATTACACAATCCAAATGGCATTCTACGGAAGGCGAACGTACCGTATGGACATGTGAAAGGCGTTTTCTCCTGATCTTCTGGTGCAATGGCAATCTGATTATATCCTGAGTAACCATCGAGAAAACAATAATATTCTTTACCTGCCAATCTATCCAACATTTGATCGATGAATGGAAGCGGGTAGTGATCTTTTCTTGTTGCTTTGTTCAACTTCCGGTAGTCCATACATACCCTCCATCCCGTGATAGTGCGAGTAGGGATGAGTTCATTCTTCTCATTTGTTACTACTGTCATTCCACCTTTCTTGGGAACACACTGTATAGGACTAACCCACGAGCTATCAGAAATAGGATATATGATACCTGCATCGAGCCACTTGATGATCTCCTTCTTTACAACATCTTTCATGTTTGGGTTCAATCTCCGTTGATTCTCTATTGATGGTTTGTGATCATCCTCGAGGAGGATTTTATGCATGCAAATTGCTGGGCTGATTCCTCTGATATCTGCAATAGTCCATCCTATCGCCCTCTTGTGATCCCTCAAGATTCGAAGTAATTTCTCCTCCTGCAACTCCGTCAATTCTGCAGAAATAATCACAGGGAGTTGATTGGCGTTTTGGAGGAATGAATACCTCAAATGTGTGGGTAAGGTTTTGAGCTCTAATTCTGGTGCTTCTATGATGGATGGTTTGGTGGCCTTTTCTGGCATCTCCAATGGATTAAACGCTCTCAGATCTCTGGCCTTTTCTAGCATCTCCAATGATTTGCACTCCATCCAACTGATCATTTCCTTATTTTCTTCACCGATAGTTGCTTCCTCAGAAGTTAATGCTAGCTCAAGCACATCGGTCGTCTTCAAAATAGTAACTTCTTCAGCTACTATCCTGTCAATGATGTCAATAGAAAAACAATCATCAGGTTCATTCGGACATTTCATTGCGCGAAGAATATTAAATGTTACCTCCTCGTTATTAACCCTCATGGTTAGCTCACCCTTTTGGACATCAATTAAAGTCCTACATGTGGCTAGGAATGGTCTTCCAAGGATGATTGGTATTTCACGGTCCTCTTCAAAATCAAGCACGATAAAATCCGCGGGAAAAACAAATTTATCTACCTTAACCAAAATATCCTCAATGATTCCCCTTAAAAAAGCAAGAGACCGGTCGGCTAATTGCAACGTGACCGATGTAGGTTTTACTTCCCCCAAACCCAATTCGTAAAATATTGATAAAGGCATTAAATTAACACTTGCTCCAAGATCACACAATGCCTTACCGCTAAAATTTGAACCAATAGAACAGGGTATAGTGAAACTACCTGGATCTTTCAGCTTTGGAGGTAATTTTTTCTGCAAAATAGCACTACATTCCTCAGTTAAAGCAACAGTCTCAAACTCACCGAGATGTCTCTTTTTAGATAATATATCTTTCATGAATTTAACGTAGCTCGGCATCTTCTCCAACGCTTCAGCAAAAGGTATGTTGATGTGTAGCTTTTTAAAGATTTCTAAGAATTTCAGGAAATCCTTCTCATCATTTTGCTTTCTAGCTCGCTGTAGAAAAGGAAGAGGTGGATATACGAGTTTATCTTTTCCAATAGAAGCATTTTCCATACTTTCTTTTGGTTGAGAAAGTTGCTGGCTCGGCTGAACAGAAGGTTCGTTCTCTTTTTGAGCAGCTTCTAGTGTAGTTGCATCGACGTGCTTGAACTTTGCGGCTGCAGGAAGTGTTCTCCCATTCCGTAAAGTGATAGCTTGCACTTGTGCATTCCCGTCATTCCTTGGATTCACCTCAGTATTGCTCGGAAGAGTGCCTTGAGGTCGATTATTAATTGCTTGTGCTAATTGTCCGACTTGGGCTTCTAAACTCCGAAGTGAAGCCGATTGGTTCTGCAAAAGAGTGTCGGTTTTGGAAATATATTTGACTAAAAGCTCTTCAATACCTGACATTTTCTCTTGCGGTTGTGGCTTTTGTTGGTGAGGTCCTAGTGGAGGAGTTGGTTTCGCTGATTGTTGATTTCCCCACGAGAAATTCGGATGGTTCCTCCATCCCGGATTGTAAGTATTCGAAAAGGGGTTGTTCCTCGAGTTGGCTCCCAAGTAGTTGGCTGACTCGGCACCAGTGAAACATTGACCAGGAGCATGATTTTCTCCACACCTCTCACACGGATAATGAATGGGATGACTAGGACCCTTTAATGCATTTAGCTCCCGAGTTAACGCATCCACTTTAGCATTGAGGGCAGCAACTTCATCAACTGAATGTACTCCAGCTACTCCTCGGGCACGCGATACTCCATGACCGTTATTAGCCATCTGCTCGAATAGCTCCATTGCTTCCTCCGGCTGCTTGTTTAATATTGTTCCCCCTGCAGCTGCATCAATCGTTGAACGAAGTGCATCAGTTAATCCATCATAAAAAATTTGTACCAGCATCCATTGAGGTATCTCGTGATGTGGGCACACTCGTAAAAATTCCTTAAATCTCTCCCACGCCTCATAAAGTGACTCTGTTCCATGTTGTCGAAACGAAGTGATGTCATTCCGCATCTTGATAGTCTTGCTAGGTGGGAAATACTTTGATAGGAATTTTCCAGACATCTCTTCCCAGTTTGTGATGGACCCTTCTGGCAAAGAGTAGAGCCATGTTCGTGCTTTGTCCCTCAACGAGAATGGGAAGAGTCTCATCCGAATGGCCTCGCTCGACACTCCATTATAGCGGAAAGTGTCGCAAATTTCCAGAAAGTTGGTGATGTGCCCATGTGGATCCTCCGATGGAGATCCTCCGAAACTCGAATTTTGTAGCATGGTGATAACCGCCGGTTTGATTTCAAATGTGTTGGCTTGGATGGTCGGCTTCACTATGCTAGAGCGTTCATGCACATGGGGCTGGGCATAATCCCGCATGATTCTCGGTTTAACGTCTTGATTGTTGTTATCCATTGTTCGCTGGCGTATGGCTTCCTTTTGCTCTTTCAGACGTGACCGAAACGTTCTTTCTATTTCAGGATCAAAAGGAACCAATTCACCACTGCGCATGCAACGTTAAGATCTTTCCTGCAAATAAATTGCAAATCAAGGTTAAAGTTGAATTAATAAAGATCTGAATGAAATTAATATTGACAGAAAGTCTAGAAAACAGTCCCCGGCAACGGCGCCAAAAACTTGTCACGTCGAAAACGTATTCACCACGCAAGTGCACGCGATCGTACAAGTAATAAAGTGTAAGTAAGATATCGTTCCCACGAGGACTGATCTGAATTTCTTCCAATTATCAACTTAACCAATCTCTATTATCCAACTAAACGAGTTGAGAAATAATCTAACTAAATGCAAAGCTAAAGAAAACGAGTAAGTAAATTGAATTAAAATTCAGATGAGAAAAGCACCTAGGGCGACGATTTCACCGGACAATTAATCGCAAGTCATATCTCAATCAACACGCTTAAAATGATCTGGTTGATAATCTGGAATTCGATTATCTCCCTACGCCCCTCCCGAGGTCATAAGAACGTACAACTCTGTAAATAGTAATCACTCTATTCCTAGGTAGATTAACTATCGAGTGCCCCTTAAGAATCAATTCCAATTCGATTACCTAGGACGATTGGGTATATTCCTATCCCGCTCGTTAATAAACCCGTCTTCCGACTAAGTTTACCCTAAGTTATTCCTATTCCCGTGCTTAATCTAGGATTCCCCTTCCGAGTTCACCTAAATTCACTATTCAATCCTATTGGTGATCAGGCAATAAGAAAGCGTTAAGAACGAACAGAAATAATCAACCCAAAATCATTCAAGTGTGTCAAAAGAGATAGACTCTTGACTAATCGTCAAGATCCATCTTAACCCTAGGCAAAGAAATTTAGTTCATAACCGAATTAAACGAAAGCATCAGATCCATTGTAGACAATGAAAACGACATAAAGGAAAACTAAAAGAAAAACTCCCAAAGTCTTTGTCGACGGCTCCTTGTTACCAACAGCCTCCCTCTCTCTAGGTAAAAATAAAATATTTTTATATCCCCCCTAAACCTAGAGAATCTTTAGAAAATAAGGAAAGAAAATCTTCTAATTTCTCCCCATCGTAGCTTTAGGTCTTGCAAGAGCATCCAGAGATCTTCCTTCTGCACGAAGTCTTCATAATTACACCGAGGTCCTCTTTTCTTCATATTTATCCTGAAATAGACCAGAAAACTCGGCAGTAATCTATTTCTCGGGAATAATGTGAAATAACCAGGAATATTATGCAATAAACGCAATATTTCACAAATCTAACAAAATCTAAGTATGAAACTGCTCTAAATAACTCTACTTTCATAGAGTTATCACACCCCCAAACCTAAATTTTGCTAGTCCCGAGCAAAGATAAAGAAAATAAAAATTAAAACACTCTCCTCGACCACCTCGAGTCCGTCAAACGTAGAAGCGTCTTTTAGAACATTCTCAGAAATGGGTACATCCTCCTCATGTATCTAGATTCCATTCACTACCTAACATGCTCACTTAAAGGCTTTAAATCACAATATCTTCGTCCCAGCAGGTTGTACACTCAACATTAACAAACATACACTCCAAATTGCTCATGTCAACCAGTAACTCGCAAAGATCACCACAAACATCTCTATTCATTCATCTCAAGTTTTCCGACTTTTTAACAACTTCATCAATTTTTTTTTCAGATTTTTTTTTTTCAGATTGCACGACTCTAAATGTTCATCTGATTCCGGCTAAAGCTTATGTAGCAAGCTCTCGATCAATGACTCCCGATTCAGTTGAACCAAGGCATTAGGTGATAAAGCACCCCTCAGATCAATCACTCAAGCTAGCACGGAAGACTCACACCACAAGCACATATTTAGGTAATATCTTTTCCTCTATTCTTTTTTCTTTTTTTTCTTTTTTTTTCTTTTTTTTTCTTAAACCTGAACATTGGTACTCAGAGCCTTGGCAACCTCATTTTTCTCTTTTTTTTTTCTTTTTCTTTTTCGCCGAGATCCCCAAAGATGTCATTTCAAGAGATAATTCAAGCTACTCTAGTCACCACTAGTCACCATGCATTCTGAGGAGATGTAACATGTTGCCGCTAAGTACACTTCCTACTGGGCGATCTTTTCAAAATTAAACAAAAAAATTTGAGCATACTAAGCAAAGAATTTCATCTTTCCACACTTGAAGAATGCAACCCATATGCTCATCATTGAAAACAGACATTCCACATCGACTTCCTAAGGTTACGTCGAGGAAAAACGACCCAAAAGATGAAAAATAAGACCTAGACATGACTCACCCTAAAAAGTCGATAACAAACAACCCGACATCACACTCCCAAACCTAAGCAGAGCAACGTCCTCGGTGCTTAAGATAAGACGAGTAGAAAATGAGTACCAGGATATGTCGGTGATCGGGATGCGCCGATGTGTAGCTACAGACTGCCTCAGTGTATGACTAAACGGTATCATCGGAATTCGCATCCTCGACGGCTGTGGCTCGGGAGGGCGACGGCGTGGGTGCGGTAGCTCTAGCTTTTCCCTGTCACAAGAAAGAAAATGATTAGGGTTTGTCGAGTCAAATGCCCAAATTCGTTTTATTATTTTATGTTTTTTTTTTAATTTATAATTCCGGTGCAGCTGCCCGAGATTTTCGTGCAGCTGCACAAAGTCTCTGTGCATTTCGTCTTCCGAGCGGTGCAGCTGCACGAGATTTTCGTGCAGCTGCACAAAGTTTCTGTGGATTTTATGCTCCCAGCGGTGCAGCTGCACCAATTTTTCGTGCAGCTGCACAAAGTCTCTGTGCATTCTGGGTCCGCATGGTGCAGCTGCACTAGATTTTGGTGCAGCTGCACAGAGTTTCTGTGCCTTGGAGGTCCAAGCGGTGCAGCTGCACGAGATTTTTCTGCAGTTGCATGATCTTGTTGCTTGCTCTTGCGTCCCCCGCTACCTTTTCACCTAATAAAATAAAAGAAATAAAAACAATTAAAAGAAAATAACTTGGGTTGCCTCCCAAGAAGCGCTTGGTTTATAGTCTACGGCTCGACTCTTGATATTCATCACGTGTCTCTTAATGTTGCCGCGGCAACTACCCTTTCAACGTTTCCTCCCCAATAGTGTTTCAGCCTCTGTCCATTAACCTTGAATGTATGTTCTGAACTTGGATTTCGTATTTCTACGGCACCATAGGGGAATACCTGAACTACCTGAAATGGTCCAGACCACCGTGATTTGAGCTTTCCTGGGAATAATCTTAGTCTGGAATTGAATAGCAATACTTGTTGTCCAGGCTCAAATTTCCGCTCAATGATCTTCTTATCATGCCACTGTTTCGTCTTCTCCTTATAGATCCTCGCGTTTTCATATGCTTGAAGCCGAAATTCATCAAGTTCGTTCAGTTGGAGCAACCTCTTCTCTCCAGCCTTCTCGAGATCAAAATTCAATTTCTTAATCGCCCAGAATGCTTTGTGCTCCAATTCCACCGGCAAGTGACATGCTTTCCCATAAACTAGCTTAAACGGAGACATTCCAATTGGCGTTTTGTATGCCGTTCGATAAGCCCACAATGCATCCTCTAGCTTCAGTGCCCAATCCTTCCGTGACGTGTTTACAGTTTTCTCGAGAATTCTCTTAATTTCTCGATTTGATACTTCAACTTGCCCACTAGTCTGAGGATGGTATGCTAGAGCAACCTTGTGATTTATTCCATAATTGTTCAATAAATTGGCGACTTGTTTATTGCAAAAGTGAGATCCCCCATCACTGATGATTGCTCTTGGGGTACCGAACCTTGTAAACACCTGCTTCTTCAAAAACTCAACCACTGTTTTAGCCTCGTTAGTGGGTAAAGCTTTCGCTTCAACCCATTTAGATACGTAATCCACAGCAACTAAAATATAACGATTTTTGAAAGACGAAACAAATGGTCCCATAAAATCAATACCCCAAACGTCGAAAATCTCTACCTCCAGAATATTGTTTAAAGGCATTTCGTGTCGCCTTGATATGTTTCCCGTTCGTTGGCATCTGTCACATTTAGCAACAAAATTGTAAGCGTCCTTAAATAAAGAAGGCCAAAAGAAACCTGATTGTAAAATTCGAGCAGCTGTTTTATCTCTTCCAAAATGTCCGCCGTAAGGTGATGAATGACATTGCCACAAAATTTGATCCCATTCTTCTTCAGGTATGCATCTTCTAAGAATCTGATCTGCACATTGCTTGAACAAGAACGGTTCATCCCACACATAATTCTTAACATCATGTAAAAACTTCTTCTTTTGTTGCGCATTCAATTCAGTGGGCATGAAATTCGAAACAAGAAAATTAACAAAATCTGCATACCACGGAACTTGCGTGTGACTAACCGAGAGCAGCTGTTCATCGGGAAATGATTCATTTATAGCTACCTGGTTGAGCTTGGTGTCGCTTTGACCATCTAACCTTGACAAGTGATCAGCTACTTGATTCTCTGTTCCTTTTCTGTCCTTGATTTCGAGATCGAATTCTTGTAGTAAGAGAACCCATCTTATCAATCGTGGTTTTGCATCCTTTTTCTCAATCAAGTACTTGATCGCGGCGTGATCTGTGAAAACTATGACTTTCGAACCCACAAGGTAAGATCGAAATTTATCGAAAGCAAATACGACAGCTAGTAGCTCCTTTTCAGTGGTCGTGTAATTTACCTGTGCATCGTCCAAAGTTCTACTAGCATAGTAAATCACATGAAAAACCTTATTCTTACGTTGCCCAAGCACTGCTCCTAAGGCATAATCACTCGCATCGCACATCAATTCAAAAGGTAACGTCCAATCAGGCACTACAATGATAGGTGCTGTAACTAACTTCTCTTTCAATTTTGTAAATGCTTCCATGCATGCTTTATCAAAGTTGAAAGGTATGTCTTTCTCCAAAAGATTGCATAATGGTTTCGATATCTTGGAGAAATCCTTAATGAATCGCCTGTAAAAGCCAGCATGACCAAGAAAACTTCGGATAGCTCTTACCGATGTTGGTGGGGATAACTTTTCGATGGTTTCAATCTTTACTCTGTCAACTTCAATGCCCTTGCTCGACACCCTGTGACCAAGGACAATACCTTCTCGAACCATAAAGTGACACTTTTCCCAATTTAGGATTAGATTAGTTTGCTCACAACGTTCAAGTACACATGCAAGATTATGTAAGCAATTATCAAATGAGTCACCAAAAATGGAAAAATCATCCATAAAAATTTCTAAATATCGCTCTGCCATGTCAGTGAAAATGGACGTCATGCACCTTTGGAATGTAGCAGGTGCATTACACAATCCAAATGGCATTCTACGAAAGGCGAACGTACCGTATGGACATGTGAAAGTTGTTTTCTCCTGATCTTCTGGTGCAATGGCAATCTGATTATATCCTGAGTAACCATCGAGAAAACAATAATATTCTTTACCTGCCAATCTATCCAACATTTGATCGATGAATGGAAGCGGGTAGTGATCTTTTCTTGTTGCTTTGTTCAACTTCCGGTAGTCCATACATACCCTCCATCCCGTGATAGTGCGAGTAGGGATGAGTTCATTCTTCTCATTTGTTACTACTGTCATTCCACCTTTCTTGGGAACACACTGTATAGGACTAACCCACGAGCTATCAGAAATAGGATATATGATACCTGCATCGAGCCACTTGATGATCTCCTTCTTTACAACATCTTTCATGTTTGGGTTCAATCTATGTTGATTCTCTATCGATGGTTTGTGATCGTCCTCGAGGAGGATTTTATGCATGCAAATTGCTGGGCTGATTCCTCTGATATCTGCAATAGTCCATCCTATCGCCCTCTTGTGATCCCTCAAGATTCGAAGTAATTTCTCCTCCTGCAACTCTGTCAATTCTGCAGAAATAATCACAGGGAGTTGATTGGCGTTTTGGAGGAATGAATACCTCAAATGTGTGGGTAAGGTTTTGAGCTCTAATTCTGGTGCTTCTATGATGGATGGTTTGGTGGCCTTTTCTGGCATCTCCAATGGATTAAACGCTCTCAGATCTCTGGCCTTTTCTAGCATCTCCAATGATTTGCACTCCATCCAACTGATCATTTCCTTATTTTCTTCACC
The DNA here is from genome assembly GCA_029817715.1 of Melastoma dodecandrum. Lineage (NCBI taxonomy): Eukaryota > Viridiplantae > Streptophyta > Magnoliopsida > Myrtales > Melastomataceae > Melastoma > Melastoma dodecandrum. The sequence continues at coordinate 163,939 of JARUPY010000533.1, read as the reverse complement.
GATAGTTGCTTCCTCAGAAGTTAATGCTAGCTCAAGCACATCGATCGTCTTCAAAATAGTAACTTCTTCGGCTGTTATCCTGTCAATGATATCAATAGAAAAACAATCATCAGGTTCATTCGGACATTTCATTGCATGAAGAATATTAAATGTTACCTCCTCGTTATTAACCCTCATGGTTAGCTCACCCTTTTGGACATCAATTAAAGTCCTACCTGTGGCTAGGACTGGTCTTCCAAGGATGATTGGTATTTCACGGTCCTCTTCAAAATCAAGCACGATAAAATCCGCGGGAAAAACAAATTTATCAACCTTAACCAAAATATCCTCAATGATTCCCCTTGGAAAAGCAAGAGACCGGTCGACTAATTGCAACGTGACCGATGTAGGTTTTACTTCCCCGAAACCCAATTCGTAAAATATTGATAAAGGCATTAAATTAACACTCGCTCCAAGATCACACAATGCCTTACCGCTGAAATTTGAACCAATAGAACATGGTATAGTGAAACTACCTGGATCTTCAGTTAAGGCAATAGTCTTTGGAGGTAACTTTTTTCTGCAAAATAGCACTACATTCTTAAGTTAAAACAACAGTCTCAAACACACCGAGGTGTCTCTTTTTAGATAATATATCTTTCATGAATTTAACGTAGCTCGGCATCTTCTCCAATGCTTAAGCAAAAGGGATGTTGATGTGTAGCTTTTTAAAGACTTCTAAGAATTTAAGGAAATCCTTCTCATCATTCTGCTTTCTAGCTCGCTGTGGAAAAGGAAGAGGTGGATATACGAGTTTATTTTTTCCAATAGAAGCATTTTCCATACCTTCTTTTGGTTGAGAAAGTTGCTGGCTCAATTGAACAGAAGGTTCGTTCTCTTTTTGAGCAGCTTCTAGTGTAGTTGCATCGACGTGCTTGAACTTTGCGGCTGCAGGAAGTGTTCTCCCATTCCGTAAAGTGATAGCTTGCACTTGTGCATTCCCGTCATTCCTTGGATTCACCTCAGTATTGCTCGGAAGAGTGCCTTGAGGTCGATTATTAATTGCTTGTGCTAATTGTCCGACTTGGGCTTCTAAACTCCGAAGTGAAGCCGATTGGTTCTGCAAAAGAGTGTCGGTTTTGGAAATATATTTGACTAAAAGCTCTTCAATACCTGACATTTTCTCTTGCGGTTGTGGCTTTTGTTGGTGAGGTCCTAGTGGAGGAGTTGGTTTCGCTGATTGTTGATTTCCCCACGAGAAATTCGGATGGTTCCTCCATCCCGGATTGTAAGTATTCGAAAAGGGGTTGTTCCTCGAGTTGGCTCCCAAGTAGTTGGCTGACTCGGCACCAGTGAAACATTGACCAGGAGCATGATTTTCTCCACACCTCTCACACGGATAATGAATGGGATGACTAGGACCCTTTAATGCATTTAGCTCCCGAGTTAACGCATCCACTTTAGCATTGAGGGCAGCAACTTCATCAACTGAATGTACTCCAGCTACTCCTCGGGCACGCGATACTCCATGACCGTTATTAGCCATCTGCTCGAATAGCTCCATTGCTTCCTCCGGCTGCTTGTTTAATATTGTTCCCCCTGCAGCTGCATCAATCGTTGAACGAAGTGCATCAGTTAATCCATCATAAAAAATTTGTACCAGCATCCATTGAGGTATCTCGTGATGTGGGCACACTCGTAAAAATTCCTTAAATCTCTCCCACGCCTCATAAAGTGACTCTGTTCCATGTTGTCGAAACGAAGTGATGTCATTCCGCATCTTGATAGTCTTGCTAGGTGGGAAATACTTTGATAGGAATTTTCCAGACATCTCTTCCCAGTTTGTGATGGACCCTTCTGGCAAAGAGTAGAGCCATGTTCGTGCTTTGTCCCTCAACGAGAATGGGAAGAGTCTCATCCGAATGGCCTCGCTCGACACTCCATTATAGCGGAAAGTGTCGCAAATTTCCAAAAAGTTGGTGATGTGCCCATGTGGATCCTCCGATGGAGATCCCCGAAACTCGAATTTTGTAGCATAGTGATAACTGTCGGTTTGATTTCAAATGTGTTGGCTTGGATAGTCGGCTTCACTATGCTAGAGCGTTCATGCACATGGGGCTGGGCATAATCACGCATGATTCTCGGCTTAACTTCTTGATTGTTGTTATCCATTGTTCGCTGGCGTATGGCTTCCTTTTGCTCTTTCAGACGTGACCGAAACGTTCTTTCTATTTCAGGATCAAAAGGAACCAATTCACCACTGCGCATGCAACGTTAAGATCTTTCCTGCAAATAAATTGCAAATCAAGGTTAAAGTTGAATTAATAAAGATCTGAATGAAATTAATATTGACAGAAAGTCTAGAAAACAGTCCCCGGCAACGGCGCCAAAAACTTGTCACGTCGAAAACGTATTCACCACGCAAGTGCACGCGATCGTACAAGTAATAAAGTGTAAGTAAGATATCGTTCCCACGAGGACTGATCTGAATTTCTTCCAATTATCAAATTAACCAATCTCTATTATCCAACTAAACGAGTTGAGAAATAATCTAACTAAATGCAAAGCTAAAGAAAACGAGTAAGTAAACTGAATTAAAATTCCAATGAGAAAAGCACCTAGGGCGACGATTTCACCGGACAATTAATCGCAAGTCATATCTCAATCAACAAGCTTAAAATGATCTGGTTGATAATCTGGAATTCGGTTATCTCCCTACGCCCCTCCCGAGGTCATAAGAACGTACATCTCTGTAAATAGTAATCACTCTATTCCTAGGTAGATTAACTATCGAGTGCCCCTTACAAATCAATTCCAATTCGATTACCTAGGACGATTGGGTATATTCCTATCCCGCTCGTTAATAAACCCGTCTTCCGACTAAGTTTACCCTAAGTTATTCCTATTCCCGTGCTTAATCTACGATTCCCCTTCCGAGTTCACCTAAATTCACTATTCAATCCTATTGGTGATCAGGCAATAAGAAAGCGTTAAAAACGAACAGGAATAATCAACCCAAAATCATTCAAGCGTGTCAAAAGAGATAGACTCTTGACTAATCGTCAAGATCCATCTTAACCCTAGGCAAAGAAATTTAGTTCATAACCGAATTAATCGAAAACATCAGATTCATCGTAGACAATGAAAACGACATAAAGGAAAAACTAAAAGAAAAACTCCCAAAGTCTTTGTCGACGGCTCCTTGTTACCAGCAGCCTCCCTCTCTCTAGGTAAAAATAAAATATTTTTATATCCCCCCTAAACCTAGAGAATATTTAGAAAATAAGGAAAGAAAATCTTCTAATTTCTCCCCATCGTAGCTTTAGGTCTTGCAAGAGCATCCAGAGATCTTCCTTCTGCACGAAGTTTTCATAATTACGCCGAGGTCCTCTTTTCTTCATATTTATCCTGAAATAGACCAGAAAACTCGGCAGTAATCTATTTCTCGGGAATAATGTGAAATAACCAGGAATATTATGCAATAAACGCAATATTTCACAAATCTAACAAAATCTAAGTATGAAACTGCTCTAAATAACTCTACTTTCGTAGAGTTATCAATGTGCAGGCGCAGATTCTGGCTGATTCTGGTTTTACACGGGGGGAGTTACCGGTTAGGTATCTTAGAGTGCCCCTTATTACGAGGAGGCTAACCTCGGAGGATTGTTCGCCGTTAGTGGATGCTATTGCTAGCAGGATTTGCCATTGGACGAGTAGATACTTATCGTATGCTGGGAGGCTACAGCTAGTGAGCTCGGTACTATTCGCGACTCAGACGTACTGGTCGTCTATATTTCCACTACCGATGTCGGTTTGCAAGCGGTTGGAGCAGCTCATGTCGCGATTTTTGTGGTCGGGTCCATCGATGGATCACCACAAGGCAAAGGTAGCTTGGCAAACAGTGTGCAGGCCAAATGAGCAGGGAGGGCTTGGCCTTAAGCGGGTCACAGAGTGGAACCGAGCGGCGATGCTGAAGCACATCTGGCACCTCTTATCGGATCCAGAGGACTCAGTATGGGCTCGCTGGGCTAGGACGTATCTCTTGAGGGGAGAATCCTTTTGGCAGGCTCGGCAGCCGGATAGGTGCTCCTGGATCTGGAGACGACTACTGACACTGAGGCACCTTGTTCGACGACTCATTTCCTGGCGCATGGGGGCTGGCAGCAGGATTTCTTTCTGGTTTGACACGTGGTCCCCATTGGGTCCTTTGGTGGATGTCCTTTGGCGTGAGGATATCGAGCGATCCAGGATCCCTTCTAGGATCTCAGTGGCGGATTTCTTTGCTGATTCGAATTGGCGGAGCTACATTGAGGGACGTGATGTGCGTATTCATCGGCATCGGCGAGCGTGCTTTGACAGATTGCGTGAGCTGCTACCTGCCGGTTGTTATCCATTAACAGGTACTTCTGATCGGGTTATCTGGTCTTTACGTCCTGATGGAGATTTTACTATCGCCTCTGCATGGAGACATATCCGTAAGGATCACCAGGTTGTTCCTTGGGCTAGTTTTATCTGGGCTAAGGGTATGTTGCCGCGGTTCTCGTTCATCCTCTGGTTGGCAGTTCAGGGGAGGCTATACACTTCCGACATGCTATTCAGCCTAGGGGTTTCATCTTCATCTACATGTGCACTTTGTGGTTCTAGGCGAGAGAGGTTAGACCACCTCTTCTTTACATGCAGTTATTCAGCGGATGTTTGGTTGTACACTGTTGGTCGGGATGTTGCGCCGAACTTTTCGCGAAGGTGGTCTGCTATAACTGAGTTGTTGTTCTCGCCGGCTGGGGTCACACTTCGAAGGCGTCTATCTTTTGTTCGGATGCTGGGAGGATGCGTTTATTACCTATGGATAGAGCGGAACAAGCGCAGGGCTGGCGAGCGTTTGCTTCCTCCTAGGACACTTGCCTCACTTATTCTTTCCTCGCTACCTCAGTCGTAGTGTGATACTTTATTTGGTTACGTATTTGGTATACGTAGATATGGTGTTGTGGTGTTGATTTCCGGGGGTATGCCCCTGTGATCTCTGTACAGATTTTTATTGGGTTATAGAGTATTACTTATCAACAAAAAAAAAGAAGAAGAAGACCCACCCCCCTCCCCCCGTCTTTTTATAATCATTGATTAAAAAAGTCTCAGGTGAGGTGGGGGATGGCAGGCCCACTTTGGTATTCCCTTGACGAGGAGCACGAAAATACGCTTAATTTAAAAAAAAATTACGAAATACGATCCGAATTTAGTAAAATACGATTTTACCATCGAAGAAAATTTTAATTTAGTCATAATTCAACGAACGGTAGCTTCACGCCACCGGCTAAGCCAAGAGTTGAACTCTTGAAATCCCTTTTACAAGGGGGACTCAAACCAATTAAGTTAGAAAGTTTTTTTTGTCAAAATTTTTAAAAGGCGAATTTTAAAAACCCGTTCCTTATTCATTTATCAAAGGGGGCATATTTTGAAAACCCGCCCCTTTTGTATTTTCTGAAGAAAATCCGCCCCGAGGTCAAATGCCCCTTTATCCCCTTTAGTGAATGAAAATTTCAGCAGGTTTAAACCCACCCTTTTTATATTTTAAGGGGCACGTTTTGAAAACGCGCCTTTCGACGGTAAAAATATTTTACAAAACTCGAATCGTATTTTACGAATTTTTCTAAACTAACCGCATTATTAATAACAATTACCAAATGAAACAAATAGCCGACCCGACCGCGTTTTTGAATTTGAAAAGGAGGCCCAGCCCTACCAACCGGCCTGCCGCTGTCTTTTCTGACCACCCCAAACCCAATCATATCTTTATTACTGCATGCCCTCCCTGGGGCTGGCCATTGAATGGGATGGAAAGCATGAATCTGAACTGAACCCTCCAAAATTTTACTTTTGTTACATACGTAGAAAACGTGGATTATGCATGAAAACAAACGTGGATTTGGGAAAAATCCAACCTCCTCCCATCTTACACGGCATGGAAAATCCACTCCAAACAAATAAATATTAGAAATGTGGTATTTTGGGAATGAATGGGCCGACTGAGACAGCTGATGACATGACGAAATGGGAATTTGGGGTAAAGAAAGGAAAGACAAATTAAAAACAGCACAGCAAAGAACAACTCATGCAAATTCATTGTTCATGTTGCTTTTTCTCGACTGGGTGATCATTTCATCGCCGCCTAATTCCAAAAAATTAAAAAGTCCCCCCCACCCTTCCCCTTTGATTGATTGAATCCCTCCCTCCCCTCTCCTCTCCTCTCCTCTCCTCCTCCTTCGTCCTCTCCTTTTCTGTTCCCGTGGGATGAGGAGCTGACGACCCCCCACAAGTCTAGTCTTCTTTCTGAAAAGATCGACGACTACTCCTACCTTGGACTTGTCGGAGTCGTCAACCTCGCCCCCCAATAGATCTTCCTCCACCCCGGGCTACGCTTCGTTCTTCTCCTCCTCCTTGAGGTCCCCCTTGCTTGTTCTATACAAAACTCGTGTGTGATAGGCCTTAACCTGCTGCCATTTGAGCTGTTTTCTGAGCCTGCCATGATCGTTTCTTGGATTTGACGGTGTCTAAAGTTTGCTTCTTTCCTCTTGCAGCCATGATTATAAAGCACGTGCTTTGATGGGTTATGTGGTGTGTTCTTTCTTTGCTGAGCAGGCATTTATCTGATTGTTGGGGATGTTTGCTGAGTTGGGTGTGGTGTTTCTTTTGTTTGGATCGTTCAAATTCTGGCCCTTTCTTCTTCCCTCCATGAATTCAATGCATTTGTGGACCATTATTGGCTCCGACCCTGGCTACAATTGCTTCCTGTTTCCATTCAAAATTCTTGTGGATGTGCTTCGTTGCTTAAGGATCAAAATTCTCGGGTTTTTTTTTAATTCCTTTCTCGGAAAAGTGAAGTTACTTTTTTCTTAATTCTACGGGAAAATGTGAAGCCTTTGGCCGTTTTATTTGTCATGAACTCACTATAGGAGGGGTGAATGATTTACTGAGTCGCATGTTGAATGTCCCCATAAGTGCAAACGTTTTAAGATTGATGGCACACTGGCGTGCCATCATCCCCCGTTCCAACTGCTGCTGATTGGCATCCTCTGTTTTGTTCAGAAATATGTCAAAGTGATAATTGAGGATGACACTTAGACCACAATTATTTATCTTATTATTGGTTAATATGGACTGGCTACTTTTTGAGCTGAAACTGTGACTTTAGTTCTGTTTCGAGTGGAAGTTTGTTTTGGTGCTTTTGATGTCTTCTTGGTTAAATGACAGTATGAGCCTGGCTGGAGAGCTTCTCCACCTTTTGTGATGGCAATGATTAATTTTGACAATTGCTTTAACAAGTTATTACTGGATTATGCAGCTCTGAAGGTTCCAGGTAAATGCCAAGCATCCCCTCATTCATATTTTGCCTAGAAAAGAACAAAGATGATGAACAACTTTTCTCGGAGGTCCACAACTGTTTTCTTTCTTCTATTTGATGTCTTTGTCTTTGCAGATTTTTTTCCATAATTTTCCTTGATGGTAGTTATGGAATTGCCTGAATCCTTTCATTTTGTGGCTATTTGTCTGCAGTCCGGCATGTAGAAAACCAGCTGACTCTACCAGGGTGATCTTAACTACTTTTGCTGGTGTCCTTATTGGTTTTTTCTTAGGAGCATCCTTTCCGACTTTAACAATAAATGGGGTATACCATTTCCCTCTGCTGTCTTGTTCTCATTTCTTTTTACTCTATCTCAAACATGAACAAACTTGCTAATTTCTGGTACGCTTCTGGGTCTTAGTTTAACCTTTCTTCAGGCATCCTGATTTCGGATGAGGTTCCAACTATTGGGGTCCTTAGTCAACCCCCACTTAGTTCTCATTCTTCTAGGAAAAGCAACATAAGCAGTTCATCTGGCGTTCACCGCTCAAACAACACGTCACAGGTTTAGGCCCCTTATTTTTCCCAATCTTTTTCTGGAACTGGATTGAAACTTAATTCTTGATTTTCATATTTTAAATTGTCATCAAATATTGCCTTTTAGGGACGTGTGATTATTGCATTTTATGAGAAATTCTTCCTTTTAACCTGATTGAGGAAGTTAGACAAACACCAGCCATTAGTAGAAAACTTGTATTATCCCAAAGTCAGCTTTTGTTCCCAAATCTTTGGGGTTGCTTTTTCCAATAAACGTTGGTTACATACCGATAATTACATTTAGGAGAAACTTTAGGTCATGAATTATGATGCTTGACATTATTTGATACAACTTTTTTCTGCATCGTCTCCTTTAAGTTCTAGTTGACTAGCGTTTTTAGCTTATGCTCTTGCTTCCCATTAATAATTTTGTGACAGCTGAAGTTGACACCGCTTAACCCGGAATTATCTTTTCTTTTTTCTTTATCTTTGGGAAGATTTGGGTTTCATCTAATCCAAGTGGAGCTGAACGGTTACCGCCAGATATAGTGGTTGCTGAATCCGACCTGTATTTACGCAGATTATGGGGTAACCCTAATGAGGTTTGTTATCCAGTCTATATTTACTGAGAAGTGATATCCTTTACATTAAGGCAATTGGTCACTTAAAGCACACTTTTTGTAGCAAAAAGATATAATACCTGAATCAGTTGTCATAGGCAATGAATGTTTTTTTGGATATGTGATACAAGCATTCTTTTGCTTTTCTTTTTAATACTAACTGAATTGGTTATGGATGGATTGGTTTGCTGCATCCTTTGCAAACTGGGGAAGGGAAGCTTATTTTGAGAAACGTGAAGCTTTCTGGTGCTGTTTATGTAATTGTCACTGGAGTTAGAGAAATTAAGAAATGTGCTAGATATAGTTTTAACTATTGCCGTCTTCAAGAAATTATCAAAAAAGAAAAAGGAAAAGGAAAAGATCCTTAGCATCCATCGACAACCAAAACAGAAAGAATAAGTTAATTTGGGAATGTCTTATTCTTGTGAATATTTTATGCATGTCATCATATTAATAAATTATTTTTTAGTATTGGAAGTGTGAGACTTGTGTCAATATGCTGCAGGACTTAACCATTCGGCAGAAGTATCTTGTGGCCTTCACCGTTGGTTATAATCAGAGAAATACTATAGATGCTGCTGTTAAAAAGGTTGGCATTCTATCAACATCTTTATGATCAGTGAATTTCTGGCACGGCTGTGTTCATCAGCTGCTTGTTTCTGGTGCAGTTCTCTGAGAACTTTACGATTGTTTTGTTCCATTATGATGGGCGGGTAACTGAGTGGGATGAATTTGAGTGGTCTAAAAGAGCTATTCACGTGAGTGCTCTGAAGCAGACAAAATGGTATGAGCCATTTTATACTTCAATTTTTATAGTATCATAGTGGTCATCGCTGACCTGAAAAACTTGCTTAGGTGGTATGCCAAGCGGTTCTTCCATCCTGACATTGTGGCTCCTTATGATTACATGTTCATCTGGGATGAAGACTTGGGTGTGGAGCATTTTGATGCCGAAGAGTAAGTTCTGTTTGTGATTCAGTGAACACGCTGTGTTGCTGGTTCTGTGATTTGATAATGTTGTCTGATGTCAATTTAGGTACGTAAAACTGGTGAAAAAGCATGGCCTTGAGATCTCGCAGCCTGGCATAGAAAGCAATAGAATAACCTGGAAGATGACTCAGAGGAGGCATGACATGGAAGTTCACAAGTAAGACAGGCTGCATAGCTGTAATGTCTCTGATTTCTGAGATTCTGATCATGTAAGGTGAAAAGATTGCTTATTCTGACCTTTGTGTCAGGGAAACCGATGAAAGACCTGGCAGGTGCCCTGACAAGCGATTGCCTCCATGTGCAGCGTAAGTCTGGCGTTGATGAATGACTTCTTGAAGCCACGCGTGCTGTTCTTTGGAGGTGTTATAACTGCACATAATTTAACAAACACGTATCCTACATGTTCAATCCTCTTGGTACAGATTCATTGAGATTATGGCCCCCGTATTCTCAAGAGAGGCATGGCGCTGTGTGTGGCACATGCTTCAGGTATATTCACTTCCAAATCTTTCCTTAATCATGGCTTTGCTTCTCATTTTGGAGAATGCTGATTGTCCGACTGTCTTCTTGCAGAATGATTTAGTCCATGGTTGGGGTATTGACTTTGCGTTGAGGAAATGTGTCGAGGTTACTACTCTTCCAATGTCCAATTTATTTTTGGTCATCTTTATAAAGATCTGTTGATGTTGCTGCAGTTAAAAGCCGTAGTTTGTTCTCTCTCTCTCTCTCTCTCTCTCTGAGTGTATTTATGGTTGATTTTGATTCAACAGCCTGCACATGATAAAATAGGAGTCGTGGACTCTCAGTGGGTTATACATCAGGCTCTTCCCTCGCTTGGTAATCAGGTAACAGTTTGAATGCTTAGAAATTTGATTAGGTACTAATTTGTGGGTTCAAGTGTTTGCAACTCGCTATCGTACTCTTTTTGTTGAAATAACATGGAGATTTGGCAGGGTGAAGCACAAGACGGGAAGGCTCCATGGCAAGGGGTAATCAAGGACTTAACTTGTCGGGTCATTTGATGCATTTACAACTATCTTATCAAATACGTGGAGGTGTGACCCTTACACAGACCTGTATATGAATGGCGGTTGGAATGCAGGTCAGGGATAGGTGTAAGAACGAGTGGAAGGTATTCAATGACCGGCTTGGACAGGCTGAGATGAAGTACTTGAAGTCGATCGGGATGGATCCGGCCAAGTTGCGGTTGACGTAGGCTCAGGTAGAGGAGAGGGAACTGCCCATAAACAGTGTCTAGAGTCTTTGCATACAACCGGGTAGATAAGCTCAACAGTTCTGGGTTTTTTGTTCATCTTGAAGCACAAACATTATGGTGCGAAATTGAGGTCAGAGTGCGTGTGTATGAATGAGCACACTATAAATTGGTATTTTCCCATAGCAATAATACTTGAGGTGATGCTATATGATGACTAGAATTATCGGACAGTGTGAGTTGCTACTGAAAATGAGAAAGAGGATGATAGGTTTGAATGAACAAGACAAGTTACTTGGATGGGGCCAACTATGTGAGTGACAACACAACACCTCCTCTCTGGTCTTAATGAAGAGCACCGGAAAAATCCATGCATAGGTGGCGGGTTTCCATTCATCAGTGTTCTGCTTCAATAATCAATCCTCCACGATTGCTGGACACCTGTCGCCAAGTGGCTGGGCGCACGGACCATCGAGGTTCAGGGTTTGGCCTCTAAGAGAAGTTGTAACCATGCATTTTGATTTCGTTCAATAAAATTAGAGAGAGCTTTTGCTCTCAGAGAGTTTTCCAGCGCATCTGAAGGCTTGCTGCCTCACATAGCTGCGAATGCGGTGATGTCCGTCTCGGCCATGAAGAGCACCCTGAGTGAGTCTGCCAGCTGATGGGCTCCGACTCTCCTTAATGAGGGGAAAAAAGCAATGGCTTCTCGTTGACCCGGGGCTGCAGGCACAGGGGGGAGGGCTGTTCGGCGTGTTCCACAGGGGATGCCTGATGAAGTGGTTCGACAGCCAACAACAACAGCAACGGAGGATTTGCCCTTTATGCCGGCCGGTATGTGCTTTGCTTTAGCTTGCAATTTTCATTTCGCGGCCTCTTCTAAAGGGTGAAATTTGGAGGAGTTGGTCCTTTACTAGTGCAAAAGCAGACTCCACTAACCATCAAGGCAAAGTCGTCAACGGAGTGAGGGTTGTGCTCATAGGGGGTTTCAACGGCTGTGTCCGTTTAGATTAATGTAATACATAACTTAGTTCCAATTGAGTTGCTGGTGATGTAATCCAGTTCCACATGGCGCAATGAAATCCTCTGTTTATTTTTCGTTTTCTTGATGGGGCAGGGAGAGTGTCGGTGACTCCCCTTTGGGTTGGTTGGGAATTTTAAGCTTGGGAAAAGGGAAAATTGGTGAGTCCCTGTAGGTGCAATCTCGAAGTCATGGCAACATGAAAAAGGAGGATGATCCCCATGACTGGGGGATAGACAAAGGGTCATCACATCAGAGTCCTGACTCTCGGTTAAATCTTGGACATCAATTCTTTTTACTCATTTCCTGTTGTGACCCATGCAACACAACACCACCAACACGCACAGAGGCACAAGAGGGATATGAGAAACCAATGCAAGAATGGACATACTACACACACAGGTCATCCTTTGTCTGTTCATCGCCCAATTCCAGCCATCTGGGAGGCTGAAAGATAAACTACCAAGATTTTATGTATATATATTGAGATAAGACAGCAGTAAATTGAGCACCGCTAAAACGAGAACATCGGTTCACTCACCCACCCCATTCCCCTCTCGAAAGAACAAGTAGCATAGTTCTAACCGTGCAATGCAATGCCCACCCATTCAAAAACAGAACATGTTGGTAAGTCAAACAAAGGGGCAAAGGAAGTGAGACGAATTAATGATATGGGGTTGTCGTTTTAGCCTCCTCCCTCCAATTGCTGCCCCCACCAATTGCCAGCTTTACATTACCGACATGTGCAAGGCTGGCTTGGCTGGCCTTTACAATCTTCCCACCCACCCGCCAACCCACTTGCTTACAAAAACCCAACTATTATTATACATGTTTGACAAAGGGCAGGAGAGGGAAAGGGGGGGGGGGGGGGGTTATTACATTTGCCTGGTAATAAATTAATGATCATGATTACGATAAATGCCACCCTCACCTTCTACCTCTTGTCGTTTCATCCACAATTTCACCTAATGAATGAGATATGCGGATGAATCCTTCCTCCTTTCTGAACGAAGGTGGAAGGAGTTGAACAAGTGTAAACGCTCCACTTTTCAAGAGTATATGTAGCCCCCGCGTAACCCCCGCAATCGAGAGAAACATCGGTGTAACATCACATCAACCCAATAATGGTACGGGCTGACAAGAGCGTTCGACTTATCTCCGAGACTCAAAATCAACATCTCTACAGGCATATGCCCAGAGCAAAAAATATAAGCATACCAATGTCGAAGTGTGTATTAATAAATAATCAACACTCGATCATTCTAACAAAGCCACCCTCTTGCTCGACAACAGCTCAAGAAAAAAGAAGGGCTATGTACACAAAAAAAGGGTCTCTCACATATAAGGTTAAAGGATCCCAAAAGTTCAATGAAAGAATCATCTCCAAGTCAGCATATTCCGAGTGGCAACATCCAATTGTATAAATCCAGAGTCCACGACGACTCGCAGGAGAACATTGCTAGTCACTCTTTACAAATGATGATCAGCCACTTTCTCGTAAACAATTCCCCGGCAGCAAGAACCTGTACTCATGAGCATTCTCCAATAAATAAGAGGGGAGGTGAACACCTGAGTACGAATGTGGTATTGGCCCCATCTTTGCTATTATCTCCTTGAATGTGTGCTCCTCGGGAAGCATATCGAACAAATCCGATCCCTTACATATCAATCTCTGAACCCTCTTCGGGTTTAGATAATGTGTGAACCTGACTCTATCAAAGTGACTGTAGGCTCTCATCTTGAAGATGAATTCGCTTATGTGCCGGAAACAGAAGCTACAGTGCCACCCGGCGTCCGCTAATAAATCATCGGTCTGTCGGTAGTGAGCATATTTGGTCCTCCCAGTCTGGTACCTGTGCACAGAAGCCCTCCAGCTGTTGTCGTCTTGGAGGAATTCGAACGAGTAGAGATAATTCTTCAGCCTGAGATGCAAGATTGGAGGTATGTCATCGCACCACCGGAGGAGATTGATGGTATGCCTACTGGGAATCTCATCCACATCGGACATTATCAGCAGGTCATCATCTGATATACCCGCGATCTTCAGTAACTGATCGAGCGCCACCCTCTGATATGCTTCCTCCACGAAAGGATTTTCCCCCTTCATGAACCTTCCCGCAATTGTCCCATAAGTCAACCGAGGCTCCACAAACTTAAATCTGTCCCTGTTGCTCGCGAAAAACAGAGGCTTCCTGAACCCAGTGAAGGTCGAATTGGATTCAAGGAGAACGAACTGAGACACGTAAGGGTAGAGTTCGTTCCACCTTATGGTAAGAATGTCGAGCTCGTTGCTAAAGAGAACAGCATCATAGACGCGCCTGGGGAAATCACGGGTACCCCACCCGTGGAGCTTGCAGAGGGTCTGCATGGACACATTCTCGTGGTAGTAGTGGGGGATGTCGTGGAATGGCTTGGGAGGGGCCTCCCACAGGGGTCGCAGGAAATAGGTTATCTTCTGGCCATGCAAATACACACCGAAGACACAGGAGGGGATAAGAAGGAAGAGGAGGAAATATGTCCTCAGATCCATGCCGCGCAACAAGCACCGGATTCTCGAAATAGGCGAAATACGATCGGAGTCCTGCAATCCCAGACAATCAAAAAATCCTCAGGAATTCTCCCCCCACAAACATAAATCTCAACGCCGAAAATCAAGGCAGTGGGAGTTTTCTCCGTGTAAGTAATCACACCAAAGTAGAACTAAAAACTAGAGAAAGCTGAATCTAATGCTAATTTCGCACCGGTTTCCAGACAGAGGAAGACAAAGTCCACAGATGACGTCCTCCCAGTCAATAATAAAAACACAAATTCATCCCTCTATTTCAAAGAGCTGGTGAACTAATGACAAACAGAAATCAAAGCATTTTTATTTTTTTTTTGCTTTTGTTCCCAGAATAGAAAATTTCTAGGATCGGAGTTTGATTATAGAAAATAACGGGTAGCCGCATTTCTTAGCCGGCAACCCCAGGGCAAAAAGAGGAAGGAGAAAGGTGAACCTGTCCGCAAAGATCGGCGCAGTAATCATCAGTCTTCTTGGAGCAGTAATGTCCTCCACTCTCGCTCATCATCCACCACATTTTAATCAAATCCCACCCAAACCCCAGTTCGCAGAAACAAAGATCAAACACAAGAACAACTCGGGGGCGGTTCTGGAAATCAGATCTAACCCCCACTCCCCTTCTTTCAAGAGAGAGACAAAACAAAAACCCTTTCTTTCAACCCCAAGAAGAGGGGGATAGGGGGGGGGGATCTGGGACTCTGAGGAGATGATCGGAAACAAGAAAGAAGAGTTTTGGGGGGGGGGGGGGGTAAAGAAGAGAAGAAAGAGGCAGGCTGGAGGGCAGGCAGAGGGGCGGTTACTTCTATAACCCTGCTTTTTATTTTCGTCGGGAGGGGTGCACGGGTTTATCCTTCCTCCTCCTTCGACCCCTGCTTGCTGTTTGGAGTTATAACCGATGCCGAGAAAAATGGGAAGTCGCGACGGATGGTGGGGGGAGGCAGAGAGTGAGAGAGAGAGAGTTGCCGTTTCGTTTCGCCTTTGGTTGTCTTCGTGTCCTTATTTTGTGATCTCTCTCTCTCTCCGCCCTCCTTTCAATTTCTTATTAAATTTAATTTTAAAAAGATAAGCTAAAGATATATGCTTTCCTTAATTACGTTAATGAGGTTTGAGTGGGGGGGGGGGGGGGGGGAAGACGCGTTTTCCTCGCCCGCCTGACTGACGGCCTCCTCATTTAATCAATTTGATTTTTATTGATTTGTTTATTATAACTGACCTCCCCCACACCACACCACAGCAAACTTCAAAAATGATAAAGACAAAACTACAACAAGAAAATGCGTAAAAACCTGAGACCAAGGAGAATATTATATTTACTGGGGAGTTGCTAAGCTAAAAAAAAGCCCACGTGCAAAAAAGTTCAAAAAGCCTCAGAGAGAGAGAGAGAGAGAGAGAGAGAGAGAGAGGGTGTAAGGGCCTGGTGTTGTGCGTGATTGATGGGGGACACGTGTCTGTTTCCCCACAAAGAAAAATATCTAAGTTTCCATTCCATTTCCCCTTTCCTTTCCTTTCCTTTCCTTTCCACGATTAAACCCTAATAGGTCCTCCCACACGGGCCCTTCTTCTTGTGGATCAACCATATCACTCCCCCCCACCATCAAATTATATTGCTTTTTACTTGTTCTTTTCTACTCAACACTCCTCCGGAATTAAACATGACATTTGGCTTACCCCTCGTGGCCATGCCATGGTGGGACATAATTAGTTCCTTTTTTCTGTTGGAACAGAAAAAATGTAAATATTCCCCACAAAATACTATCACAGAAGGCATCTCAGAAGACATTAAAAGAAAAAAACTACAGGAGGCCCAGCAGGCCCAGGTCCTAAGTCCAGTACGTGATATTTTTGTTGACCCGCCCCCCCCCAAAAAAAAAAAAACTACAGGAGGCCCAGCAGTCGAAAGTGATCTAGTAGGAACCCCCATTACCATTGCGCATGTATATTTATTTTTATTTTCATTTTCTCTATAAAGTGCGGGACCAGATAATTAAAGTAGGGTGTCTTTCTTTTTTTTATCCTAGCTATTTCTTTTGTTATGGAATTTCCGGCCTAAATTGCAACTTGGTTACTTATTTGATTTTGTGGCCATGTAATATCTCCTTAGAGGAAGCAAAATCGTTCTAGTAGTTTTGCATGATTGACACAATTACAGTAATGCGTAGGCATGAATATCTTGGAGAATAACAGGGTGTTCCTTTCTTTTTCTCTTAAAAGAAAAGACAACAAAAAAAAAAGTAAACATAATTTCACGGGTCTATTTCAATGATAAAAGCACTAACCAATATGTCCTTTTTCGTCTTTTACTCAAACAATGGTTTTGCACGCTAATGATCTTTGACGAATGTGGGAAGATTTGTGTGATGTTAAGGGAACCGGAAGTGATATCCTCCCCCGTGGATTAGTTGGTTTGGTACGTAAACTTAATTATTCTGCGTCTGGACGATTCTAGCTTTTTTCACAACATGACTTTCCGCCAACGGGATTTTCATCTTTGAACAAATACGACCATCGCTTTCAATATGTAAGCAGTAGGAGGCACTGGCTTGAGGCGGCTTGTGTTCATATTGAGTCCGTTTTACATTCGACGGATTATGCACGTCTTAAAGACCCGCCACAAATTTCCTGCTAGTTGGGATGTGACCCAACTCGTGGTGCTGGTGGGTGTGATGTGAGGCATTTATAGGCTGTGGAAATTGTGGAGTTAAAGATATATATAAGTCAGTCACCACCAGCTTCAAGAAAGAAACTATTCAATGGATTTCTAGCTAGCTGGATAGCTGAACGGTTGTCGCATGATAGAAGTGTTGCATAGTTAACTTGTTGATGAAGGTTTCCCATTAGTTGTTTTAGCCAAATAGCTTCTTGTGTTGCGGTTGCAGCAGCTCTATACTCTACTTTTGTCGATGAGAGTGAAACTGTTGGTTGTCGCTTACTGCACCATGATACTGCTCCCCCTGCAATAGTAAAGACTTATCCTGTGGTAGATCTTCGAGTATCACGGTTTCCAGGATAATCTACGTCGCAATATCCAACCAGTTTGAAATCTCATTTAATCTCATAGAGAATCTCGTAATCAAGTGTACCCTTTATATATCTTAATATTCGCCGGACTTCTTCAAGATGATGCTTCTTTGGAGCTTGCATAAACCTGCTCACTAGTCCTACGGCGTATGATATATCTGGTCTTGTATGAGCAAGGTAGATTAGACTTCTCACCAGCTGACAATACATCGTTGGCTCTTCAAGATCCTTGCTTTCATTTGCACTAAGCTTAGAGTTGAACTCGATAGGTGTTGATATCGACTTGCACTCTGACATCCCATATTTCTTCAGCAACTCCTTTGCATATTTCTATTGACATAAGAAAAAGCCTTCTAGAACTCGATCGACTTCTAATCCCAAGAAGTGCTTCAATTCTCCAAGCTCTTTCATGTGGAACCGTACAGAAAGATTACCTTTGATCAGCTTGATCTCCACGTTGTGATCTTCTGTGATGATGAGATCGTCCACGTACACAAGTACTATTGCAATCTTCTCTTCTTTGAATTTGACGAAGAGGCTTGAGTCGGCCACTACATGGGTATATCCACTCTGGAGTAAGAACTCTGCAATCTTACCATACCACGCCCGTGGTGCCTGCTTCAACCCGTATAAAGCTTGCCTTAGCTTACAAACATAGTTGGGATGATGCTTGTCTTCAAAACCTTCTTGATGTTCCATATAGATGGCTCTATCTAACTCTCCGTGTAGAAAAGCATTCTTCACGTTCATCTGCCAGAGCTTCCAGGACTTACTTGCAGCTAGTGCGAGTAGAACTCTGACAGTTGTTATCTTCGCTACTGGACTGGATGTCTCATCGTAGTCCAAGCCATACTGTTGTAAGAATCCTCAAGCAACAAGACGAGCCTTGTGTCCCTCCACGGATCCATTTGGACGAGTCTTCACCTTATAGACCCACTTGCAGGATATGGGTCTTACCTCGCTTGGTTTAGGAACCAACTCCCAAGTCTGGTTTTCTTATAAGGCCCGAATTTCTTCTTGCATTGTTTCTCGCGATACCTTGTGCTTTGATGCTCCTTCATACGTGGACGGCTCTTGTGGATCGACATCTTCTGCAAGTGTTGCGTCTATGTACCGTGTTGGAGGTTTGCGTTGTCTCGTAGATCTCCTCAACGGTGTTGTACTGTCTCCTCCTTCTTCTGTCACTTCTTCAAAAGATCTTTGATATATTCCTATCTGCCATGGCCTCTCTTCTTCGTCATTATTCCTTGTTATAGAAGGCCCTTCTTCAGTCTCCTCAACGATATGTTTTAAGGTTACTTGCTCCCCCTTTTTCATGTGTTCCTTGTCTTCTTCTCTTGTTGAAGGCAACCACTAGGAAGTTGCTTCATCGAAGTCAACGTTCCTTGATACAGTGCACTTGTTGGTCGTAGAATCACAAAATCTCCACCCTTTTCTCTCTGTGTCGTATCCTAGGAAGATGCACTTGGTCACCTTCTTATCGAACTTGCTTCGCAGATGGTTGGGGATGAACACATAGCAGATACACCCGAAGACGCGAAAGTGATTCACTATTGGCTTCATTTTCCATAACAGCTCAAATGGTGTCTTGAAGTTGAGGTGATCTTGAGGTAACCTGTTTGTAATGTGTACAGTTGTCTTCATGCACTCGGCCCAGCATCGTCCTGGGACATTCCTTGTATGTAACATACTTCAACATACTTCTGCAAGATGTCTGTTCTTCCTTTCGACTACTCCGTTCTACTGTGGCGTGTGAGGACATGCCAATTGTCTTCTTATCTTCGACTCCTTGAGGTACTCAGCAAATTCCTTGGAGGTATATTCTCCCCCATTGTCGGTGCGTAAACACTCACCTTCGTTTGCAGATCGCTTTCCGCCTTGATCTTGAACTCTTTGAATTTCTAAAGGACTTCTGCTTCTTTTTCATGAAATCTACCCAAACGTACCTCGAGTAGTCATCGACGAAGGTTACCATGTATCTGTAGCCACCTATTGATGGATGCTTCACTGGACCAAACTCATCAGAATGGATCAACTGCAGTGGTTCGTCCGCCCTATACTTTGACTCTTTGTACGGTAGTAGGTGCGCTTTTTCGTACTGACAACCTGAGCAGACGTTGTCGACGTTTATCTCCAGTTGCGGAAGACCCTTCAACATCTCCTTGTTCATCATAACCTTCAATTTGTGATAGCCGGCATGCCCAAGTCTTTCGTGCCAGAGTTCTGCAGTCTCATTTTTCTTCACTTTTTCTATGTATACCCTTAGAGCACCTCGAGTTAAATATTCAGTTCTCTGCATAGTCCACAGAGTTATTGTGGACCACTGCAAGAGCCTGGTCTTCCAACAGTTGTTCTTCTTCCAACACGGCGATGGATGCTTTAAGGTTCAACTCCTCTTCGTATTTGTCACTGTCTTGAGTGGTTGACGTTGTAACATTTCCTTCACCATTCTTCTTCTTGGACTAACAGTCTCTTGCATAGTATCCTTCTTGCCACAGTTGAAACATTTTTCATTCTTCCGTTGGGTTGGCTTATCTGGTTTCTTCTGTTGTTGTCGTTGGTTGGGCTGATAATCTCGTCTACCGTTTCTACTGCCTTGTACAAATTTTCTCTTCTCAAACCTCTTATTTTTAACATAACTCCTTCCCTTATTAGTGTATAAGGCTTCTTCTTCATTTTTTATGGTCACGCCCGCCAACTGTTTTGCCAGCGTCTCCTGATTAGCTAGCAAATTTTCTAAATCTTCTAATTACGGTGGCGTGGGCCATCCATGCACCGCCGCAATAAATCTCCTATATTCAGACCTTAAGCCATGGATAATAATCCTCCTCATCCTATCATCGCTAATCCTAGATCCTGGGTCTAACTCTGATATCTCCCGACAGATAGACTTTACTTTTGTAAAGAATTGATTAATTCCTAAATCTCCTTGTCTAACTGCCAGCAAGTCATTCTCTAGCAACTGTAGCCTCATATAATTCTTCTTTGAGAACCTAGTCGCTAGTATATCCCATGCATCCTTTGGAGTAGTGGCGTACCTCATATGCTCAAGCATTTCTTCCTCTATGGTAGTCTTAGTGGCGAACACGACTTTCCCTGCCTTAATCCGCCATTTCCTCAAAGCGGCAGCATCCTCCTCCGGTGGGGTGGTCACACTTCCGCCATCCCAGAGATCTTGGTCTTGTAGATATGACTCTATGCATGTCTTCCACGTGCTATAATTCTCGTTGTAGATATGACTCTATGCATGTGTTGTTACTTTTAACATTGGTGAAAAGACATTGGGTGTTTTTGAAGAGACGTGGACACTTATTTCTGTCGTACTCAATCCTCCTTTGTTCGCTTTATGTCTTGTTGTCCGATAAAATCCAACCTTCGCTCGCTGTATGCTCCTACTCGCCTGATGTTGAGTTGTTGCTCACCCTCGAGGTGCTTGCTCGTCCCGCTCGCCTTGAACTACCTCGAGATGCCTGCTCATTTTCGTCACTTCCATATGTTCGAGTGCTCTTGCCATATGGACTAGCCTCTCATCTTCTTGTGCTCAAGATTTGGCCTGCCAACATGTTGGCCGGGCACAATGAAAGCTCGTTTCGGAAAAATACTGTCCAAAACCAATCCCGAATTTATGTGATACGTATAAATCGAATAATAAAAAGCGTTAAATAAATCGTACCTCGTGATCTTGAAATATTTTCGATGCAACCGTCTTCTAGAGTCTCAAACATAACTCCTCTAGAAATATCCACATATACGTCACACGAACAACTCGAACTCACTCTCGAATAGTAACCCTTCAGAGTTCTTTCCGCTATCCCTCGGAATCCTTGGCCAAATGTTCTTTTCTGTGGCCGAATGTTTTTCTTTTCTTTCTTAGCCGAAGAACACCCACATGGTCGATTTCTTTTCACTCTCCGCCCTTACCGTCTGAATCTCACAATTTATAACGTGAGATTCCTTAATCTATGGGTACCGCCAAGGGTTTTCTCTTTTTTTTTTTTATTAGATTGAAACATTTAATTACACGTAGCAAGGCTACGATATTTAGCTGGGATGAGTAATCTCATCATCAAAATAATGATATTAATAATAATATAATATAATTAAATAATTATATTATTATAAATTTTGTCCATAACTTAGAGATATTCTACCAACTTAAATTCAACACTAGGATTTTGTGCTTCCGATATTTAGAATAAATTTGTAATCCAACAAATTCTAATTCTGAAATTTATACCTTTAATTCTAATTTTCATTAGAATTAAATAATTAATGTCCGTGTCGACGTGCTTTTACGTGCGACCGTCTAGGTTCTATATACGAAGGCAATGTACATCTATACACAAACTAAGGTAACCATCTAGCAATAGTTTTCAGCCACCCAATGTAATAGAATATTGCTCATGAACCAAAACTACTATAAACCAATCTCTGTGTAATTCAATCTCTGCATCTCAATGACATCCCGATTAATTCAGTGCGTCATGCGTCATCACTGAATTAATCGTTTTACTTGATTTCTGAGATATAATAGATCTTAACTTGAATGATAAACATTCCTCCACGGCCATGTGTTTAAAATCACTAATATCTCAATCAAAAGGCCAAGATGTCAACTCTTTAATCCAAGAGAGCGATGAGTCCTATATTGACTCAACATTATCCTCTCTACGGTTCGTTGTACACCTATTGCTCACAATCCGATTAAAGACTGGTTTTAATGGCATCAAAGTGGACAACTCTACGCATAGAATAAATGAAGGTCCCAAGATCAGATACATTCGTTCAAGAAGAGAAGTGACCAATGTCACTTAACATGTGGTATTCTCTATAAACGGGTTATGTCCAGTATACCCTAAACTTGGGCAACCCCAAGTATAACTTAGACATCCATCCATTGGTCTAACTCGACCTAAGTTATACTCGGCGTTGATCTAGATGTTTATGTCCCTTCTAAACATCTATTCGACCAAGGACAATTTTAAATTGACAAATAATCTGGGACTTTACCGTAAATTAATTACAAGCAGAAAAGTAATTAATAAACGGTAAATACTTGCCTTTATTAATAACTATTCACGTACAATACAAAGTGTCTTTATACATATGTGCACACGTTAAAACAACAAACCCATAAATAGGGAGGAAGAAAGACGAGTTCCCTTTCTCAAAAAGGTGAGGAAGGAAGTAAACGTGCGTGGTGGTCAGAGTTGAAGTCGATCTTCACCCCACAATCACACAACTCTCACCCCCTGTAAGTTAAAAACAAAAAGAAGCAGCCGAGAACCAAACAAATTCTTTAAAAGGGAATACATATAATAGAGAGTTAGCATTCGTGTGGCGCCAGGGGGGGGGGGGGGGGGGGGGGGGGGGGTTGGACCCTCGGTTGGCCGGCCAATGGAGGAGCACCGAAAGGGACCGAACCAAAGACACCCACCACCCTCCACTCTTTCTCATGTCGATCCGATCTTTGTCCTTTCATACATTGGATGGAACATCACAACGCACGCACGAACCTAAATCTAAATCAAACCCCTTTAAAGACACACACACACACCCCACTGATCGAGCCAAGACATGGTTAGTGTCTCAATACCGATACGACATGCTGATGGAACATCATCTTGTCATCGACCCTTCATTGGCCGTTTCGTCCTGAGTCCTCTTGCCCTGATGCGGCATGGGAGCATCATCGCTTAGGGTACCATGATCTCTTTCGGTCCCCCCCCCCCCTCCCCATCTTCGGTAGTGAAAGAGAGAGACATTTACCATACTCACATGGAAGATTATGTCCCGTACGGGGTGATTATTATTTAGTCCGTTCGATTTTATGCTGTAGGAATAGGATCATGGCCACCCACCCAATTACACCATTCCTTCACGATTCCATCATTCATTTAAAAATTTTAATTATTGGGGGTGACATTGTGTGTTGATCACTCTTTTAATTTGTATTATATACAAAGTCATAATTTTGTTCATTTGTCCCAGAGATGAGGAAAAATGCCTTGATTTTTTGAGTAATAGGAAAAATGAAGAAAATTAGAGAATTTTTAAAGCATTATTTTTTAGATTATGAAAGAAAGCAACAAAATTATATCAATGTCCAGATAAGATGTTCCTTTGGTGTTTCTTTTTTCTTTTTTGTTCTTTTGTCCCAACAAACGTCATCGTTACATGCAATTAAGCATTTTTATCGGATCAATTGCATTCGTTTAGCAATCGTGTCTTAAACTTGCGAATCAATTATGTCGTTCTAGTCCCTTCCGTTCCTTTTTTTATTTTTTTAATAAACTTTGGGAGACAGCTAGCCTCAAAATCTCTCGGAGTTGACGCCTCAGTGAAGTCAGAGGATTTGATTTCTTTCCGAAAACCTTTTCATTCTTTTGAGAATGATTTCGACGGGGGATTATCCTCATCACTCATTACGTGGGCCAGATACCCCTAAGAAATAATAATTGTTGACAAGTTATGCTTCTTAAATTATGTATGTGATATTTAACTAGAGTTAAAGACGTGCGTGTTTATCACTGGTTGAATGATGAGGACGATGATGCCATTTAAAATCAAGGAAAGTAAAAGGGATTTTACTATGCCGCGATGAATCGGAGACTCCCGCAAAGATACAAAATGATACGAAAGTGTTTACAAAAAAGGTAATTTATGGCTATCTATCGTGGTGGTTTTCATTCGAATCAATACAACCGGTGAGTAAGCTCGAGTTCAATATAAGTGAAAGTAATTTCTTTATTTAATATTTGCCATAATTTTATTTTCTTGAACTTAATGAATCCGCAGTTTCAGAATCGCGAACAAAACGAAGAAGAGGAAGGTACGTCGTATTAACGTAATATTACAAGAAAAGGGAAACATACAGCCGTGGAAAGAAAGAGAATCCAATGTCCCCAGGGGGAGGTTGGGTGGGCGGAGGAGGGAATGGATGGAGGGAGCCCTCCACCCGGGCAATCAATCAGCAAGGAAGAGAAAGATGCTAGAGAGCCGTTTGTCGAGGGACAAACAATTTACCGAAATATTCATATCTTGCTCTCGGAACGGTGTAAATATCATATGAACAACATCACAGTTCCACCACACACACACACAAAAACTGCCAACCATTCATTCATGTTAGCCTGCCTTTTTTATACCCCAGTTAAAATATATTATTTGAGGCTTACTCCCATGATTGCCATCGCCTTTTTAAAGAAAACATTAAATAGGTAGAAAATAAAATATTTGTGTTAGAATAGAAAGGGTGGGTGTGTGAGTGGATTTGTATCGATCTCTTATTTTGATCCTCTTATGTGTTGTTATGAATGCGATTCAAAGATAGGTAGACAACATAATCTCCTCCTTTGCCTTTTTAGCATAACCCCCACTTCCCACCTATTTTCTTTTTCATTTATTTATTAATTAGGACTCAAATTCTTTCCTTTTGCTATAAAGTTAAAGGCAATCCCACAAAAAAAAAAGCAATTGCCTATTTTTGATTTAGCACATTTCCATTATCATCTTTCGACTGACCCCCATCTCTCTCTCTACCTTCTTTTACAATTAGCTTATAAGGAAGAGAAAATGGCGTATGTACGATGTTACATAGGAAAACAAGCGTTTTAAATATTAGAATAAATATTCATTTATGATTTTAGTTGATGAAAATACTTGAAGTAAACAATCGGGGGTAAGAAAGCAGTTTTAGAAGAGAGACGTGGGAAAATAATGTGTAATGGTTGAATATGGAGGGTGGGTGGTGGGTTTCAATTCATGCAATGATGAGTGGCAATTGTGTGTGTGTGTGTGTGGGGGGGCGGGGGGGGGGGGGGGGGGGGGCGTTGCCTTTCCCATAGCACGCTGGCCTTGTCCCTCGTGCCCCACCCATGACTCTTACCCCGTACCCGACCCAAGCCAGGCAGAACTTCTTCCGCTTCCTCCTCCTGCTGTTTGGGCATGGAATAATAATGATGAGCGATGATTATACAAATGGGTCATTATTTCAGGTTTGGATTGGGGTTTTGAATTCGTGGGGTTGTTCGTCCGGCAGTTGCTTGATCCGAGGATTCCCTCCCTTTGCCCCTCCTGCCAGAAACCTCAAACTCAAAAGGAGCTGCTACTAAATTCACTATTCTTAGATTACTTTTTTGTTTTATTTTTTTATTCGTATTTTGGTCATTCATTTAATGCACCAACTAGTAAAGGGAAACAGTTGCCCCCCCGGTTCCTGCCATCCTTGACCTTCTTTTCTTTTAACCTCTATCATCATCATCACCATCATCATCATCGTGCAAGGGGAAGAAAAACCAACCCAAAAAACACAGTCCTTATGATTCCCTCAATCCTTTTCGTTTATTCCCCCATCATCACAATTAACCCTCTCTCCATCCCAAGAACTGGTCCTATGACTGACTGACTTCCATTTTCTGTGTTTGTGTGTGTGTGTTCCCACTCCCCACTTTTACCTTGTCTTTTTTCTGCTGCTGAGAGTTTGAGCGAGTGAAGCGGCAAGGATCAGAAGCTCTGTCAATCAAAGTTCATATCCTGGAACTGGGAGGAACAAATCCAGACAGCCAACAACAAAGGGCATGTAAGAGAGAGAAGAGAGACTGCGTCCTCTCGCAAGAATTCTTTAGTTGGCTCTTACAAAAAAAAAAAGGAGGGAATAGCTTCAATCATGAAGTTCATGAAGCTCGGATCCAGGCTTGATACTTTCTACACCACCGATGCCATCAGGTTAATTTTCCTCTTCTTCCTGGGTAAGGGAAAGGAGTTTTTTCTTTAAAAAAAAAATTGGGTCTTGAAAGATAAAATGGCAGGTCCGTCTCCTCAGAAGTCTCAAGTGATCTCATCATCCAAGTCAAGGGCACCAGATATCTCCTACACAAGGTCCCCGCCACCCCTTTACGATCCCAGTTCAATGTTTCTTAGATTATTAATTGCTGTTGTTGACCGCAAACTGCAGTTTCCCCTGCTTTCCAAGAGCCTGAGGCTGCAGAAGTTGTGCTCTGAGTCCCCTGATTCCTCCCCTCACCAAATTGTCCACCTTCCTGAATTCCCCGGTGGCGACGAGGCCTTTGACCTCTGTGCCAAGTTCTGCTATGGAATTACCATCACTGTAAGTGCTTACAACATCGTGGCTGCCCGGTGCGCTGCGGAGTACCTCCAGATGTCTGAGGATGTCGAGAAGGGAAACCTCATCTACAAGCTCGAGGTCTTCCTCAACTCCTGCATACTCCAGGGCTGGCGTGACTCCATCGTGACCCTCAAGACTACCAGGGCCTTTCCCCTCTGGTCAGAAGACCTTAGGATCACCGGCAGGTGCATTGAGGCGATTGCCACCAAGGTCCTGATGAACCCGTCCAAGGTTAGCCTGTCTCATAGTCAATCCCGTCGCGGCGGAGATGACCTTTCCTGTAACGGAGCGGAAATCCAGAGCCAGAGGACTTATAAGCCGGCGTGCAAGGGTTGGTGGGCAGACGACGTCACCGAATTGGGCATCGACCTCTACTGGAGGACGATGATCGCGATAAAATCTGGCGGAAGGCTGCCTTCGAATTTGATAGGTGATGCCCTGAAGATTTATGCATCCTGCTGGCTGCCTAAGATACCGATATCCAGGAGAACAGACTCGGACCTTGGGTCAGACTCGGATTCTGAAGGTAATGTAGAAATCACTTCAAAGACAAGGGTTTTGCTGGAATCCATCATCAGCCTGCTTCCGGCTGAGAGGGGAGCCGTTTCCTGTTGTTTCCTGTTGAAACTATTGAAGGCTGCCAACATTCTTGGAGCTTCTCCCTCTTCAAAGATGGAACTGGCAAGACGGATCGGGATTCAGTTACAGGAGGCGACTTCAAAGGATTTGTTGATTCCCCCTCCATCTCAGGCAAGCGAGCTGCTCCATGACGTCGACATTGTGATGAATATATTTGAGCTGTTCATGTTACAAAGTCAGAGTCCTCCGACCAGTCCTCCGAGGTTCAAGTCAGAGTTCGTCGAGAGGAGGAGGTCTCGTTCCGCCGAGAACATCGATCTCGACTTCCAGGAGAGCAGAAGGTCATCGTCTGCATCGCATGGCTCTAAATTGAAGGTGGCGAAGATCATTGACGGATACCTACAAGTCATTGGACGTGATATAAACTTGCCACTGTCTAAGTTCATGGCTCTTGCCAAAGTCATACCTGACTTTGCGAGGATCGATCACGATGACCTTTACAAAGCTATCGACATCTACCTCAAGGTAATCAGTCGATCAAATGTTTTCTTACTTAGTCCTTTGGATGGATTGACTCATTTTGGTAGCTCGTATTTGGTTGTAGAAGTCACAGTTAGTGTTATGGGACCAAATCATTGGTCCACATTGTGACTTTGTGAGTTTAGGATCACGTGACCTTGAGTTTCTTAACCTTTGTCTGTCTTATCCGCTAATTCTCCGTTGATTGACCAGTTGGTGACAATTGTATTATTACAACACATTGTCCATTTCGAATGCGAAAAATGTCGTCGTCAGAACTTGAATAAAATTTGCCATTGTGTTGTGTCTGAAGCTCTAGCATCTTGTGTCTGAACGAACAGGCGCATTCTGATCTCACCAAGGGTGAACGGAAACGGCTGTGTCAAATCCTGGACTGCAAGAAACTTTCAATGGAGGCATGCATGCACGCGGCACAGAACGAGATGCTGCCCCTGAGGGTCGTGGTACAGGTCCTGTTCTTCGAGCAAGCACGAGCGACCGAGTCTGGTAACAAAGTCGCTGATCTTCCGGGCAACATCAAGGCACTTCTAGAATCTCACGGAATAGACCCGTCAAGGCCTCCAGCACCATTAAGCACCACCACGGCCAGCATCCCTGCCGACCAATGGAGTGTATCGGGGATCAAATCCCCAAAGAGGATCCCTACATTGAAGATGAAGCTGGCGGAGGATGAGGAGCTGGAAGAGCAGGATGACATGCGGCAGGATGGGATGGGAAGGAGCTCGAAGCTCCGGGGCTTGTGCGTGATCCCGGGACGACCCAAGAAGATGTTCGGAAAGTTTTGGTACAACGGTAGGAGCGCCAATGCTAATGGTAATGACAAAAACTGAATTTGTAATCTCCTTGTCTCACCCTATTTCTGGTCTCTTCCTTCTTGTAATTTTTCTTTTTGTCGGAGTCTTTGCATGAAATTCATATAATTTAGGGGGAGGTACTCTATTAATATTTGAATGAATGTCTAGGATGTTAATAATGAATATTGAGATGCAGATGAAATTTTTTCCGGGAGAGAGTGTGAGGAGGGATGGTTGTAAGGATGGATAAATCATTTATCTAAAAAAATAAAAGTGATTAATTATAAAATTCATAGACCCATTCATGTGGTAACAAGTAGACATGTTAAATAGTGTTGCAATTTCATATACAATTTTACTTTTGTTTTGTTTGATCGGTGAATATGACATGTTATCAGACTTTAAAAAGCAGATAAAAATATTGACCAAAATAGTAAGAAATTAAGTGTCTAAATTTATTAGTAAAATATACGTAGCCCAAAGGTCGAATTTTTTTTTATATTTATATCTTTTTTTTTATATAAAAACGTTCACAATTTTGCATTATATCTTTTTTTAAAGCCATGAACGACTCCGACTCGGCTCCCGTGTCTTCCAAGGACGAGGACGATCCGCCCCCCGCAAACCTAGGTTCTGCCGCCGAGTACGACGACGACGGTGTTGATAACGTCCCCTCGAAACCCTTCCCCTCGTCACCCCCATCTCCGTCCCCGTCACCATCTCCTCCATTGCCCTCGTCTTCTCCACCAACTGCCGTGCCCTCCAATGGACGACTCCGATTCGGCTCCCGTGTCTTACAAGGACGAGGGCGATCCGCCGCCCGCTAACCTAGGTTCTGCCGCTGAGGACGACGACGGTTTTGATAACGTCCCCTCGAAGCCCTCCCCCTCCTCGCCCCCATCTCCCCCCGTCACCATCTCCTCCATCGCCCTCCAATGGTCGGATTTCTATGTGCTTGCCCTCGTAGATGGAACATAATCGTTCCCCACCCTCGTCGGTGCGTGAGCCGGCTCCTCTGCAGGTCCTTGCCCTTGCCGTTCCCAGCCAGAGCCCCTTCCCTAGAGGACCGAATTTCTCTAGTGGAGGCGGCGTGGGGGGGGTGGAGGGGCAGGGAGGACTTCTGGACGAAATCGGCTACCGAGGTCCTGATAGATGCCTGGGCCGAGAGGTACGTGGGACTTAGCAAGGGTAGTCTGAAGCAGAATAACTGGAAGGAAGTCGCTGACCGGTCCAAGACCCCAAGGAGCGACAGGCAGTGCACGTGGTGATCTTTTTTTCAGGTGGCATTGCCACGTCAAAATCCACGTGGTGATCTTTTTTTCACGTGATATTATCACGTCAAAATCCACGTATCAGACTCGGACTTAACATCGTCACGGATTGACTAGAAAAAAGGTACAATACAAAGTCGTGGATGTTTTTAAATAGTAAAAAAAGATGTGGATATTAAAGAAAGTTTGATCAGGCTACAAACGTATATTTTGCCAATTTATTAAATATTTACTCCACTATTATTGGATACCGGTCAGATTATATTAATATCATGTTTGGCTTAAAAACAAAAGTTGGTGACAAAATTATATAACAAACTAAGCTAATGACAAAATATAAACTTGGCTAAAAGTTAAGGCCATAAATATATATTTTGCTTAGAGAAAATTAGCTAGGTTGCTTACTACATATATTTACATATTTTAAAAAATTTTAATGGTAATGGGTGCATATTTAGTCTCTCATTAACTACTTTGATTATAGTGACAAAAAATCATTTTATTGTCCCCATGGGGAGATAAATTTAATTTGTTTCGGCTGATGAAAAACAGATTTTTTTTTGACGATTATGACAAACCATTGGAGGTGAAAATGAATTCATAGTGAAGTGTAAAAGAAGGGGAGTGAACAATGTCTTATATATGCTTATGTCTTGATATTAATGAAAATATCTCATCTAATAAAAATTTAATATAAGAGCACACGTTTAAATCAAGAATCAATATTTAACGACTTGGTTTAAACACAAGGTTACATTAGGTTAGGAAATGCATGGTCTCATCATGAATAATTTTGCCCCACCCAAGAAAAATAAAGGTAAAATATACGTTTATGTCCCTAACTTTTGGCGAACTTTCTTTTCTGTCAACATCTTTTTTTTTTCATATACAAAAATGTCACAAACTATGTCATTAACCTTTTTCTGACCATTAGGCATAATGCCGAGGTGGACATAACGGAGGTCTACATGGCAAATCCGTAAGACATCCTACGTGAAAAACAGCAGAGACGTGGAGAGGAGGGGTCCTCCTACCCCCAAATCAAAAATAAAAAAAAATCATTTTGGAACCCTAATCGGAGGCAGAACCCTTGACCAAATCAGAGGCGAAGGCGGAGGCGAAAGCGAAGACGAAGGCGAAAGCGAAAGCGAAGGCGAAGGAGTTCGGCGGCCGTAATCGGAAGCGAAGACCAGCCAGACAGAAACAACTTCTCTTAACTAAAACCAAAACAAAAAATCCGATTCATCATCTCCTTCCAATTTCCCCCATTCCCAAACCAGTTTCGTCACGTTAATCCTAAAAATCCTAACCTAACTTGGAAAATCCTAATTTCATCAGGACTACAAGGGATGGTGCTTGTATCTCGATCCCTGCCGAAACCGTTGTGGAGGATGATATCGCCGCCGCTGCGCTGAACACCAGTGCGATCGCGGCCCACAGCTGCGGCGGATGTGTGTGGACCCCGGAGGCTATGGCGGTGGGGACCGCACCCGGCAGGATCATCCAGAAGGTGTTCGGGGAGAACCACCACCCCTCCCGCCGTCCACATGGACAGGGCGGCGGCCAGGCTGGCAGGAGCCACAGGGGGTAGGTGGGCCGGGTCGGAGGACTCGCTGTTGGAAGGGCGCTTCCGCTTAGTTGACAGAGGACGAGGAGTGGGGACGGAGGGGTTGAGGAGGGAGAAGGAAGGGCGCTTCCGCTTAGTTGATGGAGGACAAGGAGTGGGGGCGGAGGGGTTGAGGGGGGAGAAGGAAGGGATCTTGAGGGAGTCATTGACGGAGACGGCGATGGCGTGGACACTGCTGGAGCCGGTGGCTTGGATGATGGCGGGCTCAGTGTGTTTGAGGAGCCAACGGACGTCACTGCGTTAATTTTTTTTATTTATTTTTGATTTGAAGGTAGGAGGACCCTCACCATGTATCTGCTCTTTTTCACATAGGGTCACGTGGACCTTCGTTATGTCCATATAGGAATTATGTCTAACGTCGTCTAACATTGAGGTCGAAGAAAAAAAAGACGTGAAAAGAAAAAAAAAATCGCCGGAAACACAAACGTATACTTGGTCAAAAATAAAAGCAAAAGTTGCATAGTCCTTTATTTGTGATTTAGGGTAAAAAATAAACCCTTTATTTCATCGAAGACTGGGAAGCACTCAAGTAGATTGTCTCTCTCTCTATCCGCATATCTATCTATGTCTAATCAAATACCCTTGGCTGGCTCTGGCTCAGGCCACTTCATCTTTACTACTTTGATAATGGCGACAGAATGATTTCATGACCATCCACCGTGGGCAAAATTTCATTCCCATCCTGTTATTTCCCTTTATAATAATATCGTATTGTTTTCTCCTTCCTCGCTCAAACTATGAACATAAAAAGATGAGCTTTTGCATCGTTTGTATATTTAATCATGAAGGATCGGGTTGGCTCGTCGGAGTTCCCCATGTCCCGACAAGATAGAAACATCTCCCCCGCCCTCCAAAGTCCCTTCTCAACTTCTCAGAGGTAAACTCATTTTCTTGGAGGTTGGGGTGGGGGAGGGGGGTGTTCCTTTCTTTTACAATAAAAGGAGGGTGCCGCTATGCTTGGGACGGATATGGGGGAGCGACACAATACCCATGGCACCACCACAAGACAGCACTCCAACCCAACAAGGATGTCCAGTGGAATCCCTCGTGTTTATGGCTGCGGCTGCTTCCGGTTCATCCCACGGGCCTCATCTGTTGTTCCTATCCTCTTGTTGTTACGTGTCGTCTTCATCTGTCCGGTCCACTCGTCACGTTCGCTATGTGAGTTTGGTGAGCTCAACCGGACTCTGCCTCTGCCGAGGCCGAAGTCAATGGCCAGAGCTCATGTGGAGCGCTTGAACAAGCCCCCGGTCAAGACCATACAGGCATCTCGTCCTCCCACCTTTACTTTTCTTTCCTTGTCCCTGAAGCCTCCTGCCCTCTGCTCCTTTCTGCTTTTCCTTTTTTCTTTGTTCCCTTGTTGATTCAAAATCTGGTCGGGTTGACAGAGTCCAGATGGAGATATCATAGACTGCGTGCATTCTCATCAGCAGCCGGCATTTGACCATCCCCTGCTCAAAGGACAGAAGCCTCTGGTGATCCATTCTTTCAGTTTTTAACTACCAGAAAGCATGACTTCAAGAGTGATCTATGCTTTTCTTCATAGCATTAATTTATCTACTTCCAAAATATCAGGATCCGCCAGAAAGTCCGAATGGACACAGTAGGGTGGGGTTGACGGCGGAGACATTCCAATCATGGGCCATGTCAGGGGAGACCTGTCCAGAGGGCACAGTCCCGATCAGGAGGACGACAGAGGAGGATGTGCTGCGGGCGTCTTCGGTCAAGATGTTTGGGAGGAAAATCAAGAGGGGAGTGGGAAGGGACTCTTCCAGCGATGGCCACGAGGTTAGCCTTTGCCCTTCTTTTTACATCAGTTGATGCTTTAGTGAGAGACAACTCTGGCTTTTGTCTCCCTACCCTCATCCCGAAACGAGAGATTCGTTCCTATTGTCGGCTTAGACATTTGGTAGAGAAAACACGACGAGGCAGGCGACACAACACTTTTGACAGGGACTGCCTTTTCTTTTGTCATAAGCTCCAAAAATCTTTGTAGTACAAACACACATTTGTGGCCTCTCTAACTCACTCTCTCCATCCAAAAGCGATTGAAACCATAACCATGCTTTCTTTGGTCGTACCTAAATGTATGAATTTGTGTGCTTTCGAAATGACAGCACGCCGTTGGTTATGCAACGGGCGACGCGTATTACGGAGCAAAAGCCAGCATAAACGTGTGGGCGCCCGGAGTCGCCCGTCAATACGAGTTCAGCCTGTCCCAGATGTGGGTAATCTCCGGCTCCTTTAGGGACGACCTCAACACCATCGAAGCCGGTTGGCAGGCAAGTCACATACTTTGCTCTCGTAACATCTTATCTACCTCAGTAATTTCTTTCCTTCAGTCATTTATTAAGCTAATAATCTCCAAGCCCGAATTACTCTTTTTTTTTGTGTGAGGGAGAAGAGCACCATAAAAATCAATGCGTGAAAGTTAAGCCGTAATGATAACGAGTTCCTGAGGTTAGACTTAAGCTGCACTTTTGACCCATGAATCTTTATTAAAGCGTAATCATCCAATACTTTAAAAGAAATTAAAGAGAAAAGAAAAGAAATTATTTGTCCAACGCTATCAAACTGTTCAAAGTAAAGTTAGTTTCAAACTAGAATTCAGTCAGATGAACGGTGGCCACTTTCAATCCATGTCTTCGGCCTTAAGTATTAAGTCAGATTGAATGAGTCAATTCTTGTCCCACCCGAATGTATGTGATCAAAACCATTTATTATTTAGGGTTTCCAGGATCGTCCAATTTAGTAGGTGGAAAACTGATTCATTTTCTTCCTCATTAAAAAACACTTAGATTTATAAGAATGCGAAAATTATACAAGAAATCTGTGGTTTTTCGATAATATATCCATTTAAAACAGGAGTAGAAAAATAAATAGATGTACTGATACGTTCCTTCTTTTATCTTTTTCCTTCGTCAGGTCAGTCCGGAACTATACGGAGACAACTATCCCAGATTTTTCATTTACTGGACAGTATGTAAACCAAACCCCACACCCTACAAAATCATCCGCAAAATGTAAATTTGTCTTTAAAAAAAAAATGTCAAGTCTAC
This sequence comes from Melastoma dodecandrum, assembly GCA_029817715.1. NCBI lineage: Eukaryota > Viridiplantae > Streptophyta > Magnoliopsida > Myrtales > Melastomataceae > Melastoma > Melastoma dodecandrum. The sequence goes on along the minus strand of JARUPY010000533.1, from coordinate 129,671 downwards.
GAGTGAAATGTTTGCAGACAGATGCATACCAAGCAACCGGATGCTACAACCTGTTATGCTCGGGCTTTGTCCAGACGAACAGCCGGATTGCAATCGGAGCGGCCATATCCCCTACTTCATCCTACAATGGGGGCCAGTTCGACATAAGCATGTTGATATGGAAGGTAAATCCACCGGACCTTTTCGTGCCCCCTTCCCGAAAATTGTCGTTGGTGTTATGAAAACTGACTTATAAATTAGTTCGATACACAAATCCATTGTCCTCTCTAGCAGTGTGGGCATGCCCGGCCTCGCTGTCATGAATGTAATTTCTTAGAATGAAAAAGTGATTAAAAAAACAAATCTATGACTTTTGAACCAGGTCTGGGCTGACAGATGACCCAGAGTTGGAGTGGGCCCTAGGAATTGTGTATGAAACGGAATTATGCTTTCTTAAGGTCGATGTCATAAGAAACATCCGGACAGGAAAGGCAAACTAGCCGATCCCTACAGTCTTCTGTCTGGTTTGCCATTTCTCTGATTCTTTTTTTCATGCTCCCCCTACCGTTTTCAACCCAAACACCACTCTCAGTAACTAATGATGCTCCCTTGACCCGATGATTGCCCTCACTTTCTCGCTTATAATATAAAAAAGTTGACGGCACTTGAGTGGGTGTCTGTAGGATCCGAAGCACGGCAACTGGTGGCTGGAGTTTGGCTCTGGGATTTTAGTTGGGTACTGGCCATCCGTCCTGTTTAGCCACCTACGTGACCATGCGACCATGGTCCAGTTTGGTGGAGAGATAGTGAACTCCAGGCCATCTGGGTCTCACACGGGGACGCAGATGGGGAGTGGGCATTTCGCGACGGAAGGCTTTGGAAGGGCATCTTATTTCAGGAACCTGCAGGTCAGTGGGTAAACCAGGAAAATAAATTTAGGGGAGGCAAAAATGAAAAATTTTGAATGTGTAATGGCTAGGAAAAGAAATTTGACAAAGTGGGGGGCCATGGCTCCTCCCCCCCCCCCTGTGGACTCTTGCAGGTGGTCGACTGGGACAACAACCTCGTGCCATTGCCAAACCTGAGGGTCCTGGCGGATCACCCAGAGTGTTACGACATTCAGGGCGGGATCAACGGTGTTTGGGGGAACTACTTCTACTATGGAGGTCCAGGAAGAAACGTCAGGTGTTCCTAAACGTTAAAAAATGGTATTTGAGAAATCATCATTCTTTTCTTTTTACCCCTGTTTTATTTATTTAGGAACTCTGGGGGCTATATGTATTTGGTTTCATATATTTGTAAGCTATCAAATTGAGTAGATAGTTGTTTAGAGGAGTCCAAAGGCTTCACATTTTTTCCTAATTGCTTTTTAATGGACGACCACATGACCAATAAACATCCTCGCAAACACACCAGTCAACACATTCCAGAGTAACCGAGACAAATTCAAAAGTTAATGCAGGCAACAGCATCCATGATAACAATGGGGAAGAGAAAATGCTAACATAAGATCGTTGGTGTTATAGACAGTTTGAAATGGTCTACCTGGTCATATAAAGCATATTTTATACCATCAAAATTTTAGTAATTTGGAGAGCATGGATAAAAAGGACGGATTTACGAATTAGCCTAAACGAGGATTGTATAGCAGAACAAGGATGGAGCGTAATACCTATCATCAACGTCAAATGCAGTTAGAGTACATGGATCATCGAGAGGAAGACCCGGGAAAGTTTAACTGCAAAATATTGTTCCGTTTATAATTTACCAGCAGCACACAAGAGGAGAGGTTGTGAATGCGGTGGAGACCGCAGAAACTGTGAATAGTTTGACTTCGAGGTTTGTGAAGTGGACAACCTCGAAACGAGAGGGAGATGCATCCGGGGTAGAGGCGGAGAAATAGAAAGAAATGTGGAAGCGGTTCTTTGGAAGCATGGACATTAATTAGCTAATCTAACGAGTTTATTATTTTAAACTATAATTTATTTTAAATATATAACTAATTCAGTTAATTTGCTAAATTAATTTGATTTATTTCCTATATACATTAAAGTTTATCTATATCAAAATCATATAACCGTTACTAAGGATGATTTATAATTTTAATATATTATACATTCTTATGATTTAAATTAATTTATATGTGAGATAATAATAATAACAAGTGTGTAATATGTACTCCCAAATGCCTAGAACAATGTGAGAATGTTTTCTAAGATGATATTGGAATACCGTATCCAACCATCGCAAGATATTCACAACTCTAAGCGGAGAGTACTTTCGGCCCCTCGCCCAACTAAAAAAAAAAAGGCGGGGAAGGAAATGTCCGATGAGTTGTTAAAAAAGGAAAAAAAATCTCACAAAGCCTTGTCTTAATTTTGGGTAGAATATTATTAATTATGTAAGCCCCCCATGGAAGGGGACAACCCCAATGTAAGATCAGTTTTTCCTTTTGTTTTGTCGTGTTGGTGTTTTACTTTACCCTTTTTACCAATCCCAATTATCATATCGCTCCCTCTCCGCCTAATGCTCTCGCTCCCGCATTTTACGGGCCATATAAGGCATAGTCCCCCTTACATGAAAAAAGCACGCCCCCTAATCCCCGTCTAATATAGAGAAGAAAGCCTTCCTCTCCCCGTTACTTTCTGACCCAAAAGACAAGCCTTCATTCAAAATGTGCGGAGCAGAAAACACTACCACTTTGGTAGGAAGACCTTCCGATGGCTTGACTCCTGGGCTGGGACTCTACTCCGAGGCCATCATCAATCTCGACCAGTCAGTCTTCTCCTCACGGATTATCATATCCGGCAAACATGAAGTACGAAAAAATGATTACAGGGGAACCTCCTCATAATATTTATTCCCTTTGGTTGTTTTCCGGTGGTGATCCAACGATATTCGAGCCATATTGGATGAGTGTCGGGAGCCGTGACCATTTGGTGGTATCAGGCTGCGAACTGATGAGCTACTTCACTAGGGGTGGTGTTGGCGTGAAATATTTCCCCGCAACACGTGTCAAATTTTACAGTGATTTGTGGTCGTCGTAAAGAAAAAGAACGCAAGTTGAAACGAAAATAACACTTGAATTGAACTCGAACAATACTAAATTATAAGGTTTGGATCATCACAACACTTACACACACAACGAAAAGGATCGAACAGCAAAAGAACGACGGCCGGTCTTCAAGTTGGTCGGTGAATGAACGGCGGCTACGACAAATCCCTTTAATGGAATATACCTTGGTGGATCGGCGGTCGAATGTAGTGAGAATGAAGGATTGTTTCAGGACGCTTAGAAAGAGAGTAAATGCAAAAGACTTAGATGAAATCTAGGTTTGTGTGATTGATTGTGTCTTTCTCTAATTCTTCTTAGGTCTTTTATACGTATTTCTTTATGAGAAACGTGGGTGGTTAATATTTTAGGATTCATAGGTGGATTTGTGGGATCCGAACCCACGAACCCACGTTTGCCCTATTTTATTGGTATTGTTGATTGCATCATAATATCTTAACTACCCATATTAATTTGGTTTCTTCTCGAGCATGTGTTTCTTGACGAGGCATTTCGAGTTGTTCTAGTAGCTACGATTTCTTTGTCTCGAGTATTTAACCGCTTGTTTACTTGAGTTCCATGTCTCGAGTTACTTTGACAACGCACATGTGCTTTGAGGGCTTTTTCAATAGGCATGTCCTAGAATTAACTTGTTCAACCCAAGTCCAAAATAATGTGTAAACAGGTAGGCACCCCTGCTGGTTCATGGAGCCAGAGTTCGAGAAGTCAGTGAAGCGGCTGCATGGGGTGGTGGGAAATGCAGTCACGGATGGAAGGTACCTTGGGGTTGGGACGGGTGTTAGTGTGTGCATTTATGTGCCAAGACACTTTATTGTATTTATGGATAAATAATTAAAAAAGGTGAGTATTTGTCATTGATTATTTTTCTTTTCTGCACGTAAAATTATTAATGATAAAGTCCCACACATTAATAAGTATATTAATCTGAAATAGTCCGTGATCGGATAGATATTTAGAGGGGACATTGACCAGATCACCGCTAAGTATAACTGAGGTCAAGATAGACCGATGGATAATATATCCAAGTTATACTTAGAGATACCCTGAGAAGATTAAGGTTAGTGGACACGACTTGTTTAAGAGGATACCACATATTAAACATCATTGGTCAATCCTTTTTATGAACGAGTGTAACTGATCTTTTGACTTGAGACCTTCATTTATTCTATGCGTGGAGTTTGTGCACTTTGACGTCGTTAAAAGCAGTCTTTAACCGGATTGTGAGTAATACGATTATTGGGTATGTGACAAAGCGTAGATAGAACAGTGTTGAGTCAATATTAGATTCATCGCTCTTTTGGATTAGAGAGTTGACATCTAGGCCACTTGGTAGAGTTATTAGTGACTCTAAAATCCATGGCCATGGGAGGAATGTTTTACATTCAAGTGAGTCTACCATATCTTGGTAATCAAGTAAAACAATTAATTTGGTGATGATGTATTTTGCACCGAATTAATTGGGATGTCAGTTAGATGAAGAGATTGAATTATACAGTAATCGGTTCATAGTGGTATATGATTTATGACCATTATCCTAATACGTTGGGTGACTAAAAACTGTTGCTAGATTGTTATCTTAGTTTGTGTATGGATATACATTGCTTTCGTGTATAGGACCTAGAGGGTCTCACGCATAGCACCTCGACAGAAACATTGTTTTATTGATTATTTTAGTGGATACTAAAATAATTCATTTTATTATTTTCAAATTAGAATTAATTGGATTATAATTTATTCTGAAATATTGGAAACAAATAACTAAATCAAGATCGAATATGAATTTATTCGGATCGATTTATATTCCATACAAAATATGAAATGAATATTTTGTATTAATTTATATGTGAGATAATAATAATAACAAGTGTGTAATATGTACTCCCAAATGCCTGGAACAATGTGAGAATGTTTTCTAAGATGATATTGGAATACCGTATCCAACCATCGCAAGATATTCACAACTCTAAGCGGAGAGTACTTTCGGCCCCTCGCCCAACTCAAAAAAAAAAAAAGGGAAGGAAATGTCCGATGAGTTGTTAAAAAAGGAAAAAAAATCTCACAAAGCCTTGTCTAAATTTTGGGTAGAATATTATTAATTATGTAAGCCCCCCATGGAAGGGGACAACCCCAATGTAAGATCAGTTTTTCCTTTTGTTTTGTCGTGTTGGTGTTTTACTTTACCCTTTTTACCAATCCCAATTATCATATCGCACCCTCTCCGCCTAATGCTCTCGCTCCCGCATTTTACGGGCCATATAAGGCATAGTCCCCCTTACATGAAAAAAGCACGCCCCCTAATCCCCGTCTAATATAGAGAAGAAGGCCTTCCTCTCCCCGTTACTTTCTGACCCAAAAGACAAGCCTTCATTCAAAATGTGCGGAGCAGAAAACACTACCACTTTGGTAGGAAGACCTTCCGATGGCTTGACTCCTGGGCTGGGACTCTACTCCGAGGCCATCATCAACCTCGACCAGTCAGTCTTCTCCTCACGGATTATCATATCCGGCAAACATGAAGTACGAAAAAATGATTACAGGGGAACCTCCTCATAATATTTATTCCCTTTGGTTGTTTTCCGGTGGTGATCCAACGATATTCGAGCCATATTGGATGAGTGTCGGGAGCCGTGACCATTTGGTGGTATCAGGCTACGAACTGATGAGCTACTTCACTAGGGGTGGTGTTGGCGTGAAATATTTCCCCGCAACACGTGTCAAATTTTACAGTGATTTGTGGTCGTCGTAAAGAAAAAGAACGCAAGTTGAAACGAAAATAACACTTGAATTGAACTCGAACAATACTAAATTATAAGGTTTGGATCATCACAACACTTACACACACAACGAAAAGGATCGAACAGCAAAAGAACGACGGCCGGTCTTCAAGTTGGTCGGTGAATGAACGGCGGCTACGACAAATCCCTTTAATGGAATATACCTTGGTGGATCGGCGGTCGAATGTAGTGAGAATGAAGGATTGTTTCAGGACGCTTAGAAAGAGAGTAAATGCAAAAGACTTAGATGAAATCTAGGTTTGTGTGATTGATTGTGTCTTTCTCTAATTCTTCTTAGGTCTTTTATACGTATTTCTTTATGAGAAACGTGGGTGGTTAATATTTTAGGATTCATAGGTGGATTTGTGGGATCCGAACCCACGAACCCACGTTTGCCCTATTTTATTGGTATTGTTGATTGCATCATAATATCTTAACTACCCATATTAATTTGGTTTCTTCTCGAGCATGTGTTTCTTGACGAGGCATTTCGAGTTGTTCTAGTAGCTACGATTTCTTTGTCTCGAGTATTTAACCGCTTGTTTACTTGAGTTCCATGTCTCGAGTTACTTTGACAACGCACATGTGCTTTGAGGGCTTTTTCAATAGGCATGTCCTAGAATTAACTTAGGTTCAACCCATGTCCAAAATAATGTGTAAACAGGTAGGCACCCCTGCTGGTTCATGGAGCCAGAGTTCGAGAAGTCAGTGAAGCGGCTGCATGGGGTGGTGGGAAATGCAGTCACGGATGGAAGGTACCTTGTGGTTGGGACGGGTGTTAGTGTGTGTATTTATGTGCCAAGACACTTTATTGTATTTATGGATAAATAATTAAAAAAGGTGAGTATTTATCATTGATTATTTTTCTTTTCTGCAAGTAAAATTATTAATGATAAAGTCCCACAGATTAATGAGTATATTAATCTGAAATAGTCCTTGATCGGATAGATATTTAGAGGGGACATTGACCAGATCACCGCTAAGTATAACTGAGGTCAAGATAGACCGATGGATAATATATCCAAGTTATACTTAGAGATACCCTGAGAAGATTAAGGTTAGTGGACACGACTTGTTTAAGAGGATACCACATATTAAACATCATTGGTCAATCCTTTTTATGAACGAGTGTAACTGATCTTTTGACTTGAGACCTTCATTTATTCTATGCGTGGAGTTTGTGCACTTTGACGTCGTTAAAAGCACTCTTTAACCGGATTGTGAGTAATACGATTATTGGGTATGTGACAAAGCGTAGAGAGAATATTGTTGAGTCAATATTAGATTCATCGCTCTTTTGGATTAGAGAGTTGACATCTAGGCCACTTGGTAGAGTTATTAGTGACTCTAAAATCCATGGCCATGGGAGGAATGTTTTACATTCAAGTGAGTCTACCATATCTTGGTAATCAAGTAAAATAATTAATTTGGTGATGATGTATTTTGCACCGAATTAATTGGGATGTCAGTTAGATGAAGAGATTGAATTATACAGTAATCGGTTCATAGTGGTATATGATTTATGACCATTATCCTAATACGTTGGGTGACTAAAAACTGTTGCTAGATTGTTATCTTAGTTTGTGTATGGATATACATTGCTTTCGTGTATAGGACCTAGAGGGTCTCACGCATAGCACCTCGACAGAAACATTGTTTTATTGATTATTTTAGTGGATACTAAAATAATTCATTTTATTATTTTCAAATTAGAATTAATTGGATTATAATTTATTCTGAAATATTGGAAACAAATAACTAAATCAAGATCGAATATGAATTTATTCGGATCGATTTATATTCCATACAAAATATGAAATGAATATTTTGTATTAATTTATATGTGAGATAATAATAATAACAAGTGTGTAATATGTACTCCCAAATGCCTGGAACAATGTGAGAATGTTTTCTAAGATGATATTGGAATACCGTATCCAACCATCGCAAGATATTCACAACTCTAAGCGGAGAGTACTTTCGGCCCCTCGCCCAACTCAAAAAAAAAAAAAAGGGAAGGAAATGTCCGATGAGTTGTTAAAAAAGGAAAAAAAATCTCACAAAGCCTTGTCTAAATTTTGGGTAGAATATTATTAATTATGTAAGCCCCCCATGGAAGGGGACAACCCCAATGTAAGATCAGTTTTTCCTTTTGTTTTGTCGTGTTGGTGTTTTACTTTACCCTTTTTACCAATCCCAATTATCATATCGCACCCTCTCCGCCTAATGCTCTCGCTCCCGCATTTTACGGGCCATATAAGGCATAGTCCCCCTTACATGAAAAAAGCACGCCCCCTAATCCCCGTCTAATATAGAGAAGAAGGCCTTCCTCTCCCCGTTACTTTCTGACCCAAAAGACAAGCCTTCATTCAAAATGTGCGGAGCAGAAAACACTACCACTTTGGTAGGAAGACCTTCCGATGGCTTGACTCCTGGGCTGGGACTCTACTCCGAGGCCATCATCAACCTCGACCAGTCAGTCTTCTCCTCACGGATTATCATATCCGGCAAACATGAAGTACGAAAAAATGATTACAGGGGAACCTCCTCATAATATTTATTCCCTTTGGTTGTTTTCCGGTGGTGATCCAACGATATTCGAGCCATATTGGATGAGTGTCGGGAGCCGTGACCATTTGGTGGTATCAGGCTGCGAACTGATGAGCTACTTCACTAGGGGTGGTGTTGGCGTGAAATATTTCCCCGCAACACGTGTCAAATTTTACAGTGATTTGTGGTCGTCGTAAAGAAAAAGAACGCAAGTTGAAACGAAAATAACACTTGAATTGAACTCGAACAATACTAAATTATAAGGTTTGGATCATCACAACACTTACACACACAACGAAAAGGATCGAACAACAAAAGAACGACGGCCGGTCTTCAAGTTGGTCGGTGAATGAACGGCGGCTACGACAAATCCCTTTAATGGAATATACCTTGGTGGATCGGCGGTCGAATGTAGTGAGAATGAAGGATTGTTTCAGGACGCTTAGAAAGAGAGTAAATGCAAAAGACTTAGATGAAATCTAGGTTTGTGTGATTGATTGTGTCTTTCTCTAATTCTTCTTAGGTCTTTTATACGTATTTCTTTATGAGAAACGTGGGTGGTTAATATTTTAGGATTCATAGGTGGATTTGTGGGATCCGAACCCACGAACCCACGTTTGCCCTATTTTATTGGTATTGTTGATTGCATCATAATATCTTAACTACCCATATTAATTTGGTTTCTTCTCGAGCATGTGTTTCTTGACGAGGCATTTCGAGTTGTTCTAGTAGCTACGATTTCTTTGTCTCGAGTATTTAACCGCTTGTTTACTTGAGTTCCATGTCTCGAGTTACTTTGACAACGCACATGTGCTTTGAGGGCTTTTTCAATAGGCATGTCCTAGAATTAACTTAGGTTCAACCCATGTCCAAAATAATGTGTAAACAGGTAGGCACCCCTGCTGGTTCATGGAGCCAGAGTTCGAGAAGTCAGTGAAGCGGCTGCATGGGGTGGTGGGAAATGCAGTCACGGATGGAAGGTACCTTGTGGTTGGGACGGGTGTTAGTGTGTGCATTTATGTGCCAAGACACTTTATTGTATTTATGGATAAATAATTAAAAAAGGTGAGTATTTATCATTGATTATTTTTCTTTTCTGCAAGTAAAATTATTAATGATAAAGTCCCACAGATTAATGAGTATATTAATCTGAAATAGTCCTTGATCGGATAGATATTTAGAGGGGACATTGACCAGATCACCGCTAAGTATAACTGAGGTCAAGATAGACCGATGGATAATATATCCAAGTTATACTTAGAGATACCCTGAGAAGATTAAGGTTAGTGGACACGACTTGTTTAAGAGGATACCACATATTAAACATCATTGGTCAATCCTTTTTATGAACGAGTGTAACTGATCTTTTGACTTGAGACCTTCATTTATTCTATGCGTGGAGTTTGTGCACTTTGACGTCGTTAAAAGCACTCTTTAACCGGATTGTGAGTAATACGATTATTGGGTATGTGACAAAGCGTAGAGAGAATATTGTTGAGTCAATATTAGATTCATCGCTCTTTTGGATTAGAGAGTTGACATCTAGGCCACTTGGTAGAGTTATTAGTGACTCTAAAATCCATGGCCATGGGAGGAATGTTTTACATTCAAGTGAGTCTACCATATCTTGGTAATCAAGTAAAATAATTAATTTGGTGATGATGTATTTTGCACCGAATTAATTGGGATGTCAGTTAGATGAAGAGATTGAATTATACAGTAATCGGTTCATAGTGGTATATGATTTATGACCATTATCCTAATACGTTGGGTGACTAAAAACTGTTGCTAGATTGTTATCTTAGTTTGTGTATGGATATACATTGCTTTCGTGTATAGGACCTAGAGGGTCTCACGCATAGCACCTCGACAGAAACATTGTTTTATTGATTATTTTAGTGGATACTAAAATAATTCATTTTATTATTTTCAAATTAGAATTAATTGGATTATAATTTATTCTGAAATATTGGAAACAAATAACTAAATCAAGATCGAATATGAATTTATTCGGATCGATTTATATTCCATACAAAATATGAAATGAATATTTTGTATTAATTTATATGTGAGATAATAATAATAACAAGTGTGTAATATGTACTCCCAAATGCCTGGAACAATGTGAGAATGTTTTCTAAGATGATATTGGAATACCGTATCCAACCATCGCAAGATATTCACAACTCTAAGCGGAGAGTACTTTCGGCCCCTCGCCCAACTCAAAAAAAAAAAAAAAAGGGAAGGAAATGTCCGATGAGTTGTTAAAAAAGGAAAAAAAATCTCACAAAGCCTTGTCTAAATTTTGGGTAGAATATTATTAATTATGTAAGCCCCCCATGGAAGGGGACAACCCCAATGTAAGATCAGTTTTTCCTTTTGTTTTGTCGTGTTGGTGTTTTACTTTACCCTTTTTACCAATCCCAATTATCATATCGCACCCTCTCCGCCTAATGCTCTCGCTCCCGCATTTTACGGGCCATATAAGGCATAGTCCCCCTTACATTTAAAAAGCACGCCCCCTAATCCCCGTCTAATATAGAGAAGAAGGCCTTCCTCTCCCCGTTACTTTCTGACCCAAAAGACAAGCCTTCATTCAAAATGTGCGGAGCAGAAAACACTACCACTTTGGTAGGAAGACCTTCCGATGGCTTGACTCCTGGGCTGGGACTCTACTCCGAGGCCATCATCAACCTCGACCAGTCAGTCTTCTCCTCACGGATTATCATATCCGGCAAACATGAAGTACGAAAAAATGATTACAGGGGAACCTCCTCATAATATTTATTCCCTTTGGTTGTTTTCCGGTGGTGATCCAACGATATTCGAGCCATATTGGATGAGTGTCGGGAGCCGTGACCATTTGGTGGTATCAGGCTGCGAACTGATGAGCTACTTCACTAGGGGTGGTGTTGGCGTGAAATATTTCCCCGCAACACGTGTCAAATTTTACAGTGATTTGTGGTCGTCGTAAAGAAAAAGAACGCAAGTTGAAACGAAAATAACACTTGAATTGAACTCGAACAATACTAAATTATAAGGTTTGGATCATCACAACACTTACACACACAACGAAAAGGATCGAACAGCAAAAGAACGACGGCCGGTCTTCAAGTTGGTCGGTGAATGAACGGCGGCTACGACAAATCCCTTTAATGGAATATACCTTGGTGGATCGGCGGTCGAATGTAGTGAGAATGAAGGATTGTTTCAGGACGCTTAGAAAGAGAGTAAATGCAAAAGACTTAGATGAAATCTAGGTTTGTGTGATTGATTGTGTCTTTCTCTAATTCTTCTTAGGTCTTTTATACGTATTTCTTTATGAGAAACGTGGGTGGTTAATATTTTAGGATTCATAGGTGGATTTGTGGGATCCGAACCCACGAACCCACGTTTGCCCTATTTTATTGGTATTGTTGATTGCATCATAATATCTTAACTACCCATATTAATTTGGTTTCTTCTCGAGCATGTGTTTCTTGACGAGGCATTTCGAGTTGTTCTAGTAGCTACGATTTCTTTGTCTCGAGTATTTAACCGCTTGTTTACTTGAGTTCCATGTCTCGAGTTACTTTGACAACGCACATGTGCTTTGAGGGCTTTTTCAATAGGCATGTCCTAGAATTAACTTAGGTTCAACCCATGTCCAAAATAATGTGTAAACAGGTAGGCACCCCTGCTGGTTCATGGAGCCAGAGTTCGAGAAGTCAGTGAAGCGGCTGCATGGGGTGGTGGGAAATGCAGTCACGGATGGAAGGTACCTTGTGGTTGGGACGGGTGTTAGTGTGTGCATTTATGTGCCAAGACACTTTATTGTATTTATGGATAAATAATTAAAAAAGGTGAGTATTTATCATTGATTATTTTTCTTTTCTGCAAGTAAAATTATTAATGATAAAGTCCCACAGATTAATGAGTATATTAATCTGAAATAGTCCTTGATCGGATAGATATTTAGAGGGGACATTGACCAGATCACCGCTAAGTATAACTGAGGTCAAGATAGACCGATGGATAATATATCCAAGTTATACTTAGAGATACCCTGAGAAGATTAAGGTTAGTGGACACGACTTGTTTAAGAGGATACCACATATTAAACATCATTGGTCAATCCTTTTTATGAACGAGTGTAACTGATCTTTTGACTTGAGACCTTCATTTATTCTATGCGTGGAGTTTGTGCACTTTGACGTCGTTAAAAGCACTCTTTAACCGGATTGTGAGTAATACGATTATTGGGTATGTGACAAAGCGTAGAGAGAATATTGTTGAGTCAATATTAGATTCATCGCTCTTTTGGATTAGAGAGTTGACATCTAGGCCACTTGGTAGAGTTATTAGTGACTCTAAAATCCATGGCCATGGGAGGAATGTTTTACATTCAAGTGAGTCTACCATATCTTGGTAATCAAGTAAAATAATTAATTTGGTGATGATGTATTTTGCACCGAATTAATTGGGATGTCAGTTAGATGAAGAGATTGAATTATACAGTAATCGGTTCATAGTGGTATATGATTTATGACCATTATCCTAATACGTTGGGTGACTAAAAACTGTTGCTAGATTGTTATCTTAGTTTGTGTATGGATATACATTGCTTTCGTGTATAGGACCTAGAGGGTCTCACGCATAGCACCTCGACAGAAACATTGTTTTATTGATTATTTTAGTGGATACTAAAATAATTCATTTTATTATTTTCAAATTAGAATTAATTGGATTATAATTTATTCTGAAATATTGGAAACAAATAACTAAATAAAGATCGAATATGAATTTATTCGGATCGATTTATATTCCATACAAAATATGAAATGAATATTTTGTATTAATTTATATGTGAGATAATAATAATAACAAGTGTGTAATATGTACTCCCAAATGCCTGGAACAATGTGAGAATGTTTTCTAAGATGATATTGGAATACCGTATCCAACCATCGCAAGATATTCACAACTCTAAGCGGAGAGTACTTTCGGCCCCTCGCCCAACTCAAAAAAAAAAAAAAAAAGGGAAGGAAATGTCCGATGAGTTGTTAAAAAAGGAAAAAAAATCTCACAAAGCCTTGTCTAAATTTTGGGTAGAATATTATTAATTATGTAAGCCCCCCATGGAAGGGGACAACCCCAATGTAAGATCAGTTTTTCCTTTTGTTTTGTCGTGTTGGTGTTTTACTTTACCCTTTTTACCAATCCCAATTATCATATCGCACCCTCTCCGCCTAATGCTCTCGCTCCCGCATTTTACGGGCCATATAAGGCATAGTCCCCCTTACATGAAAAAAGCACGCCCCCTAATCCCCGTCTAATATAGAGAAGAAGGCCTTCCTCTCCCCGTTACTTTCTGACCCAAAAGACAAGCCTTCATTCAAAATGTGCGGAGCAGAAAACACTACCACTTTGGTAGGAAGACCTTCCGATGGCTTGACTCCTGGGCTGGGACTCTACTCCGAGGCCATCATCAACCTCGACCAGTCAGTCTTCTCCTCACGGATTATCATATCCGGCAAACATGAAGTACGAAAAAATGATTACAGGGGAACCTCCTCATAATATTTATTCCCTTTGGTTGTTTTCCGGTGGTGATCCAACGATATTCGAGCCATATTGGATGAGTGTCGGGAGCCGTGACCATTTGGTGGTATCAGGCTGCGAACTGATGAGCTACTTCACTAGGGGTGGTGTTGGCGTGAAATATTTCCCCGCAACACGTGTCAAATTTTACAGTGATTTGTGGTCGTCGTAAAGAAAAAGAACGCAAGTTGAAACGAAAATAACACTTGAATTGAACTCGAACAATACTAAATTATAAGGTTTGGATCATCACAACACTTACACACACAACGAAAAGGATCGAACAGCAAAAGAACGACGGCCGGTCTTCAAGTTGGTCGGTGAATGAACGGCGGCTACGACAAATCCCTTTAATGGAATATACCTTGGTGGATCGGCGGTCGAATGTAGTGAGAATGAAGGATTGTTTCAGGATGCTTAGAAAGAGAGTAAATGCAAAAGACTTAGATGAAATCTAGGTTTGTGTGATTGATTGTGTCTTTCTCTAATTCTTCTTAGGTCTTTTATACGTATTTCTTTATGAGAAACGTGGGTGGTTAATATTTTAGGATTCATAGGTGGATTTGTGGGATCCGAACCCACGAACCCACGTTTGCCCTATTTTATTGGTATTGTTGATTGCATCATAATATCTTAACTACCCATATTAATTTGGTTTCTTCTCGAGCATGTGTTTCTTGACGAGGCATTTCGAGTTGTTCTAGTAGCTACGATTTCTTTGTCTCGAGTATTTAACCGCTTGTTTACTTGAGTTCCATGTCTCGAGTTACTTTGACAACGCACATGTGCTTTGAGGGCTTTTTCAATAGGCATGTCCTAGAATTAACTTAGGTTCAACCCATGTCCAAAATAATGTGTAAACAGGTAGGCACCCCTGCTGGTTCATGGAGCCAGAGTTCGAGAAGTCAGTGAAGCGGCTGCATGGGGTGGTGGGAAATGCAGTCACGGATGGAAGGTACCTTGTGGTTGGGACGGGTGTTAGTGTGTGCATTTATGTGCCAAGACACTTTATTGTATTTATGGATAAATAATTAAAAAAGGTGAGTATTTATCATTGATTATTTTTCTTTTCTGCAAGTAAAATTATTAATGATAAAGTCCCACAGATTAATGAGTATATTAATCTGAAATAGTCCTTGATCGGATAGATATTTAGAGGGGACATTGACCAGATCACCGCTAAGTATAACTGAGGTCAAGATAGACCGATGGATAATATATCCAAGTTATACTTAGAGATACCCTGAGAAGATTAAGGTTAGTGGACACGACTTGTTTAAGAGGATACCACATATTAAACATCATTGGTCAATCCTTTTTATGAACGAGTGTAACTGATCTTTTGACTTGAGACCTTCATTTATTCTATGCGTGGAGTTTGTGCACTTTGACGTCGTTAAAAGCACTCTTTAACCGGATTGTGAGTAATACGATTATTGGGTATGTGACAAAGCGTAGAGAGAATATTGTTGAGTCAATATTAGATTCATCGCTCTTTTGGATTAGAGAGTTGACATCTAGGCCACTTGGTAGAGTTATTAGTGACTCTAAAATCCATGGCCATGGGAGGAATGTTTTACATTCAAGTGAGTCTACCATATCTTGGTAATCAAGTAAAATAATTAATTTGGTGATGATGTATTTTGCACCGAATTAATTGGGATGTCAGTTAGATGAAGAGATTGAATTATACAGTAATCGGTTCATAGTGGTATATGATTTATGACCATTATCCTAATACGTTGGGTGACTAAAAACTGTTGCTAGATTGTTATCTTAGTTTGTGTATGGATATACATTGCTTTCGTGTATAGGACCTAGAGGGTCTCACGCATAGCACCTCGACAGAAACATTGTTTTATTGATTATTTTAGTGGATACTAAAATAATTCATTTTATTATTTTCAAATTAGAATTAATTGGATTATAATTTATTCTGAAATATTGGAAACAAATAACTAAATAAAGATCGAATATGAATTTATTCGGATCGATTTATATTCCATACAAAATATGAAATGAATATTTTGTATTAATTTATATGTGAGATAATAATAATAACAAGTGTGTAATATGTACTCCCAAATGCCTGGAACAATGTGAGAATGTTTTCTAAGATGATATTGGAATACCGTATCCAACCATCGCAAGATATTCACAACTCTAAGCGGAGAGTACTTTCGGCCCCTCGCCCAACTCAAAAAAAAAAAAAAAGGGAAGGAAATGTCCGATGAGTTGTTAAAAAAGGAAAAAAAATCTCACAAAGCCTTGTCTAAATTTTGGGTAGAATATTATTAATTATGTAAGCCCCCCATGGAAGGGGACAACCCCAATGTAAGATCAGTTTTTCCTTTTGTTTTGTCGTGTTGGTGTTTTACTTTACCCTTTTTACCAATCCCAATTATCATATCGCACCCTCTCCGCCTAATGCTCTCGCTCCCGCATTTTACGGGCCATATAAGGCATAGTCCCCCTTACATGAAAAAAGCACGCCCCCTAATCCCCGTCTAATATAGAGAAGAAGGCCTTCCTCTCCCCGTTACTTTCTGACCCAAAAGACAAGCCTTCATTCAAAATGTGCGGAGCAGAAAACACTACCACTTTGGTAGGAAGACCTTCCGATGGCTTGACTCCTGGGCTGGGACTCTACTCCGAGGCCATCATCAACCTCGACCAGTCAGTCTTCTCCTCACGGATTATCATATCCGGCAAACATGAAGTACGAAAAAATGATTACAGGGGAACCTCCTCATAATATTTATTCCCTTTGGTTGTTTTCCGGTGGTGATCCAACGATATTCGAGCCATATTGGATGAGTGTCGGGAGCCGTGACCATTTGGTGGTATCAGGCTGCGAACTGATGAGCTACTTCACTAGGGGTGGTGTTGGCGTGAAATATTTCCCCGCAACACGTGTCAAATTTTACAGTGATTTGTGGTCGTCGTAAAGAAAAAGAACGCAAGTTGAAACGAAAATAACACTTGAATTGAACTCGAACAATACTAAATTATAAGGTTTGGATCATCACAACACTTACACACACAACGAAAAGGATCGAACAGCAAAAGAACGACGGCCGGTCTTCAAGTTGGTCGGTGAATGAACGGCGGCTACGACAAATCCCTTTAATGGAATATACCTTGGTGGATCGGCGGTCGAATGTAGTGAGAATGAAGGATTGTTTCAGGACGCTTAGAAAGAGAGTAAATGCAAAAGACTTAGATGAAATCTAGGTTTGTGTGATTGATTGTGTCTTTCTCTAATTCTTCTTAGGTCTTTTATACGTATTTCTTTATGAGAAACGTGGGTGGTTAATATTTTAGGATTCATAGGTGGATTTGTGGGATCCGAACCCACGAACCCACGTTTGCCCTATTTTATTGGTATTGTTGATTGCATCATAATATCTTAACTACCCATATTAATTTGGTTTCTTCTCGAGCATGTGTTTCTTGACGAGGCATTTCGAGTTGTTCTAGTAGCTACGATTTCTTTGTCTCGAGTATTTAACCGCTTGTTTACTTGAGTTCCATGTCTCGAGTTACTTTGACAACGCACATGTGCTTTGAGGGCTTTTTCAATAGGCATGTCCTAGAATTAACTTAGGTTCAACCCATGTCCAAAATAATGTGTAAACAGGTAGGCACCCCTGCTGGTTCATGGAGCCAGAGTTCGAGAAGTCAGTGAAGCGGCTGCATGGGG
Source organism: Melastoma dodecandrum (assembly GCA_029817715.1). NCBI lineage: Eukaryota > Viridiplantae > Streptophyta > Magnoliopsida > Myrtales > Melastomataceae > Melastoma > Melastoma dodecandrum. The sequence goes on along the minus strand of JARUPY010000533.1, from coordinate 112,012 downwards.
TGGTGGGAAATGCAGTCACGGATGGAAGGTACCCTGTGGTTGGGACGGGTGTTAGTGTGTGCATTTATGTGCCAAGACACTTTATTGTATTTATGGATAAATAATTAAAAAAGGTGAGTATTTATCATTGATTATTTTTCTTTTCTGCAAGTAAAATTATTAATGATAAAGTCCCACAGATTAATGAGTATATTAATCTGAAATAGTCCTTGATCGGATAGATATTTAGAGGGGACATTGACCAGATCACCGCTAAGTATAACTGAGGTCAAGATAGACCGATGGATAATATATCCAAGTTATACTTAGAGATACCCTGAGAAGATTAAGGTTAGTGGACACGACTTGTTTAAGAGGATACCACATATTAAACATCATTGGTCAATCCTTTTTATGAACGAGTGTAACTGATCTTTTGACTTGAGACCTTCATTTATTCTATGCGTGGAGTTTGTGCACTTTGACGTCGTTAAAAGTACTCTTTAACCGGATTGTGAGTAATACGATTATTGGGTATGTGACAAAGCGTAGAGAGAATATTGTTGAGTCAATATTAGATTCATCGCTCTTTTGGATTAGAGAGTTGACATCTAGGCCACTTGGTAGAGTTATTAGTGACTCTAAAATCCATGGCCATGGGAGGAATGTTTTACATTCAAGTGAGTCTACCATATCTTGGTAATCAAGTAAAATAATTAATTTGGTGATGATGTATTTTGCACCGAATTAATTGGGATGTCAGTTAGATGAAGAGATTGAATTATACAGTAATCGGTTCATAGTGGTATATGATTTATGACCATTATCCTAATACGTTGGGTGACTAAAAACTGTTGCTAGATTGTTATCTTAGTTTGTGTATGGATATACATTGCTTTCGTGTATAGGACCTAGAGGGTCTCACGCATAGCACCTCGACAGAAACATTTTTTTATTGATTATTTTAGTGGATACTAAAATAATTCATTTTATTATTTTCAAATTAGAATTAATTGGATTATAATTTATTCTGAAATATTGGAAACAAATAACTAAATAAAGATCGAATATGAATTTATTCGGATCGATTTATATTCCATACAAAATATGAAATGAATATTTTGTATTAATTTATATGTGAGATAATAATAATAACAAGTGTGTAATATGTACTCCCAAATGCCTGGAACAATGTGAGAATGTTTTCTAAGATGATATTGGAATACCGTATCCAACCATCGCAAGATATTCACAACTCTAAGCGGAGAGTACTTTCGGCCCCTCGCCCAACTCAAAAAAAAAAAAAGGGAAGGAAATGTCCGATGAGTTGTTAAAAAAGGAAAAAAAATCTCACAAAGCCTTGTCTAAATTTTGGGTAGAATATTATTAATTATGTAAGCCCCCCATGGAAGGGGACAACCCCAATGTAAGATCAGTTTTTCCTTTTGTTTTGTCGTGTTGGTGTTTTACTTTACCCTTTTTACCAATCCCAATTATCATATCGCACCCTCTCCGCCTAATGCTCTCGCTCCCGCATTTTACGGGCCATATAAGGCATAGTCCCCCTTACATGAAAAAAGCACGCCCCCTAATCCCCGTCTAATATAGAGAAGAAGGCCTTCCTCTCCCCGTTACTTTCTGACCCAAAAGACAAGCCTTCATTCAAAATGTGCGGAGCAGAAAACACTACCACTTTGGTAGGAAGACCTTCCGATGGCTTGACTCCTGGGCTGGGACTCTACTCCGAGGCCATCATCAACCTCGACCAGTCAGTCTTCTCCTCACGGATTATCATATCCGGCAAACATGAAGTACGAAAAAATGATTACAGGGGAACCTCCTCATAATATTTATTCCCTTTGGTTGTTTTCCGGTGGTGATCCAACGATATTCGAGCCATATTGGATGAGTGTCGGGAGCCGTGACCATTTGGTGGTATCAGGCTACGAACTGATGAGCTACTTCACTAGGGGTGGTGTTGGCGTGAAATATTTCCCCGCAACACGTGTCAAATTTTACAGTGATTTGTGGTCGTCGTAAAGAAAAAGAACGCAAGTTGAAACGAAAATAACACTTGAATTGAACTCGAACAATACTAAATTATAAGGTTTGGATCATCACAACACTTACACACACAACGAAAAGGATCGAACAGCAAAAGAACGACGGCCGGTCTTCAAGTTGGTCGGTGAATGAACGGCGGCTACGACAAATCCCTTTAATGGAATATACCTTGGTGGATCGGCGGTCGAATGTAGTGAGAATGAAGGATTGTTTCAGGACGCTTAGAAAGAGAGTAAATGCAAAAGACTTAGATGAAATCTAGGTTTGTGTGATTGATTGTGTCTTTCTCTAATTCTTCTTAGGTCTTTTATACGTATTTCTTTATGAGAAACGTGGGTGGTTAATATTTTAGGATTCATAGGTGGATTTGTGGGATCCGAACCCACGAACCCACGTTTGCCCTATTTTATTGGTATTGTTGATTGCATCATAATATCTTAACTACCCATATTAATTTGGTTTCTTCTCGAGCATGTGTTTCTTGACGAGGCATTTCGAGTTGTTCTAGTAGCTACGATTTCTTTGTCTCGAGTATTTAACCGCTTGTTTACTTGAGTTCCATGTCTCGAGTTACTTTGACAACGCACATGTGCTTTGAGGGCTTTTTCAATAGGCATGTCCTAGAATTAACTTAGGTTCAACCCAAGTCCAAAATAATGTGTAAACAGGTAGGCACCCCTGCTGGTTCATGGAGCCAGAGTTCGAGAAGTCAGTGAAGCGGCTGCATGGGGTGGTGGGAAATGCAGTCACGGATGGAAGGTACCTTGTGGTTGGGACGGGTGTTAGTGTGTGCATTTATGTGCCAAGACACTTTATTGTATTTATGGATAAATAATTAAAAAAGGTGAGTATTTGTCATTGATTATTTTTCTTTTCTGCAAGTAAAATTATTAATGATAAAGTCCCACATATTAATGAGTATATTAATCTGAAATAGTCCGTGATCGGATAGATATTTAGAGGGGACATTGACCAGATCACCGCTAAGTATAACTGAGGTCAAGATAGACCGATGGATAATATATCCAAGTTATACTTAGAGATACCCTAAGAAGATTAAGGTTAGTGGACACGACTTGTTTAAGATGATACCACATATTAAACATCATTGGTCAATCCTTTTTATGAACGAGTGTAACTGATCTTTTGACTTGAGACCTTCATTTATTCTATGCGTGGAGTTTGTGCACTTTGACGTCGTTAAAAGCACTCTTTAACCGGATTGTGAGTAATACGATTATTGGGTATGTGACAAAGCGTAGAGAGAACAGTGTTGAGTCAATATTAGATTCATCGCTCTTTTGGATTAGAGAGTTGACATCTAGGCCACTTGGTAGAGTTATTAGTGACTCTAAAATCCATGGCCATGGGAGGAATGTTTTACATTCAAGTGTGTCTACCATATCTTGGTAATCAAGTAAAACAATTAATTTGGTGATGATGTATTTTGCACCGAATTAATTGGGATGTCAGTTAGATGAAGAGATTGAATTATACAGTAATCGGTTCATAGTGGTATATGATTTATGACCATTATCCTAATACGTTGGGTGACTAAAAACTGTTGCTAGATTGTTACCTTAGTTTGTGTATGGATATACATTGCTTTCGTTTATAGGACCTAGAGGGTCTCACGCATAGCACCTCGACAGAAACATTTTTTTATTGATTATTTTAGTGGATACTAAAATAATTCATTTTATTATTTTAAAATTAGAATTAATTGGATTATAATTTATTCTGAAATATTGGAAACAAATAACTAAATCAAGATCGAATATGAATTTATTCGGATCGATTTATTTTTCATACAAAATATGAAATGAATATTTAGTATTAATTTAAATATTTCATTTGAGAAAATATTTATTATTTTATTTTATTTCAAATGATTTCTTGTGTATTGGTTAAATACATTAATTGTTTTAATATTATTTTAGTGGGAATAAGTGAAATATAATTTATTATCTGCGATTAATGTTGCCGTAACATCTCTTTATCATTTGGAATAAATTTTTTCAAAGGAAACAGAAAGTTATTTTAAAAAGAAAAGGAAAGAAAATAAGTGGGATTGATGAAGAGTCTTCATATAACATGAAGATTGGGTGAGAAGGCGTGAGGAAAGTGATGAGAAACTCAGAAAATACCAAAAAAATACTTGGTTTTGCTTCCGAAAAAAAAAAAATCCTCGTCGATCTAAGAGGCTAGCACCTAAGGATCATTGAGAGGTTCGTAATCGTGTGCGTATGAATATCTCAGAATGAGTCATACGTGAGGCTCTCGGTCGTTTGATTTTATTTTATTTCTTCGAAAATTTTAAGTCACGATTTTTGAATAAATTTAATTTTATTATTTATTTAAAAATATTATAAAACTTTTGTATTATATTGCTGGTTCTGACAACGGGTCATCGCAGCTATACTTGGCGGTGCTCTACGCCCTCTGCTCTCCAGATCAGCCGCTTCCCGTCAGCGTGGTCTGCGCAGCCCATTACTACTCTGTATGTCTCCCATTTCTAGCCTCTTTTAATTAATGTCTATTAATTTAGCTATTTTAATACATAGAATAGGAACACTTGTTCTATTACCCTACTTTTATTTCGATGAGGAAAGGCTCCCTCTCTTCATTCCAGAGATGCTTCAACAGATCCCCTGGGTTAACCAAAAGAAAAAGAAAATGTACATTTAGTTGCAATCCTGTTGATAGAAATCACACGAAGAAGGGGGTAGGAGGGCCTCATGAAACCGCGATTTATTATTATTATTATCATTAACGATGATTCAATGCTCCTGAGATGATGTCTTCTTGGGTCTACTGGGAGGGGACAAGAAAATGACCCTGATTTGTGGCGGCGTCAGGGGGTGTTTAACAAACAGTGTGTCTGGGTTGTGTTTCCTCCTGTCCATTGAAAAATCATTTTCATCTCGATACATCTATATTCAGTTTTACAACAAAATCACCGCACAATGTCTTGAAGGCAAACCTGCTCATTATCATTGCAGTTGACATTTTTATAATATCTTGCACAGATCCCTTTTCCCCAATTCTGATCTTTGAGGGCTTTAGATTGGTCGTCTCTTTCAGTCCTGCTTTCTGATCGTTGGCAATTAATTAACTTTCCCCTGGAATGAGAGACTCAAAATCTGATCGTGGAAGATGATTTTACTTTCACTGATGAAATTATTATTTTTTCTTTTACCATTTCTCTTAAGCCAGTATAATATCAAATGGGGAGATCTTTCCAGCCTTGAATGAAAATTAGATTAGATAATTAGTTCAGAGGGGACAAACATGCTTTTGATGATGCTAAAACTTGCTCACGTGGAGAATGACGGAGTTTTGTCTCCAACCTCCCCAAAAAATCCCTAGTTTGCAGGGAAAAACACAAATTTCATGCACTTCTCTCGCTTCACATGCATTTACCATGCAGCATAACCATCAGCATGTTACCAGCTTTGTTTTCATTTTTCTTTCAAAGAAGAAGTTATTTTCTGCCCCTTCTCTCAGTTTGCAGTATGTAATTCAACCTAATCAGTTTGGTTTTAACCTCCTTTTTTTTTTCCTTTGAGGGGGTGTATGTAGTCATATGCTGAAGCGACGACCTTCCTGAACAGCACCCTCTTCAAGTGGGAAGAGGATGCCAACATCTTTGACAAGGACGGTCCCTACATCTAGCTGGTCACCACCCCCAACAATCCTGACGGCACCACCCGGAATCCCGTCATCAACCGGGGCGGTATTCTCATCCATGACCTCGCCTACTACTGGCCCCACTACACCCCCATCACTAACTGTGCCGATCAAGACATCATGCTCTTCACCCTCTCCAAATGCACTGGCCACGCCGGTACTCGCATCGGGTATTTTGCCTCTGCTGCTCTCAATTCATCTTGTCATGTTGCTCTTGCTGCTCGTACAAGTAATTATCCATATTGATGCATTGATCGTTAGTATATACTGTGAAACGACAGATGGACAATTGTGAAGGATAAGCAAGTTGCCCGACGAATGGTTAAGTACTTAGAACTGTCCTCCATTGGGGTGTCCAAGGAGTCCCAGCTTCGTGTGGTAAGGATTCTAGGAGCATTGTCCGATGAGATAGAAGCTCCTCCAGGTCCCAACCTCAAATTCTTCGATTTTGCCAAGCAGCTTCTGTCTGAAAGGTGGGATAAGCTGAGGCAAGCAGTAAAGTGCAACGGTCTGTTCACTGACTCCGAGTTCCCGCCTGCCTACTGCCTTTTCTTCAGGGAACATACCGAGTCCCATCTGGGTAAATCGACAACATCTTCCATCTCTCGATTCGATTGCGTCTCTCACCTCGAGCCCGAGTAAAATAAAAAGATTTTCTGGGGTATTTGAAAGGCTTCCTGTGGATGACTTGCAAAGACAAGAACGTGGATTGCAGGGGCTTGTTGAGGGAGCAAAGGATACTGATAAGGGACGGGAGACACTTCTGCTTGGATGCATCATGCTCAAGGGTAAGCATGCTGAGCAAGGATGAAGAGTTCGATGTCTTCTTAGAGAGATTGGCAAAGGTGATGCAGCCGGAGAAAAGCAACTCCTGCAATGGCTGTCAAAAATGTCTTTACGAGGACACCCAAGTGGCGTAAGGTGGGTGGTGGGTGTTTGGAATATTGTCATGATCTCTGGTTCGAACCCCATCACGTACCCTCCACTTGGAAAATTAAGGTTGGTCTCCTGGGTGATGGCTAATAAAGCCCAGGAGCCGCCCACCTGCTGGGCCTTTAGGCTTCAACTGAAATTGGACCGACAGGGGAGCAGGCCTCAAGTCGGGCCCAGAGGGGATGTAGTGGGGCCGGGCCTGGGGTTCGCAGGCTTGTAAAGAGCCTTCGAGCCTCGTGAGAGGGCTCGCAAAAAGTAAGTCCACCACAAACCCCGTTGATATCAAAAAAAAAAATTGATCTGTTACAGCTTTAGCTTTTTTTGCTTGTATAATAAGAAAACCACAGACTTAAATTATTTCATTCCATGCCCAAAAGCTTCATTTTTATGGCTTGTGTTTTGGAGAATTATATTATCATTGTTGCTGTTATAGGCATTTAGGAGCTCTTTTAGGGATGGTGTTTTTTCTTTATTTGGTTTTTGCGTGAATTAATCTATCATGGCATCTGCATATATCTCCGTAGTACTTGTGCTTATGAATGTGCACGTATGCACATCTTTCAATTACCATGACGATATTTGCTGTGTAGTCGGGGGAAAATCAACTCTATAACGGCATCCGAGAGTTGGGCTTGAGGTTCCTCCGACGTGGAGAAGCCCAGTAGTATTAGACTGGATTTGTTTTACCCGTGCTCGTTGATGATGGTCCACAAGCATATTACACATATATAACACGAGAGACAGGGGAAGGAGCAATTTGGTTGCAATACACATTTTTGGCCTCCGAGCTTTCGCTTGCAGTTGAATCCTTGGTTTTTGCGTTAGCTCCTTCGATTTGTTCGACTGGATTGACAAATAAACATCTGAAGATACCTATCCGTGGACGACCAGGTTGAGCTAGTCGAGTTATGCAGCTTTGTCGATCTCGCGTGTTGTGGCTGTCATTCTTCTTGCGAGTTGTGCACTCGGCATTGGTGGCTATGAACTTAAATTTTAGTTATAGTGAAGCTATTTGGGTAGTGTCGGACCTCTGGTTTTACTATTCACATAAAAAAGGTTTCCGCGTAGTTATACAGTGTCAAGTATTACTTTTTCTGATATATTGTATTACGGAATGTTTATACCTTATCTACGATTACCTTATCTACGAATATTTCCTTCTCGATTTTAGGTAATAGAATAGGAAACATGTATCATATTGATTCTCTCTTCTCTTGTACAAATACTGGCATGTCTATCAATGAAAGAATAGACTAGAATTCAGCCATATTATACAGTTTTCTACATGGTATCAGAGCATTCTGACTCTTGCCGGTGATACGATGGTCAGTTTTTATGGCAAAGAACGACGACGTGCCAGTAGCTTATACACTGCTTTCTTCCGACGGCCCGGGAACGCAACTCACTTCTTGCTTGCTCGGTGATGGCAACTACCTCACCTGGTCGAGGGCGATGCTCACGGCCCTCCGAGCGAAAAACAAAGTTGGGTTCATCAACGGTGATATCAAGAAGCCGGAGAAGACCAACCCACTCTTCGACATATGGGATCAATGCAACTCGATGCTAGTTGCCTGGATCTTCAATCACCTTGAACGAGATGTACAACGCACTGTTGCTTGTGCGGGCGATGCGAAGGATCTCTGGGATCTGCTGCGGGAACATTTTTCACAGGGTAACATCACAGAAATTCATCAGATCAAGGCAAAAATTTGTCTTCTTCGACAGGCCGGAACCACAGTTCGGAAATACTTCTCTGAGTTGACGAGGCTATGAGACGAATTAGAAATGCTCCAGGAGCCACCAACCTGCACCTGCGGAGGCGCTGCTGCTCTAGCAACTCGTTGGGAAAACGAGAAATTACATCAATTCTTGATCGGACTCGATCCAGAGTACTCGGGCATCCGCTCAACCATCCTCGACAGTGACCCTCTTCTCACTGTTGGTCAGGCATATTCAAAGGTCTCGCACGTTGAATCGCAGCGACGCGCGACTCAGGAGACCAACTCTAGTGGAGAGAGACTTGGTTTTGTGGCCAAGGTTGATAGAATTCCCGGCAATGCGAGGACGGGAATACGGGGGCAGTGCGATTATTGTGGGCAGCCTGGACATCACCGCGGGACCTGCTACCGACTTCATGGTTTCCCAGCGCCGGTCTCATGGTCGCAGTCATGGCAGGAGCAGCACAGCCGAAACCCTTCTATAAACAGATCTGTTCTGCAGCAAAGGGAAGGAGGAGGTGAGCAGGTTTTCCATGGGCCAGGCCAGCAGAGGCAGACCCAATCTAATTGGCGTGCAGGTGGACCAGGCCTGGCACGCAACTTTAGCCCAGCACATCCACAGCAGCGCAGACAGACGCACGACCCGAACCAGCAGCGGTCCAATAGTGGGCCTAATAGATTTCCTGCCCAGTTTGCTCATGCAGCCCAAGTCAGCGAACTTACCAACCGTATCGCTAACCTGACCCCGGTTCAGGTTGATCATTTCTTGGGTATGATCCAATCCTCTGATCGTGATCTTGAACGGCTATCCGGTAAGGATCTCGTGCCCATTAATTGCGATTTTGAATGGATCATCGATTCTGGCGCATCGTGGCATATGACCGGCACTATGGCATCATTATCTCATGCTCGTATTGTGACTGACGGTCCTTTAATTCATGTTCCAAATGGGACAACGCGGCCTACCTCAACCGGGACCGTCAATCTTGGTGGCGTGTTTCAACTACGGGATACCTTATTTGTTCCGGATTTTGGGTGCAATCTTATATCTGTTGATCGATAGTATGAGGACTATGGATATACTGTTCACTATATTGGCAAATTATGTCTTATTCAGGACCCTTCCTTGGGGAAGACGATCGGATTGGGTGAACGTGGGGGGGGGGGGGGTCTGGTATCTGCGGAAGGTGGCTCCTGTGCTGCGTGCACTTCGGGCTGCGAAGACTAGTGAAGAAGAAATGTGGCACAGGCGTTTGGGTCACCCATCACAGAAAATCAAGTTTCAAAATAATGAAGTTCCAATTATGCATTCCACTATTGATTCTTGTGAGGTTTGTCTTCGTGCAAAACAAACTCGTTCCGCTTTTCCTTTAAGTGACAATAAAGCTGATTTCCCTTTTCAATTAGTCCACTGTGACATTTGGGGACCATATAAAGTTTCTTCCATTTCGGGTGCTCGTTATTTTCTCACTCTAGTTGATGACCTCAGTCGTTGTGTTTGGACTTACCTTTTGCATGACAAATCGGAAGCACAACATTTTCTTCTTGGTTTCCGTCACATGGTTAAAAATCAATTTGATCGGTCTGTTAAAACCATTCGCAGTGACAATGGACAAGAATTTATGTCTCATTCCGTCCAAAACTATTTCTTCCAAAATGGAATCATTCATGAGACATCTTGTGTTGACACGCCTCAACAAAATGGGCGAGTTGAGCGCAAGCATAGACATATTCTCGAAGTCGCGCGTGCTTTGTTGTTCCAAGCTTCCCTACTTTTAGAATTTTGGGGGGAGAGTGTTTCCACTGCAACACACTTGATTAATCATACACCGTCTTCGGTTCTTTCCGGGAAAACACCATTTGAAATTTTGTTTGGAAAAGCCCCCTCCTATAGTCATATTCGGGTCTTTGGGAGTCTTTGCTTTGTATATCGCAAGTCTAGAGTCAAGGATAAGTTTGCTCCACGTTCCCGTCGCTGTATTTTTCTTGGGTATCCATTTGGAAAGAAGGGTTGGAGAGTCTATGATCTAGAGACTTGTGAAGTTTTGGTATCGCGGGATGTTCGTTTTTGCGAACATATCTTCCCTTTTGCTGATAATCGACCTTCTGCCGAGGAATATAGTGACTTCGGCTCTCTTTCGAGTCAGGGGGAGTTTTTGTCCCACGGCTCTGACTGAATATTCCTTGAGAGCCCCATCATAGTCCCGACTCAAGCAGAGATTACCCGTATAGCTTCCGGGACCGAACAGATTGAAGACTCAGTCGAGCCAAATACATTGCCTACAGCACTGACTCCACGTCCGACTCGCACGCGTAATCCACCGGTGCGATTCAACGACTACGTCTCTCACACTGCATATATAACCGACGCAGCACCCCCTCCCACTCAGCTTACCCAATCCGTCGCATTCCTCAGGTACGTCCCATCCCATTGAGAGCTTTCTGGCTTATTCTGATATTGATAGTGCACATGCCGCTTTCTTGGATGCTATTGATACGGACGATGAGCCTAGGACATATCAGGAAGCTTATGCACATACTCATTGGCGGACTGCCAGGGCTGATGAGATTCGCGCCCTTGAAGATAATCAGCCTTGGACCCTTGAGCCCCTTCCTCCCGGGAAGAAGGCAATTGCCTGCAAGTGGGTCTACAAAGTCAAGCGACGCGCGGATGGCAGCATTGAGAGGTACAAGGCTCGACTGGTGGTAAAGGGTTTTACGCAGATTGAGGGCGTTGATTTCCATGAGACTTTTGCCCCAGTCGCCAAATTAGTTACTGTCCGGTGTCTTCTGACGGTTGCACTTGCTCACAATTGGGAGATGCATCAGCTTGACGTCAACAATGCTTTTCTCCATGGAGATCTTGATGAGGAGGTGTACATGCAGCTTCCACAGGGATTTCGAATTGCTGATTCTGGACGTGTCTGTCGCCTACACAAAGCCCTGTATGGGCTCCGTCAGGCTTCACGTCAATGGTATTCTAAGTTTGCTGCAACACTGACATCTTATGGTTTCCTCCAGTCGCAGGCGGATCACTCCCTATTCACCTTCAAACAAGGTGACGATTTTCTCGCCATCCTTGTTTATGTTGATGACATGATCCTCGTCGGCAATTCTCCAGGTCGCATATCTAGCTTCAAGTCTTATCTTGTTCAACACTTCCGCATTAAGGATTTAGGTTCTCTTTCATATTTCTTGGGCATCGAGGTCTCGCGGCGCGACTCAGGACTTTTTCTCTGTCAACGGAAGTATACGCTTGATATTCTCTCAGAATGTGGCATGCTTGGAGCGCGTCCTACCACTTTCCCTATGGAGCAACAACATCATCTTTCCCCAGACTCCGGCGCTCCTCTCTCGGACCCTGGACAATATCGCCGCCTCATTGGTCGCCTACTTTATCTTACCATCACTAGACCGGATTTGAGCTACTCTATTCACATCTTGTCACAGTTTCTCCAGGACCCGCGTCAAGACCACTGGGATGCGGCTCTTCGCATCCTCCGTTATCTGAAGCAGTCTCCTGGACAAGGGATATTTCTTCGGCCGACATCTTTATCTCTAGTGGCATATTGTGATGCCGATTGGGCCTCTTGTCCTACTACACGACGGTCTCTCACAGGACATTTCATTACTATCGGTGGATCTCCCATATCCTGGAGGATGAAGAAGCAGACCACAGTTGCCCGTTCTTCGGCTGAGGCTGAATATCGTTCCATGGCTGCCACTGTCAGCGAACTTCTCTGGCTCCGTGGCCTCCTTGATTCTCTTGGCATAACCACTACTGGTTCCATGACGTTATTCTGTGACAACCAGGCAGCACTACACATTGCCTCCAATCCGGTGTTCCATGAGCGGACTAAGCACATCGAGATTGATTGTCACTTTCTTCGACAGTATAGTACATCGGGCCTCATTTCCACTCAGTTCCAGTTAGCTGATATCTTTACCAAGGCTCTTGGTCGAGATCGATTCCAGTTCCTATTGGCCAAGTTGGGAATTCGTAGTCTTCATTCTCCAACTTGAGGGGGAGTATTACGGAATGTTTATACCTTATCTACGATTACCTTATCTACGAATATTTCCTTCTCGATTTTAGGTAATAGAATAGGAAACATGTATCATATTGATTCTCTCTTCTCTTGTACAAATACTGGCATGTCTATCAATGAAAGAATAGACTAGAATTCAGCCGCATTATACAGTTTTCTACATATTGTTTTGCTGCCAAGTTTGCTTCGTGATAGGTTTAGTTGAACAGTTTGAGGCTTTATCCGTGGTCGTCGTTGGTGCTCTCTCTCCCAATTTTGAGAACATAAGAAGCATATACAAGCTATTGTCCCGTCTGGGAAATTATCAACCTTGGGTTGTGTGAAGTTAGTCAGACCAACAAAGGATGGACTAGACAAATGGGAGACAAGGATTTAGAGCCGTGTTCATGAACTCTCTAGTCCTGTTAAATCTCTTCATCTCCCATCATGTAGGCCACTGAAAAATTGGCTGTTCTCACCTAGTGATGCCTCCCATTCCACCGATGATGTCCTAATCTGGGACAATGTCACCACTATCTCCCGCATCTCTGGTCGGTCCGCCGGATCTTCACTTAGGCACCAACGCACTATCTCTGCCATCTGTAATATGGTAAAATAATCTGGTCCAATTCAAGTTGAAAGAATCAAAATGACAAAATGTGTTCCATAACTTACTCTGTACACCTCCTCCATGGGGTAGTTGCCCCTTAGGTTTGTGTCGATGTGAACTTCTATAGCAGAAGGTGGATCATCATTTCGGAAAATTTTGTTCATCTGCATCATGTTCTATTATAGTAAGAGCATTTGGCGTTATGTTAGGTAATACCAGAAGTAACATTCAGTTGACGCACGATGGTGATGAGAGAGATGAGTTTGGTGGGTTCTTTGCTGTCTCGGATCAGTGCTCGTTGGCCTGTGATCAGTTCCGCCAGAACCACCCCGTAAGCAAACACATCGGTCTTTGGAGTCACTTGGAGTTCCTTAACAGATCTTCATGAATATTGAAGGAATGATGATCAGAGATATGTTGATTGATGAAAGCCAAAAGTCGGCCAAATGTGTAAAACAGTGATTGTTAAAGTGGCTTACTCTGGGGGAAGGTAACCCGGTGTTCCCACGAGCCGAGTAGCGATTAGGTCTTCCTCGCCGGTCCTTCCCACTAGCCTTGCCAATCCAAAATCAGATACCTATTCCAATTCGCCCTGTCATATTTTCAATGCATTCTGCAAAAACACTGCCCTCAAAACAATCCACAGCGGAATGGCAAAAGCAGAGGAGCTTAAACCACCTTGGCACGGTGCCCCTCGTCAAGAAGGATGTTGCTGGTCTTTATATCGCGGTGGACATACTGTGCCTTTGTGTGATCATGGATATATTCAATGCCTCTGGCAGCATCGAGTGCAATTTCAGTTCTCACTGTCCAAGAAAGGGGCTGATGACCTGCTTTCCGCAATCGCCAAAAATCACTCGATTCAGAATCATTGCAACTGATTTCTTCATGAATCTAGCATTATAATGAAAAATCAGGACCTTTCAAGAACGGATCATGGAGATGCTCACTGAGTGATCCATTAGGAATGAACTCATATACTAAGTACAGGTGGTCTTCTCCACTTGCATAGCCAATCAGTTCCACCTAAGACCAAGCATATTTAGTTGCTTCCCTTCCTTTTATCACATACTCGGAAGAAAAGGCCATCATGAGATTCAGCTTTCTCACCACGTTAATATGGTGGATCTTGCACAAAACCTTCAGTTCGGCTAAGAACTCCTTTGATTTGCTGGACTTCATTTTCTTGATTGCCACCTCCTGTTAGTTTTTCAGGGGGAAATAAACCTTCAGGTCATCTGTTTGTGTGGCATAGAAAGAAACAAATCCAAGGACGAGACCAATGGCAGCTTTAGTTACCTGTTTGCCCAGGTATCCAAAATACACGCTTCCATATCCTCCCTCTCCTATTTTCTTAGATTCATCAAAGTTGTCTGTTGCACTCTCAATCTGCTCCAAACTATACACCATTGGTTTCTCTGATTCGAAAACAGGAGCATCTGCGCCATGGAGAATTTACACGAGTTGCTTCTCTCATTTGTTTTGTGACCAGAGCGTCTAAACATGCCTGAAAAGAAAACGTGGGTTATGAAGCTGACCGACCGTCTGTATTTTCCTTCTGGAAGGAGGAACCTCTTTTGGTACTGAAGTTCTTGGTTGTGGCTGCCTTGGGATCTTCGCTTAAGTCTCGTCGCAGCTGATTCATCCTAAGCATTATTATTACTGTGAGCATGGATATAAACGTCACCGTTGCTAATATCGCTACGATTATTGTCCACTTTTGCTTCTTTGCAGCAGGTTCCTGAGCTACTGGAGCTTTTGAAGAATTCAAAGGAAAACATTGTTTTTTCAGATTGATCGTCAATAAAAAAATAAAAAATAAGACTAATCTGCTACTTAATCCGTCAGCAAGGCAGATAAAATGGATTAAAAGATGCAAACATAAGCTGAAATTTATCATTAAGCTGAGATGTCAAGCAAACCTGGGGCTGCACCGGTCTTAGGCCGTGGGATGGCATGGATTGATTTAGGAATGAACAGAACCGAGCCGGCGTAGATGTTATCTGCGTTCTGTATTTGAGGGATGTTCATGCTTATGATTCCGTCGACATCTGCTGACAACAGAGCTGCAATGTCCGACAATGTGTCATGGGGTTGGACAGTGTATGTCACCATGACCTTGGAGTTGTCCTGCAAGCACCCGCAAGGGATATATATTGGCACAGTGGTAAATGGAGAGAAGTCGCCTTCATTTCCGGAGCCAAAAGCTTGATCGTTGTACGAGTCGGAGGAGATATCGTCGAACGTCTGGCCCTCTTCCACATAGTAGGAAGTGTTATAGAAGTAGGCGGTGACCTTTTCTATTGTCTGGCAGGAACATGTTACATTGATGAGATAATCCTGCCTATTCCCAACCTGTATCTGCTGAATCTGGGATTCATTAACGGAATAGTGAAGGGCAATCTGCTTGACCGGGACATTGTTGTTGTGGTAGTAAAGGGAGGAGCTGCACGCCCGGATTTGCTCGGAGCAGTTAAGAGAATGAAGTTCAGCGGGTGCAGATGTGGCGACAGAGACCAACATGGCCAAGAGAAGGGATGGGAACCCGTGGGAAGCCATTGGGAAGCAGAGAGAGATTGAGAAGAGTTGGTGGTAGGATGAAAGGGTGGAAACTTGGGAATAATAAAACCGAAGCCAACGAGGAGGTGGGTATAGAACAAGAACACCTGATTGTTTTCGCTTTTTCATTGTCGTCTCATGTGTTAGTGCTATTGCTTGGGCAGCAACCGAAAACATTATCAAATTGCAAACCCCTATATTCCGGAAATTGGACGATAAAAAAGGGAAAAAGATTAAAGTAAGCAATAATAGGCTGCTAATTTTGTGAAAAACAATGTTAGTAAACAATGCTGGGTTGCGGAAACAATGTTAGTGAACAATGCTGGGTTGCGGAAACAATGTGATGTTATCTAGGAGTTGTTAGTATAATATTATTATCATGATGATGCCAGATTGTACGCTGCATTTGCATTTTGGATAACTATTTTTTTATTATTATTAAAAAGACGGATATGTATTATTGAAATTCACTTTACCTCCAATTTTTTTTAAATTTTTTAGTTAATGGTAAGACTAATACGTACGTTCACGTCCTTGCAGTTCCGAAACACTCTTATGAGACCATAAATGCTTCCATAAGCTCGGTGTTATGTTCCCTGATTCATTAAGTGACCCGGTGTTACAAAACCGATTTAGGGAAATTAATCATTTAAATTTAAAAGTTAATATCTTAAACGATGTAGTTGCTCTATGCCATTTCTTTGGAGAGGGCTTCCGTGTTTAACAAAATCGCCAGAACAAGAAGCTGGGTGAAGCGAGCTGACGATGGTGGTCATCCTAAACCTCAGCAGGAGCACGGGCTCAATCTTTTCTCCGTATATTGCCTTTTGCAGAACTCAGTCTGGCCTTTATACTACTATTTCAGAATGTCGCCTTTTGAAGAACTCAGTCTGGACTTGTATTGTACCTGCTCAATTGCTTACTTGATCATCTGCTATAGTGCATCCAGATGTAGTCGACTCCAATAAAAAGCACCAGCACGAGCATTCTGAATGTGAAAATGATGATATTTGATCAGAAAACCATTCAAGGAGCAGAAGAAAAGGCTTGACAAACCACATAAAGGCCATGTGAAAGAGAGAGAAAAGAAAAAGTAAATCGCACACCTTAGGCTCTGTTTGGGAAGTGGTTTGAGCTTACTGCAAATCCTCCAGGGAAAACAGGCCATAGCGGCACATGATATATATATAACAAGGAACCCTTTAGCAATGAAGACATTCCTAAAAGACTGCAATTTCTCAATGACAGCAAGAAAGGTCGTGTAAGCTGTTTCTAGTAAACTGTTTCTATAGCCAAACAAGTTCCCCGATCCGATTAAGAGTATTTCACTTTTTCACCGTTGATTTTTTTTTTCATATACATTTTTTAACTACCAACTCCCCATCTGCCCAGTTCGAAACAGTGCATCTTGATCTACCCCAAGGAAAAATATAATTGAAATAAGGAAGATCATTCCCATAACTCCCAACCACTCATTCATTTAAGGCAGGCAAGTACTGAGTCTGAGGATGAAGATCGGCTTGGTGCATTTTAAGTTGGTACGTTGCTGTAGCAATCAGCTCCTTAAGCTTTCTGCCCTATCAGCAATCGGTCAACCCCCTCGAGGGCAGTCAGCACCCTAGCTTGTCGTAGGGCTTCACTCTCACTTGCATGCATTGTGAGATAACAGAGGAGTTCCAACCCACCCGTACAATTGCATGTCTTCACCACCCTGTAACAGCCTCATCAATGGAGGAAAGCCGTTAAACTCAATTATCGCCTTTGAATGCTCTGAATGGTGAAAATTCTCAGGGCAGGTGAACTTGCCAAGAGAAATGGCTGCCTCAGTTGCCACATTGGGATTCCTACTGTCAAGTTGAGTCACGAGAGGCAAAATTACCCGAGTCTCTGGCTGGGAATGTCCTAGCCAGGCAATCAATTGCACGTATTGCAGGGATATGTAACGACGAATCATCTACCTCATTTATCAGTCTCAAGAGCTGATCCACAACGGCCTTCGCAGCAAGTGAATTGGTCTTAAAAGCGCCACGCCTAAGGTCGGAATTGTACTCAGCAGCCGCTGTTATCTCCACCAGTGCCATCAAACAATTACACTGCAATTTTCCTTGCTCCTTCTCCACCAACTTTGCCAAGCAAAGCAATCCCTTTGTCTCGGTTATCTTCCTACAATTAGAAATGCTATCCCTTGCTAGCATCCATACTGCCTCTGCGCAACTTGTTTTCAGGCAGATTCTCTGGCAACTCGTTCTCTCTATCCTTCATATTACTTCCAAACAGTGAGTGCACGGGCGAGCTTGCAAGCAAGAGACGACTAGCAGATTTCGGCAAGGCATTCTTCCCTCTCTCCTTCTCTTTATTCATCTGGATTATTGAATGAATACTCTGCTTCCCTGGGCAAAACCTAGGAACAGGATCTTCATCCAAGAACGTTTCAAATGACGAGGGTCACCAGCGGCCTAATCACGTTCCCCCTGGCAAATTCCTCCTGCAACCCGATCAAACTCAGCCATCCTCGCCACCATGCTTGCCACCCTAATCTGCACCTGCATCGAGGAATTCCCCAGCACCTGTACGATTAGAGGAACTCCTGAATGATCAACTATCTCCCTAATCCTCTCCTGATCATCTGAGAGATTACACGGTGCAAATGCTGCAGCAATCTGAGCATTGGGCATAGCGGCCTCCTTCAGCAACTTCAACAGAGGACCCAACCCCTCTTCCTCCACAATAATCTTCTTATTCCTGTCATTATCCTTGGCTAGTGTGGCCAATTCGTCGGCCGCCTCGACCCTGTCGGACAGCTGTCCCATATGCAAGCAGGCAACGACAGACCAAACCCAGTCAAGAATGGGATAGTTGCTAGCAATTGGGGGGCAACGATATCCCGATTCCTTCCCTGCCAGCACCAATGTAACCGCTATTACCTTCATAATCGTAAACGCTCAACACCCACTTCATGTCCCCGATGGAAGACTCAAGAAGGCCGGAAAGCTTCTTAAAATCGGCAACGCTGATGATGGAACAGAGGCGGCGGACAAAGTTCTGGCGCTTACACTAGCGGGTTAGGGAGAGGGAGCGATGGAGGTTGGAGGACACTTCAGAGACGACCCGGCGAATGGCCGCTCGTAGAGGGAGGCAGACAAGGAGGAGGATAGGCGGATGAGGGAGCGAAGCATGTGGGAGAGTTTGTCGACCTGGCGGCCGATAGCGGAGCACTCGGACTTGTAGGACCTGGACTCGTTGATGGAGGAACGAACTCGATCAGAGAGGAGTGCGTAGGACAGCTCCTCCTGAAGCCGATTGCCGTCGTCGCTGCCGTGGGAGTCGGCCATTTTGGAAGCATGGGCCGAGTCGGCCATCCTCAAGAGGTTTAGGGTCTGGGTGGGGGTTACTGGGGTTTGTCGGAGTTTGGGAATTTGGGGATCAGGAACTGCAACAGTCCCGATGTTTCTATTTTCTCTTCAATATCTAACCTAATCTGTACGTGTCTTCATTGGGACTGAAAAACAAGACATCTCCTTCTTCGGATTGGCAAAATCGAGCGGTAAAAAAACTTTCTTGCTCTTTTCCATTTTTTGTGTTCATGTGGTTTCTACTTTCTACTGACTAATTCCGAAGTCTTTGCAAGTCTTCCAAAACTCAAGGCCTACCTACGAATGACTTCCATCTAACTTTCTTTTTCGTTTCTTATAAGGCACGACGGCAATTTCCATATAAAACACTCACCACAAAACAATTATTCAACGATTTTTAATTGTTGTGAGAAGAAATTAAAACTCGTCCTTTCTATATAATGAGAACCAACGAAAACTAGCATCTACGCAAAAATAAATCTGTCGCCTGAGAAAAATGCGACCAGATGATGATATCGAGATTGTTAATTTGCCAACTAAACATCATATCTCGTCATTAGATGGAGGGTTCCTATCGCATCACATTCCATGTTAAGCACCACAAAAACTTTAACAATCAAATCAGCTAAAAAATTATAACAAAAAAAAAAAAACAATATAGATCCTTCACTTTGAAAATTGCCGTGGCCTCGCACACGTAGCCATCGGATTACTTCAAATAAACACCCTCAGTTAATAATATTTCTAATTGTCAACCATGTAAGGGTGACCAAGAAAACAATTACCTACAAAAAGGGAGACCTTCACCACTAACATGCACATAAAAGTATCAGCCCCTCAATCTCGTTTATGCCATAAACAATCGAACTATTGTATAGAATACAGATCAAAACGCCACAAGACCAGCAGAGCTTCATACAGAAAGAGATATTTGGGGTGAATATCTAAACCTTGCGATTATTTTCAGTTCTCGTTGTACACTCTTTACAGAAAGAGATATGTGGGCCATTTCCATCGGGTGAGTACACCAGATAGATAGGTTACAACATGAACTGCATACTATCATCAACGGAATGGAAATCACAAGAGGCAAAATGCCCCCAACCTTGTTAAAAGTGCAAATACTACTCCGGGGTGGATTCCCGACATACTACTATAACTTGGCAGAAGAAGTAATCTCCGGGACTCCATGACCACAAACCCTAAACCTATTTTGGAATCAAACCACCTCAAACCTATCAAATTCAAAACCGGAAGACAACAAGCCCAACGCCAGCATGACGAACTCAATTGATAAGCCACAAATAATCAACACAACCCAGATAAGTAATCATTCCACCTCTGAAATGCAGATAAACCAACAACACAAATCGACAAACAATTGATTCCACTAATGCAAGAACGCAAGAGCAGTTGCCATATCACATCAATCCTGATTAATAAAAAGTTGATCAAATAAAGGCTGGCGATTTGCAAAATGTATAGAACAAAACGAAAAAAAAAACAGAGGACATAAGCAGAAGATCCTACCCAGTGAGAACAACAGCCCCACCATTCTCCTTGATCTTCTTCTCAGCATTCTTGGATACGAGCTTAGCTTTGACGACAACCGGCTGGTTAGCAGGCAAGACGCCCTTCCCCAAAACCTTAAAGAAACCAAACTGAGTGACATCAATCAACGGGACGCCGCCCTTGCCGGACTTCTCCTTGACGTCCTCGGGGACAAGAGACCAGAGCTTATCGACGTTGACAGTGGGGCAGAAGAACTTGTTTTTGAGCTTGTGGAAGTAACGCATCCCGACCTTACCGAAGTAACCGGGATGATACTTGTCGAAGAGGATCCGGTGGTGGTGCATCCCTCCGGCGTTACCTCGACCACCGGGGTGCTTTCTGTGCTTGCCGATGCGCCCGTGGCCGGCGCTGACGTGCCCTCGCTTCTTGCGGTTCTTTTTTAACCTGGTCGTCATACTCGGTGGCGGCGGCCAATGTCTAGGGTTTCGACCTTCTATAGGGGAATTTATTTTAATATGGAGGTGAAATTACTATTTTGCCAGAAATCGACTGGGCTGAATATAGGCTTTTTCTGTGATGGCCGGATGGGACCAGGCCCAATTTGGTTGCTAAGCGTAACTAAACTCCTGAAATAATATAATCCTTATCCTCGGCTCTTCATCGGCTTTTTGTAGGAGAACCAATTTTATGGTCCTACGTGGTCGTATTTCCGAAAAGAGGACGACACTCCCTGCCTTTTCTTTTTCTTTTTGGCACCAAATCCCATTTAACCGACCACCCCAAAAGCATAACTTGTAGGTTTTGAAATGATTTTTTTTGAAATCCTAACTGGTGAACCTCGCCTTTTTCGCATGGATATGACTTCAAACATAAGATATGGATGCACAAGGAGAGTTTCTTTGGTGGATGTTGAGTGGGCTGCGAAGTAGGCATATGCTCGTGACTTCATTGTGTCTGCCTGATGGTTACAAGAAAATGATGATTTGTTAGGAAAACTTTTTCACGTCTTCAAATTCAAACGACGAGAGCGAACACGATCTAGACAAATTAATGTTAGCAAAGACCTTCACCACGCAAGTGCACTCTTTTTAAGGAATTATTCGCCCCTACAATGAAGTTGCAGCCGGGGAAGTGGCACGAATATCCCTCCAGGAGTAATGAAGATCACTGACGCACGATTCTGCAAAACCGAGTGTTCCAACAAGAAATCTCAAAAGGAAGATGATGTTTAGATATTTTTGAAGCAAGATAACATAATTTCTCCACAAGTATTATGTCTTAAATAGAAATGGACATTAGAAGGAGACATGTCATTTCACGAAGATTCATGTCTAAAAATGAGAACATGTTTCTTCATGAAGCAACTCATTGAAAAACAAAGAGTCATAGTTGTTCGCCAAAGGGTGCGAACTTCAAAGATCAAGGGTTGTGTTCCCTCAATGATAACAATCCCCAATTCCCAATAGTTATTGTAGACATTGAAATTTTATCGATGTCGAAATAATGTCATTCGGCCTAAATCATATATTATATTGGTCGAATATGATTGATTGTCTTTATATTATAAGACATCACGATATGAAATATTTTGCACTTATATCTTAGTGTAAATATAATACACGGGCCTGAGATTATAAAAAAGATCAAGCCCAACCCATTTATTATTGGGTTTTAAAATTGTGGTTAAGCCCATATGCTAGCCCAATAAGCCTAACCCAATTATAAAATGAACTGGGCCTAGCTCATATATCGGCCCATTCATATGTCGGCCCAATATAACCTCAAGCCCATGACGCTCTTTGTCCCACATCGGAAAGAGAAATCACCCAAGGCTTCTTCGACTCCTATATAAAGGGAGTCCCTCCCCCTTATTTGGGACACACAAAAATATTCTCTCTTCTCTTATTCTCTTAAACCCTATTGGGTTACAAAGAGATTTTAGTTATTTTTGAAGTCCCCTTAGGCCCCCCTATCGGGTATATATCTCCGGCCGCTCTAGCGGGAAGTCCCCTTAGGCCCCCCCTATCGGGTATATATCTCCGGCCGCTCCAGCGGGAAGTCCCCTTAGGCCCCCCCATCGGGTATATATCTCCGGCCGCTCCAGCGGGAAGTCCTCTTAGGCCCCCCCTATCGGGTATATATCTCCGGCCGCTCCAGCGGGAAGTCCCCTTAGGCCCCCCCTATCGGGTATATCTCCGGCCGCTCCAGCGAGTAGTCCCCTAGGCCCCTCTTCGGGTATATCTCCGGCCCTTCTAGCGGGTAATCCCCTAAGGCCCCCTCTTGCGGGTTTATCTTCGAAGGCTCCAGGACGGAACGACGCGGTGGTATATCTTCCAAGCGGTCATATTCTACATATCTCCCTGAAGCTCCAGTGAATATTTCTTAGAGCTTCAGCCCATCTATATTTCGGATATCTTACGAGTATAGAATCAGAGGACTCACGTGCTTTGTCCGTGACTAGAGATTGAACCCGCTATATTTTTCATACGACAGTTTGTACTTTGCTTCCGGTTTATATACGAACCGTGAGATTTTTTACGTCAACAAATTTCTGGCACGCCCAGTGGGACCAACTCTACCTCTCATCTCTTTACGTCTAAGTATCCAGATGGCTTCAAAGATGATCATGCTGAAGAACTCCATCGATGCTGTGAATAATCAGCTAGTTGGTTTTCCCTCTCAGTCGTCTGAAAGCTTTTCATCGCCTGGTTCCAGGAACTTCACCAAAACCAGACCGATTTCTGACATATATAAGGAGACGGAAGAGATTCTAAGAGCCCTCTCTCCGAAGTCACCTCCATCATACAAGGAGGTTACTGAAAGAAGCATTCTCAACAAGAGTTCTAAATCACCAACTCATTTGGGTAGTTTCTGCAACAACTCATCAAGTGTCTATCCTCTTGAGGATTCTCCATCAGACTGCACTCCAAAATGGAGCTTTGCTGAATCAAGGGCCAAAACACGTAAACAGGCTGAGGAGATAGAAGAAATACTCAGGTCCATCTCTCCCAAAGCTTCCCCATCTTACAAGGACGTTCTTAACCAGGGAAGCTCTCCAAAGTGGACGTATGCCCAATCTGTGGCCAAAACTTGCAAACAGACTGAGAAAATAGAGGGAATGCTTAGAGCAATTTCCCCTAAGTCATCTCAACCAACTGCCGGTGACAGCCCCTTCAACAAGGTTCTAGTGTCTCCCATGCCGCAGATAAATTTTGAAAATATCTCGTCAAGTGACTATCCGTTGGATTCTTCCCCAGAAGAGGATTCAACTAAAGGCTTCGAAGTCATGCCAGTGATGATGGCAGATACTCCTTCACTTGAAGATCAGGTCGCCGCTCTCACAAAAACTGTGGATGCTATGATGCTTTT
The DNA here is from genome assembly GCA_029817715.1 of Melastoma dodecandrum. Classification (NCBI taxonomy): domain Eukaryota; kingdom Viridiplantae; phylum Streptophyta; class Magnoliopsida; order Myrtales; family Melastomataceae; genus Melastoma; species Melastoma dodecandrum. The sequence goes on along the minus strand of JARUPY010000533.1, from coordinate 88,197 downwards.
CATGAAAGAAAGAGAGCAGCAAATGGACTACATTGTCAAAAGGCTGGAGAGTAAAGACGCCGAGAAAACGTCTATGGAGGAGAGTTCGCACACCCAAATTGATAAAGGAAAAGCGGTCATGAATGTTGATGATTTGGCAAAACAGATGCCCATTGTTGAAGATCCTATTCCAGCGAAAGCAATGCTGGAATTAATAAAAGAAACGGTGAAGAGCGAGCTTGAGGGAAAATCATCATCATCATCTTCGGCATATTATAAGCCTTACAGTCGGAGAATTGAAGGTCTCAAGATGCCTGTGGGATATCAGCCTCCATACTTCCAACAGTTCGACGGGAAGGGTAATCCACGTCAACATGTGGCCCATTTCGTTGAAACTTGCAACAATGCAGGTACAGATGGAGATTGGATGGTTAAGCAGTTTGTTCGCTCTCTGAAGGGAAACGCTTTTGACTGGTACATTGACCTCAAGCCGGGCACTATTGATAGTTGGGAACAATTGGAAAGAGAGTTTCTGAATCGTTTTTACAGCACACGGCGTGTGGTGAGCATGATTGAGCTAACTAATACTCGCCAATGGGAGGAAGAACCCGTCGTCGACTATATCCAACGATGGAGGAATCTGAGCTTGAACTGTAGGGATCGTCTATCAGAGGAAACGTCTATCGACATGTGCATTCAAGGCATGCTCTGGAGGATTCGATACATTCTGCAAGGGCTCAAACCACGATCGTTCGAGGAGTTGGCAACAAAGGCTCATGACATGGAGTTGAGCTTTGTTGGGACCAACGTAAGTAACATCCCAATACCTGAGCCACCACGAGGGACAGGAAGACCAGGAAACAGAACTGGGGGCAAGCCTGCTTTCAAGGATACAAAGAAACAGGTAATGACTATAGATGCTGCTCCTGTCAAAGTGCCAATTGCAAAAGGAAAAGTCTCAGCAAATGGACAATCACCTGTAGAAGCACCCAAGATGGGGAGGCAACGCCCAACTCTTGAGGAAAGGCAAAATAAGAAATATCCTTTTCCCGATGAAGATGTTGCAGAAATATTTGACTATTTGTTGTCTTCTAAAATGATCGAGCTTCCGCCATCAAAGCGACCGAACCAAGCAAATCTAGCTGACAATCCCAACTTCTGCAAGTACCATCGTGTTTTAGGCCATCCAATTGAGAGATGTTTCGTCTTCAAGGAAAAGGTCATGGAACTTGTGCGCGACAACAAGATCGATTTAGGAGCATATATTGCACCTTCAAATATGATCAGTGTCGCAAACAATGATACTCCAAACATCATATTTGGGACTATCGATCCTACTGAGATAATTGGTCTACCAAGTCTGGAGATAATGCAACAATATATGACCAAAGTGTCAAGTTGTGTGGTTAGCTCCGAAGAAGTATCAACCGAAGAAGGCTGGACTTTGGTGACTCACAAAAGGAATCGGAAGAAGTCTTCTAAGCCTGTGAAGAAAACGCCTCCTATGCGAGCAAAGATTGCGAGGAGGTCACCAATAAAAAAGGATTCAAGGAAGATAGTGAAAGAAGAGAGTTCGTTAGATATCCTGTCCGTGAAGAAGCCAACCCCGACTATGTTATGGGATTTCTTTCCGAAATGTTTTCGAAAACTTGCAGATTTGCCTAGGAGCTGTCACCACATTGATGCAGACAAAGAAGTGGCGGCCGCAAAGGTTGACACACCGGAAGATCCCACAGTGATGAATGTTGTGAAATCACGAGAAGATGGCGCAACCATTACATTTTCTGATGAAGATCTCCTTATAGAACACAGATCTCACAATCGGCCGCTATTTGTATCAGGATATGCTTATGGTACGAAGGTCAATCGCATATTGGTCGACCCAGGTTCAGCAGTCAATATCTTGTCATTAAAATCCCTGAAGGAGATTGGGCTAGGGGTTGACGATTTATCAAGTAGCCGGCTGATAATCCAAGGATTCAACCAGGGGGGAGAACGAGCCGTTGGGAAGATCTGTCTCACACTCACTATTGGAGATATGGAAGCCGAAGCGACGTTTTACGTCATTGATTCCAACACCACCTATAATATGTTGTTGGGTCGGCCATGGCTGCATGAATACGTAGTTGTTGCATCCACGCTCCATCAATGCTTTAAATTTGTGAAGGATGGGGTAACCCACACAGTATGGGCAGATGCGAAACCCTTTACGGAAGCGGAGTCATACTTCGCCGATGCCAAATTTTACTTTAATAAGGGTGTCGATGCTGAAGAAAAAGTCTCGAAGCATGCACCGGTTGTGAGGGATATCACGAGGAAATCGAACGTAGAAGTTTCACCTATTCAACAAGAGGCACTTCCAGTTAATCCGACAGTTGAAAATGAAAGGACGGATGATAAGCCTAAACAGAATGTTCCAATCCTGCGCTATATTCCAAGAGCCTTCCGAAAAGCCGGGGAACCACCTTTCGTGAGTAGCCACGCTGAAGAAATAGTGGTGCCAAAGGAACTCAACTGGCCAGTGACGAAAATGACGACAATCGCTCAAACGAGTACGCCTTTAAAAGGTTTTATCCGGCCTAAACAGGGGGCAATCATCTATCCAGATTCATTGCCTGACAAGCGCACCAACGGATTTGATCCAAATGCATTCAGGTTAATCTCTGCGGCCGGCTACACAGAAGACTTAAAGGCGCTTGGGGCTGCTTCAAAAGAGGCCAATCCAGGAGGTGATACTCAAAAGTCAAAACTCGGTCTTGGGTATGATACTCCTAAGCCCGTCAAAGAGGTGAAGAAGGATTCAACTCAATACATTGAAGCTGATGATAAAACTACAGCCGAATCGACGAGAACTTCGGTATTTGATCGACTTGGAGCCCCGTCTGAGCGAAGGTCGGTATTTGATAGACTTGGTACCCCAGAAGAAAGGACTGATGCTAGGAGACCTGCACAACTAAGGTTAGGCGACACTCCAAGAAGTCGAATGGTGTGGAAGAGGGTGGACAAGAGGAAAGACGTCCCAATCATAGTTGAAGACACAAATGATCTCCGTAGTAAAATTCCTTCCCGGATGAAGCGTCGAACTGTTGTGGAGGTGACCACTGGAGAAGTGTTAAAAATGACCACGAAGACATGGATAACTACAAATGGCAATGAGGAGTTATCTGAAGATAATGTTGAAGATGATGTCGCTTCTTATCATGTTACAACGTCAGCGGCCGATGAAGACGCATCTCACAAAGAAGATGATGCAGAAGATGCCCCTGAAGTATTAGAGGATGGGAAGAAGTCCACTGTCGATGAATTGAAGGAAGTTGACCTTGGAGAAGAAGGGAATCATCGTCCCTCATTTCCTCAGTGCAAGTTTAAGCCCTGGAGAAGAGGAATTATATATTCAGTTGTTGAAGGAATACAAAGACGTCTTCGCATGGAGCTACAAAGAAATGCCCGGTCTTGACCCAAAAATTGCAGTTCACAAGTTAGCTGTGAAGCATGGGGTTCGTCCCATAAAGCAAGCTCAACGGCGTTTTCGTTCGGAATTGATTCCCCTGATAGAAGCTGAAGTCAATAAACTTATCGAAGCTGGATTCATTCGGGAAGTGAAGTACCCAACATGGATCGCAAATATTGTACCCGTCAAGAAAAAGAACGGTCAACTTCGCGTTTGTGTTGACTTCCGCGACCTCAACAATTCATGTCCGAAGGATGATTTTCCTCTTCCGATCACTGAGATAATGGTAGATGCTACCACTGGCTATGAAGCCCTCAGTTTTATGGATGGATCGTCAGGATATAACCAAATTCGAATGGATCCAAAAGATGAAGAAATGACAGCTTTTCGTACACCGAAGGGAATCTACTGTTATAAGGTGATGCCTTTTGGGTTGAAGAATGCAGGAGCAACCTATCAAAGAGCAATGCAACGCATATTCGATGATATGCTACATAAAAACGTAGAGTGTTACGTGGATGATTTGGTTGTCAAGTCCAAACGAAGGCATGATCATATTAATGACTTAAGAAAAGTATTTGACAGACTGCGAAAATATCAACTGAAGATGAATCCCATGAAGTGTGCATTCGGGGTCACCTCAGGCAAATTTCTTGGCTTCATCGTTCGACACCGAGGCATAGAGGTTGACCAGTCGAAGATAGACGCGATTATAAAGATGCCAGAGCCGAGGAATATACATGAGCTAAAAAGCCTTCAGGGGAAACTCGCATATATTCGAAGATTTATATCGAATTTGGCTGGACGATGTCATCCGTTTCATCGGCTACTGAAAAAAGATACCCCTTTTGAATGGGATGAAACATGTAAGAATGCCTTTAATAGTATAAAGGCATATTTATCAAAGCCGCCAGTTTTAAGCGCACCAATCCAAGGTAAACCACTCATATTGTATATAGCAGCACAAGAAGCCTCATTGGGGGTCTTATTAGCCCAAGAGAATGATGACGGAAAGGAAAATGCTTTATACTATTTAAGCAGGACTTTAACCGGAGCGGAATTGAATTACTTTCCAATTGAGAAGACCTGTCTGGCTTTAATGTTTGCTATACAAAAGCTGCGACATTATTTGCAGGCACACTCTGTTCGTCTCATATCACGGGCAGATCCTCTCAAGTATATAATGTCAAGGCCAGTTTTATTTGGTCGTCTCGCAAAATGGGCACTTATGCTCCAAGAGTTCGAGATCCTGTATGTACCTCAAAAGGCTATAAAGGGACAAGCTTTAGCTGACTTCTTGGCAGACCATCCTATACCAGATAGTTGGAAAATATCGGAAGAACTGCCCGACGAGGAAGTAATGTTGGTTGATGTTCCCCCTCCCTGGAAAATGTTCTTTGACGGATCAGCAACACAAAGAGGCACGGGAGCTGGAGTTGTTTTCGTCACGTCCGATGGAGATATCATCCCTTATGCATATACCCTCACTCAGTTATGCTCAAATAATATGGCTGAGTATCAAGCTCTTATACTCGGGTTGGAAATGGCCATGGATAATAAAGTACATAGTTTGAGGGTATATGGAGACTCCAAGCTTGTGATTAATCAACTTTTATCCACATACGAGGTTCGTAAGCCAGAGCTTCTGCCTTATCATGACTATGCGGTTAAACTCGCAGGGTGGTTCCCAGACATTACAATAAGTCATATACCGAGAAATGAAAATGCACAAGCGGATGCCTTGGTAAGTCTTGCTTCTGCACTCACTTCGGTAGATAGGGAGGTCAGCATTAGATTATGTCAAGCATGGGCGGCTCCAACGGTCCCTGACAAGGAGGAAACAAACGAAATAAATCTCATATCCGTTTGTAACATAGATGACCAAGATTGGAGACAACCACTCATCGACTTTCTCGAGCACGGAAAGCTGCCTAACGACCCACGACAAAAAGTGGATGTAAGGAGAAGAGCACCTCGATTCATATATTTTAAAAATACTCTTTATCGGCGATCCTTTGAAGGAGTATTCCTACGATGCCTTGGAGTGGAAGAAGCCACCAAAGCACTAGAGGAGGCGCATTCTGGAGTTTGTGGAGCTCATCAATCTGGTCCTAAACTTCATTTCCAATTGAAGAGGATGGGTTATTATTGGCAGACAATGGTAAAGGATTGTATGGAATATACAAAGAAATGTCAAGCATGTCAGTTTCACGCTAACTTCATCCATCAATCGCCCGAGCCACTTCATCCGACTATAGCATCTTGGCCATTTGAGGCCTGGGGGCTAGATGTCGTAGGACCCATTACACCCAAATCATCTGGGGGTCACTCATATATTATGGCGGCAACAGACTATTTCTCCAAATGGGCTGAAGCCGCATCCTTTCGAGAAGTGAAGAAAGAGACGATGATCACCTATATTACAGATAATGGCCGAAATTTCTCTAATAAGGCCATAGATAAATTCTGTTTGCAATTTGGTTTCAAACAATATAACTCTTCCATGTATTATGCGGCCGCAAACGGGTTGGCGGAGGCGTTCAATAAAACGCTATGCAATCTTCTAAAGAAGGTGGTTGATGAAGCTAGAAGAGATTGGCATGAACGAGTCGGAGAAGCTCTATGGGCGTATTGTACGACGTACAGAACCGCGACTCAAATGACGCCATACTCGTTGGTCTATGGTGTTGAAGCGGTCCTTCCACTTGAACGACAAATACCGTCGCTGCGAATAGCCATACAAGAAGGACTTTGTCAGGAAGATAATGCGCGATTGCGCTTGCAGGAACTAGAAGCTTTGGATGAGAAACGTCTTGAAGCCCAGCAGCGGATTGAATGCTATCAGGCGAGGATGCGAAGTCTTTTAACAAAAAGGTACGACCTCACTCCTTTCAAGTAGGTGACCTTGTTTTGGCAGTACGAAGACCGATAATCATCACGCACAAGACCGGGAGCAAATTCACATCCAAGTGGGATGGTCCATACGTAGTCCAAGAGGCTTACACTGGGGGCGCCTACAAAATAGTTGATCAAGATGGAGTACGAGTTGGACCAATCAATGGGAAGTTCCTGAAGCGATACTACGCCTGAAGAATAATGCTCCATGTCGCACGAGCCTAAACTGCACGACATAAAAAAAAAAAGAAAAAAAAAATCATCATGTAATACTCCTGGCCCGCACGAGTATAAACTGTGAACGGCTCAAACAAAAAATGTAATACTCCTGGCCCGCACGAGTATAAACTGTGAACGGCTTGATAAAAAGATAATGTGATACTCCTGGCCCGCACGAGTATAAACTGTGAACGGCTTAAAAATATATATTAAAGTCGTGGTTCTATGAGTATAAGAGATGAACGACTTCAAAAAGAAAGGACTTTTATTTGAAAAAATGATAGTCCTACAAAGAAGGAAAGTCCTATTCTAGAGCCTAAACAAACTAGAAGAGTGAAATCAAGCTTCCCAGGTAAATTGGACAAACTCTTCACGAGTCATCTTCAGCTGCTCTCGAAGTTCATTGAAGGACCAACGATCTTCATCACGGACTATCCAGGCATTCTTCAAAGCAGACATGGCCCCTTCAAATTTGATATGTCCTCATCTGCCTCCTTAATGATAGCAACAGTCTACTCTAGCGAATCCTCTAAGGTCGCTTTAGCCCCAATGCAATCAGACAATTGTTGTCAAAGTTCTTCAATCTTGGCTTTAACGGCGGCTAGTTGTTCTTCTGTTGTTGTCCCTTCAGCGGTGGACAATAGATCTGAATATTTTGTCGATCCTTGCATATATTCTTCCACCAAGGCATGGATAAGAGGCCGCTCGGCCTTCGCCTCAGTCTTGCTTGCTTCCTATCTGGCGGCTTAGGCCTTGGGCAGTACCGTCCACGATATTCGTCTTCCAGCATGGCACGCCATTCTTTCTGTGCCATACCCCGAGCCTTGGGATCATCGAGATCAAACTTGTCCTTAGCAAGCGCACTGTTGAAAGAATAAAGAAAAATCGCTTGCGGCCCATACTTCACCTCTGCCAGCGGCCACCACACCTCGTTCAATTACCCAAGCTTCATTCCGACATTTCTAAGCTCCTCCATGTTACCTTCAGCCGCAGCTTCACCAATTTGCGTGTAATGCAATAGTATCATCTTGAAGAGTTTCTCCTCCCCATCACTATCCATTTCCAAAGCCTCCCATCTAAGATAGTTATCCGTGACATCCGCCTCGTCCGGACCCTTAAGCCAACCACCCCCTTCGCCCCAGCTACGGACGCGTTCAATACCTCCCTTCCTATTCATGGCTCCCCATCTCCATTTCCCTCCAATGCCATGATTAGAGTTATCAGATTCTGCTTCACCAAAAGCATAACCTGCATACTCATCTAACTTAGCAAATTTTTCGGCAGCCTTCGGATCCTCATCCATTGACAGTAGTGACGAGCCCGCAAAGAGTCATAATCAGTGGTCAGCGAGTCGACCCTAATCCAATCTCGTAATGGGTCCCTAGGCAAAATCTCCTCCTGAGGCACTTCCTTCACATCCAACATGGGTCCTTTCCCTTTACCGTCCGACAGTAAACATGACCGGTGCCTATTGCCATCCTTCGAATCATCCAAGATTACCTGAATGATAGGATCCGTACCGGGCTGGCGAATCCTTTGCTGTTCCCCATCTGATCCTTGAGTTGCGCCCCAACGTGCTGCTTGCCTCCTTGTGGTTACCGTGCTCACTCCCTTCACCGGAGTACCTTGCCTTGGCGGGTTATCACGCGCTTCACTTGGCTTGGTTACCGGAGCCAAAGCCCTAGGGCAATGTTTAACGGGGTTTCACCCTTTTCGGACCCTGATCCAAGGTCCTCCAATTTTCCGTCAGCCATTACTTGCTATAAGGGCCATTACTTGCAATAACGGCCCTAGCCGGCCCTAACTGTATTGGCCATCCTCTGCTTCGGGCATTGGGCCCTATAGGTTTATTTGGCGTTCTTTCTGACCAAGCCCGCACCCTTCTTCTCTGTAAATCCCGCCTTCAACTTTGCTAGGTCACAAGGCCCAGGGTTCTTCCCTTGAACCCTAACCCTAAGCCTAGAGTTCTTCGCATGAACCCTAACCCTAACCCTATACCAGGCATCTAACCCCCTCATGCTTGGGTGGATTACCACTAATTTCTACTTAAGGCCCTAGACGGTGGTTGTCGGCTTTCCTCCTCTACGGGTTTTGTGCATGGCAACTTTGCTTCCTGGTCGGGCTCGGACCATGCCTCTTACCAAATCCTGTCAGGGTTTAGGGTTTTGGGTTTAGGGATTTAGGGTTTGGGGTTTGGGGTTTTTTTTTGATAAATAATAATTCATTACCCATAAAAAAGTCTGTACAAGAACCACAGGGGCATACCCCTGGAAATCAAGCTGTCACGAAAGTAACATATACCCCATATACGTACCTAAGACAAATAAAATCAATCTATGTACGTGGCAGTGACGCAAGAATAAATGTAGCCAGTGTCCGAGGAGGCAACAAACGCTGACCTACGCGACGCTTATTGCGTTCCATCCACACGTAATAAATGCACCCAGCAAACATCCGAATGAAGGGTCGACGATGTCGTAGGGTAGCTCCAGCCGGTGTGACTAGCAGATTAATAATAACACTGAATCTACGCGGAAAATTCGGCGCCACAAGTCGACCAAGAGTGTACTACCATACTTCCGCTGGGTATGAACATGTGAAGAAGAGGTGGTCGAATCACTCTCTTCTCAATCCACATAGAGCACAAGTTGAAGAAGAAGAAATACCAAGAGAAAAGAGCATATCCGAAGTGTATAGCCTTCTCTGAACGGCCAACCGGAGAACAAAAGAGAACCATGGCAACAGAGCCTTAGACCAGACAAAACTAGCCCAAGGAACAGTCTCATACTCGCTGCAAATATACCTCCATGCAGAAGCAATAGTGAAAACACCATCGGACCAGACAACCTTAGCAGGAGCTCATATAGCCTGTCAAAACACACACGCCTATGCCGATGAATCCACATATCACTGTCATCAACAAAACTCCGCCAGCTCGGATCCAAAAAGAAATCCGCCACAGAAACAGTATAAGGAATCCCTGACCGCTCGATCTCCTCACGTCCAAAGAGCTCCACCAAAGGGCCCAATGGAGACCAAGAATCATACCAGAAGGAAATCCTACTCCCATCACCCATACGCCACGAGATAAGTCGGCGGACAAGGTGCCTCAACGTCAATAATCGTCTCCAAATCCAAGAACACCTATCCGGCTGCCTCACCTGCCAGAACGACTTGCCTCTCAGAAGATACGTCCTCACCCAACGAGCCCATACGGAGTCCTCTGGATCCGAGAAGAGGTGCCAAATGTGCTTCAGCATCGCCGCTCGGTTCCACTCTGTAACCCGCTTAAGACCCAGCCCCCTTGCGCTTTCGGCCTGCATACGGTACTCCACTCTACCTTGGCCTTGTGGTGGTCCATCGATGGACCCGACCACAAAAACCTCGACATGAGCTGCTCCAACCGCCTGCAAACCGACATCGGCAGTGGAAATACAGACGACCAATATGTCTGAGTCGCAAATAACACCGAGTTCACTAACTGCAGCGTCCCAGCATACGACAGATGTCTACTAGTCCAATGACAAATCCTACTAGCAATGGCATCCACCAACGGCGTGCAATCCTCTGAAGATAGCCTCCTAGTAATAAGAGGCACTCCAAGATAACGAACCGGAAGCCCCCCTCGGCCAAATCCAGAAGAAGCCAAAATCTGTGTCTGCACCTCCTCCGGGACTCCACCAAAGAAAATCTCACTCTTCTGTGCAATCATTCTCAAGCCAGACTGATCCCCAAATATCAACAGTGTGTCTAAGACACAACGTACCGACGACAACTTTCCAATAGAGAATATGAGCAGATCATCCGCAAAACACAAATGAGACAACTGCACCTTCCGACATCGGGAATGAAAACCAAAATCCGGTGACTCTGTGGCCTTCCTCAACATGGCAGAAAGTACTCCATAACCATCACAAACAAATATGGCGACAACGGACAGCCCTGACGAATTCCCCTGGAACTGCTGAAAAAGCCCTGCAGCTCCCCATTGATACTAAGGGTTTAGGGTTTAGGGTTTAGGGTCCGGGGTCCGAGTTCCGGGTTCCGGTGTCCGGGTTTCGGGTTCCGGGTTCAGGGTTCCGGGTTCCGAGTTCAGGATTCAGGGTTCAAGGTTCAGGGTTTTGGGTTTTGTTTAGGGTTTAGGGTTTTTTTTTTTTTGATAAGTAATAATTCACAACCCAAAAAATAGTATGTACAAAAATAACAGGGGCATACCACTGGAAATCAAGCTATGAAGAAACTAACGTATGCCCCATATACGTACCTAAAACAGATAAATCAATCTATGTACGTGGCAATGACGCAAGAATAAATATAGCCAGTGTCCTAGGAGGCAACATACGCTCGCCTATGCGACGCTTACTACGTTCCATCCACACATAATAAACACATCCTGCAAACATTCGAATGAAGGGCCGACGATGTCGCAGGGTAGCTCCAGCTGGTGTGACTAGCATATTCATAATAGCGCTGAATCTACCAAGAGTGTACTGCCATACCTCCGCTGAGTATGAGCATGTGAAGAATAGGTGGTCGAATCGCTCTCTTCTCAATCCACATAAAGCACAAGTTGAAGAAGAAGAAATACCGAGAGAAAAGAGCATATCCGAAGTGTATAGCCTTCTCTAAACGGCTAGCCACAGAACAAAGGAGAACCGTGGCACCATAGCCTTAGACCAGACAAAGCTAGCACAAGGAACAGTCTCATATTCGCTGCAAATATATCTCCATGCAGAAGCAATAGTGAAAACACCATCGGACCGTAAGGACCAGAGAACCTTATCAGGTATACCGGGTGATGGGTAACATGTAACCGGGAGGAGCTCATATAGTCTGTCAAAGCACGCACGCCTATGCCGATGAATCCTCATATGACCGTCATCAATATAACTCCGCCAGCTCGAATCCAAAAAGAAATCTGCCACAGAAACCGTATAAGGAATCCCTCATCGCTCGATCTCCTCACGTCCAAAGATGTCCACCAAAGGTCCCAATGGTGACCAAGAATCATACCAGAAGGAAATCCTATTCCCATTACCCATACGCCACGAAATAAGTCGGCGGACAAGGTGCCTCAACGTCAATAATCGTCTCCAAATCCAAGAACACCTATTCGGCGGTCTCACCTGCCAGAACGACTTGCCTCTCAGAAGATATGTCCTCACCCAACGAGCCCACACGGAGTCCTCCGGATCCGAGAAGAGGTGCCGACATCGCCGCTCGGTTCCACTCTGTAACCCGTTTAAGGCCCAGCCCCCCCTGCGCTTTCGGCCTGCATACAGTACTCCACTCTACCTTGGCCTTGTGGTGGTCCATCGATGGACCCGACCACAAAAACCTCGACATGAGCTGCTCCAATCGCCTGCAAATCAACATCGGCAGTGGAAATATAGACGACCAATATGTCTGAGTCGCAAATAACACCGAGTTCACTAGCTGCAACCTCCCAGCATACGACAGATGTCTACTTGTCCAATGACAAATCCTACTAGCAATGGCATCTACCAACGGCGTGCAGTCCTCTGAAGATAGCCTCCTAGTAATAAGAGGCACACCCATATAGCGAACCGGAAGTTCCTCTCGGACAAATCCAGAAGCAGCCAAAATTTGCGTCTGCACCTCCTCCGGAACTCCACCAAAGAAAATCTCACTCTTCTGTGCATTCATTCTCAAGCCAGATTGATCCCCAAATCTCAACAATGTGTCCAATACACAACGTACGGACGACAGCTTTCCACTTGAAAATATGAGCAGATCATCTGCAAAACACAAATGAGACAGTCGTACCTTCCGACATCGGGAATGAAAGCCAAAATCCGATGACTCTGCGGCCTTCCTCAACATGGCAGAAAGTACCTCCATGACCATCACAAACAAATATGGCGACAAAGGACACCCTTGACGAATTCCCCTGGAACTGCTGAAAAAGCCCTGTAGCTCACCATTGATACTAATGGAGAATCTGACCGTGGTAACGCACTCCATGACGAGCTGGATGAATGAATGCGGAAATCCAAAACACTCCAATACCACCTGTAGAATGTCCCACTCGACCGAGTCGTATGCCTTTCTTATATCAATCTTCAAAGCACACCTCGGAGGACTCCTCTCCGTATGATAGCCCCTAATCAACTCGTGTGCTACCATGATATTATCCACTATCCGTCGTCCAGGTATAAACGCCGACTGCACCAAACCGATGATCCCAGGAAGCACCTTCCTGACTCGCCTCACCAGTATATGAATGATGCACTTATATATGGTGTTACAACACGAAATAGGTCTATAATCCGTCAATGCCATCGGGTTCACCTTCTTCGGAATGAGCGATATGATAGTGGTATTCGCCTCGCGAAGAAGGCGACCACGAGCAAAAAAGGCCTCCACAGCCTCAGTGACCAGCCCTCCCACAACCTCCCAAGAGCCCTTGAAGACTTCTGCCGTGTATCCATCATGACCAGGTGCCTTATGGCGTCCTAGCTAAAACATCGCTGTGCGCACCTCCTCTGCCAAAACCGGAGCCACTAAACCACCAATTTGGTCGGACGATATAGTCCCAGATATAACTGGCCTCACCATATCCCGATTAATCTGTACCTCCCGCGGTGCTGCTGTAAATAAGGAGCTGAAATACCGGATCGGCTCATCCCTCACCTCCGACGGATCAGATAACACCACTCCATCATCTCTCATCAGTGACATAATCGCGTTCCTATTGTGACGCCGCTTCAGCATGCTGAAAAAATAAACCGTGTTCCGATCCCTGATCTGTAGCCAGTAAACACGGGCCTTCTGGCGTAACATACTTTCCTCCAGCCTAGCCAAATAATTAAATCTGGTTGCGGCAGCCCGCTCTACAAGGGATACCTCACCATGCGAACCCTGGGCTAACAACTCAGACTGAACCTCCTCGAGATGCAATCTCGCCTCGCCATCCCGCGTTTGTAACCCATCTATTTCATCCCGATTGAGCTTCTTCAATTTCGCTTTAAGCGTGGCAAGCCTCTTGTATAGCACGTACATAGGCCGCCCATCATACCTCTCTGACCACGCCTGTCGAACCAATGCCTCATAATGTGGGTGTTCCATCCAGAAGTCAAAGAAGTTGAATGGAACACGATGCCCCTGTAATCTCTGCATAAACCATACTAAGCACGGGGAATGATCCGAGCAACCAGAAGCTAAAAACCGAGCCACAGAGTCGGAGAAGTCTCTCAACCACTGCATGTTCACCATCACCCTATCCAACTTCTGGAGGATAGTATCTTCTCTACGATTCGTCCATGTAAAGAACTCTCCAGTAGACCGTGGATCCTCTAACTTCGCATCTCTAACAGCAACATCGAATTCCTCATCCTCACCATGCCAAGTCAAATCACCACCCTGCCTTTCAAATGGTGTCCGAACAGCATTCATATCCCCAATTACACACCAAGGCTCCCCAGCACATCGAGCTGAAGCATCTCGCAGGAACCGCCAGAGATAACGTCGCTCTCTGGCCACATTAGAACCGTACACAAACGTAATCCGACAAGAGATACTAGTCTCAACAAATGTAACCGTAGCATGCACCCACTGAGGATTCATATCGACCACGGTCAGCTGTACACGAGCTGGATCCCAACATACCCATATCCTCCCAGTCATAGAGGCACCATGGGAAACAACATATCGCCAAGATGATAGAAAAGAACTCTGACTCCGTAATTCAACCGAAGCCCGCACTCTAGTCTCCAACAGAGCAAACAAGGAGAACCCATGAATGGAAATGAGCCTGCGTACCTCGTTGACATGTAAGGGGTCATTGAAGCCGCGCACATTCCGAGCTCCGAACATAGGCATCATAAGAAACAGAATAAATCATCTAGAAGTCCCGCCGGACTTCCCCCGAGGCACCTGTGACGGCGCCTGCTGAACCAACTTGTCCTGCCTTCCTTTCTTCTTCTCTTTCCTCGTCAGCTTCGACAAAGGACGAGATTCAGCATCGGCAGTATCATCTCCATAGGCTCGCATGTCCTCATAGAAGTCGGAGCTCAAGGACTTCTCCTTATTCAGAGCACAACTTCCCAAGTAGTCAGACGTTTCTGCCTGTAAGGCAGGCCTCTTTCCCTTGTCAGATGGCGACTCAACAGCACAAATCGGGCCATCTATATACTCATCCTCCCCGGGTATAACATCATCCATGTCCCTCTGTCCCTCATACAACACAAATGCCAATTTAGGATCACCCCCCTCCCAGTCATGGGCGGGATCCTCAATCACATCAACCGCATAATTAATCAACTCTCCGAGGGGAACATCATGTCGTGTCTCTTCCTCCTCATGAATAACCTGCAGGACCTGAAAGGCATTCACTGAATTCACATCCATCTACGGTACATCCGGAGGAACTACCGTAGCGTTCTCAGCACGCTCTGTCTCTACATTAGTCCTCTGTGCATGGGCCCTCCTGGGTCTCTTCTCCCCATGCCTGACAGTACGATTAGCCGCCTCCGGGTTCTGCGGACAACGCTCAAAAGTATGACCAAATACACAGCAAGACTGACAACGCGGAGGTCGAAACTCATACTCAAGCTTAATCTCTTTGCACTGTCCTTCCGTATCAGTAATCGTCACAGACTGACGCAGTTCCAACGAGGCATCAAACTCAATCTGTACTCTCGCACTTCCCACACTGCCACGTGGAAAAGACCTAGCATCAATGCGCAAAGGAGTTCCCAGGCTGCTCGCAATGTACTGCACTCCATTCCAGTGAAAGAACTCAACAGGGATACTCTTCATCTTCAGCCACAAAGGCAACATCTTCAGCTCGAAAGCCTCTGCAGAGGTACTAGGCGTCCAGCGTCGAAGCACCAACGGAATACCAACGACATGCCAATCACTCCTCTCTAAGATAGCATCAAAGGACTCATCAGAATGAAATCTCATAAGAAACATACCACGCCCAACTCCACAAACATCCGCAAGGCCTTGTTTACCCCAGAGAAGTCGAGCTGTCCTACTGATGACATCAATGGGCAAAAAGGCGACCAATGACATATCTGACCAAAGTATTCTTCCACAAACGCTTGCCCTCCTTAGCAATCTCTGAAGGTATAATTAGGGTCCCACCCGAGCCAAAAGCGACCTCAACTCGCTTGACTTCCAGACGAGAAGACCGAACAATGTCTGCAAAGGATCTGGAAGGCAAAACACGATCAAAACCCGCCATATCTGACGCCGGAAGTACCCCAGAAGAAGGCCTCGGAGCATAAGAAGTCTGCTGAAAAGTCGCCGGAAAACTGGTCGGAAAAGTCGCCGGTTTAGGGTTTAGGGGGTTCGGGGTTGGGGATTTAGGGTTTTTTAGGGTTTAGGGTTTAGGGTTTTAGGGTTTAGGGTTTTTTTTTTGTTAAGGTAAATTTAATTGAGGCTGAGAAAATTAGTTACATGTACGTAGTGGCTGTCTACCAGCCAAGCGGGTAACTAACCTAGGTTTCAGACTAAATCTGTTAAAAAAGAAAAACCCCTAACGGACTCTCATAACGGTACCTATTCTGCATCCCATCAGGCTATTCCTAATAAACCGGGCCATTCCTAATAAAACCCAGAGCAGTGGCCCACGGCCCGCTCGAATCTCAAAAATACCTAAGGACCCAGAAGGAAAAACCTGTCCAAACATTTGCAGGTATCAAAAATTATGTACATTGCGTTCAGCTATCGCGACCTCTTCCTGCCCGCCGAGCTGCAGATCTGTTGGGATCCAGTGGGGGCTTCATGAATAGATTATTCCAATCCTTGAAATCAGCTGAATCTGCCTCCGGAATTCACTCATCAGAGCTGGTATCCGAGGTACCCAGGTCCTCCTCGTCCTCCGGATCTGGATCCTGCGTTCCCTTGCTACAGCTGGCCTTCTCCTCAGTTGTTACCGTGCCGCAGTTGAATAGGCTCTCATAAGACTCCAGGTCCTTCCAGAAATCGGAGTCCTCCCAATCATCAATCTTCTTGTCTTCAGTGCAAGGGGCCTTGTTTCTCTGCCATTTTCCCACTTCTTGCTAGTGTTCAGGTACCAAATCTCGTTCCTCCCTATCAGCCTCCTTTCCCTTCCCCTTAGCTTCACGAGAAGCCATCCTGGTCAATAGGAGCTCCTTGGTTCGTTCCATTCGGGCCATCTTCGCAGGCATAGAGTCCTGCAGCTTGTCCACCAAGAATAGCCAGCTAGGGGAGAGGGCCTCGAGCTCTAGGCTGTCCCAATCCGACTGGTAACCTCTGTTGTCAATGCGTTGTAGGCTCTCCTGGATGAGCTCCCATAGCTTCTCTTCCGCCTCCTCCTCAGCCAGGTGGATACGGTCCGTTTGCATGGCCGCTTCATTGGAGGTGGTCGGCACATGTTCAGGCTCCTCCTCCGGGAGAGTGAACCTTACTTTCCTCGCAGATTTAGGCTTGTCCTGCCTATAGTTAGAGCTGCCAGGCATAGTCTGATGGGGCAGGTCATCTTTCTGCACAGGGGAAGATTGTAGAGATTTCTCATACGATGGGGAATCCTTCCTGTTAAAGAATACCTGCAGGGTATTGGGTCGGAGAAACTCGCGATTCTCTGCTGCCAGCTTGCCTAGTGTCCGACGCCTCAGCCTTTCTTATTTCCGATCCAGTGGTTTCGGCCGCGGTAGGTACTTTCCGAGACGTTCATCCTCTATCATTACCGACCATTCTTTTCTAGCTTTAGGAAGGTTCTCCAAATTAAAAGTGTCATTTGCCAAGGCCCTATTGAATGAGTATAGGAAGACCATCTGCGGACCATACTTGATTCTCGATAAGGGCCACCACAGCTCATTTATCACTCCAATACTCCTCCTGGCGTTGCAAAACTCCTTGATGTTGCCTCTGGCCAAAGTATCTCCAATTCGTGTATAAAGTAGGACAATCAACTTTAAAAACTTCCCTTCGCCATCATCGTCCATCTGGAGGTCCTCCCAGCGGTTGTAGTTCCCAATTTCATCCCACTCCTCCGGCCCTTTAGGCCGTTCTCCTCCATGTCTCCAGCTTATCACACGTTCCACCCCACCCTTTTATACATACCCCCCCACTTTAAGTCCCTTCTAAGGCCATGACCGGAACTCGCAGTGTCCGCCTCACCAAACACAGGGCAAATGTAGTTATTCTCATTTTTAATTGCGGCCTTCTGCGCCCCAAGTGGATCCTCATCCATGGAGAATTCTGACCAGCCCGCGAACCACTTCGAATCAACTGACTTAGTTGCAGCCCTGAAAGCAGGCCATGAGTTCTGCTGCTGCAAACTTCCTAATCGATGCCCATCTAGCACAGATAGATCAGGGCGCCCACCAGACAGTTGAAATGGCCTTCTCCACTGACTACCAGGGGTTCCGGAGGTTACCTGGATGATGGGCTGAGAATCCCTACCTCCACCCATCCTTGCAGCCCAATCTCCAGCATCGTCATTAGCGTTTGCGGGGCTCGGCTTCTGTTCCCCCGGCGTTTGTGAACCCACATGCCCTAAACCCGCTGCTGTAGTCTCCCGGGGGCCTCGTTGTTGAGGCGACAGGTTGTGCGGCTCCCTCCCGCCTAGCCCAGCATGCATCGTCTGCCTTCTTGTGAACACCATATTGCTCGGCACCCTACCACTTCGACTCCCTTGCCCTAGCAATAAAAATTTCCCGCCTACGAAGAAGTCTGATGCATAGGGTTGAGGGAAGGTTGGGGTGGTATGTGGGCCGAAGCTCAATATCGGGCCCAGCCCCCACGTTTCACGGTAAGATAGGATAGGCCCCACACTGGACGTCCCTAGAACACCAGGGCCCACGAACCGAAATCCAGGTCTCATGGTCCGGACCGTAATAGGGCGGCCTGCCTTCTCTCAGGCGTATGGCTTCCGGGCTGCCTAGGTGAGCTCCCCCAGGCCTTACCCACAGAATTGCTTAACATCCCAAAAGCCCGGACGGCAATGCTTCCTGTGGATGACATTCCCTCACCCATTCTTCGCCGGCTACGTTCCTTCCAGATATGGTACAGTAGGATAACGACCGCATTTGAGATACGACGCGCGCCTCGTACATCCGTTATGGAGGATTGTAGATACTCAAGATCCTCCCATGAGCAGCTTATGAAAGTGTAGCTCAGTAACCTCCCCAGATGGCCCCATATGGTCTTGACGAAATTGCACTGGAAAAATAGGTGGTCCATGGTCTCTACTTCACACTGACAGAAAACACAATCCGCCGAGGACCATAGTCCTTTCCAGTGCCAGAAATCTGTTGTACGCAACCTTCCCTTCGCAATTAACCATACCAAGAAGGAGCACCTTGGTGGTATATCCTTGTTCCAGATCCAATTGCCCAGGATACGCCCTGCCTCCTGGTTCGCAGGAGATCCCAAGCCTCCTTTACCGAGAAAGTTCCTTTCCCGCTAGTAAGCCATACCAATACATCCGAGCCTTCCGTCGGGTAGTTTTCCTGATGGAGCAATCTTGTTAGTACCAGATAGAAAGTTTTCTCCTCTCCTTCAGGTAGAAATCCCTCCTAGAATTTCTTCCAGGCGGAGCTTGAGAAGACTGCCTGGACCGTCGCATCTTTCGGGACACAGGAGTTTACCCTGTCCGAAGGTGTAAAGAGCTTGTCAAGTCTGCCACTTTTCGTCCAGTTATCATGCGAGAACGAGATCCTGCTGCCGTCACCCACTTTCCATGCTACGCGGTCCTCCAAAAGCCCGCGGAGCTTCAGGATCCTCTTCTAGACCCACGAGTCCCCAGCTCGTGGTCGCAATGTCCAGATGCATCTGCCCTTTAAAACTTCCCTTGCACCCAGGACGTCCATAGGGAATCCCCAGGATCAGATAACAGCTGCCATATATGTTTCAAGAGTGCGATGAGGTTCCATTCAAGTGGCCTCTTTATGTCCAGCCCCCCCTCATGGAAGGGGCAGCATACATCCTCCCATTTTACCTTTGATTTCCCCTGCCCTGTTAGCGCACCTCCCCATAGATAACTCGCCATCAGTCTATCAACCCTACGGCACACTTCTAGCGGCAACGGAACAATACCTGCCTAATATGACTGCATTGCAAAAAGAACCGACCGCACAAGCTGTAGTCTAGCTGCATAGGATAATTTCTTACTTGTCCAGAAGGAGATTCTTTTAGTAATAGCATCCACCAAAGGGGCGCAATCCTTAGTTGACAACTGCTTGGTTACTAATGGTATTCCCAAATAGCGCATAGGGAAGTTACCTTTTTGGAAGTCCATGCTGGTCAGTATGTCCGTCTGCAATTGGGGGTCGACCTTCCCGAAGAGCACTTCACACTTCTCCGGGCTAACTTGCAGCCCAGACATATCAGCAAATGCTTGCAAAGCGACTTTCGTCATCTCAACCGTCGGCTTGTCCGCCCTCATGTAGAGCAATACATCATCCGCAAATATCAAGTGGGAGATTTTAGCTCTGATACATCTGTGGTGGAACTTGAAGTCCG
The DNA here is from genome assembly GCA_029817715.1 of Melastoma dodecandrum. Lineage (NCBI taxonomy): Eukaryota > Viridiplantae > Streptophyta > Magnoliopsida > Myrtales > Melastomataceae > Melastoma > Melastoma dodecandrum. The sequence continues at coordinate 68,195 of JARUPY010000533.1, read as the reverse complement.
GATTCAAGGTGCATTTCCTCATTAGCCCAGACAGTCCCTCCATGGCCATGACAAAGAGATATGGGGATAATGGATCACCTTGCCGAAGTCCACATGTACTCCTGAAGTGGCCACATAGTTGACCATTAATATTTAGCGAGAAAGTTGGCGTCGTGACACACTCCTTGATCCACGTAACCATCTTCTGAGGTATTCCGAATGCCTTTAAATCCACCAGAAGGTAGTTCCAGCTTAAAGAGTCGAAGGCCTTGGCTATATCTAGCTTCATTGCACAACTATCTGGCCCCTTCTTCGTGTTGTACCCCGGTAGGAGGTCTTGGGCTAGTAGAACATTGTTTACAATTCTTCTTCCCGGTACAAAAGCAGCTTGCTCAATGCTTATTATTGCCGGCAAGGTTTGCCGGTAATCCTGGATTCTCTCCACTTGAACCTTCTTCGGAACTAAGGTTATTGCCGTGGAATTGATTTCTCTTAACAGCCGACCTCTTTTGAAGAATTCATTCACCGCCTGGACTACATCAGGCCCAACAGTACTCCACGCCGATTTATAAAATTCGACTGTAAAGCCATCCGGACCTGGTGCCTTCCCACTTGGCATACTGAATAAAGTTTCCTTGATCTCCCGATTAGACAATTCCAGGGTAAGTAGGGCCTGATGGTTTTCGCTGATACCACATCATAGAAGTTCCGACACCTTAGACACATCATGGCATCCCTCATCCCTTCGGGTTAGAGTCCTCCTAAAATGCATCATCAACTCATCACGTATAGATTCCTGGTCCGTGACTCTTTCACCAGTAGGAAGTTGCAGCGATGTAATAGCATTCCTGTTAGCCCGTCGATTAACTTCACTATGGAAGTAGGACGTGTTACGGTCCCCCAACTTCAGCCAGGTGGCACGGGCTTTCTGCTTGAAAAAACTTTCTTCCATTCGTGCTAGTTTGTTAAACTTACACATCGCCATCTTTTCCTCTTCAGTCTTTGGCCTACCTAGCAAGCTTTCCAACTGTAGAGCTTCCAGTTCAATTCTGGCCTGATCAACCCTGCTGGATATGCCCAGTAGGTGGTTACGATTGAGCGACTTTAGCTCTCCTTTTAGGTCCTTCAGCCTGCAGCATAGCCGGAACATGTGCAGCCCTCTATATTTTTTAGCCCAGCCCCTGGCCAACGCCTCCCCATAGCCAAGGTGATGTCTCTAGAAATCAAAGAATTTAAAAGCTCCCGCCTTGCTCTTATTCGGACCCAATCGCATCAGGCACGGCGAGTGATCCGAGGTCGTTGGCGATAAGAAATGGGCCTCCGATAGCCTGAAAGATTCTATCCACTCCTTATTAATGACAGCCTGATCTAACTTTACTACGATGGGTGGTGACCTCCTGTTAGCCACATGAAGCTGCATCCCACACCCCGGAGGTCATCCATACCCGATGCATATAAAATGCGGTTCAGAATATTGTCTGATTCCCTCAATTTCTCTCTGCCACCAACCCTCTCTTCGAGAGAGCGGATTGCATTAAAATCACCCAATATACTCCACGGCTGCGTTATTGGCCCAACCGCTAGCAAGAAGTTCCATAAAGCCATCCTTTCTAGCCTATCAATGCTGCCATAAACAAAGGTTAGGAAGAAAGGCGAATCTTCTCCAAATATTTCCGCCTTAGTATGTATCCATTGGTTACCCTGAGAGAGAACCGTCAAGTTACATCGTCTGGTATCCCAGCATACCTTTATGCGGCCAATACCATTGGTGCCCTGGGCCGTAACGTAACTCCATTGCTGGCGAAACATAGCGTGGTTCGCTTCCTCCAAACTTTTCGTCAATTTTGTTTCATATAATCCCACAACACAGACATTATACAAAATAACTAAATGACTCACCTCCCTGATGTGTAAGGGGTCATTCAGGCCCCTCACGTTCCATGAGAGAATCATTTAGACAACGTACGGGGGCTCGGCCCCCTACCTTTTTTCCTGCGGCCCCTCCTCGTTCCTTCGATTATGGCTCGGGTGCTCCCCGAACTATCGCTCTCATCTTTACGTGTGTTGTCCCATTTTCCAGCCTCCGCAGGGGGTGTACCTCGTTCATCTTCCTCAAAATTACTACCCCTGGAGCGCAGCCGCTCAATTAGTTTATCCATCCTATCTAACTCCTGTTGCCCTCCCGGTAAGGACCATTCGCCACCTTCCTCTACCTCCTCCGGTCGCTGCAGTTCAGATTTAGGCACATACTCCTCATCATCCAAGACTTCCCTACCTACACCCTCCATTGACACATGCGAGATTCTATCATCATCAACATTTCTCTGCTCCGGAACCTCTGCTGGTTAAGTACAATCCTTTCCCTGAGGTGAACTTTCGTTCTTTTCATTGGCATGAGCCACGGTATCAGCCGTTCTCTTCCACCTCACACGGGCCTATTGGTATCCCCCCACGCGCTTCTCTACGAAAATACCAGCTCGGATAGTATTCCCTTGCACTGCTTCCACCTGCCCTTTTTTGCAGCTCATTTCCTCATGACCGAAAACTCCAGAGTCCTTGCAGCAAAGAGCCTTTCTTTCATATATGATTGATACATTGATTGCGTTTCCCTTACTGTCAATTGCCTCAATTCTTTTGCTTAACCCGTTCTTTGCCGCACAATCAATCTGCACCCTTGCCGTGCCCATATTCGCTGAATTGAAGGACCTCGCGTCAGTCTTCAAGAGATGGCCAACACTGCTGGCCAGATATTGAACATCACGCGGATGCCACAGTTCTAGCGGGATGCCATACATCCGTACCCAACACGGCAACATTGTTGGTTCCTCATTTATCGCCATGCCAACTTGCCACCTACGTAGCAGCAGTGGACAGCCTGCGAGATGCCAATCTGCCTTCCCCACTATTTCTTCTAAGTATTGTTCACTGTCAAATCTTAATACTATTGCCCCCTTGTTAATAAGGCCAACCTCCACCAGTTCCTTCTTCTGCCATAGTTGCATACAAATTTTCCTTAATACCGGGTATGGGGCGGATTTACCCAGCAGATATCCCACGAGTGTATTACGCCACCTGCTGACACCGAGGTCCTCTAGGGCTGGTGGTATGAGTAACTTGCCACCATCACTAAATTCAGGGCAATAAGAAATACCATCGTCCCTGTTGAGCTGGCCAGCCATATTGCCCGCAGCCGAAGTGCCGGGTCTCAGGAGGTCTGCAGCAGAGATACCCTTAAGGACATCCCTGAACGAGGGGGTAGCTCTTGCCACCCCAAACGCCATATTGTCACCCTGAGCTAGCGCACCTTCCCTACCCACAGAATAAGCATTTTCCAGGTCAAGCTGAGCATCCCTACTGCCGCTCTGAACTTCAGCAAACGACTTGTCCTTGAGAGAGGCCACCTCCAGAGCCATTACATCCGTTCTACCCTCCATGGCTCGGCGTTGTTGGATGGCGGGAGCCCGGAAGGCCCCGCCCGTAGTGGGCGTAGAGTGAGGACAGAGAATTTTAGAGAGAGAAAAATTTTTACTGAATGAGCTCCCTTAGGGTTTAGGGTTCAGGGTTCAGGGGTCTGGGGTCTGGGGTATGGAGTTAGGGTTTAGGGTTTAGGGTTTAGGTTTTTTTTTTGGTAAGTAAAAATTTTCATTAAAATTAAAAGTTAGCCCACAGGCTATTCATCACCTATCCAGACCTACAACCCTTATGCATAGCCAACCTAACATATAATCCAAAACCAACCAAAAGAAACCATCCAAAAGAGGGGTTAGCCATCTAAACTACGCACTGTATAAAGAGTCCGACCATTAGTTTAGTAGGAACAAAATAAAGATCCACAGTACAGGAGGAAACAAATAAAGTCATAGTTCAGAAGTTTAAAACACGCTACTAGGAGTGACCATAAAAGGGCATTATTTCCATCAGTCGCCTGAGGATCCATGGTCCTCAGAGCTCAGAGGTTCAAAAGTAGTGTAGCCACGTGCATCGTCGCAGCTATCTTGCCCAGCTCTGGACCCATCATCCCAGTCATATTCCTCAGCTGACGTGTCATCAAAAGAGGTGCTAGTGCCACCATGCATCGGGCTAATGAGGAAGAAAGGAAGCGGGTCCTCATTTGCCTCCTAAGCTCTCCTCGCTTCTTCATCGGCCAGGCGTAGCAGCTCCTCGTGCAGACCAGCAACATATGCAAGCACACCTTCCAGCTGTAGGACATAATCTCTGAAGATCCTGCATTTTTGACTCCTCGCCGCTCGGTTCCACTCATTCTGGATGCCCCTAAGTTGTTGCAAAGCCGATTGAGTCGCTTGTCGATCAAGTGCCTCAGGGCGGTTCAGAGAATCGGCAACCAAGTCATAAATAGCTCTAATGATATTATTCCTACGGATGTCTGGCCCTGGTGAGTGGGGGGCACCTAGTGGCTGGCCATCAGGACCAGAGGGGACTTTCCACACTAGAACTTCCTCAAAACGCGATGAAGGGGTGCAGGCGGCAGCAGGTGCAACTCCAGTAGAATTTCCAGCAGAACTAGGTTCCCCATGGGAGATGCACTTTCATAGACCACCAATCCAAAGCTTCGTCCCATTTCTTCAGCTCCGCCTGAAGGAACTCTTTTTTCAGTTTGAGTGCAGCTTCCCATTTCCCCAGCATTCCGCGAAGCTCCCTCCACTTAGAATTAAGGGTATCCTCCCCCACTGAATTCTTCCGCGCAGCCTCCATCATATCAATCTCCCATTTCAGACCATGGATCCGCTCATCCAGTCTGAGAAGGGAGGCATCACGCCGTATGTTTTCCCTATACTCCTCCATGGCTCCCTGCTCAGACCGGTCACCCAAGACTGCACCATTCCCAGGCCCGTATAGGAAGATAAACTTCTTATGCGCCCTATCCCTGATACGGGCTGTTAGGAGTGCCAAGAGCTCAGCAAACTCATCAGTAAGGATCTCAACATTCTCCAGCATGAATTTCATCGTCTGGCAATGAATCAATTTCATTTCTTCATCTAGGCCGTCAAACCCATCAACTGTCTTCGTGATCAGGTGAAGGAGGTCCAGAGTTCCGCCCCTCACATATTCATCCATCCTCTCAGGTTGATTTGTCTGCACGCCAGCGTCAGAGGTGTGGGAACAGTTAGGAGGTCCCCTGCTCGGAGCCTTGTCCTCCTCGCTCCACCCTAAGATTATCACCTCAGTGTCAGTTGGGGTATCCTCCTTCACTAGGGGACATTCGTTTTCTAGGTTCAGCTCACCCATTCTAGTTCTGCCCTCAACTATCCCCGCATCTGTCTTGTTTTGTTCCTCCCCTTCAACCCCGGAATTCCTGCACTTCTGATGTATACCCTCCTCCGCCCATATACCCACATTCGGCTCAGGAATTTGCCCATCCGTTTGGATTCCCTTTTCCTGCACCTGTACTTGCCTTCTTACCCAGGTGCCCTTTTCCCTCTTATCAAGCTTTCTCCTCTTGCTAGATTCTCCCATAAACCAGTTAATCAGCTTCCTTTTTAGCGGGACAAGCCTCAGGAGGAGCTCCGTCGATGCACTTGCTGAGCTAGCATTTTCATTCCTCATCATCCCCTCCATATAGTCAGGTTTGGGGAAGCGGTACCATTCCGGCACACGCCTAACCCAAACCGACGCATAAGTGTGCCTCCATTCTAGTTTGTATCGTACCCCGACTTTTTCTACAACTCCAGGTAGTAAGGCCTCCTCCCTATGCGCAACATAATTTCCGTTCTTATATAAAGTGTAGAATGTGTTGGAGTCAGTTACCTCAAATTCAGAGTCCGAATCCGAAGTGGGGGCGAAAGGGATGACGATTCCTGATCCTCCATATGCTGCTTCCCCTTATGATCTCTGATTCTTTCCGACTCATCGCTGTGATTGGCATCGTCAGGCTCAGTCGTTTGCGGGTTAGGCCCTGCGAGTCTTCACCTCTTTCACCCGCTGCCATACCCATTCCAGATGAGCCCCCCTGCGCCTCCTTCTGTTTCTCTCTAAACCTAGCGAAATATTCAGGATCGAACTCCTCAACAGACGAATCCGAGTCCCAATCATGCGATTGCCCGGCACAATCCGGGATAACTATTTGGGCCTGGCAAAAGAGGGTAATGGCCCTCCCTCCCCTTCCTGACAGATTCCTTCCCACAAATATGCCTCCTTCCGATGTAAGTCATCTTCTCTTCATCCAGAAACGCATACCCTCCTTCCAGGCACCACTTTTTCTCAGTCACAGCGCTCCCATCGAGCTTATGACTCTGATAGCTACAGACCATGGGCTAAGCACTCCACCCCCATTTACAGCATTGCACCTTGCTATCCATACATAATAGATGGTTAGCATGCAGATTCTCACAATCCGACTTCCCCCTTTTGGCTTCCACAGTTGTCCGAGTAGTAGCAGAGCATCTTCACACGTATCTGGCCATCCTGGGAATTCACATTCTCTTGTTATAACTCTCCATACTCGCTTAACTTAGGGACATTGGAAAATGGCATGGTCTGTTGTTTCAACCGCAACAGAGCAATTGGCACACATCGGCGAATCCCTTATCCCAATTTTAGACCAGAAATCTGCCGTTCGCAGCCTTCCCTTCGCCGTTAGCCACAATATAAACGAAGTCCTCACTGGGAAGTTTTTTTGCCAAACCCAGTCGGCCCACTGGTATTTATCTCCTCCGCAGGCTTGGTTAAGCCAAACTCTGGATATGCTGAATTTCCCACCTTTCCATAACGGGGTATCAGTCGTTCCTTCCCTTAAACACGACATATTAGTAAGGCTGTTTTGAAGAAACCTAAAAATAGGTGTGGCACCCCCAACCGCATTCCCTTCGCTAAAGGATCTCCACACCTCAGATTGTAGCACATCATTGACAGAAGCAATTGGATTGATACAGGACTGGGCTATCTCATCCGCAGTAAACCGATTACAGATCGCTCCACCACCTATCCAATTGTCATCCCAGAAGGAAATACGACTACCATCACCCATTCTCCATGATATTAATGGCCTCATCATGTGCCTTGCTGATAGAATATTATTCCACATCCACGAGCAGTTTGACGGTTTTGTAACCCTCCAGATGGATCGCCCTTTCAGTTTATTCTGCTTTACCCATGCAATCCATATGTTACAGTCATCCCCTTCAAGAATGTTCCAGACATGCTTTTGCATTGCAATCTTATTCTAAAGTAGAGGTCTTTTAAGGCCAAGCCCTCCTTCTGCCTTTGGCTTGCATACTTTAGTCCAGCTTACTTTGGCTCTACCATGTGCCCACAAGAATTTGGACATGAAGGAGTCTATCTTATAGCAAACTCTACATGGGAGTGGAATAACTAGAGACCAATAAGTCTGTATAGCAAACAACACTGATTGGATCAATTGAATTCTGCCCGGGTACGACAAGCTCCTTTCCGACCATCCTTTAATCCTCTTGGCGATTGCATCTATCAACGGTACACAGTCGAGATAAGTAAGCTTATTTGCAGAAAGCGGAACTCCAAGGTACCTAAAGGGGAGGTCCCCCTTAGCCAGGCCTGTTGTCTCAGAGATCTGCATCTCTATTGCCTCTGCCGATCTAGACAAGTAGAATTTATCTTTGCATTACTAACAGAAAATCCTGACCAGGAAGCAAAATTATTTAAGGCATCCATGAACATTGATATAGAGGTAATATCAGGCCTCGTGAACAGGAGAATATCATCCGCAAAAAACAAGTGTGTAATGTGAGTTTTCTCGCATCTCCAGTGGAATTTGAAAGCCGGGGTGAGTGCAACCCTCCTCAACTGGCAAGATAAGATTTCCATGCTAAGCACAAACAAATAAGGAGATAGAGGGTCTCCCTGCCTTAAACCTCTAAAGTGTCGTATAAACCCGTGGAGTTCGCCATTAACATTTATAGAAGAGGTGGGGGTTGTTATGCACTCCATGACCCAGCTTGTGAAAATACTAGGAAATCCAAAAGCCTTCAGTGTGCATTTTATAAACCGTCATTCCAGCGAATCAAATGCCTTAGCAATATCCATCTGCATGACACAGCCTTTAGGCCCCCTTCTGGTACCATAGCCGTGGATTAGCTCCTGCGCTAGCATAATATTATCAACAATCTTCCTTCCCGGCATGAAAGCAGACTGGGCCGAACCCACAACACTACCTATTAGACTCCGAAGCCTGTCTGCCAACACTTTAGAGATGCACTTGTAAACAGTGTTACAACAGGATATCGGCCTATAATCAGCCACCCTGGTCGTATACTTTGACTTAGGCACGAGTGTAATTGCAGAGGTATTGATCTGCCTCAGCATACGACCATTAGAGAAAAATTCCTGGATTGCGTCAATAACATCCGTGCGTATTTTCTCCCATGACGCATAGAAAAATTCAGGTGGAAAGCCATCTGGACTTGGGGCTTTGCCCTTTTTGAGGGAAAATAGAGCGCTTACGATCTCGTCCTCCATAACAAGCGCGGCAAGGAACATACTCTGCATGGGGTTTACAGTGGCCTGCACCATCCCTCGGAACATCTCCGAATGATCATCAGAAATTTGTGTGGTAGAAACACCGTATAGATGCTGAAAGTGGCTGACTATTTTCTGGATTATCTGCTCCTTTTCAATAAGAACATCACCCTCAGCATTTAACGTTTTTGTTACCGGATCAGTGAGATTTAGCTCTTCCAATGCTGAAGTTCCTCACGAGCTTGTTTTACCCTCCTCGAGATACCATATGCTTTGTCTTTCTTAAATTCCTTCAACTTGCATTTGACTTCATTTTCCCGCATAGTGTATACCTCCTAGTGCCATAGCAAGATATTTGCCATGCAGAGTCTATAACCTCTTGGTAACCCGGTATCTCCTTCCAGAAGTCAAAATATTTAAAGGGGGCCTCCTGCCAACCCTATCCCTAAGTTGCATCACACTCGGAGAGTGGTCTGAAGTCATTGGCAGGTGAAAGAAAGCGTTGGAATTTGGGTATGCTTCCAACCACTCCTGGTTAACCAAAATTCTGTCCAGCTTGCAATGGATTGGTGGATCCCTCCTATTCATCCAAACCAGCCTTCCTAAGTGTATCATCCAACACTTCATCCTGCTCAGTCCACCGGGGACATCCTCCTCTTTTCTCAAATATCCTCCTTATAGCATTAAAGTCCCCAAGGACGCACGAAGGGAGTCCATTTACCTGTGCCGTTTCAAGGAAGTTCCAAAGGTCTCTCCTGGCACCACCATCATTCTCCCCATATACAAACGTGACATACATCTCATCATTACCATAATTTTGCTGAATAGCACAATGCACCCACTGCGAATTCACTGAAACAATATCAACTCTCCACTTCACCGAGTCCCATAACACCCAAATACGTCCAGTATCCCTATCCCCATAGGCCATAACTGCTTTCCAACCGACCTCCAGCTTCCTATTCATGCTCTATAGAAAACTTCTTCTGATTTTTGTTTCCAGAAGACCCATAACACCAATCTTATTCTTGCCCATGAAACTTTTTGCTTCCTTCTAATGGGATTGGGGTTTGGGGTTTAGGGTTTAGGGTTTAGGGTTTAGAGTGTTTTTTTTTTTATAAGTAATAGTCCATAACCCATAAGAAATAGTCTGTACAAAAACCGCAGGGGCATACCGCTGGAAATCAAGCTGTCACGAAACTAACGTATACCCCATATACATACTAAAACAAGTAGATCAATCTATGTATGTGGCGATGACGCAAGAATAAATGTAGCCAGTGTCCTGAGAGGCAACATACGCTCGCCTATGCGACGCTTATTACGTTCCATCCACACGTAATAAACACATCCAGCAAACATTCGAATGAAGGGCTGACGATGTCGTAGGGTGGCTCCAACTGGTGTGACTAGCAAATTAATTATGGCGCTGAATCTACGTGGAAAATTCGGCGCCACAAGTCGACCAAGAGTGTACTGCCATACCTCCGCTGAGTATGAGCATGTGAAGAATAGGTGGTCGAATCGCTCTCTTCTCAATCCACATAAAGCACAAGTCGAAGAAGAAGAAATACCCAGAGAAAAGAGCATATCCGAAGTGTATTGCCTTCTTTGAACGGCCAGCCAGAGAACAAAGGAGAACCGTGGCAACAAAGCCTTAGACCAGACAAAACTAGCCCAAGGAACAGTCTCATACTCGCTGCAAATATACCTCCATGCAGAAGCAATAGTGAAAACGCCATCGGACCGTAAGGACCAGACAACCTTATCAGGTATACCTGGTGATGGGTAACATCTAACCGGCAGGAGCTCATATAGCCTGTCAAAACACGCACGCCTATGCCGATTAATCCTCATATCACTGTCATGAACATAACTCCGCCAGCTCGAATCCAAAAAGAAATCCGCCACAGAAACAGTATAAGGAATCCCAGACCGCTCGATCTCCTCACCTCCAAAGATCTCCACCAGAGGGCCCAATGGAGACCAAGAATCATACCAGAAGGAGATCCTACTCCCATCACCCGTACGCCATGAGATAAGTCTTCGGACAAGGTACCTCAACGTCACCAAATCCAAGAACACCTATCCGGCTGCCTCACTTACCAAAATGACTTGCCTCTCAGAAGATACGTCATCACCCAATGAGCCCATACGGAGTCCTCCGGATTCGAGAAGAGGTGCCAAATGTGCTTCAGCATCGCCGCTCGGTTCCAACCCTACGCTTTCAGCCTGCATATGGTACTCCACTCTACCTTGGCCTTGTGGTGGTCCATCGATGGACCCGACCACAAAAACCTCGACATGAGCTGCTCCAACCGCCTGCAAACCGACATTGGCAGTGGAAATACAGACGACCAATATGTCTGAGTCGCAAATAACACCGAGTTCACTAACTGCTGCTTCCCAGCATACGACAGATGTCTACTAGTCCAATGACAAATCCTACTAGCAATGGCATCCACCAACGGCGTGCAATCCTCTGAAGATAGCCTCCTAGTAATAAGAGGCACTCCAAGATAACGAACTGGAAGCTCCCCTCGGCCAAATCCAGAAGCAGCCAAAATCTGTGTGTGCACCTCCTCCGGGTTTAGGGTTAAGGGTTTTTTTTTTTGAAATCTGGGTTTAGGGTTTAGGGTTTTAGGGTTTCAGGGTTTTTAGGGTTTAGGGTTTAGGGTTTTTTTTGAAATCTGGGTTTAGGGTTTAGGGTTTTAGGGTTTTAGGGTTTCAGGGTTTTTAGGGTTTAGGGTTTTGGATTTAGGGTCTAGGGTCTAGGGTCTATGGTTTTTTAGAGTTTAGGGTTTAGGGTTTAGGGTTTAGGGTTTTTTTTTTGACAAGTAATATTCTATAACCCAATAAAAATCTGTAAAAAGATCACAGGGGCATACCCCCGAAAATCAACACCACAACACCATATCTACGTATACTAAATACGTAACCAAATAAAGTATCACACTACGACCGAGGTAGTGAGGAAAGAATAAGTGAGGCAAGTGTCCTAGGAGGAAGCAAACGCTCGCCAGCCCTGCGCTTGTGCCGCTCTATCCATAGAAATAAACGCATCCTCCCAGCATCCGAACAAAAGATGGACGCCTTCGAAGTGTGACCCCAGCCGGCGAGAACAACAACTCAGTTATAGCAGACCGCCTTCGCGGAAAGTTCGGCGCAACATCCCGACCAACAGTATACAACCAAACCTCCGCTGAATAACTGCATGTAAAGAAAAGGTGGTCTAACCTCTCTCGCCTCGAACCACAAAGTGCACATGTAGATGAAGATGAAACCCCTAGGCTGAATAACATGTCGGAAGTGTATAGCCTCCCCTGAACTTACAACCAGAGGATGAACGAGAACCGCGGCTACATACCCTTAGCCCAGATAAAACTAGCCCAAGGAACAACCTGGTGATCCTTACGGATATGTCTCCATGCAGAGGCGATAGTAAAATCTCCATCAGGACGTAAAGACCAGATAACCCGATCAGAAGTACCTGATAATGGATAACAACCGGCAGGTAGCAGCTCGCGCAATCTGTCAAAGCACGCTCGCCTATGCCGATGAATACGCACATCACCTCCCTCAATGTAGCTCCGCCAATTCGAATCAGCAAAGAAATCCGCCACTGAGATCCTAGAAGGGATCCTGGAGCGCTCGATATCCTCACGCCCAAAGACATCCACCAAAGGACCCAATGGGGACCACGTGTCAAACCAGAAGGAAATCCTGCTGCCATCCCCCATGCGCCAAGAAATGAGTCGTCGAACAAGGTGCCTCAGTGCCAGTAGTCGTCTCCAGATCCAGGAGCACCTATCCGGCTGCCGAGCCTGCCAAAAGGATTCTCCCTTCAAGAGATACGTCCTAGCCCAGCGAGCCCATACTGAGTCCTCTGGATCCGATAAGAGGTGCCAAATGTGCTTCAGCATCGCCGCTCGGTTCCACTCTGTGACCTGCTTAAGGCCAAGCCCTCCCTGCTCCTTTGGCCTGCACACTGTTTGCCAAGCTACCTTTGCCTTGTGGTGGTCCATCGATGGACCCGACCACAAAAATCGCGACATGAGCTGCTCCAGCCGCTTGCAAACCGACATCGGTAGTGGAAATATAGACGACCAGTACGTCTGAGTCGCGAATAGTACCGAGCTCACTAGCTGTAGCCTCCCAGCATACGATAAGTGTCTACTCGTCAAGTGGCAAATCCTGCTAGCAATAGCATCCACTAACGGCGAACAATCCTCCGAGGTTAGCCTCCTCGTAATAAGGGGCACTCCAAGATACCTAGCCGGTAACTCCCCCCGTGTAAAACCAGAATCAGCCAGAATCTGTGCCTGCACATCCCCCGAGACTCCACCAAAGAAGATCTCACTCTTTTGTGCGCTTATCCTCAATCCAGATTGATCCCCGAATCTAGATAATGTCTCCAATACACAACGCACCGACGAAGGTCTCCCACAAGAGAAAATGAGAAGATCATCCGGAAAACATAAGTGAGACAATCGTACCTTCCGACAACGAGAATGAAATCCAAAATCAGATGTCTCCGCAGTCTTCCTCAACATGCCAAATAATACTTCCATGACCATCACAAAGAGATACGGCGACAAAGGGCATCCCTGACGAAGGCCCCTGGAACTACTGAAGAAACCCTGTAGCTCCCCGTTAATGCTGATAGAGAATCTGGCCGTAGTTACACACTCCATGATGAGCCAGATGAACGAACTCGGAAAACCGAAACACTCCAGTACCGCCCGTAAGAAATCCCACTCGACCGAGTCATATGCCTTATGGATATCAATCTTCAATGCACACCGCGGGGGACTCCTCTCCGTATGATAGCCCCTAATGATCTCGTGTGCTACCATAATGTTATCCACAATGCGTCGTCCGGGTATAAACGCCGACTGCTCAGAACCTATGATACCAGGAAGCACCTCCCTAACTCGCGTCGCCAGTATACGAGTAATGCACTTGTACACCGTGTTACAACACGAGATAGGCCTGAAATCCGTTAATGCCGTCGGATTCGCTTTCTTCGGAATGAGCGATATAATAGTGGTATTCGCCTCACGAAGAAGACGACCCCGAGTAAAAAAATCCTGCACTGCCTCCGTAACCAGCGCTCCCACAACCTCCCAGGATCCCCTGAAGAACTCTGTCGTATATCCATCCGGTCCAGGTGCCTTGTGACGGCCAAGCTGAAACATCGCCTTGCGCACCTCCTCCACAGAAACAGGGGCCACCAGGGCAACAGACTGCTCTGACGACACAGTCCCAAATAAAACCTCCCGTATCATATCCCTATCAATCGATGCTGTTCGCGGAACCACTGTGAATAACATGCTGAAATACCGGATAGTCTCATCCCTAAACCCTAAACCTAAACCCTAAATCCAGAATTCAAAGAACTTGAACGGAACACGGCACCCCTGTGTTCTCTGCATGAGCCACACTAAGCACGGAGAATGATCCGAGCAACCAGGAGCAAAAAACCGGGCCAAAGAATCTGAGAAGTCGCTCAACCATCGCATGTTCACCATCACCCTATCCAACTTCCGGAGAATGGCATCATCCCTACGATTCGTCCATGTGAAAAACTCTCCGGTAGACCGAAGATCCTCTAACTCCGCATCCCTGACTGGAACATCGAACTCCTCATCCACTCCGTGCCAACTCAAGTCCCCACCCTGCCGCTCATACGGTGTCCGTACAGCATTCATATCGCCAATAACACACCAGGGCTCCCCAACATATCGAGTGGAAGCCTCACGCAAGAACCTCCAGAGAGAACGTCGACCGGTGGCATCATTCAGACCATACACAAACGTAATCTGAAAAGATACGCCTGTCGCAATGAAAGTAACCCTAGCATGCACCCACTGAGGGTTAATATCAGCCACGTCCACCTGTACACGAGAGGGATCCCAACAAACCCAAATCCTTCCAGTCACAGATGCACCATGGGCAACTACATATCTCCAAGAAGATAAGAACGCACTCTGACTCCGCGATTCAACCGAAGCCCGCACCCTAGTCTCAAGAAGAGCAAACAAAGATAACCTATGAATGGAAATGAGCCTGCGAACCTCGCTGACATGTAAGGGGTCATTGAAGCCGCGCACATTCCACGCTCCGAACATAGGCATCATCATAAATCAACAAATCACCTAGAGGCCCCACGGGACCTCCCAGAAGGCACCAGTGGCGGCGCCTCCTGAACCTGCTTAGCCTGCTTTTCCTTTTTCTTCTCTTTCTTCGTCAACTTAGACGAAGGACGAGAATCAGCATCAGCAGTATCATCTCCATAAGCACGCATGTCCGCATAAAAATCAGAACTCAAGGATTTCTCCTTGTTGAGAGCACAACTACCCAAGGACTCAGAAGACCCAGCCTGTACAACCTGCTGCTTCCCCTTATCAGATGGAAGCTCAGTAACAACAGTGAGTGCCAGAGCATCTAGTCGCTCCTCCTCCGACGGGGTAACATCAGTCAGATCCGTCTGTCCCTCATACAGAACAATAGCACGAGAGGGGTCTCCCAATGCATCCATATCTCCAAGGTCGTGTACCAACTCTACCCCAGCAACACCCTCCTCTCCAATCGTGATATCAGGCC
Source organism: Melastoma dodecandrum (assembly GCA_029817715.1). NCBI lineage: Eukaryota > Viridiplantae > Streptophyta > Magnoliopsida > Myrtales > Melastomataceae > Melastoma > Melastoma dodecandrum. The sequence goes on along the minus strand of JARUPY010000533.1, from coordinate 53,159 downwards.
GTATCTCTCCCTCCTCATCAGCATCCTGTAATGCCTGAAAGGCATTTACTGAGCGTTCAATCACCTCTGGTACCCTGGGAATAGGTGTAGTAAGCTGCGGCCCGGGCACACGGGTCCCCGGAGCACCCGCATCCATGAATCCATCTCGAGACTCCACAGCAGCCCGCCTCTGTACACGGGTCCTCCTAGACCTCCTATCCACTGGCTTAGCAGTACGAGTAGCCGCCTCCGGATTCTGTGGACAACGCTCAAAACCATGGCCAAATACACCGCAGGACTGACAGCGTGGCGGCCGAAATTCATAAGCAATATGAATTTCCCGACTCAGGTCCTCTACATCAGTAATCCTCAGAGACTGGCGCAGGTCCAACGAGGAATCACACTCAATCTGCACCCTAGCACTGCCCACACTGCCTCGAGAAAAGGACCTAGCATCAATGCGCAGAGGAACTCCCAAACCACTCGCGATATACTGCACTCCGTTCCAATGAAAGAACTCGACAGAAATGTTCTGCAATCTGACCCATAAAGGGAGGAGCTTCGGGTCAAAAGCCTCCATAGAGGTGCCAGGAGTCCAACGCCGAAGCACCATCGGAATACCAACAATGTGCCAGTCACTTCGCTCCAAGATAGCATCAAAAGATTCGTCAGAATCAAAGCGCATGAGAAACATACCAGGTCCTACTCCGCATACATCCAGAAGGCCCTGTTTATTCCAAAGGAGACGAGCTGTCCTGCTGATAACCTCAATAGGCAGACGACGACAAATGATGTATCCAATCAGAGTATTCTTCCATAAGCGCTTACCCTCCTCCGCCACCTCTAACGGCATGATCAGGCTCCCATCTGAATCGAAAGCAACCTCAACTCGCTTCACTTCCGGGCGGGAAGACCGAACAGTCTCAGCGAAAGATTTAGAACGTAGATCACGGTCAAAACCAGCCATATCTGATGTCGGAAGCACCCCAGAAGAAGGCCCCGCAGCATAGGAAGCCTGCGGAAAAGTCGCCGGAAAACTGCCCGGAAAAGTCGCCGGACTACCATTGACCGGCGTTGACCCGCCGTTGACTGGCGTTGACCGGCCGTTGACCGGTCTGGCCGGACCGGACTGAACCGGTCTGGGTAGACCGGTCCGCCTGAACCGGCCGGTCGGCCGGAATTTCGTTGACCGCCGGCGTTGACCGGCGACGGAGCCGAGGACCGGCAGTTGACGCCGTTAACCGGCAGGGTTTTGGGCCACTCCCGGCCCACCTTCCGGGCCCATTACTGGCCCATCTTCCGGGCCCGCTCCGGCCCACCAACCGGGCCCACAACCGGCCCATTAGAAGCCCGACTCGATCTGCTGACGTCATCCGATGACGTCACCTGATGACGTGGTGCTGCTGACTGTGCTCTCTGCTGACGTGGCTGATGACGGGTCCGCTGATGTGGCCGCTAACGTGGCTGCTGACGTGGCACCTGGAACCCTAGCCGCCTTCTTCCGCCGCCGTCCCCTCTTCCGACGCCTCTAGCCGCCACTCCGGTGCTCCAGAACGGACCCACAATATATCAAAAGAAAGCTCTCGACACGAGGAATGCAATGAAGAAGACATAGCCTCAAACGGAGGTATTGTGAACTCGGTATCCGTTTTCAAATATGGGCGAAGATCGGGTAGCCCCCGCAACTTTCACCGTTGATATCTTCCAGCGCTATGCTCCACCACAAACCCACAATATATCTTTAGATCCGCCTTGAGAAGACGAGTCTAACAATATATTATACACCCCAATTGGAGACTGAATGAATTCAGAAACTCCGGTCAAAGCGCCGGACTGGCCGAGGCCCCCCTCCCGAGACAACCGAAACTTTGAACGCCGATAACTCCACAACCGTTGCTCCGATGAAAATGCACAATATGTCGTTAGAATGCTCTCGGAATGACGAATCCAATGACACCTCACCCACTCCGAACAGAGACCGAACGCCCCCGTGGCGGCCGGTCAAAGTTCCGCTCCCCAAATCTCTAGAGAGAGATGCTCCCCCTTAGAGAGAGAAACTGGAAAAACAAAATGGGTTGGGTGGGGTTTAGGGTTTAGGGTTTAGGTTTTTTTTTTTTTTGTGACAAGTAATATTCTATAACCCAATAAAAATCTGTACAGACACAGGGGCATACCCCCGGAAATGAACACCACAACACCATATCTACGTATACTAAATACGTAACCAAATAAAGTATCACACTACGACCGAGGTAGCGAGGAAAGAATAAGTGAGGCAAGTGTCCTAGGAGGAAGCAAACGCTCGCCAGCCCTGCGCTTGTTCTGCTCTATCCATAGGTAATAAACGCATCCTCCAAGCATCCGAACAAAAGATAGACGCCTTCGAAGTGTGGCCCCAGCCGGCGAGAACAACAACTCAGTTATAGCAGACCACCTTCGCGGAAAGTTCGGCGCAACATCCCGACCAACAGTATACAGCCAAACCTCCGCTGAATAACTGCATGTAAAGAAAAGGTGGTCTAACCTCTCTCGCCTCGAACCACAAAGTGCACATGTAGATGAAGATGAAACCCCTAGGCTGAATAGCATGTCGGAAGTGTATAGCCTCCCCTGAACTGCCAACCAGAGGATGAACGAGAACCGCGGCAACATACCCTTAGCCCAGATAAAACTAGCCCAAGGAACAACCTGGTGATCCTTACGGATATGTCTCCATGCAGAGGCGATAATAAAATCTCCATCAGGACGTAAAGACCAGATAACCCGATCAGAAGTACCTGATAATGGATAACAACCAGCAGGTAGCAGCTCGCGCAATCTGTCAAAGCACGCTCGCCTATGCCGATGAATACGCACATCACCTCCCTCAATGTAGCTCCGCCAATTCGAATCAGCAAAGAAATTCGCCACTGAGATCCTAGAAGGGATCCTGGAGCGCTCGATATCCTCACGCCCAAAGACATCCACCAAAGGACCCAATGGAGACCACGTGTCAAACCAGAAGGAAATCCAGCTGCCATCCCCCATGCGCCAGGAAATGAGTCGTCGAACAAGGTCCCTCAGTGTCAGTAGTCGTCTCCAGATCCAGGAGCACCTATCCGGCTGCCGAGCCTGCCAAAAGGATTCTCCCCTCAAGAGATACGTCCTAGCCCAGCGAGCCCATACTGAGTCCTCTGGATCCGATAAGAGGTGCCAAATGTGCTTCAGCATCGCCGCTCGGTTCCACTCTGTGACCTGCTTAAGGCCAAGCCCTCCCTGCTCCTTTGGCCTGCACACTGTTTGCCAAGCTACCTTTGCCTTGTGGTGGTCCATCGATGGACCCGACCACAAAAATCGCGACATGAGCTGCTCCAGCCGCTTGTAAACCGACATCGGTAGTGGAAATATAGACGACCAGTACGTCTGAGTCGCGAATAGTACCGAGCTCACTAGCTGTAGCCTCCCAGCATACGATAAGTGTCTACTCGTCCAGTGGCAAATCCTGCTAGCAATAGCATCCACTAACGGCGAACAATCCTCCGAGGTTAGCCTCCTCGTAATAAGGGGCACTCCAAGATACCTAACCGGTAACTCCCCCCGAGTAAAACCAGAATCAGCCAGAATCTGCGCCTGCACATCCCCCGAGACTCCACCAAAGAAGATCTCACTCTTTTGTGCGCTTATCCTCAATCCAGATTGATCCCCGAATCTAGATAATGTCTCCAATACACAACGCACCGACGAAGGTCTCCCACCAGAGAAAATGAGAAGATCATCCGGAAAACATAAGTGAGACAATCGTACCTTCCGACAACGAGAATGAAATCCAAAATCAGATGTCTCCGCAGTCTTCCTCAACATGCCAGATAATACTTCCATGACCATCACAAAGAGATACGGCGACAAAGGGCATCCCTGACGAAGGCCCCTGGAACTACTGAAGAAACCCTGTAGCTCCCCGTTAATGCTGATAGAGAATCTGGCCGTAGTTACACACTCCATGATGAGCCAGATGAACGAACTCGGAAAACCGAAACACTCCAGTACCGCCCGTAAGAAATCCCACTCGACCGAGTCATATGCCTTATGGATATCAATCTTCAATGCACACCGCGGGGGACTCCTCTCCGTATGATAGCCCCTAATGATCTCGTGTGCTACCATAATGTTATCCACAATGCGTCGTCCGGGTATAAACGCCGACTGCTCAGAACCTATGATACCAGGAAGCACCTCCCTAACTCGCGTCGCCAGTATACGAGTAATGCACTTGTACACCGTGTTACAACACGAGATAGGCCTGAAATCCGTTAATGCCGTCGGATTCGCTTTCTTCGGAATGGGCGATATAATAGTGGTATTCGCCTCACGAAGAAGACGACCCCGAGTAAAAAAATCCTGCACTGCCTCCGTAACCAGCGCTCCCACAACCTCCCAGGATCCCCTGAAGAACTCTGCCGTATATCCATCCGGTCCAGGTGCCTTGTGACGGCCAAGCTGAAACATCGCCTTGCGCACCTCCTCCACAGAAACAGGGGCCACCAGGGCAACAGACTGCTCTGACGACACAGTCCCAGATAAAACCTCCCGTATCATATCCCTATCAATCGATGCTGTTCGCGGAACCGCTGTGAATAACATGCTGAAATACCGGATAGTCTCATCCCTAAACCCTAAATCCAGAATTCAAAGAACTTGAACGGAACACGGCACCCCTGTGTTCTCTGCATGAGCCACACTAAGCACGGAGAATGATCCGAGCAACCAGGAGTAAAAAGCCGGGCCAAAGAATCTGAGAAGTCGCTCAACCATCGCATGTTCACCATCACCCTATCCAAGTTCCGGAGAATGACATCATCCCTACGATTCGTCCATGCACCCACTGAGGGTTAATATCAGCCACGTCCACCTGTACACGAGAGGGAACCCAACAAACCCAAATCCTTCCAGTCACAGATGCACCATGGGCAACTACATATCTCCAAGAAGATAAGAACGCACTCTGACTCCGCGATTCAACCGAAGCCCGCACCCCAGTCTCAAGAAGAGCAAACAAAGATAACCTATGAATGGAAATGAGCCTGCGAACCTCGCTGACATGTAAGGGGTCATTGAAGCCGCGCACATTCCACGCTCCGAACATAGGCATCATCATAAATCAACAAATCACCTAGAGGCCCCACGGGACCTCCAAGAAGGCACCAGTGGCGGCGCCTCCTGAACCTGCTTAGCCTGCTTTTCCTTTTTCTTCTCTTTCTTCGTCAACTTAGACGAAGGACGAGAATCAACATCAGCAGTATCATCTCCATAAGCACGCATGTCCGCATAAAAATCAGAACTCAAGGATTTCTCCTTGTTCAGAGCACAACTACCCAAGGACTCAGAAGACCCAGCCTGTACAACCTACTGCTTCCCCTTATCAGATGGAAGCTCAGTAACAACAGTGAGTGCCAGAGCATCTAGTCGCTCCTCCTCCGACGGGGTAACATCAGTCAGATCCGTCTGTCCCTCATACAGAACAATAGCACGAGAGGGGTCTCCCAATGCATCCATATCTACAAGGTCGTGTACCAACTCTACCCCAGCAACACCCTCCTCTCCAATCGTGATATCAGGCCGTATCTCTCCCTCCTCATCAGCATCCTGTAATGCCTGAAAGGCATTTACTGAGCGTTCAATCACCTCTGGTACCCTGGGAATAGGTGTAGTAAGCTGCGGCCCGGGCACACGGGTCCCCGGAGCACCCGCATCCATGAATCCATCTCGAGAATCCACAGCAGCCCGCCTCTGTACACGGGTCCTCCTAGACCTCCTATCCACTGGCTTAGCAGTACGAGTAGCCGCCTCCGGATTCTGTGGACAACGCTCAAAACCATGGCCAAATACACAGCAGGACTGACAGCGCGGCGGCTGAAATTCATAAGCAATCTGAATTTCCCGACTCAGGCCCTCTACATCAGTAATCCTCAGAGACTGGCGCAGGTCCAACGAGGCATCAAACTCAATCTGCACCCTAGCACTGCCCACACTGCCTCGAGAAAAGGACCTAGCATCAATGCGCAGAGGAACTCCCAAACCACTCGCGATATACTGCACTCCGTTCCAATGAAAGAACTCGACAGGAATATTCCGCAATCTGACCCATAAAGGAAGGAGCTTCGGCTCAAATGCCTCCATAGAGGTGCCAGGAGTCCAACGCCGAAGCACCATCGGAATACCAACAATGTGCCAGTCACTTCGCTCCAAGATAGCATCAAAAGATTCGTCAGAATCAAAGCGCATGAGAAACATACCAGGTCCTACTCCGCATACATCCAGAAGGCCCTGTTTATTCCAAAGGAGACGAGCTGTTCTGCTGATAACCTTAATAGGCAGACGACGACCAATGATGTATCCAATCAGAGTATTCTTCCATAAGCGCTTACCCTCCTCCGCCACCTCTAACGGCATGATCAGGCTCCCATATGAACCGAAAGCAACCTGAACTCGCTTCACTTTCGGGCGGGAAGACCGAACAGTCTCAGCAAAAGATTTAGAACGTAGATCACGGTCAAAACCAGCCATATCTGATGTCGGAAGCACCCCAGAAGAAGGCCCCGCAGCATAGGAAGCCTGGGGGAAAGTCGCAGGAAAACTGCCTGTAAAAGTCGCCGGCCGGCCGTTGACCGGCGTTGACCGGCCTGACCGGCCTGACTGAACCGGACTGAACCGGTCTGGGTGGACCGGTCCGCCTGAACCGGCCGGTTGATCGGAATTTCGTTGACCGCCCGCGTTGACCGGCCGGCAGAGCCGTTGACCGGCATGTGGTTGGCCCACTCCCGGCCCCCCCGTCCGGGCCCAATCCGGGCCCACTGACCCGGCCCACTCCGGGCCCACCAACCGGGCCCACAACCGGCCCACCTACCGGGTCCACATTCCGGCCCATCTGAAGCCCGACCCGATCTGCTGACGTCATCCGATGACGTGGCGCTGCTGACTGTGCTCTCTGCTGACGTGGCCGCTGACGTGGGCCCACATTCCGGCCCATCTGAAGCCCGACCCGATCTGCTGACGTCATCCGATGACGTCATCTGATGACGTGGCGCTGCTGACTGTGCTCTCTGCTGACGTGGCCGCAGACGTGGCAACTGACGTGGGGGTTCAGGGTTCGGGGTTCAGGTTTTTTTTTTTTTTTTTGGTCAATAAAATTCATTTAAAATAAAGGTAGCCCGAAGGCTATACATGACCTAGGGAAGCCCATAACCCCCATGATGTACATGGTTAGTCCAGCAGCCTACCAAACTAAGCAACATTATCCAAAAAGTTAGCGATTAATTCCTAAGGGCTGCACCAAAATAAAATAGGTTCATAGTTCAGAAACCAAAAGTACTGCATAGAGGGCCAATGCAGGAGCATGCTCATTCACTCGAGGAACCATGATCCTCTGAACTCCGGGCCTCGAAGAAGCCACGACTACCATCACTCCAACAGTCATCCTCTCCATCTCCCTCCGGAGGGGTGTCATCAAAAGATGTATCCTGATCGTCATGTGGTGGGCCAAAGGAGAAGAAAGGGAGCGGGTCTTGATTTGCTTCCTCAGCTCGGCTCGCTTCTTCCTCAGCCTTGCTAAGCAGCACCTCATGCAGTCCAGCTAGGAAATCAGCCACCCCATCAAGCTGTACAATATTGTCTCTGAGCGCCTTACATTTGTTTCTTCTTGCTGCTTTGTTAGATTCATTCCGAATTTCCCACAGGTCCTGCGCAATTGATCGCAGCAGGGGCTGTTTAAGGGCTGGAGGTCGGTTGGCAGGGTCCTCCACCTTCTCATAAATCATGGTTATGATATTACTGAAACAAGTATCAGGTCCCGGGGAGGTCGGAGTTCCAGGCGGCAGTCCATGCAGACCAGTATCAATGGCAGTTTGAGCATCCCCAGGCACAAAGTTTGCCTCCTTGCCAGTCACACCCGGAGACTGCAGCTCAACGCCATGAACTGTCTGGGGGACAACAGGATGTACAGGCATCTCATAAACCAGTACAGCAGCAGGTTTATATACAGGTTCAGCAGCGCAGGGATAGGATCCTGTAAGATGCATATCAGTAATCCTCAAATCTTCTGCATCCTGGGCCAGTCTATCTATCGCATCATGCCAATTCTTCATTTCCCTTTTCAGGGGCTCTTGTTTTGCCTATACTGCCACCCTCCATTCCTCAGCCAAATCACAAAACTCCTTCTTTTTAGCAGAAATGTCTTCAACATTCACCAGGCCTTTCTGTGCAGATTTCATCATTCGAAGTTGCAGTCTCAAACCAAGGATCCGTTCGTCCAGCCTAAGAAGAGCAACATCCTGCTGAAAACGATTCCGATATTCCTGCATTGCTTCACGTTCCAGCCCAGCGGCCTGCTGCAGATGGTCACCGACACCAATCCCGTAAAGGCAAATGAACTTCCTGTGCGCTTCATCCCTCACCCTGACTGTCAGTTTGTGCAGAAGGTTTGCAAACTCTGCACTCAGAATATAAAAGTTTTCAAGGATAAACTTCATCGCCTGACAGCGGATGAGTCTAACTTCCTCATCCAACTCTTCAAAGCCATCCACTGTCGCAGTGACAAGGTGAAGCAGGTTTAGTGACCCTCCCTCCGCAACCTCCGGCATCCTAGGGCTTTCCTGAAGAGCTTTTTGAATAAGCTGTGTCATGAATTGCAGTAGACGAGAAGTCTCCTCCGAGGGACTGGCCACATGCTCAATAATAAACTTTAGTGCCTGGACTTGGATAAGTTTTTGGTCCGCATCCAGATCATCAAAGTTCTCCATAATTTTATCCATCAGATTCCTCAGGGAATATTCAAGGTTGTTGGTTTCATAGGAGCTCGAGGCTGCTGCTTCCTCCGGATGCGTTTCTACCCGATCACCTTCCGGCATCTCAGCCCTAACCGTCTCCTTCCATCCCAGAATAATAACATCCTCAGCTTCCTTCAACTTCTCGTCATCACCCACATTTTGCCCATTTTCAGGTACATCTAGGTGGGCTGAGTTATTCCTTTCGTCCTCCCCCCCACGTGATCCTGGTGCTATCGAAGAACTACGAGAGGCACATTCACCACACTGTAGTCCTGGTGGTCATCGTGTTCCAACGGCAACCGATGACTATCCGGAGAATCCTGGATTCCTAGGAGAGTTTGGAGTGCGTCTGGCAACTTCCCGGTCGCTACATTTTCCCCTTCTATCACAACAGCAGCGCCTGTCCCCAATGCGCTCTCTGCAGCCTGGGCGTTCTCAGATAAGTCCAGCTTTTGAACCATAGCCTCCATCACAGTCTCCACCTCCATTTCACCCAGGAAGCCATCAGTCTGTGTTCCTTTGTTTTGAACAAGAACACATCTTTTCACCCAATCAGTTCTTGCCTTCCTATCGAGACGTCTCTTTTTCCTAGCCACGTTCATAAACCAGTCGGCCACCTTTCTCTTAAGCGAACTCCGTCTAGGTATAATATCTTTGGATGCAGCCTGCCCAGTCCTTGCAAACTCAGGGAAGCCTGGTTTAGCGAAACAAAACCAATCCGGAGCGCGCCGAATCCAGACAGATGCATCCGACTCTCTCCATTCCAGCTTAACCCTAACTCCAGTTTTCTCAACAATACCCGGTAGAAGGGCCTCCTCCTTATGCGCAACATACTTACCACTCTTGTACAAAGTACAGTAGGTGTTGGAATCCGTTACCTCAAAATCTGAATCCGTTTCAGAGCTTGAAGAGGGCGGGGAGGGAGTTGGTGTGTCTACTTCTTCAGCAATCTGCTTCCCCTTTTGCTTCCGCCGAAGGTTGTCTTGTTGCTGAGCATCCACTTGGTCATCCAAATCATCAGAGCTACTGACCCCTCGCATGGCCTCGTCAGGCTGAGTCCACCCTTGGTCAAAATGTTCCTGCTGGGCAGCACGCTCCTCCGCCACCGACCCTTCCTCGGTCACATCCACATTCGGCTCCCAGCGCCTCCGCCCGGATCCTCGTGCATTTCTAAAAGCCGCTCTTCCCCGACGAATGCCACTCCGCGTACGCCGCGACGGGCTAGCATCATCATTTCCTTGGGGAGCAGACCCACTTCCCCCAGGCTGCGAAGGCAACATACCCGACCTAGCAGCTCTTCTCCGGCGCCTGTCACTCCACATACTTGCTTCAGAGTCCTCGATTCCACAACTGTGCCCTAACTCCTCCGAAAGGATTGAGGAACCATTTGCTCCCTTACATTTGAACATTTAAAAACCGGCCCAAAAAAGGAAATGGGCCCCACACGGAGAGAAACTCCAATCGCAATCTTCAAAGTAGAGCGCCAATCCCCATCTCCATTAACTGGCATCACCTTCAAAATAGAGTACCAGCCCCCATCAACTCCCACCATTATCACAGGGTTCGCATTGAGCCAGTAACTGCAAGGACAATTGACCATATTCCAAGTGTTGCACCTCCATTAACTGCCCTGCATCTCTCAATCCATATATGGTAGATAGCGAGCATGCATATTCTGACGATGTTCCTTCCTCCTTTCGCTTTCCAGAGCTGTCCCAGCAGCGGCAATGCATCCTCACACGTATACGGCCATCCATTAAATTCAGTTTCCCTTGCAATCAGCTTCCAGATTTTCTTCACCTTTGGACATTGGAAGATCGCATGATCCGTAGTCTCTATAGTAGTCTTGCAAGTTATACATAATGGAGAGTCCAATAATCCAATCTTGTGCCAGAAATCCCCAGTTCTCAATCTCCCTTTAGCCATCATCCATAATACAAAAGAGACTCTCGGCGGGAGGTCCTTTTGCCAGATCCAGGACGACCAATGGATTGTAGGGCCACCCCATGTCAGAAATGCCCAAGCCTTTGATATAGTAAAGATTCCCCCCCTCCAGAGGGGCGAATCAATAGTGCCATCCCTGGGGCAGGGGATGCTGGATAAGACATTACCAAGCGTGTTAAATATATGCATAGGTCTCCCCACCTGCTTTCCTTCCAAAAAGGACTTCCATTCATTGGAATTAAGCACATCTTTGACCGAGGCTGATGGAACAATGCATGAGGCAGCAACTTCATCCACAGAGACCATACTTCTAACAGCCCCCTTCCCCGTCCAGTTGTCCTCCCAAAAGGATATACGGCTACCATCACCCATCTTCCATGATATCAAAGATCTCATGAGATGTCTCGTTGCCAGGATATTCTTCCACATCCAGGAGTAGTTCGAGGACTTTTTAATCGTCCAGATGGACTGGCCCTTCAGCTTGTTTTGCTTTACCCACATGATCCATATGTTGCTCTCCTCTCCCTCCAAAATATTCCAAAGTTGCTTTTGCATAGCTATTCTGTTCCATAGTAGAGGCCTTTTCAGGCCAAGACCCCCTTCACTTTTGGGCTTACAAACTTCGCTCCATTTGACTTTGGCTATACCATTTGACCATAGAAAATTCGACATCAAGGAGTCCAGCTTATAACAAACTCTACACGGCAATGGAATAACCAGAGACCAGTACGTTTGCATAGCAAACAACACCGAATGTATCAAGAGGACTCTACCCGCATACCACAAGCTCTTTTCCGACCAGCCCTTAATTTTCCTTGCAATCGCATCAATCAGTGGCATACAATCCAGATAGGTTAGCTTATTTGCTGAAAGGGGTACACCAAGATATCTGAAAGGAAGCTCGCCTTTAGAAAGGCCAGTTGCCTCTGAGATCTCCAGCCCCTTCTCCTCAGCAGACTTGGATAGATAGAACTTACTCTTCAGTCTACTAACAAAGAGGCCCGAGGATGATGCAAAGTCATTCATCACATTCATAATAGTTGAGATGGACTCAATATCCGGCCTAGTAAAGAGGAGAATATCATCCGCAAAGAATAGATGTGTAATCAGCGTCTTTTCGCATCTCCAGTGTGATTTAAAGCTTGGCATTTGTGCAGCTTCCCTCAAGTATCCTGAGAGCATTTCCATACTCAACACAAACAAGTATGGGGATAGCGGGTCACCCTGCCTAAGACCTCTATTGTGTTTAATGAAACCATGCAGTTCCCCATTGATATAGATAGAGGATGTCGGGGTTGAAATGCACTCCATGACCCAATTTATGAAATTAGACGGGAAGTCAAAAGCTATCAGTACAGATCTGATAAACGGCCACTCCAAAGAGTCAAATGCCTTAGCAATATCCATTTGCATCACACAGCCCTTCGGACCTCTTTTAGCACCATACCCAGGGATTAGCTCCTGGGCTAACATAATGTTATCCACGATCTTCCTTCTAGGAATAAATGCGGATTGAGCTGGCCCAACCAGGGTTCCAATAATAATTCTAAGCCTATCCGCGAGGATCTTCGATATACACTTGTATACTGTGTTACAGCATGAAATCGGTCTATAGTCAGAGACCCTAGTCACATTTTTCATCTTGGGCACCAGAGTGATCGCAGAGACATTAAGCTGTCTCAACATGCGTCCATTTGCGAAAAATTCCTTTACTGCTCCAATGAAATCAGTGCGCAGCATGTCCCACGATGCAAGAAAAAATTCTGGCGGGAACCCATCAGGTCCCGGAGCTTTCCCCTTTTTAAGAGACGAGAGGGCCCTAGCAATTTCATCTTCCTCAACCTGGCCTTGAAGTAATTGACATTGCATAGCATTTACTCTAGTCTGCACCAACCCCTGTAATCTATGTTGGTAGTCATTGGAGGTCGTAGCAGAGGAGGCCATAGAGAATGCTGAAATGATCAACAATTTCCTGGACAATCTGGTCATTCCCAATAAGTACCTCACCCTCTGCATTTATCAGAGACACAATGTTGTTTGTGTTCCTCCTTACCATCATGCTTCTGGAGAAATAGGCGTTATTTCTATCTCCCAATTTCAACCATCGGACTCTAGATTTATGCCTTAAGAAACTTTCCTCCAATCTGGCTAGCATGGACCATTTAGTGTTTGCTTCTTTCTCCTTCTGTATAGAGTCCGATACAGGGTTCACCAGGTTTACCCTCTGCCAGTGTTGAAGTTCCTCTCGAGCCATGGAGACCTTCACAGAGATCCCATAGGCATTATTTTTGTTGAAAGACTTTAGTCTAAGCTTTGCCTCTTTCAGCTTCATGCAGAGGATATACATCCTGGTGCCATGATAATTTATATTCCACGCAAAGCTTACAGTCTCCTGGTACCCCGGAATATTCTTCCAGAACTCAAAATACTTAAAGGGGGACTTTCTAACATATCCATCATGGAAATGCACCATCCCCGGAGAGTGGTCAGAAGTAGCCGGCAGGTGGAAGAAAGCATTTGAATTATTGAATTTGTCCAGCCATTCCTGATTAACTACCACTCTATCTAACTTGCAATGAATTGGTGGATCTCGCCTATTTGACCACGTATAGAACTGCCCACCCGAGGAGAGGTCATCCAGACCCGCTCTCCTCAGGCTGTCATCCAAGACTTCATCCTGTTCTGTCCACCGAGAGCAACCTCCTCTTTTCTCAGAGGGCTTCCTAATGGCATTGAAATCCCCCATCACACACCATGGTAGGCCGTTTACATTTTCCGTTTCAAGGAATCGCCAGAGTACACTCCTAGCACTTGGTTCATTCTCCCCATACACAAACGTGACATACATTTCATCATCACTACTAACTCGCTTAACAGCACAATGAACCCACTGAGAATCCACCGCCAGCACATCTACCCGCCACTGCAGGGGGTTCCAAACCACCCAAATACGTCCAGTATCTTTACCACCGTAAGCCATAACATTTTTCCATCCCTCATTCAGTTTCCGACTCATACAAGAGTGGTAACACCTTCTGATCTTGGTTTCCAGCAACCCCATAATACCTATTTTATTTCTATTTATAAAATTACTCACCTCCTTCCAATGTATAGGGTCATTTAGACCCCGAACATTCCAAAAACCTATCATGATTATCTAGCGGCGGCCCTTAGGGCCCTTCTTACCCTTATTTGCAGCTTTGAACTGCTGATGTTCTCCTCCCTTCCTGATAGACATGGCCGTTTGTGGGGAGCTATCCGCCATCGAAGATGTGACTGAGTCCTGAAGGGCTTGGATACATGGCCCTAAAGTTTGGCTGCTTCCCTCTGAAAGCTTCTTCTTCAGTGCCTCCGTTAGCATTAGGACAAGGTTTCCACCCTTGCTCATCATACACTCAGCAAGCTCTTCTATTTTATCGTCTGTTTCCACCCGTTCCTGCCCACGCTGGCTAGTAACATCAGTTAAACTTTCATGATTAAGTAGCAATATCGCCTTCTCAGCCTCCTTATCCACCCCGGGAACCTCCTGCACTTCATCTGCACTGTCATACTCATCCCATGGTATGTGACCATCCCTAATATTTTCCTTATTTCCCTGGGATAAATTATCAGATTGGTCTGAGCTTCCCTGCATCACATCATTCACTTCCGGAGTAGAAAAGACATTGCTTTCAGCAATAATTTCTTGCAGGGGCTGCATTGGCAGCTCCAATTCATTTTCATTCGACACAATAATCCCATACTCTTTGCCTATTTCTGGAAGAATCACAACAGGCAAAAGCTGTTTACTTGCTTCCACCTCATCCAATTCACTTAGATCCAGCTGATAATTAGCTCCACTGCATTCGCCTGGCAAGCCAACATACGGCACAATCTTCCATCGATCCTCCATATAGCTAGAGGGTATGGTTTCCTTGCTTAAACAAACCACATTCTCCCCTTCCCTTGGTGCTAAGTGTATTCTATTCAACTCTTTCTGCCTCCATTTCCAGCCAGGGATGTGTACATCTCCACTTTGACCATTTCCCTCATGGTTCATAACATTGTAGGACAAAATATGCATTTGGTCATCAGCATTTCCCTCCTTGGACTCCATACCATGCCTTTGATTCGTGGATCCCCCTCTGCTCCTCGGTCCTCTACTTCTGCTCCGACTGCGCAATTTTTGGATCCGGCATTGAGCCGTTGAGTGCCTAAAGACATTGCACATTTTACAAACAAGAGGTGCATTTTCATAGAATACATCTACCTTGATTCCACCACCCTCCTCGCCTTCCACCTCAATTACCTTCTGCATTTGTTTCACAGCAGAACAGCTTACTTGGACTCTCGCCGTTCCAATATTTGCCATACGTTCCGAACGTCCATACACTCTCAGAGGGACACCCAGGACACTAGCCAAGTATACAATTCCGTCCTTGTGCCATAATTCAAGCGGGATGCCTGTCAGTTGCACCCAACACGGTACAGTTCTGAGTTCTTTGTCGGACAGTTGAATACCCACACTCCATCTTCTCAATAGCATCGGACACCCCGCAACGTGCCAATCACTACGGTTTAGAACTCCATCCACTTGTTCATTCTTATCAAATCTTAGCAAAACCCTCTTAGGGCCTGCAGGGCTCACTTGTTGTAACCCCCGTTTCCCCCAAAGCTGGGTGCAGATGCGCCTTACAACGGCAAAAGGAATGTTTTTTCCCGATCATGAAACCAATAATGCAGGAATCCCATTTCGTTCTTGCAGTTTCTTTCCACGTGGGGGGAACTTTCAGTTTTCCGTCGTCATTGAATGCAGGTTGTTGCGGATGAACCAAAGGGGTCTTACCCCATGCCTTCAATGCTTCCTTAAAGGAGAGAGTCGGTGAAGGTCCCATTCCCTGACCCCTAAACCCTAAACCCATTGGGACTCCCTCACAGCTGCTCATCCCCGATTTACTTCCCAGCTCCGGGAAAGCCTGCTCATACGGGAGCTCATATTCCATTCCGTCTAGCAAAGAAGCATGATAGGGTTTAGGGTTTAGGGTTTTTTTTTTTTGGTAATTAAATAAGTTTCATAATGAAAAGATAGAGGACACAGCCAGTTTGGGTTGGTCGTTACAGGGTCCTATTAACTAGGCTATCCTAATAAGCAACTAAATGATCCAGTTAGTCAGTACATATTGCAATTCAGAAAAGCGCCATGACATTACATTCCAAAATGAAAACCATAGAGACCGGCATAGACCCAACCCTCACATGCCCTCACGCATCACTCCAACTGGGCTCCTGGTCAGGGGAGGAGGGGGGGTAATCTTCACGCTCATCCAGCCACAGTTCACCCTCAGTGCTTGACCCTGAGGTTGGGGATGCCGGAACGACTGGGTCTGGCTGCCAGCTTGTATCTGGAGCATCCATAAGTGCCAGTGTGTACAACTCCTCATGCAAGTCCCCAATGTAATTAGGAACTCCTTGAAGTTGTCCTAGAAGTTGCCTGAGCTCTCTGCATTCCTTGAGCCTCTGCATGGGAGACTGCTCTATATCAATTTGGTTCAGCCGGGCCATAAGCCTGCGGATGACCGGCGTCGTTAAAGCCGGGGGGCGTGGTGAAAGGATCGAAACAATTTGACTTATGCAAAAACATTGCATTTACATTGATTGAATGAACATTCGTTACACACATGTGAGCTACACGCTCAAACTTTTCGAAATTTCGTTAATGTCTCTTCATGCAAGATGCGCAGCCCAAAACACACTTCTACTACCTGCAAGAAACTAGAATTCATTTCATTTTAACCCCACATACATCCACAAGAAACCACACGTTCCAAACAAAAATGTCCAAGAACCGTTTTTCCTTTTTGAGACCTCAAACACCCTGACCTTAAACCAATTCGGTTTTCACCTTCTCCCAACCATTCCCATTCGTTTCTATCATTTCCCACACCTTAACTAAGGTAGGAAGATACCCTTAAAATTTCAGAACCAAACTCCAAGTACATTTCCCCTTAGGCTAATGAAACCGTGTACCCATTTAATCATCATTTCGGCCGTTTTTCGTTTTCTGTACATCCCAATGACAAACCAATTCGGCTTTGACCTTCCCCCATCATTTTCCACTTGTTTCTACCACATTCCTACTCCCTTTCAAGGTGGGAATGTAGCCACAAATTTTCACGTTATAACTCCTTTCCTACAGCCCCTCATTTGAGCTCAAGTAACACTCATTATTCTTGCCCGTTTCAACCGAATGTCACCCAATTCGGTCTCATTAATAAGCCTATTCGGCTTTAACCTTCCTCCATCAGTTTCCACTTGTTCCTACCACATTCCTACTCCCTTTTAAGGTGGGAATATGGCCACAAATCCTCACATTAAAACTCTTTTCATACAGTCCCTTATTCAGACTTGAGCACACTCATTTATCTTGCTCGTTTCCACTGAATATTACTCTATTCAGTTTCACCTCCCATCCACCCCCGAGCATAACTTTTCCGTGCTTTTCTAGCACGAGGGACAGCCCTTCTAGGCTTCCATTCCGGCCTTACAACGCCGCATAATTTCCAGCCTTAGCCGTTTTCATTTCCATGGCCAAAGCCACGCGATTCCGCTCTTAGAGCGCGAGGTGGAGCGCAGCCACCACGGGGCTCAACGCTCCCCTATTCCATACCTTAACTTCACTGATTTTCAGCCCCTAAGGACCGCAATCATTCCCCTCAAGGCTCGCCCCAAGCGCAGCCTTTCGGTAAGCCAACAACCACACGCATACACATACTCAAACATAGAGGGGTTCGGGTGGCTCCCCTCCACCTTAGGGGTTCGGCCACCCTCTAAACCTCTCCAAACCACCTCCAAATCACAGCCCAACCACAGCCACGAATTTAAACAGCATGCACCACAACTAAGCTTAAAAGCGAAGGAGGGATGTGGGGGTTACCTTCCACTTGCTTCAACACACAACCGGGTGAGCTCCGCCCTTTGCCGGACCACTTCAGCCCGTGTAGGTAGCCTCCCCTTTGCCTTTAGCCTCTCGCTCGTTCGGTGCCTTACACTTCTCGCTTTCGAATCCACTTTGTCAGATCGAAGCACTCTACTTTCTCCTCTTCCTTCTTGGCGGAAAGCCTTTCCCAAGCTCTCCTTTCTCCTTTCCTTTCCCCAAAGTGTTTTTGGTGTGTAAGTATGGATATGTATGTAGGAGAGGACAAACTCTCCTCCTTTTAAGAGGAGTTCACCGCCTCAATTCCCCTTCATAAGATCCCACATCCTCATCCATTGGTAGTTAAGGTCCAAATTACCATCATTCTAATTTGGACTCCCATAACATTATTATATTAATATATTGAGTTATCTACTCAACATGATTCAATGGCCATATTTTATTCTTGGAAGTCTTTGTCTATGGTACAACTGTCCATCGTCTCTTGGGTGACATGGGTATGCTCATTCATCGCTTAGCTCAGGGGTCGCCCATCTATCGCCCACGGTTCGCCCTCCGAGCGATGCGCACACTCACCTGTCACCCGTTGGGGCAATGCGACTACACTCGTCCAGTGCTAAACCATCGCCCGTTGGGCTATGCGAGGGTCGATCCTAATTTATTCAGCTTCTTCGAAGCTCTTGACTTAGCCGACTAATTAATCATTACTCATCAATCGCTGATGATGTTAAGTCGCACCTCCTTAAGTCGCACCTCCTTAAGTCGCACATACTGAATCGCAATCATTGCTCAGTCGCTGATGATGTCAAGTCGCACCTCCTTAAGTCGCACATACTGAATCGCAATCATTGCTCAGTCGCTGATGATGTCAAGTCGCACCTCCTTAAGTCGCACATACTGAATCGCAATCATTGCTCAGTCGCTGATGATGTCAAGTCGCACCTCCTTAAGTCGCGTCGACTTGCATCTCACGTCGACTTGCACTTCCTTGCATCGCGATCGCAGTTCAGTCGCAAGCGAGCAAAGTGACGCCTCCTTTGCTGCGCGTCGACGGGGATAAACTGTCCTCACACTTGCCTGGGGTTGTCTATCCATCATTAATCCATCACATGTCTAAACATTCATACCCTTAGATATACATCATTTATACTCAAATCTACATAAGTCATTATCATTCATCCTCAAACTCATCACGTATACATTAATTTCAAGGGTGTAAAATTTCGGGTCATTACACGTGGCCTCCTAGAATTGTCCACAATGGCACTGGTGATAAGCTCCAGAGCATCCCCGAATGTGAGTGGGCCTGCGTCCTGTGTATTCATTCCAATGTCCTCCTCCTTGTTCGTCTCCTGGTTCATGGAATCCGCTTGGTCTTGAGTGCCCTGCAGCACAAATCTCAAGTCAGTGTTAACATAGGATGGGTGCATCCTTTCACTCGCCAGCGCTTGCATCTTGACCAGCTTCCGCTGCCATCCTTGGCTTTGAAAGTTGAGCTCCTGGATCTTCAAATTTGCGGCAACCTTCCACATCTTAAAGCATTTCCCCAGTTCTGCCTTCTCATGCACGCTTAATCCCTTCCTACTGGAGTCAATTCGAAGAAGAAGAATGTCAATTCTCTCACTGAGCCTATCAAGCTTTGCCTCCCTCTCAACCTGGGTTTTGAACCTCTCCATAGCCACAGCATTATGACGATCCCACTCATTTTTTCCCCACCAGCCCTGCCCCTTCCTAACAAACTCTTCGCGATTCCCATTATACCTCGCAAAGAGGGTAAGGTCCGTTAGAACCTCGTTTATCTCCTCTATGGGTCCTTCCATCCTTCCCACAATCAGCCTCAGCGCACGACAAGTTAGTAGCTTCGCAATCTGGTTCTCCTCTTTGCTTAAATCAGCCAAAAAGGTTTGGGCCAGAGTCGCGTAGTTCATCTGTCTCCGCTTATTCTTCTGCTGCCTATTCTGTTCCAGGCTCATCCGGGCCGCTTCCTTCTCCTGTTTGTCCCTGCCCAGTCTCTGCAGTAATGCTAGATCAATAGGGTCCCCCCCCCACCATACCAAGCTCCCATAGACCATTCAATGGCCTCATCATCCAGCTGTTGCTCGTTTCCATTCCACCATTCAGGTCCCAGGTTCTTCTCAACAAGGCCATTCACACCAGTCATCCCCCTTTCATCTTTATCCTTCGATTGGCCTACCACTCCCGGCCCTTCAGTTTGGACTCCCACATCCCTCATCTGCTTAAACCCCCTACTTGTCCTTCTCCTCTCCAATCTCCTTTTCTTTTTCCCGTCCTCCCATTCCTTGTAAACCCACTCTCTCACTCTTTTACCAAGCGTATCATTCGGTCTCACCAGGGCCACCGAAGAGGGAACCTCAGTACTTGAGGCACTAGTTCCTTCATCCTGCCAACCCGGTTTCGCATAACATATCCAATTCCCCACCCGCCTAATCCACACAGACGCATACGATTCCGTCCACTCCAATTTCACTCTTTCACCAATTCTATCAACAACTCCCAACAACAAACCAGCCTCCTTGTGTGCTATATATGTACCATCCCTAAAAAGAGAACAGATAGCATCCGAGTCTGTTACCTTACTATCCGCGTCGCCTGAAGGCTTTGGTCCGCCTTCCTCAGTTGTTTCCCCATCAGTGGTATCCTCATCCACTCGAGGCTGTTTTCCTTTTTGCTTCTCCCGGAACCGTGCGAACTCCTCCGGGTCAAACTCCTCCTCCGATGGATCCGTTTCGTCGTCCGAGGGTGCTTCCGACCAATCAGCACTTTCCTTTGGCGGGTTTTTCATCCAGTGTTTCAGCAGCTCTTCGTAGATCCTTAGCTGTTCAGGATCAACCTCCTTCTCCCCCCTACTTGGGTTAGGGTTTACCCACACCCCATCCTCATCAAACACAATGGGGTTTTGCTCAGTGCCTAGTCCCATAGAAGCCCCAGGATTCAGATTAGTTGACGACTCACCCACATTGCCCGCATTTCGCCCGGCACCCTTCTTTTTGCTGGTCGTCGCCTGCTTCGCCTTACCCTTCCCTTTGCTCCCCCTTTTCGGCATTTTCTCACTCTCCCTCAGAGCATTCAATACCCTTCTTCCTTTTACCGTGCGCCTATCCTCGAGTGGGCCCCTCTCCAAGGCCATCACCCTGGCCCATCACAACAAATCTGATTTGTTTTTCAGTGAGGGACTGCAGCCCTAGTCCGCAAGGCCACCGACCATGGGCTGATCGCAATTTCTCCATTTCTTCTTCGACACCTCTCAATCCATATATAGTAGATGGTCGCCATATGCACCCTGACAATCAACTTTCCCCTACGAGTTCCCCAGAATTGGGTCAACAGCCCTTCCAAGTCTTCCCACTCTGTACAGGAAAAAACAAACTCATATTCCTTCGCTAGTACTCGCCACACTTTCCTGGCATACGAGCATTGGAACAATACATGGTCTGGCGTCTCCTCATTTCCATTGCACAGGGGGCAATTAATCAAACCCGCATTTGTGGCTCCAATATTATGCCAGAAAGTAGCTGTCCGCAACCTACCTCGAGCCATCAGCCATATTATGAACGAGATTCTTGGGGGGACTGCCTTATGCCACACCCACGAAGCCCAGCTTTGTTTTGACGATTGCCCACTCCTTTTGTTCTGCATATCCCAAGCCTTTGTAATCGAAAACTCACCCTGGTTCCATCGTGGCACATCCTTCCTATCCAGCATTAAGTTCGTTCTACATTCCGATTTGCGAATAACGGTGAAGACATCCTTTGCCGGGATTTGTGCATTTCCTCTACAAAACTCCTCCCATTGCTGACCCATAAGAACGTCCGCCACGGTTGCCTTGGGCTCAATACAAGAATTTGCAACCACATCAATTGTTACCAGAGCCTTCAGATCTCCCATACCTGTCCAATTATCCTCCCAAAATGAAATGCGACTACCATCCCCCACTCGCCATGAGACAAGTGATTTCATAACATGAGATGTGCTCAACAGATTCTTCCACACCCATGAGCATTTATAGGGTTTCCTCGCATACCAGATGGTAGTGCCCTTAAGGTAATGTGTCTTAATCCAGGACGACCAAATATTACTGTCCCCATCATCCAGTAAGTGCCACACATGCTTTTGGAGTGCAATCTTGTTCCAGGCTAACGGGCGCTTCAGATTCAGCCCCCCCTCATCGAACGGTCTACATACATCATTCCACTTAACTCGAGCCGTCCCACCACCCCATAAGAATGCCGACATGATGCTGTCCAGTTTAAAGCATATCTTCCTTGGGAGCGGGATCGTGCTAGCCCAATACGTCTGGATAGAAAATATTATAGACCTGATAAGCTGTACTCTGCCTGCATACGTAAGCGCTCTTGCAGACCATGACTTAATACGATTTACAATCTTATCAACAAGGCTAGAGCAGTCTAGGCATGACAATTTATTTGCTGACAGTGGTATTCCGAGATACCGAAAGGGAAGGGTCTCTCTATTAAGTCCCGTACATACCTTAATGGATTCTTCTTGTTGCTCCGCCGCTTTTGACAAGTAGAACTTACTTTTCCTGGTGTTCATACTCAGCCCTGACCATTTGGTGAACTCATTCAGCACGCCCATAATTATTTCCAAAGATGCAAGGTTCGGATTCGAAAATATCAGAATATCATCGGCAAAGAGTAGATGCGTAATCCTTTCCTTCCTACATCCCCAATGATATAGAAATTCTTCCTGGAGGGTCGCTTTATTGAGCATCAATGATAGCACCTCCATAGCAATTACAAACAGGTACGGCGATAAAGGATCCCCCTGCCGCAGTCCTCGCTCATGCTTAATAAATCCATGGAGCTCCCCATTAATGCAGACAGATGACGTTGGCGTTGTAACACATTCCATGATCCATCCCACATAGCGGCAAGGGAACCCAAATCTACAAAGTGCCCATCTGAGAAATGTCCAGTCTAAAGTATCATAAGCCTTCTCTATATCAATTTGCATTACGCATCCTTTAGCACTTTTCTTGTTCCCATATCCAGTGAGCAGCTCCTGGGCAAGTAGGATATTATCTACAATTCTTCTCCCCGGAATAAAGGCTGAGAGCCGGTTTGCAAGGACCTTGGAGATACATTTGTAGATGGTATTACAACACGAGATTGGTCTGTAGTCCGCAATTGTACAAACCCCTATCTTTTTCAGTACCAACGTGATCGCCGAGGCATTTAGCTGTCGGAGTAGTCGCCCATTCTGAAAGAATTCCCTAATAGCTCCCGTAAAGTCGTTCCCCACAATCTCCCAAGCATCAATGAAAAATTCCGGGTTAAATCCATCAGGTCCAGGGGCTCTGCCTCTCTTCAGCTCAAACAAAGTATCCTTGATCTCCAGATCATCGACTTCCTTACTGAGGCTAGCCTGCTGATGTCTATCAAGGCATTTCATAAATTCAATATCAGGTTGGCCATTTGAGTGCTGATTGTACACCGCGCAATTCCTGCTAAAGAGGGCCTGAAAGTGCTCCGTAACATGGTCAATAATCTGGTTTTTCCCCTGAATTTCAGCCCCATCCGCCACCTTCAGAGCTAAAATGTTATTTAAATTCCTTCGAGCAGTAATGCTTCTAAAGAAAAAAGCATTATTATTGTCCCCCAGCTTCAACCATTTAACTCTTGACTTTTGTCTAAGCATATTCTCCTCCATCCTAGCAGCCATGGACCATTTCGTAGATATTTCTTTTTCCTTCCTAATAGAGTCCCGCGTAGGATTTACCAGGTTACTTTGCTGCCATTCAGTTAATTCTGTTCTCAGATTCATAACAACCTTTGACATTCCAGACGTGCTTGCCCTGCTGAATTCCTTCAGACCATTCTTGAGCTCCTTCAACTTCCTCCAAAGTACATACATTCTAGTACCCCTAATCCCTGTTTTCCACCCATCCACAACTATCTTTTTATAACCCGGGAGTTCCATCCAGTAATTATAGAATTTGAACGGAGGGCGTCTTAGCTCCTTTTTTTTGATCATGAGCAGTCCAGGGGAGTGGTCCGACGTAATCGGTAACAAGAAAGATGCCGATGATCCGCTATAGCAGCTCAGCCAATCAGCATTTACTACAATCCTATCAAGCTTACACTGTACGGGTGATTCCCGTTTATTTGACCAGGTGTAAAATTGTCCAGTATAGGCAAGATCATCCAGCCCAACCTGGCATAACGTATCATTTAGAACCTCCTGTCCCGCCGACCAAATTTCTCTACCACCTCTCTTTTCATACGGCCATCTAACCGCATTGAAATCTCCCATCACAGTCCACGGCTTGTTTGCCACCTGCACTCCTTTTAAGAAACTCCATACATTGCCTCTAGCAACAGAATCATTCTCCCCATAAACAAAAGTTATGTAAGCCTCGAAGCTTTCCCTCTTATGCTTAACAATACAATGCACCCACTGGTCACTCACAGCCAGAACATCGATTTGGATAGCTGAATTATCCCAGATCACAACAATCCGGGCTATATCCTTCTGACTATAAGACATTACTGCCTTCCAACCAGGTTGCAACTTCCTACGAAAGGAATTCTCATAACATTTCCTCATCTTCGTCTCCAAGAGGGCCATAACAACCACATTATTACTTCTAATGAATCGACACACTTCCTTCCAGTGCATTGGGTCATTAAGACCCCGCACATTCCAGAAACCAATCATCTTCGAGATTTCCGATGACCTTTACGGCCACCTTTCACTGGAGTCCATCCATTCTCACCCTGATTTGCTTGCGGTTTCCTGATTGAAGCCACCGACTGAGGAGACGATTCCGCCATCGACGACGTACACGATGCCTGTAGCGCCTGAATACACGGCCCAAGAACTTCTGCATTCTCACTGTTCAGCTTAAGTTTCAAAGCCTCAGTAAGCATAATGGCCAGGTCACCCTCTCCCAATTTTGCTCTCACTGTTAGCGCATCTAGATAATCCTGTTCATTGTTGCTTGTACTCTCCCCTGGGTGTTCTCCATCCCAAATACCACCTTGTGTGCTTTCCACCTTTGTCAACAAAAGCGGCACCGATTCCTCCAATTGCTGCTCATCCTCATGCATACTACCATTCTCACTTACTGCTTCCCTCTCTCCCAGCATCTTTTGAGGCTCATTAATACTCTCCTCCCCAGAGGCATCCGCCGAGGCCTCCTCCTCTAACGCTTCAAAATAGTTTGTTTCACTGGCTTGAAAGGGAACTAGCGACCAATCATTTCGACGATTGAACTCCTCCCCAATGAATTCCTTGCTAATAGTGATGGGCATGTCCGTGAGAATATCACTCCTTCCATTAAACATTGGTTGCACCGGGCCAACCAGCCTATTAATGTCAACCAATCCTTTCGAACTTTCCCCTTTCTCCTGCACTCCCAACTGTCTCCACTCCAAAGCACACGGCTCCGTTGGATTTTGCTTAGAAGAATTCCTCATCCGCCCTCTTTCAATAGAAATCGTACTACTTCTTTTCCCACGATTTGCTCTGCTGCGGCTTCTACCCTTCCTAGTGCCATTCTGCTTCAAGCACTGTCCCGTGGAATGTCCAAATACCTTGCAGTGCTGACATTGCAGTGGGATGTTCTCATAGAAAACCTCCACATGGATTCCTTCCCCCTCCTCCCCTTCAATTTCAATCGTTTTCCTTAGATCATTTACAGCCGCGCAGTTCACCTGCACTCTTGCCGTCCCCATATTTGTCGGACGTTCTGAGCGTCCATCCAACTTAATTGGTACTCCCAAAACGCTAGCCAGATACAAAATTCCTTCCTTGTGCCATAACTCAAGTGGAATGCCATTTAACTGTACCCAACACGGCACATTCCTAAGTTCCTTATCCGATAACTGCAATCCTACATTCCACTTTCTAAGTAGGACTGGGCAGCCCGCTATATGCCAATCACTTCTACTAAGAATCGCTTCCATTTGGTTCTCCTTTTCAAACCTCAGCAAGATCCTCTTGTGGCCAACCACACACACCTGACTTAGGCCCCGCTTTCCCCATATCTGGGTACACACCCTCCTGATCACTCCAGGGTTCACATACTTTCCAATCAAGAATCCGACAATACAGGCTCCCCACTTCGATTTAGCTCCCTCCTTCCACTCAGTGGGAACTTTCAGCTTCCCATTCTCATTAAATGCCACCGTATGCTGAGCATTCGCAGTACTTCCCCAAGCATTTAAAGCGGACTTAAAGGATACACCTTCTTTGCTCCCACTTGTACCTCTTAACGAACCCTTAGTTCCGCCATTAATGTTTCCACTCACCTGGTGAACTCCCGTACATCCCCCAAGGGGTGGGAAATCCATATCGAACTCCGAAGCTTCATCCATATCAGCTTACGGCATCACACCCACCTCAGCACTTTCCCGATTTTGTTCAGCTGTCGGGGATGGATCTACCCAGGAAGATTCAAGGCCGGAGACGGTTGTTCCAGCGGTGCAGCTGGCGAGGCACCAGCCGGCCACCGCGGGAAGCGGGCTGGAGGGGACGGGAAGGCGCTGAATCCTATTTGGCGGGAATCGTAGAGAGAAGGAGGAGAATTTTAGAAAGAGAATTTTTTAATGCAAATGGCTCCCCCTGGGTTTAGGGTTTAGGGTTTTTTTTTTTGATAAATAATACTCTAGAACCCAATAAAATCTGTACAAAGATCACAGGGGCATACCCCCGGAAATCAACACCACAACACCATATCTACGTATACCAAATACGTAACCAAATAAAGTATCACACTACGACCGAGGTAGCGTGGAAAGAATAAGTGAGGCAAGTGTCCTAGGAGGAAGCAAACGCTCGCCAGCCCTGCGCTTGTTCTGCTCTATCCATAGGTAATAAACGCATCCTCCCAGCATCCGAACAAAAGATAGACGCCTTCGAAGTGTGACCCCAGCCGGCGAGAACAACAACTCAGTTATAGCAGACCACCTTCGCGGAAAGTTCGGCGCAACATCCCGACCAACAGTATACAACCAAACCTCCGCTGAATAACTGCATGTAAAGAAAAGGTGGTCTAACCTATCTCGCCTCGAACCACAAAGTGCACATGTAGATGAAGATGAAACACCTAGGCGGAATAGCATGTCGGAAGTGTATAGCCTCCCCTGAACTGCCAACCAGAGGATGAACGAGAACCGCGGCAGCATACCCTTAGCCCAGATAAAACTAGCCCAAGGAACAACCTGGTGATCCTTACGGATATGTCTCCATGCAGAGGCGATAGTAAAATCTCCATCAGGACGTAAAGACCAGATAAGCCGATCAGAAGTACCTGATAATGGATAACAACCGGCAGGTAGCAGCTCGCGCAATCTGTCAAAACACGCTCGCCTATGCCGATGAATACGCACATCACCTCCCTCAATGTAGCTCCGCCAGATCGAATCAGCAAAGAAATCCGCCACTGAGATCCTAGAAGGGATCCTGGAGCGCTCGATATCCTCACGCCCAAAGACATCCACCAAAGGACCCAATGGGGACCACGTGTCAAACCAGAAGGAAATCCTGCTGCCATCCCCCATGCGCCAAGAAATGAGTCGTCGAACAAGGTGCCTCAGTGTCAGTAGTCGTCTCCAGATCCAGGAGCACCTATCCGGCTGCCGAGCCTGCCAAAAGGATTCTCCCCTCAAGAGATACGTCCTAGCCCAGCGAGCCCATACTGAGTCCTCTGGATCCGATAAGAGGTGCCAAATGTGCTTCAGCATCGCCGCTCGGTTCCACTCTGTGACCCGCTTAAGGCCACGCCCTCCCTGCTCCTTTGGCCTGCACACTGTTTGCCAGGCTACCTTTGCCTTGTGGTGGTCCATCGATGGACCCGACCACAAAAATCGCGACATGAGCTGTTCCAGCCGCTTGCAAACCGACATCGGTAGTGGAAATATAGACGACCAGTACGTCTGAGTCGCGAATAGTACCGAGGTCACTAGCTGTAGCCTCCCAGCATACGATAAGTGTCTACTCGTCCAGTGTCAAATCCTGCTAGCAATAGCATCCACTAACGGCGAACAATCCTCCGAGGTTAGCCTCCTCGTAATAAGGGGCACTCCAAGATACCTAACCGGTAACTCCCCCCGTGTAAAACCAGAATAAGCCAGAATCTGCGCCTGCACATCCCCCGAGACTCCACCAAAGAAGATCTCACTCTTTTGTGCGCTTATCCTCAATCCAGATTGATCCCCGAATCTAGATAATGTCTCCAATACACAACGCACCGACGAAGGTCTCCCACAAGAGAAAATGAGTAGATCATCCACAAAACATAAGTGAGACAATCGTACCTTCTGACAACGAGAATGAAATCCAAAATCAGATGTCTCCGCAGTCTTCCTCAACATGCCAGATAATACTTCCATGACCATCACAAAGAGATACGGCGACAAAGGGCATCCCTGACGAAGGCCCCTGGAACTACTGAAAAAACCCTGTAGCTCCCCGTTAATGCTAATAGAGAATCTGGCCGTAGTTACACACTCCATGATGAGCCAGATGAACGAACTCGGAAAACCGAAACACTCCAGTACCGCCCGTAAGAAATCCCACTCGACCGAGTCATATGCCTTATGGATATCAATCTTCAATGCACACCGCGGGGGACTCATCTCCGTATGATAGCCCCTAATGATCTCGTGTGCTACCATAATGTTATCCACAATGCGTCGTCCGGGTATAAACGCCGACTGTTCAGAACCTATGATACCAGGAAGCACCTCCCTAACTCGCGTCGCCAGTATACGAGTAATACACTTGTACACCGTGTTACAACACGAGATATGCCTGAAATCCGTTAGTGCAGTCGGATTCACTTTCTTCAGAATGAGCGATATAATAATGGTATTCGCCTCACGAAGAAGACGACCCCAAGTAAAAAAATCCTGCACTGCCTCCGTAACCAGCGCTCCCACAACCTCCCAGGATCCCCTGAAGAACTCTGTCGTATATCCATCCGGTCCAGGTAGGGTTTAGGGTTTAGGGTTTAGGTTTTAGGGTTTTAGGGTTTAGGGTTTAGGGTTAGGGTTTAGGGTTTAGGGTTTAGGGTTTAGGGTTTAGGGTTTAGGGTTTAGGGTTTAGGGTTTAGGGTTTAGGGTTTAGGGTTTAGGGTTTAGGGTTTAGGGTTTAGGGTTTAGGGTTTAGGGTTTAGGGTTTAGGGTTTAGGGTTTAGGGTTTAGGGTTTAGGGTTTAGGGTTTAGGGTTTAGGGTTTAGGGTTTAGGGTTTAGGGTTTAGGGTTTAGGGTTTAGGGTTTAGGGTTTAGGGTTTAGGGTTTAGGGTTTAGGGTTTAGGGTTTAGGGTTTAGGGTTTAGGGTTTAGGGTTTAGGGTTTAGGGTTTAGGGTTTAGGGTTTAGGGTTTAGGGTTTAGGGTTTAGGGTTTAGGGTTTAGGGTTTAGGGTTTAGGGTTTAGGGTTTAGGGTTTAGGGTTTAGGGTTTAGGGTTTAGGGTTTAGGGTTTAGGGTTTAGGGTTTAGGGTTTAGGGTTTAGGGTTTAGGGTTTAGGGTTTAGGGTTTAGGGTTTAGGGTTTTAGGGTTTTAGGGTTCAGGGTTCAGGGTTCAGGGTTCAGGGTTCAGGGTTCAGGGTTCAGGGTTCAGGGTTCAGGGTTCAGGGTTCAGGGTTCAGGGTTCAGGGTTCAGGGTTCAGGGTTCAGGGTTTAGGGTTCAGGGTTCAGGGTTCAGGGTTCAGGGTTCAGGGTTCAGGGTTCAGGGTTCAGGGTTCAGGGTTGAGGGTTAAGGGTTGAGGGTTCAGGGTTGAGGGTTGAGGGTTCAGGGTTGAGGGTTCAGGGTTCAGGGTTCAGGGTTCAGGGTTCAGGGTTCAGGGTTCAGGGTTCAGGGTTCAGGGTTCAGGGTTCAGGGTTCAGGGTTCAGGGTTCAGGGTTCAGGGTTCAGGGTTCAGGGTTCAGGGTTCAGGGTTCAGGGTTCAGGGTTCAGGGTTCAGGGTTCAGGGTTCAGGGTTTAGGGTTTAGGGTTTAGGGTTTAGGGTTTAGGGTTTAGGGTTTAGGGTTTAGGGTTTAGGGTTTAGGGTTTAGGGTTTAGGGTTTAGGGTTTAGGGTTTAGGGTTTAGGGTTTAGGGTTTAGGGTTTAGGGTTTAGGGTTTAGGGTTTAGGGTTTAGGGTTTAGGGTTTAGGGTTTAGGGTTTAGGGTTTAGGGTTTAGGGTTTAGGGTTTAGGGTTTAGGGTTTAGGGTTTAGGGTTTAGGGTTTAGGGTTTAGGGTTTAGGGTTTAGGGTTTAGGGTTTAGGGTTTAGGGTTTAGGGTTTAGGGTTTAGGGTTTAGGGTTTAGGGTTTAGGGTTTAGGGTTTAGGGTTTAGGGTTTAGGGTTTAGGGTTTAGGGTTTAGGGTTTAGGGTTTAGGGTTTAGGGTTTAGGGTTTAGGGTTTAGGGTTTAGGGTTTAGGGTTTAGGGTTTAGGGTTTAGGGTTTAGGGTTTAGGGTTTAGGGTTTAGGGTTTAGGGTTTAGGGTTTAGGGTTTAGGGTTTAGGGTTTAGGGTTTAGGGTTTAGGGTTTAGGGTTTAGGGTTTAGGGTTTAGGGTTTAGGGTTTAGGGTTTAGGGTTTAGGGTTTAGGGTTTAGGGTTTAGGGTTTAGGGTTTAGGGTTTAGGGTTTAGGGTTTAGGGTTTAGGGTTTAGGGTTTAGGGTTTAGGGTTTAGGGTTTAGGGTTTAGGGTTTAGGGTTTAGGGTTTAGGGTTTAGGGTTTAGGGTTTAGGGTTTAGGGTTTAGGGTTTAGGGTTTAGGGTTTAGGGTTTAGGGTTTAGGGTTTAGGGTTTAGGGTTTAGGGTTTAGGGTTTAGGGTTTAGGGTTTAGGGTTTAGGGTTTAGGGTTTAGGGTTTAGGGTTTAGGGTTTAGGGTTTAGGGTTTAGGGTTTAGGGTTTAGGGTTTAGGGTTTAGGGTTTAGGGTTTAGGGTTTAGGGTTTAGGGTTTAGGGTTTAGGGTTTAGGGTTTAGGGTTTAGGGTTTAGGGTTTAGGGTTTAGGGTTTAGGGTTTAGGGTTTAGGGTTTAGGGTTTAGGGTTTTAGGGTTTAGGGTTTAGGGTTTAGGGTTTAGGGTTTAGGGTTTAGGGTTTAGGGTTTAGGGTTTAGGGTTTAGGGTTTAGGGTTTAGGGTTTAGGGTTTAGGGTTTAGGGTTTAGGGTTTAGGGTTTAGGGTTTAGGGTTTAGGGTTTAGGGTTTAGGGTTTAGGGTTTAGGGTTTAGGGTTTAGGGTTTAGGGTTTAGGGTTTAGGGTTTAGGGTTTAGGGTTTAGGGTTTAGGGTTTAGGGTTTAGGGTTTAGGGTTTAGGGTTTAGGGTTTAGGGTTTAGGGTTTAGGGTTTAGGGTTTAGGGTTTAGGGTTTAGGGTTTAGGGTTTAGGGTTTAGGGTTTAGGGTTTAGGGTTTAGGGTTTAGGGTTTAGGGTTTAGGGTTTAGGGTTTAGGGTTTTAGGGTTTAGGGTTTAGGGTTTAGGGTTTAGGGTTTAGGGTTTAGGGTTTAGGGTTTAGGGTTTAGGGTTTAGGGTTTAGGGTTTAGGGTTTAGGGTTTAGGGTTTAGGGTTTAGGGTTTAGGGTTTAGGGTTTAGGGTTTAGGGTTTAGGGTTTAGGGTTTAGGGTTTAGGGTTTAGGGTTTAGGGTTTAGGGTTTAGGGTTTAGGGTTTAGGGTTTAGGGTTTAGGGTTTAGGGTTTAGGGTTTAGGGTTTAGGGTTTAGGGTTTAGGGTTTAGGGTTTAGGGTTTAGGGTTTAGGGTTTAGGGTTTAGGGTTTAGGGTTTAGGGTTTAGGGTTTAGGGTTTAGGGTTTAGGGTTTAGGGTTTAGGGTTTAGGGTTTAGGGTTTAGGGTTTAGGGTTTAGGGTTTAGGGTTTAGGGTTTAGGGTTTAGGGTTTAGGGTTTAGGGTTTAGGGTTTAGGGTTTAGGGTTTAGGGTTTAGGGTTTAGGGTTTAGGGTTTAGGGTTTAGGGTTTAGGGTTTAGGGTTTAGGGTTTAGGGTTTAGGGTTTAGGGTTTAGGGTTTAGGGTTTAGGGTTTAGGGTTTAGGGTTTAGGGTTTAGGGTTTAGGGTTTAGGGTTTAGGGTTTAGGGTTTAGGGTTTAGGGTTTAGGGTTTAGGGTTTAGGGTTTAGGGTTTAGGGTTTAGGGTTTAGGGTTTAGGGTTTAGGGTTTAGGGTTTAGGGTTTAGGGTTTAGGGTTTAGGGTTTAGGGTTTAGGGTTTAGGGTTTAGGGTTTAGGGTTTAGGGTTTAGGGTTTAGGGTTTAGGGTTTAGGGTTTAGGGTTTAGGGTTTAGGGTTTAGGGTTTAGGGTTTAGGGTTTAGGGTTTAGGGTTTAGGGTTTAGGGTTTAGGGTTTAGGGTTTAGGGTTTAGGGTTTAGGGTTTAGGGTTTAGGGTTTAGGGTTTAGGGTTTAGGGTTTAGGGTTTAGGGTTTAGGGTTTAGGGTTTAGGGTTTAGGGTTTAGGGTTTAGGGTTTAGGGTTTAGGGTTTAGGGTTTAGGGTTTAGGGTTTAGGGTTTAGGGTTTAGGGTTTAGGGTTTAGGGTTTAGGGTTTAGGGTTTAGGGTTTAGGGTTTAGGGTTTAGGGTTTAGGGTTTAGGGTTTAGGGTTTAGGGTTTAGGGTTTAGGGTTTAGGGTTTAGGGTTTAGGGTTTAGGGTTTAGGGTTTAGGGTTTAGGGTTTAGGGTTTAGGGTTTAGGGTTTAGGGTTTAGGGTTTAGGGTTTAGGGTTTAGGGTTTAGGGTTTAGGGTTTAGGGTTTAGGGTTTAGGGTTTAGGGTTTAGGGTTTAGGGTTTAGGGTTTAGGGTTTAGGGTTTAGGGTTTAGGGTTTAGGGTTTAGGGTTTAGGGTTTAGGGTTTAGGGTTTAGGGTTTAGGGTTTAGGGTTTAGGGTTTAGGGTTTAGGGTTTAGGGTTTAGGGTTTAGGGTTTAGGGTTTAGGGTTTAGGGTTTAGGGTTTAGGGTTTAGGGTTTAGGGTTTAGGGTTTAGGGTTTAGGGTTTAGGGTTTAGGGTTTAGGGTTTAGGGTTTAGGGTTTAGGGTTTAGGGTTTAGGGTTTAGGGTTTAGGGTTTAGGGTTTAGGGTTTAGGGTTTAGGGTTTAGGGTTTAGGGTTTAGGGTTTAGGGTTTAGGGTTTAGGGTTTAGGGTTTAGGGTTTAGGGTTTAGGGTTTAGGGTTTAGGGTTTAGGGTTTAGGGTTTAGGGTTTAGGGTTTAGGGTTTAGGGTTTAGGGTTTAGGGTTTAGGGTTTAGGGTTTAGGGTTTAGGGTTTAGGGTTTAGGGTTTAGGGTTTAGGGTTTAGGGTTTAGGGTTTAGGGTTTAGGGTTTAGGGTTTAGGGTTTAGGGTTTAGGGTTTAGGGTTTAGGGTTTAGGGTTTAGGGTTTAGGGTTTAGGGTTTAGGGTTTAGGGTTTAGGGTTTAGGGTTTAGGGTTTAGGGTTTAGGGTTTAGGGTTTAGGGTTTAGGGTTTAGGGTTTAGGGTTTAGGGTTTAGGGTTTAGGGTTTAGGGTTTAGGGTTTAGGGTTTAGGGTTTAGGGTTTAGGGTTTAGGGTTTAGGGTTTAGGGTTTAGGGTTTAGGGTTTAGGGT